>CM066994.1:108402457-110902457 GCA_033977485.1 Hydrangea macrophylla | reverse complement strand
GGTTCAATTCTCGGTAGTCGATACATAACCTGAGCGTTCTGTCCTTCTTTACAAATAACATCGGTGCTCCCCAAGGCCATGTACTTGGACATACAAAACCTAGGTTCTCGAGCTCTTGAACTTGTTCCTTTAATTCCAACAGTTCGGTGGGGGCCATTCTGTAGGGAACCTTCGTGATCGGTACGGTACCCGGTATAAGCTCAATACAGAACTCTATACTTCTTCGGGCGGCAATCCAGAAATGTCTTGAAATACTTCTTCGAAATTCTTGACTACAGGTATAGACAACAATGTTGCTTCTGTACTGACGACTTCGATGTTTGCTAAGCATCTCGTGAGGAACATATCTCCCGAAGGGTTACATTGAAAATCAAAGGGTCGATTCTCATTGTCGGAGAATGTAATTCTCTTCCTCGCACAATCCAACTTTACTTGATTCTGAGAGAGCCAATCTATTCCTAGGATTATGTCAAATTCCTTCATTGATAGGACAATCAATCTAGATGGGATCTCACGGTCTCCTATCCAGAGAGGACAGTCCTTGCACACATGTCCTAATTTGACTGAGGCTCCTAATGGTGAGGTAGCCTTCAAAGCTTTCTCTAAACGATGAGGTAAGATACCCAATCTCTGAATAGTATTAACATATATGAACGAAAGAGCAGCACCCGTATCAAATAACACGTTAACATGAGAGTTAAACAAAGTCAAAGTATCTTCCACTGCTTGCTGATCAGGTTGAGCTTCTCCATAATCTCCTTCTTCATAAATAGTTCCGTCATATCCAGCAGCATCAGGAATAACAGCATTCATGCGAGTCTAACCTTAATGACCATAAGTCACCTGCTTAGGGGCAGTACAGAACCTGCTGATGTGACCTGGTTCACCACAGTTGTAGCAAACTATGCCTTGCTGAGCAGCACGCCTTGGTGCCTTGGAATCTCGAGCCAGATGACCGGGGTTGCCACAGTTGAAGCATTTTCAAGCATTACTACCTTCTCCCACTCGGGGTTGAGTCGGATAGGTGATAGCTGGGGTCCTCTTGCTTCCGTCGAAATTTCTCTTCCGCCCTTGGGTACGATTCATTGGTGGTCTATTCCCAAAATTACCCCCCTTTGAGGCGGCCGAAATTCGAATTGCTTACGGTTCACTCGAGCGTCTTCTTCTAGATCAGTAGCCAAGCCAACCAATCCCTCAAACAACTTATCTAGGTGACCGAGAGTCAGGCGGCGAATTTGCGGTGTCAGCCCTTGATTGTACTTACAGATCCTCTTTTCCTCAGTATCAACCATGTGAGGGGCGAACCGAGACAATCTCTCGAACTGTGTGGTGTACTCTTGCAACGACTTGGTTCCTTGTGTTAAATCCATGAACTCCTTCTCTCTTCTGTGCCTCTCCGTAGCCGGGAAATACTTTTCCAGAAACCTTCCCTTAAATGCAGTCCATGTCATTCCTGTTGCAGCTCCATTCCCAATAGTAGATATGACAAAATCCCACCAATCTGCGGCAGCATCAGTTAACTGAAAGGTAGCTAACCTCCTCTTGTCCATCTCATTACACTGGACAGCTTCGAACATGCGGTCCATCTGTCTTAACCCTTGTTCCTCTTTCCATGGTTCTGCTGTACCCGCAAACTGCTCGGGTCTTAGCGCACGAAATCTCTCCAGCAGTTTATCTCTAGTCTGGCGGTCTCGTCGGTTATCATTCTGATTGCTAACCCTTTCGAGACGTCTGACAAAAGCATCAAACATTCCTGTGGGATCGGCAGCCTCAGGTGCTCCCTCGATCAAATTCCTGTTCCTCTTTAGTCCTCTAGCCATTCTATGCATGATAGTGATAGTAGAATGAGAAACATGCATGAACCAGTACTATGAAGCAATTTAAATGGCGACAACTTTCAAAAGAGTATATTTTATATATAACTTCTTGTCAAGTTGATACAAAAAGAGAGTATGATCAGGTCAATGCCTACCCTATCTATATGGGTTAGGACACATATGTCCGTGCAAGAGTTAATGCCAAAAATGGGGTTATTGCCCTATACTCTAATGCATGTAATTACAGTTTGCAACAAGAGGTAGAGCTAATAGTCAAAAGTAATTAATATGTACGAAGTCATATCTAGAGATCAGTCGTCTCCGTAAGCAGCTATCAGGAGATCTAGCGAGTCGACTGGGCGAAATCGCTGAACAAGGAACGGGCCCACCAAATCAAATCAGAGCTCTGATAGGTCAACGAGGAAGCAGGCGCTAGGGCATCTGCCTCAACTGGCACCTTCTCAGGCAGAACTAGCTCAAGTGCTAACTCCTCCTCGAGCTCAGCAGCGAGGTCATCTAGACCTATGCCATCTTCTACATCCTCTCCACCGACTGCAACCAAATGAACAGCCTCAGCATCGTCCTCGGCAATGGGAACTACTGGCAGAGGCATCTCTAGCTGTGCGAGATGAGCATGCACAACCTGGATCTCAAAGGGAAAATAGAAGGCATCACTATCAACTAGCCTCAGAATCTCAACTAGCACTAGACGTTGTGCCTCTGCGAAGTAGCGTACCTCAAGGTGAATACATGTCAAATCAACTATCCCTACTACGTGAACCTGGTGCCACAGATCTGATACTATTGTCGTCATGGCCAGCTGCTCAATGGCGGTGTGATATAAATCGAGAAAAGCTGGGACTACTACCCCAGGAGTCACCAAATGTCCTCCAAACCCATCTGGTACATAGAGCGGCTGAGCTGGGTCCATACCTGATAAAAAGGTACTAACTTAAATCAGGAAATAGATAATCTTAGGCATTTGGATAACTGAGTCTATCCTCCCTGTCGTATCATCGGGGTGCAAAGCTTAAGCTAACAGATTGTGGAATCGGGTCTAAACTGGTAAACCCTAACCTGGCTAAACTATGTCGAGATAAATAATAACCTGGCTCTGATACCACTAAATCCTGTCATGCCCAAACGTAGTATAAATATGGAAAGCATTTAATTTCCTTTATGAACCCGTAGGTTGCGACAGTTTGAAGGATCGATTCCGTCCCAAACGTCGAACAACAAAATCAGAGTAGAGCAATCAAAGCATACAAATATTTTTCTAACTTATTACATATTACAGCACGGGGTCTCTAAAGGCACAAATAACCTTAAATCAAAACAATAACTTAATATCTATTACAGTCATCCTTATTACAAAACAGTTTATCATTTAAAACATGGAGTATAGATAACAGTCTTCCTTCCAAGCAATCGTTCTCAATTAGCATAATCATAATGTTCAGCCTGATCATAACTTGAAAAACCTGAACACGAATGTCCAGGACGCATCAACGTCGTCAGCTTCAAGAAGCTGGTGAGTATTAAAAACATAACTTTGAATGTAACACATACTCATTTACCATTTTCCAATTCTCATTAAATTCAACAAGTTTATATTAAAGCGAAGAGGTCATTTTAGGAACCAAGCACAATATTATTTAAAAGATATAATCCACATATATGTGACCGTGTATGAGAACAATGCACCATCTCATCTTACCGACTCTTTTCTCTCGACAAATCCCAACAATCCACTATCACACACCAGTATCTTTGAAATACTCCGATAGCCACACTTTAGCACAGGAGTGCCAGGGAATGTCCAGTTTGCCTCACACTTTGGTCCGGGGTACCAGGGAGTGTCCATTGCCTCACACTTTTACTACCTAATCTGCCATGCAAATACCAGAGGAACCCTCACACAGTATCCAGACTCGGGTATCAGGGAGTGTCCGTAGGACACACTTTAGCACTTCCATGGGTGCCAGGGAATGTCTGAGTTCGGCTTCACACACTTTGACACTACCATGGTCGTCAGGGAGTGTCCAATTTTGCCACCGTCGCATTTCAAAGACACCCTCGCCGCAATCTCAATCACAACACACTTTGGTACTCACTTACCAAAGAGTGTCCACAACACAATCTCAACCGCACTCACTATGCCACACTGACTATTACTCTTTTCCATACTGACCAACATTCATACTCACCATGCATGTACAACTGACTCCACATGTATGTCATGAAACTTTAGACATAAAGTAAATCACTGAATTAAAGGAACAATGTACGTACGGGGATTGATAAGTCACAATACATCGTTTTAATCGTTCAAACATAACAAATTAAGATTCTGATTTAATAAATTTCCCAAACAGTACCCAAACAGTATATAAATTTATCCCAGACAGTCCCTTATCCCAAAACAAGCAAAACTAGAAACTGCCAGAAGTCGCGCGCGATATGCCCAACTTTCGTTTTCTTTATTAAAACTTTTCTATCTGCCAGAATACAGGAAGATCGCGCGTGCGGGTCGCTTGCGCGGTCCCCTCGCGCGATCTGCCTAATTTTTAATTTTCCTTTATAAAACTTTTTTGTCTGCCTGGGAACACAAACCTCACGCGCGCGAGTTTCAACAGAGACTTCATGTTCCTCGTGAAACTGCTCTATTTCAACAATCAGGGGGTCTTTTGACCCATTTCCAATTCTGCAACTATATATGTCATACAATATATGAATCTCTTTGGTTTTTCTCAAGGATTAAGAATCCACAAGTAATTTAACACGATTTCAAATGTAACTCCCGAATTTTAGGAAAAACTAAATGATGACAAATCTTAATTCTTAATATACTTTTCACATGAACAAATTAAGCTTTAATACTTTAGGCATAGTCTATATATGCCATAATCTTACATTGCTATCTATAAAAATGTATTTTGGTTAAGTTTGAAAATCTTGATTTTTCAAGCTATAAAAAATCAACGTAGAAGTTTCAAAGGGAAATCACATAATAAGCTGTATACACAAAAAGTAGGCATGAAATTACATTCTTAGTGAGTTAATAATACTCACTGAGGTGTAGAGAAGTAGAGAAGTTGTTGAGAAATAAAGCAATACAAGAAATGAAATGAACTATAGCTATGGAGGATTGAAGTTCCTTCTCTCTCTCTAAAATTCTGTAAATATGAACTCTCTGCACTTTCTTTTCTCAGGAATTTAGTTTGTAGAATGTGTATCAAGAGAGGTTAAGTGTGTGTGTATATATAGAAGTTAACTATACAACTTGGAGCCCAAGCTCCTTATGCTTCACTCCACAAAATGGATTTAATTACTAATTATCTATATACACATACGTATATATGCAACCATCAGATTTTTGAAAAGGTATTGTAGAGTCATAGGGGTCAAGGTGTGTTTGGAAATTTGGCTTTTTGGCACAACATAACACACAAGTTAAACATTCCCAAACAATGCCTTAACCAATCATTGCTTGCCTTAAATGGAAATAAAGTATATGTCATGCCCACTTTACGTCACTTCCAAAATCTGTGGAAGTTCAACAGGGCACGGACAGTTTTAGATATAAACTGGTATTTTTATGACATGGTGTTCACCACAAGAATACAAAAAATTCATTTTAACGTAAGAAATGATTTTCTGGTTTTATAAAAATACTGATAGAGTCAAAAGCAAACATTTCCACCGTTTTGAAGTACAGTTTTAAAATCCAACACAGGTATTGCTAAATTTTATAAAACCACAGTTTGACCCCAAAAGAATTTTAAATATGAAATAAAGCAAGTATTAGAATTCTAAACATGAGAATTAGAAATATGATATAACCTCAGGAACATTAATTAAATATGAAATGAAAATTTAAAATTAAATGAAATGCAGGTTGTTATATGGACATATATATATATATATATGAATATGAATTTTGTTAAAAAAATCAAAAATTTAAACCTAAAATCAATTTGTTCCAAACTAAGTTGTTCCTAAATTTTAAACCCAAAATCAAAATTTTTTTTTCCAAAAACCTAAGATCTAAACCCAAAATACCAAATCCACCTCTAAGATCTATACAAGTATCTATGTATATATGTATTCAATGACTATATATACACAAATATGTATATATATACATATGGTGTGTATGTATGCATGTATATATGCATGGTCCATACATAGTGCATGTATGTATGCATGAATATATATATATGCATATATAGTAGATACAAAGGAGAGGTTTTTTTTTTTGCAATAACTATGGGTATTTTTGGCATTAACAAATTAAGAAGGGAGGTCTTTGTAAATTTTGCAATCAAGACGGGAGGTGTGTGTAATGCACATCCAAACCTCAAGGGAAGTCTATATAATTTTTCAATATAGAGGGGAGGTCTGTATAATTTTGCCAATCCTTAGGGGAGATCCGTGTAATTAACCCTAAAATTTATCTTCTTTAGGCGTTAATTTTTCCAATTAGATCCACCTATTTTCTATATCGTTCATTCACTGCGCTTCCCAAAAGTCTCATTTGAAAAACTTATAAGATCACATTTACTTGAGTCTTCAAAAATATTCAAATATATATTTAAAATAATTGAAATATTTTAGGTGTCACTCTTAGGGAAACACGTCAATTAATGTTACTAGTGTTTGCACCAAAAAAACCGCAAAAAGGTTTTTGAGGCTGAATAGAAAGAGATGGAGTGTACTTAGTCTTGTTCGGCCCACAATACGTTTGGTTTAGCAGGCCCAAGGTCATTAGCATAGCTTGGGCTCGAGTGACAAGCCATCATGTTGCTCAGAACCATCATGTTGCTCAGAAGATAATAAGGCATAAAGTCCAGCCCTGAGAGCAAAGGGATGCCTGATTCAGAGTAGATAGGATATGTGAGTACCCCGGGCGCCGAAGCTGGAATGGGGTAATAAGCAGTTTGATAAAGAAGTAGCCCAATGAATCAGAAGCGGATGCGAAAGAGTCATTAGGCTAAATATTTAAACCTGAGAGTAAAGCTTGGCAGATCGATCGACCTGGAAGATAATAAATGAGCAGCCTAATAGAAGGTTTTTAGAAACTAACCAATAAGGGAAGAAGTTTATTCCTTATCAGTTTAGGAAGGTAAATATCCTAAATTTTGAGGGGAAGAGTCTGTTTGGGAAGAATTTGCTCTTATCTGATCTCATCAAAATAAAGATAAAAAGTATACTCTACTTTAAAAGATTTATAGTGTGGAAGTAGAGGTCGAACCCACAGAAATTAAAATACTAAAGCACTTTAATTTTAAAACCTAAACCCAGTTAATTAAGAAAAAAGAATTTTGATTTTGATTTTAATTATACTAAGAAACTAAGGAAATAAATCTAATTATGAAAGCGATTAAAAGTTATTTTGATAAATATGTGTATTGAACCTAGGATTGCAAATCCACTACTAGCTTCATAATAAGGGTACCTATGCATTCAAATAGCTTATTACGTTGGATGATAATGGGGAATCGTAGCTACAAGCCTGATTCATCCGTCAAGAAAATAACTACATTCAAGCATCAACATAATTCATCTTTGATCGGCATGGAGTGTCTCATACTAAACTAGGGTTACGGTACACTCTATCTTCCCTAGGCATGAACAATTCGACTACTTGATATCACAATTCAAATAAGCACCATTACATGTAAATAATCCATACAAGCACATAAAATATAGATCATTGAGCATATCACATTCAAAATAGATCTAAAACAAGAATAAACTTTGAAAGCAATGATTTAAGCAATAGAAGTACAATTTTATTATTCAAAATCCTTGAAACATGTAATCATCATCCGTACATAATAAATCTGAAAGAAAAACATAAATAACACCTTACTACTTGGCTAGGGGACATAGAATTGAAGATTGGCAAGAGGTTGATGGAGGAGGCCATGGGAATCATTGGTCTTCTTCTTCTTCTTCTTCTCATTGCTTTCCTTTCTTCAATGGTTGAAGTTTTAGTTGTTGACGGATGTGTATAATATTGTGTAACCCCTAATTTGACTTGAAAGATGATATATATAGATTTGGAGCAAGTTTTGGAAGCTTTCCTAAACCTAATGACACTAAAACTGCTATATTTATGTTTCTAGACGTATTCAGCCAATTCGGATCGCACAGGGCTCTTCAATACATCGAAATACACATTTTTGGTTTTTGCAACTGGTCACTCGCTTAGGCCGCTCACGCGAGATGCCCAAAATTGCGCGAGTGTGCCGCTCCAACGACATGCCCATTTTTAAACTTTTCTCAGATTTTCTCAGCTTTGTGTACCATTCGTAGAATTGTGATAACTTTTGACTCGGACCTCGTATTGACTCATCGTTTACGACCACACGCCCATAACTCGAAGATCTACATTTTATATCTCTGGAGAAATTTCTCAAATCCAAAGTCTTCATTTTCAAACATGCAATTTACCAAGGCTTCCACTGTCTTCAGCTTTTACCGAAATCACCTTTTGAGCACAGAATGTCGTCCAAGGCCACTAATCATTGGATTTTAGTGCATTTTCACATTAAAGTTCAAAACCTACAAAACATAGAATACTTATTAGTAACAATGAATAACCAAATAAAGTGGGCTAACAAAGCGTACTTCAGGACTATAAACGAGAACTATTTGTCACCGATCATTATCCAACTGGCTATAGAAACCAAATCCCAAGGATTTCAGGATTGACCTAGTTTTGATAAGTATGGAAGGGATTGAGTTTGGGAAGGATTCTGGGTGTCCTTATCCCATTAAATGGCGTGATTAAAGGACTCTTTCCCATATCTAAATTCTCTATGGCCGCTATACATACCGAAGCTGGCCAAGTTTTCAAGGTACTCCGTGTCTATCTCGAAAACAGCATACACAACATCTAAAGCATTCAAACCCAACATTAGCTTTCAACATTCATAGCATTAGGTTTGCCTTACTGTTATTTTTCTATTTTCAAGCTTTCCTTTGAGCAATCAGGGCATGTTCTAATTTTGTTCTCTAGTGTGTTTTTTTTTATTTTCCAAACATCTTCAATAAAGTGTCTTTCATATGTATTTTGTTATTGTATTTGTGATTATTTACTGCGGTAAATTCAGCACCAATCGACTTGTGTGCTTCAACAATACCGTAGAATTTTAGGGCAAGGGTACTTTCCTACTTGTCCGTCATAATCGTTTTATTAAAAGTTAGATCTAGAAGCCTCTTGCATCACTTGCTTGAGCAAATTAGGAAATTAGTTTGCACAACTGAACCCGCTTAGCTCTACCACACCCAAACCATAAACTATAACAGACAACTAGAAAGTCTAGAATCAAAACAAACTAAACCTCATTTTCATCTAAAGCAAAAGATAGATGGCAATCAAAAATAGTATTATGCAATTTAAGTACAAAGTCAAGAGTTGTTATAGTATTTGGTAATAGGATTCATATAACACTTGCAAACCATTAGGAAGAGTAATATGATGTTTTCCAAATTTTGTATCCTAAATGGTTTTCAAATAAATGTGGTAGTGAGACCACCTTCAATAAGAGTAATGTTATGCTTTCCAAATTTATTTTTCCAAAATGTTTTCCAAGTATATGTAACAATGGGACCACTTAAACATCCTCTAATCAAAATCAACTGTGTCAAATGCAACATGCATTTGGGATAGAAATTTTGGTAAGCATGGCATAACTCCCTTCAACAATGGTACCACTACTTTAATATTCTCTAATCAAAATCAAGTGGGTCCACAATATTTGGGATATAAAATTTGAAAGGATAAATATCACCTACCTCCCTTGACATTTGACTTTAATACATAGACATCCCCTTATGTTTCAGGAATCTTACTTACATCCCTTATTTTTGAATTTTATCAGATTCCCCCTCCCTTTAACAAATCATTTGAAAATTTAAGAGAATCTAATATTAAAAATTCAAAAATAAGGGAGGTAAGTGAGATTCAAAAATAAGGGAGGAAGTAAAGATGCATTCTCTCGATCTATAATCTTCAATGCTGCATATACGTGATTCCTGAATCCAACTAGGCCTGTCTCAAAGTGATTAAAGGCAATCATTTCAGTTATCCATACACTATTATTCCTTGTTAACCTCTGTAAGCCATATGGTTACTTTTTTTCAAAATTCAAACCCCTGAGGATCACCCCCTATACTGGGGCAATGCTAAAGAAAAGAATAAGCAGAAAGAGAGCTTAATACAAAGCTGGAACAAATCCAAAAAAGATACGATCTGTCTCGGATACAAACTTCAAATTGGGACAATCCTCTCCAAGACATAATTTACTCAGCAATAACGTACCCACACTAGATTGGGATGAATATGAAAGGGAAATAAAAAGAGTAGAGCAAAATCTAAAAGAAGGAAAGAAAACAGGGGCAGAATAAACTTTTCAAAATCAAATAAATGGCGTCGATTAGCCGCCCAATTCTTCTCTATCCTCTCCTTATATAAACCAAGGATGAAAAACTTTTCAAAGAAAAAATAATAAACAACACCGTTAGGCTACCCGATTCTTCTCTATCCTCCTCTTACATATTAACCATGAGGTGAAAACTTTTTAAAAACAATAAATGGTGCCAGAATGTTGTCGACTTTTCAAATTCTCATTTCTTTTACTTTCAAGCAGCGTACTAACTTCACGTCTATCTCTACTTTTTTCTGACCTCCACTACAGGTATACTTCTAACATAAAGTCAACAAAGGAAGCTTTTATACACTCTGCCTACTCTCGGCATCGCCAACTTCTCCATAGATTGAGAAAGTCTGAACAAATGACTAATCCAAGCGGTTCTAACTTCCAAATCCAAACATTTAGCCTGAGAAGGGGCAGACGACAAAGTTCGAGGGGACATCGAATCTGAGCAACTCCAAATCTAAACATTAACAATTTCCAAACCTGAACAGAGCTAGTTGACGAGCTTGAATTCACATCCAGTCGGATCCTAAACCAAGCTATACCCTCCACACATTCAGCCAAGGCTTAATCACCATCAACACCTACCTGGTCCTGACTACCCAAGTTGAAACTGCCAACATATTTACTTTATCAAATCCAGGCCACACCAGCGCATTGTCAATTGTCCAAAACTTCTAGCCAATGAACAAATAGGGCTGCTTCTACCCATATACATCCACAAGCTCTGGTCATGTCCAAAACGATTCTCATAAAGGACCACTGCATAGCCCGCTGTCCTAAAATATCACTCCTCATCATATGCCATATAGGGGAAGTTTCTCCATATTACGATTATATGCTCTATTTGCTTTGCATGAGTACATACCTTCAAAAAAACAAAACAAAACCATTTTTTACATCATTCAATAATTGTAATCTTCCTTTCATTCTTTAAATCTTATGATTCGCTGGGTATGATTATCCACTACTTGTTGAATACGACTCAGACATCATACTAGACTTTCGAACATAACAAACTATGTTTGGGTTTACTTGAAAGTGCGATCAATGCAAAATTATGTCGAGAACAAACTCAAGTCCACAAGTCGGTCATTTCTTCCTCTAATGATACATCTTAACAAAAATTAGATGACAAAAGTGCACTCAGCCCATATTCACAATTGTTTGATGTCATTTAAGTACACAAGGACGGAACAAATAGCCGACATGCATTCAAGAACAAGAACACCTTGGTCCATTCTCATGATCATGATATACATCGACTGGGGTGGTCCTTGCCCCCTGCAACTCAGTAAAAGAGGTTATCACGATCACTGCTGTCCTATATGGGTCCCTTAATCCTCATCAGGAAAGTAAAGACTCATTCCCTCGATCTAGAATCTTTAATGTTGCATATACGTGATTCCTAAATCCAACTAGGGGCAATCATTTTAAGTATCTATACACTACTCTGCCTTAAAATTCAAACCTCTGAGGATCACCCCTTATACTGGGGCAATGCCAAAGAAAAGAATAAGCAGAAAGAGAGTTCAATACAAAGTTGGAACAAATCCACAAAAGATACGATTTGACTCGGATACATACTTCAAACTGGGACAATTCTCTCCAGGACATACTTTACTCAGCAATAACGTACCCACAATAAATTGGGCGAATATGAAAAAAAAATAGTAAAATTAAAAAGAAGGAAATAAAACAGGGCATAAGGTGATCTCAAGAATCTTAACCAACTTTTCAAAATAAACTTTGAGCCTTCATGCGATCTCTTCATTTCTCAGCCCAGAACCATAGCTTACACTACAACCCAATAAAGTACACTTTGATTGACACGAGACTTGTTGGCTTCACTAAATCATATACTTACATCATTTCAATGATAGGGGCCATATACTTTCAAATCATAAGATACACTGAAGCACAACGATCACATAACCAGATTCAGTGAAAACCAGTGAGGGCACCGAAGGTAAAAAAAATAGTTTCAGAGAGAAGGAGAGCTCGAGAGAAATCAAATACTAAAAAATTGGGTCCTTCTAAAGGACGATCACTGGGGCAGTGAGCCTTTAGAATCAATTACTTTGTCTTTTAGTACTCGTACTAGTGATAAGACGGTCAATATCCACTAACTCATGAGCATTCTTTCACAGATGATAGATTCATGCATTATACTATTGTAAATGCATATACTTAACATGACATGACATTCAAAATGCATTCAAATCTTTCAGTGTAGCAGACAGTGCATACTTTCTATAGCAGGGACAACTAGTATAAAAGCTCCTCTCGAATAACCCAAAAGACCGCCACTAACCGAGCCACGAAATTAACCTTTGCTCAGACTCGCCAACCTTACACTGATCCATCTACTCGAATTCACATATCAGATCGATCTTCTCCTCGATATATTGTCAAGAAACGTATACCTCGTTCAGGACCACTAACTCGTACTCATCACCATCACAAGCATCAGGTATAAAATCCCCAATGGCATCATGTCCATTATTCACTTCCAAAATAAGGTACGAGACCCCCAGCGGCGTCTTGTTCACTACTCACTCTTCATAATCAGGTATGAATCCCCGAACGGTAGCCTATTCACATCACAAGCATCAAGCATGAGACTCCAAGTGGTAGTCTGGCTACTATTTACGCAAACAGCACAGGTAAGACAGCTAAGTCTTCTCACTCTTAATAGGCATCGACCCTTACATCCGGCACAAAATAAAATACAGAAAAAATCTCTTTTCAATCATTTGGGCACCGACCCTTTCTTCTAAAAAAAAATAAGAAAAAGAAAATACCAAAAAAATGAACGTCCCTCAACTCAAATGCCTCACTAGTCCAAGATCTCCAAGCAACACAGGTGAAGTCAGGTAAGTTTTCTTATCCTACATGTACGTTCTCATATTTTCTTAAAAGTTGGGCACCGACCCTTACTTCCGGCATAGAAATAAAAGAACAGAAAAAATGAAAAATAATAATAATAATAATAATAAATAAATAAATAAAACACACACACATACACACTTCATTCTTCACTTGCTTGCATAAGTTCGTTTCAATCTCAATCACTTTTAAAAATTCCTAGTTACACCACTTTTCGCTCAAATCACTTTTCAAAACTCACTACTTCAAAGGTTAAAGTCTAGGACTACACCGTACAGGTTAAAGTTCCTAGTTATACCATCTTTTGCTCAAAATACTACTTCCCATTTGCATGGTCTATATCGACCAACTTTTTTCAAAACACTTGCACACATTCATATATACCAGGCTCAGAACCACGTTTGGCCTGATTCCCGCCTTGGGATACGTAAGCAGCTCTCAAGGAGTGCGACTATACCCGTCATCATTTTTTTGTCCTATTCACTTTCAAAAAAAAAAAAAAGAAATTTTTTTTTCTTTTTCAATCGGAATGCCCCGTTTTATTAAAAATCATTAAAACTGGCAACCGTGTTCGCATGGATGTTCGAGGGTGCCTAATACCTTCCCTCTACATAATCGAGTCCCCGAACCCATCTCAAAATCTCTGGTTTTCACATGGCTATTCAGAGTCACACTTTTAAAGAGCCCACTTTTCTCAAAACTATTTTTCAAAAGTCAAAGGTGCATTATTTTAATTGTCTTTGCAGGGGTCCTAACACCCTAAATGTTTGGTGGCGACTCTGAACATTTCAATTAGGCCCTTCCATACTCTTTTCATCATTCCCAATAAAAATCAAGTCGTAATTCACCCACTCCCCGGAAGCTGGGCCCACACCGACAGCCTGGCGGGCGCGATATCTGGCGACTCTGCTGGGGACACACTTAGAAGACTCAGGCCATCACTTTAGTGATTTTTTGTTACAATGGGGCATTTCGTTTGTACTAACATTTTTTTTATTTTACCTTTGTAAATTCATATTTTTTCGTACATGTGTTTGCGCCTCAGGATGAAATAAAATTGCAAGGTCAATGCCAAAATTTCAAAGGCCAATACCAAGATCTTTAACTACCACGTACACTACAAACTGGCATGCAAGCATAACATAGCCTTTCCTTAAGAGGAAACCTTTAAGATTAGATAGGAGGATTAGTAAGTGGCATGGCCGTTGTGGTAGTACCGCCGGTACCAGCACCGAAACTTCCTCCGCTCGAACCACCAACCTGAGAAAGTGCTTCGGCGTTGGAGGTGTAAAGGTTTAGGGACCAGGCCTAATTTAAGTTTGCATTAGACATCAGCCTCTCCACACGCTCTCACTCTCTAAGTGTGCATCAATATCGATACATCACTCTCTCCACATGCCCTCACTCTCTCCACGTGCTCTCTCTGTCTCTCTGTCTCTCTCTCTCTCTCTCTTTCTCTCTTTCTCTCTCGGTCAATCTCACTGACCCCCTCTCTCTCTTTTTCTTTTATTTCTCACCTGCCCCCTTTTCCTTGTCCCCCCTCATGGATCTACTGTCCCTCTCTCTTCCTCTCCTTTTAAAAAGACCCTACATGCTCCCTCTTTCTCTATCCTTCTCACCCATTCTCTCTCTCTCTCTCTCTCTCTCTCTCTCTCTCTCTCTTTGATGAACCTCTCTTTGTCTTACTCTCGTCTTCTCTTCCTTCTTCTCTTCCTCTTCCTTCTACCTCTTGGCAGAAATTCATCTCTCTTCTCAAAAAAAAAAAAACCCTCACCCAACCCAAATCTGAATAAGTAGAAAATAAATTAAGCCCTGTACAGGAGCTTCCCATAGAGATTGAGAAAAGGAACAGAGAATCATACCAAAATGACTTTTAACCCAAGTCGTTGTGGTGCATGTGATTATAATAGAAGATGGTGCAGAAGTGATTGTCCCATGGCTCCCTACTTTCAGTATGCAGGAAGTACGAGGGATTATGAGGACATTCACGAGTTTTTCGGAAGCAAGAGCTTTCTACGCCTTATTGAAAGGGTATCCGAGGCAGACCGTCGACAAATTATTTGCTCCCTTGTGTATGAAGCCACATCTAGACTTTAGGATCCCGTTTTGGTTTGTGTTTTTTTTTATGTCTTTTTCCTTGAACAACAAGTTCTAGAGCTGAAAAAACAAGTTTCACAACTCCAAGCTCAGTCAAAAGAGGAATCACCCAAACAATCCAAAGAGCTTGATCTAGATCCTTGGATCAACTATGCCATGAATGATCTAGGTTGCAACATAGAAGTTATTTAAGAGTGTTCCAATCTCATTTTTCCCACCATAACTGCTTCAATCTCTTCTGAAATCTCTAGCCCTACCCATATTCCTTCTGCTACTCAAATTTGTACGACCTCTTCTCATTCTCGTTTGGTCTAATCTTGTCCAGCACTTACTATCTAGCGACAACCACCAAACTTCTCCAAGTCCGTTGGATCTCACAAGCTCTTCAGTCTCTATTCTTACACGTACCCCCTCTGTTACTCCAACTTGCTCACATTGGTATGATCTAGGTTAACACTTGCAATCTAGCGAGTCCCAAATACCCATGTATCAAACAGAAGAACCTGGGGTCCCAAAATATCCAAATCTCCCCCCAAACCTTCAAGCAAGTTCATCAAAAACACCTACTCCATCCACTGATCCTTACTCTTTCTTCAATGCTAGTAACTTAGCTTAAAGCCCCAATTTGACTCACCCAAACGGATATAGGGCACTGACCCTTCATAACCAAAGAACTCGGCTTGGGGTTTAGATAAGAGAGAGGAAGGAGCTTCCGTGAAGTCTAAAGCACCCTCAACTCGTCTCATCTTTTAATGGGCCTCAATTAGCATCCAAAAAATCATCTAATACTAAGTTTGGTTCTATAACTAATATTATGATAGGTCTATTACATCACACAAGAATCTTGCATTGGAAGATCAAATGATAAGATATTATTCATAAGATCTAAGCCAAATATCACACGATGCAAAATCAAAATCACACACAACAAACCTAGGAAAAGTCTTCTAATCACACATCAAGTAATCAAGTTTTCCTAATCTAAGGGGGACATGGATTATTCTTGAAAAAATAATCAAAGAAACAAAATATGCTTAGCAAACTAGAATGTATGCATGTTGATTCTTGAGAAAAGAGAACTTCTCAATCCCTAAGATGGACGAGAAATAAAGATTTGGTCTAGGGGAAACATGAAGCTTGTGATCAATCCCATTCCTTATGATCCTCTTAGATTAGGAGTCACATAGACTCTAAACCTTGCATGAATGCAAATGCCATGATCCTAAAATGTGCAAGGTAGTGGTGTGTTTGTGTACATGAGGGTTTCTAAAGTGA
Organism: Hydrangea macrophylla; assembly: GCA_033977485.1. Taxonomy (NCBI): domain Eukaryota; kingdom Viridiplantae; phylum Streptophyta; class Magnoliopsida; order Cornales; family Hydrangeaceae; genus Hydrangea; species Hydrangea macrophylla. Next base: position 110,885,932 of record CM066994.1, on the reverse strand, counting down.
CTTGGAAGCATAAGATGTAGATGAATACATGAAGAATGTCATGGTAGGATACATGAAAATATGGGGAAAAAATGTCATAAGACATGGACTAATTTAGAATGCATGTGAACATCAAATCAAAGCCTAAAAGTCAAAATGCGGTTGTTGTGAATGGTGGACTGAATGCTTGGGCCATCTTATAAAAATATAAAAGAGGGGTTAAAAGTATGCTAAATTCATGAAACATTATGGAGATAATTCTTAATGACTCTAGAACACATAGGAAAAAGCCAAACTACCATCGGAGTTACGGAATGAGAGACATCAAATAAACAAGAGGGGTTGTTCAGAAACAGAGTACGTACCATCGACTGAAATGTAAAAATATCTTTGAAAATGAATATGAAACATCTAATGCAGTCAAAATATGCAGAAAGTTCCCTAACACATTGAAGTTTAATGAAAAAATAAGTTTGGACAACTCTTAATGGAAAAATGCTCTGGAATAAGTGCTCAAAGTCAACCAAAGCTGTTGTGACAGAAAGACAGAATGTTCCAAAAGAATGTTTGAGTCAAATATGGATCCTTCCAAGTGCTTCCTTTTCAAACCAAAAATCACAGACATTCTCTAGTGAGTTAGGAATACTTCCCAAGTAGTATCATCATCATCCATTGAGTATTGAACTCAGAAAGTCATTAAATTGGATTACTCACTATTTTGAGGTTTTTTGAGAAAACAAACATTTTAATCTTTACAAGCCATGGTTTGGGGTTTAATAGGGGTTTTAAGAGGGGTTTTGAGAGTATATTTTCAGCACTCAAATAGGTATTAGAACCATTTAGGACATCATCTTCCAACTTGCATCAAGAAGCTCATCCAAGCATTCACAAATCAAAGCTTACACTTGGAAGTAGACTTCAAAGATTCTTGAGAGCATATGAATGTTAAGCCATCATCTATTAAGCATATTCTTGAGTTCTTGAGCTACTATCCAAAAGGATTCACCCCCTTAAACAACATAAATCATCTAGATGACGATTAACAAAAACAGTACCAAAGAAAAATAAAAAGAAATGAGGTAAGGAGAGATGAACAACAATATGCAAATCAAGTAATATAAATCAATATGTAAGAATTAATGAGATGTTGGACTTGTAGCTTGGTATTTCACTCATATATAGTAACATTTGGACATAGAAGTGGACTTCGACTCATAAATGTTAAAAAAAAATGGTTGTTGGGTGTGATAAATGTGAAGAACAAAGGGCAATAAAGATGGAAACTCAAGTTTATAACTCATTTTTGAAAGAAAAAACAGTAGCCAAGCTTACTTCCTCTCTTCTCTCTCTATCTCTATCTCAATCTATATCTCTATTTCTCCCTACAACTTATGTGTTTGCTTTGCACTTGCCAACCCCAAAATGAAGCATCAATAGGGTTTTAGATAGGCCAAATTAGGTGGAGTTTGAGATTTAAAAAGTGCTCATGTTGGTCTAAAAGTTCTGTAAACAATATATTACGTCCTTTGGGTTTCCAATTATCCAAAATTGACCCCAAAATAAATTACAAAAATGGATCCATCTAGTGGTGTCTACCGTGGTACCACTAGGCATGTGCCATAGTAGCACTGCTCCTCAGATGATTTTTTATTTACACTTTAGCACCCAGAGGTTCTGTTATTCGCGAAAAGGCTCTATTTCGTTCAAAATTCACAGAAAATGCATACGAACTCCAAACTGAGCTTGTCATATAACATTATAAAGGTATTGAATCCTACTTTCCATAAAAAAAAATAACAATAAAAAAATAAATATAAAAAAATAAAAAAATTAGATCAGGATTGGGTTACTTTGACAAGTTTATAAAGGCTGATTTAATCGCCTTTTTCATATTCAAAAATTCATAATAAATTCAATTTAAGTCCAGAAATTATGTGCGATATACCGTTAGAAAGATATTGACCTCTAGTATGTATGAAAAATATTTGAAAATTGTAATTGTGCATCGATATCTGGGTCAATATTAGGTCAAATCGATAAAATCGGGGATCTCCCAGAAAGCTTCCTGGAACTAACATTTTTGTACGATACTATTTTAAAACACATTTTAGGTCTTTTAATACGACATAGTATGTTTCCAGAGCTTTTGGACCAAATTTGGGAGTTTTGGGCTTTTAGGGTCAGTTCGGGCATTTCAGTTTATAAAATGGGAGATTATGCGCTTGTTTTTAGAGAATCTACAAAGGGATGAGATTGGAGTTTTCAACGATGGTAGTTGGGTTCTGTCTAATAATGAAGCATCTAAATGGTAAACAGATGATGAGTCAAACGAAGGTAACTTTATTGATGGCGATGAAGGGAAGATTGTTTCTAGGCTTCAGGAATTGAAAAATAGGGATTGGGACGAGTTTGAGAAAGACCAAATGGACTCCTAGTTTGATTGTCTGTTGGGCTTTGGGCTTTGTGGGGTAGCTTTTGCCTCTTCCTTCGGAGGTTTTTTTTTTTTTTTTTTTTTTTTTTTTTTTTTGGTGTGGGGGGGGGGGGGGGGGGGGGGGGGGGGGGGGGGTTGTGGTTGTTTTGGGGTTTCCGTTCGGTGTTTTATAGGTGCGATGTTTTTGAGTTTTTTTGGGTTTGGTTTAAGGTATTTTTTTTTATTCTTAGTCTTTTGGGTTCAGTTTGGGTGTTTGTGTTTAGGGATTTTTTTCAGTTTAGGAGTTATGCTTCTTGTCCGTAGTCTTTTGAGCTTTTGTTGTCTTGTGATGGGTTGCCATTGAGTAGGGGTGGCCACACGACCCGTGGCCCGCTTGGCCCGCCCAGCCCAGCCCGGCCCGGCCCGGCCCTAATTTTGTAGGGCTTGGGCAAAGATATTAGTCTATACTATAAGAACGAAGAAACAAGCACGTCAAAAAATATAAACTTTCTCTTTTGTCCTTCACTACACCCTAATTACTCATATAACTATCTATACATCGTAAGGATATATTGGTTTGTCTAAGGGTAAATATGTCATTTTGGACAAATAATTACATTCAAGTCAGCTCTTGAAATTTTATTTCATATAATAATGAGATTTTAATCAACAATCTTGTGTCTAATTACATTTAGATCAACAATTTTTGGGAAATTTATTATTGACTTCAAAAAAAGTCAATAAAAGTGGCTATTTTGGTGGCTATTTAGGAATTGGTCACTAATATTTACAATTTGGTCAACTTCTTCTCTCAAATGAGGTTTCAATCAACAATATGTGTCTAATTACATTTGGATCAATAATTTTTGGGATATTTATTATTCACTTCATAAAAAGTAAAAAAAGTGGCTATTTTAGTGGTTATTTAGGAATTGGTCACTAATATTTACAGTTTGCTCAACTTCTTCTCTCAAAATTAGGATTCATATATTGTAATATGTGTAATTGCATTTAGGTCAGCAAGTTTTGGGATATTTATTATTCAATTTAAACAAGTTTTAAAAAGTGGCTATTTTAGTAGCTATTTAGGAATTGGTCACTAATTTCACATTTTGGTCAACTTCTTCTCTCAAATTTAAGCTCTGGTATATTTAAATTGTCAATTTAAGTGGCTATTTTAGTAGCTATTATTAATTGGTCACTAATATTTACATTTTGGTCAACTTCTTCCCTCAAATTCAGGATTTATAGATTGTATTTGAATATCAATTAAGGCCTACAAACACATTCATGCCCTTTTTTTTTATAGAGGAAATACCCTACTTGTGTCATATATTTTTAGTGGCGCTTTATTAGGTATCTTTACTACTCATTTATAAGATAGTCAGAATTATCAACTTCTTCCGTAAGAAGAGTTTTAGATTAAATAATTACATTTACAATTTCCTATTTAACTGTTTTAACATCTTATGTTGATTTTTACAAGTGGACCTTATTTTGAAATATAAAAAAAAAAAAAGGAAACGTGACACTTATTTTAAAAATATCCAAAAAAAAATGAAACGTTGGCACTTATTTTAGAACGGAATGAGTAATTATACATCTCCAAAGACCTCTAATGTCAAGATTAATACACAATATATCTAGGAATACAACTATCTGACGGGCACGTGCCTTGCACGTGCACCCTCACTAATATTAAGATAAGAAGATATGTTAAGTGTTTACCAAAGACTTAAGTATATAAAGTAAATTATTTTTTTGAATATTAGAATCAATTCTAACAATTGTTCAAGCAATTTCGAAATAACTTCATAAAAAACGAAGATGGGACTGATAACACATCTTAGTTGTTTAGTGCCAAATTATTTAAACTTGGTACCAAGTTATCATAAAATTGAAAATTGAATTACTTTTACAAACTACTATTTTTAAATAATAAAACAAAAATTTAGGCAAAAATCCCTAGAAGCTATCAAGAGTTTTGAAGTCAGTACTTGATTCTCAATTTGTTAAATAGTTATTGAAATGTGAAATTTCATTTAATATTTATGCATGAAGGATCTTTCTCTAATCAATAATTTTAATTATCACCGATTTTGAAGTAAAACTTGTAGTTAAATAGGCCCTTTTTTTTGTTCAAGATTAAATAGTCCATTCTAAAATACAATTATTTAATTTTTTTTTTGGGTTAACACCAAATGATATTTGCTTTAACACTGAAACCACTGCTACGAAAATGTATTATAGAAAATTCCAAAATGGAGTAACATATATAAATAGGGTATTGCCAGAGTAATAATGTTAGATTCAAACAAAATTTCACACTCAACAATCATGCCACTTCATTGGAATCAAGTGATCAAGATGTGTTGGGTGTGGATTTCTATGTGGAATTTTGTGTGGGTCTAGCATTACTCATTGTTAGGAATATAAAATGCTAGACCCACGAAAAAGTCACAAAGAGATACTCACAAAAAGATGTAACATTCCATGTGATATCTCACGTGGCATCCCATATATTGAGTTATGAGTAATGAGTCCTATTGCAATCTGAGTGTCGCATGAGGTGCCACATATTTTTATAAGCATGTGTTTAAGAGCCTTTTTTTTCAGTTAGGAGATATTTTCACTAAGGCTCTGAATAAGGAACTTTTCTATGATATTTGTAACAAGTTGGGCATGATAGATATATATGCTCCAGCTTAAGGGGGAGTGTTAAAGTATAAGGGTATGCTTGTAATTATTTTAAATCCTTAATTTATTATACCTTGTCACATCGGATCATTTCCCTGTTTCAAGCTTGAAACGTAAAAAGGAATGAAACTCCAGAAAGTCATCATGATCCTTACCTTCAGGTTGTATTGCCACGTTCGCGGCCGAACGTTATACCTTGCTGCTCACCGATTTTCTTTTTCCTTTTTTTTTTCTTCGTTGCTTTTCTTCCCTGTGCTACTATTCCACTGCTACCATGCGCCTCTGTCACCATGATCTGACAACCATAGCTCTGATATCACTTGTTGAAAATTTAACACGCGAAATTAAATTCCCCCAAATAAACACACACATGCGCAGTAATTAAACATGCACACCAAAGAAAAGACACACAGATTTCTACGTGGTTCGGCCAAACACCTGCCTACGTCCACACCCGAGAGATCCATTCTTCATTATTGAGTAAAACATAATACAAGTTACATGAATTAAATCCCATAACCCAAATACAAACCATTGTACTCTCCCCACTCAATACTCCAAAGAATCTGACACAATTAATCATTGTAACATAGAGAAATCACAGAGATAAAGAAATACCCTCTCTACCTCACATCCCTATCATTGTGAACAATCCTCACAGAAAAATCACAGTGATTAATCTCTCTCACCCTAGACCATGCACCCCCATGAGGGGAGACCCCCAACTTAGTACACCAAAGTCTTTACTAAATTCCTATACAACATCCATATATTTAGAGTTTGAAACTCATTACTTATTGGACAAGTAATACAACTCTATCATAAAGGGCTCTTGAAATTTTATTTAATATAATAATGAGGTTTTAATCAACAATCTTGTGTCTAATTACATTTGATCAACAATTTTTGGGATATTTATTATTGACTTCAAAAAAAGTCAACAAAAGTGGCTATTTTGGTGCCTATTTAGGAATTGGTCACTAATATTTACAATTTGGTCAACTTCTTCTCTCAAATGAGATTTCAATCAACAATTTGTGTCTAATTACATTTGGGTCAATAATTTTTGGGATATTTATTATTCACTTCATAAAAAGTCAAAAAATTGGCTATTTTAGTGGTTATTTAGGAATTGATCACTAATATTTACAATTTGCTCAACTTCTTCTCTCAAATTTAGGATTCATATATTGTAATATATGTAATTGCATTTAGGTCAGCAAGTTTTGGGATATTTATTATTCACTTTAAACAAGTTTTAAAAAGTGGCTATTTTAGTGGCTATTTAGGAATTGGTCACTAATTTCACATTTTGGTCAACTTCTTCTCTCAAATTTAAGCTCTAGTATATTTAAATTGTCAATTTAAGTGGCTATTTTAGTAGTTATTATTAATTGGTCACTAATATTTATATTTTGGTCAACTTCTTCTCTCAAATTCTGGATTTATAGATTGTATTTGAATATCAATTAAGGCCTACAAACATATTCATGCCCTTTTTTAGAGGAAATGTCCTACTTGTGTCATATATTTTTAGTGGCGCTTTATTAGGTATCTTTACTACTCATTTATAAGATAGTCAGAATTATCAACTTCTTCCGTAAGAAGAGTTTTAGATTAAATAGTTACATTTACAATTTCCTATTTAACTGTTTTAACATCTTATGTTTATTTTTAAAAGTGGACCTTATTTTGAAATATCAAAAAAAAAAAGGAAACGTGACACTTATTTTAAAAATATCCAAAAAAAAATGAAACGTTGGCACTTATTTTAGAACGGAATGAGTAATTATACCTCTCCAAAGACCTCTAACGTCAAGATTAATACACAATATATCTAGGAATACAACTATCTGACGGGCACGTGCCTTGCACGTGCACCCTCACTAGTATATATATATAATCAAAGGTAGTACTGAAAAAAATAAACAACCAATCAAAATAATATCAACGATACACCAAAATACAACTACTAACCAAAAAAAATACACAGTGGAGAATCTTTAATATACGAAATATAGGTGCATAATATGATATACAGATGACTCCAAGGCCACTAGTGGATACATTTTTTGTATTACTGGAGGCGCAGTTTCATGGAAGTCTAAGAAACAGACTATATTGGCTCAGTCCACTATGGAGTCAGAGATGATAGCACTAGCTACAGCTAGTGAGGAGGCAGGTTGGCTCAGAAATCTGCTATCAGATACCCCTTTATGGGAGAGACCGATACCACTGTGATAGTACCGCGGCTATTGCAAAAGTTGAGAACCGTTACTATAACGGCAAGAAGCGACAAATACGTCGCAAGCACAGCACTATTATAGAGTTTCTCTCTTCTGGAGCTGTAAGAGTGGATTATGTACGGTCTGAGGAGAACTTGGCTGATCCTTTGACGAAAGGACTAGCACGAGAGAAGGTTTGTGTCACGCCCCGACGTAGCATAAATAAGGAAAGCGTTTAATTTCCTTTATGGACCCGTAGGTCGCGACAGTTTGAAGGATCAATTCCGTCCCAAACGTCGAACAACAAAACATAATAATCAGAGTAAAGCAATCAAGGCTTACAAAAATTTTCTAACTTATTACATCTTATGATACGGGGTCAACTAAGGCACAGACCGCCTTAAAATAAAACAATAACTTAGTGTCTGTTACAGTCATCCTTATAAAACAAAACAGTTCATAAACTTAAAACATGTAAACTCAAAGCATATAATTAATAAACGGTTTTCTCTCATTCCAAAAGCAGCCATTCTCAATTAGCGTAGTCGTACGACTCCTCCTGGTTATAACAAGAAAAGCCTGAACACGAATGTCCAGGACGCATCAACGTCGTCAGCTTCAAGAAGCTGGTGAGTATTAAAAACATGACTTTGAATGTAAAATATACCCATTTACCTTTTTTCATTTTTCAATTTGTATAAATCAATAGTTAAACCGCAGGAAGAATTCATTTATAAAACAACAAGGAATATATTAAAGGTCGTTTATTCATAAAAACAGATACTCGTGTAATCAGACAATACACCACACTCATCTTGCCGACTCTTTTCTCTTGACAGCCACAACAACCCACTATCTTACTCCTGGTATCTTTGAAACACTAAGATAGCCACACTTTAGCAACGGGGCGCCAGGGAGTGTCCAGTTTGCCTCACACTTTGGTCCGGGGTACCAGGGAGTGTCCAATGCCTCACACTTTGAATACCCTAACCGCCATGCAAATACCGGGGCAACCCCTCCCACAGTATCCAGACTCGAGTATCAGGGAGTGTCCGTAGGCCACACTTTAGCACTACCATGGGTGCCAGGGAATGTCCAAGTTCGGCGTCACACACTTTAACACTTCCATGGGCGTCAGGGAGTGTCCATATTTTCCACCGTTGCATTTCAAAGATACCCTCTCCACAATCTCAACCACAACCACAACCACAACCACAATCTCAACCACAAACTCAAACTCAACCATAACCACAAACTCAAACTCATACTCTTTCCACACTGACTGACACTCACATGCATGTACCACTGACCCCACATGTATGTCATGAACCTTAAACATGCGGCAATTTACTGAAATATAAATACAACATGCGTACGGGGATTAATAACTTGCAATACAATGTTTTAGTCATTCAAACATAACCAATAGAGTTCTGGTTAACTAAATATCCCAAACAGAACCTTATCAGTATATAAATTTCATGCCAAACAGTCCCTTATCACAAAACAAGCAAAATAAGAAACTGTCAGAAGTCGCGCGCGCGGGCCGCTCGCGCGAAAGGTCGCTCGCGCGGGCCGCTCGCGCGATATGCCCAATTATTCTTTTTATATATGAACTTTTCTGTCTGCCTGAGGAAACGAGGATCGCGCGCGCGGATCGCTCGCGCGAAGGGATTCTCGCGCGATCCTCGCTCGCGCGACCTGCCTAAATTTCAATATATATATATATATAAACTCTTCTGTCTGCCTGTGAAAACGAGAATCACGCGCGCGGGCCGCTCGCGCGAAAGATCGCTCGCGCGGGCCTCTCGCGCGATTCTCCCGCGCACGATCGTGGCGCGAGGTTTTACTGAAGCTCCTTCTTCCCCGCAGAAACTGCTCTGTTTCAGCTTAAGGGGTCCAAATTGACCCATTTTCAATTCTGTAAGTATATAGGTCATATAGTATATGGTTCTCTTCGGTTTTTCACAAGGATTAAGAATCCATCATCAATTTAACATGATTCAAATTATAACTCTCTAATTTTAGGAAAAACTAAAACATGTCAAAACTTAATTTCTAATATACTTTCTCATGTGAATGAATTAAGCCCCAATACTTTAAACATAGTCTATATATAACATAATCTTTCATTATTATCTACAAAAACAGATTTTGGTTGAGTTTGAAAAGTTAGGATTTCAAGCCATGAAACTTCAACGTAAATTCAAAAATGGTGATCATAAATTCAATTACACAATCTAGCAAATACTGTAGGAATTACATTCTAAGTGAGTTTAGAATACTCACTGGGATTGTAGATTCAAATAGATATTGAGAAAGAAAGACCAATTAGGAAATCCACTTAAGCTTGGCTATGGTGGATTGAAGCTTTCTCTCTCTATATGAAATCTGTAGAACTCTCTGTGTATTCCTCTCAACTCTCTCAATTTACTGAACTAACAAATGTGCAGATGTGTGTGTTTAAGAGAGCATGTGAGTGTATATATGCAAGTATCAAACTTGGGGGCCAAGAATCACCTCTCACACTCAACAAATTGAATTAATCTATCAAATTAACAAGGCTGTAGAAATACACACACAATTACATACGTATATGCACACACTCAGATTTTGAAGAGGCAACCTAGACTAGTAGGGGTCAAGGGGTGTTTGGGTATTTTAGCTTTTGGTCACAACAATACACACACACACAAAGCATTGCCAAACAAGGCCTATGCTAATGATCACTTGCCATAAATGGCAATAAAGCAATTGTCCAAGTCAGTCACTTCCAAAATCTGTGGAAGTTCACACAGCGTGGACAGTTTTGGACATAAACTGGTATTTTCGGGGCGCGGTGGTCACCACAAAAATACGGGAATTTCATTTTAACTTAAGAATTGATTTTCTGGTTTTATAAAAATACTGATTGAGTCAATAGAAGTTATTTTCACCGTTTTGAAATACAGACTTTGAAATCCACACAAGTATTACTAATTTTGTAAAATTGCAGTTTGGCCCCCAATAAAATTTAAATGTGAATTAGATAAGAAATTAATATTCCAAACATGTGACTGAAATTAAAATAAAAGCAGACAATGCTAATTGAATTTAAATATGCCAATGCAAATACAAATAAATTAAATATGGACATGAATTTTAAATTAAATGGAAATACAGGTTGTTACACCCTTCCTCCCTTAAACAGGATTTCGTCCCCGAAATCAAGACTAACTAGTCCTGAAACAACTCTGGGTACTTCTTCCTCATATCAACTTCAACTTCCCACGAGGCTTCGTTCTCGTCATGGTGATTCCACTGAACCTTCACCAATGGGATGTCCTTATTCCTCAAATTCTTGACACTTTGATCTAGAATCTTCACAGGTCTCTCCTTGTAGGAAACGTTATGACTCGTCTCAATGTCGTCATAACTAACCACGTGCGAGGGGGCGCGTATGTACTTTCTCAACATACTCACGTGAAACACGTTGTGAACCCCTGACATCTTCGGTGGTAGCGCCAGCCGATAAGCTACTTTCCCGACACGTTCCAAAATCTCGAACGGTCCGATGAAACGCGGAGCTAACTTTCCTCTCTTGAGACCAAAGCGTACTACTCCTCGCGTCGGTGAAACCTTAAGAAGTACGTGATCTCCAACACTGAATTCCAAATCTTTCCGGCGTCAATCAGCATAACTCTTATACCGGCTCTGAGTGGTTCTCATCCTTTCCTTGACCAAGGAAATCTTCTCGTTGGTTTCTCTAACCAAATCTGGTCCCAACAACTCTGTGTCCCCAACTTCTGCCCAACACAAAGGAGAACGACATGGTCGTCCATATAATGCTTCGAACGGAGCCATACCGATACTCGTGTGATAGCTGTTGTTATAAGCAAATTCAACCAACGGCAGGTGTGTCTCCCAAGATTCTTCAAAATCAATCACACAAGCCCTGAGCATATCCTCCATGATCTGGTTAACACGCTCAGTTTGTCCATCTGTCTGAGGGTGAAAAGCAGTACTCATCTTGAGCGAGGTTCCCATAGCTTCTTGCAGACTCTCCCAAAATCCAGAAGTAAAACGTGCGTCACGGTCTGACACAATTGACATAGGTGCACCGTGAAGTCGCACAACTTGTTGTATGTACATTCGGCTCATTCTCTCTACCGGGTATGTCATACTATAAGCGATAAAATGAGCGGATTTCGTCAGTCGATCCACAATTACCCAAATAGCGTCATGATTCTGCTGCGACCGGGGCAATCCTACTACAAAATCCATCGTAATGTGCTCCCACTTCCAACCAGGAATAGGTAGCGGTTGCAACAATCCTGACGGTCTCTGATGTTCAGCTTTGACTTGCTGACATGTCAAACACTTGGATACAAATTCGGCCACGTCTTTCTTCATACCTTCCCACCAGAAATTTCTCTTCAGATCTTTGTACATCTTAGTTCCTCCTGGGTGAACTGTATACCTTGATTTATGTGCTTCTTCTAGGATTTCCTTCCTTAACTCTCCATCACCTGGCACACATAATCTATTTCTACATCGATATCCTCCATCGACTCCCACTTTCCATTCTGTCGGATCTTTTTCTGACATCTTCGCAAACCATGTCTGAAACTTCTCATCTTCTCTCTGAGCTCCAAAAATGCGGTCGATAAGAACAGGCTGTAGGATGAGACATCCGAACAATTGTCCTTCTCCTTCTTCAGTACCCTGTACATCGAACTCCGCCAAGATCTCCAACGCTCGCCACTCTCTCACCATTAAGGTGGCGATCGTCTCACGAGTCTGTCGACTCAAGGCATCAGCAACCACATTAGCTTTACCGGGGTGGTATTCCAATGTGAAGTCATAATCTTTGATCAACTCCATCCATCTGTGCTGCCTCATGTTCAACTCTTTCTGTGTGAACAAGTATTTTAGGCTCTTGTGATCAGAGAACAAATCAAACTTCTCACCGTAGAGATAGTGTCTCCAAATCTTGAGTGCGAGAACTACTGCCGCCAACTCCAAATCATGAATGGGATAGTTCAATTCATTCGGCTTCAGCTGTCTGGATCCATAGGCTATAACTCTGCCAGCTTGCATAAGTACACACCCCAGTCCTTGATATGACGCGTCACTAAAGATAGTGAACTTCTCATCCGGCCTGGGTATTACTAGTACCGGTGCGGTTGTGAGTCTCTCTTTTAACTCTAGAAAGGCTCGCTCATGATTCTCTGTCCATTCGAACTTCAAATTCTTCTTCGTCAACCCTGTTAAAGGTGCTGCTATCTTTGAGAATCCCTCAACGAATCTCCGATAATAGCCTGCGAGTCCAAGAAAACTCCGAACTTCTGTAGGGTTGCTCGGTCTAACCCAGTTGGACACAGCATCGGTCTTGGACGAATCTACAGAAATTCCTTGAGATGACACCTTGTGTCCCAAAAATTTCACTTCTTGTAACCAGAACTCACACTTACTGAACTTGGCATACAACTGATGGTCCTTGAGCGTCTGCATCGCAATCCGTAGATGTCGCTCGTGTTCTGCTCCTGACTTAGAATAGATCAAAATATCATCTATAAAGACGATGACAAACTGATCCAAATAAGGTTTGAACACTCTGTTCATCAGATCCATAAACACTGCCGGGGCGTTCGTCATTCCAAACGGCATCACCAGAAATTCGTAATGACCATATCGGGTTCTGAAAGCAGTCTTAGGTATGTCTTCCTTTCGTACCCTCAACTGATGATATCCCGACCTTAGGTCTATCTTGGAAAATGTCGTAGCTCCTTGTAGTTGATCAAACAAATCGTCAATCCGAGGCAAGGGATACTTGTTCTTGATAGTCACTCGGTTTAGTTCTCTGTAGTCGATACATAACCGTAGCGTTCCGTCCTTCTTCTTCACAAACAACACCGGTGCTCCCCAAGGCGATGTACTTGGACGTACAAAACCTAGGTTCTCGAGCTCTTGAACTTGTTCCTTCAATTCCAATAGTTCTGTGGGGGCCATTCTGTAGGGAACCTTGGTGATCGGTACGATACCCGGTATAAGCTCAATACAGAACTCTATACTTCTCTCGGGCGGCAAACCAGAAACGTCTTGAAATACTTCTTCGAAGTCCTTGACTACAGGTATAGATGAAGCTGTCACCTCTGTACTGACGACTTCGATGTTGGCTAAACATCTCGTGAGGAACATATCTTGTCACGCCCCGGAGCAGCATAAATAGAGAAAAATAAATTTCCTTTATGGGTCCATAAGGAATGACAGGTGAAAGTCACTAATAATCCACACCACACAGTACTAGTCCAAAAGAAAAGCAACAGTAACCAACTGAGAATAACACACAGTGTTAACTATTACAAAATATCAGAGTATGATCCACAGGATCACAACAGGTCTGAAGACAACAAATGCCCAAGTACCCATTAACAAAAGTTTAACAGAACAACTGAAATTAAATCTAATTATAACATCTTCAGTCTTCAACTGGCATAAGGATAATCCTTCCTGGTGTAATCGTCATCGGTGGGGCCTTCCTCTGGATAACACTCATCAGTGTACTGGTCATCACCTGTAAAACAAGGGGCAGGATATTCTGGACGGGGAATGTCCAGGCAATAAAAGGCCGTCAGCTTACTGAGAGCTGAGTGAGCATAAACTAACGAGGTACCAGTTATCTGAAGTAAACACAAGCTTATAAAAACAAGAGTTAACATCTTATTATAAAATAACATTATCTTGTTCTTCTATTCATTCTTATAAACCGACCCTTATCGTCTTATTACTCAAATACCGAACTCAACGTATTCAGATGTCATGAACAGACTCAATCGTTTAACTCTAGGGATACACCCTTATTCTGTCCATCGCTTTTAAGAGCAATGGTCCTGCTCACCGCATGTCATGGACTTCACGTCAGTCTGTCCCCAGCTTTTAAGAACAATGGTCCTGTTCACCGCATTTCAGGGATATAACGTTTCGAACAAGGCATATCAATCTATTGCCACGACTTAACGTCATCTACTAGTGATCCCAGCTCACCGCTTTTAAGAACCATGGTCCGGTTCACCGCTTTTAAGAGCATATCACAGATCATCCAGTCTATCTTAAGACTTCTTGGTCCAGCTCACCGCTTTTAAGAACCATGGTCCGGTTCACCGCTTTTAAGAGCATATCATGACCAATCATCCATCCACGTACCATTCCCGGAACTTACCAAACCTACTTACGTTCCATTCTACATCGACACATGACAATTCCCAATGTGGCCTGACTACTCGGATTAAAAGAAACGGATATCGAACTTATATCAGAAACAACACGTCAACCCACGTCTTCATATTACTTTTTATTCATTATCCATAAATCTTTGGTGTCACATTTCTCCTGTCTACCCCATAATCGCATAATGGAATTCCGAATTAGAAATCGAACAACTAAACCTCTTATATAATAAACAGGCAAAGGAAACCATGTACTGATCATGTCAATCGATTGGAACAAAAGTTCAATCGATTGGAACAAAAGTTATGTCAATCGATTGATAAACATGTCAATCGATTGGAACAATGTCAATCGATTGAAATCCTATTCAATCGATTGGGATGCAACTGATGTCAATCGATTGAGATCATGTCAATCGATTGGAACTACGTCTTCTCCAGCAGTTTGTAAAAATAGCATATATAACCGTGCACTACAGGCATTTAACCCATCTAAACATCGTAATAACTTGCATAAACATCACATAAAGAGACCAAGTGAGTTAGAACTCACCTAGGGTGCGTTTGGGTGGTGTTTAAGTTTGAAACTCCCAAGCTTCTTCTCTTCTTCTTCCTATCTGTCTCTGCCTACCCTCTCTGTCTCCTCTTTTCTTCTTCCTTCTTCTTTCTGCTTCTTCTCCTTCCTCCCAGCTGCCACGGCAGTGAGTGTGTGTGAGGGTGTGTATATATGTGTAGATATAGAGATATATATATATATGTATATATCTTACAAGAGGTATATATCTCTCTCTCTCAAGCTGCCAAAGTGACCCAAGGCCACAAATGGACGAGTATATATAGGGGTATGGGAGTGCCACGCGTTTAAAGCTGAAGGAAAGAAGAAAACATTTCTCAGGTTATGTCAATCGATTGAGACACCAGTCAATCGATTGGTAACAGATATTTGTAGTCAATCGATTGAAAACAATGTCAATCAATTGAGATGAATGGCAATCGATTGGAATGTTTGACACGTCATCACTTTCAGTCGGTTGAATGTAAATCGATTGGGATAACTTATCAATCGATTGGTATCAGAAAAGTGTCAATCGATTGGGAATATGTCAATCGATTGGTATCAAAATTTACCAAAAGGAAGAGAAAGTTTATACGAGTATAAAAATGAAATACCGGGTCTTACTAATATATCAAAATACAGGGTATTACATCATCCACCACTCAACAAAAGATTTCGTCCTCGAAATCCAAAAACAACAAGGTTTAAAATAAAAACGAAAACTTGTCGCGCATCTCTGACTCTAGTTCCCACGAAGCTTCTCCTTCATCGTGATGCTTCCACTGAATCTTGACTAACGGAATCTCTTTGTTCCTGAGTTTCTTGATTCCTCGATCCATAATACGAACAGGTCCTTCATTGAACGTAACGTCGCTGTTGACTTCGATATCCTCAAAGTTGATCTCGTGCGCTGGGTTGTGAACACACTTCCTCAACATACTGATGTGAAAAACGTTGTGCACTCCTGACATCTTTGGTGGCAACGCAAGGCGATAAGCAACTTTCCCAACACGCTCCAAAATCTCGAATGGTCCGATGAAACGTGGCGATAACTTGCCCCTTTTCTGACCAAATCTGACGATTCCTCGAACAGGTGAAACCTTGAGTAATACGTGATCTCCAACGACAAACTCCAAGTCTTTGCGTCGCTTGTCAGCATAACTCTTGTATCTGGTCTGGGCTGTCTTCATCTTCTCACGTACGACTTGAATCTTCTCACTGGTTTCCCGTACCATCTCTGGCCCAAAAAGTTGACTATCTCCGACTTCGGTCCAACATAGCGGCGATCGGCAAGGTCTTCCGTACAAAGCTTCGAATGGTGCCATATCTATGCTCGAATGATAACTATTATTATAGGCGAACTCAATCAGAGGTAAGTGTATCTCCCAAGAACTCTCAAAATCAATGACACAAGCTCGTAACATATCTTCCATCACTTGATTAACTCGTTCCGTCTGTCCATTTGTCTGTGGATGAAAAGCTGAACTCAAATTCAATGTCGTTCCCATCGCTGTCTGGAGACTCTTCCAAAATTCTGCAGTAAAGCGCGAATCTCGGTCTGACACAATAGATACAGGCACTCCATGTAATCGTACAACATGTTGTAGATACATTCGGCTCAAACGTTCTACTGAGTACGTCATGCTATAGGCAATAAAATGTGCCGTCTTAGTAAGTCGATCCACGATTACCCATATAGCATCGTGATTCTGCTGTGACTTCGGCAATCCTACCACAAAATCCATGGTTATGTGTTCCCATTTCCATTGAGGAATAGGTAACGGCTGTAGAAGTCCAGGTGGTTTCTGATGTTCTGCCTTTACTTGTTTACAAGTAAGACACTGAGCTACATACTCTGCCACATTTCTCTTCATTCCTTCCCACCAGAAATTTCTCTTCAAGTCCTTGTACATCTTTGTACCTCCAAGATGAATAGTCATCCGTGACTTATGAGCTTCATCCAATATTTCCTTCCGGAGATTTTCTTCGTCAGGTACACAGAGTCTACCTTTACATCGTAAGGCTCCGTCTGTACTTATACTCCAGACTTCTGGTTCCTTGGCTGACATCTTGGCGAACCATAACTTCAAATCCTCTGTTGTCTGTTGAGCCTCTTTGATACGACTGATCAAAGTCGGTTGTACCATAAGACATCCAAAATGTTGTCCCTCCATTGGCTCCACTGGCTGAAAATCAAATTCAGCAATTTCTTCCAATGCTCTCCATTCTCTAATTAGTAATGCAGCGATCACTAATCGAGGTTTACGACTCAAAGCGTCTGCTACTACATTTTCTTTACCTGGATGGTATTGCAAAGAAAAGTCATAGTCTTTGAGTAACTCCATCCATCTCCGCTGTCGCATATTCAACTCCTTTTGAGAGAACAAATACTTCAAGCTCTTATGATCGGAAAATAGATCAAACTTTTCTCCGTAGAGATAGTGTCTCCAAATTTTCAATGCAAACACTATTGCTGCTAATTCCAGATCATGCGTGGGATAATTTTTCTCATGTACCTTCAATTGTCTTGATCCATATGCGATAACATTTCCATCTTGCATAAGCACACACCCAAGTCCTTGGTACGATGCATCACTGTAGATCACATACTTTTCTCCACTCTTAGGTAATGCGAGTACTGGTGCAGAAGTCAATCTTTCTTTTAACTCCTGAAATGCACCCTCATGCTTGTCTGTCCATTCATACTTCGTCTCCTTTCTTGTTAAATTCGTCAATGGTCCTGCTAACTTGGAGAACCCTTCTACGAATCTTCTGTAATATCCTGCTAAACCCAGAAAACTTCTGACTTCGGTCGCATTTGTCGGTTTGTTCCAGCTTAAGACTGCATCAATCTTAGATGAGTCTACCGAAATACCTTCCTGAGATATAACGTGTCCCAAGAATTTGACTTCTTGTAGCCAAAACTCACACTTGCTGAACTTTGCATACAACTTGCTATCTCGAAGTGTTTGCAAGGCAACTTGTAAATGCTCCTTGTGATCCTCTTCTGTCTTTGAGTAGATCAGTATATCATCAATGAACACAATAATGAACTTATCCAGATATAGTCTGAATACTCTATTCATCAAGTCCATAAATACTGCTGGCGCATTCGTCAATCCAAAAGGCATAACTAGAAACTCGTAATGCCCGTATCTTGTCCTGAATGCAGTCTTTGATACATCCTCTGATCGAACTAACAATTGGTGGTATCCTGAACGCAGATCGATCTTGGAAAAGATCCTAGATCCTTGTAACTGGTCGAATAGATCATCTATCCGAGGTAACGGATATCTATTCTTAATCGTAACCTTGTTCAACTCCCTGTAGTCTATACAGAGTCGAAGTGTTCCGTCCTTCTTCTTTACAAACAGAACTGGTGCTCCCCAAGGCGACGTACTTGGACGAACAAATCCTAGATTCTCGAGTTCTTGAACTTGCTTCTTCAATTCTAACATCTCAGTTGGTGCCATTCTGTATGGAGTCTTAGAAATAGGCAATGTATCAGGTACTAATTCCACACAGAAGTCTATTTCTCTTTTCGGTGGAAGTCCTTTAATATCCTGAAATACATCCTGAAAGTCTCGTACAATAGGAATTTGATCCATCTTAAGCTCCGTACTCGTACTAATGATCGTAGCCAAATTACTCGTAAGAAACATGTCGCTTGTCGGTTGACACTGAAATCTGATCGTCGGCCTTCCTTGTATTGGAAATACAATCGTTCTAGTAGGGCAATCCAGATTGGCATTGTACTTAGTTAACCAATCCATCCCTAGGATAACATCAAATTCTGACATTGACAGAACTACCAAGTCTGCTGGAAGATTCCTATCTCCCAAAGTCAATGGGCAATCTCTACACACCTTACTCAACTTAACTGTCACTCCCAACGGTGACACAGCATTCAGTGTTGCCTCAAGTGTCTGGGGTTCTAAACCCAACTGACGCACAATCTTAACAGCAATAAAAGAACGTGCGGCTCCAGTATCAAATAAAGCTTTAACTGGACTATGAAAGAGTACAAGTGTACCTTCCAAATGTTGCTGTTCATCAGCATTAAAGCCTGCTTCTCCTGGAATAATAGCATTCATCCTCGTCTGATCAGGAGGTCCTTGAATTCCTTGCACTGGTGCCCCGTAGTATCCTCCTTGTGGTGCACGACAATCCTTGCTCAAGTGTCCTGGTTTGTTGCAGTTGCGGCAGACAATATCTGGCCTGCGATTAGGTCTGAAGACGGTGCAGTTCCTGGCAATATGTCCGGGTTTTCCACAGTTAAAACATCCTCCACTATTACTTGGCGGGGCTGTTAGTAATGCCTGTGGCTGTAGTCCTCGCTGTTGATTTTGCTGGGGCCGATCATAACTCTGCTGTGGTTTCCTGGTTCCTTCCCAGATTCTCTTGTTTCCTTGAAAATTTTCCTGAGGTCTCCATCCTTGGGTATTTCTCGGTGGTCGATTATGGAAATTCCTCGGTTGAAACCCTCGTGACGACTGAGGTCGATTCGTCTGTGATTGCTGTACTGAATTAGCATCCTTTTCTAATCCTGTAGCAAATCTAACAATTTCCTCATACGACTGGTTTAGATGACCAACCATCATATGTCTAAGGTGGGGGTTCAGTCCTTGGTGAAATCTCTTTACCTTCTTCTGCGGCGTGTCTATCATATGCTGAGCAAATCTGGATAAACGCTCGAACTGTGTTGTGTATTCCCGTACATTCCATCCTCCTTGGATCAAATTTAGAAAGTTCCTTTCCTGTTGATCTCTCTCATCTTCTGGAAAATACTTATCCAAAAATCTGCCTTTGAATGTCTCCCATGGCATAGCTCTAGCGGCATCGATCCCAACAGTGGCTTGCTCAGCTTCCCACCAATCTGCGGCGGCATAGGTGAGCTGAAACGTAGCAAGGCGACGTTTCTCTTGTTCATTGCATTCCAATGCTCAAAATATCAACTCCATCTCTCTTATCCATTGCTCTGCTTTCCATGGTTCTGTT
This sequence comes from Hydrangea macrophylla, assembly GCA_033977485.1. Lineage (NCBI taxonomy): Eukaryota > Viridiplantae > Streptophyta > Magnoliopsida > Cornales > Hydrangeaceae > Hydrangea > Hydrangea macrophylla. The sequence continues at coordinate 110,865,859 of CM066994.1, read as the reverse complement.
AGTCCATCAAACTTTTCGGGACGTAACCCACGAAAATTTGCTAATAGCTTATCTCCAGTCTGTCTTGGTGGCGGGGGTACAAGAGGTCTCTGGTGGGTGGAGTGATTATATGTATCCCCCACATGCTCCATCCTCTGCATAAATGCTTCAAAAATTCCCGTTGGATCCATCCCTTCCGGTATAGGTGCTCCATTACGTGCTTGGTGATTTCTCAAGGGTCCTACCATGATGATAACGAGTATCGCCTACAAACGACATATTGATCAGCTGAAAGTCTTCTCGTAGAAACGAACTCAAGATAGAACAAGAAACAGCAAAACTAACCATTCTACTAAACAACACTGCACAACGCAACAACCAAACAATAATAAAAGTACTGCTTGTATATATATATATATCAAAAGATGTACCGTATAGTACACACTAATCAAACTGTGTACCATATGGGACAAGAGTTACAACAACTAAAGTCAGCTAATACTATACAAAGCTATGGTCAATAGCTATCTCTCAAGCTCCCAAAAATCTAGTGGACAACATGTCCTAATATAAACTAACAAAATCTACACCCTGCCGATCCTGACTCAAAAGTCGTCAGCATCTGATCCTGCTGGTGGTGCCTCATCCTCCGGGTCTATATCCATTTCCTCGAGTGGATCATCCTCAACTGGTGCGACAAGATCTCCAACTACTACCCCTATATCCCAATCCTCTATCATCTCTGCATCATCGTCCTCCATCACGTCTACTATCGCCTGGTTAGCGACATCAACAGCTACTGCAGCGAATCCGTCGGCTATATCAAGAGCTCCTGCTATAGCCACCTCTCCCATAACAAAATTTGCTGGCTGTGCTATCATCTGAGCTATCCATCCTACTGCCATATCGGCCATGGCTGCCATATGCATAATGGGTCCAGCTGGTATCTGAAGCACAACGGGTATCTCTGGCACAACTATCTCCTCGTCGGGTACCTCCTCGTCTACCACTACGTCTGCCTCAATAGCCTCTGGGTCTGGTACTGGATCCTCTGGCTCAAACTCTGGCTCCTCGGGGTCATCCTCAGCTTCATCATCATCTGCATCGTCTGCATGCTCATCCTCTACTGGGTCCTCATCATCTATCGGCTCCTCCTCTCCATCTCCACCCATGTCCTCATTGGGATGCTCATCCTGAGGCTCTACATCTTCCTCATCCTCAATCGGCTCATGCTCTGGCTCTGGGACGGGTACGTCGGACACTGGTGATGGTGGGGCTGCTGGAGCTGCTGCTGGTGCAACTACGGGCTCTGGTGGACCGGCTACAATGGCTCTCAACTCAATCTCATCCATCTCTGGTTTACTCAAAACTAGTCGCAACATCTCCTGGCAAATGTCTCTGCCAACTCTCGCTAAGTGGTAAGCATCCATGCGCATCTGGGTCGGGTGAGTACTCCTGGTCACATAAAGTGCTCTCCACATGTCTTCCTCTAAATGTCGACTAGCTATCTGGCACACACGCTCACGATAAAACTCTGGGTCAGCTGGCTCCACGGTATCTCCATGGATAATATGTCCTCCATAAGCATCAGTCACAAACTGGTGAAACTCCGGATCCATGCTATCCTGCAAAGGAAACTATCTATCGTCAGGAAGACGAACTTATCTTATACTCATATCTCATCTCAAAGAATCTTAACACACTAGGACCAGATGGTGTGGAAATACTTAGTGAACAAAAGTATCACAACCTAGAGTACCGAACGCAGGCTCTGATACCAAAAATCCTGTCACGCCCCGGAGCAGCATAAATAGAGAAAAATAAATTTCCTTTATGGGTCCATAAGGAATGACAGGTGAAAGTCACTAATAATCCACACCACACAGTACTAGTCCAAAAGAAAAGCAACAGTAACCAACTGAGAATAACACACAGTGTTAACTATTACAAAATATCAGAGTATGATCCACAGGATCACAACAGGTCTGAAGACAACAAATGCCCAAGTACCCATTAACAAAAGTTTAACAGAACAACTGAAATTAAATCTAATTATAACATCTTCAGTCTTCAACTGGCATAAGGATAATCCTTCCTGGTGTAATCGTCATCGGTGGGGCCTTCCTCTGGATAACACTCATCAGTGTACTGGTCATCACCTGTAAAACAAGGGGCAAGATATTCTGGACGGGGAATGTCCAGGCAATAAAAGGCCGTCAGCTTACTGAGAGCTGAGTGAGCATAAACTAACGAGGTACCAGTTATCTGAAGTAAACACAAGCTTATAAAAACAAGAGTTAACATCTTATTATAAAATAACATTATCTTGTTCTTCTATTCATTCTTATAAACCGACCCTTATCGTCTTATTACTCAAATACCGAACTCAACGTATTCAGATGTCATGAACAGACTCAATCGTTTAACTCTAGGGATACACCCTTATTCTGTCCATCGCTTTTAAGAGCAATGGTCCTGCTCACCGCATGTCATGGACTTCACGTCAGTCTGTCCCCAGCTTTTAAGAACAATGGTCCTGTTCACCGCATTTCAGGGATATAACGTTTCGAACAAGGCATATCAATCTATTGCCACGACTTAACGTCATCTACTAGTGATCCCAGCTCACCGCTTTTAAGAACCATGGTCCGGTTCACCGCTTTTAAGAGCATATCACAGATCATCCAGTCTATCTTAAGACTTCTTGGTCCAGCTCACCGCTTTTAAGAACCATGGTCCGGTTCACCGCTTTTAAGAGCATATCATGACCAATCATCCATCCACGTACCATTCCCGGAACTTACCAAACCTACTTACGTTCCATTCTACATCGACACATGACAATTCCCAATGTGGCCTGACTACTCGGATTAAAAGAAACGGATATCGAACTTATATCAGAAACAACACGTCAACCCACGTCTTCATATTACTTTTTATTCATTATCCATAAATCTTTGGTGTCACATTTCTCCTGTCTACCCCATAATCGCATAATGGAATTCCGAATTAGAAATCGAACAACTAAACCTCTTATATAATAAACAGGCAAAGGAAACCATGTACTGATCATGTCAATCGATTGGAACAAAAGTTCAATCGATTGGAACAAAAGTTATGTCAATCGATTGATAAACATGTCAATCGATTGGAACAATGTCAATCGATTGAAATCCTATTCAATCGATTGGGATGCAACTGATGTCAATCGATTGAGATCATGTCAATCGATTGGAACTACGTCTTCTCCAGCAGTTTGTAAAAACAGCATATATAACCGTGCACTACAGGCATTTAACCCATCTAAACATCGTAATAACTTGCATAAACATCACATAAAGAGACCAAGTGAGTTAGAACTCACCTAGGGTGCGTTTGGGTGGTGTTTAAGTTTGAAACTCCCAAGCTTCTTCTCTTCTTCTTCCTATCTGTCTCTGCCTACCCTCTCTGTCTCCTCTTTTCTTCTTCCTTCTTCTTTCTGCTTCTTCTCCTTCCTCCCAGCTGCCACGGCAGTGAGTGTGTGTGAGGGTGTGTATATATGTGTAGATATAGAGATATATATATATATATGTGTATATATCTTACAAGAGGTATATATCTCTCTCTCTCAAGCTGCCAAAGTGACCCAAGGCAACAAATGGACGAGTATATATAGGGGTATGGGAGTGCCACGCGTTTAAAGCTGAAGGAAAGAAGAAAACATTTCTCAGGTTATGTCAATCGATTGAGACACCAGTCAATCGATTGGTAACAGATATTTGTAGTCAATCGATTGAAAACAATGTCAATCGATTGAGATGAATGGCAATCGATTGGAATGTTTGACACGTCATCACTTTCAGTCGGTTGAATGTAAATCGATTGGGATAACTTATCAATCGATTGGTATCAGAAAAGTGTCAATCGATTGGGAATATGTCAATCGATTGGTATCAAAATTTACCAAAAGGAAGAGAAAGTTTATACGAGTATAAAAATGAAATACCGGGTCTTACTAATATATCAAAATACAGGGTATTACATATCTCCCGTAGGGTTACATTGAAAATCAAAGGGTTGATTCTCATTGTCGGGGAATGTAATTCTCTTCCTCGCACAATCCAACTTCACTTGATTCTGAGAGAGCCAATCCATTCCTAGGATTATGTCGAACTCCTTCATCGATAGGACGATCAACCTTGCAGGGATTTCGCGGTCTCCTAACCGTAAGGGACAATCCTTGCACACATGTCCTAATCTGATTGCAGCTCTTAGTGGCGAAGTAGCCTTCAAAGCTTTCTCTAAGCGATGAGGTAAGATACCCAATCTCCGAATTGTATTAACAGATATGAACGAAAGAGCAGCACCCGTATCAAATAACACTTTAACATGAGAGTTAAACAGAGTTAATGTACCTTCCACTGCTTGCTGATCAGGTTGAGCTTCTCCATAATCTCCTTCTTCGAACACAGTTCCATCATAACCAGCGGCATCAGGGATAACAGCATTCAAGCGAGTCTGACCCTGTTGACCATAAGTCACCTGCTTAGGAGCAGTGCAGAACCTACTGATGTGACCTGGTTCACCACAGTTGAAGCAGACTATCCCTTGCTGAGCAGCACGCCTTGGTGCCTTGCAATCACGAGCCAGATGACCAGGGTTGCCACAGTTGAAGCACTTTCCACTACTACTCCCTTCTCCTACACGGGATTGAGTCGGATAGGTAATAGCCTGGGTCTTCTTGCTTCCATCAAAATTCCTCTTCTGCCCTTGGGTACGGTTCATTGGTGGTCTATTTCCAAAATTACCCCTCTGGGGCGGTCGGAAATCAAATTGCTTACGGTTCACTCGAGCATCCTCTTCCAGATCGGTAGCCAAACCAACAAATCCTTCAAATGATTTATCCAAGTGGCCGAGAGTCAGGCGACGAATCTGCGGTGTCAGCCCTTGGTTATACTTTCGGATCTTCTTCTCTTCAGTATCAACCAGGTGTGGAGCAAACCGAGACAGTCTTTCGAACTGTGTGGTGTACTCTTGCACTGACTTGGTTCCTTGCGTCAGGTCCATGAATTCCTTCTCTCTTCTGTGCCTCTCCGTAGCCGGGAAATACTTCTCCAAAAATCTCCCCTTGAACGCAGTCCACGTCATCCCCATTGCAGCTCCATTCCCGATAGTAGCTATGACCGAATCCCACCAATCTGCGGCAGCATCGGTCAACTGAAACGTAGCCAATCTCCTCTTGTCCATTTCGTTACACTGGACAGCTTCAAACATGCGGTCCATCTGTCTTAACCACTGTTCCGCTTTCCAGGGTTCCGCCGTACCCGCAAACTGCTCGAGCCTTAGTGCACAGAATCTCTCTAGCAATTTGTCCCCAGTTTGACGGTCTCGTCGGTTGTCGTTCGTATTACCGATTCTTTCCAACCGTCTGATAAACGCTTCGAACATCCCTGTAGGATCGGCAGCCTCGGGTGCTCCCTTGATCAGGTTCCTGTTTCTCCTCAGTCCTCCAGCCATTCTATGCATGATAGTGATAGTAGAATGAGGAACATGCATGCAACAGTGCTATGAAGTAATTCAAATGACGACAATATTCAAAAGAATATATCTTATATATATAACTTCTTGTCAAGTTGATACAAAAAGCTTGTATGGTCAGATCAATGCCTACCCTTCCTGCATGGGTTAGGATGCATGCAAGAGTTAATGTTACAAAAATGGGTCATTGCCCTACACTCTAATGCATGTAATTACAGCTTGCAAAAAGAGATAGAGCTAATAGTCAAAACAGTCAATATGTACAAGGCGATATCTAAACGGTCAATCATCGCCGTAGGTAGCCATCAACAGGTCAAGCGAGTCGGCCTGATGCAGTCGCTGAACATAGGAGGGGCCTGCCCCAAAGTTACAGCTGTGAGAGGTCATCAGTGAAGCAGGTCCAGGGACATCTGCCTCAGGCAAGGCTGGCTCAAGTGCAAGTGCCTCCTCAAGGTCGACTGCAAAGTCGTCCCATCCTAAGCCATCCTCCTCGGAAATAGGAGCGAACACAACGTCAACGTCACCGTCATCCTCAACAGCGGGGACGACCGATGGAGGTACCTCCAGCTGTGCAAGGTGGGCTTGCACAACCTGAACCTCAAGGGGAAAATAGAAGGCATCGCTATTAACCAAGCGAACCATCTCAACGAGTACTAAGCGCTGGATCTCTATGAAGTAAAGAATCTCGAGGCGAGCACGAGACAGGTCGACCAGTCCTAATATGTGAATCTGATGCCAGAGGTCTAGCTCGACGGTAGCAGCTGCACGCTGCCCAACAGCAGTGAAATAAAGGGTCGCCGAAGCCGGCACTAATGCTCCCACAGTAACCCAATGCCCTCCAAAAGCATCAGGTACAAACAGGGGATGAGCTGGATCCATACCTGAAAAGGTACTACTTAAGTCAGAACAGAATAATCTTAGGCGTTTGGGTTCTGAGCCTATCCTCCCTGTCGTATCATCGGGTGTGTAACACTTAATGGAATGTGGAATCGGGTCTATACTGGTAAACCCTAACCTGGCTAAACTATCTTGAGATAAATCATAACCTGGCTCTGATACCACTAAATCCTGTCACGCCCCGACGTAGCATAAATAAGGAAAGCGTTTAATTTCCTTTATGGACCCGTAGGTCGCGACAGTTTGAAGGATCAATTCCGTCCCAAACGTCGAACAACAAAATATAATAATCAGAGTAAAGCAATCAAGGCTTACAAAAATTTTCTAACTTATTACATCTTATGATACGGGGTCAACTAAGGCACAGACCGCCTTAAAATAAAATAATAACTTAGTGTCTGTTACAGTCATCCTTATAAAACAAAACAGTTCATAAACTTAAAACATGTAAACTCAAAGCATATAATTAATAAACGGTTTTCTCTCATTCCAAAAGCAGCCATTCTCAATTAGCGTAGTCGTACGACTCCTCCTGGTTATAACCTGAAAAGCCTGAACACAAATGTCCAGGACGCATCAACGTCGTCAGCTTCAAGAAGCTGGTGAGTATTAAAAACATGACTTTGAATGTAAAACATACCCATTTACCTTTTTCCATTTTTCAATTTGTATAAATCAATAGTTAAACCGCAGGAAGAATTCATTTATAAAACAACAAGGAATATATTAAAGGTCGTTTATTCATAAAAACAGATACTCGTGTAATGAGACAATGCACCACACTCATCTTGCCGACTCTTTTCTCTTGACAGCCACAACAACCCACTATCTTACTCCTGGTATCTTTGAAACACTAAGATAGCCACACTTTAGCAACGGGGCGCCAGGGAGTGTCCAGTTTGCCTCACACTTTGGTCCGGGGTACCAGGGAGTGTCCAATGCCTCACACTTTGAATACCCTAACCGCCATGCAAATACCGGGGCAACCCCTCGCACAGTATCCAGACTCGAGTATCAGGGAATGTCCGTAGGCCACACTTTAGCACTACCATGGGTGCCAGGGAATGTCCAAGTTCGGCGTCACACACTTTAACGCTTCCATGGGCGTCAGGGAGTGTCCATATTTGCCACCGTCGCATTTCAAAGATACCCTCTCCACAATCTCAACCACAACCACAACCACAACCACAACCACAACCACAATCTCAACCACAAACTCAAACTCAACCATAACCACAAACTCAAACTCATACTCTTTCCACACTGACTGACACTCACATGCATGTACCACTGACCCCACATGTATGTCATGAACCTTAAACATGCGGCAATTTACTGAAATATAAATACAACATGCGTACGGGGATTAATAACTTGCAATACAATGTTTTAGTCATTCAAACATAACCAATAGAGTTCTGGTTAACTAAATATCCCAAACAGAACCTTATCAGTATATAAATTTCATGCCAAACAGTCCCTTATCACAAAACAAGCAAAATAAAAAACTGTCAGAAGTCGCGCGCGCGGGCCGCTCGCGCGAAAGGTCGCTCGCACGGGCCGCTCGCGCGATATGCCCAATTATTCGTTTTATATATGAACTTTTCTGTCTGCCTGAGGAAACGAGGATCGCGCGCGCGGATTGCTCGCGCGAAGGGATTCTCGCGCGATCCTCGCTCGCGCGACCTGCCTAAATTTCAATATATATATATATATAAACTCTTCTGTCTGCCTGTGAAAACGAGAATCGCGCGCGCGGGCCGCTCGCGCGAAAGATCGCTTGCGCGATTCTCGCGCGCGCGATCGTGGCGCGAGGTTTTACTGAGGCTCCTTCTTCCCCGCAGAAACTGCTCTATTTCAGCTTAAGGGGTCCAAATTGACCCATTTTCAATTCTGTAAGTATATAGGTCATATAGTATATGGTTCTCTTCGGTTTTTCACAAGGATTAAGAATCCATCATCAATTTAACATGATTCAAATTATAACTCTCCAATTTTAGGAAAAACTAAAACATGTCAAAACTTAATTTCTAATATACTTTCTCATGTGAATGAATTAAGCCCCAATACTTTAAACATAGTCTATATATAACATAATCTTTCATTATTATCTACAAAAACAGATTTTGGTTGAGTTTGAAAAGTTAGGATTTCAAACCATGAAACTTCAACGTAAATTCAAAAATGGTGATCATAAATTCAATTACACAATCTAGCAAATACTGTAGGAATTACATTCTAAGTGAGTTTAGAATACTCACTGGGATTGTAGATTCAAATAGATGTTGAGAAAGAAAGACCAATAAGGAAATCCACTTAAGCTTGGCTATGGTGGATTGAAGCTTTCTCTCTCTATATGAAATCTGTAGAACTCTCTGTGTATTCCTCTCAACTCTCTCAATTTACTGAACTAACAAATGTGCAGATGTGTGTGTTTAAGAGAGCATGTGAGTGTATATATGCAAGTATCAAACTTGGGGGCCAAGAACCACCTCTCACACTCAACAAATTGAATTAGTCTATCAAATTAACAAGGCTGTAGAAATACACACACAATTACATACGTATATGCACACACTCAGATTTTGAAGAGGCAACCTAGACTAGTAGGGGTCAAGGGGTGTTTGGGTATTTTAGCTTTTGGTCACAACAATACACACACACACAAAGCATTGCCAAACAAGGCCTATGCTAATGATCACTTGCCATAAATGGCAATAAAGCAATTGTCCAAATCAGTCACTTCCAAAATCTGTGGAAGGTCACACAGCGTGGACAGTTTTGGACATAAACTGGTATTTTCGGGGCGCGGTGGTCACCACAAAAATACGGGAATTTCATTTTAACTTAAGAATTGATTTTTTGGTTTTATAAAAATACTGATTGAGTCAATAGAAGTTATTTTCACCGTTTTGAAATACAGACTTTGAAATCCACACAGGTATTACTAATTTTGTAAAATTGCAGTTTGGCCCCCAATAAAATTTAAATGTGAATTAGATAAGAAATTAATATTCCAAACATGTGACTGAAATTAAAATAAAACCAGACAATGCTAATTGAATTTAAATATGCCAATGCAAATACAAATAAATTAAATATGGACATGAATTTTAAATTAAATGGAAATGCAGGTTGTTACAGTTTGTAACACCTCGAAAGGGATGGGACTAAAGCCCTTAGATAGTTGAGTCACTTGTGATAGTAACCCAACCTGTAGACTGGAGATCCCAAGAAATAGGTTCAAATGGTAATAACAAGTCATGAAGTGATATGAGTAGAATCATGCTAATATCTATATATGGGGGTAACACTCCAAGTCCATCCCTACGAAGCATGACATCCTGAAGGACAGAAGGTTGAATTATTTATAACTCTTAATGAGATCTAAACTCCATTTGGAGTGGGATACCTAGCTACAGGAGTATCCTTGTTGGACTCACCTAGGCGAATGTGGAAGTGAGGCCGCTTCCTATGAAATTTTGGGCAAATTTTCTAGATCATTCGCCATACTGGGATATAAGCACACGGCCATAAAGTGCTGGTTTTTGAACTTCACCCTAGTAGGACTGTGCGTATGGTTTTGTCTGAGATAGAGTTCAAAACTACGGTTACTCTAGTATAATCGGAAGCACTATCACTACGTAAAGGTTCAAGTTGAAAAACACCTTTACTTATGCACAGTCTTATGATACGTTGCTCAATGATCATAAATCAATTTTTAAAATACAAGTGGGGGATTGTTGAAAAAGTGTATATTTAAAATTGGATGGAGAGGTTGAGGGAAAAAACATTGAAATTTGGTTTTGAGTTTTGTCTTATTCACAAACTAACCCAAATGATATTTTGCTTGTCCCACATAGGAAAATTAGAGGAAGTGGGAAGGACATATATAAGTGGAGGTTGGAGTAAGGGTTGGGCCCCTTGGGGGTACCAAGTTTTGTGAAGGGGGAGGACCTAGGCCCAATTGGGTTTACCACAAAACACACACGCGCGCGCGCGCCGCCACCCCGCTCCGGGCCGGGCCGGGCTTGGGCTTGGGTTTGGGTGTGGTCCTACTCCTATATATCTTTTTATGCAAAATTTATTTGGAAAATAATTTTTTTTAATTATAAAGAGTTTATTTTCAGTTGGAGACCAAGTCTCCCAAACAACTCCTCCACGTTTTTTTCTCCAACGTTTCCAGAGTTCTCTCCACGTTCTGCAACGTTAACTTTCCCAACGTTCAGAATATATTCTTTATATATACACAAACTGCTCTCATAAAAATACAGACAGTTTTTTACAGAGAGAAAAAGAGTTACAGAAATTATTTTACACAGTTTCTGAGCAACAATTTCTGAAAGGGTGTGGGTTTTCCGATCTTCCTCCGTGCAAGGATTTTCGAGACAGAGGCGATTTCTGGGCTGCTTTACCTGGGGACGTCGTGGCCTTCATCCGAACTGCTTGCACAACTTGGACAGAGCCGCGAAGCGTCTTAAAGAGAGCGACTAAGTCCGCGACTCATCCCAAGAAAAACGTCAAATGCTACTGATATTGGTAAAATTGTTCTTTTTAGTTTCTGCAGCAACAGGAATGGGGTGTAAAGCTGTTAAACTACGTCATTTTGTGTCATTCAATTTTGTAAATGTCATTTGATCACTACACCATTACAAATGTCAAGTATATACTACCTACAGCAGCTGCTGTAAGATCGCTAAAGAATTAAAAATGGTTAATGAGGGCCACAAACATGTGGGTATGCGTCAATCACCCATTGCGCAGTTGACGATTTTGCTTATTGATTAAGTAGGTGAATGTATTGAAGGGTTGACAGTCCAATACATCATATTTCATTGGACCAAATCTTATCTTAGTAACCTAAACTTTAGGGCGCGTTTGCCAAATTTCCAATAGATGGAATACACCATTAACTCCCTTTCTTATCTTCTACATTCAAGTTATTAGGAAAAATACGTATCTAGTTGATTTGGCTATTAAAAAAAACGTATCCATTAATTTGACAAAGAATGCGTTTTTAGACAAAACATTAAATATAGGATAAAATGCATTTTGCACCCTCAAATTATACTATATTTTGCACTTTGGTCCCTAAATTATTATTTTTTGCATTTTGGTCCTCCAACTATTATTTTGTGGTAGTTTGCTCCCTCCGTCACTTTTAGTGGCGAAAAAAGTCACTTTTTAGTGACACCAAAGGTGACGTTGAAAGTGACGGAGGGGTATACTACCACAAAATGATAGTTGAGGGACCAAAATGCGAATAATGATAATTTAGGGATCAATGTGCAAAACATAGTATAGTTTGAGGGTGCAAATGCATTTAACCCTTAAATATACATAGTATCGATTCACTGAAAAAACACAAAACAGGTTCCAAGTGTTTCTAACCAGTCTCTACTTAATCTTGCTTCAAAGGAAAAGAGGAGGGGGCCTCCATACGAACAGTAATTGACTACAGTCACTACATGACACTAGTACAAGCAAAGTTATTCCTTAGTTGAGTGGGTCAGTGGGTAAGAGAGCGTCTCATATATATATATATATAATAGTTGAGGGACCAAAATACAAAAAATGATAATTTAGGGACCAAAATGCAAAACATGATATAGTTTGAGGGTACAAAATGTATTTTACCCAAATAATTTTCTTGAGTGTACCAAACACATGCATATTATTATCATCTCCGTGGTGAAATTCTCACTCTAAGATCAAGATAATAACAAGAAACTATTTAATACCGTAGTTATTCTGATAACGTCATAGCACGAGCCTATAAATTATTCATATTTAGATATAAGTCTATTCGAATTCTATCGAAAAATAACAATAATAATAATAATTACTCGTAAGCATTATAATTGTGTATCTTAGTGAGGTGATTTAGATGACTTAATACCACTGTTATGCTGAATATTTTCATGTTAACCACCACGTGGAAATGGAAAAAGGGGCAAAGGGCTTCAACTCTCCCTAGAATATATATATATATAAGAGCATCCACAGTGGGTTCGTGAAACTTAAGGAAACTTAGGCTAAGTTATTGTACAGGGGAGGGGGCCTTTAGCAGTGGGGGAATATGGGGCGGCACATCATGTGCCGTGACCAGTATGGGGCGGCACATCATGTGCCGTATACTCCAAGTGCCGTGTGATTCTGGGCGGCACATGTTGTGCCGTTTTCAAGGGGGCGGCATTTCATATGCCGTTTGGAATGAGGGCGGCACATCTTGTGTCGTTTCTTCCTACATTAGCGAAACTTAGTGGTACCACAAAGTTAAGTTTTCTCAAGTTTTACAATCCTATACAATAGCACAAACAGCAACGTTGTTAATGTCTTTAACGTAAGTTCTCCTAAGTTATCCTATAACCTTCCCCATTGTGGATGCTCTAAGGGTAGATTTACCTATTAAAAAAGTTCACATTAAGCCCTCCCCAAATTGAAAAATTTTACACTAACGTCTCCAAAGTTCAAAAAGCTCCTAGCTTATATCATTCCCATGAATTTGACCACTTCCAAATGCACCTTACTAGCTATGTCCCTAACTTTAAATTTCTGCATTCGCCCTTGCTAACAACCAAATGTTTATAAAGCATTAGTCATACACAGTGAAGAGTTGTGTGTGTGTGTGTGAGAGAGAGAGAGAGAGAGGGGCTGAGAAAATCACGTTGCTATTATGTGATATTAGTACTTTAAAATTGAGACCAAATCATTGGTGGTGAAAATGGCGTCTCTCATTGGCCGCTGTTATCATTGGAGGAGTGGCTTCTCTTACTCTTAACAGGTGGAATTTTGATCCCTTTTCCAGTAGTAAAAGAGTGTGATCATAACTTCTTTCTGTATCTATAGAATGTCAATGCTCCTTAATCAAGGCTACTCATTAAAAGGACACTCTCTCATCTCGTTGCCAAATCATCATCTTTATTATACACATTGGAACGTAGAGTCTGTTTGGCAACAGCTTTTAGTGTTCATAACCTCATCTAAAAAGCCAAAAGTTAAACTGAAACTATTTGCCAAACCAGTTTAATGTAAGTCAACGGCAAAAATTTGCAATTGGCCAAAACTAAAGCTACATTGAGCAGTTTTTTGCAATTATACATCACAAAGACCCAAGCTGTAGCCAAACGGGCCCTTGGCCCCTTACTAGCTCAAGCCCCTCAAATTCAACTAATCTGAACCACATATCTACAGGACCCCCTTAGTATGATTCATTCTCAATCATCCAATCCAATCCAAGATCAATGTTAAAACAGGTCTAGTCTATGATCTGTAAACATGTCCATACAATAATGATTATAAACTAAATATAATAGTTTACACTGTAATAATAATAACCATGGAACTTTATAATAAATTATAGGGTAAATTACAGTAACACCCCCTGAACTATGATCATTTTTTACTAACACCCCCTGAACTTTAAAACTGAACAGACTCACCCCAGAACTATCTAAAAATGAACAAACACACCCTCTGCAGAAGGGGTTTTAGTGTCAACAAATGATAGTTTAGGGGGTGACTTTGTTTAATTTTAAAGTATATGAGGTGTTAGTAAAAAATGGTCATAGTTCACAGGGTGTTACTGTAATTTACTCTAAATTATATATGCACCAGAAGGTTCTTGAGATATTCTAAGGATCCACCAATAGAGGGTCTTTGAGTGTCCTAACTCCTAAGTCAACAATATTAGCCCTCCATTTCTAATTCCTTAAATAACTCGCAATATTATTAAATCAAAGTCAACCCAGCCTGTTAGCCTAGATTGAATTATCAGATGGCTGATCTGTCAAACACATATGCTCTCTTTTTTCTTTTTTAATCAAAATCAGGTTTTTTCCTACAACGGGGCCCATCATAATAACTACTCCGTATTCTTCACCGAGTAATGCTATGCTAACCAAAATTTGTTCTCAAACACTTTAATAGTTGTATCCAGGGGTGAAACCAGGAATTTGCCTTTGGGGGTGTCAAGTTACTATATAGACTATCTAACAATGACATACGGGGGTTTGGGGGCAGCGCCCCCGAGACGATTTTTTTGGTTCTATTTATACACGAGTATATATATATATATATATATATATTTTTCCTTATCAATAAGACTACAAATTTACCATGTGATGTTATTTTGTACTGTTTGAAAGTTGTTGGGAAGAGGGGTTGTTTGAGTTTATTATAACGAGTGGTCTAATTGTACAGAAAATGTTATCAAACCCAAATATTGTATCCCAAATGATTCTCAAACACATGTGATTGAAGTTTAGAGTTGGAAGAAAGCAATGAAGATGATTTAAGCTGACCAAGGGAGTAGCTTTTTTTTTTTATTCGGGAGTGCTAGAAACAACAAAATATGAGGAGCAGTAGATTTTTTTTATTTGGGGGTGCCAACAGACAACAAAATATGAGGCATAGTACACATACATGTATATTATTATAAACAATTTACCACATGTGAAGGGTGCAATGGCACCCCCCACCTAACACACAGTTCCGCCCCTAGTTGTATCACTTGTAATGGTACCACATATCATTTAATGTGATGTAAATGACAAAACATTTACATAACGTTGTGGTTTTTAGTTTTCAGTTTTTGTTTCCATTTTTTGTATTGGGAGTTGACTGTGATCAATACAAAAAATGAAAACAAAAACTGAAAACCAAAAAAACCACACCGTTACCATGCGAGCCCTTAAAAACCAGATTTGAAAATCAAATTTGAAAAGCATAGCGTTATTCTCCTCCACACCTCCTCCACCCATGACCCTTATGGGCTTTTATATTAGTGGCAGATGTAGATTATTCATTGAGACAAATTTAAACTGGTCCACAATGAACATGACCCCAAGTTTAGGCAATGACAAGTGGTCCAAAACTTCATAACATGACCAATTAATCTCTTCATCACACTCCACATGGGAAACTCACAAGCAAGCATGAGTGTCACTGTCATACAGTTCCATCCAAACAAGGCCTATCAAAAAAAATAACAAAAAATGAAAAAACACAAAAGGCAAGAGTATCTACAAAAAACAATGGTAGAAAGTAAAAGAAAGTAGTAGTAAACTTATCCACTTGGAGCTTAAACCCAGTTCAGCTGAGAAAGAATATTGATAGAGCTCTGAGCATCCCCATGGCGGCCTTAAGCTGCCAATTTCATCCCTCAAACTATAAAAGTCATCCAAAAGTCAAAACCATGCCTTCCATTTCTTGCTCCCATTCAGCCCTCTCAAGCCAACATCAAGGTATTACTTCAATGTCACTCTCACTTTCCACACACAATTAATGAAGTAAATTTCTCAATTATGAATATGGAAACTAAGATCTGTCTCTCTTTCTACATACACATGCACATATAAATACATATGTACATATATAAAATCCTTTGCGGGGGGAAGTAGTTGCAGTGACAAAAGCAAGAGGAATGGAAGTGGGTGGTGCAGTGGATTCCTACCTTGTGGGGGAAGATATTGGGAAGGGTTTTTTTTTTTTTTTTTTTTTCCTTTTCCTCTCTTCTCTCTTTCACAATTACAAGTTCTTTGCTTTCATACCCATCAAGCTTTTGGTAGTTTTTTTTTTTTTTTCCCTCTTTATAATTTTCATATACACTGTTTAAAGTAGGTGTGTGACATGGAAGAGGCTCTGGAAATACCCATAATAAACGATCTCACAATGGTATTAGGCTCTATATCTCAGGTAATGCATGTACTAGTAGTAAACCCCTCCCTATAAATGGTTTATAAGATTTCTTAATTTCTCAAATGGAATGTTTATTTGTTGGTGAAGACAAAAGCAAATGCAGTCGTCGTGGATTTCACCGAACCTTCCAAAGTTTATGACAATGTAAAACAGGTTCAAATCAACCTAAACTTTTTTATTTTCTAGATATAAACATTATATATGTTATATATATATCATACATAAGTAAGTGTGTGCGTGTGATATTAATCCAAGTTTTCTTATTTCTAATAGGCAACGGCATTTGGCATGAGAAGTGTGGTTTATGTCCCTGGGATAAAATTAGATACGGTAGCAGCATTATCTGCATTCTGTGAAAAGGCCAGCATGGTGGGAGCACAGGGTGAGATTTTTTCCTTTTTTTCTTTTTTGGCAATAATTTAATGTTTTTGTTTTTCCTCTTTCACTGTGCTTTTCACTCTAGAAAATAATTTGCAAAATTTTCAAATCTAACTGGAACTTTATGAATCAATTTATGTTTCAACATTTTTCTGTTGTAAATTTATTTCAGGGTTGTCTGATTGCACCGACCCTTTCGATAGGATCTATACTCCTTCAGCAAGCTGCAATTTCAGCTTCCTTTCACTATAACAATGTAGAGATTGTCGAATCAAGGCCTAATGCAACAGTAAGTTTTTTTTTTTTATTATTATTTTTATAAAAAGAACTATTCATAAAGTAGAATTTCATATGTTACAAAAATGTACTAAAATCAGAAAGTAAAATTCAGATTTTACCCTGTTAATGTTAAACATCAACTGTAATATATTTACCCTTATAGTTTCTAATATAATCATGATGGGTAAAATTCAAAAGGGTAAATTACACATTGTACCCCCGTAGTTTACATTCTGCGGTACTTTGGTCTCTAAATTTCAAAACGCGACACTTTGATCCCTATAGTTTTGTTTTCGCGTCAAACATTCTGTTAAATTGTTTTAACAGGAGTTGTAAATTAGAGGGTTTTGTCACTTATTGTATACTACAGGGGTGTTAAGAGTTCATTTCTTAAAACTACAGGTTGTTAAGCGTCACTTACGTTACAAAAAATTGACTACTTCCGTTAAAATTAACACTGAAACAAAATTACAGAGTTACGTTTTGAAATATAGGACCAAAGTGCCACAACATGTAAACCACACACAGGGGTGCAATATTTAATTTACCCACTTCCAAAACAGTATGGAGACACTTCTGGTTATTTCCTGACTCCATTTTGAAACTTTCTCAGCCTGAGTGAGACACTGAGGCTCAGTATTTTTCTCATTGTCATAAACACATCAATACATCTAATACATTTAAGGAGCAAGAGTCCAGAGGACCAGAACCTAATATGTCTAGTGGTTCTAACTTCTAACATATTGGGTGACACCATTTTCATCATTAAAACACTGATCATGAGAGACAAGTCTTGTCCATGAACTTTTTCTACGGACCCATGTCACCCATCCCAGAGCTGGATCCAGTCTGGAAGTCTTGGTCAAGTTTAAACCAAACTTAGTATGAACTAATAATTAGCAAAATATTTGAGAAACTAATAATAATAATAAATAAATAGCAATTGGGCACTGTCTCTTGATTTTTCTAAATTTTTTATTAGTATCATTAATGTGTTCTAGTGATCCTCTTTGAACATTTTGATTATAAGAAATTCTTATGGCATGTTAATGTATGGAGTTTGAACAACATAATAATACGACTTCTGCTTAATTTTTATATCTTTTTAAAAAACAAATAGTGTGTATATATATATATATTTATTAGTAGTAGTTCACCCAGAATCTATTAATCTTTTTTCTTCCCTTTTCTTATCATACATATGCTATACCTGATTGATTTCTTTTTTCAAACACCAAAAATTACGTAGGAATTCCATTAGAATTTATCATCTAATCTCTCCCTCTATATATCTTCTGTCAAATGCGGTCTGTGTGTAAAAGGTCAGTTATTTCCTACATAGTCCAAGTAGTTTTTGTGCAAATTATTAACATTTTTTTTTGGATGCCAATTATGCTTTATCTCTGTGTGGTTTGGCCCTCTAACCCCAGTAATTTAAAAGTTGACTCTTACCCCTACGCTAATCACTAAACTAAAACCGATTAGTCTTTGTTTCACATTAACTGAAATTTTAAATTCATTTTGGTATGAGATCTTTTGACCAAGTTTTAAATTGGAAATGACAAATTTTCCCCCAACATTTATTTTCAATTGTTTCTTCGGCCACATTCTTCTTCATCAAACCACCATTATCACCACTCACAACAAAAACAATGACAACCACGGCCGTTGCACCCATCCAACCGCCGCCACCCACCATGTAATTTTATTTTTCTAAAAGGGTGGTTGAAATAAATATCTTATTAGGAAAAAGATTAACGAAGAAAATTAAAAACAAGCAAATGGTAAACTTGTGATTTTCAAGTTAAAATTAAAGCAAGCATTATAGAGGGAAAGAGGGATTTCCACCCATAGTGAGTGGCATTAAATTTTTTCCCCTCAAATTTAAGTGAGGAAGGGCAAACCACAGGGGATAAGGTGAAATTTGTTCCTTTTTCATATGAGAACGGAAGTAACAATACAGAAACATTTCTCAACACACTTAGATGCAATGGTAGATCTGACAGTTTAATCGAGGTTAAGAGAGAGACACCAATACCTTGCATACAAGTATTTAAGGTACTAAAATGTTCTCGGGTGGACAGGATCTCCCATCACAGGATGCGATTCAAATCGCCAACAACCTCTCCAACCTCGGCAAGATCTACAACAGAGAAGATATTTCAACAGATGTTTTGGTAAGAAGAGACAGGAAATATCCGGAAACTAAGCTGAGCTTAAAAATAACATTTACTATTTTATCATTTTGACATGGATTATGTAACTTCTTTTATACATTTCAAGGCAAGAGGTCAAGTTCTAGGAGAAGATGGAGTTCGGGTACACAGCTTGGTTCTTCCTGGGCTCCCAGCCAGTACTACAGTTCACTTCTCTGCTCCTGGAGAGGTGTGTTTGTTTACCCTATACACACACTTCTCGTATAGTTATACCAAATATATTAAGCTATACTATTGGTTATATCTGATTAACGTCTATACAAAATGTTGGTTACAGGTTTACTCCCTCAAACACGATATCATAGATGTGCAATGCCTCATGCCAGGCCTAATCATGGCAATCAGAAAAGTCGTGCGTCTTAAGGTAGCAAAATATATAAAGTTCTATATCTCTTTTTCTTCTTGTCTTTTTTGAATCAGCACACTTAAGAGAACATTTTCCTCTCCTTTTCAGAATCTTGTGTACGGCTTGGAGAAGGTTTTGTGAAACCAAAGCATTCCTGACCTTCCCGATTCAAACCATAATTTTGAGTACCAGTTTTGATGGACTGCTCGGATGACCATTTATGTGACTGGTTAAGGACAAGTGAGGAAAACACAGAAATGTAATTTCTTTAAGGATCTAAATGAGATGACATTTTCAGTTCTTTGATTGAGAATTAGAAGTTTTGCCCTATTCAATAGAAAATGAAATATTGATAACAGATTAAGTTACATGATTAAAACACCAAGAGTACCTGGCGATTCTAAAAATTATTATATTCAGCCTCTGTAGAATCAGAAAAAAAAATTTACAGAAAAAAGGAAACGGAAGTTAGTATCAGAAGTTTATTTACCTTTCCTGCATTCTTTTTGTGTACTAATATGAACCGTACGAGTGCAATTTTGCGTAAGTTAGGGTGAGTTTGGAATGACATCTTCATAATACATTCTCAACAATTGTCATTACACTATATCCTCATTTTCAACTTATTTTAAAGACGCATTCGAATACAATATTTGCTTTTTCAACAAAGCAAGTCTTGCTCGCTTCCGCTTTTAAGGTGGAGCTGGTGGTTGGCATATGAGGAAATGAGTTGGGGCCTTTGGGGTTGACAGAGCTCCATGCTCCACAACTTCTATACCAAATCTTACACTACCATGTTTCTATCTCGGTCTCTACCCCTCTTTTGGTTTTTTTTTTTTGGTCACGCTCTGTATCTAATTTACGTCAACATTGGTACATGTACTTTGAAAAAGAAAGTTACTTTCCTTTCCAAGCGGAACACTACTCCCTTTAAGTGGGAAATTTGTCACTACCATATGTTAGTCCCATCAATCTGTGGTGCTTAGAGACTTGGCTACCCTCATGTTTGAACCAAAATTCTGTAAAAATTTATAAAATAAAGAAAGAAAGATTATATTTTACTAACTTGATTTCTTTACAATAGTTTAACCATTTATATAGGGTAAGAGAAGATAGGAAAGAAAAGAGATAAGATCATATACAAGATTACAATATAATCTAAAGAAATCAAGAATAAAATATGGATGATCTTTGGAATATTCTGGAATATCTCTATCAAATCTGGTATATACTCGATCAGCCCTAATCACATTCAATGACCAAAACACCCTTAAATTGCATTACAAATATAACCCTCAACTTAACAATATATTCCAAATTTCCAACACTCCCCTCAAGTTGGCACACAGAAACTTATCTTGTTGAAGTGTCCAACTCGGAAACTGAAACAAAGTAGCAAATTATCAATGCAAGTCCATCCTCTTTCAAAGCAATACCTTGTGCACAGTTGATATGCAAACATCCTCCCCTTGGGCGGTTTTGTTCACTGGCAACCCCATCTTGGGTGGTTCCGTCAACTAGCAACCCCTATGAGAGTCCGTATAAGTAAAACATATCACACTTGCAAAGAAGCTCCAAGATCACATGGAGAAAGATGAGAAGTGTCCACAAAAGCAACCATCGTGTGACATGAAAAAAGAGGTGCAAAGAAATGCTCTTTGATATCTTCTACTCTCCCCCTCAAACTGAAAGGTGGGAATGAAAAATGAACACTGAAGTTTGGAATGGTTATCTTTGATTTTGAACACTGCGCTAATTTGTTTGTTTTTTTTTTTTTTTAAATTGGGGTAAAAAAGTAATTTCCGAAAAACTGGGGCCTAGGTAGCACTGGTGCGGGTGCGGGTATTCGGGTACGGGGATGCGGGTGCGAAGGATTCGCCAATTTTCCAAAAAGTAAAGATGCAGGGTGCGGCGGCATTGTTTGGATAAAATATTAAAAATAAACTTTCAAATAGTAGTATATAGATATTATTTTATAACTATTTGTGCATTAGTGTATATCCTAGATAATTGCTATTATTATTTTCTATTATTTATCTTTTAAAACCCCAAAGTTTTCAAAATTGTATGAAGAAGTTGTGTTATTTTTTAAAAGAACGCTACAAAAAAAAACCCCAACCACACTCCAAAAGAACTCAAAGAATCCACAGAGCATCCAGTACGGGTGCGCACTAAGTGCGGGTGCAGTGGTCTTTTCGAAGAGTCCGTGCTTCATAAACTGGGGCTAATTTGCAAAAAATAGAAAACATTTGGGGACAGATTTGAAAATCATAGAAGTCTAGCTTTTCGGGCAGATTTGTAAAATCTAAGAATTCTGGGACTGTTTTGTAAAACGAAACTTTTGGGACTGATTTCTACCCCAAATTTTTTTTAAATGATCTTTTTGCCCCAAAATTTTCAGTTTCAAAATTTTCAAAATTTTTGAAAATCTTTTTGCCCCAAATTTCTTATGTCTTCTAAACTTCAGTCTTCGTGTTCACTCTCACTTTCAGTTTGAAGGGGAGAATATAAGGAGACGGGACCCTCGAGGAGGGGGCCCGCTATATCACACTGGCGACAAGACCACCCGAAGAGGGACCCGCTACACCACACGGAATGTCGGATTGGTGTGTTTGAACACACAAACCCCCTTCAACTTTAGGGGGAGTGTTGAAAATAAGACAACTACCTCTATTTATGTGTCACACGATGAATTATTCCGTGGGCACATCTCACATTTCTCCATGTGATCTTGGAGTTTTGGATATTTGTATGACGAAACCACCTAAGAGGAGCCATACGTGGACGAGAGACTACCTAAAAGGGACTGCTGCAACAGTCTACAAGGTGGAGTTTTAGAGAGAATAGTTCGGTATAAGATTGTCTTCCATATTCGTGTGTAAATATAAGGAGAGAGGACCGGATGACAGGACCCTCGATTAGGGGGCTCGTTGTATCACACGGGCGACGAGACTACCCAAAGAGGGACACGCTACACCGCACGGATTGGTGTGTTTGAAACTTTTAACACACAACCCCCTTCAACTTGAGGAGGAGTGTTGAAGATAAGACAACTACCTCTATTTATGTGTCACACGATGGATTATTCCGTGGGCACATCTCACATTTCTCCATGTGATCTTGGAGCTTTGGATGTTTGTATGACGAGACCACCTAAGAGGAGCCGCACGTGTAACATAGCACGCCCCCTCCTTGAGGGTCCCGTCACTCGGTCCTGTCTCCTTATATTCTTCTTTATTTTATTTTTTTTAAAAAAAAGTAGAAGATATCAAAGGACAGCTTTGAAAAATCATATTTTGTTTGCAAAGCAGACGAAGGTCTGATGGAAAAAAAAAAAAAAAGGATGCTTTAGGATTTTCCCTCCTCTTTTTTAGATAACTATCAACCTCAGATTTGGGTTGATAGAAAAGAATCAAAAGAAAGAGATAAGATCATATACAAGATTACAATATAATATAAAGAAATCAAGAATAAAATCTGGATGATCTTTGGAATATTCTGGAATATCTCTATCAAATCTGGTATATACTAGTCAGTACTAATCACATTCAATGACCAAAACACTCTTAAATTGCATTACAAATATAACCCTCAACTTAACAATATATTCCAACAAATTCTTGCTTGACAATCCAAGCTTCTACATAGCACCAAGTGATGACCCTTTTCTTTCTACTTCTTTTTCTGGTGCAAGACCGCTCTTCATTTATATGAGATAGATCTCATCTAAGCTTCAAAAGTTTAGGATTGCATGAAAACAAATTTATTCCTAATGTTGAGACTTTACCAGGCTAACACCATGTGGCCTATCCAGCTCAATGGGGATGCTGCTCTAAAACTTTCCTACTTCAAATGGCATTTGTTTCAATAAATAGAACAACCCCTGAAAAGTTGATTTTTCAGCAATATTTGACTAGCTTCGCATCCGGTATCAATTTATTTTAGGGTAATTTAATATATAGTTCTAATATATGCATCTAACTAGAAATATGCCCCTTTTTTAAATGAATCTAGAAATAGGTTCATATAGTATTTTAAGGACAAAATCTCCCCGTATATATATATATATATATCCACATAAAATCTGGATTTCAAATTTAAATCAGGGAATTTCTCACTTTTAACACGCTTCCCACTTTTTGTGAGAAATTCTCACTTTTTACACAGTCCATTTTTTAAGGTAACTTAAGAGCTAGACTGTCTATATATATATATATATATAGAGAGAGAGAGAGAGAGAGAGAAAATCTGCTAGAGAGAGAAAGATGAAGACAGAGAAGGAGAAAGAAGAGAGAGAGGGTCGCAGCCCCTCCACCGCCATCGGCGACCACCCACCACCTTCCTCCTCCTCCCCTCTCTACCTCCCTTCACCTAAACCAACCATGCACCACCATCTACGGCCACCCCTCTCCGCCGGTGACCACTCTGTGGACAAATTACTCACTAGTTCGTGAGAAAAAAAATCAAAATATCTCACAAGAATTGAATCGTTTTAAGCACGAAAATTTGATTTCATCTTCTCTCGGAAATGTGAGTGAAAAGCAAGGTTTCAAATTTGCTACCCATCATCAACAAAATCAACCGATCGCGAGACGATACAGAAGACGATCACTCCGAAATGGCTCATGGATTTGATGCATTCATCGATGGTTGTGCCATAGATTTACTCACTTCCATGAATTTGTATACACAGTCCGAACTGTGTAAAAAGTGAAAATTTCTCACAAAAATGTGTGAATTTATCATTTTTTGAAATTTCTCACTTTTGAAATTTTCTTTAGGTCCGATTTTTAAGGTCCGCTTAAGATCCGGACTGATTGTATACATACATATAGTATTGATGAGGATCTCCTTATTATATAGGCTGTAAGAAATTCCTCACTTGTTATGTACATGAAGTTAGTGAGAAATTTCTCACTTTTATAGGTTGTAATAAATTGCTCATTTGTTATGTAGTGAAATTAGTGAGAAATTTCTCACTTATGTAGGCTGTAAGAAATTACTTCCTCATTGTCTGTAGATTAAATTAGTGAGAATTTTTTCACTTGTATAGTCTGTAATCAATAGATAATGTGTTATGTAAATGAAATTAGTGAGAAATTTCTCACAAAAAAATGAGAAATTCCCACATCACTTTGTTAAACCGAAAATCTCTTGATTATAGGGATATTAGTTCCATTATCCATGATCTCCTAAAAATACGTTTCTCAAAACTGCATATAACACAATTTTGGAAGTTTTTTGAATATACAAAGCAGTATAAACAAAGAGAGAGAGAGAGAGAGAGAGAGAGAGAGAGATACTTTGTTAAATCTGAAATCCCTTGATTTTAGGGATATTAATTCAGTGAGAAATTGCTCATATTGAAAATCAATAAAAACTAGTGAGAAGTTTCTTGTAGTTTGATTTATGCTTCGTATATTTTGTTACAGAAAATTTGATTACTACGATTATACTTTTACACATCGTATGTAGATTAAATTAGTGAGAAATTTCTCACTTGTATAGACTGGAATCAATAGATCATATGTTATGTAAATGAAGTTAGTGAGAAATTTTGCACAAAAAAGTGAGAAATTCTCACATCATTCTGTTAAATCGAAAATCCCTAATTTTAGGGATATTAACTCCCTTATACATGATCTCCTAAAAATACGTTTCCCAAAACTGCATATAACACAATTTTGGAAGTTTTCGGAATATACAAAGGAAACAAAAAAAAAAGTGAGAAATTCTCATATTACACTGTTAATAACCGAAATCTCTTGATTTTTGAGATATTGATTCCCTTATCCATTATTTCCTAAAAACATATTTCCCATAACTGTATATATATATATATAACTGTATATATATGTATATAAAGGGTATAATGGTCCGGATTTATACTAACCATTTAGCAATATGGACTAATTATTAATTTATATTACAAATTAAGGATTAATTTTTATACACCAAATCAAGTCAGGATCAATTGCTATTAATGGTCATATTTAGGGATCAAATTGTATATTTCTATTTATTTTATTACACTTTGTCATTATGAATGTTGAGATGCTCTTATTTTATGTTGAGCGTTAAAGAATATTCCGGCATCAATCATGTATTACACCAAATGTTTGCTTCACTTAAGGCAACAGAAAACTGTGGTTTTCCATGACTAGCCATGTCATTGCATTTGCAAGAATAGTAAACGCAATCAGTTGTTCAATAACATCACCTTCAACAAGTCGGCAAAAGCTGATCATTCTTTCAAGCGTATGTGCTACACAAGGTAACACACTAACAACACTTCCAATGATATGTTCAGCTGGTCAAAGAAATCTAACAAATGAAACGAGTGCGACCTTGGACTCAGATGTATTGAGGAGCCAAAGCTAGACATCTTCATGATGGTGCACTAATTGGGAAGGTTGCAGTGTATATTTTATAGTTTTATGCGCCGATGAGTCTTTTATAGAGAAGGAAGGTTGCGGTGGTTACAACAAAAATCAATGTTATGTGCAATGCAATAATTTTCAACTTTGCCTTCGACTTTTGTGTTAATATTCAATAGCCATATCAGTTACACAACCAATTTGTCCAACAAAGAATATCTGTCAGCAATAGGTAACTGGTATCTTAATGAACATAGGACTATATGATATTTAGCCCGTGTGGTCATGATATTTCATATTTCTCTGGGTGGATTTAATGTCAAACGCGAGTTTTGGACTGTGTGCGTTGCTTACAGGAGGAAGAGGACAACTTGGAAAACTCATTTTGGAGTGCAAAAACTGTACAAAATGCGGCTTCATATTGTTAAAGAGGCATCATTGATAAAAATTCAATATTGTAAATTTGAATCAAGAGGAAGAAATCAATCCAATACCTGCTACTTATGCTGACAGATATACACATGGGTGTGCCCATAAGCTTCAGTGTACAAATTAGAAAAAATGAGTAGGCTTTCCTTTATAACTCATTGTCAAATATTGGTACATTAAACATCATTTTAACCTACATTAAATGTGTGAGCAAAATGCTCTTACCTCCGAATTTATTACCAATAGCTCCTATCCAGGCTCTGTCTTTATCGTTATATGCATAACTGATAGTAGAAGCCAACAGGACAAACCCTCCAGTCTTCTCCATTTGACTGTCTCTTTCGTTTGGAGCTCGCGGCAATGGCTTTACCAGAATAGAACGAGTTCCCTTGGGGAGCATTTCCCAAAATTCAGAGTCTGTAAATTGATTAGACATTCATATCACTCTCAAAAAGCTAGAAAATACAGCTCACAAAACAATTCTAGAATTGGCAAACTACAGTTATATATCGATACAAAGTCAATTTCAAGAAATCATATAAGCAGCATCTAAATGTTTTGTTCCATCAACTATAACTGCTTATGTACAAGATGCATTAGAAATCCCTTGGAAGCACAAATCCTAAAGGGCTGTTTGGGAAAACAAAGAACCGGTTTTGTGGTTCACAAATGAACTCGTTCTAGAAATTTGAGTGTTTGGTAAATGCACTTTTCTTCCACAGGAGTTCATTCCCGACCCTAAATAATCTTAAAACTAGTTCTTTCTCAAACCAACATGACCATGGTTCTCATAAAAACCAGATAGAAAATGAGACTGAAACTGAACCAGATCTTGTTTTATCCATTCCCAAACAAAACCTTATGCTTTGTGTTGATCTCACAACTTGATTGGCTTGGTTTATGTTGTTGTATCTCCATTGGAATAGCAAACTCACTATCACCTCTTAAAATATAACATTTAGATCCTATGATAGCATGTCGATGTGCAACTAACATATGGAGAGAAAGACAAACCAACAACAAATGTACAAATTCTTTCATTTCTTGAAGATACTGAACAAGACCAAATATTCTATACGTGCGCATTGAGGAATATAAAGGGTGTCCTGCAGATCCAAAAGACCAATCTGTTCAATCTGCTGCTTAAAAGTTGGTAAGACAAACCAAATCCACAACTTTAAATAAAGTGAAAAACCAAAATGACAAGCTTCCAAGTATATTTTTTGTATTTACAATAAATAGTACATCTCAGTTGCATTCTTCAAATTTTGATTCCATTCCCCCTATGCTTCTCTGCAACCATACATAGCTTTGATCTTCACCTTCTTGGAGTACCTAGTTGGGAAAGAAATGAAGTGTGCTCATATCCATCCTTTGAATCCTTCAATGGGTTCAATGAATTTCCAAATTTTCTTAAAGAATTCATCATCTTGCTCACCATACCCATCTTTGATTGCTTTCAATTAGTTCACCAGATTTCCAAAATTACCAAATGAGTTCATAAACTCTTAGGTATTTCACAAGCATGACTTCCATCGCCTTCAATCCAATTTGGTAATGGAAGGTTAAAAAAACATTGTAAAATTTCTTGATTATCGAAGCATGTCTCCCGGATATAACTGTGATGGAGATACACTAAAAGTATTGCCATCTCTATAAAATGAAGGATGCGCGAGAGGCATAGGCCTATCGGGAATAGCAGGAACCTCAATATCACCATCCAACATTTTTATCGCGTCTAAAATGGTAGGCCTCAAAGCCACCATTACATGAGCACACAAAATCCCAACACGCACAAATCTCTCCATTATCATCTTCGGATAATCCTCCCCACCTCTCAACAAACAACCATCCAACGCCTCTTCAATCTTCCCGGCTTTCACAAGCGACCAAGCCCAATCAGTGATCAAAAATGTTCGTGGCGATCCAGAGGACGACAAATCAAGAGCTTTTCTTCCACCCATTATTTCCAAAACCACCACTCCAAAGCTATAAACATCGCTCTTCTCAGTCAATTGCCCGTAAAGGGCGTACTCAGGAGCCAAGTAACCGTGTGTTCCTGCCACTCTAGTGGTGAGATGAGACTGCCCTTCTCTGCTTTGTTTGGCTAACCCGAAATCTGCAACTCTTGCTCTCATATCCGCATCTAATAGTATGTTTGTGGCTTTTATATCTCTATGATATATAGCAGGCTTCACTCCATAGTGAAGATAAGCAAGCCCCTTCGCCACATCCAATATTATGTTCTTCCTCTGAGGCCATGTCAGCGGTGTCCTCCCATTTCCACTCTGATTCTCCCGGGAGAGAAACAAATGATCATCAAGATTTCCATTCGGCATATAATCATAAACAAGGTATCTTTCGCCTTCTCTCCCTAAATTATTCTCACCCTCTTCAACCATACAACACCCTCTAAGCGGAACCAAATTTCGATGCTTCAAATTACTAATGATCTCAACTTCATTGCAAAACTCCGCATTGCTCTCAAAATCCGATTCTATAATCTTTTTAACCGCGACATTAGTTCCATCGGACAAAAACCCTTTATAAACAATCCCAAACCCACCTCTCCCAATGAAATTTTTCTGTGAAAAATTATCAGTTGCCTTCTCAAGGTCATCAATCTTGAACCATATTGAAATAGTATTAGGCCGAGCACGCGGCCTTGACGACTCTTCTAAATCAAACTCTGAATTAAACTCATTACTATGTTTCCTAAATTTCTTATCCCACCAAATGTACAAACCCAACAAACAAGACATCACCATCACGGCAACACTCGCTCCGGTGAGCCCGAAAACCAGAGCCGGGTGGGTCTTACTCCCCGAACCCGAATGGGTAGTGAGAGACATCCCAAAAATACAAGTGATAGCACCGGTGCTCTCTGGTCCAAGCTCATTCACAACACCAGCAGCATACAAAATAGTGAAGTAAAAGCAATCCATGGAGTGGGTTTTGTTACCGTCGAGGGCGATCAGATCGGACTGGACCTGGAGCCCGGCGTTGAGGCAGTCGCCGCAAGCAGTGAGATCGGCGAGGTCGGGGCGGCAGGCGGAGTCGAGCGGCGTGGTGGGTCCAAGCCTATCGACCCAGTCGTGGGTAGTTTCAATTGCGGCACAGAGGTTGGGTGCGATGACGAATTGAATTGGATTAAAGCAGAGAGAGGTGAGATCTGAGGGTAGAGAGAGAGAGCTGAGCTTGGATTGGAAGTCGGAGAGACAAGAAGTGGAAGTGGGTAGGTCTGGAAGTTGGAAGAGAGAGGTCTCTTTGAGGTGCTGAGAGAGAGATATGCCGGCGAAGAGAGAGAGTAGGGTTTGGCAGCAATTGGTTGAATTGGTTCTGAGAAGACGACTCTCTCTGCAATCGGATGTGGGCCATGGGATTCTGAGAACGTAGCCTAAATCCATGGGGCAGGTAGTGGATATGTTTGTGGTGGTGGTGGTGGTGGTGGGTGGAGATGGAGGGGCAGCTGATGCTGTTAGTGGAAGTGTGGAGAGAGAAAGTAGAGAGAGAAACACCAAACCAGGCTTCATGATATGCCTTTTTTAAGTCTCTCTCTCTGAATTCTGGGTTTTGGATGGGGGTTAGAGAAATAGTATCTGGGGTTACTCTTAATTCTCTATCTTGATTGAATTTTTTTTATTTTTTTTATTATTGGATAAATATCATTCAGCTCCCCTCAGATATGACCTAATAATGTCATATGACAACATTTGACTGGAGAGATGAAAAGCAACGGCTAGAGCTTCTCTCTCTAGTTTTTCTAGAGAGAGAGTAAGGATTGGGTTTTTTCTTTTTGTCCTAGCCGCAGTGCCTTCCCTTCCCCTTTCTCTGCAGTGCCTTCCCTCTCCGTCCTTCTCTCTCTTCTTCACCAACTATAGTCTCTCCTTCTTTTATCATCTGCTTTCCTCTCTCCCTTATTTTGTGTAAGTTTTCACTTCCTTTGTGAAGTTTTTCTCTTCCATTTGGGAAGTTTTTCTTGGGATTTTAGTCTCATTTTCTTTTGTTTTCTCTCTTTGTGCAATCTTTGGGTTCAAGATGTTAGATGCTTGGCTAGACTAGTCTTGAAACAGTAGATTAGCTTTGGTCATCATTGGGTATGATTGGTGGCTTTGGGGCTCTCTCCTTCTGTAATGTCTCTTTTCATGGTGTAGTTTCTACTTCTATGGAAGACTTTCAAGCAACTTTGGTTGCTCCCTTTGGTGGAGTTTCTTCACCTTTTTGGGCTTGGCTCTCTGCCATCTTCTATCTTTGGGCGGTATCTACCATCTACAAGAATGAAGTTGCCCTGGTTTCCAGATCTAGTTTCGAGACTGTCTCTATGGCGCGTTACTGGATTTCTTTTGCAGCTTTCAGAGGGATTTCTTTGGCCACTTATGCTTCCTTAACTATTGTACCTTTTGTTTTTGCTCTTGCAGTTTTTTATGTTTTCCTTATGTTTGATCTTAGTTTATTTGGTGATCTTCCTCTTTCTGTGTTTGTGTTTGAGGATAATCACTTTATGACTAAGTTTTGTTTGTATTTTGTTTCTAGTTAAATGCATTTGCCCTTTTAGCAAAAAAAGAAAAAAAAAAATAATAATAATAATAATAATGTCATATGACATATCTCCTCTGGATTTTAAATAAGGTAAATTACAGTAATATTCCTTGATTCTTAAATTTTAAAATTGAACAAACTCACCTCTTAAATTATCTTTTGTTGATATTAAAACTCCTTCAGTGAATTTGTGCATTTTAGATAATTCAGAGGGTGAATCTGTTCAATTTTAAAGTTTAAGGGGTGTTACTGAAAAACAATCATAATTCAAGAAATGATACTATAATTTACCCTTTAAAATAATATCCATGACCTCCCGATTCAGTACAAACTAACAAAGGGTGTTAGTTGGGACACTTGAAGTTACAAAATCGCCCTCATTTACACATTACTATAAAATAAATGTGAAAAGTTGATACACCAAAAAAAAAATTAATTCAAAGTGTGGGCGTATTTATCAAATTAAATATCAAATATTAAGGGAATTCATATCATTCCAAACAAGTTTGTCAAGTTATTTAAGTTAATTAGTTAAAAATATGGGCAACAATGTCATTTCACGTGTAAAATTTGCTTACATCACAAAAGTTCATCCAATTTCGTTTAAGTGTCATAAAATAAATGGAGGTTAATGATAGAAAGTTTTAAAAATAAGTGAGGTCCTAGATATTTTTCAAAATTCATGAGAAGTCTCTGATATTATATCATATTTCAGGGAGGTTAATGATATTTACCCTTTTGTTTTTCTCAAGCATCTCTAACGGTGTGAATTTTGTAGGCTAAGTTAAGTTAGTTTATTGTACGAGGCACCCAATGATGTTAACCATATAGTAGCTTAGGTAGGCATATAGTAGCAAAACTTAAGTTTACCATTCGCTTAAATTCACGTAGCATATGGGTAGACGGCAAAGGGATAGCCGGCTGAGGCATAGTCAGCCACCTCTAGTCGGCAGAGGCATATCCGACCACCACTAAACCTGCACTCCCAGCCACCTCTAGCCAACTAAACCTTAGTTGGCCACCTCTAGCCAACATAGCCTTAGTCGGCTACCTTCCACACCATTGTAGGATTTATCTATTTTGTATAGCTACATAAGTTAAGTTTAGCCTATATATCCATACACCACTAGAGATGCTCTTAGGTGTGATTAATAAGTGATAACCAAGTCAAAGTCAAAACATTACACACTATAGCTTTCGACTGCTGCTTTTTGGCCCACATTGGCGCGTTTATTGTGGCTTAAAATAAGCTGCGAAATTAAAATTTCAAAAGTATTAAAAATTCTGTTTTTGATAAGTTGTCTTATTTTTCACTTTTTAAGTTATTTTCTACTTAAAATAAGTTGTAAGTTAAAACATGTTTGGTGCTGCTTAAATTTATAATAAGCTATAAGTTGAAAAGTAAACTTATAATCTGCAACAAACACCCCATCGTGGAATTTGATCAGAATTGGCCATTTGGGCATTGCCACATATTTGGAGTGGCTTTAGTGTTTCGTTTTTTTTTTCTTTCACAAATCTGACTCACAAAATTTTTAGGGATTTGATGATTGAAGTTGTTTGTCTGTGATTTTGCGTATGCGATTTTGATCTTGGTTGGTAGAATGACTTATTATGATTTTGGGTATTTGGTTGATATGCTGAGCAACTGATTATATTGTACGTATGAATAGTTTATGAATGTGTTTGATTCCAAGAAAGTAGAACGTGATTCTGAATGAGCAAAAGACAATTGTGTCATTGAATATTTATGTGTTAGTAACATGCTAATTTAATATATTATTAAAATATTAGTAATTGTGTAATAATAAATGATTAATGACATAAATAATCCAATAAATGATATAAATACGCTACTTTTTATATTAATGTCAAAAATAAAAAAAAAATTGTAATTGCATAAAATGTTTTAAAATATTATTATATAATCAACTTGTCACACCTGTCCCGAAAAATGCATTCTTTTAAATCATAATTGCTTTATTGAGATTTATCAATGTTATTTGATAAAAGTGAAAGTGGTTGACTGTGGTCAACGGAAGGTGTCAAGTGAGGACACGGAAAGTTAGGAATTTATGAGGTTTTGAAATGATTTAAATGACATTTATGTAATTAAATATTATTTTGACTTATCTGGTATTTATGAATAGTAATTATACCTGTGTAATGCAATTTCTGATAGTTGGACCTTGTTTAAGATCATTTTGGAACGTTATAGTTTTAACGATAGTGATACATGCATAAAATGAAGGTTATCTAGAGATTTCACGAAAATAATTTTTGAAACGTAATTATGGACCCAAACGGAACTTAGACGAAAACTTTTATAAATTATGAATTTTTACTCGTGGACCGATCACTTAGATGTTTAAGACGTTTTGGGAGTTAATTGGAAAATTAGAAAACTCGTGGAGAGGTAAGCATGATTCCCGAGAGTTGTGCCTATATATTGTTGAGTCCAATATATTTTCATAAATATCTCACAAACCAAATATCTTAGGGGAGAGAGAGAGAGAGAGAGAGAGAGAGAGAGAGAGAGAGAATGGGATTTTGATCTTCGATATTCTCGATGCCAATCAACGAACTTTTGCTCGATTACTTTCAACTAAATTGCATATTCGGACTCCTCGAGGTAAGAGCTTCATTTTGATACCACTTAGGTTATGTTTAGCTATGTTTTATAAAAATCCTAATATTGGAATTTTGGGAAAAACTTTGTAAAACTTGTAGGAATTGCTTGTAATCGGAGATTTAGCGTAGTATTGGCATCCTGGAACTTCTCCTGAAATCTTAAGAGCGTAGCTTAAGGTATGAATTCGCAACTTATGATATATAAGGAATTTTGGATGCTTTGGATATTATGTATGGAATTGTGATCCGGACAAAACTCATGTGTTAATTTAGGCCCGTAAATTCAGCGAGTACGTACGAAAAGCATGTTGGTATGACTATGTGAGCATGCTAATGACTAAGTGGGTCAAATGTGAGTTTGATACAAAAGTCATACCGGGGTAAGCCTCTCGATGTTTGAGAGTTATTGTAGCGACGGCTACTGTGCATGGTTTAAGGCTTGGACTTGCCAGGGCACTTGGAATGCAATGGTTGAAGGCTTGGACTTATCGTTGCATTGCAGTTTAAGGCTTGGACTTACCATTACCGGATGAATGCGGATCTCTCTCCCTAGAGACTAAATTATGTGGTTGAGATGTTTAAAGCATGAATTTCCATATATGCATATGTTTAGAATTGTACACTCAACATATAGCTCAGCAATGAAGACTTCCTCCGTTGTAGTTGAACAGAATAATGGAAAGAAGAAGCCAGCAGAGTGAGGCCGATAGGATGACGGGATTGTTCTTGTATATATTTTCTTTTACTCCATTCCAAATGTTGTAATACGAGTTTTTTTGAATTAGAAGTATGTCTGAACTTGAATCTTGGAATGAATTTGTAGTGGTGTAAAACTCTTGTAATTATGTTTTGAAAACGTTGTAATATAGTTAAGGTTAATTTGGAGTGAATTTGACATATGTAATTAGCTTGGAGGAGATTTAGACAACCTTAGAAAGATAGAATTTTGCAGAATGTGCAGTAATTAGGAAAACGACTGGTCCGGGAACACAGTCGACTGGACCCACTGTTGGGACAAAAAATCTTTTTCATTTTTCAAGCAGTCGACTGGGTTGCTAAAATAGTCGACTGGAAGTGTTTTGTGTAACACCCGCTTCCGTGGGTAGAATTTAATTTTATTTAGTATGCATATTAATATTTTATTAATGATATGATTACTTATGTTAAGTGAGTTTTAACTCACTAAGATGATTAGGGGTGTCCAGTGGAACCCAGTTATAGGCCAATGTGACAGTCCCAGTTTGGGATAGTGATGATAGGTCCCCGTGTGATGAGACAGATACAGAGAATAATTCTTATGTGCTTAATCATTTATTAAGGCATATATGATTAATATTAATATGATGCTTTAATAACATGTTAATTGTTAGAGATCACTTTTGTGGTCCATTAGGGATACCTTTGTGTGGACGAATTGGATACGTTGCATAATTAGTAGGTTAATTAACAGCTTCATAATTTATGTGGGACCACTTATGGAACCCATACGTGACATAGACAAACACTCATTTAAGTTTGGGATAGTTTTAATAAGTTTCATACTAGCAGGGGTATAATTATAAAACTTAAAAAAATATTGTGGGGGCAAAGATAGAAACACAACTTGAAGTCACATGCCAAGCGACACTTGGCTAGTGACTCAACACTTAGGTACTTCTTCATCAATGTAACAATTGATTTACAGAGAATTGGACGGAAATTCTCGACGGTCTCGACGACGACGCGTTCGACGCCGATTGACGCGTTGTTTGGCATCGGATTTCAAAATAGGCTACATATTTGGACTCCTAGAGGTGAGTCCAACGCAATAGTCCTAATCTTATTGCGTTTTGAGACAGTCTTTCTGTGCCCCAATTTGGGAGCTTAGCTCATAACTTGTAATTTGTATATAGGAATTGTACCTGGAGATTATTGGGTTTCTAATTTGGCTAATAGGAGCGAACTCCTTGAGGTGAGTGACAATAATTGTAGAATCTGAATAATTAGGTGTTTGAAATAATCTTTGTGATGACCAGCATGTATATCAGTGTAATTTAGTATGTTTAATTACTACTAGGCAAACCCACGTGGTTAATAAGACCCATTAGTGTGGCGATAGCATGATGTGATGAACTTATAGCATGCTGAGTTGTATATTTGGATCAAAGGGGAACTTGTACTTGCCATCGAAGTGATGAGACCAGGTGCCAAAATTGGCCATGAGGTTGCACGCCTGAAAGAAAGAGGTGTGGATCTCGGTTAATCGCGCGGACTAATGGAGTAGTCGCGGGCCAACGCGAAAGGGTGGCCGGTACTTGCGTTCCCGAAGACCGTAGTTATGTGTAGAAAGATGAGATTGAGCATGTTTATAATTGTTGGCATTCACCAACATATAGATTATATATTGTAGTGGTTATTGAATAACCATCGTAGGTGATAAGGGCAAGACGGCAAAAGAGTAAGAAAATGGAATCGGCGAGGCAACGTGGGGAATCCGGGGATAGTTGTGACTCATGTTGATAGCTTCCTGTTCTTGTGTAAAAATTGCAGAATGGGAAGAATAACTTACGTTTGGAAGTTATGTAAATATTTTGGGGTTAACTTGTGTTTTGACAAGTCAAGTTTGTAGCTTGGCTCTAAACTTTATAATTCGAAGCATTGTTAATAGAGTTTGTTTTATGTTAAACCGGTTTCCAGTCCAGGTTTAAATCTTGTAATAACTTTGTTCGAGTAATTTATGGACGTTATACTCAGGTTGGGTTTGGGTTGTTGTATCAAGTATTGTGCATTTAGAATTGTGTTTTGGTTTTTTTTTTAAGCAGGGCTGCTGCAGAATTTGTATTCTGCTGCGTAGTTCAGCCGACCGGACATGCGACCCAGTCGACTGGATCGTGAATCAGAATGCCAAATTCTGGAGTTGATGGTGTTTAGTCGACTGGACCCAATGTTTAGTCGACCGGGCCTCAAAATTCTCAGTCGACTGGACCATTCAGTTGACCAGACCAGTGGATTCACAGAAAAGTGCTCTCTGCAGTTGGGGTGTCCAGTTGACCAGGGTCCCAATCAGTCGACTGGATGCCTTGTTTTTAAAATGATTTATTTTAGAAGGTGTTTAAAGTGGGAACAACGCTTATAACTCTGATCTATTGTTAACGATGGTTATTTGGAAGTATACTGGGAGCCTTGGTGGCATGCCACGTGTCCTAGAATAGTATGCACGGTTCCGGGGCATGACATTTTGAAACATGGCATTCTGCTGGATCAAAGTCCAGTCGAGTGGACGAGTACCAATCGACTGGAAGATTTATACCACAGTGTACTCGATCGGACCTGGAGGGCAGTCAACTGGATTAGGTTGCTAAGGTTCTGAGTCTTTAGAGTCGCCAAAGTAGTCGACTGGATTGCACTCTTGATTTCATGATTTTACTCCTATTGGACACAAATTATCACCTAAACCAGGAGATTTAATGGATAAATTGTGCTTTTGTTAATTTTGGTTATTGTTCACTTGTTACTAATAAAAATATCTTTCTTTTAAATTTTGGGAGCTTGCTAGAAGTTGGAACCAAGCATTTTGGTTCTTACCTCAAAAAAGGGGAACAGAATACAGTTCTGCAGACCAGGATATATCCGGATCTAAAGGGCGGATCAATCCGCTGTTGATTCAGGACCTGGAGAGGAGTTTTCGGAAAGTCGGATCGATCCGGCTTTTACACGCGGATCGATCCGCGGTTTTGGACAAAGTTTCTGCTAGCATTTTTTAATATCGGATCGATCCAACGTTTAGCCTGGATCGATCCGCCCCTGCTGTGTTCCTTCTTTTATTTACAAGTTTGCCATTTTTGTGGTTTTAGTATAAATAGATAAAGATGGAGTTTTTTTTTGGGAACTCTTGTTTTTTTTTTCTTTTTTCTTTTTTTTCTTTTCTCCCAACCTTTTTCTTCTTCTTCTTCTCTCATTTTTTGGAAGTTCCTTTGGGTTCCCTTCCATTTGCTTTCCATTATTGTAAACTTGAAGATTCTATTGAAGATTTAATGGCTTTGTCACGCCCCGACGTAGCATAAATATGGAAAGCGTTTAATTTCCTTTATGGACCCGTAGATCGCGACAGTTTGAAGGATTGATTCCGTCCCAAACATCGAACAACAAAACATATAATCAGAGTAGAGCAATCAAAGCTTACAAATATTTTTCTAACTTATTACATATTACAGCACGGGGTCTCTAAAGGCACAAACCGCCTTAAATCAAAACAATAACTTAATATCTATTACAATCATCCTTATTACAAACAGTTTATAATTAAAGCATGGAACATAGATAACAGTCTTTCTTCCAAGCAGTCGTTCTCAATTAGCATAATCATAATGTTCAGCCTGATCATAACCTGAAAAACCTGAACACAAATGTCCAGGATGCATCAACGTCGTCAGCTTCAAGAAGCTGGTGAGTATTAAAAACATAACTTTGAATGTAACACATACTTATTTACCACTTTCCAATTCTCATTTAATCCAATATTAAAGCAAGGAGTTCATTTAGGAAACAAGCACCATGTTAATTAAAAGATGTAATTCACATATATGTGACCGTGTATGAGAACAATGGACCATCTCATCTTACCGACTCTTTTCTCTCGACAAAATCCAAAAACAACCCACCATCACACACCGGTATCTTTGAAACGCTAAGATAGCCACACTTTAGCACAGGGGTGCCAGGGAATGTCCAGTTTGCCTCACACTTTGGTCCGGGGTACCAGGGAGTGTCCAATGCCTCACACTTTGACTACCTAATCCGCCATGCAAATACCGGAGGAACCCTCACGCAGTATCCAGACTCGGGTATCAGGGAGTGTCCATAGGCCACACTTTAGCACTACCATGGGTGCCAGGGAATGTCCAAGTTCGGCTTCACACACTTTGACGCTACCATGGTCGTCAGGGAGTGTCCAGTTTTGCCACCGTCGCATTTCAAAGACACCCTCGCCGCAATCTCAATCACAACACACTTTGGTACTCACTAACCAGGGAGTGTCCACATCACAATCTTAACTGCACTCACTATGCCACACTGACCATTACTCTTTTCCATACTGACCAACATTCACACTCACCATGCATGTACAACTGACTCCACATGTATGTCATGAAACTTTAAAACATGAGGCAATTCACTGATTTATACAAACGACGAGCGTACGGGGATTGATAAGTCACAATACAACGTTTTAATCGTTCAAACATAACCAATTAAGATTCTGATTTAATAAATTTCCCAAACAGTACTCAAACAGTATATAAATTTTATCCCAAACAGTTCCTTATCACAAAACAAGCAAAACTAGAAACTGCCAGACGTCGCACGCGCGGGCCGCTAGCGCGATATGCCCAATTTTTGTTTTATTATAAAAACCTTTTCCAAATGCCAGAATGCAGGGAGATCGCGCGCGCGGATTGCTCGCGCGGTCCTCTCATGCGGGTCGCTCGCGCGATCGCGCGTGCGAGTTTCAACAGAGATTTCATCTTCCTCGTGGAACTGCTCTGTTTCAGCAATCAGGGGGGTCTTTTGACCTATTTCCAATTCTGCAACTATATATGTCATACAATATATGAATCTCTTTGGTTTTTCGCAAGGATTAAGAATCCACAACTAATTTAACATGATTTCAAACGTAACTCCCTAATTTTAGGAAAAACTAAAGGATGACAAATCTTAATTCTTAATATACTTTTCCATGTGAATGACTCAAGCTCTAATACTGAATATATAACGTCTAGGATAGGTAATCTTTCATTTTTATCTCTCAACACAGATTTTCATTGAGTTTGGAAAATCATAAAATTTTCAAGTCATGGAGTTCTTAAGGAAATTTAACAATGGTGGTTTTAAATTTTACAACATATGCACAGTAACTAAGCATGAATTACATTTGAAGTGAGTTAGAAATACTCACTGATTGAAGCTTTAGAGATTTAGTTGAGAAAGATAAGCACAATAAGAAATACTCCAAGCTTTTGGCTATGGAGTTAAGCTTCTCTCTCTACAAAATTTCTGAAATTCTCTGTGTATCTCTCTCAATTTTTTCTCTGTTGTGTGTGCAGAAA
The DNA here is from genome assembly GCA_033977485.1 of Hydrangea macrophylla. Taxonomy (NCBI): domain Eukaryota; kingdom Viridiplantae; phylum Streptophyta; class Magnoliopsida; order Cornales; family Hydrangeaceae; genus Hydrangea; species Hydrangea macrophylla. The sequence goes on along the minus strand of CM066994.1, from coordinate 110,826,486 downwards.
GTGAGATGTGTGTGATATATAAATAGCAAACAAGAACTTGGTGCCCAAGTATTTTTGAGATTACTCTTCAATTTAAGATTTGTGTTGTTAATTAACCATGTTTACAGCAGATTATACATACGTATACACACTGATATAAACTCCACAGATCAACCAAGAGTTAAGTATAGACTCTTAGGGGGCAAATTGTGCTGTTTGAGAATATTAGCTTATGGCATAAGAATACACACACACACAAAGCATTCCCAAACACTGCCTTAACCAATGATTAGTTTCCATATTTAGAAATAAAGCAAATGTCAAATCTTGCTTTACATCACTTCCAAAATCTGTGGAAGTTTAGCACAGCGCGGACAATTTTGGAAGTAAACTGGTATTTTTCGGGGCGCGGTGTTCACCACAAAAATACAGAAAATTCATTTTAACGTAAGAAATGGTTTTCTGGTTTTATAAAAATACTGATTGAGCCAAAAACAAACATTTCCACCGTTTTGAAATATAGTTTTAAAATTCAACACAGGTATTGCAAATTTTTATAAAATCGCAGTTTGACCCCAAAAGAATTTCAAATATGAAATAAGACAAGTCACAAGATTTTAACACATGAGAATTGAAATTAAAAGAAAAATAAACAATACAATTGAATTTAAATATGAAATGCAAGTATCGATAAATAAATGAAAATGCAGGTTATTACAGGCTTGGTATATTTTCCATCTCTTTTCCTTTGATAATATTGCTGTGCTTTCCATTATTTGTTAGATTTACTTGGGTTGTGGATCATGAACACTTAGATTTAATGTTGTAGCATTTCTAGGGTTCATTTGTGTAGAATTTAAAACGGACTTCATCGTATTTGTCTTGCATCTTTGATTGTCAAAACTTAGACTTTGAATTCTACCTTACATATTTCATATGGAATATTATGTAACCTTGTGTTTTGCACCCATGTGTTTGATAAATGTTGTGTGTGGGATTTAAAACTTGGAGTCTTCATCTTTGATGTCAAGCATCTTTGATTGTCCAAAACTTTTGGGTTTTAAATACTACATTTTGAAGGCTTCATAGGTATTTTGTCCACCCAAGTAGATTAGTTAGTATAGGGTGGACAAATCATTCGGATTAGAAGCCATGGATGCTTCATCTTGTATGTCATGCATCCTTGATCGTCAAGTGTTAGCTTCAAATCCGTTTCTATGGAAATCTCAAAGCCCTTTTTATCCAACACATAGATGCACTCCTTGTTCTTGTGTTTGATAATATGCCACAATGAGATATTACCTTAGAGAGTGCTTGAAACATTAGTCCATTTTATCTTGTTGTGACCCAAGATGGGGGGAATGATCCCAACCTATTGCTTTTTAGATTAATTTTTTCTTTTATCCTCTAAAACCCCCAAAAAACGTAAAGTCATTTTATTCCTTTTTATCATATTTTCTTATTTATTTCTTTTAAGCATTATAATTAGTTTCTAAACTTCCCAAATGTTGTTCTTGTATCAATCCCTGTGGACTGGACACCCTATTTCCAAATGTTACATTTTTAATAGGGTTAATAAAAATACTTGATTTTGACACTATCACCGATACAGTCGACTGGATTGCCATTTTAAAAAGGTTTTGTTTCTATAAGTGTTTTAGAAGGGAAAACCTTTTATAACTTTGAAATTGAGGGTTTCTACTTATATTATTCTGCTGCTATAATGTGGTAAGTGAGCTGGATAAACCTTGGTGGCGTGCAATGTGTCCTATTTCTGCGCGTAGCGGGATGGGTCGTGACAACGTGAGCTTTTCTTTTCCTTTTATTTTCTCTTACTTTGGGATGTAAGGTCAAATATCTTTACACACAAAAAGATACTTGATGCTTTAAACTCTTTTCATTTTCTTTTAATTCTGTCTTTATACTTTGGGGTCAGACTACAATACACCCCTTTCCTGAAGGAGTTGACATGCACCCTCTTCCTTTTCACTTTTAGATCCAGCCAATTTAATCTTAGCCATTGAATTGTTAAATAGAACCGGCTACAATGGCATATAGATGACCATTTAGTTGACTGTATTTACGGTTATCCACCACAACACATTATTCATAACCAATACCACATTATTCATAACAAGCATCTCATTTCTTTTCTTTTTTTAAGGGGTTTTTTTTTTTTGGTAGGGTGCTTTCCATCTGATGTTCCTTTTATAATTCATGTTTAAAATTAAATGATTTTCTATTAAATGATTTTCTAACCCTAATTTCATTTCTTTTTTTTGTTATCCCTAAGACCCTAATTGGTAACTAAATTTGGATCACAAATGATGTGACATGGGGACCACATTTAGTTGTAGTGGAACTACATGAAATTTCATTTGAAATTATTATTATTATTATTATTATTATTATTATTATTATTATTATTATTTGTTATTCCTAAGACCCTAATTGGTAACTAAATTTGGATCACAAATGATGTGACATAGAGACCACATTTAGTTGTAGAGCGACTACATGAAATTTCATTTGAAATTATTATTATTATTATTATTATTATTATTATTATTATTATTAATTTTTGTTATTCTTAAGGCCCTAATTAGTAACTAAATTTGGATCACAAATAACGTGACATGCAGACCACATTTAGTTGTAGTGGGACTACATAAAATTTCATTTGAAATTATTATTCTTAATTTTTTATCCTTTCAGAGTATTGTACTGGAAAATTTTATTATAATAAAAAAATAGAAGGATACCAATGAACCATACAGTGAGGAATTCTGTAGTGGGGTGGGGCGATTTTGTTCCATGTGAGGCAAAACAAAGGTGAGATGTTGGATGAGAAGAGAAGTTCATCATAAAGTGACAAGTGTCCAAGTTGGTTTGAAAATTTTCAAACCATTCTGACCTACTAACGCCTAATTCGGTTGCCCCCTGTGGGGAAAAAAAAGGAGAAAAAAAAACCCAGAGATCTCTCCAGTCTCTCTCTCCTTCACGATCACGATCACGATTACTCCGGCGGAAACCCATCTCGATCGTGAACCCTATCTCCCCCCCCCCCCCCTCTCCCCCTCTCTCACACACGAGAACACCCCCCACTCCAAATGTGCACTTCGGTTCGCTCAACAGCCGGCATCGACCACCACAAACCACCACTTCCTCCAACATCACCAGTACTGACCACTATTACTCTATTTGAAGGTATTCTCTTTTCTTTTTATGTAGATTTTGAAGATTGGCCTTGATTTTGATTTTGGGCTTCTAGTTGATTTTGATTTAGAGCTTCTCTTTACAATCTATGAAAATCTTGGAAGCCATAGTTGAGACATTGTAACAATCAACTTCTTCATTCTTCATGCATGTCTTTGCCCTGAACATTTGTTGAGATCAAAGAAAAGCCCTCATTACATTCCTATATATATATATATATTTTTTAATTTAACTATAGCACTGGGCCATTGATGATAATACATATTTTAGAATCTTCACATATCTAACAACCCAACATTTATGGAGCAAAAAATCCCCAAATTTAAAAGCTTATACAACCTTATTTTCCCTAAGCTATTCTTTAAGCAACTTTTTACTCCATTTATTATAATAACCTTTAAGCTCTTCTTGGTCCTTAGTAAAATCCCAGTAATCTTCAAGGCCATGTTTGAGGAAAGAACCAACATTAAGATTTTAATCTTGGAAGCCATGTTCTTATTTCTTTATTGTAATATATATATATATATATATATGTGTGTGTGTGTGTGTGTGTGTGATTCTTGTTAGTGTAGATGTTGTTTGAATGGACAGACTATGTGTGTAATTTTGGTGCCTTGATTTGAAATTTTGCTGGGTTAATGTTTTTTTTTGCTGAATTTTCAAATTTGTTTCTTTAACCATTTGTCTCAATTTTGTGTGTATGTAGCCCTCTTTTATTTTTTGCACCGTGCCGACGGACACGGACAATTACTAGTTTACATAGCATTTTGGTATAACAATTCATCATTTTGAATAAGATAATTTAGGGAAATAGAGAATGTCATTGCATTTGTCTATATTTACAGCAATTCATCTTTTTACAGTTTCAGATTGTTTATTATGAGGAAATAGTTGTAATTGGTGGTTGTTGCTATACACACCCCAGAAAGCATTGAATCGTGGCAATGCATAGTAAATTCCCAACCATTAGATTCATTGTTTGTTTTTATTGATTAGATTATGAAGACAAGTTTCGTTGTAGATAAGTGTCAATCCTGAAGAAAAAAAAAATCTGGATTAGTTTCATTGTTTATTTCTTTTGATTAGATTATGAAGAAGAATCCCGAAGATAAGGCTCGTCCATCCCGCAATCCTCCAACTAAAAGCCCTCCAATGAAGAAGAAGAGGAGTTCAACGAAGAAGACTCCTGCAAAGGTGGTTGAGAACCCAAAAATAGGATATGTACGGAGCCTTATATTGAACTCTTGTTTTTGTTGAATGATACCCATCTTCATTTGATTGAATGCATGTTGTGTGGTTTGTACAATATTAAAGAACACTTGGACTTCCATAAGGAATCATTTGGACCTTGAAAGAAAATTTTGAATTCCCACTGTCTAGTGGACCTAACTAAGGAACCGTTGGACTTTCTTAAGAAAGCATTTGTACCTTTCAAAAAAAGTTTTGAATCCCCACTGATCTTTCTTAAGGAACCTTTGGACTTTCTTAAGAAATTACTTGTACCTTTTAAAGAAAGTTTTGAAACCTAACTGCCTACTTGTGTACCTTATACTAAGGAATATTTGGACTTTCTTAAGAAACATTTGGACTTTTGTAAGGAACATTTGACGATCTATTTTCCTAATGATGCAATCTACTCATTTGTGTTGTGTTTGTGTTGTTTTATTCAAGATAAAGTTATTTTACATTCTATTCACTGCATCCAAACCCATGTATATTAATATACAAAATAGTATATAAAGAAAAGAAATAATTGAAAGGTATTCTAGTTAAAGTTATTTTACTTAATATATTTAAAGTGACTTTGATTGAATAATGTTCTAATTCTTTCAGTAATGCGCATTACTCATAAAAATATTTTGTACAATAAAATTATTCACAATAGTTGTAAAATGCCTGTAAAATGAAGATATGTTTGCCTTCTCAAAATTAGAACTTCACTTGAGTAGTCTTCTATCTTGAACTAGAGTTGAAATGGAATGAATTTTATATATGTTTGTAAGGTAAAACTAAAGATACAAAGATGTAGTACAAATGAGAGAGAGGGTGAATCTTAAATATTTCTCCATTCAACATCCTTCTTCATATTTCTCTAAAAAAAGTCTAAGCTTTGCCTCCAAAGTTGGTGGTTGGCTTATTAAATGGTGTTTAATGCAACAACCTTAATAAAAGCAAAGCAAACATTAATAAAAGCAAACCTTAAATTCTTGTACCTTTTGCACTCTATGGCTGGTAGTTGGACTTTAGTTGGTTGTGTACAACATCTATTCCATTAGGCACAACATAGTGACGCTTAGTATTTTGCAAATTTGACACATTTCTTTGCAAAGTCTAACCAACCTTTATCAAAGTCCAAACAACCCTTAGGAAAGTCCAAACTTGCTATTTACTTTCTTTGTTTTTTTTCTTTTCTGCAAACTTGATTTTTGTTTAGTTGTGTACAATATTTATTTCAAAGGTACAACATAGTGATGATTAATATTTTGCAAACTTGTCACAATTCTTTGCAAGGTCCAAACAACCCTCATGAAAGTCTAAATCTGCTATTTACTTTTTTTTTTTTACAAACTTGAATTTATTTAGTTGTGTACAATATTTATTCCATAAGGTACAACATAGTGATGCATATTATTTTACAAACTTGGCACATTTCTTTGCAAGGTCTAAACAATCCTCATCAAAGTCCAAACAGCTCTTAAGAAAGTCAAAACCTGCTATGACAACATTATGGCAGCCTTCCTTCTTCCCAAACATTTAATAGACTGAACTATGTTAGCCTTCCATCTCACTTCCAATCAACACTTGCCACATATATAATGGTTTTGCCCCAGCTAGAGCAAATCCACTAATGCCCTACCGTAGACTTCCCCCAGTCCATTGAAGTTAGTTACAAGAAGTTGGTAAGACAAACCAAATCCACAACTTTAAATAAAGTGAAAAACCTAAATGACCAGCTTCCAAGTATATTTTTTGTATTTACAATAAATAGTACATCTCAACAACATTCTTCAAATTTTGATTCCTTTCCCCTTTGCTTCTCGGTAACCAAACAGAGCTTTGATCTTCACCCCCTTGGAGTACCTAGTGGAAAAAGATATGAAGTGTGCTCATATCCATCCTTTGATTCCTTCAATGGGTTCAATGAATTTCCAAATTTTCTTAAAGAATCCATCAACTTGCTCACCATACCCATCTTTGATTGCTTTCAATTAGTTCACCATTTTTTTCCAAAATTTCCAAAAGAGTTCATAAACTCTTAGGCATTTCACAAGCATGACTTCCATCTCCTTCAATCCAATTTGGCAATGGAAGGTTAAAAAAACATCGTAAATTTTCTTGATTATCGAAGCATGTCTCCCGGATATAACTGTGATGTAGATACACTAAAAGTATTACCATCTCTATAAAATGAAGGATGCGCGAGAGGCATAGGTCTATCGGGAATAGCAGGAACCTCAATATCACCATCCAACATTTTTATCGCATCTAAAATGGTAGGCCTCAAAGCCACCATTACATGAGCACACAAACTCCCAACAAGCACAAATCTCTCCATTATCATCTTCGGATTATCCCCACCACTCAACAAAGAACCATCTAAGGCCTCTTCAATCTTCCCGTCTTTCACAAGCGACCAAGCCCAATCCGTTATCAAAAATGTTCGTGGCGATCCAGAGGACGACAAATCAAGAGCTTTTCTTCCACCCATTATCTCCAAAACCACCACTCCAAAGCTATAAACATCGCTCTTCTCAGTCAATTGCCCGTAAAGGGCGTACTCAGGAGCCAAGTAATCGTGTATTCCGGCCACTCTAGTGGTGAGATGAGACTGCCCTTCTCTGCTTTGTTTGGCTAACCCGAAATCTGCAACTCTAGCTCTCATATCCGCATCTAATAGTATGTTTGTGGCTTTTATATCTCTATGATATATAGCAGGCTTCACTCCATAGTGAAGATAAGCAAGCCCCTTCGCCACATCCAATATTATGTTCTTCCTCTGAGGCCATGTCAGCGGTGTCCTCCCATTTCCACTCTGATTCTCCCGGGAGAGAAACAAATGATCATCAAGATTTCCATTCGGCATATAATCATAAACAAGGTATCTTTCGCCTTCTCTCCCTAAATTATTCACACCCTCTCCAACCATACAACACCCTCTAAGCGGAACCAAATGTTGATGCTTCAAATTACTAATGATCTCAACTTCATTGCAAAACTCCGCATTGCTCTCAAAATCCGATTCTATGATCTTTTTAACCGCGACATTAGTTCCATCTGACAAAAACCCTTTATAAACAATCCCAAACCCACCTCTCCCAATAAAATTTCTTTGCGAAAAATTATCGGTTGCCTTCTCAAGTTCATCAATCTTGAACCATATTGAAATAGTATTAGGCCGAGCACGCGGCCTTGACGACTCTTCTAAATCAAAATCTGAATTAAACCCATCACTATGTTTCTTGAATTTCTTATCCACCAAAAGTACAAACCCAACAAACAAGACATCACCATCACGGCGACACTCGCTCCGGTGAGCCCGAAAACCAGAGCCGGGTGGGTCTTACTCTCCGAACCCGAATGGGTAGTGAGAGACATCCCAAAAATACAAGTGATAGCACCGGTACTCTCTGGCCCAAGCTCATTCACAACACCAGCGGCATACAAAATAGTGAAGTAAAAGCAATCCATGGAGTGGGTTTTGTTACCATCGAGGGCGATCAGATCAGACTGGACCTGGAGCCCGGCGTTGAGGCAGTCGCCGCACGCAGTGATATCGGCGAGGTCAGGGTGGCAGGCGGAGTCGAGCGGCGTGGTGGGTCTAAGCCTATCGACCCAGTCGTGGGTAGTTTCAATTGCGGCACAGAGGTTGGGTGCGAAGACGAATTGAATTGGATTAAAGCAGAGAGAGGTGAGATCTGAGGGTAGAGAGAGATAGCTGAGCTTGGATTGGAAGTCGGAGAGACAAGAAGTGGAAGTGGGTAGGTCTGGAAGTTGGAAGGGAGAGGTCTCTTTGAGGTGCTGAGAGAGAGATATGCTGGCGAAGAGAGAGAGTAGGGTTTGGCAGCAATTGGTTGAATTGGTTCTGAGATGATGACTCTCTCTGCATTCTGATGTGCGCCATGGGATTCTGAGAACGTAGCCTAAATCCATGGGGCAGGTAGGGGATAGGTTTGTGGTGGTGGTGGTGGGTGGAGATGGAGAGGCAGCTGATGCTGTTAGTGGAAGTGTGGAGAGAGAGAGAGTAGAGAGAGAAACACCAAAACAGGCTTCATGATATGCCTCTTTTTTTTTACTCGAAAAGTTTTTCTCCTGAATTCTGGGTTTAGATGAGAGAGATGCTCTTGCTCATCAGTGGTAGAGAGAGAGAGAGAGAGAGAGAAAAAAAAAAGGGTATCTGGGGTAGTTGATGCTCTAGAGACTAGAGAGAGAGAGATGATATCTGATAGAGTTTTTATACTAAATTTAAAGAACTGAATATCCGATTGAAAAAGAAAAAGTAACAAAAGTTGAAGCAATTAGGGGTGTCAAAAAAATAGAATGGACTGAACCACCGACCGAGCCGATTATTTCGATCAATTTTAATCAATCAAAGTATTGTAGTGAGAAAAGCGAACCAAAAAAACACCCCAAAAGCGACAAAATCAACCGCACCGAAGTCATTTTGTTCGGTTTTAAAACCTCTCAATAACCGACCGAACCAAATCGATGACACCCTTAGAAATAATTTGGAGATAGGTACATGTTAATAAATCAAAAAAATATATACAATAAGAATAAATAATTAAGAAAAAAACATAATTTAACCGATTTGTCACTAGAAACAAAAATTTAAACGACCGATTCAAAAGCATATTTTTTTTTATCTTAACCTTTTCAAAATTTGTAAGATGTTTGGCGGCTATGCTTAAAAGAATCAAAGATCTTCCCGCCAATAACTCCAACTCTTGTCCATCACATCTTCTGTAAAGACTAAAGAGTGACCCAAAGCCCCCACTAAATCCAAGGTCTGGTATTATATCCCCATGCCCGAAATGACTCAGATCACCCGAGTCAACCCATGATATGTATATGTATATGAGTATATTTATATATTTAGGCAATATATATTAACTTAATGACCATATATTTAGGCATAAGTGCTCTTGAACTTATGTGGTCTTTACTTTCCATCATTTCACACAATTTTTTTCCTTGACATTCTCACCTTCTATCATTTATGTTATGATCATATTAAATCATTGAATGCTAAAAAAAAACAAAATTTTTATGTGCCTTTTATGAATCATCTGAAAAATAGCAGTGCTATTAGGATATATAAGCCCATCGTATAGGTCTATTTGGTATAGACCCTCAAGCGGCACCCAGCTCACTCATCATTAGAATCAGGTACGAGTCATTTGAACGACATCCTATTTATCTCGACAACATCGGGAATGAGTCCGTCAAGCGATGTCTTGTTCATGTCCTCAAGCTCGGGACTGAGTCCGTGAAGGTACATCCCATTCACATCCTCAAACTCGGGAGTAAATTTGTCAAGAGGCATCCTATTCACATCATATACATGCATGAATCAGGAGTAAGTCCGTTAAGTGGCGTCTTATTTACACCGTCTATCATCAGGAATCAGGGGTGAGTCTGTCAAGCAGCTTCTTATTCACATCATCATTTATCATTCATCATCAGGAGTGAGTCCGTCAAGTGGCATCCTATTCAATACCACCAACCATCAAGCGTATGCCCCTCAAGCGGCGTCATACTTACATCAACATTGAGCATCATGTATGGTTAACGACAGGTATTCGTGGGGATTCACTCGTTTAAACTTTTACTGCCCCTACTTCCACTTTCATGTACTTTCACACACCTCTTCACATGCCTTTTGACGTAAATATTTGTGATCCTCGAAGGGACTACCCCAACTTTCGGGACGGGAGTGATAATTGATTTTGTTTCAGTTTGATTTTTTGCAAAGGTTGGATTTTTTACACTACATGAAATTTTTAAAACTGGCTGAATTGAACCGATTCGATGCCCACATTATACTCGAGCAGTACTCTCTCTTCTCTAATGAGTCACTGGGTGAAGAATCCTCATTTCTTTTACTTTGAAGTAACATACTAACTTCACGTCTGTCTCTACTTTCTTCTGACCTCCACTATAGGTATACTTCTAACATAAAGTCAACAAGGGAAGCTTTTATACACTCTGCCTACTCCCGGCATCGCCAACTTTTCCACAGATTGAGAAAGTCTAAACAGATGACTAATCCAAGCAGCTCCAACTTCCAAATCCAAACATTTAGCCAGAGAAGGGGCAGATGACAAAGTCCGAGGGGACATCAAATTCGAGCAACTCCAAATCCAAACATGGCCAATCTCCAAACCTAAATAGAGCTAGTCGACAAGCTCGAATTCACATCTAGTCAGATCCTAAACCAAGCTATCTCCCCTCCACACCTTCAGCTAAGACATAATCAACATCAACACCTACCTGGTCTCAACTACACAAGTCAAAATTACCGGCACATTTACTTTGTCAAATCCAGGCTACACCAGCGCATTCGCGATTGTCCAAAACTTCTCGCCAATGAACAAATAGGGCTGCTTCTACCCATATACATCCACAAGCTCTAGTCATGTACAAAATGATTCTCGTAAAGGACTAATGCGCAGCCCGCTGTCCTAATATATCACTCCACATCATATGCCACATAGGGGCAGTTTCTCCATATTATGATTATATGCTTTGATTGCTTTGGATGAGTACATATTTCAAAAAATAAAACAAAATCATTCTTTTCATCATTCAATAACTGTAATCTTCCTTTCATTCTTTAAATCTCATGATTCACTGGGTATGACTTTCTACTACTTGTTGAATACTACTTAAAAATCGTACTAGACTTTCGAACATAACAAATGATGTTCGGGTTTATTTGAAAGTACGATCATGCAAAATCATGTCAAGAACAAACTTAGGTCCACAAGTCGGTCATTTCTTCCTCTAACAATGCTCACATCTTAACAAGAATTAGATGACATAAGCGCACTCAACCCATATTCACAATCATTTGATGTCATTCGAGTACACAAGGACGGAGCAGACAGCCGACGGGAATTCAAGAACAAGAACACCTTGGTCCATTTTCATGATCATGACATACATCGACTGGGGCAGTCCTTGTCCCCTACAACTCAGCAAAAGAGGTTATCACGATCACAGTTTGTCGATATGGGCCCCTTAATCCTTATCAGGAAAGTAAAGATGCATTCCCTCGATCTATAATCTTCAATGCTGCATATACATGATTCCTGAATCCAACTAGGCTTGTGTCAAAGTGATTAGAGGCAATCATTTAAAGTATCCATACACTACCCTTCCTTGCTAACCTCTTTGAGCCATATGATTACTTTTTTCAAAAATTCAAACCCCTGAGGATCATCCCCTATACTGGAGCAATGCCAAAGAAAAGAATAAGTAGAAAGAGAGCTCACTACAAAGCTAGAATAAATCCACAAAAGATACGATCTAATTCAGATACATACTTCAAACTGGGATAATACTGTCCAGGACATGCTTTACTCAACAGTAACGTACCCACACTAGATTGGGATGAATATGAAAAAAATAGAAAAAAGAGCAAAATTAAAAAGAAGGAAAGAAAATAGGGCATAAGGTGATCTCAGGAATCTCAACCGACTTTTCGAAATAAACTTTGAGCCTTCATACGATCTCTTCATTTCTCTGCCCAGGACCCTGACCTACATTACAACCCAATAAAGTCCAATTTGATTGACACGAGCCTTGTTGGGTTCACTAAATCACATAATTATACCATTTCAATGACAGGGGCCACATACTTTCAAATCGCAAGATACACTGAAGCACAACGATCACATAACCAGATTCGTGAAAACTCGTGAGGGCACCGAAAGTAAAAAAATGGTTTCAGAGAGAAGGAGAGCTCGAGAGAAATCAAATACTAAAAAAATTGGTCCTTCTGAAGGACGATCACTGGGGTACTGAGTCTACACATTCAAATACTTTGTCTTCTAGTACTGTCACACCCCGAAAACCGAAGCGCGAGGAGAGAGAAAAGACAGAGAGAAAAGACTTAAAGCCCAAACACAAATGCTGAAGCGACATTGGAATCCCACGGGGATTCCCACAAGTATGACTCCCTAACATATAAGCTAAAAAGGGTTTACAAGTTAATGGGTCCAACAAAGATGTAAGCATGAGAAAATTTAATTAAAAGACTATCCGGACAAGCACTAGTTCAAGAAAAAGAAAAAAAAATACAATAAATTTGACAAAAGCTCATTTTTGAATAGTTGCTGAATTTTGAAACGTCCGTAAGTAACTATATCTTTGGAATTTTTACATTTTGTCTGCGTAGGTCCATGTAAAATGTGATTCTGCACAAGTTTCGTCTAATGGTAATTTTCTCAAATCTGCACCGATTGGGCAGAAAACTGCCATGACAGTAGCAGTTTTTTTTTTTTGACAGCAACTATGGCAGCTTTGACAACATTTCACTTGAGTGCCTATTTCCGTCAAATTCTCGAATTTGACATCCAAAACATACATACACAAGTCCGAAAAGATGTATATTGTGTGCGTAAACCAACCGGAACTTCATACGTTCGAAAAATAGTAAAACGAGAGGTAAAAGAGGTAATAGAGAGAGGGAGAGATTGGGGAAGAGAGATATAGGGAGAGAGACAGAGGCAAAGTATTCTAAACATGCACACACACACACACACGTGTATTTTCACATTTGGAAACATTTTAAAAAGAAATACCATTCCAACATAAGTAAAAGAAAAGAAAATCTGAGAAATGGAACGAGATTAAAGAGAGGGAAAATGGGGGAGGGAGAGGTTGAGAGAGATTTTAAGTATTTTCTTTTGAAAGCAATATGAACAAATCCGGCAAGGATCTAATTTAGAAACAATAAGTCCGGCAAGGACGAAACCAAACATAGCTGAATCCGGCAGGGATTCAAATCAAAATACATACATAAAACTTTAAAAGAGATGCTTCGACCTTGGAATCATCATTACATAATACAAATAAGTTTAACAAGTGTAGAAAGTAAGGACTAACATTTGTCCATCAAAATCACAACAAGACTCCCCCTAGATCAAAATATGGAAATTTAGGTACAAGAAGTTTTGTAATAAAACTAACACAACCATTTTCCTTGTTAGAGCATTAAACTATTACAAACTTCCCCAACTAGTTAAAAATTCACATGAGGACTATCCATTTACATAGTTAAGCACGAGTCTTCCAAATAGAACAAAAGTATCAACGTCTATGCATCGGGTCACATATGCCCTTTGCCCTTATCAAGCTCACCTGAAAATTGTTTTTTGTAGGTTCATTAGGCACGACGGCCTAGTAGAAAATATTGCATGAAGACAATATGCAATCCATAATTAAGTATGAGATGCGGTGCAAATGCAATGCAATGCCGCCGTGGCAAAAATGGAAATGACGGGTGCCTTAGAGGCCATGCATGATATGTGCACTCCTCTCATCACCGGACTATGAGCCACCCACACAAGGAATGTAGCATACCAACCTCCGGGAGCTAACCGGAATACAGTCGGAGTTTGAATGTTCTAAGGGTCATTCTCCCTATCTCACATCACAACCCATATCCGGATTTCTTAAATCAAATTCCCACACAAGGGTTTTTTATCTTCTTTCAAAAATCAAAATTTTTGAATGTCATGTCGATGCTATGATTTGCCAATTCGGCTTCAAATGCTCATGTATGCTATGACAATATGATCAACCAACATATTCATGGCATAATTCAATTTCAAGCATAATCCATCAATACATGCATTTTTTACATAGAATTCCCGGAAATTTCCAACTAGCGTCCTAACGTGGTTATCACATAAAGGGAGCATCCTAAGCATGTCTAGTATCACATAATTGGATTCAACCTCAACAAAACATATAATTTCATTATTTGGTAATTAGCCCTAAATTTACAACTTTGGGGGAAATCCTAAATCATGCGTCTAAGTTGTTCTCCTAACAATTTAGAGATCACAAATCACCTTAATTATGAACAACATATTGAATTAATGCAATAACATCTACTCAAAGCTTAGCTTCCAAAAAAATCAATGGTAACTCAAGAGTGCTAAGCAAATCCAAAAAAAGACTTCAATGCTTGTGCTAGGATCTTGAAGAATGCTTCAAGTATGCACCACTAAACAAGAACAACCCAAGGTTAGGATAGAATTCACAAGACTAGCAAACCCTAGATTGTTAGAGATTGGGAAAACTTACCCACACTAGAAATCCTCCATAGAAATGATTAGGATTTGAAAGAGGAACTCTATATACTCCAAGGAAGCTATACAAAGTAAGAGAAGTCCATGAATAACTCAAAATTTGGGAAACTAGTGAAACCCTAGAATTTGGGGGTTTCTAGAAAACTCACCAATGGGAGGATGTCAAGCCCTAGGATTGTTAGGAGAGCTTGAAGATGAAGAGCTTGACCTTCCTTAGCAATCTTGAAGAAAGAAACTCAAAGTAGAAGGAGTTCTATGGAAATTTTTGTCTCTTGAAGCTTGAAGGAGAAGAAGAGAATGAGAGGGAGAGAAAGTAACGTGAATGAGGGGAGAGGAGGGGTTTGGCCGGCTCTATAGGGGTGGGGTGGGACCCACTGTCTAGTTTGCTCAAAAAAGAAATGTGCGGTGCTCCCACGGACAGTCTGACCCAACAGTGTAACCCCAAAAAAATTAAGAAAACACATTACCGGCATAGAAATAAATTTCTAAGCATATGAGAGGCCAAATAAAATAATTTAGTCATGCTCTGGAATTAAAAATACAGTTAAATAAAATAAGGGTCCACAACAGGAAAGGCAAAACTACCCCATTACCCTTTATTATAAATTCTGAAATATTACAGGTACTCGTACAAGCGACAAAATGGTCAATATCCACTAACTCATGAGCATTCTTTCACAGATGATAGATTCATGCATCATGCTATTGTAAATATGTATACTTACCATAACATGGTATTGAAAATGTATTCATATCTTTCGACATAGCAGACAGTGCATACTTTCTATAGTAGGGATAACTGGTATTAAAACTCCTCTCGAATAACCCAAAAGCCCGCCACTAACTGAGCCACGATAACAACCTTTGCTCAGACTCGCCAACTTTACACTAATCCATCCTCTCAAATTCACATATCAGATCGGTCTTTTCCTCAGTAGATTGTTAAAAAATCTATCCCTCACTTAGGACCACCTACTCATACTTATCACCATTACAAGCATCAGGTATAAGATCCCCAACGACATCCTATCCATTATTCACTTCCAGAATCAGTTTTGAGACCCCCAACGACATTCTATTCACTACTCACTCTTTAGAATCATGTATGAATCCCCGAACGATAGCGTGTTCACATCACAAGCATCAAATAGGAGACCCTAAGCAGCAGTCTGGATACAATTCACTTCCAGAATCAGGTGAGACCCCTAGCGGCAGCTTGTCCACTATTTAGTCCCAGAATCGGGTATAAGACCCTCAAGCGGCATCTTGCTCACACGTCATCAAAATCAGGTATAAGTCATTCAAACAACATCATGTTTATCTCGACAACATCGGGAATGAGTCTGTCAAGCAGCGTCTTGTTCATGTCCTTAAGCTCAGGAGTGAGTCTGTCAAGTGGCATCGCATTCACATGCATCTTCAAACTCGAGAGTAAATCCGTCAAGAGGCGTCCTATTCACATCATCTACACACATGAATCAGGAATAAGTCTGTCAAGTGGCGTCCTATTCACACCGTCTATCATCGAGAATTAGGAGTGAGTCCATTAAGCGGCATCCTATTCACATTATCATTTATCATTCATCATCAGTAGTGAGTTCATCAAGTGGCGTCCTGTTTAGTACCACCAACCATCAAGTATAAGTCTCTTAAGCGACGTTCTACTAACATCAACATCGAGCATCAGGTACGGTTAATGATATTCGTGGGGACTCACTCGTTTAAACTTTTAATAGCCCTACTTCTACTTTCACGTACTTTTATACACCTTTTCATAAGCCTTTCGACGTGAGTATTCGTGATCCTCGAAGGGACTGCCTCCATTTTCGGGACGGGATAATCGGTTATGTTTCAGTTTGATTTATTGCAAAGGTTCGATTTTTTACACTACATGAAATTTTTCCAAACTAACCGAATTGAACTGATTCGATGCCCACATTACACTCCGACAGTACTCTCTCGTCTCCAATAAGTCACTGGGTGAAGAATCCTTATTTCTTTTACTTTGAAGCAACGTCCTAACTTCACGTCTATCTCAATTTTCTTCTAACCTCCACTACAGGTATACTTTTAACATATGGTCAACAAGGGAAGCTTTTATACACTCTGCCTACTCCCAACATCGCCAACTTCTCCATAGATCGAGAAAGTCTGAATAGATGACTAATCCAAGTGGCTCCAACTTCCAAATCCAAACATTTAGCCTGAGAAGGGGCAGGCGACAAAGTCTGAGGGTATATCAAATCTGAACAACTCCAAATCCAAACATAGCCAATCTCCAAACCTGAACAGAACTAGTCAACGTGCTCAAATTCACATCCAGTCGGATCCTAAACCAAGCTATATCTGTCATACCCGCTCCCACATCATTTAATTATATTATTTTAGCATGCATGGTATGCTTACTGTTGTGTTAATGAACACGTGTGAAGTGAGTGATGACTCACTGTTGGAGGGTGTCTCTTGAGAACTCGGTATTTGGCCTTGAAGGCAGTCCAGAAGGTGGGTATGTGAGAATTCCCTATGGTTGGAAAAATGAGTAATAACTCATAATTATGTGCTTAAATATTTATTTAGGCATATGTGAATATAATTGATTATTATATTGTTGATAGCGACTCATCGGAGTCATTAGATGCCTGGTGAGGACAAAATTGAACACATTACGTAATTTGGTAAGCTAATTAGCAATTTCGTAAAATTATGTAGAAACTTGCATTTTAGAAATCAAACGGAACTTAGTCGGAAACCTTTATAATTTTGAGGTTTCACCTGTAGAGCTGTGCATTAGCTATCTAGAAAGTTTAAGAGACTGATTAAAAGTTTTGAAAACTTGTGGGGAGGTAAACACAATTTTTGAAAGTGTTGCCTATATATAGATAGAGATGACTTTCATAATTTTATAAATTTTTAACCTAAGTTCAAGAAAGAGGCTAAATGGAGGATTTGATTGCTTAGAGCTTCTCGACGCCAAACGATGATCATTCATTCACTAGTTTTCCACCAAATTTCGTATTTGAACTCTACGAGGTAAGACTGTCGTTTTGATACCTATTAGGGCTTGTTTGGTTAAGTTTTCTGAAAACTCATTTTCTAGAATTTTCATAAAAACTTGATAACCGGATTTTTGATTAATAGGAATTGTATTAGAAGAATTACTGCACGTTCTTTGTGCTTGAGTTTTCCTTGGATCGACGTTTAAGAGCATAAATCAGAGGTGAGTGATATTAATCTTGAGTTTTGGATGATTTTATGGTTTAATGCATTTGATATTCTAGGAATGTATATAGATACCATGTGTAGTTCATATTGGGCAAAACTCATGTATAAAGTAGGCCCAAAGAATGTTGAAATGAAAAGCATGGTGATGTGTGTTAAATGAGCATGTTTATGTGCCTAATTGGGTTCAAGGGGGATTTGTGCTAATTCACCATGAGACGTCCTCTCGAAGGGGGAGGATTAGTAGTGATGACGATCACTTGCCGACAAAGGCATTAATGCGACATGTCGAAGGGGCATGGGTCGTAGTTGAGTCTTAAGACTTTGGATCGGTGAAGGTGCATTTATTCCCTAGAGACCAATAGTTATGTGCTATGATGGATTGGAACATATTTGTCATCCGTATGCTTGATTCATATTATTCACTAAGCGTTAGCTTAAACAAATCCATATATCTGTGGTTATATAAATAACCATTCAGGAGCAAGGACCGGAGGAGAGAATCGCGGGTAATGAGGCGAAGAAGGACCGGGAGTTCCTTATGTTTATAGCACTTGAATCATGCTTGTAATATATATGTTTAATTTACGCTGGTTGTTTAACCGTGCAACTTGTATAAAGACTTGTTTTATATGCGACTATGGCACTTGGTTCACCTTAGGACCTTGTTTGCCAAGACATGTGAAGCTTGTACTCCTGATACTTGTAACCGGGGGTCTTTGGTTTATTGTATAAATGGTTTGTATGGTTATGCAAGATCTTAAAATGGTTATCAAAGCTTTTGAAAATGGTTTTGGTTTCAAATGGTTTGGTTTAAAAGGCATGGATTTGAGATTGTTTTGTTTTGTTTGGTTTGGTTCTTTTGGTAAAATGAGTATTATTTTATTAGCGGCGTTTATGCGAAAGCGCCAGGAATTAACGACGTTTATTAGAGAAGCGCTGATAATTAACGGCGTTTGCGAAAAAGCGCCGACAATTGTGAAACGGTCAAGTGGAGATTTGGATTCTGTCCAGACCCCATTCGACCGGTCGAGCGGGGCAATTTGACCGGTCGAAATGCCCCCTGCCAGAAATTTCAAACACCTACTTCCAATGTTCGGAACAACTTCTAATTAGGCATGGGGGTACCTTTTGACCTATGAAACTGTTACTTTCAAAAACGAATTCGTTAAGGCGTGTTTGGGCACGTGTTTAACATAACCTTTGAAAATCTTTTTGGAAGTTGGTTATTTGGGAGCAAAACTTTTATTAAGGTTACTTTTGGAACTTTAATCAGTGTTGGTAAGCCTTGATGGCGTGCCACGTGACCTCGGACCACCTTGTTGGTTCAGGGGCATGACAACATCCCCTCCATACATTCAGTCAAGGTTTAAACACCATCAACACCCACCTAGTTGCAACTACCCAAGTCGAAATTGCCGACACATTTACTTTGCCAAATCCAGGCCACACCAGTGCGTTTATGATTGTCCAAAACTTCTAGCCAATGAACAAATAGGCCTACTTCTACCCATATACATCCACAAGCTCTGGTCATATACAAAATGATTCTCGTAAAGGACCAACACTCAGCCCGTTGTCCTAATCAAATACCATACAAGGGCAGTTTCTCCAAATTATGATTATATGCTTTGTTTGCTTTGCATGAGTATATACTTTCAAAAAAACAAAACAAAATCATTCTTTACATCAATTAATAACTGGAATTTTCCTTTCATTCTTTAAATCTAATTATTCACTAGGTATGACTATCTACTACTTGTTGAATATGACTTAAACATCGTACTAGACTTTTGAACATAACAAACTATGTTCAGGTTTACTTGAAAGTACGATCATGTAAAATCACGCCGAAAACAAACTCAGGTCCACAAGTTGGTCATTTCTTCCAACTTGTGACGCTCAGGTCCTCTGACGACGCTCACATCTTAACAAGAATTAGATGACAAAAGCGTACTCAACCATATTCACAATCGTTTGATGTCATTTGAGTACACAAGGACGGAGCATACAGTCGACGGGCATTCAAGAACAAGAACACCTTGGTCCATTCTCATGATCATGACATACATCGACTTGGGCAGTTCTTGCCCCCTATAACTCAGCAAAAGAGGTTATCACGATCACTGTTGGCCGATATGGGCCCCTTAATCCTCATAAGGAAAGTAAAGACGCTTTCCCTCGATCTATAATCTTCAATGCTGCATATATGTGATTCCTGAATCCAACTAGGCTTATGTTAAAGTGATTAGAGCCAATCATTTCAAGTATCCATACACTACCCTTCCTTGTTAACTTCTTTGAGCCATATGATTACATTTTTCAAAAATTCAAACCCCTGAGGATCACCCCCTATAGGCAATGCCAAAAAAAAGAATAAGCAGAAAGAGAGCTCAATATAAAGCTAGAACAAATCCACAAAAGATACAATCTGAATCGGATACATACTTCTGACTGGGATAATTCTCTCCAGGACATGCTTTACTCAGAAATAACGTACCCACACTAGATTGAGACGAATATGAAATTTTTTTTAGAAAAAGTGCAAAATTAAAAAGAAGGAAAGAAAACAGGGCATAAGGTGATCTCAGGAATCTCAACCGACTTTTCGAAATAAACTTTGAGCTTTCATGTGATCTCTTCATTTCTCTGCCCAGGACCCTGACCTACATTACAACCCAATAAAGTCCACTTTGATTGACACGAGCCTTATTGGGTTCACTAAATCACATACTTACATCATTTTAATGACAGAGGCCACATACTTTCAAATCACAAGATACACTGAAGCACAACGATCACATACTTGGATTTGTAAAAACTCGTGAAGACGCCAAAAGTAAAAAAAAAATTGGTTTCAGAGAGAAGGAGAGCTCGAGAGAAATCAAATACTAAAAAAATGGGTCCTTTGAAGGACGATCACTGGGGTACTGAGCCTACACAATCAAATACTTTGTCTTCTAGTACTCGTACAAGTGACAAGACAGTCAATATCCACTAACTTTTACAGATGATAGATTCATGCATCAAGCTATTGTCAATACGTATATTTAACATGACATGATATTCAAAATGTATTCATATTTTTCGGCATAGCAGACAGTGCATACTTTCTATAGTAGGGATAACTGAAATTAAAACTCTTCTCGAATAACCCAAAAGCCCGCCACTAACTAAGCCACGATAACAACCTTTGCTCAGCCTCGCCAACTTTACACTAATCTATTTGCTCGAATTCACATATTAGATCAATCTTCTTCTCGACAGATTGTCAAGAAATCTATCCCTCACTTAGGATTGCCTACTCGTACTTATCACCATTACAAGCATCCGGTATAAGATCACCAACGATATCCTGTCCATTATTCACTTCCAGAATCAGGTATGAGAGCCCCAACAGCGTCCTGTTCACTAGTCACTCTTTAGAATCAGGTATTAATTCCCGAACGACAACGTGTTCACATCACAAGCATCAGACACGAGACCCTAAGCGACCGTCTGGCTAAAATTCACTTCCAGAATTAGGTGAGACCCCCAGCGGCATCCTGTCCACTATTTACTCTTAGAATCGGGTATAAGACCCTCAAGCGGCATCCTGCTCACTCGTCATCAGAATCAGGTACGAGTCATTTGAACAACATCCTATTTATCTCGGCAACATCGGGAGTGAGTCCATCAAGCAGCGTCTTGTTTATGTCCTCAAACTCGGGAGTGAGTCCGTCAAATGGCATACCATTCACATCTTCAAACTCGGGAGTAAATCCGTCAAGAGGTGTCCTATTCACATCATCTACACCCATGAATCAGGAGTAAGTCCGTCAAGTGGCGTTCTATTCACACCGTCTATCATCGGGAATCATGAGTGAGTCCGTCAAGCGTCATCCTATTCACATTATCATTTATCATTCATTATCAGGAGTAAGTCCGTCAAGTGGCGTTTTGTTCAATACCACCAACCAGCAAGTGTAAGTCCCTTAAGCGACGTCCTACTAACAACGACATCGAGCATCAGGTACGGTTAACGATATGTATTCGTGGAGACTCACTCGTTTAAACTTTTACTAGCCCTACTTCCACTCACGTAATTTCACACACCTCTTGACGTAAATATTCGTGATTCTCGAAGAGACTGCCCCCACTTTCAGGGTGGGAGTGACAATCAATTTTTGTTTTGCTTCGATTTAGTGAAAATGTTCAATTTTTTACACTACATGAATTTTTAAAAATCCGCCGAACCGAACCAATCCCATCAGTTCAGCTTACTTACGCCCCTATTTGGCAATAGTGTTACCCTACAACAATACAACTACAAGTATTATACCACCATTAAAAAAGAAGAGAGCATTTTTGCTCACCCCAAATTTGGTACACCAATGCTCACCCAAGCATCCCATTGGCCAATGCAGTGGGGCCCAGGATTAAACAATATTAAACAACATTTGTTTAATCCTGGGCCCCACTGCATTGGCCAATGGGATGCTTGGGTGAGCATTGGTGTACCAAATTTGGGGTGAGCAAAAGTATTTTCAAAAAAGAAAGGTCTTTGTTTGTGGGTGCAATGCTGAATTTTCCAAAGATCGCGATTGAGTTTTTAATCGCCGGAACCAAAACGTGCACTAAACGCACTTTGCCTCGTGCCAGTCCCCAATCGAACGAAAAATAATCAACATATTTGGGTCATCTTTCTTCAAACTCGAGCGAGAGAGAGGGGCTCACTGTGTCTATAGATATAGTCGTTCGTATATATATATATATATATATATATCATAATATATTTCATATATATATATATATGGTTTGAAGAGAGAGAGAGAGAGAGGATCACTGTGTCTATAGATATAGTTGTGCATATATATATATATATATACACACACAAATATCTATACATACATGTTGTATTTGATGAATTATTAGGGGGATGGAGGTTGAGGTTGAGGTTGAGGTTGAGGTTGGAGGTTCGAGTGGCGTCGGCGGTCGAATCGAGAGGGTGAAGAGGAAAACCTTGGAGGCCGTGCGGTCGTCGGAGAAGGATCGGCTTCGCGTGAAGAGGAAAACCTTGGAGGCCGTGCTCGAACAATATCAGAGAGCTCTCGAATTGCTCACTAAAACCGGTTGTTTCGATATCGATGACGATGAGGAAAGCGATGGCGATGCTTCGGAGGCCGCCGGCGAGGGCTCCTCGGCGACCGGCCGTGATAGGGAGTCCGACGAGGTAAGGGAATTTTGAGGTTTTAGAATTGTGGATTTTGTCGAGTTTAGGGTTCGAGATTCTGCTGAATTGTGACGTGAATTGATTGATTGAAGTGGGTTGATATGGAATAATTTTATCTCAACAATAGGAATTTGAATATTCAAGTGGTTTTAGGCAAATCTCATAGTTCTAACTAAAAGCATATCAATTTATTGCTTGAAAAAAAAAAGGAAAAAAAGAGAGCGTTAGCATATACCTATACATCATTTTTGTTCTTCAATTTTTACATCTATATGAAGCCTATTTAGATTTTTTAAACAGTTACTGCCAGAGCTGAACAATTTAGTATTTGAGGTTCTGTATGTGTTTAGGGCTCGATTCTACTGAAGTGTGTGATGTGATAACTGTATGTTCGAAACATGTTTGCTTGAGCTTGTTCAATTGATTGAAGTGAGTTCATACTGGATTTTGAGGTTTTGTACTGTTGAATTATGGATTTGGTTGTGTTTAGGGTTCGATTTAGCTAAACTATGATGTGCTTTGTGGGAAACATGTTTTATTGACCTATTTTGGATTGATTTGAAGTGGGTTGACATAGAATGGTTTTGATTCTGACAATGGGAAATCGTAATATTTGACTGGTTCGGTATTCGACCTTTAGGCAAAATCTGATTGTTCACACAAGCTTATCAGTTTATTGCTTAAAGCCCCCAAAAAATATCGCTGGACTTAGATTTATTAATTCAGCTACTGTCAGAGCTGCATAATTTAGTTTTTGTTGTTGTACTTTTTTTAGGGATCTTCTTCCTAGGGGTTTTGGTTGTATCATACATCTCAATTTGGTGCCAAAATGCACTAATTTGGTGCCAAAATGCAGTAATTTGTTCCCAAAATATTACAATTAGTTCCAACATGTTGTAACTTTGAAAACCGCTAAATTTTAGTGGTTTTCAAAGTTACTGTTGGGACCAAGTAACAACATTTTGGGACCAAAATCACTACGATTGATATAACCAAAACCACTAGGATGTATCACAGAATTTCCCCCTTTTTTAACTTCAAACTTTAAATAAACATCATCATTAGTATGATTCTGATGGGCAGTGAAATGGTTGTAAGTTGTACACCTGTAACAAATTCAATACTCAGTCTGTGCTATTGATATTCTTTAGAAATTTCAGTTGGTTTTTCCTCAGATAGAGTAAATGATGCCTTATTCTTCCCCTAGTCTTGCAATCCACTCAAATGTTTCTTTACATACTTGAAATCAGTTATGCAAGCAAACTTCAATTTGATGGTTTATGACTTTGAAAGTTTAGAATCTTCTGTTTGCAGTTATGTGATCTTCTTAAATCGAGATTCGAATGCAGTGATTTCCTTGAAAAGCTAGAGAGCGCTCAGGCATCGGGTCCACAAATAGTAGCTGGTATGTGAAACTGTCCCTTCGATAATTTATTTTCTAGTGATATTTTCAATACACTATGCAGAGATCCTTGTATGAAATCTAAAATTGAAAACTTGGGCAAGTCAGATTAACATAGCCACGCATGCTGTTCTCTTTATGAATTCAAAGCCTATTTTTCACTTCCAAAATGTGTTATTATTTTTGGAAATTTCTAATGTTGTTTGGTAGCAGAAGAAGGTGGCTCCTGGGATATGGTCAGTGATACGGATCTATGGGAAGGGGGGAATATCGAGTTGGACCAAGAAGGGTACATTCTTGTTAGGCAAGAAGATATAGTGGAGGGTGTTGCATGTTTCATGGCTGCATATCTGTTATCCCTTGAACAAACTAAGGTCTGTGATTTTTCTCCATATTGTTATGAGAAAAAGTCGAGTCTTTTGCTGTTCTCAGTTCATCTAAAACTGATGGACATGTTGCTGTGAAAAGGGAAATTCTACTTGTATGTTTTTCCTGTACATGATAAAATATTCTTGTTGTAGGTTAGGTAATTATTTTAATATGTGAAGCTCTGTAGGATGGATACGGACACGGGAAATGGATATGACATGACACGATTACAAGGCACTGAAAATCTTGAAAATGTAGGATACAAACACGGGTATGACACGGCAAATAAAATATGATATTCTTTTCATTTGCTCATACAATATACTGTGCGCCTGCGGTATCTCCGTTTTCAAAATTTCCAAATAAACCCATTACTTATCTCCCATATTATCATATTAAGACTTTATCCCAAAATTTTAACAACATTTTCATAGAAGCCACCTTGTCTTGTGCACTCTTGTGTTAGGTCGTGTCTGCCGTGTGTCCAATGAAAAGAAGTAAAAACAAAAATAAGACACTTTTTTTAGCTTGTCCAACATGTCTTAGCGCATGTCCATTTCATGATTGAAGTGTTCGTGCTACATAATGTGAGGTGTCTGATCTTTGTCATTGATTTGCTGCCTTCTCTTTTGCAGGACTTGACCCCTAATCAGCTCCAGGAAGGTGAGTTTGATTGCTTCCTCATTATGGTAATAATGCGGAGTGTACCCAAAAAAGAGAATTGGACTGAAAAGAAAAGTAGATCTATCTAATCGACATTAATTTAGGTTTATCTGCACATTTCATGATAATATTTTTTATTTTTTATTTTATTTTATTTTATTTTTTATGTTGGGTTGTTCTAGCCCTGAGCAAAACATTCTCTGTCAAGAAGAAAAAGGGTAAGCTTCGGAAGGCATGGGATGGAAGCAAAGTGATCTATAATGTAGCATCTTGGGGAGCAACTGCCATTGGGTAGGTTGGTTAATTGATTCAGCTTTTTATGTTTTAATATATTTGGAAATAAATTTGGTACATCCCTAATGCGCTGAGATGCGCTGAGTTATGAAGCATGGACAGGTACACACTGTCACGGATATGACACGACACTGCAAATCCTAAAAATACTGCATGTCGACACTCCAGAAAAAGTGTGTGCAAAGTGTCGTGTCCGTGTGTCGGACACGGTGTGATACGATACGCCACATGTTTCCTTCTTAGTAGTGTTGGTGCATTCGCCTAGAGTAGTACCACATTCAATGGTCTGTGACTGTGGTACGACTACGGTCACAACCTGTCGTACAACTCTTATATTATTTGAGATATCCCAAATTTGGGAATTATAAATGAAGCTATGATTACCAAATTTGAACCCCAAATTTGGTTCTCGAATGCGTGTCATTATACCACAGTCCACAAGTAGTGGTATGTGATACAACTATTAAAGCATTTGGGATTCAAATTTGGGAAGCATAGCATTACTCTAGCTTTATTCATGAGTTAATCTATCTATATGGTTTCCAAATTTGGTTCCCCACACGTGGCAGTGGGACCACTTGATTTTCAATTGGAAGTTTTAGGTGATTCCACTGTCACGTGTGTTGAGAACCAAAGTTAGGACTTGGGAGGTAGCATTACTCTCTCGCAAATGCAAATACGTATGATGTTGGAAGCTTTAGGTGCTGAATCCAGCTATGTATGCTTCAACAGAGCTATGCATTCCATGTTCTCTATGATGTGTTTGTTTGTGTTTTGTCCTTAGTTCTCTGGTTGTAGGAAAATCCAACAAGACCATAGTACATCCTCTAAGCTCTAAGACTCTCAGGTTTGAGCCTTGTAACTTTCTTAACCACCAAACACCCCCACCAAAATAGAAAAAAGTATAAAAATAAACGAAGAACAGTTAGGGCCTGTTTGTGTAACCCAATTAAGTGCAACACTTAGTTTTTTTTTTTTTGATAATGTACAAGGGTCACCACTTAACCAAAAACGTATTGAAAACGAAGTAAAAAAATTCTATTGAACAGCTTTAAGTAAAACTTTATTTTAAGTACTGTAAATTCTGTAGCTTAAAATTTCCAGCACTAAAGTTCAGTACTTTGGTTTTCAGTTTTATCAAACGGGCTGTAGTTTAAACTTTAAAGGGTGGTTTTGGTTTTATTAATGGTAGATAATGTAGCCGGTTTTTCACTCAGTGTACGGATCTCTAATATGAAGTAATATCTTGCGTGATTGTCCATGCAGGATTTACCAAAACCCGGCCCTTCTTGGCGCTGCATCGGCTGCCTTCTGGACTTCTTGTCGTGTTATATCGAAATTTCTCTAATCTGCTGCTTGGAGGATGTTCTGATTCTTGGGATTCTTCAGTGCTGTACTAGTACTTTGTGCTGCAAAGGCAGCTTTGTGTATATACTTTGTAATATAATTGCCATTCTTCGGAGTGCTGTTGTTCCATTGATTGCTCTGACATAATCTAACCCTGTAAATATTATTAAGTATAGCATTTCAGTGTGCTGTTGGCCACATTTGATTAGGATCATCTTGGTCGCAGTTTTGGGTCTAAACTCTTTGATTGAGTATTTTTTTTTTTTTTGGGTTATTGGTCCCCAGTTCTTGAGTCAGTATTTACATATCCCTGTTTTGCAAACCACTTTTAATGGGTCATCATAGGGGTATTCTCCACTGGGAGCACTTTGGTGGTGATTTTTTAGCTTCACTTGTGAATATTGGCCCTGTTTGGCAACAACTTTTGAAGTCCGCTGGTGATTAAAAAATTTTTAATAGCTAATATCAGCCTCGGAGATTTAATCGGGTAAGGATTCTCGGCTCCCCTTGTGGGCAGCATTCATGTGGGTGATGCAAGACCATAAATTTTTATTTTTATTTTTTTTCTTTTTTTTTTGTGGTCCTGCAACATCCACATGGGTGCAGCCCATATAGGGGAGCCGAAGATTCTCATATGATTTAATCTTAGAAAAAAGTGTCAATCGCAAAAAATAGTGATGGGTTAAAAGCTAATTTTTCGAGATTGAATCACATAAAGTAGAAACGGTTGTGAATGGGCCCATAACTTAGGCAATGAGAGCCCTTTAGAGCATCTCCAATGCAAGATGTCATTTTGCCCATACCAAATCTATATTTTGGCATTGTTATAGGGGTTAAATACTATATTTTGACATTTCTGCTCCAATGTTACATTCTAAAATAAATGCTATTTTGTGCCACATTTCATATTATTGTTGTACTTTAAGTTTTGTGTTTTGTACACTTTTTATTGGAATGAGTACAAAAGTTAAGTTATAGCATTAATCCAAAAGAAAACATCTCCAATGCACCTTCTATCACTCTTCTCAAATTATGGCAATGCCATTCGTGCTCTCAAATTTGAGAGAAAGTATAACATTGCTATTTTTTGAGAGGAGAAATAGGAATACATTGGAGAGGTATTTTTGAGCAATCATGCTATAATTTGACTATAATATGAAAAATTGAAGGTGCATTGGAGATGCTCTTACAACCTCCAATTAGTTTTCATCATTATGGTTATTATGCAAGCACAATCTTTAATTACATCGTTGTTTCGGCTCTGAGGGGGCACCTTGCTCTCGCAGGGCCCGTTTGGATTGACTATGATGACTTTGCGATTAGGTGGAAACAGAAGTAATAGAAGCCAATGGTTCTGTCTTAGCTGTGAATTTTAAAAAATAAATAAATAAAATCCATAATTTGTGTCTTGCATCACGTTTTGGAATGCAAGGAGAACCTGAAAGATTTCCAAGGCCCAAGATTTGTTTTGAGCATCCAACTTATGGTTGAGGAACTGAAAACTCATAGGCCGTCAAATAGCAGCTCAATTGTGCTAAAAGTACAATCACAAGTTCATTATTGAGTTACTGAGAAACAAAGATGTAACATTTTGAATCTGAATAACAAGAATGAAAGCCTAGTTGCCAACCAACAGTGGTATTAAATATTCTAAAGGTGAATTAAACTTCTCTCTCTTTAGGTATGCCTTAAATATATGGAAAATCATACGGTACATCCAAGTGGTTTGGGTATATGTACAACATTGTGGTTTTGGGTGAGAAATGATTGGTCCCAATAAGAAACATTTGCTCTAGATAGTTTTGATGGGAACAAATGCTTCTTATCATGGAACAAATGTTTTTTTTATCGGGAACAATCATTTCTGACCAAAACCACTATGTTATAGGTACACCCAAACCACTTGGATGTACCGAAGAATTCTCCTATATACATATATATATATGTATATAAATATATATACCTCCCTCGCGTTTTGAGAAATTAGACTAACCTCCTTCTATCATCAACATTGAGTTGAGTTGAGTTTATTTTCTTCTATTTTTCTTCATTGTGCTTGTATTAATTCCTTTTGGAATCTACCTCTACTGTGAAGCAATGAAATACTCTTGTTATTAATAAAAAAAAAAAAACCCACTGTCTTCTCTCGTGTACCTCCCTCTCTCTATCTTGGTTGAAAATGGGAAGAATAGCACCTCTCTCTCTCTCTCTCACACACACACACACACACACACACAGGTTACACATGAAGCCACACCAAACTCATTAATCAGAATCCTTTCTAACTCACAAAATGGAAAGCAATCCCAATTGTCACAAACAAAAGTCATTACAGCTCAAATCGTTACCCACCTTCCATTTCCCAATCCTCGCCCTCAAGGGCTGCTTTTGGCAATCGCAGAGAATCCATGATTTCAATCATAGTTCCCAAAACGGGCCCTTAAAATCAAAGTAGAAGGCTAATGGGATGTACAATCGGCAATCGCTTACGTTCCCTATAAAATTGCGTACACACGCACGCTCATGCACGCGAATATATACGGAAATGCTGACATACTACTTGTCTAAAAGTACATGTCGAAAAGTACGCATCTTTTTTTTTTTCTTTGAAAGAGAGCTGCTATCTCCATATTATAACAAGGATACCAAAGTAATCTTGCAAAGGAGCTAAAAGAATTTACTTCACTACTCTCATTGTAAAATTACTTTAGTGCCCCAAAAGTGGCATTGGCTTTTCTTATCTGTTCAAATTTGAACATAATGATATCCTACTACTATAAACAAGTAAATAAAACAAGAGTCCGATTAAACTTCAACAATCCAGTTTTCTCATGTAAACGTACAATGATCACATGGATCTTATACAACTCACAGGACTTCACTCGCTCAATGTGTTGCATTGCAGAACAACGCCAAATACACATTTCATAGATTACTAACATGTGAGGTAACTAAAAATGTGGAGCGCCAAAAAACAACTCTTTTTTTTAT
This sequence comes from Hydrangea macrophylla, assembly GCA_033977485.1. Lineage (NCBI taxonomy): Eukaryota > Viridiplantae > Streptophyta > Magnoliopsida > Cornales > Hydrangeaceae > Hydrangea > Hydrangea macrophylla. The sequence continues at coordinate 110,796,473 of CM066994.1, read as the reverse complement.
TCCCTGCTAATTCCATTTGACAGGACCCTCTCGGTGTGATTTCAGAAACAAGCACAACTTACAAAACATATAATTTGTAATGAAACTTACGCATACAATGCATCAACATTACACTCCCCGAGGAAAACTTTGATGCTCCGGGGTGAACCGCAGTCGCCTTCAGCGATAAGCGCTCTGTCATTGGCAGCCATATGTGCAACGATCTTGTATATCATTTCAATCTGTCAACATGAGAAAAAAGACGAATTATGAGTAAGGCACAATGAAAGAAAGAGTAGGAGTTATACGCTATAAACGTTAACGAGCATGGGGCTTCATAAACCCCAACTCATGTTCTTGCAAGGAAAACATGATCTCCAACTTAGAAGCATAAGAAAGTAAGGGTGTGTTTGATAACCCAATTAAGTGTTGAAAATAAAAAATTTCAGCACTTAGTTTTTAGTGCGTTTGATAATGTACCACTTAATTGAAAAAGCAGCGAAAAATCCACCAAAAAATTTAAGTGAAAAAATTCTACTGAAAATATTCATTGAATGCAGTCTATTTGAGTACTTGAAAAACTGTTTTCAGTATTGCAAACTCAATTGCTTAAAATTTTCAGTACTTAAAATTCAACACTTAATTTTCAGTTTTATCAAACGGACCCTAAGACTTTGTTTTCTTATAAGTATCAAAAACTATATTAGAAGGCATTTATAAAATAAGTAGAAAATGAAGATAATAATGTGAAGACAATATGTGAGAATGCCTACGAAAATGTTGTTCCAAACATTATACGGGCGATATAGAACTTACATCTTCAGGTGCATGGCATCGTTCAGCTACTTCATCAAGTGTCAATGGTTCAACAGGCTCTTTACAGCTGAAAAAACAGAGAAATGCAATGCTAGTAATCAGGTTCTAACCTACTAACAAGAAGTCAAAAAGATAAATGCACAAACTCATTAGACCCATTTTAACTTCAATTAAGTGTCCCAAGTCCCAAAATTTATAACATCACCAAAATAGAAAAGATATTAAGCCCTCAATTTTTACCTGGCCTCATTGAGTACTGCAAGAACACGTTTTTGAAGAGCTAAGACTTCCCCGGCAGCCTTTTTCCCAGCTTCCACACCTGATATAATGTTACAAAAGCGAGAAAAAAAAATCAGCACACACTAGCACAGAACATTTAACTAGAGGAACCACATTATTACAATTTACATTTACATCCCAGTTCCATACAGAATTCCATGGGAAGGAAAAAGTATAAATACTTACCAGGTTGGTGGTAAGCATTAATGTTGACCAGTGAGGCATAAATTCCAACAGCTCGCTCGTATAGTGCTATTAGAGCTCCCACTGATCTGGGTGTCACTTCTTGCACTGTGACTGTAATTGACTCACGGTCATTTCCATATAGAGCTGACCTCGTACCCTGAAAATACATGAATCAGTTGTGTTGAACAAATGGGAGACAAACAAACAACCTTTTTATTAGTAATTTAGTACTATATAGTTCAGCACCCACTAATAGGTTTTTAATATCCATTATTAGAATAAGATGGATAAGACAACTAGGTATCTTACTGTAGTCATGTATTTTTTCCACTCTTGCAGATAGATATTCAAGGAAATGAAGTATCTTCGGTCTTTCGATTTGAACATGAGTACCAATTTATTTTTACCCGCCTAGAGCTGCAAATAACCATTCCATTTGAAGGCTAGTGTACTAAATGCGCCAATCATGATCCTAGCCAAGGTTATTTAAGGTGCAAAGGTCCCCTAGAGCCTAGGCGCAAGGCGCAATCCGAGGCGCGCGCCCGAGCGAAGCGAGGCGCACTTTTACATGATTTTTTTTTACATGATTTTATATGTAAATATCTTATCTAAAATATGAGTTTAGATGATTATGATATGATTTTACATTATTATATACAAGTTAAAGAGATTAAATCATCAATTATATATAGTATAGTACCATAGTCCATATAGCCATTATCAATAATATATAGTATAGTAGCATACACAAAAAAAAAAAAAAATACAATTGAGGTGTCAAATTTAATTGATAGCAATGTGAAAGTTTGTTTTAATGTGGTTTTGTGTGGGAAAAAATTAACATATTATAGTAGTACAAGTTATAACTTATAACTAGTAGTCTAGTATAGTACCATACAAAAAAAAAAGAAAGAAAGAAAGAAAGAAAGAAAGAAAGAAAAGAAAAGAAAAAATAAACAAAGAATAATAATAAGAACAGAAAAACATAAGAATAATAATAAAGAAGATTAATTCATGAATCAACTATAAGGGGGGGGGGGGGAACTGTTTGTCTCACTGCTATATACTAGACTATGGTACTATAGTCTAGTATAGTACCATACAAAAAAAAAAAAGAAAAAGAAAAGAAAAAATAAACAAAGAACAGAAAAACATAAGAATAATAATAAAGAAGATTAATTCGTGAATCAACTATAAAAGGGGAAGAAAATAAAAAAGACTGTTTGTCTCACTGCTATATCGCAGGAAGAAGAAAGAAAGGGGAAAAAAAAAACAGAGTCGCAAATCGCAATAGAAGAAGAAGAACAGAGGAGGAGGAGGAAGAAGAAGAAGAACAAAGGAGGAGGAGGAGGAGGAGGAGGAAGAAGAAGAAGAAGAACAGAGATTGCAGAAAGGAAGGGAAAAAAAAAAAAAAAAGAAGTCGCAACTCGCAAGTTCGGAACTCGAAGAAGAAGAAGAAGAGGAGATCGCAGAAAGAAGAAGAAGAAGAAGGAAAGAAAAAAAAAAAAAGAAAAAAAAAAGAGAGAGAGTCGCAATCTCGCAGACAGCGACACTTGCGAAGCTAGAAGAAGAAGAAGAAGATGATCAACGAAGAAGACGATGAAGAAGAAGATGAGGAAGAAGAAGAACAAGAACAAGAAAATACCTGGTTTAGACTTTCAGCAGCTCCGGCTAGGGCTCAACACAAGTCGACTGCTTTCCCTCTTCTTTCTTTCCTTCTTCTCTTTCTCCACCCCCCCCCCCCCCCCCCCCCCCCCCCCAAACAGAGATGAGATTGGGATTTGGGGATAAAAATATTAGTTTGGTCTTGTTTTGATTAGGCGAGAGCCTCATGCGCCTAGCGCCTCATGAAAAGGCGCCAAAAGGCGCGCCTGGTTGAAGTCGCCTCGCCTAGCCTAAGGCGAGGCTCGTGTCTTGTGCCCGCTTGGGCCTCGCGCGAGGCGCGCCTTTCACAACAGAGATCCTAGCCGAGTTTGGCTGGATTAGTTTGTGGCTATGAAGCATGGACATGCCGACTACGGCGACACGAAAAATCCTAAAAAATGATGACACGACATGGTGGGGGTACACAATTTTTAAAAAAATTTTAGTTCAATTTTAAGTTCAATCCTTATGTTTTTTCAGAAATGTAATGCAACTCTTATTAACAGGATGTTCAATTCACATTTTTCGAATGCTATTGTTTAATATTAACAAAATGAAGAGAGGGAGTCTGGGAGACGATCAAAGAAGAGAGGAAGATACGATCGAACAACGAGGGTCTTGCGAGACTAATGTCAGGAAAATATGAGGAGAGAAGTGATGTAATGCTTGACAAAATCAACTTCGTTTACGTTTTAAAGATGTAAAAAAAACTAACAAAAGGTAGCATTTCAGTCAAAAAAGAGTTTCCCTCCATGTCCCGTGAAGTGTCCCACCGTGTCGATGATGTGTCCGCCTCTAGAAATTGCATATCAGAAACAAGATACGTATTTGCCGCGCCCGATACGTGTCGGAGGTGTGTCGGGCAAGTGTCGGTGTCCGATACATGTCGGACACGAGTACGGGGCCCTTTTCGAAGTGTCGGTGCTTCCTAGGTTTGTGGATATGTTGCATGGCATCATTGACATATTACTTGCCATTCTATTACTTCAAATCTTTATATAGATGACCCATGCTTTGCTAACCAAGATCATAATTATGAACTGTTATTCCATGAGTATGATTGCTGACACAAGCATCCATCTAAAAGTTTTGCCTCATATTATTCGACTTTTCAACCTTACAATTGAATTTACATCAAACAGTTCAGACATTCATGCTCGACACAGATCAGGGTCAGCCCATGAGCTTGGGGAAGCTGTTGACTTGAGCTTGAACACTAATTCCACTTCTTCGAACTCCGACAGAAGAAACATATGAAGCTCATTGCTTCACAAATAACTAACTATCCTTGAATTACTTTAGAACTCATTCTTGCTTATTTGTGAATCATTTCGATCACATTTTGTTGATCATAAAATAAGCAAGGAGCTATTTCCAACACTAATTATCCTGATCATATTTAACATTGGAAGGAAAGCAGGATTTAAAAAGTCAAAACTTGTAAATACTTCATACACATTGCCATTTAAGAACTTCAAAAATTGTCGTGCATAAAATGGAAATGGGTTCAGCAAACCAGTCACTGACACACTGTTATATGATCAGGGGGGAAAATACTGTTAGTCAACAAAATAACCCCTAGGAAGTGTGTCATATTGGAGACCTCTGATATCACGATTATTTTCAAGCTTCAAAAAGAGCTGTCATAACTAATACCAGGAAGGTAAATAAAATATCAGTAAAAGGTGTGCAAAAAAATATCAGTAAAGGTCTGGTTTATCTGTCTTCCTCCAAAAGTAATGTAAGACATTATCAAAACCAAATGCTCAGATACACCACAACTGGGAAGCTATTGTCCATTGGAGTCAGTCGGGCATTGTCTCTAACTGCTATTATTTTATCACATTGTATACATCAAAACCACAAATAGAGGAATGATATGACAGTGCTAATAACGAGATTGGAGAAATAACCTGAAGCATTCCAAACAGATAGTCACCGCATGTGACCCCGGGTTCAAGCTCCCAATCATGACCGGGAGGTCTATCACGTAGTACTTCAATGAATGTCACAAAGAAGTTGTGCACACCCTCTCTCAGTTGTTGAATGTAGCTGTAGTAAAGAAATGGAAGCTTTAACCATTGTTCACTTCTACAGATATACTTACTAAATTACATAAAACACCAGAAAAAAACTCACGCATGCTGATCTGTGCTCCCTTTATTACCATATACAGTGAGACCTTGATTCACCTGCCAGACAAAGGAAAGACCAGAATTGAGAACTCGTACATTTGCAATAAACAATTCTGGTGACGGTTAAATGAATACAAGTTCACAAACAAAACACTTGTCATGCGATGGTTGAACATACCCGATTACCATCCAGGTCAAACTCCTTCCCAATAGATTCCATGACCAGCTGCTGCAAATACCTACTAAATAACAGAAGACTGTCCTTGTAAGGAAGGACAACCATATCCTGCAGAAGCAAAGATGAAGAAGCAGAGATAATACTTAGTGAAAGTGTGATTTGGCACTAGAAAGTTACAGTAAAAATATTGAAGCAGTTATCACCTTGGATCCCACTCCATCAGCAGCCCAATACCAGCATAAAGCTAGCAATGCTGCAGGGTTATCTTTCAGCTGCAAAATATAAATGAACAAAGGGGTAGTTTTATAAAAATAGTAATCAATAGATGACACAAAAATCAGTCAATTCTGATTTTTATAATCAAGTGCAGACATTGTTCACAAGTGAAGTGGAGTTTAAAATCTAATGGATTATGACACCAGGCAATGTTAATCTTTAGTCCATGCAAAGGGTGAAATAGGATTCTCTTTGATTGATTCAGCGCAGTTTACTTTCATTTCAATCGACTACAGACATTATTCACAAGTAAAATAGAAGCTCAAAATTTAATGGAGAGGAATCATTAAGTCCACTGGGAAGGGCAAGAAGGGATTCTCATTAACTGATTCACCACAAATCAACAAAAATATCAGCATCTAATGAGGGCATTTTTATCTATGACAACAAACAACATATGGATATTTAATCAGAACCACTCAGCATTCCAACTAGTGAAACACATTGTGGAAAGCCAACACAATGGAGGACTTGAAATGAGTTACTGATTGGGAAACAACTGAGTTTAGAAGACTGGCATCAAGAGGAAAACAAATGGGCCAGAAAATGCATAAACTTTCAGGAAGGCCCTAAATAACCCGTAACTATAATAGTTACATATCCAAAAGCTTTTTCATTGTAGTTAGTGGATCCAAATTGACTTCTTAACTGCTCCTAAGGATAGAATCGGCAGAATTCTATACTTGATTTGATAGGTAAGCTGAGTCTGCCTCTATGCACATCTCAAATAACTCATGTCATCTGCCCAGCTAATCAGAGATTATTAATCTCTGCACTGTATCGGATTTTCTTATCACAAACAATACTTTTAGTCTGCTAGATTCTTTGCAATAGAAGCTGGATTCAGCATTCAGGACTTACACAAGCAGTATCTTTGAAAAGCCAGAAAATGAGACAGAAGAAATTGTATTTTCCACAATTCTAGAAACTTCATTACAAACAAAAGTCGATTATACAATTAATTTTTAAAGTTAAAAGCAAACTAATAACAGATTCTTACCACAGTGGCCCTATTTGCCTCATCCATCACTGAGGCACCAGCAAGCATTTCTTTAATGTCAATTCCCTGAAAAGAAAGATATTACTGTCAATATGTACAGTTCTGAGATCTGAAAGATATCAATTTCCAAATATAAAGACCACTCGCCTGAAGTGAAGCTGCAAGTAGACCAACTGCAGACATTTCCGAAGTCCTACCACCAACCCAGTCAAACATAGGAAATCTAGCTAACCAACCCTCAATTCGTGCAGTGTTATCTAATAACGAATTTTCTTGTGTCACAGCAACACCCTGCACGAAAAACAATCTCGTTGAAAATGATAAATAGTGAAATGTACACATGCATCCACAAAAAAAAAAAAAAAGAAAGAAAGAAAAAAAAACAAGAAAGCATTATGCTCAATCTCATCAATCTATTGATATGCAAATTATTGATGATGGTGCATGGTCCGTTAAGGGTGGCTTACCAAGTACCAACAGATTTTCAAATTTTACTTGCTGCGAAGTCAGAGAAAGAAATCTGAACTATACAACTTGAAAGAAAACACCATAAAACAAAATTGGACTGGCGTATGACCCAACTTCAAAAGAAATCCAAGGGAGAATTGAAACTTTTATGAACACCACGCCTTACAGCTGAATTCATGAACTACCGCATGTAAACTTCAACATCTAACATGCTCACACAGATGAAGCTACTATCTAACGATTCGAAATCAAACGGTTCCAGTACACATAAAACAAAGCAAGGGATGAAACCAAATCCCATTACTTAAAAATAAGCTTTTGAAGAAGACAATAAATTCCAGTCAGCACAATAAATTCGAAAATGCTTTCCAGTTGAACCGGGAAGATGGGACTACCTTAGAAAATCAAAAGCACAGAAATAGAACAACAAAAAGGGGAAATTTAATACTTAAGCAAGTAAATCATCTAACCTAGCTCCTTACTCAATATTAATATGTCTAAGCAGCATAAACATGAGGGGACCACAATAGGAAAGTCATTAGTCTCACAAAGATGTACCAAAAAGAGGATATATCCAAAGCTCAATCTCATAACTAATCAAGTCTTAAAAAATCTTGCACCTTTAACCTCTTTCAAAGCAAAGCAATTTCAAGCTTACACCCTGAGAAGAAGGAAAATACATAAAAGCAGAAACAAGAACCTGAGATCAAAACCTGTTTTGAAAAATCCAGGCCAGCTTCACGGAAGGCCTTCTGTACCTCCAATAAACCATTTCTAGTTTCTGGAGTACCACCACTCTGAGTACAATTGAAATCGACTTAATATGAGTAACATATTAGAAGCTAATGCGCAACAACAAAATTAACAAACTGAAGGCTAAATTCATTCAGACCTTTGATATTACTATTACAAGAGTAGAAGCCAGCTCAGGGCCAAGCTGTGCAATTTGATGATCAATGCCTGCAGGATCGGTATTGTCAATGAACCTTATCTGCCAGCATGAAGGAGAATATTATCTACATGAGCATACAACACTCCAAAATAAAAATATATAGAAAATCACATTGCTAGCCACGGTTCGTCATTCACAATTGCTAGTAAAAGTATCTCCCTTTTATATTGCTAAGGAGCCCTACGTTCTTGATAGGGTATCCAAAAATGTTCAGCCAAAATAGAAAAAAGAAAAGGAAAGGACAAGACCAAAAAGGGTAAATTCAAATGTTAGTCGCATGACAGGAAGAAGATCCACACCCTTTTCTATTATATGACAGAAGATCCGTACCCTCCAAGATGGGAAGCAAGAAGACGATGATACGTACATATATAGATATATCCATGGAGAGAGAGAGAGAGAGAGAGAGAGAGAGAGAGAGAGAGAGAGAGAGAGAGAGTTCAATTGTCCAAGTAAGAGGTGTCTAAATAGAAGTATTGAAATAGCTTCATTAAAATAACAGCTTAAATGCTACATCACCAAATATACCACCATGAGGTTGTTAATTACCTTGAGAGGTGGATTATCAGGAGCAAGTGCCTCGGCAACAAACTGTGGTCCAAGAGCAGAACCTCCAATCCCAACAGAAAGTATCTGCGTAAAGCGACCTTCTGGAGAAGACGGTGGCTTAATCTGCATTTTTAATTTCCAATAAGACTCATATGAGAAAATCTGATAAATACACACACCTAATTGCTTTGTACACCTACCTAGACAACTAGTGGTGCTGAATGTACAACTTCTCAATGCATTCATGTCATTATAGAAAGTAATTAAATGGGTGTAACTAGGTCAAACGAACAACATAATGTAGATATCACTAAGAAATCCAACTTGTCAACATAACATTAAGGACTTAACCAGTAGGAAAATGATAGCTACACACACACACACCCCGTATATGCACATGATTTTGACTTCCAATTCACTGCACTGTCGATTCTATACAATCTCAACAACTAACACATACTCAAGGACATTACCAGTTTGGCAAAGATATATATATATATATATATACACAGTTCGCTTCTTGTGCAGACGTCCGCAACTTAGGCCTTCTGTTTTAGCCGTTAGATTCAGTTTTCATTAAAGGTATTATAGTAATTTCACAGGATCCAGTGGCTGGAAACAGAAGTCCGCAACTTAATAAGTTGCGGATGTCCGCACAAGAAGACCATATATATTTATATATACATATACACACACTTTTGCTTTTGACTTCCAATTTTTTTTGTGCGTCAATATTTTGACTTCCAATTCACTGCCCTGTTGATTCTATACAATCTCAATAGCCAACACATACTCAAGGACTTAACCAGTATGGCAATTATTCATGCACACACATATATATATATATATATATATACTTTTGAACATGTAATTCTATTCTGCAAAAATATTGAACTGAAATTGAGTAGAAACTGACCTTACCACTGACGACGTCGTCCGCAAACTTGAGAAGCGCTTCAAGCGTGTTCTCAATCTGCAACCTCAGAAAAGAATTAGGCGCACGTTTAGGGTTCCTCAACCAATAATGCCCAACCATTCGCCCCTCATCGGGATTCGCAATCACGCCTTTCTCGAGCTCCTCCATAGCTCGAAACGCAGCCCGAAACTTCGGCTCCATCTCATTTACAAACTCATCTGTGAATCCGATTCGACTCACATCCAAATACAACCCCAATTCTTTGTGCTGGTACAACCAATCGACGTACCTTTTCCATAGAGCTCTCGAATCTTTCTCTAAACCACCTTTGTTTTTCTTCGGTAATGCGTCGTTAGTCGCCGATAGAGCGTCGCGAGCTACGGAGTGAGTTTGAATTCGGTCGCAACAACGGTCAAAGAACTTCGATCGGCTCGGAAATGCGATCGATTCTCGTCGGAGTGAGAGTGATGATAATGATGATGAAGTTGCTTTGATGAATTTTTCTCGTTTGTGTGTTGAAGAAGAAGAAGAGCAGAGACCTGAGATTGAAGCCATGAGAGAGAAAGCAATGAAAACTAGAGAGAGAGAGAGAGAGAGAGAGACGGGGGCTGGTTTTTGTTGATTCTCTTCGGTCTTCGGTCTCTCTCTGTCTCTCTCCCTCCAGGTGATCTGCGACAGTGAGCTCGAGCGGGCGGTGATTTACATGTTCAGAAGATGATTGGTTAGAAATATTAGCTTATTTACGGAAATAACCCTGTCTGTGTATTGTGGTTACGATATTGCCCTTGGATATTCTTCTTAATGTGCGTCTCGCGAGAAATTGTGGGACCCGTGACAAGTCCGCATTCTTCGCGTGAAACGCAAGTGGGAAATCAAATCAAAAAATATTTTCGGCCACGTCAGCATGAAAATTAAGAATGTTTTAGACCATCTCCAACCCTGAGGCAACTATTGCAGCAAAAGCAAAGTTGCTGCAAAATGTGATAAAACATTGCTCCAACAGGCACAGCAACTGTTGCAGCAAAGTTGTTGGGTTGCCCAACTGGCAGCAACAATGCTGCGATAAACCCATGTCATCAAATCTTATTTTGCAATATTTTAATAAAAGATAGCACAATTCTTGAATAATTTATATTTGAATTTAAGCGAAAGTAAATTTTAAAATTCCTTTGTAGGGGGGAAATTTAAGTTTGAAATTTATTCGAAAACTAAAATTGTAAAAAATTCAAAATAATATTTTAAATTGTAAAATATTTTAAATAATATTATAGTTTTTTAATTAGAAAATGTCACATATTATCAATAAACAATACTATAAAATCACAAAGTACAATAATATGGGTAGAATACAAATAATAGATAAAAGAATAAAAATATATTAAAATAACAAAAGTTTGATGTAAGGGTTGGAGTGACTCATCAAAATCAACACAACAACTTTGCCTAAGACCCATCAAAGTACCAATTTGCCTTATCAATTGATGGTTTGCCTTTGGAGATGATCTTAGCACAATAAATTTGTCTTTTTATTTGGTTAACTTGATGTCTCGATGTTCTATTTAGACAAACCTCTTTATTTTGTGTTTTGATATTACTAATATTTAATTAACACTAGTTAATCTAAGAGTGTGTTTGATAACCTAATTAAGTGGTGAAAATGAAAACATTCAGCACTTATTTTGTTTCAGTGCGTTTGATAACGTATCACCTAATTGAAAAAGCAGCCAAAAAATCACTGAAAACTTTAAGTGAAAAATTTCTACTGAAAATAATCACTGGATGAAATCTATTTCAGTACTTGAAAAACTGTTTTCAGTACTGTAAATTCAATTGCTTAAAATTTTCAGTACTTAAAATTTAGCATTTAATTTTCAGTACTTAATTTTCAGTTTTATCAAACGCACCCTAAGCTAGACTCCAAAAAAAAAAAAAATAATAATAATAATAAATCTGTACTTATGCTTACTATTTATTTTGCCAAGTAATAACCAGTCAGTTTATCTATTATTTTTAAGCGAAACATGGACTTTTAGGTACTTGAAAAGAAGGCTAAACAATTAAAAAAAAAACTTTTTACAATACATATGACTCTATACTCTACACTCCAGACTCCATTCATGTGTTAGCCAAACAATCTTTTTATATTATCTTATGAATGTTTAGAGAAAGTAAATGATACAAATGTTGTACTTCAACCAGCCAGATTCAAATCTTGATTGAGAAAAATTATGTGCTGCGCGCACCATGCATGCATGAAAGAGAATGAAATGTGAGGTTGTAGTGCTGTCACTTGTCACTTTGATAATAAAAATTGTAATTTGATGAGAAAAATTTTAACTTGATGACAAAAATTTACAGTCATCACTTGCTTGGGATGTTAAGTAGGAGTGATGACCCTATTTAACAGCTATACTTACTTCGACGCTGGCTCCATACCCTCATAACTGGTATCTTCTCTCAAAGCGGCTTCAAGTTTCGCTTGAGGTTTCATACCAGAGGGGAGGTGAAGCAGAGATGGAGGAAGCCCTCGTTAAACGATGCTCTGTTTGAGTTTGTGTTCCGTGTGTGGGGGCCCCTTTCAGGGTCCTGTATAACCAATGAAAAAAATTGTTAAAACGGCAGTTTTGTAACAACCATGATATGAAATTGTAACTTATGACAACCCCCCCCCCCCCCCCCCCCCCCCCCCCCCCCCCCCCTCTTCCGACGCGCATGATACACTCAAATCATGATGGGTGCATTGGAGAAGTTCCTACCTTGATTGAAGACTTGATATTAGAAGTTTAGAACATTCCATAGTTGATATTCACAGTGGAAGATTGTATGTTCTTAAATAGACATCTGCATATGTCAATTCTTAAGTGTTGATATTTTCACAAACTAGGCTGTAGAGGTAGTAACCGTGGTATGCCAAAAGACAAAATAAAAAATGTGGCATATATAATTCGCACTTCTATAGAAACTATTTTTTGTTGTCTCATTAGAATGTGATGGATTGTGACATGTATAGATGTTTTTTTTTTGTGTGTGTGTGTCACAAATAAGGGTACCGTAAGGGTCAGAGATTCGGATGTGACTGGGTGGGGGTGGTGGTGAGGGTGGAGTCAAGGTTGGAGCCTAGGATCCGAAGAGCGTGGAGTTCTAGCCAGTTGCTCGTTCCACATGAGCAGTATAAATCACAGCTCAAACTCCTTGAAGAGGAGTCGAATCCTCCCCTCCCCACTGAAGGGAGAGAAGGTGATACCATATATATATATATGGATGTTCAACACCAAATTCCAACTCTCAAATAACAACAATGCTCTGCGGACCCCACAGTGCTACTAGGAGAGAGATAGAGTGTGGGTGTGAGTGTTAGTGGAATTTGTTAGTGCCCCAAATATTACTCCTCAAATAAATGACAAGAAAAAATGAAGTGAAAGAAAATAAGCAACAAAGATGGAAAAAATGTCATGGAGATATTATTAAGACAATGAATTTTAATAACAACTTCCTCCAAGTCAAGTTGTAGCTTCTATTACATTTACTACAAGTGATTGTGGCAATCTATCGAGTGAAAAAGTAAAGATAAAGATAGACTAGAAAAAATGATTTTGTTTTAGTTTTTAGAAGAGCAAAAAGTTGGGAACTTATGGGAATTACCTTGCTTGGGTAACTGAATTGTCACGTCCCAACGTATATATATAGCAAAAATAATAAATAAAAAAAAATTTCTTTTTCAACCCTTAGGCCGTGACAAGTGAGAGAAACCAATTGTCCACAATTTATCTAACAATAGTACTAAAATAGATCATAAACCAGTGGAAGTTAATAGATAAACTCAAACTGTATTACACATAACCTAAATTACTATTACAACCATAAGTCTAAAACACTTACAAAACATAATCTCAACACATATTGTTCTCAATAACCTTATTATTACATAAACAAAAATATAACTATATATAGCATCTCCTTCAGAATTCCTCGCCTTTATCTGGCATAGCCAAAGTAGTCATAGTAACCTTTACCTGCAAAATATGGACGTTGGATTGTCCAATGCATAAAACGCCGCCAGCTTTGCAACAAAGTTGCGTGGCATGCAAACCAAACACTCCTCATACGTTAAGGATCAGCCTCTTAGGATGTGGTTAATCATTTATCAAAGACATCACTCACACGTGCATAACAGAGTTCTCATCAGCAATCGTCAAATAACATATAATGACTTATGCGACAACCGTGCCCTTCCATACCCATCCAATGACCTCACTAAACCACTTCCATTTTACCTCATCTCTCACAACCATCTCAGTCTAACCACAACTCTTTTCAACACCACTTTGTTATCATATTTTAAAGCACCAGGATAGCATCGTACTATCGTACCTTTCACCAAGGCACCAAGATAACATCTAAACTTACTATCGTACTTTGAATACCAGGATAACCCAAAATAACCTAACCTTGCGCAATCATATGCTAATTCACTAGTCACGTGATCCCTGGCCCTTATAGATTAACTCACCCCCATTTGACAAATGTTATGACCCTAGCATGATACTAACTTGAAATGTAGTAACTACAGCATGTTTCTATACATTGTAACAATTACTGATTAAGCGATACATGGATTTGTTTAATATAACTCCAATTATATAACATGAAGTACAACGTTACTAAGCATGCGATTTTATACCACTACACAAAGTATAACATATAGCAGCTCAACACAATATATATGTAATCAAACATTAGCATATAATCGATTGGGGAAAACATGCAATCGATTGGACTAAACAAGCAAGCAATTGATTGGGAAAAAATGCAATCAATTGGGTAAGTAATCTATACAATCGATTGGTAAAAAACCACAATCGATTGACTGACATGGTAATTGATTGGCAAAAGGCCCAATCGATTGGGAAGCAATCTTCTTTCCAGAATACACAGTTATAAACAGAATTTATACAGGTTGGTCTTATGCCCTTCTAACTATCAAAAGCTCATAACAATACTCCCAAAACTCTACTGAGTAAGTTAGGATACTCACCTAACAAAAAGGTGGTACGTGTGTGTGTGTGTGAGAAAAGCTCTAACCGAACTTTAATGGAGGTCGTCCTCCTCCTCTCTTTCTCTCTCTCTTTCTTGCTCTCTCATTTTCTTTTGTCTTTCTCCTCTTCTCATTCTCTTCTTCACACAGACCCTGAAAGGGTGTGGTTGTGTATATATGTATATGCATATGTATGGATATATATAGTATATATATAACTCTCTCAAAACTCTCCCACAGATTGCCAAAACGTGTGTATGTGTATGTGACATATATATATATATATATATATATATAGAGAGAGAGAGAGAGAGAGAGAGAGGAAATGCTAAAAAATCTCAACCACAGAACATAAATTTGGAGCCCAAGTTCAAACATGTTCAATCGATTGGACTCAGAAGCAATTAATTGGAGCAAGGCGGTCAAGGGCAATCGATTGGGGATAAGTGCAATCGATTGATCTACAAAGAAATCGATTGGAAAATGACGCAATCGATTGGGGTTGCCTCCTCACCAAAACTCAAGAATGCAACCCCCAAAGCAATATGGATCATCAAATTCTAATACACATATGGGAAATACGAGAAATTCATATTTATAAATAATGAAAAATACAGGTTGCTACATTAATACTGTAACACCCGCTCCCGCGGGTAATGCTAATTACATTTTAGCACGCATACACGTTATTTAATGGTATTTATTGGAATATGCATAAAGTGGATTTTAACTCACCAGTTGATTTTGGGTGTCCAAGTAGGAACCCAGTGTTGGCCAGAGTGGCAGTCTCAAATTGGAACATGTGTTGAGATGTTTCATTTGAGATGAGACATGATTGGGGTATCACTCTTATGTGACTTAAATGTTTATTTAAACATTCTATGCCATTATATGGTGGTTTACTTGTTTTAATATTCTAGTATTAGTCATGAATATTTATGTGGTCAGTTTTGGGTACTGTGGTGAGAGCAAATTGGACACACTACATAATTAATAGATTAATTAGCAACTTCATAATATTATATGGGACCACTTATGCGACCCATGCGAGACATAAACAAATACTCATTTAGAAATTTGGTGTTAAAATTATAATTGGTATACTTATTGGTGGGATCCACATGTGTGAGTCACCAAGCATTTTAGCTTGACATATGGCAAGGAGTTGCCAACACAACATAACATATACACAACTTTAGTTGAGAATTGGACTAAATTAAGGGGAAAAAAGACTTCTTCTTCACTCTTCACTTCGGCTGAACCAGGGGGAAAAGGGGGTCAGGGTGGGGTTTGCTCGCTATTTTGACACCGATTGACGCGCCGTTATATGCCTACTTTCAAAACAAAACACATATTCGAACACCTGGAGGTGAGTCTAACACGTGGGTACTAATTTTGTTGAGTTCTATGATAGTTTTTCCGTGACCCATTTTGGGCTTCTATCTCATAAGTTACAGCTTTTATATAGGATTTATACCCAGAGCTTAGTAGAGCCTTAATTTTATGTTTAGGAGCTATACCCAAGAGTTGAGTGATTTTAATCGTATTTTTGGATGGAATCCATGTTTGGGTTCATATGTCTTGATATGGGCATGTCTAATTGGATTGAATAATTATATTTAATTTTATTGGGCAAATTCATGTGGTTAAATTAGGCCTAATTATTGTGAAAGCATGTACATGTAAAAAGCATGGTGTAATAAATTATATGTGAGCATACTAATTTGCTTATGTGGATCAAAGGGAGACTTGTAGTATTCCACCAGATCTTGCCTCCCGTATCGGGAGTGGACTATTCACATGCCACAAGAGGCATTTTGGGACCACATGTCTAAAGGGGCATGGGTGGATGGCCTATGCACGAAGCCTGGGCTGTGGTGTGTAGTGGTGGTTGGTGGAAACATACTTGTTCTACTCAAAGATCATTTATATGATATTTGGTGAATTTGAAGCGTGTGGTGTCATTCATACATATGATTAATTTTGCTCATTAAGCATTAGCTTAAACAAATCCAAAAATGTGGTTGTTGTGCAAAATTTTATCATTTTGCGTAACACAATTTCACACATATAATTAAAACTACATGTGCTTTTATTAAAGTAGGTTGGACCCATTCAGGACATCACATCCCTTAATTACAATCCCTATTTTAAGGAAACACCTTTTGATTCCAATTTAAAAGACTAATTTTAAATTAAATAAAATTTATTTATTTTTTTGTTTGGGCTGGACCTAGGTGAATGACCCAGGTTGCCTACGTACCCACAAATGGGATCAAGCCATTCCGTAGTTCTTTTAGGAAATGATTTTTGATTTTGGGGGGATTTAGGGTGAATGACCCTTAAATTTGAGTAGGGTATATGACCCTTAATTTATAATGGGGTCTGCCCATTATTTTAAATATGGATAAGAACCCATTGAAATTAATATGGGTAAGTGCCCATATAATGAAGTTGAATTTAATGAGTGTACGAACTCATGAATTTGACAGTGGATATGTGATCCATGTCTAGTTAATGAACTTAAACTTGAATTTAGTGAGTGTGCGGACTCATTTAATTTGACAGTGGATATGTGATCCATGTCTAGTTAACGAACTTGGAAAATTTGTGAGTGTACGAACTCGTGAAGTTGACAGTGGATATGTGATCCATGTCTAATTTAGAAATTTGGAGATTTTGTGACTGCACCTAAATTAATTTTTAGGTTGCCTACGTATCTATTGTAAAATAGAATCAAGTCATACGTAGTTCAAGTAGAAATGAGTATATGACTCAATCAATTTAAACAACGGCTATGTGACCCGTGTTTTGAATTTGGAAAGATTGTGTTTAATGGGTAAAGACCCAGAATTTGAATTTGAGGGTTTTTTTTACTGCACCCAGTTTATAAGCTAGGTTGCCTACGTATCCATTAACAATGGAATCAAGTCGAACGTAGTTCAAGTAATTTGATTTTAATGAGTATACGAACTCATTGTATTTTGACAGTGGGTATGCGACCCATGTCTTGAATTTGAGAAGTTTTGATTTTTGGGTGAGACTCACATTTAATTTGGATTTGAAAAAGAGGTGAATTTTTTTTTTTACATAGGTAAATGACCTATGTAATTGAAACGAATTTGGATTTGATTGGGTAAATGACCCATGTAGTTTATAGAAATTAGAAATGGGCGTGTGACCCATTAATTTGAGACCCATTTAAATGAGAATTTGTAATGGGTAAATGACACATCAATTTTGACACATGAAAAATCTGGAATTGGTGACTAACACATCAATTCGTAAGGAGTTTAGGACCCAATAGAAAATGATGTGAACTTGGTCCTTCAACATAAGATTTTTTTTTTGCTAGGAAGCCACTGCCAATTTACATGGGATTAGAAGAGCTTTAAATTGAAATCATAATTTTATCTTTAAACCCAATTAAAAATTACCACTATTTCACTTTTCACTTGGAGACCTTCCATAGTTTTGAAGCCATGGACTTCACTGTGGTGGTCCCCTCCATCAATTGTTTTTTTTTTTTTTTTTTTTTAACTCAAAACATGCGCAGGGCATGGCAAGGTGTAAAAATATCATTTTTATGTAAGGGAAATGCTATTATGAGCAGCTTCTCATGTGAGAAGGCGGGTTTTAACCGTTAGATGAGTATCTAGCCTTAAGATTCTCTCCAGATTCCTGAGAATCTTAAGGCTAGATGCTCATCCTACGGTTAAAACCCGCCTTCTCATGTGAGAAGCTTCTTACAATAGCATTGCCCTTTTATGTAATGGTTTGCCCATCAAAATTTTAAGATGCACCTAGCATCATTTAGAAAGTGATGGTTTGTCTATCAAAAGGATTTGTAAATGCACAGAGCATCACTTTTCTAAAATGGTATAACCATCAAAATTATTTGTAAATGCACAAAGCATCATTTTTTTTACTTAACCTTTGAATAGTTGGAGAATACTAAACTTATTTAATTTGAAAATGCGCACACATACATGTCACTGTATATAAGTATGTACATATGCATACGGGCAAGTGCATATTGCATGGAAATCCACTTTTGCTTTAATCTGTGCAAGCATTAGAAACAAAAGCATATGGCTTTGTTTGGGAAATTGCTATTTTTTTACTATGTTCTTTGAAGCCATAGACTTTTACAGTGATATTTCCTTTTCAAAGAAAACATGCACTGGGTATGGTGATGTGTTAAAACATCATTTTTATGTGATGGCTTAGCCATCAAAATTTTAAAATGCACAAAGCATTTAATTGAAAGCTTGTGTTAGGATGAACAAGACATCCCAAATATTTTCAAGATGCACAAGGCATACAAGAATGAATTTAGAATGAATTTAGAGAGAGATTTTGTTATATCATTGATGCACTGAGCATCTCAAAACAATATCTTTTTTTTTAATATGAGACTTTTAGGAAGAATCACTTTGGAGAAAATTTCTTCCACGAAATAGCAAAAACCAACTTTAAGATTTGAAACCATTTCTGGTAAAGAACATAAACCAGTAAAGGAAATATACCTGTGTTCTTTGATTTGGGCTCTTCAACTAGGTATGGATTTTTGCTCTCTCTCTCTCTCACACACACGCTTTTCTCTTCTCTTTTGTTTTTCTTCCTCCCTGTTTTTTAAGAATTTCTCTCTCTTTTTGGTTGGCTCTGCGTATCAACTCCCTTGTGTTCCTAGTGCAGCAAGTGCCTTTTTATAGCCATGGCAGTAGCAGTTTGTGGGGGTGGTTGAGAGGTGTCGTGGGTAGTTAAATATGTTAGTGGGAGGTTTCCTTTTTTTTTTACTTCCTACGGTTTTTTTTTATATCACACTCTCTAATGCTTTTTCCACAAAACAAGTACATGACTTGTCACTTGAGAGTTAAAAAAAACCAACACCCATTTGTGGCCCACGTGACTGTTACAAATGGGTTGGTCATTGAATGTGTGTTTTTTAATCACACTGTTGGTTCATTTAAAGCAAACTTAATTAGAACCTTTTTGTGTGGCCACAAAGTGGACTTTAATTTTTATAAAAGAAAAAAACAGATGTATATATTGAAGTTTGCTTTGGGAGTAGCATGTTTGGGAATAAAACACTGTTATTTTTTTTCCATTAAGAAAAAATTACAGTTTAACAGTGGTTATATAAATAACCACCCCAGGTGTAAGGAAAGGCGAGGAAAAGGCAGATATAAAGTACATAAAGTAACCGCAGAAAGGATCAGGGATTGAGGTTGTTCAAGCTTGACATGTTCATAGTTCTATCTCTATAGCTAGAAACTGTAATATAGTCAAAATCATAGCATATTATGCTAGATTGGTGTCATGTTTGGAAGCAAGTTTGTAAGCCATACATGTAATAAGAGATTGTAAATACGTTGTATAATTTAGATACTCATGTTGGGTTAGTGTTAGACTTGGGATTTCCTAATCCTGGAGACTATGTATATGAATCCTAGTTTAGTAGGAATAAATGGAAATGGTGATTTTGGAAAGATGTTTATGAGTAAATCTAAACTTGCTTTTAGTATGTTTCAAATGCTTTTAAATGGCTATAATTTGTATCTTTCTTAAGTGTTTTGAAATTTCCTTCATGAACTATGGAAGCTCATGTTTATGTATTTGGATTGGTTTTGAAATGCTTTGAGGCTGGGTATTGAGTTCAACTTGTGTTTGGGTATATTATGTATAAGTTTCCAACTTGCAAAACAGGGCAAATGGCTGATAGGGCTCCCAGAGGGACATTTGACCGATCGAAGAGCCCCGTTGGACCGGTCTGAGGGGACCGTTCGACCGGTCGAAAAACCCCTTGCCAGACTCTTCTTTCTATCTGTTCCTTGTAGACACCCCATTTTATCGGCTAATAGATTTAGGAGGCCACAAGCATGTCAAAACTCGATGATTAGATCAAAATTCCAAAGATTTCCTCTGACTCTCAAGAAACTCAAGAATTGGCAGAAATGACCAAAATGCCCCTGAAATCCCAAAACTCTTCGAATTGGCCTAGAAGCTCATAAATCATTCGATGTCGTTCAAAATAAATAGAGGGTTAATTTCAAAAACACCCCCTCAACTATGACCCGTTTTCAACTCGCTCCCCTGAACTTTTTTTTCCGACAAATTGACCCCCTCCGTTTGTTTTATTCGACAAGTTGACCCCCTCCGTTTGTTTGCAAATGAAAATGGGCATGTGCCCATCACGTGAGAGCAAAAATGGACACTTTTACCCTCTGTGTCCAAAATGAGTTTGATCTCTCTTTACAGTCTACCCTGATTTCTCACTCTCCCCTCTCCCTCTCTCTCTCATTCCCTTGCCCCACACCACCACGACTAGTGGCGGATGTAGGGGGGGGGGGACCCTTGGCTTTTGAAAAATTACACTTTTACATGTGTATTTTAGAAAATTTTTAAATTTTATTAAGCTTTGCCCCCCCCCCCCCCCCCCCCAAAATAAGTAAACTTGTTATATAGCCCTCCAAAAAATATCAGTTAGGCTAAAAGAAAATGATTTTATATGTAAGATGTTGGTCCAATTATACTTCATTCTCCCAAAATTTGAAAAAAAAAAAACAAAACTTATTATATGTAATATATTGGCTTAATTACAAATAGACCCAAAAAACCTTATTATATGTAATACATTGGCTTAATTACAAGGAAAGAGCAATGTTATGCTTCCCAAATTTTGTATCTCAAATGGTTTCCAAATACATATGACGGCAGGACCAACTTCAATAATGGTGGAACGACTTCAGCATCCTCCAATCAAAATCAGGTGGGCCTACTACCACGTGTTTGAGAACCACCTAAGATACAAAATTTGATAAGCACAGCATTACTCATATTTTAAATATTATTAGTTTTCGATATTATTAATCATGGATGAAATAGAAGGGAAAATACCTGAGAATTAATTTTCTTTTTCGATTTCATTTCTTCTTTTCTCTCCCTCACTAAATCCATGAACCAAATAAAGCCTAACAGTAATAAGGGTTGATAGTTGATTGAAATTTGTAAAGTTTGGCATGATGGTAAAACAATTTGTGTAGACTAAACTAAGAGATGAGATGTAAATGAGTTGGGACAAATGTTTAGGGTGTGTTGGATTACAGTTGGACCAATGTTTTTTACGTAGTTATTTTCTCTAAATTGTGGGGTTGATTTTTTGGACCAACATATTACACATAGTTTTTTTTTTTAAATTGGGACCTTATAATTTAGAGAGAGAAGTTGCAGAGAGAGAGAGAGAGAGAGAGAGAGAGGGGAATGGGGTGAAGTTATTCACTTTTTTTAGATCAGGGGGTGTACTCGAAAATGGGTCATAGTTGAGGGGGTGTTTTTGCAATTCAGACCAAGGGTATACGCGTCATTTCATTACTTCCGTTAACGGCGTTTGAGACTAAATAATTTTTGATAGTTGAGGGGGTGAAGTTGTTCACTTTTTTAAATCAGGGGGTGTACTAAAAAATGTGTCATAGTTAAGGGGCTGTTTTTGCAATTAACCCTAAATAAGAAAATTATTTTAAAGGAGAAATGTTTGAAAATGTCAACTCCTAGACGCTCCCGGAAGTTCCCGTTTGACCGGTTTGATAAAAAATTTTCAAAATTGCCCGAAAGCTCCAAAATTTTTCTAAGTCATGTGAAAAGTCTTAAAATATATTTTAAAAGAAAATCGGACAGAAACGTTAGTCTCCGGATGCTCCAAGAACTTCTTGGAAATGCACTGTTTAACTGATTTGACCGCAAGTTTGACCAAAAGTCAAAGTCACCTTTGCGACGTCAAAATATTGTTATCAAATACTAGAGGTCAATATCTTTTCAACGGTATATCACACATAATTTATGGACTTAGATTGAATTTTTTTATGAATTTTCAAAGGTAAAAAAGGTGATCAAATCAGACTTTATCGCAAATATCGCAAAACTTTTCAAAGTGACCTGACTTCAAACTATTTTTATGGAAAGTAGACGCCATTAGCTTTCCAACGGTATATCACAAGCTCAGTTTGAAGTTCATATGCATTTTCTGTGAATTTTGGACGAAATATGGCCTTTTTGCAAATTTCAGAAGTATTGCGGGCCTAAATGAAAATTTCGGGTCAACAGGGAGTGACTGCAGCCGCGGCACACCACCACTGTCACCGCAGCTTTCTCCTCCTAAACCCAAATTTTTGTAAAATGTTTTGGTGCTCAATTGTAATTTCAATTCTTAAAACGATGTAGTTTTGATTATTCCTGGATTCCCAATGAGAGACTTTTTCTAATCCCAATTACCTCCTCAACCCCTCTATAAATACCCCTTCATCTTCACAACTTGGGATGACAATGGAAACTCCAAAGAGAGAGAGATAGAGAGCTAGGGTGAAATAGAGAGAGGAATAGTAGTTTTCTTCTTCAAAATCCAATCAAAATGTGATTTCTACTAGTTTTCTTAAAACTAAACTTGTGCTTTTAAGCTTTTAATCCATTCTCTTTATATCCTTTGAGTTTCCAATGAGTTAGAGAGTGATGTACACACCCACATATACATATATAGGAGGATGAATGCTTGTAGTTCCACCATTGAAAGATTATTGATTATATACTTGTTCTTCTTTCCTAATCTCATTTCTATTTTCATTTTCCTTTGTCATACTTGCATTCCTCTTCTCAACCCCATTTCTATTTTTTATTTCTTTGCATTTTAGCAGAATCTCTTCTCAACCTCTATTTCTATTTCTATTTCTTTGTCATTTGCATCATCTCTTCCTCAACCTCATTTCTACTTTGATTTCTTCTTATTCTAAATTTTTGAGGTTTTAAGTGTTAGGAGGATGTTCTATGTGGTTACTTCATCTTCTCCAGTGTTTAGATTCAAGATTTGAACTCCTCTTTCAAAGCCCCAAGCAAAACCAAGTGAGTTTTCTAAAAGGAAAAGTTATTTTCTGTAGATTTTCTCAAAACTGTGAACAATCTGAGTTCAAACATTTATATTGAATTACATAATTGAGGTATGATGATAAAACCACTTGGAAAACCTTCTTAATACATCATAGTTCACCCTCATTTTGTTTCATCAATTTTAGAAATGTAGAAACATGTTTTATGGATTTTAGAAGTTCATGTTAACAATCTGTCTTTTCTCTCTTAGATTGTAGTATGACTTCGTACATTTATTTCGGATGTTTTTTTATCACATAACATGGTATTTTCTATTTTTTATTTGAACTTCAATGTGTTATATATGAAACTTTCTATATCTTTTGAGCATCATAAGTGTTGTTTTTCTATTTATAAAAAATCATACAAATCAGTCAATAGTGCATCTTTTGTTTCTGAGTCATGTGTACATTTTAATTTGTTTCTTTTAATCTATAATAGCTATTGGAGTTTGGTCTTTTCTGTGTATTCTAGACATACTAGGAAGACTCTCTAATATTTCCCAAATTTTTATAGGCATGGTTGACCTCCCATTATGATTTTATAAAGTGATACATACAGTCTAGACACTCTGCACATCAGACCACTTTTTGACTTTCACACTTTGGTGGAACCCACATTCCATGAACATATTCTTTACCACTCGTAGCATATTGTATCATACCATCTATCATCTATCCTCTCATATATCATACTTTCATGGATTCTTCAGTTTGGTTTCCAAATAAAATCATGTTTTGCAAATGCTTTAAAGAATTCTTGAAATTAGTTAGGAATTGATATTCGGTTAGAATCTCCATCCAAGAGTTGAAAATTTTATTTCAAAGCATCTATTTCAAAACCCCTCTTAAACCCCTCATTTTGATTTCAAGAAATAAAACATTTGTTGAAAATCTTCAAAACAGTGAGTTGTTCAACTTAAAAATGCCATTCTGAGCCCAATACTCAATGGATGATTGCAATACCACTTGGAAAGTCTTTCTAACTCATTAAGGAATGTCCACGATTTTTGAATGAATTTTAAAACACTTGGAAGGGTTCCATTTTGACCCAAACATTCCTTCCAAAGATTCAATTTTTCTGTCACAGCAGTTTAGTTAACTTGAAACTTATTTTCCATAAAAAAATTTCCAAAAAGAGTGGTCCCAACTCATTTTTCCCTTAAACTTCAGTGTCTTGGGGAACTTTTTGTGTAATATGGGCCTCCAAATGGTTTGTTTTCATTTTCAAAGATTTTTCTACATTAAGTAACCTCTCTTGGATATAATATTTCTCTCAATCTACAACTTCAATATCGATTTGGATTTTTGCTATGTGTCGTAGACACAGTATAGATGATCTCCATAAAAAATCATGAATTAAAAACATCCCTAACCTTAATTTTCTAGTTTTAAAAAACCAGTTCACTATTCTATCCACTATTCACAGTAAGCTTGTTTTACTTTCATTCTTTGTTAGATGTTCATATGCATTCCAAATTAACTCATATTTTAGGAAGTAGTTCATACAACATTTGTACATACTACAATGATATTCTTCATGCATTCATGCATATTGTATAGTCTCAAATCACTTTAGAAAATCCATGAACATAAACACACTACTACTTTGCATATTCTAGGATTATACATTGCATTCATGCAAGATTTGCAGTTTTTGTGACTCCTAATCTAAGAAGATTATAAGGAATGAACTTGATCACACGTTCATGCTTCCAATCGATCGAATCTTCCTTTCTCATCTGTCTCGGTAATTGAGGGATCTTCTTTTTTCAAGATTTAACATGAATACATTCTAGCTTGCTAAGCATATTTTGTTTTCTTTGATTATTTGTTTCAAGTGCAATCCATGTCCCCTTTAGATTAGGAAAACATTATTACTTGATATGTGATTAGACAATTTTTCCTAGATTTGTTTGTGTGATCTTTCACATTTGCATTATGTGATATTTGGCTTAGATCTTATGAATGATATATTATCTTTTGATCTTCCATTTCAAGATTCTTATGCAATGTAATATACTTACCATAATATTAACTGTCGAACCAAACATAGTATAAGATGTTTAATGCTAATTGAGGTCCGTCGGGAGACGGGGCGAGTTAAGGGTGTTTTAGTCATGACAAAGACTCCTTCATCTCTCGTACCAAAACCCCGAGCCAAGTTCTTTGGTTATGACGGGCTGGTACCCTTTATCTGTTTGGGTGAGTCAAATTGGATTTCTTGGTTCCCTAAAGACCAAGTGGCAACTCTGTATCTATTTTCACTTTCTTTCTCTCTTTTTTTTTTTCAAATATTTTAAAGGAAAATCAATTTCAAAACTCGAAAGGGGGTGGACCCTTGACGCCGCATGTCCACATCTCCAATGTTTATAATTCAAACTTTTTACTTAAATGATGTCTGTTGGGACTCCTTTGAACTCTTCAAAAGAAACTTTTGAAAATATCCATTGTCGATTGAGCTTCTTTGGTTTAAACTTATATTTAAACTTGTTTTTGGAACTTTAATGACTTGAGATGAGCCTTAATGGCATGCCACGTGTTCTAGAATCATATGGGTGGTTCCGGGGGTGGTTAATTCTGGGGCGTGACAAATACCCTAGTTATATGATATAGAAAAGAATAAGTTCTAGATAGGTATGCATTTGTATAACTCATTTCCAGGTACACAGGAGTACGTATATGGTTTAAAAATGCCCCAAAACTGGCACCTTAGCAAATCAGCATATATTGGTTTTTAGAAAAACCAGAGTAAACACACTTGGTCTGAACTTGATCCAGTTTTCAGCATTCCCAAAAAAAATCTAGTTCAATCCTAGCCCCATTATATATATATATATATATATTATGATAACAGGGTTATGTTGGTTGGACAAAGAATCATTTTTATGATTAAAATGAACATGGACTCCTGCTCAAGAAATTGACTCTCACTAAAAACACTTACAATTAATAAAACTAATGTCACACCCGCCCCTTTGATGGGAGGAGGTTCCTTCATGGATCGCAGTTGTATATATCAAAAAGCGTGCAAAAGTAGGAGTAAGGCCAAGTAAAAGTTTAGAGTTGCCACCTAACCTTTTTTCGGGAGTTAGTATCTCTGCAAAGACAATCAAAGTAATCATCTTTAACTTTTGAAAATAGTTTTGGGAAAAGTGGGCCTTTAAAAGTGTGACTCGAAATAGCCATATGAAAACCAGAGATTTTGATATGGGTTCGAGGACTCGGTTATGTCGAGGGAAGGTGTTAGGCACCCTCGAACATCAGTGCAAGCACGGTTGCCTATTTTAGTGATTTTCATAATAATGGAGAATAAGTAAAGAAGTAGAAGATAAGATATATACAAAGAATCGAAAAATGAATGGTTATGGTCATACCCAAATGAAGGGTGGTATATGTATCTCAAGTAAAGAATCAAGCCGTACGTAGTTCTATGCTTTGTTTTGTGTGTAAGTGTATGCAAGTGATTTGAAAAGTTGGTCGATCTAGACTGTGCGAGTGTGAAGTAGTATTTTAAGTAAAAGTCGGTGTAGCTAGGAAATTTAACCTATACGGTGTAGTTGAAAAAAAAAGATTTGAAAAAGAAAAAAATTATTTCTTTGTCCCAAGAAGTTATCCCAAACTTCTAATCCTACCGAAACCCCCCCCCCCCCCCCCCCCCTCTTATATGGGTTAAAGTTATCCCACTTTTAGGTTATGAGTATTTCATTACATTTACTGGTGACCACTCTAGGTATGGGTATGCGTACCTAATGCAGCACAAGTCTAAAGCATTTGAAAAGTTTAAAGAGTTTAGGGCTGCAGTGGAGAAGCAATTAGACACACATATCAAAGTCATTCGATCATATTGAGGTGGCGAATACCTCTCTAATGAATTTATTGATCACCTGCTAATGTCACGTCCCAGAACAGCAAAAATAGAAAAAAAAATTCTTTTTGGGTCCATAGAGAATGACTGATGAATGTCACTAATGATCCACACTACACAGTACTAGTCTACAACAAGAATAGTAATAAAACAAACTGGATATAAATAGCAGTTTTTTCTATTACAAACATCAGAGTTATTACAATAGTAAAGCTACAGCGGAAGTATATAAGGTTTGGAAGCAACATATACCCAAGTACCAAATATAACAAAATCGTCTAAACAGAAATAATAAACTAATAACTATCTTCAGATCTTCAGCTGGCGTAAACATCGGCATAGTAGTCCTCCTCGGCATAGACATCATTAGTGGGGCCACCCTTGGTGTATTCTTCTCCTGGATAGTAATTATCGTCGTAGGCTCCGTCACCTGTAGAATAAGGTACAGGATAGTCTGGACAGGGAAAATCCAGGCAATAAAGGCCGTCAGCTTACTGAGAGTTGAGTGAGCATAAACTAACAAGGTACCAATTATCTGAAGTAAAAACAAGCTTATGAAGGCACGAGTTAAAATTCTACTATAATAATATCTTGCTCCTTTTATACAACCTTGTTAACCAACCCTTATCATCTTGTTATCCTGAGACCGATAATCAACATACTCTTTCTAGAAAGAACAGACTCAATCGTTTCACCTATATAAATATACCATCATTCTGTCCATTGCTCGTTAAGGATATAACCCATCCACCGCATTCATGGACACCATGTCAGTCCACTCCCTGCTCGTTAAGGATATAAACCATCACCGCAGGTTAGGGATATAACGCTTTGAATAATAGCACATCAAATCTATTGCCACGATTCCTCGATCTATATACCAGTGATCCCCATCCACCGCTCGTTAAGGATATAAAATCATCCACTGCTTGTTAAGGATATAACATAGATCATCTGGCTATCTCTAGACTACATGGTCCTGCCTACTACTCATTAAGGATATAAACCATCCACCGCATGTGAATGCATATCATGACCAAGCGTCCGTCCACATACCATTCCCAAAACTTATCAAACCTACTTTTGTTTGTACTAACTTTGATACATGACTTCCTCTTTGTGGCATGACTACTCTGATTCAAAGAACAGATATCGAACTCATTGTAGACACCCCGATTTTGACCAAACGTCGAATTAAGGAGAGTGTCACCTCCATATCCGATGATGACAAGGACCGAAAGATTCGAAGTATTCCAAGCTCTTCAGAAAGTCCTCCAAAAGCGGTAATATTTTCACAGAATGAAATACCAGGTGTTTAGGAGAATTTAGGTATAAAACACCACTTTTGGAAAAGATCTTTGAAAATAAGTTTTTTTTAAGAAAAAGGATAAAAGAAACGACCTAAAAAGGGGAAGTTCAACAGAAATCGGCACACGACAGTTGTTTGCGGCACTCAGTGAGTGCCGAACGGCAGTCACAGAATGCCGGACCAGCATTTACTGAGTGTCGCCGACAATTTCTGACTGCCGTTTGCTTTAACAGTCCGTATTTTGTGGTACAATACGTATATGTATGCGGATAAAAACAAAAAACTGATAAAGTAAGGTTGACAAAAATGCGACAATCAATAATTTGGCGCGGCACTTACTGAGAGTCGCGCGGCAGTCACGGAATGCCACCGCGGCTTTCACGGAGTGCGGCAGTGGCATCCACTGACTGCCGCAAAGGATTTTTGACTGCCGCCTTCTGCAGCAGTCTATCTATTTTCAGGAAGCACGCATTGTACCACCAAATGAGACATTTACACCTGTCTTTTACTCCAAATTCACTGAGAATACTTGGTATTTCTTTGTCTATAAAAGAAGGAGGATCTTTCTTGGGAGGATATACAAAAAATATACAAAAAATATATAAAAAATATACAAGAAGTGGATACCAAAATATACCAATATAACATATTTGAGAGAGATAGAGAGTTTTGGAGAGCTTAAAGAAGAGCTTGGAAGATCTTCAAAGTAGATAAGCTTTGAGGATAGTTGGAGGTGATCCTCTAAATTTTAGTTATGTTTTCATTCTTGTGTTTCTTTCTTTCTTGTGTTTTCATTCTTGTGTTTTCTTCTTTTTAATACATTTCTTTTGGAATTCTTGGAGATCTTCAATGTCTCTCTTGAAATCTTTTGAGTTTGATCTTTTGAATCTCATGTAAGCTTATGCTTCACATGGGAGTCAAAGTTTGATCATCACTTCATTTTATAAGCAAATAGATGGATCCAAGTCCATATTTATGACTTGGGTCCTCTACCTTGATGTTTCATGGAATCCTTTCTATATTCCTTTGAGACACATGAGTATTAGTCATGTCTTCATCTCCAATAACCATCAAGTGGTAGGAGGAAGTAGTTTGAGTCTAAGCCCATCTCCATGGTTTAGATTCATTATCTTGATATTTCATGAAGCCTATTCATACTTCATTTGAAATCTACAAATATAAACGTCTTTAGCCTCCAATGACCATCAAATGGTAGGAGAAAATGGTTTGGTTTAAGTCTAACTTCATGGTCTAATAGTTGGGGTTAACAAATAAAAGTTGAACTTGACAATGAAACAGTGGATTCATAAACCGGTTTTGATCAAAGATTTTTAGTTCGAAATCTAACCGTTGGAATCAAGTGGAACCAACGGGAAAGTGTCAAACACAATGTTTTACCACTGTAATTTTGTTTTAAGGAGATTTCATGTTTAAAGTGGTTTGGTCATGAGTTTTGTGAAGTCATTACAATCTGTCCAGAGTTTCAGAACAGTAACACTCTTTTGAAATAAGAAAATCAGAACCTTAATAAAGTATTCGTGACCCAAAATAATTTTTTCTAAGTAGATTAATGTGCTAGGAAGTCACCCTAAAAAGAACAAAGTATTTCTGATCTTTTTACTATTTTTAGAAAATCGTGCAAGAACTCTAGACAGAAGATTGTAGAATGCTGAGTGATGTCTGGTTTTTGTCCAATTCCTGGAGATCCAACCGTTGAAACTTTGATTTCTTTTTTGGGTTAAAAACTAGACACACAGAGGCATCTTGTGTCCAAAATTCACCAAGATCAAGCCACGGGAACCATGCTTTTTATTTCTTTAAAGTTATGATCAGCTCTCAGCAATTTCCATAATTCTGCAAGTTTTAACCAATCTTATGAGTAGTGGCTTAGATGATATTTTCATGAGTTAAGGTCCAAACCATATTTCAATAATGATTAGTTAAGCTTGAATTCAAAGTTTAAATGATCTAAATCATTGAGTACTCCAATAATTTATTCTTTTCATGTACATATTCATCCATATGGCTTGACACTTATAATTAGGACTTGGTTGCTTTAAATTTAATTACATTTGATAGATTTAAGCTAGAAATTCAGGGTTGTTATTTCTAACTTCGTATCTTGTATAGCATGTGGACTAACCATTTGTTTTGCAGCGCTGTTAAGGTATGATTTCTTGAACTCCTCTTAATTTATTTTAATTACTTGATTTTATCGATTTTCTTGACCTTTATGCGTGACACATTAGAATTAAGATTTTGCCTTAAATGTTTATGTCACGACCCATCCCACTACGCGTGGAAATAGGACACGTGGCACGCCATCAAGGCTTATCCAGTTCCATTAAAGTAAAATAGCAGCGGAAAAACATTATTAAGATCCATGAAAATCAGAGTTATAAAAAAAAGTTTTGGCCAATTGAATCCTTTCAAAGGAAAACAGTTTTGAAAACAGAGGACCAGTCGACTGATCGAGGGTCCGGTCGACTGGTGATCTCAAACAGCAAGGTTTCCAAACATAACAGCCCATCCAGTCGACTGTGTCGGGGACCCAGTCGACTGGTGCCTAAAATTTTCAGTCGACTGAAGAAGTCCAGTCGACTGGTGCCCAATCCAGCAGAATGCCCAGGTCTGGGGCTCCATCCAGTCGACTGTTTTCTCAACCCAGTCGACTGAACCTCAGACGAAACCAAGCAGTAACCCATCCAACACAGTGGTCCAGTCGACTGGATCAAAAACCAGTCAACTGATTTCTATCAGCAACTCCCAAAACCTGCAGCTTTTCCCTTTAAGGTTCTTCCAATTTCCAACCAACAAATAACCACTCTATTCCATCATCCAAAACATAAATACAAGGGCGTTTACTAGGGATTACAAGTACTAAATCTAAGTTCAGATTATATTACAACATACTACGAATACTCAAATCCTTATACAAGTTTTAAGATTTAAACAAAAACATATACAAGTGATTCCCCGGCATTCATCGGCCTCACTCCACACCCTTCTTCTTGTCTTTCTTTTTACCTGCAATGGAGTACATCTCCACTGCTCAGCTATATGCTGAGCGTACAAGTCTAACATGTACAATATATGATGAAACATGCTTAAATCTCATAAATCATATAATAGTCTCTAGGAAGAAAAATACGCATTCATCCGGTAGCGGCAAGTCCAAGCCTTAAACCGCGATACCAATGGCAAGTCCAAGTCTATCAACCATTGTATCCACAAGTGCCATGGCAAGTCCAAGTCTATCAACCATGCACAGTAGCCGTCGCTACTAAATTCTCAAACATCGAGAAGCTTACTCCGGCATGAATTTGTATAAGACTCCCCTTTGACCCACATAGACAACTTAACGTGCTCGCATAAATTTAGACATGCTTTTCACAATTTAGTGCGTGCATAATTAACGGGCCTACAATTAACACATGAATTTCGCCCGGATCACAATTCGTCGTCGAAATATAAAACATGTATTTCCCTATATTTCACAAGTTAGAACTTCATACCTCGTGCGATTTCCCCCAAACTTTGAAGGATCGACTAGGAGGCTAAATAAACGTCGGATTTCGAATTTGAGAAAATTCCTACAAGTTTATACCTGTTTTTCCCAAAAGTCTAAAATTAGGATTTTACAAAAACTTGGCCAAACACGGCCTAAGTGGTATCAAAACGTAGATCTTACCTCCACGAGTTCAAATCTGAAATCTGGAGAAAATCTGACGGACGAACGGTCGTCGATCGGCGTCGCAAAGCCTGTTGGCTCTAAATCTCCTTTCTCTCTCCTCTCTCTAGATATTTATGGAAAGTTTGGATGAGAATGAATCTCATCCTCATCTATTTATAGGCAAAAGTTCTTGAAATTACGCTTACCTCCCCACGAGTTTCTCAAACTTCTAATTAATCCATGAAACTTCGCACACGTCCATTTTATAACTTTACGAGTGAAAACTATAAATTTCAAAAGTTTCCGACTAAGTTTCGTTTGGGTCCAAAATAACGTCCGAAAATTATATTCTGTGAAATCTCTACACAACCTACCTTTTCAATTAACGTATCACTCACGTTCTCACCACAGTTCTCAAAATGATACTATCAATATCAAAGATTACCAGAATTATACTACACAGGTATAATTACTATTCAACAAATACCAGATAAAGTCAAATAACATTTAAATCACATAAATGTCATTTACTCATGATTATGCAATATGAACTTCCATGTTCCCGTGTCCTCACTGACACCTTACCGTTGACTCACAGTCAACCTCATCACCATCCAATTATCAAATAACATTGATAACCACAACATTCAATATGCATGATAAAATAATGATTTTATGGAACGGGTATGACAGTATATATGTGAATTAGAGACTCTTTTCCTAGGTTTTTATTTAATCGCATGCATTGCACGTTTCATATTCGCGGCTGGATCCCGGGTAAGTTCTCTCGTTCTTTATTGCATATCATATTGCTTATTACTTGAATTACGTGGCTTTTTGAATGATATTTTGTAAATTGGTAATTTTACACCATTTTGACATGTTTGTGTAATGTATACATATACCTATGTATTAGTTGAGGGCACGCTTAGATTAGTAATTCAATTAAAAGGATGTTAAGTAGAGGCCTATCGCGAGATAGGATGAGAAGTGGTGTTTTAGTCCGATGGGCTCCTTCCCTTCTCATTCCATAATCCCCGGACCTAGTTAATCTTTGGTTTTGCAAAAGATCAGTTGCTTTAAAAATGGTTTCTTAATTTTCCTTTTAAAAATTAAGTGGCGACTCATTTGTTTTGAATTTGAAATTTAAAAGAATTTTAAAAGAAAAGCTGTGGGTAAGAAAAAATGCGATATCCACACTCATACACGAAGTAACACGTCTCCCATGTCATCATATTCCTTCAGTTTATCCAATACTTATTGTTCTTTGGTGTTACGTTACCCCTATCTAACCCATAGTCGTAAAACGAAAGCCTGAATCAAAAATTGAACAATCGAACCTCTTATATAATAAATAGGCAAAGGAATTCATGTTCTGTAAATACCAACCGATTGGGATAAGGTCCAATCGATTGGGACAAAAATCATAACAATCGATTGGGTCTACAACAATGTCAATCGATTGCTAACTTTGGCAATCGATTGGGATATTAATCGATTGGAATTCTATCCAATCGATTAGGTCCAGACTGATGGCAATAGATTGGGAATAATGCCAATTGATTGGCACTTTATCTTTACCAGCAGATTATAAAAATAACATATATAAACATAGAAATCATGCATTTAACACATCTAAACTCCACCATAACTTGTAAAAACATTCCATAGAGGGACCAAGTGAGTTAGAACTCACCTAGGATGTGTTTGGGTGTGTATACTTGAAAAACCTCCAAGCTCTCTCTCTCTCTCTCTCTCTCTCTCTCTCTCTCTCAGCTTTGTCTCTCCTCTTTCTTTCTTCTCTTCTTCTTCCTGTCTTCTTCTTGTTCTTCTCTTCTTTTTAGGGCAGTGTGTGTGTGTGAGTGTATGTATATAGATATATGGATGTGTATATATATATATCTCATAAGATATGTGTCTCTCTCTCTCTCTAAGTTGTGGAAACTGGCCTAAGGCCATAAATATTCTCATATATATAGAGATTTGAGAGTGTCACACGTCCAAAACTCAAGCAAAGAAGAAAACTTGTCTCAGCTTTTGCCAATCGATTGTGACACATGATAATTGATTGGTTATAGATTTTTGAAGGAAGTCGATTGGAAAAGATGGCAATCGATTGGTATGTTGCCACATAATAAATTTCAGTCGGTAGGATGGCAATCGATTGGGAACATGTCAATTGATTGGTAACCAAAAAGTGTCAATCGATTGGGAAACAAAGGCAATCGATTGGTATCTAAATTTCACCAATTGGAAAAGAAAGGTTATATAAGTATACAGAAACGAAGGTCTTATTTATTAATACTCTCTAGAAATTTAGGGTATTATAGATAAATAATGGGATTTTGTCGTAGTTGACTACACCTGGTACACCTCAGCAGAATGGTGTAGTAGAAAGAAGGAACTTGGTGCTTTTTGTCACATCCCGATCCTACAATAGCAGAACCAGATCTCGTGGCACACCACTGAGGCTAACCAATTCATTAATGTTCCCAAAAGAATTAATTTTAAAAACACACGCAGCAGAAAGAAAACAAAACATTTTAAAAATCAGTAGTCCAGTCGACTGGGTCGGGGCTCCAGTCGACTGACCCTAGGTTCGGTCGACTGATGCCTTAATTTTTCAGTCCACTGAGCTCGTCCGGTCGATTGAACCTGTCCTAGCAGAATGTCAAATTTTCGTGTAGAAACCAGTCGACTCTTTCCTGGGAATCAGTCGACTGAAATCTTGAAAACCAAAGGGGAATTTCTTATAAAACAGGGGTCCAATGGATTGATTCCTCGGTCCAATCGACTGTTTTACAGCAGCAGCCCCCTTTTTGTAGCATTTCCAAGTTTAAAAGTTTTTTGATTTCAACCAAGATTTAAACACACACTCCGAACTCATACCAAAACAATTTCCACTGGATTCAAATATTACTAAAGCATAAATACAAAAGATTCATATCTATTACAATATCATTAATCCGTTCTACGATTCTAAGTTAAACATAGTTAAAAGTCATAACGATTCTAACTACAACAAGTCTATTACAAAAATGACAAGATCAACATATTGAGTCGCCTTCTAAGTGAACTCCTTAACCCACGTGTTCACTTCTGCAATTCGTCGTCGGTATTAATACCTGCAATGGTTATTTGAATAACCACACATATTGTGATTTGTTTAAGCTAACGCTTAGTGAATAAAACAACAAATGCACATGAATGATAAACATGCTCGTATTCACATATCTACATTTCATACAAGTCTCCAGAGACTCACGTGTACATTCCATACTCCTAATCCACGATTCCTCGCCAATAAGTCCACGCGAAAAAGATAAGACCCACGATTCTTTTCTTTAATCGTGCGACCTTAATGCCTATATCGGCTCCACAAGATAGCTTAGTAACCATGTGCTCCTTTGACCTAAATAACAACTCAACATGCTCAATTTACATATCACCATGCTCTTGATAATCAAAATATTTCACCGTGCTATTGGGCCTAATTATCAATATAATCGCCCAATATGAACTACACAATATATATATATATATATATCTATACTAACACATGCTTTTCATATCACAACATGAATGCATGTCAAGAAATCATTCCAAGAACATAGTTGAATCGCTCACCTCCGATAAACGTCTCTGAACTTCGTTCCAAAGATAACCGTGCACAAAGAACGTGTAAAAGTCGATCGAAAAATTCCTAGCGATTAGAATTCCAAATATCAACTTTTATGTAAAATTCTAGAAAATAATTTTTCAAAAAACTTAGCCAAACAAGGCCTAATAGCTCAAATACGAAATTTGGCAAAAAAAAAAAAAAAACTGACGGACAGAAGTTCGTCGTTTGTCGTCATGAAGCTCTAGGCAACTAAAATCACCTTTTGGCCTCCTATTGAAATTTAGGTTAGGAGTTTTGTAAAATATCAAGATCATCTCTATCTATATATAGGCAACACTTTTGGAAATTGTGTTTACCTCCCCACGAGTTCTCAAAACTCCTAATCAATCCCTGAAACTTTCTACACAACTAATTCATAACTTCATGAGTGAAAAATAAAAATTATAAAAGTTTTCAACTAAGTTTTGTATTTGGTCACTAAAACACGGTCTCACATGATTTTATGAAATTGCTAATTAGCCTACCAAATTAATAGTGTGTTAGTTCATCCTCACCAGGATACTAATACTAACAACAGAAATAAATTCTAAACTAGAAATAATACAGATAGTGAAATACACAGGTAAATATTTATTTTCATATATACATTTAAAGTATTCCACAATGACCGTCTCATACTCGGAGAGAGGTCACAACATCCAAACACTCATTCAACATAGTCTCAAAGGGTACTCAAACAAAGATACCCAAATTGACTCGTGAGTCAAAACTCACTCACGCATGTGCCAAAATGCACACACATTATCATGTATGACAATGTAATGAAATGCAATGACACGCATGCGGGTGTTATACTTTTAGATATGACTAGGTCACACTACACCAAAAGAGCACATTACTAACGGTAATTTACCGTTAGTAAAATTATTCCTAACGGTAATTTACCGTTAGAAATAGAGTGTGGCTAATAATTCTAACGGAATTTCTAACGGTAATTTTCCGTTAGGAAAATTATTTTTACTAACGGTAAATTACCGTTAGTAATATGTTTACTAACGGTGATTTACCGTTAGTAATTTATTATTCCTAACGGAAATATTCTGTTAGTAATATTTATTCTAACGGTTTATTTTCTAACACTTTTATATACAAAAATACTAACGGTAAATTACCGTTAGTAATTTCATTACTAACGGTATGTAATATGACAGTTTCTAACACTTTCGAGACAATTACTAACGGATATAAACCGTTAGTAATTTCTATTACTAACGGTTTGTTTTCTAACACGTGTAAGAATACTAACGGAAATTATCCGTTAGTAATTATTTTAAATAAGAAAAATATAAATACTAAAATATGCTCCCCAATTTTATTTGCACCTAATTTCCATCACAGCCACATCACATTTACTATAAACATATAATAAACTCAAATTCAAACCATAATAAATACTAGCTCAATCTGTATTAAATACAAAAAATGTAATCCAAAATAAGCATAATTATCCTTAAATACAAATTGTGTACAACCGTGGACTACATTCTGGTTACGTATTTACTAGCAAAAGATTCAGTCTTCTGACGTGCCTTCTCCAATCTCTTCCATTTCCAATCCTCCTATCTTACTTGTGTGGGCATGGGCATGGGCATGGGCATGGGCATGGGCATCATTATCTATATCAGAAGCCAACTCTTGAGATCGCTCATCGCTATCCACCACATGCACCAAAACTTCCTCATCGTCACCCATGGATTCAAAATCTTTGAAATCTTCAAAATTTTCTTTAACCCTATAATAGACCTTCAAAAGGGAAAAGCACTTTATCAGTTTAATGCGGGTAAAATAAATAATGACCATAAAATCAAAGCAACAATTCTTGTTCTTAAAGTATTTGGACTATAAATGCAATCAAATTTCTTCCCAGCCTCGAAGAATCTTAACTAACCCATCACTGATCTTGAACAACGAAGAGC
This sequence comes from Hydrangea macrophylla, assembly GCA_033977485.1. Lineage (NCBI taxonomy): Eukaryota > Viridiplantae > Streptophyta > Magnoliopsida > Cornales > Hydrangeaceae > Hydrangea > Hydrangea macrophylla. The sequence continues at coordinate 110,758,697 of CM066994.1, read as the reverse complement.
AGTTGATGCATAAACATTCTTCCAAGTAATTCAAAATTTGGACAAACAACATGGTGATGTGATGAATGTATACAAGCCGATGATAACAATGTAACAAAAAGACGTGCCAATCTTCACGAAATGAAGAAACAAGCCACATTGTAGTTTCTTTAATAATTCCAGCAATTCAGAGTTGGCATGCTAGCATGAGTTTCACGGATTTATATTTTGTTTTAATATTTCTTTCAATACATCTTCTTGTACTAGAGTCAATGTTATAATCTAACTAAGCAATATGGACTAACCATGGAGGAGAGTTATCAACCCAAATTGATTGTTCGTATTATCTCAGTTTTGATTTGAAAAGTCCTGGGCAAAGTTCTAACCAACAAATAATACTTGTCGTTTATTCCGCCCTAAAAATAGAGTTATATCTAAAAGTAAAAGGGATTTGTGTTCTAACCAGCTCTGGGGGAAGTGTAATGATGTTGTTTTCTGAAAGGTCAAGCTCAGTAAGAGGAGAAAGATTTTTGAAACCCTGCAATCCAATTATACAGTATGTAAAGTTTCGGAAGTTCAACTAAGCAAATTCGAAACGAATAAAACAGTTTATGGAAGTACTACACAATAAGATTCATTAGTCAAGAATTTATTGAAAATGAAACAATCTGATGACATGACTTCACCTCCGGGATCAATTGAAGGGAATTTTGGCTCAAATCAAGAATGTGTAATTTCCGTAAGCTCAATAAATCTTGTGGGACTTCAGATATTTGCATGCATCTATGCAATCAAATGAGAAGTGTAAGACATCAAAAGAGTTGAAAGGAGTTAGAACTATGTTACATGAACTCGGCTACATGTCATGTGTACGGGTACATGTCTAAGCATTGGACTAACCCAATTCAGGAATCTAAGGACATGAGGACACATCAACAATTGCATATTTTCTTAAGTTTCTAAGATAATACAAAAATTAGACTTCATGTGAGCATTTCATCCATTTGAAAGAACTTTGTACGTAAAATGAATATCATTATTAGAGACTTTAATATACTACTATACAAGTAGTTAACAGCTTCTTGGTGTGAGTCCAAGTAGACGAGTCGGACACATACCTCATACCGTGGTCCAAGTGTCGAGTGTAACCTACTAGCAAGATCCATGTAACAGAGGTCATAAATCCACATACAAATTAATTTCTCCGTAACAAACCTTAGGTAAAGTTCCTGCAGCAGCGGTAAGCAAGAAAATGTTGGATGTTCTGGCAAATAACCTGGGTTTCCACTCAGATCCAAAATATGAAGCTTTGAAGCAGCTTGGAAGCCATCTGATGGTATCTATAGATTAGAGAAATGGGGTTTAGAAACCAGTTCTAAGAGGTACAGAATGGATTCAAATACTGTTAAGGCTCTGTTTGGTTTGCGGATTTTGAGAAAGATAAGAGGTACTGCATGGATCAAAAAATAATCAGCATTGCATCTTACCTGGTTTGAGTGAAGATCTAAAGTCCCCAGTTTAGGAACTGCTCCCAGCTCTACTGGTAACGAAGAGAGTGTGTTGTTTCTGTAAATTGAAGAAAAAATTTCATATGGATATCAAAGATGCATATACATATACTATAGAAAATTGTAGATTATCTAATTGTATTATTGGACATAAATTAAATTCAACCCCATATAGAACTTACCCCTATAGAGTGACAACACATAGTCACTAGGGTAATTTTCACAATCAGATCGTAACTTAAGCACACGCGCACACATGTTCAAGCTGTAATAAAACATGATTCACTCACTGTTTTGATGAAGATCAAGATGAATGAGACGTGAAAGGCATCCAATGTTCTCCGGTATAAGTCTCAGCAAGTTTTTTGTTAAAAAATGTGTTAAGTGAAAGAGATATTGTTCTTAGAAAACAATATTGTAGTCCATGTGACACGAGGGCCTCACTTGAAGAGCTCGCCTAAGGCCCCCAAATGTTCAAGCTAGGCCGCTGCACCATATGGGTTTAAAAACATGATATTTAATATTTAACATTTATCATTCATTTAGAAGTCACTAAACTAAAATATGAAGTTGTTGCCACTAATCTAAGAAATTAAGTAAAATTAACTAAGCTAAGAACTAGGGTGGTTGTCGCCATTTAGATTATTTAACAGCTTCCAGTAAATGTTTATAAGAATACATTTTTGCTCACCCCAAAATTCAGGGTTTGTGCTCATATCAATAGATAAATGAAACGAATTAGTAACCATGGTGAAATGAGATATAATGGGCTCTAGTCGGCTTACTGTATAGCATTATGTGTCATCAAAACTTTCCCTAAAATGTCCTTGGACTCCCTCTTTACATCCTTCTGATGAAAATTTAAATACTTAAACTATTAGACTCCCACAAACCTTAAGATTGGAAGGACAATGAAAACACACAGATCAACAGGGGAAAAAAATAGCCCAAAACATGAAGAAGATAAGTTCTCACTTATACAACAAATGTACTCACTAATTTAGGATCACAAGGCTCAGAGACTAACTTCAGCCTTTCATTTTCAATCCTTGCTGTTCTTGACATGTCTTTAGCTTCTGGAACCATCCAAATTCTATCACAACAGCACCCCAGTTAGTATAACATGGATATACAAAATCCCTATGCAACTTGATGAAGAAATAGGAAATAATACTTCATTAGGAAAGAGGGAGATTATTCAAAATTCAATTCCCAATGCAAAATGCCAATTAGATATTCCACTATAGGATCACTACTTGGCACAAAAATTTGCAATGTCTAAGTGACAGTCCAACCAGTCTTGCAGCTTCTGTGTACTATGTTGAACATTCTTAAATATTAAAGTGAATTCAATCCACTTATTGAGTTCCAACTTTTAAGACAGTCCTACATGTTTAACTGATCAAATTGATGATTTCCAAAATATGGAATTGTTGGTTCCATTCTTATCAACAAGGGATTAAATATAGCTTAACTAATAGAGAGAGATAAATATAGCTCAACCCCTACAATGTAAGTAATAAAGGAGGAAGAGATAAATTTCTACAGTAGCTCTAGTGAGATCAAAGAGATGACAAGTGGACCAGCAGTAATAGATTTCTTATCTAGATTGCTATCATAGCACAAAGCAATGAAATCTGACATTTTAATGGGTCATAAATTGAATGCACTAATATACCAAAGCTAAAGTGACTTTCAGACAAAAATATGGCGCGGTTAATATTTTAAAAGAATTGAACATATGCTGAAATAAACAAGAGACGAAATCATTTCTCAATGCTTTTAGTAAATATAAAAGGCCAACTTCAACCAGATTATTTAAAGGGTGAAAGCGAAACAAAGCAAAGCAATAAAAAGCTAGTAAACTCAACATAACTGGGCTGTTTTGGGGCTGTTTTAAGGTCTACTTAGGGGCTGAAAAATATAGCAAAACAGGGGTTGTTTGGGTCGTTGCAATCTTTAAGAAAAAGAACATAATAGCTTTCAGATGAATCAATTATAAATTTTGCAAATTTCAAGCAAAAGGAAGAGAAAATGATACAGGCGTACTTACACTCCATCATAATCGGACATACTAATGAACAACCAAATCCATTACAGATATATCAAAACAAACAGAGGATAGCTATTTGTTTTGACGTTGGTAGACCATAGCTATTGGTTGGTTGTTTTTTGGGCTGCTACGGGTTTCAATTCTTGATTTTGCTGCTCTTTTAAAATTCTGCTGCTGCTGTTGTTTGTTGAATTGGCATATGGTTTTTGTTGAGGATACACTATTTGTTTTGTTTTCAACAGTTTTTTGGTTTTTTTGGTTCTTGTTGACTGCAAAGCGTTCATATGCAAAGCAATTCTTGATTTTATGTATGTTTCCTGTTTGCAATTCTCATATCCATGCCTAGATTCTATCCTTCAAGAATGAACTCACTCAGAGTCCATATATTGGTGAGTCTTTTAGGTAGGTCCATGTCTCTGCAGTAAGTAAGATTGAGAACCAAGATGAAAATCTACATTGTCTATCATTCTTGACAAAATTGGACTTTAAAAGAAAAAAATGTGTTAAATGTGCTAACTAGACATAATACAAGGATCGGCATTATGAAGGCATCATGGTGAATAGCTGTGGATATCAATGTTTCTAAACCCCAAGGTTGCAAACAACTTTTCAACAGTCATCGACACCAAGTTTCTTGAGGTAATTTAGAAGAGACAGTTACTATTTGAGGAAGTGCATTCAAACATTGATAATAGCTGGTAATGAAGGACAGTGCAGATACTTCACCACCTATATATTATCACCAATTTTTCGTTCTGATTAGTACCGATTTTGTTTGAATAATATCCTACACTTTTCCCAAAATTCAACACATTCAATCAGTTGATGGTCAAGAGTGAATAACCAAATTTAATTTCCTATGGTATCTCATTAAACAAAATTTGTATTAATGGTTTCAAGCTCGTTACTGACCAGTCAAGTCCCATATGTGCTCCATTCAAAAAGGGAATTCAAGTGTGTCAACACATATAGCCAGTTTTTCAAGTTTCATAGTTCTGCTAATCTACCAACAAATTAGTATTCAGAGGTGCACAGCTCAAAAAGCACTCAAAGACACTGTCACAAGCTCATATAATGAAGAAATCGATGAACACAATTATCAAAGTTTCAGATTGAACATTGCAAAACAGGCTAGTACCCACCTGTATATAGCACGATTGAGTACAAAAGGAAATAAGTTCAGAATATCAACCTGGAAAGCCATAACACCAGTAGTAAACTGAGTCATCGGATGAGCTGTAAGGGGTAGAGCATCAATGGTAAAATACACATAATCTGCAACCAAAGGGGACACGTTGATAGATAAGCACATTCGCATTGCTAACTAGAGTACCAAGTATAAGAGTGGGGATGGTTCAGATTGACAGGCATAAAACCTTTAGTTACACAATTTAAAGTTTTGAACACACAAATTCAAGCAATAGGGCTAGTAATTTAAACAACTCCACTGAAACTATCATGGAGCTCTCTGACGTAGACATTCAATTGTGAAGGGGTTAAACATAATCGACTCAAAAGTACACATAAAAGGGAGTAAAATATTAGGTAAAGATTCCTGCAATAGTACTATAAATAAATTGAGGCAAATAAAAATATATCGATTGAACTCAATATAGATCCAATAAAACTATCAGGGATGCTGTTATAAAACCACAACCATGAAACATATTATCGACAAAAACAAAGATATAATTAGTTACAGGCAGATGGAAAGCCACCGAACCTAGAACAACCGCACGACTTCGTAATTCACTGGATAATGCATCTACTTGGGCTTTAGTTGGTACCTGCATAAAAGGAAGAAAGAAAGAAATTTAAAAAAAAGTATGCTTAATGCATCAACTGGTAAATCTTGCCTTTGTAGCTATTATAAAGCTCCTCCAAGTGTCTAAAATTAGTAAATGATTTAGCTTGGTGATGGCTGTAGAATACATCAAATGCACCTTCAAGGTGCCAATCACTAGCCTTCAAAGCCTGAAGAGCAACCTTTTTACAGCATTTAAAGAAGAAAAGAGAGAAGGGTGTGGTAATATCAACTACACTGCAAATTTAAGTCAAAAAACTAGATCACTGATCCGAATTTAAAGAAACTCCACAAAATAAGGTCACCAATTTTTGACTGGCAAGAAGATGATTAAATAAAATAAGCTATGTACATGACAAATAAGAAAGAAAATACCAGTGAGCACCACTACAAATCAAACAAATGCATTAAAAAAATGTAGTTCTTTGAAATGCTTCATCACCACTATGGTGTCAATGTGCCACTCTATCACAACAAATTTCAGCTTTCTCTGCCAACTCTAGGCGAGAAACGGTTTGACATAATCATCAAAAGCCAGACACTGGGTCTCTAGGTGTTCGAGTTATTCATGTAATCAATTGCAGCCGTGTTTCCATGTGTAACACTAGTATGTTAAAAAGAGTCATTAACGAGGTCATTAAAGAGGTACAAAAATACATGTAATATATATATCCAAGAAAAAAATGTTGCAACAAGAATATTGTATTGATTGGACATGTGGAGACAAGTCTCAAATTGGGTTTTCAAGAAATGCAATCCACTAGCCCAGAATGTCAAATGGTAGTAATTATGTAATGATTTCATTTCAAAGTTTCATTCTTACTATAATTCACCAGAATTAGTTACGTATTTGATAATTACAAAAACCTATATAAATCCATCATAGAACAGTCTAGAAGTTCCAGAGACAATTTGATTACTATTGTTTCAGATCAAGCATTTGAAAAAAATAAAGAAAAACAAAAGGTGAACCTAAGATGAAGCATTAATAAATTCTCTATTTTTAACCAGACTGCATTATTAATAATTACAAAATATATTAGGGATTATTGTACCCAACATAATAGATATGAAAAATACAAGATGAGTTTGTGTGAATCTAGGGGAATAATATCTAGTGAAATGGCCACAAACATAATAATTAATAAAAATGAAAATAAAATTAAAATTCCTCTGGCTCTTTCTCTGTATTGTTCTTTAGTTCATAAGCTAATGATCTTCAATCCATTATAATCTATACAGTATCAGACTCATCTCATAGATGCATAGAAATAGAAGTGAAACAAATAGAAACCTTAATTTTCTCTCTATCAAAGACTCGAAGAGAAGTTCTTTTCAACACAAATTGAAGTTCGAGAAATTGACTTCTTTATAGACTATCTACAACTAATTCTTGGCTCAAGACAACGATAATTTGTTGCAAAAAAAAAGGATGGAAATTCATTATTTACTCTTTGCCCTTTCCATTTCTCAGCAGCCAAATAATGGAATACTCTCTTTGTGATTAATTGTAAAAACATTTATTTATAAAATAAAAATAACAATACACACACAAATACACAAATATAAACATACATAAATACACAAACAGATATAAACACACACAAATATATACACAGAGAAATAGAAGGTAAAGTGTATACACCTTGAATAGAGAGAGAGGGATCGATCATGAATCGTGTGTGCGTTTAGTATTGATTGTTTACCCAATCTGCTGGGTATCCATATCTGTTTCGATAGGGTTTGAAGAAGTTTCGTTGGTTTCTATTCGAAATTAATTGGTCAAACCAAATAAATAACTCACATATTTAGAAACCTCACTGAGAGTGGTGTACGAAATACTTACAAGCCCTAAATCAGAGTCCCTTCTTAGCTCATTCCGACATACTTTAGAGATATCTGTTCATAGATAAACATACAATGGTTTATAAGAAAAGATCTAATCAGATCTGTGTACAAGAAAGAGTGGAAAAGGGTATAAGAACAGATCGAAGAATATGTGTGTTGAATAGAGAGAGAGAGAGAGAGAGAGAGTGTGTGTGTGTGTGTGTATCAATCGAACTGCTCTGAGCGTGTGAGAGATTGTGTGAATGTGTGTAAGGGAGATTGTGTATGTGTGTGTCGAAAACAGTGTGTGTGTGTGTCTCAATCCACCGATCTGAGTGTGCGAGATTGAGAGTATGTGAGTGTGGTCTTACCAGATCGACGGCGGCGGGCGGCGAGCTTCACTGGCTGCGGCGGGAAGCAGGCGTTTCTCTCTCTCTCTCTTCTTCTCATCCCCTTTCTCTCTCTCTCTCTCTCTCTTCTTCTTCTCTAATTCTATTCCCGCTTTAGCCAAAGATAAATTTGGTTTGTGATAACCTTTTCTTTTCTTTTCTTTTCTTTTCGTTTTTTTGTATGAAATTTTAATTTCAGTTCAACTTTCTAACGGTAATTTTTGGTTAGTATGTATTTACTTACTGTTAGTAAATTCAAAATTACTTAGATCTGAAAATTACTAATGGAATTTGTATATTTCTAACGGAAATTTACCATTACAAATTTGCAACGGTAAATTACCGTTAGTAAACCAAAAAGCTTTGTGTTAGAAAATTGGCTGAATGGTGTAGTGTCAATGATGAGCTATTTGGAGTTGCCATTATTTCTTTGGGATTATGCTTTGGAAACCGCTATGTATATACTAAATCTTGTTCCAAGAAAATATGTTCTAAGAAAATATGTTCCTAAGACACCACGGGAGATGTGGATTGGATGTAACCCCTCTTTGCAACATCTCCAGATTTAGGGGGAGGGGGGGGGGGGGGGGGGGGGGGGGGGGTACTAAAAGAAAATATGGGCAAATTGGAATCACGATCAAAAGTATGTTACTTCATAGGGTATCCAAAGGGTACTTATGGTTTGTATTTTTATGATCCAAGAGAAAAAAAGGTATTTGTTAGTATGAATGCTATTTTCTTGGAGGATGATTATATCATGAACCACAAACCTAAACGAAGGATAGATCTAAGAGAAATAGATGGAGAGCCCTCTATTCCTCCAACGATTGAAAATAATATAGGACAAGAAAATACCACATCTTCACCCAATTCTGCCTCGGTACCTCATCGTAGTGGGAGGGTAGTCAGCCAACCTACCAGATATATGTTTTTAGGGGAAGTTTTTGAAATTGTATCCATAGAATATGAATCTGATCCTACCACATACGAAGAAGTGATGACTGATGTTGATTCAGACCATTAGGACAAAGCTATGAAAGTTGAGTTGGAATCTATGGTTCTAATTAGGTTTGGGATCTTGTAGAAACACCTACCAATATAAATTTATTGGCTACAAGTGGTTCTACCAGAAGAAAAGAGGATTTGACAAAAAGGTTGAGACCTTCAATGAAAGGCTTTTGGCAAAAGGTTATACTTAGATAGAGGGCATCGACCATACTCTAGTCCATCAATTGCAGCATGCCTAGATTTTGAAATTTGGTAGATGGACGTCAAGACTACATTTTTGAACGGCAATCTTGAGGAGGTCATCTACATGCAGCAACCAGAAGGGTTCATAGCTGGCGAAAAAGGTAACTTAGTATGCAAGCTACAAAGTCTATTTTGGGCTTAAGCAAGCATCCAGGAGCTGGAACATTCATTTTGACCAAGCGGTCAAGTCATTTGGTTTCATATAGAATTTGCATAAACCTTGTGTATATAAGAAATGTGGAAGAAATGTAGTAGCATTTCTTGTACTCTATATTGATGACATTTTACTCATTGGGAATGATGTAGGGGCATTGTCATCAATTAAAGTTTGGCTAGCTAGTACTTTTGATATGAAGGATCTAGGAAAGGCGAGCTATATCCTTGGGATAAAGTTCGTTCGAGACCATAAGCGAAAGATAATGGGATTATCTCAAGTTGGTTATATCGATAAAGTACTAACTAGGTTTTCTATAGATAACTCAAAGATAGGTCTGTTACCTTTCAATATGGTTTAATGTTCTCCAAGGATCAGTGTCCTAAGACACAAGAAGAGAGGAATTGCGTAACATGAGTTCGCTATGCTTTAACAGTGAGAAGTCTCATGTGTGCAATGTTATGCACTACAAGATATCTAATTTATCATTGGCATAGTTAGCAAATATCAGTCGAATCCTGGTCCAGAGCACTGGATAGCCGTTAAGCATATTCTTAAGTACTTGAGAAGAACTAAAGATTACGTGCTTATGTATGGCAGGGATAAGTTGGTTCAAGTAGGATATACCGACTCAGACTTTATGTCAGAAAAAGATTCGAGAAAGTCTACATCTGGATATCTCATTACCTTATAAGGGTGGTAGTACGTTTTAGAATTTCCCGACAATAAGATTTTAGTTTTATCAGATGTACTTTATGTCCCTTCAATGAGACGTAATTTAACTTCAGTTTCAGAACTTTCAAATAAAAATCATTCTCTCTTTTGGAACTGAAGTTGTGATCAAAAGAAATGGTTCTTTTGTGTGTTCTGGTATTAAGTTAAATGGTTTGTATGTGATTACTCCAATTATTTCTAAGGATTCTAATATGGAACTTAATAACTCAATGGTAATTACACCATCTAAAAGAAAGGAACCTTCCACTAATCCAACAAAACTTTGGCACATAAGACTTCCTTATCAATCTAAATAGGATAAATAGACTAGTCAAAGAAGAGATCTTAGGCGATTCGGTTCTCGAACCAATGGAAGTCTGTTAATCATGTTTAGAGGGTAAAATGACCAAAAGGCCCTTTTCTGTAAAGGGAAATAGAACCAATGCATTGTTGGAATTAGTTCATATTGATGTGTGTGGTCCAATAACTATTAGAGCTCGGGGTGGTTATGAGTATTTAATTACTTTTACTAATGACCACTCTAGGTATAGATATGTGTACCTAATGCAACACAAGTCTGAAGCCTTCAAAAAATTCAAAGAGTTTAGAGCTGAAGTGGAGAAACAATTAGGCACACATAAAATTCATTCGATCTAATTGAGGTGGCGAGTACCTCTCTAATGAGTTTATTGATCACCTCGTACATAATGAGATTCTGTCATAATTGACTACACTTGGTACGCTTCAGCAGAATGGTGTAGTAGAGAGAAGGAACTGGACGCTTTTACACATGACTAGGTCGATGATGAGTTATTCAGAGTTGCCATTATTTCTTTGGGGTTATGCTTTGGAAACCGCTATATATATATATATACTAAATCTAGTTCCAAGCAAATCTGTTCCTAAGACACCACAACAGATGTGGATTGGACACAAACCCTTTTTGCAACATCTCTGAATATGGGGGTATGCTGAAAGGAAAGATGAGAAAATTTGAATCACGATAAGATGTATGTTACTTCATAAGGTATCCAAAGGGTATTTATGGATGGTATTTTTATGATCCAAGAGAACAGAAAGTGTTTGTTAGTACAAATGTTGTTTTCTTGGATGATGATTATCATGAACCATAAACCTAAAAGAAAGATAGATATGAGAGAAATAGATAGAGATCCCTCTAATCCTCCAACAGTTGAAAATGATATAAAACAAAAAAAAAATACCACATCTTCACCCATTTTCATACCAGTACCTCATCGTAGTAGGAGAATGGTTAGCCAGCCTGATAGATACATGTTCTCAGGATAGATTTTTGAAGCTTCTCTGTAGAATCTGAATCTAATCCTGCCACGTACGAAGAGGCAATGGTTGATGTCAATTTAGCCCATTGGGTCAAAGCTATGAAGGCTGAATTGGAATCTATGGATTCCAATCAGGTCTGGGATCTTGTAGAACTTCCTGCCAATATTAAACCCATTGGCTATAAGTGGGTCTATAAGAGGAAAAGAGGATCTGATGGAAAGGTTAAGACCTTTAAGGCAAGGCTTATAACGAAAGGTTATACTCAAAGATAGGGCATTGACTATAAGGAAACCTTTTTGCCGATAGTCATGCTCAAGTCCATCAGAATACTCTTATTGTCACGCCCCGCGGTAGCAAAAATAGAGAAAATAAATTCCTTTTTGGACTCATAGGCCATGACAGTTGAAAGTCACCACATTGTCCACAACCAAAGTCAAACCATCAGAGTAATGGATTTAAACCACACATTGAGATGTCTAAGTTTAATTGTATATAAAGTCCGATACTAACTATTACAAACCATAAGTATCGCAGAAGTATAAATAAAGTGTTACGGCAACATACGCCGATAATAAACGTAACTATTTCAGAAGTCTCTAAACATAAACACGAGCTAACTACGGCACAGCTTCCAGCCTTCAGCACCGGCATAGCCTCCATCATCGTAGGCTCCTTCCTCGTTGTACCTGTCCATGTATGCATCACCTGCATACTCAAAGCCCTGGCCAGCTGGACGTGGAATATCCAGCGGCATAAAATGCCGTCAGCTACGAAAGCCGAGTGAATGCAAATACTAACAGAGTATCTACATATATGTAGCATATAACAACAACATCAATAAAAAGGATCATCTCATCGTTCGTGTGCATGTATGCACCAATCCAAGATATAATACGGACGTCATCCCTTTTCCCATCTAGCACGTAGCCCAACGACTCATGACTCATTTATCCTCGACACGTAGTCTCACACATAACATAGACTCTTGGGTCCACATTAATCAGACACGTAGTCCCATACCTACGGTCTGTTCACCCTTGACACGCAGTCCCAACGTTTCAGCCAACCCACCCTGACATGGTTACTACGACACATAGCCCTTATATGATACAGCACGCAGCCCTGACATTCCACAACATGCAACTTCATCATTCAACAGCACGCAGCAATTATCACCGCACACAGCTCATACTACCGCACACAGCTCATATCATTACCGCACACAGCTCATACTACCGCACACAGCTCATATCACCGCACACAGCTCATACTTCTGCACACAGCTCATATCATTACCGCACACAGCTCATATCACCGCACACAGCTCATATTACCACACACAGCTCCATATTATCGCACACAGCTCATACTATCGCACACAGCTCATATCACCGCACACAACTCAGACTTCCGCACACAGCTCATATCATTACCGCACACAGCTCAGACTTCCGCACACAGCTCATATCATTACTGCACACAGCTCATATCACCGCACACAGCTCATACTACCGCACACAGCTCATATCACCGCACACAGCTCATACTTCCGCACACAGCTCATATCATTACCGCACACAGCTCATATCACCGCACACAGCTCATACTACCGCACACAGCTCCATACTATCGCACACAGCTCCTTGATACTATTACGGCACATAGCCCCGACATGCTACTATGCCACGCAGCCCTAAGATACCCGGCACTCCAGCCCCGACATATTATTCTCGACACGTAGTCCCGCTATATTAACCTCGACACGAAGCCCCACATCACATAACCTCCGAAATCCAACACAAAGTCCAACTCTATCATATATTGATTTGACACGAAGTCCCGGTCCTATCCCAGCACCTGGGATTCTACACTCAACATCATATGGTCTTAACGACCGCAGTCACTCGCACCCATAAATAGTATCGACCTCTGCGGTCGACAGACCCACTAATATGCACGTCGGCTTCTCAATCTCGTTATTATCTCATATATATCAAAAGGATATAAAAATACAAGTAAAATACAGGATATTACACATAACAACATTCAAACCAAAACTAGAATGAAATATTAGCCATCGTGTATGATTCTAGTAAAAATAGGGCATAGGGGTATTTTGGTCATTTTCCAGTTTATAAGTCAGGATCTGAAAATATAAAAGTTACATGAGATCAAATAAATAAGTATTCATGTTGGAAGTTAAGAGTTTTTGATCCTCATTAAGAATCCATCTCGATTCCAGTCGTATTTGAAAATACAGTTTATCGTATTTATGCCGTATTTGAAAAACCATAATACCGTATTTATAGTATACCATAATACTATATTTATACCGTATTATACTATATTAGAATACCCTATTTATACTGTATTATACTATATCAGAATAACGTATTTATGCGTATAAAAATCTAAATATGTAATATAATACGTATAAGCATCACATAAATAATATAAATCATAATCATAATCATAATCATGTGTTCATAACAAAGTGTAATATAAATAGCTGAGTGAGTTGGAGACTCACCTAAATTCGCAGAATAATAATGCCGAGAAAACTCGAAGAAAACCCGAAGAATCTTCGAATATAAAATTCAGGCTTCAAATAGTGTTCTTGGTGTTTTTGGTGTACTAGGTGTGTTCTTGGTGTTCTAGGTGTGTTCTTGGTGTTCTTGGTGTTTGTGTGTGTGAGATGAAGATATGTAAGCATTAGGATGAGTTCTCAACCTCATAAGTCTAAGGATAAATGTAATGGAATGGTCCCATTTATATAGGAACCAAGGAGGGACCTCACCTTGCAATTACCAAGAGTTAAAGGTTCAAAGGATAATTATTTCCTTAGGGCCATGTTTGGTTGGATGTGCAATAAAATCATAACTGGTCCAAATATACCAGATATTCACAAATCTGCTAAATTTATGTTTCTTAAAATTCTGAAAATTTATAATCGAGTTCTATAAATACTGAATATTATAATAACAACATAAAAACACTGTTCATCTTGGGAAATAAATATTTGAAAATAGCGGGTATTACATCATCCCCCACTAACTGAAGATTTCGTCCCCGAAATCCGAACTAAGCATCGTTGAACAACTCCGGGTACTTCTCACGCATCTCTGACTCTAGCTCCCATGATGCTTCTCCTTCGTCGTGAAACTTCCACTGGATCTTTACCAACGGAATTTCCTTACTTCTCAGCTTCTTAGTTCCCCAATCCAGAATTCGCACTGGTCCTTCATGAAATGACACATTATCGTTAACCTCAATGTCCTCAAAGTTGATCTCATGACTCGGATTGTGAGCACACTTTCTTAACATGCTAACATGAAACACGTTGTGTACTCCCGACATCTTAGGCGGTAACGCGGGTCGGTAGGCAACTTTTCCTACACGTTCAAGGATCTCAAATGGTCCAATGAAACGCGGTGCTAGCTTTCCTCTCTTCTGCCCAAATCTGACAATTCCTCGCATCGGAGATACCTTAAGTAGCACATGATCTCCAACACTGAATTCCAAACTTCTGCGACGTTTATCCGCATAACTCTTGTGCCTACTCTGCGCTATTCGCATCCTTTCTTTCACGATCTGGATCTTCTCGTTAGTTTCCTGAACTAACTCAGGTCCAAGCAGTTGATTGTCTCCAACCTCTGCCCAATACAAAGGTGATCGGCACGGTCTTCCGTATAATGCCTCAAAGGGTGCCATTCCTATGCTCGAGTGGTGACTATTATTATACGCAAATTTTATCAGCGGTAGATGAGTCTCCCATGAGCCCTCAAAATCAATAACACACGCTCGTAGCATGTCCTCCATCACTTGGTTAACTCGTTCAGTCTGCCCATCAGTCTGTGGATGAAAGGCAGTGCTCAAGCTTAATGAAGTCCCCAAAGCTGTCTGTAGACTTTTCTAGAATTTTGCCGTAAATCGTGAGTCGTGGTCTGATACGATTGAGACTGGTACACCGTGCAGTCGTACAACTTGTTGTATGTACATCCGACTCAAACGTTCGACTGGATACGACATACTATAAGCTATGAAATGCGCCAATTTGGTAAGTCGATCCACAACTACCCAAATAGCATCGTGGTTTTGCTGAGACCTTGGCAAACCTACCACTAAATCCATAGTTATATGTTCCCACTTCCATCCGGGAACTGGTAATGGTTGTAGAAGTCCTGGAGGCTTCTGATGTTCCGCCTTCACTTGCTTGCACGTGAGACATTGAGACACGTGTTCCGTAACTTCTCGTTTCATTCCTTCACACCAGAAGTTTCTCTTCAAATCTTTGTACATCTTTGTGCCTCCTGGGTGGATAGTCATTCGCGACTTGTGCGCTTCGTCCATTATGTCTTTTCTAAGATTATCTTCATCTGGCACACAAAGTCTGCCTCTGCATCTAAGTGCTCCATCCGAACCAATACTCCAATTCTCTGGTTCCTTCACTGCATTGCTCGCGAACCACTCTTGAAGTCCTTCATTCTTCCTTTGTGCTTCAAGGATACGACTGATGAGTGTCGGTTGTACTACCAAACATCCAAAGTGTCGTCCTTCACCTGAATCTGAGGCTTGAATACAGAATTCAGTCAAAGTTCCCAACGCTTGCCATTCTTTGATCATAAGAGAAGCTACTACTATCCTCCTGGGTTTCTGACTTAACGCATCGGCCACTACATTCGCTTTCTCAGGGTGATATTATAACGTGAAATCGTAATCCTTTAACAATTCCATCCAACGTCGTGGCCTCATGTTCAACTCTCTTTGAGAGAACAAGTACCTCAGACTCTTGTGATCTGAGAACAGATCGAACTTCTCACCATAGAGGTAATGCCTCCAAATCTTGAGAGCAAAAACAATAGCGGCTAGTTCGAGGTCATGCGTCAGGTAATTCAACTCGTGAGGCTTCAATTGTCGCAATCCATATGCGATTACCTTCCCATCTTGCATCAAAACACATCCGAGTCCTTGGTGTGATGCGTCGCTATAAATGGTG
The DNA here is from genome assembly GCA_033977485.1 of Hydrangea macrophylla. NCBI lineage: Eukaryota > Viridiplantae > Streptophyta > Magnoliopsida > Cornales > Hydrangeaceae > Hydrangea > Hydrangea macrophylla. Next base: position 110,742,720 of record CM066994.1, on the reverse strand, counting down.
AACTACTCACCGCTCTTAGGTATCGCAAGCACTGGCGCTGTAGTCAATCTCTCCTTCAATTCTTGGAATGCTCATTCATGCTTGTTACCCCATTCAAACTTCAAATCCTTCTTCGTTAGTCCGGTAAGAGGAGCTGCGATCTTGGAGAATCCTTCCACAAATCTCAAGTAGTATCCAGCTAGACCAAGAAAACTTCTGACTTCCGTGGCAGTCGTTGGTATATTCCAATCCAGAACTGCGTCTGTCTTTGACGAGTCTACTGCTATTCCGTCTCTTGAGACAACATGTCCTAGGAACTTGACTTCTTTCAGCCAAAACTCGCACTTACGGAACTTCGCATACAGTTGGTTATCTTGAAGGGTCTGTAGTGCGATCCTTACATGTCCCTCATGTTCCTCCTCGGTCTTGGAGTAGATTAGAATATCGTCTATGAACACGATAATGAACTGGTCCAAGTAGGGCCTAAATACTCTGTTCATTAGGTCCATAAATACCGATGGGGTGTTGGTTAATCCAAAAGATATAACCAAGAATTCATAATGCCCATACCTCGTCCTGAAAGCAGTCTTTGAAATATCCTCAGGTCGAACCAACAATTGGTGATATCCAGATCGTAGGTCGATCTTTGAGAACGTCGTCGCTCCTTGCAGCTGATCAAACAGATCATCGATTCTAGGGAGTGGGTACTTATTCTTAATCGTAACCTTGTTGAGCTCCCTATAGTCGATACAAATTCGCTGAGTTCCGTCCTTCTTCTTAACAAATAGCACCGGTGCTCCCCAAGGCGACGTGCTAGGTCGCACAAATTTGAGATCTTCTAACTCCTGTACTTGCTTCTTCAGTTCTTGCATCTCCGTTGGTGCCATCCGATAAGGAGCCTTCGATTGTGGTAAAGTACCAGGCACTAACTCGATACAGAAGTCAATCTCCCGTTTAGGTGGTAGTCCTAAAATATTCCGAAACACATCCTCAAAGTCTCAGACTACAGGAATCTGTGCAATAGTGAGTTCTGAAGTCGAGCTCTCGATAGCTGCTAGACGGCTAGTGAGAAAAGCATCCCTAGAGGGGTTACACTGAAAATCAAAAGACCAAATTCCTGGTACCGAAAAGGAAATCATCCTATTGGCACAGTCCAACTTGGCATGATACTTCGTGAGCCAATCAAATCCTAAGATGATGTCAAATTCCCTTATTGACAAAATGATTAGATCTGCGGGAAGAATTCTATCCTCAAGGGTTAAGGCACAGTCCTTACATACTTTCCCTAATTTTATGGATACTCCCAAAGGTGACACCGCATTCAGGGCTACATCAAGCGCCTGGGGTACTAAACCCAACAATTTAACAATTTTGATAGCCACAAACGAATTCGAAGCACCAGTATCAAATAGAACTTTAACTCGAGTGCTGAATAACGTAAGAGTACCTTCCATGTTCTGCTGTTCAGTCTCATCAAAACCCGCATTCTCTAGGAGGATAGCATTTATACGAGCTTGTCCAAATTGGCCCTGAGCAGCTGGTCCGTTGTACGCCCTACGAGGTGCTCTATAGTCCTTGCTGATATGGCCATGATTGCCACAGTTATAATAGCGAATGCCCGATCGATTGAAGTTCTTGGGAGCCCGACAATCCTTAGTCGCATGGCTTGGCTTTCCACAGTTGAAGCATCCACCGGTATTGCCTCCAGTAGTAGCAGGGAGTCCTTGTGGGGGAGGAGCTTGGTTCACACCATAGCGATTCTGAGGAAACGCAGGTTGTTGCTTCCTTTCTCCAGTCCAGTTACGCTTGTTACCTTGGAACCGCATCGGAGGTCTTGGTCCTTGGTTACCCCTCGGTGATCGATTCCCAAAACGTCCTTGCTCCCGACCATTGATATCTTCATGACCAATTGCCATTCCCACCATGGCTTTGAAGGTTTGACCCTGATGATTCAACGTCATCCGTTGTAGTGGCAACGAAAGACCTTGGTGATACTGCATGTTCTTCTTCTCTGGAGTATCAATCATATGCAGAGCAAATCGGGAAAATCGTTCGAACCGCACCGTATACTCCCTTACGGTAAGGTTCCCTTGCCTTAGCTCGATGAATTCTCTCTCCTTCCTGTTCCTCTCTGTCTAAGGAAAGTAGTTCTCCAAAAATAATCCCTTAAAGGTGATCCATGGCATTCTTCCGGCAGCATCTTCTCCTACAGTCGCCTTCTCCGATTCCCACCAATCGGCAGCCACATAAGTCAACTGGAATGTCGCCAGTCGACGCTTCTCTATCTCATTGCATCCCAGGGTGTTGAAGATTGCTCCCATCTCTCGGAGCCACTGTTCTGCCTGCCACGGCTCAGTATTCCCGTCAAACTTCTCCGGACGAAAGTGACGAAAATGCTCCACTATTCTATCCTCAACTGGCCGCGGGGGTGGTCCATGATTATTTCCGTTGTGCATGTTAGGATTGTTGATCCGTTCCATCCTACTCACAAAGGCTTCGAATAGTCCAGTCGGATCAGCAGCTTGGGGTGCTTGGGGGGACGTCCTCAATCTGAGCGGGATGATTTCGAGTAGGCATTCCTGCCATCGATGCAGTAAGGTTGGGTACCTATACAGACATCTCTCGGTTAGTCGTCAACCCAAAATAGTCATAGAAAATAATTCCGAAATTATACGTAATAGTTATAGAAAAATAATTCGCAGCTAAACATAATAGTAGCTATAACTAGCTTCACATTAATAGCACGGAGAATTCCATAGGGACGATCTCCAAAACACAAACTTAGAGTCAACCCGTATCTCAAGGAATCTTAGGTTCAATTCAAGAAATGTTGGACAATTGGTGAACGCGACTACTAAACCTAGGCTCTGATACCAAAAAATCCTGTCACGCCCCGCAGTAGCAAAAATAGAGAAAATAAATTCCTTTTTGGACTCGTAGGCCATGACAGTTGAAAGTCACCACATTGTCCGCAACCAAAGTCATACCATCAGAGTAATGGATTTAAACCACACATTGAGATGTCTAAGTTTAATCGTATGTAAAGTCCGATACTAACTATTACAAACCATAAGTATCGTAGAAGTATAAATAAAGTGTATAAGGCAACATACGCCGATAATAAACGTAACTATTTCAGAAGTCTCTAAACATAAACACGAGCTAACTACGGCACAGCTTCCAGCCTTCAGCTTGTGTAGTAGTCAGCACCGGCATAGCCTCCATCATCGTAGGCTCCTTCCTCATTGTACCTGTCCATGTATGCATCACCTGCATACTCAAAGCCCTGGCCAGCTGGACGTGGAATATCCAGCGGCATAAAACGCCGTCAGCTACAAAAGTCGAGTGAATGCAAATACTAACAGAGTATCTACATATATGTAGCATATAACAACAACATCAATAAAAAGGATCATCTCATTGTTCGTGTGCATGTATGCACCAATCCAAGATATAATACAGACGTCATCCCCTTTCTCATCTAGCACGTAGCCCAACGACTCATGACTCATTAATCCTTGACACGTAGTCTCACACATAACATAGACTCTTGGGTCCACATTAATCAGACACGTAGTCCCATACCTACGGTCTGTTTACCCTTGACACGCAGTCCCAACGTTTCAGCCAACCCGCCCTGACATGGTTACTACGACACTTAGCCCTTATATGATACAGCACGCAGCCCTGACATTCCACAGCACGCAGCTCCGTCATTCAACAACACGCAGCAATTATCACCGCACACAGCTCATACTACCGCACACAGCTCATATCACTGCACACAGCTCATACTTCCGCACACAGCTCATATCATTACCGCACACAGCTCATACTACCGCACACAGCTCATATCACCGCACACAGCTCATATCATTACCGCACACAGCTCATATCACCGCACACAGCTCATACTACCGCACACAGCTCTATATTATCGCACACAGCTCATACAATCGCACACAGCTCATATCACCTCACACAGCTCATACTTCCGCACACAGCTCATATCATTACCGCATATAGCTCATATCACCGCACACAGCTCATACTACCGCACACAGCTTATATCACCGCACACAGCTCATACTTCCGCACACAGCTCATATCATTATCGCACACAGCTTATATCACCGCACACAACTCCATACTATCACACACAGCTCCTTGATACTATTACGACACATAGCCCCGACATGCTACTACGCCACGCATCCCTAAGATACCCCGGCACTCCAGCCCCGACATATTATTCTCGACACGTAGTCCCGCTATATTAACCTCGACACAAAGTCTCACATCACATAACCTCCGAAATCCGACACAAAGTCCAACTCTATCATATATTGATTTGACACGAAGTCCCGGTCCTATCCCAGCACCTAGGATTCTACACTCAACATCATATGGTCTTAGCGACCGCATTCACGCGCACCCATAAATAGTATCGACCTCTGCGGTCGACAGACCCACTAATATGCACGTCGGCTTCTCAATCTCGTTATTATCTCATATATATCAAAAGGATATAAAAGTACAAGGAAAATACATGATATTACACATAACAACATTCAAACCAAAACTAGAATGAAATATTAGCCATCGTGTATGATTCTAGTAAAAATAGGGCATAGGGGTATTTTGGTCATTTTCCAGTTTATAAGTCAGGATCTAAAAATATAAAAGTTACATGAGATCAAATAAATAAGTATTCATGTTGGAAGTTAAGAGTTTTTGATCCTCATTAAGAATCCATCTCGATTCCAGTCGTATTTGAAAATACCAGTTGATCGTATTTATGCCGTATTTGAAAAACCAGAATACCGTATTTATACTATATCATAATACTGTATTTATACCATATTATACTATATCAGAATACCCTATTTATACCGTATTATACTATATCAGAATACCGTATTTATACGTATAAAAATCTAAATACGTAATATAATACGTATAAGCATCACATAATTAATATAAATCATAATCATGTGTTCATAACAAAGTGTAATATAAATAGCTGAGTGAGTTGGAGACTCACCTAAATTCGCAGAATAATAATGCCGAGAAAACTCGAAGAAAACCCGAAGAATCTTCGAATATAAAATTCAGGCTTCAAATAGTGTTCTTGATGTTCTTGGTGTACTAGGTGTGTTCTTGGTGTTCTTGGTGTTCTAGGTGTGTTCTTGGTGTTCTAGGTGTGTTCTTGGTGTTCTTGGTGTTTGTGTGTGTGAGATGAAGATATGTAAGCATTAGGATGAGTTCTCAACCTCATAAGTCTAAGGATAAATGTAATGGAATGGTCCCATATATATAGGAACCAAGGAGGGACCTCACCTTGCAATTACCAAGAGTTAAAGGTTCAAAGGATAATTATTTCCTTAGGGCCATGTTTGGTTGGATGTGCAATAAAATCATAACTGGTCCAAATATACCAGATATTCACAAATCTGCTAAATTTCTATTTCTAAAAATTCTAAAAATTTATAATCGAGTTCTATAAATACTGAATATTATAATAACAACATAAAAACACTATTCATCTTGGGAAATAAATATTTGAAAATAGCGGGTATTACACTTATCCATTACCGCATGCCTAGATTTTGAGATCTAGCAGATGGACAATAAGACTACATTCTTGAATGGCAATCTTGAGGAGGACATCTATATGCAGCAACCAAAAGGGTTCATAGCTACCGAAAAAGGTAACTTGGAATGCAAGCTGCAAAAGTCTAGTTATGGGCTTAAACAGACATCCAGGAGTTGGAACATTCGATTTGACCAAGAGGCCAAGTCGTATGGTTTCATGCAGAATCTGTATGAACCTTGTGTATACAAGAAATTTGAAGATTGTTAGGGATATATACTAAAAACCATGCTTGATGTAGTTGATTTATTATTTATTTAATAAAATCATTTATTCCATTTTTATGAGAATCTGTGTGGGAAATGTTTGCAATATATTGTTTATTATACATGTGTGTCTCTTATTCTACACAGTAGGTGGCTTGGTGCGTAGAGTTTGGCTTACAAACAGAAGATCAGACCATCGGATCTTATAGAATGTAAGATTTTGGTTTATAGTCTTAAATGGGATTGGACACACCATCGGTAGGACTACAGCATGGTAATGTAGTAGGTTTATCTTGACTGTGGGAAACGGTGTAGTTTCAACTCACTATGCTGGTACACTTTGTGTATTAAATGGGACCGACTTGGGATAATTATCTTTGTATTGACTTATAAGATAATTAATACCTCATGGCTATTATGAGTGTTTATGCTCTAAATCCTAAGTTAATGTATAGACACGTATATTTGACATTTACGCTTTGATCCCTAAAAGGGTGAGATCCTTAAATAGGTCAATATCTCATTAGATTGACTGACAATATTAATTGTGTGGTGGATATTAATTAATGATGGAATTCATGCCTCAATTTTGGGATTGAAGATATCCCTTTGAGGAAGCTTATGGGTTTTGATTATGTCAAACCCTGTAGGTGGACTTTGTATCCGACATATCAAATAAGTTAAGCAGAGGATCTCAAAGAATTTTAATTAATTAAATTTGATTGGCAGTAATTATATTTAATTAATGGATATCTATAATCTTAACGTGGGGAGGTAATAAGCATTCAATAACATGGGTTCAAAATATATTTTTGAGATAAGGGTAGGAGTGCAATTATAATTCTTTAGTGGTATGACTTATAATTTATGGAATTGGGAATCTGATTCAGTTCGAATTTGGGTTTCCTAATTCTATAAGGAAGCATATTCCTTATTGACTTCTTATGGTCCCTATCGTAGCCTATATATGCTGCATTGGATATTCTCTCAAGTTGCGTGATTTTACATTTTACGCTTCCCTTGACCTCCTAGCTTTTTCCTAGAAGGATTTTCCACCAAACTCTAGTCTTTATGAGCATTCAAGAGACATAGGAGTAAAGATTGTTAGCGTCGAAAATCTCTCACTTAAAGAAGGTCGGACTACTCGATACTGATCGAAAGTTCCTGAATTTTTTACACGACATTCCTGACGTCGAGAAGGAGCTGGTGTAAAAAATTCAAGTCAATCGAAGATCTTTTAGTCCTCTTGACGAACACATCTTTGTCAGATCAAAGTGATTAGGGGTGTTCACGAGTCGGGTGAGTCGGGTTTGACCCCCACCCGGTCATCCATCCGAAACATGGTCGGGTTAGACATATCTCATCCATCATCCACCCATTATCCATCGGGTTCGGGTGATTTCGGGTTCGGGTGGTTTCGGGTTGGGTCGGGTGAAAATCAACTAAAATTAAAAATCAAAGTTTTGCTATTAAAAAACAAACAAACAAACAAACTTGGATTTTAATAAGTTCTAGATCTGAATACTTAAAACGTTGAAAGGATGACTAGCTCTAGATCTATATTTTCAGCAAAAAAAATACCAAATTAAATCAACAATACCAAATTTGGGATCAGATGAAAAAATATTTGATAAAAAAAATGCAATAGATCATATCGACAACACCAAAAGCGATTAAGTTCTAGCTTTTCTCTCGTTATGAACTCAAAATATCATTGAAAAAAAATGCAATTGCAAACATGAGATTAGAATCTTAGATCCAATAGATCTACTACATATGTACTCAGATCTATGACAAACAATGCCCAAAAAAATATAATACCAGCATCGAAGTGGAGATGAAGTTGTTTTGGCAGCGTCGATTCGAAGCTTGGAGGCTCGAAGCTATGTTGTGTTACTGTAATAGAGGGAGACAGTGTTGGCGGCGGCGGGGCAAGTGCTACACCTCCAAGCTTCGGCGGTGGTTGAACTTGCTAATGGTGATAAGAGAGAAGTGGGTGGCCGGTGGTGGAAAGAGGCCTTCATGTGACTGGTTTGAGAAATAGATACGAGGCAGAGAGTATATAAAAGTGTATTGTGTATATATCCCCCTTTCCCAAAAACCCTTGGCCTAATCAGTAATTAGTGGAGTATTGTATATATATAAGTTTGTTTATTATGTGGTGGGTTCGGTATAAGATCGTGAGCTGTTATCGAGCCCGTGTTCTCGATTCGTCTACTATAGTAATCTGTTTTGCAATTCAATGTAACCCTAATTATGCCCTTGTAGAGTTATTATAGCTTTTACGAATTTTTTTGCAATACCAACGTATACGTGTTGTCAATAGTTTCTGGGAATGCAGTTTCCTAACAAAAATAAGGTGATAGTTTTTCTTATACTTTATGTCGATGACATTCTACTCATTAGGAATGATGTAGGGGCATTGTCATCAATCAAGGTTTGGCTGGCTAGTACTTTCGGTATGAATGATCTAGGAGAGGCGAGCTATATCCTTGGTATAAAGCTCTTTCGAGATCATAAGTGAAAGATAATGGGATTATCTCAACCTGGTTATATCAAAAATGTGCTAGCTAAGTTTTACATGGATAATTCAAAAAAAGGTTTATTACCTTTCAGGCATGGTTTAGCATTCTCTAAGGACCAGTGTCCTAAGACATAACAGGAGAAGAATTGCATGGCAGGAATTCCCTATGCCTCGGTAGTGGGGAGTCTTATGTATGCGATGTTATGCACTAGACCAGATAAGCACATTCTTAAGTACTTGAGAAGGACTAAAGATTACATGTTATGTATGGCGACGATGAGTTGATTCCAGTGGGATACATTGATCAGACTTTATGTCAGATAAAGATTCAAGGAAGACTACATCCGAACATCTCTTTACCTTGGGAAGTGGTGCTATTAGTTGGAGGAGCATTAAGCAGAAATGCATTACAAACTCAACTACAGAAGCTAAGTGTGTGGCTACTTGTGAAGCCGCAAAAGAAGCTATTTGGCTCAAAAAGTTCCTCATGGAACTCGGGGTGGTACCAGCGTTATTGTCACCTATTATGCTATATTATGATAATAGTGGAAAAGTGGCTCAGTCCAAGGAGCCAAGGAACCACAGAAAGGGAAAGCACGTAGAAATGAAGTATCATCTCATTCGAGATATAGTCCAGCGTGGAGATATGACTGTCACCAAGATTGCTACTGTTGACAATCTTGCGGATCTATTTAAAAAGGATTTGCCACAGAAAGTCTTTGATCGTCATCTCGATAGTTTAGGTCTCAGATGTAGTGGGTTATGAGTGTAAGTGGGAGTTTGTTGGGATTGTGCCCTCAAATCTAGTCTTTATGTATATGACATTTGGCATTTTATATATGGATATCATTTATACATTTAACTGTGTATGTTTTATGAGATGAATGTTTGTAATCCTTAAATATCATAGTGAGTAATTCGTGTGTGTATGAGATATGAATTACTAGTCTTTGATATTTAGAATTGTCACAGTGGAAGATGAGACTGGATGTCTTATCAGGTATACATTGTAGCATGATAATTGCCATTAGATGGAGTGATAAATCTAAATCACTAGAGTATAACTCTTAGTTAATATGCTAGTGCTTATAATGCATTGACAGACCATAAGATTCCTATTGATACATAAAACTGTCAGCAGTCGATATAAACTCATAACTTGTATAAGGTACGTGTTCGTAATCTTGAGACAATTTTGGACACAAACTATAGATATGATTGCTTTGACTTACCAATCAGTGAGGTCTTCAAGATCAACACCTGGGTATCTTGTGTAAGTCATATTCATAGGATTGTGAACATATATTGTCAAGATAGAATCTACCCTCTGATAAAGAGTAAGCATTCCCTTGAGAATGTTATCAAGTTGATTGCTGAGAACTATAGTCTTGTTGATAAGTAGTTAACAACATATGTTGATAATCAGAGGTGAATGAAACTCAAGGAATTGAAGATGCACTCATCATTTAGGTTGATAGTAAGAGTTATCCGACTACCTGAGTGTAATTGTGAATGCTGACGGCAAAGGGACATTAGTGTTGGGATTGTGCCCTCAAACCCGATCTTTATGTATTTGACATTTGGCATTTTATGTATGGATATCATACTTATATTTCTTTATATATGTGTCATGAGATGATTAATGTAATCCATAAGTATCATAGTAGGTAATTCATGTATGTATGAGATACATACAAGAGAGATATGAATTACTATTCATTGATACTTAGAACTTGTCACAGTAGATAATGAGACTGGATATCTCATCAGGTATACACTGTAACATTATCAACTACCATTGGATGGAGTGATGAATTTCAATCACTAGAGTATGACTCTTAGTTAATATGCTAGTGCTTAGAGTGCATTGACGGACCATGTGATTCTTATTGACATATAAAAATGTCAATAATCAATAGGAACTCATAACTTGTATAAGGTACGTGTTCTTAATCTTAAGACAATTATGAACACAGACTATGGACGTGACTGCTTTGACTTACCAATCAGTGAGGTATTAAAGATCAACACCTATGTATCTTAGGTATGTCACATTCATAGGAATGTGAACATATATTGTCGAGATAGAATCTACCTTCTGATAAAGAGTAAGCATTCCCTTGAGAATGTCACCAAGTTGATTACTGAGAACTGCAGTCTTGTTGATAAATAGTTATCAACATGTTTGGTAATCATGAGAGGTGAATGAAACTTAAGGAATGGAAAATGTAATCATCATTCAGGTTGACAGTAACAGTTATCCGACTACCTGAATATGATTATGAATGCTAACGGTAGAGGGACATTAGTACACCATGTAAGTCTAGTTATCACTTCGGATATGTTCTTTTGCGTTGGAGTGCAGTTTCGCTTTATAGTGGAGTAAACATTAATTGATCAGCTAGTTAATTTGTTGATCAAAGATTTTAATCATGGGAATTAATAACTGGTCTGAACCAACAATAAAGAGCCTCAAAGGTCCCACTCTTAACTCCGCAAGAATTCTTAGAAGGCATATGAGGATTGAAGTTTTGATTGATTGAACTATGTTCGATCGATTGAAGTCTGGTTCAGTTTGATTGATTGAAAAGCTTCGATTGATTGAATGTTCGATCGATCGAAAGAGCTTCGATCAATCAAAGGTAAAAGTTGGTTTGGAAATCTATAAATAGGGTAGCTACATATAGAATAGTTTGATCATCGTTTTTATTCACACAAAGCTGCAGAAACTATTTTAGGGTTTCCCAACCCTCGATATCCTCTCTATTTGGGTTCCCACCAACCCTAGCCATTCGGGGAGCATTTATAGGAGACATAAGGATGAAGATCATCTAGAGTAGGTTACTGGAAGTTAAAGAATTCAGAATTGGGGTTAAAGACCTCGAGGTACATTCTTGTCCCTCTCTTGTACGCATCTATAGAATTGATAAGTAGTAGATCCGGGCATACCAATAAGCTTTTTAAACTTGTTTTCTGCTACGCATGATTTAAAATTTTTTATAAAATAAATCCTATAATTAGTATACCATATAAATCTAGTTATTGCTTCAGATATGTTCTTTTACATTAGAGTGCAATTAGCATTATATAGTAGAGTTAAGGTTAATTGATCAATTGGATAATTTGCTAATCAAAGAGTTTGGTCATAGGGATTAACATCTGGTCTAAACTAATAATAAAGAACATAGGAGGTTCCACTCTTAGCTCCGCAAGAATACTTGGAAAGGCAGGAAGAGGGAGTTCGATCGATTGTACATGTTTCGATCGATTGAAGACTGGGTGCTTTCGATCGATCGAAAATGCTTTGATCGATTGATAGTTCAATCGATCGAAAGTGTTTCAATCGATCAAAATCCAAAGATCGGTTTAAAAACCTATAAATAGCAGAGTTGCATCCAGAATTAAGTTGAATGACGTTTTTACTGCTCCAACTCTCCAGAAACTATTTTAGGATTTTTTTAGCCTCGTCCATCTCTCTATGAGAGTTCCCACCTACTCTAGCTTCTCTAGCAACTATCCATAGGAGTCATAAGGGTAAAGACCATCTAGAGGAGTGTCACACCCTCTACTTTTAAATAACATAGAATTTTCCACACCCCAAACCCGTATAAATAAAATGGAATTTCCTCATGACCCTTAGCCAGACTAGCTCCCTAAAATGAGGTTGAACAATACCTCTTCTTTTCTTTTTATTCTTTTTCTCTCTTTCTGCTTGGCTACCCCCCTCCATTCGCAGCCTTCATACATGGATATAAATATATACACAACTCTTTTCCTCTCTTTGGCCACCACGTCACTCTCACTCTCTCTGTTATTCTCAATGTTTTTAAAACCGGACCGGTCCTTGAACCGGAAAGGTGACCGGTTCATCGGTTCAACCGACCGGTCCGGACGGTTGAACCATGATGTCATAAATATTAATAATAATTAAAAATATAAAAAATACATATAAAAAACAAAAAAATATATACAAAAAAGGACCGGTTCCTGGTTCAACTACCGGTTTTACCGATTCAACCGTAAATTCTACCAGTTTTCAAAAATTCGAACGGTTTAACCATTATTCCCGGTTCATTCGCGGTTCGGTAGACGGTTCAACCGGTTTAACCGGCCGATTCAGTTCGGTTTTTAAAACAGTGGTTATTCTTATCTTGTCATAGGCACAATGATTAAACTAATGGATAATATCAATACATGTTTATCGGCATCATGTCTTAGATATATCTAGAACTTGTCCATTTAGTAAGTCATAGGTTGGAGACTTATCAACTGGGAAAGTTCTGGATATAACTGGCTTGTGCACTTGAGATGTAAAATATAAAGGATAGTTATCCTTTTATGTGCATGAATCAAAATAGGTATTTTATGGGTCGAATATTCTTATATGACATTTTATTACTATTAAATAGTACCCATTTAGTTCACTACATTTAACACACATGTCTAATTAAATTAAGCTAAGCCTTGTGTCCCAATCAATTGGAGTCTGATACATGAAATATTTGAGGGTAATATTATGTTAGTTACTAACATCTGACCTACTAAAAAGTACCACATGTGTCCCATAAGTGATGTGAATATCATAAATAATTGCATAAAATACAGGTTATCACAAGGAGACTACTGGAATTTGAAGAAATCAGAATTGGGTTCAAGACACAAAGGTAATGCTCTTATCCCCTATTCCCAACGCATCTATATAATTGATAAGTAGTAGATCTGGGCATACCAACAAAGTTTTTGAAACTATTTTTCCGTTGTGCATGATTTTAAGTTTTTCGAAACCTAAATCCTTCACTTTGATCATCATCTAGATAATTTAGGTCTCTGATGTAGTGGGTTATGAGTGCAAGGAGGAGTATGTTGGGATTGTGCTCTCGAACCATTACTGTGTGCATGAGACATTGACATTTTATATATGGATATCAGTTTACATTTTGTTATGTATGTTTCATGAGATGGTTGTTTGCAATCCTTAAGCATCATAGTAGGTAATTCATGTATGTATGAGATACATACTTGTGAGATGCGAATTACTATTCTTTAATGCTTAGAATTTGTCACAGTGGATGACGAGACTGGATATCTCGTCAGGTATATACTGTAGCATGATTAACTACCATTGGATGGAGTGATGAATCTCAATCGCTAGAGTGTAAGACTCTTAGTTGATATGCTAGTGCTTATAGTGCATTGATGGACCATGAGATTTTCCTATTGACATTGATTCGAGATGAAAAGTGCATATTCATAGCATATTATATGGTCTTTTATTCATACTTTTATCCCCAACGTCCCCATATTTAAGTGCATTCTAATAACAATGTTCTTTTTATTGTGTTAATGCTAAAATATATGTTTATGCATTGTTTTATAGGTATTAGAATGCAAATCAATGAAGTAGACCTAAAGAAAGTGATTTTGGTGAAGAGAACAACAGAAGTAGCTGAGAAAATGTCATTTTTGACAATGAAGACTTCAGATTTGGAAGATTTTCCCAAAGATATGAAATGTAGATCTTTAAGTTACAGTCGCGTGGCCGCAAACAGGAGGTCAATCTGAGGTCCGAGTGAAAAGTTATGGCCATTCTCCCATCGGTGCGCAAAGCTGTCAAAATCAGAGAGTTCAAGGGCTTGAGGAGAGTTCAATCGATCGAACCTTCGATCGATTGAACTAAGCTTGATCGATTGAGCTTTATTTTCTGCCAAAAGTTGTGTATAGTCTGCAGGAACCCTATAAATAAGTCATTTTGGTACCAGACGAAGGGAGGACGCTCCAGAACGCAAAAAATAGCAGTTTAGGGTAGTTTTAGGGTTAGATTAGGAGTAGATTAGGTTAGATTCTTATTTTTCTTCCTCTTTTCCATTGTTATATTGAAGATTATTGAAGATTAAAGTTGGTTTCATGTTTATTACAAGTTATATTAAGATTATTCCAGGTTTTTCTTTTTCTTTTCCTTTTCTCTATTTGATTGTTTATAATCTAGCTATTATGATTACTCTAGTTTGTTATTCCTGTATTAGTTTAATCATGTTTTCGTAGTTTAGACGTTGGAAATATGTGATGAAATATTGATTCTTAGCCTCTACTATGTATGATATAGAAAACTTAGGCTCGATCGATCGAAGATATTTTGATCGATCGAACTAAAGCCATAGTCAAGCGATCGAAGACATTTTGATCGATTGAAGGATGATGCTGTCCGATCGATCGAGAGCGCTTCGATCGATCGAACATGTTAATTCCTGAGAAGATTCTTTTAAGTATTTCATGACTTTCTGTTTTAGAAATCTGTCATCAAATTGTCTCTATAAGCTCAGTTTGTCACAACAGTTTTTAGAACTTAAAGCCTTAAGGCTATTTTCTTCAATGACTTTTGAAAACCACTTTGAATGCTAACACCATTTAGAGTGCAAGTAATAACCATTGTTTTAAACTGTCTTCCAAGTATTTTAAATCAACTGTGATGAGGTAGTCCCGGTCATAAAAGGGCTATTGATTCTTTATCTTTAGAAAAATACGGAATGCTGAAAATGAATGAACTCTATAGAAAGGTAACGAATGTGCATGGTAGATGGTTAGGATCAATGTGGATTCACGTATTTCCAACACCTTTAGTTTATTTATTTAGTTAGTTATGTTTCTATATGCTTTAGTTTATTATTTAGTTTAATTTAATTAATTAGGATTCGTTAGAACCTTCACTCCCATAATTCAATTTTGCTTTTTTTCTTTAGGTTGTAACTTAGTATATATTCTTCCTATTCCTTCCCTGTGGGATCGACCTGGACTTATCCAGTATTACTTGCACGATCACCTACACTTGGGTGCTGCACAAGAGTGCACAACTTTTTAGTCGTGTCAGACATCTAAAACTGTCAACAGTTGATAGGACCTCATAACTTATATAAGGTACGAGCTCTTAACCTTGAGATGATTATGGACACATACTATAGATGTGGCTGCTTTATTAACTTACCAATAAGTGAGATCTTCAAGATTAACACCTGGGTATTTGGGTAAGTCATGTTCATGGGGTTGTGAATATATATTATCAAGAAAGAATCTACCATCTGATAAAGAGTAAGCATTCCCTTGAGAATGTCACCAAGCTGATTACTGAGTACTACAGTCTTGTTGATAAGTAGTTATCAACATGTTTGGTAATCATGGGAGGTGAATGGAACTCAAGGAATAGAGGATGTAATCATCATTTAAATTGACACTAATAGATTATCGGATTACCTAAATATGATTACGAATGTTGAAGGTAGAGGGACATTAGTACAATCATGCAAGTCTAGTTACTGCTTCAGGTATGTTCTTTTGCATTAGAGTGCAGTTATCATTATTTAGTGAAGTTAACTTTAACTGATAAGTTGGTTAATTCGCTAATCAAAGAGTTTGATCATAGGAACTAACAACTGGTCTGAGCCAATAATAAAGAACTTAGAAGGTCCCACTCTTAGCTCCATGAGAATACTTCGAAAGGAAAAAGGGGATAAACCAATTGATTGAAACAAGTTCAATCGATTGAAACCAAGGTAGGTTCAATCGATTGAAATAGGTTCAATCGATTGAAATCTAGGTCGGTTAGGAAATTTCTAAATAGGAAGACTTGCGAGACAGAAGTTGTGGTTCGTCGATTTAAGCTCTCAAAAGGTCTAAACCTAAATATAAGTCCTCTAGATCTTCCCCATCTCTCTAGTAGGGTTCCCACAAGTCCTAGCCCTTCTGAGAAGTGTTCAAGGAGACATGAAGGTAAATTCTAATCTCTACACATCTATAGAATCAATAAGAAGTAGATCTTGAATTTTTAATAAAGTTTTGAACTTTATTTTTCCGCTGCGCATGATGTTTAAGTTTTTCGAAACCTAAATCCTTCACAAGCACCATCCTAGCACTTCCTTTTCTTGGCTACCAAGTGGCTTATACTTGGCACCATACCAAACACACCTTCCTAGCAATTTTCTCTAGTGTGTAGTTGTCATGCCCCGGAGCAACAAAAATAGAGAAAATAAAATTCATTTTTGGCTCCGTAGACCATGACTGGTGAATGTCACGTAATTGTCCACACCACGCAGTTCTAAACAATAAATTAATAGATAATAAAACTTCATCTAATATAAACATGATAAGCAGTCACAGTGATTGCTACATCAGAGTTTCAAAGTAAAAATGCTAAAGTCATATTGCAACACATGCCTAGTTACCCATCATAATAATAAAGACAAGAATAGTACTATAATCTATCCTAATCTTTAGTTGGCGTAAATAGAGTCGTCAGCATAGTAGTCCTGCACAAAATCTCTATCTTCAACAAGTCTATTCTCGATATATCCTCCCTCCGGATAGTATCCATCGTTGTACGGTTCATTGCCTACAACATTATAGATAGGGTAGGCTGAACGGAGAATGTCTGGGCATAAAAGGCTGTAAGCTTATTGAAAGCTGAGTGAGTAGAAACTAACTAAGTACCAATTATATGAAGTAGTTACAATCTTATGAAAGGATATAAGATATAGTTCTACAATAGTATCTTCACTTATTCAATCCATTCGTTTTCTGATTCCACATCTTATTATACAGGAACCTATCATAATCGACTGATTTACGAACAAACTCGATAAAATACCCATGGATACACCAATGCTCTATCCACCACTTTTAAGAACATATTCACAATCTACCACATGTCATGAATATCATGTCAGTCCATCCCCCGCTTTTAAGAACATGTACACAGTCCGCCACATATTAGGGATTTAACGCTTTGAGCAAAGACACATCAGTATTTTATTGCCACGACTTAACGACATCTACCAGTAATCCCGGTCTACCACTTTCAAGGACATATGAACAATCCACCACTTTTAAGGACATATGATTGGATTACCAGCTATCTTAGAGCCATTTAGTCCGGTCCACCGCTTTTAAGAACATATGATTGGGAAAAAGGGCAATCGATTGGTATACCAAAATTGGTAATCGATTGGGAAGAAGTCCAATTGATTAGGACACTAAGTTCATCAACAGACAGGTAAGGTTCATATATGTATCTAGGGATAGTATCAAGCCTCGTATATAACTAAACATACGAAAATATAGGGTATTACAGTAGTTCACACTCACACACAATTATCTCCTACTACATATTGTATGATAAATAATAATACTAATATATATGTGTATACTAGTGTACAAATATTGCAAATGCAAATACTAATTATGAAATTAATATTCATAGATATGGAAAAAGTATTTTATTAAAATACAAGATGCTATAAGTATCGCTACCATCGGCGGCATTGCCTTCAGCACTAGCACCACTGGCGGCATTGAGTGCATCGTCTCCTCCATTATCACCAATATTAGGTTCATCAGGGGGATATCGAGGATGTGATCTTTCAGGAATCTAGCATTATCGACAACATCACCACGGGTTAGTTTTGGAACCAGTACAAGTACTTCTATACGTCCTCTGGCAATGACATTTCTCAGACATATGATAAGATGATGAATGCATACGTTCCAAAGTTCAGGACTGACATATTCCAATGCTCACTAGCTCTCTCAGCCAGTTTTCGATAACAAAACTGAGTATCCTCATATCTTTTCGAGGAAACGAAACAGGGATGAACACCAGAATGGAAACACTAATACAAGCCATAATTGGGGATGTGTACTTACTGTTGTCACAAATGATGTTTCTTATGTGAGGCATTACGAACATGAACACCGCTATTGTAATGGAGCCAATTAGAGTACCAAAGCCATTTCTGATACACCAGATTCACCGGATATGATGATGTTTGATTGTCATGAAAATGTAGATCGGAAGACTTTGTAAAAACCTTTATTTTATTTAAGGGTAATTTTGTAATTTGGACCAATCTGGATCTTGGTTCGGGATAATATATTTAAAATTTTGTGCATTTTGGTATCACTAGTTGTACATTTGGGCACATATGGGTACACATGTATGTGTAGATATTCGTGTGTGTGTGTGTGTGTGTGTGTGTGTGTGTGTGTGAAACACCAAATCAACCCCCAAGGTCACATCCCACCTTTTGGGCTACACCTACCAACACACACAACTTTTTCTCTCTCCTCCTCACCGAATTTGTAAAAATTGACACCGAATTATAGAATCAATCTAATCTAATCTTATTATATTATAATAATATGGAAGCCTCATGTGCCATGTGGCACAAGGAGAGGCAAGATTAACAACATTTTATAATTTTACTCATTAAATTACTCCAAACATCTTTTCTTATTTAGCATTGAATTCCTAATAATAAGTCTATTATTTTATTATGTGTATTGAATTTGAAATGTTTGAAATTGAGATTTTGTGTTTTCTATCAAATTGACAAACTTTAATTTATTTATTACAGTTTATGTTATATACCATCACTGTATCTGATAATAGTTGTCCCGTGTATTGCAAGGGTTAAAAAAACTAGTATATATTATAAAGTGGAATCAGAAGTTTGCCACGTGGCAACTCTGTGTTTTTTCTCATGATTTTTAATATATTTTTATTAATAAATTTTCAAAAATTGTGTATTTTTCCTATTTCACCTTATTTTATCATATTCGAAATTTCCTCTCTCCAAAATTTTGATTTTGAGATAATCATAGAATGTCACTTTTCCTTCTTCTTCTTCTTCTTCTTATCTAACCGTATATATATATATATATATATTATGTACACCTTCCCTTATTCTTCTTATCTAACCATATAGTTATATATATTATGTATATACATATATCTCATATATAGGCTTTTATATATTACGGGATACTAGATCAAAAATTCATATTTTATACATGCAAAATAGATATATACATATACATTGTATAAATCTTCCTTTATCTGCCCCCCCCCCCCCCCCCCCCGATCTCTTTCCTTATCTTTCACCCCTCCCTCCATCACCTCTCTCTCTCTCTCTCTCTCTCTCTCTCTCTCTCTCTCTCTCTCTCTATTCTCTTACGTTTCTGATTTATTTGTCATCATCTCTATCTGTTCTCACTACAACTTACCTTGCACAATTGATTTTTTTTTTAGGTTTCTCTGTGCCTCTATTTTAGGTTTTTTTTTTTTTTTTTAGTTTCTCATGTAATCCATGATATAGACATATATATATATATATATTCACATATTTGTTTTGATACATTCTGAAATAGTTGTCACCATATATTTATTTTCATACGTGGTGAAACAGTTTTGTCACCACTTACGCTGCGCAATCGATTTTTCAGGTTTGTCGTTTCCATATATTCTTGAACAGTTTTGTCATCTTATGTTTTTTTTTGTTCTCTAGTTCCTTACATGGTTGAGAAGTCTTATAGAATGCATTGAAATAATTACCAAAAAATACACACGATTCCCTTTTTTTTTCTTCTTTCTTTTCTATTTTGTTTGTTTGTTTATTTGTTTGTTTGTTTTTTGTTTTTTATTATTTATTTTTACAGTCTGTGACTCTGTGTTGATTCCTGATTCAACTAAATGTGCCATACTTTTTTAATTTACTGGCACATAAGAGTCCTATTGTGCTCAAACATATATATACTTTAAAATAAGGAGCAGTTGGCCAAAGGTCCTGACTGTGGACCATAATGGTAGATAGATCCCCATATTTTGTTTTTGTTGGTGCCAAAGGTCCCTGTGATTTTTAGCGGATGAAACTGCCCACTTTCCTTATGTTCAACAATTACACTACACATATAACACCTCAGCCAATAATTTAAGGAAGTTAGTTATTTTTTATTTTCCAAACTTTAAATTGTCATAACTTTTAAACTACAAATTATTTTTTCATAAAAATTGTATATTTGTAATATACAAAACAAGATCTATCAAACAAAATCCATGATAACTATAAAAAAAATGAAGAAAAAAAAATTAACAATGACATTGCTCAATTATCACTGTTTTAATCTCATTGTCATCTAAAAAAAATAGTGACATTGTCTGATTGCCCAAATGTCACTATTTTAATGTTACTATCATTGTTATACTGCACTATGAAATAAAGAAATGGAAAAAAAAAATAGTGACATTGCCCAAATATCATTATTTTAATGTAACTGTCACTATGAAATTGCACAATGGAAAAAAAAATTCAACAATAACATTGACCAAATGTCACTGTTTTAAAGTCATTATTTGAATGTCACCATTTCAATGCAAAAAAAAAAAACCCACTCCAAACAGTGACATTAATGACACTATTTTCATTTCGGCAAATGTCAACCTCCAAAATCATATCTCAAAACATAATCCAACAAAAAATAAATAGATCTTACAAATGGTCTTGCTCAACCCCCCATACACCATACGTTTTTGTATCAAAAAGAAATGACATCAACGGAAGCTTTACTCACATCATTATAGTTTTCATATTCACATCATCATCATCACTTCTGAATGGGTGTCCTTCAAGTTCAGTTCCTCAACGAGACAGAGATGAAGAGGTCATGGATGAAGCCCTAGCTTTGTACAGACAAACGCATAAGAGGACTTATAACACCCGCATGCATGTTATTGCATTTCATTACATTGTCATGCATGATAATTTGATGTGTTGTGCATTTTGGCACATGTTTGAGTGAGTTTAGACTCACGAGTCGATTTGGGTATCTGTGTTAAAGAACCCTCTGAGACTGTAGTGATTGAGGATTTGATGTTGTGATGTCTCTCCGAGTATGAGACGGTCACTGTGAAACACTTTAATTGTTTATCTGAAATTAAATGTTTACCTGTGTATTTTACTATCTGTATTATTTTCTGGTTTAGAATTTATATCTGTTGTTAGTTTTAGTATCATGGTGAGGGCGAATTAACACGCTATTAATTTGGTAGGCTAATTAGCAACTTCGGAAACGTCATGTAGAAATTTGCGTTTTAGCAACCAAACGGAGCTTAGTCAGAAACTTTTATAATTTTGAGGTTTCACTTGTAAAGCTATGAATTAGCTGTGTAGAAAGTTTCAGAAACTAATTAGGAGTTTTGAAAACTCGTGGAGAGGTAAACGTAATTCCCGAGAGTTTTGCCTATATATAGATAGGACTGAGTGGGATATTTTGATAAAGTCTTAACCTAAGTTCAAGAAAGAGGCCAAAGGAGATTTTAGTTGTTCGAGCTTTTCGACGTCAAACGATGACCTTCTGTCCGTCTGATTTCTTCTAGTTTTCATATTTAAACTCCTTGAGGTAAGGGCTTTGTTTTGATACCCACTAGGGCCTGTTTGGCTAAGTTTTCCAAAAAGTTATTTTCTAGAATTTTTCATAAAAGTTAATAATTGAAATTCTGATCCATAGGAATTGTACTAGACGGTTTTCTTCACGTTCTTTGTGCACGGGTTTTCCTTGGTTTGAATTATAGGAGCGTAAATCGGAGGTGAGTGATTCAACTTTGTATTATGGAATGATTGCTTGGCGTGTATTCATGTTATGTTTGAATAGCATATATTAATTCATAGAGATATGTTGTGTAGTTCATATTGGGAGATTATATTGATAAGTAGGCCCAATAGCATGGTGAAATATTTTAATTACTGTGGGCATGGTGATATGTATTTGAGCATGTTGAGTTGCTTATTTGGGTCAGAAGGAGCGCGTGGTCACTAAGCCATTTTGTGGACCTGATATAGGCATTAAGGTCGCACGATTGAAGAGAAGAATCGTGGGTCTTACCCTTTCGCGTGGACTTATTGGCGAGAAGTCGCGGATTGGGAGTATGGAATGTGCATGTGAGTCTCCCGCGACTAGTATGAAATGTAGAGATTGTTAGGGATATATACTAAAAGCCATGCTTTATGTAGTTGATTTATTATTTATTTAATAAAATCAGTTAATCCATTTTTATGATAATCTGTGTGGGAAATATTTGTGTTATATTGTTTATTTAATATTATGCATGTGTGTCTTTCATTCTACATAGTAGGTGGTTTGATGTGTAGAGTTCAGCTTACACACGGAAGATCAGACCATCGGATCTTGTAGAATGTAAGATTTTGGTTTACAGTCTTAGATAGATTGGACACACCATCGGTAGGACTGCAGCATGGTGTTGTAGTAGGTTTGTCTTGACTACGGAAAATGGTATAGTTTCAACTCACCATGCTGGTACACTTTGTGTATTAAACGGGACCGACTTGGGGTAATTATCTTTATAATGACTTATAAGATAATTAATACGTCATGACTATTATGAGTGCTTATGATCTAAATCCTAAGTTAATTTATAAACATGTACATTTGATATTTACACTTTGATCCCTAAAAGGGTGAGATCCTTAAATGGGTCAATATCTCATTGGATTGGGTGACAATATTAATTGTGTGGTGGATATTAATTAATGATGGAATTCATGTCTCAATTTTGGGATTGATGATATCCCCTTGAGACAGTTTATAAGTTTTGATTATGCCAAACCCTGAAGGTGGATTTTGTATTCGACATATCAGATAAGTTAAGCAGAGGATCTCAAGGAATTTTAAGAGATTAATTAAATAAGATTGTCAGTAATTACATTTAATTAATGGATATCTGTAATCTTAACATGGGGAGATAATAATCATTTAATAACATGGAGCTCGAAATATATTTTTGAGATAAGGGTAGGAGTGCAATTATAATTCTTTAGTGGTATGAATTAGAATTTATGAAAATAGAAATCTGATTCAGTTCAAATTAGGGTTTCCTAATTCCATAAGGAAGCCTATTCCTTATTGACTTATTATGGTCCCTATCGTAGCCTATATATATGTTGCTTTGGCTCTCTCCTCAGTTTGTGTTTTTTCATCAAGAGCATTATAACTCGGAATAGAAAAGAGAGCGTAAAAAGAGAGAGCAGAAACATAAAGGATTTCGAAGGAGCCCACACTCAGTTCGATATTCTGGCAGCAAAGGAATACGGTAGAAGATCGTGAACTGTTATCGAGCTCGTGTTCTCGATTCGTCTACTACAACAATCCGTTTTAGCAGTTTAAGGTAACCCTAGTTCCGCCCTTATAGGGTTATTGTAGTTTTCACGTAATTTTTGTAGTACCAACTTATACGCGCTGTCAACGGATTCTGGGAATGCAGTTTCCTAACAGAGATGTGAATGCGAGCATGTTTATCATTCATGTGCATATATTATTTTATTCACTAAGCAGTAGCTTAAACAAATCAAAATATGTGTGGTTATTCAAATAACCATTGCAGGTATTAATGTTGGCGAGGAATCGCAGAAGTGAGCACGTGGTTTGTGGGAGTTTACTTAGAAGGCGACTCAATGCGTTAACCTTGTAGTTTTGTAATGAACATGTTGTAATAAGAATCCTTATGGTTTTTAGCTATGTTTAACTAGTATGTTAGAATGGATCTAAAATGTTATAATAGACTATAACATGCTGTAATTATGTCTTGGTAATATTTCAATACAGTTAGCATCACTTGGAGTGAGTTTGGTATGTGTGTTTAATCCCTAAACAATTAGAGAAAGCTTTTAACTTAGAAAATCTGCAGAATGTGTGCTGCTGCCATAAACCAATCGACTGGTTTGTAGAGCAGTCGACTGGAGCCTCTTTTCTAGCAACTCACTGCATCGTTTTATAGAGGATCAGTCGACTGGATCCCCGACACAGTCGACTGGGTCCTGTTTGCAATCAGATATTTTGTATCTAGACTGGACTTTAGTCGACCGGACCGTACCAGTTGACTAAAATTTTGGCGCCCCAGTCGACTAGGCTTAGAAAACAGTCGACTGGATGGGGTCTCAAAACCCAACGTTCTGCTGGACCAGCATCAGTCGACTGGGCACGAGGTGCAGACGACTGGACTGCTGCTTTAAAAAAAAGTTGTTTTGTTTTCCGCTGCGTACGTTCTTCAAACTAAATTTTGGGAACGTTAATGAATTGGTTTAGCCTCGGTGGCGTGCCACGGGCTTCGGTTCTGCTATTATGGAACCGGGCTGTGACAGGACTGATGGTTGGAGGTAGAGAAGATGATTGCGGTGAAGATGATGCTGGCGGCAGTGGGGGAGATCGATGTTGATCCAGATCGTCGGTGTAGAGAGTGATGAGATAGAAGTCGATAAACAGAGTTACAGGGAGAGATACTGTGGAAGTGAGGGCAATTTTGTCATCAAAATTTTTATAAAAAATTACTTTAGAGGGACTTTATGCAAAAAAAAACGTAAAAATTATTTGATCTAATGCCATATATAAAAGGAGGGTGGACCTTTGGCTGAATGGGTTCAAAGCGAGGGAGTTTTCACCAAATTTTCCTTAAAAAAATATATTTTTGGAAACGTAACTTTGTTTTGTTGAAGATGTAGAAACGTAACTGATAATATTATACATATACATTGTAGATTTTACATAATAAATAATCATATATAAATATATTATAAAGTGGAATCAGAAACTTGCCTCGTGGCAGCTCTGAAGTTTCTCTCTCTCTCTCTCTCTCTCTCTCTCTCTCTCTCTCTCTCTCTTTATTTTTTTTAAATCATTTGTTATATATATATACACCAGTCAGGCTCTAAAGAGGCCGCCCTCTCTTTATTAAAGAGAGGGCCTCTGTTTTGACCGTCGGAAAACACGATCCAAATGTCAAAACAGAGGCTCTCTCTTTAATAAAGAGAGTGTGCCCTCTTTAGAGCCTGACTGATACATAGTTCAAGATATGTTTTTATAAAATCTCTTTTCTTCCAAAGGTAAAGTGTAATTAACCTTTTTATTTATTTGTTTATTTATTTAAGGTAAATTACCTTTTACCCCCTGTGGTTTACTCTATGACACTTTATCCCCTGTAGTTTAGAATGTAATACATTACCTCCCTGTGGTTTTGCCTCTGTGCCACTTTACCCCCTGTAGTTTGAAATGTAACATATAACCCCCATGTGGTTTGCCTTTGTGGCACTTTGCACCCCTGTAGCCAAAACAAATTACATAAATGACCAAAATGTCCTCTTCTTCTTCACTCTAATATACATGCTACACACACAGATGATTGAAAAATCCAAAGTAGCGAGGTCAATTGAAAAAATCAGAGCAGTGATTGTAATAAAAGTTTTAAACTATTGAATCTGTAGTTATGAAAACAACATTTCAAAGAAATACAATGATTTTTCATTTTTATTTTGAATTTTGATTAGATTGTTGGCTACTTTTCCAATAAAGTAGTACGTTATACATAGGTGGGACTCTTATTTTCTCTCTCTAGAACTGTCTGATTTTTCATTGACTGCTCTATTTTTTTCAATTATCTGTGTGTGTAATAGGTATAGTAGAGTGATAAAGAAAATGAGATCATTTTGGTCATTTAAGCAATTTGTTTTGAATAGATTTTTTGCTACTTTTCCAATAAAGTAGTACATTATACATAGGTGGGACTTTTATTTTCTCTCTCTAGAACTGTTTGGTTTTTCATTAACTGCTCTATTTTTTTTTAATCATCTGTGTGTGTAATAGGTATATTAGAGTGATGAAGAAGATGAGGTCATTTTGGTCATTTAAGCGATTTGTTTTGACTACAGGGGGGTAAAGTGTCATAGAGGCAAACCACATGGGGGTGATGTGTTATGTTCCAAACTACAGGGGGGTAAAGTGCCAAAGAGGCAAACCACGGGGGGTGATGTGTTACATTCTAAACTACAGGGACAAAGTGCCACATAGGCAAATCACAGGTAGGGATGGCAATTTTTCCCGCCCTGCTGGACCTCCGCCCCGCTCCGCTCCTAATGGAACGGGTTTGGAGGAGTCATAATATGAGTAAGAGTGGATTTGGTATGGAAAAATAAAAACCCTATAGGAATCGTGGCGGAGTTGGTATCCATGAAAAACTACCATTTAAAATCCGTCTCGCCCCGATTAAATCATTAAGTTACTAAACTGTCTTCATAGTTATAGTTATTTACAAATAATCATGGCATATATATACATCTCTTTCTCTTCAGTATTAATATTTAAATTCTGAATTATGATTAACAAATTTAGAATCATTTGTGTGAGTGATTTTGAGGAAATCAAGCCAAATTTTAAGTGGGGTTTGAATTATAAAAGAACATTTAATTTTGGAAAGGTGATTAGCAAACGGAGTAGGAGTGTAATAGGAGTACCCGATAGTAAACGGAGTAGGAGTGGAGTAGGAGTTGATATTTTACTTAAACCGGACGAGGCGAAGTCGGAGTAACCGATAGTAAACGAAGTAGGAGTGGAGTAGGAGTTAATATTTTACTTAAACGGGACAGGGCGGAGTCGGAGTAGGAGGAAAATAAACGGAGTAAGAGTTGGTATAGGGGATTCCATACCAACTCTATACCAACTCCGACCCATTGCCATCCCTAGCCACAGGGGATAAAATATAATTTACCATTTTTTTTTTGGGTAAATTATCTTTTACTCCCCTGTGGTTTGCCTCTATGGCACTTTGCCCCCTGTATTTTCAAATGTAACACATAACCTCTCTGTGGTTTGTCTCTGTGGCACTTTACTCCCTGTAGTTTTGACTGTAACACATATCCCCCTAGTGGTTTTCCTTTGTGGCACTTTACCCCCTATAGCCAAAACGAATTGCTTAAATAACCACCAATATTGGGGTAAAGTGCCACAAAAGAAAACCACTAGGAGGGTTATGTGTTACACTACATGGGGTAAAGTGGCACATAAAATTATGTGTTACATTTAAAACTAAAGGCGGGCAAAGTATCATAGAGGCAAATCACAGGGCAAAAGGTAATTTACCCTCTCTCTCTTTTTATTCATTCTTCCAAACGGTGGAATAGGTACACCTGTTAGTTAACAAGCTGCAAGAACCTTGACCAAAAAAAAAAAAAACAAGCCCAAGAACACTATCTCTCTATCTCTCTCTCCTCAATTCACGCTTTGCACTAGACATCATGATGTGGGACGAATGGGACGCCGATTCTCATGAAAATGAAGAATCGGAACAACAACACTCTCATCTCAATTTCGATTACTTCTCTGTTCTCTCTAAATCCAAAGTAAGCCTCCCAATTAGTGTAATATCGTATTTACTTATATATATATATATATATATATTGCAAAACTAGGGTTTTATACGATTAGCATCACTCTGACACCAGGCTATATGCAAATAATTTGAACATTAAACAGACGCACACAAATTTTGTTTTCCTCTAAGAAATTGGATAGGGGCTTGTTTGGCATTTTGAATATTGTCGATTCTGTGTTTACCGGAATTCAAACTTTGGTGCCATTTGTTGCAGCTTGTCATCTCCAATTTACAACTTATAGCTTAGAAATAGTTGAATGAAGTGTTTGTTTGTTGCGGCTTATAGATTTATTCCAACTTATAGCTTTTTGCAACTTATTTAAAAACCCAAAAAAGCTAACTTATTTGAAGTTGGGTTGGATGTGATTCTGAAAAGCTTAAAAGCTATTATCTGTCTGATTAAGCTGCACCAAACGGGACCTTTCTGGGTTTCTGTAAGTTTTGTAGTTCTAGTTCCGAAATTGATTTTTATTTCCTTTTCTAGGATCACTATACAGTGTTGGAAGTGGATTCTGATGCTACGGAGGACGCAATTCGATCAAACTATATCCGTCTTGCACTGGTTCATATTTGCTTTCTCAATTCTCTTCTTTTACATTGTATTAATATTGCAATTTACATTGCTTTACACTTCTTTTGGATTGAGAGAAATGGAGAAAAGAGAAGAGGAAAGGTACCACTTTCTCTACATTTCTTTCGTTTAGTAAGTTAAGTGGGAAAGAGTGGGCGTAAGTGGAGAAAATAACCCACCTTTATTCTATCTAAATCGGAGAGATTCTTGAGAAAAAAAGAAGAGACTCATAATAGTCTAAAAAGACCAATACGTCCTATATATTCTTGGCTTTTCCAAAATATATCTATGGAGTATGTGGCTCGTCTTTTGGGAAGTCGACAGCTCGCCCGAGCGAGCCACTCAGCGAGTCGTCGCTTGAGTGAGCGAGAATGTAGTGTGTTTAAGTGGCGAGATCGCTCAAGTGGGCAGCTCGAGCGAGGTCGCATGAACCAGTTTTCCTAATTCGGTTAGGAAAGTGTTCCAACTTCCTAAAAGGGTTTGGAAGTCTTGGGCCTTTAAAAGAAGATCGTAGAGGACATTTCCGAGTGTGTGATACATAGGAGAGCCTTTTGTGAGCGATAACCATATATATATATATACAGAGAGAGAGAGAGAGAGAGAGAGAGAGAGAGGAATTTCTTTGTGTTTGGCTCTTGGGGTGTTCCCAGATTAAGAGCTTTAATTCCTTCTCTGTAATCTTTTTCTTCATATAGTGGAATTCTTCGATGTGCTTCGCCTGTGGACGTAGGCAAGTTTGCCGATCCACGTATATTTGTCTCTTGTGATTGCCTTTCTTATCATTGTTTTCCATGTTTCATCTACGGATTCTTTTGGTGGTCTCGTGCATAACAATATCCCTAATTGGGGATAAAAGAGTAAATTGTTTTTTAAGTACTTTCGTTTCTTCTCATCTTTTCTCTTATTAGAGTTAACCAAACTAGAGAAAGTTGTATTTCTCTTCTCTTCTATATTGTCTATCTAAACATGGTAGAGAAAACTCACATTCTCTTCTCTTCTCCTCTCTTTTCTTCTCCCCACTTCTCTCATTCCAAACTGAGTGTTCTTAACTAGGTGAGTAGTTCAAGTTATATGAATAATGAAATGTTCACTTGTTCAAGCATCTTATTTTGTCAAATGGGTGGTTTTGCTTTGGACAGAAATGGCATCCTGATAAGCAAAAAGATCAGGACAATGCCACCACTTTCAGGTTTCAAGAGATAAACGAGGCTTACCAAGGTCAGTATTGTGCTGCTTCAGTTTTAAAAGTTTTCCCCATTTTAATTATTTTTCTAGCTGTATCTGTTGCTAAAAGCTATACATGTATATGGCTAAATATAAAGCCTGTGGTGTAGATTGATTCCTGCATTTCTATAGGAGTTTGGTGACCATAGAAATAACTAGTTTGCTAAATTTTATATATGTTATAGTAATTTAGGAGTGTGAATTGTGTAGCTTGGAGTTTTTTGTTACTCACTACAAGTTAGAAGTTTATAAGGTCAGCAACTTTGTTGGTTTGGGATTGAGAGATACTATTCGGAGGAGTAAGAAGTTTGGACAGAAGGCTTTGGGTAAGTGATGCACGGGGGTTGATTATGTGGTCATTTAATTGCTGAAAGTCATCTTTTGGTACCTTTGTTGGAAAAATCTCATTCGTGAAGACAATTTTGATGGTTATAGTGTTGCATTTCAAATTGATGGGGGAGTGAGGAAGATGATCGATGGTTCAAATAAGGATTTTAGTTTCCTATGAACATGATGAATTTGGAGGCCAGAAATTACATTTGTGAATCCAATTTTCTGTTTGTTGTATCACATTTCAAATCGATGCGGAGGTGGGTGGAGTGGGGAAGTTGATTAATGGTTCAGACGATGGTTTTCGGTATCTTTTGAAGCCACAAATAATTTTGAGATTTAGTACGCCGTATGTGGAGGTTTTGTTTTCTTGAATTTAGTAGGGTGGACGAGGATTTTTTGTGTTCAGAAAGAGCTTGAATCAGTGTTCTTGGTGGAGTATCTTCAGAAAAATATAAGTTGAAGTTGGTTTGGACTCTATCCTCTCACTGATGTTTCTATATCATTGATCCCTATTTGGTGTGATTTGAAGCTTGGTCACAATCTATATAATGGGCCGCTTGACTAACATCAATATACTTATAGTAGATAGTTCACGTGCAACGCGTAGGTGGAGATTCTGGAGACAAATACTTGTAGTATTTATTATCAGCTAGCTATGGAACTTGACATTATTTTCCATCTATCTTAACTTGCTTTAAATTATTTCATATTAGGTGGGAAGAATTCGCAGGCTTTGTGGTTTAATGTCTCAAATTCCAAGTTTTTTTTTTCCTTGAAGCTTCAATGTTGCAACTTGTTGGATTGAAGTTTTTTCTTTCCAATAAGTACTTATAGAAGATTTTTTGAGTTCCCTTATCTTACCATCCAAGTTAATTAAGAGCTCATTAGGGTTAGCTTTTAAAATAATCACTTTTTGGAATGAGAGTGTATTTTTTTTTTTTTTGGTTAAAGCTACTTTTTAAGCTTTTAAAAGGAATCATATTTTTTGAAAGTGTGACAAAGCTAATCCAAATGGTGTTGGCCCTGGAAAAGCTATCTTAAAAGGGCTCTATATTGACCGAGTGATGCTATAGGGTTTAAGGGTATCCTCTTCTTCCTCGTCATGTCACCTCTTCCTACTCTCTTCTGTCTATCAGTCTTCCTACTTTTATAGTTCACCCCTTCAGCACATTGCATAAGCAACCGGATTTGATAACAGCTTTTATTTCCACAGTATTTATTT
Source organism: Hydrangea macrophylla (assembly GCA_033977485.1). Classification (NCBI taxonomy): domain Eukaryota; kingdom Viridiplantae; phylum Streptophyta; class Magnoliopsida; order Cornales; family Hydrangeaceae; genus Hydrangea; species Hydrangea macrophylla. The sequence goes on along the minus strand of CM066994.1, from coordinate 110,711,972 downwards.
TTTGTAGTACTACAATATTTTTGCAGTTGTGCCTACTTCAGCCATATCATAATTTATAACTATATTTATGACCTCAAATCAGGCAATCTTGATGAAGAAAAGTAGAAGAAGTGGTATACCATGTAGCTGAGTTTTTTTTTTTCCAAACCTTATATTTATTAATACTTCTTGAGACATATCCTTCTTGTGTTGATGAACCTACAGTTATCATACGTTAAGTGACCAAAGATCTTCCACAAATGTACAAATGTACAAATTTATTTGAATTTCAAGCGTTAAGAATCGAGCCGTCGTTCTCATCCCTCTTTTTTAGATTGCACACTTTTACTGCTGCTATGATTGATGACTTCTATTATGACTTCTCTTTCTATGTTCCAAATATTTTGGAATGCTATGTTCAAAATTCTTACTCTAATGCAAAGGAGGTGTTTTTTTTTTTTGGCCATTCCCTTTTGATTTTTGGTGAATACCGGATGTAACAATACTAAGAAGCAGCTGCTCGATGCATGTGGGTGGCTTTATGATGAGGAGCATGGCCAAATTATTGGTGGTTGAGTTATGGAACGAGAGCTCTACTATCGATGATAGTACGTAGTAGGTGGTGGCCAATGTGAAACTTGTTTAGGTGGACCATAAATAGGTGGATTAGGTATTGTTCACTTGGACATTGGGAAATTTGTCTAATTGTTCTTGTTCTTGGATGATAAGAATTTTCTACGTTGTTATGTTTATTAAGAACCGAGATTCACGTTAATGAATGCACATCATAAGCTAACAATTAAGTACTCGAGTAGGTTTTTTTTGCCTCCTATTGGATTCGTGGCAATTTTAGGTGCTTGGCTAGACTGAGTAATTCCATGGTCGTGATATCTAGGTCTTTGGCTGGTTTAGGGCACTTATCTTTATTTAGACGGTGGAAGGAAATATTATGTAGGGGCTTGCTATCGCAGCTATCCTACTTCATTCATGTTGTAAGAATAGCATGTGTTCTATTTTAAATGAACAATAATAGTCACCGACACCTTGGGGGGTACTAACTTTATTCTACGAGCAGGGGCACTGAAGTAATTTACGTCTAGGCCTTTGTAAATTTACTTTAGTGCCATATCCCTTTTATGAAGTGGCATGGGCTTTTTTGTCAAAGTGCATACCTTTATATTGTCGACAAAATGTGAACTAGTTTGTCAAAATTATGATTCATGAATCGTACCAAATCGTAAATCACGAGATTCACTTTTTTCTTATTCTTTTTTTTTTTTGAAAAACACACAAGTACAATGCTTAAAATGAACAAAACAACAATTTAACACAAGTTTCATGCAATATCAAGGCTCAAAATATTGAAAGTTTTCCACTTAGAACTTAAAAATTAAAACTTCGAAATTCAGATTTCTAAATTGTGAATTGTATTGAATCATGAGTCGTATGGAGTAGTATGAAATTCGAACCGACTCGGGAATTGACTGATTCTAACAACCATGCTTTTAGAAACGTAGTAGGTTAGCATTCCTCCATTATGCATCTAACCATTGGATTTTTCGATTCTGTGTTAACAGTTTTGAGCGATCCCGTCAAAAGGCGAGAATACGACAAGCAAGGGATGCAGAACATCTATGATTACAACATCATTGTGAGGGTTTTTTTTACTCTGCCTTCAAATTTCTGATAACCCTATTTACATCTTTTAGCCTTCTCTTGATCAAGTCGACATTAATTTAGTTCCTTCTCTGCTGAGTGCAGGAGTACCTTCACCGTTACAAGGGTCTTATATTAACATGCAATGGCCTCGGAATGAAGCATTCAATATGGTGAAAAACGAAAACACGCAGAGACATCCTTTGCAGTACATAAAACATTTTATTCAGGATGAGGATCGGCAGTTTGGATGTAGTAAGGGGGTTAAAATTACCTTTTCGCCTTGTACAAATGGAAAATGACAAGTATTTGTGTGTGTATAATGTAACATCTTATACTTGTCTTTCAACCTCTTTTAAATGGTTCCATTTGTATAATATCACCCTTTTGAGGTGCTTAAACAAGTGCAAAAGAACTTTATGCAACATTTGGAAATTTTATGAACTGGATTAGTCCTTTATGCCTTGTGTTGTAAGGGTGGTTTGTGTACTTGATCTTTTTGTGCCCCATGAGTGAACAGTTTAGGGTATCTGCCATCTGGTTTCTAATTGAACATATTTAATTGTGCAGCAATTTCAGAGTGATTAATATGGGGATGTTTAAAAATATGGGGCTAAATGTCATTCTCCCCATGTTAATGCCAAAATTTTGATATTGCTACGGTTTCAAAATCTTGTAATTTTGGAATATCTGCTCCAATGGTATATCTAAATAAAAACGGATTAATTATAGATACACCTCATATGGTTGGTGCGTTTTTTTAGTTTGCTATTTTGTTTCAAACACATCACTAATACTCCACATGATTTGGATTAATGTGCAATCGTTTTAAATTTAACGGGACTAAATTTTGTAAAGATGTTTTAATGTTAGGTAATACTTGGGGGTGTTTCTGTAATTAATCAAGCAAAAAACAAATATACGCACTTATGTCCGGTTAGTTTGAACAAATTTACATACGGTTGCACATTGGGATCCACTGTTGGCAAGACATTGGGAGGATTTTCCCAAGCAGTTTGATCATCTGCAGCAATGCTTTTCTGCACTTTTGGTAATCGTCCAAATTGTCCATTTGAATGCAATACTAGAAAATTCGAGTCTGGGTTTCTTTCTATGGTTGAGTAGTGAATCTGTTATGTATATTTAGCATAGGAGTCCATGCTTGATAAAACATAATCTAAAAAAATTACTGTACTTGTCAATTTAACATAATGTGATTTTCGTAAAAACCAGATAAAAATGCAGAGTTAAAACATAAAGAATTTTCAATAATTTGGCGTATAATTCTCAAATTCTTAAGTTAAAACATCTAGACATACTACCCAACTTGATGTAGCTTCTCTTACTATTTTCTTTGATGGGTTTAGTGAGGTAAAAAAAGAAGAAAACCTAGGAGAACCTTTTCCTTTATTTGGTACACTAGGAAAATGATGAAGAAAATAGAAAGGAAAAAAGAAAATATATCAGAAATAAATTAATATTTTAAATTTTGTTGGTCATTTCCCCTTCCTTTTTTTATTTTTATTTTTTTTTTGAGGAAGAGATTGGTATATTAAAGAGCAAAATCAGCAAGAATAAAAGTTTCAATACAAGGAGGACACATACCTACCCAGGACTGGCTGTCCTCAAAAGCAAGACTATATTTAGCCAGCTCATGTGCAGCTACATTGCACTTTCTACTAATATGATTCACACAAGAGACATCAAAAAGAGCAAGCAACTCTTTCACATCCATAATAATATCCCCATGACTTGCAAAGCATTCACTATCATCATTGACATCTTTAACAATCACCAAGGCATCAGATTCAAACACAACCTTCCTAATTCCAATCTCCAAAGCAAATTTGACCGCTGAGCGTAAAGCGATAGCCTCCACCATTGTTGCCGAGAGGCAAGGATTTTCCTTTCTCGCAAGTGCACCAATGACCCTTCCACAACTATTTCTAGCCACCACACCGATCCCCGTGAGAGCTCCCTCACAAGAGAAAGAACCATCACAATTAACTTTAACTAAATCTCCCTGAGGTGGACTCCACATTGGCTGAGGGATGCAAAGAAAATTTTCAGCAAAAATTGGATTAGATGCTTCAAATTCTTCAACAAAAGACCAAATCTTTTCAACTGCCACATCCCATTCAATGTTTTGTTTGTCATGAACAAGAGAGTTGCGAGCTATCCAAATAAACCATAAAGTGTAGAAAATAATAGTCTTCATTCGCCCCTTGTTCTCCCGCATCATGACGTCCAACCAACCATCAAAGCTTTGGAAGTGATCATTCAAACTCAAACAATCGTTAAGAATTCCTTTCCAAACCTTTCTAGCCCATTTGCAGTCTCTGAGAGCGTGGATAATAGTTTCTGGCTGTCTCATACATCTGGGACACCAAGAGACATTACCAAGACCCCTTTTTGTAAGGATTTCAAAGGTTGGGATAATACCTTTAAATGCCCTCCAAACAAAGTGTTGGACCTTTGGGGCAGAAGGGGTGTGCCAAAGAGACTTCCATGTTTTCACCATAGGAAGATGTGATGAAGGACCCTCCCCACCAGCAGCTTCTTCATTCCACGAAGAAAGAGAGTGGTAAGCACTTTTAACAGAATAAGTACCATTGGAAGTTCCTTTCCAAATGCGAACATCATCCCTATTACAATTGACAGGAGTTTTAAGAATCTGTTCAGCTTCAAAAGGGAGAAAGACCTGCTTCACTAACTGAGAATTCCACCAATTATGGTCAGCTTCAATAAGATCAGCAACCTTTGCATCATCGTGAAGTAAGTGGGGTGGTGAGACAACCTGATTAGAACCTTTTTCTTGGAGCCAACTATCTTTCCAAATCAAGGCTTTGTTGCCCTTTCCAATCCGCCAGATAAAGCCTTTTTTTAATTCATTTGAGAAGCCTCCAACATTGTTTCCCCAGCAACGCAGTGTTGAAAGAATCAATCTTCCGAAAGCCCATTCCCCCACTCCATTTGGGTTTACATAAGGAGTCTTTATTGATCCAATGGATCTTTCGTTTTTCAGCATCACTAGACCACCAAAACCGATTAATCATAGATTGAATGTCATAGCAGATTCCAAGGGGGATTTTGAAGCAACTCATAATATATGCCGGGATTGCTTGAACCACTGATTTAATAAGCACTTCTCTTCCTGCATATGAGAGCACCGATTCCTTCCATCCCTTAAGTTTTTTCCAGATCCGATCTTTTATAAAGTTGAAAACTTCCTTCTTCGACTTTCCAATGACAGTTGGCAACCCCAGATATTTTTCATGATATTCCACCTGTTGAAAAGACAAATTGTCAAACAGACGTGCTCGCTGGTCACCAGGCACATTCCCACTAAAAACCACTCCCGATTTGTCAATGTTCACTTTTTGTCCTGAAGCCTTCTCATATTTGTGGAGCACCCCTTTGATAGTTAAACAATCCCGCACTGTTGCGTCGCAGAAGAGCAGGCTATCATCAGCAAAGAACAGATGGTTAATCCGGGGAGCTTGTCTGCAAATAGCAACACCCTTCAAATTTTGGTTCCTTTCTTCATGCTGCAATAAAGCCGACAAGCCTTCTGCACAAAGAAGAAACAAATAAGGAGACAAAGGGTCCCCTTGCCGAAGCCCTCTAGATGGGTTAATGAGACCTTTGGGAGTCCCATTAATAAGGACAGAATACTTCACCGTGGTGATACACGCCATTACAAGTTTGATCCATTGCGGGTGAAAGCCCATTTTATTCATCATTCCTTCAAGGAAGCTCCATTCCACCCTATCATAAGCCTTACTCATATCCAATTTAAACAAATTTATTGAGTGTAGTTTTGCTCACCCCAAAATTGCTCACATTTTTTTACCCTCTTTCCCATGGCTAATGCTGTGGGATCCAGTACTTTACACCATTAATTAATTCTCATTTAATCCTCCCACTGCATTAGCCAATGGGAGAGGAGGGTGAGCAAATATGAGCAATTTTGGGGTAAGTAAAAATGTATTCTTTTCTTATTCTACAATTACATTTGAAAAGATTTTCAATTTTTAATGTTGCTTAAGCATGAAATGTAGGAGAAAACATATGGAAATTAGTTTTCCTTCTTGATTTCCTTTCTCTTTTCTTTTCTTTCTCTAAACCACAAACCAAACATATGGTTAAAAAGCAGTGAGAAGTTAACAACATTAAGCTTAATCTCTCTTCTTTTGAATAGTTGTAAACAAAACTAATGCTGCTTTCAGTAGAGAAAATTCACAATTCCAATACAGCTAACTCATCAAGAAGTTCAAATGCAGGAAGTAACTTCCTCTCTCTACACACAAACTCAACCAAAATGCCCCACGAATTGGGATCTGGTTTGAACCCCAGTTCCGCCAATCCAAACAACATCATAACTGCGTCGGAGACCATTCCAGCCTCGCAAAGACGGGTCAGTAACTCATTTGAAGTAGCAAAATGAGGCAAAAAACCCCGAGAAATCATCAAACCCAATAGCTCTTTCGCCTTCCCCAATTCCCCTTCCTTGCACAATAAGTTCAAAACAATCCTATAACTTGCTTTGTTCAAAGAAACACCCTCATAAGGTAACTTCTCGAGCATTCCTAGAGCCTCTTCAAATCTACCTCCTCTGCACAACCCTCCCAGAACCACATTAATGGTCACAAAATCGGCTCTGCACTTGTTTTGTTTCATCTCCGATAGCAAATTTAAAGCTTCATCGAGTTTCTCAGCCTTACAAAAGCTATTAATCAAGGTTGTATAGCCAATTGTATCGGGTTTCAGCCCAAAACTCTTCATTTCATTGAAGACCTCATTGGTCTCCTGCACTCTTCCCTCTTTGCATAACCCATTCATTAAAGTCGAGTAATTGTATACATTTGGGTCGCACCCATTTTTCTTCATGAAGTCGATTATCTTCTTGGCTTGATCAACTTTACCAGAACGGCAAAACCCGTTAATCAAAACATTGTAAGTTAATGCATCCGGCACGATCTGATCTTTCGAGACCATTTCTTCGAAAAGGTCAATTCCTTCTTTAAGTCTTCCACTTTCACAAAGAGCACCAATCAAAGTTGAGTAAGTGATCAAGTTAGGATAAGAGATTTCAGAATTCTTCATGTCCTCCACCACTTCAAAGGCTGATTCAAGATCCCCATTCTTGCAATGATGCTTAATTAAAATATTGAAAATGCAAGTGTTGGGCTTCAAGTTGAGGTTCTTCTTAGCATTCAGAAGAAACGTTCGAGCCAAGTCAACTTGATTCGATTCGACCAAGAGATTGAGACAGGTGCTTATGGCCTTTAATGACGGCTTTTCACGAACAACAGTCTGGATAGCATAGAACATCTCGAGCACTTTTTCATGGAGAGAAGCTTTAGAGAAATGCTTCATGAGGTTAAGGAATACGCCTTCATGAAATTTACAAGTTTCATAAGTCATCTGATGAATTAGTGCATCAATGGCCTGGAATTTCTTGGATTGCGCGAGCTTATGGAGAATAGTTGCATAGGTGGCGTTATTTTGATTAAAACCCTTTTGTTCTGATGCCATGTTGAAAATCTCTAGCGCACGTTGTGGATCTTTCTCACGTTTTATCAAGTTGACAGCAGTATCGTGAGAGAGAAATTTGGTTCTTTTGGGAGCTTCCGACACGACGGCTCTGGATTCTGTAGGAGGGTCTGGTTTTGATACATTGGATTTGAGGAACTGCAGAGGAGAGATCCATGGAACTGACTTGGTAGAAGTGGAAAATGAACGATGTTTATGGCCAGCAAGTTTCATTAAAGTCATGGAAACTGATGACAGTATGGTTTAGCTTCATCATCTGAAGAAGATGAGAATCACATAATTACTAAAGTGCATGACGAGTATTTGACTATGTGTGACAAAGGAACAGAACAAATATAAAAACCTATCCATGCCAATCATTTTAGCTTTCTCACATCAACCACCACCATAAAACCCAGAAATCATGATGAGATATTTGTCTATTAGATATAATATAACGGAGATGCAACACATCATAGAAGCATATCAATAATCAAATAAATTCACCACAAATGGAACATAAACTAAAAATAGAAGTACACAATATATACATACTAAAGCATAGAGGACATATGAAAATTATCAACCAGAGATGCTGAAACACTATAGGAGAAAAAATACAGATGCGGGCAAAAAAGTGTCAATCATTTTGTATAGTTAAGAGGGAAGCCTCCTCATTCCTCAATACATCGTAATAATAGAGAGCCTTGCGTACATCTTTAAGCATCTCACCTACCCAAAATCCCGCATATACGCCCATACTACAATGGACTTCGACATGATCCAACAAAGCAGAAGCCTTGCGCATTGGGATGGGATTTGGTCGCAATGTGTTCACTAATGTTCTGCATTTAAAACAAGGTATCTGTAATTTCCTATGTTTTATAGCATCCAACAACAGATAACAGGACATTTAATAGTTACCTGAAATAGGCCTTAACGTCATTGCACCATAAACTGACACATACAATTGAGTATTCATACAAAAGCACATCGATACTGGAATGATAATGCCGGATATGTAACTGTTTAAAATCACATCTACACACATAATTAACACAACCACACACCCCCCAACACACACACACATTTGTACAAAGTTGGATCCAGAGGGGGCAAGTAGGGGCGACCGCCCCCGCCATATTTGAAAGAAGAAGAAGAAGTTATTTATACTTGAAATATTCGAAAATATGTTTTAAGCTTATAAGCTCACCCCTCTAATTTATTTTTTGGAAATTATCAAGCTCATCCCTAAGCATTCCTAGATCAGTCCTGGTGTGCATATGTGTGTGTGTGTGTGTGTGTGTGTGTCAGGGTTTTGTATCTGATAGCAGAATGACTGCCTTCACTAAGATTACAAAACTAATTGAGACCACCCCCCCAAAAAAAAAAAAAAAAAAAAACATATAAAATAATAAATTTGAGGTTTTCAAACTGAAGAATTATAATCCACTTAGTTCAAGTATTTCCACGAACAATTGCAAACAAAAGGAAATAGGAGATCAAATTGAAAACAATCAATATAGGGTTTGTATGGCAGTGCTCAAACTCTCAATTAATATAGGGTTTGTATTGCAGTGTTCAACCTTCGAATATATAATTGAAAGTTTCAAAATGAACAAAAGATAGTCCTCAATACAAATCCTAACTCAAAAAATTAGTAAAGAGAAGCTTGAGCAAAAAATAGTAGTGTTCTTGTAATCAAATATACAATGCCGTACCACTAAGGGGCAACCCAAAAATATATATATATATATCATAAATAAGGCAAAAACATGGAAGCAGAATCAAAAACAAAAATGGGTTTATAATCCCATTAATCGATTACCTGCAGAGCAGTGGGAAATCACAACAGGAAAGACTTATAAGCTCTTGCATATACAAGCTATTGACATTCCATGCTGTGATGTACTGATTCAGAGGTTGATATACAGAGAGAGAGAGAGAGAGAGAGAGAGAGAGAGAGAGAGAGAGAGATTGGGGAGAGTTGCTGACTTGCTGTATGGAGAAGGGCTACAGAGAATTGGCGAATAAGTTTGGGATAATCATCTCAATTTGAGCCTTTGAGGCTAGTGAAAAAAAATAATTTTCAGCCTTTTTTATGTCTTGTCTAGACTCTAAACTGGGGTGATTTCCTGATAATTTTAGGATAAATGGTTCATGCATATAAAATGTGTATATAAAGTGTACACATAAATATTTGGGTTATTAATTTTAATATATCTATATATACAGGCATGGATCCCAGCAAAATGAATAGCTTGGTTCAATAATTTTGATAGATCTCATATATGTAGGCATGGATCCCACCAAAATGAATAGTTCAGATATTTATATGCACATTTTATGTGCACATATCATTATCCTACTTTTACACTTTAGAAGTTTAGACAACCATAACTTTGTCACTCTTAAAATGTGCACTTGTCATGCTTATTTATTTCTTGGATTCCTACTACTCAGATTGTATGTGCGCGTTCATATATGTGGCATGTCATCTAGGTAAGTCATTAAAAAAAAAAACTTTTTGGGTAAATTTTTTTTTGTTTCATTTTGTTTTCGAGATGTATACAATTATGGATTGTAATTGGGGTAGTAGGTTATAGACCCTAAAAATTATTAATATTTGGCCATTTTATAAAAGAGTAATGCTATGCTTCTTAAATTTCTATTCTAGAAGTGCTTTTCAAATGATGTGGCACTGGGACAGGTAAATAACTTGCAATCAAAACTCAACACTTCTCACTGTATTAGACCTTGGCTCACTGCCACATCATTTGGGAATCCTTTTGGGATAAAAATTTGGGAAGCATAGTATTGCTCTTTTTAAAAAGCCCCTCGTTACTTTTTTTTTCAGCGAAAAGCTCATCTGACAGATAAATTATAGTATCTGTTGAAAGACAGATAATATTCACGAATCAACCATAATTTTATCATTTTTTGGCCTTTTGGGATGATTTTTTTTTCTTGTGTTTTATTTATTTCTTTAAGATCTACGTATCGAACTTGAAAAAATTTACAAAAAAAAGTTAAAATTAAAAAAAAATAAATAAATAAAAAAAAAAGGTTACAACCTGATTTTGAGATTTTATCTGTCTAACAGATAACATTATCTGTCAACTTGAAACTAGCATAACTTTCTCAATTCTTGGGCTTTTTGGGCGATATATATATTAATTTTATATATTTTTTAAGATCTATGCATCTATGGTGCCAATTTTGTGAAAGAAATATTTTTTATCATAGTTATGCGAAGAAAAACAATACTCCGTACAATTTTCTATATTTGTTTAATTTTTATATTTTTTTCCCGAGTATTATCATAGTCAATATTGATCTTGTTTGATAGATCTCATTTTGCTGATTCCAAAATATCAAAATTTACGAAAAACGGATTTGTAGAACCAAAGTTATAGCAATTTTCAATTGTTTAGACAAAAAAATAACTTAATGAGTTAAAGGAAAGTAGCATAAGTTTTAGTTTATAAGGGTTTTATTTGAAGAGGCTATGGCCGAAGTTCCCAATTAATTTTACCACTCTGAAACGACGTCGTCAAGTAACGCTTGGTAGATGATAGCACCGAGATATTTAGTACCAAGGACCTGTTTGGAAAATCACAAAACAGACCTAGTTCAATCCCACTACTATTTTTATTATCTAGTTCTTATATGCAAACTAAGAGGTTGCTTGGAAAACAAAGAACCGGTTCTGTAATTCAAAAGTGAAGTGGTTCTATTTTTTTGAGTGTTTGGTAAATATCTACTTATAGCATAAAAGTTTGTGCATAATCTAATAAATTGATAAAACTGGTTCTTTATTAGACCATCATAACCTTGGTTCTCTTAAGAACCAGCTAAAACTTAGACTTGGGGCTGAATTAGTTCTATTTTAAGAGAAAATTTTTGCTCACCCGAAAATTGCCCACCCATTGATCACTCAAGTACCTCATTGGGTGAACATGTGGGATCCGCTACTTTTCATGGATTAAAAAAGAATAAAATAATGTGAAAACAGTGGATCTCACATACCCAACTAGGGATGGCAATGGGGCGGGTTTTCCGGGTTCCCCGCCCCGCCCCTAATAGGTAGGGTATGGGGGGGCTTAAATGGGGGTAGGGGCGGGTATGGGGGGGAATTTTGTAACCTGAGTCGGGTTCTGGTCGGGGTCGGGGGTAGGGTCGAAAACCCCGAACCCGCCCCGAATATACTTAGATTTTACAATTTTGCCCTTATACTTTGTATTAATACCATAAATACTAGCAATATATATACATACTACTAGGTATTAACTTTAACAAATGAAGAAGACCAAGCCGCCGCAAGCTTCTGTCTCCACTGCTTCTCGCCGTCGTCGGTTTCCGTTCTCGCCAGTTGCCATTGAAGCCTAGGACATCTTCTTACTGTCACTCTTAAATCTCATAGAAGAGGTCAAGAGGACCATTTCTTTCTCAAATTTCAAAACCCTACCTTCCCAAATCAGGTAAATTTCAGGCTATGAAACCCTAATTCCCCAAATTTGTTCGTGTGTAATGTATGTGTGTGTGTTCGTAATCGTGGGTCACTGTGTGTGTTCCGTATATATGTATGTATGTATTGGTCTGAGCCTCTTTTATTCACATCTATATATATATATATATGCATTTATATACAAATATGAGCCTCTTTTTCACACACACATATATATATATATACAAATCTGCGCCTTTTTTTTCACATATATATGTGTATATACATATGTTTATGTATTTACATATGTGTTTGAATTTCATTGTTGATATACATACCTATGGGAAAAAATTTCTAGAAAGAAGCCACTGATTGGAAAAAAAAAATTGAAATGTTAATCGGGGCGGGGTCGGGGTACAGCTAATCGGGCGGGATCGGGGTCGGGACAAGCAAAGAGGCGGGGCGGGGTCGGGGAGACAATCACATTAAGCGGGGCGGGGGTGGGGGAGAGGGGCCCCGTCCCATACCCGCTCCGTTGCCATCCCTATACCCAACCAATAAGGTACTTGGGTGCGCAAAAATATTCTCCAGTTTTGTCAAACCAACATAACATTATGCTGATTTGTTTAAACAACCAGTGTTGAGAGTGAATTTAGATTGAAGAACTAATTCTGCACAATCAGGTGACCTTTACCGCACACTTGGGGGCTATTTAGAAAAGTAAAGAATTAGTTTTGTGATTCATAAATGTTCTGGTTTTACAAATTCAAGTATTTTGTAAGTGGTAATTTCTAGCGTAGGATTCTAGATCTAATCTAATAACTCTCTTAAAACTAGTTCTTTGAACTGAACCTAATTTAATTTTAAACTTTAACAAATAGACGTTTGTGCCTTCCCAAACAACCCCTAAAGCATTTCATTAATCATAATCACCAGAACATCAACGGGCAATATTACATTCACACAGAAGGAAACCACTTCTATTTAGTATTTCAGTTAGCACATTGCTGTGCAAAACCGTGCCTCTCACAGTTTGCACAGTGTTTTTCCTAAAATTGTTTCTTTTTTGGGAAAATTGATGAAAAGGTCATTAAGATGAGCTTTATTGAGATTAAGGACAATTTAAAGTAGACATTGAGAATAACTCATCCCAATGTCCATAGACCAAAATACCCTCATCTTCATCCTCTAACCCGTGCCAAAATCCTAGCCACCATTACCACCACCCACGCCACCTCCGGCGACCTCCGACGACCAGTTGTGTCACCTCCGACTACCTCTCCCTCGCGTCGTACTGGAGACCTTCGGCGACCTCCCCTTGCCTCCACCACCATAGCCCCCCGCCCTTTCTCTCTCGTCTATTAGCTTCATTTTCTCTCTATAAATCGTAGGACTGAGATATATCAGTCAGTATATATCGATTAGTTATAAAAATAGAAAGAAAATTACAGTGGATGATTCGTCTTCTCACTGTAGACTTTCTCTCTCTAACATTCTTTCCCAAAAATCAGAAATTTGACTTAGGATATCCTACGTGAATTTTCACTTATTCTGAAGGCTAGTCAACGTTCAAAATGCTCATTCAATGATTGTTTGCATCTTGGTGAATCATGATGTGTTGTGAAAGGGGATTGGGAAAGATATCTATACTATTTTCAAATGCTTGATGAGATTAAAATCAAAGAGTATTTTTAGTTGTGGACATTTAGAAATCTTAAGAGAAACTTCTCTTAAGAGTTTGACATTTCTTCATTTTCTCTCTACAAATCGTGAGACTGAGATATATCAATCAGTATATATCGATTACTTATAAAAAGAGAAAGAAAATTACAGTGGATGATTCGTCTTCTCACTCTAGATTCTCTCTAACCTTCTTTCTTAAAAATCTGAAATCCTAAGTTAAATTTGACTTAGAATATATCCTAAATGTTTTGAACAATTAAATGGCGATAATCTGTTTTGAAAAATTAAATCAGATCCAGATCTGGTTTTGTTGTAGTGATGGTGTTGGTGGTGGTGGCCGATGGTAGTGGTGGCGATGGTGTTAGTGTCATTGGCAATCTAGGTTTGTTTTGGTGGTGGGGGCGGCGATGGTGTTAGTTGTCGTGGTGGTCGCCGTCGTTGGAGTTCGCTGGTGGTGGTCACCAGGGTCAGGTAGAGGTGGTGGTAATGGTGGCCATGGGAGGATGAAAATGAAGTGGGATAGTTTAGGAAGATGAAAATATTGAAATATACTTGAAGAGTGAAATGTTGATGTTGTGAATTAGATCTAAAAAATAACCTTGGACTTTTGTCCTTGTAAAAATTATTGCTAATGTGCTGTCTTTTAAACCAAACTTATTACCTAAACCGACCTTTTTTTTTTTTTTACAATAACTGTGCAACTTGTGAGAGACACACTTTGCACAATAATGTGCTAACTGCACAGAAATGCTTTCACACACAGAATTATCGTCTAAGCGGTTTTCGAAATGAAAAAGGCAATGAAATAAAAGGTTCTTCCCCCCTCTCTCTCTCTCTTTACTCTCTAATCTCAATTCTCTCTCTAAAGTCTCTCTCTCTCTCTCTCAATGGCGACAACAATGGTGCCAGACAACCTCACCAGAGACCAGTACGTCTACCTAGCGAAACTCGCCGAACAAGCCGAGCGCTACGAAGAGATGGTCCAGTTCATGGAGAAGCTCGTCGCCGGCTCAACCCCCGCCGGAGAACTCACCGTCGAGGAGCGTAACCTCCTCTCCGTCGCCTACAAGAACGTGATCGGATCGCTTCGGGCCGCCTGGAGGATCGTGTCGTCGATTGAGCAGAAGGAGGAGTCTCGCAAGAACGAGGAACATGTTTCGATCGTCAAGGACTATAGATCCAAGGTCGAGTCCGAGCTCTCCGATCTCTGCGCTGGTATTTTGAAGCTGTTGGACTCGAATCTCGTTCCGTCGGCGACGGCGAGTGAGTCGAAGGTGTTTTATCTGAAGATGAAGGGCGATTATCATAGGTATCTAGCGGAGTTTAAGGTCGGTGACGAGCGGAAACAAGCTGCTGAGGACACTATGAATGCTTACAAGGCTGCTCAGGTAGTTAATATATTATATGTATTCATATATTTATAGATGTATAATTAGGTTTTTGAGTGTGTGTTTGCTAGGAAATGTGAATTAGGGCAAGTTTATGCATGCGTGTGCTTGTAGATTTTAGTAAATGTGCTTACTGAGGGTTGGACATTGTGAATTTAGGGCAAGAATTCTAGAATCACGTATTTGTTTATATGGATTACAGTTGTATTAGTTGAATTTTTAGGGTTTTGAGTAAGTGTTTACTAGGAATTGCAAATTAGGGCATTTATTTTTGCCTCTGCTTACAGATATTGGTAATGTGCTTACTGAGGGGGGCGTTGTGAATTTAGGGCAAGAATA
Source organism: Hydrangea macrophylla (assembly GCA_033977485.1). NCBI lineage: Eukaryota > Viridiplantae > Streptophyta > Magnoliopsida > Cornales > Hydrangeaceae > Hydrangea > Hydrangea macrophylla. Next base: position 110,696,945 of record CM066994.1, on the reverse strand, counting down.
CTTGAATATGCTTGTTTATATGGATGACTTAGTTGTATTTGTTGAATTTTTAGGGTTTGAGTGAGAATGTTGCAACTTGTGAATTAGGGCAAGTTTATTTTTTAGTCGGTTTATAGATATTATTAATGTGCTTACTGAGGGTTGGACATTGTGAATTTAGGACAAGAATTCTAGAGTTACATGCTTGTATATATGAATACAGTTGTTACTTGTCTCAGGGTTTGAGTGAGAGTATTGCAACTTCTGAATTTAGGACAAGCTTATTAACACCCATACATCTGAGTTAGTATTAGGTCCGTTTTAACATCAAAATTTTTGTTGAGTAGTGAGAGTTAGTGCTTGCTAAGCATTTGAATGTGGAGTTTTGATTTTTGTGTTGGTGCTTTTTTTTTTTTGTTGTTGAAGGACGTTGCGCTGGCTGATCTGGCTCCTACTCATCCTATAAGGCTGGGATTAGCACTCAATTTCTCTGTGTTCTACTATGAGATTCTGAATTCCTCTGATAAAGCTTGTAGCATGGCAAAACAGGTATTCATCACCCTCATCCACGGTGTAGTGTTTCACACATCTATAATTGTATTGGTGTCACGACTCACATTATTGTCGCATTATATGTGAATCTTATTATTTGTAGGGGTATCGCGACTCACATTGGCTTGGTGTTAAATCATCTATTCTTGTTAGTCAAATATCTTATTTGTCTTGGTATGTGTACTCCCATTAAAAGCTTTCAAAGAAGACCAAAAGGATTTGCAAACAATCGGGGATTACTTACAGTGTATGGGTTGTGAGGTAGAAAATTCATGCCTGCGCCATCTCTTGTGATTGCAAATATGTGACAGAAACTTCTCTCTCTCTCTCTCTCTCTCTCATTGTGGAAGGACATAATTGATCTACATATTTCCGCATTATCATGTGGCTATGTCTTAATCCCATTCAATTAAGGTTGGAAATGGTGTCTTCCCTTTTCACTTTTTGGGTTGGGAGGTGAGGCGCTCATCAAGAGTTATCTAGATATGGTATTGAGTTGGTATTTGACAAGTAGAGTTTCACTTTTGAGAGTCCAGCATTGAGCCATTGGGTCATCAATACGTGGGCACAGTAGTTTGAATTGAAAATTGTAGTTAATCGAATCTGTGTTTAGTGAGTTATTCTCTGTTATTGTCTGTGCAGGCTTTTGAGGAAGCTATAGCTGAGCTCGATACTTTGGGTGAAGAATCATACAAGGATAGCACTCTCATCATGCAACTCCTAAGGGATAATCTCACTCTTTGGACTTCAGATGTGACGGTCAGTGGATCTTTCTATATATAAACACACACACACACACACACACACACACACACATATATATATATAGTGGCTTGCTATGATACTACACACCAAGGTAGGAGCATAGCATTGTATTCACTTTTAAATGGCCAATAAAAGTCTTTGCCACCTCATTAAAATGAAGGCATTAAGGTAATTTTACACTGGGGATATGAATGTACTTTAGATCCTTTATAGAATTAATTTAATGTCCCTATTTGGAAAAGGCAAGTTTTTTTTTTGTCCATTTAAATATTCCTCCTTTTTCTTTTATTTTTTTATTATTTATATTTATTATTATCTATTAGTATGTAGCATTTCCCATACATATATATATATATATATATTACTGTTGACCATAATTCATGAACCCATTTAACATAGGGAACATATCACGAATATCTATAAATAATTTTATGCTTGTTTCTCTTGTTTGAGACAAGTGATGAATAGAGAATAATAGCGTAATATATGATGTGTGTGTGTGTACATGTTTGCGTAACAGAAGCATGTGAAGATAAATGTTTTGTCAGACTGCTTTATCTCCAACTCCATGTATTTCTGGCATATGTTTATAGAGCAATGTTGTTCAGAGATCTAACTTCACCTTGCATTTGGTCATCATGCAGGACCAGTTGGATGAGCCATAAGTTGTCAAAAGGCTAACCAGTCCTGTTAAAACTTTTCCTGTAGGAGGTGGGCTTTGAATGTCATTTTGTTTTGGCTGACTAATTGTGTGTTGATTGTAAATGGGGCTTCAACCCATGACATGATATTTCATATTCAAGACTAAACCTTGCTTTAGAATTCTGAATTGGTTTGAAATGGGTTTTTGAATGGAGTAGTAGTTGCTATATCTGCTGCATCTTCTTTCATTTTCCTTGTATTTTGGCCTTACATGCCATTTGAAATTTTGAATGCTCTAGAATGTTGTTTTAATTTTGATCTTTGGTCGAAAGTTCTGAACGTGGGCAGTTTGGGAAGGCGAAGAACCGCTCACATGTGAATTGATTTACTAATTCGAGTGTTGTCCCGTACAGGCGCCAAATATATTAGATTTAACAAATTATAACATAGATCTTAATCCAAGGCTCTAAGCTCAAGTATAGTTTGCGTTTATCCAAATTATAACATTGATCTAGATCTGCTTTGAGCTTTAGTATCTTTTTCAACTTGTTTGAGACTGGTGTGAATGTGGCAGGTAGGGGTGTATACGAGCTGAGCTGTACAATAAGGGTTCGCAGTTCGGCTCGATAACAGTTCGGCTCGGCTCGAGCTTCGATACAAAGCTCGTTTAATAAACGAGCCAAGCTTGAGCACACTTGGGCTCGGTTCGATAAGGTTTGCGAATAGTTCGATTAAGGCTCGTCTAGTAAGATCGTGAAAAATCTTTTTAATAAGTTTGATAAAGGCTTGTTTAATTTTATATATATATATATATATATATTTATATATGATAATTATAAAAATATAATATATGTATAATGCAAAATATTTAAAATTGAAAAAATATTGACATATTATAATGTGCATATTCCTAAATTCACGTGCCAAGCAATTGTTTTAGGTAAAAAAAAAAATACTCCGTATACATCAACAATGCTAGGGGGCACAAACAGGTTTCACACACACTTACAAACACACTTTATCTCTCTCTTGAGTGACACTATGAGATCTACTGAAATTATCCGAACCCCACGGTGCCACCCAGGGTAGAGATAGAGTGTTTGTGAGCCTTGTTTGTGCCCCAAATATTACTCAATATATGTATATATATACCAAGTGTCATTGAGCTTGGTCCGTGGGTTTTTGTTGGCAATTGAAACATGCTACTAAGGGTATACACAAGTTGAACTACTCAATAAGGGCTCGCGGCTCAACTTGATAACAGCTAGGCTCGACTCGGCTCGATAATAAACGAGCCAAGCTCAAGCTCGAGTAGAATGCCAACTATTAAAGCTCAGCTCCAATTCGAAAAGTTCAGAGCGAGTGCAGCCCTATTGGCAGGTAACTTGATCCTAGTCCCAATTATTTATGCAAGGATAAGGCTTTGTTTGATTTGTGAATTCATTGTAAGAGAAGAAAAAGCAATAAATAAGAGTGATTCTTTGTATTTTTTCCATGCTGAAAATTTTAAAATTTTTAAGTTTGTTTTTTCTATTATTTTTCCTTTCCCTTTTTGTTTTTCTCACTTGCCTTGGTTATCAAACAACAAGGAAAATGATTTCGTTGGGGTTTTCCTCTCTTTTTTTTTTTCTCACTAAATCTATGATTCAAACAGAAGAAAACAAGTTCTTGATAGATCCGTAAACCAAAAACAGAGTCCAAGTGTTATCTCATGCAAGAGGTATCTCACCTCATCATAGGTGCATGAAGAAACTTGATGCCAGAACCTCTGGTGTTGGGGACATAGTGTAACTTGGACTTTTTACCAAAGGAAAGAGATCAAGGTTCAATGAAGCCCATGCACACATAATTATCTGGGGAACTATATGTTCAAGATTTTAATATAACTCATATATTACAATTATATATTTGAAATTATTTGTCATTTAGGCATGGAAAAAATAATACTAGGAAAAACACGAGGAACTCATTTTCCTTTCCCTTACAAAATTCATGGTCCAAACAGAGCTAAGTGATCCATTCCATCGCTAATTAACTGAGTGCCGTATTACCTTCAAATTAAGGGCAGGTCATAACTATTATTCTAGACATGTAGACCATGCAGGTGCAGTACCCAGTTAATCACAGCCTTTACCCCTTGCACAATTCAAATGCTAGTATGATGATTAGTGCCAGAGAGAGAGAGAGAGAGAGAGAGAGAGTTATGTACAACCAAACATGATTCCACTTGCTTACATGTTTCTTATAACTAAAGCCCCCTTGCTAAGTATATAAGAATTTCAGTCCCTTGTACTGTTCTTGATCCACTCTAGGTACTGTTCACTCCCACCAATTATTGGCATGGCAATTACTTCAGGCACCCTGTGCAAAAAACATAAAGCAACCCAAGGGGTAAGAAGCAATCTTGATATCAAATATAGTTAATTCCTCTCTCTAAGCTGCACCTCTATGCTATGCTTAGTATATGAGGGAATAGGGGAAGGAAGGAGAGGGGTGGAGGGAAGAGAGTGGGAAGAAGGCAGAATCGGTTGTTTGGTAGGCTGGAAGAGAGAGAGAGAGAGAGAGAGAGAGAGAGAGAGAGAGAGAGAGAGAGAGAGAGATGCCTTTTCCCTCCGGAGTAATGCTACAACCACACCCACTTGACACCCACTCACAACCACTCCTGGCAGTGTTAGTGGGCCCCACAACGCCACCTAGGAGTTATTGTGAGTGGGTGTGAGTTTTTGGGTGTGGCGTGGATGTGGGTGTAGCATTACTCTTTCCCTCCGCGTCCACAAATTTCAATCCGTTCAAAAGTCGAGAGAGAAAAAACTCCCCTCATCTTTTGGACTTTTTGCCATTCAACAAAAACATTTTAGTATTAACATAAGAGTATAATAATGCTTATTCATCAACTAGAAAACAAGATTGTTGACTTGATGTTGAAAATCAAGGCCATTAATTCCCCCAATACTTTATCTATTGTTATTAGTTTATATAAATTTCTGTTCGATTCTTTACTTCAGAATTTTTTCTTTTGGCAAGGAGAAAAGCATCAGAAAAGCTTTAGCTTACTCATATTCATGATTTGCCTTGACATGCTCAGTCAGGGTTTCCAAAAGGGACTCCCTGGTCTTGATTATGAGCAGTTCCTCAGAATCAGTTTGGATCTGCAACCAACAATATTTGAACTCTGAAACCATGATAAAGCACAATTTCTAAACATCTTTCTACGGAAACTTACCACGAAGGGTTTATGTCATCTTTCTACGTTTTGAACTTTAAAAACCAACAAAAGCATGATATAGCACAATTTCTTATTTCCTATACGTCTTTTTACAGAAACTAAGCTCAGAGTGTTTATATCATATCACTATGTTTTCAAATAAAATTCTGATTCACTTTGGAGTTTTTGTTATTTTTTTTATTATTTTTATTTTTTTGTCGAGTTGAGGGAAAGCAACTTTACCTCACCCTGCCATTGGTACACTGATTCAACTCCTGCATTCAAAACCCAATTTGTTAATCAGTTAGGCTCTGTTTGTTTCATGAATTTAGCGAGGGAACTGACAAAAAAAAAAACCACCGAGGAAAACATTCTTCTTCATTCGTTAAACAAGGAAAAGAACGAGGAAAAGAGGATGGAAAAGAAAATAAGGTGAAAATAAAACTAGAAATTTAAAATTTTGTGAAGCATTTCCTTCTTATTTTCTTGATTTCTTATCCTATTTTGAATTTTATAAACTTCTAATCTTATTTAAGTATGGAGGAAGACACTACAAAAAACTTTTCCTTCTCTAAATCTGCAAACCAAACAGAGCCTTCATGAATGAATCAGAATCACACATCCTAGTTGGTGATAGAACTATCAATCTGTAAATCCAAGATTGGAGGACCATTGGAAGGTGAATAACACAGTTTCTTCGCCTTTAGGTTTCAAATCAAAGCATCGGGACAGCCTTAATAAAGCAATCATATTGCAAACGCTATAACGGGATCTTTTGTTCTATTATACAAATTCTCGCATCGAACTTCAAAGACGTCTCTCTCATTCCATACTTCAAAGACGTCTCTCTCATTCCATACCCAATTAAGTGGTGAAAATAAAAAAATTTCAGCACTTATTTCTTTCCAGTGTGTTTGATAATGTACCACTTAAATGAAAAAGAAGCCAAAAACCACTGAAAACTTTAAGTGAAAAAATTCTACTGAAAATAATCACAATCACTGAATGCAGTCTATTTCAATACTTGAAACACCATTATGCGTATTGCAAATTCAATCGCTTAAAATTTTCAATACTTAAAATTCAGCACTTAATTTTCAATGCTTAATTTTCAGCTTTATCAAACGGATTACACTAGAAAAAGATTTGTCAGTTACACAGCTTATGCTCAAGATTCAGCAGTCTACCACTTGGACTGAAACAAAGGGGATATGTATATCGACGCTAGTTAGAGAGATTGGAGCACATGCCTGGTACTCGATTTACACATGCTGCAAGTTTTTCTTTGACAATGCTTTCTGCCAGTTTCTTACCTGCACAAGAAACATGAGTATAAAATGCAATACTGTAGCTGTGCTGACAACAACTCCACCAGAAAGAGAGAGAGAGAACAATTGAATAACACTTCTTAAACAACAAGAAGAACAGAAAATGTGGACCAACTATTTGTATGATTCAAATATCTATAAAATCAACAAGTAAAACAGCTCCTACGAACTCCTATTATAGTACATGTGGAGGTTCGTAGCATATTAGACAGTAAAATACTTATTTTTTTATTTTTCTTCAGGTGAACAGCGGCTATAACATCAAGTGAGAGGACACGAGTCATGATCCAAACTTCACAAAACTGTGATATATAGGTAGTGTTGAACTCCTTCCAAAAACGATAAAATGATAAATACAATCCATTAGCACCATAGTTCAAGTCATGAATTTCCATGCTTGGGGCCCCTTGGATTAGTTTTGGCTTTTGCTTTTAGGTAGCAGCAAAAGCTTAAGTCCTAACAACAAGGATATTATGGGAACCAAGAAAAATGAAACCCAAATTTGCTTCCTGCATCACGTTTTGCGTGTCTGTGAAGCACCTTTGGATTTGCTTCAGCCACAAATATGCTTTTGAGGCTCTGACGTGCTTCTTAAAATTTATTCAAAGAAGTATGTTTGGATCCAAAACCTATGTTGAAGAAGGGATTCCAAACAGTGCCTTATTAGCGTATTGATTTAACTTGAAAAATTGTGGGAGACACAACTAGTGTACACCAGTAAGGGTAAAAACTTCAGCGGGTACAAGAATGCTCAAGTAGATCTCCATACTTGGTCTATTAACTCGTTTTTTTTATCACCCCATGACATACAGAAACCATCAACAAATCACCATACTAATTTATCAGAATGATATGTTCAAACTTAGAATAGAGATAGAAACAGAGAAAGAGAGATAAAGCAGCATAAGAACATATATAGTAATAGAGAGAGAGAGAGAGAGAGAGAGAGAGAATAGTAGAGAAGATAACAGTTGGATAACTTGGATAATTGTGTCCCCCTTTTACTCATTCATGTCATGGCTATTTATAAGCCTTACAACCAACAAATGCATGCAATAAAGGAAACGTGGGGTAGTGCAGGAACCAGTGCCTAATTACAAGGAAACACGATGGGATGTAAATTAGTGTATCTAATTACAGAGAACATCCATGCTAAAAGAATGCTTATAGGAGATACTGGGTATCCGTGCTAACCACCCATGACCCACTCACACATGGTGACCCACTCACACATGGTTGCACGAATTTAGTGGCTTGCATGGCTTTAATGACTTGCGCGTATCAATCCCCTTCGCTTGCAATATCGTTGGCCACAAGGATAAACGAAGGATATGACTTAGAAACCAGAAATTTCGGAGATAGGGTCGGGTGGATTTGGTTCGGGGGGTGGGTCGTTGGTGAATAGGAAGTCTTCGATCATGAGGAGTTGGGGATCGCTACAACGATGGTCAAATATGTATTTTTGTCACAGTAGTAACAAATGCCTTTTTCCCGGTGTGCTCGAGCTTCTTGGCCGGTGATTTTTTTAAATCGGTGCAGAGGAAGTGGCGTTGGAAGGGCCGTTTGGTGATGGACCAAGGATTCCGACAGCTGATGTAGTGGGTAGAATACAAATTTGTGGTGTATTGGTGGCAGTTAATGAGTGGGAAAAAATGGTGGATTTCTTTTGGAGGGTGTTGCGCTCTTCAATTAGTCGGGCCACGCCAATTGCCTCAAATAAGGTTCGAGGATTCTTGAGTTTCACGCCTTGACAAACTTCATTTTTGAGACCAGCTATAAAACACCCAGTTAAATATTATCGTGTAGAGCATCAACGAGTTGGGAGAGTCTTTCGAACTCTTCCTGATAAGCACTCACGGTGGTGGTTTGCTTAAGCTGAGTGAGGGCTTCGGAAAGGTCGTCGAAATCAGTGGGTCCAAAACGACAAAGCAAGGCGGTGGTGAAATCGCCCCAATTAACGGGCCCTTTGAATTTGGTGAACCATCGGTGCCATTGCAGGGCAATGCCTTCAAGATGGAAAGTAGTTGGAATTGTTGAGCAGGAGCAATACGTTGAAAATCAAAGTATTGTTCAGCCCTACACATCCAACCAGTGGGATCATCCCCTGTGAATTTTGGGAAACTGAACTTGAGGTTGGTATGTGGGTGGGTCGTGCCTTGGGTGACTGTGCGGTGGGAGTGCGAGCCGGAGGTGAAGGGGTTGATGTTGGTATTATTGGGGTTAGGTTCAGGGGTGCAATTGACTTGTAAAGTTTGTAAATGGGCAAGGATTGATTGAAGGGAGCTGTGAATTTAATCAAAATTCGACTCATGACGAGCCAAAATTTCGCTCACTGCATTGCGGAACTCGATGTTGGATTTGCCAATGGTGTCCATGGAATGCGGCTATGATACCACTGATACGTTCAAACTTAGAATAGAGATAGAAAGAGAGAGAGAGAGAGATAAAGAAGCTTAAGAACAGAGAAAGAGAGAGAGAAAGAGAGAGAGAGAGAGAGAATATTAGAGAAGATAATAGTTGGATAACTTGGATAATTGTTTCCCCCTTTACTCATTCATGTCATGGCTATTTGTAAGCCTTACAAGTTACAACCAACAAATGCATGCAATAAAGGAACCGTGGGGAAGTGCAGGAACTAGTGCCTAATTACAAGGAAACATGATGGGATGTAAACTAGTGTATCTAATTGCAGATAACATGCATGCTAAAAGAATGCTTATAGGAGATAGTGGGTATCCATGCTAACCACCCATGACCCACTCACTCGTGGTGACCTACTCACACATGGTTGCATGAATTTAGTGGCTTGGATGGCTTTAATGACTGACACGTATCACAGATTCAAACACTTTATACCTATTAACTTAACTTGATTAGAATACTAGCAGACAACAAAAACATACATAGTTTCACTACATTAAGCACGTAAACACTTGATAATTATATTAAACGTGTTAGCTGGTGAATTGAAACTTATAGCAATTGAAGGCCCCTGAAAGACTCCTCAACATGATAGCTAAAATCAATAAATTTTCATGGAAATGGCTCACAACCATAACCAATATTGTAAAATTCATCAATCCACGAAGAATTACCAATAGATTTCAATCAAACCTAAAACAAAATGTGATTAGAATTTCGAAGCCAAAATTCCCAACCTGCTTCTTTGTTTGGGACAGTTACATAGACGACAATACTCGGTACAGTCTTGCTAGTCGCTTCCATCCTGATAGTATGAACACCCTTAGCTGGTGTACTCAATTTTGTTCTGAAACACAAATTCATCATAATCAAATGTAATATCCTCTGTGCGTGTGTGTGTACATGTTTCTATTAGGACATCTCCAATCCTTACCCAAAGGCCAAAACCCATATCAAATAAAATTTAAGTTAAAAAAACTTAAAAAAAAAAAAAGAAAAGAAAAGAACAAAACACACACCAATCCTTACTCAAACCCATATCAAATTCAACATAAAACTTTGCTCTCAAACACAAATTCATCATAATCAAATGTAATATCCTCTGTGTGTGTGTGTGTGTGTGTGTGTTTCTATTAGGACATCTCCATTCCTCACCCAAAACCCACATAAAATTAAAGTTGGGGTAAACAAGTTATCAAAAACCTTCTTTCAATCCTTGACTCAAACTTATATCAAATTGATTCTTACTCAAATTTGAACCCAAAGTAAAAATAACACTATTCACATACTCAATCTTTTATATGGGTTTGAGTAAAGATTGGAGAGTGTATTTTCAAATATATATATATATTTTTTTTACACAAAACCCACATCAGATCACATATGAAATTTAAAATATTACAAAAAAACATGATCATAAAAATGAACCTTTAACTCAAATGTGAATTAGGGTTTGAGACAGAGAAATTAGAGGGAGTATGAGAATTAAAGCGTACCGTAAGAGAGTGAGAGAGGCGAAGGGGAGAGATTGGGGAGAAGTGGTTTTGGAGGAGAGAGAAAGTGAGGGGAAGAGATTGGAGGAGAGACCCAAACTCAGCATACAAAACGCACCAACTATGGGCAATCGGCGACGAACTGTTGGCGACGAGACGATCGAAGTGAGTGTTAATGCCATGTTCGGTTGAAACGTGGTCGTTTAATACAGGGTTTTATGAACTTCGATACCTTTACAAAAGAATGAAAATGGGTGTCCTCTTTTGGTCTGTTTGGTAACAATTTTTTTAAAGTTCATAAGTAATTACTAATTATAGAATTTTTAAAGCTAAAATAATATACTTGGGTAAATCAATTTCCACGTTTGAATTGCCCAAAAAAAAAAAAAAACACTAGTCAAATGGAGAATTTTATGATTTGGCAAGAGTTACTTTGGACATCTTTTTACCAAAAGTAATTTTTAATTTTTTTTTAATTTTTAAATTTTTTTATTTTTTTGGTAATCGGGGGTGTCCGGGCCAGCTTGCGCGCACCTCGACTAATCCCCCGAGACTTGGAGGCGCCGGGTGAATACTCCAGTGGCCACGCCCCCCATGACTCGAACACTAAACCTCTTAGGTAGTATACCCAAGAAGCTTACCACTCGACCACAAGGTAATTGGTTAAAAGTAATTTTTAGCGATTAAAAGGAGTGTGTTCGGAGATGATTAAAATAGGATCTGATGACTCTCATTTCAGAAATTAGTCTATTAACTGTAATTTTGGAGGGAGTATTATCAAGCTCAAACAGAGGGGCCATGCTAATATGTAATCCACCTTGCTAGGTAGATCTATGCCTTATTCCATTATCACCAGACTCTCCGAGCATAGCCCAAACCATGTATTGAAACTGTGGGTCTGTTTGGCAACTGCTCTTGCTTCTACAACTCAATTCAAAACAAAACTGCTGTTGGTTAAATGTTGTCCAAGGCCGTTTTTGTCTAGTGGTAGATTTTTGTGATTGACAAATTTTTTTTTTCCCAATTGAATACCGGAAGGTGGTTAATTTGCCAAATTATTTTATTTCAACTTTTAAAGTTTCATAATCACTCGAGGAGTACTCCAAAAATAGTTGCCAAAACGGCTACTATATCACGTTGGTAAATAATCAAAGATCAAGGTTGGAGTCTTAGGTGTGTTTGGAATGATAACTTCAGCTTGCATTCTTACAAATTATAACTACATAATCATCTTTCATTATCAACTTATTTAAAGACACATTCTATTTTTTTTCTTCACAAAAGCAAGTTTTACTGCTTATGCTTTTAAGTTAAAGATGATATTTGGCACATGAGGACGTGACTTGGGAATTAATGAAACCCCATGCTCCTCAACTTCTATAAGAAATTATTTCTGTAGTTATCCCCGTAGCCTGTACTAATATACGTATATATGTGTATATATATATATATTCGATGGTGTTCAAGGTTATAGTACTCAGAGAATTCGTATCGCTTTGTTTATGTGATTTTTAATTGTTAAGCCCGATCCCGTATATTAATATAATATTTTAATGATTACTATCTTTAAAATATAACTATAGAATATTTAAATATTCGTGGTTACTAAGTTTTATAACTGTAAGACAGTATGTACTCGTTGTAGCATAATATTATAATAATCAGTTATACCACATTTTCATTGTCTCTTAATGTATAACTATAGGTTATATTTCATTTGAACTCGATGTCATAAATTTTAGTCCTGTAATTACTATTAGGAGAATATTACATATTTGACGTTATTTAGCTCCTTAAATATTAGTTGTAATTAGAATATTATCGACCCATTTAATTTGGACCCAGACTGTTAAAGTTAGACCCAGACTGAATAACACTCGGACTCGTAAAAATTTGATGTTACCTGGACTGCATGGCACGTGGCTCGAGGCAACATCTCATCCCACGATTTTGAGAATCTTTTTTTAGTACAACCTAAAATGCCTATTGTACTACCCAACTATCCTATAACTATTGGATTAATCCCTTAATCAAACACCCCCTTGACCCCCGGATCACTACCACCCTACCACCCCTCAAACCCCCGGACAAAACCCCCCCACTCTAACTGCAGGCCACTTTTCCCCTTCCCAAGCACATCCATCTCCATCACCTTTTCTCCATCAACTCAAACAGATTTACAAATATGTGTGTATATGTTTATACATATATGTGCATGTATATGTTGGTGTGTGTATATATTTATATTACATAGTATGTGTGCATGTGTGGTATAATATATATATATATATATACTGAGGGGGTTAGAGAACAGGAGAGGGGGAGACCCAAAAGTTAATTAGAGAGAGTGAGACTCGGTTTAGAGACAGAGATAGAAGAAAGAAAAATAAAAGAAAACCCACACCACCCACACCCTCCCTCTCTGCCTCACCCTCACTATCACTGACCTACCCCTCTCTGCCAGTCCAATATACACAGACCCGAGAAGGAGAAGAAGCTAGAGAAGAGGAGGAGACGCAGAGGAGATGAGAGGAGAGAGAAAGCCGAGACCAAGAGTGAACGAACCCGAAACTAAGGTATAAGACTCCTATACTCCCTGTGTAATTTCTGTACACTCACACACACATCCAGACTCATACACATGCTCACACACATCCCCGAACAATCCCGAGAACCCCCACCATGGCCGGCGGCCATTATAGCTCAAACAGAGCTCGATTTTTGGACCGACACCAAATCACGTAAAGTCAATGCCATAATGACCCTAACAATCCCCTTAAGACCATCGATGAATGGCTCGAAGCTTAGACCGCATTTGGACGACAAACGAACCAATTATTCTTTTTGGGCCGGACTGGTTTTCCCTCTATATCGTACAAACCATTAAGAGTTAGGCTACAAGACCTATACCGTTGGATCGGACTCGTCGAGGCACTTGATTTTAACATAAATTTTACATATTTTCGTTGAGAAACGAGGGAGATATGACCGTTTTAATATTTGTGTACAATATGTATATATAACGTTACATATATGTATATGCACTGTCACACCCGTTCCAGAATTCCATGGTTTATCATTTCATATTTGAGATTTGTCGCTTATTAATGTTTATTAATAATCTGAGGTGGAGTTGACTGTGAGTCAATGGTGAAGTGTCAGTGAGGACACAGGAACGTGGTATATCATATTGCATGGACATGAGTTAATGGCATTTATGTGACTTAAATGTTATTTGACTTATCTGGTATTTTTATGAATAGTAATTTTACCTGTGTTTGGTAAATTCTGGTAATTTTGATATTGTTATATCATTTTGAAAACTGTGGTGAGAACATGAGTGATCGTGATATAAAAAGGTAGGTGGTATAGAGATTCCACGGAGATTTAATTTTCGGATGTAATTTTTGGACCCAAACAGAATTTAGTCGAAAACTTTTATAAATTATAGTTTTCACTCGTAAAGTTATAAAATGGACGTATGCGACGTTTTGAGACTTGATTAGAAGTTTTGAGAACTCATGGGGAGGTAAACGCAATTTCCAAAGAGTTTGCCTATAAATAGTAATGGATGAGATTCATTCTCATCCAAAACTCAAAAAAATATCTAGAGAGAGGAGTGAGAAGGGAGATTTGGTAGCCACGGGCTTTGCGACGCCAATCGACGACCGTTCGTCCGTCAGTTTTTCTCCAAATTTGAGATTTGAACTCGTAGAGGTAAGGTCTACGTTTTGATACTACTTAGGTTGTGTTTGGCCAATTTTTGTAAAAATCTAATTTCTAGACTTTTGGGAAAAACCCAGTAAAACTTGTAGGAATCGTCTCAAATTCGAAATCCGATGATTAATTAGCCCCCTAGACGATCCTTCAAAGTTTGAAGAGAATCGCACGAGATATGAATTCTAGATCTATGAAATATATGGATTTTCATGTTTTGAACATCAACTTTGATATCTTTGGATCTGGGCGAAATTCATGTATTAATTAGGCCTGTTAATTATGCACGTGGAATTATGTGAAAAGCACGTATAACTATTTATGTGAGCATGTTATGTGTCTACTTGGGTCAAAGGGGAGTTTGGTACAAATTCATCCGGAGTAAGCTCCTCGAACCTTGAGGATTGTGATTTTGATTGTGTTGTGATGGAATTGGAATTATGGTTGCGTCTGGATTGGAGGTGGGCCCAACCAGGACACGGTACCTGGTATGGAGGAAGGCCCAACCAGTGTACGAGATGCGTGGGAGAGGTAGGCCTCCTACGGCATCGACCGGATGAATGCGTACCACTCACCCTAGAGACTATTTCTATGTGTTTTAGATGCTTAAACCATGAACTGTCATATAAGCATACATTTAGAATTGTGCGCTAAGCATATAGCTGAGCAGTGGAGATGTACTCCATTGCAGGTAAGAAGAAAGACATGAAGAATCGTGAGTAGTGAGGCTGAGGAACGCCGGGGAAATTACCTTTGTATATGTTTTTGTTTTAAATTCTAAAACTTGTGTAAGGATTGGGAATTGTAGTATAAGTTGTAATAGATCTTTGGATTAGTCCCGTAGTATGGAAATCTGTAATTGAACGTCTGTGGCTATGTTTAAATGTTGTAATTCAGTTATGGTTGTGATTGTTTGTGGATGTTGAGAAGCATGTGTTAGTATTTTTCATCACAGGTTGCCCAGCAGGGGAGCAGTCGACTGAACCCAGGATCAGTCGACTGAATCCCGTGTGTTTGAGACACTGAAAGTGATAGTAAGAGTAGCAGTCGACTGGACCCATTTATCAGTCGACTGAATACTGTTGATTTTTGGCTACTGCTTCTATTAATGGCAAAACCAGTCGACTGTACCATAACTCAGTCGACTGGACCCCTTTTGAAAAATGTTGTATTTTGGTTCTGCTTAACACAGTCGATTGGGGACCTTTGATCAGTCGACTGAACTATTGTAGATTTTAGCTACTGATCCAAATAGTAATCAGTGCAGTCGACTGGGTTCCCTGATCAGTCGACTGGACCTCTGTTAAGAATTTAGGGTTTTGGTTTCTGCTAGGCATAGTCGACTGGACCCTATGCACAGTCGACTGAACCTCTGTTTTCAAAACTGATTCTTTTGAATGTGTTTCCACTTGGCCAAAACTTTTTATAACTCTGATTTCAAGGGAATTTCAATTCAAGGGTAATGTTCCCTAAAGTTTTAAAATACCCAGGGGTTGTTTTAAAGTTCTTTCCGCTGCGTATTGTTAGATGATGATTGGATAAGCCTTGGTGGTGTGACAAGTGTCCTAGTGCCACGTGTCCTATTTCCACGCGTAGTGGGATGGGTCGTGACATGCATGATCAGAATATTTTTGGGGGGAGATGATGAAGTGCTTATCCCCTGTTTGGGAAGAGTGATTAACTTCTGTGTGTTAGAAATTGGGATTGCCAAACAGAGCCTTGGGCTTTAATTTATTATTTGATTTTATTAATTAACTCAAAATGATTTATATCAAAATTGTTAGATTAATTTTGATAATTTTGAAATATCATTATTAATAATTAGTGTATATTATGAAATTATATACATTACATAATTATACATTATAGCTATTATTTATTTAGTTATAAATACATAATAAAGGTTTGATTAAAATAAAATGGTACTAATAATTGTTAAATATTTTAAAAGTGGTTTTAAAAAGTTATGATAAAATTGTTTTTAATATTTTGAAAAATTACATTTTTATATTCTGGAATTATAATTTAATAATTATGTTTTGTTCTTATTATTTATTTAGTTTATATAAATAATAAGAATTAGTTTTAAAGTATGATAATTAGGTAATAAATACCTAATGGCTACTTTAAAATCTAGAAAACTAAGTGGTTGATCCCAAGGCCTAATGCCCTTGTCTTATAAATTATTTATTTATAAGACCCAAACTTTAGTATTTATACATTACAAGTTATTATTTATTCGGGCATAAATAAATGATAAATATTATTACCCACTTAGATTTAAATAGATATTTAATATCTAATGGCCATGTCAAACTCTGGAAAATTACACGTATTGTTTTAAAAGTATTTAAGTTATGTTTTATAATCCGTTAGATTATAAAACTGCATTCTGGATATTTTTAGTAATTAATAAGGAGTCGTTTAATCATTGTTTAAATTATTTTAAATACCAAGTGTGTTTCGGAAATTATGAGAAAAATGACACTAGCCTATTTTAAGGTCTAATATTTAATAAAAATATTTCTAAGGACCTCATATCCTCCTAAAATATATTTTATAATTATTGGACTTCCGAGACTATAATTATATATTTAGGGTTTTAATAATTTGCAATAAATAAACCGTAGCTCAGAAAAATACGCGGTCAGTTCCCAGAGTCTTAGAATAATGTCTAGAGCATCCCCTTAAAGTTTGGTGACCTTTTGACACGGTAAAAAATACAGCTTGTCTTTAGGGCCCACACTAGTATAGAAAACTCAGCCTTTTATGCGACAGACTCCAATTTGAGTCTAGTCAATGACGTGAGACTCAGAATGATGTCTAGATCATCATGTTGAGGTTTAGGAATCCATCCGTCACAATTACCATTATGCCCTTGATTCTAGTACACTTATTAACCGTCGTTCTATGGATTTATATACTTTGTAGGAACCACCGCTACGCTCGTTTTTGCGCACCCGCATCGAAGTGAGTCGTCCTAACTCACTTGATATATTATAGATTTACTCTCTGTGTATTATGTGAATATCCAGTGTGTCCTGTGTGGACATGACTGATGAGTATTATATATATGTACATTCAGATTTACTGTTTATATGATGAAAGCATGTTTAATTATCCAAACTCCATGCTTAGTTATTAATTATCGTTAGACATGCTTATTATGCTTCATAATTATACAATCACATAGACATTCATATGGGCGTAATCGAGTCATGATGTCAATGTTGACGTCTGCATGGTTAGTCAAGGGGACTAACCCAGTCATATTGTCATACATGTTGAGTGGATCACGGAGGTCCAAATGGTACAGTCAAATCAATGGGAACAACGATGAAATACTATAGGGCCATGCTAGGCAACGATAGCAAAGGTACCCATTGAAATCATTGGGGTGGAACATGAGTTGATGGTTGATATGCTATAGGGCCATGCTAGGCGACGATAGCAAAGGTACCTATTGAAATCATTGGGGTGGAACATGAGTTGATAGTTGATACGCTATAGGGCCATGCTAGGTGACAATAGCAAAGTATCCATCTAAACATTGAACGCAATAGTTACCTTTTATAATGCTATAGGGCCATGCTAGGCAACTATAACGCTGTAACTATTCTATTCTCCAAGCAAGGTCACGAGGACCTAAGAGTACAATGATTACACTCTTTTTAAAAAAAAAACCAAAAACTGCTATAGGACTATGCTAGGCAACAATAGCAACGTAATCATTCTACTCTAAGCTAACGGCGTTACACTGGTAATGTAACAAGTCACATGAGTTAGTTGTGGTGTCTGTGGTCGAGTAAAGTCGAACATATCGATGGTGCATCATGTCGTATCCCATTTATATTTCTATGTCATAAATCATACTTATTGAGATAATGCTTATCAAATGTTTAGTTCGAGATATTTGTTGTACTTTTATACTATTGTTTGTATTAGGACTGATCGGTTAGGTCAACTCACTTAGCTTCAAAATCTAACGGCTCTTCCCTCTGTCCTGGATATATCACGTCTAGATTTCACAGGTGACGACTATCAAGATGAGGTCTACCCAAAGGGACACGGCAGATGTACAAGTTGAAGCAAAGGACTCCGACATAGTTGTATTTAGAATTACTTAATTTGCTTTATTATCTTCTATCTGAGGTAATACTTTAGACATGAATTGTGGTCAGAATAGATCGTCCTATCCTTTATAGATCTTTTATTTAGACTCATGACGTAATAACTAGATCCTAGACATTTGAGTTCTATTGAAGAATACCAATAGATTTTTTTATGCTTCCGCTTACTCTATTAACCATGTGTAGAATGTAGAAAGGACAATCAGTTAATGTAACTCGTCATTCCCTATGGGTCCAGAAAGGAAATTTTAAAATTTTCATGTTTTTGGCTACTCTGGGGCGTGACATACATCTCTATCTGTATCCATTTCTCTCTCTATATATATACAAAATATACTAATATTGGTACATTTATTTTAAGAAAAAATTCATTTTCGTTCTAAACGGAGCTACGTACTACACAATATATTGGACTCTAACCGAGTAGGCTTTGCCCAAACCTTGTTAGGCTTTGGGGTTGGGTTGAGTTGAGTTAATGGTGCGTGTGTCTAGCAATAATCCAGGTTAAGTGTTAAAAATATATATATACATACATATATATACTAGGAGTCCGACTCCATTCACACTGGGTAAGCGCACTGGGTGAACGCACTAGGTTTTTAAGCCTAAAAAAACCACGGGTCAATGAAGCGGCAGGACGGGGCATAGGTCAGTGGAGCGCCCCACGGTTTTTTTAAGGCTTAAAAACTCAGTGCGTACACCCAATGCGCACTGGAGCCTTACTCTATATACTAGAACACTTTTTTTTTGGGGGTACAAGAACACATATTTTCAATGATCCGTTTGGTGCTAAATAAACTAGGATCAAGTTCAATCCCATTATCAATTTCTACCTAGTTTTTTGGCATCATATTTGTTTGATTGGAAGCATGTTTTTAATTGTGTTTTTGGATCCAACTTGAACTCCATATCCTTCATGTATTTAGGGACTGTTAGGGAGCTGGAGCGGCACAGATTTTTAGGTTTCTTGGTGGAGTTGGACTCTAGTACGGCTGTTCATGGTTTGTGTGGACAGGACTTGGATTTGGCGCCTTTTGGTCATATTCTCTGTGGAACTCGTGATTGGCTTAATAGAATGAGCGTTTGTTCTGTTTATCATGTTCGTCGTGCTTGTAATGGGGTTGCCCATGCTTTAGCAAAGTTTGTTTCTGTACTTAGGAGTACACAAGTCTGGATGGGGGATTTTTCTCATTTCATTCAGGATCTGTTGGTATCTGATTTATAAAATGCTTCTATTTTCATCAAAAAAAAAAAGAAAAGAAAAAAGAAAAGAAAAGCACAAAAACCAGTTTAAAGCTTCATAAGTGAACTGCTCCTTGAATATTCAAGTGTTTGGTAAATGCCCTCTTATTGCATTAGGATATTTATGAAAACTAAAAGCACTCTTAAAACATGCTCTTTATTAAACTAATATAATACTGATTCTCATAAAAATCAAATAAAAATTGAGAATAGACAGAACCTGATTATATTATGTACATTCTCAAATAGGTCTTAAGTACGTAGAACTCTTTTATTTTGTGATTCTTGGTGTAGACACCCCATTTTGTCGGCTATCAGATTTAGGAGACTCATAGCTTGGTGGTTCACAATGATCGAAAAAGACTCAAAAGGACTCCTGGAAGTTAGTTCTATTTCTCTAGATGCTCAGAATGACCAAAATGCCCCTGAAAGCCCGAAAACTCCCAGATTTGGACCAAAAGTTCTGAAAACATGCTATGTCGTAAGAAAAGTAAGAAATTTTAAGTAAATTCAGATGAAATCGTCAGCTCCCAGAGACCCCCGAAAGTCCCGAAAGTTCCCAGAAAGTCCCCGTTGACCGGTTTGACCAAGGTTGACCGAAATCGTCCAAATTCATCGGAATCATTCTAGATCATGTGGAAAATATTGAAGTAAGTTTTAAAAGAAGATCGCACGAAAACGTCAGCTCCTGGAGCTCCCAGAGGTTTCCAGAATTTTCCGGGAATCCCAGGTTTGACCAGTTTAACCAAACTTTGACTTTGAAACCGGAGCACCGTAACAATTTTAAAACATTTTTCATGGATACTAGAGGTCAATAGTTTTCCAACGGTATATCACACACAATATTTGGATTTAAAACGAGTTTATTATGAATTTCCGAAGGCGAAAAAGGGGATCAAATCGACTTTTATCGTAAATACCGCAAAACTTTTCAAAGTGACCTATTTCCAAATTATTATTATTTTTTTTTTATGTAAAATAGACTCCATTATCTTTCCAACGGTATATCACAACCTCAATTTGGAGTTCGTATGCATTTTCTGTAAATTTTGAACGAAATAGGGCCTTTTCGCGAATACCAGAATCTCTGGGGGCCTAAACAGCATTATTTGGATGAAGGAGTAGCAGTGCCGCCGCAGCACTGGCCCACTTCTGCCGTGGCATAGGCCCAGTGCCGCCGCAGCACTCTCCCCCAGAATAGTCCATTTTTGTAATTTTGATTGGGGGTCCAATTTGATTAATTAAAAACCAAAACGCTGTAGTTTGATGTTCACAGATGTTTGGGACTAATGTGAGCACTTTCTAAATCCCAAAACCACCCCAAATTAGCCTATATAAACCCCCCATTGCTCTTCATTTTGGGGGGGCCAAGTGAAAAGCTTGATAAAGTTGTAGAGAGAGAGAGATAGAGATAGATTTAGAAGTGAGAAAGGAGCTTCCTCCTACTATTTTTCTATAGAAAGTGAGTTTCAATCTTGTTTTCCTCCACCATTTTTCTATATATTTCATCATCAATACACCCAACCACCATTTCTCTAAGCATTTTTGAGTTAGGAAGCTACTTCCATGTCCAAATGTTAACATCTATGAGTGAAACACCAAGCTACAAGTCCAATATCACATTGATTATCATCTATTGATTGTTATTTACTTGCTTGTTCATATTATGTTCATCTCTTCCTAACTTCATTTCTTTTTTGACATTTTTATTTACTTACTAGTTCATCATCCTCTAAATGATGACATGAAGTTTGAGGTGAGTGAATACTTATGGATAGTAGCCCTTGACCTCAAAAACATGTTTGATAGATGATGATTATAACTTCAATACCTCCAAGGTATCCTTAAAGTTATGTTCAAAATAAAAATGAATCTCTCCAAGAGATTATAATCTCTATTTGATGTTGAAAATATACTTTCAAAACCTCTATTTCAAAACCCCTCTCAATCCCTCTCATTTTGATTTCAAGAAAGAAAACTCAATTTTTTCCCAAAATCTTTAAAACAGTGAGTCAAAATAGTGAGTGATCTGAGTTCAAAGATTTCTCTAGAACTCAATACTCAATGTATGGATGCAAGACCACTTGAAAAATCTTCCTAACTCATTAGAGAACACCCATGATTTTTTGTTTGACTTGGAAATACTTGAAAATGGCCCATTTGGACCCAAATATTCTCTCCAGATATTCTGTTTTTGCTGTCACAGCAGCTTGGTCTACTTTCAACTTGTTTTAAAAAATCTTTTTCCAAAAGGGGTGATCCTAAATTATTTTTCCTTTGAACTTCAGTGTCTTAGGGAACTTTCTGTATAATATGGGCCTCTAGATGTTTTTTTTTTTTTTTTTTTTCATTTTCTAAGATTTTTTGACATTTCAGTCGACAGTACGAACTCTGTTTCTGAGTAACCTCCATTGTTCATATGATTTCTCTCAATCTGTAAAAGTTATTAAAGATTGGATTTTTGGTTTGTGTTCTAGACATAATAAGGAAGATCTCCATAAAATATCATGCATTGACAACATTCCTAACCCCTCTTTTCCATTTTCACAAGATCATGTTACTGTTCTGTCCACTATTCACAGCAAGCATACTTTTACTCCCATCCTTTGATTTGATGCTTACATGCATTCCAAATTAGCTCATGTCTTAGGAAGTAGTTCATAATACATTTGTACATATCCCATGATGACCTCCTTCATTCATTCATACACATTCTAGACTTCTAAGTCATTCTAGAAATCCATGAACACAAAACACACTACAACCTTGGCACATTCTAGATACATAAATTGCATTCTAGATACAATTTGATCACACGTACATGCCTCCCCCCTGATCCAATCTTCCTTTCTCATCCTTCCCGAGGATTGAGAGGTCTTCTTTTCTCAAAGATTAGCATGCATCATACTAGCTTGCTAAGCATATTTTGATTTCTTTGATTATTTGTTTCAAGAACAATTCATGTCCCCTTTAGATTAGGAAAACTTAATTACTTGATACATGATTAGACGATTTTTCCTAGGTTTATTTGTGTGATCTTTCACTTTACATTGTATGATATTTGGCTTAGATCTTATAAATGATATCTTATCTTTAGATCTTCCATTTCAAATTTTCTTGTGTGATGTAATATACTATCATAGTATTATTTGTCGAACCAAACATAGTATAAGATGATTATTTGAATGCTAATTGAGGTCCGTCGAAAGACTGGGCGAGTTGAGGGTGTTTTAGTCGCAACAAAGGCTCCTTCCTCTCTCGTACCAAAACCCTGAGCCAAGTTCTTTGGTTATAATGGGCCGGTGCTCTTTATCCATTTGGGTGAGTCAAAATTAGGTTTCTTGGTTCCTTAAAGACCAAGTGGCGACTCTGTATCTGTTTTCAACAGACCTTTTTCTCTCTTTTTCAAATCAATTTCAAAACAAAACAAACAAGTGGTGGAACGCCGCATGTCCATACTTGGGAACAATATGAGAAAGGAGGCACTAAACACACCTATTTGTGTCGTGTCATAATCGTGTCGTGTCGTATTTGGATCATATTTTAAACGGATCAAAAATCTAAACCCAAACTCGACCAATGCAATACACGATGTTGGTCCGAAATGGAAACCTTAGAGGGGGGTGAATAAGGTTTTAGCGAAAAATTAACCTTTTAAAAACTTAATAGCAAATCAAACACAATAGCAAAACAATAAAGTAAAGAGATACTTGCAGACCGAGTTTTCAAGTTCTTCAGCAATTCGCACACCGCGGCCTACATCCACCCCTCAAGAGCACCTCTTGAGGATTTTTTTACCGACCTACTTACGGGTGTAGATGTAATACCCGTTTCTGTGGGCACTATTTTATTTCATTTAGCATGCATCACTAGCATTAATTAATGATGTGTTTATATGTGTTAAGTGAGTTTTAACTCGCTAAGGTGATAGGGGTGTCCAGTTTGGGATAGGCCAATGTGGCAGTCCCAGCTTGGGACAGAGATGATAGGTCTCCGTGTGATGGGACAGATATGGAAAAATAATTCTTATATGCTTAACTATTTATTAAGTCATGTGTATTGTTTTAATATGTTGATTTTGTTAGAAAACTGCGTTCCCAGAATCCCTTGACAGCGCGTATAAGTTGGTACTGCAAAAAATTTACGTGAAAACTACAATAACTCTACAAGGGCGGAACTAGGGTTACCTTAAACTGCTAAAACGGATTGCTGTAGTAGACGAATCGAGAACACGGGCTCGATAACAGCTCACGATCTTCTACCGTATTCCTTTGCTGCCAGAATATCGAACTGAGTGTGGGCTCTTTCAAAATCCTTTCTGTTTTCTGCTCTCCCTCTTTTACGCTCTCTTTTCTATTCCGAGTTATAATTCTCCATATAGAAAAACGCTAACTGAGGAGAGAGCCAAAGCAACATATATATAGGCTACGATAGGGACCATAAGAAGTCAATAAGGAATAGGCTTCCTTATGGAATTAGGAAACCCTAATTCGAACTGAATCAGATTCCTATTTCCATAAATTATAATTCATACCACTAAAGAATTATAATTGCACTCCTACCCTTATCTCAAAAATATATTTCAAGCTCCATGTTATTAAATGCTTATTATCTCCCCATGTTAAGATTACAGATATCCATTAATTAAATATAATTACTGACAATCATATTTAATTAATTTCTTAAAATTCCTTGAGATCCTCTGCTTAACTTATCTGATATGTCGGATACAAAATCCACCTGCAGGGTTTGACATAATCAAAACTTATAAGCTTTCTCAAGGGGATATCATCAATCCCAAAATTGAGACATGGATTCCATCATTAATTAATATCCACCAGATAATTAATATTGCCACCCAATCCAATGAGATATTGACCCATTTAAGGATCTCACCCTTTTAGGGATCAAAGTGTAAATATCAAATGTACGTGTCTACAAATTAACTTAGGATTTAGAGCATAAGCACTCATAATAGCCATGAGGTATTAATTATCTTATAAGTCAGTATAAAGATAATTACCCCAAGTCAGTCCCGTTTAATGCACAAAGTGTACCAGCATAGTGAGTTGAAACTATACCGTTTTCCGCAGTCAAGACAAACCTACTACAACACCATGCTGCAGTCCTACCGATGGTGTGTCCAATCCCATCTAAGACTGTAAACCAAAATCTTACATTCTACAATATCTGATGGCCTGATCTTCCGTGTGTAAGCCAAACTCTACACACCAAACCACCTACTATATAGAATGAGAGACACACATGCACAATATTAAATAAATAATATAATACAAACATTGCCCATACAGATTCTCATAAAAAATGGATTAACTGATTTTATTAAATGAATAATAAATCAACTACATAAAGCATGGCTTTTAGTATATATCCCTAACAGATTTTATAGTATGTTAATTGTTAGAGACCATTTCTGTGGTTCGTTAGGGATATCTTTGTGATGATGAATTGAACACGTTGCATAATTAGTAGGTTAATTAGCAACTTCATAAATTATGTGGAACCACTTATGGGTCCCATACGTGACATAGACAAACACTCATTTAAGTTTGGGATAATTTTAATAAGTTTCATAAACTAGTAGGGGTATAAATGTAAAACTAAAGAACCCTGGGGAAGCAAACATAAAAAAAGACACGTGGCTTGCATGCCATGTGACATGTGGCAGATGACTCATCACATGAGTCATCATCTTCATTAGACTAAGAATGTGCAGAGGAATTTCGTATGAAAATTCTCGACGATAAAATCGATGCCGACGTTCACGACGCCGATTGACACGCTTAGTGACGTGCAATTTCAAAACAGGCTACATATTTGGACTCCTGAAGGTGAGTCTAATGCGTGGGTACTAATTTTATTGCGCTTTAAGACAGTTTTTCTGTGCCCCAATTTGGGAGTTTAGCTCAAAATCAGTAATTTTTGTATAGGAATTGTACCTTGAGATTATTGGGTTTCTAATTTGGCTAATAGGAGCGAAATCCTTGAGGTGAGTGACAATAATTATAGAATTTGGATAATTTCTTGTTTGAGATAATCTTTGTGATGATTAGCATGTCTATTTGTATAATTTAGCATGTTTAGTTATTAGTAGGTAAATCCATGTGGTTAATAAGACCCATTTGTTTTGAGTAATTTGGTGGTTCTTGTATAATTTGTGAATTGCACGGTGTAATGACTATATGAGCACGTTGAGTTGTATATTTGGGTCAAGGGAGAACTTGTACTTGCCATCGAAGTGATGAGATGCCAAAATTGGCCATGGGATTGCATGCCTAAAAGAAAGATGTATAGATCTCGGTTAGTCGGGAGGACTAATGGAGTAGTCGCGGGCTAACGTGAAAGGGTGGCCGGTACTTGCGTTCCCGGAGACCATAGTGATGTGTAGAAAGATGAGATTGAGCATGTTTATTATTCATGTTTATAATTGTTGGCATTCACCAGCATATAGCTGATTGTAGTGGTTATTAAATAACCATTGTAGGTGATAAAGGTAAGACGACGAAAGAATGAGAAAACGGAATCGGCAAGGCAATGGGGGATATTCGGGGTGGTTGTGATTGGTGTAGTTAATTTCATGATTTGTCTTAAAACTTGTAATATGGTAACTTCAGTTAATTTTGGAAGAGACATATTAATTTTCACTTGTAACTTAA
Source organism: Hydrangea macrophylla (assembly GCA_033977485.1). Taxonomy (NCBI): domain Eukaryota; kingdom Viridiplantae; phylum Streptophyta; class Magnoliopsida; order Cornales; family Hydrangeaceae; genus Hydrangea; species Hydrangea macrophylla. Next base: position 110,670,794 of record CM066994.1, on the reverse strand, counting down.
GTTTTACAAGTTAAGTGGTGGGTTGGTTTCTAACCTTTATAAGCTTTTGGTATTGTAAATGAAGCTTGTTTTATGTTAAACTGGTTTATAATCCGGGTTGAATCTTGTAATAATCTTGATTGAGTAACTAGTAGGTGTTGTAAAATGGTTGTACTTTATTTCCATGAGTTCTGAGTGTGAATTTTGGGTTGTTTTATCAAATGATGAGGATGTTGGTTTATTTTTTTTGAGTTTTCAAAACAGGAGACTGCTGAGAATTGGGTTCTGCTGCTACGAATCAGTTGACCGAAGGCAAACCCAGTCGACTGGATCGTGTAGCAGAATGCCAAACTTCTGGGGTTGAGGGTGTTCAGTCGACTGGACCCGCTGTTTAGTCGACCGGGCCTCCAATTTTTCAGTCGACCGGATCTATCAGTCGACTGGACCAGTGGGTTTTCAGAAATCTGCTCTCTGCAATTTACATGCCCAGTCAATCGGGTACCCGATCAGTCGACTGGATCCTCTGTTTATAAAATGCTTTGTTTTAAGAGTGCTGTAAATGAGAACTATGTTTTATAACTCTGGTTTATTTCTAATAAGGGTGTCGTAGGAGTGTAATGGGAGCCTTGGTGGCATGCCACATGTCCTAGAATTGTATGTGCGATTCCGGGGCATGACATGTAGTGGTATCAGAGCAATATGCTTAGAAATTTGGGTACGATGGACGACGACTTGAGAGAACTTGATAAAGACGAGTAATTAGAGGCATAGCATGACTGTATATGGATAAGAGATATAAATGTTGCATGATATATTGGCATAGCATGCATGGTATTTATGTGAGTGATTGACAGGTAAGAAATGACAGACCCAAATAGAGAACATTTGAGGTTGGATCATTTGGAGGACATTGTGAGTAATTTGTCAGAGCTGCCAGTGATAGAATACCAGCGAGTGACATTATACCTGCGAATCCACGACATGAATGGGGAATCATTGAGTAATTCTACAAATGGAAGCCACTTTAGTTTGAGGGAGGTCCTGACACATCATTAGCCGATCATTGGTTAATGGATATGGAACGCATTTTTTGAGCTGTGGATTGTACAGATGCAGAAAAGATTATGTGTGCCACCGATACCCTTAAAGGGGGAGCTCAGAGCTAGTGGACTAATCAAATTGCTCAAGGACCGCCAGAGACGTGGAGGAGATTTGAAAAAGAGTTCAACAAACAGTACTTCCCGGCATCAGTAAAGACACAATTGAGTCAAGAATTTGCAAATTTGCAACAAGGGGACATGTCTGTCAATGAGTACGCTACAAAGTAAAATGATTTACTTCGCTTTGGATATCAGTCTGTTCCAAAAGAAGTCGATAAGCTCGGAAGTTTGAGGAGGGATTGAAGGATAACATACGCAGACGTGTTGATACTTTTCAACGCCATAGTGTGGCCGATGTTCGGGATGTGGCATTGATAATGGAGTGGGATATAAATAAATTCAAACAAGGGCAACCGGGAAAGTGAGCATATGAGTATAAGGGAAGAGGGCAAGGGTTCTCTAAAAGAACATTTACACAGGGTTCAGGCTTGTGTACAAGAAGCCAAGGGAGGAATACTTACTCCGAGGAGACTACCCCATTGTGCCCAACATGCAATAGATGACACGCTTAGGGATGGCCAAAAAAATTGATGACTCGTGAAACTCGACCCGACTCGACCAACTCGAGCCTTTTCGAGTCGGTTTGTATAGGTTGCGGGTGGAGTCACGGGTTTCAATTGTTAGACCTGACCAACCTCGAGTCAGATGTCGGTTTTATGTGTTAATTGACCCAACCCGACCCGACTCGTTATATATATCCCCTAGTATAAATACTTTTTTTAAGACTTATGCTAGACTTCTAGTATTACTATTGTTATTTTACTTTTTGTTTTTTTATCAAGTCTTTTATGAACTTGGTGCTGTTACTGTAATTTGTTGGTTACTTGATGTGGTATTATAAAAAAATAGCTAATATGTTATTATTATTGTAAAAGTTTACAAAAAAGTGGAAAACATGTTGTACAAGTAGGTTATAAAAAGTGTTTCAACATGTTGTATGCTCTTTGTTGGGTTTCACCCGAAACCAACTCGACTCTACCCGAAACTGATGGATCAGTTTCACCCGACTTTACGGATGGATGAAGGGTGCTACACTCATCACCCGGTGGGATTCGGATGGATAGCAGGGTGGGGGGTCACACCCGACTCACCCGACCCATGGCCAGCCCTAGACATGCGGGAGTTTGCCACCTGACATTGGTGTGCAATATTTGCAAAAAGCTTGGACATGTTGCAAGATTTTGTTCGCAAGTAAGAGCTCAGAGTACTTGAAGCTTTAATCCAAAAATGAGAGGAAGATGCTATACTTGTGAGGTACCTGGACATCAAGCTAAGGACTGCCCAACGAAGAAACAACAAAGCACAAGTTCAATGGCTACAACCGGGGCAAGGTTCGAAACTAATGTGGATAAGGGAAAAGGGCGTTAAGCCAAGGCAAGGGAGGTTTTATCAGTTGACCCTGAGAGATGTTTCAGCTACCGACTCCATCGTATCAGGTATATTACCAATTTGCTCGCATCCAGCTCATGTTTTGATATATTTAGGGTCGACACACTCTTTTGTTGCATGTGAGTTTGTTAAACATTTACATGGCATGTCCGAACACTTAGGATATGATTTATCTGTATCTCTACCTCTTAGCAAACCAATGATGACTTCTTCAATTTTCAAGGCATGTGACATTCGGGTAGACGATCGAGAATTGACTGTTGGCTTGATACCATTGACTGTTAATTACTTTGATGTGATTTTGGGTATGGATTGGTTATGCGCGAACCAAGCCTTCATTGATTGTGAACGAAAAAGAGTTATTTTCTAACCACAGGGGCAGGGAGAATTTGTTTTTCAAGGAATTTGTGTCGTAGCACCACCGTTCTTGGTGTCGGCAATTCAGACAGGTAAATTGTTGAAATGAGGTTGTCAGGGATTCTTGTGTTCTATAATTGATACACAAGTTACGGGCACAAGGTAGAAGATACATCAGTAGTACAAGAGTTTTCGGATGTATTTCCTGAGGACTTGCCATATGAGTTGATTGATCGAGAAATTGAATTCACTATTAAGGTAGCTTCAGGAACACAACCTGTATCAAAGACGCCGTACAGAATGGCACCGGTAGAACTTAAAGAACAAAAAAATTCAACTACAAGAGTTACTAGACAAGGGGTTCATCAGACCTAGTGTATCGTCGTGGGGTGCACTGGTCTTTTTTGTTAAGAAGAAAGATGGTACAATGAGGATGTGCATTGACTATCGTGAATTAAACAAGCTAACCATCAAGAACAAGTATATGCTGCCTAGGATTGATGATCTATTTGATCAACTTCAAGGAGCTCAGGTATTTTCTAAAATTGACTTGCGATCGGGCTACCATAGCTGAAAGTGAAGGAGGAGGATGTAGAGAAAACTACTTTTAGGACCCACTATGGCCACTACGAATTTCTTGTCATGCCATTTGGGGTTACTAATGCACCGTCAGCATTTATGGATTTGATGAACCTGGTATTTAAAGATTTCTTGGACGAGTTTGTAATTGTTTTCATTGATGACATTTTAATATATTCCAAGAGTGTAGAAGACCATGAAAGGCATCTTCGATTAATTTTGCAATGACTCCGAGAGAAGAAGCTATTTGGAAAGTTGAAGAAATGTGAGTTCTGGCTAACTGAGATTGCATTTCTGGGCCATGTAATATCAAATGAAGGTGTATCAGTGGATCCATAGAAACTAGAAGCTATAGCTAATTGGAATCTGCCAACAAATGTGTTAGAAGTAAGAAGTTTCTTGGGACTAGCCGGTTACTATTGAAGATTCGTGGAGAATTTCTCAAGAATTGCAACACCTATGACTCGACTAATGAGGAAAGATGTGCCATTTGTCTGGAGTCCTGAATGTGAAAAAAGCTTTATGGAGTTGAAGACTCGACTTATGTCAGCACTGATCCTGACCATTCCTTCAGGCACTGAGGGGTTGAATATTTATGGTGATGTTTCGCATCGGGGGTTGGGATGTGTCTTGATGCAAAATGACAAAGTCATTGCTTATGCTTCGTGACAACTGAGGCCACATGAAGTCAAATATCCGACACATGATTTGGAGCTAGCGACTGTGATATTCGCTTTGAAGATTTTGGCGACATTATCTATACGGGGAGAAGTGTGAAATTTACACTGATCACAAGAGTTTGAAGTACCTTTTTACTCAGAGGGACATTAACATGAGACAAAGGCGTTGGTTGGAATTGATGAAAGACTATGACGTGACCATTCACTACCATCCGGGAAAGGCGAATGTGGTGGCCGATGTACTAAGCCGGAAATCAACAAGTAACTTGATTTATGCCTTAACTACTCAGGAGAAACTGATATGGGAAATAGAAAAGCTGAAATTGGAAGTAATCCCAGAGACTAGAGATGCCTTAATGCCATCCATCATTGCACATCCATCTTTGGTGGCTGAGATTCAAAGCAAGCAACTTTAAGATCCAGAGCTGAAGAAGATTTGTGATGGTATACCTGAGGGTAAATAGCCAGAGTTCACCTTTGAGAATGGTATATTGAAGTTCAGGAATCGGGTTTGTGTACCCAATATAGATCAAATCAAGGAAACAGTTCTGGAAGAGGCACATAGCACTAAGTATTCAATTCATCCGGGAAGCACAAAGATGTACAGCGACTTACGGGTAATCTATTGGTGGTCTGGAATGAAACCAGAGGTGGCGGAATATGTAGCCAAATGTGTGGTATGTCAACACACTACAACAAAAATGGATTTTTGCAAAGAAAAAGTTCCTTGCTAAAGGCCACAATTTCATTGCAAAACCCTTTAGCAAGGAAAGTTTTTCGTTGCTCAATCCCTTGCAGAAGCTTCCTCTCTAAAGCTTCTAGCAATGAAAACAAAATTTCTTGCAAATTCTTACATTTGCAAGAAATTTTTTTCCTTGCTAGTGCTCAGGTTTTTCGTTGCTAAAAGCCTAATTTCTTTGCAAAAAATATGTCTTTGTGTTGTAATTTGGACAATTGGCAAGGAAAAAATTTCCTTGCTAAATATCTAAGTTTAAGGCAAGGAAATATGTTCTTTACTAAAAGTTATTTTTAGCAAGGAAACCTTGTTTCCTTGCAAATAATATCAACATAAGGCAACGAAATAATTTCCTTGCTAAAGGAGGCTTTTAGCAAGGAAAAATTAATTCCTTGCCAATTAAATACATCTAAGACAAGGAAATAATTTCCTTGCTAAATGCTATATTTAGCAACAAAAATATGGTTCCTTGCCCATTTTGTTCTCTTAAAAGTAACCCTAGCAATACCCGTGCAATCCAATTTTTACTTTTTTGTAATATTTCAAAACCTATTCAATTTACAAATATAGAATAATCAAAACATGTCCAACATAACACAATATTAAGTATTAGAGATAGAGAGAGAAACCTGGAGAGTGGAGCGACGACGACCTGCGAACGGCGACGGCGTGCAACCGGTGGGCGACGGGAAGAGTTCTCTCTCTCTCTCTCTCTCCATTTCTAATTAGACAGAAATTAGTTTTCCCCTTTCATTTGTTTTGAGAGGGAAATGAAAAGAGTTTAGCAAGGAAACTTATTTCCTTGCAAAACAGGATTTTTCTCAAGTTTTTTAATTTTAGACTGAACTTAAGGCAAGGAAGAAATAATTCCTTGCTAAAATATGTTTTTAGCAAGGAAATGCGTTTCCTTGCCATAAATTATTTTCACAATATTTACTGAACTTTAGGCAAGGAAATTGATTTTTCGTTACCATTTGCAAGGAAAATAATATTTCATTGCCAAAAACTACACTTTTGGCAAGGAAAAAAGATTTTCATTGCCAAATGTGTATGTCTTTCAGCCCTTTGGCAACAAAATAACATTTCTTTGCTAATACTATACCTTTAGCAAGAAAATTAACATTTCCTTGCCAAGCTTCCTTGCAAAACACCATTTTTGTTGTAGTGACAAGTTAAGGTAGAACATCAGAGACCTGTACCTATACCGGAATAGAAATGGGAGAATATTACGATGGATTTTGTATCGGGTTTGCCGAGATCAAGAAAGTCAAATGATATCGTTTGGGTAATTGTTGATCGATTGACCAAGTCAGCGCACATCTGCCAATCAAGACTAATGATCCGATGAAACTAGCAGAATTATATGTTCAAGAGATAGTACGATTACATAGAGCTCTAGTATCAATTATTTCTGATAGAGATATTAAGTTCACATAGCGATTTTGGCAAGGATTACAATGGACTATTGGTACTAAATTGAATTTTAGTATGGCATTCCATCCTCAGACCGATGGCCAGTCAGAATAGGTAATTTAGATATTGGAGGATATGCTACGACTATGTGTACTAGACTTCAAAGGTGATTGGGATAAACATTTACCTCTAGCAGAATTGCTTACAATAATAGTTACCAAGCTAGTATTGGAATGGCGCCGTTTGAGGCTTTATACTGGCGGAGATGTCATTCACCAGTTTGCTGGACTGCAGTGGGAGAAAGGAAATTGATAGGGCCTGAAATAGTTCAACAAACTACAGAAAAGATCAAAGTGATACATCAACGACTACAAACGGTCCAAAGTCAATACAAGAATTACGCGGACTTAAAGAGAAGATTGGTAGAATTTGAAGTGGGAGACTATGTATTCCTGAAAGTATCACCTACAAAGGGAGTTGTACGGTTTGGGAAGCGAGAAAAATTGAATACGAGATATGTAGGACCGTTTGAAATTATTGGAAGAGTAGGACCGGTGGCGTATCGACTAGATTTGCCGAAAGAACTAGCTAATGTACATAACGTGTTTCATGTTTCAATGTTACGGAAATGTGTATCGGATTCGAGTCAATTGATTGAACTAGAGCCATTGGAAATTCGAGAGGACTTGACATATATTGAATATCCAGTCAAAATTCTTGACCACAAAGAGCAAGTGTTAAGAACAAAGAATATTTCACTAGTCATGGTCTTGTGGCGGTATCACTCGGTTGAGGAAACTACATGGGGAACTGAGAAGGAAATGCGAGAGCAATTTCCATACATGTTTGAAATTTGAGGTACATCGAGTTTGGGGACAAACTCCTTTCTAAGGAGGGGAGAAATGTAACATATGTTTCTGAGCGCAGTATTTAATTGCATTTATCATGCATCACTAGCATTAATTAATGATGTGTTTATATGTGTTAAGTGAATTTTAACTCACTAAGGTGATAGGGGTGTCTAGTTTGGAACCCAGCGATAGGCCAATGTGGCAGTCCCAACGTGGGACAGAGATGATATGTCTGGAAAAATAATTCTTATATGCTTAACTATTTATTAAGGCATATGTGTATTATTTTAATATGTTGATTTTATAGTATGTTAATTGTTAGAGACCATGTCTGTGGTCCGTTAGGGATACCTTTGTGAGGACGAATTGGACACGTTGCATAATTAGTAGGTTAATTACCAACTTCAAAAATTATGTGAGACCACTAATGGGACCCATACGTGATATAGACAAACACTCATTTAAGTTTGGGATAATTTTAATAAGTTCTATAAACTAGTAGGGATATAAATGTAAAACTAAAGAAACTTGGGGAGGCAAACATAAAAAACAAGACATGTGGCTTGCATGCCACGTGACATGTGGCAGATGACTCATCACATGAGTCATCATCTCCATTAGACTAAGTTAGAATGTGTAGAGGAATTTCGTACGGAAATTCTCGACGATGAAATCGAAGCCGAGGTTCACGACGCCAATTGATGCGCTTAACGACGTGCAATTTCAAAACAGGCTACATATTTGGACTCCTGGGTGTGAGTCTAACGTGTGGGTACTAATTTTATTGCATTTTGAGACAGTTTTTCTGCGCCCCAATTTGAGAGTTTAGCTCATAATCCATTATTTTTGTATAAGAATTGTACCTGGAGATTATTGGGTTTCTAATTTGGCTAATAGGTGCGAAATCCTTGAGGTGAGTGACGGTAATTATAGAATCTGGATAATTTCTTGTTTGAGATAATCTTTCTGATGAATAGCATGTCTAATTGTATTGATTAGCATTTTAGTTATTAGTGGGCAAACCCATGTGGTTAATAAGACCCATTTGTTTTGAGTAATTTGGTGGTTCTTGTATAATTTGTGAATTGCACGGTGTAATGACTATATGAGCATGTTGAGTTGTATATTTGGGTCAAAGGGGAACTTGTATTTTCCATTGAAGTGATGAGACCAGGTGCCAAAATTGGGCATGGGATTGCATGTCTGAAAGAAAGAGGTGTGGATCTCGGTTAGTAGTACGGACTAATGGAGTAGTCGCGGGCTAATGTGAAAGGGTGGCCGGTACTTGTGTTCCCGGAGACCATAGTAATGTGTAGAAAAGATGAGATTAAGCATGTTTATTATTCATGTTTATAATTGTTGGCATTCACCAGCATATAGTTGATATATTGTAGTGGTTATTAAATAACCATTGTAGGTGATAAAGGCAAGACGACGAAAGAATGAGAAAACGGAATCGGCAAGGCAACGAGGGATATTCGGGGTGGTTACGATTAGTGTAGTTAATTTCATGTTTTGTCTTAAAACTTATAATATGGTAACTTCAGTTAATTTTGGAAGAGACTTATTAATGTTCACTTGTAACTTAAGTTTTACAAGTTAAGTGGTGGGTTGGTTTCTAACCTTTGTAAGTTTTTGGTATTGTAAGTGAAGCTTGTTTTATGTTAAACCGGTTTCTAATTCGGGTTGAATCTTGTAATAATCTTGATTGAGTAACTAGTAGGTGTTGTAAAATGGTTGTACTTTATCTCCATGAGTTGTGAGTGTGAGTTTTCGGTTGTTTTATCAAATGATGAGGATGTTGAATTTTTTTTTTTTTTGAGTTTTCAAAACAGGAGACTGCTGAGAATTGGGTTCTGCTGTTGCGAATCAGTCAACTGAAGGCAGACCCAGTCGACTAGATCATGTAGCAGAATGCCAAACTTCTGGGGTTGAGGGTGTTCAGTCGACTGGACCCGCTGTTCAGTCGACCGGGCCTCCAATTTTTGAGTCGACCAGATTTATCAGTCGACTGGACTAGTGGGTTTTCAGAAATCTGCTCTCTGCAATTTGCATGCCCAGTTGACCGGGTTCCCGATCAGTCAACTAGATCCTCTGTTTATAAAATGCTTTGTTTTAAAAGTGATGTAAATGAGAACGGTGTTTTATAACTCTGATTTATTTCTAATAAGGGTGACGTAGGAGTGTAATGGGAGCCTTGGTGACATGTCACATGTCCTAAAATTGTATGCGCGATTCCGGGGCATGACAGTAGATCAAACAATTACAAGAGCTTTCAATCTCTTCCAAAAAAGAGAAAGAAGAACACCTCTTCTTTACACACAAGGGTTATTATCACTCTTTACAAATAATTGATTTGAGTACAAAGATAACTCTCTTGAAGCGTAGATAATATAAATGAAAGCTAACTAAAATTTGCTCTCTCAAGAGTTACGAAAAAAATCTAGAGCAAATTGATTTTTCACTCAAACTAGGGTTCAAGTATGAATAATGTTTAACCAAGATGTTTGAATGATTTCTCTTGCATGCCCAACACTTAAATCACCCCTATATAGCTTTTCAACATATATGACCATTGGGAGTGGTTGGGGGGTGTAAAACCAATTTTGGAGAGTTTAGAAAACTAGCCGTTATGATGTTTTACGTAATCCAGTCGACTGTATAAACGATCCAATCACTGGATAAGTATAACAGTAGCTACATATTCCAAACACAAAACAGTCGACTATTTAAAATCCAGTCGACTGGAAATGCAAATCTGGTCGACTGTATTGACTGTTTTGTCAGACTTTTACCTCTTTACTAAAATGGCCATAACTCCCTCTACAAAACTCATAAACGCGATCCGTTTGAAGATTCAAAAGATAGATTCAAATACCTTTCCAACCATATAAAATTTAACATCTAGTTCCTTAACAATTAAACCAAATTTCCCTTTAAAGATGACCCTTTTGCAAAGAGTTACTTATTTTGACTTAGCCACTCGAAAACTTTTGTCTAATGAATATAATTGAGCAATCTATGTATGTTTAGGTCCTTGAAAGTATTTTAAACATGAGTAAGGATCCTAAAGTCCAACTAAGGTCGCTTGAGCCACTAGTGAGTGAGAGTGCAAGATGCCTTACAATTATGTCATGCACTCAAGCAATGATCCTAAAGTCTTCCAAATCTTCAACCTTGATTCTTTGTGAGCTTGATGTGTTCTACTAATCTTGAGCTCCTTCAACAAGAATCTCATGTAAATAGACAATTATTACATGATGGATATAAAATATGAAATTGGGAATTGTGAAAATGTCATTTGATAATAACAAATAACCATATGAAGCATGTTATTATCAAAGCATATTTGTCATTATCAAAACATAATAAATGATACACTAAGAAAACTTATGGCTAACAATCTCCCCCTTTTTGATGATGGTACCAATATTAAGATATATCAATAAGAGCACAATAGACAATGAACATTTTCATCATCAATAGATATGCAAATATAGTTCAAAGAATGATAATTAGATAACTAACTAACTTCTCCCAACCTATTCCAAACTTCTCCCCCTTTGACATTATCAAAAAGACTGGGGATAATACTCAATGCTCCCCCTCAAAATAGTCATAGATGTCAAGAGACTTATATGATACTAAATAAACAAAGTTACCACATATGAACATATGAATACAAGAATATGCTCCCCCTAAGCATGTGCAATGCTAAGAGATACAAAAAAAAAAAGGATCAAAGCGCATTTCTCCCAAAAGATACCAATTAGAATAAGGGGCAAACAAGCTATCAAGAGCTATTAATATTCAAACTATGATACCAATAAATAAGTGATAGGCCATGTCAAATAAATAAGAACGTGTATCAAAAGGATTTGCAAACAAATAATCATTATATGATAAGAAGCAAAATACTTTATATGATAAGTATCAAAACATAAAACCTAAGCTATCAATGTCAATAGCAATACTCATCCTTTTTCCAAGCACCTCTTGGATGCTCAATTTGTCAAGATCATAGGACAGGATCTCTTTACAACCCAAATCATGTTAATTTTCTTACAAAATAAGCATTTATAATTAACACGCCCCCTTTTTCATATAATAATGACAAGTTGTACGAGGAGAGACTTCATTTGACATTGAAACCTTAACAAAGAAATTTTTGTGAGAATTGTTTGAACTTGAAGGAGATTTTGCAAAGAAATTGTTGTACTTCTTTTCTTTATATGTGGGTTTGAATCCCAAATCGGCTTTGTAAAAGCACATTTTTGCTTTCTCAAAAGCATATTCAAATTTTATTCACCTTGTATGAATTTCGCTTAAGTTTTTGTCAAATCATCCACTTGCCTTTTTAACTCAATATTATCTCTTTCAAACTCATGTGAAGGTTGCGTATTTGAAGCAAGTATGTCATTTTTCTTTTTCAAAGTTTCATTTTGAGATTTCAATTCAACAGATTCTTTTAAAAGCATAGGAAAATTCTTTTTGAGAGTTATGTATTTGGTTCCCAAAGGTTCCTAAATTTTCCAACTCCTCATGTATCTCATCAAAAGCACTTGAAGAACATCATAGTCATGAGATTCAATAATTGAGGTTGGTTTAGAATTTACCTCATTTGCTAGAGCTACTTCTTGGTTGCTTGAGTCGTCATCGGACGAGTCACTATTCGAGTCATCCCAAGTGGCTTTGATTACCTTTTTCTTCTTTTTCTTATCTTCTTCATTGGCAAAAAGGCACATATGGCTTTCTTCTAGACAAAGATTATCTTCTTGAATATCTCTCACTTGTGACTCTTTCTCTCTTTGTTGATGACCATGACCTTCAAGTTCTTCTACAACTTCATCAACATTGTTTTCTTCAAAAATTTGGTTAGTAGCATTTCGCATAGTTTCAAGAGATAACCAAATTTCATTAGCATTAGAGCACGAACGGATTCTATCATATGTTGTATTGTCTAAAGCATCATATAAAATTTTCATAGCTTTAATATTCAAGAAATCTTTATTTCTATCATTTTCATCATCTTCCAACTTTGGTTTAGGAGCAAATCCATTTTTAACAATATCCCATAGATTAAAATGAAGTGATAGGAAATATATTTCCATTCTCCTCTTCCAATGATCATACTTGTGATCTTTCAATAATGGAGTTGTGGTTATGCAATAACCTTCTTCAAAAGATGTAGTTTCCTTGGATCTAACTCTAGATTGTAAAATCTTTTGAAAATAGAAGAGCCGAGGCTCTGATACCAATTGTTGGTCCGAAATGGAAACCTTATAAGGGAGGGAATGAAAGCGGAAAATTAACCTTTTAAAACATATTAGCAAATTAAATACAATCACAAACAATAAAGTACTGAGTTTTCAAGTGGTTCGGCAATCCACACATCACAGCCTACGCCCATCCCTCAAGAACACCACTTGAGGATTCCTTTACCGACCTACTTACGGGTATAGATCAAACTGTTACAAGAGCCTTCAATCTCTTCTGAAGAAGAACACCTATTCTTTGCACACAAGGGTTACTAACCCTCACTCTTTATAAATAATTGATTTGAGTACAAAGATAACTCTCTTGAAGAGTAGTAATATAAATGAAAGCTCACTATAGTTTGCTCTCTCAAGAGTTACAATTAAAATCTAGAGCAAATTGATTTTTCTCTCACACTTGGGCTCAAGTATTAATAATGTTTAACCAAGATGTTTGAATGATTTCTCTTGTACACCCAACACTTAAAATCACCCATATATGTACATTTTCATCATATATGACCGTTAGAAGTGGTTGGAGGGTATAAAATCAAATTTGGGAGAGTTTAGAAAACTATTCGTTATGCTGTTCTACATAATCCAGTCGATTGTATAAACGATCCAATCGACTGGATAAGGATAACAGTAGCTCCCTATCCCAAACACAAAACAGTCGACTATTTTTAAATCCAATCGACTGGAAATGCAAATCCGATCGAGTGTATTAACAATCCAGTTGGCTGTATTGACTGTTTTGGCAGACTTTCATCTCTTTACTAAAATGGCCATAACTTCTCTACAAAACTCGGAAATGCAATCCGTTTGAAGATTCAAAAACTACATTCAAATACATTTCCAACCATATAAAATTTAATATCTAGTTCATTACCATTAAACCAGTTTTGTCTTTAAAGATGACCCTTTTGCAAAGAGTTGTTCGTTTCGACATAGCCACTTGAAAACTTTTGTCTAATGAATTTAATTAAATGATTTAAGTATGTTTAGGTCCTTGAAAGTATTTTAAACATGAGCAAAGATCCTAAAGTCCAACTAAGGTCGCTTGAGTAGCTAGTGAGTGAGAGATCAAGATGCCTTACAATTATGTCATGCACTCAAGCATGGATCCTAAAGTCTTCAAAATCTTCAAGCTTGATCCTTTGTGAGATTGGTGTGTTCTACCACTCTTGAGCTCCTTCAACAACAATCTCGTGTAAATAGACAATTAGCACATGATAGATATAAAATATGAGATTGAGAAATTTGAAAATGTCATTTGATAATAACAAAGAATCTAACCATATGAAGCATGTTGTTATCAAGTATATTTGATATCATCAAAACCTAATAAATGATACTTTAAGAAAACTTAAGACTAACACACGGGTTATCCATTTAACCCATGTAATGAACAAGTTGGTTAATGGTCTACATAACTTATTCAATATGACCTATTTAATAGATTGACACATCATCTTTAAGTACCAAAATATTACAAACCGTTCATCTTTATGTACTCATGTGAATTAATATTGAAAAAAAAGATCTGAAATGAAAAAATATATATATATATTGTATGTTTCCAAAAATAACCTCATAATTGGGTCAAATGGGTTGACCCGCTTAAAACATGACCCAATCCATTTTATTAATCATGTTGAACAGGTTGACCAGTTTATGACCCATACACATATAAGCTAAACCCATACTCGTTTATTTTGTGTTAGGTTTGTCATGACCCATCCCGCTACGGGCAGAAATAGGACACATGGCATGCCATCAAGGCTCATCCAATTCATTTAAATAATCATACCAGTAGAATAGCACAAGTGAAACTAAAAAGACTCCCTTTGAAACAAAGTTCCTTTGGAAAACATTGGACTACGAGTCCGTAAAATCTGTATAAATTTGAAAAGTTAATTATATTTCAAAACAAGATTGAATATGTTAAAAGGTACCCTAAGAACCAATTAGAACTTTTAAATATTTTTCGAAAAGAGGTGCTAAGAGTAAGCGGACAGAACCCCCTTCGACTGGTTGAACTGCCTTGTTTGACCGGTCGAATGACCCTCTGACAGAATTTCCTTCTATGTTGCAGAATTTTGCCTAAGGATCAAACAACCTCACTTCACCACATTCATTCTTAATTCCAATTCTTCCAAACCATGTCAAAGCTATAAGAACAGACATAAACCTTACTAAATGTTGAAAGAAAAAAAATGGAAATAAAACAAGTTAAGACTTGTTTGGTTCAATTCATAAAAAACACTAACAACATTCTTTTAGAATACGAAATTGACAAGGAAAGCATTCAAACACGAACTCAAGAGTTTGGATACTTTACAAACTCAATTAAAAGAGGTTTTACAACATATTACAACATTTCTAAACCATTTCAAGGTTTCCACGTTTAAGTACATAACTCTAATTTCTTAAAACTTCACATTATATCATTGGAATGAAAACAAAAATATATACAAGGACAATCTCGTCGTCCCAAAGGCCTCACTCTTCTCGCTTCTTCTTCCCTTTCTTTTTTTCACCTGCAATGGAGTAAAGTTCCACTGCTCAGCTATATGCTATGCGCACAATTTCTAATATATGCATATATCGCAATGCATGCTTCAATATCATTAACCACATCAAATAGTCTCTAGGGAAAAAATACGCATTCATCCTATAGCAGCAAGTTCAAGCCTTAAACCGCAATGCTCTGACGGCAAGTCTAAGCCTACAATCGTTGCATCTCATGTGCCCTGGCAAGTCCAAGCCTTAAACAAGCACAGTAGCCGTCGCTACTAATCTCAAACATTGAGAAGCTTACTCTGGATGAAATTGTTTAAATCCCCCCTTTGACCCACATAATCACCTAGCATGCTCACATAAACAAATGTACATGCTTTTCATAATAATTCGCGTGCATAATTAACGGGCCTGAAACTAATACATGAATTTTGCCCAAATCACAAATAAGCCTTCAATAATTAAAATATGGAAATTTTCTATATAATATAGGTTAGAAATTCATACCTCGAGCTATTGTCTTATAACTTGAGGGAAGTACTAGAAGCCTGATTCTACGCCGAATCTCCATTTATAAGTGATTCTTACAAGTATTCATATATTTTTTCCAATTTTCTAGAATTAGAATTTTTTATAAAACTTAGCCAAATAAGGCCTAACAACTATCAAAACGTAGCTCATAATTCGAGGTGTCTGAATATAAAATTTGGTGAAAAACCAACGGACAGAAGGTCGTCGATTGGCGTCGAGAAGTCCAAAGCTCCCAAAATCTCTGAAGCTCCAACTTTGGTTTTGTGAGATTTGTTAAAATATCTCACAACTTCTATATATAAATACACAACTTTTGGAATTTACGTTTAACTCCCCACGAGTTTTTGATTTTCCAATTATTCTCCAAAACATCTTTAACGTCTTAAACATCTAAGTTATCGATTCATGAGTGAAAATCTCTAATTCACAAAAGTTTTCATCTAAGTTTCGTTTGGGTCCGTAATTAAATTCTGAAAACTATTTTCATAGAATTTCAAGATAACCTACATTTTATACAATGCATCCTATTGGTTATTGCTAAATCAACCAAAATGATCTTAAACAAAATCAAAACTATAAGAAATTATACTACATAAATAAAATTACTATTCATAATTACCTGATTATAACACCTGTATGCGTTTTGTTGCATTTCATTATATTGTCATGTATGATAATGTTATGTGTTTTGCATTTGTGGCACAAGTGTGAGTGAGTTTTGACTCACAAGTCGATTTGGGTATCTGTATAAGAGAACCCTCTGAGACTGTATAGAATGAGAGTTTTGATGTTGTGACGTCTCTCCGAGATTGAGACGGTATTGTGGAATGCCTTAAATGTTTATCTGAAATAAATGTTTGCATGTGCATTTCACTATCTGTATTATTATCTAGTTTAGAATATGTTTCTGCGGTTAATTTTAGTATCCTGGTGAGGACGAATTAATACGCTACATAATTGGTTGGCTAATTAGTAATTTCGTAAAATCATGTGAAATTGCATTTTAGCAACCAAACAGGACTTAGAAGAAAACTTTTATAATTTTAGTTTTTAATCGTGAAGCCATGAATTAGGCATGTAAGAAGTTTTGGAGGATAATTAGGAGTTTTGAGAACTCGCGGGGAGGTAAACACAGTTTTTGAGACTTGTGCCTATATATAGATAAGGGTAAGATATTTTGGTTACAAAACCTATTTTGTCTTCTAAAAAGAGGAGAGAGGAGAGAGAAAAAGGAGATTTGGTTCCGTCGAGCTTGCGACACAAATATCCGGCGATCCATTCACGAGCCAAAATATTTTATCGGATATTCAAACTCCTGAAGGTAAGAGCTTCATTTTGATACCCACTAGGACTTGTTTGGATAAGTTTTTTGAAAACTCATTTTCTAGAATTTTCCTAAAAAGATGATAATCGGACTTTTGATCGATAAGAATTGTACTAGACGGACTTTTGCACGATCTTTGTGCTCGGGTTTTCGTTGGAATGAATTTTAGAAGCGCTATTCGAAGGTGAATGATTCAACTATATGTTTTGGACTGATTTCTTGACATGTATTCATGTTTTGTATGAAAAGCATGTGTTAGTTTATAGATATATATTGTGTAGTTCATATTGGACGATTATATTGATAAGTAGGCGACCCAATTGTACGGTGAAATATTTTGATTATGTTGAGAGCACGGTGACATGTTGAGTTGCTATTTGGGTCGAAGGAGTGCATGTATCAAGCCATCGTTGTGGATCCGTTATAGGCATAAGGTCACATGTTTGAAGAAAAAAAACGTGGTTCTTACCTTTTTGCGTGGACTTATTGGCGAGGAGTCGTAGATTAGGAGTGTGGAGCATACACGTGGGACTCCGGAGACTAGTATGAAATGTAGAGATGTGAATGAGAGAATGTTTATCATTTATGTGCATTGTTGCTTTATTTACTAAGCGTTAGCTTAAATAAATCGAATATGTGTGGTTATTCAAATAACCATTTCAGGTATTAATGCTGGCGAGGAATCGGAGAAGTGAGCACGTGGGATTTGAAAGTTCACTTAGAAGAGGACTTATCATGTTTATCTCATAGTTTTGACTTAGCAATGCTGTAATAAGGATTTTAATGCTTTTAAAATATACTTAACTTAGAATCATACAACGGATTCATAATGTTGTAATAGTTAGGAATCTTTTGTAATTTATGTTTTGGTAATGTTCTAATCCAGTTGGGATCGCTTTGGTATGAGTTTGGAGTGTGTGTTTGATACATGGTAGAATTCAGAAAAAAAAACTTTTAACTTGGAAAATTCTGCAGAAAAAGCTACTACAGGAAAACAGTCGACTAGACTGGGGGCACAGTCGACTGGACCTTTGTTTTAGTAAAACATTCTTTTAGTTTTCAAAGGCATCAGTCGACTGGATGATGAAAACCAGTCGATTGGAATCTGCTTTCAAAACATGCATTCTGCTGGGTTGGGTTCAGTTAACCGGACGAGCCCAGTTAATTGTACATTTGTGGCATCAGCCGACCGGACCTCGAAGTCAGTCGACTGGAGTGGGTTGCTAGAGACTTTTTATTCTCTGCATTCCAAGTCAGTCGACTAAGACCCCGACTTAGTCGAAAAGACTGCTGGTTTTAAAAATAATTTTCTTTCTGCTGCGTGTTCTTAAACTAATTCTTTTGGGAACGTTAATGAATTGGAGTAGCCTCGGTGGAGTGCCACGGGCTTTGGTTCTACTATTGTGGGACTGGGTTATGACATTTAGTGGTATCAGAGCAATAGGTTTAGAACATTGGGAATGAGTGACGTTATATGCTGAGCAACGTCAAGTAGAGGGTATGATTGTGACGATAATATTGTTATCATTATAGAAATGTTTCAGATAGTTGCATCTGTTGATTGTGATGATGATCTGTGCACATGTATATATATGGCGGCATAGCATGCATAGTCTTTATGTAATTTAATTATCAGGGCAAATGCTCAAAACATCATGACTGACTCGATACGAAAGTTGTCACTGCATTCGCGGATGGATCAGATAGTGAATATGGTGGGGAATTTTGTTCAAGTCGTCAGTGAACGAGATCAGATAAATGTTCAGGCTCTACTAGTTAAAATTCGTTATATCAATTCACCACCGGTACCAAGACCTCAACACACGATTATAGAACAGTTCGATAAATGGAAATCGACTTTGTACCACAGACAAATTGATGTAGACTTGGCCGATCATTAGATGATGGACATGGAAAGACATTTTCGTATAGTAGTGTGTACTAATGAGGAGAAATCCTTCGCGCATCTGATACATTGATGGGAGAAGCATTGGACTGGTGGAACAACGTGCTTGAACAAGGGAAGCCAACTACGTAGGTGGCATTTAAAGATGAATTCAACAAGTGTTTCTTTCTATGATTGGCTCATACTCAGAAACGTCAAGAGTTTGCAAGTTTAGTTCATATGACCGTGGGTGAGTATGTATCTCGTTATAATGCTTTGTTGCGTTTTGGGAAAAATACAGTTCCGACTGACGAGGACAAGGCTGGCAAATTTGAGGAAGGGATTAGAGAGAACATCCATAACCGTGTTGATACTTTGCAACACTCGACTATTTCATTAGTTGAAGAAGCTGCCCGTATCGCTGAGAAAAGTGTCAATCGATATCGACAAAGGCAACAAGGGAAGAGAACGAACGACAATAAGAGCAAAGGGTAAGGGAATGCCAAGAAGCCATTTACACAAAGTTCGGGATCATACGTGGGTAGCCAAGAAGGGAGTACGGTCGTCGGAGACTCGAGGCCGTTATGCCCGACATGTAATATGTGACACAAAGGGACTTGTTATCTATTGAGCACCTGTTGCCTTTGCAAGCAACTAGGACACATATCCTGAAACTATCATCTGAACGCGAATTTGACCGCACTAAACACAACCTCGAACACCAAGAGCTATAACCCCGAGATGAAAGGGAAATGTTTTGAGTGTGGCTAACTAGGACATATAGCAAAGATCTGTCCGAGTAAGAGACAATTGGGGGAATGAGTACCGGGGCATTGAGTGTGCCAAACGGATCAAGGGACAGCGGGCTTATGAATGTGGTGAAATTTCACCGCTGTTTTGACCACCTTTAAAACAGTGGTGAAATTTCATCTCTTATAATTTCGGATGTCAAAACATGTGAAGTTTATGAAATTCTTGGCCATAATCGAAATTTTACCACTTTGATAAACACAAATTTCACCACATTCAAGGTTGGGTGTGTCACACCCCGGAGTAGCAGAAATTAAGAGGAAATAAAATTTTCCTTTTTTGGTCCGTAAGCTATGACTAGTTACATTAACTAATTATCCACACATACTAGATAATACAAGAATAACTTAAGCGGAAGCATAAACTAAATATATACATCAAAAGGTTACTAACTATTACATCAGAGTTTGTAGTTTCAAAAGATAAAATAACAAAAGAGATTTAAGGCGTTGGACGCCATTTACATCTTCATATATAAGGACAAAAGAAAGTGTAAGATCGTTAAAGGAAGGCGTGTGATGCCATTTTACAACTTAGTATGACTGGACAAAAATCTATAAAGGACAACTAAGTCTTCTCTTATAACACCCGTATTTGTGTTATTGTTTTTGCATTATATTATCATGCATGATAATGTGATGTGGCGTGTCTTTTGACACATGTTTGGGTGAGCTTTGATTTGGGTGTCTGTATTAGAGAACCCTTTGAAACTGTGGTGATTGAGGATTTGCTGTTGTGAAGTCTCTCTGAGTATGAGACGGTCACTGTGGAACATTTTAAATGTTTATCTGAAAATAAATGTTTATCTGTGTATTTCAATATCTGTATTATTTTCTGTTTTAGAATATATTTCTGTTGTTAGATTTAGTATCCTGGTGAGGACGAATGAACACGCTATTAATTTGGTAGGCTAATTAGCAACTTCAGAAACGTCATGTAGAAATTCGCGTTTTAGCGACCAAACGAAACTTAGTCGAAAACTTTTATAATTTTGAGATTTCACTTGTAGAGCTACGAATAAGCTGTATTGAAAGTTTCAGAGACTGATTAGGAGTTTTGAAAACTAGTGGGGAGGTAAACGTAATTTTCAAGGGTTTTGCCTATATATAGATAGAGATGGATGAGATATTTTTACAAAGCTTTCTTCATAAGTTTCAAAGGAGGCCATAAGGGAGATTAGGAGCTTAGAGCTTCTCGACGCCAAACGACGCCCGTTCGCCCGCTGGTTTTTCACCAGATTTCATATTTGAGCTCCTCGAGGTGAGAGCTTTGTTTTGATATCTATTAGGGACTGTTTGGCTAAGTTTTCCGAAAAGTTGTTTTGTAGAACTTTTCATAAAAGTTGATAAATGGAATTTTGATCCATAGGAATTGTACTAGACGGACTTCTACACGTTCTTTGTACACGGGTTTTCTTCAGATTGAATTATAGGAGCGTTAATCGGAGGTGAGTGATTCAACTATGTTTTTGGAATGGTTTCTTGATATGTATTCATGTTATGTTTGAATAGAATGTACTAATACTTAGAGATATCTTGTGTAGTTTATATTGGGCATTTATATTGATAAGTAGGCCCAATAGCACGATGAAATGTTTTGATTAATGCGAGCATGGTGATATGTATTTGAGCATGTTAAGTTGCTTATTTGGGTCAGAAGGAGCACGTGGTCACCGTACCATTTTGTGGAGCCGATATAGGCATTAAGGTCGCACGATTGAAGAGAAGAATCGTGGGTCTTACCCTTTCGCGTGGACTTATTGGCGAGGAGTCGCGGATTGGGAGTATGGACGGACACGCGA
This sequence comes from Hydrangea macrophylla, assembly GCA_033977485.1. Taxonomy (NCBI): domain Eukaryota; kingdom Viridiplantae; phylum Streptophyta; class Magnoliopsida; order Cornales; family Hydrangeaceae; genus Hydrangea; species Hydrangea macrophylla. The sequence continues at coordinate 110,649,524 of CM066994.1, read as the reverse complement.
GTCTCTGGCGACTAGTATGAAATGTAGAGATATGAATGACAATATGTTTATCATTAATGTACATATGTTGATTTATTCACTAAGCATTAGCTTAAACAAATCGAATATCTGTGGTTATTCAAATAACCATTTCAGGTGTTAATGCTGGCGAGGAATCGGAGAAGTGAGCACGTGGGTTGGGAGTTCTTTTAGAAGGCAACTTGAACGTTAATCTTGTAGTTTTGGGACAATAGGAATGCTGTAATAAGAATTCTTATGGTTTTTAGTTATATTTAACTTGGTATGTTAGAACGAATCTAAAATGTTGTAATAGTTAATAACATGTTGTAACTGTGCTTCCGTAATATGTTAATACAGTTAGGAATGTTTTGGAGTACTTTTGGAAGTGTGTGTTTGATCCCCGTTTAAATTCAAAAGCTTTTAAACTTGAAAATGCTGCAGAATGTGCTGCTGCCAGGGGATCAGTCGACTGGAGCCTCCTTTTCAGCAACTCTTTGCATCGTTTCATGGAGGATCAGTCGACTGGGTCCCCGACACAGTTGACAGGATCATGGTTTTCAAAACTGATATTTTGGCCAGGCTGGACTTCAGTCGACCGGACTTTACCAGTCGACTGAAATTTTGGAGCCCCAGTCGACTGGATGTAGAAAGCAGTCGACTGGATGGTGTTTTAAAACCCAACTTTCTGCTGGACCAGGATCAGTCGACTGGATCAGAGGATCAGTCGACTGGACGGATGGTTTTCAAAATGACTTGTTTTATTCTGCTGCGTGTGTTCTTCAAACTAAATTTTGGGAACGTTAATGAATTGGGTTAGCCTCGGTGGGGTGCCACGGGCTCCGGTTCTGCTATTATGGGACCGGGCTGTGACATCTCTCTTGAAGTCGCGCCTCTAACTGGTGTAGTTGTGACCTTCATCGTTGTAAGCTTCCCCTTCAAAGGCTTCTCCTTCAAAGGCTTCCTCTTCATAGGCTTTTCCCGAGTAGTGCTCCTCCGGGTAGTCATATCCTATGAAGTCTGGACGTGGGAATGTCCAGGGCATAGTATGCCGTTAGCTTTAATAAAAGCTAAGTGAGCGTCCCAACCGAACATTCCTAATATAAAATACATATCCAAAAGTACATAGTGAATAGTTATGACTGTTGAATGAATTATAATGAGACCGTGCGTGAACTATGCATTATCGATATATTCGACTTCACTTGACTTAACATCCGACTCACTTGACCTTGTTACGTTACCAATGTAACGCTGTTGGCTTAGAGTGACTCGCCCAGTGGGTCGAGCTATGGTTACTTTACTATCGTTGTTTGCCTCTCTGTGGCCACAGTAGTAATCTCACTTTATAATCTAACCAAGTACTCTAGGTCCCCGGGACCTTGCCTGATGAATATCGTCGCTGATTTGTGAAACGGTTACTTTACTATCGTTGGTCGTCACGATCGTAGTAGTAATCTCGCCTTACAGGCTAACCGTTTTTACGCATTTTATAAACATGGTTACTTTGCTATCGGGTTTGCCTTTTCTGTGGCCATAGTAGCAATCATCGCCGATATGCAATCTTGTAATTCCATTTGACAATACCGACTCACTACATATCAACTTTTGGACCTCCGCGGTCGACTACACGTATTTCCAAATGCATACGGACTTGGTCTTCGCGACCGTTCGACAGTGTACCGGTACACGTCGACTTGACGTTACGACACTGACTCCTACGTGATGTGTATCACATGTTATGCATGAGGTACAAGTTAATTAAACAGATACTATTCTTGAAATGTAGTACAAGCCCTAAGCTCGTAGTACTACACGTTAAAGTATGGGGTTAATCAAACTGATAATAATAAACGATAATAATAATAATAACGGAAATAATATGTTCGGGGGACAACATATTAACATAAGGCTAAACTTGAAATAAATAATAAAATTAATAATATTAACAAAATAATAATACAGACATTAATATGTTCGGGGTACAACATATTAAAACATGAGGTTTTAATCATAATAATACTAATAATAATAATAATAATAATAATAATAATAATATAACAGAGACATTAATATTTTTGGAGTGCAATATATTAACTGAAGTTTATCCGGAATAAATAATAGTGATAATACTAAAAATAATAATAAAATTATTATTAACGAAACAATAATATGGACATTAATCTTTGGGGTATATATGTTAAACATGAGATTAACTGGACTATAATAATAATAAGCAGAAAAATAATAATCGTAATAAAAAAAAAATAATATTAATAGTAATCATAATACGGACCTAGGTTAGGGATAACACATGTTAAAATACGAGGTTTAACGGCTAATTAATAAAATAGTACTAATAATAAATAATAGTAATAATAATAACAACGATAATAGAAATCATAATATGGGACCCAGATTAGGGACACCACACGTTAAGCGCAAATTTCTCCAAGAACAATAGCAAAACAGAAAATAATACGGGCATTATTCTAGTATACCAAGTGAGTTAGGAACTCAACGTAGGGTCAGGGTCGCAGTGTGGCTCGGGGGTGGGCTTCCTTTCCTCCTTCTCCTCTCTCTCTCTCTCTCTCTCTCTCTCTCTCTATTTTCTTCTTTGTTCTTAGGTAACACTAAATGAGGGGGAGGGGTAATGTGTATTTATAGAGGGAGAAGAGGTTGTGGTTTACTTACTATATATATAATATAACCACACACACATGCATAGTATATATATTATATGCACACACATAGACCACATACACACATATATGACATAACACAACTCATGCACACAAGACACACTGCCACACCGCTCACACATACACTGCTCACGCACATGCACTCATTCACACTACTCCATCTCACTCATCTCACTGCCACTCTAGCATATGCACACACACACACACACACACACACACACACGTTATATATTTATATACATACATACCTCACACTACACATATTATATTTAATATATAATATACTCACAAACACCTAACACTATTAATGCATATAACCCAACTCACACGCCACACACACTGCACACACCGCACACACTGCACACACACCATACCACTTCACTGCCACTCACACACCCACACGGCACACACACTCACTCTCATCCTCACAATATGCACACATACACACACTCATACTTAAGCACATGTATAAAAGGTTAGGTTGATGGGGCATGGTGGTGGTAGGGTGATATGAGGGTGGAGTGTTGGGGTGGGATTGGTGTTTGGAAGTGGATGTAAGGGTATGGTTGTGTAAAGGATGTGTAAGGGAGTGGTTAGTTGCTTTCCAAAATTCATGGGATGTGATCGATGTAACCGACGCAATGTGCCTTGTTAAGCGCGTGTAAAGAATTTTGTGCAAACACAAGTATTGTTACGGGTTTACGTGCTAACCCAGTCTGGGTTCTAAATACAGTCCGACTCTAGAATAAAATATAAATATAAATATTACTAATAAAATCAACGACATTTAAAAATTTTAAAAGGCGTATTAATATAAGGTTGCGACTTAAAAATAGAATTTACAGGTACAATTACAGTTCGGTAACTTAGAAGTTCATTAATAAAATAAAACGGGAAATACATATACTACAAGGTGCTGAGAATAATCTAGAAATAAAATGTGGTAAAATTTTACCACATTTTGACCATGTTTTAAAATAGTGGTGAAATTTCTCCTTAAGTCCTTCTATTTCCCCCCTGAGTTTTCCCTTCCTTCCACTCTTTACTCCTACAAATAACAAATGGACCATAAATTCCTTATTGACAGAAACATTCAAAAACAAAACCTTATGAAATGTCTTTTTGAATCAGGCTAATTTAATGCTTAATAGATACATTTGCAAGTAAATTCTCTCCCAACTCTATCTAACCACTGTATCAATTCATTCACATTTTCAAAGACTGAGATGTAATGCGATTAGACCCAATAAAATAAGAACTAAAAAGAAAGAATACCCAGGCATAATGTCTCATTGCTTATCGTCAATGTGCTCATCTTCCTTCGCAAATTACTTCAATGACCATTAAATTTTGGCTAAATCTAAATCCTAACTTCCTTTCTCTGAGGTTCAACTATATTTCTAAAGGATAGACTCTATATTTGACTGAGTTTATATTTTGCTAAACATCACATAGTTTAGGCTCCAGCCCTTGAAATTTATATCAGAATGCATAAACGGAACACAAAGGAACAACCCAATTTTAGTCAGATTTGTATATATTCCTAGACGACACCAATTAAGGCTTGCACAACAATCCCCACTGAACTATCTTGATCAAAACTGGTGGCCCATCAAATGCACAATTATGAGTATTAGCAGAGCCTACCTCATCATTGGAACACCTAAAATGAAAGTATCAGCAGCATACAGACCCCTCACAATCTGAGACCACAAAAGCAAAGGTAGTGGTAGCAGCATCAAAAACTTCATAGTGAATCAACGCTCACAACCACACATAATGTTGCCGCTGGTCTAAAAACCTTGGCCGCCGCCTTTGTCATATTCATCTCAAACTCCGAATCACAATTTGTCGAGGATCAAAATGGGTGTGGATGGAAAAGAAGGTGGAAAGGGGTGATGAGATGTAGGAAATGGGGACAAGAGGTGTTTTGGAAACTAAATTGGGCTCATGAGGTTGCACATAAAACCAAACAATGCTAGGGACGAGTCGGAAATAATGAATTTATATGAGGCACACAGGAGAAATACTATTTTCGTGAAGCTCTTAGTTTCTTTCTTTTCTTTTCTATTTTGCTCTTTTCATTTCTTTTTCGAGCTTTTTCTTTTCTCTTTCGTATCTTCTTTTAGTACTCTCCCAAATGATCACAACTCAGTCTCTTTTAGAATTAAAAAACATGACCTTGTTGTGGACACGCGGCCTTCCTGAGCCCACCCCCGGTTTCTTGTTTCTAGCGGGGTTTCAGAATTGATTTTCCTTTGTTTTGAAATTGATTTGAAAAAGGAAGGTCTATTGAAAACAGATACAACTTCGCCACTTGGTCTTTAAGGAACCAAGAAACCTAATTTGACTCACCCAAATGGATAAAGGGCGCCGGCCTTTCATAACCAAAGAACTTGGCTCGGGGTTTTGGTACGAGAGAGGAATGAGCCTTTGTCATGACTGAAACACCCTCAACTCGCCCCGTCTTTCGACGAGCCTCAATTAGCATCCAAATAATCATCTCATACTATGTTTGGTTCGATAATTAATACTATGATAGTATATTACATTTCATAAGAAAATTAAAATGAAAGATCAAAAGATAAAATATCATTCATAAGATCTAAGCCAAATATCACACAATGCAAAAGTGAAAGATCGTACAAACAAACCTAGGAAAAATTGTCTAATCACATATCAAGTAATCAAGTTTTCCTAATCTAAAGGGACATAAATGGTTCTTGAAACAAATGATCAAAGAAAATCAAATAATGCTTAGCAAGCTATAATGATGCATGTTAATCTTTGAGAAAAGAAGACCTCTCGATCCCCGAGACGGATGAGAAAGGATGGTTGGATCGAAGGGAAGCATGGACGTATGATCCGACTCATTCCTTATAATCTTCTTAGATTAGAAGTTACTAAAACTCTAAATCTTGCATGGATGCAATGTATGATCCTAGAATGTGCAAAGGTTGTAATGTGTTTGTGTATATGGGTTTTCTAAAGTGACTTAGAAGTCTAACATATGCATGAATGCATGAAGGAAATCATTATAGAATATGTACAAATGTAGTATGAACTACTTCCTAGGATATGAACTAATTTGAAGTACATATATGCATCAAATCAAAGGATGGAAGTACAAGTATACTTACTGTGAATAGTGGATAGAATAGTGACTTGATCTTGTGGAAATTGAAAAGTAGGGTTAGAAATGTTTTCAATGCATGATGTTTTATGGAGATCATCCTTATTGTGTCTAGAACACATATCAAAAAGTCAATCCTAAATAACTATTACAGATTGAGATAAATCATATAATTAATAGAGGTTACTCATAAATAGAGTCTGTATTGTCGACAGAAATGTCAAAAAATCTTAGAAAATGAAAACAAAGCATCTAGAGGCTCATATTATACAGAACGTTCCCTAAGACACTGAAGTTCAAGGGAAAAATAAGTTGGGACCACTCCTTTTGGAAAAGTTTTCTGTAAAACAAGTTGAAATTCAACCAAGCTGCTGTGACAGCAAAAACAGAATGTCTGGAAGGAATGTTTGAGTCCAAATGGACCCCTTCCAAGTGTTTCCAAGTCAAACCAAAAATCATGGGTGTTCTCTAATGAGTTAAGAATGCTTTCCAAGTGGTCTCATGTTAATACCTTAAGTATTGAATCCTAGAGAAATCTTTGAATTCAGATTGTTCACTATTTTGAAGATTTTGGGAAGAACTAGGGTTTTATTCTTTGAAATCAAAATGAGGGGTTTAAGAGGGGTTTTGAAATAGAGGTTTTGAAAGTGTATTTCAGAACTTAAATGGAGATTATGACCACTTGAAATATCATCATTGAACTCACATCAAGAACCTCCAAGATTGTTGGAGATCATGTTTTCATTTGAGCATAACCCCAAGAATACTTTGGAAGTATTGGGGTTTTAACCATCATCTATCAAACATGTTTTTGATGTTAAGAGCTACTATCCATAAGGATTCACTCACCTCAAACTTCATGTCATCACTTAGATGATGATGAACTATAAGTAAAACAAAGAAAATAAAAAAGAAATGAGGTAAGAGGAGATGAACATTGTATAAACAAGCACATAATAACAATCAATAGTTGATGATCAATGATGCATTGGACTTGTAGCTTGGGGTTTCACTCATATGTGGTGACATTGGACATGGAAGTAGCTTCCTCTCTCTTAAATGCTCACTAAAATGGTAGTTGAATGTATTGAATGTGAAGTAAATGGGAGTAGTGAAGTTGAAAACAAAGTTTAGAACTCACTTTCAAGTTGAAAATCAAAGGAAGAAACTTCTTTTCTTTCTATTCTAACCTAATCTCTACAACTTTCTCTCTACAACTTCTCTAAGCCTTTTGTTTTGCACCCCCAAATGAGAAGTCAAGGGGGGTTTTAAATAGGCTAATTTGGGGGGAGTTTGGGACTTTAAAAGTGCTCCCATTGGTCCCAAACATCTGTTAACATAGAACTATGTCGTTTTGGTTTCTAATTAATCAATTTGGGTCCCCAAAAGAAATTGCAAAAATGGACTGTTCTGGTGGAGAGTGCTGCAGTGGCACTGGGCCTTGCTGCGGCAGCAATGGGCCAGTGCCACGGCGGCACTGCTCCTCTGATGTCCAGATAATGTCATTTAGGCCCCCAGATGTTTCGGTATTCGCGAAAAGGCCCTATTTTGTCCGAAATTCACAGAAAATGCGTATAAACTCCAAATTGAGGTAGTGATATACCGATGGAAAGGTAATGGAGTCTAATTTACATAAAAATAGTTTGGAGATAGGTTACTTTAAAAAGTTTTGCGGTATTCGAGATAAAAGTCGATTTGATCGCCTTTTTCACCTTCAGAAATTCATAATAAATTTGTTTTAAATCCAGGAATTATGTGCGACATACCGTTGGAAAGCTATTGACCTCTAGTATTCATAAAAAAATGTTTGAAAAATCATACGGTGCTCTGGTTTTACAGTCAACTTTTGGCCAAACTGGTCAAACTAGGGACCTCTAGGAAGTTCTGGGAACCTCTAAGAGCTCCCAGGAGCTGACGTTTTTGTCCAATTTTCTTTTAAAACTCGTTTTAGTACTTTCTACATGATTTAGAATGATCTTAGAACTTTTCCGAATTTGGATGACTTCGTTCAAACCTTGGTCAAACCTAGTCAAACCTTGGTCAAAACCGATCAACGTGGACTTTTTGGGAACTTCCGGGACTTCCGGGGGTCTCTAGGAGCTGACGATTTCATATAATTTTGCTTGAAAATTCATTTGATGACTTTCCTTATGACACATCATGTTTTCAAAACTTTCGGTCCAAATCTGGGAGTGTTTGGGCTTTTAGGAGTATTTTTGTCATTTGTACCATTTCCTGGGCATTTTGAGAGACAGGACTAACTCCCAGGAGTCCTTTTGAGTCTTTTCAATCATTGTGAACCACCAAGCTATGGGTCTCCTAAATCTGATGGCCGACAAAATGGGGTGTCTACACTTATGCAAACAACCTCCCAAGAACGGACTTAAACACGAGAACGGGGATTACATGGGGAATTGGAGTGATAGGATAGTGTAAAGGTGGTGTATGCGGAATATTTAAAAGAAAATGGTGAAAAATGGGGCCTAAAATCATTTCCTCGGGGCATTGTGATTCATTGGTATCCACTATAATGACAAAGTAAGCAAGAGTTTATAATTCACAGGATAATCCTCTAATGCATGATCAAAACAAGAAAAATGAGATTAAAAACTTTTGATGCGCTTTTCAAAAAGGGAGAATTAGTGTATGCACTCAACAAAGGAGATCGGCAAAAAAGCTCACAAGATTCAAGTCTCCACAAGTATTTCAAACAATTTTCGGCTTATAAATGCATTAAACGCCATCTTAACACAATTAATCATGCAACATACACCAACAATCCAAGATTTGAAATTATGAAGTTCATGATAATCGAGATAGTTCTAGGACTCATGGGATTCGACGCGTGTCACATGTTAATATCATAAGAAATTTCAAGACAAACGTGATCGTTCGGCACATAAACGACGCAACTATGCTGTGATCACTGGATGCATGGGCCAAGGGCCCAAGAAAAAAGGGAGGAAAAAAAAAAGGAACAATAGAGAAATTTTTTGGGGTTTTTTTTTTTGAAAGAATATGTTAATAGAGTTGCTGGCAAGAAGACGATGAAGTTCAAACTAATGATTAGTGACTGATCACACCCCCTACTAGATCCATGCAATGTCCGCAATACATGAGCATCGAAAATAAAAATGAATCGAGTGAGAGAAGAAAATATCACTAATTAGGGTGATCCCTAATGAGCTCACTGAAAGGAAAAAAAAAGTCATGCACATGTAACCACTACCAAGCATATCAAAGAAGTAGATAGGTAAAATAACAACGCTACAATGAAAAAGAGACAAGAATAAAAACAAGAACTTTTATTTATTATATACATCAAAATTAAACAGAAGTACAAATATGCCTAAATGGCGCCGAAATGAAAAGAAAAATAACTAACTAAGGTGGCCCACATGACTAGAAACAAAATAAAGAATTAACCGATATATGAAAATCTAGCAACTATAAAAAGCGATGCCAAATAAGCTCGTTGCTAGTCTAATCACATCCAAAAATCGGCAAAAGTAAAACCCAGGGCCTCACGGAGGTGGGGGCGGAGGAACAGGCACCACGAGCGTGCTCATTAGCCTCAAGGAGAAGTCGAAACAGAATCTCCTCTCGCTCCACCTACTGAGCCGCTGCCATCTCCATACTTGCCTGTAGCGAGTCAAATCAGGACATGAGGTGAGTTTTCATCTCTATCATATCGGCCCTAGTTTTTAGAAGAAGGCGCTCCAAACAAGCGTACTCAAGTTCCACCACAGTAGCGGGAACGGGCTCCTTACTCCCAACATCTTCCTCCTCACTGGACTCGACGTCATTGTCACTCGCATCGCCCTCAGAAGCCTCCTCAACCTCCGCAGACGGTCTAGCCTTAGTGGGGGCAACACGATGCCGCTTTCTGGCCTCAGAATGAAATCCGCTCTTGGACTTGGCCACGCAATTGAGTTACAGGAGATCCTGCATATGAATGCTCATATCGCAGGGGCCCACCTTGACTCTTTGAAAGAAATATAGTCAGGTGACGAGGGCGGGATAAGACAGACTTCCATGGGTAGTGGTGGAAGGCAAAACGGTGTACATAACCCCACGATAAAACACAGCAGTGAGATCTGGTCCTTGAAATCGACGGCAGCGAGGTAGGCAGCATGCTGGTGACCAAATTCAACCTTGTGAGTGGTTAGCGTGAAGGTCTAATGGAAGATGACAGCGAGGTCGGCATGGTCAAGAGTCAAGGTGTGAGCCTTCAACTAGTTGTCGTCCCACTCGAACGGTTGCCTTGTCAAATCTCTAAACAATGGGTGCTGGCGGCAAGTACGCTCCCTCCCACGGGATCAGGGCATCGAGCTCCTCAGGGATGTCCATGAATCGAGCGAGGGTGCGAGGGTTGATCGTGAAACACTTTCTGCGCACATAGGCGAAAAAAGTGTGGTCGGAATCAGGATCGGAGATCAAGCTAGAGTAGAAAGCCTGTACAATCTACACCAGTGCGTGGTGCTCAATGGCTACATACTTCTCCCACCCATGGCCGACAAAAGCATTGGCGACAAAAGGTGGAAAAATGGTATGATCAAAGGATCGCTCCTTGAGCATAACACGCATGCTAAAGTAGGCGTCGTGCCAAGCTTTAGCCTCGGCGGATCGAAAACCACCAACGGGGCGTGGCTTGGGATCTTGAGGACCCTTGGTTTAGTCATGGTGGGAAAATGTAAAATTGTGGGGGGGGGAAATAGGGCTAGGGTTTGGAGAGAGTTATGGTGAGGGGGATGAAAGATTTGGATTTCTAGGGTTTGGGGTAAGAAATTGGGGGTGGGTATTGAGAGGGAGAGGGAGTGGGCTGAGAGATGAGGGGGTTTGAGAGTAAAATTTGTGCATCAACTTTTGTGCAAGAAGCAAGCACTCTACATAACTAAAAAAAAAAAGAGGAGCAAGTATTGTATGGTCCTGGAACATGGACCATGTGGTGGTTCCGACCATTAAGAGACTATCATGTGACCGTGTTACCTCACTAATGGAGACAACTCGACTACGTGACAGTCCCTTATTGATCGGGGATCATCATATGACAATGGTCCTGGTGCATGGAATAATTAGTCATAAAGAAGCCACACATACATGTACACTTAAGCTCTTTAGCATCGTTTTTTTTTTTTTTTTTCTGGTATTAACCAAATGGCCAAAGTCGTTACGAAATACGTTCAAATGGATCTAATGTTGTATCATATCTTCCTCTTTTTTAAATATTATTTCAATGTTAAGGTCAAAGAAAATAGATTTATACATATTTTTTTGGTCTAATAATAAATAAAGGGAATTGTTACGTACAACGCTAGTTTTGTTATGTAAGCTGCTAAATTTTATAAAAGTGAGAATTTTAGGAAAAAAAATAATTAGAATAAAGAAATTTGGGTGTACATAGCAAATACATGGGTGTGCATAACAATTCCATAAATAAATCTTTAAAAAAAAATTATTATTATTATTATTTTTTTATTACAGAGATCATCATCATCCTTTGGCTTCACATCCTTATTCTCTAAGAATGAATTGAGTTTCATATAGGAATTGGACTAGATTTAACATAGATGCCCAATATTCCAGAGGTCCTTTTCACCGAATCTATGCGTCTCCGTAGGTCTTACAGTACTTGCTTGGCCCGTAAATATATGTATCCATCTTTTTTCACTAAAGATTAATAGTGTTTTTGGCAACAAAACGTGGAGTTCATAATAACTGATTTTGGAATTTTAAAATTAAAATAAAATTATTTGACAAATCAGATTATGCGCTCATTCGCAAAAATACTGTGTCAATTGTTAATCACAGAAATTTCTGAGTAGCTAAAAGCTCTTAGACAACTTTTGGTCAAAAGTAATTTCTTTGCGATTCAATTACAAAAATAGAAGCCGTTTCAAATGGGCCCTTAAACTGCAGACTCCCAAGGGCAAGTCAATATACATAGATTGCCACTATAAACTAGCCATTAGCGCAATCTTACAAATGGAGCCCAAATAGACCCAATTTCAGCCCATGAAGGGTCCCTTGCCCATCCCTTGGCCCATCAAGGCCATAGTAGTGCACTGCTTGCCTGCAAGGATAGCTTGCTTAATCCACAGCATTTTCAAAGTTTTTTGGAGCAACCGCTTAGCCTATCTGATAAAAAGGCTCTCCATGCCACATACCAAAGTTCAAACTTTGCCCTCGTCTCCCTCCCCTAGCACTTACGTTATCGCATGAGACCGGTACACCAAATGATAAAAAAAAAAAAAAAGTTTTCTTGATTACAAAAAGGCAAATTTTCCACTAACCATGATTACATTTGCATTTTGGGCGATGAAAAAATTATGCAACGTTAGAATAGTGCTATAGTTGTTAAATTCGTGTTTCTAATTTAATTCGTAGTACATGTGATAGTGGAATTCCATTCACTAATAATATAAGAATCACATAATTTTCATTAGAATCGTAACATTATTCATAACATGACAATCACATCGTGGGTTGGGTTGCAATTTGGATAGGCCAACTCGAGCCTAAGCCGAAGTTTGTTTGGGTTTAGACAACCGTTGTATGTATGGGATACAAAGTTCAAACCCGAGCTAATTTTGTGCTTAGTGTTGGGTAGAGATTAATAACCTTGGTAACCTACACTTGAGTCTGAGTCGCGTATATATTTTATATAATCTATATGTATCTTAACTCTATATAATTTTCAATTGTATGATCATGGTATTTTTTTTTAGCAAAAAATTGAAATAGTTCGATTTCGCAATTTGACATATGAATGCTGTTTTTACAGACAGAATTGTTTTTCTGCAAGTGTAAGAACTTTGAAAACTCAATGCCAAGTTATTCATTAAACTATTCTCCCAATCTATACCAAAGCATCTTGATAGTGAGATTTCATTTGACTAAAATAAATTTCATGGAGATTCACCATGAACATGGCCAATAGGGACAAAAGACCCCTAAAAATTGAAAATTAGACCTCTTTCTTTCCCCCCATCTCTCCAAACCCCTGTGGTCCCTAATTGGGGACTCCCAAAGCATAACAAAATGACTTTTCTTATACTCTGTCACTTTGATTAAGACATAACTTGAGCCAAAGACAAGTGACTTTCCAGCCATAGCGCATTTGTATATATATATATATATATATATAAATATATATACAGTCTGGCTATGGAGAGGGGCTATTTCTTTAATAAATAGAGAGCCTTTGTGTTGACCGTCAAATCTTGTTTTTATTAAAGACAGTTTTGTCACTTTACAGTTTTTAAACACGATCCGACAGCCAAAACAGAGACCCTCTCTTTATTAAAGAGAGGGCGCCCTCTCCATAGAATTTTCGTATATATATATATATATAGATAAAGAATTTAATTATCAGTGATAATCTAGGAATTAATGACTAGGCAAAATTAATCAAAAAATGCTAGGGACACGTCCCTTTCCACAACCCATTTCACAACTGAGCATTAAATGCTTGTACCATGTGCTATGTAAATGGTGCATAGAAAAGTGTGAAAAATTCAAATAACACGGAGTACAACACATTTAAAGCCCAATTGTGAAAATGTTGTGAAAAGAGTTGTGTTTCTAGCATTGCTCAAACTTAATAAAGTGATGTGTGAGGCTTGTTTAGATCCACAAGTAGTCCTATATGTATATGTACAAATTATTTTTAGGGTCCCCTTTTAAATACAAATAATTTTGGGAATTATTATTCACACTCTTTGGATTACTAAATGCACTTTATGGGGTGTATGATACAATTGATACCACAAACTTTAGGAGTGGTACCATCGAATGCATTTTGTAATTTTTAGAATGTGAATAACATTTCTCATAATTATAGGCTTAGGTTGTATATGTACATATACAAATTATTTTTGGATCAGTAGAAATTCGACATTTATGGCGCGCACAAAATAATATATATATATATATATACACATTTCAGACTTGTGCATATAATTGAAGATGAATCATAATATCACAAACCATGCTATGCTCACTGTATGACCATTAGAAAATAAGATAAGGTTATAATGTGAAGGTTTTCTAAATTAAACACTACCTCGTTCAAGTCAATTTGGGCAAGGATAGTGTGAATTGAACTTGTCCAAATGCAAATAATTAACATTTTTCTAATTAAATTATCTAGAATGAGGTCATTATGTATTAGTCTATTAAGTGGTATTTGATTATAAAAAGTACCAATTTTCAAAACTAAAAAGTTTTACTTTTTTTTTTTTTTTTGAAAAAAAAAAAAAAAAAACCTTGAATTTGTTAATTTTGCCAAAAACTTGATGGGTCGTAATTTAAGGCCGTGAAATTCAAATTTGACACCTCTTGGCTCTAATCTCGAGACATTTGACATGTTTTCTTTGTCGTCTAGTATGAGTGTGGGTGTATAAAATATAGGATTAATTGCACTTTGTACCCCTAAAGTTTGGGTAATTTTGCATTTTGCACCCTAAAGTTACAAAGTTGGCACTTTGGTCCCTAAAGTTCACAAATGTGGCAAATAAGTCCAAATAACCCTTTAGTGACGAATGATTTTGTCACTAAAAGTGAAAATTTCGTCGTAAAAAGTCTTAGAGGGACTAAAATATAACTCATCCCAAACTTTAGGGACTAAAGTGCCAAAGTTAAAACTTTAGGGTGCAAAGTGCAATTAACCCAATATATATATATATATATATATATGTGCACACACCTAGTTGGTAAGAATTCTACCAACCAAATAATACATAAATTTATATTAAGTCATTTTTGAATTTACAAATTTAGTGTCAACTAATTTAAGTTCAACCAAGGGCGGAAGTGTGTATGGGCTGGGGGTGGGCTATAGTTCTCCCTAAACTTTGAGAATTTTTTTTACTACCCTAATATTTTAGTTCAATTGTATTTTAGCTCATCTTAATATTTGCAAAATGCTTTATTCTTCCTATTTTTAATTTTAACCCAACCCAATTATTGTTCAATCCAAACAAAATACATTATATTAGCTCAATGATAATCTAGCCCACCGCTAAATATTTTGACCAACTCATTTTCCTAGTTCAACCCTTCAAATTTTTTTTTTGAAACAATATGTATCGTATTTTGCCCAATTGCAAATCAACCTATCTAAAATATGTGTTCCATTGATCACATTTCCTCATCACTTCTCATTTAAGTCTAACCCAAATTATATTATCACCACTCAATATTTACAAATTACAAAAAGCAATCAACCCTCACCATGGGGTTAGTGCCCCTGAACCCCGTATAGACTTGTCCCTGTACCCACTCTATCTTAAAAGTTGTTCTAATTAATGGTAGCACAGAGATAATATTTAGTTTCAAATTTAGAGATGGTAAAATTACTCGAATAAGATATAATCCAGTAGCTAGGAATATCTAATTCATACGGATGTGTGAGTGTGTAGTAGAGAGGGGTGAAAGAGAGAAACGTGGTCATATGTCAAACATATCCTAACCTTGGGGCTTGGAGCAGTAAAAAAATATAAAAGAATGAAAAGAAGATAACAAAAACAAAAGGATTGAGTTAAAAATAAGAAGTGGTATGAATGACACTCTGTAGAGCTCGGATCTCAAACAGTTGCACTTGGACTCTCTTTAGACCAGACTTTAAAAGTCTTAAGTATTAGAGTCTCTCTCTCTCTCTCTCTCTCTCTCTCTCTCTCTCTCTCTCTTTCTCTTAAAAGAGTAAAAATGAAGGAATATTAATTGGTTCATTCAGAGTTGAATCCACCACCTCACATGATCCATATGGGTCTCATATTTTGGTCCAAGGAGAGATTTTTGTGGGTGAGATCATGAAAAGTTGAATTCTAAAGAGGAGAAAAGGAGCCATTTCAAGGAATTTGATGAAAAAGGGGTTATAAATTTGTGTACTAAAGTGTCTTTAGGAATTTGTTTTTAAGCACATGCATTCTAAATGAATGTGATTAAAAACAAGCATCCTAAGTTAAAAATAAAGTAAACGATTTGTCTGGATATGTTTTAAATTAGTCCTGATTTAGTTTAAGTCTCACTTTTAATATGATTTTTAGCTTTGTGGGTTTGACAAAAAAAAATCAATTTTAAGAGAGTTATAAGAGTAGGCACAAGTAATGTAAAAAAAAAAAATTGGCATTACCAAACAATTGAACTTATAAAAATTGTGCAACTGTGAATCACATATCCGATTTTCTGCTTTTCTAAACAGCCCGTTTGTTTAAACCATTTTGTTACATTTAAATTCACAAATTATGACTATGTTTTTTTTTGGCTGATCTCACAAATTTTGACTGTGGAAAAATAATTATTGGTCAATTGTGATCATAGATTCATAGAGAAGAACAAAAAGAGGATCTTATGAAGTTACTTGTCCGTTATCAAAATTAGTGAAGTTCTTGATGTATGGTCTCTAAAAGTTTAAACAATTTTTTACATTTATGTTCACAAATTATAATGACTATATGGAACAATAATTCTTGGTCAATTGTGATCATAGAGAAGAACAAAAGGAGGATCTTATGAAGTCACTTGTCCATTATCAAAATTTGTGAAGTTCCTGATATGTTAGGGCAAGTCATTACTAATCACTTTGAAAATTGTCTTTAATCTTTTTTTCATCACATCTATGTATAGTACATTTTATTTTATTTATGGGTATACTCATTACATTTCGTATCCTTGTAGTTTGGCTGTAATATCATTTTGGTCTCTGCAGTTTCAATTATGTCAATTTGATTCTTAGAGTTTCAGTTTAGGTTTAATACAATCTATTAATCAATTTTTCTTACAATTTTTGACAGTTTTAGGTTCAATATAGATCTGTAAAGTGTAATTTTTCTTAGTAAATTTACCATTATGCCCCTAATGATACCTCACTTGTGCATCGCATGGCCTATATCTGTCAAAAATTGTATGAAGTTTTTACGAATGGACTACATCGAACCTAAACTGAAACTATAAGAATCAAATTGACAAAATGGAAACTATAGGGACTAAAATGACATTACATCTACATGGGTATAAAGTGTAATTTACCATTTTTTAAATATATATATATATATATATATATTTTTTTGTAGCTAATCAACCAAGTCCTTGTCAAAATATTTTAACTTCACAAAAGAAGTAAGGGATAATTTTTTGTTTAGATTATGTATTAAGGGAGAGTTGTTCAGCTACTAAGGAAAAACAAAAAAAAATAAAAATAAAAATAAAAATAGAAAAGAGAGAGTTTGATAATATATTTTTTGAATGAGACGTGTCAAATAAAACAAATAGAACCTGGATTAAAAAGTCTGACAACAAATAGTTTTTTGTCATTGTAAAAACATACACACATTGGAGTGTATGTTTATACAAGGACTGACTTACTATCTAGTTGGAAGGCACCAACATATTTGAAGTGTAGCTTCAAATCCTCCTCTCTCATTGTAATAAGAATATCTGTAAGCAATTAAGCATTTTTTTCTTGGATGGAAATGAAAATGTTACTCTTCTTTAAGCACTTAAGCTAGATTAAGATCTTGTTTGATGAAATTAAAAATTAAGTACTGAATTTTTAATACTGCAAATTTTAAACTATTCAATTTGTAGTTTTGAAAACAATGCCTCAACTTTCAAGTACTAAGATAGACTGCATTCAATGTTTTTTATTTTTTATTTTTTTATTCAGTAGAACTTTTTTACCTTAAAGTTTTCAGTAAATATTATTATTATTATTAATTTTTTTTAAGTGAAGTTGCATATTATCAAACACACTGAGAAAAAAAAATAAGTTTTAAATTTTTTCTTTTTTAGCACTTAATTGAATTATTAAACACAACCTAAGATTAGAAGGATCGACAAAAAATAAGGGTCAAGATCACCCTGGTCCCTAGAAAACCTCACCCTATTATGTTTCTTGTAAGGTCTTCCTAAATTGGTCTTCAAAGAGTCATTGCTGAATATTAGGGGAAAATTGGCAACTTTTTTTTTTCCCTTTACCCCAAAAAGTGAAAAAGTTTAGTCTTTATGTGATTCTTTGGGCCAGTATAGAGACAATCCTTTGATTTGATCCACCATAGATTTTCCATTCTTTCTTTCTTTCTTTTTTTTTTTTCTTTTTTTTTTTTTTTTTTGAGGAAAATCCACCATAGATTTTCAGTTGGCTATAACATTGTGGAGATTTTCTCATTTTTTTATCATTAATTCAAAAGCTTTTTCTGATCATCAGACATGACATCAAATATACAGTACATGATTTATGCAATACTCATACTTAGTGTAGCATTTTCTAAAAAATATATATGTAAAAAAATATAAAAATAAATAAATAAGGGTCCATTACAGATACACATCTTGGCTCCAGTACTAAGCCCCTTTTTCACTTTGTCTCTTGTGTTTCAAATAGTGTCACTAATATTCCTTTAGACTAAAGTGAGATGGTTACCAATTACGTTAAAATTAACAGAATAAAAGCTTGTTTAGTATAGTATTTATCACTTTGACCCCCTATGATGAGCACATTTTTCAATTTGTCCCTCATAGTCACAAACATGTCACTAATACTAGGGGTGGTCAAAAAAACCTATAATTGACCGAAACCGATCGGCCAAAAAATCGATTGGTCGATTTATAAAATGTATGTGCAAGCTAAAACTGACCGAAAAACCGACCAAAATCGAAAAACTGACCAAAACCAAACCTATTGGTCAGTTTTGAAAAACACAAAAAATCGAAAAAAAACCGACCGAAACCGACTGCTTACTCCCCTAACTAATACCCCTTGTGTACCATTTGGTAGCTTTTTTATTATTTTTATTATATATATATATATATATATACAATGAAATCGCAAAAACTTGCGATTGGTATGAGTAGTCCAAGATAGTTTTTGGCTCATTGCAATTGTAGAGGCTATTTTGTCAAATAAGTTATTTCAATTCTTGGAGTTCATAATTATTGATAAACTCCAAAATTTGTTGCCAAACATGGCTTATGTTTGTTAAATTTACCTTATAGTTTCACCAAAAATGCTACACCCACATTAAATTACACACCCAACACATGTTGACCCTTAATTCTTATGGGTCCTGTGAAATACTTGTGTGGAACCCACATGGAGGCTATTGGAATCAAGGGTCAAAATTATTGGGTGTGGAATTTAGCGTGGCCGTGTAGGTGTAGCATTACTCTAGTTTCACTTTAGTTCAAAGTTCAGGGGTATAAGTAACACAATTTGAAGTATAAGGGACAAATGAAAAACGAGCTAACTACACGGGGTGTATCTGTAATTAATCCAAAAAAAATGTGTAGAATTTTTACGGTATGTATATCATTGTATAATGGAATATTTATGTATAAATTATAGGGTTAATTGTATTTTACCCCCTATGGTTAGACTCATTTTCACTTTACCCCATGTACTTCAAAAGTGGACATTTACCCCCATGTGGTTTCGGACTGAAGTGAAACTATAAAGTTTTTTCTCAAAATAGCCCCACACAGGGATTAATGTTAAAATTAGCTCTACAAAGGAGAGTTGAAGTGTTAAAATTAACTCCACATAGGCAATTAACCTCAAAATTAGCCCCATAAAGGGGCTGAATGCTAAAATTTAGCACCAGATAGTTGGGTTAAATGGCAGCATTATCCCCACATAGGGGTTTTGTTCCAAAATTAACCTCACAAATGGGTTAAGTGTTAATATTTTTGGCCAATTTTAGAATTTTTATCAGTTTTGAGAAAAATCTTTATAGTCTCACGATACTCCAAAATCGGAGGTAAGTGTCCAATTTTGAAGTACCCGGGGGGGGATTAAGTGAAAATCGGCCTAACCACAAGGAGTAAAATGTAATTAACCATAAATTACATTAGCTTCCTGTGAGATACCTCACAGATAGGGATGTCAAAATGGCTTGACGGGCCGACCCGACATTGATTGGGCTTGGGCCCACAGGCTCCTTCTCTCTTTTGGGCTAGTCCGAGCTTGGGCTCGGGCTGGGCTAGGGGGTTCATGCTACCCGAGGACCTAGGACCTAGGGCCTAAGTTGATATCAAAATCGGCCTAACCACAAGGGGTAAAATGTAATTAACCATAAATTACATTAACCTCCTGTGAGATACCGCACAGGTAGGGATGTCAAAATGGCCCGACCCGACATTGATCGGGCTTGGGCTTTGGCCCACGGGCTCCTTTTCTCTTTCGGACCGGACCAAGCTCGGGCCAGACTAGAGGGTTCATGCTCTAGGCCCTACCCGAGGGCCTAGGGCCTCGGGCTGGGCTTAAGGCATCGGGCTGTGCAGAGCAGGGCCTAAATTGTCTTTTCTTTAATTTTTTATAAGATATATAAAGACATTATAAATATGTAAATAAGTTAAAAAGTAGCAGTAGATATAAAGGGTTAGAGTCTAATTAAACAAATAAAATCAAAAAACATTACCTTTCATTAAAAGAAATTAGAAATAAAAATGATTACGTCCCAAATTTGGCATTACTCTCATGTATAATTGTATTATATCCTTAAATTATTCGAGCAACACTATGTTTCTTTTCCTAAATGGTTCCGAAACACATAGGGTAGTGGGCCCACCTTCAATAATGGTATGATCATTTTAACATTGTCCAATCAAAGTAGGCTCATTACAATTGTTGGAAAGCTTCAGGGAAATGGCAAGAAAATTAATTGTTGGAAAGCTTCTGGGCTTGATTGAGTTGGGCTTCAAGTCGGGCTTGGTCGGATCGGGCCTCGGTCTGGGCTTCGAGTCAAGCCTGACTGGGTCGTACTCGGATTTCAAGAGACAGGTACAGGCCCTATCCGGTATGTAAAGACCTAGGACTAGGCTAGCCCTACTCGGACTTGGTCCAAACTTAAGGCATGTTTTTTTGGACTGAACTTCAGACTGCCCATTAGGCTTGACTTTTTTTACATCCATACTCACATGTTGACACATATTGTGATTTTTCTTGCATTTTTTAAAATTACAATTAATCAGTAAGGCTAGTAAGCACCTTCGCGTTTCGAAGATGGTGCCCTAATTGCGTTTATGGTCCAATGAAAGATTCGATCCATTGAAATAGAATGCAAATGTTTTGGCTCACAAGTCAACACTTATCAAATTGATTTGCCTTTAAGATATGCACTTAGAAGTTAGAACACAAAGAAGAATAAAATTATTTTAAGAGATTTTTTTTATTTTATAAAATTCAATAAGGGTGAATTCATCATTTTTTTTAAAGTTAAAAACAATAACAAATCAATAGTTGACTAACAAAAGACAATGTGATACTTAAATATAAAGTCGCAATTAGGTTGTATAATATTTGATAAAATAATCAAATTAAAAAATGTCATAAAAAAAATAAAAAAAAAACCCAAACTTTTTATGAATGATGTGAAAAAAGCAGTAGCTCTTGAAATATCTCACCAAACATCCAGTACTCTGTTTTGGAGTGGTCAGAATAAAAAAGAAATAGAAAGATTTCAATTTTTTTTTAATGAAAAGTTATTTATAAAAAAAATCCTAATTGAATGTCAATTTGGTAATTATTATTTTTTAATTTGGAAATTATTGAATGTGAAGCGCTCATGCTCTTAGTTGAATAATGTTATATTTTCAAATTTGAATATCAAAGTCGGTTCTCAAATGTTTTAACAATTATACTACACGTGACAGTGGTCGATGATCATATACCACTATATGTGGTACAAATGACAAAACATTTGAGAACCAAATTCGAGATTCAGAAATCATAGCTTTATTCTAGTAGGAATAGTTTTTCACACCTCAAAAAAAAAAAAATAGTGTTTCAATGATTATAAAAATATATATATATACAAAATACAAAATAAAAATTGATATTATAATATGTGGATAAGTACTTCGTCAGAACTCTGCAATTGAACATTTAAGATTGCAAGATTGAACAAATTTAATTGCTCAACCTCTTCTATTAAATGAACATACATATTTTCCGAGACTGGAAATTTCTTTATTTTACCTTTTGGCCAAAACTTATTGTGTATCATCGTTTTGGGCAGTGAAATTTATTAACCGCCTGTTTGATTGTCCTATCGAATTGAAGTTTCTCATTTGAC
This sequence comes from Hydrangea macrophylla, assembly GCA_033977485.1. Classification (NCBI taxonomy): domain Eukaryota; kingdom Viridiplantae; phylum Streptophyta; class Magnoliopsida; order Cornales; family Hydrangeaceae; genus Hydrangea; species Hydrangea macrophylla. The sequence goes on along the minus strand of CM066994.1, from coordinate 110,627,619 downwards.
TTTTACAATGCAGTTGGGAGAAAAAAAAAAAAAAAATCACCGTCTACAGGGATTTATTGAAAAAGCACAATACTAGTGTTAAAAGATAACACTTCAAAATCATGATTTTTTTTAAATTCTCAATAAAACCAAGTAATGATCACATGAAGAAGCATGATAAAAACTTTTGGGTTTTTTTTTTTTTGTTGATATTGGGGAGGGAGAAGAGGTTCGAACACCAAACTTATGCATTGGAGGAGACTTATATATGTCAAACTCTTTATTACTTGAGTTATGCCAACATATGCGATAAAAACTTTTGTGTTATAAATATATTCATATTCATACGCGGGGTGGCCTTGAGTTTTTTTTAAGGTTAGAAACGAACTCCTAAAAAGAGTCTCTTGTAAATAATACCAAATTAATATCAAAATTTTGCTCACAGATTAAGAAAAGAAATTTCATTGGCATGAACTCACAAAGACAAATTTTTCTCATGTTATTTCTTAATTCAATAAAATTTAATCTTCAACAACAAAAAAACTACTAAACAAAATCTAAAGAAAGAAAATTGAACCAACCAGACTCCTAGCGATGTTGATTACTGTAGATTTCGGATTTGGAAGAAATGTATCCAGTTGTTGAAGAGGGGCGCGCGCACACACAAAGGCGGATAAGGAGAGGAAGACTATACTTTTGTAAATAGTGTGGTGCCTAAACACCATGTCGGGTATTTCAACATTAAAAATTGGACAAATTTGAACTTGGGTTTGGGCCATCTATTAGATTGGATTTTAAGTAAAATTGTTCTGAACCCAAAATTTGACACCTGATATAGCATTGTCAAATTATAACACCACATTTGGCATGTGTTTTGTAGTGCTATGTTATTATATGACACTGCCAAATTGTAGCATCACATTTGACACCCCATTTGGAGTAGTTTTTCTATAGATTATACTATAAATTGATATTTTTCTCATTAAAGTAATATCTTAACACTGTAACAAAATCAAAATACAAGTTTCACAGGTAGGAGTGTAAGCAAACCAATCGGTTCAATTAATTTTTAAAATTTTCATACAGTATAAAAATTGAACTGAATTAAAATTTTACACTAAATTGAACCGAACCTGATAAATTTGACTGAAAATTGAATGGAAACAAACCCTATTCACAGGTCTAAATAGGACTTACATATGCTCTAAAAGCGCATAATAAGGCCAAAATGATTCAAAAAGTAGAATCATAATAATGAGAGCATTTTTGCTCATTCAAATTTGGTTTATCATTGCTCACCTTGTTATATATGTCTTCACTGTCTAACATATGTCTCATTTCATTCTCATTTTACCCTTGTACGAGACACATGTTAAACAGTAAGCATAAGTGAACAATGATAAATCAAATTTTGGACAAGCAAAAGTGATCTCCATAATAATTGTAAGGGTAATACTTGGGACACAACCTTCATACAACTTTCATACAACCTTTCCAAAAGATGTGTCTATCTCTTTCCTGTGTCACTGTAGGGTCCAGTGACATCACAGGAGAGAGATAGACACATCTTTTGGGGAGGTTGTATGAAAGTTGTATGAAGATTGTGTCCCAAATATTACTCTAATTGTAAGGGTAATACTTGGGACACAATCTTCATACAACTTTCATACAACCTCCCCAAAAGATGTGTCTATCTCTCTCCTGTGATGTTTTCTGTTTGAAACGGTTTATTTCAGTCATCTGCTTACAAATTTAGAGGCCACGTGTAGCAACCCCAGCAAAAGGACATTCATATCCGATTGGTCACTCTCAAACAACAAGAATTTACTAACATACCCATGTAGTTTATGTGAATCAGTAATGCTACGTGTAGAAGTCTAGGCCTGTACTTGAGCAGAGTTTTAAGAGTCGGCATTCTGCTCAAGCTTGACCTTGACTCGTTTATTATTGAGTCGAGCTGAGCCTAAATGTTATTGAGCCAAGTCGCGAGTCTATGTTGAGCGGCTCAACACGTGTACACCCTTAGTAGTAAGTTTAAGTTGCCAACCAAAATCCACGGACCAAAGCTCAATACTTAATAGTTGGTATTTATTTATATATATATATATATATATATATATTTACCTAAAACAATTGTTTGGCACGTGAATTTAAGACTATACACATTAGTATGTCAATATTCTTTCAATTTTAAATACTTTATATTATACATATATTATATTTTTTATAACTATCATATATATATATAAAATATTCTTTTAATTATAAGTACTTTATATTATACATATACAGTCAGGCTATAAAGAGGGCGCCCTCTCTTTATTAAAGAGAGGACCTCTGTTTTGACCGTTGGATCGTGTTTTCATTAAGGGCAGCTTTGTCATTTTACAGTTTTTAAACACGATCCAACGGCTAAAACAGAAGTCCTCTCTTTAATAAAGAGAGGGCGCCCTCTTTAGAGAATCTTTGTATACATATATTATATTTTTATATCTATCATATATATGTAGATAGAGTAAAGATTGAGACATACCTAAAAACACAACTTTTGAGATACAACCCAAAGATGTGTCTATATCTCTCCTGTGATGTCACTGGACCCCATAGCGACACATGAGAGAGATAGACACATCTCTTAGGTTATGTCTCACAAGTTGTGTCTTTGAGTGTGTCCTAAGTATTACCCATATATATATATATATATATAAAATTAAACAAGCTCTTGTTAAACCTATTGAAGAGATTTTTCACGAGCCTACTATACGAGTCTTGATCGAACTGTTCGTGAGCCTTATTGAGCCGAGCCCATGTGTGCTCAAGTTTGGATTGTTTTTTAAACGAGTTTTGTATTCAAGCTCGAGCTTGACTCTTTTATTATACGAGCCGAGCCGATCTGTTATCGAGTCGAGGCACGAGCCCTTGTTGAGCGGCTCAACTCATGTACACCTGTAGGTACAACTATTTTTTACAACTATTTCTACCTATCTCCTAAGTGGCACTGGAGCCTATTGAAATTTAATCAAACCCCACAGTGACACTAGAGTGATAGAGATGGTTGTAAAAAATAGTTATACCCCTAACATTGTTCTCATGTGATTCACCAGTTCCATTGCCACGTGTTCCTATTTTCATGAAATTCTTGAAAGCTAACACTGATGCTAAACTTCATCTTATTGCCAAATTATTACATGACCTCACAAATCTTTTCTCCAATGGTGTACCAAATGTCCTGCCAAATTATAAAAATATTATATACTATGTCAAATTTGGCATGACCTATGGCATTGTTCTAACTTGACAGGATCCTTGACACACCATTGTAGATGTATTTTTGGAGGGTTATGTTATAATTTGGCATGCCAACAGTAGGCTTGTAAGTCAAAATTGAAAAATCGAATAGATCGATCGAGCCGAATCGAAGGTCAATTTTTTTAAAAATTTCCTAAGTTGAAAAAATCGAACCGACCACTTTTGGCGGTTTTCAAAATACGAAAAAAAATCGAAAAACTTGACTGAATCGACCGATTTACACTCCTAACTAACATGACAAGAACTCAACTTTTTTCAATATAAACAAAGGAACAACATTTCTTTTGGCACGCATTATTAGAGCATACATATTAAATTATAGCATTTAATACTACAATAATGCCAAAATATAAGTTTAACACGAAGAAAAGAACATTTAGAATTAGAGACACCCTGATAAAGGATATTAAAGAAAAGTCAATTCCTTTACACCATTTAACATATTCAAGATTCATTTTTAGAACAATTGAGGACATTTAAGAATATGCTAAATATTCATCAATTTGTAACAATTATTTTGATGACATAGTGTAACGAGTCAAAAAATCTAAAAAAAACATTTGTGCTTCCTAAAATTAGGAAAATCATCCTTACACCTCGGTTAGACGGATGGCGTGATATCACCGTTATAATGAATATAACCGAAGTGGTATTTACACAAATGATCTTGAAAAAAGTAGTATTTTTTTTATACACATGTGTGTGTATATATATATATATAGAAAGAGGTATTTCTAATCTTTATAGATAATTTTTAAAAGTAAGGACTTACAATAACATGGAGTTAAATGTTACTAGTTGACAAAGTTGACAGGTGTACCATTCATATCTTTTGCTTTGCCCTTTGCTCACGCACCCTTACTAAGTTGACATGTGTCTCATTTATGTCTCCATTAATAATGAGTTTTGTTAACATGTGCCCTTAGGGCATATGTTAAGGTTCTAAAAGTGGAAATAAATAAGGGAGACAACCCATATCGGATACTAAAACCCACTCAATATCACTTGTTTATTTCTACTTTTAGAACCTTAACATATGCCCTAAGGGCACATATTAACAAAACTCTTTAATAATTGTGTAGTTAAAATTGGGTGAAATTGGGATAAAATAAGACATATATCAACATGGTAGTGATGGTTGAGTAAGAGTGGACAAAAATGAGCGTGAGAAAAATATACTTATAATAAATGAATAATTGTGTAATTGTTTTGAATATTTATTGCTAGTTATGACCTTTTTGTGGTGCCAATTTGGGTACTTATGTGAGGGCGAATTGGAATATGGTTCATAACTAGTATGCTGATTAGTAACTTCATAGAATATTTGGGATTACTTTTGGGACTCATACGCGACATATACACATACCCACTTAAATATTGAGTAGTTAATATAATGTCTAAGGGATTTCATAATAGGAACTTAGAAACTTTGGGGGGTATAATTTGAAATTAGATTTAGTTAATACATATATCTTATGTTGAGTCGGTAGGACTCATTAAAATAAGAAAAAAAAGAAAAGAAAAGAAACAAGAATTAGAAGACAGCAGAGTCTGCGAGAGAGGAAGAGGAAGGAAAAAAGGGTTTCGTGTTGTTCGTCGTCGTAACTTCGCCGTTCGACCTCTATTTTGCGAACTGAAGTCATATTTAGACTCGTGAAGGTAAGAGAATTATTTATATGTCTTTCTTTTTCAATTTTGGTAATGTTTTTCTACGACCTATTTTGAGGGGTGATACATATATGTGATATATAAATGTAGGAATATCATTGAGAGTATCTAGAGCTAGTTTTGTGAAGGAATTTGAGAATTCTAGACTTATTTGGAATTATTCGTGAGGTGAGTGTCCTAATCCAAAAAATGGATGGTTAATGTCTTTTAATTGTTATTAAATGCTCAGAATGCTTAATTTGTGATTAAGTAAAATGCATGTGATTAATTATTATTTAACAAGTCCAAAAATAATAAAATTGCCATGTTGACATGCTGAGTTGCTTAAATATTTATTTGGGTCAAAAGGTCTCAAGTGATAATCACCATTAGTCAGCCCATTTATAAGGGATAGAGAGATGATGAAATTTTCAGAGAAAAGGGGATAGTGGGACTACCACAACGAATTGACTACGGTCACTAATAAATTAGTGATTTTGCTATATGCGACGGAAAAAGTAAGAATGACCCGGAATCAGAGGTCTAGAACGATGGTGATTGAATACTTGACACATCTGCGACCATTTATTATTGTGAATGCTTAATTGGTGTTATGAATCATTAAAAACTCCAATTGCATGATTAGCAACATGTACTTATTGAGGGAAAGTTTATTCGATTTTGTGGCTAATGACCACGCATGTTCGGACGAATATTACAGTGAGAAGCGTTGAACTGTGGGGATTCTGGGATAGCTCAAGATTAATGGTTAACTAGTCGATACCCCGTGCTACGCACGGGCTGCAACATAGTTGAATGAATTCGGAAATAGCTCGTCCAAAACAGAAATGTCTGGGAATTAAAAATAAGTGTGCAAAGAAATCATAACATGTAACATGTGTTAGTGACTCGGACATTGAATGATAATCATAAAGGTGCCTAACGATGGCACTAAAGAATGCACAAAGGTGATTCCATTATAGTACAACAAACATATATTCTACACTAACAACTTTCAAGGCCACTAAGTGAATGAACACCTCCAATAGCAATAAGACCGTAGGCTTCACTTGTGTCAGGAACTGGGAGGAATGCTTGGGCTGCCAATAAACTGAGAAATGGTAAGTGATAAAGTGAAGTTGAACAATGTAATAAATTGAGATGATAAAGAGAGGTGATTCCTCTACAACCCCTACAATTCCTATGACAACCAAAGTAATATTCTGCCTACATTCTTCAACCCAAATGGACAATGGTATTAGTAAAGAGATTTGGTGGAAAATTAAGAGCGTCTATATAACAATCAATTTTAACAGAATAACTTAAGCTTCAAAACATACAAGATACATATGCCACAGCGGAAACATGGGGGTTTAGCTCACCAAATGGAGCCCCCTTGTACTTCTCCATCATGTTGTGAACGGGTTTACTGCAATTAAGATGCTTCTTGTGTACGTCTACCAATAGCGTAGAGCAATTGTATTCAAGTAAATGTTAGCTCAATGCAACGAAAATTCTAAAACAATCATCCTACGAAACTTAGAAGTCCCACAACTCAACGATGATCGTGCTTAAAGGAGTCTTTGGCATCTCATGCCTTAAGGTTTGCAAGGATATGACATTCTAGTGAAACCTTACCTGATCTAAGCAAGGATATTAAATCTCCAATTGCTCGTAGACTCGTAATTGCTTTCAAACCAGGAACTAACATTGTAACCATAACTCCTTTGTTCCAATCATTCAAGGTATACCACCTGGTTTCTTATCCTACAACTTTATTTGACGGATTGAGCTATAGGGGGAAAAGGTTCAGCTAAGCCAAAATTGGTGGACTTAGTGCTGATTGACAATGTTTTTCAAGTTTAGTTGTAAGACTTTTTAGTCCTCTGAGGTCACAAAGTACAGAACTATCAGAATCAGGATGTATAACTATAGAGAATGGTTGATTTGAACTCCTCTAAGCCCTGGGACCCAGGTCTAATTTCTTTCCGCATTCAACCTTTGACCCAAAAATATTCTTAAACAGAAGTTAAGTTTAGTTTCGTTTCCAGAATTTCCTCTGCAAAAAAGATAGAGCACGATAAAGAAGGAAAAAAAATATAGAGAGGGTTCTTTATCTTTGCGCGAGCTATATATAGATTTGTCAACTGTAGCTACATTAAGAGTGATGACCCAATGAAGCCTCACATATCTATCTATCTATCTATCTATCTATCTATATATATATATATATAATAGGCCAACAAATAGATCATGTGCCAATATCGATGTTGAGATCGGCAAATCGAAGTTCAGAAAAGGAAACCAAATTACTATACATGATTAAAAAGTAAAGAGTAAGGCCATGCATCTAAAATTTGAATCCCAAATTGGTTCCCAATCCCAAATGCTTCGACAGTTGTACCACGTATTGTGATAGTTATGGGTGGTACAACTGACAAAGTATTTGAGAACCAATTTAGGATTCAAAATTTGGGAAGCATGTCTTCATTCAAGGAGTAAATCAGTTTGTGACGTAAACACATGAAAATGAAATTCATTTGAATTGAACTTCATGCAACAAATAACATAAGACATGGACTCAGTGACTGAATAGGAAAAACTGCATCAAAAGTAAATCATTTAGTAAAATGCGTGTATCTATTCTTTGGTGTACCTTTAGCCGTATGTTTTTTTTTTTTTTACCAGCTCAAATCTGATCCTTGAAACTTGTAATTTTTATCAATGACTTTTGGGATGCAAATGCTAAACTATAATATTCACCATACTCAAGACTATTTTAAAGCCAATCCACATAATGCAGGTATATGAATCAACTTCGATTAAGACTTGGCAAATAATGATATAAGCTAAAATGATAGATTGTGATATTATTAACATGACAAACAAACAAACCAACCTTTATTATTTTTATCACAAATTAATAAAACATTAAAGAGTACTATACATTATTCATTAGATCATACTAAAATATACAAGAAGATTACAATTTAACAAATCGACCCAACTAAATTGATGTTATCATGAATAATCATTTAATTCAATCATTTTTTAAAAGCGTACCTTTGTTGAGTGACCAACTAATGAATTCAAAACCAACTGGAACTTCAATCCTAAGAAACAGAAAGAAAACCCAAATATTAAATAAAGGGATTTTGTATGTGTCACGCCCCGGAGTAGCCAAAAATAGGGAAAATTTAAAATTTCCTTTCTGGACCCGTAGGGAATGACGAGTTACATAAAACTGACCTGTCCGTACAATATACTAACAAAATATATATAGATCAGAGTAAGAGATTGGCAAAAGCGTCTAATGGTATTCATGGGGGAACTTGGAGTGTTTGCTACTTAAGCTATTACAGTAGTTCCAAATGAAAACCACAAAAGATAAGTCTGGGCGATCTACGCCACTTAAATATTACATCAACCAAAAGATAATTAAAACGTAATAGAAGTCTTAGTGCGGAAGTAGGCCAGGGTCTTCTTTCTAACTGGCAAACCCATAACCTTCGTTATCAGGCTCTTCCTGATAGTCTGTCTCAGGATCACCTTCCTGATAATTCCCATCCGGAGGATAGTGATATTCATCTTCGTCGTTACCTTGATAGTTCTCCTCGTCATAACCTAGACGTAAAAAGTCCAGGGCAGGGAAGGAGCCGTTAGCTTTTGAAGCTAAGTGAGAACGCCTAACCGATCACTCCTAATACAGATAAGAATATACAAGTACAACATATCTTGAAACAACATCAATGAGTATATGACATGTGAAATGACGACCGAATGCATTATCGATATATTCGACTTCAACTCGACCATGAACACCACAACTGACTCATGTGACTTGTTACATTACCAGTGTAACGCCGTTAGCTCAGAGTAGAATGATTACGTTGCTATCGTCGCCTAGCAGGGCCCTATAGCAGTTTTGGTTTTAAAAGAGTGTAATCATTGGACTCTTAGGTCCTCGTGACCTTGCCGGGAGAATAGAATAGTTACAGCGCTATCGTCGCCTAGCAGGGCCCTATAGCATTTGTAAGGTAACTATTGTATTCTGATGGATACATTGCTATCGTCGCCTAACAGGGCCCTATAGCGTATCAATCATCAATCCATGCATAACTTCAATGATTTCAATGGAAACTCTGGCTATCGTCGCCTAGCAGGGCCCTATAGCAGTTTCATCGTTGTTCCCATTTACTTGACTGTACCACTCGGACCACCACGGTCCACACAATGTATAAATTGATATGACGGGGTTAGTCTCCGTGACTAACCATGCAGACGTCAATGTTGACATCAAGACTCGACCATGTTCATATGAATGTTCATGTGACTATAGAAACAGAAATCATGATAACGAGAACAATAGCGGATGTTAACTAAGCATGGAGTATAGTTGACTAACATGCGTTCATCATATAAGTAGGAATCCCAACATTCACATAACTAATACTTATCCGTATTGTCCACACAGGACGCACTGGATATATACATAACACACATAAAATAGTTCTATAATATACCAAGTGAGTTAGGACGACTCACCTCGAAGCGGTTGCGTAAAAACGAGCGTAGCGGTTCCTACAAAGCATTAAGATTACATAGAACATAGATTAATAAGTTTACTAAAAAAAACAGGGGCATAATGGTAATTGTGCCGGGTGGGTCCCTAAACCTCAACATGATGATCTGGACATCATTCTGAGTCCAACGCCATTGACTAGACTCAAATCGGAGTCCGTCGCATAAAAGGCTGGGTTTTCTATACCAGTTTGGGCCCTAAAGATAAGCTGTATTTTTTTACCGTGTTGAAAGGTCACCAAACTTTAAGGGGATGTTCTAGACGTCATTCTAAGACTCTGGGAACTGACCGCGTATTTTTCTGGGCTACGGTTTATTTATTACGAATTTCCGAAGTTTAAATCGTCTAATAATAGACTGCGGGGCCCCATAATTATAAAATATGGTTTAGGAAGACATTGGGCCCTTATAAATATTTTTATTAAATACTAGGCCTTAAATTAGGCTAGTAGTATTTTCCTCGTAATTTTCGGAGTCCATTTAGTATTTTAAATAATTAGAATACAACCAAACGGATATTTCATAAGTAATTAATAATTATTAAAATATCAAAGCTAGGGTTTTGTAAATAATAATTTACAATATAGAGGTACTAGTCCTTAGGAAAATTTAATATAATTTTCCTATTCTTGAAAAAGGGTCGTTAGGTATTTATTACCTAATAATTTTAATTTAAAAAAAACTTACTTATTATTTATTTGAACCAATAAATAATAAGTATAGCATATAATATTAATCCAAAATTTCATAATATAAGAATAATATCCAAAATAATGTTACAATTTATTAAAATATACTTTGTAACATTATTGAAATTATTTTAGATATTTAAACTAATTTAAAATCATTTATAATAATTTACATATATTTATTAATACCAAATATATTATAAATAATATATTTATATATTAATCTAGATTTAATATATACTAACCTTAGTTAATATATATTAATAATTACTAAACAGAATATTAAAAACATAAATTAAGATTTACAGAATAAATAAATCATTAAAAACAGGTTAATGAAACCTTAATTAAGATTAGAGGGTTAATTAATAATATAAAATAACTAATCATAATCAAACAAAGATCCACGGGTTAAACCCGGATCCAAACCGAACCCACGGGTCACCCGTATACACACTAAAGCCGATCCAACTTAAAAGATCCGACCCGGCCCATTAACGTTTGTTATAACCCAAACCCGAAACCATTTAAACTAACAAACTAACCCATAACCCTGACCCGTGACCCGACCCGAATGGGTTAACGATATAACCCGCACCCTATACGGGTCGCGTCTTCTCCGGCGAGCCCAGTTCGCCGCCGGCAGCCCGTTTTTCGCCGGAAAACTTTAAATGCTCATATCTCCGTCGTACCTTAACGTAAATTGCTCTAATTAACGCCGTTAGGACCGGTTTGGGGACCTCTATCACATAGTGTGAGCTGGGTTCACGGCTTATTCGTTTTAATAACCCACTGATGGATTATTCTTTTCGGTTTCTAAAAGAATAATGCTATGCATGAGTGACCAAACGTGGCCCAAATCAAAAGCTGCTATGAGGGGGTCTTCCTGGGACCTAGAGGGTCAATTTGATCTAAGTTTGAGGTTGTTTGGTTGAGTTTGATAAATGGAGCTCCGGCGAGGCTCGTTAATGGCAGATTTGCCATTTTCAAAGCCTAAGGCTCTGTTTGGTTCGTGCGTGAGGGTCTAGAGAGGTGTGTGAGGGGTGTGGGAGTCATACCGAAATGGACTAAAGGGGTGGGGGTTTACCTCAGTAGCCACAGGTTCTCCCTCCTTCTTCTCCGGCCAACTTTCTCTCTCTTGCTCTCAACTCTTCTTCCACCTTGGTCCGGCGTGGGTGAGTGTGTGTGCTGAGGCAGAGACAGTATGAGGGTGTTGTGTGTAGTTCTCTCAACTCTCGGTACTCTCTCTAAACTAACAATGCTCCTGATATATAATACAACACCTATACATACATATTATACACATATACCCAGATTTGATCTCTGTTTGGACAGGGTTGAGGGTGATTGAGAGGAGTGAGATGTGAATGGCATCTCGGGGAGGGTGTGTGGCCGGCGTTTTAGGTGGGGAGGTGGCTTATCCGGCGGGTTAGGGAGGTGGGTTTGGGTAGTGCTTTTACCCATTAGGTAAATATAGGCTAGGTTGGTACATTTACCACTTTAGGAAAAGATTCCTATTTCCATTTATGTGTAGGTTTGCCGTCACTTAGGAATACGTGTTACACAGTCTAATTTCGATACAGATATTACGGATTCGCGTGCCGAGTCAGTCCGGGTTTGAAATATACTGTAATAACCTGCATTTTTCTTGCATTGTCATATTTAAAATTATATATATTTTGTCTGCTTTTATCCTTATGTGAAAAATTTATTTCTTGACTAATCTCATTATTGAAATTTCTTTTGGGGTCAAAATGCGATTTTCATAAAATCTGGCAATACCTGTGTTAAATTTCAAATCTGTATTTCAAAACGGTGAAAATAATTTCTTTGGATTCAATCAGTATTTTTATGAAACCAGAAAATCACTTCCTACGTTAAAATGAATTTTCTGTATTTTTGTGATGAACACCGTGTCACGAAAATACCAGTTTAGGTTTAAAACTGTCCGCGCAGTGCTAAATTTTCACAGAATTTTGGGAGTGACTGATTGGACAAATTTCTTTATACCCATTTATTATTGCTGATGCTTTTCTTTAGGCCTTGTTTGGCAAATGCTTGTAGTATGTGTGTTGTCCTTATGCCATAAGCTAGAATTCCCAAACACACCTTGACCCACATCAACTCCACCTACCCCTTGCAATTATCAGTGGAGCTTTATGTGTAGTGGATACACATCATTTTGCACATTCTTTGTAATTAATGGAAAAGTAATCTTTTGATTGTGCTTTGTTTGGCAATGAGTACCTTGCATGTGTAATTGTTAAGTTTATAGCTTAATTGCCAAACACCCACAAATTGACCCCTATATACTTGGCCCTTGGATCATCCGAGAGTGGTATAACTCCACTTATATGATGAAGAGTTAGTGGGTATCTACACATTATGCACAATCCTATTAATCTACTAATAGTTTAGAAATTAGTGGTTAATTATAAGATTTGTTAGACCAAAGTGGGTTATAAAGAAATCCTAAGAAATTCTTGGGCCCCAAGATCCTATAATTGCTGAGTTTATATATACACACTTACAACACTCTCATACACACACTCTACACATTCTACAAATTGAAATAGAGAAAATTTTCAGAGAGAAAAGAGAAAGTTTGAGAATTCATTTTGCTGAAAATTTCTAGAGAGAAGAGCTCCTCAATTTCCATAGCCAAGCTTGTATTGGATTTCTTGATTTGGTTATCTTTCTCAACAAATCTCTTTGCACTTAATCACAGTGAGTATTACTAACTCACTCCAAATGTAACTCATTCCTTATTTACTGATTTAGGTAGTTAATTTTAACAGTAGCAGAATTTTGTTTTCAGATTTTTGTTAGGAAAACGAATGAAATTTAAGGTTCTGCCCGCGATGTCCCAAGTAAAACTCGATTCTGCACACTTTTCGTCTAATGCAATTTTCTCAGATTTTGCACCGTTTGGGCAGAAAATGAGGATTACAGTAGCAGAAAAAGTATATTAGAAATTCAATCTAATATTTTCTCTTTTAATTTTAACAGTAGCAGAATTTTGTTTTCAGATTTTTGTTAGGAAAACGAATGAAATTTAAGGTTCTGCCCGCGTAGTCCCAAGCAAAACTCGATTCTGCACACTTTTCGTCTAAAGCAATTTTCTCAGATTCTGCACCGTTTGGACAGAAAACGAGGATTTCAGTAGCAGTTTTTAGAATGCTATTAGTTATGTTTAAAATGATTAAGGCAATGAATTACGAATTTTCAATCCCCGTACGCGTATTATTTCTTTAATTCTGTGAATTCCTTTATGTTTAAAGTTTGATGACATTCATGTGGAGTCAGTTGTACATGCATGGTGAGTGTTGGTAGTGTGTAAAAGAGTAATGATAGTGTGGAAAAGAGTAATGATTGTGTGGAAAGAGTATGAGTTTGAGTTGTGGTTGTGGTTGTGGTTGTGGTTATGGTTGTAATTGTGGCTGTGGTTATGGTTGTGGTTGTGGATGTGATTGTGGTTGGAGTTGAAAAAGAGGATGAGGGTGTCTTTGAAATGCGAAGGTGGCAAAAATGGACACTCCCTGACGCCCATGGAAGCGTTAAAGTGTGTGAAGCCGAACTTGGACACTCACTGGCACCCATGGAAGTGCTAAAGTGTGGCCTATAGACACTCCCTGAATGACTCGAGTCTGGATACCTGTGTGGGGGTTGCCCCGGTATTTGCATGGCGGTTAGGGTATTCAAAGTGTGAGGCATTGGACACTCCCTGGTACCCCGGACCAAAGTGTGAGGCAAACTGGACACTCCCTGGCGCCCCGTTGCTAAAGTGTGGCTATCTTAGTATTTCAAAGATACCAGGAGTAGGATAGAGGGTTGTTGGGTGTTGTCGAGAGAAAAGAGTCGGATAGATGAGATGGTGCATTGTTCTCATACACGGTCACATATGTGTGAAATTATCTTTTAAATAATGTTGTGGTTGTTTTCTAAAACGGGCTCTTTATCATAAATATAAACTTGTGGTATTTAAATGGAAATGGGAAAAAGGTAAATGAGTATGTTTTACATTCAGAGTTATGTTTTTAATACTCACCAGCTTCTTGAAGCTGACGGCGTTGATGCGTCCTGGACATTCGTGTTCAGGCTTTGCAGGTTATAATCAGGATGAACCATATGACTATGCTAATTGAGATCAACTGCTGAGAAGAGAATTTACTTTTATATGCTTTATGTTTATGTGCTTTAAGATATGATTTGGTTTTGTAATAAGGATGACTGTAATAGACTTTAAGTTATTGTTTTATTTTAAGGCGGTCTGTGCCTTAGTTAACCCCGTACCATAAGTTGTAATAAGTTAGAAAAATTTTTATGAGCCCTGTTTGCCCTACTCTGATTAATAGTTTTATGTTGTTAGAAGTTTTTGGGACGGAATCGATCCTTCAAACTGTCGCGACCTACGGGTCCATAAAGGAAATTAAACGCTTTCCATATTTATGCTACGTCGGGGCGTGACAGGATTTGGTGGTATCAGAGCCTTGTTTTCTAGATTGACCAGGCTCAGTTATTCACGCCACAGATTAGTAACACAGGTTACCTTTAAGTTTTACTAAGCTATACAACCAAGTTCTAGTGTTAGTTTAGTACGGATTACCCTTAGTTCAGAAACTAAAATTCTAGGTTAGTTTCGTCATAGAGATGATTACCCGTTTGTCTTGTCACATCGACACGAACGATAGCAATTTCCATATATCTTCAGACGTATCCCTTTAGGATTAGCCGAGATAACTGTAACTTATGATGCCCCTACAGACAGATAGTAGCCAAGTTTCTAAGGAGTTAAAGCATACCATAGCCCTCATTAATAGCTTAGGCACTGACCAACTTCCTGAGTCAAATCTCGGAACAGTCAGTATGGCCCACAACCTAGAGTCTAGAGGATAAGAATACGACCTCTTTGCTATTAGACAGCCCTAGTTCGAATACGAGTATTATATGTACTTAATATATATTTTATTGTATGCTTATGTGATAATACGAGTATGTGATATAGTGATAAATACTCCTTTGAAAATTTTCGTCATAGTACTGTTGCATGCATGTTTCTCATTCTACTACCCCTATCATGCATAGAATGGCTGGAAGACCAAGGAGGAACAGAAATCTGATTGAAGGAGCGCCCGAGGCTGCCGACCCCACGGGAATATTTGAAGCTTTTATCAGACGTCTCGAGAGGGTTAGTAATGCGAATGAAAACCAACGAGACCGCCAGACGGGAGATAAGCTGCTGGAAAGATTCCGTGCGCTCAGACCCGAGCAATTTACGGGTACCACGGATCCCTGGAAGGCGGAGCAATGGTTAAGACAGATGGACCGCATGTTCGAAGCTGTCCAATGCAACGAGATGGACAAGAGGAGGCTGGCTACATTTCAACTAACCGACGCCGCTGCAGATTGGTGGGACTCGGTCATAGCCACTATCGGGAACACCGCTGCTATGGGGATGACGTGGACGGCGTTCAAAGGGAGATTCCTGGAGAAGTACTTCCCGGCTACGGAGAGGCACAGAAGAGAGAATGAATTTATGGATCTGACGCAAGGAACCAAGACGGTGCAAGAGTATACTACACAGTTCGAGAGGCTGTCACGGTTTGCCCCGCACATGGTTGATACTGAGGAGAAGAAGATCCGGAAGTATAACCAAGGGTTGGCACCGCAGATTCGTCGCCTGACTCTCGGCCATCTAGACAAGACGTTTGAAGGACTAGTCGGTCTGGCTACCGATCTGGAAGAAGATGCTCGAGTATATCGCAAACAATTTGAATTCCGACCGCCTCAGAGGGGTAATTTTGGGAATAGACCACCAATGAATCGTACCCAAGGGCAGAAGAGGAACTTTGACGGAAGCAAGAAGGCACAAGCTATTACCTATCCGACTCAACCCCGAGTAGGAGAAGGAAGTAGTGGTGTAAAGTGCTTCAACTGTGGCAACCCTGGACATGTGGCTCGGGACTGCAAGGCACCAAGGCGTGCTGCTCAGCCAGGAATAGTCTGCTTCAACTGTGGTGAACCAGGTCACATCAGCAGGTTCTGCACTGCCCCTAAGCAAGCAACTTATGGACAACAGAGTCAGACCCGCTTGAATGCTGTTATTCCTGATGCCGCGGGATATGATGGAGCTGAATATGAAGAAGGAGATCATGGAGAAGCTCAACCTGATCAGCAAGCAGTGGAAGGTACATTGACTCTATTTAACTCCCATGTTAGAGTATTATTTGATACGGGTGCTGCTCTATCATTCATATCTGTTAATACAATTCGGAGATTGGGTATCTTACCTCATCGCTTAGAGAAAGCTTTGAAGGCTACATCACCAATAGGAGCTGCGGTCAGTTTAGGACATGTATGCAAGGATTGTCCTCTACGGATTGGAGACCGAGAAATCCCTGCAAGGTTGATCGTCCTATCGATGAAGGAGTTCGACATAATCCTAGGAATGGATTGGCTGTCTCAGAATCAAGTGAAGTTGGATTGCGCGAGGAAGAGAATTACATTCTCCGACAATGAGAATCAACCCTTTGATTTTCAATGTAACCCTTCGGGAGATATGTTCCTCACAAGATGTTTAGCCAACATCGAAGTCGTCAGTACAGAGGTGACAGCATCATCTATACCTGTAGTCAAGGACTTCGAAGAAGTATTTCAAGACATTTCTGGATTACCGCCCGAGAGAAGTATAGAGTTCTGTATTGAGCTTATACAGGGTACCGTACCGATTACCAAGGTTCCCTACAGAATGGCCCCCACAGAACTACTAGAATTAAAGGGACAAGTACAAGAGCTCGAGAACCTAGGTTTTGTACGTCCAAGTACATCGCCTTGGGGAGCACCGGTGTTATTTGTGAAGAAGAAGGACGGGACGCTCAGGCTGTGTATCGACTACAGAGAATTGAATCGAGTGACAATCAAGAACAAGTATCCTTTGCCTCGGATCGACGATTTATTTGATCAACTACAAGGAGCTACGATATTTTCCAAGATAGACCTTAGGTCGGGATATCATCAGTTGAGGGTACGGAAGGAAGACATACCTAAGACTGCTTTCAGAACCCGATATGGTCATTATGAATTTCTGGTGATGCCGTTTGGATTGACGAACGCCCCGGCAGTGTTTATGGATCTGATGAACAGAGTGTTCAAGCCTTATTTAGATCAGTTTGTCATCGTCTTTATTGATGATATTTTGATCTATTCTAAGTCAAGAGAAGAACACGAGCAACATCTACGGATTACGATGCAGACGCTTAAGGACCACCACTTGTATGCCAAGTTCAGTAAGTGTGAGTTCTGGTTGCAAGAAGTGAAATTTTTGGGACACAAGGTGTCATCTCAAGGAATTTCTGTGGATTCGTCCAAGACCGATGCTGTATCCAACTGGGTTAGGCCAAGCAACCCTACAGAAGTTCGGAGTTTTCTTGGACTCGCAGGCTATTACAGAAGATTTGTTGAAGGATTCTCTAAAATAGCCGCACCATTGACTGGATTGACGAAGAAGAATTTGAAATTCGAATGGACAGAGAAGCATGAGCGAGCCTTTCTAGAGTTGAAAGAGAGACTCACTACCGCACCAGTACTAGCAATACCCAAGCCTGGTGAGAAGTTCACTATCTTTAGTGACGCATCATATCAACGACTAGGGTGTGTACTTATGCAAGATGGTAAAGTTATAGCCTATGGATCTAGACAGCTGAAGCCGAATGAGTTGAACTACCCTATTCATGATTTGGAGTTGGCAGCAGTGGTATTTGCACTCAAGATTTGGAGACACTACCTCTACGGTGAGAAGTTTGATTTGTTCTCCGATCACAAGAGCCTAAAATATTTGTTCACACAGAAAGAGTTGAACATGAGGCAACGCAGATGGATGGAGTTGATCAAAGATTACGACTTCACGTTGGAATACCACCCTGGTAAAGCTAATGTGGTCGCTGATGCTTTGAGTAGGCAGACTCGGGAGACGATCGCCTCCTTAATGGTTAGAGAATGGCGAGCATTGGAGACGTTGGCGGAGTTCGATGTACAGAGTGCTGAAGAAGGAGAAGGACAACTTTTCGGATGTCTTATCCTACAGCCTGTTCTCATTGACCGCATTATTGGAGCTCAGAAAGAAGATGAGAAATTTCAGACATGGTTCAAAAAGATGTCAGAGAAAGACCCGACAGAATGGAAAGTAGGAGTCGATGGAGGGTATCGGTGCAGGAATAGATTGTGCGTGCCCGGTGATGGAGAGTTAAGGAAGGATATCCTGGAAGAAGCACATAAATCAAGGTATACAGTTCACCCGGGAGGAACGAAGATGTATAAAGATTTGAAGAGGAATTTCTGGTGGGAAGGCATGAAGAAGGATGTGGCCGAGTTTGTATCCAAGTGTTTGACGTGTCAGCAAGTCAAGGCCGAACATCAGAGACCGTCAGGATTGTTGCAACCGCTACCTATTCCTGGTTGGAAGTGGGAGCACATTACGATGGATTTTGTAGTAGGATTGCCCCGGTCGCAGCAGAATCATGACGCTATTTGGGTAATTGTGGATCGATTGACGAAGTCAGCTCATTTTATCGCTTATAGTATGACATACCCGGTGGAAAAGATGAGCCGGATGTACATACAACAAGTTGTGCGACTTCACGGTGCACCTGTGACGATTGTGTCAGACCGTGACGCACGTTTTACTTCTGGATTTTGGGAAAGTCTGCAAGAAGCTATGGGAACTTCACTCAAGATGAGTACTGCTTTTCACCCTCAGACAGATGGGCAAACTGAGCGTGTTAATCAGATCATGGAGGATATGCTTAGGGCTTGTGTGATCGATTTTGAAGAATCTTGGGAGACACACTTGCCGTTGGTTGAATTTGCCTATAACAATAGTTATCATACGAGTATCGGTATGGCTCCGTTCGAAGCACTGTACGGACGACCATGTCGTTCTCCATTGTGTTGGGCAGAGGTTGGGGACACAGAATTTTTGGGACCAGATTTGGTTAGAGAAACCAACGAGAAGATTTCCTTGGTCAAGGAAAGGATGAGAACCGCTCAGAGCCGGTATAAGAGTTATGCTGATCGACGCCGAAAAGATCTGGAGTTTAGTGTTGGAGATCACGTACTTCTTAAGGTTTCACCAACACGAGGAGTAGTACGCTTTGGTCTCAAGAGAGGGAAGTTAGCTCCGCGTTTCATTGGACCGTTTGAGATTTTGGAACGTATCGGGTTAGTAGCCTATCGACTGGCACTACCACCGAAGATGTCTGGGGTTCACAACGTGTTTCACGTGAGTATGTTGAGGAAATACATACGAGATCCCTCGCACGTGGTTAGTTATGACGACATTGAGACGAGTCATAACGTTTCTTACAAGGAGAGACCTGTGAAGATTCTGGATCAGAGTATCAAGAAGTTAAGAAATAAGGAGATCCCGTTGGTGAAGGTTCAGTGGAATCACCATGACGAGAATGAAGCCTCGTGGGAAGTTGAAGCTGATATGAGGAAGAAGTACCCGGAGTTATTTCATGACTAGTTAGTCTTGATTTCGGGGACGAAATCCTGTTTAAGGGAGGAAGGGTGTAATAACCTGCATTTTTCTTGCATTGTCATATTTAAAATTATATATATTTTGTCTGCTTTTATCCTTATGTGAAAAATTTATTTCTTGACTAATCTCATTATTGAAATTTCTTTTGGGGTCAAAATGCGATTTTCATAAAATCTGGCAATACCTGTGTTAAATTTCAAATCTGTATTTCAAAACGGTGAAAATAATTTCTTTGGATTCAATCAGTATTTTTATGAAACCAGAAAATCACTTCCTACGTTAAAATGAATTTTCTGTATTTTTGTGATGAACACCGTGTCACGAAAATACCAGTTTAGGTTTAAAACTGTCCGCGCAGTGCTAAATTTCCACAGAATTTTGGGAGTGACTGATTGGACAAATTTCTTTATACCCATTTATTATTGCTGATGCTTTTCTTTAGGCCTTGTTTGGCAAATGCTTGTAGTATGTGTGTTGTCCTTATGCCATAAGCTAGAATTCCCAAACACACCTTGACCCACATCAACTCCACCTACCCCTTGCAATTATCAGTGGAGCTTTATGTGTAGTGGATACACATCATTTTGCACATTCTTTGTAATTAATGGAAAAGTAATCTTTTGATTGTACTTTGTTTGGCAATGAGTACCTTGCATGTGTAATTGTTAAGTTTATAGCTTAATTGCCAAACACCCACAAATTGACCCCTATATACTTGGCCCTTGGATCATCCGAGAGTGGTATAACTCCACTTATATGAT
Organism: Hydrangea macrophylla; assembly: GCA_033977485.1. NCBI lineage: Eukaryota > Viridiplantae > Streptophyta > Magnoliopsida > Cornales > Hydrangeaceae > Hydrangea > Hydrangea macrophylla. The sequence continues at coordinate 110,607,115 of CM066994.1, read as the reverse complement.
GAAGAGTTAGTGGGTATCTACACATTATGCACAATCCTATTAATCTACTAATAGTTTAGAAATTAGTGGTTAATTATAAGATTTGTTAGACCAAAGTGGGTTATAAAGAAATCCTAAGAAATTCTTGGGCCCCAAGATCCTATAATTGCTGAGTTTATATATACACACTTACAACACTCTCATACACACACTCTACACATTCTACAAATTGAAATAGAGAAAATTTTCAGAGAGAAAAGAGAAAGTTTGAGAATTCATTTTGCTGAAAATTTCTAGAGAGAAGAGCTCCTCAATTTCCATAGCCAAGCTTGTATTGGATTTCTTGATTTGGTTATCTTTCTCAACAAATCTCTTTGCACTTAATCACAGTGAGTATTACTAACTCACTCCAAATGTAACTCATTCCTTATTTACTGATTTAGGTAGTTAATTTTAACAGTAGCAGAATTTTGTTTTCAGATTTTTGTTAGGAAAACGAATGAAATTTAAGGTTCTGCCCGCGATGTCCCAAGTAAAACTCGATTCTGCACACTTTTCGTCTAATGCAATTTTCTCAGATTTTGCACCGTTTGGGCAGAAAATGAGGATTACAGTAGCAGAAAAAGTATATTAGAAATTCAATCTAATATTTTCTCTTTTAATTTTAACAGTAGCAGAATTTTGTTTTCAGATTTTTGTTAGGAAAACGAATGAAATTTAAGGTTCTGCCCGCGTTGTCCCAAGCAAAACTCGATTCTGCACACTTTTCGTCTAAAGCAATTTTCTCAGATTCTGCACCGTTTGGACAGAAAACGAGGATTTCAGTAGCAGTTTTTAGAATGCTATTAGTTATGTTTAAAATGATTAAGGCAATGAATTACGAATTTTCAATCCCCGTACGCGTATTATTTCTTTAATTCTGTGAATTCCTTTATGTTTAAAGTTTGATGACATTCATGTGGAGTCAGTTGTACATGCATGGTGAGTGTTGGTAGTGTGTAAAAGAGTAATGATAGTGTGGAAAAGAGTAATGATTGTGTGGAAAGAGTATGAGTTTGAGTTGTGGTTGTGGTTGTGGTTGTGGTTATGGTTGTAATTGTGGCTGTGGTTATGGTTGTGGTTGTGGATGTGATTGTGGTTGGAGTTGAAAAAGAGGATGAGGGTGTCTTTGAAATGCGAAGGTGGCAAAAATGGACACTCCCTGACGCCCATGGAAGCGTTAAAGTGTGTGAAGCCGAACTTGGACACTCACTGGCACCCATGGAAGTGCTAAAGTGTGGCCTATAGACACTCCCTGAATGACTCGGGTCTGGATACCTGTGTGGGGGTTGCCCCGGTATTTGCATGGCGGTTAGGGTATTCAAAGTGTGAGGCATTGGATACTCCCTGGTACCCCGGACCAAAGTGTGAGGCAAACTGGACACTCCCTGGCGCCCCGTTGCTAAAGTGTGGCTATCTTAGTATTTCAAAGATACCAGGAGTAGGATAGAGGGTTGTTGGGTGTTGTCGAGAGAAAAGAGTCGGATAGATGAGATGGTGCATTGTTCTCATACACGGTCACATATGTGTGAAATTATCTTTTAAATAATGTTGTGGTTGTTTTCTAAAACGAGCTCTTTATCATAAATATAAACTTGTGGTATTTAAATGGAAATGGGAAAAAGGTAAATGAGTATGTTTTACATTCAGAGTTATGTTTTTAATACTCACCAGCTTCTTGAAGCTGACGGCGTTGATGCGTCCTGGAAATTCGTGTTCAGGCTTTGCAGGTTATAATCAGGATGAACCATATGACTATGCTAATTGAGATCAACTGCTGAGAAGAGAATTTACTTTTATATGCTTTATGTTTATGTGCTTTAAGATATGATTTGGTTTTGTAATAAGGATGACTGTAATAGACTTTAAGTTATTGTTTTATTTTAAGGCGGTCTGTGCCTTAGTTAACCCCGTACCATAAGTTGTAATAAGTTAGAAAAATTTTTATGAGCCCTGTTTGCCCTACTCTGATTAATAGTTTTATGTTGTTAGAAGTTTTTGGGACGGAATCGATCCTTCAAACTGTCGCGACCTACGGGTCCATAAAGGAAATTAAACGCTTTCCATATTTATGCTACGTCGGGGCGTGACAGGATTTGGTGGTATCAGAGCCTTGTTTTCTAGATTGACCAGGCTCAGTTATTCACGCCACAGATTAGTAACACAGGTTACCTTTAAGTTTTACTAAGCTATACAACCAAGTTCTAGTGTTAGTTTAGTACGGATTACCCTTAGTTCAGAAACTAAAATTCTAGGTTAGTTTCGTCATAGAGATGATTACCCGTTTGTCTTGTCACATCGACACGAACGATAGCAATTTCCATATATCTTCAGACGTATCCCTTTAGGATTAGCCGAGATAACTGTAACTTATGATGCCCCTACAGACAGATAGTAGCCAAGTTTCTAAGGAGTTAAAGCATACCATAGCCCTCATTAATAGCTTAGGCACTGACCAACTTCCTGAGTCAAATCTCGGAACAGTCAGTATGGCCCACAACCCAGAGTCTAGAGGATAAGAATACGACCTCTTTGCTATTAGACAGCCCTAGTTCGAATACGAGTATTATATGTACTTAATATATATTTTATTGTATGCTTATGTGATAATACGAGTATGTGATATAGTGATAAATACTCCTTTGAAAATTTTCGTCATAGTACTGTTGCATGCATGTTTCTCATTCTACTACCCCTATCATGCATAGAATGGCTGGAAGACCAAGGAGGAACAGAAATCTGATTGAAGGAGCGCCCGAGGCTGCCGACCCCACGGGAATATTTGAAGCTTTTATCAGACGTCTCGAGAGGGTTAGTAATGCGAATGAAAACCAACGAGACCGCCAGACGGGAGATAAGCTGCTGGAAAGATTCCGTGCGCTCAGACCCGAGCAATTTACGGGTACCACGGATCCCTGGAAGGCGGAGCAATGGTTAAGACAGATGGACCGCATGTTCGAAGCTGTCCAATGCAACGAGATGGACAAGAGGAGGCTGGCTACATTTCAACTAACCGACGCCGCTGCAGATTGGTGGGACTCGGTCATAGCCACTATCGGGAACACCGCTGCTATGGGGATGACGTGGACGGCGTTCAAAGGGAGATTCCTGGAGAAGTACTTCCCGGCTACGGAGAGGCACAGAAGAGAGAATGAATTTATGGATCTGACGCAAGGAACCAAGACGGTGCAAGAGTATACTACACAGTTCGAGAGGCTGTCACGGTTTGCCCCGCACATGGTTGATACTGAGGAGAAGAAGATCCGGAAGTATAACCAAGGGTTGGCACCGCAGATTCGTCGCCTGACTCTCGGCCATCTAGACAAGACGTTTGAAGGACTAGTCGGTCTGGCTACCGATCTGGAAGAAGATGCTCGAGTATATCGCAAACAATTTGAATTCCGACCGCCTCAGAGGGGTAATTTTGGGAATAGACCACCAATGAATCGTACCCAAGGGCAGAAGAGGAACTTTGACGGAAGCAAGAAGGCACAAGCTATTACCTATCCGACTCAACCCCGAGTAGGAGAAGGAAGTAGTGGTGTAAAGTGCTTCAACTGTGGCAACCCTGGACATGTGGCTCGGGACTGCAAGGCACCAAGGCGTGCTGCTCAGCCAGGAATAGTCTGCTTCAACTGTGGTGAACCAGGTCACATCAGCAGGTTCTGCACTGCCCCTAAGCAAGCAACTTATGGACAACAGAGTCAGACCCGCTTGAATGCTGTTATTCCTGATGCCGCGGGATATGATGGAGCTGAATATGAAGAAGGAGATCATGGAGAAGCTCAACCTGATCAGCAAGCAGTGGAAGGTACATTGACTCTATTTAACTCCCATGTTAGAGTATTATTTGATACGGGTGCTGCTCTATCATTCATATCTGTTAATACAATTCGGAGATTGGGTATCTTACCTCATCGCTTAGAGAAAGCTTTGAAGGCTACATCACCAATAGGAGCTGCGGTCAGTTTAGGACATGTATGCAAGGATTGTCCTCTACGGATTGGAGACCGAGAAATCCCTGCAAGGTTGATCGTCCTATCGATGAAGGAGTTCGACATAATCCTAGGAATGGATTGGCTGTCTCAGAATCAAGTGAAGTTGGATTGCGCGAGGAAGAGAATTACATTCTCCGACAATGAGAATCAACCCTTTGATTTTCAATGTAACCCTTCGGGAGATATGTTCCTCACAAGATGTTTAGCCAACATCGAAGTCGTCAGTACAGAGGTGACAGCATCATCTATACCTGTAGTCAAGGACTTCGAAGAAGTATTTCAAGACATTTCTGGATTACCGCCCGAGAGAAGTATAGAGTTCTGTATTGAGCTTATACAGGGTACCGTACCGATTACCAAGGTTCCCTACAGAATGGCCCCCACAGAACTACTAGAATTAAAGGGACAAGTACAAGAGCTCGAGAACCTAGGTTTTGTACGTCCAAGTACATCGCCTTGGGGAGCACCGGTGTTATTTGTGAAGAAGAAGGACGGGACGCTCAGGCTGTGTATCGACTACAGAGAATTGAATCGAGTGACAATCAAGAACAAGTATCCTTTGCCTCGGATCGACGATTTATTTGATCAACTACAAGGAGCTACGATATTTTCCAAGATAGACCTTAGGTCGGGATATCATCAGTTGAGGGTACGGAAGGAAGACATACCTAAGACTGCTTTCAGAACCCGATATGGTCATTATGAATTTCTGGTGATGCCGTTTGGATTGACGAACGCCCCGGCAGTGTTTATGGATCTGATGAACAGAGTGTTCAAGCCTTATTTAGATCAGTTTGTCATCGTCTTTATTGATGATATTTTGATCTATTCTAAGTCAAGAGAAGAACACGAGCAACATCTACGGATTACGATGCAGACGCTTAAGGACCACCACTTGTATGCCAAGTTCAGTAAGTGTGAGTTCTGGTTGCAAGAAGTGAAATTTTTGGGACACAAGGTGTCATCTCAAGGAATTTCTGTGGATTCGTCCAAGACCGATGCTGTATCCAACTGGGTTAGGCCAAGCAACCCTACAGAAGTTCGGAGTTTTCTTGGACTCGCAGGCTATTACAGAAGATTTGTTGAAGGATTCTCTAAAATAGCCGCACCATTGACTGGATTGACGAAGAAGAATTTGAAATTCGAATGGACAGAGAAGCATGAGCGAGCCTTTCTAGAGTTGAAAGAGAGACTCACTACCGCACCAGTACTAGCAATACCCAAGCCTGGTGAGAAGTTCACTATCTTTAGTGACGCATCATATCAACGACTAGGGTGTGTACTTATGCAAGATGGTAAAGTTATAGCCTATGGATCTAGACAGCTGAAGCCGAATGAGTTGAACTACCCTATTCATGATTTGGAGTTGGCAGCAGTGGTATTTGCACTCAAGATTTGGAGACACTACCTCTACGGTGAGAAGTTTGATTTGTTCTCCGATCACAAGAGCCTAAAATATTTGTTCACACAGAAAGAGTTGAACATGAGGCAACGCAGATGGATGGAGTTGATCAAAGATTACGACTTCACGTTGGAATACCACCCTGGTAAAGCTAATGTGGTCGCTGATGCTTTGAGTAGGCAGACTCGGGAGACGATCGCCTCCTTAATGGTTAGAGAATGGCGAGCATTGGAGACGTTGGCGGAGTTCGATGTACAGAGTGCTGAAGAAGGAGAAGGACAACTTTTCGGATGTCTTATCCTACAGCCTGTTCTCATTGACCGCATTATTGGAGCTCAGAAAGAAGATGAGAAATTTCAGACATGGTTCAAAAAGATGTCAGAGAAAGACCCGACAGAATGGAAAGTAGGAGTCGATGGAGGGTATCGGTGCAGGAATAGATTGTGCGTGCCCGGTGATGGAGAGTTAAGGAAGGATATCCTGGAAGAAGCACATAAATCAAGGTATACAGTTCACCCGGGAGGAACGAAGATGTATAAAGATTTGAAGAGGAATTTCTGGTGGGAAGGCATGAAGAAGGATGTGGCCGAGTTTGTATCCAAGTGTTTGACGTGTCAGCAAGTCAAGGCCGAACATCAGAGACCGTCAGGATTGTTGCAACCGCTACCTATTCCTGGTTGGAAGTGGGAGCACATTACGATGGATTTTGTAGTAGGATTGCCCCGGTCGCAGCAGAATCATGACGCTATTTGGGTAATTGTGGATCGATTGACGAAGTCAGCTCATTTTATCGCTTATAGTATGACATACCCGGTGGAAAAGATGAGCCGGATGTACATACAACAAGTTGTGCGACTTCACGGTGCACCTGTGACGATTGTGTCAGACCGTGACGCACGTTTTACTTCTGGATTTTGGGAAAGTCTGCAAGAAGCTATGGGAACTTCACTCAAGATGAGTACTGCTTTTCACCCTCAGACAGATGGGCAAACTGAGCGTGTTAATCAGATCATGGAGGATATGCTTAGGGCTTGTGTGATCGATTTTGAAGAATCTTGGGAGACACACTTGCCGTTGGTTGAATTTGCCTATAACAATAGTTATCATACGAGTATCGGTATGGCTCCGTTCGAAGCACTGTACGGACGACCATGTCGTTCTCCATTGTGTTGGGCAGAGGTTGGGGACACAGAATTTTTGGGACCAGATTTGGTTAGAGAAACCAACGAGAAGATTTCCTTGGTCAAGGAAAGGATGAGAACCGCTCAGAGCCGGTATAAGAGTTATGCTGATCGACGCCGAAAAGATCTGGAGTTTAGTGTTGGAGATCACGTACTTCTTAAGGTTTCACCAACACGAGGAGTAGTACGCTTTGGTCTCAAGAGAGGGAAGTTAGCTCCGCGTTTCATTGGACCGTTTGAGATTTTGGAACGTATCGGGTTAGTAGCCTATCGACTGGCACTACCACCGAAGATGTCTGGGGTTCACAACGTGTTTCACGTGAGTATGTTGAGGAAATACATACGAGATCCCTCGCACGTGGTTAGTTATGACGACATTGAGACGAGTCATAACGTTTCTTACAAGGAGAGACCTGTGAAGATTCTGGATCAGAGTATCAAGAAGTTAAGAAATAAGGAGATCCCGTTGGTGAAGGTTCAGTGGAATCACCATGACGAGAATGAAGCCTCGTGGGAAGTTGAAGCTGATATGAGGAAGAAGTACCCGGAGTTATTTCATGACTAGTTAGTCTTGATTTCGGGGACGAAATCCTGTTTAAGGGAGGAAGGGTGTAATAACCTGCATTTTTCTTGCATTGTCATATTTAAAATTATATATATTTTGTCTGCTTTTATCCTTATGTGAAAAATTTATTTCTTGACTAATCTCATTATTGAAATTTCTTTTGGGGTCAAAATGCGATTTTCATAAAATCTGGCAATACCTGTGTTAAATTTCAAATCTGTATTTCAAAACGGTGAAAATAATTTCTTTGGATTCAATCAGTATTTTTATGAAACCAGAAAATCACTTCCTACGTTAAAATGAATTTTCTGTATTTTTGTGATGAACACCGTGTCACGAAAATACCAGTTTAGGTTTAAAACTGTCCGCGCAGTGCTAAATTTCCACAGAATTTTGGGAGTGACTGATTGGACAAATTTCTTTATACCCATTTATTATTGCTGATGCTTTTCTTTAGGCCTTGTTTGGCAAATGCTTGTAGTATGTGTGTTGTCCTTATGCCATAAGCTAGAATTCCCAAACACACCTTGACCCACATCAACTCCACCTACCCCTTGCAATTATCAGTGGAGCTTTATGTGTAGTGGATACACATCATTTTGCACATTCTTTGTAATTAATGGAAAAGTAATCTTTTGATTGTACTTTGTTTGGCAATGAGTACCTTGCATGTGTAATTGTTAAGTTTATAGCTTAATTGCCAAACACCCACAAATTGACCCCTATATACTTGGCCCTTGGATCATCCGAGAGTGGTATAACTCCACTTATATGATGAAGAGTTAGTGGGTATCTACACATTATGCACAATCCTATTAATCTACTAATAGTTTAGAAATTAGTGGTTAATTATAAGATTTGTTAGACCAAAGTGGGTTATAAAGAAATCCTAAGAAATTCTTGGGCCCCAAGATCCTATAATTGCTGAGTTTATATATACACACTTACAACACTCTCATACACACACTCTACACATTCTACAAATTGAAATAGAGAAAATTTTCAGAGATAAAAGAGAAAGTTTGAGAATTCATTTTGCTGAAAATTTCTAGAGAGAAGAGCTCCTCAATTTCCATAGCCAAGCTTGTATTGGATTTCTTGATTTGGTTATCTTTCTCAACAAATCTCTTTGCACTTAATCACAGTGAGTATTACTAACTCACTCCAAATGTAACTCATTCCTTATTTACTGATTTAGGTAGTTAATTTTAACAGTAGCAGAATTTTGTTTTCAGATTTTTGTTAGGAAAACGAATGAAATTTAAGGTTCTGCCCGCGATGTCCCAAGTAAAACTCGATTCTGCACACTTTTCGTCTAATGCAATTTTCTCAGATTTTGCACCGTTTGGGCAGAAAATGAGGATTACAGTAGCAGAAAAAGTATATTAGAAATTCAATCTAATATTTTCTCTTTTAATTTTAACAGTAGCAGAATTTTGTTTTCAGATTTTTGTTAGGAAAACGAATGAAATTTAAGGTTCTGCCCGCGTTGTCCCAAGCAAAACTCGATTCTGCACACTTTTCGTCTAAAGCAATTTTCTCAGATTCTGCACCGTTTGGACAGAAAACGAGGATTTCAGTAGCAGTTTTTAGAATGCTATTAGTTATGTTTAAAATGATTAAGGCAATGAATTACGAATTTTCAATCCCCGTACGCGTATTATTTCTTTAATTCTGTGAATTCCTTTATGTTTAAAGTTTGATGACATTCATGTGGAGTCAGTTGTACATGCATGGTGAGTGTTGGTAGTGTGTAAAAGAGTAATGATAGTGTGGAAAAGAGTAATGATTGTGTGGAAAGAGTATGAGTTTGAGTTGTGGTTGTGGTTGTGGTTGTGGTTATGGTTGTAATTGTGGCTGTGGTTATGGTTGTGGTTGTGGATGTGATTGTGGTTGGAGTTGAAAAAGAGGATGAGGGTGTCTTTGAAATGCGAAGGTGGCAAAAATGGACACTCCCTGACGCCCATGGAAGCGTTAAAGTGTGTGAAGCCGAACTTGGACACTCACTGGCACCCATGGAAGTGCTAAAGTGTGGCCTATAGACACTCCCTGAATGACTCGAGTCTGGATACCTGTGTGGGGGTTGCCCCGGTATTTGCATGGCGGTTAGGGTATTCAAAGTGTGAGGCATTGGACACTCCCTGGTACCCCGGACCAAAGTGTGAGGCAAACTGGACACTCCCTGGCGCCCCGTTGCTAAAGTGTGGCTATCTTAGTATTTCAAAGATACCAGGAGTAGGATAGAGGGTTGTTGGGTGTTGTCGAGAGAAAAGAGTCGGATAGATGAGATGGTGCATTGTTCTCATACACGGTCACATATGTGTGAAATTATCTTTTAAATAATGTTGTGGTTGTTTTCTAAAACGAGCTCTTTATCATAAATATAAACTTGTGGTATTTAAATGGAAATGGGAAAAAGGTAAATGAGTATGTTTTACATTCAGAGTTATGTTTTTAATACTCACCAGCTTCTTGAAGCTGACGGCGTTGATGCGTCCTGGAAATTCGTGTTCAGGCTTTGCAGGTTATAATCAGGATGAACCATATGACTATGCTAATTGAGATCAACTGCTGAGAAGAGAATTTACTTTTATATGCTTTATGTTTATGTGCTTTAAGATATGATTTGGTTTTGTAATAAGGATGACTGTAATAGACTTTAAGTTATTGTTTTATTTTAAGGCGGTCTGTGCCTTAGTTAACCCCGTACCATAAGTTGTAATAAGTTAGAAAAATTTTTATGAGCCCTGTTTGCCCTACTCTGATTAATAGTTTTATGTTGTTAGAAGTTTTTGGGACGGAATCGATCCTTCAAACTGTCGCGACCTACGGGTCCATAAAGGAAATTAAACGCTTTCCATATTTATGCTACGTCGGGGCGTGACAGGATTTGGTGGTATCAGAGCCTTGTTTTCTAGATTGACCAGGCTCAGTTATTCACGCCACAGATTAGTAACACAGGTTACCTTTAAGTTTTACTAAGCTATACAACCAAGTTCTAGTGTTAGTTTAGTACGGATTACCCTTAGTTCAGAAACTAAAATTCTAGGTTAGTTTCGTCATAGAGATGATTACCCGTTTGTCTTGTCACATCGACACGAACGATAGCAATTTCCATATATCTTCAGACGTATCCCTTTAGGATTAGCCGAGATAACTGTAACTTATGATGCCCCTACAGACAGATAGTAGCCAAGTTTCTAAGGAGTTAAAGCATACCATAGCCCTCATTAATAGCTTAGGCACTGACCAACTTCCTGAGTCAAATCTCGGAACAGTCAGTATGGCCCACAACCCAGAGTCTAGAGGATAAGAATACGACCTCTTTGCTATTAGACAGCCCTAGTTCGAATACGAGTATTATATGTACTTAATATATATTTTATTGTATGCTTATGTGATAATACGAGTATGTGATATAGTGATAAATACTCCTTTGAAAATTTTCGTCATAGTACTGTTGCATGCATGTTTCTCATTCTACTACCCCTATCATGCATAGAATGGCTGGAAGACCAAGGAGGAACAGAAATCTGATTGAAGGAGCGCCCGAGGCTGCCGACCCCACGGGAATATTTGAAGCTTTTATCAGACGTCTCGAGAGGGTTAGTAATGCGAATGAAAACCAACGAGACCGCCAGACGGGAGATAAGCTGCTGGAAAGATTCCGTGCGCTCAGACCCGAGCAATTTACGGGTACCACGGATCCCTGGAAGGCGGAGCAATGGTTAAGACAGATGGACCGCATGTTCGAAGCTGTCCAATGCAACGAGATGGACAAGAGGAGGCTGGCTACATTTCAACTAACCGACGCCGCTGCAGATTGGTGGGACTCGGTCATAGCCACTATCGGGAACACCGCTGCTATGGGGATGACGTGGACGGCGTTCAAAGGGAGATTCCTGGAGAAGTACTTCCCGGCTACGGAGAGGCACAGAAGAGAGAATGAATTTATGGATCTGACGCAAGGAACCAAGACGGTGCAAGAGTATACTACACAGTTCGAGAGGCTGTCACGGTTTGCCCCGCACATGGTTGATACTGAGGAGAAGAAGATCCGGAAGTATAACCAAGGGTTGGCACCGCAGATTCGTCGCCTGACTCTCGGCCATCTAGACAAGACGTTTGAAGGACTAGTCGGTCTGGCTACCGATCTGGAAGAAGATGCTCGAGTATATCGCAAACAATTTGAATTCCGACCGCCTCAGAGGGGTAATTTTGGGAATAGACCACCAATGAATCGTACCCAAGGGCAGAAGAGGAACTTTGACGGAAGCAAGAAGGCACAAGCTATTACCTATCCGACTCAACCCCGAGTAGGAGAAGGAAGTAGTGGTGTAAAGTGCTTCAACTGTGGCAACCCTGGACATGTGGCTCGGGACTGCAAGGCACCAAGGCGTGCTGCTCAGCCAGGAATAGTCTGCTTCAACTGTGGTGAACCAGGTCACATCAGCAGGTTCTGCACTGCCCCTAAGCAAGCAACTTATGGACAACAGAGTCAGACCCGCTTGAATGCTGTTATTCCTGATGCCGCGGGATATGATGGAGCTGAATATGAAGAAGGAGATCATGGAGAAGCTCAACCTGATCAGCAAGCAGTGGAAGGTACATTGACTCTATTTAACTCCCATGTTAGAGTATTATTTGATACGGGTGCTGCTCTATCATTCATATCTGTTAATACAATTCGGAGATTGGGTATCTTACCTCATCGCTTAGAGAAAGCTTTGAAGGCTACATCACCAATAGGAGCTGCGGTCAGTTTAGGACATGTATGCAAGGATTGTCCTCTACGGATTGGAGACCGAGAAATCCCTGCAAGGTTGATCGTCCTATCGATGAAGGAGTTCGACATAATCCTAGGAATGGATTGGCTGTCTCAGAATCAAGTGAAGTTGGATTGCGCGAGGAAGAGAATTACATTCTCCGACAATGAGAATCAACCCTTTGATTTTCAATGTAACCCTTCGGGAGATATGTTCCTCACAAGATGTTTAGCCAACATCGAAGTCGTCAGTACAGAGGTGACAGCATCATCTATACCTGTAGTCAAGGACTTCGAAGAAGTATTTCAAGACATTTCTGGATTACCGCCCGAGAGAAGTATAGAGTTCTGTATTGAGCTTATACAGGGTACCGTACCGATTACCAAGGTTCCCTACAGAATGGCCCCCACAGAACTACTAGAATTAAAGGGACAAGTACAAGAGCTCGAGAACCTAGGTTTTGTACGTCCAAGTACATCGCCTTGGGGAGCACCGGTGTTATTTGTGAAGAAGAAGGACGGGACGCTCAGGCTGTGTATCGACTACAGAGAATTGAATCGAGTGACAATCAAGAACAAGTATCCTTTGCCTCGGATCGACGATTTATTTGATCAACTACAAGGAGCTACGATATTTTCCAAGATAGACCTTAGGTCGGGATATCATCAGTTGAGGGTACGGAAGGAAGACATACCTAAGACTGCTTTCAGAACCCGATATGGTCATTATGAATTTCTGGTGATGCCGTTTGGATTGACGAACGCCCCGGCAGTGTTTATGGATCTGATGAACAGAGTGTTCAAGCCTTATTTAGATCAGTTTGTCATCGTCTTTATTGATGATATTTTGATCTATTCTAAGTCAAGAGAAGAACACGAGCAACATCTACGGATTACGATGCAGACGCTTAAGGACCACCACTTGTATGCCAAGTTCAGTAAGTGTGAGTTCTGGTTGCAAGAAGTGAAATTTTTGGGACACAAGGTGTCATCTCAAGGAATTTCTGTGGATTCGTCCAAGACCGATGCTGTATCCAACTGGGTTAGGCCAAGCAACCCTACAGAAGTTCGGAGTTTTCTTGGACTCGCAGGCTATTACAGAAGATTTGTTGAAGGATTCTCTAAAATAGCCGCACCATTGACTGGATTGACGAAGAAGAATTTGAAATTCGAATGGACAGAGAAGCATGAGCGAGCCTTTCTAGAGTTGAAAGAGAGACTCACTACCGCACCAGTACTAGCAATACCCAAGCCTGGTGAGAAGTTCACTATCTTTAGTGACGCATCATATCAAGGACTAGGGTGTGTACTTATGCAAGATGGTAAAGTTATAGCCTATGGATCTAGACAGCTGAAGCCGAATGAGTTGAACTACCCTATTCATGATTTGGAGTTGGCAGCAGTGGTATTTGCACTCAAGATTTGGAGACACTACCTCTACGGTGAGAAGTTTGATTTGTTCTCCGATCACAAGAGCCTAAAATATTTGTTCACACAGAAAGAGTTGAACATGAGGCAACGCAGATGGATGGAGTTGATCAAAGATTACGACTTCACGTTGGAATACCACCCTGGTAAAGCTAATGTGGTCGCTGATGCTTTGAGTAGGCAGACTCGGGAGACGATCGCCTCCTTAATGGTTAGAGAATGGCGAGCATTGGAGACGTTGGCGGAGTTCGATGTACAGAGTGCTGAAGAAGGAGAAGGACAACTTTTCGGATGTCTTATCCTACAGCCTGTTCTCATTGACCGCATTATTGGAGCTCAGAAAGAAGATGAGAAATTTCAGACATGGTTCAAAAAGATGTCAGAGAAAGACCCGACAGAATGGAAAGTAGGAGTCGATGGAGGGTATCGGTGCAGGAATAGATTGTGCGTGCCCGGTGATGGAGAGTTAAGGAAGGATATCCTGGAAGAAGCACATAAATCAAGGTATACAGTTCACCCGGGAGGAACGAAGATGTATAAAGATTTGAAGAGGAATTTCTGGTGGGAAGGCATGAAGAAGGATGTGGCCGAGTTTGTATCCAAGTGTTTGACGTGTCAGCAAGTCAAGGCCGAACATCAGAGACCGTCAGGATTGTTGCAACCGCTACCTATTCCTGGTTGGAAGTGGGAGCACATTACGATGGATTTTGTAGTAGGATTGCCCCGGTCGCAGCAGAATCATGACGCTATTTGGGTAATTGTGGATCGATTGACGAAGTCAGCTCATTTTATCGCTTATAGTATGACATACCCGGTGGAAAAGATGAGCCGGATGTACATACAACAAGTTGTGCGACTTCACGGTGCACCTGTGACGATTGTGTCAGACCGTGACGCACGTTTTACTTCTGGATTTTGGGAAAGTCTGCAAGAAGCTATGGGAACTTCACTCAAGATGAGTACTGCTTTTCACCCTCAGACAGATGGGCAAACTGAGCGTGTTAATCAGATCATGGAGGATATGCTTAGGGCTTGTGTGATCGATTTTGAAGAATCTTGGGAGACACACTTGCCGTTGGTTGAATTTGCCTATAACAATAGTTATCATACGAGTATCGGTATGGCTCCGTTCGAAGCACTGTACGGACGACCATGTCGTTCTCCATTGTGTTGGGCAGAGGTTGGGGACACAGAATTTTTGGGACCAGATTTGGTTAGAGAAACCAACGAGAAGATTTCCTTGGTCAAGGAAAGGATGAGAACCGCTCAGAGCCGGTATAAGAGTTATGCTGATCGACGCCGAAAAGATCTGGAGTTTAGTGTTGGAGATCACGTACTTCTTAAGGTTTCACCAACACGAGGAGTAGTACGCTTTGGTCTCAAGAGAGGGAAGTTAGCTCCGCGTTTCATTGGACCGTTTGAGATTTTGGAACGTATCGGGTTAGTAGCCTATCGACTGGCACTACCACCGAAGATGTCTGGGGTTCACAACGTGTTTCACGTGAGTATGTTGAGGAAATACATACGAGATCCCTCGCACGTGGTTAGTTATGACGACATTGAGACGAGTCATAACGTTTCTTACAAGGAGAGACCTGTGAAGATTCTGGATCAGAGTATCAAGAAGTTAAGAAATAAGGAGATCCCGTTGGTGAAGGTTCAGTGGAATCACCATGACGAGAATGAAGCCTCGTGGGAAGTTGAAGCTGATATGAGGAAGAAGTACCCGGAGTTATTTCATGACTAGTTAGTCTTGATTTCGGGGACGAAATCCTGTTTAAGGGAGGAAGGGTGTAATAACCTGCATTTTTCTTGCATTGTCATATTTAAAATTATATATATTTTGTCTGCTTTTATCCTTATGTGAAAAATTTATTTCTTGACTAATCTCATTATTGAAATTTCTTTTGGGGTCAAAATGCGATTTTCATAAAATCTGGCAATACCTGTGTTAAATTTCAAATCTGTATTTCAAAACGGTGAAAATAATTTCTTTGGATTCAATCAGTATTTTTATGAAACCAGAAAATCACTTCCTACGTTAAAATGAATTTTCTGTATTTTTGTGATGAACACCGTGTCACGAAAATACCAGTTTAGGTTTAAAACTGTCCGCGCAGTGCTAAATTTCCACAGAATTTTGGGAGTGACTGATTGGACAAATTTCTTTATACCCATTTATTATTGCTGATGCTTTTCTTTAGGCCTTGTTTGGCAAATGCTTGTAGTATGTGTGTTGTCCTTATGCCATAAGCTAGAATTCCCAAACACACTTTGACCCACATCAACTCCACCTACCCCTTGCAATTATCAGTGGAGCTTTATGTGTAGTGGATACACATCATTTTGCACATTCTTTGTAATTAATGGAAAAGTAATCTTTTGATTGTACTTTGTTTGGCAATGAGTACCTTGCATGTGTAATTGTTAAGTTTATAGCTTAATTGCCAAACACCCACAAATTGACCCCTATATACTTGGCCCTTGGATCATCCGAGAGTGGTATAACTCCACTTATATGATGAAGAGTTAGTGGGTATCTACACATTATGCACAATCCTATTAATCTACTAATAGTTTAGAAATTAGTGGTTAATTATAAGATTTGTTAGACCAAAGTGGGTTATAAAGAAATCCTAAGAAATTCTTGGGCCCCAAGATCCTATAATTGCTGAGTTTATATATACACACTTACAACACTCTCATACACACACTCTACACATTCTACAAATTGAAATAGAGAAAATTTTCAGAGAGAAAAGAGAAAGTTTGAGAATTCATTTTGCTGAAAATTTCTAGAGAGAAGAGCTCCTCAATTTCCATAGCCAAGCTTGTATTGGATTTCTTGATTTGGTTATCTTTCTCAACAAATCTCTTTGCACTTAATCACAGTGAGTATTACTAACTCACTCCAAATGTAACTCATTCCTTATTTACTGATTTAGGTAGTTAATTTTAACAGTAGCAGAATTTTGTTTTCAGATTTTTGTTAGGAAAACGAATGAAATTTAAGGTTCTGCCCGCGATGTCCCAAGTAAAACTCGATTCTGCACACTTTTCGTCTAATGCAATTTTCTCAGATTTTGCACCGTTTGGGCAGAAAATGAGGATTACAGTAGCAGAAAAAGTATATTAGAAATTCAATCTAATATTTTCTCTTTTAATTTTAACAGTAGCAGAATTTTGTTTTCAGATTTTTGTTAGGAAAACGAATGAAATTTAAGGTTCTGCCCGCGTTGTCCCAAGCAAAACTCGATTCTGCACACTTTTCGTCTAAAGCAATTTTCTCAGATTCTGCACCGTTTGGACAGAAAACGAGGATTTCAGTAGCAGTTTTTAGAATGCTATTAGTTATGTTTAAAATGATTAAGGCAATGAATTACGAATTTTCAATCCCCGTACGCGTATTATTTCTTTAATTCTGTGAATTCCTTTATGTTTAAAGTTTGATGACATTCATGTGGAGTCAGTTGTACATGCATGGTGAGTGTTGGTAGTGTGTAAAAGAGTAATGATAGTGTGGAAAAGAGTAATGATTGTGTGGAAAGAGTATGAGTTTGAGTTGTGGTTGTGGTTGTGGTTGTGGTTATGGTTGTAATTGTGGCTGTGGTTATGGTTGTGGTTGTGGATGTGATTGTGGTTGGAGTTGAAAAAGAGGATGAGGGTGTCTTTGAAATGCGAAGGTGGCAAAAATGGACACTCCCTGACGCCCATGGAAGCGTTAAAGTGTGTGAAGCCGAACTTGGACACTCACTGGCACCCATGGAAGTGCTAAAGTGTGGCCTATAGACACTCCCTGAATGACTCGAGTCTGGATACCTGTGTGGGGGTTGCCCCGGTATTTGCATGGCGGTTAGGGTATTCAAAGTGTGAGGCATTGGACACTCCCTGGTACCCCGGACCAAAGTGTGAGGCAAACTGGACACTCCCTGGCGCCCCGTTGCTAAAGTGTGGCTATCTTAGTATTTCAAAGATACCAGGAGTAGGATAGAGGGTTGTTGGGTGTTGTCGAGAGAAAAGAGTCGGATAGATGAGATGGTGCATTGTTCTCATACACGGTCACATATGTGTGAAATTATCTTTTAAATAATGTTGTGGTTGTTTTCTAAAACGAGCTCTTTATCATAAATATAAACTTGTGGTATTTAAATGGAAATGGGAAAAAGGTAAATGAGTATGTTTTACATTCAGAGTTATGTTTTTAATACTCACCAGCTTCTTGAAGCTGACGGCGTTGATGCGTCCTGGAAATTCGTGTTCAGGCTTTGCAGGTTATAATCAGGATGAACCATATGACTATGCTAATTGAGATCAACTGCTGAGAAGAGAATTTACTTTTATATGCTTTATGTTTATGTGCTTTAAGATATGATTTGGTTTTGTAATAAGGATGACTGTAATAGACTTTAAGTTATTGTTTTATTTTAAGGCGGTCTGTGCCTTAGTTAACCCCGTACCATAAGTTGTAATAAGTTAGAAAAATTTTTATGAGCCCTGTTTGCCCTACTCTGATTAATAGTTTTATGTTGTTAGAAGTTTTTGGGACGGAATCGATCCTTCAAACTGTCGCGACCTACGGGTCCATAAAGGAAATTAAACGCTTTCCATATTTATGCTACGTCGGGGCGTGACAGGATTTGGTGGTATCAGAGCCTTGTTTTCTAGATTGACCAGGCTCAGTTATTCACGCCACAGATTAGTAACACAGGTTACCTTTAAGTTTTACTAAGCTATACAACCAAGTTCTAGTGTTAGTTTAGTACGGATTACCCTTAGTTCAGAAACTAAAATTCTAGGTTAGTTTCGTCATAGAGATGATTACCCGTTTGTCTTGTCACATCGACACGAACGATAGCAATTTCCATATATCTTCAGACGTATCCCTTTAGGATTAGCCGAGATAACTGTAACTTATGATGCCCCTACAGACAGATAGTAGCCAAGTTTCTAAGGAGTTAAAGCATACCATAGCCCTCATTAATAGCTTAGGCACTGACCAACTTCCTGAGTCAAATCTCGGAACAGTCAGTATGGCCCACAACCCAGAGTCTAGAGGATAAGAATACGACCTCTTTGCTATTAGACAGCCCTAGTTCGAATACGAGTATTATATGTACTTAATATATATTTTATTGTATGCTTATGTGATAATACGAGTATGTGATATAGTGATAAATACTCCTTTGAAAATTTTCGTCATAGTACTGTTGCATGCATGTTTCTCATTCTACTACCCCTATCATGCATAGAATGGCTGGAAGACCAAGGAGGAACAGAAATCTGATTGAAGGAGCGCCCGAGGCTGCCGACCCCACGGGAATATTTGAAGCTTTTATCAGACGTCTCGAGAGGGTTAGTAATGCGAATGAAAACCAACGAGACCGCCAGACGGGAGATAAGCTGCTGGAAAGATTCCGTGCGCTCAGACCCGAGCAATTTACGGGTACCACGGATCCCTGGAAGGCGGAGCAATGGTTAAGACAGATGGACCGCATGTTCGAAGCTGTCCAATGCAACGAGATGGACAAGAGGAGGCTGGCTACATTTCAACTAACCGACGCCGCTGCAGATTGGTGGGACTCGGTCATAGCCACTATCGGGAACACCGCTGCTATGGGGATGACGTGGACGGCGTTCAAAGGGAGATTCCTGGAGAAGTACTTCCCGGCTACGGAGAGGCACAGAAGAGAGAAGGAATTTATGGATCTGACGCAAGGAACCAAGACGGTGCAAGAGTATACTACACAGTTCGAGAGGCTGTCACGGTTTGCCCCGCACATGGTTGATACTGAGGAGAAGAAGATCCGGAAGTATAACCAAGGGTTGGCACCGCAGATTCGTCGCCTGACTCTCGGCCATCTAGACAAGACGTTTGAAGGACTAGTCGGTCTGGCTACCGATCTGGAAGAAGATGCTCGAGTATATCGCAAACAATTTGAATTCCGACCGCCTCAGAGGGGTAATTTTGGGAATAGACCACCAATGAATCGTACCCAAGGGCAGAAGAGGAACTTTGACGGAAGCAAGAAGGCACAAGCTATTACCTATCCGACTCAACCCCGAGTAGGAGAAGGAAGTAGTGGTGTAAAGTGCTTCAACTGTGGCAACCCTGGACATGTGGCTCGGGACTGCAAGGCACCAAGGCGTGCTGCTCAGCCAGGAATAGTCTGCTTCAACTGTGGTGAACCAGGTCACATCAGCAGGTTCTGCACTGCCCCTAAGCAAGCAACTTATGGACAACAGAGTCAGACCCGCTTGAATGCTGTTATTCCTGATGCCGCGGGATATGATGGAGCTGAATATGAAGAAGGAGATCATGGAGAAGCTCAACCTGATCAGCAAGCAGTGGAAGGTACATTGACTCTATTTAACTCCCATGTTAGAGTATTATTTGATACGGGTGCTGCTCTATCATTCATATCTGTTAATACAATTCGGAGATTGGGTATCTTACCTCATCGCTTAGAGAAAGCTTTGAAGGCTACATCACCAATAGGAGCTGCGGTCAGTTTAGGACATGTATGCAAGGATTGTCCTCTACGGATTGGAGACCGAGAAATCCCTGCAAGGTTGATCGTCCTATCGATGAAGGAGTTCGACATAATCCTAGGAATGGATTGGCTGTCTCAGAATCAAGTGAAGTTGGATTGCGCGAGGAAGAGAATTACATTCTCCGACAATGAGAATCAACCCTTTGATTTTCAATGTAACCCTTCGGGAGATATGTTCCTCACAAGATGTTTAGCCAACATCGAAGTCGTCAGTACAGAGGTGACAGCATCATCTATACCTGTAGTCAAGGACTTCGAAGAAGTATTTCAAGACATTTCTGGATTACCGCCCGAGAGAAGTATAGAGTTCTGTATTGAGCTTATACAGGGTACCGTACCGATTACCAAGGTTCCCTACAGAATGGCCCCCACAGAACTACTAGAATTAAAGGGACAAGTACAAGAGCTCGAGAACCTAGGTTTTGTACGTCCAAGTACATCGCCTTGGGGAGCACCGGTGTTATTTGTGAAGAAGAAGGACGGGACGCTCAGGCTGTGTATCGACTACAGAGAATTGAATCGAGTGACAATCAAGAACAAGTATCCTTTGCCTCGGATCAACGATTTATTTGATCAACTACAAGGAGCTACGATATTTTCCAAGATAGACCTTAGGTCGGGATATCATCAGTTGAGGGTACGGAAGGAAGACATACCTAAGACTGCTTTCAGAACCCGATATGGTCATTATGAATTTCTGGTGATGCCGTTTGGATTGACGAACGCCCCGGCAGTGTTTATGGATCTGATGAACAGAGTGTTCAAGCCTTATTTAGATCAGTTTGTCATCGTCTTTATTGATGATATTTTGATCTATTCTAAGTCAAGAGAAGAACACGAGCAACATCTACGGATTACGATGCAGACGCTTAAGGACCACCACTTGTATGCCAAGTTCAGTAAGTGTGAGTTCTGGTTGCAAGAAGTGAAATTTTTGGGACACAAGGTGTCATCTCAAGGAATTTCTGTGGATTCGTCCAAGACCGATGCTGTATCCAACTGGGTTAGGCCAAGCAACCCTACAGAAGTTCGGAGTTTTCTTGGACTCGCAGGCTATTACAGAAGATTTGTTGAAGGATTCTCTAAAATAGCCGCACCATTGACTGGATTGACGAAGAAGAATTTGAAATTCGAATGGACAGAGAAGCATGAGCGAGCCTTTCTAGAGTTGAAAGAGAGACTCACTACCGCACCAGTACTAGCAATACCCAAGCCTGGTGAGAAGTTCACTATCTTTAGTGACGCATCATATCAAGGACTAGGGTGTGTACTTATGCAAGATGGTAAAGTTATAGCCTATGGATCTAGACAGCTGAAGCCGAATGAGTTGAACTACCCTATTCATGATTTGGAGTTGGCAGCAGTGGTATTTGCACTCAAGATTTGGAGACACTACCTCTACGGTGAGAAGTTTGATTTGTTCTCCGATCACAAGAGCCTAAAATATTTGTTCACACAGAAAGAGTTGAACATGAGGCAACGCAGATGGATGGAGTTGATCAAAGATTACGACTTCACGTTGGAATACCACCCTGGTAAAGCTAATGTGGTCGCTGATGCTTTGAGTAGGCAGACTCGGGAGACGATCGCCTCCTTAATGGTTAGAGAATGGCGAGCATTGGAGACGTTGGCGGAGTTCGATGTACAGAGTGCTGAAGAAGGAGAAGGACAACTTTTCGGATGTCTTATCCTACAGCCTGTTCTCATTGACCGCATTATTGGAGCTCAGAAAGAAGATGAGAAATTTCAGACATGGTTCAAAAAGATGTCAGAGAAAGACCCGACAGAATGGAAAGTAGGAGTCGATGGAGGGTATCGGTGCAGGAATAGATTGTGCGTGCCCGGTGATGGAGAGTTAAGGAAGGATATCCTGGAAGAAGCACATAAATCAAGGTATACAGTTCACCCGGGAGGAACGAAGATGTATAAAGATTTGAAGAGGAATTTCTGGTAGGAAGGCATGAAGAAGGATGTGGCCGAGTTTGTATCCAAGTGTTTGACGTGTCAGCAAGTCAAGGCCGAACATCAGAGACCGTCAGGATTGTTGCAACCGCTACCTATTCCTGGTTGGAAGTGGGAGCACATTACGATGGATTTTGTAGTAGGATTGCCCCGGTCGCAGCAGAATCATGACGCTATTTGGGTAATTGTGGATCGATTGACGAAGTCAGCTCATTTTATCGCTTATAGTATGACATACCCGGTGGAAAAGATGAGCCGGATGTACATACAACAAGTTGTGCGACTTCACGGTGCACCTGTGACGATTGTGTCAGACCGTGACGCACGTTTTACTTCTGGATTTTGGGAAAGTCTGCAAGAAGCTATGGGAACTTCACTCAAGATGAGTACTGCTTTTCACCCTCAGACAGATGGGCAAACTGAGCGTGTTAATCAGATCATGGAGGATATGCTTAGGGCTTGTGTGATCGATTTTGAAGAATCTTGGGAGACACACTTGCCGTTGGTTGAATTTGCCTATAACAATAGTTATCATACGAGTATCGGTATGGCTCCGTTCGAAGCACTGTACGGACGACCATGTCGTTCTCCATTGTGTTGGGCAGAGGTTGGGGACACAGAATTTTTGGGACCAGATTTGGTTAGAGAAACCAACGAGAAGATTTCCTTGGTCAAGGAAAGGATGAGAACCGCTCAGAGCCGGTATAAGAGTTATGCTGATCGACGCCGAAAAGATCTGGAGTTTAGTGTTGGAGATCACGTACTTCTTAAGGTTTCACCAACACGAGGAGTAGTACGCTTTGGTCTCAAGAGAGGGAAGTTAGCTCCGCGTTTCATTGGACCGTTTGAGATTTTGGAACGTATCGGGTTAGTAGCCTATCGACTGGCACTACCACCGAAGATGTCTGGGGTTCACAACGTGTTTCACGTGAGTATGTTGAGGAAATACATACGAGATCCCTCGCACGTGGTTAGTTATGACGACATTGAGACGAGTCATAACGTTTCTTACAAGGAGAGACCTGTGAAGATTCTGGATCAGAGTATCAAGAAGTTAAGAAATAAGGAGATCCCGTTGGTGAAGGTTCAGTGGAATCACCATGACGAGAATGAAGCCTCGTGGGAAGTTGAAGCTGATATGAGGAAGAAGTACCCGGAGTTATTTCATGACTAGTTAGTCTTGATTTCGGGGACGAAATCCTGTTTAAGGGAGGAAGGGTGTAATAACCTGCATTTTTCTTGCATTGTCATATTTAAAATTATATATATTTTGTCTGCTTTTATCCTTATGTGAAAAATTTATTTCTTGACTAATCTCATTATTGAAATTTCTTTTGGGGTCAAAATGCGATTTTCATAAAATCTGGCAATACCTGTGTTAAATTTCAAATCTGTATTTCAAAACGGTGAAAATAATTTCTTTGGATTCAATCAGTATTTTTATGAAACCAGAAAATCACTTCCTACGTTAAAATGAATTTTCTGTATTTTTGTGATGAACACCGTGTCACGAAAATACCAGTTTAGGTTTAAAACTGTCCGCGCAGTGCTAAATTTCCACAGAATTTTGGGAGTGACTGATTGGACAAATTTCTTTATACCCATTTATTATTGCTGATGCTTTTCTTTAGGCCTTGTTTGGCAAATGCTTGTAGTATGTGTGTTGTCCTTATGCCATAAGCTAGAATTCCCAAACACACTTTGACCCACATCAACTCCACCTACCCCTTGCAATTATCAGTGGAGCTTTATGTGTAGTGGATACACATCATTTTGCACATTCTTTGTAATTAATGGAAAAGTAATCTTTTGATTGTACTTTGTTTGGCAATGAGTACCTTGCATGTGTAATTGTTAAGTTTATAGCTTAATTGCCAAACACCCACAAATTGACCCCTATATACTTGGCCCTTGGATCATCCGAGAGTGGTATAACTCCACTTATATGATGAAGAGTTAGTGGGTATCTACACATTATGCACAATCCTATTAATCTACTAATAGTTTAGAAATTAGTGGTTAATTATAAGATTTGTTAGACCAAAGTGGGTTATAAAGAAATCCTAAGAAATTCTTGGGCCCCAAGATCCTATAATTGCTGAGTTTATATATACACACTTACAACACTCTCATACACACACTCTACACATTCTACAAATTGAAATAGAGAAAATTTTCAGAGAGAAAAGAGAAAGTTTGAGAATTCATTTTGCTGAAAATTTCTAGAGAGAAGAGCTCCTCAATTTCCATAGCCAAGCTTGTATTGGATTTCTTGATTTGGTTATCTTTCTCAACAAATCTCTTTGCACTTAATCACAGTGAGTATTACTAACTCACTCCAAATGTAACTCATTCCTTATTTACTGATTTAGGTAGTTAATTTTAACAGTAGCAGAATTTTGTTTTCAGATTTTTGTTAGGAAAACGAATGAAATTTAAGGTTCTGCCCACGATGTCCCAAGTAAAACTCGATTCTGCACACTTTTCGTCTAATGCAATTTTCTCAGATTTTGCACCGTTTGGGCAGAAAATGAGGATTACAGTAGCAGAAAAAGTATATTAGAAATTCAATCTAATATTTTCTCTTTTAATTTTAACAGTAGCAGAATTTTGTTTTCAGATTTTTGTTAGGAAAACGAATGAAATTTAAGGTTCTGCCCGCGTTGTCCCAAGCAAAACTCGATTCTGCACACTTTTCGTCTAAAGCAATTTTCTCAGATTCTGCACCGTTTGGACAGAAAACGAGGATTTCAGTAGCAGTTTTTAGAATGCTATTAGTTATGTTTAAAATGATTAAGGCAATGAATTACGAATTTTCAATCCCCGTACGCGTATTATTTCTTTAATTCTGTGAATTCCTTTATGTTTAAAGTTTGATGACATTCATGTGGAGTCAGTTGTACATGCATGGTGAGTGTTGGTAGTGTGTAAAAGAGTAATGATAGTGTGGAAAAGAGTAATGATTGTGTGGAAAGAGTATGAGTTTGAGTTGTGGTTGTGGTTGTGGTTGTGGTTATGGTTGTAATTGTGGCTGTGGTTATGGTTGTGGTTGTGGATGTGATTGTGGTTGGAGTTGAAAAAGAGGATGAGGGTGTCTTTGAAATGCGAAGGTGGCAAAAATGGACACTCCCTGACGCCCATGGAAGCGTTAAAGTGTGTGAAGCCGAACTTGGACACTCACTGGCACCCATGGAAGTGCTAAAGTGTGGCCTATAGACACTCCCTGAATGACTCGAGTCTGGATACCTGTGTGGGGGTTGCCCCGGTATTTGCATGGCGGTTAGGGTATTCAAAGTGTGAGGCATTGGACACTCCCTGGTACCCCGGACCAAAGTGTGAGGCAAACTGGACACTCCCTGGCGCCCCGTTGCTAAAGTGTGGCTATCTTAGTATTTCAAAGATACCAGGAGTAGGATAGAGGGTTGTTGGGTGTTGTCGAGAGAAAAGAGTCGGATAGATGAGATGGTGCATTGTTCTCATACACGGTCACATATGTGTGAAATTATCTTTTAAATAATGTTGTGGTTGTTTTCTAAAACGAGCTCTTTATCATAAATATAAACTTGTGGTATTTAAATGGAAATGGGAAAAAGGTAAATGAGTATGTTTTACATTCAGAGTTATGTTTTTAATACTCACCAGCTTCTTGAAGCTGACGGCGTTGATGCGTCCTGGACATTCGTGTTCAGGCTTTGCAGGTTATAATCAGGATGAACCATATGACTATGCTAATTGAGATCAACTGCTGAGAAGAGAATTTACTTTTATATGCTTTATGTTTATGTGCTTTAAGATATGATTTGGTTTTGTAATAAGGATGACTGTAATAGACTTTAAGTTATTGTTTTATTTTAAGGCGGTCTGTGCCTTAGTTAACCCCGTACCATAAGTTGTAATAAGTTAGAAAAATTTTTATGAGCCCTGTTTGCCCTACTCTGATTAATAGTTTTATGTTGTTAGAAGTTTTTGGGACGGAATCGATCCTTCAAACTGTCGCGACCTACGGGTCCATAAAGGAAATTAAACGCTTTCCATATTTATGCTACGTCGGGGCGTGACATATACAGTCTAAGGAATAAAACAGTTAACTACGCACGTGCACGAAATCAGTTTTCTGGGTTCATGAGTTAAAACACTGAAATTTAGTACGACCCAAAATGCGGGGCTCAATATTATTAATACGGAAATTTCACGGGTATTACAGTATGTTTAGAGCATTTGGTGTTACTGACTATTTTTTTTTCCCTGAGTAGCAACGTAAAATTTCATCATTAAATATAAGAGGGACTCTCCAATGCTGGGAAGATGAGAGAGAGAGAGAGAGAGAGAGAGAGAAGAACCTATGATAAGATTTGATGTTTGGTGTTATTAGATTAATTTTTGCCACTGTTTAAATGGTGCATTATGATTGTTATTTGTTATCTTTCTAGATTTTAGTATTTTAATAAATAAAAAATATAGAAACAACAATTATTATTTTAGTTATCATTTTCTAAAAGTTAATATACTTGATAGATCTTACAGTAAGTAGAGTTATAAATACAAAATAAAAGGATATTGATGGATTTCTGCAGAGATCACAAAGCTGGGCCTATTGGTAAATTTCTTTTGTACCACTTTTGTTTGTTTGTTTGTTTGTGTGTGTGTGTGTGTGGTTTTTTTTTTATTTTTTTTTATTTTATGTGAGTGTGTGTGGGTGTTTTAAATGTAATAATTTGTATTGTCTTAGTGGGTTACCTTTAATGGCTTTTGGATGGCTCTTCATACTTTTGCCCTACCGATCTATGCTACCTCGTATGGTACTGTCTTTCTCGCTGCGTGCTTTTCTACAGGAAGCATCCCAACCAGCAGCTTAAGGAGTTCCAGTGCCAATTTCATACCCTCTACCATAAAAAGGTAGTGCTCCACTGCTCCTACCTTCCAGTAGTTGTAGATCAATGAAGAGGAATATCTTGATAAATGAATCACAAACCTTGGAAATGGAAACAGAAATCCAAAATCTTATGATTCTAATTGTAACGCTCATTGGGAAGTCACTGTATAAAACATCATTTTATATTTTTACCTTTCCTAATACAGGCGGCATTCTGTTATGACTGAAAGCGAACATGCTGTAATGAATTAGATGACACTGCCTACAAAATTGATGACCAATTGAAAATTTAGTTTAAGGGAGACATGAGCGAATAGAGTTGTTGATAGATTTGATCATTTGGTACTTCAAATTTTAACTGAAATATATCCCTCAGTTATCTGATCTAATAGTAAAAATTCAGAATGCCTATTTGAATTGAAGAAAGAGAAGATAAGCAGTAATAACTAAACTTACATACATGCGGTCGTCACCTGCAAAATGGTAATGGAAAAAAAGTTGTCTTGAATAAGATTTCAATGATATCAAATTTTTAAGAGCAACAGATAAAACAATATATGAAAATATTGGGATAGTACAACTAAAAAAGGCCTCATAGAGTCATACCCAAACATCTAATGGATTCACCCGTTGTGGTTGCTTACATTTGTCACAGTATTACATGGCCAATTTCTCAGCAACCCACATTGATCTTACCTAAAACATCAAATACTAAAACAGGCGTATCGACCACGAACATGTTTAGACCAATAGAAACTGTAAGCAAAGCATAAATGGAGAAACATCACTTTTGAACTTGGAGATCCTTGTTGAGAAATAAAAAATTTAACAATTCTCTCTCCCAAACAACTTATCTCTAAGGGAGATAGGCAGAACATGCCTTTCCCTTTCCTTATTGAAATTCAAAATAAATTACTTCATAAGAACCATGTTGATTTGAACCATACAAACAAATGAATATAGGTTTCTTTCTACCCAATTGCAACTAAATGTACTGAAATAAATAAATAAAATAAAATAAAATAAAAAAGAGAAAGGAACAAACCTTTTGTTAGACCCTTGATCATGTGAGTCGCCAAGATGCGAAATTTTAGAAATGAACAAAAGAATCTAAAATTTATCATTTTCAATTTTTAGTTAGGAATAGTTTCCTTCAGTGACATTACAACAAACACATAATGGCCTTAACAATAAAACTTGGTTCCACAAAAGGGTTGGACAGAGAGAGCCACAACTTTTGTTCAGGGCGTCGAATTGGTAGGAAGGACCCAAAAAACAGTTGCAATTGGATATAGAAAACACATGGCACACCAAACCCAGCAGTTGTGGCCCAAAACCCCCTAGTGAGTTCTGTCAATATATTTCATATAGTAACAAAGCTCTAGAGGGAGAGGAATATACAGAGAGAGAGATACATATATATATATTATTAGATTTTTCCCTTCATCCCTCCCTAAATCCACGAACCAAAAAGCCTAAAAGGAATTCAATGATTCACGCAAGTCTAACGGGGATCACTACTAAGCCATATTATAAACACAGATCGTGCCGTGCAAGAAGAAAATAGTTAGAACCTGATTCAAAGTGGGAAACACTTATCTATGAACAAAAATAGGATGTGTCATGTCCAAACAACTTATAGTATCAAAAAGGAACAATTTCTAAACTCACATGGAGGTCTGATTCGGAGCTTGGCTGGTCCATACTCCATTTACGGGTCAAGACAGCGTCGCACCACCAAAAGCTAGGGCTATGTCCACAAAAAAGAAAAAATAGAAATAAGTGGACATTCAATTTTCTGCAAGGAGAAAAAAAATAAGAAAAGTAAACCTCAGATGAAAGAAAAAAAGGAAAAAATAATTACAGAGGGGGAAATAAACCATACCTTCAGATCCAACTAAACTATTAGAAACCCAACTCAAAATTACCTACAAAACCAAAGAGAGAGAGAGAGAGAGAGAGAGAGAGAGAGAGAGAGAGAGAGAGAGAAATAATGCATCAATTTTCTTCTTGAACTACTTGATTGGTCTTCCTCATACAAATCCCTCAATTTCTAGGGTTTCGAATGCAAAGTGTAGAGAGAGGCGCCTCCGGTTAAAGTAGCCGGTGAAGTGAGAGAGAGGCCGTGTCCGGCGGTGTGGTGAGAGTGTCTTCGGCAGCGGTGTTGGTCGCTCCAGTGGCAGAGAAATGGGGGGGAATGTAACAGAAGTTTTGAGCAAGGGGGGAAATGGCGAAAATTTTAGAGTAAATATGGGTATCACACGGGGAGAGAGAGAGAGAGAGGAGGAGGAGGAGAAGACGCAGAGGCGATGAAATGGGCCAGTGGATGAGAAAGACAAAGAGAGTGACGTTTGGTTTGTTCAAGGATGAGATATAGAGACGTTTGGTTCGCCACGAGTGTATGCAGATGAGAGTTTGGTTTGTTCAAGGATGAGATATAGAGACGTTTGGTTCGCCACGAGTGTATGCAGATGAGAGATTTTTTGCCACGTAGGATTTTTAGAGGGTAGAGAGGATGCTGACGTGGATGAATGTAGAAGCTTGTTTTGCTTCAGCAATTATATATATATATATAATAGATTTTTAGAGGGTAGAGAGGATGCTGACGTGGATGAATGTAGAAGCTTGTTTTGCTTCAGCAATTATATATATAATAGATTTTTTGCCACGTAGGATTTTTAGAGGGTAGAGAGGATGCTGACGTGGATGAATGTAGAAGCTTGTTTTGCTTCAGCAATTATATATATATAATAAATTTTAGAGTAAATATTGGGTATCACACGGGGAGAGAGAGAGAGAGAGAGAGAGAGAGAGAGAGAGAGAGAGAGAGAGGAGGAGGAGGAGGAGGAGACGCAGAGGCGATGAAATGGGCCAGTGGATGAGAAAGACAAAGAGAGTGACGTTTGGTTTGTTCAAGGATGAGATATAGAGACGTTTGGTTTCGCCACGAGTGTATGCAGATGAGAGATTTTTTGCCACGTAGGATTTTTAGAGGGTAGAGAGGATGCTGACGTGGATGAATGTAGAAGCTTGTTTTGCTTCAGCAATATATATATATATATAATAGATGTTTAATATGTTCATATGTAAATGAATTTAGACGAGTAATTATATTCCTGCTGCTTGGATTTTTAGAGATAAGTTTATGTTTTGGTCTATATTAAATCCTTGTAATATGAATTGTGAATTGAAGTTTTGGAAGTATTTTCAAGTGTTTTGGTGATATTTTGATATTTTAAATTCTAGTTTAATAGGGTGAATGGTGCTGTAATAGGGGGAACTCTACTCAAATACCATTCGACGATTTTAAACTTTATTCTTGTTTATTGGTGTTAAGGGGTAATTTTGGTTTTGGTAATCTTTTGTTATACGTGTCCTAGTTCATTGGGGCGGATTGTGGTGTGACAAATGGTGATATAAAACAAATTCTATCCATAATATGTATAAAAAAAACCCTAAAAATAGTCGCATCTGGGGCGATGTGTTGAACCACTGTATAACTGCCCAATTGTATGTACGTCCCTCCAAACGCAGCCCACCAGCCCCCTAATAAAAAAATTCTAATTATGCCATTGCATATATGTGCAAAATGCCACACATAAAGTTAGAAATACATCCTGAGAATATTAAGCAAAATCATATTGATAAGAATATTGATAAATGATGGATTAATTACCTTAGGTAAATCAAACAACTTTTATGGCATCACAGAACTTGTACCCTCCACATCATCCGCATTTTTTTTTATGAGCCATCATGTACATTTTTTTCAATTTTCCAGAAAAAAAGAAACCATGTAAAGTAAGGTTGTGTTTGATAAAATTGAAAATTAGTACTGAAACTTAAGTGTTGAGTTTTAAGTACTGAAAATTTAAAGCGATTGAATTTGCAGTACTTAAAACAGTGTTTCAAGTAATGTAATAGACAATATTCAGTGATTATTTTCAGTAAAAATTTTTCATTTAAAATTTTTAGTAGATTTTTGGCTGTTTTTTCAATTAAGTGATATGTTATCAAATGTACTAAAAAACGTAAGTGTCTAAATATTTCATTTTTCAACACATAATTGAGTTATCAAACAACCCTAAATATAACTCTTTTGGTGTCAAATTGTGTCTCTGATCCCCCTACTTCTTCCTAAACTCCTTCCCTTTGTTAAATAATAATAAAAATAATAATAATAATAATAATAATAATAATAATAAAACTTAAACTGTTCCAATTTTTAACACGAAATAAAAATACAAACATTGAAACCATATTTTTGGGGGATCTGATTGAAAGAAAATGTTTTGATTGTAATTTTGTAACAAAAAGTAAGTAAAAATTGGAAAGAAAAGTGCTAGGCACACATCCCAAATCATACTATATGATTTAAATACATATACTTTGTGCTGTTTGAATTTTTCATAGGCTACTTCACCCATTGTGTTTAGAGAATCTACTTCTCTCTCTCTGTGCCTTTCGGCCCTGATGTCTATATTTTGCAACTTCATTTTCTTCACTGGCACCCAATTCACACACTCTCTCTCTCTCTCTCTCTCTCTCTCTACCCTAAAACGAATCAATGGGTCGCTTCATTTCTCCTGCATAAGCCGCTCTCTTGCAGCAGTCTTCTCAATCCAACTTTGGAAACGAGAGAGAGAGAGAGGGAGAGACTGCTTTCTATTCTATTTACTTGTTCTTATTATTTTTCATTTTCTCTCAATCCATTCCACCCCCCCCCCCCCCCCCCCCCTCTCAAAAAAAAAAAAAAAAAAAAAAAACACTCCGCTTCTTCATCTATATAGTATCAATAATCCAAGAAATAAAACTTGGGTTTCTATTATTTTCCATTTTCAGAGATGTTTTAGTAAAGCTCACAGAGAAAGTATACATATACACTTAGTTTAGTTTTAGTGGGAGAGTTTTTTGAGGGATTGCAAATGGCACCAAGTTTTGACTGTGCAGTGTCAAGCCTTCTCTGTGCAGAAGACAACAAAAGCATTTTCTATGATTATGATGAGGCAACTTGGAATCATAGAAATCATCGAAACAATTATCAAAACATGAGCTTTGATTGTGAAGAGTTCTTTGATGGGTTGCCAATACAAAGTGATGAGTGTTTGGCTCTGATGATTGAGAAGGAATGTGAACATTTGCCTTGTGGTGATTACTTGAACAGATTGAGAAATGGGGACTTGGATTTGGGGGCTAGAAATGAGGTTGTTGATTGGATTAATAAGGTTGGTTCATGAGCCTTGTCCTTGAATTTATTTCTAAAATAGGTATTTGTTTTTTTTTTTTTTTTTCCTTCTTAGTGATTTTCTTGATATGTTTAATGATTTGGATGATTAGGGGTTTAAGCTTTTGAAAATGGATTAGCAAGGTTGGTTCATGAGCCTTGTCCATGAATTTATTTCTAAAATTCATGAGCAATGTTGGTTCATTTCAAAAGCATTTGTCATTTGGATTAGCAAGGTTGGTTCATGAGCCTTGTCCATAAATTTATTTCTAAAATGGGTATTTATATATATATATATATATACATTCTTGGTGATTTTCTTGATATGTTTGATGATTTGGATGATTAGGGGTTTAAGCTTTTGAAAATGGATTTGGATTCCAATTGGGGTTTTTATGAGTTTTGAACTTTGGGGGATAGAAATGAGGTTGTTGACTGGATTGGCAAAGTTGGTTCATGAGCCTTATGCATAAATTTCTTTTTATTTTAGTTTTCTAATTTGGATATTTGTTTTGTTTCCTATATGTTTAATGATTAGGGGTTTAAGCTATTGAAAATGGATTTATGTTATAGTTTTGTTTCTTTCTTTCTCTATGTTTTTGAACTATGGGTGTGCAGTTATGAATCTTCTGATGATGTTTTATTTCTGCATTCTTGTTTTTAGAGTTCATTGGAAGCTATAATTATAAGGGACCATTTGGGAACTGCTTTTAAGAATTTAGGTGGGTGTTTGGTTCATGAAGCCAAATGCACCATTGGGAAACTTTTTAGAGGGCCAAATTGTGCAGCTTATGGCCAATAGCAATTTTACTCCTTGTGTTTCCCAAACACCCTCTTAGTTCTCTAAATTGGGTTTGCTAATTTTTCCTTTTCACTGATTTTCTTGATGTTTGATGATTTGAATGAGTAGGGTGTTTTAGGCTTTTGAAAATGGATTTGGATACAAAGTGGATTTCTTAAGTCTTCAGAACTTTGGAGCCTGGTTTTGAGAATCTTAGCTCCGGTTCGGGAACAACTTTTGGAGTCCACGGGTGATTATGCAAGTCCACAAGATTATTTGATTTAGTGACAAAAAAGAAAAATGTGAGTCACACCGAAATTTGTGACAGGCCAAAAGCTACATTGGCAAGCATTTCGCCAGAAGCTTTATTTTATTTTATTGTATTGAATCGCCAAATCAGAAGCTATGCCAAACGGACCCTAAATCTTTTGATGATGTTCTAATTCTCCTTTCTTGTTTTTTAGAGTTGATTCTGAAGCTATCATTATCTCTTACTAGGTATAGGTGGGATTCTTATAATTTGCTTTTGGTTCTTCTGTTCTTCACTTCTTTGTGTGTGTGTGCTTTTGTTTGTTTTTCTTCCTCCTCACCCCATTCTTAATTATTTGAGATGGGATTTCCATTTCCTTTGTTTGATTCCCTTTCTACTGTGAACACCATGGAAGTTGATAACGTAATTTTCATTTTTATTGTTAATTTTTTTGGGATTTTGTACTTGTATGGTTTCCATGTATTCAAACAATGCTGATGATCTTGTTTGGTCTTAACAGGCTCATGCACATTTCAGTTTTGGACCTCTATGCGCATATCTATCTATTAACTACTTGGATAGATTCCTCTCTGCCTATAAATTACCTGTAAGATCAGTATCATATTCAAAAATTTCATTTCATTCCATTTCCATTTCAATTCCTCATGTTTTTCATGTTTATATATATTGTCACATTGTTGATTGCTTTCTTGCTTTTATTTTATTTTATGATTTTTTTTAATTTTATTTTTTTTATGTTATTTCACAGAATGGCAATGCTTGGATAATGCAGTTATTGGCTGTGGCATGTTTATCTCTTGCTGCCAAAATGGAGGAAACTGAAGTTCCTTTATCTCTTGATTTACAGGTGAATATACAATATATATATATATGGTTTAGTCTATGAAGCACGGACACGGACACCTCGACATGGATACGACATGATACTGGCACGGAGACACGTCAAAGTCCTAAAAAAAAATGCAAGTCGACACTGCCGAAAAAGTGTCCGCAAAGTGTCGCGTCCGTGTGTCGGACACAACATGTACGCGATACGTTACCTTCTTTAAAGTGTCGGTGCTTCCTAGTTTTTAGTGTATACATAAAATAGATGGGTACTTGTGCTATGCACGGGAGAAAATAGCAATTAGAAAAAGTTTTAATTAATTGCTCTCTTAGCTAATTATAGTTTGTAATTATCCAACATCGAAATAAAAACTAGGGAGACTCTTTCTACCGTAGTTTTTAGTAGATGATTCCAATTTAGGTATATCAGTAATAATAAAAATAATAATACATATGTACATGCTAGAGAGGAGAAAGCAATTGACTTCAAGTGGATGATTGACAAAGGTTATGAAATTAGCTGGCAATTGGTGTCCAATATTTATATGTTTGAGAGAGAGAGAGAGTTTGAGAATTGGAGAGGTAGGTTAAAGGAGAGAGAGATGAAGAGTCAATTGAGGTTTTGAACGTGTAGAATTTGGGATTCAGAGAGATAGACTACCGGGTTGGATGAAAATTGTGAAAAAAAATGTTAAAAGAAATAAGAAATTGTCACATGGTATCAATTCTAAGAAGATAACGTGTCGTGTGTCGATCGTGTCCGACGCACGAACAGGACACTTCACGGACACTTTTCTTTAGTGTCGAATGTGCAATTTTTTTTACGACTTTGTCATGTCGACGTTCCCCTGTCGTGTCCGTGTGTCCGCCCGTCTATGATGATGATATAATAACATGGATGGGGATCATTGCTATTGTCTTTGTCCTAATATTGATATTAAGTAATGGCAGGTGGGTGATTCAAAATTTGTATTTGAAGCTAGAACCATACAGAGAATGGAGCTACTGGTTTTGAGCACATTGAAATGGAGAATGCGAGCAATCACTCCATTTTCATTCACTGATTATTTCCTTACAAAGATCAATGGTGATCAGACTCCTCCAAGATCTTCAGTCTTTAGATCAACCCAACTCATATTAAGCACAACAAAAGGTCAATTTCCTCTCTGTGTTGTACTATTCCAAATATATGCACTCATACAGTTTGGTCCTTCCATGTTCCAATTGAAGCAGTTTGATCTCTTAATTTTCACACCAATTGCAATGTTAATTATATATATATGTCAGCTTCCATTTGCAAAAGTGACGGGAACACGTTACGTGGAATGTTGACATTGCACCACGTTGCAACTTATTTTGTTTTTTAAAACCTTTTTCAAATGGCTGCTAAAAAAAGGTTAACATTGCAACTTGGCTAAAAGTTAAAAGGACCAAACTGCCACTATTAGAAGATGAGCCACCAAACTGCAAATTAGTGTGTAGTTCAGTAGTGCAAAATGCATTTCCCCTTTATCTATATCTATAACTATAAGTATAAGCATTTGTATGTGTGTGTGTGTGTTTATGTTTGTTCTTTGAGAGTGCTATGTGCGTGCCTGGTGACATGGTACCCTGCAACCAATAGAAGTGGGTCTTTTGGGTGGGACCCAAGGGGTCTCACTATTTGTGGGTCCCTCCCAAAAAACTTATTTCTAATGGTTGCAAGGTACCACGGTAGCACTCGACCGAAGATTTTCTCCTTTTTCTTAGAGAGTATGAAAAAAGAGAAATTGGATAGAGGGATTAATGTTGTGGTGGATGGGAATTGAATGCAGGGATTGAATTGTTGGAATTCAGGCCTTCAGAGATTGCAGCAGCTGTGGCCATATATGTTGTAGGAGAAAGTCAAACAGTAGACTCTGAGAAAGCAATTTCTGTTCTCATTCAACATGTACAAAAGGTAAAGTTGTGGTGGTCCATGAAAAGCTACTTAAATGATGTTTTTACTTTTTCCTCATTTAGGCTACATGTGTTTCATAAAGTCATGGGTTTAGGGGGCAAGTAAAAGAAGACACTTAGGGGTCCGTTTGATATAATTGAAAATTAAGTGCTGAAAATTTTAAGCGATTGAAGTTGCAATAGTAAAATCTGCATTTAGTAATCATGTTCAGTGGGATTTTTTCACTTAAAGTTTTCAGTGGATTTTTTCAATTAAGAGGTATATTATCAAACACATTGAAAATGATTAAGTGCTGAAATTTTCGTTTTCAGCACTTAATTGGGTTATCAAATTCAAACACACCCTTAGGCTTTGTTTGGTTCTTGGATTTAGTGAGGGAAAAGATAAGAAGACATAGAGAAAACCTTTTCATTTGTTTGGTTAATAAGGAAATCGATGAGTAAAATAGGAAAGAAAATAGAATATGTTGAGAAATAAATCAAACATTTTGAATGGTGTGAGTCTTTTCCCTTCCTTTATTCATATATTACAATTATATTTTAGAAAATTGTAATTTTTAATGTTATTTAAGCATGAAGGAAAACACAAGGGAAAATTAGAGGGATTAGTTTTCCTTCTAGTTTTCATTCCCCTTTTCTTTAACCTCAGAAATCCATGAACCAAACAAAGCCTAAAAAAATTTTTTTTCTCTGTTCGGATCTTAAGGAAAAGAGTGAAAATATTGAGTGGAAAAGAAAATAGCATGAAAAATGAATTAAAATTTTGAATTTTGTGAGTCACTCTCCCCCTTTTCTTTTTCTTGAGTTCCTATTATACTTTGATTTCATTTAACGTGTATGCTATTTGGTCATTTGTCTGTTTGACTCATGGATTTAATGAGGAAAATAATCCACCAGCAGATAGAGTTTCATGGATTTAGAGAGAAAAAAGAAGAGAAAACACCGAGCAACACACTTTTCTTTCTTTTCTTATTAGGGAAATCCATGGGAAAATAGGAAGGAAAAAAAAAAAAAAAGATAAAAAGTCAATGAAATTCTTTGAATTTTGTGAGTCAATCTTGAAGTTTTAGTTTCTAATGTTATTCAAAGTAGGGAGAAAAATAATAGGGAAGTAGTTTTTCTTCTTTTTTTTTTTGTCCTTAACTACATTCACAAGCCAAACATAATCTTAGGATTTGATTAGCTACAAATGTTTATAGAGTAATACTTCACACACAACTTTTTGTTCACAATTCACAAAAGTGTATCTATCTCTTTCCTATGATGTTAGGGGACCCCTCAGTGACACATGAGAAAGATAGACACTTTTATGTGTTGTGTAACAAAAAGTTGTGTGAAAATTGTGTGAAATTTTATCCATGTTTATGTAATCAATTTGATAAATGGGTGTTTTTTGGTTTTGCAGGAGAGAGTGATCAAGTGTGTTGAACTAATCAAGAAGTCACCACTGACAAATGGGTGTAATAAAGTTCCAAGTGGTTCAATCCCATCTGTGCCCCAAAGTCCAATTGGAGTTCTTGATGGTACATTATGCTTGAGCTACAAAACTGATGAAACAACAATTGGGTCATGTGCTAATTCTTCTCACAATAGCCCAGACACTAAGAGGAGGAAGCTGAATAGATAGACCCTTTTAGGTGGAGCTTTAGTTGAAATTCCATTTATGTCCCCAAATCCAATCACATCTTTAATTTGGTTGAAAATGGGAGTTTTGTTGTGGTTTTGAAAAGGGGGAAAAAGAGAGAGGAGAAATTATAAGGTTATGTTGTGTAAAGAAGAGTCACCAGCTGCTGAATGTTAGACATCTTAAGTAGCTATGGACAAGGAGAGAGAGAAAAGAGGTGATATATATATATATATATGCGTATACATATATTTATGTGTATGTGCTTTCTAGGCTTGGACTTTCTTTTTTGTTAGGAGGAAGATACCATAGGGGCGGAAGGAAAGGCTAGAATGATAGGAAAATATAGAGGATGTTGTGTTTTCAATTTTATGTTCATTTATTTATTTATTTATTTATTTTTTTTATACCTAATCAATTTAACATCTTGTGTTGTGAGTCGTGAGAAAACTCACATAAAAAATTAAAAAAATAAAAATAAAAATAAAAATAAAAACTGCCCTTGGAGGAGCAAAACCATCTGTGTGTGGGAGAGAGAAACAGATTTAGGATGTTAATGTAAATTTTAAATTTGGTTTTCAAAATATTTTAAATAGTTGTATCACATGCTAGGATAGTAGTCGGTGGCACAACATGTAGTACAACTCCGAAGCATTTAGGATTTAAATTTGGAAAGCATAGCATTACTCTTTACTAAATGTGTAATGATATGCTTAATATTGCGTCTCAAATTTAAATCTCAAATTTGGATCACACATGCTTGTTAGTTGTACCACAAATAGTGGTATGTGGTACCATTAATTACTGTCATGGTATATGGTACCATCAATCACCACCTAGCGTTATTCTTACTAAATTAACGTCAAGAACTCTAGTTGTCCTTTGCTCTAGGAGTCAATGTTCTAAAAATCGCTAGGCGCTAGGCGGGCAGCAGAGGGGGGCCTAACGCCTAGGGGCCTAGGCGGACGACTAGGTGGGGCCTAGGCGGATTTTTTTTTTTATAAATAAAATTAATTATATAATATATATATATATATATATACGAGTTATGTGGTGTTAATTAAAAATAATTATAAATTTGTGGTTCAAATAATATATATATATATATATATATATAAAGGTTATGTGGTGTTTTTTTTGGAAATAAATAAAGATTATTAGAAGGTTTTAATATTTAAAAAACTATTAAGGATCTCTCCATAATTAACTTAAACCTTAAGTGTATATATACACTAATGTTAGGGTTTTTTTTCAAAAGAGTCAGACCAAAATAAGACTCTCTAGCATTCTCACCCTAGCCCGCCTAGTACCGCCTAGGCCCCGCCTAGAGGTCGACTAATCCACTGGCCGATTTTCACAAACGCCTAGGGAAAATCTCGGCGCCCGGGCACCGCCTAGGCCGATTTTTAGAACACTGCTAGGAGTAGTACCACCTGTAGTGATTGTTGGAAATTATGCATATGAAATAAAATAAAACAGCAATTAGATTGAGCACGCAAATTATTGTCTGAAAAACGAATTTACGTCCCTCACTTAGTTGTTTGTGGACTAAGACGTATCGTTCTTGAGGATATTACGATATAGTATAATAGAGACAACAATCTCTGTTATACTCTGCAGAATATATGTATATGAACTGCCCTCAATATGACTCTAGAATAGATGTAGAAGAGAAGATAAAATCTGTAAAAAGTATATCAAAATAACTAACGTCATAGAACATATATAGAGGTGTCTATTGGATAAGAAATGCCTCTCTACACAAATGGTTGTGTCCCAACACATATATACTACATATATATCACTATATCCACGTTTCTCCGCCATTAGAACAG
Source organism: Hydrangea macrophylla (assembly GCA_033977485.1). Lineage (NCBI taxonomy): Eukaryota > Viridiplantae > Streptophyta > Magnoliopsida > Cornales > Hydrangeaceae > Hydrangea > Hydrangea macrophylla. The sequence goes on along the minus strand of CM066994.1, from coordinate 110,567,874 downwards.
ATGAAATTCAAACAAATTTGAAGTTTTTACACGAAAAGTTGTGATTATTCACAAACTGGGTCCGATCGATCGGTCTAACATGGCCGGTAGACCAGTCGAACTGGGCCGATCGACCGGTTGAATGCCCCTCTGCCAGAACTTATTTAAAACTTCATGTAGCTGTTGACCCGGTCGACTGGTCGAAGTGACCCTGTCGACCGGTCGAAAACTCTTCTGCTAGAATCTTGAAACTTAATGTTCCAAGCCTATCCCTGAGCATTGAGCTGATCCATAGTGATCCTAATGATTCCATTGAGCTTAAATAAGGTCCTATTCACACCTCGAATCTAACAATCCCCACATGTGAATGATTATGGCTATCTAAACAAAAATGAAATACAATAAACTACGAGAGCAATTCACAGACTTGCGATGCGTTAGGAGAGTGTCTTTTGGACTTGAACTTTCCCTTAGTGTATATCTACTGGATTTACTCGGTGAAGCAGTGTACATTAAGTATTGAACTATTCAACCTTTTAGTATAAACCAACACTAGATAACACACACCACATATCCTTATACATATTAATTCATTCTGTTGTGTTCATTTGGTTCTGAACTTGATCCTTATTCGCGAGAACCCTTAGAGAACTAAGCCTTTAAGGTTTTCATAGAAGCAACTCCATTTCCATTCTCATATAGGTGATACCAATTTAGAGTACTAACATTTACTCATCAATATCATTAAATGTAAACATAACCTCAACAAATTTTATTGCACACTTGAACAATATATATAAATGAAGCCATATTAAATGTGTGTTTACAACATGAACTTTTCCAACTAGTTTGCCTATTGAACCTAGATCTAGGGATCTCCAGTTAGCTAGGCTAGGTTTTCTCCAAGTTGTTCAACGTATTGGCTTTAGGCCCATTCCTTCGTCGTATATTGAACTTGATCTCTAGGCAATCCTTTTGTAAGAGGATGCGCAATGTTTCCTTTGACTTGACATAGTCCATCGTGACTACACCACTAGAGAGCAGCTGCTTGATTGTGTTGTGTCTTCGTCTTATATGCCTTGACTTGCCATTATAGATGATATTCTTAGCTACGGAAGATGCCGCAATGCAGTCACAATGCACTATTATGGTCGTTACCAGTTTCGGCCATAATGGAATATCCTCTACAAAGTTCCGAAGCCATTCGGCTTCTTCACCCGCCTTGTCTAAGGCTATGAACTATAATTCCATTGTCGAACGTGCTATACACGTTTGCTTAGTTGATTTCCAAGAAATCGCAGCTCCACCTAAAGTGAATATATATCCACTTGCAGACTTAGTCTCTTGACTATCCGAAATCCAATTCGCATCGGAATATCCCTCTACCACGAGTGGATCTCGTGTGTAGTGCAAACCATACCTTATGGTATGCTTTAGATATCTTAATACTCTCACAAGAGCGTCCCAATAATCCCTTCCCAGATTGCTAGTGTATTTAGCAAGTCTTCCCATCGAATATGTAATATCCGGACGTGTACAATTCAAAATATACATTAAACTCCCGATTACTTGCGAATATTCGAATTGAGATATGCTTTCACCCATATTCTTTCTCAACTTACAATTGGAGTGAAACAGAGTTACTGTCGATTTGCTATCCAAATGCCCAAATTTCTTTAATATTTTCTCAACATAATGTGATTGTGTGAGAAGATATCCTTCTGACGTTTGTCTCACTTATATACCAAGAATAACATCGGCTTTACCCATGTCTTTCATGTCAAAGCTTGAGCTTAACATTTTCTTGGTTTCGTTGATTACTTTCTTATTCGTTCCCGTAATAAGTAAGTCGTCAACAGACAAACAAACAATAACACACGAGTCATCAAATTCCTTGACATACACACACTTATCGCATTCATTGATTTTAAAACCATTTGCGATCTTGGGGTGGTCGAATTTCTCATGCCATTGCTTTGGAGCTTGTTTCAAACCATAAAAAGACTTAACAAGTCGACACACTTTATGTTCTTGCCCCTTTTTACAATTCCGGTTGTTTCATATAGATCTCCTCTATAGATCTACATTAAGGAACGCGATTTTCATATCCATTTGATGTAATTCTAGGTTATAGACGACGGCTATAGCGATTACTATCCTAATGGAAGTAATCCTAGTAACCGGGGAATAAGTATCAAAGAAATCTATTCCCTCTTTTTTGACTATAGCCTTTTGCGACTAGCCTAGCTTTATACTTATCTATGGTACCATTGACTTTGAGTTTCTTTTTAAAAATCCATTCGCAACCAATTGGTTTACTACCCGGAGGTAAGTCAACCAACTCCCATGTATGGTTTTGCATAATGGAGTCCACCTCACTATTTACCGCGTCTTGCCAATACGGTGCTTTGGATGTACTCATAGCCTTCGTTAAAGGTTTGAGGTTCAACTATGGTAACTAGTGTCACAAAATCTGGTTCAAAAGAGGTAGCTTTCCTAGCTCTTTTGCTCTTTCTAGGAGCAACTTCGATTTCTTTGTCGTTCTTAGAACTTGAAGAAATCTCTTCGATACTTCTTTTAGATGTTGAATTTTGTCTTCCTTCCTTAAAAGGAAAGATGTTTTCGAAGAACTCGACATCTACAAATTCCATGAATGTGTTGACATGAATGTCTACATTCTCGGACTTAACCACAAGGAATCAATATGCAGCACTCACAATCTACGATTTTAGGTCCTAGTTCGTTCGTTTAGGAAGCAGAACTTGTACCTTAGCTAGACACCCCCACACTTTGAGCTTTTTGTACGAGGGTACTCTACCTTTTCAAACTTCATAAGGAGACTTATTAGTCTTCTTATGTGGAATTCTATTAAGAATGACATTTGCCGTAAGAATGGCATCCCCCCATAAGTTATACGACACACCCAAGATATTTAGCATAGCATTTGCCATTTCCTTGAGGGTTCTATTTTTCCTCTTGGCTATAACATTTTGTTGTGGTGTATACAGCACAGTGGTTTCATGAATTCCCATTACTAGCACAATACTTGGCTAGTGGAGTTGAATCATATTCACCTCCGTTATATGATCTAACTCGTTTTATTGTTGTAGATAATTGATTTTCAATTTCAGCTCTATATATCTTAAATATATCCATTGTTTCATCTTTAGAACTAAGTAAATAAACATAACAATAACTACTACTATCATCTATAAATATAACAAAATATTTCTTTCCACCTCTTATTAGAGTTAGTTTTAAATCACATAAATCAGTATAAATTAAGTCTAGTAATTCACTTGTTCTATCTATGGATTTAAATGACTTTCTAGCAAATTTTGATTCTACACATGTTTCACATTTATGTGACTTGTCAATTTCAAATTTAGGTAATAATCCAAGATTCATTATTCTATGCATATATTTCAAATTCACATGTCCTAATCTAGAATGCCACAATGAACTCAACTCAACAATTTAAGAAGAAGTTATAGCATTCTCATTAATAACAATTTTAGGAGTACAATTGATCTTGAAGAGCCCTTCATTGAGGTAACCCTTCCCTACATATATTTCACCCTTAGTCAAAACAAATTTATAAGATTCGAAGACTAGCTTGAATCCTTTCTTGATTAGCATATGTCTGGACACCGAATTTTTGCGAATTTCCAGAACATGTAGCACATCTAGGAAGGTCATCTCTTTTCTAGAAGTGAGCTTAATAATCACATTCCCCTTGCCTTCTATGGTTGAAGCAGCGACATTGCCCATAAAAAGCTTGTCACCACTATCTGCCTTTGTGTAGGTAGAAAACATGTTTCTATCTCCACAAATGTATTTGGTGGCCCCGGTGTCTATCCACCAACCTTTAGAGTCGGTCACCACACAAGTTTCCATGACCACCTCTGCAAGATCGTCGGTCTCCATCATATTAGCTTGATTGGACTTCTTGTTTCCTCCATTAGATCCTTTCTTGTTTTGACACTCGCTTGCACGATGTCCGGGTATTCCACACACCCAACAATCCCCTTTAATCTTCTTGGAATTGCGGTCCTTAGACCCGTTATATGTAGATTTCCTCTTGCCTCCCTTAGACCTTGACTAAGGTTTAGATTTAGAAGACTTACCTTCAACGAGATTGGCTTTCAACTCCATAGATCCTTGCTGCCTATTCTTATCTCCTTTCTGGTTGTCTTCCTCAATCCTCAAACGAACCACAAGATCTTCCATTGATAATTCCTTACGCTTGTGCTTGAGATAACTCTTGAATTCCTTCCACAAAGGCGGCAATTTTTCAATTATGGATGCCACTTAGAACAGTTCACTAATCCCCATTCCTTCTACTATAATTTGGTTAATGATCACTTGAATCTCTTCCAATTGGTTCACTACAGGAATAGAATCCATCATATTGAAATCTAGGAATCTCCCAACAATGAATTTCTTAGTTCCCGCATCCTCGGTTTTGTACTTTTTCTCCAAGGATTCCCGTAACTCTTTGGCGGTAGTAAAAGTTGAATAGACGTTGTAGAGAACATCTTCTAGCCCATTTAGAATATAATTATGACATAGAAAATCGGAATGATTCCACACTTCCAATGCGGCCTCTTGTTCTTTTGAAGGATTTTCTGTAGGAACTATCGGCTTCTCTTGTCGTAGGATATGTGCAAGATTGAGTGTTGTGAGATAGAACATCATCTTCATTTGCCATCTCTTGAAGTCTTCTCCCTTGAACTTTTCGGACTTCTCGGCATGTGAGTTCTTGATAACAGTTGTTGTTTCAATGGCCATACTTTCAACAAACATTAAATTCGTTTTTCGATTGTTGGAAATTATGTATATGAAACAAAATAAAACAATGACTAGATCGAGCACGTAAAACGTTGTCCGAAAAACGAATTTACGTCCCACACTTAGTTGTTTGTAGACTAAGACGTATCGTTCTTGAGGATACTACGATCTAGTATAATAGAAACAACAATCTCTATTATATTCTGCAGAATGTATGTATATAAATTGCCCTCAAAATGACTCTAGAATAGATGTAGAAGAGAAGATAAAATCTATAAAAAGTATATTAAAATAACTAACTACATAAAACATATATAGAGGTGTCTATTGGGTAAGAGATGCCTCTCTACACAAATGGTTGTGTTAATACCTATATACTACACATATATATAAATATCACTATATCCACATTTATCCACCATTAAAACAGATGAAATTCAAACAAATTTGAAGTTTTTACACGAAAAGTTGTGATAATTCACAAACTGGGTTTGGTCGACTGGTCGAATGCCCCTCTGCCAGAACTTGTTTAAAACTTCATATAGACGTTGACTTGGTTGATCGGTCGAAAACCCCTCTGCTAGAATCTTGAAACTTAATGTTCCAAGTCATTCCCTAAGCATTGAGCCAATTCATAGTGAACCTAACGATTCCCTTGAGCTTGTATAAGCTCCCATTCACACCCCGAATCAAATAGTGGTATCACGGCCATTATCACAATATATAGTACAATTTTCAAAGCATTTGGAAACTAAATTAGAATCCAAAATTGAAATCATACCATTACTCAAATTTACATCATGTGGAGCCCTCCTCAGTAGGTTGTGTTTGACTGTATGTCTGTTTGGGCTCTCTGGGGGTTGCAGCTGTGCTGATAAAGAAGGTACTCTGATTAATATCATATTGGGGAGTGGGGACTCAGGGAATGCAATTTGTAATGCAATGGTATTATTACAAAATAAATGGATTAAGAGCTTAATTCAAGCAATGGATTAAGAGCTTAATTCAAGCCATTTTGGTGTGGGTCATGTTTGAGATGACTAAAATAAGATTAGATTAAGTCTTATTCTTATTTTTCTACCAAGTTTTATGAACACCATACTTGTGTTGTATGGCCACCATACTTAATGCTCTGTTTCGATTTCGTAAGGAAAAAGAAAACGGACAAGAAAAAAAATAAGGAAGACTAGTTCTCTCATGTTTTCTCGTGTTTCTCTTCATGCTTAAATAATATTAAAAAAATCAAAATTTCTAAAATATAATTGTAATATATAAATAAAGGAAGGTAAATGACTCATAGCATTCAAAATTTTATTTTTATTTTCTAAATTTAGGTCTCGACTTAGGTTGTGTGATAACCCAATTAAGTACTGAAAATGAAAATTTTCAGCACTTACAATTTTTCAGTGCGTTTGATATTGTACTACTTAATTGAAAATGAACCAAAAACCAACTGAAAACTTTGAGTGAAAAAAGTCTCGAAAATAATCACCGGATGCAATGCAGTCTATTTTAATACTTAAAACATTGTTTTCAGTATTGCAAAAGTCAAATGTTAAAAATTTTTAGGACTTAAAATTCATCACCTAATTTTCATTTTTATCAAACGGACCCTTAATCTCTTTACTTTCCCATTTTTCTCATAGTTTACCTCATTAACCAAACAAAGAAAAATGTTTTCCTGTATGTTTTCTTTTCTTTTCCCTTGCTAAATTCAAGAAATAAACAAAGCCTATGTTAAACATTATCTTAAAGGTTAGCTCTATTGCCAGAGCAGTAATGGCTTATGTCAGAGCAAAAAGTGTCACTAAAAGTTTTAGCGACATTTTTCTTGGCGGTAAAACTTTTAGCAACACTTTCTGCTTTGATATTTGCCATTGATGCTTTGGCAATAACATTACCCTATCTTAAATACTGTAACTTCCATAGATATTTTGCTACTTTTTTTAGTTAAGTAGTGAATTCTTATACAATGTCAAACACAAGGAAAAATAACACACTCATGAGAGAAAGTTAGGGTCATATTGAGAGGTTAGTTGTTCCACATTGGCTAATGATGTCACAAAGAATCACTATTATATAGTATAAATTTAGTTGCCTAGATTATTTTTTAAGTTTTATCAACACACAACTAAAGCCATATGACTGAAAAGGAAGCTTGGTAGGTGAAGAAATACTTGCAGCATGGATGTTTGTATCTGATAAGTTCAAGAAATAATTAATGCCTATTTCACTATATTTTGTATTCATGGTTATATGGTATAGTTATTTGCACTCCCTGATATTCATTAAATGGACTGTGCGTTGGAACAACTCAATCTTGTATTACTAATAGAGTAATACTACACGCACTCTAAAAAGTACACTAAAATGCACAACCTTGCTTAAAAAGGTTGGACTTCGTGCTGAAAAGTTTGCACATATAAAACATCCACTTTTGTGTGTACAGGCTTTTCAACACAAGGTCCAACTTTTTAAAACAAAGTTGTGCATTTTGGTGTACTTTTCAGAGTGTGTGTAGCATTATTGTTACTAATAACATGTGCCCCTCAATCTACGCTGCAAACTGATTGAGATTTATTGGGTCTTTCTTATATTTACTAGGAAGGTTGGCCCGTGCAAGGCACGAGCGATGAATTTGTAGAAAAAAAATGTAATGTGATTTTTTTTTTGATGTGGGTTTGTTTGTGTGGTACCTGCTGTTTTTAATTTTTATATATATATATATATATATATATTAAAAAAATGATGAATCAAGCCACCAAAAGAAAATGAAATAATTCAAAAATAACATGATACTGTCCAAAAATAACATGATGCATGCCAACAATTTAGTCATGGAATACCTGGTAAAAAAGAAAATTGCTATGCAAAAATGTATAAGCACATTATATGTCCTCACTACTAAGAAACATGTTGCAACTATTACTTGTAGGCAAAGAGACAAAAATATTTACAAGCAGTGTATCAAAAGAAGTATTAAGTACATTATAGATACAACCATTTTCCAGAATGGACAAAAGTAATACTTAGAGTACTTAGAAGCAAAAGCAAGTTTCTTTAACCATATTTAATTAGCTTTCTTTTAAACCAGGAATTCCTTCTTTCTTCACCAGATTTTGTTGAACATGCTGCAAGGTTTGTTGGGTTGTATCTTCTTCAGTGGAAGCAATCCTTTCTAAGTCAACACCTTGTAGTGGAGGAGTTTCATGGACATTCATAAGCATTGTGATAATGAACTTTTTGGATGTTGGACCCTTAAATTTATATTCTTTTGCCTTTACACGCACCAGTATCTCTCCGTCTGTGCGTAACTTGATTAGTGATTGAATTGGCTGATGATTTTGCATGACACACCAACGTGGAAATTAAAAGGTGATGAATAGTTTTGAGATTTATATATTCACTATTATATAAATAAAAAGGTAATATCTTTACCTGATTTTGGTTTTGCATTATCATAAGAGCTGTGCATGATAGAAATTGCTCAGCATCATCTTCAAACAAAACTGAATTAATCATTCCTGTGGAGTCGACAGCCTCGACATTGACACAACATCTACACAATTTGAAAGAAATAATGAAGTATTGATTTATGTAATAAAGTTTGATGATATTTGCTTTTTGAATAATCTTACATAGGTAGTCCATGCATATTCTTCACTTTACACTTGTTGCATGTAAATGATTCTTGATATTGTGCGGATGTTGTTTTAGAACAACTGCTGCAACCCATATAATAGAATTTTTGATGCATGTCAACCACGGAGAGAGCACACTTCAAGGTAAAAAATGTCCACAAAAAATGTCAAAGCTTAGTTGCTATATGTGACTTAGTAATTATAAGAAGATTAAAAAGATTGTGTTGTGTGAACATATTAGCGTTAAGTATGTTTACATTGTCAGAAGCTGAATGTAAAGCCTTAATTAGAGTGATGTCAGTTAAGGATTGGGTGTCAAATGGGTGTGCCAAAGCCAAATAGGGTGCAGAATTCATGAATGAATCAATCAGATTCTTGTTCGCAATGTACCTGGATTGGTAGTGTATAATTAGGTAGTTGGTCAGAGAATTATAAGCATTAAACCGAAAAAAAAAATATAATTTGTTAGTTGAACTAATATTGTGGTGTGATATATAGAAAGTAAAAGTGGATAAAGTAATGATACCACTCTTGAAGGTTTATAGCTTCAGGCACCTGTGGCCTTATAATAATTGAACTTGATTTCTTGAAGGATAGAGTATCTCCTATATAAAGTGACATTTTATCACTAAGAATAAATATTGCTAATCTATGATAAGGAAGAAGTTTGATGTTGATCAACATACCATGATAGGAAACAACATTTACTCGCATGGCAGCAATGATTGGTTTTTCAACAATCACAGAAGCAAGGGACACACCTTCATTGTCTATAGACTGATTCCATAGTGTTAGAAGAACTGGCTTGAGGCTGAAATTAATGAAGGCAAATTATTTTTGCAGAAAGGTGAAAAAGTTCTTACAATTGTTAAAAGTGTAGATCTATTTTATTAGGTTTCTCCAATATGACCAAACCAATATTAAAAGAATACAAACAATGTTACCTGCTATCTGTTACAATTACTTCTTGAATCCTTGCTGGTCCATTACAAGTTTTTTGTTTTCTTTCTGGAAGTAATTGCAAGGCAATTGCAAGAACGTCTTTGCAAAAGAAAAGCGAGTGTTATACAATTGAAGTAAAAAATATTTACGAACTAAGAGATATTGAAGCATTTGAAATAAAAAAAAGTACAAACCAATTGCATGAGATGTATTTCTGTGACTAAAGATTTCCGAGATAGGAATAAAGTTTAAGGAAACTGGGCTTGCATCATCATCAACCTCTTCAATTAAGCAGCGACTACTAATAGTCCATTGGAATTCATTTGGAACAAGCCGATATTTGATTGGAGAATGCTTAACTTGGGCATCTGCTATGAAGTATTTTCGGAATGGTAGCAGATTGTTTTCAAGTAGATCAATATCGTTATTAAACATTGTTGCTTGTACTCGTGTACCCTGACTCAATACAACATAGTGATATAATAAAACGACATGATGAAGCATACAAAATTAAGATATATGCATGTATATAGGTTGCATAAAGAAAATTAATACAACTAAAAAGAAAGCATTTATAGGAAATTGTGCTGAAGAAACTTACTGTAGAATCACTGAAAATAAGCTTTTGGAATTTGTGTGGACTTGTTGGCGTAGGCCCTTTGGGAATCAACTTCTCAAGCACTGTGATCTTCACTTTCCAACCTTTTGGTGTATTTGGTGTTATATCATTAATCAGGCAAATTCTTCTAGCCATTCTTCACTATAAACATTCAAGAAAAAAATAAAATAAGAGAACTTTGTATGAATTAAAGATAAATAATTGGCATATATTTTGAACACTGCATTAAAGTAGTAGTACGAGCAAGTTAAGAACTTTATACTTAGAAGAATGTCCATGTATGTAAAAGCAATTTGCTATTACCTTGAATACAATCACACATAATATGTGTTAGGTACATCATAGCATATTCAATATTCTGATGCTAAAGTCAACACTTCATTGTAAACAACATTACGTGTTGTGACTTCAGGAAGTAAAGATGAATCTTCTGTTGGCACAACAAGAACTGCAACATACGATGCTTCTTTTGCTCGAGACAAAGCGACATACAATTGTCCATGAGAGAAAACGGGTTGAGGAAGATATACACCCACAAAGTCTAGTGTTTGTCCTTGGGCCTTATTTATTGTCATTGCAAAACTTAAACGAATTGGAAATTGAGTCCGCTGAAATCGAAATGCATTATTTTCATTTTCAGTAGGCACCAAAGGAATTCGAGGCAAAAAGACATGTTTCCCTTTATGAGCACCAACGACAATGATAGCACCTATACTATTAGGCTCAAATGTGTTGCAAATTAATCGTGTTCCATTACACAGTCCTTTGGATGGATCAATATTCCGAAGCAATATTACAGGACATTTTTTTTTCAAACGCAAAATATGTGGAGGGAATCCACTTGGTGTGATGGTGCTAAACAAGTCTTCTTGTAATCCTTCTTGTGTAATATCTATAGCTTTATCAAAACTTCGATACTCTTTGAATTCTCCAGGAAATTTTTCCATGATTGAATTATTAATTTCATCAACAAAATCATTTTTTGGTGTTAAAATGGCACGCATTATCATTGCATCGATTGAGTTTGCATATTGATGCAAATTAGGAAAGGCTAATTCTATTAGGGTTTTCAAAGAATCGTTTCCATTATAAGGTAGAGCCATTATAGAAGGAATTCTTATATAATCATCAAAAGTAGGAGGTAATCTTCCACACCAACTTGAAGAAGAAAGTCACAAAATTTATAGTCGTGAAGTGCTCTCATATTTTCAGTCAACCTTATCTTTTGTATATGAGGCCATAGTGGAGATTTTACAAAGCTAGACTCAATTGTTTGTTCAATTGTTGCCTTTGGAATAACTAGGAGGACTTGACGGAAATCCCCTCCAAATACTACAACTTTTCCACCAAAAAGGATTGGTGAATCACATATGTCTCGCAACATCCTTTCAAATGCCTCTATACATGCTCGCTTCACCATAGGTGCTTCGTCCCAAATGATAATCCTTGTTGCGCGCAATAACCTTGCAAGACCACTTTGCTTAGTAACACTACACGTTGTAAAATCATCCTTAACAGGAATTTTGAATCTAGAATGAGCTGTTCGACCTCCAGGTAGAATTGATGCTGCAACACTTGAACTTGCGGTCGCAAGAGCTATATATCCTTTAGATCTAATCGTAGCAAGTAGTGCTCGATAAAGAAAAGTCTTACCTGTACCTCCTGGTCCATCAATGAAGTATGAACCAACCTCTTTTTTCATTACCTTGTCTAAGATCTCATCATATGCCTTTTTTTGCTTTGTATTTAATGCAAACACACTTTCTATATCAACTAAAGGCACCTCAATATTTAGTTCATCATTGATTTCTTTGAATCCTCTCTCAATTTCATCGATAACTATTTCTTCATCAATCAACATATAGTCATTGATATTTTTTCCCATGGACTCCAATTATGCTATGTCTTTTAAGGCCTTCAATCTTCCTTGTGCCTCGCTAATGCCAGGTAATCGAATAAAGTCCTCGGCCATTGAAGCTGCAAATTGCTCCCATAATGCCTGTGCATTCACTGGATTGCAATACACTAACAGTGTTGAAAAAAGACGACGCAGTGACAATGGCATTTGATAAGTACATGATTCCATCAAACAAAGTTTGAAACTATCATCGTGTTGCAAAAAACCATTCCACAGAGTAGCTTCTTTAAAAGAACTTGCTATTTTACCATTGAGCGTTTTCAAATCCTCAGGGGACGTGGCTCCTCTTTTGTTATTAAGCATTACTCGCATATAATATCGATCTCCTTCAGTAGGTGCAACAGTGACAATTCTTCCTATGCACACTCCTCTCTTTCGACGTTCCCATACCCTATCACGTTCATTCCAAACAAAATCTTGTGGGAACTCCTTATAAAGTAACTTTCGCGCATGAGAACATCTCTTGTTCATTTCAAAGTATTCTGTTAACATTGTTCTTTTAGATCGAGAAAATTGAACAACATTTTGAAGATTTGACGAATCATGAAATGTAACTGATTGTTGATTTTCCAAATGCAACGGTAAGTTTATGACCGCTGGATGAATTTCAGTAAGCGAAAATCTATATATTTGCCACATGGCTTCCGGTGGGGAGATCCAACGTGCATTTTGAAAGTTAGTAATTTCATCTACATGCACATTATTCTTGTTGTAAGCAACATGAAAAGACACACGATCATGACCTTTATATATGTATTTGTATAGGTATTTAACAGCTTTTATAGTTGAACAAATTTCTACATTGATGTGACAATCAAATTTTTCCAAAAGGTAAGGATTATAAGGTATCACCCAACGGTTATCAAGCATACAATTCTTTACTTTTATTGTACCACCATTTTTCCGCCGCCTATACAAGGGGTAGGAATCACTTGTTTCAGTGGTTACTTCACAAAAATCTTTGGGATAATGATTTTTACAACTGCCATCCTTCTTCATGCAAACGTTCATAGGATTTAACGTACCATAAGGATCGTGCATCATGTGCTTCCAACTGCATGGTGTAAATGACGATTAGAGGAATGAGGAATTTCAGCACAAACAAACTGATTGTATTGGGTAGGTGACCTAATTTTTGCCCAATCTTTAAGAATCAACAAGAAATGAGCATGTGGTAAACCTCTCTTTTGGAACTCAACTACATACACATATGCAATGACAGGGCCAAAAACTTGCTTTTTAAAGAGATCATTCTTTAATTCTTCCAATTTTGCCCTAAACACTCTAGTTGTTAAATCTGGGCGATTTTGTGCCTCTTCACATGGTAGCAATTTGCTCGTAATTTCTGTCCATGTAGGGTTACATGTCATAGTTAAGAACAAATCAGGTTTCCCAAATTGCTGAACAAGCGCCATTGCATCAACATAACGGCGACACATGTCTTGCGGACCACCAATAAAAGAAGCAGGAAGCACAACCCTCGAGCTGATTTTACACCCACGTTGCTCCCCAATTGCAATGCTATCTACTATTCCTTGGTAAAGTTCTGCTCTAATTTGGCTTTGCTTATTTCTAAAAAAATCCAACCTTGAACTCTCTAACTTGATATACACGTCCACACAATATTGTTGCAAAAGACGACCACTATGGAGTAACACTGATTTGCTATTTGGCCTCATTTGTAACTTGTAACTATAATATTCTCGGCAAGAAACAGCAGCTCGCTTATTTTGTTATCCTTCGCGCATAACTAACAAAATTAAGGTGGAAAAAATTATTTGACATTATCAAATGTTAATGTATCTATAGGTATGTATATAATAAGAAGATAAATATCTTTAATAATTATACCTCTAGCTTCTTCATTTAATAATTCATCAGCAGATTGCACTGATTGAACATTCAAACTTGGCCCAATATTACATGCTCTTTGAATTACTGTTTTCTTTCTATTAATTCCTTCGTGCCATCCACTTTCTCCAAGAGGGAACAATAAAGGATATTGAAGTGGGTCATAACAACCATAATAGTATTGAACTCTATGTGTAGAATTTTGTGCACCATGGACAATTATATCCCTGCCTCGAGAAGATTCATTTTCATCACCCTCAACCCAAATTACAGCAACTTGAGATGCAGTTGGGGCATTGTAGACACGTTGATCTAATGCTGCACTATTTCTAATAACTATTGAGCAATATTGTAAATTAGGGATATCAACAAGAGATCAAAAAAATTTACAGTATGGATTATTCACAAGCAATTGAAGTAACAAATTCATGATTTCGGGGGTCATCCTATCTGATAAAGCCAATCGATTTTGCAATTCATGCTCAGTATCGTAAAAGTATAGCTGCAAATAAGAAGGCCGTTCATCACAAGGAAGCAATGTGTTCAAGTAGTGATATATCTGACCCTGTGCTTTAAATGTATAGATTCCTTTATTACTCCTACACAAGTCCAAGTCACATTTAACTCCGAATGAGGTAAAAACGAATGTATTATTGTAGGTTCGCACATATGTTCTAAATTGAACTGCAAGTTTGGACATCGACGTGAACAAGTCCCACAATTCAATTGGAGAATCATAGCAAACAAGTGAAACATCACCATCAGAACAACAGAATCCCTTGGGCTCACGATGAAACCTTTTAGCTTTACAAAACGAGCATGATGGAGCTAAAGGAAGAAGAAAAGGTTCATTTGGCACAATTTGAACTGGAGCATGAGAATTTTGAGGAAGAGCTGCGATAACAATTGACTGGTGAAACATACTTTAAGAGTAAAGAAAGAAGAACAGATTTTCAAAATGGACAAACGATTAATTGATGAATTCAATATTGGAAAAATAACGGATTAAAAGAAAAATAAATAACCTTGAATCGACGGGCAAGTTGGAGAATAGCTATCAATTTCTTCATTGAAAACTTGAATTTCAACTAAATTTTGTGCACTATGTAAAGGGTGGACCAGCCATTCCAATTCTGAAAGGTGAACATTATGGTTGATATGTTCCAAGGAAGTAGACCTTGAGTGTTCCCCTAATTCAGAAGAAACATGAATATCTGACAAGTTCTGAGTTGTTCCTAAATTTTCAAAATTGTGATCCTCATATAAAACGGAACAACATGCTTCTTTTCCTTTTTCAAGATCCCGTGTAACTTGGTCAATCTCCGCTTCAGCAAAATAGGCTACAAGAAATGAAATTTATTGGGCTTCAAAAGACATAAATGACCCACAAAAGAATCGAAAAGGAAAATGACCGAATACTGAAAGTTGGTTTGAAGTTTTAACTATTGTACTCTTAATTTTACCTTGGGTAACATCTATGCTAACTTCAACCAAATTATCAGAGGAAGCGAATGCAAAGTTCTCCCTAGGAATAATAGAATTGCTGCTTTCACTCTCAGCAACCATAGAGTAGATACGTTTTGGCGGATGTATGATTGAAGTATGATCTTGATTAGAACAATCTGTACAACGAGCATAATGGAAACAAACTTCTATAGGATGGCATCTATAAAAAAAACAATTTTCTTAAACAAATATCTACCTACATCACCTGAAAGAACGTCATTTTTTGAAACATCAAGGCTGCGTTTTCTTACCATTATAATTGCCTAGGAAAAACATTATTTTTTATAACAAGAAAAGAACAATAAAGTTGTAAGGGAATAATGATTGCATGCTTGTTATTGGGGAAAAGAAAAATAAAAGAAAGAGAAGTAGTACCAAATTGTAAATCTCTATACAATCAAACAAACACACTAAATATAGAAGATTTTGGCAAAATCGGCAAAATTTCAAAAGAAGCAACACCAAGATAATAAGAATTGCATAATATTATGTACACAAATAAGCCAAAAAGTTTGATACTGAAGGAAATTTGAACTTTATACGAACATATTTAGAGGAAAAACAAAAATGACCTATGTTCAAAAATAACCTTACCATACAACAAAGCAGAAGGAGAAGTCTGCAAATCGTTGCTGCAAATAAAGAGCAGTAAAAACATAAAAATGGTATGGTAGCCGAGGAGATGTCATAAGATTGCAAACGTCAGACAAATTAATAATATAAGAATAACCACTTTAGTAAACGATTGCACAGTAACTTCAAATTACCTTGTTGAAAAAGTTCGATAAAATATAACGAACGTGGCAAATATGATCTCAAAATGTTCTGCCATGATTCCAAGTCCCCCCAACAAGAACAAGAAACTCTCCCAAAAATTGTAAGTCTTATATATAAAATGATGACAAATAACATTGAATGTAATTTAACAAGTGGAAAATTATTTGAACTAAATTGTTTGATAGTATAAGTTAAGTATCAAAAAACATTACCTGAATTATTAGACGAGATTAAGCAAAAATAGCTAGGTTGTAGCACCATTCAAGTTAGTCGTACATATAGATATATATTAAGCAACAAGAGCTTTCAAAAAAAAAAAAAATTGAGAATACTACTTGAGAAAGATTATTTATATTTTTTAAACCTCAATGCAAAGAAGCATTAGAAACCAAATGACCTTGCAAAAAGAAAAAAAAAATTAGATGGTGAAATGTAAAGTGAATAGGTATAAGAAAAGAAACAATTAATCCTAGTAAGAAAATAGCACATTTGTCTTTTAAAATATAGCATTGTATGTTGACAAGTAGCTTTTTCCTAAACTTTTTTTATTTGTATTTAGAATTTGATAGAAGGTGTTGAAGCTGAAGTTATGAACCAAATGAAATTAGGTAGCTTTTTCCTAAAATTTCATATGTGGAGCCAATGAAGCACGACAAATGCAAATTATAGATTTTTTTACTTATATTTAGAATTCAATAGAAGGTGTCATAGCTGAAGTTGCGAACCAAATGCAATTATAGATTTTTTACTTTAACAAAAGCTGTTGAAGCTCGAGTTATATACCATATTCAAATCTTCAGATAATATTTCTCATGAACAATAAATTATTTAGAAAATCAATCACACATGTAACGCAATGATTTAGAAGCCAGCGACAAGGTTTAATTGAAAGAAAACAAAAGTAAAGAATAATTTTATCTAAAATTGAGAAAATATAAATTCTTTTCTCGCACTAAGATTAAAATACATACGATTAAAATAAACAGCTAAAAACATGTATCAAAAGACATTACCTCTTATTAGACGAGAGAAAGTGAAAGCGTACTACGAAAAGTGTTAGTTTTGCACATGCATTGATATATGATTAAAATTTCTTAAAGCTTCAATAAAACTTTACTGAAAAGGAATAGAAAGAAAAAGTAATGCATCTAAATAAATCCTAACAAAGCTATATACATGTGTCATACTTTTTCATGGAGAGCACCACATCACACTTACATTGCTATATATATATATATATATATATTACCTATACATTAAAAAAAATAGCCTGAACACATAAAAAAAAATACATTGCATGCCCCTCCTAGGGAGCTTTGCCTGCCTCTTTTGACAGATTCCATGGGTATTTCTTACCCACGTGGTAGTTAATTTTTATGCTTTCCTTAACCCCCTCGAGAAAAAAAAAAAAAAAAAAAATAATAAAAAAACATCCCTTAGAGATAGTAGTAACACATTCGAAACCATAGAGGCAAATTGAAAAACACAATAACTATGTATAAGAGATTTATCTTTTCTCTATTCTCTATGCATTGAGTTCGTTTGGGTTAGCTGAAACTTTAAAATCAAGTGATGAATTGCAAATTTTGAGGAAAAATATTAAGCTTAAAATTTCAGGACTTAAACAAATTAGCTAAAATATTAAGCTAAAAATAGTAGATTTTTTTTTTCTTTCCAAACAATCACTCATTTCACTTTTAATTTGTTAAGAGACAAAAATGGCCTCCATGCCTTCAAATTCTAACGATGTTGAAAAAAAATATCTACATGTTGTCCTTTTTGGTAATTTTATACAAACAATCACATTTTTCAGCTTGTTTGTCAAACACTCTTGTTTAAGACCGATCACTTATTATTTCAATTAACCCAAACACCAAACAACTTAATATTTCATCTATTAAAGAATAATCACTTAATATTTCATCAATTAAAAAATAATCGCTTAATATTTCAGCTAACCCAAAGGGGCTCTATATATAAATGTCAATCCTTTTTACCCCTCCTCACCATGTGGCACAATGTAAAAAAAGTTTGTTTGTTTTTTTTTTTTTTTTTTCTTTCTTCCCCTCCAACTTATTCATCTTTTATTTACCAACCATTTCAGTTCCAAATTACAGCACCCAATTAAGTAATCCAAGCTAGGACTAATTATAAAAACATCACTAAAAAGGAATAGAAAGAAAAAGTAAAGCACCACATCACACCTACATGTGTCTTACTTTTTCATGTGTCTTACTTTTTCATGGAGAGCACCACATCACACCTACATTGCTATATCTATATATATATATATATTACCTATACATTAAAAAAAAATACCCTTAACACATAAAAAAAAATACATTGCATGCCCCTCCTAGGGAGCTTTGCCTGCCTCTTTTGATAGATTCCATGGGTTTTTCTTACCCACGTGGTAGTTAATTTTTATGCTTTCCTTTACCCCCCCCCCCCCCCCCCCCCCCCCCACAAAAAAAAAGAAAAAAAAAGAGACACCCCTTAGAAATAGTAGTAACACATTTGAAACCATAGAGGCAAATTGAAAAACACAATAACTATGTATAAGAGATTTATCTTTTCTCAATTCTCGATGCAATGAGTTCGTTTGGGTTAGCTGAAACTTTAAAATTAAGTGATGAATTGCGAATTTCGAGGAAAAAGTGTTTATAGAAGTGTCTAGATTAGCTTAAAATTTCAGGACTTAAACAAATTAGGTAAAATATTAAGCTGAAAAAAGTAGAATTTTTTTTTTCTTTCCAAACAATCACTCATTTCACTTTTAATTTGTTAAGAGACAAAAATGGCCTCCATGCCTTCAAATTCTAACGATGTTGAAAAATATCTACATGTTGTCCTTTTTGGTAATTTTATACAAACAATCACATTTTTCAGCTCCTTTATCAAACACTCTTGTTTAAGATCGATCACTTATTATTTCAGTTAACCCAAACACCAAACAACTTAATATTTCATCTCTTAAAGAATAATCACTTAATATTTCATCAATTAAAAAATAATCGCTTAATATTTCAGCTAACCCAAAGGGGCTCTATATATAAATGTCAATCCTTTTTACCCCTCCTCACCATGTGGCACAATGTAAAAAAAGTTTGGTTTTTTTTTTTCCTTTCTTCCCCTCCAACTTATTCATCTTTTATTTACCAACCATTTCAGTTCCAAATTACAGCACCCAATTAAGCAATCCAAGCTAGGACTAATTATAAACAAATTTATGATCCATCTTAATATCATACATGCAGAAACTCATGTCCGTGCAATAAACAGTTCAACAAGTCTCAACAGAAAAAAGAAGTAGAAAGGAACATCCATACAAACTTTAATGCTGGAAAATCAAAATGCCTGCCATGATACAAAAGAATACAAAAAAGCCTAGCTTTATGATCCTTCCAGTGTCATTGCTACCAAACACAATGCATGTGTCCAATTATATCTAATACTTGTGAAGGAACCTTAGTTTAGTATTTGGGTGTATAATTTGGGCTTAAAAATTATAACCTCAATTTTCTATGTCACAAGCCCTCAAATATTGAAGAGAACATTGTTTTCTTCATGGAACTTTGTTTTCACTTCCATGCATGTGTAATTTTCGAAATTGTGGCACCTAGAATGAGCTAGAAGGGAGTTTGGTGTGTATAAGAAACAAAATAATCAAATTAAATCCCCAATTCAACTCTAGGGTTCCACAATACTACCTAAACCCCTAATTGAAATCTTCCAACTCTAGAATTCCACACAAAACAGAGAGTATAAGGAGTGAGAAAGGAAAACCCCTAATTCAACTCTAAGGTTCCACAATAATACCTAAACTCAACTCTAGGGTTCCACACAAATACAGAGAGGATAAGGAGATGAGAAAGGAAAAAAAAAAAGGCAGAAGATCTTACCTGTGACCGGAGAAGGAGGCCGAATTGAATCGTCGCCGTTGTGGCGTTGCTCTGCTTCTCAGTCTCTCAAGTGACAAGTAATGTGATATTCATATCCTTTGAACCCATATATATATATATATAGATATATATATATATATATCTCTTACCAGATTAGTAAAACCCATGTGGTGTAAAGGGAAAATGACATCTAAGGATCAAACAATTGAAAATATGACAAATAAGTACAATTGCAATTCAAAACACTCCAAGGTGTAAAGGGAAAATGACATCTAAGGATCAAACAATTGAAAATATGACAAATAAGTACAATTGCAATTCAAAACACTCCAAGACTCTTTTATATTATGGTGTTGATATTGGCATATTAATTGTTGAGGTGTGTTGGCAGCAATGAATACATGGGACATGCAAACTTTTGGATGGATGAAGATGGTGGAGTTGGGGCAGAGAGTATTATTATATCAACTGGTTCATTCATATCATAAGACATACAGTTGTGCATAAAGTTGTTAAACATATATATATATATACACAGTTGAGGAATAAATGTGATTTATTGATTCAGAAATTATGAGTACAATCTCTGTAGATATTCTGTTAAAAAAAAAAAGAGAAAATTCCTTTGATCCAATCTCCTTGATTGTTCACGATTCAAGGGCTTCTGGAGCTTGTTCTTGAACCGCAGATTTATCCTTCAATTCTTCACGATGGATGATCTTGAAGGTAGAGCTTGGTCGAGTGTCGGGGCTTGATCTCGAACAAATGAACGATTAATCTTTCTTCAACTTCTTAAAGAACGGATTAAACATGCTTGATTTGTATTTGAAGAACGACAGACTTATCTTGTTGTTTTTCAGAAAGACTTGAGTGATTTGAAAGTAAGAGAAAGCTCTCAATTTTATGGAGAAGTCTCAACTTGTTGAAAGGCTAAAAGCTCATTCTACATTCTAACTATTGATTTGAAGTTTTCCCTTAAGATTATGACACGAGTCACTACTTAAGAGTCCATAATTTGCATGGTTTCAAATGGTGCATGTAACACATGTCACAATATAATTGATCCATTTGTTATTTTGTGGGACCCAAATTTGAGATGATTTGATCTCTTGATTTTGATTAAAATTAATAATTAGTTGAATTAATTATTGATCAACCAGTAATTAAATAATTACCAAAATTTTAATGTCTACACAAATATATGTATATATTTGCTAGGCAGTGGTGGACATATAGTGCAGACCTATATATGGGTTTAAGGCAGCACCACTGATGCGAATTTTTTTGGGTCATATTTATACATATTTTTGAGTAAGAATTTTTGAACCAAAAATTATAGTAATATTTTGTAAGTAATAAATCAAAACACCAAATCTTGATATGAACAAGATTTTCTCAGTTTCGTTGGAAAATGAATGAGAAATTGATTTTTAAGTGTTGTTGTATATGATTGAGTTTCACTATGCCAAACAATCCTTATTCAAAGGGTTGTATCTATTGACGAACGGTCTCATTTTGAATACTTGTGACTGATGATGAACAGTCACTTTACAACCTATATATACATGTCTTCTACATTCATTTCATTAAAAATGATTTTATTAAAAATGTTTCCTACATATAGTTAGTGTCTGAGAGAGTGTAAACATTAGTGTGGTTCGCTGAAACCTTGCTCTTTGAAGTGCTTCTATATTAGTGGGGAGATCTTTGAATCTTGGTAGATAAATGCCGTAAATCCGTGAGCATCAAAGCGGGACATAATTCTCTTTGAGGACAACGAACTTAGTTTGTGACTCGATCTATTGTCCTATTTTGCGTATATTCCAGGTTCTATTTATTTTTATGTTATTTGTTATGCTTTTTAGGTTTCAGATTTATACATCCCTACAAATTTTGGATAACAGTTTTTATGTGGTTCATTCGAAAACAAGGCTTCATCTGTTGAGCAGAGATTTTCAAAGAGAACATTATAAATTAATTGGGTAAAAAGCATTCACCCCTAATGTATACACCGTTTTGGACTTTGCACCATAATATTTAATTTTCTCAATCAAGTCCTTAATGTATATGGTGAGTTGCAATGTAGCCCCTCCATTAACAAATTTGGTTAAAATGGATGGAAAAGTAGCATGTGCTCCTCACATGACCCACTTAAAGGGTTATTTTTGTCATTTTACACCACAAACACTTATACAATGAAAAACTTAATCTTGAGAGATCAAACAAAGGAAAAAATCAAGGATTTTTGCAAAATCTGATGAGAGAGAGAGAGAGAGAGAGAGAGAGAGAGAGAGAGAGAGAGAGAGAGAGAGAGAGAGAGAGAGAGAGAGAGAGAGAGATGTGAGTCCCTCGTATCTCAAAACTTATCAAACTTCTTATCATATCACTCACACATAAATAATAATTATTTTCTACAAGTCTTGTTTGGGTTGTCAAGTGATTGCGAAACATGAGCTTGATGGACTTTGTCTAGCACATCTCGCTACGGAAAATTCGCTGTTGATGAGTATAAACCAAAAGCACATTAGAAATCTTTTGATAGAAAAAAGTGGTTGAGAAAAAGATTTGTTAGTGTAAAGGATGAGACTCCACCAGTTTTGTCGCATCTCTTATTTTTTTTTTTGTGGGATCAAGAATCCTGGACTCTTTGGTAGTGAGTGTACAATGATGATTGTTCATAATTATGTTATTGTATAATTTTTTCTCATATACACCATTTTGCCCAATACCTTAAGAGTTTTTAGGACATATTGTATGGATGTGTTATGTTTGTAATACGGTACCTGTTGGAAATAACGTAGATTTCTATAGAGTAATATGACATAACATTGAGCTATGGTCTAATAATACAGTGACCTTCCATTTCAGTACACTTTTCTGCAAGAATTGGATGGTGGGTTGGTGTTGATGATGAAGAGAGTGGTGGAAGAAGGTGGTGGGGAGGTCCAATGGAGGGTGAGACTGTGTTTTAATGGGAATTGGTTTGAGGTTGAAGATGATGAGGGTAGTGGTCTGATGGTGGTGGTGGTGGTGGTGGAGAGAGGCGGCGGTGGTGGTGGCTATGTGAGAATAACAATAGTGTTACATAGGACAATAGCAGAAAGACTAAAGCTTAAATTTATTCATAGTCAATAGCAACTTATATAAACAAGGTACATGAACTAACTTTACACGAAACAAGGAATGACTCAGCAAGCCTCTAACAAACTAGCTCTACTACTACCAGAGTTCCACTACTACTGGAATACTCCTAAAGAAAAGCAATAGACTCCACTAGACTAGGTCAATAAAGACTTATTAAAAAACACCTTCCCTTAAACTGAATGTCCTAAAGACATCAGTTTACAAAGAAAACTTTAGCAGCCCAGTTCTTGTTTATAAGAACTATCATCTTCCCTTGAACATACTCCAAGTAGACTTTGAAGCTTCATAAACACAGCAGGTTTGAGAGGCTTAGTCAGAATATCTGCAAGCTGATTCTCACTTCTACATAACACCAAATCAATAGCACCATCCTTACATAAATCACGCAAGCAATGGTACCTCACATCAATATGCTTGCTCCTCCCATGTACAATTGGATTTTTTGAAATCTGTATTGTAGAAATATTATCACAATAAATTAAGGTTGGACCTTGCTGCCGATTATGAGGAACTTTAAGTAACCTTCGTAACCAAATAGCTTGACATGAACTTGATGCTGCAGCAACAAACTCTTCAGTAGTTGACAAAGTCACTATTTGTTGCTTTTTAGATGACCATGTGACAGCTCCAGAATTCATCATGAACACAAGATGTGCTCTTCCTATCATCAGGATCTCCAACACAATCACTATCTGAAAACCTAATCAAACTTGACTCTCCACCATTTTTATACAGAATTCCAAAATCTATAGTACCTTTCAAGTAGCGAAAAATTCTCTTTGTAGCTAAAAGATGACCTTCGGTTGGATTTTCCATGTACCGACTGATTAACCTAACAGCACGTATGATATTTGGCCTTGTTGATGTCAAATACATAAGACTCCCAACAATTTTCTTGTAAGAGTAGCATTCACCTTCCCCCCTTCCGCATTCTTTGCTAGCTTCAAATCAAGTTTAGTTGGGGTGGAAACTGAATTGCAATTTGTAGCGCCCCGATTTTCTAACAACACAAAATCGGAACACTACCATTTGGTATCAAAGCAGCTAGGTTACCCTAGACAATATCAGGTTACCCTAGACAACACTTGGTTGCCTTAAACTTTAGAGTACATGGTTACTCTAGGTTACCCTAGATTTGAGAGTGACTAGGTGATCCTCGAATTGTGGTAAATGGGTTGGTAAGAGCAATTGGTTTCCTTCGATGAGTAAATGTCTAGGTTGCCTTCTAGTATGTGGTTTAAGGGTCTTGTAGTATTGTGGTTTGCTTTTTAAGTTGGCGTTGTTAGCTGAGGTTAGCTATTTTCTTTTTAGTTTATGGTTAGATGTTGACCATTACTTTTGCACGAGTAAGTTATGATTTATTCTGTATAAACTGTGTGATGTTTTTTTATATTACAATCACCTTTGATGATTTGGCAGCTTGATATTGGTTTAGGGTTCTCCCTTGATTAATAATTGGTTGTCTAAAAATTGGGGTGTGAAACAATCCTTCATTTTGAACCTGTCCAAAATCTCCAGAACATATTTTTTCTATGAAATAAAGACACCAGTAGATGATTGCACTACTTAAATGCCAAGGAAATAGTGCATCAGCCCCAATTATGTCATATCAAATCCATACATCATAGATTTCTTAAAATCATCAAACATGGCTCTATCATTACCGGTATAAACAAGGTCATCTACATATAAGTACACAATAATCATTTTACCATCATCTCCAAGTTGAATATAAAGTGTGTGCTTATAAGGACATTTAAGAAAACCTTCCTTGGCAAAGTAAGCATCTATACGACTGTACCAAGCTCTCGGTGCTTGTTTAAGTCCGTATAATGCTTTCTTTAACTTGTATGCCTGGTTCTCATGACCTTGCTTCGCATATCTAGGAGGTTGATCAATGTACACTTCTTCTTCCAATTTGCCATGCAAAAATGCTGACTTCACATCTAGTTGATAGATAGGCCATGAAATTTGGGCAGCCATGGATAACACTAATCGAACAGTGTAAGGCCTCACAACTGGAGCAAACACCTCTTTATAATCAACACCAAATTCTTGCTTGTATCCTTTTGCAACGAGTCTGGCTTTGTGCTTGTCAACTCTACCATCTTGCTATAACTTGTTTTATAAACCCATTTGACACCAATGGATTTCTGCCCTTTTGGAAGTTCTGACAGCTCCCAAGTGTTGTTTTTCTCTATAGAACTGATCTCCTCATTCATGGCCTTTTGCCATTTCGAGTCTTTGACAGCTTCTTGGAATGTGATGGGATCACAATCTGAGAATAATACAAAATGGGCAAGTGTATCATCATTATCAGATTGATAATAACCACTAACCTCATAGTCCATCATCCATCCAGGTCTCTTCCTCGTTTGTTGAGATTGAGAGCTTGCCCCTGCTGCTTGGGCTTCGTTGGAGTCGAGTGCTACAATAATTACTGGCCTGACTGAAACACCAATGTATCATCAGAAAAGGTTGGCTGCATCTATGTGTGGACACCGGAAGTGGACCACTTCTCTTGTTTGAGATTGTTTTGAAAAGGAAAAGAAAAGGTCTGTTGAAAACAGATACAGAGTCGCCACTTGGTCTTTAAGGAACCAAGAAACCTAATTTTGACTCACCCAAATGGATAAAGGGCACCGGCCCTTCATAACCAAAGAACTTGGTTCGGGGTTTTGGTACGAGAGAGGAAGGAGCCTTTGTCGCGACTAAAACACCCTCAACTCGCCCCATCTTTCGACGGGCCTCAATTAGCATCCAAATAATCATCTTATACTATGCATGGTTCGGCAATTAATACTATGATAGTATATTACATTACATAAGAAACTTGAAAATAGAAAATCTAAAGATAAAATATCATTCATAAGATCTAAATCAAATATCATGCAATGTAAAGTGAAAGATCACACAAATAAACCTAGGAAAAATCGTCTAATCACGTATCAAGTAATTAAGTTTCCTTAATCTAAAGGGGACATGAATCGTTATTGAAACAAATAAACAAAGAAATCAAAATATGCTTAGCAAGCTAGTATGGTGCATGTTATTCTTTGATAAAAGAAGACCTCTCAATCCCCGGGACGGATGAGAAAGGATGATTAGATCAAGGGGAAGCATGAACGGGTGATCGAGTTCATTCCTTATAATCTCCTTAGATTAAGAGTTACAAAAACCCCAAATCTTGCATGAATGCAATGTATGTATCTAAATGTGCAAAGGTTGTAGTGTGTTTTTGTGTACATGGATTTCTAGAATGACTTAGAAGTCTAAAGTGTGTATGAATGAATGAATGAAATTAACATGGGATGTGTACAAATGTAGTATGGACTACTTCCTAAGATATGAACTAATTTGGAATGCATATGAGCATCAAATCAAAGAATGAAAGTTGAAATGTACTTGCTGTGAATAGTGGACAGAACAGTAGCATGATCTTTTGGAATTTGAAAAGAGGGGTTAGGAATGTTTTCAATGCATGATTTTTTATGGAGATGTTCCTTATTGTGTCTAGAACACAACCCAAAAAGCCAAACATCAATAACTATCACAGATTGAGAGAAATCATATAAACAACAGAGGTCACTCAGAAACAGAGTTCGTACTGTCGACTGAAATGTTGAAAAATCTTAGAAAATGAAAACGAATGATCTAGAGGCCCATTTTATACAGAGAGTTTCCTAAGACATTGAATATTAAGGGAAAAATAAATTAGGACCACCCCTTTTGGAAAAGTTTTCTGGAAAAGAGGTCGTAAGTTGACCTAGCTGCTGTGACAGCAAAAACAGAATGTTTGGAAGGAATGTTGGGACCCAAATGGGCCATTTTCAAGTACTTCCAAGTCAAGCCAAAAATTATGGGTGTTCTCTAATGAGTTAGGAAGATTTTCCAAGTGGTCTTACATTCATACATTGAGTATTGAACTCAAAATAATTCCTTGAAGTTAAATGACTCACTGTTTTGAGGGTTTTGAGAAAAACAAGGTTTATTTCTTGAAATCAAAATGAGGGGTTTAAGAGGGGGGTTTTGAAATGAGGGTTTTGAAAGTATACTTCCAGATCTTGGATGAATATTCTAACCACTTGGAATATCAATTCCTAACTTATTTCAAGAACTTCCCAAGTATTTGCAAACCATGGTTTTATTTGGAAATCAAACTCAAGAATCTATGGGAGTATGATACATGAGAGGATAGATGATACATGATATGATATAGCATGCTAAAAGTGGTAAAGAACATGTGCATGGGATATGGGTTCATCTAGATACAAGAGAGTGTTGCATCAAAGTGTGAAAGCCAAAAAGTGAAATGCTGTGAATAGTGGACAGACTGTATGCATTACTTTGTAACATTATAATGGGAGGTCAAACGTGCCTAGGAAAATGTGAGAAAAATCAGAGATCATCCTTATTGTGTCTAGAAAATAACCCAAAAAGCCAAACATCAATAGCTATCACAGATTAAAAGAAATAAATCAGAATGTACACATGACTCAGAAACAAAAGCTGCACTGTTGACTGATTTTGTATGATTTTTCATAAATCAAAGAAAAGGTTTATGATGACCCATTATACACCAAATGTTTCCTAAGACACCCAAGTTTTATAAAAAAAATAGAAAAGATATATGTACAGTGACGAAAATATCCAGAATAAGTGCAAGAAGTTGGGTGAACATTCTGTGAGAACAGAGGCAGATTATGAATATGAACTTCTCACATCCAAAACAAATACTTTCACATTTCTATAATTGATGGGAAAAATTGGGGACAAACTATGATGTCTTAGGAAGTTTTTTCAAGTGGTTTCATCATCATAACTCAAGTATTTAATTCAAAACAAATATTTGAATCTGAACAGCTCACTGTTTTGGATCATTCTTGAAGAAAATGGATTTGGGTTTGAAATAGAGTTTGAGTTCTTGATTGGGGGTTTTGAAATAGATGTTCAAAGCATGAACTTAAACTCTTGAGATGACCATGTGACCACTTAGAACCTCATCCAACCTTGAATCATCAAAGAACTCCCAATATTATTGGAGAGATTCATTTTTATTTTGGACATAACTTCAATACATTTCAAGAACATCTTGGAAGTATTGAGGTTATGATCATCATCTATCAAACATGTTTTTGAGGTCAAGAGCTACTATCCATAAGGATTCACTCACCCCAAACTTCATGTCATCACTTAGATGATGATGAACTAGTAAGTAAATAAAGAAAATAAAAAGAAATGAGATTAAGAAGAGATGAACATAATATGAACAAGCAAGTAAATAACAATCAATAGATGATAATCAATATGATTTTGGACTTGTAGCTTGGTGTTTCACTCATAGATTTTGACATTTGGACATGGAAGTAGCTTCCTAACTCAAGAATGCTCAAGAATGGTGATTGGGTATATTGATGATGAAGTATATAGAAAAATGGTGGAGGAAAACAAGATTAGAACTCACTTTGATTGGAAAAAAATGGAAGAAGAAGACTACTTCTTCTCTTTCTCTCTCTATATTTCCCTAGAGTTTCTTCCTAAGCTTTCTCTAAGCTTCCATGTCTCCCCTCTAAATGGAAGTAAATGGCTTCTTTTATAGGCAAAGGAGGGGTGGTAAATGGAGTTTTAAAAAGTTTAAAATGGTCTCCCATTGGTCCAAAATAAGCTGGGAATCAAAACTACGTCGTTTTGGTTTTTAATATATCAAATTGGACCCCCAAAATAAATTACAAAAACTCACTGTTCTGGAGGGGAGTGCCGCGGCGGCACTGGGCCAGTGCCGCGGCGGCAGTGGGCCAGTGCCGCGGCGGCACTGCTCCTCCCTTCGTCCAGATAATGCTGTTTAGGCCCCCTAAAGTTCCGGTATTCGCAAAAAGGCCCTATTTCGTCCGAAATTCACAGAAAATGCATACGAACTCCAAATTGAGGTTGTGATATACCGTTGGAAAGGTAATGGAGTCTACTTTATATAAAAAATAGTTCGGGGATAAGTCACTTTGAAAAGCTTTGCGGTATTCGCGATAAAAGACGATTTGATCGCCTTTTTCGCCTTTGGAAATTCATAATAAATTCGTTTTAAATCCAAAAATTATGTGCGATATACCGTTGGAAAGCTATTGACCTCTAGTATCCATGAAAAATGTTTGAAAATTGTTTTGGTGCCCTGGTTCCAAAGTCAAATTCTGGTCAAACTGGTCAAACCTGGGATTCCCGGGAAGTTCTGGAAACCTCCGGGAGTTCCCGGGAGCTGATGTTTTCGCTCGATTTTCTTTTGGAACTTGTTTTAACACTTTTCTCATGATTTAAAATGATTCCGGTGAATTCGGACGATGTCGGTCAAACTTGGTCAAACCTGGTCAAACCTTGGTCAAACCTGGTCAAACCTTGGTCAAACCGGTCAACGGGGACTTTCCGGGAACTTCTGGGACTTCTGGGTGTCTCTGGGAGCTGACGATTTCATCCGATTTTTCTTAAAAACTCATTTTATCATTTTTCTTACGACGTAGCATGTTTTCAGAACTTTGGGACCAAATCTGGGAGTTTTCGGGCTTTCAGGGGCATTTTGGTCATTCTGAGCATTCTGAGAGATAGAGCTAACTTCCGAGAGTTCTTTTGAGTCTTTTACGATCATTGTGAACCACCAAGCTATGGGTCTCCTAAATCTGATAGCCGACAAAATGGGGTGTCTACAGTTTGCCCCTCTTTGGCATGAACTTGCGAGGCAACGCATGTCGCAAGCGAGTGCCAAAGTTTCGAAGAGACAGGTCTCTTGGAGGCTATAGATTTAGGATAAAAGCGTTGCAAAAGATGCAATGATGCTGAGGCTAGTGCTGGTCGTGCTCTGTGTGAGCTGCCTACGTATCCCAAGGGGAATCAGACCAGGACGTAGTTCAGGGCAAGAAACCGATCATACATGCACATACACAACAATCAGGCGGATGCTATGCTATAAGAGTGATATGCAATGTATGGATGTGATATGAATTGTGTCATGAGTCCTATCATGTCTAGTGTTGTGACCCTAGTATGAGCAAGCGCTGTGGGGTGTGCCACTCCGAGTGGGCTGGTGTTGTGCTAGTGTTTGCGACTGTGATGCGGTGGGTGACTCGGATAAGGACATCAAGGTTTAGAAGTCTCTGGGTTTAGGGGCAAACTTCTGAAATTACGGGAAGTGTGCTTTACAAGCGAATGGGATCGGATGTGGGGTCTTTGAAGATGATAACTAAGGACAACCCATAGGTGAGGGAGTTCATGATAACCGACAGTTTTATAATAACCAAAGTGAGGAGGCTCATATAAGTGGGGTAGCTCACGATAATTGACAGGTGAGATAACCGGAGTGAAGAAGCTCACGATAAGTGAGGAAACTCATAATGACTGACAGGTGAGAAAGCTCATGATAATCAGTAGACACGGATCCTTGAATTGGGAATAGACAGTGCTTGCCCTGGGAATCGGGGTGAATTGACTGCGGGTGACGTTTTGGCCGATCCTTATGATGACAAGTCCGGAGAATCGGTTCGGACTTCTGTTATCTTCTGCTGGGGATGGTAGGGGACTCTCTGAGAATCTCTCTTCAATTCTTGACCTAGAACCAGGATCCATCTCTGAATCTCTCGTGGTTGGTCAGATTTTGTAATGCTCAATCCAAAAAGAGCCGGTTAGGGCCTTCGGGAGCTGATGGACTCTTAAAGAATCTCTCTTCAATTCTTGACCTAGAACCAGGATCCATCTCTGAATCTCTCGTGGTTGGTCAGATCTCGCAATGCTCAATCCAAAAGAGTCGGTTAGGGCCTATCGGTTTCTGTCCTCGGGGGATGATGTAGGGTTCTCGGAGAATCTTTTTTTTTTTTGGCGCTCAATCCAAGAGGGCCGGTTAGGGCCTCTGGGAGCTGGTAACTATCGGTTTCTGTCCTCGGGGAATGATGCGGGGTTCTCGGGGAATCTCTTTTGGCGCTCAATCCAAGAGGGCCGGTCAGGGCCTCCGGGAGCTGGTATCTATCGGTTTCTGTCCTCGGGGGATGATGTAGGGTTCTCGGGGAATCTCTTTTGGCGCTCAATCCAAGAGGGCCGGTCAGGGCCTCCGGGAGCTGGTATCTATCGGTTTCTGTCCTCGGGGGATGATGCGGGGTTCTCGGGGAATCTCTTTTGGCGCTCAATCCAAGGGGGCCGATCAGGGCCTCCGGGAGCTGAAGGATAATGTACTCTGCTAGGAAGAAGGAAATACGTCCTTTTAAAAGGGAGTCAAGGTATCATTCTATTTGTGATGAGGGATACGGAGATGGCCTGCGGCAGTTAAGGTTTTTGATTTTGAAAGAGCAGAGTGATGGACTTATGTTGCTTTAGGATGAAAGAAGATCATCAACAGCCACTCGTGGACTTATGTTGCATGAACAAAGGAAGATCATCAACAGCCACTCATGGACTTATGTTGCATGAAGAAAGATCAACAGCCACTCATGGACTTATGTTGCAAGGAGAAAGGAAGATCATCAACAGCCACTCATGGACTTATGTTGCAAGGAGAAAGGAAGATCATCAACAGCCACTCATGGACTTATGTTGCATGAAGAAAAATGAAAGATCAACAGCCACTCATGGACTTATGTTGCTAGGAGAAAGGGAGATCATCAACAGCCACTCATGGACTTATGTTGCATGAACAAAGGAAGATCATCAACAGCCACTCATGGACTTATGTTGCATGAAGAAAGATCAACAGCCACTCATGGACTTATGTTGCAAGGAGAAAGGAAGATCATCAACAGCCACTCATGGACTTATGTTGCATGAACGAAGAAAGATGATGGATCAACAGCCACTCATGGACTTATGTTGCACAGATGAAAGAAGAAAGCTTTTGGCAGTTTGGAAAGGGATGAAATCTTCCCCAAGTTTTGACGCTTCTCATGCTGACGCCTTGACCGGTGCAGTAATGGTGTTTGGTACTCCTGCTTGTATTGGCATGCTCTTTATAACTTGATTTGAAAATTTTATTAGTCACTATTGACTTACACATTTGAGACTACAACAGACTCAAAAACTTGACAGACATTGACGCACGAGGACGACACATTTGACACCAAAATGAAACAAGGTCGACTTGCCAAAACTTAATGTGCTTTGTCATAAATGATGTACCATTTCTCTTTTGGTGTTCACCCCTCTCCTTGACATGGCATCACTTTGATGGTGAATCTTATTTTTTGAAAATTCCTCCCTACTGATCTAATCAATTTCTTTGCTTCTCTCAAGATGTGCTTTGAATTAGTGCCTTAGCTTATGGAATGAAAGACGCTCCATTTCCATATGTTCAAGACAATGTTTGTGACTTGAAGGCTTACCATTGGTGTATAGGGATTGGGTGGCAAACGAAGTTTGCCTCTAGTTTGAAGGGCATGAAGTGAGATCGATAGGCAAACGAGGTAAATGACCGAAGTTTGCCCCTAGTTTGGAGGAAGGTTCATTGGAGGTTTTGGGCAAACGAGGTAGGTGATCGAAGTTTGCCCCTTGTGTGAAGGGTAGATAGTAAAAGTCAGGAAAACGAGGCGGGTAGCCGAAGTTTGCCCCTAGTGTGGAAGGTGATTTTCTGGCTTGAGGCATGGACCGTGACTTTAATCTCTCAAATGCTCATAACTTTTGCCTAGGCACCAGTGAGGTGACCTAGCAAGCTCTTTTCTCTCTTTTGTTATTGCTCACCTTGGATTTAACTCTAATTTTTGCCTAGGCGTCCTTTCGGATTTTCGACCTAGCGAGCCATCCTTCTTTTTTTCTTTTTTGAAAGTCTGCCTACGTACCCCCAAGTGGGGATCAGGTCCAACGTAGTTCGGGCATGGTTGGGAAGAAGCGGGTTGATTTTTGGGTAGGTGGGGTGACCGAACCGATCCGGTTGCCTACGTATCCCCGAGTGGGAATCAGGTCGAGCGTAGTTCAAGGCAAGGCTTGAAGGAAATTGGTTTGATTATGATGGTGTTGACCAAACCGATGTGGTTGCCTACGTATCCCCGAGTAGGAATCAGGTCGAGCGTAGTTCAAGGCAAGGCTTGAAATAAGGGGTTTGAGGTATGAGGGTTTTTCAAACCAATCGTCAAAGAAGTTCAAACTTGAGCCACTTGTGGTAGCTTTGAATAAAAAAGATTCAGTTTCAATCTCCCTTTCTTTTCTTTTTCTTTTTCTTTTTCTTTTTCTTTTGTTTTGAGGATTGATCCTTTTCACTTTTGCCTAGCCAGTCGATTCTTGCTTTTCATGTAGTTGATTCTTGCAAGATCCTTCAATCGCAATCTCAGAATTCCAGAATGTGCATGTCAGCTCTCGGAATTTATTTGTGGTCATTCCGTGCCTTTTGAAATGTGATCTTGGCACGTTCTTAAGATGTATCTTGAAGCGTATGATTCTCTTATTTGTTTCATCAAAATTTTCTCCAACATTTTGACTGGCTAGGGTCAGATTTTGGAAATCAACACCTTTTTCAGCTCTAACTTTTGCCTGGGTGCCCTTTCGGGTTTTCAACCTAGCGAGCTTTTTTTTTTTTTTTTTTTTTTTTTTTTTTTTTTTTTTAAGTGGAGATGAAACTCATTGAAATGTTTGGCTACCATCAAGGACCAAGTCTGCACAGGTTCGCATGGCTATCAATTGGGTTGGGCCCAAGGCTTTGAAATGGTAGAAATGGTGGAAAGGGTGTTGGGCAAGCCCCAAGTCAGTTTCAAGTATGTCTTTTCAAGATTGAGGTAAGAGCATCTTTAAATTCTTAAAGTAAGACTATCAATTCTTAGCTCTTCATCAGTGTCAGCGTGAAATCGACTTTAACCTTTTAGGATTCTTTTTTGTTTTGTTGTAGAAAAATTATAAGCAGAGTAATATCCATGGTAATTTGAAAAGTGACACTTCAGTTTAGTGATTCATGCATTTATGACTAGGCACATCAGATCAAGCAAAATAAGATTTCATTCCATCAATAGAGAAGGTTTACAGACTTATTAACAACTCGATGACAGACAGACTCGATCACAAGACTAGAATTGAAACGGACTTGGAACATAGAACAGACTCAACTTGATTCGACTCGGTCTCAAATGTAGTGTCTTTGTGACCCATTTATTCTTTTTATTTCTTTTTTTCTAAAGAGCATCTTCATTTGGTTTTCTAGCAAGAGTCCCAAACACCATCACTTCACCAGCACAGGTTCAACATTCATGGGCCTCAGCGAAGAGGATCATTCGAACGGATAGGTCAAGGGTTGGTCCAGACCGAGGTAGTGGATTGGATTAGGGTGCGGCGCATCATCTAAGAGATCCTGAATTGAGTGACGGAGCCTCTTACAGTTGTCGGTCTCATGGCCTTGGTCTTGGTGGTAATCACAATACTTGGATTCATTGTACCCAGGAGGTGGGTGATTAGGAGGCTTACTGGGCTCCAAAGGTACAAGGTGGCCCTTTTGAACAAGCTGATTGAGAGCGGAGGATAAGCTCATGTCAAGTGGTGTGAAGACTCTTTGGTTTCCTTTCTTGTGCCTCTTACTGCAGTCATTTTGGCTTGATGATGGGCTTAAGGCATTGACATCTAGGCTCTCTTGATCTTCACCAAAGGTATGGGGTCTCTTCTCCTTTTTCAGTGACCCAGCTCCATTGATCTTGCCTTCACAGATAGCATCCTCGATTCTAGTCCCAACCTCAAACAACTCTTCAAATGTTGAGATGGATTGGTAGAATAGTTTTTCATGGTATACCGGTTGCAGGTTCTTGACCAGCATACGTACTTGCTCTTTCTCAGCATGCCTGTGGATCATTTGGGCTACTTTATTCCTCCATCTGCTCAAGAATGCAGCGAAGGACTCATTGAAATTCTGCCTGGTAGTTTCCAGATCTCGGATGGTGACATCAAGCTCTTGGTTGTAGGAGTAATGATCAATGAAAGTTCTAGCAACATCTTCCCAAACTCGGGTCTTGGAAGTTTCAAGGGTTAGGAACCAGGATAGTGCGGCTTTCTGGAGGGTTTGAGGGAACAGCATAGCTATGTGCTCATGGGTGCAGCCCATTGACTGGAAAATGCTCATACAAAACTTCACGTGGCTCTTCGGATTTCCAGTTCCATCAAAACGGTCGATTTCAGGCATCTTGAAGTTCTCGGGTAGCCTCACCTTGTTGGGCTCAAACAATCCTTCCAGATCTAACATGTAATCGTCGACTCCCTTACTCTTCCTTAGTATGTTCTCAAGCTTGTCGACCTTGTCCATTTTCTCTTGGAGATTTTTCTCATATACAGGCGGCGGGACCTCTTGAAACCGTTCTTCTTCCCCATTGTTCTCGGGAGGCGGTCCAAATCTAGGCGGTGGTGGTGGCATGCCTTGTGGTGGTGGGAACCTAGGTGGGTACTGTGGTTGCTGTTGTCGGAACTCTTCCATAAATTTCAGGACTTGAGTCAGCCGATCTGACTGTTGATTTATTAATTCAGTGACCTTGGCTTCCAAAGTTTCCTGATTCATGTTGAATTTTCTCGGCGGACTGATTCTAACCAAATGACTGCTCGAACTTCTGACCTAGGATGGGGATCTCAGTGGCTGATTTTGGGAATCTACAATGACCTATAGATTCGAGAGGAGTGTATCAGATTCTGATAATGATGACTAGAGAGACAATGACATTGAGGTTAAGGAAGATGGACTGACTTATGTACAGACTGACTGAGATAGTGTGCGCAGACTGATGAGAATGGTGCATGCACATGAGACAAGCATGCAGATGCAAGCCCTAATCTATATGATGCCCCTACTTCTAACAGATAGAAGTTAAACAAATAAGGTCCTAGCCATACAGAGTGTGCTAACCTTACTTTCCAGTATGATCACCAAGGGATAACAGGGATTTCCGGGATACTTTGGAAATTTCGGATAGAGTTTCTGGGAGAAACATGGGTTTGGAAGATTCGGAGAAATTTCTAGAAGTCATTTGAGTTTCTAGGAGAAAAAAGGATTTCTGGTTGATTTGGACTGAGCTTCTAGGAGAAACTGGTATTTTGGGTATTTCTGAGAAATATGGATAGAGTTTCCAGGGGAAACAAGTATATCTGGGCATTTCTGGGTGATTTGGGCAGAGATGTTGGATTTTTGGAGAATCTGGGAGATTTGGGCAGAGCTTCTGGGAAAACAGGTACTTTGGATATTTCTAGGAAATTTGGATAGAGTTTCTAGGAGATAGGACAGAGTTTTTGGGAGAAACTGGTATATCTGGGAAATCAGGGAGATTTAGACAGAGTTTTTTTTTTTTTTTTTTTGGGAAAAACTGGTTAATATGGTTATATCTGGGATATCTGGACAGAGTTTCTGGGAAAAATTGGTTAATATGGGTATATCTGGGATATCTGGACAGAGTTTCTGGGAAAAACTGGATAATATGGTTATATCTGGGATATCTAGACAGAGTTTCTAGGAGAAACTGGACAATATGGTTATATCTGGGATATCTGGACAGAGTTTCTGGGAGAAACAGGTTATGATGGTGATCATACTGTCTAGCTAGTTTTCATACTCCTATGTCCTAGGACCAACAAACAAGGCTTGCGGTGTATATCTTTGTGAACATGGAGCAGACTTCCTTACCATGGTGCCTAGGCAGGTCACTCAATGTGGTCACATGTAAGTGATTGCCTTGGGGATCATAAGAAAGAAGTTCTGCCTCATGCCACATAAGCGTCTACACCGCGTAGATAATCCCGTCAGGGCATACAACAGTTATATCACATTGTCCTATCTGAAAAGATAAATGAACAGCCCTATGAAAGGTTCTACAGGAATCTATATGAAAAGGCTGGGTTTAGTCAAAGAGGGTCCGTTGACGAGAGTTCCAATATACCGTCAGGGAGACAGTACGGAGGTTTTGACTCTTTTTGATATACCTTGGAAGGTACAGTATCAACGGTGACTTGTGCCCTGGCACAGCAAGACCTGAACAATGTCAGCGCCGCGTTTCAGACACAGTCAGAGGGGGGGAAATGCAAGAGTGCAATGCGGTGAACCAGACACAGTAAAAAGATGATTTTAAGGATGCTTCTTATGAGTCAAACCTCTGTATTATTTTGTTTTGAAAATAAATATCCCCAGCAGAGTCGCCAGATTGTGGACACCGGAAGTGGACCACTTCTCTTGTTTGAGATTGTTTTGAAAAGGAAAAGAAAAGGTCTGTTGAAAACAGATACAGAGTCGCCACTTGGTCTTTAAGGAACCAAGAAACCTAATTTTGACTCACCCAAATGGATAAAGGGCACCGGCCCTTCATAACCAAAGAACTTGGTTCGGGGTTTTGGTACGAGAGAGGAAGGAGCCTTTGTCGCGACTAAAACACCCTCAACTCGCCCCATCTTTCGACGGGCCTCAATTAGCATCCAAATAATCATCTTATACTATGCATGGTTCGGCAATTAATACTATGATAGTATATTACATTACATAAGAAACTTGAAAATAGAAAATCTAAAGATAAAATATCATTCATAAGATCTAAATCAAATATCATGCAATGTAAAGTGAAAGATCACACAAATAAACCTAGGAAAAATCGTCTAATCACGTATCAAGTAATTAAGTTTCCTTAATCTAAAGGGGACATGAATCGTTATTGAAACAAATAAACAAAGAAATCAAAATATGCTTAGCAAGCTAGTATGGTGCATGTTATTCTTTGATAAAAGAAGACCTCTCAATCCCCGGGACGGATGAGAAAGGATGATTAGATCAAGGGGAAGCATGAACGGGTGATCGAGTTCATTCCTTATAATCTCCTTAGATTAAGAGTTACAAAAACCCCAAATCTTGCATGAATGCAATGTATGTATCTAAATGTGCAAAGGTTGTAGTGTGTTTTTGTGTACATGAATTTCTAGAATGACTTAGAAGTCTAAAGTGTGTATGAATGAATGAATGAAATTAACATGGGATGTGTACAAATGTAGTATGGACTACTTCCTAAGATATGAACTAATTTGGAATGCATATGAGCATCAAATCAAAGAATGAAAGTTGAAATGTACTTGCTGTGAATAGTGGACAGAACAGTAGCATGATCTTTTGGAATTTGAAAAGAGGGGTTAGGAATGTTTTCAATGCATGATTATTTATGGAGATGTTCCTTATTGTGTCTAGAACACAACCCAAAAAGCCAAACATCAATAACTATCACAGATTGAGAGAAATCATATAAACAACAGAGGTCACTCAGAAACAGAGTTCGTACTGTCGACTGAAATGTTGAAAAATCTTAGAAAATGAAAACGAATGATCTAGAGGCCCATTTTATACAGAAAGTTTCCTAAGACATTGAATATTAAGGGAAAAATAAATTAGGACCACCCCTTTTGGAAAAGTTTTCTGGAAAAGAGGTCGTAAGTTGACCTAGCTGCTGTGACAGCAAAAACAGAATGTTTGGAAGGAATGTTGGGACCCAAATGGGCCATTTTCAAGTACTTCCAAGTCAAGCCAAAAATTATGGGTGTTCTCTAATGAGTTAGGAAGATTTTCCAAGTGGTCTTACATTCATACATTGAGTATTGAACTCAAAATAATTCCTTGAAGTTAAATGACTCACTGTTTTGAGGGTTTTGAGAAAAACAAGGTTTATTTCTTGAAATCAAAATGAGGGGTTTAAGAGGGGGGTTTTGAAATGAGGGTTTTGAAAGTATACTTCCAGATCTTGGATGAATATTCTAACCACTTGGAATATCAATTCCTAACTTATTTCAAGAACTTCCCAAGTATTTGCAAACCATGGTTTTATTTGGAAATCAAACTCAAGAATCTATGGGAGTATGATACATGAGAGGATAGATGATACATGATATGATATAGCATGCTAAAAGTGGTAAAGAACATGTGCATGGGATATGGGTTCATCTAGATACAAGAGAGTGTTGCATCAAAGTGTGAAAGCCAAAAAGTGAAATGCTGTGAATAGTGGACAGACTGTATGCATTACTTTGTAACATTATAATGGGAGGTCAAACGTGCCTAGGAAAATGTGAGAAAAATCAGAGATCATCCTTATTGTGTCTAGAAAATAACCCAAAAAGCCAAACATCAATAGCTATCACAGATTAAAAGAAATAAATCAGAATGTACACATGACTCAGAAACAAAAGCTGCACTGTTGACTGATTTTGTATGATTTTTCATAAATCAAAGAAAAGGTTTATGATGACCCATTATACACCAAATGTTTCCTAAGACACCCAAGTTTTATAAAAAAAATAGAAAAGATATATGTACAGTGACGAAAATATCCAGAATAAGTGCAAGAAGTTGGGTGAACATTCTGTGAGAACAGAGGCAGATTATGAATATGAACTTCTCACATCCAAAACAAATACTTTCACATTTCTATAATTGATGGGAAAAATTGGGGACAAACTATGATGTCTTAGGAAGTTTTTTCAAGTGGTTTCATCATCATAACTCAAGTATTTAATTCAAAACAAATATTTGAATCTGAACAGCTCACTGTTTTGGATCATTCTTGAAGAAAATGGATTTGGGTTTGAAATAGAGTTTGAGTTCTTGATTGGGGGTTTTGAAATAGATGTTCAAAGCATGAACTTAAACTCTTGAGATGACCATGTGACCACTTAGAACCTCATCCAACCTTGAATCATCAAAGAACTCCCAATATTATTGGAGAGATTCATTTTTATTTTGGACATAACTTCAATACATTTCAAGAACATCTTGGAAGTATTGAGGTTATGATCATCATCTATCAAACATG
This sequence comes from Hydrangea macrophylla, assembly GCA_033977485.1. Taxonomy (NCBI): domain Eukaryota; kingdom Viridiplantae; phylum Streptophyta; class Magnoliopsida; order Cornales; family Hydrangeaceae; genus Hydrangea; species Hydrangea macrophylla. Next base: position 110,528,056 of record CM066994.1, on the reverse strand, counting down.
TTTTTGAGGTCAAGAGCTACTATCCATAAGGATTCACTCACCCCAAACTTCATGTCATCACTTAGATGATGATGAACTAGTAAGTAAATAAAGAAAATAAAAAGAAATGAGATTAAGAAGAGATGAACATAATATGAACAAGCAAGTAAATAACAATCAATAGATGATAATCAATATGATTTTGGACTTGTAGCTTGGTGTTTCACTCATAGATTTTGACATTTGGACATGGAAGTAGCTTCCTAACTCAAGAATGCTCAAGAATGGTGATTGGGTATATTGATGATGAAGTATATAGAAAAATGGTGGAGGAAAACAAGATTAGAACTCACTTTGATTGGAAAAAAATGGAAGAAGAAGACTACTTCTTCTCTTTCTCTCTCTATATTTCCCTAGAGTTTCTTCCTAAGCTTTCTCTAAGCTTCCATGTCTCCCCTCTAAATGGAAGTAAATGGCTTCTTTTATAGGCAAAGGAGGGGTGGTAAATGGAGTTTTAAAAAGTTTAAAATGGTCTCCCATTGGTCCAAAATAAGCTGGGAATCAAAACTACGTCGTTTTGGTTTTTAATATATCAAATTGGACCCCCAAAATAAATTACAAAAACTCACTGTTCCAGTGCCGCGGCGGCACTGGGCCAGTGCCGCGGCGGCAGTGGGCCAGTGCCGCGGCGGCACTGCTCCTCCCTTCGTCCAGATAATGCTGTTTAGGCCCCCTAAAGTTCCGGTATTCGCAAAAAGGCCCTATTTCGTCCGAAATTCACAGAAAATGCATACGAACTCCAAATTGAGGTTGTGATATACCGTTGGAAAGGTAATGGAGTCTACTTTACATAAAAAATAGTTCGGGGATAAGTCACTTTGAAAAGCTTTGCGGTATTCGCGATAAAAGACGATTTGATCGCCTTTTTCGCCTTTGGAAATTCATAATAAATTCGTTTTAAATCCAAAAATTATGTGCGATATACCGTTGGAAAGCTATTGACCTCTAGTATCCATGAAAAATGTTTGAAAATTGTTTTGGTGCCCTGGTTCCAAAGTCAAATTCTGGTCAAACTGGTCAAACCTGGGATTCCCGGGAAGTTCTGGAAACCTCCGGGAGTTCCCGGGAGCTGATGTTTTCGCTCGATTTTCTTTTGGAACTTGTTTTAATACTTTTCTCATGATCTAAAATGATTCCGGTGAATTCGGACGATGTCGGTCAAACTTGGTCAAACCTGGTCAAACCTGGTCAAACCTTGGTCAAACCGGTCAACGGGGACTTTCCGGGAACTTCTGGGACTTCTGGGTGTCTCTGGGAGCTGACGATTTCATCCGATTTTTCTTAAAAACTCATTTTATCATTTTTCTTACGACGTAGCATGTTTTCAGAACTTTGGGACCAAATCTGGGAGTTTTCGGGCTTTCAGGGGCATTTTGGTCATTCTGAGCATTCTGAGAGATAGAGCTAACTTCCGAGAGTTCTTTTGAGTCTTTTACGATCATTGTGAACCACCAAGCTATGGGTCTCCTAAATCTGATAGCCGACAAAATGGGGTGTCTACACTATGTTTCTACTTCTTCATCAAAACTCACAGGTATTTGTTGCTACCCTGTGCCTTTTTCAGTTCAATTCCATGTGTTCTCTTCATCAAAAACAATATCTCGACTGATGATAATCTTCTCTATGAGAGGATTATATAACTTGTAGGCTTTTGATTGTTCGCTGACCGCAAGAAAGACACATTTTTTTTTACCTTTATCATCTAGTTTCTTCCTTTTTTCATCTGGAATGTGTGCATATACAATGCACCCAAAGATTTTGAAGTGATCAATTACTGGCCTTTGTCCACTCCAAGCTTCTTTTGTTGTCATGTTTTGAACGGCAAATGTGGGACTTTGATTCAGAACATGGATGCTCCAATTTACTGCTTTTGGCAAAAAACTCTTTGGAATCTTCCCATTTTCCAACATGCTTCTCACCATGTTGAGGATAGTTCAATTCTTCCTCTTCGATTCACCGTTTTGCTTGGGTGTGTAGGCTGCTGTCAATTGCCTTCGGATTCCATGCTCATCATAAAAATTTGCAAATTCTTGTGACATGTATTATCCACCACCATTAGTACAAAGAGTTTTAATGGCTCTCGCAACTTCATTCTCCACTTGGGCTTTGAAGCTTTTAAATGCTGTAAAAGCTTCAAATTTTTCTTGTAAAAAATAGACCCAAGTTTTCCGACTATAGTCATCAATGAAGAAATTAAATATTTCTTTTTACCATTGGATACTGGGTTGATGGGACCACATATATTAGAATGGATCAATTCCAATGGTCTACGCGCTCTCTATGCCTTTCCTTTTGGGAATTGCTTATGATGTTGTTTGCTAACAATGCACTCTTCACATACTTAGGAGGGAAGAATGATCTGAGGAAGGCCAGTCACCATGTTCTTCTGAGAAAGTGTCTTCAATCCATTGAAATTCAAATGACCATAGCAAAAATGCCAAAGCCATGTTGGATCGTTCATCTTGGCCATAAAGCAAGTCTGGACGTTCTTAATTTGCAGCAGAAGCAACCTGTTTTGTGTCATCTTAACATGAACAATTAGACCCCTTTCAGGATCATAGATTTTACAAGCACCTCCTTTGATTGTAACCATATATACCTTCTCTTACAGCTATCCCACACTTAATAAATTTCTTTTAAAGTTAAGGATATAGAAGACATTTGAGATAGTCTCAATATTATCCTCTTTAGTAATGATTTGAACATCACCCTTTCCCATAACTTTCACTGTAGAATGATCACCAAAACTCACAGTAGTATGAAAATCCTCATTTAAATGAGAAAAGAATGACTTACTACCACACATATGATTGTTGCAGCCTATGTCTAGATACCATATGTTTGGTTCAAGCTCATTCTCCTTGATATGGAATGCCATCAAGAGTATTTCTTGTTCCTTTGTCTCGGCAAAATTGGACTTCTCCCCCTTTTCTTTGTCACGAGGCCACTTGGTATAACATTCAGAACGGTAGTGACCAAAATCATGACACCTATAGCATTCAATGCTGGATTTGTCAAAGTATTGATCATGACTTTTCCCTCGACCTTGAGAATGATCTTCATGTTTGAAAGTTGACTGTTACCTACTTACATCTCTATTTCCTCGACCTCCTCTTCTTCTTCCTCTTCCTCTTCCTTTCTCTCTACCTCGGCCTCTTCTTCTTGAACTTGAGGATTCAGCAGAGGTTGATGCTTTCAATGCTTATACTTCGGTGGTGGTGGTGGTGGTGCTGCTCTGGTATAACTTTTGCTTATGAACTTGTAAAGAACTCTGCAGCTTGTCAATTAAGAGTTTAATAATGTTATTTGATTCTTCAATCGAACAAATGATATAGTCAAACTTCAGTGTCATTGATTGAAGAATCTTCTCAACTATGGTGATGTTGGTCATCGTGTCACCATGCAGCCTCATCTTGTTTACAATTGCCATTGTTCTTGAAAAATAGTCATTCACCGACTCTCCCTGCTTCATTTGAAGAGTTTCAAAATCTCTGCGAAGTACCTGAAGTTGCGAATGATTGGCTTTCATTGTGCCTATGTATTTCTCCGTAAATGAATCCCAAATTTCTTTGGAAGTGTTTTTTTGGAGAATAGTCTCCAGAATGGAACGATCTATTGCCTGGAATAAATAATTTTTCACTTTCAAGTCCTTCAGCTTCTGCTCATCAAGTTTCTTTTGTTGTGCTTCTGTTAGAACTGCTCCATTTTCTGGTTCAACAAAACCAGTTTCCACAAGAGTACAATATTCCTTGGATCTCAGAAAATTCTCCATCAACATGCTCCAATGATCGTAGTGACCATCGAAACGGGGTATGGTTGGCTGGACATAGTTATCAACTACCTTGTCAGACCCAATGGGTTCTTACTGTAGCAAGGAAGTAAGCCACTGCTTCTATGGAGAGTTTTCGATCAGGCCAGTGAGTGGCTCTTATACCAAAATGTGAGAATAACAATAGTGCTACAAAGGACAATAGCCGAAATACTAAAGCTTAAATTTATTCATAGTCAATAGCAACTTATATAGGCAAAGTACATGAACTAACTTTGCACGAAACAAGGAATAACTCATCAAGCCTATAGCAAACTAGCTCCACTACTACCAGAGTTCCACTACTGCTGGAATACTCCTATAGAAAAGCAACCGACTCCACTAGACTAGGTCAATAAGGACTTATTAAAAAATAAACTTTAACAGGCTCTCTCTCTCTCTCATCAGATTTTGCAAAAAATCCCAATTTTTCCCTGTATTTGATATGTTAAGATTAAAATTTTTGTTGTGCATGTGTTTGTGGTGTAAAATGACAAAAATAGCCCTTTAAGTGGGTTATGTGAGGAGCACATGATGTTTTCCATCCATTTTAACCAAAATTGTTAACGGAGGGGCCACATTGCAATTCGCCATATACATTAAGGACCTTATTGAGAAAATTAAAACATTAGAGTACAAAGTCCAAAACAATGTATACATTAGGGGTGCAAAATGCTTTTTACCCAAAATACTTTAATATCAGCCTAAAAGAAAATTAGGGGCCACATGGTTAGTGGGGCTATTTGTCATGCTTGTCCCGAAAAAAAAAATCTTTTAAATGCATATTTGGGATTTTGAGAATTATCAATGTTATTTGATAATTGTAAAAGTGGTTGGTTATGGTCAACAGAAGGTGTCAAATGATGACATGGAGGTTCGAGAATCATGAGACATTGATTCGATTTAAATGGCATTTATATGACTAAATGTTATTTGAATTATCGAGTATATGTGAATAGTGCAATATACCAACGTAGTGTACTTTCTAGTAGTTTGAACTTGTTAAAGATCATTTTGAAGGAATTAGAGATAACCCATGTACTACGTTGTATAAAAGATAGGTTATCTAGAAATTTCACGAAAATAGTTTTCGGAGCGTAATTACGGCGACAAACGGAACTTAGACGAAAATATTTATAATTTATAGTTTTCACTCGTGAAGTAATGAATTAGACGTGTAAGACGTTTCGGGGAATAATTAGAAGATTTGAGAACTCGTGGGGAGGTAAACACAATTTTTTAGAGTGTTGCCTATATAGAAGTTCCTAGATATTTTTCATTTCACAACTTTTTCTAAATTGAAATCAAGAAGGGGGTTTTAGTTGCTTCAAGCTTCACGACACAAATGTCATATTCGAGCTCCTTAAGGTAAGAGCTTCATTTTGATACCACTTAGGCCTTATTTGACATAGTTTTACAAAAAGCTAATTCTAGAAATTTAGGGAAAACACATGAATACTTGTAGGAATTGCTTATAATCGGAGATTCGACGTTTAATGGGCTACTAGTACTTTATTCGAAGTTATAGGATGATAGCTCGAGGTATGAATTCTTGACTTATGACATATAAGGGATTTTGGATGTTTTAGATATCATATATGATATTGTGATCAGGGCAAAACTTATGTGTTAATTTAGGCTCGTTAAATTTAGCAAGTACGTATGAAAAGCATGTTTGTACGACTATGTGAGCATGCTATATGTCTATGTGGGTCAAAGTGGAGATTGATACAAGTTCATGCCGGGGTATGCCTCTCGATGTTTGAGAGTTATATTAGTGACGGCTACTTGCTTGGTTTGGAAACCATCCCTGCCAGAGTAGTTGGGTGCAATGGTTGATAGACTCTGGGCTTGCTATTGGTATCACGGTTGATAGACTTTGGGCTTGCCGATATACCAGATGAATGCGTGTCTCTCTCCCTAGAGACTATTTGATGTGGTTTAGATGTTTAAAGCATGAATTGCCTCATGTACATATGTTTAGAATTGTACACTCATCATATTGCTAACTAATGGAGATTTATTCCATTGCAGGTATGAAGAAAGGAAAGAAGAATGCGTAGAGTGAGGCCGTTGGGATCACCCAGGACAAATCTCTCCCATTGAGATGTGGTAGTATCATTTCTATGTTCAAATATGTATTTTGGAAGTTAGAACCATGTTTGGTAATTGCTAGGATTGGGGACGATTCCTTAATGATGTAAAATGTTGTAAAACTTCTTTTAGTTAAGTTTGAATGAATCCGAACTCATGGATTCGTGTTTGGAAGCTATACTTGTCAAATTCAAATTTTGAAGGAATATGAGCCAAACAGACCTTAACTTGTTTCAATTCAGTTTTCTTTCCAATGTTTAGCAAGAGTTTTGTTAGTCCTTATAGCCATGTTATAGTTCCAAAGTTTGGATTAAAGTACGAGTGTTGAGAAGTTTACTAATGGGTGAAGATTGAATTGATCCTTAGCAAAATTTTGTTGCTAGAAGGAATTATGCTAAAGGGTCATTCGACCGGTCGAAGGTGGTCGTTCGACCGGTAGAAATGACCCCTGCATGGAATCTTTTTATACCCCTTCCGGAAATTATTTAAATGTTTTGGTCAGTTCTTAGGGTACCTTTGGGACCCCTTTTAACATAAATTTATCTGATTCGAAATATTATTACGTTTTCAATTTTATACAGATTTTACAACTTGGAAAGTATCGTTTCCAAAAGTTTTAAATACTCAATGTTTTTTTAAGTTCTTTTCCGCTGCTAGTGTTATATAATGAGTCTTGGTGGCGTGCCACGTGTCCTATTTTCGCCCATGGCGGGATGGGTAATGACATTTATTGGTAACAAAACTTTGGGAACGTTCGATGATGAGTGGAGTGTTGAGTGATATGGGGTATACTCTAGCATGCATTTACTCATTGTAGTGATGTTTGTTGCATATGGTATGTTGCTATACATATATGATCATGTTATTTTCATACATACATAGTATTTATGCATTCGAGAATCGGTGAAATCATACGGATGTAGAGCTGTATGATGAAATAAGGTTATATACCATGCATATCATAGACCTGGTGTGGTGACACGAGGGAGAGAGGATATCTTGGTAGTAATGAGCAGTTGCATTTTTTTTTAATGAAAACCAAATGATTTTCGATCGAATCGGTAATTATTCAAAGTGATTGTGATGAGTGCTCTTCGAGGGCTTTGACCGGGAACGAAGTTCGAGTAGTGAACGGTGGAAGGGATTTTATTAGCATTCACATAGAGGGCGATAAGTGATTGTTCATAGTCGAGTATTGGGATTGATTGATAAGGGTTCTATTGCAGACATGGGTTAAACGTCATGAAGCTAGAGAATAGAGATGTACACTTGGGGTGAAAGATAGTCTAACAGCATGTATTGCTCGTCTATGGGCTAGGTGAGAAATCTCTCTCCTTTTCTTATGGTGTTATCTTACCATATTAATCTACGTCGTGATCGTACGGGGTTATTTTATGGTGTTACATTACGGTATATGTTGTGTGTGTTGGGTAGTTGAAGAATCTTTCAAATTAATGTACGGTATTGGGATGATTGGATGGTTAAGGAATCTCTCAGCCTATCTTACAATATGTATTAGATGGTTGAGGAATCTCTCAACCTATCTCACGGTATGTATTGGGGTTGAAGAATATCTCAACGAGTTGTAAGTATCATGGTTGTTGAGGAATCTCTCAACTGAACTGGGCTTCGGGTGGTTGTAGTACCATAGTATATTGAGATGTGATAGGATGATTAGTAGCGAAGCGACCTGATTGATGGTGTAAGTGAAAAGTGATTTTTAAGGATTAACCTAAGACGAGGGGTTAAGAATGGAAATGATAGAGTATGCTTGGATAGTTGAAACTACAATTGGTAGAAGCTTAGTCGAGGATGGACTGCTAAAGCAGTTGCATAAATTTGATGATTATGTACGTATGAATATAATAATAAGGATAACATAGGCCGGAAGAAAAACTGTAGAACTTCTTGATGGAGAATATATGAATGGAAATGAATAGGACTAAGAATTTCTTGGTGTTTTGAGGTGGTTCGTCAAAGGAAATAGAATAAAGGAAGTAAGGATAGGAGACTGGGAGTGAAAGATAAGTGTGATTGATTGGCCGTGATAAAAGATTCAGAGGAATCAAGTAGATATTTGGAAATCATAGAGATAACATAATCTTGATAGATAATCATGTAGAGAAAGTGGTTACAAGAGTTGTGGTGTGGATAATCCTGAAACTAAATTCCAAAGGTTATGGGGTTCGACGAGTTTTGATGTTTTCGAGCACATTTTGGTGGTTCTAAAGTGTTTGGAAAGTAGCCCCAAATGTCTTGTGAGGTTGGGGACTTCTAAGGATGTTAAATGGAAGAAATTTTGGTCCAAGGGGTACTTGGACCGGTCGAAAGGGGCACTTCGACCGGTCAAACACCCCTCTGCCCAAAATAGTGATTTCGAAAATATTTTTTGTCGACTTTTACGAAAATAGGCATAACTCCTAGAAAATTCGGATTCGTGCGCCATTTTTTACATTGGAACCGAGACTCAAAGAGTTGTATTTTGATATAAAATTTAATCATATTTTCTAAATGATCATTTCGCCCTTGGATTGTTTTGTCACGGTGAAGTTCTTTTAAGATGTCTAATCCATGCTTTCCTTGCTAATTAGTGTATTTCAAAAAATCTTAAAAGCTTTTGAAATATCGTGGGGCTGTTTGAAGCGAGTTGTGTTCAACGAGAAGTTGGAGTACGATAATTATTATGATACTAAACAAGAGCAGTTGTGGAAATGGATAGAATAAAGTGACTTTGGATAAGTTAAGTTAGAGGGATGAAAATGTAAATTGGGAAGATGAAGCTTTGATGAGTAAGTGAACAACAACGGTAGAAGTGGGATGAAAACTTGGTAGTATGTTAACTACATTGTCGGATATGGTAGTAAGAATGAAAAGTGGTTACAGGACAATGATAGATACAATGGAATGCTATCTTACTTGTCTTGGATTCCAACGAGGTTGAAGAGTTCTGAGAATGTGAGATTTCATCCCAAGAAAATTTTAAAAATATTTTAAAATGTTTTAAGGCATAGCTTTCGTTTGAATGAGAAAAGTAGTAATAGATACTAGTGATAATGTATTAAGTAAACTTTGGGAGTCGGATATCTTGAAATGATATGGTATGCTTAGTGCTTGGGGTGCAATGGTGTTTGTCGAATGAAATGAGTTCTACGAGAGCAGATTGTGAACTTAGAAATTCTAAAGTAGTTGGTGAAATGTCATATACCTGAATTTGGTTAATTAGAAGTTATGACCTTAAAGGAGTGGTCGTGAGTATTGTTCCAAAGGGAACTCGATTTCGATTTAATTATTAGAATAACCAGAGGTAGTGAATGATTTGAGGCTTTAATCAATCAGGAACTTGATGGGATCCGCAAAGTGTGAAGCACTTGAAAGATGACAGTTAAGAATCGGTTGGCATTGGTGACTAGAGTGAAAATTAACCTTAGGGTATTGTCGCGAGAGATATGTGAATTGAAAGTTGATATGGAATTGATTTAACACAGTGAGTCTATAGTACTTTATGGAAAGATTTAATTACCAGCATATCCTCAGATTGTATGTGGGGATTGTATGAATATTGTGAGCAATATGTTATTTATGGATAATGGATTGGGATCTGAATAGGATAAATAAAGGATTTGAGAGTTTGAATTAGAGTTGAGCCAGAACCTACTACTATTAAGACCCATTGAATGTTGGAATAAGGTATAATGGTTTGAGATGTTAAACGAAGAGTATACACTTAGAGTGAAGGTTATTAGGAACTCAATATGAGTTGAGATATACAGGAGTGTGATTGGTATAGAATTCTGTAAGGGTGAAAGTGAAACACCCACGACTTATGGAGTTGTATAACTGTGTAAATGTTAGTGGATCTTCCTGGACTGATAGATTTAAGGATGTTTGACGAGCGGGATACGAGATGAGAATGGATTACATTGAAATTGAGATCTCTGATAGAAAAGAAATTGACTCAGGGTATGTATGCACTATGGGAATAGGTCGGATTGTGAATGATCAGAGGATGCAGATAGGGATGAGGTATGTGTTGAACGTAGGGACACGATGTGATGAATTCTGAGACACATGTATGATTAACAAAGTCAATTTTGGTTAACAATGTTATTTATTGCGACGGATATTAGGGTAATTATGTTGTGAAAGCATTATGCAAAATTTTAAAATAATTTATTTTAAAAACAAAAAGAGGAATATGCATTTGACTTTGTTAAAAGTTTTAAATTGAAAGTGCAAGGTATAATCTTCTATGTGAATCGACGATAGTTCGGGTACAGAAATCGAGAGATAAATGACAAGTGTATTGATCTCACTAAGGGTGGTTCGGGAGAATGAGTAGAATGGTGTGAAACTTTCAATTGAGAATCTGAATGGTGTCATGCGAAGCATGTATGATTGGAAGTATAATACGAGGTTGGATTAAATCGAAATGGAATTTGATAAGGAATGAGAGTCATTTGAAAACGTGTTATTATTCTACAAGTATTTCGCGATTCGCAGGATAAGGGATTGAACCTATAGTATATGAAATAGTTGGTTGAGGCATTGACTTATCGACAGAGTATGTATGTATGATAGTACTCAATTTTGGTTCACTTCGAGATGAAGAATCATGTATGCTCGTTAACCAGTTGAGACATATAGGAAATAACTTTTAGTCGAAAAGAAAGATGGGTGAAAGTGAGATGAGTTATTTCCTGTGTTTTGGGTATTGTGATGAAACTTTTGAGTTTCAGAAAGATATGTGACAAGTACAATGAAAGTATATGCGAGTTGACGTTGTGACATCGCGATGGGATTGAATGTTAGGTTTGACTATTTAGTATGATCTATTCAAGTAGTGATGTCCTTACTTATCGAGGTGCTTCAATATATTACTAGAATGTGATTTGAATCTTCAATTGGATTGAGACTGGGTCTCTGAGGATTTATTTTCCTTCAGAGCTTGAGGATTTATTTTACTCGTGAGAATGTGATATCTCAGTAGAGACGTGTGGTTTGGAATGAGACAGATGTTAGAAGTAATTATGGGAGATTTGTGTGACATGAGGAGATGGTATAAGTTTGGGGACAAACTTTCTTTTTGGAGGGAAGAGTTGTCAAGCCCGTTCCAAAAAAAATATATTCTTTTTAAATGCATATTTAGGATTTTGAGAATTATCAATGTTATTTGATAATTGTGAAAGTGGTTGACTATGGTCAACGAAAGGTGTCAAATGAGGACACGGAGGTTCGAGAATCATGAGACATTGACTTGATTTAAATGGCATTTATATGACTAAATGTTATTTAAATTATTGGGTATATGTGAATAGTGCAATATACTGGTGTAGTGTACTTTTGTGGTAGTTTGATCTTGTTATAGATCATTTTGAACGAATTAGAGATAACCCATGTGATACGTTGCATAAAAGGTAGGTTATCTAGAAATTTCACGAAAATAGTTTTCGAAGCGTAATTACGGTGACAAACTGAACTTATTAGACGAAAACTTTTATAATTTATAGTTTTCACTTGTGAAGTAATGAATTAGACGTGTAAGACATTTCGGGGAATAGTTAGAAGATTTGAGTACTTGTGGGGAGGTAAACATAATTCCTGAGAGTGTTGCCCATATATAGAAGTTCCTAGATATTTTTCATTTCACAACTTTTTTTAAAATTGAAATCAAGAAGGGAGTTTTGGTTGCTTCAAGCTTCACGACACAAATCGGCCACTTTTCGATCGTCAGTTTTTCTCCAAATTTCATATTCTAGCTCCTTGACATAAGAGCTTCATTTTGATAACACTTAGGCCTTGTTTGGCATTGTTTTACGAAAAAGCTAACTCTAGAAATTTAGGGAAAACACATGAATACTTGTAGGAATTGCTTATAATCGGAGATTCGACGTTTAATCGAGCTACTAGTACTTTCCTCAAAGTTATAAGACGATAGCTCGAGGTATGAATTCTTGACTTATGAAATATAAGGGATTTTGGATATTTTAGATATCATGTATGATATTGTGATCAGGGCAAAACTTCCATTAAATTTAGCGAGTACGTATGAAAAGCATATTTGTATGACTATGTGAGCATGCTATATGTCTATGTGGGTCAAAGGGGAGTTTGATACAAGTTCATGCCAGGGTATGCCTCTCGATGTTTGAGAGTTATAGTAGCGACGGCTACTTGCTTGGTTTGGGAACCGGCCCTGCCAGAGCAGTTGGGTACAATGGTTATTGATAGACTCTGGGCTTGCCATTGGCATCGTGGTTGATAGACTTTGGGCTTGCCGATATACCGGATGAATGCGTGTCTCTCTCCCTAGAGACTCTTTGATGTGATTTAGATGTTTAAAGAATGAATTGCCTCATGTACATATGTTTAGAATTGTACATGATCGGCGACGAAGAGTTCCCGTTTATAGTCCTAAAGTTATGCTTTGTTAGCCCATTTCATTTAGTTATTAGTTATTTTTTAATAAAGATTTTATTAGTTATTTTTTAATAAGGATTCTATATTTTGCAGGTTTTGGAACTTTAACTCAAAAATGCACTAAAATCCAATGATTCGTGACTTTGGAAGACATTCTGGGCTCAAAAGGTGATTATGGTGAAAGCTGAACACAGTAGTAGCCTTGGTAAATCGCATTTTTGACAATGAAGATTTTAAATTTGAGAATTTTCTCTAGAGATATGAAATGTAGAACTTCGAGTTAAGGGCGCGTGGCTGAAAACGATGAGTCAATAAAAGGTTCGAGTCAAAAGTTATCGCAATTCTACGATTGGTGCACAAAGCTGAAAAAATATGGAAACTGCTGGAAAAAGGCATCTCACTGGAGCAGCCCGCTCACACAATTTTGGGGATCGCGCGCTAGCAGCCCATGCAAGCGACCCGTTGAAAAACCTAAAATGCTTATTTTGATGTACTAAAGAGCCCTTAGCGAATGGAATGGGCTGAATACGTCCAGAAATGTAAATATAGTAGTTTTAGTGCGATTAAGTTTAGGAAAACTTCCAAAACTTGCTCCAAATCTATATATATATCCTCTTTTAAGTGAATTTTGGGGTTACACAATAATATACAGATCCTTCAACAACTAAAACTTCAGCCATTAAAGAAGAAGAAGCAAGGAGAAGAACAAGAAGACCAAGGATTCCCATAGCCTCCTCCATCAACCTCTTGCCATTCATCGCTTCTATGGCCGCCTAGACTGATATCTAGGGTTTCAATGAAACCCTATCCAAGTAATAGGATGTATTTTATGTTTTTCTCTTAGTTTATTATGTGCGGATGATGATTACATGTTTAGAGGATTTTAATTAATAAAATCGTATTCATTGATTGAATCGTTTCTTTCAAATCTATTCTCGTCTTAGATCTATTTTGGATGTGATGTGCTCAATAGTCTATATTTGCTGTGCTTGTATGGATTATTTGCATGTAATAGTGCTTATTTGAATTGTGATATCAAGTAGTCGAATAGTTAATGCCTGGAGAAGACAGAGTATGTCGAAACCCTAGTTTGGTGTGAGACACTTCGTGCCAGCCGAAGATGAATTATGTTGATACTTGAATCGTAGTTATCTTCTCGATGGAGGAATTGGGCTTGTAGCTATAATTCCCCATTATCATCCAACGTAATAAGCTAATTGAATGCATAGATACCCTTATTACGAAGCTAGTGGTAGATTTGCAATCCTAGGTTCAATACACATATTTATCAAAACAACTTTTAAATTGCTTTCATAGTTTAGATTTATTTTCATTAGTTTAATAGAAAATCCAAAATTAAACTTCCGTTTCTATAATTAATTAGACTTAGGGTTTTTAAAATTAAAATTATTTTTGTATTTCAATCTCTGTGGGTTCGACCTCTACTTCCACACTACAATTCTTTTAAAGTAGAGTGTACATTTTATCTTGATTTTGACAAGATCAATTTTTGGCGTCGTTGCTGGGAAACATGGGATTTTGAAAAAATCTAACGGATAATGAATTAAAATTGCTTCTCTTCCCATTCTCCTTAAAAGATAATGCTAAGTATTGGCTCCAATCTCTTGAGCCAAACACTATTAGAACATGGGAAGCATTACATACCACATTTTTACAAAAGTTTTTTCCCATCACAAGAATTAATCAAATAAGAAAATTCATAATTAACTTTGTGATGCAAGCTGGGGAAACGCTCTATGACACTTGGGAACAATTTAAAGAACTATTGCGCTCTTGCCCACATCATCAAATTCCCAAGTGGCAATTAGTGCAGATCTTCTATGAGGGACTTGTTCTCTCTATTCGTAATACCGTCGATACCGTTTGTGCGGGTACCTTCCTACACAAAAGTACCGACGAGGTATGGAAAATATTTGAAACGTTAAGTGAAATTCCGATGCATCAAGCCGTGTTGGTACGTCCTGAGGGATGCCTTTCCCCTTAACCTAAGTGAGAGGAGCAGTTCGAGTCAAGGCACTCAATTGAATTGCAAGAACTATCTAAAATACTTAACCGATTTATGATGATGAACCAAACGTCGGGCTCACCCTCTTACGAAATTTGTCAAATATGTTCCAATCCTTCGCATTCCACACTTGCATGCCCATCCGCGTCTTAATTTTCGGAATTCGTGGAGCAACACATACACTCTATTCAACAATTCTCACGAAATAGTTATAATCATATGACGACTAATTTTTCTAATACTTACCGACCCCAGTTTCAACAAATTCAATACCAACACCCCCCTCTTAATCCTAACCCTCCAAGGGATAAAGCTTTTCAGGAGAAGGTGTTGGTGTCCCTTAAGAATAACAAAACGCAATTACAAGCACAATCACAAGCACAAATAGTGCACTCTCACACACAATCCATTGCGAAGCTTGAGTCCCAAATGGGACAACTAGCTAATGCGGTGAGTCGTAGAAATGAGGGCAAGTTGCCTACTCAAACTATTCAAAACCCTAAGGGACAATATGAGATTAAGGGTATGAGTGACCAAGTAAACGCCGTCTTGACTAGGATGACTATACGAGAGGAAGAAGTTATAGAGATTCCAAGAGATGTTTAAAGGATGGGAACATTAATTCAAATCAAGAGAAGGGTGAGGACACGAGCCGAATTAGGAAAGAAAATGAATCGGTCCCAACTAATTATGTTCCAAAAATGCCATTCCCACCAAACATTGAGAAACCGTCACATCTTTCAAAGAAAGGATAAAAAACTAAAGATATACTCGAGGTGTTTAAACTAATGAAAATAAATATTCCATTCCTCGAAGCTATTAAACAAATTCCCGATTATGCTAAATGTCTTAAAGACCTATGCACTCAAAAGCCCAAGTTGCGCAGTCATATTCCGCAAAAAAGGTCTTCCTCACAGAAAAAGTAAGTTCAATCTTCCAACACGCTCCTCCAAAGTATAAGGATCCCGGTACACTAACAATTTCATGTGTTATAGGTGACACTATCATTCATTGGGTTCTCTTTGACTTAGGAGCAAGTGTTAATCTCTTACCTACAAACAATTAGGATTAGATGAACTTAAATCCATGACTGCTACCATACAATTAGCGAATCGTTCTGTAAAAATCCTTAGAGGGATCGTCGAGGATGTACTAGTTAAAGTCGACTAATGTTACTATCCCGTTGATTACATGGTCCTTGACACAGAACCTATACTAGCTGCTAGGAAACATACTCCTGTCATTCTTGGTCGTCCATTCTTAGCAACCACTAATGTGCATGTCAACTCTCAAACAGGGGTAATGAAAGTGTCATTTGGGAACTATAAGTTTTCTATTAAAATCAACATAAATTCTTAAATTCAATTTGGAAGAAAAAAATTTGACTAATCTTTCAGTTAAAATATTAATTTGCCCCCATCAACTATTTTTTTTAATTCCTTCCTCAAAATACCAGTACTACTACCACATATTTGACCACATCATTGCGCACATTCAACCAGTACCACCAACTGTTGTCACTGGTCATATAGAAATAGGTAATTAAGGCAAACTTTTATGAAGAAAGTAGACAAGTAAAAGAAAATAAATATAGGGTATGTTTGTTATTTGAATGTATGTTCGTGACACGGTTCATAGAAGAATATAAAAGAATGGAAGTCTAGAGCCGTAAATTTCCTTCTTGTGCCCCAAGGATGCCCAGAAAATGGAGCTCTCCTTCGTTTTGAAATTTATAGCTCATCATTGATGGAGCCACATTCATGGACTTGAAGTTGGTAGACCTTTGGCGCTATCTTGCATAGTGTTAAGGGCACATTCTGGTCTCTTTTAGTGATTACGTGCCTGAAAAATAAGCCACCATTAAAAATAAGCCTAACCACAGAGAGGTAAAGTATAATTACCTCTAAAACAATATAGACTAAAACACGTATTAGTACTTTGTAATTAAAATAAAGTTTCTTTTTGGATCGTGTATTAGTGGTGATAACAATTAAAGCCTTCAATTTGTAAACATGTGTCATTTATGGACAATTGTTTATAGTATCTAATGAAAATGACAAAATGGATCGCGTGGAGGGTATGTGTCTCAACAATACCAACATGCATTTCATAATACAAGGTCAAAACAAAACTTTAATGTAATTACAAAGCACGAAAACCTATTTAGTTGTAATTTTTCAGAGGTGTGTGCCCTCTATGTGGTCTATTCTGCCCTCTTTTTTACGATACTTTAAAGATTGTCCTTGAATGGCATGTGTACATATACTCATTTTCCTATTTTACAATCAGTCTTGTACAAATTGGTGCACAATCAATGTTGGGAACAATTTCATAAAAGTATAACTTCTTTAAGTTAATAAAGTTTTGTCATAACCGTTGACCAAAAAAATGAGGTTCTGATATGAACCCCATAAAAGTTGCACATGACGTAGAGTATAGCCCAAAACATAGAACTAAAATGAAGATATGCATACTTCAATAATATTCCAAAAATAACAAATATATGAAATGAACATCATAACTAATTGATAATGACAATAATGTTAAATACAATAAATTCTACGATGTCCTATACTCCTAATGTGAAATAGGACCAAACAATCGAATTAAGGGGAGTATCACCTCCAAATTCGATGATGACAAAGTTCGGTAAAATTGAAGTGTTTCAGGCTCTTCAGAAGGTTCTCCGATCGCGATAAAATTTTCACAGAAAAAGAAAAAGAAAAAGACCTTGTGATTAGGATTATTCGGGTTTAAACTACTAGTTTTGGAAAATTCTTCAAAGAAAACCTTTTCAAAAGTAAAAGAGAGAATAGAAGAAAATGGCACATGGCACAGCTTGCGGCAGTCACGGGTTGCCAGTGTGGCACTTTCTGACTGCAGTACGGTAGTCAGTAAGTGTTGCAACGGCAATCACTGATAGCCGTAAAAATGCATCAAATGCCGCAAAAATTATAATTCTAAAAAAGGCAGCAGTCCACGGAGTTGTTCGCGGCATTCATTGAATGCCGTGCCGGAATTCAATGAGTGCCGCTCCGACGCTTATTGAGTGTCGCTTTCATCTCCGTTGAGTGTTGCGTTTTTGTGGCTGCCAGCTTTGCAATAGTATGTTTTGTACCTTCAAAAGGACGTCCAAAATTGCCCCTGAAAATACTGAAATACCCTTTTAAAATTGCTTATATAAGGAGGAGTATCTTCATTGGAAAGGGGGGACTACTACACACTATTAAGATTGTGCGTCAGTTAGGTTTTTGAACCCCAGACACTTTAGCCAACACTTAATGTCATGTCACGATTGGGAATGACTGATAAGTTGGGTAAGGTGTGTAAAGTTTGTCCATTGACCTTGGGAGATTAGGACCTTCCAGGAGACCTGGTAGTTCTGTCAATGTCAGAATTCAACGTTATCCTAGGGATGGATTGGCTTACTAAGTACGGTGCCAACTTGGATTGCCCTACTAGGACGATTGTATTTTCGATACCTGCATGTCCGACGATCAGATTTCAATGTAAGCCGATGAATGACATATTTTTGACAAGTTGTTTGACAACAATCGAGAGTACAAGTATGGAACTAATGATGGATCAGATTCCTACCGTACAAGATTTCGAAGATGTATTCCAAGATATTAAAGAACTTCCACCGAAGAGAGAAATAAACTTTTGTGTAGAACTAGTACCTGACACATTACCGATATCTAAGACTCTATATCGGATGATGCCAACTAAGATGTTGGAATTAAAGAAGCAAGTTCAGGAACTTGAAGATTTAGGGTTTGTTCGCCCGAGTACGTCATCTTGGGGCACCAGTCATATTTGTGAAGTAGAATAATGGAACACTTCGACTCTGTATAGACTATAGAGAGTTGAACAAGGTTATGATTAAGAACCGATATCCACTCCCTTGGATAGATGACTTATTCGATCAGTTACAAGGATCAATAATCTTTTTGAAGTTCAATTTGCGTTCAGGATATCATCAACTATTGGCTCAACCGGAGGATGTGTCAAAAACTGCTTTCAGGATAAGATATGGGCATTATGAGTTTCTTGTTATGCCTTTCGAATTGACTAATGCACCAGCAGTATTTATGGATTTAATGAATAGAGTATTTAGACCAAATCTAGATCAAATTCATTATCGTATTCATCGACGACATCGTGATCTATTCCAAGACCGAGAAGGATCATAAGGAGCACTTACAGATTACTTTACATATGCTTTGAGATAGCAAGTTGTATGCTAAGTTAAGAAAATGTGAGTTTTGGCTACAGGAAGTCAAATTTCTAGGACATGTTATATCTCAAGATGGTATCTCTGTGGATCCATCTATGATTGATGTAATCTTGAGTTGGAATAGACCGACCAATGCTACAGAAGTTAGAAGTTTTCTTGGTCTTGCAGGATATTATCGAAGATTTATAGAAGGATTTTTCAAGATTACAGGACCTCTGACGAACTTGATGAGAAAGGAGGCGAAGAATGAATGGACAGACAAGCATGAAGGTGCATTTTGGGAGTTAAAGGAAAGACTAATCTCTGCATCGGTACTTGCGATACCTAGGAGTGGAGAAAGGTACGTAATCTACAATGATGCATCACACCAAGGACTTGGTTGTGTGCTTAGGAAAGATGGAAATGTGATTGCGTATGGATCCAGACAGTTGAAAGCACATGAGAAGATCTACACTACGCATGATCTGGAATTAGTAGCGATAATTTGCTCTAAAGATATAGAGACTATCTTTATGGAGAAACGTTTGATCTATTTTCTGATCATAAGAGCTTGAAGTATCTATTCTCTCAGAAGGAGTTGAACATACGACAATGAAGATGGATGGAAGTACTCAAGGACTATGACTTTTCATTGCAATTGAAGGAAAAATAGGTATAAAATTTGTTTCAAACGCGCAGCGGAAAGAATAAGTTTCAAAAACTTATTAGTAGCCCGGATCTACTACTCGTCAACTCTATAGATGCGTACAAGAGGGAACGAGAATTATACCTTAGTGTCTTGAACCTAATTATGAAATCTTTGACTTCCAGTAGCCTCCACTAGATGGTCTTCACTCTTATGACTCCTATGGATGCTCTTGGAGAGATTAGGGATGGTGGGAACCTTAATAGAGAGGATAGAGAAGGTTTGGGAAGCTTAAAATAGTTTCTGCAGCTTCTAGTTTATAAAAACAACGAACTCTCTTTTTTCTGGATGCAGCTGTCCTATTTATAGATTCCCAGAACCGACCTAACTTTCAATCAATCGAAGTGGCTTCGATCGATCGAACGATGTTTAATCGATCGAGACTCCTTCGATCGATTGAACCTGTCTTGACAAGTTCTTCATGTGCCTTTCCAAACATCCTAGTTGAGCTAAGAGTAGGACCTCCTAGGCTCTTTATTGTTGGCTCAGACCAGTTGTTAATTCCCTTGACCAAACTCTTAGATCAACAAACTAATCAACTGAGTAGTCAACGTTTACTCCACTATAAAATGATAACTGCACTCCAACGCAAAAGAACAAATCCGAAGTGATATTTAGACTTACATGGTGTACTAATGTCCCTCTATCGTCAGCATTCATAATCATATTCAGGTAGTCGAATAACCATTACTGTCAACCTGAATGATGATTACATCTTCTATTCCTTGATTCCCATTCTCCTCTCATGATTACTAAACATGTTGATAACTACTTATCAACAAGACTGTAGTTCTCAGAAATCAACTTGGTGACATTCTTAAGGAAATGCTTACTCTTTATCAGAGGGTAGATTCTATCTTGACGATATATGTTCACAATCCTACGAACATGACATACCCAAGATACCTAGGTGTTGATATTCTATAGACCTCACTAATTGGTAAGTCAAAGGAGCCATATCCACAGTTTATGTCTATAATCGTCTCAAGATTGAGAACACGTACCTTATACAAGTTATGAGTTCCTATAGACTATTGAGAGTCTTGAATGTCAACAGGAAAGCTCAGGTCCGTCAATGCACTATAAGCACTAGCATATTAACTAAGAGTCATACTCCAGTGATTGAGATTCATCACTCCATCCAATCGTAGTTAATCATGCTACAATGTAAACCTGATGAGGTATCCAATCTCATTACCCACTGTGACAAGTTCTAAGTATCAAAGGATAGTATTTCGTATCTCACTTGTATGTATCTCATACATACACGAATTACTTACTATGATACTGAAGGATTAACAATCATCTCATGAAAGAAACATACATAATAAAATGTAAAGCTGATATCCATATCTTAAAATGTTAATGTCTCATACATAAAGTAATGGTTTGAGGGCACACTCCCACAAACTCCCACTAGAACTTATAACCATTCAGGACTACTTCTGAGACCTAGACTATCTAGATGATGATCAAAGACGTTCTGAGGCAAGGCCTTTGTAAACGGATCCGCAAGATTGTCAGTGGTGGCAATCTTGGCGACAGTCACATCTCCACGTTGAACAATATCTTGAATTAGATGATATTTTCGCTCTACGTGCTTTCCCTTTCTGTGGTTCCTAGGCTCCTTGGACTGAGCCATTGTCCCACTATTATCACAGTATAGCATAATAGGTGATAGCGACGGTGGTACCACCTTGAGTTTCATGAGGAACTTCTTGTGCCAAATAGCTTCCTTTACGGCTTCACAAGCAGCCACATACTCAGCTTCTGTTGTTGAATCTACAATGCATTTCTGCTTCATGCTCCTCAACTAACAACAGTACCTCCTAAGGTAAAGAGATATCCAGATGTCGACTTCCTCGAATCTTTATCTGACATAAAGTCTGAGTCAGTGTATCTTACTAGAATTAACTCATCACTGCTATATATAAGCATGTAATCTTTAGTCCTTCTCAAGTACTTAAGAATGTTCTTAACGGTTGTCTAGTGCTCTGGACCTGGATTCGATTGATACCTGCTAACCATGCCAATGGCAAAGCAGATATCTTGTAATACCCTGTATTTTCAATAATTAATTATGCAGAGAGACTCCATATACTTTCCTTAACCCTACTTGAAACCCATCCTTCGATCGATCGAACTACTTTCATGTAATACCCTGTATTTTGTAATATATTACATGAATAAGACCTTGTAATGCTTCTTTTAATACTTGTATGAGTTTTCCCTTACCCTTGGTATAAATTGGATACCAATCGATTGGTAAGAATACCAATCGATTGCCAATACCAATCGATTGACACTTTTATCAATCGATTAGAGCATGAATACCTAATACCAATCGATTGACATTTATACCAATTGATTGGAATCAGCTGGGCAGATTCTCTTACCTTGGCGATGGAAAGGCCACGTGAACACTCAATCTCTATATATATTAGGCCATTTTGGGCATATTTCTGTTTCTAGAAACCAGAGAGAGTGAGAGGGAGTGTTTGTGTGTGTATTTCATCTATATATATACACTCATATATATATATACATATATATATATTCATACAGTCACACACCCACCCAGAGAAGATAAGAAGAAAGAAAGAAGAAAAGAGAAGAAGAAGAGAGAAGAAAAAGAGATAAAGAGGCAGAAAAAAGAGAGAGAGAGAGAGAGAGAGAGAGAGAGAGAGAGAGAGAGAGAGAGAGAGAGAGAGAGAGAGAGAGAGAGAGAGAGAAGGACCACCATTGGAGCTTCCAAGCTTCAAAAAACACAACCAAACACACCCTAGACCCCTAAGGTGAGTTCTAAACTCACTTGGTAACTTAACATTGATGTTAGGGCTTGTTTAGATAGATAGAAGACGTTTAAATTTATGTATTTCCCGTTTTATACCTCTGGACTATCTTCACTGTGAAGAAGACGAAGTCCCAATCGATTGATATCCCAATCGATTGACATTTATGGTAATCGATTGATTTGTGATTCAATCGATTAAACTTTTTGCCAATTGATTGATACTATTTTTATACCAATCGATTGAACCCCTGTCCTAACCGATTGGCAGTTGCAGAATGTTGATATTTAGTTTATATTATAACCGTTTAGTTGTGTATTTACTATTCAATATTTCAGCATGTTAGATTGTTGTAATATAGACGTAATAATGAGATAATGCGACACAGGATCATAGTAACGACAAGATTAATGGATAATGGTTGTGACGTTAGATAACGTAATAATTGTGAATCCTTTGGAGTTAACGTTCATTTCATTCAGAGTATTCAGGCCACATTGGGATTGTCATGTATCGATGTTAGAGTTAAACTTAAGTAGGTTTGGTTAAGATTCGGGAATCTTGCGTGGGCGGGCTTTGGTCAATCATATGTTCTTAAAAGCGATAGACAGACGAAGGTGCCTACGACTGCGATGGACCAGACCATTTGCCCTAAAATAGCCAGATGATCTAATCATATGTTCTTAAAAGCGGTAGACAGACGAAGGTGTCTATGACTGTGGTGGACTGTGATCACTGGTAGACATTGCTAAGTCGTGGCATAGAATGATGTACTGTTGCTTAAAGCGTTATATCCCTGTAGTGCGGTGAACTGGGCATATGTTCTTAAAAGTTGGGGATGGACTGACGTAGTATCCATGACATGCAGTGGACTGTGCATATGTTCTTAAAAGCGGTGGACGGAGCAATGGTGTATCCTTAAGAGTGAACTACTGTCGAGTCTGTTCCCCTACCATAACGTATTGTCGATCTTAAAATGAGTAAAATGTTACTAATCGGATCATAAGAATGATTAAAGGAGTTACCCTTACTGAATCTTAATGGTTATCATTTATAACTAGTAATAACTTCAATAGTTGATACCCTGTTAGTATCTAATTCACTCAGCTTTCATTAAGCTGACGGGGTTTATGCCGCTGGACATTTCTATGTTCCAGTGCACCCGGGTTATGACTATACAGGTGAAGGACCTGTAGGCGAGGACTACTGCCAGTGACGATATCCCTGTGGAGGACTACCCCGAAGGAGGTTAGGCAGAAGAGGACTACTACGCCGAGGACTACCTCTATGCCAACTGAAGATTAGGCTAGACTGTAGTTTAATTATCTTTACTGCTTTCCATACCTTTTGTAATCAGGTATATGTTGCCTTAACAATTGTACTTTTGCTGTATTTTGTTTTGATTCGAGACTCTGATGTGTAATAGTTAGTATCCTCTTTTTTGATATTAAGTTATGTGTTAACCAGAACTTAGATTTCATTCTTGTCATCTCCTTTACTTATTATTGTTTAGTACGATGTGGTGTGAACAATCGTGTGACTTCACCAGTCGCTGCCTTTGGACCCAAAAAGTATATTTATTTTTCTCTATTTTTTCTATTCTGGGGCGTGACAGGATTTTTGGTATCAGAGCCTAGGTTTTATACCTTTTCGCTCACAGGTTGTTTCACACCATCTGGTCCTAGAACCTTGAGATTCTATAGATGAGTATTAAGATTAGTTTCGACTTAAGGTAGCCTCTTTTCAGGTAACATGGCACCACCGATGTTCATTCCAGATGAGTTTGGAGGACACTATGTGTATGAGGACAGTATTGCACTGGCAGATCCACAGTACTATGCCTGGAAGGTTAGGCAGAGAGCCCTCACCGAGATAGTGCGAGACATGCAAATTGACCAGCAGAGATTTGGAACCCAGGACCCAGAAGTGATATGCCAAGAGATGATCTACCGTAAGGAGACCTTCAAACTCATCAAGGAGGATTCACTGCAGATGTTACGAGACTGCTTCTCTTATCAGGTTCTACTTTCAGAGGTTAGAGCAACGCCTCCACCTCCCCTAATAGAGCCACCACATTAGATACCTCTACCCCCACCGGAGGAGGACATGGTTGATGAACCCCTAGCAGATGAGGACCCAGAGGATGATGATTCAGATGAGAGCGACGACGATGATGAGCCAGGGGATGACAATGAGGATATGGAGGATGAGGAGGACGAAGACATCGATGACGAGGAGCCAGAGTATGATCTAGAGGAGGACCTAGATGACCCCGAGGACCCAGCTGGTATGGATGTATTAGTTGGCATAGATATTATAGTAGCAGAGGGTTATCCGATAGAGGATGAGGTTATAGCAGATGATGATGCGGGTGGTGACGCTGTGGTACCAGTCCTACTAGGCAGAGTTATAGCATAGCTGGCAGTAGAATAGGCTACAGAGATGGCTGTACACCCCCATGGATTTGAGATAGGTGCACCAGAGTTGGCACAGGCTATGGCACAGGCCGAGACACTCGCAGCTGAATTCGATGCAGCCCAGGCTGACATAGCCGCCAATGTAGGAGACTTGGGAGTTGTTGTGGAGCATGACAGACCCGAGCTGGTTGAGAATGTTATGATAATGGATGAGGACAGGATGGATGACGACATGGATGAGGAGGATGTTTTGTCTGAGGTTGCCCCTGAGGACGAGGCTTCCATCTATGGATCTGATGTGGACAACTTTTGAGTCCAGTACCTTAAGGACTTAGACTTTTGCTTTTGACTTTAGGACATATTGTCCACTTACTTTTGACACTTACATAGACAGCTATTGACCATAGCCTTTTTGTATAGGTAGCCACTAGTGGCGGTTTGTATATATTTCTTTTGCTAGATCTTGTATAGGATCATGTACTACGCGGTACATAGATGATCTGTTGTGTACTCTGCTATACATCTTTTGGGTATATATGGTAGATCGTTTCTTTTGGTTATTTCTGTTATCGTTTCGTTACCTATATTATGTTGTGATTTAGATTGGTGCTATGCTTCTTATTGTTTTAATTATGTTGGTTTTCCTGAGAAGATTGTCAGCTAATCGTTAGATCTTTCATAGGTACACCTCACATGGAATACTATGGCTGGGAACACGAGATATCAAGCGAGGTTAGGAGCACCCATTCTTGATGGTATGGACCCGATCGGAGTCTTTGAAGCATTCATGCAACGGATGGAGCACATTGGTGACACCTACAATAATGCTAACGATCGAATTAACAATGACAACAACCACACTGCTCCTCCAAGGCAGACATGCGATAAGTTATTGGAACAATTTCGTGGCCTGCGACCCAAGAAGTTTGATGGCATGGCAGAATCGTGGAAAGCCGAGCAATGGATACGAGAGTTGGAGCTAATCTTTGAAGCCCTGGAATGCAGCGAACTTGACAAGAGATGTCTAGTCCCGTTTCAACTTACTTACTCTACCGCAGACTGGTGGGAGGCTGAGAGAGCCACAATTGGGATCGATGCTATAAGGAGAATGCCTTAGGAAACATTCAAGACTCGATTTCTTGAGAAGTATTTCCCCGAGGCGAAAGAGACCAACAAGAGAGGAATTTCCTAAGTCTGACTTAAGGGAACTGGACGGTCAGGGAGTATACCACACATTTGAGTGACTTTCCCGCTTTGCTCCACACATGATAGATACCCCCGGCCAAGAAGGCCAGACAATTCCACCAAGGACTTAACCTACACCTCCGACACATGATGATAGGCCATCTAGGCTAGTCGTTTGAAGGGATTGTCTGTCTTGCTTCAAGTTTGGAGAGGGATGCTTATCTTGTGCAAGGACCACAAGCGAATCAACCTCCACCCAGGACCTTCTAATCGAGGAACTTTCCAGCACAGTCATCAAGGAGCAATCAGGGATGGAAACCCCAGGTTAAGCTTGCCAAACGCACCCTACGTGAGTCTTTACTCACTTGGTCTCTTTATTATAATGTTTTATAAGTTGTTGGTGTGATTATATTTAACGCGTCCTTAAGATGTTTATATAGTGTTGTTTCAGAATCTGCTGGAGAAGACGACTCTCGAGCGATTGAACAGAGTTCAATTGATCGAAGGTTCAATCGATCAAAGTAACTTTAATCGCTCGAACTTTAGTTTTCCTCAATCCATCGAAATGGTTTCAATCGATCGAACTTTATAGAATATGGATTGTTCCCTTAGTTTATTATATATGAGGTTCTAAGATTCGATTCTCATTTCAGACTTCTATTATGCAATTTTGGGTGGATCAGGGATAATGTGACAATAAAGATAAGTATGATTAAGAATAATGGATTAATGTGATGACGTTAGATACTATGCAGTTCTTGTATGAGTTCGATATCCGTTCATTTCAATCAGAGTAGTCAAGCCACATGGGAATTGTTATGTATCGATAGAAGTACTGAGTTTAAGTAGGTTTGATAAGTTCTGGAATGGTACATGGGCGGACGCCTAGTCATGATATGCTTCACATGCGATGGATGGGTTATATCCTTAATGAACAGTGAGCAGGACCATCTAGTCCTAGGGTAACCAGATGATCCATGTTATATCCTTAACGAGTGGTGGATGGTTTATATCCTTAACGAGCGGTGGATGGAGGATCACTGATACACAATGATAAGTCATGGTAATAGATTTGATGTGCTATTATTCAAAGCGTTGTATCCCTGACATGCAGTGGATGGTTTATATCCTTAACGAGCGGGGGATGGACTGACGTGGTGTCCATGAATGCGGTGGATGGTTTATATCCTTAACGAGCAATGGACAGAATGATGGTATCTCTATATATGTGAAACGAGTGAGTCTGTTTTTCCTAGACAAAGTATGTTATTGGTCTCAGGATAACAAGACGATAAGGGTTGAATTACGACGTTGAAATACAGAGAAGATATTATTTAGTAGAACTATATGTTAGACATTCAATAACTTGTTATACGTTATATCATTGGTACCTTGTGAGTTTCTATCCACTCAGCTCTCAGTAAGCTGACGACTGTTATTGCCTGGACATTCCCCCGTCCAGATTACCCTGTCCCTTTTAATACAGATAATGAAGCTTATGACGATAGCTACAACCCAAAAAGGGAATACGCAGAGGATGGACCCACTGATGCCGGTTATGCCAGAGAAAGCTGTTATGCTGACGACTACTCTTGCGCTAGTTAAAGATCTAAAGATAATTTATCTAGTTTATGTTTAAGCTTTATATTACTGTTGAACTTTGGTAGTTAATGGGTACTTGGGCATATGTTGTTTCCAGACCTGTTGTGATCCTGTGGACCATACTCTGATGATTTGTAATAGTTAGAACTGTCTTATATTTCAGTTGATGTTATTATTGTTCCTGTTGTTTTAGTTGGACTAGTACTGCATAGTGTGGATAATTAGTGACTTTCACTTATCATTCCCTATAGACCCAAAAAGGAAATTTATTTTTCTCTATTTTGCTGCTCCGAAGCGTGACATATCTGGTCTAGTGCATAACATCACATACATGAGACTTCCCACTGCCGAAGCATAGGGAACTCCTGCCATGCGATTCCTCTCCTCCTGTGTCTTTGGACACTGGTCCTTGGAGAATGCCAGACCATGCCTGAAAGGTAACAAACTTTTCTTTGAATTGTCCATTGAAAACCTAATCAGCACCTTATCGATATAACCAGCTTGAGATAATCCCATCCTGAAAGAGCTTTATCCCAAGAATATAGCTCGCCTCTCCTAGATCCTTCATATCAAAAGTACTAGCTAACCAAACCTTGACCGTTGACAATGCCGCGACATCATTCCCAATGAGTAGAATGTCGTCAACGTAAAGAACAAGAAAGGCCACCACTTTTCCTTCACACTTCTTGTATACACAAGGTTCATCC
Source organism: Hydrangea macrophylla (assembly GCA_033977485.1). Classification (NCBI taxonomy): domain Eukaryota; kingdom Viridiplantae; phylum Streptophyta; class Magnoliopsida; order Cornales; family Hydrangeaceae; genus Hydrangea; species Hydrangea macrophylla. The sequence goes on along the minus strand of CM066994.1, from coordinate 110,500,047 downwards.
AGATTCTGTAAGAAACCAAACGATTTGACCGCTTAGTCAAAACGAATGTTCCAGCTCCTGGATGCCTGCTTAAGCCCATTAATGGACTTTTGGAACTTGCATACCAAGCTACCTTTCCCATCAGCTGCAAATTCTTCTGGCTGTTACATATAGATGTCCTCCTCAAGATTGCCATTCGAGAATGCAGTCTTGACATCCATCTACCAGATCTCATAATCTAGGCATGCAGCAACGGATAGGAGTATTCTGATGGACTTGAGCATAGCTATCGGCGAGAAGGTTTCCTCATAGTCAATGCCCTCTCTCTAAGTATAACCTTTTGCTACAAGCCTAGCCTTAAAGGAATCAACCTTTCCATCAGATCCTCTCTTCCTCTTAGAGACCCACTTACAGCCAATGGGTTAATATTGGCTAGAAGCTCTACAAGATCCCAGACCTGATTAGAATCCATAGATTCTAATTCAGCCTTCATAGCTTTAACCCAATGAGCTGAGTTTACATCTGCCATTGCCTCTTCGTATGTGGTAGGATCAGATTCAGATTCTATGGAGACCGCTTCAAAAACTTCTCCTAAGAACATGTATCTGTGGCTGACTAACCATCCTCCCACTACGACGAGGTACCGGTGCGGGAATGGGTAAAGAAGTGGTATTTTTTTGTTTTACATCATTATTAACTGTGGGTAGGATTGAGGGCTCTCCTTCTATCTCTCTAAGATCTATCCTTCCCTTAGGTTTATGGTTCATGATATAATCATCCTCCAAGAAAACATCATTTGTACTAACAAACACTTCCTACTCTCTTGGATCATGAAAATACCATCCATAAGTACCCTTTGGATATCCTACAAAATAACATACTTTCGATCTCGAATCCAACTTGCTCATCTTTCCTTTCAGCACATGCGCAGGACACCCCCATATCTGGAGATGTTGCAAAGAAGACTTGCGCCGAAACCACATCTCCCATGGTCTCCTGGGAACAGATTTTCTTGGCACTAGATTAAGTATGTACACGACAGTTTTCAAAGCATAAACCCAAAGGAATAATGGCAACTCTGAATAACTCATCATCGACCTAGTCATGCCTAAAAGAGTCCGATTCCTTCTCTCCACTATACCATTCTACTGAGGCATACCAGGTGCAGTCAACTGTGACAGAATCCCATTCTGTATGAGGTGATCAATAAACTCATTAGAGAGGTACTCACCACCTGGATCAGATCGAATGGCCTTGAGGTGTGTTCCTAATTGCTTCTCCACTTCAGCCCTAATCTTTTTGAATTTTTCAAAGGCTTCAGACTTGTGCTGCATTAGGTACACATATCCATACCTAGAATGATCATTAGTAAATGTGATGAAATACTAATAACCACCCCTTGCTCTAATATTTATTAGTCCACACACATCAGTATGAACTAATGCCAACAATGCATTGGTCCTATTTCCCTTTACTAGAAAGGGCCTTTTGGTCATCTTACCCTCTAAACAAGACTCGCAGACTTCCATTGGTTCGAGAAACAAATCGCCTAAGACCCCTTCTTTGACTAGTCTGCCAATCCTATTTAGATTGATATGGCCAAGCCTCATATGCCAAAGCTTTATTGGATTAGTGTAAGGTTCTTTTCTTTTAGATTGTACAGTTACCATTGAGTTATTAAGTGCCATACAAGAGTCTTTAGAAATATTTGGAGTGATCACATATAAGCCATTTGATTTAAAACCAGAACAAATAAAAGAACCATTTCTTTTTATCACAACTTCAATTCCAAAATGAAAAGAGTAACCATTATTCGATAAATTATAAACTGAAATTAAATTACGTCTCATTAAAGGGACGTAAAGTACATCTGATAAAATCAAAACATTATTGTCTAAAAATTCTAACGCTATTACTCCTACTGCAACCTCGAAAACGTTTGCACTAGATCCCAGAGTCAGCACGATTTTCCCATCACTGCATTTCCTAGTTGATCTGAACCCCCGTAATGAATTACAGATATGGTTAGTCGCACCAAAATCAATGCACCAAGTGTTTGAAGTACCCGTTATAAAACTTACTTCAATTACATGTGATTCAATCATACCATGATCCCTTGTAGCCAAGAATTGTGGACAATTCCTCTTCTAGTGGCCCTTCTCACCGCATTGGAAATACTTTCCTTTGCCTTGGCCACCCACTTTTCCTTTACCCTTACCCTTTTCCTATGATTTTGCAATCTTAGGGACTGGTCCAACACTCGGACCACCAGTGCCAGCTTTCTTCCCTTTTTTTTCCTTTCAGTGTAGATTGGGAGGAGAAAGAGCCTTTCTCAATGCTTAGAATGTTTCCCCCAAGTTTGATCACCCCTTCTCTTGCCAGAAAAGAACTCATCAATTTGCTCATTGAAAAATTCATTTGATTCATATTATAGTTAAGTTTAAATTGAGCGAATGAAGGTGACGACGAATTGAGGATCATATCAACTTGGGTCTGTGCGTCAATGTTGGCACCTAAGGTCTCCAGCTCGTTCAAATAACCAATCGTCTTTAAAACATGTTCTTTAACTAAAGTCCCTTCTGACATCTTGGCACTCATTATCTTCCGCATAGCTACCTGCCTGGCAGGCTTGCCATGCTCCCCAAACATCTTTTTCAAGGATTCGATAATGTCACTGGCAGAATTATTCGATTGGAATTGACGTTGCAACACACCAGCCATTGAGGCCAGAATGTAGCAACATGCCATTCTATTCAACTTCTTCCACTTGTCGAACTCGCGTGTGGCAGCTGCCGAAGCATTTGCTATGAGTTCTTGAAGGCATGGGGGTGGTAAGGACATATATGTGATCCTCCGCAGTTAATACGATGTTAAGGTTTGCGTTTCCATTCAGTGTAATTATTTCCAGTTAACTTGTTCTGAGTAAGTATAGTGGCAAGTGGACTAAATGCAGATCCAGACATTTAAAAGAAAAACAGGTTTAAAAGTTATTTTAAACAGCTAGTGGAAATATTTAGTTATAAAAACTTATTGGTATGCCCGGATCTACTACTTGTCAATTCCATAGATACGTACACAAGTAGGGAACAAGAAATTTTACCTCAGGTCTTGAACCCAATTCTAAATTTTTTCTCATGGATGGTGCAGCAGCTTCCACTAGGCTGTCTTTACTCTTATGACTCCTATAGATACCTGCCGGAAGGACTAGGGTTGGTGGGAACCCTAATAGAGAGGAAGAAGAAGGTTTGGGAGCTCTAAAAATAGTTTCTACAGCTTCTGACATTAAAACGACGAACTCCTTTTTCTGGACGTAGCTGACCTATTTATAGATTCCCAAAACCAACCTAAAGTTCAAGCGATCGAAGTGGCTCGATCGATCGAACATTCGATCGATCGAACCACCTTCGAGCGATTGAATCTGTCTAGACTTCAATCGATCGAAATAACTTCGATCGATCGAACCTGTCTTAACATCATCCTCATGTGCCTTTCCAAGCATCCTAGCGGAGCTAAGAGTGGAACCTCCTAGGCTCTTTATTGTTGGCTCAGAGTTGTTAATTCCCATGACCAAACACTTTGATCAGCAAAATAACCAACTAATCAGTTAACGTTTACTCCACTATAAAACGATAACTGAATTCCAATGCAAAAGAACATATCTGAAGCGATAACTAGACTTGTATGGTGTACTAATGTCCCTCTACCTTCAACATTCGTAATCATATTCAGGTATTCAGATAACTATTACTGTCAACCAGAATCATGAATACTTCTTGTATTCCTTGAATCCCATTCACCTCTCATGATTACCAAACATGTTAATAACTATTTATCAACAAGACTGCAGTTCTCAGTAATCAACTTGGTGACATTCTCAAGGGAATGGTTACTCTGAATTAGAGGGTAGATTCTATCTTGACAATAAATGTTCACAACCCTATGAACATGACATACCCAAGATACCCAGGTGTTGATCTTCTATAGACCTCACTGATTGGTAAGTCAACGCAGCCATATCCACAATTTGTGTTCATAATCGTCTCAAGATTGAAAACACATACCTTATACAAGTTATGAGTTCCTATAGACTATTTGACAGTTTTGAGTGTCAATAGGAAAGCTCAGGTCCGTCAATGCACTATACGAGCACTAGCATATTAACAAAAAGTCACATTCTAGTGATTAAGATTCATCACACAATCTAATGGTAGTTAATCATGATACATTGTATACCTGATGAGATATCCAGTCTCATCATCCACTGTGACAAGTTCTAAGTATCAAAGAATAGTAATTCGTATCTCACTTGTATGTATCTCATACACACACAAATTACTTATTATGATACTTAAGGATTAACAATCATCTCATGAAAGAAACATATACAATGAAATCTAAAGCTGATATCCATATGTTAATATGTCAATGTCTCATACATAAAGTAATGGTTTGAGGGCACAATCCCAACAAACTCACACTTGCACTCACAACCATATAGGACTACATCTGAGACCTAGACTATCTAGATGACGATCAAAGACCTTTTGTGGCAAGGCCTTTGTAAACGGATCAGCAAAATTATCAGCGGTGGCAATCTTGGTGACAGTCACATCTCCACGTTGAACAATATCTTAGATTAGATGATATTTTTGCTCTACGTGCTTTTCCTTCCAGTGGTTCCTTGGCTCCTTGGACTGAGCCACTGCCCCACTATTATCACAAGAAAGCGTAATAGTTGACAGCAATGCTGGTATAACCTTGAGCTCTATGAGGAACTTGAGCCAAACAGCTTCCTTTGCGGCTTCATAAGCAGCCACATACTCAGCTTCTGTAGTTGAGTCTGTAATGCATTTATGCTTAATGCTCCTCCAACTAACATCACTACCTCCCAAGGTAAAGAGATGACTGGACGTCGACTTCCTCGAATCTTTATCTGACATAAAGTCTAAGTCAGTGTATCCCACTGGAATTAACTCACCACCACAGTATATAAGCATGTAATCTTTAGTCATTCTCAAGTACTTAAGAATGTGCTTAACGGCTGTCCAGTGTTCTGGACCTGGATTGGATTGATATCTACTAACCATACGAACGGCAAAGCAGATATCTGGTCTAGTGCATAACATCGCATACATGAGACTTCCTATTGCCGAAGCATAGGGAATTCCTTTCATGCGATTCCTTTCCTCTTGTGTCTTTGGACACTGGTCCTTGGAGAACGCCAAACCATGCCTGAAAAGTAACAAACCTTTCTTCGAATTTTCCATAGAAAACCTAGTTAATACCTTATCGATATAAGTAGCTTGAGATAATCCCATTATCTTTCGCTTACGATCCCAAAAGAGCTTTATTCCAAGAATATAGTTTGCCTCTCCTAGATCCTTCATATCGAAAGTACTTGCTAGCCAAACCTTGACCGTTGACAATGCCGCTACATTATTTCCAATGAGTAGAATGTCGTCAACGTAAAGTACAAAAAAGCCACCACTTTTCCTTCACACTTCTTTTATACACAAGGTTCATTCAGATTCTGTATGAAACCAAACAATTTGACCGCTTGGTCAAATCAGATATTCCAACTCCTGGATGCTTGCTTAAGCCCATAAATGGACTTTTGCAACTTGATTACCAAGTTACCTTTCCGACCAGCTATGAACCCTTCTGGTTGCTGCATATAGATGTCCTCCTCAAGATTGCCATTCAAGAATGCAGTCTTGACGTCCATTTGTCAGATCTCATAATCTAGGCATGCAGCAATGGATAAGAGTATTCTGATGGACTTGAGCATGGCTACCGGCGAGAAGGCTTCCTCATAGTCAATGCCCTCCCTATAAGTATAACCCATCACCACAAGCCTAGCCTTAAAGGTCTCAACCTTTCCATCAGATCCTCTTTTCCTATTATAGGCCCACTTATAGCCAATGTGTTTAATATTGGCTGGAAGTTCGACAAGATCCCAGACCTGACTGGAATCCATAGATTCTAATTCAGCCTACATAGCTTTAACCCAATGAGTTGAATCAACATCAACCATTGCCTCTTCGTATGTGGCAGGATCAGATTCAGATTCTATGGAGAGAGCTTCAAAAACTTCTCCTAAGAACATGTATTTATCAAGCTGGCTGATAATCCTCCCACTACGACTAGGTACCGGTGCAAAAATGGTGAAGAATTGGTAATTTCTTGATTTACATCGTTATCAACTGCGGGTTGGACTGAGGGCTCTCCTTCTATCTCTCTCAGATCTATTCTTCCCTTAGGTTTATGGTTCATGATATAATCATCCTCCAAGAAAATGTCATTTGTACTAACAAACACTTCCTGTTATCTTGGGTCATAAAAATACCATCCATAAGTACCCTTTGGATACCCTACAAAATAACATACTTCTGATCTAGAATCCAACTTGCTCATCTTTACTTTCAGCACATGCGCCGGACACCCCCATATCTGGAGATGTTGCAAAGAAGGCTTGCGCTGAAACCACATCTCCCGTGGTGTCCTAGGAACAGATTTGCTTGGCAATAGATTAAGTATGTACACGGCGGTTTCCAAAGCATAAGCCCAAAGGAATAATGGCAACTCCGAATAACTCATCATCGACCTAGTCATGTCTAAAAGAGTCCAATTCCTTCTCTCCGCTACACCGTTCTGCTGAGGCGTACCAGGTGCAGTTAATTATGACAGAATCCCATTCTGTACGAGGTGATCAATAAACTCATTAGAGAGGTACTCGCCACCTTAATCAGATCGAATGGCCTTATTATGTGTTCCTAATTGCTTCTCCACTTCATCCCTAAACTCTTTGAACTTTTTAAAGGTTTCAGACTTGTGCTACATTAGGTACACATATCCATACCTAGAGTGGTCATCAGTAAATGTTATAAAATACTCATAACCACCCCATGCTCTAATATTTATTGGTCCACACACATTAGTATGAACTAATTCCAACAATGCATTAGTCCTATTGCCCTTTGCGGGAAAGGGCCTTTTGGTCATCTTACCCTCTAAACAAGACTCGCAGACCTCCATTGGTTCTAGAACCAAATCACCTAAGACCCCTTCTTTGACTAGTCTGCCAATCCTATTTAGATTGATATAGCCAAGCCTCAGATGCAAAAGCCTTATTGGATTAGCGAAAGGCTATTTTCTTTTAGATGGTATAGTTACGACTGAGTTATTAAGTTCCATACAAGAGTCTTTAGAAATATTAGGAGTAATCACATACAAGCCAGTAGTTTTAATACTAGAACATATAAAAGAACTGTTTCTTTTAATGATAACTTCTGTTCCAAAATGAAAAGAATAACCATTATTCAATAAATTTGAAACTAAAATTAAATTATATCTCATTAAAGGGACGTAAAGTGCATTTGATAAAACTATTGTCTTATTATCTTCAAATTCTAAAACTAACACTCCTATAGAAACCGTAGAAATGGTTGCGCTAGAACCTAGAGTAAGCACAAAATCCCCATCACTACATTTCTTGGTTGATCTGAACCCCTACAATGAATTACAGATATGGTTAGTCACACCAGAATCAATGCACCAAGTATTTGAAATATCCGTAATAAAACTTACTTCAATCGCATGTGATTCAATCATACCTTGAACTCTTATAGCTAAGAATTCTAGACAGTTCCTCTTCCATTGACCCTTCTCACCGCATTGGAAACACTTTTTTTTGCCTTGGCCACCTACCTTCCCTTTACCCTTACTTTTCCCTTACATTTTGCAATCTTAGGGACCGGTCCAACACTTGGACCACCAGTGCTAGCCTTCTTCTTTCCTTTCTTTCCTTTCAGCGTATATCGAGAGAAGGAAGAACTTTTCTCAACGTTCAGAATGTTGCCCCCAGGTTTGATCACCCTTTCCGCTGCCAGTAAAGAACTCATTAATTCGCTCATTGAGAAATCCATTTTATTCATATCATAATTTAGTTTAAATTGAGCGAATGACGGTGACAGCATATTGAGGATCATATCAACTTGGGTCCATGCATCAATGTTGGCACCTAGGGTCTCTAGCTCGTTCAAATAACCAATCATTTTTAAAACATGTTCATTGACTGGAGTCCCTTCCGACATCTTAGCACTCATTATTTTCTGCATGGCTACCTGTCTGGTAGGCCTGCCATGCTCCCTAAACATCTTTTTCAGGAATTCGATAATGTCACTGGCAGAATTGTTCGACTGGAATTGGTGTTGCAACACACCAGTCATTGAGGCCAGAATGTAGCAACAGGCCATTCCATTTGACTTCTTCCATTTATCGAACTCGCGTCTGGCAGCTGCCGAAGCATTGTCGCAGGTTCTTCTGGGCATGGGGTGGTGAGGATATATATGTGATCTTCCGCAATTAATACGATGTCAAGGTTTCGTTTCCATTCTGGTGGCAGCTGCAGAATGTAGTTATTTCCAGTTAACTTGTTTTGAGTGAGTATGGTGGCAAGTGGACTAAATGTAGATCCTGACATTATGATTTACTGAAAAAATCAAAAGACAAAATGAATATGGATATCAGAATTTGACAGTTTGAAATAACAGAATCCTTAAAACTCTTATTTTAAAACAAAGTCGCCGGAATATCAAAACAAAAGAGTAAAGCCTCCGTGTGGTGGTCAATACTCGATCTTTTAATTAATCATGACTTGACCACTATGCAACTCTTGCAAAACAAGTTATGACTCCCGAACCTTTTTGATCTCTAAGTTTCTGAATAATGCCCCGTGTGGGATCCGTTATCCACAAGTTAGCTAGTGTGTACCATTAACTAGGATCCAATCACAACCGCCTCAAGTAGCGCCTCCGTATGGTGGTCCCTCTAACGTCTAATTGATCCTATCCATAGGAAGTTCACATCTAGTAGCCAATGAGTAGTGTACCCTCCATATGGAATGATCGCCCCTGGCAAGGTGACACAGAATGCACTACTCATCTTACAATGAATTGTTAATGGAAGATCGTGGGTGTTATTAATAAGACCCTCTCCTACTAGATTTGATAGAAAAGGATTTTGCTTTTGAAAAAATTATTTCCACACATTACCCATAAACATCTAATGTTTACAAATGTGTTGAAACGGTTTTTGAATTTTATTTTAGAAAACTTGTTTTACGTGCATGCAAGTAGTAACAATATAATCAAATGCCAGTCACAAACCAAGCACATAAAACAAAAAACTAAAATTGAAACAAAGGCATTCATATGCCTCTATTTCCCATGGTTCTATCTCCATAGAACCTCCTTCTTGGTTTGATCTCCTCCAGCTCCATCTTCATGGACAATGGCTTGCTCCTCCATCTTCATAGATCTTCTAATTCTATTACATTGGTCATATGCTTCTTTCGAAGCTTACAATTTATCTAGAAATAGAATCAACAACAAGAAAATAAAGAAGGCTAGGGAAACCGATGCGACTTTCCTTTCCGTAGGATTGAAGTCGCAGCGCCCTTTACACATGCCTTAAAACCAAACCAATAATTAAATACAACAATCAACAAACACAAACATTGAAATACAAAATAAAATATTTGTTGATGATCGGTGCCATGGGAGATAGTGGACTAATCTTGCTGCAAAAGGGTTAGTCGTACACACATCTACGCATATATAACAAATATATGTAACTATTGGAACCCCTAATTGATTCACACAATGCATAAACTCTTTACGCACTGAATTAGAACTCAAAATAGCATCTCACTTCTCTGTCACATTTCGATCGATCGACAAAAATTGGATCGATCAAACCTTTGATCGACTGAACATAGTTCAACGATTGAACTTTCAGTTTCACAGAAAGGTTTGAAAAATTTTACAGCATAATAAAAAAAGCATATATTTTAAAAACTTTAAAACTATAAATTGAACACCTGGACAAAGAATCGCTCTCGATCGATTGAACACCATTCGATCGATTGAACAGAACCAAGGTTCATTCGATCGAAACTCGTTCGATCGCTTAAGAACAGACGAAGTTTGATCGATTGAGACTACTTCGATCATTCGAATCCATCATGCATCCAATGCAATCACATATTTGTATTATGCTGCGTAATCACTACAGAAATAGATCTGTGACGATGTAGTTTTGAAAATAGTTCTAAAATCAAAATATAAATCAAAACTAGTGTTCCAAAATGCATCTACAATTCCAAACAAGCGTGGCACTAATACCAATTAAAGGAAAAATAGTTTTAAAAGTTATTTAAAATGCGTAGTAGAAATATTTAGTTATAAAAACTTATTGGTATGCCCGGATCTACTATTCGTCAATTCCATAGATGCGTACACAAGTAGGGAACAAGAGATTATACCTCAGGTCTTGAACCCAATTCTGAATTTCTTTCTCCTAGATGGTGCAGCAGCTTCCACTAGGCTGTCTTCACTCTTATGACTCCTGCGGATGCCTGCCGGAAGGACTAGGTTGGTGGGAACCCTAATAGAGAGGAAGGAGAAGGTCTAAAAAAAGTTTCTGCAGCTTCTGACGTATGAAAACAACAAACTCCTTTTTCTGGACGCAGCTACCCTATTTATAGATTCCCAGAACCGATCTAAAGTTCAAGCGATCGAAGTGGCTTCGATCGATAGAACATTCGATCGATCGAACCACCTTCGAGCGATCGAATTTATCCAAACTTCAATCGATCGAGACAACTTTGATCAATTGAACCTATCTTGACGTCATCCTTATGTGCCTTTCTAAGCATCCTAGCGAAGGTAAGAGTGGGACCTCTTAGGCTCTTTATTATTGGATCAGACCAGTTCTTAATTCCCATGACCAAACTCTTTGATCAGCAAACTAACCAATTGATCAATTAACATTTACTCCATTATAAAACGATAACTAAACTCCAACGCAAAAGAACATATCCAAAGCGATAACTAGACTTGTATGGTGTACTAATGTCCCTCTACCTTCAGCATTCGTAATCATATTCAGGTAGTCAGATAATTGTTACTGTCAACCTGAATCATGAATACTTCTTGTATTCCTTGAGTCCCATTTGCCTCTTATGATTACCAAACATGTTGATAACTACTTATCAACAAGACTGCAGTTAATCATGTGATTGAGTCATACTCTAGTTATCTGACTACCTGAATATGATTACGAATGCTGAAGGTAAAGGGACATTAGTACACCATACAGAGTGATAAATCTCAAGCACTAGAGTGTGACTCTTAGTTAATATGCTAGTGCTTATAGTGTAGTAACTAGACTTGTATGGTGTACTAATGTCCCTCTACCATCAGTATTCATAATCATATTCAGGTAGTTGGATAACCGTTACTATCAACTTGAAAGATGATTATATCTTCCATTCCTTGAGTCTCCTTCACCTCTCATGATTACTAAACATGTGGATAACTACTTATCAACAAGACTGCAGTTCTCAGTAATCAATTTGGTGACATTCTTAAGGCAATGATTACTCTTTATCAGAGGGTAGATTCTATCTTGACAATATATGTTCACAACCTATGAACATGACGTACCTAAGGTACCCAGGTGTTGATCTTCGATAGACCTCACTGATTGGTAAGTCAAAGTAGCCCTATCCACAGTTTGTGTCCATACTCGTCTCAAGATTGAGAACACGTACCTTATACAAGTTATGAGTTCCTATCGACTATTGACAGTCTTGAATGCCAATCTTGAATGTCAATAGGAAAGCTCAGGTCTGTCAATGCACTATAAGCACTAGCATATTAACTAAGAGTCATATTCCAGTGATTGAGATTCATCACTCCATCCAATGGTAGTTAATCATGCTACAGTGTAAACCTGATGAGGTATCTAGTCTCATCATCCACTGTGATAAGTTCTAAGTATCAAAGGATAGTAATTCGTATCTCACTTGTATGTATTTCATACATACATTAATTACTTACTACTATACTTAAGGATTAACAATCATCTCATAAAAGAAACATGCATAATAAAATGTAAAGCTGATATCCATATCTTAAAATGTCAATGTCTCATACATAAAGTAATGGTTTGAGGGCACACTCCCAACAGCAATACCATCCGGGTAAAGCAAATATCATAGCCAATGCTTTAAGTTATCGACCTTGACTAGTAATCGTCGTGTTACTAATTCGAGAGTGGCAAGCATTGGAAGTTTTAGTTGAATTTGATTTTCAGCCAGTAAAAATAGCCGAAGAACAACATCTTGGATGTCTTATAGTACAATCAACTCTGATCAGCCGTATTATAGAATCATAACAAACAACGGAGCATTTGAAGCTATGGTTCGCCAAGATGTCAGCAAAGGAACCAGAGGTTTGGAGTGTTGGTATAGACGGAGCCTTATGATGTAAAGGTAGACTCTATGTACCTAATGAAGAAAATCATCAAAAAGAAATATTAGAGGAAGCACATACATCACGAATGATGATACATTCTAGAGGTACAAAGATGTATAATGACTTGAAAATGAACTTTTAGTGGGAAGGAATGAAATGAGAGGTAGCTGAGTATGTAGCTCAGTGTCTTACTTATAAACAAGTAAAGGCAGAACATCAGAAATCACCGGGACTTCTATAGCCGCTACTGATTCCCTAATAGAAATGGGAACACATAACTATGGATTTCGTGGTAAGTTTACCAAGATCTCAGCAAAACCACAACGCTATTTAGTTGATTATGGATTGACTTACGAAGACTGCATATTTTATTGCCTATAGCTTGATGTATCTAGTGGAACATTTGACCCGAATGCATCTACAACATGTTGTACGATTGCATGGTGAATCTGTTTTGATAAAGTCATATCAAGATGCGCATTTTACTATAGAGTTCTAGAAGAGTCTTCAAACAGTAATGGGAAAAACACTGAACTTGAGTTCAACTTTTCATCCACAGACAGATGGACAAACTGAACGAGTCAATCAAGTGATGGAAGACATGCTATGTGCTTGCGTTATCGATTTTAAAAGTTCTAGGGAGATGCACCTACCACTAATCAAGTTTGCCTATAACAATAGCTACCATACGAACATAGGGATGGCACCGTTTGAAGCTTTATATGGAAGGCCTTGTCGATCGCCACTATATTAGGCTAAAGTCAGAGATAATTAACTTTTTGGGCCAAAAATGGTATGAAAAACAAGCAAAAATATTCAAATCGTACGTGATAAGATGAAGACAGGTCAGACTCGACACAAGAGTTATGCTGACAAGCGACGTAAAGACTTGGAATTCGCTGTTGGAGATCACGTGCTTCTTAAGGTTTCCACCTGTTCGAGGTATCGTCAGATTTGGTTAGAAAAAAGGCAAGCTATCGCCTTGATTCATTGAGCCATTCGAGATTTTAGAGCGTGTTGGGAAAGTTGCATTTTGACATGCATTGCCATCGAAGATGTCAGGAGTACACAATGTTTTCCACATCAATATGCTAAGGAAATGTGCCCACAACCCGGAGCACGAGATCAACTTCGAAGACATTGAAGTCAACGATGATGTTACATTTAATAAAGGACCAGTGCGAATCCTAGATCATGGAATCAAGAAGCTTAGAAATAAGGAGATTTCGTTAGTAAAGATCTAGTAGAAGCATCATGATGAAGGAGAAGCTTCGTAGTTGCGAGGGTGCTAGAGTCAGAGATGCACGAGAAGTTTCTATTTTTATTTTAAATCTGCTTACTTTCAATTTTGAGGATGAAATCTTTTAATTAGTGGTGGATGATGTAATACCCTGTATTTTGGAGTGTATAATCACGAATGAGACTCTATACTAATTCCTATATACTTGTATGACCTTTACCGTTCTTGTGGTTAATTCTGTGTTCCAATCGATTGGCATTTCATCCCAATCAATTGCCACTTTTTGGATACCAATTGATTAACATATTTCCCAGTTGACTGCCATGCTGCCGACCTGAATTCATTACGTGATACTATCCCAATCGATTGCTTTTCATCCCAATTGATTGCCTTGAAATATCTGATACCAATTGATTGCCTCTGATCCCAATCAATTGCCACCTACAGAGATAAATTTTCAACTTTGCTTCGTGGTTTGACATGTGACACTTTCATTTTCTATATATATGAGTCCATTTTTGTGCCTTGGACGATTTGGGACAGTTTGAGATTGAGATATATATATATATATATCATATACACACATCCATACATATACATATATACAAACCCATATACACACGCACACACACTATTGGAGAAGAAGAGAAGAAAGAAGAAGAGAAAGAAGAGAAAGAAGAAGAGAAAGAGAAGAGACTGAAACTGAGAAACAGGGAAAAGAAGGAAAGAAAGAGGAGAGAGAAAGTGTGGCCTCCATAACCAAACACACACTGTGGATACCGGGATTCCACCGCTTTGTTTGCTTTTGAAACTTGTTTGATTTTGATCAGAGAAAGAGAAAAGGGTCTGTTGAAAACAGATACAGAGTCGCCACTTGGTCTTTAGGGAACCAAGAAACCTAAATTTGACTCACCCAAACGGATAAAGGGCACCGGCCCTTCATAACCAAAGAACTTGGCTCGGGGTTTTGGTACGAGAGAGGAAGGAGCCTTTGTCGCGACTAAAATACCCTCAACTCGCCCCGTCTTTCGACGGGCCTCAATTAGCATCCAAATAATCATCTTATACTACGTTTGGTTTGACAAATAATACTATGATAGTATATTACATCACATAAGAAAATTTGAAAATGGAAGATCTAAAGATAAGATATCATTCATAAGATCTAAGCCAAATATCACACAATGCAAAGTGAAAGATCACATAAATAAACCTAGGAAAAATCGTCTAATCGTGTATCAAATAAATCAAGACTTCCTAATCTAAAGGGGGACATGAATTGTTATTGAAACAAATAAACAAAGAAATCAAAATATGCTTAGCAGGCTAGTATGATGCATGTTAATCTTTCAGAAAAGAAGACCTCTCAATCCCCGGGATGGATGAGAAAGGATGATTAGATCGGGGGAAGCATGAACGTGTGATCAAGTTCATTCCTTATAATCTTCTTAGATTAGGAGCCATGAAGGCCCCAAATCTTGCATGGATGCAATGTATGTATCTAGAATGTGCCAAGGTTGTAGTGTGCTTTGTGTTCATGGATTCCTAGAATGACTTAGAAGTCTATAGTGTGTATGAATGAATGAATGAAATCATCATGCGATATGTACAAATGTAGTATGAACTACTTCCTAAAATATGAACTAATTTGGAAGGCATATAAGCATCAAATCAAAGAATGAAAGTTAAAAGGTGCTTGCTGTGAATAGTGGACAGAACAGTAACATGATCTTGTAAAAATGGAAAAGAGGGGTTAGGAATGTTTTCAATGCATGAATTTTTATGGAAATCTTCCTTATTGTGTCTAGAACACAAAACAAAAAGCCAATCTTTAATAACTATCACAGATTGAGAGAAATCATATGAACAACAGAGGTCACTCAGAATCAGAGTCCGTACTGTCGACTGAAATGTTGAAAAATCATACAAAATGAAAACGAGTGATCTAGAGGCCCATTTTATACAGAAAGTTCCCTATGACATTGAAGTGTAAGGGAAAAATAATTTGGGATCACCCCTTTTGGAAAATATGTCTGAAAAAGAAGTTAGAAGTTAGTCAAGCTGCTGTGACAGCAGAGACAGAATGTTTGGAAGGAATGTTTGGGTCCAAATGGACCATTTTCAAGTACTTCCAAGTCAAACCAAAAATCATGGGTGTTCTCCAATGAGTTAGGAAGACTTTCCAAGTGGCCTTGCATATATATGTTGAGTATTGAGTTCTAGAGAAATCTTTGAACTTTGAACTCAGCTCACTCACTGTTTTGACTCACTGTTTTGAAGATTTTGGGGAAAATAAGGTTTTCTTTCTTGAAATCAAAATGAGAGGGATTGAGGGGGGTTTTGAAATAGAGGTTTCGAAAGTGTATTTTCAATACTCAATAAAGATTACAGCCACTTAAAATGCCAACATTCAACTCATCATCAAGAACCTCCAAGATTGTTGGAGAGACTTATTTTTATTTTGAACATAACTTCAAGAATACCTTGGAGGTATTGAAGTTATGATCATCATCTATCCAACATGTTTTTGAGGTTAAGAGCTACTATCCATAAGGATTCACTCACCTCAAACTTCATGTCATCACTTAGATGATGATGAAGTAGTAAGTAAATAAAGAAAATAAAAAAGAAATGAGGTGAGAAGAGATGAACATTATATAAACAAGCAAGCAAATAGATAGCAATCAATAGATGATTTTCATGATGTATAGAACTTGTAGCATGGTGTTTCACTCATATGTAATGACATTGGACATGGAAGAAGCTTCCACTCTCTTAAATGCTCACTAAAATGGTGGTTGGGTGTATTGAATGTTGAAGTAAATAGAAGTAATGAGGTAAAAACAAAGTTTAGAACTCACTTTTTGTTTTGAAAATCAAAGAAGAAAACTTCTTTTCTCTCTACTCTAACCTTATCTCTACAATTTTCTCTCCCAAACTTTTTCTAAACTTGCATTTGACTCCCCTCAAAATGAAGACCGATGGGGGGTTTATATAGGCCAACTTGGGGTGGTTTTGGGGTTTTAGAAGTATTCCAATTGGTCCCAAACATTTGAAATCATGAAACTACGTCGTTTTGGTTTTAAAATAATCAAAATGGGACCACAAAAGAAATTACAAAAACTCACTGTTCTGGGGGAGAGTGCCGCGGAGGCACTGGGCCAGTGCTGCGGCGGTAGTGGGCCAGTGCCGCGGCGGCACTGCTCCTCCGTCGTCCAGATAATGCTGTTTAGGCCCCCTGAGGTTCCGGTATTCGCGAAAAGGCCCTATTTTGTCTGAAATTCACAGAAAATGCGTATGAACTCCAAACCGAGGTTGTGATATACCGTTGGAAAGGTAATGGAGTCTACTTTACATAAAAAATAGTTTGGGGATAAGTCACTTTGAAAAGTTTAGCGGTATTCGTGATAAAAGCCGATTTGATCGCCTTTTTTCACCTTCGGAAATTCAAAATAAATTCGTTTTAAATCCAGGAATTATGTGCGATATACCGTTGGAAAGCTATTAACCTCTAGTATCCATGAAAAATATTTGAAAATTATTTCGGTGCCCCGATTCCAAAGTCAAATCTTGGTCAAACTGGTCAAACCCGGGATTCCCGGGAAGTTCTGGGAACCTCCGGGAGCTCCCAGGAGCCGACGTTTTCGCTCGATTCTCTTTTAAAACTCATTTTAATACTTTTCTAATGATTCTGGTGAATTCGGACGATTTTGGTCAAACTTGGTCAAACTCTGGTCAAACCTGGTCAAACCTTGGTCAAACCGATCAACGGGGACTTTCGGGGAACTTCCGGGACTTCCGGGGGTCTCTGGGAGCTAACGATTTCTTTCGGTTCTACTTAAAAACTCATTTAATCATTTTTCTTACGACATAGCATGTTTTTAGAACTTTGGGACCAAATCTGGGAGTATTCGGGCTTTCAGGGGCATTTTGGTCAATCTGAGCATTCTGAGAGATAGAGCTGACTTCCAGGAGTCCTTTTGAGTCTTTTACGATCATTGTGAACCACCAAGCTATGGGTCTCCTAAATTTGATAGCCGACAAAATGGGGTGTCTACAGTTTGCCCCTCTTTGGCAGGAACTTGCGAGGCAACACATGTCACAAGCGAGTGCCAAAGTTTTGAGGAGACATGACTTTTTGGAGCCTACAGATTTAGGATAAAAAGCGTTATAAAAGATGCAATGATGCTGAGGCTAGTGCTGGTCGCACTCTGCGTAAGCTGCCTACGTATCCCAAGGGGAATCAGACCAGGACGTAGTTCGGGGCGCAAAGGAATGAATCACACATGTACACACGCAACAACCAAGCGGATGCTATGCTATGAGGATGGTATGCAATGCGTGGATGTGATGCGAGTTGTGTTATGAATCCTATTATGCCTATTGTATGATCCTAGTATGCTGTAGGGTGTGCCACACCGAGTGGGCTGGTGTCGTGCTGGTGCTTCTGACTATGATGCAGTTATTGACCCGAATAGGGATACCAAGATTTTAGAAGGCTCTGAGTCTAGGGGCAAACTTCTGAATTTTGGGAAGTGTGCTTCGTAAGAGAACGTAATTGGGTGTGGGGTCTCAGAGGACTATAATCGAAGACGCCTTTTGGCAAATAACCGATGGACACGGGAGCCCTGGAAATTAAGAGACGGACACAGAAGTCAAGGGATGATCATGAAATCCTGAGATGTCACGTGATGAACATGGAAGCCCCATAGCATATTTTGAATGAGAGCGACGACGATTAATGAACTGACGATGTTTGAATCGAGATGATGAGTCGATAATGGACTACTGTGATCGAACTGACGGTGTATGAATCTGCTGAAGATTAATCTGACTCTGCTAGGGATGAAGCGACTCTTTCTGGGATCTCTCTTCAACTGCTTCTTTTGATCGAAATTTGATTTCATCAAGATCTTTTGGTGCTCAATCCAAAATGGCCGGTCGGGGCCTCCGGGAGCTGGTATCTTTCCGCTTCTGTCCTCGGGGGATGATGCGGGGTTCTCAGGGAATCTCTTTTCTTGATCGGGAACCAGGACCCATCTCTGAATCTCTCACGGTTGATCAAAATGTGTCGACGCTCAATCCAAGAGGGCCGGTCGGGGCCTCCGGGAGCTGGTATCTTTCCGCTTCTGTCCTCGGGGATTGATGCGGGGTTCTCGGGGAATCTCTTTTCTTGATCGGGAACCAGGACCCATCTCTGAATCTCTCACGGTTGATCAAATCTTGCGGTGCTCAATCCAAGAGGGCCGGTCGGGGCCTCCGGGAGCTGGTATCTTTCCGCTTCTGTCCTCGGGGGATGATGCGGGGTTCGCGACGAATCTCTTTTCTTGGTCGGGAACCAGGACCCATCTCTGAATCTCTCACGGTTGATCAAAATGTGTCGACGCTCAATCAAAAAGGGCCGGTCGGGGCCTCCGGGAGCTGGTATCTTTCCGCTTCTGTCCTCGGGGGATGATGCGGGGTTCTCGGGGAATCTCTTTTCTATTTTTTGGTGCCTTGGCCAAAATCCAGGATTCGTTCTTGGAATTCTCGTGTTTGATAAAAAATTACGACGGTTGTTCTAAAATAGCCGATTTGGGTCCTCGGGAGTTAATTTTTCCCAGTTTCTGCCTGCTGGAGGTAGTTCTGACTACTTTTATCCTGCTTGGGGTAAAACCTTACAAATCTTGATCGAAATGGGCCACTAGGGCTGATCGGGGCCAAAAATAGGCTGAAAAAGGCCAAAACGGGTCAAAATGGAGCGAAACGGAGCAAAACGGAGCAAAGTGGGGCCCGCGGGGAGCAGTACCGCAGCGGCAGTTGGCCAGTGCTGCGGCGGCACTGGGTGGCTAGACTCGATCTTTGTATATTTCGGGTTTTTGAGCTTTTGAAGCTCATTCTCGGCCATTTTGGGGTGTTTTTGGAGCCAAAAATCACCAAAACGCAGCTTGTGCGCGCTCAGGTGAGTAATCCTACCCCGTAGTTGGTGTTTTGGTTTGCTCAATTTTGCAAGAAAAAATTTTAACTTTGACTTCCATTTTCTTTGTAGATCCATGGCTTCGAGCTCGAGGAGACCGTCTAAGAAGGCCAAGGAACGGATGAAAGCCGAGATGCAAACCCCGGACTTGCTTTTACGGGACCCCCAACATCATCTTTCGGCCGCGGCTCTAGCAAGCTTGGTATGTGAAACCTTCGACATTTTAGGACTATTTCCAAGTATTGTGCTAATTTTGTGAGCCGTAGTGTGCACCTAGAGATTGTTAGAAGTTCGATTTGTGCTCAAATGTTGATTTTGCGAATTTGGACCTCGGGTCGTGAATAGTGATTTTGTGCATCGCTTTTGTCGTCTCTCGTATGTGCAGGTGCCGGAAGTAGCTTTAAAGGGCCACGGTAGCCTCGCTCATGCTTTCTTGTGGTATACTCAACTCTCGCCCACCGTCAAGAGGATGGTCGATGACGCCAGGTTCGGAGGCTTTGTCCGTCTGGTTTCGAAGAGCAGCAATGATTTGGCACACTTTTATGCTTTGACTGAGAGGTGATGGGACACCACCAATACTTTCCACCTGCCGTTCGGCGAGATGACCATGACGCCCTTCGACTTCTCTATGATTACTGCTTTGAGGGTAGGCGGGAAACGCCTGCTTCTGGATTATTTTTATAAGATCGACCCTGAGGCCGTAGAGATGTTGATTGGGGTTGTTCCCCCCAATTTAGAGAGGCACTAGTTTTCTTGTGGTTGGCTTTACCAGGCTTATGGCAGAGGGAATCATAACCTGAACAATTCCCAGCTTTTGAGGGTGTATCTTCTATATGTCCTTGGCTGCTCGATCTTTGCGACGCGGAACGACCGGGTGAACTTGAGACTTCTTTCTTGCCTAGCGACCATCGATGAGATCCCTTCTTACGACTGGGGCGGTGCTGCCTTGGCCTATCTTTACAAGCACATGGGTGAGGTTTCCCGAGGTGATTTTAAATCGATAGGGGGATTTTGGCGAGCTTGGGAGGTATGTGCTGCATCTTGCTTTATATTCTGACTTTTCAGTTTCTGTACTTTTTTTTATTTTCTCCCTTGTCTGTGCAGCTTTGGAGCTTTGAGTACTTGAAGATGTTGGCTCCCTCCCCTGCGGATGAATCAGGCGAAGACGAGGATGGCATGGCTCCTGTGCCTTTGTTCCCACGAGGCTTGAGATGGCGGAGGGATGTTGTCGGGGTGAAGAGTGGGGCCCACCGGATTGTTTTGTTCAGAAACTTCCTAACCGGACTGACGGCTGCTAATGTTGATTGGACGCTTTGGGAGCGCGTTGCCTATGCCGCCCTGAGGAGATACAAGCGGTCAAACCTCTTTCCTCTTGCCGACTTTTGATGGAGAGTACCGAGTGCAGGCAGTGGTTCCTTGGTGAGCGAGTGTCTCGACAGGTGGTTGGTGGTTTCAGGTATCGGGTCCCTCATAATCCCCCTGCGATGGATGCTAGTGACCTTTCTGGTGATGCTCTGCTGGCGGCCTTGGCTGGCACCGATGTTTGGGACCATTTTCTCTCTGAGACCGGTTACGAGGCTTACCGTGGTCGTTTCCTGATGCCCAACTTCCCACTCCTGGAGGTGAGTTTTATGTTTTTGTTTTTATCCATTGCCTATGTTTTTGATTTATCTTTTCTTAACTTGTTTTGTGCCTACAGCTCCGCGAGATGTATAGGAGATAGGCTCCTCCGGCTTCCGATCCTATCCCTCCCTGGGATTGGACCGTCAACGTTCTAGGCGCTGATGGCACTCCCCAAGTGATGGAGGTGCCGTGAGTCACATGTGGGTACCCTACTCAGCCAGCGGGCGTCCTCAATGTTCCTTGGAGTTACGCTGAGGAGGGTCACGCCTTGGCGGCTAGCCTATGGTCCTTGGTCCTCACACGAGACCACCGGGTATGTTTCTAATCTTGCGCTCCTTAAAGTTATGAGGTTCTAACCCTGGATTTTACCTTTGACAGATGGATGGCATGCGGCAGTTTGCTGCCAATCAGATGGCGTCATTGGTAGGTTTCCGTCTTGACTCTATTTTTGTATTTTTTTTGTTGTTTTCCTACTGATTACCTTTATTTTATTGGTGTGTGCAGTACCGTGGAGGCGGAGCTGGCTCATCGAGGACCGGTCCGAGGTGCAGAGGTGGTAGGAGGAGACCGTAGCCGACATACACTCCGGGCGGTCCGACAGAGGACGAAGAAGAGGAGGACTGAGGCCCCCCCCCCTCCCCCAAGCGGGAATTTTATTCTATTTTCTTTTTATGTTTTCGATCGGGTTGTACTGGTGATGCGACTATTTGGACAGTGTAGGATGATGTGTGGAATAGTTTGTGACCTTTGACAAATTATTATGATGTTTTGCCTTTTAGGCCGGATAGCTTCCGGTTTGGAGGCGCGGTTGTGTGCTTGTTTTAGTTGATGATGATACATGTGCACTGTGATTGTTGGGTGTTATTGCGATGGACAGTTTTGTAATAGTGAGTGTTTTTGCCTTGCAGGTGGGATAGTCCATGAAACGGGGAGGTGCTGCCAAAATTTCAAATTTTCCTAGAGCCGTGACCGAAAACATGGCTTTGTATGATCCCGCTCAACTCACGGCTTGGCTGAACATCACGGATGGTGTGGAGCAGATCAACCTCTTTAGCTACGGCTTGACCGAGCTATTCTCTCTTTGCCAGATGACCCTGAACACTGAGTTCTTGCGCGCTGCTATTGCTCACTGGGACCCGGTGAACCATGTCTTCAATTTCTATGGCTTGGAGATATGCCCCTTGTTTGAGGAGTTCTGTGCCATCCTTGGCTATGATTCTGATTTGGACCTGATTCTCCCTTCTGTTGATACCCTCAGTCCTACGCGAGGCTTGGCTGAGTATCTGAATTGTTCTATCACTATTTTCCGCCGGCTGCTTCAAGGTGAGGTTCTTGACATTGCTTCCATAATTGCTCGATATGCCAGTCCTGGGAATCCCAGCGTGTATGATGCTACTCGTGGGGCTGCTCTGATTCTGTGTATGACTTCACACTTCTTGTTTTCGAGCGCTTCTAGCAACTTAGTGCATGTATGTCTCGGGCTGAAGGCAGGTAAGAACCCCATGGCCATGGTTTTGGCCGAGACCCTGAATGGTTTGGATCGCGCTTCAAGTCAGGGAATGCTTCTACTTTCTGGGGCACCTCTGGTGTTACAGGCTTGGCTCTACGAGCGTCTTCAGTTATGGACCGGTAATGTGCCGCCAGTTTATTTTCGCAGAGCTGTGCTTCATACTCATTTTACTTCTGCTGATTGGGTGGGTATGATGGGTGCCTTATCTGAGGCTGACATTTGCTGGATCGTGAGGCGTTGGGGCCTTTATGCTGTGACCACTAGTCTTGGGGATTTTCAGAGGGTGTGGCTGATGGGACTGAGAGAGACCTCCTTCTATCATCCTCGTCGATTGGCCAGACAGTATGGGCAAGTTCAAGAGGTCCCCCGGGGGTTTACTGAGAGGGTCTTTGCTTCCAGAGTCAGAGCCACTACCATTGCTGCTTTCATCAGGGACTGGGCCAGCCGAGCAAAGGCCTATTTCTAAAGACCTTTGAAGAAATAAAAGACACAAAGATAAAACTAGACCTGACTGATTCTGTTCATTCCTCCCAGTGTCTTTGAACATGTGTGATTGCTTTTCGAAAGACTTTTATTTTTTTATCTTTCCTGCTTATGTAATATTCAGAGTTTTTTTATCGGTGAACCTTGGTTACTTTGGGAATCTCATTCTATGTATTTTAGCTTTAAAAACATTTTATAATCGAGATTTCAACTAGATGTTGCTTTTGGTACTTGTTTGGGCATGCTAGGACGATTAGAGGCGAATGAGGCGGGTGGCCGAAGTTTGCCCCTAGTTTGGGATATGTATGGTTGTGAGGCAAACGAGGTAGATGACCGACGTTTGCCCCTAGTCTAGAAGAGGTTCAGGCGAACGAGGCGAGTTGCCGAGTTTGCCCCTAGTGTGGAGGGTTATTTCGGGGTTATGGTAAGGACGACGACTTTATTCTCTCAAATGCTCATAACTTTTGCCTAGGCACCAGTGAGGTGACCTAGCGAGCTCTTTCCTCTCTTTTGTTATTGCTCACCTTGGATTTAGCTCTAACTTTTGCCTAGGCGTCCTTTCGGATTTTCAACCTAGCGAACCATCCTTTTTTTTTTTCTTTTTTTTGAAAGTCTCCCTACGTACCCCCGAGCGAGGATCAGGTCCAACGTAGTTCGGGCCAAAGCTTGAAAGAAATTGGGCTATTTTTTGTGGGTGGGGCGACCGAACCGATGTGGTTGCCTACGTATCCCCGAGTGGGAATCAGGTCGAGCGTAGTTCAGGGCAAGGCTTGAAAGAAAAGGTTATTGAATAGTCAAGCATAGTACTTTTTGAGACGATCCATGTTGATTGGTTCTTTGAATTCGACACCATCGAGGTCCATGAGATAAGTTGCTCCTCCGGAAAGAACAGTCTTGACGATGTAAGGGCCGACCCATTTAGGTTTAAACTTCCCACGGGGATCAAAAATCGGAGCTCGCAACTCCTTAAGGACAAGGTCACCTTTGACAATCTTCCTCGGACGAACCTTTTTGTTGAAAGCACGGGCTATCCTCTTTTGATAGATTCGAACATGGTCGACTGCCGCTAGGTGCTTTTCATCTATGAGGGCCAATTCTTCATACCTTTCCCTCAACCAATCTGATTCTGAAATTTCACACTCTGCCATCACGCGTAGGGACGGTAATTCTATCTCGACGGAAGTATCGCTTCCATCCCATACGCTAGTGAGTAAGGAGTTGCTCCTGTGGACGTCCTTATCGAGGTTCTGTATCCCCAAAGTGCGAACGGTAGCTTTTCATGCCAGTCTTTGTAAGTATCGGCTGATTTCTGCAGTATGGCCTTAACATTCTTGTTTACAGCTTCGACTGCCCCATTAGTTTGTGGTCTGTACGGTGATGACTTATGATAAGTGATTTTGTATTCCTCGAATAGATCCCTGACTTCTGCCTTGAAATGACTTCCGTTATCCGAAGTAATCTCATGGGGAACTCCATAATGGCAGATGAGATTTCTCTTGATGAATTTGGCCACTTCCTTGGCTCCTGACTTGGTGTAGGATGCAGCTTCTACCCATTTTGTGAAGTAGTCTATGGCCACCAGAATGTACCGATTTCCATTTGAAGATTTTGGAATGATTTTACCGATAATATCGATTCCCCAGGTGGAGAATGGCCAAGGTGAGGTCATGCTGTATAGAAGGGATGGTGGTGCATGCATCATGTTTGCCTGGATCTGGCACTTGTGACACTTTCTCACGTATTCACAACAATCTTTCTCCAATGTTGTCCAGTAGTACCCTTGTCTTACAATTTTCTTGGCCAACATGTGACCGTTCATGTGCGGGCCTCATACCCCCTCGTGTATTTCCTCCATCATTCTTCTGGAACTTTTCCCAAACAAGCAAGTCAGGTTGTGACCGTTGTATCCTTTCTTCAACAGTTTTCCACCGCAAATGATGAATTGCGCTGCGAATCTTTGAATGACCCTTTTGTCTTTTTCGGTAGATTCTTGGGGGTACGTTCCATTTTCTATGAAGTTCCAGACATCCTGATACCACGGTGTTTCATTCTCTTCTACTTCGATTGCGGCGATCATATTGAACGAAGGCTCGTACCTTTGCTCAATTACCAAAGGCATCATCCTGACTCCCACAGGAATTTTGATCATGGAGGCTAAGGTAGCCAACGAATCAGCTAGCTGGTTCTCTTCCTTAGGCAAGTAGAAGAACGTTATGCTCTTAAAGTGCTTCTTGAGTCCATCGAGATGGTCATGGTAGGGCTTCAACCTCTCTTCCTTCACCTTCCATTCCCCTCTGGCTTGTGACACGATGAGATTTGAATCTCCGAAGACATCTAGCTTTTGAATTCTCAATTCTATGGCCGCTTCCATCCCCAGAATGCACGCTTCATATTCAGCAGTGTTGTTGGTGGAGTTATAATTGAGCTTGACTGCCAGTGGGGTGTGGTCCCCATTTGGTGATACTAGAATTATTCCTACTCCGTAGCCTTTCATGTTGGCTGCTCCATCAAAGTACAACTTCCATTGTTCTTCCTTGATTTCCATGATATTTTCGTCCGGGAATGGGAAGTCTCCACTTTCTTCGGAGTCAATGGCGTGTTCCGCAAGATGCTCAGCCACGGTTCTCCCTTTTACCGATTTGCTTGTAACATACTTGATATCAAATTCGGATAGTAGAAGTAACCAACGGGATATACGACCGGTCAGGGTGGGTTTTTCGAGGAGGTATTTTAGAGGATCCATGCGGGATATGAGCACAACCGGGAAGGCTAGCATGTAGTGCCTTAGTCGGCGGGTACACCAAACCAAGGCCCAACGTGTTTTTTCGAGGGTAGAGTAGTTGAGATTATACCCAGTCATCCTCTTGTTGAGGTAATATATGGCTTTTTTGGAGTGGCTCTCTTCTCCTTCTTGGGCCAGCATGCAACCCATGGCATTTTCGGAGACGGATAGGTAAAGGAATAAGGGCTTATGAGGCGTTGGTGGTGAAAGGACAGGCAGATTTTGAAGGTAAGCTTTTATTTTATCGAAAGCGGCTTGGCATTGGTCATCCCATTGGAACTTCTCCCCTTTTCCCAATAATCGGAACAGAGGATCGCATGTAGTTGTAAGCTTGGAAATGAAGCGGCTGATAAATTGGATTCTTCCGAGAAACCCCCTAACTTCTTTTTCATTTCGTGGTGGTGTCATTTCTAGGATTGCCTTGATCTTGGAGGGATCCACCTCTATCCCCCTTTGTGTGATGAGGAAACCCAGAAGTTTACCGGAGGTCACACCGAAAGTGCATTTCTTTGGATTCAACCTCATCTTGTACTTACGCAACCTTTCAAAAAACTTTTCCAGTGCCACTAGGTGTCCTTCTCTATCCTTGGACTTCACGATCATGTCGTCTACGTATACTTCTACTTCCTTGTGAATCATGTCATGCAGCAGAGTGGTGGCAGCTCTTTGGTAGGTTGCCCCAGCATTCTTGAGTCCGAAAGGCATTACTCTATAACAGTAGGTCCCCCAGGGGGTGGTGAACGTCGTCTTTTCCCGATCTTCTAGCGCCATAAGAATCTGATTATACCCTGAGAAACCATCCATGAATGATAGTAGCTCATGTCCTGCGGTGTTATCTACCAAAACGTCAATGTGGGGAAGCGGGAAGTCATCCTTGGGACTGGCCTTGTTTAGATCATGGAAGTCGACGCACACACGAACTTTTCCATCCTTCTTCGGGACTGGTACGATATTGGCAACCCATTCCGAATATTCAGTGACAATGATGAATCCTGCCTTGAATTGGTTCTCCACTTCTTCCTTAACCTTGAGTGCCCACTCCGGCCTCATGCGCCTCAGTTTCTGCTTGACAGGTTTAGAATTAGGGAGGAGGGGAATATGATGTTGGACAATGTCGGGATCGACCCCAGACATGTCTTCGTAAGACCAAGCGAAAACATCTTTGAATTCTTTTAGCAAGAGGGTTAATTTTTCTTTTTCTTCTTTATTAAGAGTTGAGCCAATTTGCACAATTTGGGGATTATCTGTTTCACCTAGGTTAACTGATAAAGTATCTTCGATTATTTCATAAGTAGGTGGTTTTTCAATTAGTTGCTTAAGTTCAATTGGGAGATCCTCGGAGGGATCTGTGCATTCACAAGTATTAGACACAGAGGAGTAAGCAGAATCGTCTTTCATTTCATTCATGATAGGTGAAGTGATTACATTGGACAGTGGTGGGCTTACAGTAGCCGACTCTGGTACAGACTCGATAATCGGCAGTACGGACTCTGGGGAAACAGGGGATAGGGACACACAGACAGATGACTCTACAGCCTGGTTGCTCAGACCCTCCTCAGTTGGCTTGATCTGATCATCTTGGCTCTTAGCCCTCTTTTCTTCCTTCTTCTCAGCGGATTCCTCCCACATTTTCTCGATGGCTTCAGTGTCAAGGTATTTCAACCAGTCTTCCTCCGAGGTTTTCTCAATTTCTTCGGGATAGAACGGATCTTGATATGGAGGCCTCTAGCAGTCAGTGAAGATTTCAAGTCCGGGGTGCCTTTTCCCGGTGATTTAATGGATCCAGGGTTCAGGGAACCCGAAGTAAGGGAAGTCATCCCCCTCTTTGATGAATTGTCCATTCAAGGTCTTGCGGTATGGTGGGAGACCCCTTACCCTTTTCTTCCATGGCCTCTGTAGCTCGATGTCTTCTTCAGTGGGCTCGTATCCTAGCCCAAAAGTACCTTGCTGTCCTTTGATCTGAGGGAACTCTCGAATCCCTTGCTGGCGTCGGCCCAATCCCATTCCAGGGAAGTAGTTCATTTTGCGAACGATGTTGACAACCGCAGAGTGGATCTCAGGGAACCTGTCTTCATCATTGATCATGTGGACTTCTTTCATGAAGAATCCCCCAATTTCTCCTTCTTCTAACTCAGGTATTTGGATTTCAAAGACGGGAGCGTAGTTCGGGAAAGCTTCATTACCCCAACTATTACCGAGGATGATTTTCACTTCCTTCTCATGGATATACTTGATCATTTGATGCACAGTGGACGATACGGCTTTGTTGACATGCAACCAGGGCCTTCCGATCAGCAAGTTGAAAGAGGCAGGTATGTCCATGACTTGAAAGACTTCGGTGCTCACCAAAGATCCTACCCGGATTTGGAGAGAAACGGTTCCCATTACATTTCTCCTGGTGTTATCGTAGGCTCTCGCATATTGCACAGATGGTGTGATGTCAAGGACATTGACCCCCAAGGCGGTGGCAGTCCTTAGGGCACATACATTTAAAGCAGAGCCCGTATCGACTAGACAGAACGACACCTGTTGTCCCTTACATCCCACGGTGATATACAATGCCTTGTTATGTGCGGATCCTTCTGGTGGCAGGTCCTCATCAGAAAATGTAATGATTGGGTCGGAGGTAAGTGCGCCCAAGAAGGCCACCATGTCCTCCGGTGCAGTGTCGATAGGGACTTCAATTCCGGCCAAGGCATTCAACACGGCTTGCCTATGCTTATAGGATGTTACCATGATGTCCCACATCGAGAGACGCGCTTGGGTCTTCTTTAGCTGCTTTATCAACTCGTTATCTTCTTCAATGATCTCATCCATTTTACCCTTTCCCTTGTCTTTAACTGGACCCTTCTCGATGACTTCAGTAGTAGGCTGCAGAGGTTGGTAGTGACGGCCTGACCTGGTCAGATGATCAATTTCAGCAGGAGTAGGCCCTTCTACAGTCCCATCCTTTTTGAACCAATCACAATCCGTTCCCACAAATGGTTTCTCCGGCTCGTCCTAGATAGAAGCATCACTTTCGTTATTGGGATCATACCATTTGAGGTCTACCGCCCCCAGATCGTGCTCTTCCAGAAAGAACAAGTCTTGCTCATCGTCTAGCTGTTGCTGCCACTCGTCATTCTCCCCTTTAATCAGATGAATTCCCACAGAATCCGGGATGTCAATGAAAGGCAAGGGTTGTCCTAGGGGGGTGATATAAGTAGCAGGGTTGAAGGATACAGGGTTGGACTCAACGAGGTTGACATTTTGGTGGTTTGGTAGAGGATTTTGGGTGATATGGGGCTGCTTTGGTGGTGGTTCGATGATGTTCTGGTCAATGAGGTCTTGAATGTCATGGCGGAGGCGCACGTAATCATCAGTGTTGTGGCCCGGGGCTTGGTGGTAGGTGCACCGTTTGGACATATCGCAGTTTGGTGGGAGAGGGGTGTTTCAGGGTTGGAGTAGTTGGAGATGGCCCTTTTTGAGGAGGCAGTCTAAAGCTGAGGAGAGAGAGATTTCTAACTTGGCAAAGTTGCGAGGGGGCTTTTTCTGGAAGGGGCGATTGGAGGGGTTTGCCTGGCTAGAGGGTTGGTACGGCCTAAGAGGGTATGCCACGGGTTGGCTGCTAAGGGCATTGACATCCGGGGGATTCCGGGAGTAGTTAGGCCTTCTGGACTGACTCGGGGGCTCTTCCTTTTTTATCTTTCCTTCTCTGATAGCGTCTTCAATCCGGGTTCCGACTTCAAACAACTCCTCAAAGGTGGAGATGGATTGGTAGAATAATTTCTCATGGTAGAGGGACTGCAGATTCCGGATGAGCATCCTTACCTGTTCTTTGTCAATCGGCCGGTGGGTCATTTTGGCTACCTTGTTCCTCCATCTGCTCAGAAATGCAGCGAAGGATTCATTGTGGTTTTGTCGGGTTGTTTCCAAGTCCCTGATGGTGACATCCAACTCTTGATTGTAGGAGTAATGATTGACGAAGACTCGAACGATGTCTTCCCAGGCCCGGGTTTTGGAGGCTTCCAAGGTTAGGAACCACGATAGTGCAGACTTTGCAAGAGTTTGCGGGAACAACATCGCAATGTGTTCGTGGGTACAACCCATGGAC
Organism: Hydrangea macrophylla; assembly: GCA_033977485.1. Taxonomy (NCBI): domain Eukaryota; kingdom Viridiplantae; phylum Streptophyta; class Magnoliopsida; order Cornales; family Hydrangeaceae; genus Hydrangea; species Hydrangea macrophylla. Next base: position 110,470,061 of record CM066994.1, on the reverse strand, counting down.
TGGAAGATACTCATACATAGCTTCACATAACTTTTCGGATTCCCAGTTCCGTCAAAACGGTCGGTGGCAGGCATCTTGAAATTCTTTGGCAGTTTTAGCTTGACAGGCTCGAAGAGGCCTTCCAGGTCTAGCATGTAATCATCGACCCCTTTGCTTTTTCTCAGTACGCTTTCTAGCTTGTCGACCTTGTCCATTTTCTCTTGGAGCTTTTTCTCGTACGCGAACGGTGGGACCCCTTAAAACCAGTCTTCTTCCCCATTATTCTCAGGTGGGGGTGGTTCAAACTCCGGTGGTGGGAACCCGGGCAGAGGTTGCGGCCGCCGCTGCTTCAATTCTTCCATGAACTTCAGAACTTGGGCTAGGCTGTCGGACTGCTGGCTTATGGTCTCTCCCAATTCAGTAACCTTGTTTTCCAACTCTTCCCTATTCATGCTGAAGTAAGCTGTTGGACTGATTCTGATCAATCGATTATTCGAACTCCTGACCCACGAAGAGGACCCTGACTGCTGACCTTGGGAATCTATACTAACCTGACAGATTTTGAGAGGACTAGATAAGATCTTGACAGTGGTGACTTTAGACAGACAAAGATAGTGATGTGGACCGACTCGAGACAGTGCGTGCAGATTGATGGGGAATGGTGCATGCAAATGGGACAAGCATGCAGATGTAAGCCCTAATCTATATGATGCTTCTATTTCTAACAGATAGCAGTTAAGCAAATAAGGTCCTAACCATACAAGTGTGCTAACCTTACTTTCCAGTATGACCACCAAGGGATAACAGGGATTTCTGGGATACTTCGGGTAATTTTGGACAGAGTTTCTAGGAGAAATTGGTTAATGTGGTTATATCTGGGATATCTGGACAGAGTTTCTGGGAGAAACTGGTTAATATGGTTATTTCTGGGATATCTGGACAGAGTTTCTGGGAGAAACTGGTTAATATGGTTATTTCTGGGGCATCTGGACAGAGTTTCTGGGAGAAACTGGTTAATATGGTTATATCTGGGATATCTGGACAGAGTTTCTGGGAGAAACTGGTTAATATGGTCATATCTGGGATATCTGGACAGAGTTTCTGGAAGAAATTGGTTAATATGGTTATATCTGGGATATCTGGACAGAGTTTCTGGGAGAAACATGTTAACATATGGTGATAGTGATCATACTGTCTAGCAGGTTTTCATACTCCTATGCCTTAGGACCGATAAATAAGGTTTGCAGTGTATATCTTTGTGAGCATGGAGCAGACATCCTTGTCATGGTGCCTAGGCAGGTCAACTCAATGTAATCACATGTGAGTGATTGCCTTGGGAATCATAAGAAAGAGGTTCGGTTCTATGCCACATAAGCATCTACACCGCTCAGGTAATCCCATCAGGGCATACAACAGTTATATCACATTATCCTATCTGAAAAGATAAATGAACAGTCCTATGAAAGGTTCTACCGAAATCTATATGCAAAGGCTGGGATTAGTCAAAGAGGGTCCGTTGACGAGAGTTCCAATATACCGTCAGAGAGATAGTACAGAGGTTTTACTCTTTTTGATATACCTTGGAAGGTACAGTATCAACGGTGACTTGTGCCCTGGCACAGCAAGACCTGAACAATGTCAGCGCCGCGTTTCAGACACATTCGGAGGGGAAAAATGCAAGAGTGCAATGCGGTGAACCAAACACAGTAAAAAGATGATTTTAAGGATGCTTCTTATGAGTCAAACCTCTATATTATTTTGTTTTAAAATAAAAATACCCAGCAGAGTCGCCAAATTGTGGATACCGGGATTCCACCGCTTTGTTTGCTTTTGAAACTTGTTTGATTTTGATCAGAGAAAGAGAAAAGGGTCTGTTGAAAACAGATACAGAGTCGCCACTTGGTCTTTAGGGAACCAAGAAACCCAAATTTGACTCACCCAAACGGATAAAGGGCACCGGCCCTTCATAACCAAAGAACTTGGCTCGGGGTTTTGGTACGAGAGAGGAATGAGCCTTTGTCGCGACTAAAACACCCTCAACTCGCCCCGTCTTTTGACGAGCCTCAATTAGCATCCAAATAATCATCTTATACTACGTTTGGTTCGACAAATAATACTATGATAGTATATTACATCACATAAGAAAATTTGAAAATGGAAGATCTAAAGATAAGATATCATTCATAAGATCTAAGCCAAATATCACACAATGCAAAGTGAAAGATCACACAAATAAACCTAGGAAAAATCGTCTAATCGTGTATCAAATAAATCAAGACTTCCTAATCTAAAGGGGGACATGAATTGTTATTGAAACAAATAAACAAAGAAATCAAAATATGCTTAGCAGGCTAGTATGATGCATGTTAATCTTTGAGAAAAGAAGACCTCTCAATCCCCGGGATGGATGAGAAAGGATGATTAGATCGGGGGAAGCATGAACGTGTGATCAAGTTCATTCCTTATAATCTTCTTAGATTAGGAGCCATGAAGGCCCCAAATTTTGCATGGATGCAATGTATGTATCTAGAATGTGCCAAGGTTGTAGTGTGCTTTGTGTTCATGGATTCCTAGAATGACTTAGAAGTCTATAGTGTGTATGAATGAATGAATGAAATAATCATGGGATATGTACAAATGTAGTATGAACTACTTCCTAAAATATGAACTAATTTGGAAGGCATATAAGCATCAAATCAAAGAATGAAAGTTAAAAGGTGCTTGCTTTGAATAGTGGACAGAACAGTAACATGATCTTGTAAGAATGAAAAAGAGGGGTTAGGAATGTTTTCAATGCATGATTTTTTATTTAGATCTTCCTTATTATGTCTAGAACACAACCCAAAAAGCCAATCTTTATCAACTATTACAGATTGAGAGAAATCATATGAACAACAGAGGTCACTCAGAAACAGAGTCCATACTGTCGACCGAAATGTTGAAAAATCTTAGAAAATGAAAACGAGTGATCTAGAGGCCCATTTTATACAGCAAGTTCCCTAAGACATTGAAGTGTAAGGGAAAAATAATTTGGGACCACCCCTTTTGGAAAATACCTCTGAAAAAGAAGTTGGAAATTAGTCAAGCTGCTGTGACAGCAGAGGCAGAATGTTTGGAAGGAATGTTTGGGTCCAAATGGACCATTTTCAAGTACTTCCAAGTCAAACCAAAACTCATGGGTGTTCTCCAATGAGTTAGGAAGACTTTCCAAGTGGCCTTGCATATATATGTTGAGTATTGAGTTCTAGAGAAATCTTTGAACTTTGAACTCAGCTCACTCACTGTTTTGACTCACTGTTTTGAAGATTTTGGGGGAAAATAAGGTTTTCTTTCTTGAAATCAAAATGAGAGGGATTGAGGGGGGTTTTGAAATAGAGGTTTTGAAAGTGTATTTTCAATACTCAATAAAGATTACAACCACTTAAAATGCCAACATTCAACTCATCATCAAGAACCTCCAAGATTGTTGGAGAGACTTATTTTTATTTTGAACATAACTTCAAGAATACCTTGGAGGTATTGAAGTTATGATCATCATCTATCCAACATGTTTTTGAGGTTAAGAGCTACTATCCATAAGGATTCACTCACCTCAAACTTCATGTCATCACTTAGATGATGATGAACTAGTAAGTAAATAAAGAAAATAAAAAAGAAATGAGGTGATAAGAGATGAACATTATATAAACAAGCAAGAAAATAGATAGCAATCAATAGATGATATTCATGATGTATAGAACTTGTAGCATGGTGTTTCACTCATATGTAATGACATTGGACATGGAAGAAGCTTCCACTCTCTTAAATGCTCACTAAAATGGTGGTTGGGTGTATTGAATGTTGAAGTAAATAGAAGTAATGAGGTAAAAACAAAGTTTAGAACTCACTTTTGTTTTGAAAATCAAAGAAGAAAGCTTCTTTTCTCTCTACTCTAATCAAAGAAGAAAATCAAATGTTGGGGTGGTTTTGGGGTTTTAGAAGTATTCCCATTGGTCCCAAACATCTCAAATCATGAAACTACGTCGTTTTGGTTTTAAAATAATCAAAATGGGACCACAAAAGAAATTACAAAAACTCACTGTTCTGGGGGAGAGTGTCGTGGTGGCACTGGGCCAGTGCCGCGGTGGCAGTGGACCAGTGTCGCGGCGGCAGTGGGCCAGTGCCGCGGCGGCACTGCTCCTCCCTCGTCCAGATAATGCTGTTTAGGCCCCCTGAGGTTCCAGTATTCGCGAAAAGGCCCTATTTCGTCCGAAATTCACAGAAAATGCGTATGAACTCCAAACTGAGGTTGTGATATACCGTTGGAAAGGTAATGGAGTCTACTTTACATAAAAAATAGTTTGGAGATAGGTGACTTTGAAAAGTTTAGCGGTATTCGTGATAAAAGCCGATTTGATCGCCTTTTTTCACCTTCGGAAATTCAAAATAAATTCGTTTTAAATCCAGGAATTATGTGCGATATACCGTTGGAAAGCTATTGACCTCTAGTATCCATGAAAAATATTTGAAAATTGTTTCGGTGCCCCGATTCCAAAGTCAAATCTTGGTCAAACTGGTCAAACCCGGGATTCCCGAGAAGTTCTGGGAACCTCCGGGAGCTCCCAAGAGCCGACGTTTTTGCTCGATTCTCTTTTAAAACTCATTTTAATACTTTTTCTAATGATTCCGGTGAATTCGGACGATTTCGGTCAAACTTGGTCAAACTCTGGTCAAACCTGGTCAAACCTTGGTCAAACCGATCAACGGGGACTTTCGGGGAACTTCCGGGACTTCTGGGGGTCTCTGGGAGCTGACGATTTCTTCCGGTTTTACTTAAAAACTCATTTTATCATTTTTCTTACTACATAGCATGTTTTCAGAACTTCGGGACCAAATCTGGGAGTCTTCGGGCTTTCAAGGGCATTTTGGTCTATCTGAGCATTCTGAGAGATAGAGCTGACTTCCAGGAGTCCTTTTGAGTCTTTTACGATCATTGTGAACCACCAAGCTATGGGTCTCCTAAATCTGATAGCCGACAACATGGGGTGTCTACACACACCCAAACACACCCTTAGGTGAGTTTTAACTCACTTGGTACCTTTCATCCTTTTATATGATTGTTTATGAGTTTATAAGAAGATTATACGTAACAAACACGTCCTTAAGACGTGTAGATATGCTGTTTTATAATTTTACTAGAGAAGACGAAGTCCCAATCATTTGAACTTTTCCCAATCGATTAACATCAGTCAGGACCCAAACGATTGGAAAACTCGATTGCCATTATTTTTAACCCAATTGATTGCCAAAGTTTTCAATCGATTATCATTGTTTTGGATCCAATCGATTGCCTTTTTCCTCAATCGATTGTTACAATTTTTATCCCAGTCGATTGGCACTTCCAGAATATGGATAGTTCCTCTTGTTTGTTATAATAAGGGTTTGGTTGTTTGAATGTTGATTCTGACTTCCGTTATGAGATTACGAGTTGATCAGGGATAATGTAATACCAAAGAATAGAATGGTTATGATAAATAGAATGATGTTATGACATTAGATATTATGTCGTTCATGATGAGTTTAAAATTCGTCTTATTTCAATCAGAGTAGGTAGGCCACATGGGAATAGCATGTAATCATTAGTAGTACAACGATAAGAAAGTTTGGAGAGAATTGACGGGGATGAGCTTTGGTTGATCATATGTCCTTAAAAGCGGTGGGCTGAGCACATGTCCTTAAGAGCAGTGGACTGGACCAATTGGCTCTAAGATAGCTGGTAATCCAATCATACGTCTTTAAAAGCGGTGGACTGAGATTACTGGTAGTTATCAATAAGTCATGGCAATAGAACTGATGTGTCTTTGCCCGAGGCATTAAATCCCTGACATACAGTGGATTGTACATATGTTCTTAAAAGCGGGGATGGACTGACTTGGTATCTATGACTTGCGGTGTACGTAGTAGATGATCTCTATAACTTATAGTGTTATGCGGGTAGATGGCATCTATGACTTGCGGTGACACGGTAGATAGAGCATTGGGGTATCCAGGAGTATTCTAATCAAGTCAGTGTCTCTTGAGTCAGTATCGATAAGTCTTCAGTTAATAAGACATGGGTTTGAGTAATGACGTTTGGATATAGATAAAGATACTATTGTATAACTATATCTTATTCATCTCATAACTTGTTATTACTTATATAACTGGTACCTTGTTAGTTTATATTCACTCAGCTCTCGGTAAGCTGACGGCCGTTATTGCCTGATCATTCCCTGTCCAGACTACCATGTTCCTAACCTTGCAGGTGACGATCACTACCAGGATGGTTATTATGTGGAGGAAGGCTATGCCAACGATGTGCCAGGGAAAAGAGGCGAGGATAGACAAAACTATTACGCTGATGACGACGTTTACGCCAGTTGAAGAACTAGATAGTTATTAGTTTTATTTTTGTTGAACTTTGTTATAAATGGGTACTTGGGCATATGTTTCTTTCAGACTTGTTATATTCCTATAGCGCACTCTGATGATTTGTAATAGCTAGAACTTTTGTAATATATTTAGTTTGATATTATTGTTGTTCTTATTGCTTCTAGTTAACTAGTATTGTGTGATGTGGACAATTAGTGACATTCACCCTCATTCCCTATGGATCTAAAAAAGAATTTATTTTTCTCTATGCTACTCGGGGGCATGACATGTTGTTAAGTTGTTTGTAATCAGTGCATAATCGCCATAAGTTATCCTTCTTTTTAACTAAAAGTACAGGAGATGCAGAAGGACCATTACTGGGGCCAATAACTCTTGTTTAGAACATTTCCTTAACTTGCTTCTCAACTTCTGCCTTCTAAAAAATGTGGATATCTGCTAGGTCTAGCATTCATAGGTGGCTGCCCTTCTAATAAAGGAATATGATGATCAAATGCTCTGTTTGGGGGAAGCCCCTTGGGTTCTTTAAATACAAAGGAAAATTGTTGCAGTAATTGATCAATTGATGGAGGTAATTCTGACTTAGTAGAGTCTTCTGTGGTGATGGAATAAAGTTGGTTGGCCACCATTCTTTCATTGATGCTCCATAATCTTCCCATAGTTTCACCTTTAATAAGTTTCATGGTAGCCTTCTATGTATGTCCCCTCAGTAACCTATTTCCCCCTTCTTCTTAATTTGATGAGCAAATTATCAAAATCAAACATAATAGGTCCATTTTCTTTCATTCATTGAACTCCAAGCACCATATAACACCCCCTAAATGGAAGTAATTTGACATCAGATTCAAATTTATGTCCTTGAGCTTCCCAAATGAATGAGAATATCTAAAAGAACTATATCATTCTTTCACCATTTGTTACTGATCTTGTCAGAATCAAGATATAAAAAGTGTACTTTACTTTTCTAAAGATTTGTAGTAGTGAAAGTAAAGGTCGAACCCACAGAGATTGAATTCTACGCACTTTAATTTTTAAAACCTAAATTTAGTTAATTAAGAAAAACAGATTTTGGATTTAATTTGAATTAAATTAATAACGATAAAAGTAAATCTAAATTATGAAAGTAATTAAATATTTATTTTTATAATAAGTTTAAGGAACCTAGGATTGCAAATCCACCACTAGCTTCATAATAAGGGTATTTACGAATTACTTTAACTTATTAAGTTGGATGATAATGGGGAATTGTAGCTACAAGCCCAATTCCCCCGTCAAGAAAATAACTATGGTTCAAGCACCAACATAATCCATCTTCGGTTAGCACAAATTATCCCACACTAAACTAGGGTTGTAGTATAATCCGTCTAATCTAGGCATGGACTATTCGGATACTTGATAGCACAATTCAATTTAAGCACCATTACATGTAAATAATCTAAACAAGCACAACAAGTATAGATCATTGAGCACACTACCATCAAAATAGATCTAAGACAAGAGTAAACTTTGAAAGTAACGATTTAATCAATAAAAGCAAGATTTATTTATAAAAATCCTCGGAACATGTAACTGTCATCCATACATAATAAAACTAAAATAAAAACATAAAATACACCCTATTACTTGGCCAGGGTATCATTGAAACCCTAGATCTAGAGTCTAGTTGTCCATAGAAGCGGTAGATGGCAAGTAGTTGATGGAGGAGGCCATGGAAATCCTTGGTCTTCTTCTTCTTCTCCTTGTTTCCCTCCCTTCAATGGCTGAAAGTGTAGTTGTATATTGTGTGTATAACAATTGTCAACCCCTAAATTGAAGTAAAATAGGGTATATATAGATTTATAACATGTTTTGGAAGCTTTCCTAATCCAATTCACACTAAAACTGCTGTATTTAGCTTCCCAGACGTAATTAGGCAGTTTCGTTTGCGTAGGAGTCTTCATTACACTAAAATACACGTATTTGATTTTTACACAGGTTGTGCGAGCGGGCCACGCGAGCGCAATATTGGGATGTTGCACGAGCGGGTTGCGCGAGCGATTTTTGGTCTTCCGCGCGAGCGAAGTTCCTTTTTCAGCTTCTTTCTTCCTGCTTTTTCTACCTATTTAACTTGGATTAGTGTTTTCTTCCAAAACCTGCTCTAAAACGGAAAATGAATTAAAAATACATAAAAATAGGATAAAATATGCTAACAAATGTGAATTAAGACATGTAATTAGGATCTGTTCTCTCCCGATCACACCCCCAAACCTACATTTTGCTAGTTCTCGAGCAAAAAGAAAATAAAACTACTAATAAAAATCTATTCCTAATCCATTTTCGTATGGATGACGATTGCACTTAGCTTGTGCAACAAGCCTTTTAAACCCCTAGGTGTCCCCAGTCAGACAAGTAAAGTCTCGTGAGGGTTATCGTCAACAAGTCACCCACAACCATCTTTATTAACTTATCAATTTAAAAACTTTTATTAAAAAAAAGAACATAATATTCAATACTCCTTCATCATATAACAAAGATTTGAAATAGAATAACGAACATAAAGAAATATAATGAAACATCCACCTAAATCATGAAAAACAATCCCAAGCACATGCATCGTATAAATCAATAGAGTTCCTCATACAATTGCACATGTGTGATATGGTAGTCAAATAAACACGCGCATGTCATGAACTTGGAATATACTTCGGATAACCAATTAACTATGTCTCGACTACGAATCTCACAATGTTAATTACACTCTAAAATGAAACACTCAGAAACAGGTGTAATTTTTCTAAAATATGTGAGTAAAGGAAATATATTTTCAAAACAAGAAATGCTCACATATGACTCGAAAAAGACGCATGACACGAAAGAGCAGTAGTCTCATGGATAGGATGCCAACAATCAAGAAAAATTACTCATTACCATGTTTTAATCCCCCTCCCATCGTTTACATATCCAAACCATGTTTCATAGGATCAAATAGGACTTTTCAAAGGTTGTAATGTGGCTCGGGCAATGAAAAAGGATAGAAGGATTCATTAGGTAGTTTTAGAATGGCATTGTAAGGCATGTTCGATTTCTTTCATTTTTTCCTCCACCAACTTCATCATTTCATTCTCTTCTTTTCATTCTTTTCAATTTTTTCTCCTTCTGTTTCTTTTTCTTTTTTCTTTTTTTTTCAACCTTATTCTTTTTTTTCTTTTTCTTTTTCTTTTCTTTTTCTCTATTCTTTTCCTCTTCGTTGCTTTTGAAACAAATATTCATTGAATACCAAGGCAACCACCCCAAACATCATCTTATCTTCTTTTTCTTCTCAATCACACATCGCCTTAACACTACTAAAAGTTGATCAATCTTTCAGGGGTAAACTCCAAGTTGGCCAAATTGGAGCAAAAATAGGATAATGGTAATTAAAGAAAAAAAAACGGCATTTTAATGGCTCAAAAGGCGAACTAAGGACATTTATCATTTATCGGTTGGTAATAAACAAAGAAGGCCTAAAATCATGTCCTAGGGTTATTTGGTTCTTCAACATTTACGACGGAAGATTATTTAGCATGGTAGCAAATATTTTAACTTGACTATCAACCAAGACAAGAATAATGAGACTAAACACAATGTATTTATAACCCTCTAAAAAGAAAAGATAGGCTCAAAAGCTCATCGGGTTTAGTCTCCACCATGTGTTATCTAGAAATCCGAATCATATTATAGTTCACATCAAACATGTATTCAAGCGACCACGTGCAGTGCATAGGTTTGTGTGCAAATCTATGATATAAAACTACGATTCGAATGATACATGACCTAAATTGTCATATCATGACTTCAGCAAATATTTAATCACATCTTCTCTCGTTTACCATTCTATAACAATCTAAGTTACATAACAAGATGTATTGACTAGAGATTGCAAAACCGTAGGTGACATCGTTTATTTAAGCACAAGCATCGAATATTTTTTTAAAATTTTATGTATATAATAATGTGCATGTGAGTGCATACCCCCAAACCTAAACCTTTCATTGTCCCCAATGAAATAATAAAATGAAAGAACAGAGAGTACGTAAGGAAGGAAAGACGATACCTCGATCTTGACACTCACAAACAGGTGAACTCAAAGGAATATGTCAATAAAGTTCAATGTTACGTGTTACTTCTTGATAAAAGACGAACAAAGAAAATAATAAAAGCAGCTAAAAGAACTATAACTAAACTAAACGTGTAACACCCGTACCCGGAGAACGGGTTAATTACTATGTTAATATGCATTAATTAATATAATTAGTGTATAAAATGAATTAAGGGGAGGCTTGGACTCGCCCGTGGAAAAGGTGTTCAGAGAAAAGGACACCAATTGGAAAAGTCCCCAGTGAGGAGGGACAGGTTTGGAAGTGGGACCCAGTGAAGGGCCCGAATAAAAATATGTGAATTTTATGTGATTAAATGCATTTATATGATTACATGATTATTTGTTTAAATGCTTTCATATTATATGATGATATATGTTTAGCATTTGGTATTAGTTTGGACACCCAAATAAGGGTATAATTGAAATAGATTTAAATTGGTAGGTACGATAGCAACTTCACAAAATATATGGGACCCATACGAAACTTAGACAAACACTCATTAGATAATTGGGTAGTTAATGGAATGTTTGGGGGATTTCATAATAAGAACTTAATAAGTTTCGGGGGTGTAATTGAAAGAATGGCTAAATTTAGGCTTGGACACATCAACACATCTTGCATGTGTGTGTCATGACATAGGAGAGTCTCATATTGCTGAATTAAGAAGAAAAGAAAAGAGAGCTCGGAGAGAGAAACGGAGACGGACCGTCACCGACGACGTTTTTCGCCGTTCCGTCGCCGCCGTTTGCCGGATTAACGATCCGAGACCACTTTTGGACTCGTGGAGGTAAGAGGATCACATGCACGTAATTTGTTTTCATTTTCGGCAACGTTTTTCCGGTAACCGTTCTTGATAGTCGATTTTTGTTGTACCAAAACCATGTAGGATTTACTTTGGGTAAGAATTGAGCAAGATTTGTGAAGGAATTCTTCATTTCTAGCTTGAATTTGGGTAGATCTTGCTAAGGTGAGTTTTCTAGCCTAAAGAATGGTTGTGTTTAACTATGTTCAAGGCATCAATGATGTAGAGATATATAGAATGATCTTATTGTGTTGATTATTCATGTTTAGAAAGCATGTAGTTGCTAAATTGTGAATTGCATGTTAGCTTTGTGAAGAATTTATGTGCCTACATGTTTATGTGCTTATATGTTTATGTGGTATTCAATGAGCACCGGGAAAATGATTCATGGTTGGGAGTAATAAGGGTGGTGAAGAGGAAGAATCCGAGAAAGACGGAAGTCCAAGGAATAGAAGTGGCCACGGGACCAAGGGAGGTCCCGGGTCTGAATGAATCATTGAACCGGTGACTCGGCGATTACAAAGATATGATTTATGTGTTTATTGTTGCATTGCACATGTTTAAACATTAAGCCATGTTTAGAATTCTCACTAAGCGTAATGCTTAAGAAAACCGTTTTCTGTTTCTGTTGTGGTAAATAACAACCACCGCAGGTACAGAGCAATATCCGGAGAGGAAGTGACGTGCTCGGGATTGGGGAAGAGATTTGGGTCTTGTAAATATGTTTATAATGTGTAATGTAGTGTAACTTGTGGGTTAGTATCCTTGACTTGTGAGTTGAAGACTTGACTCGTGGTTGTATCCATAGAGTTAGGTTTGGAATTCTACGACTCATGTGTTTAATGTAAATTGGGGAAACTTATGTAAATTTCTATGTGAAAGTTGTAGGTTGTATGTTTGGATCATTCCGGCAAGTCCGGATACATGGGTGGTAGATTTTGATCAAGTTTCTTTTGTAAATGAATGTTTTGTGAGGTTTGATCTTCTTGTTAGAAGGTTCATGTATATGGTTGCTTGAGAATGGTTTTGGTATGGTTTTCTAATGTTTTATGTTGTTGGCTTTAGCTTGGATTCATTTCCAACATGGTTTTATGAGACTTAGTTTTTGCCAAAGGTTTAACTTCAACAAAACTTGTTTTGAACTCAAAAGAATTTGTATTCATGGTGGGTGTAATTCAATTATGAGTATGTGTATGTTACACCATGTTTAGGAATGTATTTGAAAAGTTTCTTGAGGTTGGGAAATGGTTCTGGATGTGTCCATGAGGTTTAGTTAGGTTTTAGGTGTGTTGGGACTGATTAAACAGGGGTTTTGTTGTCAAAAAAGACTTCTGCAGGAACCGGATCGATCCGGGCCTCGAGTGGATCGATCCGGAGCTTCTGGAGGAGCCAGAGATGACATTCTGTCAAAACTGGATCGATCCGGTTTTGGGCGGATCGATCCGCAGGTCCAGATTCAGCACTGTTAGCTTTTACGGAAACGGACATAACTCTCTCTAGAAAACTCGGATTCGCGCGCCGTTTTTTGCGTTGGAACCGGGACTCAAAGACCTATCTTTTGGTATAAAATTTTATATACCTTATTAATTACCATTTTACCCTTGGGGCCTATTTTGTAACAATAGAGTTGTTTAATGTGGTTAAATACATGTGATTCTTAGTAATTCGAATGGTTCTTTGCTAATTAATGTATGTGGACTCTTGTAGCATTGTTACACGTGTCCAAATCCGCACGAGGTGGGTTGGGGTGTGACAGTTTTTGGTATCAGAGCAATAGTTAGAGCCTTTGGGGACGAGAGACGTATACGACGCGTAGTGTGCACACAACAACACGTAGTTGCATAAATATACATACACGTTTACTTAGCATGCTTTTAAATATTGATTAGCATGTCGTGTATTTCTTAAAAGTAACGTGCATGTGTGTACCACATGTGGGTGCCAGGCATAATGTCTGGAGGTGACACCTCAAACCGAATGGAACGGGTTGAAAGAGCAATCGAAGGGTTGGTACGAGTAGCGGAAACTCATGTGGTCGAAGAGAGACCGGTACAACCGAATCCGAATCCGAGGGAAGACATTGTTACTATTTCAAAATTCCACAAACAAAAACCGACCATATTCCGCGGGGAAGCAGATCCAATGAAGGCGAATTTTTGGATCTCAGATATGGAGAAAATCTTCAGGGTTCTACCGTGTACAGAGGAACAAAAGGTGTTGTTTGCGGCCGATACCCTGAAGGACGAAGCACAATATTGGTGGCGTACTAAGTTGGGTCCGGGGCAACCGACAACGTGGGATCAATTCCTTGAAATATTTAATGAGCAATACTTCTCGGAATCGTTTGGTGATCAGAAGGCTCAAGAATTCATGGAGTTAGTGCAAGGGGGAAAGTCAGTGCGTGAATATTCAACACAATTTACAAGTTTGGAAAGGTTTGCCGGGGATATCATAACAACCGAGAAAGTGAAGGCAAGAAAGTTTGTAGCGGGACTCCGGGGAGATATTCGAGGGCGAGTGACCGTATTCCGACCAGAGACTTATGCTAAGGCATTGGATATTGCTTCTATTGCTGAGAGAGACCTTGGGTATACCTCAAATATGCCACCACCACCAAATCAACAAGGTAAACGGTCGGGATCAAGTCAGTTCAGTGGTCAGGGGAGTGCAAAAAGGCAGAGTTCAGGAGGATCATCAGTTAGTATCAGTAGTGGTTCGAGTGGAAATAAGCCGAGGTGTCAGACATGTCAGAAATTTCATTGGGGCCGATGCAATCAACTTCCAAATCCAATCATTTGCAATGTTTGCCGACAACCGGGGCACATCGCCAGGAACTGTCCGAATCAGAATTTAGATATGAGGGGTCGATGCTTCACTTGTAAGGAATTGGGACATCAAGCTAAGGATTGTCCAACCAAGCGTCAGGGAGCTTCTGGTTTCGGTTCATACGCGGCTAGTGCTATTACACCGAGACCTACTCAACAACCTCCGAGGAGAGAGCAGCGGGAGGCAAGATCGTATCATCTTAGGCCGGGAGAGACCGCTTCTGCCGATACCGTTGTTTGAGGTATGGTTTCCATTTGCTCACACCTAGCAAATGTACTCATAGATTCGGGATCCACACACTCGTTCGTATCACATCACTTTGCTAAGTATCTAGATAAGCCCTTAGAGTTTCTGGATTATGATTTATCTGTTGCAATACCATTAGGGGTTCCGTTGATTAGTTCAGGAGTGTTTAGAAACTGTGAGATAAATATAGGTGATAAAAGTTTAACAGTCGATTTAGTACCGTTAATCGTTCAGCACTTTGATGTTATATTAGGTATGGATTGGTTAGCGGCAAACTATGCAAATATCGATTGTAATAACAAAGGGGTCATATTTCGTATTCCGAATCAAGATACGTTCTATTTCCAAGGCAAGGGTGTTGTGTCACCGCCGTATATAGTGTCAGCTATTGAAGCATGTCATTTGTTGAAGAAAGGTTGTCGGGGGTTTTTGTGTAGTATACTGGATACTAGGGGTAATGGTTTAAAACTTGAAGATATTCCGATAGTTAGAGAATTTTTGGATGTGTTTCTAGAAGAATTACCCAGTGTGTTAATTGATCAAGAAATTGAGTTTGGTATCGATGTTATGCCGGGAACTCAACCAATTTCACGATCACCATATCGAATGGCACCAGTTGAGTTGAAATAGTTGAAGATACAGTTGCAAGAGTTGCTAGACAAAGGTTTTATCCGGCCGAGTATATCCCCGTGGGGTACACCGGTATTATTTGTGAAAAAGAAGGACGGTACAATGCGAATGTGCATTGACTACCGGGAGATCAACAAGGTAACCATCAAGAACAAATACCCATTGCCACGCATCGATGACTTATTCGATCAACTTCAAGGGGCTCAGGTATTTTCAAAGGTAGACTTGAGATCGGGATACCACCAATTGAAAGTCAAAGCAGAGGATGTAGAGGAGACTGCCTTTAGGACTCGCTACGGGCACTATGAATTTCTAGTGATGCCGTTTGGGGTTACTAATGCGCCTGTCGCCTTCATGGATTTGATGAACCGTGTGTTCAAATCGTACTTGGATGAATTCGTGATAGTATTCATTGATGACATTCTCATTTACTCAAAGAATTCAGAGGAGCATGAACAACATTTGAGACTAGTCTTACAGCGACTTCGAGAGAAACAATTGTTTGGAAAATTGAAGAAAAGCGAGTTTTGGTTAACAAGTGTCACTTTTCTAGGGCACGTGATTTCTAAAGAGGGTATTTCTGTTGACCCACTGAAGATTGAAGCCGTTCTGAATTGGTCAAGACCGACAAATGTATCTGAGATTCGAAGTTTCTTGGGGTTAGCCGGATATTATAGAAGATTTGTTAAAGACTTCTCTAGAATCGCAACTCCAATGACGAAGCTGATGAGAAAGGATGTACCATTTGAGTGGAACAAAGAATGTGAAGATTGTTTTGTAGCATTGAAGAAAAAGTTGACTACGGCACCAATACTTACAATTCCAACAGGTACTAGGAATTTCAGAATTTATAGCGATGCTTCGCACCAAGGCTTGGGATGTGTGTTAACTCAAGGTGACAAAGTGATAGCTTATGCTTCACGACAATTGAGATCTCACGAGAAAAATTACCCGACACATGACTTGGAGTTAGCGGCGGTAATCTTCGCCCTGAAAATTTGGAGACATTATCTATACGGGGAAACTTGTGAAATCTTCACCGATCACAAAAGTTTGAAATATCTGTTCACTCAGAGGGATCTTAACATGAGACAAAGAAGGTGGTTGGAACTTATGAAAGACTACGACTTGAAGATTCAATATCACCCGAGAAAAGCAAATGTAGTTGCCGATGCTTTGAGCCGAAAATTGTCAGAAAACTTTGTTTATGCCTTAACCGGACAGGAAAGGTTGGTGAAAGAATTTGAACAATTAAAACTTGAAGTGGTTCCCAGAATTGAAGGTGGGTTAATGGCTGCAATTATGGCACAACCAAGTCTTGTTGGTGAGATAAAGCCTAATCAACTACTGGATCCAGATTTCAAGAAGATTGTGGATGAATTACCTGAAGGTAAAAGGCCAGAATTTAGTTTCCACGATGGTGTCTTAAAGTATATCAATCGCTTATGTGTACCTAAAGTTGGAGATTTGAGAAATAAAGTTATGGAGAAGCTCACAACACCAGATATTCGATACATCCAGGAAGTACCAAAATGTACCGAGACTTGCGAGAAATTTACTGGTGGAGTGGTATGAAGCGAGAAGTCGCAGAATTTGTATCTAAATGCATGACTTGTTAAAAGGTGAAACTGGAACATCAACGACCCGGAGGAGAACTACACCCGTTAGAGATACCGGAGTGGAAATGGGAACATATTACAATGGATTTCGTATCGGGATTTCCAAAATCTACAAAATCGAATGATAGCATTTGGATTATTGTTGACCGGTTGACTAAGTCAGCCCATTTCTTACCCATCAAGACCAAGGATCCATCAAAGCTTGCAGAGATTTATATTAGAGAGATTATACGGCTTCATGGAGCACCGGTTTCGATAGTGTCGGACTGTGATACTCGGTTTGTATCAAGGTTTTGGGAGAGTTTACAGAAAGCTATGGGAACATCTTTACATTTCAGTACCGCTTTTCATCCCCAGACTGATGGTCAATCCGAGAGGGTGATTCAGATTTTGGAGGATATGTTGAGGGTATGTGTTATGGATTTTAAAGCTGATTGGGAATCTCATTTGCCGTTGATTGAATTTTCTTACAACAACAGCTTTCAAACTAGTATTGGAATGGCACCTTATGAGGCACTGTATGGTAGGAAGTGTAGATCGCCGGTTTGTTGGACAGAAGTTGGTGAAAAACAACTTTTGGGGCCAGAGATAGTTCAAATTACTACCGATAAGATTCGATTGATTAAACAGCGGTTACGAACGGCTTAAAGTCGTTATAAAAGTTATGCGGATACGGGTAGAAGACCGTTAGAGTTTGAGGTGGGTGACTATGTGTTTTTGAAAGTATCGCCTTCGAAAGGCATAGCACGTTTTGGTAAGCGAGGTAAGCTCAGTCCGAGGTATGTTGGGCCATATTTGATTCTTAATCGGGTGGGACCGTTAGCTTATCGGTTGGAATTGCCACAAGAATTGGCGAACGTTCATAATGTGTTCCACGAGTCAATGCTTCGACGATATGTGCCGGATTCGAAACATGTTATCGTTCCGGAACCGTTAGAAATTCGGGAAGATTTGACCTATGTAGAGCATCCAGTACAAATTCTTGATAAGAAGAATCAAGTCTTGAGAACCAAGGTGATTCCACTTGTTATGGTCCAATGGCGAAGCCATTCAATCGAGGAGGCCACTTGGGAGCGAGAGGATGAGATTGGAGCAAAGTACCCGCACTTATTCGACACCTGAGGTAAGAGTAAGTTTGGGGACCAAACTCCCTTTTAGGGAGGGAGAAATGTAACACCCGTACCCGGAGAACGGGTTAATTACTATGTTAATATGCATTAATTAATATAATTAGTGTATAAAATGAATTAAGGGGAGGCTTGGACTCGCCCGTGGAAAAGGTGTTCAGAGAAAAGGACACCAATTGGAAAAGTCCCCAGTGAGGAGGGACAAGTTTGGAAGTGGGACCCAGTGAAGGGCCCGAATAAAAATATGTTAATTTTATGTGATTAAATGCATTTATATGATTACATGATTATTTGTTTAAATGCTTTCATATTATATGATGATATATGTTTAGCATTTGATATTAGTTTGGACACCCAAATAAGGGTATAATTGAAAAAGATTTAAATTGGTAGGTACGATAGCAACTTCACAAAATATATGGGACCCATACGAAACTTAGACAAACACTCATTAGATAATTGGGTAGTTAATGGAATGTTTGGGGGATTTCATAATAAGAACTTAATAAGTTTCGGGGGTGTAATTGAAAGAATGGCTAAATTTAGGCTTGGACACATCAACACATCTTGCATGTGTGTGTCATGACATAGGAGAGTCTCATATTGCTGAATTAAGAAGAAAAGAGAAGAGAGCTCGGAGAGAGAAACGGAGACGGACCGTCACCGACGACGTTTTTCGCCGTTCCGTCGCCGCCGTTTTCCGGATTAACGATCCGAGACCACTTTTGGACTCGTGGAGGTAAGAGGATCACATGCACGTAATTTGTTTTCATTTTCGGCAACGTTTTTCCGGTAACCGTTCTTGATAGTCGATGTTTGTTGTACCAAAACCATGTAGGATTTACTTTGGGTAAGAATTGAGCAAGATTTGTGAAGGAATTCTTCATTTCTAGCTTGAATTTGGGTAGAACTTGCTAAGGTGAGTTTTCTAGCCTAAAGAATGGTTGTGTTTAACTATGTTCAAGGCATCAATGATGTAGAGATATATAGAATGATCTTATTGTGTTGATTATTCATGTTTAGAAAGCATGTAGTTGCTAAATTGTGAATTGCATGTTAGCTTTGTGAAGAATTTATGTGCCTACATGTTTATGTGCTTATATGTTTATGTGGTATTCAATGAGCACCGGGAAAATGATTCATGGTTGGGAGTAATAAGGGTGGTGAAGAGGAAGAATCCGAGAAAGACGGAAGTCCAAGGAATAGAAGTGGCCACGGGACCAAGGGAGGTCCCGGGTCTGAATGAATCATTGAACCGGTGACTCGGCGATTACAAAGATATGATTTATGTGTTTATTGTTTCATTGCACATGTTTAAACATTCATCCATGTTTAGAATTCTCACTAAGCGTAATGCTTAAGAAAACCGTTTTCTGTTTCTGTTGTGGTAAATAACAACCACCGCAGGTACAGAGCAATATCCGGAGAGGAAGTGACGTGCTCGGGATTGGGGAAGAGATTTGGGTCTTGTAAATATGTTTATAATGTGTAATGTAGTGTAACTTGTGGGTTAGTATCCTTGACTTGTGAGTTGAAGACTTGACTCGTGGTTGTATCCATAGAGTTAGGTTTGGAATTCTATGACTCATGTGTTTAATGTAAATTGGGGAAACTTATGTAAATTTCTATGTGAAAGTTGTAGGTTGTATGTTTGGATCATTCCGGCAAGTCCGGATACATAGGTGGTAGATTTTGGTCAAGTTTCTTTTGTAAATGAATGTTTTGTGAGGTTTGATCTTCTTGTTAGAAGGTTCATGTATATGGTTGCTTGAGAATGGTTTTGGTATGGTTTTCTAATGTTTTATGTTGTTGGCTTTAGCTTGGATTCATTTCCAACATGGTTTTATGAGACTTAGTTTTTGCCAAAGGTTTAACTTCAACAAAACTTGTTTTGAACTCAAAAGAATTTGTATTCATGGTGGGTGTAATTCAATTATGAGTATGTGTATGTTACACCATGTTTAGGAATGTATTTGAAAAGTTTCTTGAGGTTGGGAAATGGTTCTGGATGTGTCCATGAGGTTTAGTTAGGTTTTAGGTGTGTTGGGACTGATTAAACAGGGGTTTTGCTGTCAAAAATGACTTCTGCAGGAACCGGATCGATCCGGGCCGAGCTTCTGGAGGAGCCAGAGATGACATTCTGTCAAAACCGGATCGATCCGGTTTTGGGCGGATCGATCCGCAGGTCCAGATTCAGCACTGTCAGCTTTTACGGAAACGGACATAACTCTCTCTAGAAAACTAAAATTTGCTATACCTATCTTTTGGTATAAAATTTGCTATACCTTATTAATTACCATTTTACCCTTGGGGCCTATTTTGTAACAATAGAGTTGTTTAATGTGGTTAAATACATGTGATTCTTAGTAATTCGAATGGTTCTTTGCTAATTAATGTATGTGGACTCTTGTAGCATTGTTACACGTGTCCAAATCCGCACGAGGCGGGTTGGGGTGTGACAAAACGAAATTAAATAAATTATAAGAATTAACAACACTATGAAGACAACACGAAAATAAACTATAAAAGGAAAGAAAAGATAACCAGAACTTATGAAAATAACAAACGATTCGATCTAAAAGGACCTAAGAAACAAAAATAGAAGAGTAAAAACTACTGACCAGGGATGGGAGGAGGATAGAAGAAAACAAAAGAAGAAAATCCAGAAATGGGAGGGGGGGGGGGGGGGGGGGGGGGGGGGGTCGCACGAGCGGACGTCACGAGCGCGAATCCCTCCGCGAGATTATTTTTTTTTTAATCAGGCTCGCGCGAGCGAGGTAGCCTTGCGCCAGTGAGCTGAGGCGCGACATGAACCTGAGGGGTCATAAAAAAAGAAAGTTAGAAAAAAAAAACTAAGGCATATGCTCGCGCGAGCGAGCCGCGCGCGCGAGAATGGTATTTTCTCTTATTTCACCTATTTTATGTATATAAATTAAAAATAACTTTACTCTAACCCCCAAACCTGTCCAGAAACTCAAAAATAGACTAAAACGACCCAAAAATAGTCAAAAATCATTAAAACAAACGAATTAAAGCTTGGGTTGCCTCCCACGAAGTGCTATCTTTTACGTCTTCAACTAGACCAAGCTAGCTCAAGACTCAAGGAGGTCGTAAATCAGAGTTTGCACCCTTTAGGGTGTAAGGAAGATTTCTATGGAAAGTCGAAACAAGGTTGCTATTCGTTAATTCCTTTGATGACTCTCCTTTATCGTGTTCAAATTGATTCCTAACCTTTCGAGTAAATTCGTCATTAGGGTCCGTACTATTCAAATTCATCCGCTCATTTTCCACTATATTATTCTTCTCACTCACGTTTATGTCCTGATTAAGTTCAACCGTTCTTCTAACCTCACTACCCTCCATATATTGATAATCATCGTCTGTAGGAGGTTGATTAATCGCGTTAAACACATTTAATTTTAAGTTCAAATTCCCGAATGACACTTTCATCACCCCCGTTCGACAATTGACACGCGCATTAGCGGTGGCTAAGAATGGACGACCAAGAATAACAGGGGTGTGCTTCCTAGCATTTAGGACAGGTTCAGTGTCAAGGACCATAAAATCGACAGGATGAAAACATTGATCAACTTTAACTAAGACGTCCTCGATGATTCCTCTAGGTAGTTTGACAGAACGATCCGCTAATTGTATGGTAGCGGCCGTAGGCTTAAGTTCACATAGTCCTAGTTGTTTATAGACGTGATAAGGTAAGAGATTAACACTAGCTCCTAAGTCAAGGAGAGCCCGATGAATGATAGTGTCACCTATGACACATGAAATCGTAGGCGTACCTGGATCCTTATACTTTGGAGGTGAGTGTTGAAAAATAGAAATTACTTTTTCCGTGAGAACGACCTTTTTCGGAGTATGACTGCGCATTTTACGTTTTTGAGTGCATAGGTCTTTAAATAATTTAGCGTAAGCGGGAATTTGTTTAATAGCATCGAGGAATGGAATATTGATTTTAACTTGTTTAAATACCTCGAGTATATCCTCAACCTTTGACCCTTTCTTTGAAAAATTTGATGGTTCATCAACGTTAGGTGGAAAGGGCAATTTCGGTATATGATTAGTCATGGCCGTTTCTTTTTCTTTCTTATTTTGGCTCTCGTCCTTACCCTTCTTTGTATTAGAGTTGATGTTCATATCTATCACATTCTTATTCGGAATTTCTATTACCTCTTCCTCTCGTGTAGTCAACCTAGTTGAGATGGCATTTACCTGCTCATTCGACCCTTTAACCTCGTATTGTCCCTTAGGGGTTTGAATTGTTTGACTAGGCAACGTCCCCTCATTTCTACGACTCACTACAGTAGCTAGTTGTCCCATTTGGGATTCAAGCTTCGCAATGGATTGTGTGTGTGAGTGCACTATTTGTGCTTGTGCCTGTACTTGTGTTTCAATGTTCTTAAGGGATGACAACACCTTATCCTCAAAAGCGTTAACCCTTGGAGGATTAGGATTAGGAGGAGGGTGTTGGTATTAGTTTTGTTGAAACTGGGGTCGATAATTATTAGCAAAATTATTCGGCATAGGATTATAGTTATTCCGTGGGAATTGTTGCATAGAATTAATGTTTTGCTCCACAAACTCCGGGAATTGAGATGCAGAAGGACATGCAAAGATATTATGAGATGGTTCAGAACATAATGCACATACTTCTGAAGAAGGTGGAGTGGACCTAATTCCCATCCTCATAAGTTGGTCAAGTATTCTATTTAATTCTTGAAATTCAATTGAATGACTTGACTCGAACTTTACCTCTCGCTTAGGTTGAAGGTATCCCTCAGAACGTACCGACACAGCCTGATGCATCGAGTTCTCGCTTAACGTTTCAAAAATTTTCCAAGTCTCGTCGGCGCTTTTGTGTAGGAAAGTACCCGCACAAACGGCATCGACGGTATTACGAACAGAGGGAATAAGTCCCTCGTAAAAGACATGTACCAACTGCCACTTAGGAACCTGATGATGTGGGCATGAGCGTAATAATTCTTTAAATTTCTCCCATGTGTCATAAAGTGTTTCCTTATCTTGCATCACAAAATTAGTTATAGATTTCCTTATCTGATTTGTTCTTGTGATTGGAAAAAACTTTTGTAAAAATGCCGTATGTAATGCTTCCCATGTTTTTATAGTGTTTGGCTCCAAAGATTGGAGCCAATATTTAGCTTTGTCCTTTAAAGAGAATGGGAAGAGACGCAGTTTTAATTTATCATCAGTGAAATATTGGATTTTTAAAGTAGAGCATATATCTTGGAAATCCCCTAAGTGTTGATAAGGGTCTTCACTAATGCGGCCATGGAAAGAAGGAAGTAGCGAGATGGTAGATGACTTTATCTCAAAGTGAGATGTCGCCGCCTCCGGTAATTCGATACCTGCTTGAGGCGTGTAAGTCGTAGGAATAAAATAATCTTTAAGCGGAGGAGGTGGAGGTATATTAGGATTATTTCCGTTATTTACGTTGTTTTAGCCATCGGCCATTGGAATAGGTTTTATGTTAATAAATCGAGTTTTCCTTAACCTTTTAAGGGTACTTTGAATTTCGGCCTCAAATAACGACGACGATTTTGGAGTCCGACTGACTCTAAGGGTATGTTCAAGTTCAGGATCGATAGAAAATAATTCAGATTTACTTGAACGCGTACCAAACATAAACTAAAAATAAAAGAAATTAAAATGAGGACTGACTCAACAAATACAAGAATAATCACGCAAATCAGACAACAGGCAAGCACACAGTACTACTATGATGCCTGTAATTATCCTTATGCAGTGATTCGCGTTAAAGCCCATCGCCCCGGGTTTCCTAGCTAATGCAGTGCTCACTCCACAACTAACCTAATGCAAGTAATTGCGTCTCAGCGCCCTGACTTACAGTGATTTGATGCGAAGTTTCAAAGAAAGCGATTTACTTGAATTTTTTTTTCCCGCGTAAGCTCCTTTGACGTGCACAGCTGCTCCACTCGGAAACGCTAGAATTTTGAGTACTTAAGAAATTACAAAAATAAAATAAAAGTTAGTAACTTAAAACAAAAACGAAAAAATAAGAAAAGGAAAAAACTTAATCTAATATTTACGAATTAACTAAACTAAGATTATAAAACTAAAGGTAGTAATGCAATCCCCGGCAACAGCGCCAAAAATTGATCTTGTTGGAATCAAGATATAAAAAGTGTACTTTACTTTCCTAAAGATTTGTAGTAGTGAAAGTAAAGGTCGAACCCACAGAGATTGAATTCTACGCACTTTAATTTTTAAAACCTAAATTTAGTTAATTAAGAAAAACAGATTTTGGATTTAATTTGAATTAAATTAATAACGATAAAAGTAAATCTCAATTATGAAAGCAATTAAATATTTATTTTCATAATAAGTTTAAGTAACCTAGGATTGCAAATCCACCACTAGCTTCATAATAAGGGTATTTACGAATTACTTTAGCTTATCAAGTTGGATGATAATGGGGAATTGTAGCTACAAGCCCAATTCCTCCGTCAAGAAAATAACTATGGTTCAAGCACCAACATAATCCATCTTCGGTTAGCACGAATTATCCCACACTAAACTAGGGTTGTGGTATAATCCGTCTAATCTAGGCATGGACTATTCGGATATTTGATAGCACAATTCAATTTAAGCACCATTACATGTAAATAATCTAAACAAGCACAACAAGTATAGATCATTGAGCACACTACCATCAAAATAGATCTAAGATAAGAGTAAACTTTGAAAGTAACGATTTAATCAATAAAAGCACGATTTATTTATAAAAATCCTCGGAACATGTAACTGTCAACCATACATAATAAAACTAAAATAAATACATAAAATACACCCTATTACTTGGCTAGGGTTTCATTGAAACCCTAGATCTAGAGTCTAGTTGTCCATAGAAGCGGTAGATGGCAAGTAGTTGATGGAGGAGGCCATGGAAATCCTTGGTCTTCTTCTTCTTCTCCTTGTTTCCCTCCCTTCAATGGCTGAAAGTGTGGTTGTATATTGTGTGTATAACAATTGCCAACCCCTAAATTGAAGTAAAATAGGGTATATATAGATTTATAACATGTTTTGGAAGCTTTCCTAATCCATTTCGCACTAAAACTGCTGTATTTAGCTTCCCATACGTAATTAGGCAGTTTCGTTCGCGTGGGGGTCTTCATTACACTGAAATACACGTATTTGATTTTTACATAGGTCGCACGAGGGGGCCGCGCGAGTGCGATATTGGGATGTCGCACGAGCGGGTCGCGCGAGCGATTTTTGGTCTTCCGCGCAAGCGGGCCGCGCGAGCGAAGTGCCTTTTTCAGCTTCTTTCTTCCTGCCTTTTCTCCCTATTTAACCTGGATTAGTGTTTTCTTCCAAAACCTGCTCTAAAAAAGAAAATGAATTAAAATTACATAAAAACAGGATAAAATATGCTAACAAATGTGAATTAAGGCATGTAATTAGGATCTGTTCTCTCCCGATCAGTTACTATGACTTTTAAACTTGCAGTTGGTTGAATTAAACACCCCACTCTTTTAGCCATAGCTAGATCTCAAAAATTACGTCTAGTATCTATCAAAATTATTATTGGGTTCTTCTTTACTAATACCTTGATTCTTAGTGTCTCATGAGTAGTTTGTCTAGACATTGCATTAAAAGAAATGGTTACTCAGGATGTTGCTCCTCAGTGTGTATAGGAATCAGTTCTATCTGCTCTAACGTTATATTTTCTTCCTCTGATGTCTATTTGATCTAGTAATCATAAATATATGTCTCTTCTTACGCACATGGCCTCTATGGTACACTTGATCGTAGTAACAACACAAATTCTGATCTCTTCTTTCTTGTAATGAGATGTAAACAAATTTAAAGCTCTGTCTTTTGGCTTAACTAATGCACCGGTAACCTTTCAGTCTCTTATTGTGATTGCATGTGCCAAAGAGCTTGGGTTAAACATTTTAACCAAATGACCTATGTCATCTTTCAATCCATAACAACACAAGAGATGAAATTGTTCTTGGTTACTCCTACATTCTTGGCCATAATCAAAGGCTTGAGTTTCTCAAACTTAGACTCGCACTCCTCCATTGATCCCTCTTGTAGAAGCTTCTTAAAATGACCAACAATATTTTCATACCCCATATCAGAAAATCTATCGGCAATGTCGCTTGCAAATCTTTCCCAAAGAACTCCATAAGGATTGTCATAGTGTGACTGAAACTAGTGATCAACCTTTGCTTCCAGGTATATGGAATCGAATGTTACTTTGTTTTCCTTTGGGATAGGGCAGGTTTACTTGAAAGAACCATATACATCTTTTTAACCATCCTTTAGCATTTGAACCATGAAATTTTGGGAAATCGATTCTCGAAAACTGAAAGGTGTGTGGGGTTTAGTGCGTATACCTCGATTCCATTGGGGGTAAGAACCCATTTCCATCTTCAAAGTTTCTTATCTCTCAGATTCTATTGCAGAAGTACTAGGACATCCGGAGTAGGTAACCAACCACCCTGATCCTTTCCTTTTTTCTAGAGCTATGTGTCAAGTTGTTCATCAACGCTTTGAAGTTGGCTTCGAGATTGGAAAATTTAATGTTAGATCTTGACTCCAATCCTATGATTTTGTTGTACACATCCACCATTTGCATTTGAAGTGCAATCAATGTATAGTGATGCTGTTATGAAAACTCCAATAGATTGTCATTTTTGAATTTTGGTGAGTTCTCCATATTCGTACGAACAATTTTTACCATTTACAATCGATTCTTGTCCTGGCTAGAGCAACTCTGATACCACTTTGTAAGGAGCAAACTCCTTACCGTAGCTTAAATGGAGAATTGCAGAGAATGAGAAGAGATGAAGATGAAGATTCAAGAACTGGAAGAACTAGAGAGAGAAGAAGCAAGAAGAGAAAGAATCTAGAGAGAGAAATCTTATTTCATTGCATAACCTCCCCAATTCGTTGGAAAACCACTCATACACAGCTTAGTTAACTAACAATTGTAACGACTAAACTAATTGAACCACCAATGAATGGACTACACGTGCCAAGTTGTTACAAGTTGTAATGAGCCAAAACGACATCGTCTTAACAATAAATCACTGAATCAAAACGATATCGTTTCATGCTATGTAATACAGAACTACCAATAATCCATCAAAACAATGTCGCTTCTGTCCTTCCCAAATTTTGCAACGGCTAGACAAACTCTGACGGTCCTGATGCAATCCACAGATCCGACGGCTGAAACTTCTTCCTCAACCTCAGGGCATGACATTATGAAATAGTTTTAACTTTTCGGAAGATGATTAAATTTGAATATCTAGTCAACTTTTTGCATATCCTAGTACCTATTTTATTTTATTTTTTGCCCCAACTAAACACTGTATTCTAAATCCAGCTAGGTTTCCATTAGTGAACCAAATACTTAGCAGAGTTTCAAATTTCTGGAAAAATAATTACTAGTATAATAATTCCGAATAAATAAAAAATTTCCATGAACCAAAGGGCATCTAATGTTTGGCTTGGAAGATTCTTAAATATACATGGAGACTTATTTGGGCTCAAATTCTAATCGAATTGGGCTAACAATATTTCTCATCAGCAGTAGGACATATGAGCTCTGTCACTGGGCCATTCAAATAATTTGGGCCTAGATTTCTCATTAATCAAGTCCAACCCCAAATTGCCCATCTGTTATGCAGCCTATAATTGTCAACTGGCATTTCTAAGCTGCATAATATGACATTCCCTTTTTTAAATGGGTAGAATTCAATTTATTCATATATTATTTATTATATTATATTTCCTCCTAGGAAATACAGGTTTATTTTTAAGCAATTTCTTGCCTAAAAAGACATGGAGATAAATAATTGGAAAAAAAAAACATGGAGTTTTTCCAATCATAATTATCACTACCGTACCTGATATTGACCTGACGACGAGACTAATTTATGATTCATCCATTTAACTATTGGACGAATCGGTTGACCCGCTTAATGATTTTTATTGCATACTAATATGTAATTTTGTTAAGTAATAGTATGAATATATATGACCTTTTTTTTGTATACAAATATATGTTGTATTAACAGTTTCAGCATGTTCATGGTGGTTTACTAATAGTAATAAATTGCATCACAATATTAGATGGGTTTCATATTATTTTTAACATAGATACTTTACATTTATTTTTTTTAGACAAGTAGTACAGTTAATCGGTCCAGTCCAAATTTGTCCGACATAACTGATTCACATCAATTTTTACTAATTTAATTTCACAAGCGGTCCAATTACAGAATGACTTACAGATTCACGATTCAATTGGCTCGACCAATACAGTTGAGATAACTATGAGACAATTGTGGCGGAAGTTGCCGTTTGGATCCTCAGCATTTCCAGCAGACTCCCATAGTATGAGAGTGCTGTTGAAAATGGTTGCTCTAAAGGAGAGTGGAGGATCTGTGCTCGAGGTGGAATTAGGGGTGGGCACATAGAGGAAAGAGAGTGCATAACTTTTTAAAATCATTATTTTACCCTATAAATTTTACACATTATTCATTTTTGCCAGATTGCACCCCCCATCCAACTTTTCAAAATAATTCTTTTATCTTATATATTCATACTTTATTTATTTTTGTCCCTTAATTGTCTCCTTAACTTTTCAAAATTATTCTTTCACCTTACACATTTTATACTTTATTCATTTTTGCCCCTTAAATGTCCCTCAACTTTTCAAAAAAAAAAAAATTCGGGTTGAAAGCGCTATCCCCGAACCCCGTATAGGTTTCTGCCCTCTTGAACAAAACTCCTGAGTCCGCCCCTGGGTGGGATAGGCTAAAGCATGATGTTTATATATCTATATATACTAGGAAGACGGCCCCGTGTAAGGCACGGGCGTTGGATTTGACAGAAAAAAATGTAATGTATTATTTTTTAACGTGTACATGAAAGAGAAAAAAGTTCTAATAATTCTTAAGATGATGTTAGAAAAAATATGCATGGACAACATTTATATTAACTGACGTTAACTATAAATTTTTACTGGATAAATAGTACTAATAAAAATATTCAAAAATTTAAAGTAAAGAATTTTATAGACTAACATTTACTTGCTATTTCTTTGACCAGTAAAAAATTATGTTCAAAATTCATAAGAAAAAAAATCTTGAGTTGAAATAGAGAAACAAAATTTAGCTGCATTTATTGTGAATACATTTCATCGATTAATGATTTGACAAACAAGTGAAATCAAATATTAAATCCTAAATGTATTGACCATGCACCGCCGAGAATAGAAATGAGTTATTTGAGTAATGCTCATATTCCATAATTGTATACACTTTAAACTTTTACACAAGAGTACTATACACAAGATAAAAGGGCAATTAATTTATAAGTGTACACACTTTAAATTTTAAGACTCTCTTCTTCAACACATAACATAACACACAGACAATATATATGTATATATATACAAATATCTATACTAACATAGAAAGAGAAAGGAAAGGATACCAAAAAAGTTTTTCTCACACCAATAATTAAAATAAAACCTATATAAATTCCTAATAAAAATAATGTCACAAAGTATTAAAATATCATTTCAAACAAAATTTTAAAAAAATAACGTCTCTCAAGTACCCACCCCCACTTTTTTTCTCTCGCACTCATATAGTGAGTGACACTCCTCTAGTATATACAAAAAAGATAGTTTATAACAGATAAAAGGGTAATCGAATAATTCGAATAACAAAAGAGAAATTTACAAAAGGCATAAAGGTAAGAGTAATATTTGGGACACAACCTTCATACAACTTTCATACAACCTTCCCAAAAGATGTGTCTATCTCTCTCCTGTGATGTCACTGGACCCCACAGTGACACAGGAAAGAGATAGACACATCTTTTGGAGAGGTTGTATGAAAGTTGTATGAAGGTTGTGTCACAAGTATTACCCGGTAAGGTAATTTGGTTATTCAATTTATAATTGTAAACACTTCAAACTTTTAAGCTATTTTCTTTAACATGTAGATAATATATACATATATATATATACACACATATATACAAAAGCGTAATTAATTACGATAGGCAAAAGGGTAATTTGTAAAAAGCATAAGGATAATTTGGTTATTGAGTATTTATATATATATATATATATATATCATAATAGAATAAAATAATATACAAGTATACACACATACGCACACACACAATGGTAATTTACAAAAAGCAACAGGATTTTTGATAATTCCAATTAATGAAAGAAAATTTATAATTATGCACACTTATTAAAACTTTAATGCTATTTTTTAAGGGTGATGCTATTGCCACTCCATCATTGAACTAGTACACTCCATAGTACCACTCTTAAAACATGTGGTACCATACATGTCATGCATTACGTACATGATACCACATGCTCTGAGAGTGGTACTATGGAGTGCATTAGTTCAATGATGGAGTGGCAATAACAATTCTCTTTTTTTTAATAATATATTCAATTTATACATACATATATTTATATAATAAAAGTAATATATATGTATATACACAATGGTAATTTACAAAAGTTAAAAGGGTAATTTAGTAATTCAACTTATTATTGTACACACTCTAAATATATATATACAATAATAACAAATTATAACACGCGCACACACACACACACACACGCATACACACACATACACATATATATATATATATATATATATATACAAAAGGGTAATTTACAAAAGGCAAAAAAGGTAATTTGGTAATTCAATTTATAATTGAACGTAATTTAAACTTTAACAAAAGGTTATAAAAGGGAAAATGATAATTTTATATAATAAAATAATATATGCATATAAATATACACACACACAAGGGCAATTACAAATTACAAATAGGTAATTTGGTAATTCAATTTAACAAAAGGGTAGTTTGTTAATTCAACATATAATTGTACACACTTTAAATACATAAATAATAATATGTATGTATATATATACATATGTAGAAAATGATCATTTACAAAATTAACTTAAGGCTTGGTGTTAGTGGTTTGTTTGGTACAACCAAAAAAAAAAACAAAAACAAAACCAAACAAGTTAGTGACTTGTTTGGGAAGAACAAAAAAATATACAAACCACAAAGCCGAAAAGAAGTTGTGCCTATACAAACCACAAAGCCGAAAAGAGATTGTGCCAAACAAGGCACAACCTACAATTGTTGACTTTGGAGTTTTTTGAACCAAGCTATAAATTGTAAATATTTAGTAATTATTGCTTGAAAAATTGATTGAAATAATCATTTGTTGATTTATTTAATTTTAAAAGTTGAACCTAATTGTAAATATCTGTAATTATTGTTTGAAAAGTTGATTGAATCATTATTTTTAGAATAATTAAGTGACGATGCCAAAATTTAGTTAAGGTAAATTAAAGTCGATTAAGGAGAGAGAGAGAGAGAGAGAGAGAGAGAGAGAGAGAGTGGTTTTTTGTATGTGGTTCGGCCCTGTTAATAAAGGAACCTACGTCCACGTGTGTGTCTGAGCACGTTCACTATACTGTAAAAAGTCGGGGACCTGTGGTGAACCAACAATAGTCTGGAGCTTCTGTAAGTCGGCCGGGCGTGTTGATGACTGCTATAGAGGTGCTGTAGAGACTGAAAGGTTGATCCCTTTCTATGGGGGTGATGAGTCTCTTTTATAAATGCAAGAGACCCACTACTACATGGATAAGGAAATATAATCCGATTAAGAGTAATTGACATTAATTTTGGGGGTTTCCTAATTGGATTAGGAAACAATGTGCATTTTTCATTAGTCTTCTAATTTAAGCAGGAAACTGTTTAGAATTCTGGATCATGCCTCAGGGCCTGAGTGAGCTGTCCCTGCGACGAGCTGTGCCTGTGCGGTCTTTCCGACCTGTTGGCCGGGTCGTGGATGAATCGCTCGGGATGCCTCAGGTAGACCAAACCGATCGGGCTGATACTTATCCGAGGAACTGTGCATGATTTGGTTGAGATAGGGGTCGGCCACTGAGTGGAACCGCTCGGTCATAGGATAGAGCCAATTTTGGGCGTGCCATTAACTTTTAAAAGTTGACCGAATAGTAATAAAGGTTATTTTATGGATGAAATGACCAACATATTCTCACAAAATGACAAAAACTTAAAATAATGATTAAATGAAAATAGAGCAAAAAAAAAAAAAAAAAAAAAAGAATAAAAGTGTCGTTTCAAACAAATCAAAAAATAACAAATTAGAACAATTGAAATTGACAATTCAATTAAAACTCTTTTACATAGATAATAGATATACACACATACATAAAGTACGGAGTAGTATCTAAAATTGAGACATGAAAGTCAAATAGAGGGATACCTCAATGGTCCCTGTGGGGAGAGGTTACTGCAGGTGCCATGGTCAAGACCACATGCAGTCACCACAAAATGGTCAGCACATTTATAGTAGTGGGTGGTACCTATAACAAACCTATTATCAAAGTTGTGATAACAAATCCAATTATAAAGGTAATATTTGGGATACAGTTAAATATATAATTTTTGGGATACAATTTAATAGAAATGTTTATTTTTCTTTTATTACTGTAGGGTCTAGTGATATCATAGGAGAAATATAGACATAATTTTTAGGTTGTGTCTCAAAAGTTGTGTCTTTAAATATATCTCAATCTTTACTCCAATTATAAATACGAGAATCGCCTCAAATTTAGTTTCCATTTCTGAGTATGATACATGTACATCCCTACTAAAAGAATACAGATACAGCTATTAAATTAAATATCAAATTGGTTTTAGAAATACTTTTAACAAACATATCACATATTATGAGTCATAGCTTGTATCATATACTTTTATATGTGATACAACTGCTAAATTATTTAAGAATTAAATTTAAAATTCAAATTAAGGAAGCATGACAGTACTCCAACTCAAAAGCAAGATATTAAGACTTTCTTGTCGACAAAGATGAGAAACTGTTATGTAATTCTGGACCACTATGTCATCTATGTAACATGGTGGTCCGTAACAATAGAAGAGAACTATGTGCACAAGGGGGAAAAAAGAAAGAAAGAAAGAAAGAAAGTGTAATGCTATAGTTCTCAACTTTGAGAAATAGCAAATGCGTTAGGGATGAGATCCTATCCGAATTGGCCGATACTAGCTTCTCTCACACCTTTGGGATTGCGTTCGAAACCTCCTCCCCAGGGTAATAAAAACAAATGCAATAGGGAATTTTCAACTTTGGAACAATAACATTATTGAGAAAATATGATCAAAGACTTTCCATTTTGTTTATTGGGCTAATTTTCTAAATTTTTGTGCTATGAATCAATCAATCAGTTAACTTTTTGACAATTAGTGTTACTAAACCTCTGATTAGTTTCTTGTTGATTATTCAATAGGAAAGCCACAACACGTGTGACGCCTAATAGGATTGGGATCCTCGACAGCCAAAACGCTGGCACTACCCATGTGGGTATTGTAGAACCATAAATTTTTTATTTTGCTTTTTTTATTTATTTTTATTAGTGTTACTAAACCATTGATTAATTTCTTGTTGATTATTCAATAGGAAGGCCACAACACATGTGACGCCTAATAGGGTTGAGATCCTCGGTAACCAAAATGTTGGCAGCACCCATGTTGGGTGTTGTAGGACCATAATTTATTTATTTATTTATTTTTACTTTTTGTTTATTTTTTATTTTTTTAACAAAAATAAAAAATTTGTGATCCTACAATACTCACATGATTGTGGTCCTACAATACCCACATGGACAATGCTCCAAACGGGAGCTGAGATCCTCAATCAAGTCGCCTAATACGGCAGCCATATGGGTCTTCTTTAGATAAACATGACAAGTAATTACTAACATTAAGTAATATGTCATACCTCCATTATTCATCACATACCGCTTATTTTTAGTGATCACAACTTGTACGTAGAGGCGGAGCCAAAAATTTTGATCAAGGGGAGCCTAGGATATACGAGCGTTAGCAATTTTTTTAGGGTCTACTTGTATATTATTGAGATTTTTTTAGGATAGACTTTATAATATGAGTCTATTTTGTGACACGTAAATATTGTATAGTATCTTTCAAAATTCTAAGCGCATTTTCTTTTGAGTTGTATATACATGTATATCAATTTATATGTAGTTGATGACATTAAATTTGGCCTTGACCCTTTTGGGGGCCTAAATTAACATAAGTTAAGAGGGGCCTGAATATAAGTTGAGAGGAGGCATAAACATAAAATGCTAAAATAATTTGGAATAAAATTTGAATTCTCAAAATCTCAGGAGAGGGCCCTTCTTCCCTGGCTGCCTCCGCCCTTGCCCGCACTTACAATAGCGTGATGTGACGGTCGCACCGAATAACTTCTCATCTCGTTGTAACTGGCGTGCATGGTGGGGCCATCAAACTTATGGTTTTGAACCTTTTGACCACATGAAACACGTTATGCATATATGTATATATATCTTTCACCCTCAAATCACTCTCTCATAAGTCATAAAGGTTCTAACTTCTCATGGATCAACGAGCCCGAAGCGTGCACAAATGCACAAGCGCCCATAAATACAGATAGTATATATTAGATATAATAAAGTTCTTGACGGTGATACGCGCAGAGAGCTTCACGCTCGTGATTAGTTTAGAGATAATTAAGTCCAGTCAACTTTTAATATAGAGTTTAAAAGGAAAAATTTAGTGGAAAATCTCATTCTGCCAACGTTTGTTGTAATAGACCCACTAATTGGTACTTCGCAATGATAGACCCTATAATTGTAGATGTTGTTAGAGATTAGTCCATATTTTCCTATTATAGAATTAGTATATGTCTTTTCTACCCCTAACATATATATAGGGAGCCGTATATATATACATATACATTACAAATCAGATTTAAAGTTTGAATCACTTACCAAATCTGAACAAATCTAATCAAATCCGAAATTATTTTATTAAATAATATACCGATAGTTTAGGGATTTTACTATACAAAGCAGTTACAAAAACGTTTCACATTTTTAGCATTTACAGTGTATTTCATATTCATTCAAGATGTCACATCATCAACGAGTATCACTATTACGATTTGGATTGAAGGCTATGAATTCTGTGAGATCTCATTGAGAAGAAGATACCTGTAGTCCGAAGGGAAACTCGTAAGTTGATCAAAACAGGACATTTCGGCTGATCAAACGTTGTAGTTTAGAACATGACATTTGGGCTGAATAATGGAAGAGGTGTGTATAGATTGTCTGTTTAATACATTTTTATATCTTCAAAATGATTAGTTATACTTGATTATCAAATCATCAAGGGGGTGAATATGCACACCGATGCGTCCTTTTATAGTATATAATTTCACACTCGTTTTCATAAGTTCTTATTTTGGTTTTGATTTTCACACTGATATGCGTATTTCATAAATGATGTTTCTGAAAACGTTTTTCACATGCAGATTGTAACTGAGTCATTGCAAAATCATGTTATCCTTATATGTTCGTACGACAGTGATGATGCGGTCATTAGGTTAACGGACGATGTGCGATATGGCGAGATTGTACAGCAAATCATTGGAAGGTGGCCTCACATCAAAGAAGTTGACATGTCGTTAACTTACAAACTTCCCGGCTACGGAAAGTGCATGTTGGATAGCGAGATGGATGTTGCGGAGATGATTAGGGTGGCTAGGCAATTGAAAATGACCATTGTTGACGTATGTGTGATGGTCATGGAAACTGATGTTGACTCAAGCGATGATGATGTATGTGTTGATTCCGCATGCAGTCAGGACATGCAAATTGCTGTATTGAATGACATTGAACCATCAGTAAATAGGAAGCGTCAAAAAGTATTGCAGAGCTCGACATGGAGTAGTGAACTTCAAGATGTTGGTCAGGCATTTGAAGGTGGTGCCGAGGAATTTCGGAGGTCACTGTGTAAGTATGCAAATGAGGTTGGTTTTAACTTCAAATATTTGAAAAATGAAACAAAGCGGATTACTGCTGAGTGCACCCTTCGCAACGAAAAAGGGTGTCAATGGAGGGTGCATGCAACCAAACAGCGTTTGAATGGTTTTTTCTATATACGCGAGTTCAACAAGATCCACACCTGTGGATCAGTTATCCGTACTTCTTCCCATCCTCGAATGAATTCGCAGTTAGTCGGTGATTTGATGGAGGATAAAATACATAGGCAGCCTCTTTATAGACCTATCGATGTTATTGGTGACCTTAAAGATAGTTACGGTATTGACATTAAATATCACCATGCTTGGCTGGGGGTTGAGAATGCAAGGAGGGAGATTTATGGAGATCATGCGCGTTCATTTGATAAACTGAGGTGGTACTTCCATGAGGCAGAAAGGGTTAATCCTAGAAGCCATCTCGTGTTGGACTTGGATCAGTCGTCCAAAAGATTCAACAGATGTTTTGTTTCTTTTGCGGCATGCATACATGGCTTCAAATTTTTAAGACCTCTGATATTTTTGGATGGAACGTTTTTGAAAGGAAGACATAAGGGTGTCGTACTTGGTGCGACGTGTAAAACTGGGAACCAAGGTGTGTCGTGTGCATCTAATTTTATTTTTATTCTTCCCTGTTTTATCATGTCATTATTTTCATACTTATATTTGTGAAATTGCTAACTGTTCAGTGTGAAAATTCACACAACAAAATTACTTTTATGCTCCCTGTTAAGTTCCGAGTAGTTTGACTTATGAGATAATTATATAGTATACAATTATGCACTACATTTTGCAATTATTTTTACACTGATCTCAATATTGTCTGTATATGTGTTTGTGTGCAGAAGTGTATAGTCTTGCGTTTGTAGTAGTCGGGTCGGAGGATAAGGATAACTGGTTGTGGTTCCTAACCGAGCTTCGTTTCATATTGGGTACTGAACGGAAGATAACATTTATATCCGATCGGCACCCCGGTATTATTGATGGGATAAAAACTGTGTTCCCCGAATGTTTCCATGGATTTTGTATGTTTCACATGAAGTTTAACCTGATTGACAAGCTGAAAGGAATTCACTCTAGCTTGCGAAGCAGGATTGTGTACAAGTTTTCGCAGTGCGCATCCGCTGTTGATTACGATCAATATTTCACAAGATTAGATTCGTTGTTGAAGGAGGGGGGTCAGAGGGTCAGGGACTTCGTGGCTGATATACCAATCCAGAATTGGGTGAATGCAGTTTTTACTGGTCAACGGTATGGAGAGACGTGTTCTAGTTTGGCGGAGTCTTGGAATAAAATGATTGATGAGGCAAGACACATGCCGATCACCAACATGATAGATAGTATAAGGGTGCAATCGATGGAGTCTATGGCTGAAAGGAGGGCGAAATGCAAGAAGTGGTACGGTATTCTTTGTCCAAAGATGCACAAGCGATTGCAAGCTGCGTTGGATGAGGGAATGTGCTGGAATGTAAGGACATCCAATGAAAACTTGTACGAGGTACAAAGTGAACCATCAGTTTCAGTTGATATAGCACTTAGGTATTGTTCATGTGGCGACTGGCAGCATCACGGGTTCCCCTGCTCACATGCTGCGGCCGTGCTAAAGAATTGTAGTCATTTAACTGGGAAGGATATAATGGATTACATAGAGCCGTATTTTTTTGTATCTTTCTACAAACAATCATTTGACATGTCGATTCACCCAATTACAACATCCAGGAGGCCGGCAGACGGCATGGAAGAGCCACAAATTTTTCCACCAATTACTAGGAAACTTCCCGGGAGACCGAAAAAGAAGAGAATTCCGTCGAGAGGTGAGAAAGTGAGAATGCTCCGATGTAGTAGATGTGGGAAAAAGGCAAGACACAATAAGAAATCTTGCAGGGAAATTATTAGGAACTAATTTACCATGTCATTTGCTTTATTTTGTTTTTATGGAATAAACTGCTTTCCTTTCTGGTTTGATACTGCGAAAGATGTCATTGATGATGAAAATGAATAAATAGTATCCTTGTTTTGCATTCTCGTGTTAAACATCATATATTATGTAATGGTGGTTGGTGTTATGGTGGTTTTCTATAGTGTGAAATCTCGCTTTTGATATTGTGAAGTTTTCACTGTGAATTATCGCACCGAAAATACTGGTTAACATGATTTGATGTTTTTACTAGTTATGAATTTCACACTAATGCTATATTTGTAGTGTGTAATTTCACACTACAATAAAAGCAGTGTTTTGACTAGTGATGAATAAATAGTTAAATTTTCGTACCTACAATGATATGTTTGTAGTGCGTAATTTCACGCTACAATTTATGCCGAAAAGGTAATGCAGAAAAAAAATAATTAGACATAAGGTACTGTAGAATTTCATCGTGCTTTCGACAGTGTTATGGCTGAGTACATTAGACCTGATAAATATCACATTTAAGTTGACCAAAATACCAAAAATAAGTGTGAATTTACATTATTGGGTTCCAGAAAGTTATATAAACACAAAACATGAGGGCGCCAACATTTTTTAGACCACCCAGAATAACCAAAATCATTATGGACACCAAAAGCATAGAGAGCCTAACTGGACTATTAAGAAAGTACGACACATTCAGTAATAATACCAAAAACGAATACGTCAATCTATTTCCAAGTTCTTCCTACCATCAGCTCTTTAAATCAGATGTGCATCCATTCAATGCTT
This sequence comes from Hydrangea macrophylla, assembly GCA_033977485.1. NCBI lineage: Eukaryota > Viridiplantae > Streptophyta > Magnoliopsida > Cornales > Hydrangeaceae > Hydrangea > Hydrangea macrophylla. The sequence goes on along the minus strand of CM066994.1, from coordinate 110,431,625 downwards.
GACTGTCCACTTGGTCCCCATCTGCTCCAGTTTGGATTGCAAAAGCTTGTTCCCTGTCAATGTGTTCCTCAAGTGTCCATGACCTGACAGGAGTGTTTAGAAATTCGTGCACTAAATCGGCCCGCCCCTGGGTTGCATCGCATTCGGATGTGACGGGTAAGTGTGCAAATATTTGTGACATAATTTGACAAACTATCACACCACAATCTAATGTCCCAGGTGCTTGCTGGGGTGAATCTCGGACGTTTTCAACAGGCGTGTCAATATCTTGTGTGCTTACATCTAGACGCCCATCATCACGTGCCTTTCTCTGCCAACCTTCAACGTATTGTTTCTGTCAAAATGAAAAAACAAAACACACAAATAAAAAGGGGTTTTAAATTGTGTGAGGAGGCTGAAGAAGGAACATAAGAAAATAAAAAGAACATGATTATAGGCAAAGTATTACCATCATATATAAGTCACCCTGATATCTGTCTAATTGTAATGGATTTGTGGGTCGCAACGAGTTATAAAATCTCCAAAGTGGTTCGTGAGAATCAAAAACCGCCAGTGTCCAGTGCTTTCCCGATGAAGACATACTATCGGACAACAATGGGTAAATAAGGTACCTAAAACTTGTTGTGGTTTTTCCCAAATTAGCATCAACAAACTCCCCCAAATGTTCTGCATCATTGATCCGTACCCAATGCTGTTACATACAAAATATGTATGTGAGTGTAACTCATTAAAAAAGTTATTACGTATGATCACAACAGTTGATGGAGCTTATGTTTTTACCAAACATAAGCTGTTGAAAACGAACGACGAGCCATGATCATCATCATCAATCTCAGATTCAAAATTCCCAGCAGATTGATCTATTGTAAGTTTTTCCACATGGCAAGATATCACCTGAAATATGTTGCATTCAATGTAAAATGGAAATATGAAATATATTACATTAGGGATTTTACACTTCAAATGAAAAGATAGAAATTATAAATCTTGTGGTGTGAAATTGTACATAAAAAAAGCTTAATAGTGTAAAATTACTCACTATGAGGCTATTTTTTACAATTTCACAATAGCAACACTTTTGAAGTGATATTGTGAGTTTGAGATTATTAGTGTAAAATTGGGCTTTTTATGACATGATAGCAGTGATAATACGAGCATAAAATAAAAAGGGAAACGAATCGACTTGCATTGTTTGGTATCTCATGCCCCAAAATTATTGAGTATAAGTCCGCCAGCGTAACATATTCATTGCCGCTTTCCGTCGTGTACACCCTCGTACTGCCAGTTAAAGCACAAAATTTGTGATACATCGATATAGTTAACTTTTTTACAGATTGCATTAAATTTATACTTACAGTGGGTATGCTCTGTCCATTATCAAGCGTATCTTGGCTTTATCTTCCTCACTCAACAGTGTGTATACCGGTGATCGAACCAACGAAGACCTTATCTGTTCTGGGTCTTTCAAAGTCTCAAAATTGACTTGATCCAAGTTGACCATAGCTGGTACTTCCAGCTGTACCACCAGTTGATCCAACTCCTCTGCCACATCTCCCGGGTAAATAAAACTTTTTTTTCCGAAGTGGTGGCCTCCTTACCTTATTCTTCACCCTTCTCACCAATGATGTTGTACCCACCTTCTTCTTTGGATGATTCTTTCTGGTATTCTTATCTTCCTGGATTTCTAGAGGAGTCTTACCCACTTTGCTTGCTTTTGATGGAACAACGCTCGCTACTTTTGCATCCTACACAAAGTTGTAGTATTACAATCAGTGTGAAGTTTTACACTGCAATTGATGAATTTTACACTCATACCGTTTGAAAGAAATTTAACTCAAGGCCATTTCAATTGCAATGAATGAGCTATGAAATTTAATCATTTTACCATTGAGCGTGTGTGTCGTCGTTCGACTGAAGGAGGTGTGGTCTTTACATTTTCGATTGCACGAGGTTTCTTTGCCTTTTCAACTGCATAATTTTCCTCTCCATCTCGCTTTCTTGTAGGGGTATGCCTGGGTGTTGTCGGATCCTTGAATACGTTAAATAACAAATATTAGATATGAATTGGTAAAAGAACATATTGTGCACTATTTTCTTTTCTTTTTTTTTTTAGTTTAGCCTGAAAATTGATTTATCAACACACAACCTTCTGTGTTAGATCACGAGTCCTGTAAGACATGACTTCCAGTCGCAGCTGATTATTGAGGGCCTTTTGTCTTTTTATCTCAATTTTTAATTTCATAATCTCATCATCTTTAAGTTTCAGATGACCTTGTAGACCCTCAAGTATTTCCGCATTATCCTTCCGGTACTTATCAATTTCTTCATTCAAAACAATGATTTCCGCTGCCATATTCATGTTTTCACTTTCAAGTCTTGCCTCAGAAGTGTCAAGTTGGTTCTTCAGCTGCCTCTCCAATTTGTTGATCTGAAATGCTTGGAAAGCATTGTCCCTTACGAGCCCTCTCATCTGTTCCGAAGGGTCATTTGCAGAATCCCTTAGCGTGCCTCGCGATTGCTTTGTTGTTTCATCTACCATTGGCGATGGGCTTTCAATATTAAAATCAATCCTATGTGGCAGTATATGAGAGTCCTCGGCTGTTCCCTTCCCCTTCCACACAGTTGATGGAGTTTTTTTGTGTAGGAGAGTAAAATAGAGCTTTCTGCCACAGCGATTCAACATCCAGCTCTATAAAACTCTTCACACCAGATGTACCTGATGTTGTCAATATCAAGATATAAAAAGTATTCTTTACTTTTCAAAAGATTTGCAGTGTGGAAGTAAAGGTCGAACCCACAGAGATTGATTACTACAGCTCTTAATTTTAAAACCTAAGTCTAATTAACTAAGAAAAACGGATTTGATTTGGATTTAATTAAACTAAGAACAATAAAAGTAAATCTAAACTAGGAAAGCAATTAAAGTTGTTTTAAATAATGTTTAAGGGAACCTAGGATTGCAAATCCACCACTAGCTTCATAATAGGAATATTTATGAATTACTTTAGCTTATTATGTTGGATGATAATGGGGAATTGTAGCTACAAGCCCAATTCCTCCGACAAGAAGATATTCATGGTTCAAGCACCAACATAATCCATCTTCGGTTAGCACGAATTATCCCACACTAAACTAGGGTTGTGATCTAATCCGTCTAACCTTGGCATGGACTATTCGGATACTTGATAGCACAAATCAATAAAGCACCATCACATGTAAACAATCTAAACAAGCACAACAAGAATAGATCGTTGAGCACATCACAGTCAAAATAGATCTAAGACAAGAATAAATTCCGAAAGCAATGATTTAATCAATAGAAGTACGATTTATTTATAAAAATCCTCTAAACATGTGACTGTTGTCCATACATAATAAACTAAAATAACAACATAAATAAAATCCTATTACTCGTCTAGGGCTTCATTGAAACCCTAGATCTATGATCTAGCCGTCCATGGAAGTGATAGATGGCAAGAGGTTGATGGAGGAGGCCATGGAGATCCTTGGTCTTCTTCTTCTTCTCCTTGCTTCCCTCTCTTCAATGGCTGGAAGTATGGTTGTAGAATGTGTATGTATGGGTGTGTAACCCTTCAATTGAAGTAAAATAGAGTATATATAGATTTACAACAAGTTTTGGAAGCCTTCCTAACCCGAAACGGACTGAAACTGATGTAATTTACAATCTGGACGTCATTCTGCAGTTTCGTTTGCACAGGAGTATTCAGTATACTGAAATATGCAACTTTGGTTTTTACCCATATCGCGCGAGCGGGTCGCGCGAGCGCGACATTTGGCCTTCGCGCGCGCGGATCGCGCGAGCGATTCTGGGGATCTCGCGCGAGCGGATAGCGCGAGCGATTTCTGGTTCTTCGCGGGCGCGGGTCGCGCGCGCGACTTGTCTTTTTCAGCTTCTTTCTTTGTGCTTTTTCACCCTGTTTATCCTGGTTTAGGTGATTTCTTCCAAAACCTGTCAGAAACTAGAAAACGAAGTAAAAATATACAAAAACAAGATAAAATGGTCTAACAAATGCGCGTTAAGGCATATAATTAGGATTAGTTCTCTCCCGATCAGTACCCTCCCCCAGTGGTTCCTTGTTAGTTGTTTTTTCCGCATCACAAGCAGGAGCCTCAACCGATTGTGGGACACCATTAGTTTCAAACAGTGAAGTGTCCACTTCAAGATACTGCTCTACCCTAACATCATTGCTGCCAGCAATTTTTTTACCCTTCTGAACTTTAGCACCATAGTCATCTGAATCGGTCCGTTCACTTTCAATTGAGTCTGACTTATTACTGTGAATGATCGCCTCATTGAGTTCATGTTTTTTGGAACACTTTTGTACACCCCCCAATCTGTCCAATATTGGGCAATAAACTTCCATCTCTTTTATAGTCATCTCCAACTCTGCCGCTATCACCTTTGAAACATAAACAACGGTGTGAAATTTTATACACGTATACTAAAGTTGACTGTGTGAAATTTATCAGAATTCAAAATTATAGATTGATATTTCACACTTTGTTTTTTCATATAGTAGTGTGAAATTTTTTCATGTCCATGTTCAGAAGTCGATACTATTAAATATTGATAAGTGGAAGTGCGGAATTTAATACATGATATATGGAAACAGAGTGTGAAATTTGTCATTCTTATCTTCAATATATTCACACATGCATGTCTTCTGACAGAAATTGTGAAATTCCAAAGCATTGAAAAGGCAGTGTGAAATTTAACACATATTATCTATTATATAAAAGAGTCATAAAAACCACGAATGAGTGTGTAGACCTGATTGGCACTTAGTGTCGCGAGGCCTGTGTTAAGAATACTCCTATGCAACTTTACTAGATCCCATTTCAGAAATCGTGGTATTATTTTCTTCTTGTAGTCCTTCATTGATGGTTTGATTTCTGATTCCACTAGTGTGGTGTGCTCACATAGCCAATACTGCAAATGTGCCAAACAATTGTTGGTTCTGTGCTACAATTTTGTGTGTCTATAGTATATATAATCTTCATAAAAAAGAGTATATAGGATTACCTGTGAAGCAAGGATGCATCCGGTCACCGTATATGGATCTCTGCATTTTTTCTCAATCGAAGTCTTTAGATCTCCTAGTATAGATGAACACCAGTCATACTGGCACATATTGTCAATGTCTTCTATGTAGTTAATGAAACCCCAACGCACCCTATCACCTCTATTTGCGTACAGCAATGTCCCACAAATGTACAAGCATAGTAATCTGACAGTATTGGTAACATCTTCTCGAGTATGTCCAGACACCGCTTTTAGCAATTCACTCCTAATGATAGGTGTATGAATACTTTCTTCCCCCGGGAATCTACGTTGAACGAATGGTGAGTATATCTTTGGTGACGATTCCTTTGCCGCGTAGTACGTGTCTATGCACCGTGTTCCATTCACTATACCAAATATAAGCTGAATGTCTGTAGGTTGTATCCTCAACCTTTCTGGACCAATTGAGAAAGTGCCATCCAAACTGTTGTATTGACCAATCATTCGAATTGAACTCTCATCGAATTTCTTCACAAACTTAACCTTCCCTTCAATGAATGCCTCAAACAAATGCCAGAATGGTGTCTTTCTTAACAAATTTACGTGTTCATCCCGGAGTTTAATATCTTCCATAAGTGCATCGAATGCAACCAAAGTTGACCTAAACCGCGGATTGGGTTGTTTTTGCCTTTTAGGCTTTTTGGGTGTATTAGGACTGCACCGGGCTGTTAAAGTGAATACATTGTGATATTTTAGAACACATTGAGTGCAAGATTTTACACTTAATAAAATATATATCATACATATACGATGAATGAGACACGTTAACTGAAAATATGCAATCAATTGCTCATAATTTCAAATCATACAAATTTGAGTTCAAAATTTAGCACTATGGTACTAAGCACATTATATCCATGATTGATATTTAAGATGTCGTCATTAATTTCACACTACACTATGATAATATTCAAAAGAGTTGATCGGTATAGTCGATGAACACGAGTATCAAATTACACACTCATATTAGACTCAGATTGACACAGAAAGCCTAATATTGCAGAAATCCAAGGCAATAAACCAAAAACAAAACATCCCCAACAGTCCTATTAACTACAAGTACACAATTATTTACTCATATTTTGCAAACGTGGTCGTCAAGAGTGCAACATTTACTGCTTCGGCAAATTTTTCACAAATTAATCCATGTTTGATAACTACTTTGTACTAACCAACTTCACACTACTTCATGACGAGATGGATACGAGTATAAAATTTCACACTCATATTACACCAAGATTCATAGAACTTTGCAGAAACCCTAACATGCAGAAACCCAGATCGAGTAAACCAACAACTAATCATCCCCAAAAGTAATATTTTAGGAGACAATGGTCCAAATTCTAGAGAGTATTTTCAAAGCAAACAACACAACGAAATCACAATTTTTCAAAATTTTCAACGACATTTTTCAAAATTTCAACGACATTTTTCAAAATTTTCATCCCCGATATACTGTTTTGAGCAACAATTTTTTGATTGTCATCAACAGTCATCCATAATGTGAAAAACATGTCACTGATTAAGACAATAGTGTTAATTTATACACTTACCCTTTTTCTTCGCCATGAACGATCTTCAAGCTTTGATTTTCGTCGTCGAAGTGGAGCTTGCTCGTCGGAGTCCGAGGGGATGAACGACGGAGAAGATTTGGTTTGTAAATCACGCAGAGGCCTCTGATCTGTTCTCTTCCATTTATTGATTTTTGAAAACCCTAATTTTTCGGATTTCAATCGCAAATCACGAAGTCTCCTCCTTCCATACGTGATTTGACGTGATTTATGGGCAACCAATTTTGGTAGTTGGGGTTTGTAGCAGAATTTGAAAGGGTGGTGATATAATGCGCGCGGGACGGAGAGGGTTATTTTTGTCCATGTTTTTATAAGTGGACCTTAGATTAAAATGTTGTACACACTGGACCAATTGCGGAAAAGGTACACTACTTAGGACTTTCTAATAAATGACTCGTTTAAAAGTGAATTTATTATTTTTTTTCAAAAATTTAAAAATATCAAAAAAAATTTGTAAAAATAAAAAGTCATCAAATTTACATGACGTTTTATAGCAACTCTTTATAAGATTGAGAATAACTTTTTGAAATGCTGGGAGCAACTTTCTTTTTAGAATACAGGGACCAACACGTTTCAAAGTCAGGTGTAACTCTTCACAAGATTGGGAGCAAGTGTTTACAACATTGAGAGAGATCATTATAACATTGAAAATATAAAGTAAACTAAAACACAAAATAAGTATTTAAAAGTTAATATACATTTTTTTAATTTTGTTCATGACTTTTTTTTTATTATTATTATTATTGATAATTTTGTAAATTTTATACAAAAAGTTGACTGAAATATAAATATCCCAAAAGGGATTATTAAAATCAATCAACTTTTACTTGAAATATTAAAGGACAGTCACATATTTTCAAAATGAAAAAGGAATCAAGTTAAAATTAAAAGTTTAAAAATACATCAACTTTTTTATTTTAAAATTTGATTTTTTTAAATTAAAAAATAAATAAATTACATTTAACGCTCCACCCTCCATCTTCTTCCTCACTACCACCTCCACCAGTTGCCATCACCATAGCTGGCGACTACACCACACTATGACCACCACCACCACGACCACCACTAGCCACCCCCACCATAACCACACTCTCTCTCTCTATATATATACATATGAGTATATATATGTTATATATGGCCACCACCACCCTCAACATCTCTCTCTATCTCTTCTCTCTTTTCACCATCACCACCATGCCCTCCTCCCTCATCCACCTCTGCCACTGCATAAAATAAAAAATAAATAAAAAGTTGCAGGTTAGAGTAACTGTCCAAACGGCAGGAGCAACTCACCAAACAGCAGGGGCAACTCACCAAACAGAAAGAATAATGTTGCTCCTTACGTTTGGTGAGTTACTCCTTCTGTTTGGATAATTGCTCCAAAAACCTACATCATTTTTTTTTTGTAGTGGCGATGGTCGATGAGCGAGGTGGCCCGTGGTAGTAGTGGCTATGAGAAGAGTAAGAGAAGAGATCAAAGAGAGAGAAGAGATAGTGGGAGTGGGGGTGGGGCCAGGTGGTGGTGGAGCAAGGTGTAGATTTTTAGAGCAATTGTCCAAACAGAATGAGCAACTCAATAAATGTATCTGGAGTAACTCAGCATACATATGGGTCAACTTTACTCTTTCTGTTTAGTGAGTTGCTCCTTACGTTTGGTGAGTGGCTTACTATAAGTTTGGTGAGTTACTCCTGCCGTTTGGACAATTGTTCCAACCTACAACATTTTTTTTTATATTTTTTATTCTTTATTTTCTACATTGGCAGGGGTGGATGAGGGAGGAGGTGTTATCCAAAATATATTGGAATGTATATATGTATAAATATGAAGTTAAGAGCCGAAAATACAACAATAAGTAAAGAACCGACAATACTGCAATAAGTAAATACTGTAAATAAAACAGAACATGGAATAGATGAAAAACAGACAATAGATTGAGTCTAGTGTTTGACACTATGTCCTTAAGACAATTTATGTCCCGCATTGGTGCTCACGGATTTGTGGCATTTGTCTCCCAGGACACAATGATCTCCCTCTTACTATAGAAGCACTTCCAGCGAACTATATTTGTGTTTGTACTCTCTCAGACACTTGATACACAAAGAATGTATATATAAACTAATAAAAAATCTTGCTATTAATTTCTTCTTCTAAATGAATGAATAAGAACCATATATATATATATATTGTAGGAGACTGTTCGTCACCAGTCACAACCTTTCGAAAGGAGACTGTTCGTCAACAGTCACAACCTTTCGAAAGAAGACTATTCGTCAACAGTCACATCCATTCGACTAAGGGTCTGTTTGGCATGTCCAAATAATCCATTCAATTAAAAACTAATTTATCATTCAAAATTTTCCAACAATCTCCCACATGAATGACAAATTGACTATACAACATGTAAAAATAATAGAAATATACATTTTGATCCCTCAAATTCCAGTCAACATATAGTTAGTCACTTTGACTTTGTTAAATCTGAAATTCACCCTTAATCAATGAGATAAAACAGGAATTAGTCCTTCCAGTAGATTTTAACCATTTTGTTTGGACTATTGTACCCTTTTTAATATATTTACATTAATTTAGTTTAGAATTTAATTGGGATATTTTCAATGTAACCGATGCCTTTTTTATAGGGAATAGTTAAGTAGTGATTTAGGAATTCATGGACTTTCCTTTAATTGGGGGTAAGTGGATTGATCCACTTTCCTTTTAAAAATTTTTAATTATCTCTCTCATTATATCACCCTCTCTGTCTCACGTTCTTTCTTTCTCTCTCTTTATATCGATGGGTGGAGGTGTCTCGTAAAGGTGAAGAAGTCGTGCCTCATGAAACTTTCCCTAATAAATGTGTTGCTATCTGCTCTTATGCACTGGCAGAATTAAGCAATCAGTTTGATTGTCTTGCTGATACTATGGACAATGATGATTGTGTCCAGGAAGTTTCTACAATGGAAAAGGTTGTGGTTGCTCCTATGGAGACTCAAGACTTTTCTGGATAATCAAATGGTGGAACCTAAGGATGTCTCTGAAGAGAATCTTGTTACCAAGAAGGATAAAGATGCTTTGCAAAGATTCGTGTTCAAAGATTGGTGTATTGCTGACAACTATGGTCACTCAACATGGCTCTGTTGTTTTGCTTTTCAACTTTATTGGGTCAGTCAAGTGAATTAAGGTGAGAAATTTTGTGTGTTTTTTGTGAGAAATTTGTATAATTATTAATGGTCACTGACCATAATTTTGTTTGTTTTGGTGAGAAATTTGTATTATTAATGAGAAATTTATGGTTTACTAACCATAATAAGAAATTTCTCACTTATGGTTAGTGTTGCATTTTAAAGTGAGAAATTTCTCATTATGGTTAGAAGTGAGACTTTCTCACGAAAATATACAGAATTTCGTACCATGTTATTGAGAAATTCCTCACTTATGTTAAAATTTCTCACTTATGTTATTTTAAAGTGAGGAATTTCTCATTTTTCATGCTCTATTGTATAATTTTTTCTGTTAATTCTCTATTTCTGTCTATATATACATATATATATATAACAAATTTGGGTTTTGAATTTCAAAACCCTGATTTATGGGAGTATTTCTCTCTCTCTCTATATATATACATAGCTATATATATATATAAATATATAATAAATATGGGGTTTGAATTTCAAAACACTAATTTATGGGAGTAGGGGTATTTTGGTCCTCAAAATAGGTGAGGGACTAATTTTTAAATTGACTTATGAAATGGATCAATTTCTAGAAACGGCTACAATAAAGGACTGAAATCTAAAGAACCCTAAAAATAAATGCTGACACATTAGAGAGAGTACAGTGGAAAGACATTGCATCGGTATAGGTAGCTTTTGGCCTTGAACCTTCCGTAGTGAAGAACTATCGAATTTACTTGGCTAAACAGTGAACGCAATGTCTTGAACTGTTCAGGCTTTGGTGTAAACCTAAATAATACTCCGAACACTTTCGGTTCTCATAGTTGTGTTCATTTTGGCCCTGAACAACTCTTGGTATTCATGAGTGCTCTAGAGAATCTAAGCCTTTATAATTCTCATAAAAGCGGTCACATTTCACACTCTGTCATGCCCCGACGTAGCATAACACAGGAAAGCATTTAATTTCCTTTATGAACTCGTAGGTTGTGACAAGTGAGAATGACCAATTGTCCCTGCAACAGATAACTTAAAAAGCATATCTAAAGAAAAGGTAACTAATAAAACATAAGCTCCGAAATTTAAAACTTACTAAACTATTACATCAGTCCAAGTTTTAGGCACAAACCGCCGTTATTCAAATATCTAATAAAGTATTTAGTACAACTCCAAAAATAAAAAGACATAAAGAATATAATTTAGCCCTCTTGGAAAGTCTCCTGACTCTAACTAGCATAGTCAAAATGCTCTGGCTCCTCCTGACCTGGAAAATCTGGATATAAAATCCAGGACGCAACAACGCCATCAGCTTATGTAAGCTGGGGAGTAAAATAAACATATGCTCGCAATGCATATATATAAGCATATATCACAACATTTCTATTTAACTCTGAAACAATAAATCAAGGTATTAACTTTAACTATTATGTTACACAGAAAGACAATAAGCAAATGAACATGAGACCGTGCATGAACAATGTAATATCTTATCTTATGACTCTTTCTCAATAAAACACAAGATCACATCATCCGAAACTTCCTAGTTCTAGTACCTTGAAAAATACTCGGACAGCCACACTATAGAACAATTGGTACCAGGGAATGTCCAATCAGCCTTGTCCCACGACCCCACTCCATGATAGCACCACGGCATACCAGAGATAATCTCGATCAGTATCCGGAACTCGTGTACCAGGGAATGTCCGTGGAGGCATCACACACTATAGCACTACCACGGGTGCTAGGGAGTGTCCAATTTGCCACCGTCATATTAATAAGGTACCCTAAAAGTCACATCCACTCCACATCCACTGTCCTCATCCATGGCATCACACTATAGTACCACCACGGCATACCAGAGATTACCTCGATCAGTATCCGGAACTCGGGTACTAAGGAGTGTCCATAGAGGCAACCACACCAACACACAAACTCTTTTACTCTTTTCACACTTTCTCATATACTATGCATGCCAACTCGACCTCGACCCTACCATGCATGTCCATGTCATGAAATTATAACATCATTTATTTATCACAAAGCTGAATAATCGTACAAATATGAATCTCACTCCTAATCATTATTTTTCCAATTTCTTAAACATAAGCCTTTAAAAACAGTTCCTTAAAAACTTCCAAAACATTTCCCAAACAGTCCCTTAACTGAAAACAGACAAAAAGTTGAAAATGGCCAGTCGCTCGCGCGGGCCGTTCACGCGATATGCTTAAATTTTGATTTTCTTATAAAAGTTTTCCAACTGTCAGAATCTACACAGGTCTCGCGCGACGGGTCACTCGCGCGGGCCGCTCGTGCGACCCTCACTCACGCGATCGTGCGCACGAGTTCATGCAGAGACTTTGTCTTCTTCGCAAATTTTCTCTGTTTCAGTTTTTAAAACCCCATTTGACCCATTTCAGAAATCTGTTCCAATCCAGACATGTAATATATGGATTTCTTCAGTTTCTGCGTAGATTAAGAATACGCAGTCGAATTAAACTAATACGGATCATATCTCTCAATTTTCGAGATTAAAGTAAAGTTGTCAAAACTTTAAATCAACAATACATCGCGATACGAATGAATTAAGTCGTAGGGTTCGAACCGTAGCTTATTTGGACTAAGATCTTTCATTCCCAATTCACGGAATTGATTTTGGTTAACTTTCATAAAACTCCACTTTTCAAGTTTTAATGGTGTATCTATATATACACACATATATATACCCCTATATGTACAGAATTATACATATATACACATTGGGAGTGAGTTTATAACACTCATATAGGTGAAATAGAACTACAATTAGAGACCGAGAATTTCTGACGTATATTCAGTCGTTCTTGAATTTCTTCCCGTTGTTGATGAATATAAATATATCTATATATGTGACTAAATATATATAAATATAATCTGTTAGTTATATGTCTAGAAAGAATAATAGATAGTTAAGAGAATTGAGAGAGATAAAGAGTTTTAGAGAGTGAATTGTGAGAGATTGAGAGACTGTGTGTGTTTGAGAGTAAATCTCCAAACATATATATTGAAATATGTTTGGGCTCCAAGAAAAAACATAGGAAACGCACGGTGTGGTTGAGCTCACGTGCTCCCAAACCCAAGACACGGTATAGTCGCAGCTTAAAAATAAAAACTGGTATTATCCGGTTGAAATAAAAATACAGAAAGTCATATTAGTGTAGGAAATAAATTATGGGTTCTACAAAAAGTATAAATATAGTTTTCAAATCCGTCAAAAGTATTTTCTATATTTATAAAAATTATAGCTTTGACCCCAAACAAATATTATAAATAGAAATAAAATCAAATATTCATTTATTAATAAAAATAAAATACAGGGTGTTACACTCTACCCACCTCAACAGAGATTTCGCCCTGAAATCTGAGCTAACTAATCCTGAAACAACTCGGGATATCTATTCTTCATGTCTGACTCTAACTCCCACGATGCTTCTCCTTCGTCATGGTGCATCCACTGAACCTTAACCAAAGGAACGTCCCTTCTCCTCAGCCTCTTGATACTCTGGTCAAGAATCCTCACGGGTCTATCTTTGTAGACAACATTCTGACTCGTCTCAATATCATCAAAATTTACTACATGTGAGGGATCCCGTATGTATTTCCTTAACATACTGACACGGAATACATTATGAGCACCAGACATCTTTGGTGGCAATGCGAGCTGAGAAGCCACTTTCCCAACACGCTCCAGTATCTCAAACGGTCCGATGAAACAAGGTGCCAATTTTCCTCTTTTCTGACCAAAACGTACTACTCCCCGAACCGGTGAAACTTTAAGGAGTACGTGATCTCCGACACTGAACTCCAAATCCTTTCGACGCCGATCCGCATAACTCTTGTGTCTACTCTATGCAGCTTTTATTCTTTCCTTGACCAGTGAAATTTTCTCATTGGTTTTCCTCACCAAATCTGGTCTCAAAAATTCTGTGTCTCCCACTTCTGCCCAGCATAACGGAGATCGATATAGCCGTCCATACAAGGCTTCGAATGGTGCCATCCCAATACTCGAGTGGTAGCTATTGTTACACGCAAATTCAACCAATGGCAAGTGTGTTTCCCAAGACTCTTCAAAATCGATTGCACAAGCTCTGAGCATATCTTCCATAATCTGGTTAACATGCTCGGTCTGTCCATCGGTCTGAGGATGGAAAGCAGTACTCATCTTGAGCGAAGTTCCCATAGCCTTCTACAAACTTTCCCAAAATCCCAACGTGAAGCGTGCATCATAGTCTGATACAATAGATACAGGTGCACCGTACAGTCGCACCACTTGCTGTAGGTACATTCAACTCATCCTTTCTACTGGGTAAGTCATACTATACACGATGAAATGTGCGGACTTCGTCAGACGGTCCACAATTACCCAAATCGCGTCATGGTTCTGTTGTGATCGGGGTAATTCAACTACGAAGTCCATAGTTATGTGTTCCCATTTCCATCCTGGGACAGGTAAGGGTTGCAACAATCCCGAGGGTCTCTGATGTTCGGCCTTTACTTGTTGACAAGTCAAACATTTAGACACGAACTCGTCTACTTCTCGTTTCATTCCTTCCCACCAGAAATTTCTCTTCACATCTTTATACATCTTTGTCCCTCCTGGATGTACTGTCAGTCACGGTTTATATGCTTCTTCAAGAATATCATTTTTTCAAGTCTCCTGATTCTGGCACACACAATCTGTCTCGACATCTGTATCCTCCATCGATCCTAACCTTTCATTCTGTAGGGTCTTTTTCTGATATCTTGACAAACCATACCTGAAATTTCTCATCTTCCTTTTGGGCCTCGATAATTCAACTCACAAGTGTTGGTTATACCATGAGGCATCCAAATTGTTGCCCATTACTACCCTCAGAAATCTGCATATCAAATTCTGCGATTGCCTCTAAAGCCTTCCATTCCTTATCATCAATGAAGCAATCATTCCTCGAGGTTTCCAACTTAGGGCATCAACGACTACATTAGCCTTACCAGGGTGGTACTCTAATGTAAAGTCATAGTCCTTTATCAGTTCCATCCAACGGCGTTGCCTCATATTCAGCTCCTTCTGAGTAAACAAATACTTAAGGCTCTTGTGGTCTAAAAACAAATCAAACTTCTTTCCACAGAGGTAGTGCCTCCAAATCTTCTGCCAGTTCCAAATTATAAGTTGGGTAATTCAATTCATTTGGTTTCAACTGCTGTGAACCATAGGCGATAACCTTTCTGTCTTGCATAAGAACGCATCCCAGTCCTTAATAAGAGGCGTCACTGAAAATGGTGAACTTCTCACCATCCTTTGGTATCGCAAGCACTGGCATTGTTGTCAGTCTCTCTTTTAATTCTAGAAAGGCGCATTCATGCTTATCAGTCCACTCAAATTTTAAATCCTTCTTAGTTAAACCAGTTAACGGGGCTGCTATCTTTGAGAATGCTTCCACAAATCTCTGATAGTAACCAACGAGTCCCAGAAAACTTCTAACTTCGGTAGCATTGGTCGGCCGAGTCTAATTCGCAACTGCATCGATCTTTTATGAGTTAACCGCAATTCCTTGTTATGATATCACATGCCTGAGGAACTTAACTTCCCGAAGCCAGAATTCACACTTGTTGAATTTAGCATACAGACAGTGACCTTTGAGAATCTGCACTGTAATCCTTAGATGTTGTTCATGCTCTTCCTTTGACTTGGAATATATCAAATATCATGGATAAAGACAATAATGAACTGATCTAAGTAAGGCTTGAATACTCCATTCATTAGATCCATAAACACAGCTGGAGCATTCGTCATCCCAAATGGCATTACTAAGAACTCATAGTGTCTGTACCTCATCCTAAAAGCAGTCTTAGGTACGTCCTCCTTTTGTACCTTTAACTGGTGATACCCCGACTGTAGATCTATCTTGGAAACTATCACGTCTCCTTGTAATTGATCAGACAGATCGTCTATCCGAGGTAAAGGATACTATTCTTGATAGTAACCTTATTTAGTTCGCGGTAGTCAATACACAATCGCATAGTTCTGTCCTTCTTCTTCACGAATAACACTGTGCTCCCTAGGGTAAAGTACTTAGATGAACAAAACCCAACTTCTCAAGTTCTTCAACTTGTTCCTTCAGTTCCAGTAGTTCAGTAGGGGCCATCCTATAGGGAACTTTGGTTATAGGTCGAGTGCCTGGCACCAATTCCATACAGAATTCTAAGTCCCTCTTAGGCGGTAATCCTAAAATATCTTGAAATACTTCCTCAAACTCTTTGATTACCAGTATCGATTACACCGTTACTTCTGTACTGACAACTTCAATGTTTGTTAGGCATCTGGTGAGGAACATATCACCTAAAGGGTTGCATTGGAAGTCAAAGGGTTGATTCCCGTTGTTTGTAAATGTGATCCTCTTCCTAGCACAATCCAACCTCGCATGGTTCTTTTTGAGCTAATCCATTCCCAGGATTATATCGAACTCCTTCATCGATCAAACCACCAATCTCGCTAAAAGTTCACGGTCTCCTAATCACAGAGGACAATCCTTACATACATGTACTAACTTGACTATGGTCCCGAGCGGTGAGACAGCACTCTAAGCTTCGTCTAAACGTTGTGGTACGATACCCAATTTTCGAACAATCTTAATAAATATAAAGGAATGTGTAGCACCCGTGTCAAATAAAACTTTAACATGAGAATTAAACAAGGTTAGAGTACCTTCCATTGTTCGTTCTTCAGGCAGTACCTCCTCATAAGTACCTTCCTCATACCCTGTTTCCTCATAACCAACAGCCTCGGGGATAACAGCATTCAGGCGGGCCTGTCCTTACTGACCATAGTTGCCTTTTCTGGGGGCTTTGCAGTCCTTACTTATGTGACCTGTTATGCCACAATTATAGCACACAACTCTTGGACGATCACAACGTCTCGGTGCTTTACATTCTCGAGCTTAGTGGCAGGGGATACCATAATTGTAGCAGTTATCATTGTTGTTCCCTACTATCGCACGAGGCGGATACTGCTGCACTCCTTGTGTCTGTTGAGGTTTCTTTCCTCCGTCCTAAGTCTTTTTCTGTCCCCGGGATAGCCTTTTTGCGGGAGTCGATTCCCAAATAGTTTCAAATTCTAACAACCATCATTCTCTAATCTCGTAGCCAACCTTACCAGAGCTTCAAATGACTGCTCCAGGTGCCCCATAGTTAGATGTCGGAGAGACAAGTTGAGACCTTGGTGATACTTCTTGATTTTCTTCTTGGGTGTGTTCAACATATGTGGAGCAAAGCAGGACAACCGTTCAAACTGAGTAGTGTACTCACACACTGTCAGATTTCCTTATGCCAATTCCATGAACTCTTTCTCTCTCTTGTCCTTTTCATCTTCGAGGAAGTATTTCTCAAGAAATCTTTCCTTGAACCAGGGCATTCCCTTTGCAGCTTCTTCCCCAATAGTTGCCTTTTTAGCATCTCACCAATCTATCGCTGCATATGATAACTGAAACACAGCCAGATGCTTCTTTTCCAGGTCAGTGCACTATATGGTCTCAAAGATACTCTCCATCTGGCATAGCCATTGCTCCGCTTGCCAGGGCTCATCAGTCCCAGCAAAATACTTAATTCGCAGAGCGTGAAATTCTTTGAGAAGCTTATCTCCAGTCTGGTGGGCTCGCCTCTCATTCCCGTTATGATTACCATTTCGGTTATTGTTCCCTACGTTCTGATTGCTAACCCTCTCCAACCGTCTTACAAAAGCCTCAAACATCTCGATTGGGTCTACTGCCGGGGGTGCAACTTCAATAGCAGTGGGACGGGGCCTGAGATTCCTTCCAGCCATAACTTCGAGAGAAAGGTACCTATCCATCGATTAACAGAGTTCGGTCAATCTCCAGATGCAAAAGAAAATTCTTAGCAGTAGAAAACAACGAAACACGGAATGAAGTCGAACTATCTTATCTTAATGCTATCTTAACGGAAGAACATATGTGTCTTGGATAATTGGTTGAGCCATAACCTGGCTCTGATACCAAAAAGTCTGTCACGCCCCGACGTAGCATAATACAGGAAAGCATTTAATTTCCTTTATGGACTCGTAGGTCGTGACAAGTGAGAATGACCAATTGTCCCTGCAACGGATAACTTAAACAGCATATCTAAAGGAAAGGTAACTAATAAAACATCAGATTTAAAACTTACTAAACTATTACATCAGTCCAAGTCTTAGGCACAAACTACCCTTATTCAAATATCTAATAAAGTATTTATTCCAACTCCAAAAATAAAAAGATATAAGGAATATAATTTAGCCCTCCTGGAAAGTCTCCTGACTCTAACTAGCATAGTCAAAATGCTCTGGCTGCTCCTAACCTAGAAAATCTGGACATAGAATCCAGGGTGCAACAACGCCATCAGCTTATGCAAGCTGGTGAGTAAAATAAACATAAGCTCGCAATGTATATATATAAGCATATATCACAACATTTCTATTTAACTCTGAAACAATAAATCAATGTATTAACTTTAGCTATTATGTTAACACAGAAAGACAATAAGCAAATGAACATGAGACCGTGCATGAATACTCGGGCAACCACACTATAGTACAACGGGTACCAGGGAATGTCCAATCATCCTTGTCCCACGACCCCACTCCATGATACCACCACAGCATACCAAAGATAATCTCGATCAGTATTCAGAACTCGGGTATCAGGGAATGTCCATGGAGACATCACACACTGTAGCACTACCACGGGTGCCAGGGAGTGTCCAATTTATCACCGTCATATTAATAAGGTACCTTAAAAGCCACTCCATGCCACATCCACTGTCCTCATCCATGGCATCACACTATAGTACCACCACGACATACCAGAGATTACCTTGATCAGTATTTGGAACTCGGGTACTAGGGAGTGTCCATGGAGGTAACCACACCAACACACAAACTCTTTTACTCTTTTCACACTTTCTCACATACTATGCATGCCAACTCGACCTCGACCCTACCATAAATGTCCATGTCATGAAATTATAACATCATTTATTTATCACAAAGCTGAATAATCGTACAAACATGAATCTCAGTCTTAATCATTATTATTTTTCCAGTTTCTTAGACATAAGCCTTTAAAATCAGTATATCCGTTAAACAGTTCCCTAAAAACTTCCAAAACCTTTCCCAAATAGTCCCTTAACTGAAAACAGACAAAAAGTAAAAAATGGCCAGGTCGCTCGCGCGGGCCACTCGCGTGATATGCTTAATTTTTGATTTTCTTATAAAAGTTTTCCAACTGTCAGAATCTACACAGGTCGCGTGCACGGGCCGCTCGCGCGATGGGTCGCTTGCGCGGGCTACTCACGGGACCCTCGCTCCCACGATCGTGCGTGCAAGTTCATGCAGAGACTTCGTCTTCTTCGCAAATTTCCCATTTTTCAGTTTTTAAAACCCCACTTGACCCATTTCAGAAATCTATTCCAATCCAGACATGTAATATATGGATTCCTTCAGTTTTCTGTGTAGATTAAGAATACGCGATCGAATTAAACTAATACGGATTGTATCTCTCCATTTTTGTGATTAAAGTAAAGATGTCAAAACTTTAAATCAACGATATGTCGCGATACGAATGAATTAAGTTGTAGGATTCGAACCATAGCTTATTGGGACTAAGATCTTTCATTCCCAACTCACGGAATTGATTTTGGTTAACTTTCATAAAACTCCACTTTTCAAGCTTTAATGGTGTATCTATATATACACACATATATATATACCTCTATATGTATAGAATTATACATATATACACGTTGGGATTGAGTTTATCATACTCACAGAGGTGAAATAGGACCACAATTAGAGACCAAGAATTTTTGTCGTATATTCTGCCATTCTTGAATTTCTTCCCGTTGTTGATGAATATAAATTTATCTTTGTATGTGACTGAATATATATAAATATAATCTGTTAGTGTTATATGTCTAGAAAGAATAATATATAGTTGAGAGAACTGAGAGAGATAGAGAGTTTTAGAGAGTGAATTGTGAGAGATTGAGAGACTGTGTGTGTTTAAGAGTAAGTCTCCAAACATATACACTGAAATATGTTTGAGTTCCAAGAAAAAACATAGAAAACGCACGGTGTGGTTGAGCTCACGTGCTCCCACACCCAAGACACGGTATAGTCACAGCTTAAAAATAAAAACTAGCATTATCCGATTGAAATAAAAATATAGAAAGTCATATTAATGTAGGAAATAAATTTCGGGTTGTACAAAAAGTATAAATATAGTTTTCAAATCCGTCAAAAGTATTTTCTATATATATACAAATTATGGCTTTGACCCCAAACAAATATTATAAATAGAAATAAAATCAAATATTCATTTATTAATAAAAATAAAATACATGGTGTTACACACTCATATAGGTGATTTCCTATTAAGAGCATCCTGCTATACTCCACTTGGATTTTCAAGACATAGGAATCATTAAAAGTCATCATAATGGCAACCCAACCTAGCTGACTGGAGATCCCTAGATCTAGGTTCAACGAATCAGCCGAATTGTGCGTTAGGTTCAATGGGACAACCAAATTGTGCATGACTTTTAAGATATAGGCTTTAGTCCCAATCCCCTTGATAGGTAGTTTATTTGATATCTCATTAAACATTTTACTTAGTGGATCCACTTTATTATCTTTTGACTTTATACAGATTATGGAGATATCTCCATTCGAGATCGATCAACTACTTTACGGTATTATGTCTTCGATGAATGTGTTGAGACTTACGGTACTACTTGTGGCTTTCCAATTGTCCATTGGCTACCACAATGTATACAAATTATAGGCACATGTTCTATCCAACTTGGAACATCTTCTAACAAATGGCGAAGCCACTCTGCTTCATCTCTTTCTTGATTTAAAGCAATAAGTGCAAATTCCACTTTGAATCTGAGTACACTATTATGTTTAGAGGATTTCCAAGATGCGACTCCAATAGGTATCCAATTCGCCTCTATATGCTTCTACTCAACTACTCATTAAGTACGCCATATTCGGCCAAGTGCAATTCACGACATTATTAGCCTATCAATTCAACATGAATATTCAAATAGAGATATTCTGCTACCAGTACCTTTTATTATAGGTAAGTTGACATATAAATGTGTTCTCATTGGACTATGATCATCTTGTCCATCAGACTGACTAGTATCACATTTGCAAGACCTAAATCTTTATGTCACACTTACTAACATTTTTTTTGATAGCCTTTAATTGTGTTAGTAGCACTCTTGTCTTGGTATAGTAAAGTTGCTACAAAATTACATCATTACCCCCACATTTGTAAAATTCCAAAATCATATGATTTTACTTTGTCAGCTTCATCATGAACCAACCCATATGTTCATGGACTTAAGTTCTTAAATGTAATCATTGGATCAAGAAGCACACATACAATGCACCAATTATCATATTTATGAGCCAGCTTTATTTTAATCATGTGCATACAACATTTCATATATATCTTAACATAACCATCAAAAGAATTCACAAATAGGGAACAAGTTTTCCCTAGAGTACATTCACAAGTTACTTAAAAATCCATATGCAATGGTGCACAAAGGGATCAAGAAATTATATTTAAGTATTAAACCAACCTTAAACATTTAAGGGTTGAATCATAAATTCCAGGGTCAAACTATAGTTACTTGTAAACTTGGGGACCCAACGTTTATATTTCTTGATTTCCCAAATGGGTGTCACACCCGTCCCAGAAAAATATGTTCTTTTTAAATGCATAAGCGAATTCTAGAAATTTTAAATGGTGATTAAAAATTAAGATGGAGTTGACTGTGGATCAACGATGAGTGTCAATCGAGGACATGGGAACATAGAAAATCATGAGGCATTGGACGGACTAAATGACATTTATATGATTTAAATGTTATTTGATTTTTTCTGGTATATGTGAATAGTGCAATATACTTGTGTTGTGTACTTTTCTGATAGTTTGGTCTTGTTAGAGATCAATTCGAACGAATTAGAGATAACCAATGTGATGCGTTGCAAAAATGGTAGGTTATGTAGAAATTCCACGAAAAAAGTTTTCAGAACGTAATTACGACGACAAACGGAACTTAGTCGAAAACTTTTATAATTTATAGTTTTCACTCGTGAAGTAATGCATTAGACGTGTAAGACATTTCAAGGGATAATTGCAAATTTTGAAAACTCGTGGGGAGGTAAACGTATTTTTTGAGAATTTTGTCTATATATACCAAGCCCAAGATATTTTCATTTGACTACTTTCCTAAAATTGAAATCGAATGGGTTATTTTAGTGCTTAGAGCTTCAAGGCGCAAATCGACGGACTTCTGCCCGTTTGTTTTTTACCAAATTTCATATTTGGATTCCCCGAGGTAAGGGCTACGTTTTGATAGACATTAGGCCACATTTGGCTAAGTGTTTATAATTCTCTTAATCTAGAAATTTGGGGAAAACGCGTGTAAACTTATAGGTTTTGCATAGGATCGGAGATTTGACATTTAAAATCGTTCCCTCAAAGTTATACGACGATAGCTTGAGGTATGAATTTCTAGCTTATGAGATATAAGGAAATTAGATGTTTTAATTTTCGGCGACGAAATTGAGATCCGGGCAAAATCCATGTGTTAATCTTAGGCCCGTTAATTATGCACGCGCTCAAATGTGAAAAACATGTCTAAGTTTACGCGAACACATATATGTGATTATATGAGCATGCTATGTGTCTATGTGGGCCAAAAGGGAGTTTGATACAAGTTCATACCGGGGTACGCCTCTCGATGTTTGAGAGTTATAGTAGCGACGGCTACTTGCTTGGTTTGGGAACCGGCCCTACCAGAGCAGTTGGGTGCAATGGTTGATAGACTCTGGACTTTCCATTGGCATCGTGGTTGATAGACTTTGGGCTTGCCAATATACTGAATGAATGCGTGTCTCTCTCCCTTGAGACTATTTGATGTGATTTATTAGATTAAAGCATGATTTACCATAAAATGCATATGTTCAAAATTATGCACTCAGCATATAGCTGAGCAATGGAGATTTACTCCATTACAGGTATGAATAATGGAAGAAGAAGTGTGATGAGTGAGGCCGTGGGAATGCGAGGAAATCAGATTTTGTATATGTTTTGTTTTCATTCCGAAGATGTAATAATGAATTTTGTAAAGTTCGAATTATGTACTTGACTTAGAAACTTCAGAATGTGATTGAAATATTATAATATGTCATTAAAATTCTTTTAGTCATGTTGGAAAGACATCCAAACTCTTGAGTTCATATTTTCGTATGCTTGCTTGTTAAATTCAGATTTTGCTATGTAATAGAACTTTTATGTTTTAATCTAAACAAGCATTAACTTATCTCTTTGCCGTTCTTTTTCAAGGATTAGTAAGATGGATATATGTTCTTACAATATTGATTGACTTGAGAAGTTTGGATTAAGGATTGAGAGTTTTTGGAAGTTGCAAAGTATGATGGTTGTTTGATGCCTTAAGTAAATTCTGCAACTTTGGGCAGGATTCTGTTAAAGGGTCATTCGACCGGTCGAAATACCCCCTGTCAAAAATCTTTTTCTACTACTTCTGAAAATTTTTAAAAGGTTTTGATTGGTTCTTAGGGTACCTTTGGGATCCCTTTCAACATAAATTCACTCGTTTTGAAATATGATTACGTTTTCGAATTAACACAGATTTTACACTCGGAGAGTAATGTTTCCCAAAGTTTTAAACTCTTAGGGTTGTTTTAAAGTTCTTTTCTGCTGCGTATAGTTATTTAATGGTTGGATGAGCCTTGGTGGCGTGCCACGTGTCCTATTTCTGCCGTTAGCAGGATGGGTCGTGACATTTAGTGGTATCAGAGCTATAGGTAACAAAACTTTGGGAACGTTCGACGTCAAGTGGAGTGTTGAGTGAATTGACACATATTCTAGAATGCATCCATATAATGCAGAGATATTTGTTGCATATGGTATATTGTTGTACATACATGATTATGTTATTGTCATACATGCATAGTATTTATGCATTTGTGAATCGGTGGAATCATACGGGGGTAGAGCTGTATAATGAGATGAGATTTACTACGCGTTATCATAGGCCTTGTATGGTGATACAAGGGAGAGATGATATCCTAGTGGTGGTGGACCGTTGAATTTCTAAATGAAAAATGATATGATTTTTTATCGAATCGGTGGATGTTTTCAATGATAGTGACGAGTGTCCTTTGGGGGATTTAACCGAGAACGGAGTTTGAATAGTGAGCGTCAGGAGAGATTTCCTTCTAGTTCACATAGAGAATAAAGGTGATTGTTTGTAGTCGAGTTTTGGGCTTGAGATTAATTGATAAGAGTTCTGTCTCAGACATGGATTAAACATCATGAAGCTAGAGAATAGAGATGTACAGTTGGGTGTTATGACAGAAGGTAGTCCAATAGCATGTATTGCTCATGTATGGGGCAAGTGAGGAATCTCTCACCTTATCTTACGGTGTCATCCTACAGTGTTATTTTACAGTTTTCTCTTACGGTATACATGGTGTATAACGGGTAGTTGAAGAATCTTTCAACTAATTATACGGTACTCAGGTAATTAGATGGTTGAGGAATCTGCCAACCTATCTTACGGTATGTATTCGATAATTGAGGAATCTTTCAACCTATCTTACAGTATGTATTGGATGGTTGAGGAATCTCTCAACCTATCTTACGGTACGTATTGGGGGTTCTGGAATATCTCAATGGATTGTGAGTATTGTGGTTGTTAAAGAATCTCTCAACTAAATCTGGTTTCAAGTGGTCGTTGGACCATAGCAGATTTAGATGTAGCATAAGGATTGGTAATGAAAGATACCAGATTGATTGTGTAAGTGGGAAGTGGTGTTTAAGGATTTACCTACGACGAGGGATTGAGAATGGGAATAATAGAGTATGCTTGGATAGTTGAAACAATTGGTGGAAGCTTAGTCGGGGATGGACCTCTGAAGTAGTTGCTTAGATTGACGATTATGTGTGGGTGATTGTAACAATAAGGACGACATAGGTCAGAGGAGAAATGGTAAAACTTCTTGATGGAGATTAAAGGAATGGAAATGAATATGAATAAGAGTTTCTTGGTGTTTTGAGGTATGGTTTATCAAAGGAAGTAGAACAAAGGATGTAAGAATATAGGACTTAAGGTGAAGGACAAGTGTAAGTGATTGAATGTGATCGGAGATTCGGAGAAATCAAATGGATATTGGATATCCTAAAGAAAAAGGGATCTTAGTAGGGAATCCTATAGGAAAGTCTTTATTACAGTGAGTAGTAGTGTGGATAACCATGAACTCAGTGTAGTTCGAAGAGTTTTCAATGATTTTGAGCACTTTTTTGTGGTCCTAAAGTGGTTGGAAAATAGCCCCAAATGCCTTGTGATTTTGGAGACTTTTAAGGATGTTAAGTGGGGGGAAAATTTGGTATAGGGGGTACTTGGACCGGTCAAAGGGGCAGTTCGACCGGTCGAACACCCCTTTGACCCAAATAGTGATTTCGTAAATATTTTTCGTCAGATTTTACAGAAACGGTCATAACTCTTTGTAGAAAATTCGGATTCGTGCGCCATTTTTTGTGTTAGAACTGGGACTCAAAGAGCTATATTTTGATGTAAAATTCAACCATATTTCCTAAATGACCATTTTTCCCTTGGGCTATTTTATCATAAAAATGCTCTTGTATGATGTCTAATCCATGCTTTCCTTGCTAGTTAGTGTATTTTAAATAAAATGGGAATCTTGTAATGCTTTTGAAACATCGTTAAGTGTTTGAAATGATTTATTGTCAACAAGAAATTAGAGTATGATAAGTATTACGATAGTGAACAAGAGTAACTGTGGACATGATAGAGTAAAGAGACCTTGGGTAAGTCAAGTCAAAAGAGTGAAAGTATAATTTGGGAAGATGAGGCTTCGATGAGTAAGTGAACATGAACAGTATGATTGGGATGAAGATCGATAGTATATTGGGTACATTATCAGATATGATAGTAGAACTGTAAATCGGTTAGAGGACAAGGATGGATGCAATGGAATGCTATCTCAGTTGTCCTAGATTTCAACGAGTTGGAA
The DNA here is from genome assembly GCA_033977485.1 of Hydrangea macrophylla. Taxonomy (NCBI): domain Eukaryota; kingdom Viridiplantae; phylum Streptophyta; class Magnoliopsida; order Cornales; family Hydrangeaceae; genus Hydrangea; species Hydrangea macrophylla. The sequence goes on along the minus strand of CM066994.1, from coordinate 110,405,659 downwards.
AGTTTTGGGAATGTCAGATATCACCCCTAGGAAATTTTAAAATGTTTAAAATATTTTAAAACCTAACTTTTGTTTAAATGAGAAAAGTGGAATTGAATACTTGTGATAAGGTATCAAGTAGACTTTGGAAGACAAGTATCGTAGAAGGATATGGTATGCTTACTGCTTCGGACACAGCGGTGTTTGTCAAACGAATGAGTTCTACGTGAGCAGATTATGAACTTGGAAATTCTAAAGTAAGGGGCTAGTGAAATATCGTTCACTTGGACTTAATAAGCTGGAGGTAGTGCCACTAAACGCGATGATGTGAGTATTGTTCTAAAGGGAACTTGATTTTGGTTTAAGTATTAGAGTAACCCGGGGTTATGAATGATTTAAAGTTTTGAACGATCAGGAACTTGATGAGATTCGTAAAGTGTGAAGCACTCAAAGACAATAGTTATGAATGGGTTGACATTAGTAACCGGAGTGAGAATAGGTGACCTTGAGTATTGTCACGAAAGGTATATAAATTGGAAGTCAATGGGGAATTTATCGAACATAGTGAGACTATGGTACTTGATTGGGAAGATCAAATTAGTTAGTTATCTTCAAATGGCTATGGGAATAGTATGAATGCTTGCGCAATAGGTTCTTCGAGAATAATGAAGTTGAGATCAAAATAGCAAAGATAAAGGATTATTGAATCTGAATTGGAGTTTAGTCAGGCTGACTAAAGTTATGAAATAATAAACTATTAAATAAGGTATAGTGACTTGAGATGTTATACGAAGAGTATACGTTTAGCGTAAAGGGTTATCAGGAACTCAGTAAGAGTTGAGATACAAGAGAATGAATGGTATGGGCTTGTGTAAAGGAAAAAGCAAAACACCAGAGATTTATGGAATCGTATGGTAGTGGATCTACCAAGACTGATAAACTAAAGGATAGTGAACAAGTAGGGTATGAGACAAGAATGTATTACACTGTAGTTGAGACCTCTGACAGAAACATAATTGACTTGGGGTATGTGTACACAACGTGTATAAGAATGGATTGTGAATAGTCAAAGGTTTGAGACAAGATCAAAGTACATGCTGAGCATGTGAATATGTTTTGATGAACATTGCAGTACGTGTATGATTGACTCAGTCAATTTTGGTTCACAATGTTATTTGTTATAACGGATATTGAGGTAATTATGTTGTGAAAGAGATGGAAGTGTTATGTAAGATTTCAAAATAATTTGTTTTAAAACATGAATGAGAAATGAAATTGACTTTGTTAAAAGTTTTAAATCAAAATTTTAAGGTGTAATCTTCTATGTTAATCGACGGTAGTTCGAGTACATAAGTGAAGAAATAAATGATAAGGGTGTTTAACTATTCGGGACATTCGATGGGCTCGAAGAAGTAGAATAATATGAAATTGCCAGTTGGGAATCTGGATAGTATCTTACGAGACATGTATAATTGGAAGTATGATACAAGGTTGGATTAAACCAAAATGGAATTTGATAAGGAATGAGAGTAGTTGAAATGTGTTATCATTCTATAAGTGTTTCGTGATTAACAAGATAAAGCATTGAATCTAGAGTGTATGAAATAGTTGGTGGAAGTGTTGGCTTACTGACGTGGCATGTACGTATATTAGTACTCAGGTTGGTTCACTTCGAGGTGAAGAATCGTGTATGATTGTTAACCAGATAGGACGTGTTGGCAACAACTTTTAGTCGAAAAACAAGATAGGTGAATGGGAGATAAATTGTTTCCCTTTGTTTTGAGTATTGTGATGAAACTTTTGAGTTTTAGAAATGGAATGTGACAAGTACAATGAAGGCATATGTAAGTTGACGTTATGCATCGCAATGGGATTGAATGTCAGGTTTGACTATTGAGTATGATCTACTCAGATATTGATGTCCTTACTTATCTAGATACTTTGATGTCTTGCTGGGATTCAGTTTGGATCTGCAATCGGATTGAGACGGGAACTCTAAGGATTTATTTTCCTTGTGAGATTGTGATATCTCAGTAGAGATGGGTGGTTTGTGATGAGATAAACATTGGAAGTATTTATGTGAAGTCGTTATCAATTGATGAGATGGTATAAGTTTGGGGACAAACTTCCTTTTTGGAGGGGAAAGTTGTCACACCCGTCCCAAAAAAAATGTATTCTTTTTAAATGCATAAGCGAATTCTAGAAATTTTTAATGTTGATTAATAATTGAGATGGAGTTTACTGTGGGTCAACGATGAGTGTCAATCAAGGACATGGGAACATGGAAAATCATGAGGCATTGGACGGACTAAATGACATTTATATGATTTAAATGTTATTTGATTTTCTCTGGTATATGTGAATAGTGCAATGTACCTGTGTTGTGTACTTTTCTGATAGTTTGATCTTGTTAGAGATCAATTCGAATGAATTAGAGATAACCAATGTGATACGTTGCAGAAATGGTAAGTTATGTAGAAATTCCACGAAAATAGTTTTCGGAACGTAATTACGGCAACAAACGGAACTTAGTCGAAAACTTTTATAATTTATAGTTTTCACTCATGAAGTAATGCATTAGACGTCTAAGACATTTTAAGGGATAATTGCAAGTTTTGAAACTCGTGGGGAGGTAAACATAATTTCTGAGAATTTTGTCTATATATACCAAGCCCAAGATATTTTCATTTGACTACTTTCCTAAAATTGAAATCAAAAGGGGGATTTTAGTGCTTAGAGCTTCAAGGCGCAAATCGACGGACTTCTGTCCGTTTGTTTTTCACCAAATTTCATATTTGGATTCCTCGAGGTAAGGGCTACATTTTGATAGTCATTAGGCCACGTTTGGCTAAGTTTTTATAATTATCTAAATCTAGAAAATTGGAAAAAAAAAATGCGTGTAAACTTGTATGTTTTGTGTAGGATCAGAGATTTGACGTTTAATCGGGGTCCTAGTCGTTCCCTCAAAGTTATACAATGATAGCTTGAGGTATGAATTTCTAGCCTATGAGATATAGGAAAATTACATGTTTTAATTTTCGGTGACGAAATTGAGATCCGGACAAAATCCATGTATTAATCTTAGGCCCGTTAATTATGCACGCGCTTAAATGTGAAAACTATGTCTGATTTTACGCGAACACGTATATGTGATTATATGAGCATGCTATGTGTCTATGTGGGTCAAAAGGGAGTTTGATACAAGTTCATGCCGGGGTACGCCTCTCGATGTTTGAGAATTATAGTAGCTATGGCTACTTGCTTGGTTTGGGAACCGGCCCTGCCAGAAATGGTTGATAGACTCTGGACTTGCCATTGGCATCGCGGTTGATAGACTTTGGGCTTGCCGATAAACCGGATGAATGTGTGTCTCTCTCCTTAGAGACTATTTGATGTGATCTATAAGATTAAAGCATGATTTGTCATATATCCATATGTTCGAAATTATGCACTCAGCATATAGCTAAGCAATGGAGATTTACTCCATTACAGGTATGAAAAACGGAAGAAGAAGCGTGATGAGTGAGGTCGTGGGAATGCGAGGAAATCACATTTTGTATATGTTTTGTTTTCATTCCAAAGATGTAATAATGAATCTTGTAAAGTTCGGATTATGTACCTGACTGAGAAACTTCGGAATGGGATTGAAATATTGTAATATGTCATTAAACTTCTTTTGGTCATGTTGGAAAGACATCCAAACTCTTGAGTTCATATTTTTGTATGTTTGCTCGTTAAATTTGAATTTCACTATGTAATAGAACTTTTATGATTAAGGATTGAGAATTTTTAGAAGTTGCAAAGTATGATGGTTGTTTGATGCCTTAAGTAAATTTTGCAACTTTGGCCAGGATTCTGTTAATTGGTCATTCGACCGGTCGAAATACCCCGAGCCAAAAATCTTTTTCTACTACTTCCAAAAATTTTCAAAAGGTTTTGATTGGTTCTTAGGGTACCCTTGGGACCCCTTTCAACAAAAATTCACTCGTTTCGAAATATGATTACGTTTTCAAATTAATACAAATTTTACACTCGGAGAGTAATGTTTCCTAAGGTTTTAAACTCTTAGGGTTGTTTTAAAGTTCTTTTCCGCTGCGTATAGTTATTTAATGGTTGGATAAGCCTTGGTGGCGTGCCACGTGTCCTATTTCCGCACGTTAGCGGGAGGGGTCATGATAATGGGTGTACATGGTATCTTTTCAACCAACAGGTGCCAATGTTACCTTTATCTTGTACAATATGTTCCACCAACCGTTCCAAATTGATAGTCAATTAGATCATTACTATAATTCCAAACATGAATGGTTTTATTTGTATTTTCAAATAATATTAAAAACTACATTATTAAGGCACTTTTAAATCTTGAAAGCCAAATAACATTCATTGAAAGCCAAATAACATTCAACTAGGGACTGAAATTAAAGTTTATATTTCCAAATCATGTGTTCATCGCAAAGAACAACAATTCATAAACCTTGCACCGATTTGTACACAATCTACATAAAAAGATGATTGTTGGAAAAAAAAATACTAATATATTCTTTAAAACAGTACTCCCTTTTAAAATTATATCACATCTAGTTTTTGTATACATACATAAACAAAGTGCTCTTTCCATTAGTCTTCTAACTTGATTAAGAAACAGCCTAGAATATTTTGGAGCGTGTCTTGAGGGCCTATCTTGACTGTTCCTGTATGGACCGTGCCTGAGCTGTTCTCCCGACCAGTTAGTCGGGTGGTGGATGAAGCGCTCGGGAGGCCTCGGGTAGACCAAACCGCTCGGGCTGATGCATATCTGAGGAACTGTGCATAATTTGACCGAGACAAGGACCGACTGCTGAGTTGAACCACTCAGCCATAGGATAGGGCCAATTTTGGGCGTATCAATATATATATACACACACACATACATATTGTATCAGAATCATTTGTCTACATGATGCCAAAATAGTTTGTTGAAGTACTAACTTTACAGACCGAATTATCATGCCGAAGTTCAAAATTAGTTTTGAAAAATATGCATTCGAACACAGACAAAATACAAACTGCTAACTCTAAGCAATTCAGAGAGAGACGGATTTTTTGTATATGGTTCGGCCCTGTTAATGAAGGAACTGATATTCACGTGTGTGTCTGAGCATGTTCACTATACTATAAAAAGTCGGGGACCTGTGGTCAATCAACAATAGTTTGGAGCTACCGTTGGCCGGGCGTGTTGATGACTGTTATAGAGGTGCTGTAGAGACTGAAAGGTAGGTCCCTTTCTATAGGGGTGAGGGGTCTCTTTTACAGATGCAAGAGGCCCACTACTACATGGATAATGAAATATAATCCAATTAAGATTGATTGGCATTAATTGTGGGGGTTTCCTAATTGGAATAGAAAACAAAGTGCTCTTTCCATTAGTCTTCTAACTTGATCAGGAACAACTTGGAATATTCTAGAGCTTGTCTTATGGGCCTGGCTTGACTACGCTTGTTTGGACCGTGGCTGCACGATCTTCCCGGCCTGTTGGTCAGGTGGCGGATGAACCGCTCGGGAGGCGTCGGCAAGACCAAACCGCTCGGGCTAATGCTTATCCGAGGAACTGTGTATGATTTGACCGGGACAAGGACTAGCTACTGAGTTGAACCGTTCAGCCTTAGGATAGGGCCAATTTTGGGCGTATCAGCTGCCCCCCATTTCTAAGGTTGGTCGGATGCCATATCGGGGCAAGTTTGGAAATCTGCTTGATGCCACTTGCCACTGTATGAGTTTCGGGGAAGCTACTTCGGAGCTTCTGAGTCTTGTGAATTCTCGGGATTTGGTTAAGAGTTGAGACTTATCCTAGCTCGAAATCTTTTAGTGCTTGGGAATTGGCCAAGAGTTGAGATTCGGCCTAATTCAGAGTCTTTTGCTTGAGTTAGCTCCCAGGATGGTTATCTTCTACCCGTAAACTTTCGTCAAGGTTGTGGGCAAAAGAATTTGACCATGTTGGAAAAGCTAACCTAAAGCGTGTTGCTTTAGGGTCCTCTTTTTGTTAGCTCCCTAGGATGGTTACCTTCCACTCAGCCAGCCTTTGTCAAGACTGTTGGGAGAAGAGATGGACCATGTAAGTGGAACCGACCTAAAGCGTGTTGCTTTAGGGTCCTTTTTATCTCCTCTATCATGGGCCAACCTAAGAGGAGTTACTCTATCGTCGGTTTGGACCTAAGAGGACTTGATGTCTCTGAGTATCTAAGAGTTTGACTTAGTTAACCCTGAGGCTTGTAAATACCCTGTGTGATTGTCTGTTTAGTTCATTGTGCCTTTATGCCCTCCAAGTTTTCCCTAAGACGGGGGTCTATAAAGGCCATGACTGTAGGTAACCGACCTGGAACGTGGGTGATTGCAGGGTCTTTTGAAGCTTTCCATAATTAGCCACCTAGGGGGATTTGCCCCCATCGTAGGTTATGGGCCTAAGCGAAGCCGTTGCCTTGGATGTGACCTTGAGGTCTTTTGTGTCTTGGGTGTCATCCCAAGGTCTTTTGTGCCCGGGGTGTGGCCCCGAGGTCTTTTGCTAGCTGCATAACAGTGGTCTTTGGTTGCCTCGGGTTTGAGCCCGAGGTCTTTTTAGTGTGCCTCGGGTATGGCCTGACGTCTTTTGAGGTGCCTCGGGTTTAGTCCCGAGGCCTTTGCAAGAGCTCTCTGGCAGTCTGTGGAGCCTCATGCGATGATCGGGCAGGTACCACTGTTGTCGCGCTCATCTGGACTGATAGAGAGAGGAGGTCGGTTCAGGATTACCGGGCTCTTGAATGCTGAAAACTAGAGGTCAGGTCGAGGCTGCCGGACTCAGACTGATGTGAACTGGAGGTCAGGTTGGGGCTGCCGGACTCAGACCGCTGTGAACTCAAGGTCAGGTTGGGGCTGCCAAACTCAGACCGTTGTAAACTAGAGGTCATGTCGAGGCCGCCGGACACTAACTGTTTTGAGTTGGAGGAACTGCTAGAATTACTGGGCTTCTCCACATTGTTCTCTCCGGGCTATTCTCGCTTCTGCTTACTTCTTGAAAGCTCGTAGCTTTCTTGCCCGCGATCTTTGGTCTTTAGAAACTCTTTAGTGTCAATGTATTTTCCAACCCTCTCTGTGAGTTTAACCAAGGTTATCGGTCGGTTTCTATGAAACAACATGGCGTACTTAGTGTGCTGAACTCCTGAGCAGAAGGCTGTAATAGCGACGGTTTCATCAAGATCATAGATTCCGAGCATCTCTTGATTAAACCGGTCAGTGAGTTCCCTGAGGGTCTTATTTCTTTGTCTGACTGTCAGTAGCTGCATGTCAGGCTTTGGTCATTCATGTATACCGATGAACTAGTTGATGAACTGCTTGCTAAGTTGCTTAAAACTGCAGACCGATCGGGGCTTCAAGGAGTATAACCATTGGGAGGATGGGCCTTTCCAAGTGCTGGGGAAGGCCCGATAGTTCAGTTCGTCGACTTTGGTGGCCAGGGTCATCTGAGCCTTGTAGATCTGTACGTGGTCTACTAGACTGTTAGTGCCCTCGTATGAATCCAGGCAAGGCTGCTTGAATTTTTGTGGGATGGCAACCTCGTGATTAAACTAGAGAATAGTGACTCTGTCTCGGTGTTGACGTTGTCCTGAGTAGCATTCTGGCCTAGCTCTTTGGCCATTCTGTCGATCTATTTCTTTAAATTTTGGATATGGGCCATTACACCTTCTCGACCGGTATCCGGGGGGTTGATCGGGTCGGTGGAAGAGGCTTCTTCTTCATGGCGGTGTGCTGTCCTCTGGGATCGGGCTCGACTATGACTCCGGCTGATCGTGTGCCTAAGGCCACCTCGGCTCTTGACCGAGTGACCCTGGACTGATTCCTAGACCATGCGCTACTGCCTTTACTCTCGGGCAGCAGGCCTACCGTTGATGTTTGTGGCAATCTCAAAGCGGGACGGGTTTGCTCGGGCTCATTGTCTAGTCAAGATCTGTTCCCGACCGTACGCAACGTTCTCGGACTATTTCCCAGCCACTAGAGGATTGCTTTGTTGGGCTAGCAGGGCTTCGATTTGCTGCTGGATTTGACGCTAGATCTTCAAGAGCTATGCAAGGGCCGCGGTGATCTGCTCAGATGTTAGGACTACCGCATTCAGCATCGGGTCTAGCGGAACATCCTGGTTAGACTACTACACAGCCTTCTTACCCTTCTTCGGTGGCATGAAGATCATTCAAGAGATTTGTTGATGAGAAACTTGTCGTATCCCACAGATGGCACCAAGCTTATGATGCCAAAATTTGGTAAGAGTAAATTAAAACAGTTTAAAGAGACAGAGAAAGACATATTTTTTGTATGTGGTTCGGCCTTGTTAATGAAGGAACCTACGTCCACGCGTGTGTCTGAGCATGTTCACTATACTGTAAAAAGCCGGGGACCTGTGGTGAGCCAACAATAGTTTGGAGCTACTGTAGGTCGGCCAAGCGTGTTAATGACTGCTATAGAAGTGCTGTAGAGACTGAAAGGTTGGTCCCTTTATATGGGGGTAAAGGGTCACTTTTATAGATACAATAGGCCCACTTCTACATGGATAAGGAAATATAATCCAATTAAGATTGATTGGCATTAATTGTGGGGGTTTCCTAATTGGATTAGAAAACAAAGTGCTCTTTCCATTAGTCTTTTAACTTGATTAGGAAATAGACTGGAATATTATGGAGTATGTCTTGCGGGCCTGGCTTGACTGTGCCTGTATGGACCGTGCCTACGCGGTCTTCCCGACCTATTGGTCGGGTCGTGGATGAACCGCTCAGGAGTTCTCGGGTAGACCAAACCGCTCGGGCTGATGCTTATCCGAGGAACTGTGCATGATTTGACTGGGATAGGGACAAGCTGCTGAGTTGAACCGCTCGGCCATAGGATAGGGCCAATTTTGGGCGTATTAATATATATATATATATAAATATACACACACATATATATTGTATCTGAATCATTTGTCTAGATGTTGCCAAAGCTGTTTGTTGAAGTACTAACTTTGCAGACCGAATTATCATGCCGAAGTACAGAATTAGTTTTGAAAAATATACATTCGAACAGAGACAAAATACAGACTGCTAACTCTAAGTAATTCAGAGAGAGACGGATTTTTTGTATGTGGTTCAGACCTGTTAATGAAGGAACCTACATTCACGTGTGTGTGAGCACGTTCACTATACTGTAAAAGTCGGGGACCTGTGGTCAACCAACAATAGTTTGGAGCTACCGTAGTTTGGCCGAGCATGTTGATGACTGCTATAGGGGTGCTATAGAGACTGAAAGGTTGGTCCGTTTCTATGGGGGTGAGGGGTCTCTTTTATAGATGCAAGAGGTCCACTACTACATGGATAAGGAAATATAATCCAATTAAGATTAATTAGCATTAATTATGGGGGTTTCCTAATTGGAATAGGAAATAAAGTGCTCTTTCCATTAGTCTTCTAACTTGATTAGGAAACTGTTGGCCCAAAAGTGGAAACCTTAGAGGGGGTGTGAATAAGGTTTTAGCGGAAATTAACCTTTTAGAAAACTTAATTACAAATTAAACAAGATCACAAGCAATTAACTAAAAAGAGAAGGGAAGAGAAACTTGCAAACCGATTTTTCAAGTGGTTCGGCAATCGCACCCCGCGGCCTACTTCCACCCCTCAAGAACACCTCTTGAGGATTCCTTTACTCCGATCTACTTCACGGGTGTAGACCAAACCGTTTCCCGGAGCACTTACGGGTGTGCACCAAACCGTTACAAGAGCCTATGATCTCTCCCAAAGAAGAACTCCTCTTCTTTGCACACAAGGGTTACTAACCCTCAACCTTTACAATTGATTTGATACAAATTGAACTCTCTCTCTCTCTCTAGAGTGGATAATACAATTTGAAGCTCACATAATAACTCCTTAGTGAGTAGATAATACAAATAAAAGCTCACTACAATTTGCTCTCTCAAGAATTACAATTGAAATCTAGAGCAAATTGATTTTTCACTCAAACTAGGGCTCAAATAATAATGTTTAAAGATCAAAGAGATGAGTGAACAATACTATGTTTTCCAATCAAAATCTCAACACTAAATAGCTTGGGAAAACATGTATTTATAGGCCTTGGAAGATTATAGCCGTTGGTGGCACATTTGGTAATTAAAAGCCCCTTTAAAAACTAGCCGTTATGTGTTTTCAGGTCGATTCAGTCGACTGAAACATGAAGCAGTCCACTGCCCCTTAAAGCAGTCGACTGAGATGTGTTTACAGAGGTTCTGTTTGCATTCTGCTCAGTTCGGTCGACTGCCCTTCCCAGTTTGACAGCTTGACACATCTCCACTAAAATGGCCATAACTTCCTCTACAAAACTCGGATTTTTGATCCGTTTGATGTTTTGGAAACTAGATTCAAATACCTTTCCAACCTTATAAGATTCAACAATTAATTATTTTCCAATTTGTTGGGGCATTTCTTTAAAGATGATCCATTTAAAATTTGTTTCCAAAACTTTAACTTTTAGCATTTGTTTGAGCCCCTATGAGTGTGAGATCAAGATGCCTTACATTGATGGTCCTAGACTTCAATCAAGGATGAAATATCTTCAAGTCTTCAAGCTTGATCCTTGTTGAGCTCTTTGTAATCTTGATCTACATCAATTAAATCTCATGCACACAAAGATGTTAAAACATTGATACAATATTAATACATGAGATTATATATGAGCATAAAAATGACTATGATAATAACAAGGAATGAAACATTATGAATCAAGTAATTATCATAGTATATTTGACATCATCAAAACATAATTAAACATGCCTTAATATACCTTAAGGCTAACAGAAATAACTTGGAATATTCTAGAGCGTGTCTTGTGGGCCTAGGTTGACTGCGCTTGTATGGACCATGGCTGAGCGGTCTTCCCGACCTATTGGTCGGGTGGCAGATGAACCGCTAGAGAGGCCTCGGGTAAACCAAACCGCTCGGGCTAATGCTTATCCGAGAAACTGTGCATGATTTGACTGGGACAGGGACCGGCTGCTGAGTTGAACCGTTCAACCATAGGATAGGGTCAATTTTGGGCATATCAGCTGCCCTCCATTTCTATGGTTAGCCGGATGCCATATCAGGGCAAGTTTGGAAATGTACTTGATGCCACTTGCCACTATATGAGTGCTCGGGGAAGCTGCTTTGGAGCTTCTGAGTCTTGTGAATTCTCGGGATCTGGTTAAGAGTTAAGACTTAGCCTAGTTCGAAATCTTTTAGTGCTTGGGAATTGGCCAAGAGTTGAGAACCGGCCTAATTCGGAGTCTTTTGCTTGAGTTAGCTCCCAGGATGTTATCTTCTACCCGTAAACCTTCCTCAAGGTTGTGGGCAAAAGAATTTGACCATGTTGGAAAAGCTAACCTAAAGCATGTTGCTTTAGGGTCTTTTTTATGTTAGCTCCCCAGGATGGTTACCTCCCACCCACCCAGCCTTCGTCAAAACTGTTGGGAGAAGAGATGGACCATGTTGGTAGAACCGACCTAAAACGTGTTGCTTTAGGGTCCTTTTTATCTCCTCTATCATGGGCCAACCTAAGAGGAGTTCCTCTATCGTCGGTTTGGACCTAAGAGGAGTTGATGCCTCTGAGTACTATAGGCACTGGGTTGTCTAAGAGTTTGACTTAGTTAACCCCAAGGCTTGTAAATATACGGTGTGATTGTTTGTTTAGTTCATTTTGTTTTCCTGTCCCCCAAGCTTTCGCTAAGACGGGGGTCTATAAAGGCCATGACTGTAGGTAACCGACCTGGAACGTGGGTGATTGCAGGGTCTTTTGAAGCTTTCCATAATTAGCCACCTAGGGGGATTTGCCCCCATCGTAGGTTATGGGCCTAAGCAAATTCGGTGCCTCGGATGTGACCCCGAGGTCGTTTGTGTGTCGGGTGTCATCCCGAGGTCTTTTGTGCCTAGGGTGTAGTCCCGAGGTCTTTTGCCAGCTGCGTAGCAGTGGTCTTTGGTTGCCTCGGGTTTGAGCCCGAGGTCTTTTTTGTGTGCCTCGGGTGTGGCCCGACATCTTTTGAGGTGCCTCGGGTTTGGTCCCGAGGCCTTTGCAAGAGCTCTCTGACAGTCTGTGGAGCCTCATGCGATGATTGGGCAGGTACCACTACTGTCGGGCTCATCTGGACTGATAGAGCCAGGAGGTCGGGTCAAGATTATCGGGCTCTTGAATGCTGAAAACTAGAGGTCGGGTCGGAGCTGCTGGACTCAGACCGATGCGAACTGGAGGTCAGGTCGGGGCTGCCGGACTCAGACCGCTGTGAACTCGAGGTCAGGTTGGGACTGCCGAACTCATACCGCTGTGAACTGGAGGTCCTATCAGGGCCGCCGAACACTGACTGTTTTGAGTTGGAGGAACTGCTAGAACTACTGGGCTTCTCCACATTATTCTTCCTGGGCTATTCTCGCTTCCGCTTACTTCTGGAAGGCTCGTAGCTTTCTTGCCCGGGGTCTTTGGTCTTTAGAAACTCTTCAATGTCAATGTATTTTCCAATCCTCTTTGTGAGTTTAACCAAGGTTGTAGGTCGGTTTCTATGAAACGACGTTGCGCACTTAGTGTGCTGAACTCCTAAGCAGAAGGTTGTAATAGCGACGGTTTTATCAAGATCATAGATTCTGAGCTTCTCTTTATTAAACTGGTCGGTGAGTTCTGTGAGGGTCTTATTTCTTTGTCTGACTGTCAGTAGCTGCATGTCAGGCTTTGGCCGTTCATGCATACTGATGAACTAGTTGATGAACTGCTTGCTAAGTTGTTTAAAACTGCAGACCGATAGGGGCTTCAAGGAGCAGAACCATTGGGAGGATGGGCCTTTCCAAGTGCTGGGGAAGGCCCGGCAGTTCAGTTCGTCAACTTTGGTGGCCAGGGCCATCTGAGCCTTGTAGGTCCGGACATGATCTACTAGGTTGTCAGAGGTGTCGTATAAATCCAGGCGAGGCTGCTTGAATTTTTGTGGGATGGCAAACTCGTGATTAGGCTAGAGAACGGTGACTCTGTCTCGGTGTTGACGTTGTCCTGAGTAGCTTTCTGGCCTAGCTCTTTGGCCATTCTGTCGATCTGTTTCTTCAAATTCTGGATATGGGCCATTACACCTTCCCGGCCGGTATCCGGGGGGTTGGTCGGGTCGGTGAAGAGGATTCTTCTTTATGGCGGTGTGCTATCCTCTAGGATTGGGCTCGCCTATGACTCCGGCTGATCATGTGCCTAAGGCCACCTCGACTCTAGACCGAGTAACCCTAAACTGATTCCGAGGCCATGAGCTCCTGCATTTCCTCTCGGGCAGTAGGCCTACCGTTGATGTTTGTGGCAACCTCAAAGCGGGACGGGTTTGCTCGGGCTCGTTGTCTGGTCAAGATCTGTTCCCGACCGTACGCAACGTTCCCGGGTTGTTTCCCGGCCACTGGAGGATTGCTTTGTTGGGCTAGCAGGGCTTCGATCTGCTGTTGGGTTTGACGCTGGATCTTCAAGAGCTATGCAAGGGCTGCGGTGATCTGCTCAGATGTCAGGACTGCAGCAGTCAGCGTTGGGGCCAGTGGAACATCCTGGTTAAATTATTACGCAGCCTTCTTACCCTTCTTCGGTGGCATGAAGATCAGTCAAGAGATTTGTTGATGAGAAACTTGTCGTTTACCACAGACACCGCCAAGCTGATGATGCCAAAATTTGGTAAGAATAAATTAAAACAGTTTAAAGAGATAGAGAGAGACAGATTTTTTGTATGTGGTTCGGCCCTGTTAATGAAGGAACCTACGTCCACGCGTGTGTCTAAGCACATTCACTATACTGTAAAAAGCCAGGGACCTATGGTGAACCAACAATAGTTTGGAGCTACTGTAGCTCGGTCAGGCGTATTGATGACTGCTATAGAGGTGCTGTAGAGACTGAAAGGTTGGTCCCTTTTCTATGGGGGTAAGGGTCTCTTTTATAGATACAAGAGGCCCACTACTACATAGATAAGGAAATATAATCCAATTAAGATTGATTGACATTAATTGTGGGGATTTCCTAATTGGATTAGGAAACAAAGTGCTCTTTCCATTAGTCTTCTAACTTGATTAGGAAATAGCCTGGAATATTCTAGAGCGTGTCTTGCGGGCCTGGCTTGACTATGCCTGTATGGACCGTGCCTGCGCGGTCTTCCCGACCTGTTGGTTAGGTCGCGGATGAACCGCTCAGGAGGCCTCGGGTAAACCAAACCGCTCAGGCTGATGCTTATCCGAGGAACTGTGCATGATTTGACCTGGATAGGGACCGGCTGCTGAGTTGAACCGCTCGGCCATAGGATAGGGCCAATTTTGGGCGTATCAATATATATATATATCAATATACACACACACATACATATTGTATCAGAATCATTTGTCTACATGATGCCAAAATAGTTTGTTGAAGTACTAACTTTGCAGACCGAATTATCATGCCGAAGTACAAAATTAGTTTTGAAAAATATGCATTCGAACAGAGACAAAATACAGACTGCTAACTCTAAGCAATTCAGTATTCTCGAATAGTAAATTCAACACATACTCATGATATATGTTTAAATAGAAACAAGAAAATGTATTCCAGATTATGGATTGTAGAATGCCAATTTCCATATTTATACATGCATTCGAAGGGTTGTGAAAATCAATTGCAATCAATTTCCAGGGAATCCAACAGATAGTTATACAGACTAATCAAAGGAAAATCAAATCATGTGCAAGTACAAATAGTTATACAGAACCCAATAGAGAGTAGACGTGTCCGTTAGGAATAGGTATCTCGTTTACCATTAAAAATGATAAGATCCAACCAGAAACACAACAGTTCATGAATCAAACTTAAACAGATACAATTTATATATATAAATAATATATATATATATAAATAATTAAAACAATCAGCAATCCACAGTATATCCAGTGGTGATATGTAGAAAATTTTAGATTTGTAAAAATGCAAATTTTGGCTTTACACGATTATATAACACAGAGTTATACAGAGCACAAAAGAAGATATAAATTCCAGATTTACGAGTTAAAACCTTTCAGATTTAACAAATCAAAATTTAACTCTAAATTATCTTAAGATTGTTATCAAAAATATATTGGGATGTATATATGTGTATAAATATGAAGTTAAGAACCGACAATACAACAATAAGTAAAGAACCAACAATACTGTAATAAGTAAATACTGTAAATAAAATAGAACCTGGTGTAGATGAAAATAGACAATAGATCGAGTCTAGTGTTTGACACTATGTCGTTAAGACAATTTATGCACCGCATAGGTGCTCACGGATTTGTGGCATTTGTCTCCCAGGATACAACGATCTCCCCCTTACTATAGAAGCACTTCAAATAATAAGGTTCTAGTGAGCCATACTTGTGTTTGTACTCTCTCAGACACTTGACACACTAACAATGTACATATGAACTAATAAAAAATCTTGCTATTAATTTCTTCTTCTAAATGAATGAATAAGACCCATATATATAGATTGTAGGAGACTGTTCGTCAACAGTCACAACCTTTCGAAAGGAGACTGTTGGTCAGCAGTCACATCCATTCGACAAAGGGTCTGTTTGGCATGTCCAAATAATCCATTCAATTAAAAACTAATTTATCATTCAAAATTTTCCAACAGGAAGGCCGTGGTGGTGATGGTGAGAAGAGATAGAGAGAGGTTGGGGGTGTTGGTGGCCATATATAAGATATATATACACTCATGTGTATATATATACAGAGAGAGAGAGAGAGAGAGAGAGAGAGAGGATGTGGTAGGGGTTGCTGGTGGTGGTCGTGGTGTGGTGGCCAGCCATGGTGGTGGCACCTGGTGGAGGTGGTGGTGAGGAAGAAGATGGGGGTAAATGTAATTTATTTATTTTTTAATTTTAAAAAAATCAAAAAGTTGATGTGTTTTTAAATTTTTAGTTTTAACTTGATTTCCTTTTCATTTTAAAAAAGTAGGTGAGTGTCTTTTAATATTTCAAATAAAAGGATCTGATTTTTAAGAATCCCAAATTTTAACACAACTTTTTTTTTTTTGAAACTACAATCAATACTTGTGCAATGCACGGTAAAATGTTTCTGAATTTATATACATATTTTTTGCTAAGCAAATTTTATGTACGTAAAATTTGTTAGTGGCATTGTTATTTTTATATATAATGTAGTTATTTCTTTTAATTAATTGGTTTAGTTTGTATCATGTATGTGTATTTTTGGAGATATATGTATATATATATAAACATATAAATATATTAAATATTAATGAGATTAGATATAGTTAAAAAAAATATATATATATATATATAGCTAATTTTGAACTGCTACAATTTTGGAATATATACTATAACTGCTATAATATATATATATGTGTGTGTGTGTGTGTGTGTGTGAGAGAGAGAGAGAGAGAAGGAAAAAGAGAGAAATTATACATACATATAGATGTATGTATGTATTAATTTCAGAGATAGAAAAAAAAATGTATATAAATATATTTATGTATATATAGAAATGTGGAAAAAATCGCAGAGCCGCCATGTAACAGGCGTCTGATTCCACTTTATAATATATATATATATACAGTACGGCTCCAGTGCGCACTGGGTTAGTGCACTGTGTTTTTAAGCCTACAAAAACCGTAGGTTGCCCCACTGACTCGCGCCCCATTCAGCTGCTCCACTAACATGCGATTTTTTTTTTTGCTTAAAAATTCAGTGCAATTACCTAGTGCGCACTAGAGCCTGACTATATATATATATATTATTTATGTTAAACCAAGGGGTTGGAATGAGAAGTTAGTCACTGAGCTCATCACACTACGTTATCATTCTAATTTGGTGCGAGACTCCAATTACATAGGGTCGTGAGACCTATGAAATTAGGACATTATGATAAATGGGGAAGGATGTGCCCCTATGACTTATTGTCATCATGGGCGGAGCCACATGGGAAAACTTAATTTTTTCCTTATGTATTTTCTATTGTATGCATTTGTGCCCCTCGTAAATATTTAGTTCATAAATATCCAGTTTATCCAGTTTAAGCTCGCAAGCCTCAGTTTGGTCCTTATACTTTTATATTATTACCAAATAAACATATTATTTATCCAATTAGCCTCAAGTGTTAAAGGCCTTAAAAATATCAATTTTAAACATTTTAGTGATTCTTGGTTTTATAACTGGAAATTAGTGAAAAAAATAAAATAAAAAAATTATGCATATAAATTCAAAAAAAAATTAAAAAAAAAATCGGTAGAATTTCGAAAATTAGTTTGCTTTTAAACAATCTTGTTTTAACCCTCAATCCACTCCATGTCAAACCTTCGGAATAACCACATAGTTTTTAAAATTATAGTGTTTCTACCAAAAATAAAATTATAAACGGCTCAGGGGCACTTCCCCTGAACCCCCATGTAAGTGATGCAATTGCGGCTTGCGAGTTCACGTGCCCCCTCTAAGATCAAAGTCTGGCTCAGCCCTTGATTATAATGTCACTTCATCTTTGTGGTCACATGACTCCGTGTGTTGTGGAGTTGGAGTATGTGCACGGCAATACGAAGTTTGCAATTTGTCTTACTTCGATAAAACAATGTCGGTGACTTTGTCTGAAAAATGACGGTAAAATTCGAGCCCCGGAAGACATGTGGAGGGATTTGTCTTCGTCTCCCAACCGCCTACTTACACTTACCCGGTGCATGTGTTGTGGAGTCAATGCATGCACACGATGATTGCCCTTTACTTCGATAAACAGTGTGGGTAATTTTGTCCAAAAAAGACGGTAAAATGCGTGTCGCGAAGGGCGCTATTTCTTGAAAAGAATGTCATAAGATCAAGTAGTTTTGGTCATATGGTAAATACATGAAAAAAGGGGGGTAAATTACTTTTTGTAGCATTCTAGTTTACACTCGTTACTTAGTGATACTGTGGATGCCACGATGTGTGTTGAGAAGGGTCCTGGCGTTTTCCCTCAATAGTGTCCCGGGTCGGATCCCAAGGAGCACACTTCAGAGAAAACTAGGACTTCCTCACGCGATCCTAGAGATAAAGAGTCGCCACCTAATTTTTATCTGAAATTAGAAAACCCAAGTTTGACTCACCCAAAATTGAATAAGGCTACTCACCATTCATTACCAAAAACTAGGTTCGGGGGTCATGGTACGAGAGGGGAAGGAGCTCAAGCAGGACTAAAGTACCCCCTCCTCACCCTACCGAACGGTAGGCCTTGATTCAAATATCCTTATTCTTAATTCATAATTAGTGTTGTTTTCTCAAATATACTAGATAATATATACATGTCAAAAGGGAACATCTAAGAAAAATCATGCCAAGAGATTAAATCAAGTAGAAATCAGATGCACATGCAATACAAGAGAGAGGTATATTTACAGTAGCTAGTCCCGCCCGGGACCGATGCAAGTAAAGGAAACATGTCATGATATGCAAAAGGGAACAAGAAGACTTTCATTAGGTTGACTCAAGCGGAGTTGCAAAAAGAAAAAGAAAAAAATGTGCAATGCAATTATGCAACAATCCTAGATAAAATGTTTCTAACACATAAGCATATAAACGGAGACTATCCTAAAGGAATTGTGTCGTTAAAAACAAAGTTGTAAACCTAGAAAAATTCTAAGAGGAAGGATAGAGATAGTACATGATACATGGGTACTAAGCCTCATGTAGATGAGGCAAGCCTACAAATCGAAGTCCGGATCCATGGCATAAAACTCTCTACACTAAGACACCAAATAATACCCAAGCATTGCAAAAACGCAAACAAATGATATGCATGAAAGACGAGTAAAAGATGTCATCAATCAAATTTCCAAATTCAGCAACCTCTAATGAATCCTATCAAAAGTGGTCTTAAACATGAGCTGGGTAAAAACCCTTTTACATAAATTTAGATACATGTCTTAGGGAACTTCTCCAAAAAGTAAAACTTCTTTACCATTTTTGAAGTTTGAGAAATAAGAGTTTTGGGAACAGTGGACCAGGACTGTCCACTGTTCTTGTAAAAATCATAATTAATTCTACAAAACTCATGTGAAGCTCTATTTGGTGTTAAAAGAAAGGATTTCATTGTAGTTTGTGACAAAAATAATCCCATGGACATGTCATGATCTTAAGGTTTCTGAAAAGTTGTTTTAAACAGACTCTATTATTCTGGAAGTTTGATATCATTTGACAAATGAATGCAAAACACAATAGAAGTATAATAGAAGTTCATGAATCATGTTAATCAAGTTATTCTAAGCGTTTAATCTCTCATCCATTTATCCTAGATAATTTCTAAACCAAGTTTTATTCATCAATTGTTGTTGAGTGATCAAGGTATGACCATTTTGTATACATAATCATAATTGTAGTTAGATCTAGAAAATTTCAGAATAGTTGTATCAACTTGAAACGCTTAGAAAACAATCTTAACTCGATTGTATGCTCACGATTTTACATCGGCATATAGATACATGAGTTTGGAATCATCCCCAAAAAGCAAAACATCGATAACTATTATAGATTTTTTGAAATTCAAGCACAAAGAGACTATGTTCAAATCTGTCAACCAATTTCTCAACAAATTCTAAAAATAGCATATGAATCCTAGAGGCTCTCAAAACGGATCGAATGAAAGCTAATTCATCAAATTAAGTTTACCCAGAAAATTTGAAATCCATCAAACTATGGGTTTTGGTGGGCCAATGTGAGATCCTGTCTCTTTCGGTCGACTGGGCTACGGCGCCGGTCGACTGGGGGGCATGGATGTTGCGTCCCACATCGCCTGGGGACGGTCAGGGGATGTGCTGTATATGTAGGGCTTGTGCATCAACTGGTACGACGCGTTTTGGGTTGGGTTTTCAGGCCCAATGCCAGGAACAAAGCCGTGAGTGGGCTGGGCCGTATGTGCGAGCCCAGTACTGCAAAGCGGACAATATTGTGCCATGTTGGTGGGCTGTGACAGAATGGTATCAGAGCCTGACCCAGCCACCGGTGTGCCATGTCCATGCGTGGGGAAAGCCCACGGGGACGTGGGCCTCTCTTAAGGGGGGGTGGATGTGAGATCCTGTCTCTTTCGGTCGACTGGGCTACGGCGCCGGTCGATTGGGGGGCATGGATGTTGCGTCCCACATCGCCTGGGGACAGTCAGGGGATGTGCTGTATATGTAGGGCTTGTGCATCAACTGGTACGACGCGTTTTGGGTTGGGTTTTCAGGCACAATGCCAGGAACAAAGCCGTGAGTGGACTGGGCCGTATGTGCGAGCCCAGTACTGCAAAGCGTACAATATTGTGCCATGTTGGTGGGCTGTGACAGCCAAATCTTATGGACAAAACCAATTTGTTTTGCTGAATTTTGACTAGTTCATTTTAAAATGTGAGAAAAACATCTTAGGTGTTTGTTGAAGCTTATTAGAGAGATCAAACTCACAGATCAACTTAATTATCATGATTCCCAATCAATTTAGCCCTCAAGTTCTATGCATAACTTTGGATCATAGATCAAAGGGACTTACAAATATCCTATTGGAGATGAATTTCAATAAGAATTCTAGGTAATAGGAATAATCAAGAGATAGGTATGAACATAGGAATCATCCTTCTCATAAATCATACTTCCAAACTATCATAGACTTCAAAATAGATACATATATATAATAATGTATGCATGGATCTGTCACGCCCCGATGTAGCATAAATAAGGAAAGCGTTTAATTTCCTTTATGGACCCGTAGGTCGCGACAGTTTGAAGGATCGATTCAGTCCCAAACGTCGAACAACAATAATATAATAATCAGAGTAGAGCAATCAAAGCTTACAAATATTTTTCTAACTTATTACATATTACAGCACGGGGTCTCTAAAGGCACAGACCGCCTTAAAACAAAATACTAACTAATGTCTATTATAGTCATCCTTATTACAAACCAGTTCATAACATGTAAACTTAAAGCATAAAATCTTAAAATATGCAATGACGATAACAGTTTCTCTTCCAAAAGTCGACGTTCTCAATTAGCATAGTCATAAGGCTCAGCGTAGTCGTAACCTGAAAAGCCTGAACACGAATGTCCAGGACGCATCAACGTCGTCAGCTTCAAGAAGCTGGTGAGTATTAAAAACATGACTGTGAATGTAAAACATATTCATTTACCATTTTCCAATTCTCATTTAAATCCACAAGTTTATATTTAAGATAAAGAGTTCGTTTTAGAAAAACAACCACAATACTATTTAAGAGATAAATTCACATATATGTGACCGTGTATGAGAACAATGCACCATCTCAACTTACCGACTCTTTTCTCTCGACAAAGCCCAACAACCCACCACCACACACAGGTATCTTTGAAACGCTAAGATAGCCACACTTTAGCACAGGGGTGCCAGGGAATGTCCAGTTTGCCTCACACTTTGGTTCGGGGTACCAGGGAGTGTCCATTGCCTCACACTTTGACTACCTAATCCGCCATGCAAATACCGGAGGAACCCTCACGCAGTATCCAGACTCGGGTATCAGGGAGTGTCCGTAGGCCACACTTTAGCACTACCATGGGTGCCAGGGAATGTCCAAGTTCGGCTTTACACACTTTGACGCTACCATGGTCGTCAGGGGGTGTCCAGTTTTGCCACCGTCGCATTTCAAAGACACCCTCGCCGCAATCTCAATTACAATACACTTTGGTACTCACTTACCAGGGAGTGTCCACATCACAATCTCAACCGCACTCACTATGCCACACTGACCATTACTCTTTTCCACACTGACCAACATTCACACTCACCATGCATGTACAACTGACACCACATGTATGTCATGAAACTTTAAAACATGAGGCAATTAACTGAATTATATAATCGACGTGCGTACGGGGATTGATAAGTCACATTTCATTGTTTTAATCGTTCAAACATATCAAATTAAGACTCTGATTTAATAAATTTCCCAAACAGTACTCATACAGTATATAAATTTTACCCCAAACAGTCCCTTATCACAAAACAAGCAGAAACTACAAACTGCCAGAGGTCGCGCGCGCGGGCCGCTCGCGCGATATGCCTAAATTTTGTTTTCTTATATAAACTCTTCTATCTGTCAGCATACAGGGAGATCGCGCGCGCGGATCGCTCGCACGAATCGCTCGTGCGGTCCGCTCGCGCGATATGCCTAAATTCCATTTTCCTTTATAAAACTTTTCTGTCTGCCTGGGAATACAAACCTCACGCGCGCGGGTCGCTCGCGCGAGGGGTCGCTCGAGAGATCGCGCGCGCGAGTTTCAGCAGAGACTTCATCTTCTTAGTGGAGAATGACCTGTTTCAGTAATTCAGGGTCTTTTTGACCCATTTTTTATTCTGTAAGTTACCCTACCTTATTATATATGAATCTCTTCGATTTTTCACAAGGATTAAGAATACAAAGTCAATTTCACATGATTCAATCTATAACTCTTGAATTTTATGAAAGATTAAAAGATGGTAAAACTTAATTTCTTATATACTTTCACATATGAACAACTTAGGCCTCAATACTTTAAACACAGTCTAATTATACCATAATCTTTCATTATTATCTATAAAAATAGATTTTGGTTAAGTTTAGAAAATCATGATTTCAAGCTTTGGAATTTCAAACGAAAATCAACAATGGTGAACACAATTTAAGCTATATAAAACAGTAAATATAATAAGAATTACATTCTAGGTGAGTTCTAAATACTCACAGTGAATTAGAGAGTAGAAATTTGTTGAGAAAGAATATGAGAACAAGAATCTCCAATTGAAGCTAGGCTATGGAGGTTAGAGCTCTTCTCTCTCTCTCTCTCTCTTTAAAATTTCTGAAATTAAACTCTCTGTGCTCTTTCTAATTCTCTCTGTATAATAGCTTTGTAAACCCAGATTGTGTGTGTGTGATGAAGAGTGAAGTGTATAAATAAACACAACAAGCATTGAACTTGGAGGCCAAGTCTCTTAACTTTCACTCTACAAAATGGTGTTAATTCCTAAAATCAGTTTATGTATATACGTATAATACATGTATAACCTGCTGTATATATGAGAGTAGGAGGCAATTAGATGTGTAGGGGTCAAATTGAGTGTGTTTGGGAATTTAGCTTATGGCACAACAATTACACACACAAGTTAAACATTCCCAAACATTGCCTTAACCAATGATTAGTTTCCATAAATGGCAAGTAAAGTGTATGTCACATCTAGCTTTACGTCACTTCCACAGCGCAGACAGTTTTGGAAGTAAACTGGTATTTTCGTGGCGCGGTGTCCGTCACAAAAATACAGAAAATTCATTTTAACGTCAGAATTGATTTTTTGGTTTTATAAAAATACTGCTTGAGTTAAGAGAAAATATTTTCACCGTCTTGAAATACAGTTTTAAAATTTGACACAGATGTTGTTAAATTTTATAAATTCGTAGTTTGATCCCAAAAGAATTTCAATGTGAAATAACACAAGAGATAAAATTTAGAACATGAGAATTATAAATTAAAATCAATAATACAGGTTAAATATGAAAAATGACAATTTAAAATAATTAAATGAAATGCAGGTTGTTACAGGATCTAAACTAAAATAGAAGAATAAAATCAAAATTGAAAACTAAAGTGAAAATCAATCTCTAATCATGAATTATCAATGAAAATCAAAAGAGACTTGGATCTAGCTATGTGAGTGTGTGAAGAATGAGAGAGGAAGAAGATGAGTGTTCTAATAAATAAATAAAAAGGCTAAACTAGATCCAAGTCTTATAGATCTATATATAGAAGTAGGAATTAGAGATGAATTGTGATGAATACCTCTTGGAGGATTCTTAATTATATCACCAAAGTTGAATTGAAGATCTTCTTCTTTAAGTGTTCTTCAAGCTCTTCAAGCACTCATCCATGGTAGTTAAGGGAAGCAATTGATGTCTTAAATCTCTAATCTAATTATCTTAAGATTAGTTTAATTCATAACTCCCTTCTTCTCTCTAAAAAACCTCTCTTACGTTGAGAGTATTTTGCAAGTATATTCACTTGTATGTACTTCTCTCTTATGTGTACTTCCT
The DNA here is from genome assembly GCA_033977485.1 of Hydrangea macrophylla. NCBI lineage: Eukaryota > Viridiplantae > Streptophyta > Magnoliopsida > Cornales > Hydrangeaceae > Hydrangea > Hydrangea macrophylla. The sequence continues at coordinate 110,381,616 of CM066994.1, read as the reverse complement.
TGTGTATGCTTGTATGTACTTGTGTGTGAAATATGATCTCATATGGATCTATATATAGAGTTTTGAAACCTTAACTCTTAAGGTTTAGGGTTAAAACATGATTTTTTAGATAGCAGAAAAGGGTTAAAATGGCCAATTCGGTGCCTAAACGCAGTTTCTAGGTAATTTCCTCGCAGTGGGAGGCTTCTAGAAGGGTCTGGAACTCAAAAAGCTCGATGGAGGGGGCAACTATGAGGTGGAGACTTACGTGGGACCCGCCACTTACTATTCTGGTTCCCCTGGTTGCCCTCATGCCCTGTTTAAAATATTAGGTGAACTGCTTTTTCAGGTTTTCATAAAAATGTTTTTGGTGTCCGAAATCGTCCGTTTACGTACCGTTGGAAAGCTGTCGAGTAGAATTTCAGTATAAAAATATTCCAAGAGGTTTTGAAATGAAAATTGAAGTCAAATTGAAGTCCGAAAGTCCTCCAGAACTTTCGTCGTCTTTTTGAAACCAAATGACGTCTTTTCCAAAATTACTTTTAAATGTGTGTCGATTTCGAAATTTTCTTTAAAATTGAATCTCTAGATACCTAGAATACTATGTTTAGAACACTTTATGTTCATATAACCCTGAGTAGATATAATTTTGAGAGATGATTTTGACAAAACCGGGATTTATCCATGAAAAAGGGCTTTTCTGAGCTTGAAGTCACTTTCCGAAGTTCGATCTTCCGATTGTGTGGAATCCAGTACCTTCTATGGGGTACTTTTCATCATTGAATCCTCCAAGACATTGTCCACCATAAATCCTATCAGTGTGATCAAAATTGGGTGTCTACCGATACCCTCTCATTTAAAAATGATGTATTGGGCCTATGGAAAAAAAGGTTCGACTAATACAGAAAAAAAGAAAAAGGTAATTCAAAAAATGCTTAACTCATGCTGATTCTACAATTGTATTTCACTCAATTGCCTTACTGGCTATTACTGACATAGGCCCATCTATTAGTGAAAGGAGTTTCTAGTATGTGTCAATTTGCGTCTTTTTGTCTAAGTTATGTTCACATTTTTGTCCAAAAACATCATAATCCATCATAATTTCCTCAGCAATTTTAACGAATTTTTTACGGAAGGTGCAAATTGACACCAAATAAAAACTTCAACGTCATCATGACATTTTGATATTCAGTGGTAACAAAGATTTTAACTAGGTGTAAAATTTGTAATTTTAACGTAAAGAGAAAAACAATGTAACTTTGTGCTAACCACGAGTATTGTAGTCTAGTGGGTGGCGACTTGTGATAGAGGGATGTTCGACTCCTTTGGTCATGTGTTCGATACTTCATAAAAGTAATAATGCTTGTAGCTAGCGCCCTTGGCCTCCCAAAGGGAGACCAAGGGATTTGAAACCTGTATCCATAGCTTAGCATGAGTTTGAATCCTACCGCTTACTTGCCTCCCTGATTTACCTGATACCTGTGTTGTTGGGTCGGTGCACGTACCCAAATTGCCCATATTTTACTCCGATTAATGACCTATGTATTTGTCCTCGTCATTCAAAAAAAAAATGTAACTTTGTGCCAAACTTTTTACTCTTTCAAAATTACATTGAGTTTTTATTACAAACTTCGGCACCAATTAAGTGCCAAAAATGGTGACCTCATTGGATTTTTGGATGGCCAAACCAATTGGTCATCTTTTGATTTTTTTCTTATTGTATAGATTGTGAAACAATTCTTGAGGTACTGTAATATTTTGAGAGTTCCACGTGTAAAAATTTGTCTTTGTGACACATCGGTGGATCAATTACCAATAATATCTCAAAATTAGAAACCAAAAAAAAAAAGAATCTAAGAAAATGTATGAAAAGTTATCTATTTATATTTGTGTTACAATTCATCCCAATAGCTAAATCAAGTAACTATTCACTGTAAACCCCAATTTACTTTACAAGTTATACCTAAAAAAATATAGTAATTTATAAAGACCAAATACCCTTTAAACATGGAGAGCATTTTTGCTCACTCCTTTTTGTTCGCCGTTTGCTTACCTAGGTCTCCACTGGTTGACATGTGTCCAAAATGGTATATAACGGGACACATGTCACCCCATGAAGGCCTGTGTGAGTAAAGGTAAACAAAAGAGGGGTAAGCAAAAATGCTTTCTTAAACATGTGTTACTCTCAAATGCATATCATCTTTGAGCAATGATTCGTGCACATAAAGATCTAGGCCATTCATTTTGGTGGATCCCATGTGTGCAGGGATGGACCCCACCAAAATGAATCGCCCAGATCTTTATGTGCACATAGACCATTTTTTTTTACCAATTCTAATTTGTTTTATTTAAATTTTGTTTCAAAATTCATTGGAAGTATTCTTGTCATTTAATTTGTAGTTACTATAGCCGATTTATCATTTCAGTGGGTGAAAGTTGAATGCAACACAACTACAATTAAGTAAATGTTTAGAGTTAGATGATATAAAAACAAGGTAACTACTATCATTGAACTCACCTGAGGTATGTTAGTATATCATCAACCTCTCTTATATGTCTTGATTAATATCTACAAACTCCCTCTAAATCAATCTGTTGTGTCCTTCCATTAACCGATGTTAACAAATACTGATAGAATCTTGTGATATAAGCACTTTTTAAAGATGAATTGATAATTCTAGCCTTGTTTTTACTTGAACATAACGTTAGTGAATAAATCAATGATGCACATGAATGATAACCATGCTCGCATTCACATTCTCTACATTTCATACTAGTCTCCTAAGTCTCACGTGTATGGTCTACTCTCCTAATCCGCGACTCCGCGCCAATATGACCATGCTCCTTTGATTTAAATAGCAACTAAACATGCTCAAACACATTTCACCGTGCTTTCGACATAATCAAAATATTTTACCGTGCAATTGGGCCTACTTATCAATGTAGTCGCCCAATATGAACTAAACAATATATATCTATGAACTAACACATGCTTTTCATACAAAACATGAATACATATCAAACATTCATTTCAAAACACATAGTGGAATCACTCACCTCCGATTAACGCTCCTAAAATTCGTTCCAAAGAAAACCTGAGCACAAAGAGCGTGTAGAAGTTCGTCTAAAACAATTCCTATGGATCAAAAGTTTGATTAATAACTTTGTAGAAAAATTCAAGAAACAAGTTTCTGAAAAACTTAGCCAAACAAGTCCTGGTGGATATCAAAATGAAGCTCTTACCTCTAGGAGTTCAAAAATACTCGTATTATTTTGGTTGAAAACCAACGGATGAATGGTCGTCGTTTGGCATTGTGAAGATCAAAGCTTCCCAAATCTCCCTTTTAGCCTCTCTAGATTTAGGTTAGAAAACTTTTGTAAATGAAAATATCTCACCTCTTTCTATATATAGCCACGACTCTCGAAAATTGTGTTTACCTCTCCACAAGTTTCAAAACTTCTAATTATTCTCTGAAACGTCTTATACGTCTAATTTACTGCTTCACGAGTGAAAACTTTAAATTATAAAAGTTTGCATCTAAGTTCTGTTTGGTGACTAAAACATAATTTCACATGATTTTACGAAATTACTAATTAACCTACCAATTATGTAGCGTGTTAATTCGTCCTCACAAGGATACTAAAATTAACAATAAAAACATATTCTAATCCAGAGAATAATACAAATAGTGAAATACACAGACAAACATTTATTTTCAGATAAACATTTAGGGTATTCCACAACGAATGTCTCAACCTTAGAGAGACTTCACAACATCAAAATATTCATTTTACACAGTCTCAGAGGGTTCTCTTACACAGACACCCAATTCAACTCGTGAGTCACAATTCACTCACACATGTGTCATAATACACATCACATCACATTAATATCATGCATGACAAATGTGATGAAATGCAACAAACCGATACACGGGTGTTATAAACTAGGCAACCCAGACTTGTAGCATCATACGGTCACAAACCCAGCAGCCTTTCTTGAACACAAACCCAACAGTCTTTCTTGACTAAACTGGTATAGAATAAAAAAAAAACTAGTAAACCAGCAGCAAACTGCACCAATTATGACAAATCAACCAGAGAAAGGAACCAATTCGAATAAGAAACAACGAACAAGAAACAAAAAAGAAAAAATAGAACTCCACCGGATCAAGAACGACACCGAGGAGATGGCCTCGCAAGTGTGCAAACGATCACCTTACAAAAATCCTAGGTTTCAGAGGGACGCTATACAATTCTAATAAGGAATCACTTTTAAACAATTTAATAAGGGCAAATATAGCTTTTCAAAATTAACTTGTATGATATTCTAACGTAGGAGCTTATAGAAGTGATAACATGTGTGCATATGCATATATATATATATATGTGTGTGTGTGTGTGTGTGTGTGTGTGTGTGTGTGTACATATGTATACATTTGCACAAATAAGTGTTTATATTCATATATTCATATGCATTTATGTTGATTATTATTATTATTGGATAAGTTTTAATCTTTTAAGCTATTTCGTTTCCCTGAAAATCTTCAAAGACACATTTTATGTACAACCAAACACTAAAAATTGCTAAAAATATTTTACGTCCAATCGATCAAAGATCGAGTTAGAAAAAACACACTCCGTAGTTAGGTTCTGAAGGATAATATACAGTAAGAAAAATATAAGGGAAAAGAAATTATGCCAAAAACTTTTAATAGAATTGGTTATACAAGTCACCTCCCTTCATCATTGCTTAGTTTCCTACTATATTTAGAAAACAAAAATTATTAAATGATGATGCAATTTTTGGGCTAGATAAATTAGATCAGATCAAGGAGAAAGAAACAATGAGAGACTCGGTTTGTATGTGGTTCAACCCTGTTAATAAAGGAATCTACGTCCACGTGTGTGTCTGAGCACGTTCACTATATTGTTAAAAAGTCGGTGGCCTTTGGTGAACCAACAATAGTTTGGAGCTACCAGAGGTCGGCCGAGCACGATTATGATTGCTATAGAGGTGGTATGCAGACTAAAAGTATTCTCCCCTTTGGAGGAGGCGGGTGGTCCCTTTTATAAGTGTAAGAGACCTACCCGTACAAGGAAACTCCATGGATAAGAAAATACAATCCAATTGGGATTGATTAGCATCAATCATCGGGGCTTCCTAATTGAGTTAGGAAACTATTTATGATTAGAGTGGGAAAATGCATATTCACAGCGTGTTACATGGTCTTTTATGCATACTTTTATCCTCAAGTCCCTAGATTTAGATGCATATAAATGATTAAGTGTTTTCTATGATGATGAGACTCAAACATGTGTTTTTTACACTACTTTACAGGTCATGGAAAGCAATCGTTACATAGAAAGTGATTCTGGTGGAGAGAACAACAGAAGCAGCTGAGAAAACGCCAGTTTTGACAATGAAGACTTCAGATTTGGAAGATTTCCCCAGAAATATGAAATGTAGATCTTTGAGTTATGGTCGCGTGGCCGCAAATGGGAGGTCAATCCAAGGTCTGAGTGAAAAGTTATGGCCATTCTCCCATCGGTGCGCAGAGCTGTCAAAATCAGAGAAGTTTAAGCGATTAAGGAGAGTTCAATCGATTGAGCCTTCGATCGATCGAACTAAGCTCGAACTTTATTTTCACCCAAAAATTGAGTACAGTGTACAGGAACCCTATAAATAGGTCGTTTTGATGGCAGACGAAGGGAGGACACTCCAGAACGCGAAAAATAGCAGTTTTAGGGTTAGTTTAGGAGTAGTTGAGGTTATATTAATCTTCTTCTTCCTCTTCTCCATTGTAAACTCAAGATTCAAGCTGATTTTAAGTTTATTTTAAGGTTATATTCATATTTATTCCAGGTTTTTCCTTTCCTTTATCTTATTTGATTATTTATTGATATAGTTGTTATAATTGCTTTAGTTTACTATTTCTGCAGTAGTTTATTTATGTTTCTGTAGTTTAGACGTTGGGAATATGTGATGAATTATTGATTCCCAGCCTCTGCCATGCAATCTCTAGAAAATCTGGGCTCGATCGATCAAAAACATTTCGATTGATCGAACTAGAGCCATAGTCAAGCGATCGAAAACATTTCGATCGATTGAAGGATGATGTTGTCCGATTGATCGAGTTCAATCGATCGAACTTGTTAATTCCTGAGATGATTCTTTTAAGTGTTCCAAGACTTTCTATTTTAGAAATCTATCATCAAATTGTCCCTATAAGCTCAGTTTGTCACAACAGTTTTTAGAACTTAAAGCCTTAAGGATATTTTCTTCAATAACTTTTGAAAACAACTTTGAATTCTAACACCATTTAGAGTGCAAGTAATAACCATTGTTTCAAACTGTCTTTCAAGTATTTTAAATCAACTGTGATGATGTAGTCCCAGTCATGAAAGGGCTATTGATTCTTTATCTTTAGAAAAATACGGAATACTGAAAAGGAATGAACTCCATAAAACGTTAATGAATGTGCATGGTAGATGGTTAGGATCAATGTGGATTCACGTGTTTCAAACACCTTTAATTTACTTATTTCATTAGTTATGTTTCTTTATGCTTTAGTTTATTATTTAATTAATTAGGATTTATTAGAACCTCCATTCGTATATTGATCTTTTCCTTTTCTTTAGGTTGTAACTTAGTATATATTCTCCCTACTCCTTCCCTGTGGGATCGACCTGGACTTATCCAGTATTACTTGCACGATCACCTACACTTGGGTGTTGCACAAGACCGCACAACTTTTTAGTCGTGTCAATTTACACTTTTTATTAGTCTTCTAACTTGTACAGGAAACTACCTGGAACATTCCGGATCACGTCCTGGGGCTGGGCCGTACTGTTCCCATGACGGGCTGGGCCAGCGTTACAATCCTGACCTATTTGGTCGGGCCTCGGGACACTAGATCTACCGCTCGGGAAGAATTTGCTGACTTGTCCTGAGCTATTTGATGACTAGACGATGCTACCACAATCTAGGGGTCACGCTTCCCCTCCGGCAGAGCCCTGCGCTATAGGATCGGGAGACCAGGGGAGGCCCACAACTGCTCGGAAAATCGGGATAGGAGCCGGTCACAGAATAGAACCGCTTGGTCATAGAGTAGAGCCAATTTTGGGCGTTTCATTAAATTTTATTAGATGCTTTGATGTATGTAAGAGTGAAAGAAAACCCTAGAAAAAACCATCTCTCTTCCATTTTTTTTCATTCTTGAAAATCGTGAACCAAATATGGCGTTTAATTAGGAAGCAAATAAAGAAAAATAGCTGCTTTATTATTTTGTTTGTCTTTTTCTCACTAGATTCTTTAACCAAATGTAACTTAAGGGTCGATGGAAATCAGTTACGTTTAACTATAACAGTAGCTATTTGTTTGTGTTTCAATCGATGTTTTAAAAATTGGGCCATTAGTTGAACCATAAGAATGGCAGGGTCATGGGTTACTGGTTTAACCATCAGGTCAACTGAAATTAAGCTGTGGTGTCAAAATTATGTAATAAATATTAACAATAACTTAAACCAAAAAACATGAAAATATATAATAAAGAGTAAATTTTTCTCGAGCTTTATGGTTCAACTGCCGTTCAACCACCGATTTTTACATTTTTAAAAAAATAGAGTTTTTAGACCTTTTCGATTTTTCAGTCCAAAATAGACCGTTTTCTTGACCGATCGGTAATTCAACCGGTTGAACCGGCTGTTCCGTTTCGGGTTTTAAAATGGGTTGGTTTCAACTATTATCAATAAATTTGATTGGTTTGAAAGTAGCACTTTTACCACATACACAAACTCCAACTTACCAACCTTAGTACGGAAAACGCACTAATTAACACCATCTCATCATTTTTGCTTGTAATGGGGTTTAATTAATCTCATACACACTTTTTTTTCAAGTTAAAAGTATAATGCGTTACATCTATTGGTTGATTATATTGAACTTTTTCGAAGGCAAATTAACAAAAAAGTTGAACCTTAGTGAAAGTGCCTCACTATTGTTTGGTGAAAAATGATCACACCCAATGATGTATCATCCACCCTTTTATTACCTTTACAAAAGAGAGATTAGTGGAAGCACAAACCATCCTAATCAAATAGTAATGCCCACATAATTCATGGACTAATTACTACTATTTAAAACTCGCCTCACTTTATATTATTGGTGTGTGTAACACATTTTCATTCCTATGATTTTGACCCAAAAAACATAAATTCACATGATTGATTTATTGTTGTAGCTCAAAATGTGATTCTACTTGTTTCAAGGATTTAACCACATTCTTACAAATTCACATAAAGAAAATGCACCATCTCTGAAGAATTTTTGTGTATATATATATTTATTTACAAATTTGAATATAGTGCAATATTACCCAATAAATCCTCAAACCAAACAAAACCTTACAAGTCTTTACGATCTGGTAATCCTAGCTAGTCCATTGGAGCAACTTACCTTTCAAAATCACATCTTAGTAACCATGATGAGATGGTTCTTATTTTCTTGTCATCATATGGATATAAACATGCAACAACCCCAAAATGATATTCCACCACTACTAATAGGGTGTTTATGTAAATAAATTTAAAGAAAACCCCATATAATTAAATCATCTTAACAAAATTTTAGGAAACTTGGTAAGAAAAGAAATTAAACTTCCTTTTCATGCACCTCAGCATAACAGTTTGGGAATTCTTAAATCTCATTTTGCATCATAAATGCGTCGAACGCACGAGTTTGATGATGGAATTTCAAACCTGACACACGCTAATCAATATCTTAAACTTTAATTAACAACTGCTCTAGATCTAATCACCAAACACCCCAAGAAATAGAGATAGTGGGAAGGGTTGACACTTTTTCTAATAGCTCTTTTTATAACATAGTGTAGTGTGATTGTGTGTGTTTATGCATGGGATAATACTTGGGGCACAACCAAAGCCACAACTTTTTTTGCACAACCTCTATTTTGTGTCTATCTCTCTCCTAGTGGACACTGTGGGGTCACTGGCACTGTGGGACCCATCAAGAGAGAGATAGACACAAAATGAAGGTTGTGCAAAAAAAGTTGTGGCTTTGATTGTGCCCCAAGTATTACACGCATGCATATATATATATATATATATATATAGGCTCAAATACATTGCAGTAGCAACTCTTTTTTTACAAAAATTTTATTTTTGAGCCTCTATTAACAGTTGAAACATTTAAGGTCTTTGATTTTAAAACCGACTTTAATTGAAGACTATCTTTAACAGAAATTATTATTAAAGGTTTATTGTATGACCTCAATTGAAACTGATCATTGGCTTCAATTGTCCTCAACTACAACAGGTCTAAAAATTAACCAAGGGGCTTAACTGATGCAACGATATAAAATGAGAATTGTTAGTCCCACTCTAAATTTGAACTAATGCACTCCATGATATTACTGAAACACCACGCAGTACCATACAGTCAATGCATTCCATAGAAAGCATTGTTTCACCCATGAAGTGTTAATAACAATTCCCAAAAATATCTTCTTCTATATTTTATTATTTATATTTTTTATTTTTTATAATTACCTTGGATCATGTGGGCAAGCAATGGAACTCCTCTAAGAAAATTCGAACGCTCAATATCCCCACGAGAGAGAGAGAGAGGTGTTACCAAATGGGCTTGGCCCTCTTGATTAAAAATATGTGTTTTAATATATTCATGTAGACATGGGTGGACCCAGAATTTTTGGTCAGGGGGGCATAAATTATATGGGGGTTCGGGGGCAATGCCCCCGAGGCGAATTTTTTTAGGTCTGCTTATACACAATTATGTATAAAATTATAAAATTGGTTTAACACCCCTAATTTGGGGTAAATCATGTAACTTTAGGGGGTCTATTTCTAAAACTTGTAATATATTACATATAAATCTAGAATTTTTAAAAGTCCAGGGGGGCATATGTCTAAAATCTATAAAATATTGTATGAAAATCTAGAATTTTTATAAGTGCAGGAGGGGCCTGTGTGAATTTTAGGAGGCCTTATTTGTAAAATTTGTAAAATATTACATGTACTTATGTAATTTCCAAAAGTTCAGGGGGGGAGGGGGGCTGTGCCACCCTTGACTTGTACTTCGGTCCGCCGATGCATGTAGATACTTGTGGATCATCAAGGCAAGCGGGTCAACGGGGCAGCCCGCGAATTCTTTTAGACTTAAAAGTCAGTTCACTGGGTAAGTTCACTCAACCCAATTATCTCTCTCTCTCTCTCTCTCTCTCTCTCTCTCTCTCTCTCTCTATATATATATATATATATAGGGATTTGCTAACCTATAACAAATGAGGCTTTTAGCGACGAAAAACATACTTTTAGCGACCAAAAATTTTTTGTCGCTAAAAGTTGAAACCTTTAGCGACAAAAATTTCATCGCTCAAAAACCTGTTTTTCGTCGCTAAAGCGACTGTTGTATGTTGCTAACCTACAGTCAATATGTTACAGGTTAGCAGTCCCCATATATAGATATATATATATATGAATATATAAAGTGTGGAATGGTATAAAAGTCTAAAGAAAGTGGGTGGTATGCGACATAAAACATGCGAGAGGGGGGATGGATGGATTCCCTCCTTTTTGCGTTCCTTTAATATAGAGGTTTGTGGGTAATTTTAAAAGCACGTGTAATCTTTTGGTGGAGAGAGTATTGTTTAGCTTTCTAAGCGTGGATGTTTTTGTTGGAGATCCCACAACCAAATGGCTCCATGGTTATGTCATTCTCTCCCCCACCACACTCATATATGTATATATATATATATATTTGTGCATATATGTGTATATACAGTCAGACTCTAAAGAGGATGTCCTCTCTTTATTAAAGATCAGAGGGCCTCTATTTTGGCTGTCGCATTGTATTTTCATTTATGGCAGTTTTGTCATTTTAAAATTTTTAAACATAATCTGACGGCCAAAACAAAGACCCTCTCTTTAATAAAGAGAAGTGACACTCATTAGAGAATCTTTGTGTGTGTGTATATATATATATATATATAAAGCACTCGCACTCCTCTCTCTGCCTAAAACAAATATTGCACAATTTCACTTTATTTTCTAAGTAAATTACACTCGTCCGTTACGTATGGCATAATTACACAAATCTCTCTTGCATAATTAGAAACTATACTTAAATCACTTGAGAGGGTTTTTTTTTCGGAGGAAATGCGAAAAAAAAAAATTAGATACCAAAAAAAAAAAAAAAACATCAACTGAATTGAGCAAGAGTAGGGGTTGGATAACCTAATTTTGAGGTAGATCCCTGTCGCTCGAAACGACACTAACCCAATTAGCTGGGAATGAGTAATATTCACCTCTCTTCTATTAGTCAACTGTTAGTTGCTATCAAGGGGGATTAGATTTGGAAAAAAATATTTAAGTATACTAATATTATTCGAAAATATACGTTAAGTACATACACTCGCTTCCCTAAATTTTTTTCAAAATTATTAAACTCGTCCCCCCCTTAGATTTAAAAAAAAAAAAAAAAAAAAAAAGCTAATGTGTATATGTAATTTTTTTAAAAGTTTGGTGTTTATAAATATAAATTCTGAATTTAGTTTACAAATTGCTCCATGACTTGTTGATTCAAATAGTTTGTGCTCATCTCTTCTTATGTATTTATCTCATTATAAAAAGTATATAAATAAATGCCAAATTACGGTAGGATTCACACTAGGGGTGGCCAAACGGCCCGTGGCCTGCTTGGCCCGCCCAGCGCGACCCTAATTTTTCCGGGCTTGGGCAAAGATATCGACCCGTTCAAGCGGGCTTGGGCAATCAATTTTAGGCCCGATCAATTTTAGGGTCGGGCTTGGACAAAGCAAATGAGGCCCGCTTTGGCCCGGCCCGGCCTGACTATTAGTAAAATATATTAATTTTTTGTATTTTCTATTATATAATATATATAAATTAATATAATTTTACATAAGATATTCAATATATATGCATTATCACAAGAGTTTTTATTGCATTGTTGTGAATATTGTGTCTTAGTAATCATTCTAAACATTATTTATGGTACTTTTTTTTTTAGTTCATGTTTTTAAATATATAAAATAATAAATAAATAAAAAAATAGCAATGGGTCGGCCCGCTGGCCGGGTTTGGGATTTTAGTGGTTGGTGCCGAACCGGGCTTGGGCAATCATTTGTAGGCCTGCTATGGGCCGGGCCTGGCTTGGGCAAAGGTACTTACCCCTAGTATAGAGTGCAAGCCCGGCCCGAGCCTGGCCCGGCCCGACCCATGGCCACCCCTAATTCACAAGGAATCACAGAATATTCAAATCATAGTGGAAGCCATACGAGATAATTTCCCCATAAGAGTGGAACTTTTTTGGCTAATGAAGCATGCATGCAATGCGTCCATATATAGTGCATACTATGTTTTCTGAGAAGAATTTAGAGTGTACTTGATAACCCAATTAAATGCTGAAAATAAAAGGTTTCAGCACTTATTTCTTTTCAGTGCGTGTGATATTGTGCCACTTAATTGAAAAAGCAGCCAAAACTTTACTGAAAACTTTTAAATAAAATTTTTTGAATGTAATCTATTTCAATACTTGAAACACTAATTTCAATATTGTAAATGCAATCACTTAATGTATTCAGTTTTATCAAACGCCCCTTAATTTTCAAAGATAATCTTGATTTCATGTAGTTCAACATATTATTCTTTCTTGTTTGTTTGCTTTTTTTTTTTTTTATTAATTGTGTGTGCATGTGTGTGTCTATATATATATATATATATATGTGTGTGTGTGTATGTGTGTGTGTGTGTGAGAGAGAGAGAGAGAAAGAGTCTGAAGAAGGAGAAGTTTTTGAGTACCGTCAAGGTAGCGCCTATGTGGTGCCTCACACCCAATGAGGTTGCGTCACACGGGATTGTTGGGACGATTTAAATTTTTTGTGATGAGTTCCATTGTTTGTGTGGAGCGCTTCTATTAAGTACGGGGTATAAGTGACATGTCACGTGATACCTTGGGGCACCCAAAAATTTCTCCAGAAGACTACATTATATAATAGTGAATTAATTACACAAAATCAGCTATAAATTATTTTCGAGTGGGTTAGCAACTAAGCCTCATCTAGCTTCTACAGCCTGGTGACTTTCTTTCTTTCTTTTTTTTGGGTAAATTGCACAAACCTCCCCTGAGGTTTGCCTTAATTACACGGACCTCTCCTCTTGTTTCAAAAATTACACAGACCTCCCTCGAAGTTTGTAATTAGGTAATAAAACGCCCCCTCCCCTAACGGTCCGTAGTTTTTTTTACATTAGCCTCCCCTGAAAATTATAATTAGCCCCCCTAATATTATAAAATTGTCATACTAAGCCCCCTTTCTCTTATGTTTTTGTTCTAATTATAAAATCCCTCCTCCCTCCTATGTTTTTGGGTTAATTTTTTTAGCATTAATTTATATCATCTACAAAATACATATAAATAGGTCTAAAAATTTTTTTTTCCCCAAACAAACCTCTATCAAGCCCCCCATGTATTAATTTTCTAGATCCGCCCCTGTCCCTATGCTTCAAAAGTGGACACTTAACCCCCTGTGATTGTGGACTAAAATGGAATTGTTATGATTTCACTCAAAACTGACAAAAATTCTAAAATTGGTTAAAAATATAAACACTTAACCCATTTTGTGATGTTAATTTTGGGGTTAACGCTCTTTGAGTGAAATCATAACAGTTCTATTTTAGTCCACAATCACAGGGGGTTAAGTGTCCACTTTTGAAGCATAGGGACAAGGGCGGATCTAGAAAATTAATACAGGGGGGCTTGATAGAGGTTTGTTCGGGAGAAAAAAAAAATTTGGACCTATTTATATATGTTTTGTGTAGATAATATAAGTTAATGCTAAAAAAAATTAACCCAAAAACATAGGAGGGAGGAGGGATTTTATAATTAGCACAAAAATATAAGAGAAAGGGGGCTTTAGTATGACAATTTTATAATATTAGAGGGGCTAATTGTAATTTTTAGGGGAGGCTAATGTAAAAAAACTAACGGACCATTAGGGGAGGGGGCGTTTTGTTACATAATTACAACCCTCGAGGGAGGTCTGTGTAATTTTTGAAATAAGAGGGAAGGTCCGTGTAATTAAGGCAAACCTCAGGGAAAGTTTGTGTAATTTACCCTTTTTTTTTGCTAATTAAGAACAACATGTGACTTTCATTTAAGTGGTCAATCCACAACTACCGGTCCCATGTGTATGTAATGAAATTTAAAAAATAGATTTTGATTGCTAAACGATTTACTATACGAGTAATGTTAAGTGTACATAAATTTGCACACACTTTTGCACATAAATACTTTAAATATTGTATGTATCGTGTGATGTATAAGTAGTGCACAGACATGTGTGAAAAATTCAAACAGCACAAAATTCATATATTTAAAGCATTTGTATACAAAAGTGTGTACAAAAATTATATACACTTAGCATTACTCTTTACTATACATGTTGATTGATAAACAAAAAGCAACTAAAGTGAGTATGATTATTAGTTTAACAAAAAAAAAAAAAGAGTCTCATAATTAAATGACACATAAACAGTAGTTTGGAATCCTTGCCTTTAAGTGGATTGAATATATTTTAAAAAGCACTTTTGAATCGGAATCGGATTCGGAATCGGAATCGGAATCGCTTCTCAAATATATATTTGTAGTATGACATATTAAGTGGATTAAATAAATTTTGAAAAGCACTTTTGAATCTTTAGAGCACATTTTGTCTAAAACAGGTTCAGATGCACTTTAGTCCAGATAGAATGTAAAAAAAAATGTGGACTTAACGATATTTTTTAAAACTCTTATTCTGAGCATTTTATGAAAATGGCTTCTACTTCCGCTTCTCCTAACTCAAAATCGAAACCAATCCGAACAAACATTTAAAAATGATACTCCTTTTTTTTTTTTTGAGAGGGAGACCCGTTGGTATCAGATCCAAGATCTCGTTGGTGTGTTTGTTCTTGTAGTCATTCCCTCTTTCTGTGTTTTTGATTTTCAAAATTCTTTCTCAAAAGATATTTGCAAAAGACCACCTAGGCTGAGAGACCACTTGATTAGGATCTTATCAAATAGTCAGGCCTACAGAAGGGAGCATAAGACGGGCGTGAGTGGAGGACAAAGGGTATGAGTAGGGGTGAAAGCAAAACCGAACAAACCGAACCACCGAACCGAGATCGGTTCGGTCGGTTTTCATGAGGTAGGTGCAGTGTAAAACCGAAAACCGAACCGAAAATTAAGCCTAAAACCGAAAAAATCGACCGAAATCGAACCGATCGGTCGGTGGAAAAAACCCCCCAAAACCGACCGAACCGATTTCATCCCTAGGTATGAGTCTTCTTCGGTATGTGTCTGCTGGATATCTTAGATTAAGTATTTTGATTTGATTAAACCACTTAAGATGGATAGACTATTTAGATCAAATCTAGCAATTGGTTCTAGCCCTAGAACCTCTTATCCCACTTTACTAGACATAATCAATGAAGAAGAAAATAGGTATGAAGAAGTCAACCAAGATTATAGTGATTGGATCATCCCTAAGAATTCCACTAGAGAAATTTACAAGTCAAGTTTTCTTAGTTTTAGAACTGATTATAATGTTAAAACTGTAAAAAAAAAAAACCTATAGTATTAACAAAGAACATGAAAAATGTCAACTCCTTAGTAAAGAGTTAATTAGAAAACATAGATCTGATGGTTACAACTTCATTCACATAGGGGTAATACAAGTTGCAGTTAAACCACTTAATATTAAAGGAATAAATTCTTCAATTTTATTATGTCTTAGAGATGCTAGATTTTTAAATTTTAGTACTAGTATGATGGGAGTTATGGAGTCCAGTCTTCATGATGGACCAGTTCATTTTAATTGTTTCCCCAATTTTACCTTAAGTCTTAGTGACCCCCACTTGTTAAAAGCTTTAACATTAAATATTAAAACTGCTGATAAAATTACTAATATGCATAATGGTTCACAAGCTCTTGCTTTAATTTATAGAATTTATTATAAATGTATTAGAAGTAATCTTAATGTTCATACTTTAATTAAAAGTCCTAAGAATAAGACTTTACTTATGTTAGGTAGTTCTGAACATGCTAACATCCAAATTCCTAAGACTATTCTGTGGAAGGATGTATTCTGTGGAAGGATGTAGAGTTACCCAGTTGTTGGATTTTAGAAAATGAAAATCATTCTAGTAATTTTCAAAATAATAATACAGTAAATTTAGATCATGTACAACAATTCAATGATGGAAAAGTTAGAATCAGTTTTGATGAACAACGTGTTAGGTCATCTTCTTTTAAAATTAAGGATTTTGATTCTAAGTCTTCTAGATCAAGTATATCTTGTATTCCTGATAGGACTACAATAGTTAGAAAAGATAAAGATCTCCTCAGTGAATTTGATACTAAGTTAAAAGGTATTAAACCACATCCCAAGTTAGTAATCCTTGTTACAAAATACCAAGTGAAGATAGTTTTCCAAATTCTCCTACTCAAACAGATTTTGAAGGTCCTAAGAGCAACTCCAACCACATTACTCATATTCAATTTCTAGCTATTTTGGGGAATCAAAGTGCATTTTTGGAGCTCCAATGGGTTCCCCAATTGGTTCTCCATTTTGGAGAACCCCTTTTTGGTTCTCCACATTTGAGGAGAGAGAGTGTGAATATCGGTAATTACCCATAAGTAAAATAATCAAAAATAATACATATCATATTCATTTAAGGAGAGAGTGCGTATTAAAATTTTCAACTTTTGTATAAAAAATTAATATAATAATTCAAACCTCCCTATAATGGAGAACATGGTTGGAGTTGGGGGCTTAAAACTGATTAGCTAAAATATTTTTTTAGCTATTTTGGCTAAAAATTAAAGAATTTTTAGGTAATGTGGTTGGAGATGCTCTAAATAAAGATTTATTTACTATGAGTAAAGATTTTGAAATTGATATGGAAATGTTAACCAAAGAGTACAATTCATCCATTTATGGTAATTGTAGAACCACTTATCGAGCTATTTATGATGTAGATGAGAGAAAATCTATTGTAAAAGCTTGGAAAAAATACGTAAAGTTAGTTAAAAGAAATAAATATTTCCTTGAATATTTGGAACATTACCATGACACTATAGATTTTACTGTTAAGAAAAGACGAATAAAAAAATGCAATAAACCATCTAGGAAGCCAAAAGATGACAAAGAAAATAGTAGGTCTAAGTCTAAAAAAGATAGTGACCCACCTCAAAGTGAATCTCATAAATCACCTCGTAGTAAACTTCACAATTCTAAAAGGACAAAAGACAGGAAACACAATCATAATGACAAGAAATGTAAATTGGAATCTACAAAAAAATCAACCCATCCAAAATTACCCCATGAAAATAAACCTATAGAACTAGCTCATAAGGATACGGTTGATATAAATCTACAGTTAGATGATAATTACCCATCCCTTAATGAAAACACTAGTGAACAATCTAATGGAATAATTAATGTTTTGACTAAGAAAAGTGAACAAGAAAACTTATTATTAGATTTAATCAGTAAAATAGATGATGAAGATTTAAAATCAACATATTTAAATAAGCTTAGAATACTGTTAGCCAAACAGGAAGAAGCTAGTAAAACCAATCACCCCACTATTAGTCTTGATAAAACGTTTGAAAGATTTAATAAACCAAAAAAGGAAGTTACAGTCCAAGATTTACAAATTGAAATCAAACAAGTTAAAGTTGATATAAAAAATTTACAAAATCAAGTTGCCAAGTTTGACCAAGACCGTAGTAGTGAAGATACTTCCCCGAGTGAAGATACTTCCCCTAGTCACCAAAATTCTCCTAAAAAAAATAGAACAACTCAGTTTGCTTCAAGTTATAAATAAAATACATCTACAAAAATGGCATTGCAATGTTAAAATAATAGTAAATAAAGAATTAGAAATAGAGACTATAGCACTAATAGATTCAGGAGCTGATCTTAATTGCATTCAAGAAGGATTAATTCCAACTAAATATTATGTAAAAACCAGTGAACGTCTTAGTTCAGCTAATGGTAGTCAAATCCAAATTGAATATAAGTTACCTAATGCACATGTTTGCCAAAACAATGTTTGTTTTAAAACACCATTTGTTCTGATTAAAAACATGAGTGATAAAGTTATTTTAGGAATACCATTTTTATGCCTACTTTACCCATTTACTACTAATAGTGATGGATTAACCACTTATGCGTGTGGACAAAACGTTCAGTTTAAGTTCCTCACTAAACCATTACTTAGAGATTTAAAACAGTTAAAAAATCAATCAATTTTTAAAAATAAAAAATTCTTTACTGTAAAACTTTACATCTAAGGTCTTTACAAGAAGAATTTAAATATGTAAAAATTGATAATCAATTAACCAATAAATCACTTCAAATCAAGATAGAAGACTTTAAGTCTAGAATCATTAGTAATTTATGTGCAGACTTACCTAATGCCTTTTGGTATAAGAAAAAACATATAGTTTCCCTTCCTTATGTCAAAGACTTTAATGAGTCCAATATCCCTACCAAAGCTAGACCTATTCAAATGAGTCAAGAAGACATGGAATTATGTAAACAAGAAATTTGTGAATTGTTAAATACTCACCCCGTCCCATAATAACTGTCCACTTTCATTTTGCACAATGTTTAAGAAAATTGTATTATATTAATTTTTTTGGTTCATTAAAGAGTCACTTTCCAATTTTACCCTTAGATGTGATGGGTGTTTGACTTTTTGCTTGTTTTGGGACCATAAATAAATGCTACTTTGTCTTTATTATAAGGGTAGTTTTGGAAAGTAAGTAAAAGCTATATACCAATTTAGGAAAGTAGACAATTATTGTGGGACATCCAAAAAAGGAAATGTGGACGCTTATTATGGGACAGAGGGAGTAAAAAAATTATTTGTAAAAGTAAGTCACCCTGGTCTTGCCCTGCTTTTTATGTTAGAAAAAATGCTGAGTTAGAAAGAGGAACACCAAGGTTAGTTATCAATTACAAACCTCTCAACAAGGTCTTAGAATGGATTAGGTACCCTATCCCCAATAAGAGAGATTTAGTCAATCGATTAAGCCAAGCTGTTGTTTTTAGTAAATTTGATATGAAGAGTGGATTTTGGCAAATCCAAATTCATGAGAGTGATAGATATAAGACCGCACTACCCCATTTGGACATTATGAATGGAATGTAATGTCCTTTGGTCTTAAGAATGCCCCTAGTGAATTTCAAAATATTATGAATGAAATATTTAACCCATTCATTCATTTTTCAATTGTCTACATTGATGATGTTCTTATTTTCTCAAAGTCATTTTATGAACATTGAAAACATTTAAATTCGTTTTTCAATACCATCAAAGCCAATGGTCTTGTTGTCTCAGCCTCAAAAATCAGTCTATTTTAGTCCAAAGTCAGATTTCTTGGTCACAATATTCATTGCGGGAAAATCACTCCTATTGATAATGCTATTCAATTTGTTGATAAATTCTCAGATGAAATTCTGGACAAAGCCCAGTTACAAAGATTTTTAGGTTCTTTAAATTATATATCTGATTTTTATCCCAGTCTTCGTTCCAAATGTAAACCCCTATTTGATAGATTGAAATCCAATCCCCCTCCTTGGTCACCTGTTCATACTTCCATTGTTCAAGAAGTCAAAAAATATGTCAAATCTCTTACAGGTCATGGCATTCCTTCAGTTAATTCCTTTAAAATTATTCAAACAGATGCTTCCGAACATGGTTATGGAGGAATTCTCCTCCAAAAAGTCAATGGTTTATCCAATGAACAGATTGTGAGATACCATTATGGAATTTGGAACATAACACAAAACAATTACAGTACCATAAAGAAAGAAATTCTTTCTTTAGTATTGTGTATAAGTAAATTTCAAGATGATATTTTAAATCAAAATTATCTAGTCAGGATTGATTGCAAAAGTGCTAAATTTATTTTAGAAAAAGATATCAAAATTTTGGCTTCAAAGCAAATATTTGCCAGATGACAATCTATTTTATCTATATTCGATTTTGATATAGAATATATCAAAGGCAGTAACAATTCAATCCCTGATTTTCTTACTCGTGAATTTTTACAGTGTAAAAATGGAGGACAAGAAGAAGGAGAAGGATAACAAATTAGCAGTTATCCCTCCAACAGTTATCCCTCCAATTGAATTAGTTAACAGGTACCAAGTGCTTGGATCAATATCCAGGCCCAGTTATCAGTCAGCCTTAGCCAGGCCAACCAGCAGTCAATACCTAGTCAATGACCCATTTGCTACCAAGCCCATTCAAACTATAACAACCTACATTTCATGTAAATTTAAATTACATTTCCATATTTAATTTGTATTGACTGCTTTATTTAATTTCATTTCTCATGTTCTAAATTTCATTCCTTGAATTATTTCAAGTTAAGAATTTTGGTTGGGGTCAAACTGTGATTTTATAAAATTTAGCAACACCTGTGTTAGATTTCAAAATAGTGGAAGCATTTTCTTTTAACTCAAAATAGTATTTTTATAAAACCAGAAAACTATTTCCATCGTTAAAATAAATTTTCTATATTTTTGTGGTGATCACCGCGCTCCGAAAATACCAGTTTGCTTTCAAAACTGTCTGCGCCAGGATTAAACTTCCACAGATTTTGGAAGTGATGTAAAGCATGATTTGACACTTGTTTTACTTTCCATTTATGGTAACTCATCATTGGATAAGGCCTTGTTTGGGAATGCTTATAATGTATGTGTGTTATTTTGTGCATATATTAGAATTCCCAAACACATGTGTTTGTCCCCTATTAGTCTATACTTGACTCTTGGTTGATTATAGAGTTCATGTCATTTGATTATATACGTATATGCATTGTATATATGTATTTAGCTAATTAAATTTCAATTGTTGAGTGAACATCAAATTTCTTAGCCTCCAAGAAGTCCAATTGATTTTCTTTATATAACTCTCACTCACTCTCTCAATCTGCACTTATTTTTACAAGCTGATATAGAGAGTGTAGAGAGAGTGCAGAGAGTTATACATATTATTTTAGAGAGAGAGAGAGAGCTTATATCTCCATAGTTTAAAGCTTGAAGCTTCAATTGGGTTTCTTATATTTCTATTCTTTCTCAACAACTCTTCACTCTTAATCTCAGTGAGTATTTTAAACTCACTCTCAAATGTAATTCATGCTTAGTTACTGCTTGGGTGTATGAAATTGTTAATCACCATTGTTGATCTCATCCATGGAAGTTTGAACTTCAAAATCACCATTTTCAAAACGTAACCAAAATGAGTTTTTAGAGATGATTTAGGAAGATTATAGTCCCTAGAAGCTACTGTCAAAATATTAGAGCCTAATTCGTCCATATGAAAAAGTATATTAGGAAATTAAGTTTTGACAACTTTTAATTTTTTACCAAGTTTGAGAGCGATGGTTTGAATCATGTTAAATTGATTTCATATTCTTAATCCTTGCTGAAAAATAAAGAATTTCATATATTGCATGCCCTGTTTGCTTGAGGATTCGAAAATGGGTCAAAAAGACCCCTTAAAACTGAAATAGGGGAAGTTCAGCAAAGAAGACGAAGACACTGCTTGAACTCGCTCGCGCGAGCGGCCCACGCGAGCGACCCCTCGTACGAGCGACCCGTGCACGCGAGTTGTGTGAATTCTGGCAGATAGAAAAGTTTTTATAATAAAACGAAAATTGGGCATGTCGCGCGAGCGGCCGGCGCCCGACTTTGGACAGTTTCTTGTTTTTGCTTGTTTTATGTTAAGGAACTGTTTGGGTGATGTTTCATGGACTTTTAAAGCTCTGTTTGGAAAATTTACTAAAACGGTTATGTTTGGATGATTGAAATGATGTATTACGACTTAACAATCCCCGCACGTACGTTGTTCCTATAATTCAGCATTTTCCTTTTGTTTAAGGTTTCATGACATACATGTGGAGTCAGTTGTACATGCATGGTGTGTGGTTGTCAGTGTGGAAAAGAGTGTGTGGTTGAGATTGTGTTGTAGAGACTCCTTGGTAATTGTGTACCAAAGTATAACGTGTTGAGATTGCGGTGAGAGTATCTTTGTAATGCGACGGTGGCAAATTGGACACTCCCTGACGCCCATGGTAGCGTTAAAAGTGTGTGACGCCGAACTTGGACATTCCCTGACACCCATGGTAGTGCTAAAGTGTGGCCTACGGACACTCCCTGGTTACCGAGTCTGGATACTGCGTGAGGTTACCTCTGGTATTTGCGAGGCGGATTAGGTACTAAAGTGTGAGGCATTGGACATTCCCTGGTACCCCAGACCAAAGTGTGAGGCAAACTGGACATTCCCTGGCACCCCTGTGCTAAAGTGTGGCTATCAGAGTATTACAAGGATACTGGTGTGAGATAGTGGGTTGTTGTGTTTGTCGAGAGAAAAGATTCGGTAAGATGATATGGTGCATTGTTTTTCATACACGGTCACATATATGTGAATTAAAGCTTTCAAATGATATTGTGGTTGTTTCCTAAAAATGAACTCTTTACTTAAATATAAACTTGTTGAATTAAATGGGAATTAGAAAATGGTAAATGAGTATGTGTTACATTCAAGGTTATATTTTTAATACTTACCAACTTCTTAAAACTGATGACGTTGATGCGTCCCGGACATTCGTGTCTACGCTTTTCAGGTTATGATATTGCTAGACCATATGACTACGCAAACTGAGAATCCCTGCTGGAAAGAGAATTTACTTTTATATGTTTTAAGTTATAAACTGAATTCTGTAATAAGGATGACTGTAATAGACAATAGATATTGTTTTGTTTTAAGGCGGCTTGTGCCTTAGCTGACCCAGAATGGTAATATGTAATAAGTTAGAAAAATATTTGTAAGCTTTGATTGCTCTACTCTGATTATTGTTTATTGTTGTTCGACGTTTGGGATGGAATCAATCCTTCAAAACTGTCGTGACCTACGGGTCCATAAAGGAAATTAAACGATTTCCTTATTTATGCTACATCGGGGCGTGATAGGATTTAGTGGTATCAGAGCAGAAACCTAGCCGTAAGTGTGGGGTGAGTCCCACACGAGAACGTGTGGCCCTTAAGGAGGGTGGATTGTGATGACCAAGAGCCAATACTCCTGAGGCAGGAAGGCCAAGATAGATGAGGTGAGATCAGGTGTGGGGGTTTGTCTCACATCACCTGGGGTGAAGTTCCTGGACTAGTTTATAAGGATTAATCGCCCCTCTATATGCAACAAGGCCTTCTAAAACCGTGAGGGAGCTAAACACAAAAAAACTCCACAGTTAAGCGTGTTGCTGCTAGAGCAGTACCAGGGATGGGTGACCCCCTGGGAAGTTCTTTGTGTTTAGGCACAAAGCGGACAATATTGTTGCTAAACGGGGAGGTGGGTTACTACAAGTGGTATAAGAGCCAGGTTATTTTTCTATCTCAGAATAGTTTAGCCAGGTTAGGGTTTACCAGTTTAGACCCGATTCCACGATCTGTTAACTTAAGCTTCACACACCCGATGATATGACAGGGAGGATAGACTCAGAACCCAAACGCTTAAGATTATCTCTTTCCTGATTTACGTTAGTACCTTTTTATTAGGTATGGACCCAGCTCAGCCGCTCTACATACCAGATGGGTTTGGAGGACATTTGGTGACTCCCAGGGCAGTAGTCCCAGCTTTGCTCAATTTATATCATACCATCATTGAGCAACTGGCCACGACGACTATAGTATCAGATCTGTGGCACCATGTTCACGTGGTGGGGATAGTTGATTTGACGCGTATTCGCCTGAGATACGCTATTTCGCGGAGGCTCAACGCTTAGTGCTAGTTGAGATACTGAGACTAGTTGATAGTGATGCTCTCTATTTCCCCTTTGAGATCCAGGTTGTGCACGCTCATCTAGCACAGCTGGAGATGCCCCCACTTGTAGTTCCCATGGTTGAGGATAACAGTGACGACGACGTCATGGTTATCCCTATTGCCGGGGATGTTATAGGAGAGGATGGCATAGGTCTAGATGACCTCGCCGCTGAGCTCAAGGAGGAGCTAGCACTTGAGCTAGTTCTTCCTGAGGAGGTGCCAGTTGAGGCAGATGCCCCAGCGCCTGCTTCCTCATCGACCTCTCAGAGCTCTGATTTTGATTTGGTGGCCCGTTCCTTGTTCAGCGATTTCGTCCCGTCGATTTGCTAGATCTTCTGATAGCCGCCTACGGAGACGACTGATTTCTTAGATATCACCTTGTATATATTGACTATTTTGACTAGTAGCTCTATATCTTTTTGCAACTGTTCTTACATGCATGCGAGTATAGGGCAATGACCCCATTTTTGTAACATTAACTCTTGCATGTATAGCTAGGGTAGGCATTGACTGATCATACATGCTTTGTGTATCAACTTGACAAGAAGTTATATATAGAAATACCCTTTTTGATATTGTCGCTGCTTAAACTGCTTTACATTTCTGCTTCATGCATATGTCTCATCCTATCATCATTATCATGCATAGAATGGCTGGAAGACCAAGGAGGAACAGGAACTTGATTGAGGGAGCACCTGAGGCTGCCGATCCCACAGGAATGTTTGAAGCTTTTGTCAGACGTCTCGAAAGGATTAATACCCCAAATGAAAATCGACGAGATCGACAAACTGGAGATAAGCTGCTGGAGAGATTCCGTGCGCTAAGACCCGAGCAGTTTGCGGGTATTGCAGAACCATGGAAAATGGAACAGTGGTTAAGACAGATGGACCGCATGTTCGCATTGTCCAGTGCAATGAGATGGACAAGAGGAGGTTAGCTACTTTCCAATTGACTGATGCCGCCGCAGATTGGTGGGATTCAGTCACAGCTACCATCAGGAATGAAGTTGTGACAGGAATGACATGGACTGGATTTAAGGGGAGGTTTCTGGGAAAGTATTTTTCGGCTACAGAAAGGCACAGGAGGGAAAATGAATTCATGGACTTGACACAGGGAACTAAATCGGTGCAAGAGTACACCACTCAGTTCGAGAGACTGTCCCGGTTTGCCCCTCATATGGTTGATATTTAGGAAAAGAGGATCCGTAAGTATAACCAAGGACTGACACCGTAGATTCATCACCTGACTCTCGGCCACCTAGATAAGTCTTTCGAAGGACTAGTCGGCCTGGTCATTGATCTGGAAGAAGATGCTCGAGTGAACCGAAAGCAATTCGAATTCCGGCCGCCTCAGAGGGGTAATTTTGGAAATAAACCACCAATGAATCGTACCCAAAGGCAAAAGAGGAATTTTGATGGAACAAAGAGGACCCAAGCTATCACCTATCCGACTCAACCTCGAGTCAATGAAGGAAGTAGTGCTGAAAAATGTTTCAATTGTGGCAACCCCGGTCATCTGGCTCGAGATTGCAAGGCACCAAGGCGTGCTGCTCAGCAAGGTATAGTCTGCTATAACTGTGGTGAACTAGGTCATATCAGCAAGTTCTGTACTGCCCCTAAGCAAGTGACTTATGGTCAGCAAGGTCAGACTCGAGTGAATGATGTTATCCCTGATACTGCTGGATATGATGGGACTGTGTACGAAGAAGGAAACTATGAAGAAGCTCAACCTGATCAGCAAACAGTAGAAGGTACCTTGACTCTGTTTAACTCCCATGTTAAAGTTTTATTTGATACGGGTGCTGCTCTTTCGTTCATATCTGTTAATACAATTCAGAGATTGGGTATCTTACCTCATTGTTTAGAGAAAGCTTTGAGGGCTACCTCAACATTAGGAGGTGCAGTCAAGTTAGGACACATGTGCAAGGATTGCCCCTTATGGCTAGGAGACCGTGAAATCCCTACAAGGCTGATTGTCCTATCGATGAAAGAGTTTGACGTAATCCTAGGAATGGATTGGCTCTCTCAGAATCAAGCGAAGTTGGATTGTGCGAGGAAGAGAATTACATTCCCCAACCATGAGAATCAACCCTTTGATTTTCAATGCAACCCTTTGGGAGATATGTTCCTCATAAGATGCTTAGCAAACTTCGAAGTCGTCAGTACAAAGATGACAACGTCGTCTACACCTGTAGTCAAGGACTTCGAAGAAATATTTCAAGACGTTTCTGGTTTATCGCCCGAGAGAAGTATAGAGTTCTGTATTGAGCTTATACCAGGTACTGTTCCAATCACCAAGGTCCCCTACAGAATGGCCCCCACCGAACTGTTGGAATTGAAGGAATAAGTTCAAGAGCTCAAAAACCTAGGTTTTGTATGTCCTAGTACATCGCCTTGGGGAGCACCGGTGTTATTCGTGAAGAAGAAGGATGGGACACTTCGATTGTGCATCGATTACAGAGAATTGAACCGCGTGACTATCAAGAACAAGTATCCCTTGCCTCGGATCAACGACTTGTTTGATCAACTACAAGGAGCTACGACATTTTCCAAGATAGACCTAAGGTCGGGATATCATCAGTTGAGGGAACGGAAAGAAGATATACCTAAGATGGCATTCAGAACCCGATATGGTCACTATGAATTTTTGGTAATGCCGTTTGGAATGACGAATGCCCCAGCAGTGTTTATGGATCTGATGAACAGAGTGTTCAAGCCTTACTTAGATCAGTTTGTCATCATCTTCATTGATGATATTTTGATCTATTCTAAGTCAGAGGAAGAACACAAGCAACATCTACGAATTGCGACGCAGACGCTTAAGGACCATCACTTATATGCCAAGTTCAGTAAGTGTGAGTTCTGGTTACAAGAAGTGAAATTTTTGGGATACAAGGTGTCATCATAAGGAATTTCTGTGGATTCATCCAAGACCGATGTTGTGTCAAACTAGGTTAGGCCGAGCAATCCTACAGAGGTTAGGAGTTTTCTAGGACTCGCAGGCTATTACCGGAGATTTGTTGAAGGGTTCTCTAAAATAGCTGCACCATTGACTGGGTTGACAAAGAAGAATTTGAAGTTCGACTGGACAGAGAAGCATGAGCGTGCCTTTCTAGAGTTGAAAGAGAGACTCACTACCACACCGGTACTAGCTATACCCAAGCCTGATGAGAAGTTCACTATCATTAGTGACACGTCATATCAAAGACTAGGGTGTGTACTTATGCAAGATGGTAGAGTTATCGCTTATGGATCTAGACAGCTGAAGCCGAATGAGTTGAACTATCCCATTCATGATTTGGAGACACTATTTCTACGGTGAGAAGTTTGATTTATTCTCCAATCACAAGAGTCTGAAATATTTGTTCACACAGAAAGAGTTGAATATGAGACAACGCAGATGGATGGAGCTGATCAAAGATTATGACTTCACGTTAGAGCACCACCCTGGTAAAGCTAATGTGGTCGCTGATGCTTTAAGTCGACAGACTCGTGAGACGATCGCCTCCTTAATGGTTAGAGAATGGCGAGCATTGGAGACGTTGGCGGAGTTCGATGTACAGAGTGCTGAAGAAGGATAAGGACAGCTTTTCGGATGTCTTATCCTACAACCTGTTCCTATCGACCACATTATTGGAGCTCAGAAAGAAGATGAGAAGTTTCAAGCATGGTTTGCGAAGATGTAAGAAAAAGATTCGACAGAATGGAAGGTGGGAATCGATGGAGGATATCGATGCAGAAACAGGTTATATGTACCAGACTGTGGGGATTTGAGAAATGATATTTTGGCAGAAGCACATAAGTCAAGATATACAGTTCACCCAGGAGGAACGAAAATGTACAAGGATTTGAAAAGAAATTTTTGGTGGGAAGGTATGAAGAAGGATGTGACCGAATTTGTATCCAAGTGTTTGACGTGTCAACAAGTCAAAGTCGAACATCAGAGACCACCAGGATTGTTGCAACCGCTACCTATTCCAGGTTGGAAGTGGGAGCACATAACCATAGATTTTGTAGTGGGATTGCCTCGATCTCAACAGAATCATGATGTCATTTGGGTAATTATGGACCGACTGACGAAGTCTGCTCATTTCATCGCTTACAGTATGACATACCTGGTAGAAAAGATGAGCCGGATGTACATACAACAAGTTGTACGACTTCACGGTGCACCTGTATCGATTGTGTCAGACCGACTTCTGGATTTTGGGAAAGTCTGCAAGAAGCTATGAGAACCTCGCTCAAGATGAGTACTACTTTTCACCCTCAGACAAATGGGTAGACCGAGCGTATTAATCAGATCATGGAGGATATGCTTAGGGCTTGTGTCATCAATTTTGAAGAATCTTGGGAGACGTACTTGCCTTTGGTTGAATTTGCCTATCACAATAATTAACACACGAGTATCGGGATGGCTCCGTTCGAAGCATTGTACGGACGGCCATGTCATTCTCCGTTGTGTTGGGCAGAGGTGGGAGATACGGAGTTGTTGGGACCAGATTTGATTAGAGAAACCAACGAGAAGATTTCTTTGGTCAAGGAAAGATGAGAACCACTCAAAGCCGGTATAAGAGTTATGCCGATCGTCGCCGAAAAGATTTGGAGTTCAGTGTTGGAGATCACGTACTTCTTAAGGTATCACCGACCTGAGGAGTAATACGCTTCGATCTCAAGTGAGGGAAATTAGCTCCGCGTTTCATCGGACCGTTCAAAATTTTGGAACGTGTCGGGAAAGTGGCATATCGACTGGCACTACCACCGAAGATGTCTGGGGTTCACAATGTATTTCATGTGAGTATGCTAAGAAAGTACATACGAGACCCCTCGCACGTGATTAGTTATGACGATATTGAGACGAGTCATAATGTTTCTTATAAGGATATGAAGATTCTGGATCAGAGTATCAAGAAGTTGAGAAAACAAGGACATTCCGTTGGTGAAGGTTCAGTGGAATCACCATGACGAAAATGAAGCCTCGTGGAAAGTCGAAGCTGAGATGAGGAAGAAGTACCCGTAGTTGTTTCAGGACTAGTTAGTCTTGATTTCGGGGACGAAATCCTGTTTAAGGGAGGAAGGGTGTAACAACCTACATTTCATATAAATTTAAATTGCATTTCCATATTTAATTTGTATTGACTGCTTTATTTAATTTCATTTCTCATATTCTAAATTTTATTCATTGAATTATTTCAAGTTAAGAATTTTGGTTGGGGTCAAACTGTGATTTTATAAAATTTAGCAACACCTGCGTTAGATTTCAAAACTGTATTTCAAAATAGTGGAAGCATTTTCTTTTAACTCAAACAGTATTTTTATAAAATCATAAAACTATTTCCTTCGTTAAAATGAATTTTCTATATTTTTTTGGTGATCACCGCACCCCGAAAATACCAGTTTACTTACAAAACTGTTTGCGCCATGATTAAACTTCCACAGATTTTGAAAGTGATGCAAAGCAAGATTTGACACTTGTTTTACTTTCCATTTATGGTAACTCATCATTGGATAAGGCCTTATTTGGGAATGCTTATAATGTATGTGTGTTATTTTGTGCATATATTAGAATTCCCAAACACATGTGTTTGTCCCCTATGAGTCTATACTTGACTCTTGGTTGATTATAGAGTTCATGTCATCTGAGTATATACGTATATGCATTGTATATATGTATTTAGCTAATTAAATTTCAATTGTTGAGTGAACATCAAATTTCTTGGCCTCCAAGAAGGCCAATTGATTTTCTTTATATAACTCTCATTCCCTCTCTCAATTTGTACTTATTTTTATAAGCTGATATAGAGAGTGTAGAGAGAGTACAGAGAGTTATATATATTATTTTAGAGAGAGAGAGAGAGCTTATATCTCCATAGCTTAAAGCTTGAAGCTTCAATAGGGTTTCTTATATTTCTATTCTTTCTCAACAACTCTTCACTCTTAATCTTAGTGAGTATTTTAAACTCACTCTTAAATGTAATTCATGCTTAGTTACTACTTGGGTGTATGAAATTGTTAATCACCATTGTTGATCTTAACCATGGAAGTTTGAACTTCAAAATCACCATTTTCAAAATGTAACCAAAATAAGTTTTTAGAGATGATTTAGGAAGATTACAGTCCCTAGAAGCTACTGTCAAAATATTAGAGCCTAATTCGTCCATATGAGAAAGTATATTAGGAAATTAAGTTTTGACAACTTTTAATTTTTCACAAAGTTTGAGAGTTATGGTTTGAATCATGTTAAATTGATTTCATATTCGTAATCCTTGCTGAAAAACAAAGAATTTCATATATTACATGCCCTGTTTGCTTGAGGATTCCAAAATGGGTCAAAAAGACCCCTTAAACTGAAATAGGGGAAGTTCAGCAAAGAAGACGAAGACACTGCCTGAACTCGCTCGCGCAATCGCGCAAGCGGCCCGCGCGAGCGACCCCTCGCGCGAGTGACCCGCGCGTGCGAGCTGTGTGAATTCTGGTAGATAGAAAAGTTTTTATAATAAAACGAAAATTTGGCATGTCGCGCGAGCGACCTGCGCGAGCGACCCCTCGTGCGAGCGGCCCGCGCACGCGACTTTGGACAGTGTGGAAAAGAGTGTGTGGTTGAGATTGTGTTGTAGAGACTCCCTGGTAATTGTGTACAAAAGTGTGACGTGTTGAGATTGCGCTGAGAGTATCTTTGTAATGCGACGGTGGCAAAACTGGACACTCCCTGACACCCATGGTAGCGTTAAAGTGTGTGACGCCGAACTTGGACATTCCCTGACACCCATGGTAGTGCTAAAGTGTGGCCTATGGACACTCCCTGGTACCCGAGTCTGGATACTGCGTGAGGTTACCTCCGATATTTGCCAGGCAGATTAGGTACCAAAGTGTGAGGCATTGGACATTCCCTGGTACCCCGGACCAAAGTGTGAGGCAAACTGGACATTCACTGGCCCCCCTGTGCTAAAGTGTGGCTATCAGAGTATTACAAGGATACTGGTGCAAGATAGTGGGTTGTTGTGTTTGTCAAGAGAAAAGAGTCGGTAAGATGAGATGGTGCATTATGTGAATTAAAGTTTACATGGTCACATATATGTGAATTAAAGTTTTCAAATGATATTGTGGTTGTTTTCTAAAAATGAACTCTTTACTTTAATATAAACTTGTTGAATTAAATGGGAATTAGAAAATGGTAAATGAGTATGTGTTGCATTCAAGTTTATGTTTTTAATACTCACCAGCTTCTTGAAGTTGCCGACGTTGATGCGTCCTAGACATTCGTGTCTACGCTTTTCAGGTTATGATATTGCTAGACCATACGACTACGCAAACTGAGAATCCCTGCTGGAAAGAGAATTTACTTTTATATGTTTTAAGTTATAAATTGAATTCTGTAATAAGGATGACTGTGATAGACAATAGATATTGTTTTGTTTTAAGGCGGCTTGTGCCTTAGCTGACCCAGAATGGTAATATGTAATAAGTTAGAAAAATATTTGTAAGCTTTGATTGCTCTACTCTGATTATTGTTTATTGTTGTTCGACGTTTGGGACGGAATTGATCCTTCAAAACTGTCGTGACCTACGGGTCCATAAAGAAAATTAAACGCTTTCCTTATTTATGCTACGTCGGGGAGTGACAGGATTTAGTGGTATCAGAGCAGAAACCCAGCCGTAAGTATGGGGCGAGTCCCACACGAGGACGTGTGGCCCTTAAGGAGGGTGGATTGTGACGACCAAAAGCCAATACTCCTGAGGCAGGAAGGCCAAGATGGATGAGGTGAGGTCAGGTGTGGGGGTTTGTGTCACATCGCCTGGGGTGAAGTTCCTGGACTAATTTATAAGGATTAATCGCCTCTCTATATGCAACAAGGCCTTTTAAAACCGTGAGGGAGCTAAACACAAAAGAATTCCACAGTTAAGCGTGCTGCTGCCAGAGCAGTACCAGGGATGGGTGACCCCCTGGGAAGTTCTTTGTGTTTATGCCCAAAGCGGACAATATTGTTGCTAAATGGGGAGGTGGTTCGTTACACAAACAATAGTTAACAGGCCCATCCAAGCCCCCAGAACAGATTATGTAGTAAAACCCAACCCAGTCCATCTATTCTGGATTGAGCCACATCAGAGTCACTACAAAAACCCAGTTGATTTAGTTAAACTCACCTTTCCCACTGGATGGCATTTCATTTCCAAAAAAGTCCCGAAAAATCCCTTAGCCATTACAGAGATATTTTATACTCTACTAAGTCAATTTATGTCAAACACATTACTGAAAATGATGATTCAATTCCTGAGTCAGAAAGGAAAATTTTGTTTTACCAGTTGTATATTAAAAGGATTATTTCCAGTAAAGATTGGGGTTCCCACCCATACATCCCCAAGTCACTTCCCAACCATACTCAGAATAATTATTTTGATTATATTGATGCTTGGTTTTATGTTTTCCTCCACCAGACTGAAACATTTTTCCATTCATGGTATATCAATTTTGACACAAAGTTCAAAAGCCAGCTCCTCACCTGATTCTTCCATTGGTGGTCCCGTCATGGCCCCATGCCAGACTTACTCCCAAATAATCTCCAAGATATGGTCAAATATTTCTCCACTAAGTATACAATAAGTGAGCACCATATCCAGTTTCCCATTCTACTCATAATATTCACAAGTATGTACAAAGTGCCATGGATCTTGAAATGGTAGCATCAAATTCAGAATAACACTGTCCACAGACAATATTCAGTCAAATGGTGGGATAAATTTAGTCACCACCGAATTATTAAACAAGTAAATCTTGAATTCCCACCAATAAGCAGTCCCCCTGCTCCAATCACAGGCCCCATGGCCAAATGCACAATTACAGGTCCCAAAGATAAGTCTAAATCCAAAGCCAAGTCAAGTTCTAAGCTGTCCAATGCACAGTTAATGGCTATGGCTCAACAGATAATAGCTCATGTCAGTCAAAATGACCAAGATGACAACAGTCACAGTTCAGAAGGATCATGCTCCGTTGCACAGCCTTATGATCCCTATTTCAGTGCAGCATTCCAAGATGCTCAAGACCCCTATGAAGAAAGTCAGGAATAATTGAGCATCTAGTGACAAGAAGTAAATGATCCAATTCCTTTTTAGTAAAAGAATATCATTAACCCTAGTTAATGCAAAAGTTTCTCGGTAAAACTCCCATTGACCTTGGTAATTCTACAGTAAAAAGTACAGAAGTCAAATTAACCTTTCGGCCACAGTAATCGACAGGCTTTTTCAGATTCCGCATGATTGAACAGTAATAGACAGAACACTGTTCATCAACAGTAAAACCATGTGATTCCCCAGCTTTTCAGATGCTCTTTACAGCTCATTGCCCATTCACGAGCTCAACAGGACCCTCTTGAAGGCTATAAGTAACCAGTTCTGCATTTAGTTACAGGCAGATCCATTTAAGAAAATTAGGTAGTTCATTTGAGAGGCAGATCAACTTTAAGTTCCATTCAGAGAGCTTTTGGAGTGAACTTTTTGAGTGTACGTAAGATTCTCTTTGAGAATAACTCATCTACTCTCATAAAGATTTCTGTAATTAATCAGTTCATATTCAATTCATAGATTGTAATACTTGATGTAT
Organism: Hydrangea macrophylla; assembly: GCA_033977485.1. Lineage (NCBI taxonomy): Eukaryota > Viridiplantae > Streptophyta > Magnoliopsida > Cornales > Hydrangeaceae > Hydrangea > Hydrangea macrophylla. The sequence goes on along the minus strand of CM066994.1, from coordinate 110,348,109 downwards.
ACACTGAGCAATTCAATGCTTTCTTCTCAGTAATCCAATCTGTAAGTTTAAGTTATTTGTCTTCTTTATTTATCTGTGTCTTTCTTCTTCAGTCTTTGCTACTCTGATATTTAAATTAATGTCTGCTTCCCCTGTTGGTGTATCTGTAAGTTTCAGTCAGTCTTTGCTGCAAAATAAATATATACACTTATTTTGAGACGGATGGAGTATATTAAAAAAAAAAAAAAAGGATAGAACCAACCGGTTTGGAAAAGTGATAGATGAACTTTATTGTGTGTGGTATATTGTTTCCTCCACTCCAAACAAGAGGGCATGACATTATGCATAAACAATATTTATACATAATTTATATTAAAGATGATAATTAATTGGGTGACATGAATCTTCTTACATGTGCATAAGATCTCTTTCGGGTGAGCAAATCTGGTCACCTTAATTATTTTTTAATTAGCATAGCCGTGAGCCTGATTAGGCATTGCAGGCTTTCTTTCTTTAATATTTCTTTTTTTGTTTTTTAATGGGTCTTTTGTTTGGCTGGCTTGCACGAGTGATTTTTATTATTAGTGCAAGTTAAGAATTTAAAAAAAAAAAAAAAAAAATTAGATCAACAATATTTCAATTCATTTTTTGTATATGCATAGCGTTGAGATCATATGGACAATCCTATCAATTTAGGGATTGTTGATTTGGCTAGATTTCTATCTTTTTTTAATTTATTTATTATTTTTTATATGTGATAGAGTTTTATTTTGAGTGAATTGTTGGATAAGGAATTGTTGGAAACTCTATATAAATGGATATTGTATAGGAATTTAGAAAACCCTTAGTGAGTTGAGGGTCTACCCTCATAGGAGTGCATGGTCTAGGGTGAGAGAGATATTAATTACTGGGGTTTTCTATGAAGGTTGTTCACAGTGATAGAGATGTGAGGTAGAGATGAGTATTTTTTTATCGCTGTGATTTCTCTATGTTATAGTGATTGTGTCAAATTCTTTGGGTATTGAGAGTGAATGTACAAAGGGTTTGAGAGTTGGGTTATGAGATTTAATCCATATAGAAATCTGTGTTTTCTTTGGTGTGTAGATTTATTACTATTGGTTGTGTTTCTGTATATTCATTGGGAGGAATTTGGTTCCGTATTTTTAAATTCCCAACACATAGTACTATTTTATCAAATGATTGTATACATTTGTATATGATTATCTAATTTGCTATTAGAGTGACATTACATGTAGTATTATCATATCATGTGGTGCAACTGTTAAATCATTTGAAAATAAAACTAGGAATTGGATTACACGAACCATAGGATTCCTCCTTATATGCAGGACAATATAATTCCTCCTTTTTTTTTTTTTCATTTCAAACTTTTCTTCCTGTAGGTAAATTTATGTGATAATGTGGTAACTAGGGAAAGCTTTGTTCAAGAGTGTCAAACATGATTATATATTCACTCTTTTATTTCAATTATATTTCTTCTTAGGCTAGTGCTAATGGCAAAGCATAAAGTGTCGTTAAAAGTTTTAGCGACAGTTACTTAAGTCGCAAAAATTTTTAGCGACACTTTATGCTTTGACATTAGCATCACCCTTCTTCTTATTCCTGTTTACTAAAAACTTGATTTGTAACCCGTGCAATGAACGAGAGGTTTGTAATAATTCAAACATTTGATAGATTCAACTTTACAAAATTGTTAAAATTAAGGGATTTGTTTGATAAAACTAAATATTAATTACTGAAAACAAAGTGCTAAATTTTAAGTATTGAAACTTTAAGTTACTGTATTTGCAATATTAATTAGATTAGATTAGATGAGATATGATTTGAAATATAGATTAGATTATATATGATTAGAATAACTATGATAGAAAAATTAGCTAGTGTAGATAATTTATGAGAATTGCTATTCACACTCCATAAATTACTAGATGCACTCCAAGGAGTGCATACTGCGCATAATACCATATGCTCTGAGAATGGTACCATGGTGTGCATTTAGTAACTTTTGTAGTGCAAATAACATTTCCCTAATTTATTTAATGCCATATATATAATCTAGAAAATGGTCACGTGGCAAGCGTCTAATTCTACTTTATAATATATATTTCTCTGTGTGTGTGTGAAAAATGCTAAACTCACATACTTTTTCACATCTTATGCTTTAAATGCATGTACCTTGTTTTGTTTGAATTTTTCACATTTTTCTTTGTACCACTTACACAACATATGGTACATGTATTTAAAGCTAAGTGTGAAAAAGTGTGTGAGTATAGTAGTGCTCTATACATATATATATATATATATATAAGGTCAGGTTCTAAAACGCACTGGGTATGCGCACCGGGATTTTAAGCCTAAAAAAATCATGGGTCAGCGAGGCGGCGGGATGGGGCGCGGGTGAGCGGAGTGGCCCATGGTTTTTTTTAGGCATAAAACCTTAATGCCCAAACCCAGTGCGCATAACTAGTGCGCTTTAGAGCCCGATTGTATATTATATATACATATATGTATATATTAGATTTCATGTGAAATTAATTGTATTGGAATCCTAACTGCCTATTATGGGCTCGTTTGCTAACAGTTTCTACTTCTGTAATTTAATAGTAAAAATGCTTTTGACAGAAATATGACAATAGTTTTTGGGGTCCATGAGCAATTCTGGAACTCTAAAAACTAAAATGAAATAATTTTGCAAAGCTGTTTTTGTGATTCAAGTGCAAAAATATATGAGTCCATCGCAAACTTTTGAAGTTGGCCAAAACTATATTTTTTTTGATTGATTGGTGGAGGTAGAAGATATTCAATAATTATTTGCGATCCAAACGGTAGAAGCTTGTTTACCAAATAATTTCCATGCTCATATCCAACCTTGCCCTCCTCCCTCGACTTTGGCAAATATGTCCTCAAACGAGACTACGATACTAAATGATCAAAAAAGAAAAAGAAAAAAAAAATTCATTTCAGCTTTTAAAGTTCCATAATCGCTTATCAGCTCTAAAACCTATTGCAAAACGAGTTGTTATTCTATCTTTTAAAGTTTCATAATCACTTATGAACTCTGAAAACGGTTGGCAACCATACCTATTGGCTTAATTACAAATTATATTCTTGAAATTTGGTCTCTGTGTCATTTTAGTCCATGTAGTTTCAATTGCATCAATTTAGTTTTTGAAGTTTGTAAATAGAAATCATGTGGTCCAAATGACCCATTTGTGAGAAAAATTAGACAAAATTTACTCATATGAAATGTTCTGTCACACTCTTTAGGGGAAAACATGGAACACAACTAATTTCCCCACCCACTTTATCAGTGTAATTGTGCATACCAGTGGGTGAATTAGGTCAAATTTTCTGACAAAATTGGACATTTGGGCCACATTGCTTATACGGAGTATTTAAAAACTATAAAGACCAAATTGATGCAATTGAAACTACAAGAACTAAAACGATACAAAGACCAAACACCAATGGCATATTTTGTATTTAAGCCCATATCTATTTAAAAGTTTCTTTGAAGCAATCATTCATGGAATATTTTCAGTCAACTTTTTGTATGAAATTTAAAAGTTAATCTATTACTTTTTTTAAATAAAAAATTATTAAAAATAATTAAAAAGAAATTAAAAGTCATCAACAAAGTTAGAAAAAAAAATCAACTTTTAAATACTAATAGTTATTTTTTGTTTTAGTCTACTTTATATTTTCAACATTTAAATTTATTCTAAAATGCTATAATGCTTGCCCCCAGCGTTGTGAAGACTCGCTTCCAAGATTTCGAAATGAGTTGCTCCCTGCATTATGAAGTGTTGCTCCAAAACATCATATAAATTTGATGACTTTTTAGTTTTACAAAAAGAAAACTTGGTAATTTTTTTTTTTAATTTTGATAAAAGAATAGACTGATTTATAAATTCTATTAAAAAAGTGGACTGAAACTTTAAATTATCCCATCATTTCATTAGTTACACATCTATTGCTAGTAAGTGGGACCCCATAGAGTTTTTACATGATGGGTTTGAACGGTCAAGCTTCAAATAATTGGTCTTCATGCAAAACATAGGATACCAACTCCTAAAAACACTCATACCATACGTGTGGTACGCACGTTTTACACAATAAACCAGGCCCGACACGCCCATAAACCCAAAGGGGCATTATTGTCAATTCATTTCCTATATAGCGACTATAGTCTCCTCACACTCTATATCCGTCTGAAAATCTTCAACATTGACTGTACTCTCTCTCTCTCTCTCTCTCTCTCTCTCTCTCTCTAAAATTCTCTCTCTACGCGAGACGCTTTTGGGGCTTTGTGTGTTCGATCTGAGCCTCTGGATCTTAGCTTCGAGGATAAGCAATTGTGATTTGGTTTATTCTTGCTCTGGATTGCCTTTCACTGTAAGTTTTTAGTTCCTTGATTGTTTATTGCTTCATTTTTTGGTTGATATATACTTATATATGTCATGTGCGTGTGTGTGTGCGTGTGTGCCCTTTTGAGCTCTGGTTTGATCTATGGTTTTGTTCTGATTTGATTTTTCTTGCCTTTCACTGTAAGTTTTGAACTCTTTTCAGTGTTTGTTGCTTCATTTTTCGGTTGATTTTTTTTTTTTTTTTTTTCGTTTTGAGCTCAAGTTTTTATTCTGATTTGGATTTCCTGTGTTGTTTATTTTCCGATCTTTCTCGTTCAGTTGTACCTTGAATTTCCTTTCATTTTCTGGAAAAGTTGTTGATATCCGCTCATTCTTTTAATCGGCTTCGTGATTAAGAGAAAGGGAAATGTTTGGTACACACACTTTTTGACACACTTTTTGACACACTATGCTTTAAACACATGTACCTTATGCTGTTTGAATTTTTCACTCTTTTGATCGGCTTCGTGATTAAGAGAAAATTACTTTGATTTGATTTGTTCAGCTGCAGATAACGCATATATATATATATGTACGGAACGCTTCTTGTGCGGGAGTTCGCAACTTTAATAAGTTGTGGACTTCTGTTTCAGCCGTTGCATCCAGTTTTCATGCGAATTATTAAGTTGCGGACTCCCGCACGAGAAGTGTGTATATATATATGCTGCGTTTGGTTGCTGAGAAAAGGAAGGAAAATAGAGTAATTCAAAATAGCAAGTAATGTACTATACTTTTTCAATGTTTTGCGGGACCCAAAACACGAAAATTCAGACTCAGCTAACCCTAATTAAGCCCTTTCCATGGTTTGAACTTTTTTTTGTGGTTGAAGGAGATCATAACATTCAATTATTTTACTGTGTATCCCTTCATTTTCTGAGCAACCAATCAATACTTCTTTTTCCCTACCATTTTCTCATCAAATTATGGGTCTGTGTATAAATTTATAATCTATATCTGATCTATCATGTATGTGGCTTTATTTATTTTCTGAGCAACCAATCAGTATTTGCTACAACTTTCTCATTTATATCTGATGTATGTGGATGTGCTATTGTTGCAGGGACTGAATTGTTAAAAGAACTAGTATTGGTGATCTATAAAAGAACAGCATGAGTTGGTTTAGCCTCTCCGTGGATGTTGTCCGAAAAGTCCTCTCTCTAAACCTTTACTGTCGTGTGATTCTGTAACTTCCTCCATCTGATAGACTTTCCCTCTGAATCTTCCTCCCTCCGATACATACTTCCCTTCCACGTTATCTAATCTGTTTATACTTTATAGTAATTCCCTTACCAGCTGAAATTTCTGTTCCAAGTTGTTCCAGTTTCGTTCTTCAATTCAATTAAATCCGTTTTTCACTTTCCTCTGTATTGGTATTCTTCTTGGGGGTTTATTGCTGCTGTTTGAAGAAATTTGTGGGGGTTGTTTTGATTACTGGGGTTGGGAAGTAATAGTTAACTAACTAGTTATGGTGTGCCAATCTGCGGGCCAAACAAGATTTCGAGCATTGAAATATGAAAATGGGACTGCTGGGAGTGCTACCGTTATAGTTAGAGTAATAGCATGCTTTCAACCTCTCGAGGATTGCCAGGTCAGTGAATTATATCTTAAACATTTATTCTAACAGAATTTGATTCACCCTTGACTTTGTATTATTTGTATCCTTCAGTTTCCGGTTACATGTAGTTTAGAAGGGGCGTAGTGGGCATAGTTCTTTCATATTTCTGTTTATGGTGGTGGTGGAGAAATGTAATTGATTGTTGTTGTTTTTTGTTTTCTGGGTGTTTGCAGGCTGAATATTTCCGCCATTTGCTTAAACCTGTTACGTAGATTGATTTTTTCAAATTACGCTGGAGTTTTTTGTTTCTTCTATTGTTCCTGAAAATTACCGCAAGCAATCGTGATCTGTAAAACAGCAACAATCTATTTTCTGGTATGTTTCACCATAGTAATTTTTGGAATCATCAAGTTATTTATTTATTTATTTTTTAGAATAATTGAATTTGTTTTGCATCCGAGTGATCTGACAGAATGTATTTTTGGTGTTTGTATGTTAATTTATAGGGGATTGTTTCGGTTGGATGGAAAAGGACTTCGGATCCTGGTCTCATCACCAGCATTCTGACTGGCAGTCGCCCAATTTGAATTCATTGTGCGCTCCATTGGGGCCGCAAAACTCTGTTCCCTCCTACATGAAAACTTGCACTAATAATGTTTACAAAAATGGAACTTTTCCGATATCTCCATTATCCGGGCTACCAATTTCTAGGGAAAGCCAACTAAACGAGCATCATGGCTGGTTTTATTGTCCACCTCGTTTCTGTCAAACATTCACTCCGGTGGAGAACTCCATCAAAGAGAAAATACCTACAGAGAATCATGGGGGTGCTGTTACACCGAAGAGATTCCTTGTTTTTGATCAGTCTGGTGATCAAACAAACTTAATTTATAGTTCTGGATTAGGGACTCGTGTTCAGTTTCCAAATTCTTGGACCCCCAAACCTCTTGGTGCTTATGTTTTGGATCAAGTAAACCCAGGAAATGAAAGGGTTACATATAATCATTCTGGGACCAATTTGACGACTGAATATGATGAAAACCATGACAATGATTTGGGCAGTGAGATGCGTGAAGACACAGAAGAAATCAATGCCTTGCTTTACTCTGATGATGATGATAATGATTACTCTGAAGATGAGGTTACAAGCACAGGTCATTCGCCTAGTACTATGACAGCTCATGATAAGCAAGGATGGTACGAAGAAAGTGGAGATGAAGAAGTTGCTAGTTCTGCTGAGCCAACCAAGAGGCAGAAATTGTTTGACGGTGGTTATGATGTACCGTCACTCACAGATGCCGGTACCTCTGTGAAACTGAAAACTAATAGATGCTTAGAGTGCGAAGATGATGCAGAATCGAGTTGTGGTGATATCAAGAATCATGGGTTGCGAGAATTTGATTCGTTATTGGGTGACAAGAGGTTGAGAAAGGAGAAAATACAGGAGACCGTGAGTATTCTACGGAGCATAATTCCTTGTGAGAAGGGCAGTGATGCAATTGTGGTTCTTAATGAAGCTATACATTACTTTAGCTCTTTGAAGCGCAAAGCCGAGGCTCTAGGACTCGATACGCTCTGAGATGCCTTGTGTCTTGCTCTCTGTAGTGATATTGCTACTTTATTAAAAGAAGTTGATGGTGTGTCTAATAAATAAGTTAATGTACACGTTATTTGGGAGTAGGGAGTAATGTTTTGCTCCATGAGATATTCCCAACAGAAGTGAAAATATGGAGTTGTGGGGAGAAAGCTTGAACCATTCCCGAAGTCATTCTACAATCATTGAGTTGGAACGAGTTGATTTGGTTTGTGAAATCTGGTTTTCGAGTAATAAGAACGCTTGAATCCACATCGACAGGGTATACATCAGAATATTCGATTTCGTCTTCATGTTCCTCTTATTGAGGTTTTGTTTCTACAGAGAATGCAAAAGCATCTTCAGCCATTGCTGGAATTGGCATCTCTAGGTCGTGTCAGAGGCTCGGCGGGTGACGTTGGGCCCTATTATTTCTCTTTCGTTGTCCCTACGTTGGTTTAGACAGGGCGGTGGGACCTCAGTGGACCAGCGCAATCTTCCAGCAACCGATCAAAGTTTCACTTGTGAGCGAGAATCATCTGTGAGTCAATTCTTTAGGTAATTTTTAGTCTCGTGAATGAAATGGACAAATCTGTGAGTGCTTGTTTATAGGTCACAGTCTAATACTATTGTGTTAAATACGAAGTGATATATGACATTCATATATCTTTTGAGAGTTTGGTGTTGGTGATGGACCTGTGGTATCTTTGTTGGATGTAATTTGAGTTGTTTGGTTGTCATGTTGTCTTTACGCCTATGTAGTAATTACATTCATGCACGTTGATATGGGTGAAGGATGCATTTGTGATTCCTTTGTGTTTGCGTTAATATTATCCATCTGCGATAGTGGCATGGTAGTTACATTTAATCTCGCCCATTTTCTTTTTCTTTTTTTTCTTTTGTTGCTAGTTGATGATTCGTAATCTGTTTCATTCCTTTTTCATGATTTGTAATCATTTGTTAGTCAGTCTATAGACTAATTACAAAATGGCCCGGGACTGGACTGGCCTGGCCCGGCCCGGCCTTACATTGATCGGGCTTGGGCTTTGGCCTACAGGCTCATGTCTCTTTTCGGGCCGAATCGGGCTCGGGCCGGGCTAAAGAGTTTACAATCCAGGTCTAGCTCTAGGCCTTGGGTAGAGCCTAAGTGAGCGCTCTAAATTATCCTAAAATAGTATGATTATTATATATGTAGCCATTTTTTTTATAGAATGGAAATAACTTTCAATATAGCAATTTGCAATTTTTTTTTTATATTTTTAAATACTTCTAGTCGGGCTTTGGTCGGTCTCAGGCCGGGCTTGGACTTCAAGAGATTCGTCTACTCGGGATGCTAGGGCCTAGGGCCGGACTGGCCCTACCTCGGGCTTGGGCCTGGTAAGGCCCATTTTTTCGGATTGGGCGTTGGGCCACCTGTCAGGCAGGCTTTTTTTACACCCGTATCTATAACCAATTATTAAATCATAATCTGTTTCATTAGTTGAGAACAGTCCTTCAAGTAGAGCTCTCATAATATATACTGCCATAGTGTTCACCATGCATTTTTTCAGCTTATCTGTTTAGTGTTTTCCTGATGCTTCTACCAGTTTTTATGTTACTGAAATTATTTTTATCATCTGTGCCTTCCCAAATCCCTATTTTTTGTAGGGTGATTGGTGAAAACACGAAATTTCACTTAGAGCCTGTATTGTTTAGATATTAGTATTGTTTTGCTCAATTTTGAGGAATGTAATTAATTTCTTTACTTCTTTGGTTATGTAATTATTCAGTCTTTGATACACACACACGCACACAGCTTGCTGAATGGAATGGGTGTCCATAGTGATTCCTGCTTATATTCGCTTTTATCGAATCCAAATAGAGTTATTGAAGAAAAGTTGCTTTAAGCTCTGTTCAGTTCATGCTTTTGATGAGAGAAGGGAGAAAATAACTGTACGGAAAACACTTATCATTGTTGGGTTAAGAGCAATTCCAACCAGGGTAATCAAAATACAATTTCAACAATGCTAGGGGTACTAATCAATTTCACTAACACTCACGCCTACACACTCTCTCTCTCTCTCTTCTAGTTGCATTGTGGGGTTTACTGCGGGCCTCACAATGCCACTAGGAGAGAGATAGAGTGTGAGTGTTAGTGAAATTTGTTAGTTCCCCAAATATTACTCGTACAATTTTGAATGTTTGAAGTTTGAACATTGTTTTTGAGAGACTCAAATGGTTATCAATGAACTCAAAACAATAGTAACCAATTGAGGATTCATTTGAATTTTTTTTTTTTTTAATGTATTTTCAAGTGAAAAGTAGGCACGCTGAAATTTACTTACGACCAAAATTTGATGATCTTCTCTCTCTTCTTCTATGGCTTAGTTTGGCCCCCCATGTGGCTTTTTAAAAGGAGCTTATGAAATTTACTACATTATCTGTATTTTGTATGACTCAATTCAATCGTCTGTATTTTGGTTACCATTATGATTACTCTGTTGGAGTGCAATTTCGAGGATATGCGTAATTAGATATCGGTAGTTATTGCATTTCGTTACTCATTTGATTACCCTATTGGCTATTGGAGACGCTCTAATGCGGGAATTAGTGAGAAAAAAATATAGGAAAAGAATAAAGTGATTTGCAAATTACGAATTTAAAGTCTTGTTAAGGTCACTTCCTCTTTCTTCAGTCTTTATTGTATTTAATTTTTTTTATTATTTATTTATTTATTTATTTTTAAAGATTATGCAAGTATGAAGTAGAACTCAAATGGAGTTAGTTTTACTTATTGTATTTTCTTTAATCTTTCTCTGTTTGTTTGATAACTCAATTAGTTCTAGAAATGAAATTTTTTTGCACTTAAACTTTTTTTTAGCGGGTTTGATAATGTGTGTATAAAGGCTCATTACTTAACTGAAAAAGTAGCTAAAAACTTATTAAATTTAAAATACCAAAAAAAAAAAAAAACTATTAAAAACTTTCAGTAAAACATTATTTTTAGTATTGTAAATTCAATAGTTTAAAAATTTTAGCACTAAAGTGATTTGCAAATAATGAATTTAGAGTCCTGTAGATCCCTTTCTCCTTTCTCGAGTACATGTATTTTAAAATTTCTTAATTTTTAACATTATATAAGCATAGATTCGAACACTACAGTTAGATTCACTTCTTGTTTTGTTTCATGTGCCAATCAAACATAGCCTTAGGTTCAAGATTAAGGTCACTTGATTGGAAAAACATAATTGGAAATTCGAAGTTAACTTTGAATATGGTTGTTAATTTGTTTATGAATGAGAATGGGGTTAGTCTGTAGTGGGGAGGAGAGATTTCGTCCCACGTGAAGCTCAATGATGTCGCCCGTTGGATGAGTTGAAGCTTTTACTATGTAGCGAAAGTGGTTTTAAACATTGATTTGTACATTTGTTACAAACATTGTACTTAGATAAGAACACTTTTACATTATTTTTTTTTCACTTTATAACCAATCTTTGAACCTTATCAAGCATATTTTGAACTTTATTAATGAATTATTTGTACCTTGATAATAAAGGTACAAACAAAACTTATAAGGTACAGACAATTACCATCAAGGTACAAACCAAGCGTATCATGATATAATTCAGACACATTAATGGTGCACCAGCCTTTTGCCTCTTGTTCACATGCATTGCGCCACGTGGATGATAGTTTGGCTTCACGTGAGGTCAAACCACTACGTGTGCATATTGTAGAAAGACTGTGAGAACTGAGAAGGACTTGGGTGGGGAAATTATTGGTTAGTCCGGGACAATATGCCACGTGGTGGTCTTGCCCATTAAGGTGTTGCCATGTGATAATGTTGTCTGGTTAGTGGGGGGACAACATGATCACATAGCAGTCCCGTACTGATCGGGACCACCATGTAGTAATGGTCCAGGACCAGCCAATTCTCGACTTGGGTGGCTCTTTTGTCTGGCTTTGTGGTCTTTATGTCCTTTCAACCATTGTATAATTTGGAGGAAAATTATCAAAGGGGTTAAAGGTCTCTGTTTTGCATTGTTTGGTTTAGCACTTTAGCTTCAATGAATTTAACTTTTTTAGCAAAAAAAAAAAATGTCAGTTCTGAATCTTCTGATGCAAACGAATATGCCCAATATACCCATTTTTGTCCCCCTTGCCAGTGGATATGAAAATGTGTGCTCTGTTTGGTTAGAGAAACACTTGCTTTTGTGGTGTGATCTTGTCTTCTCAATTTATTGTTTGCTGTAGTTGGTGTGCGGGCGTGCCAGAATAAAACGTAGTTCGAAAGTGCAAACTAATTTCCTAAATTGCTTGTGTGAGTGATACACAAGGCTTTGAGATCTGACTTCTGAAAGGATGATTGTGAAAGGTGAGTAGGAAAGTACCCTCACCTAAAGGTCCCTAGACAGTACTGAAGTGCACAAGTCTAGTGATGATGAGTTTACCATGTAAACAATCACAAACAAGTAACAAAACATGTATTTCATTAAACGTGTTTGGAAAAATAACCACAAAAAAACTGAAGAACAAGATCAGAACAGGCTTTGATTGTTCAAGAAAGATTGAAAATAGTAAAGAAAATAACAAAAGGAACAGACCTATTGCTATGGACACTGAGAACACAAGAACGTAGGGTTGAGTGCTTTGAATGCTGTTGAATGCTTTTTTGGATGCAATTTTCGAGATTAACGCGGAGTGCTTTGCATGTAGGCGCAGCTGCTCCTATATTTATAGCGGCCTTGGAGAGTTCAAATAGGAAAAGGCCTTCCCTAAATTGCGCCTCAAGCAGGATAAAGACGCTCACAATCTTCCCTAATCTCTAACTCTTTCCATCCTATCAAGATCTTGAGCTAATCTCGAAATTCTAGGGATTGGCCTTCCATATCCACTTGGCTTTGATTTTGTTCCCTTAACAGACTCTAATTCTCCCTCAATCATAGCCTTAACGGATAAGGAAACGACGAGTCACACCTTTTCCTCCCTCCTCTTCTATTGGGCTGCTGCTTCCTCCAATCTGCCAGGCCATCTCTTCAAAGCATGATCTTGAGCCTGATGACGGCGATGTGCATGCCTCAGACCAATCGGACTGGAATTTTGGCCTTGATACCCTTTCAAGATAAGATGTCCGATTGTGCTATCCCTTTAACCTCTTCAGCCATCAGGCTCTACATTCTTAATCTTCATGGCCAGCGTCTACGCCTTGGCCACATTTCCCATGCTCCCTTGTTCCTCGAGCCCGATGGCTTGTATGGTCTCTGCAAACGGGCCATAGGCAAGGCTCAAGTCTTTCTTGCTCTTCAATCGAGAACCAAAACCCTTGGCGGTATTTGGGCACAAATAATTGCCCCACAAAAGGTCATGTCAAACGTCTGACATTGATTGATGTGACCTTTTGAATTTCAAAAAAATTGCCACGCGTCCTTTTCTTAAGAATTGATGGTTTTTGGAAAGCGTGCCAGCCACTTCTCATTTAATACCCAATGTACATATATACCAGATGGTTGAGGAAAAACCCTTTGCCTACCCAATCTTCTTTGTTATTCTCTCTCTACAACCAGAGCTTCTCTCTCTTTAAACCATCTTCTTCGACGAGTTCTCTTCAACCATCCCTTTGTTATGGCTCCAAAAACAGCTCCGGTGGCGGCGAAGAAGTAGAAATCATTCCTAAAAACGATCCTCCCCCACAAAACTGCTGCAAATTGGTTCACGATTTGGCCAAGGACCATGGTTATGCCATTTCCACTGACTGCTTCACCAACTACAGCACTTTCGATGGTTCTGCGACGGTGCCCTGTCTGGACACGGTGTTCCGCGGCGATCCTCCCACCGCCTTTGATCCATACTTTTCCCTAGTGGCAACGAGCCTTTTCTTCAACTTCCAGCCCACTAGAGCAAAGTCTAGATTGTCCCTCATTCGATCAGGGGTTGGCCCACACCTGCTGTTGACCGGGATAAATGGGTAACAAGGATTTCGGCCTCCAAGGCCGAACTCTAGAAACAGATGGGTATCTTCGATGCCATGTTGCTTAGTTGGTCCAAACTAGAAATGGACCGACCTCTCTTCTTCTCAGCCCTCCTCTTCTGGTCTCAATCTTGTAATGGGTTTCTGTTCCACTATGGACCGATGGGACCCACCATCAAGGATATCAGCTACTTGCTCGGGCTTCACCCTCATGGGCAAGAGATTAGACCTGGGATCGACGTGGGAACGACCATCTTTACCTCCTCTCAACACAAATCTGTCAACGACGGGGCTGTTTCCTACACACCCATCACGGCCTATGGAGGTTTCCAGGCCACTTGTATGGGCAAGGAAAGGACCACTGTGTCTAATACTGAACATACTGCATTCCTTATCTACTGGCTGAACAGGTATCTCTTCTACTCGGTCAATCAGGCCATTACAAAAAATACACCACTCTAGCCTTGGCCTTAGCTTCTGGAAAACCCCTGGCCCTAGCCACACTCGTCTGGGCACACCTAGTCCGAGGTGTGACCGACTTTATTCACTCGGGCTTCAGCTCTGGACGGAGCCCGATCTAGATCCTCCAACTCTGGTTATACTCATACTTTCCCAAATTTCGACCTGCCGCGCGTCAATTGGCTGATGTTCCCATTTTTGCTGTCCACTTTGTGGACGTTGCTCCTTCCTCACACTCTTTTGAGGATTGTTTTACCTTCTTCTACGAAGGATGCTCCACTCGGGCTACTTCTCTTTTTACTCCTTTCTTCATTCTCCAATTCTATCGTTTCTGTAAGTCTTCAATAACCCTACCAACTGGGGCCCGGGCACCCAAATCACCTACAATGAAATCTTCTGTCACACCCCAACCCGCCTCGGGCGGATTAGGACATGTGTAACAATGCCAACAAGGCACGTCCCCAACACATATAACATAAAACAAGTTTAAACTCTTCATAAAGCTCATTTGTATGTAATTAACCCCAAGGATAAAATGGTCATTTTGAAATTTTAGTCAAGCTCAATGTCAAAATATAACGTTTTCCATTTTAAAACCAACGGTGAAAACGGCTTGCGAATTCGAGCTTTCTAGCCCAAGTTATGACCACAAAACATCATTACTTGGCAAAACACACCAGGCTGGTTAATCGCACAAAGAGTTAGAAATATCCGGTCAACCGGACAGAGAGCCTTGCTGCAGAAATTCTGCAGCAACTTATTTCAACCTGCTTGGAAGTTTGAAACTTCACCAAGAACATGCTCAAATCACTTGAAAACACTTCCAAAACTTTCACAACATATCCACAAACATGTTTAAACATTCCCACACATCTTTAAACACGAACAAAACCCAACCAAACTTTAAGAACTTTAGGAAAACATCTCTAAACCATTTTCAAGTTCTTCCAAACATTAACCACACATGAAACACACTATTACAACTACACTAGATACAAATTTAACCTTATTGAAGCAAATTAAATCATTAAAACTCATTTGTTATCAACCTAACTTAGATTTAAGAAATTCCTCGAAAAGAAGTTCCAAAACTATTTCAAAAGTACTCCCAAGTGCTTCAAAGCTTCAACCAAACATCATAAGAGTTTCCAAAATATTTCAAACCATTTGAGAAGTATTTTGACTCTCAAACCACATTGATCCTCACTAGAAACACAAACTTCTCTTGTCAACCAATATTATGCTTAAACAACCAAACAAGGAGAAATTAAGTAAAATTTTACAACAAAACTACTCAATTCTTCCAAGTCTTTTCCCCACCACACATGACTTGTGAGGTACAAGTACCACTCACATCACAAGCCACATAACTAACACCAAAACAACTTAACTTATTACAAGAGCTTCTCAAAACACAAGTTGCTTAAACATTAGAGTTACAAAAGATCATTTTGCCCATACTTGATTAGTTATACACACACAAAACTCATAATGCTCCAACTAGGAGCTTAAACATGCATTAAACCAAATTTTCCCAATATGAGTATAACTTGTCAAACAAAAGACCCCAAGTCTAGTTACCTTCAAAGTTACATAATTTATAAAGTTCTCTCCATCCACACACACACACACACACACACACACACAAAAAAAAAAACTTATGGATAGCATATTATGACCCATACCACAAGATACAACTAACACTAAATTGAACCTTACATATTACAAGTTTTCCAAAACATGAGTTAACTATACATCTCCAAACCATAAGTTGCATTAAGAAACTCAAACTTCTAGATTTATGAATATATGAACACACATTTCATAACCCCCACGCCCAACCCATCGTATCGATCATTTTCTTTCCTCCTCCCGTACCGTACCTGCGGTGGTTATTCAATAACCACAATAGAAAATAATATTTGTTTTAAGCTTTCACTTAGTGAGTAAAACTAATCACATGTATGAGTGTATGTCATATTCAATGCACAAGTCAACAATCAACATATCACTTAGTCTCCAAAAGACCAAACATCAATTCACTGTGACGTCGCTCTTGCCATTTTTCCTTATGCGCATATAGCACCTCTAATTCACACCATCTCACTTACCCTTCCACAGCTGGGTCGTCACCCACACACCTTTACACAGTTAGCGTGGTGAGTACCCTTACACATATTAGGCTTTTCACGTCTCCTTATTATGGAGTAAATCCACGGTGAACCAACATAAGGCTTTCTTCAACCCATATAAGCACATAATCACATAACCAACTCAAGTATGACAATTCTTACAAAATTAAGCATATTAAGCTTCTAATTTACACTATCATGCTTTAACCAACATAATTGAATATACTAACATCATAATCACATAATATATCATAAATCATAACTTTAAACACAAATATATATTCAACCCATGGATTAGAATCACTCACCTCTTATAGATTTTACCCCAAACAAGTGAATTCTTTAACGATTCTTGCCCAAATCCTACTCCTGAGTAATTCCTATAAGTTTTCGGCAACCGCGTGTCACCAATTAGAGTGAGCTACCAAAATTCAACGATAAAAAACGTAAATCAAAGGTATAGAAATGTTCGTCTTACCTCTACGAGTCCGAATACGGCTTCAGTTCGCGAATTGGACGCCGGACGGCGACGGAGCTGCGTGAATTGGACGTTGGCGTCTCGTTATCTTGTCGACTCTCTCTTTTCTCTCTAATTCCCATCTAATTTTTGTATATTTAAGAGTTTTCATCACTCTCTTGACACATAACCCATACATGTAATGAATTGTCAACAAGTTTGTTCCTTTTCCTATTACACCCCCAATTGTTTCTAAATTCTTATTATGAAAACCCCAAACATTCCATCAACTACCAAATTATCTATATCGTTGTTTGTCTAAGTCCCGTATGGGTCCCATACGTGGTCCCAAATATATGTGAAATTGCTAACGTACCTACTAATTATGCACCTTTTTGCAAAAATACCCTTAAATGGGTACCCAAACTAGTACTAAAAGTTAGCTTATTTAGTAATATAATATCAAAGCATCTTAAACATTTACTCATTTAATCCTATAAATGCATTAAACATGTAAAATGCAAATGTTATTACCCGGGCCCTTCACTGGGTCCCACTTCACTACCTGTCCCTCCACACTGGGGACTTTTCCATGGGCGAGTCCAAGCCTCCCCTTAATATATTCTTATACACTAATTAATATTAATTAATACATATTATGATATAGTTAACCTTTTCCCCGGGTACGGGTGTTACATTTCTTCCGCCTTAAAAAGAAGTTTGGTCCCCAAACTTTGCTCCATTCAAGTTTCAACCTCCCATAGATGTTCTCCCCAAACTCCAATTTCTCATCTTCTAATTATCTTCTCAACTAAATGATGATCTAGTAACTATACCTATCGCCTCTTTATCTGTGGTGGCTATCCCTATGGCTGTGAGTTGAAAATATCTAGCTTCCCTTTGTTCTCTTCCTACCTTGAGTTGCTTCACCTGTCGCCAAAGAACTAGAACCTCCTTGTCGTTTATTAGGACATTCCCGCGCTCAACCCGGTTGATCACATACATAACAATTACCATTAATCACCTTGCTCTGATTTGGACAGTTCCTTACGATATGTCCAAGTTCTTGACAATTATTACAAGTTATCGTTTGATAACATTTCCCCCAATGTTGTTTATTGCACGTTGAACACCACGATTTTTCCCCACTTGAACCACTACTTATCGATTGATTTCCAGAGTTTTGTCTTTTGAAACTTTCATGTTCACTATACTGGCTTGACCCCAACCTCTTGTTTTGTTGGCTCGGTAGTGGTGGCATGCTTGGATTGAACCTAAGGTCTCTTTCCGCAATGGAAGCAATGTCTAGTGCTCTAGCGTAAGTCTGAGGTCGAAATACTGTTACTCGTCCTCGAATATATTGTCGGAGTCTTGCCACAAATTTCCTTGCTTTCACTTTTTCATTTGTTATCTCCAGTAAACCTTCCCAGACTTGTATATTGTGCCGAGTACTCTCTAACTGACATCCCAACAAACCTTCCTAGACTTGTATATTGTGCAGAGTACTCTCTAACTGACATCCCACCTTGTCAACTCCATGAACTCTTGAGCTTTTTGGCCTTTGAAGGACTCTGGGAAGTATTGCGCATTGAATACCTCTAGGAATTGATCCCATGTAGTTGGTTGCCCCGGTCCCAGCTAGGTACGCCACCAATATTGTGCCTCATCCTTTAGTGTATTGGCTGCAAACAACACCTTTTGTTCTTCCGAACACGGTAATACTCTAAAAATCTTCTCCATATCCGAAATCCAGAAGTTTGCTTTCATTGGGTCGGCTTCCCCACGGAATATAGTTGGCTTTTGCTTGTGAAATTTTAAAATAGTAACAACTTCCTCCCTTGGGTTCGAATTTAGTTGTACCAGTCTTTCCTCAACTACACGTGTTTCCGCCACTCGGACTAACCCTTCAATTGCCCTTTCAACCCTTTCTATACGGTTTGGGGTCTCACTTCCAGACATTATGCCCTTAGCACCCACAATACAATACACACACACACACACACACACACACACACACACACACACTCACATTACTTTAAAGAATCACATGGCATGGTAATCATCATTAAAAACATGCTAAGTAAACGTGTATGAGTTATCATTTAACTACATGTCGTTGTGTGTACACTACATGTCATATATGCCACTCGTCCCAAAGGCTCTAGCCTATTGCTCTGATACCAAAAATTGTCACACCCCAACCTGCCTCGGACGGATTAGGACACGTATAACAATGCCACCAAGGTACATCCCCAACACATATAACATAAAACAAGTTAAAACTCTCTTTTAAACTCTTCATAAAGCTCATTTGTATGTAATTAAGCCCAAGGGTAAAATGGTCATTTTGAAATTTTAGTCAAGCTCAATGTCAAAATATAACGTTTTTCATTTTAAAAGCAACGGTGAAAACGGCTTGCGAATCCGAGCTTTCTAGCCCAAGTTATGACCACAAAACATCATTATTTAGCAAAACACACCAAGCTGGTTGACCGAATAGAGAGTCACAAATATCCGGTCAACCAGACAGAGAGCCTTGCTGCAGAAATTCTGTAGCAACTTATTTCAACCTGTTTGCAAGTTTGAAACTTCACCAAGAACATGCTCAAATCACTTGAAAACACTTCCAAAACTTTCACAACATATCCACAAACATGTTTAAACATTCCCACACATCTTTAAACACAAACCAAACCCAACCAAACTTTAAGAACTTTAGGAAAACATCTCTAAACTATTTCCAAGTTCTTCTAAACATTAACCACACATGAAACATACTATTACAACTACACTAGATACAAATTTAACCTTATTGAAGCAAATTAAATCATTAAAACTCATTTGTCATCAACCCAACTTAGATTTAAGAAATTCCTCGGAAAGAAGTTCCAAAATTATTTCAAAAGTACTCCCAAGTGCTTCAAAGCTTCAACCAAACATCATAAGAGTTTCCAAAATATTTCAAACCATTTGAGAAGTATTTTGACTCTCAAACCACATTGATCCTCACTAGAAACACAAACTTCTCTTGTCAACCAATATTAAGCATAAACAACCAAACAAGGAGAAATTAAGTAAAATTTTACAATAAAACTACTCAATTCTTCCATGTATTTTCCCCACCACACATGACTTGTGAGGTGCAAGTACCACTCACATCACAAGCCACATAACTAACACCAAAACAACTTAACTTATTACAAGAGCTTCTCAAAACACAAGTTGCTTAAACATTAGAGTTACAAAAGATCATTTTGCCCATACTTGATTAGTTATACACACACAAAACTCATAATGCTCCAACTAAGAGCTTAAACATGCATCAAACCACATTTTCCCAATATGAAAATAACTTGTCAAACAAAAGATCCCAAGTCTAGTTACCTTTCAAAGTTACATAATCTATAAAGTTCTCTCCATACACACAAACACACACAACTTATGGATAACACATTACGACCCATATCACAAGATACAACCAACACTAAATTGAATCTTACATATTACAAGTTTTCCAAAACATGAGTTAACTTAACTATACATCTCCAAACCATAAGTTGCATTAAGAAACTCAAACATCTAGATTTATGAATATATGAAAACACATTTCATAACCCCACGCCAAACCCGTCGTATCGATCATTTTCTTTCCTCCTCCCGTGCCGTACCTGCGGTGGTTATTCAATAACCACAACAGAAAATAATATTTGTTTTAAGCTTGCGCTTAGTGAGTAAAACTAATCACATGTATGAGTTTATGTCATATTCAATGCACAAGTCAACAATCAACATATCACTTAGAAGCCAAAAGACCAAACATCAAATCACTGTGACGTCGCTCTTTCCATTTTTCCTTATGTGCATATAGCACCTCTAATTCACACCATCTTACTTACCCTTCCACAGCTGGGTCGTCACCCACACCTTTACGCAGTTAGCGTGGTGAGTATTCTTACACAGATTGGGCTTTTCACGTCTCCTTATTATGGAGTAAATCTACGACGAGCCAACATAAGGCTTTCTTCAACCCATATAAGCACATAATCACATAACCATATCAAGTATGATAATTCTTACAAAATTAAGCACATTAAGCTTCCAATTTACACTATCATGCTTTAACCAACATAATTGAATATACTAACATCATAATCACATAATGCATCATAAATCATAACTTTAAACACAAATATACATTCAACCCATGGATTAGAATCACTCACCTCTTATAGATTTTACCCTAAACAAGTGAATTCTTTAACGATTCTTGCCCAAATCCTACTCCTGAGTAATTCCTACAAGTTTTCGGCAACCGCGTGTCATCGATTAGAGTGAGCTACCAAAATCCGACAATGAAAACATAAATCAAAGGTATAGAAACGATCGTCTCACCTCCACGAGTCCGAATACGGTTTCAGTTCGCGAATTGGACGCCGGACGGCGACGGAGTGGCGTGAATTGGATGTCGGCGTCTCGTAATCTTATCGTCTCTCTCTTTTCTCTCTAATTCCCATCTAATTTTTTTATATTTAAGAGTCTTTCTCACTCTCTTGACACATAACCCATACATGTAATGAGTTGTCAACAAGTTTGTTCCTTTTCCTTTTACACACCCAATTGTTTCTAAGTTCTTATTATGAAAACTCTAAACATTCCATTAACTACCAAATTATCTAAATCGGTGTTCGTATAAGTCTCGTATGGGTCCCATACGTGGTCCCAAATATTTGTGAAATTGCTAACGTAGCTACTAATTATGCACCTTTTTGCAAAAATACCCTTAAATGGGTACACAAACTAGTACTAAAAGTTAGCATATTTAGCAATATAATATCAAAACATCTTAAACATTTACTCATTTAAACCTATAAATGCATTTAACATGTAAAATAAAAATGTTATTACTCAGGCCCTTCACTCATTTAAACCTATAAATGCATTTAACATGTAAAATGCAAATGTTATTACTCGGGCCCTTCACTCGGTCCCACTTCACTACTTGTCCCTCCACACTGGGGACTTTTCCATGGGCGAGTCCAAGCCTCCTCTTAATCTATTCTTATACACTAATTAATAGTAATTAATACATATTATGATATAGTTAACCTTTTCCCCGGGTACAGGTGTTACATCTTCTTTAGCTATCTGGTGGCTAGAGACATTATTTTTTGCCCGAGCATCCCTCAAAACAACAACAAGTATGGGGTGGAGTATTACTTCGCTCCCTTTTATGCCTGTCAATTCGGGCATTCCCATTTAGTTCTCGTTCCACCGGCCATCACTATGAACATTGACTGGGTAGAGCGTGGTTTGATCGTGAATGATAGCCATGTGAAAAAGATAAAAGAACGATCGGATAGATTGAAATTAGCTTTTGTTTTCAAGCCATTCTCGGCTCGACCAGTTATTTCAGAAGATTTTGAGAGGTGGTGGTCTGATCAGACTTCCCAAATATTCAAGAGTGTAGCTTTTGAGATGATTTTTTAGTTTACATTTCATCGACTATCGAGGCCAATAAACCTGTTGCTGCACCAGTTGTAGCCCGCAAAAAAAGGCAACAAAGAGATCGGCTCCTAAGAAGGCCGCAGACAAAGGGCCGTCCAAAAAGAAAAAAACTACTGCTCCATCTACTCAGGTGCTCTCTCTGCCTCCCTATCCATTTTGAGCTGTTCGATCCATCTTATTCCTCCTTCTAACACCCTTTAGTTTTATTTCAGCTAGTAGACGAGAATTCCGAGGAGGAGATATTTCCAGTCGGGCAGACCTTTCAAACACCAACAGCTCAACCACCAGCAGCCCGACCATGAGTTGTGCTACCTCCCCTTCAAGTACCCACGACCACCGAATTGGTTGAGGCCGTCCTTGAACAGGTCGTTGAAAGGGGGCCGATACCAATCCCGATCCGAGTTGTTCTTTCCTTGACTCCTTCAAATGGAGATGAGAAAGCTGACCCTACTGGGGCGTCCATGCTAGAACAGGTAGTTCTTTTCTCTAGTAGTGAAGATGCGCTTGAAGATATACCACCGGGCACTACTGGGGATGAAGTGGACCAATCGGTCTTGCCAACCCTGGATTGGGTCGGTGATGATGATCCAATGGGTCCGATTGACTCCACTGCTGTAACGAAATTGGCTCTAAAGAGAGTAGAAGACACTACAGCTGATTCCCAAATTTCTAGGGTTGCAAGAGAATCAGCCCCTATTAATGAAATCAACCTCCAGTGACTAATCCCATTATCAACGAAAACACTTAGCCTGTTGAAAGTATGTGTGTTGGAGTTTGTGTGGAGGAAACCATGATCCCTCCCATTGGCCCAATTTAACAATCGTTCCAAGCTTTGGTCCTACAAACAGGTGGTGAGGATATCACCATGACATCTTCAGCCGTTTTGTCTCAAGACGTTTCGGTCTCTATGCCAGTTCCTGTTCAGGTGATTTCCTTTCTCGGTTGGGCTTGTTACCATTCTATCTTTTATAAGTATATTTACCCTTGGCTCTAGCTTTTGTTACTCTTAAACATGCTGTTCCTTTAGGCCCAGAGTCATTCATCCCCTTTGATGATTTCATTACCAATATGGATCTTGGAGCATTTGATTTGTGTTCGTTTGAGCCCGAAGTAGCCACCCCCTCAAATTTACAACAATTAAAGGACCTTGTGTTTGGGCTAGTCGCCTATGGTCTTGGTAATCTTCCAATGCCCACTGAAATTGATATCGCTTTGGGCATTCTTCTTGCTAATCCTTCATTCTCAAACGGGCAGCTTTCTTTGCTCAAAGAAATCCAAGAGCGGCTACCTGGTTGTCGTATCTTGGAGCGATCAGCCTCTATTGTTCAAACTGAGGCCGAAGCTCATCTTCATGCCCGACAGAAAGCGATGCATTTTCTTGCATCCACCAAGACAAAGTACGAAGCTATGAAGGTAACTCAGGCCTAAGTGATTGTCGGAGACGCCTGGCTCCAGGCTCGTATTGCCACGCTCAAGGCGCAATTGGAAAAAATGTGAGGCAGATGTTATTACCAATGATGCAGCATTGGTAAAGGTTGATGTGGCTTTGGCTCAACTTGGTGAAGATGCTCAGAAATGCAGCGATCAACTATAAGCCAACACTCCAACTGCCCATATCGAGTCTTAAAAGCTCAATAAGGCTTAGCAAGATCGGGCTGGAGCTGGGAAGACTTGGGAGGATTTGAGAGAGAAGCTTAGGAACTTTGAGTCGACCTAGTGGATGACCTTGTATATATTTATTTTACTTTATTTGTAACTATTTTTATAACGAAAGCTGTGTGCATCAGACAATAATTTGTTCCATTCTCTAGGATTTTCTTTGACCATCTTCTCAATAATCCCTTTCAAGATTTTGTTAGATGACTCGACTTGACCATTTTCCTAAGCATAGTATGGGGTTGAGTTGAGGATAGTGATCCCTCTGCTTTTAGCGAAGGCTTTAGTCTCTCCCCCTATGAATACCGTTCCCTAATCAGCTGTAATAGTTTCTGGTAGGCCGAACCGGTATATGATGTGCTCTTCTATGAATTTAATCATGGTGGCCTAAGTTATTGTCGTGCACGGAATAGCCTCGACCCACTTATTAAAGTAATTTGTAGCCACTATGATGAAACAATGTTGGCTCGATGACGGTAGAAGTACCATTCCAATTAAGTCCATGGCCCATCCTCGGAATGGCCATGGCTTTACTATAGGTTGTAGCTCCTTGGCTGGCACTCGTTGAATCGGGCCATGCTTCTGGCAAGCCTGACATCCCTTGGCATAGCTGATACAATCTTTTAGCATGCTTCGCCAACAATAGTTGTATCTTCTTAGGAGCCATTTCATTTTCGTTCCGCCCTGATGTGCCCCACAAATTCCTTCATAGACTTCGTCCATCACATGCATGGCTTGTTTTTTTCCTAAGCACTTTAGTATTACATCATCTCCGATAGGCTTTTTAAATAACTCTTGATACACCCAAAATCAGCCCATGCCCGAGCGGTTCTATTCTGCAACTACTAACAAGCATCATCCCGAGCGGTTTAGTCCACCTGATGCCTCCCGATCGGTTCATCCACGACCCGGCCAACAGGTCAGGAA
This sequence comes from Hydrangea macrophylla, assembly GCA_033977485.1. Lineage (NCBI taxonomy): Eukaryota > Viridiplantae > Streptophyta > Magnoliopsida > Cornales > Hydrangeaceae > Hydrangea > Hydrangea macrophylla. The sequence goes on along the minus strand of CM066994.1, from coordinate 110,323,492 downwards.
GACTGCACAGGCACATCCAGCTCATTCAGGCCCACAGGCATGATCCCGAGCATTCCGTGCAGTTTCCTACTCGAGCTAGAAGACTAATGGAAAGTGCAAACTATTTCCTAATCTAATTAGGAAACCCCTACAATTAATGCCAATCTATATCAATTGGATTATGTTTCCTTTTCCTTGCACGAGTAGGTCTCTTACATCTATAAAAGAGACCTCTCATACCCCATTGAAGGGGCTGACTTTTCAGTCTACACAGCACCTCTATAGCATTCATCAACTTGCCCGACCGGCCTACAGTAGCTCCAGACTTGTTGTTTCACCATAGGCCCCCGGCTCTTTACAGTATAGTGAACATGCTCAGACACATACGTGGTCGTAGGTACCTTCATTAACAGGGACGAACCACATACAAAAAACCAGCCTCTCACTCTCTCTCTCTCTCCTTAAATTGCTTTAATTTACTTTAACCAAATTTTGGCATCATCAACTTGGCGCTATCTGTGGGAACGACAAGTTTTTCATCAACAAATCTCTTGGCTGATAGCCATGCCTCTGAAGAAGAGTGAGAAGACTGCACAGTAGGCCTGCCGGGATGTTTCGCCGGCCCCGGCACCGGCACCGGCTGCGACAGTCATGATATCTGAGCAAATCACCACGACCCTCACACAACTCTTGGAGGGCCAGCGTCAAATCCAGCAACAGATCGAAGCCCTGCTGGCCCAGCAAGGCAGTCCTCCAGTGGCTGGGAAATGACCCGGGAATGTTGCGCATGGTCGGGAATCGATCTTGACCAGACAACGTGCCCGAGCCAACCCGTACCACGTTGAGGATGCTAGAGACATCAACAGTAGGGGTACTGCCCGAGAGGAAAGGCAGGAGCATATGGCCCAAGAATTAGTCCAGGGTCACTCGGTCAAGAGCCGAGTTGTCCCTAGGCACACGATGAACCGGAGTCATAGCCAAGCCCGATCCCAGAGGACAGCACACCGCCATGAAGATGAAGCCTCTTCCACCGACCCGACCAACCCCTCGGATACCAGTCAGGAAGGAGTGGAAGCCCGAATCAAGGACTTGCAGAAGCAGATTGACAGAGTGGCCAAAAAACTTGGTCAAAACCGTGCTCAGAATCAAGCCAATACCGAGAAAGAGTCACCATTCTCCAGCTAGATCACGAGATTCTCCATCCCGCGCAAATTCAAGCAGTCTTGCCTCGATTCATACAATGGCTCAGGGAGCCCAATCGACCATATCCGGACCTACAGGGCTCGGATGGCCCTGGCCACCCAAGTCGACGAACTATACTGCCTGGCCTTCCCCAGCACTTTGAAAGGCTTGGCCGCTCAATGGTTCTACTCCTTGAAACCCCGATCGGTACGTAGTTTCAGGCAACTCAGCAAGTAGTTCATCAACCAGTTCGCCGGTATGCATGAACGGCCAAAGCTTGACATGCGGCTACTGACGGTTAAACAACGGAAAAATGAGTCCCTCAAGGAGTTCACCAACCGATTCAACCAACAGAAGCTTCAAATCTGCAATCTGAATGAGACAGTCGCCATATTAGCCTTCTGCTCGGGAGTTTAACACACCAAGTGCGCCGCGTCGTTCTACAGAAACTGACCAGAAACTTTGGTTGAACTCGCAGAGAGAGTTGGAAAATACATTGACACTGAAGAATTTCTAAAGACCAAAGACACCGGGCAAGAAAGCAACGAGTCTTCCAGAAGTAAGCGAAAACGAGATCAGCCCGGAAGTTCTGACAGTTCTTCTAGTTCACAGCAGTCAGAGTCCGGCAGTCTCGACCCGACCTCCAGCTCACAGCAGGCAGGGTCCGACAGTCCTGACCTGACCTCCAGTTCGCAGCGGTCTGATTCCGACAGCCCCGACACGACCCCTAGTTCGCAGCAGTCAGGATCCAATGATCCCGACCTTGAATCCAGCTCAGAGTAATCAGGAGTTCGGTGATCCTGGCCCGACCTCCTATCTCTAACAGTCTCGGCTAATCCAACTATAGTGGTACTTGCCCAATCATCGCATGAGGCTCCGCAAACTGTCAATGAGCTCCTAAAAGACCTTAGGCTCCGAACCCAGGCACTAAAAAGACCTCGGGTTCCGAACCCAGGCACTAAAGACCTCGGGATCGCACCCGAGGCAAAAGACCTCGGGGTCACGCCCGAGGCATCTGCTTCGCTTAGGTCCAACCTATGATGGGGACAAATCCCCTTAGGTGGCTGATGATGGCAAGCTTCAAAAGACCTTGCAACCACCATGTTCCAGGTCGGTTACCTACAGTTCTAGCCTCCACAAGACCCTCGTCTTAGCGAAAGCTTGGGGGGCAGAAAGGCACGATGGACTAAACAGGCAATCACACCGGGTACTTACAGGCCTTGCGGTAACTAAGTCAAACTCTTAGACAACCCGGGCGCCTACAGTACTCAAAGGTAATAACTCCACTTAGGTCCAAACTGACGATAGAGGTGACTAAAATCTCTTAGGTTGGCAGACGATAGAGGAGCAAAAAGACCCTAAAGCAACATGATTTAAGTCGGCTCTACCAACATGGTCAAACTCTTCTCCCAACAGTCTTGACGAAGGCTGGATGGGCAGAAGTCAACCATCCTGGGGAGTTAACATAAAAGGACCCTAAAGCAATACGCTTTAGGTCGGCTTTTCCAATATGGTACCCATAACCTTGACGAAGGTTCACGAGCAGAAGATAACCATCTTGGAAACTAACTCAAGCAAAAAGACTCCGAATTAGGCCGGGTCTCAACTCCCAGTCAGTTCCCGAGCACTTAAAGGTTCCGAGCTAGGCTGGGTCTTAACTCTCAGCCAATTCTTGAGGACTCACCAGGCTCAGAAACCCCGAGGTGGCTTCCCCGAGCACTCAGACTGATATCAGGAAGATTTCCAAACTTGCCCCGATATAGCATCCAGCCAACCTTGGAAATGGGGGGCAACTGATACACCCAAAATCAGCCCATGCCCGAGCAATTCTATTCAACTACTGACAAGCATCATCCCGAGCGGTTTGGTCCACCTGATGCCTCCCGAGCGGTTCATCCACGACTCGGTCAACAGGTTGGGAAGACCGCACATGCACATCCCACCGCGGGAATAGCTCATCCGGGCCCACAGACATGATCCCGAGCATTTTGAGCAGTTTTCTACTCGAGGTAGAAGACAAATGGAAAGTGCAAACTATTTCCTAATCCAATTAGGAAACTCCTACAATTAATGCCAATCTATATCAATTGGATTATGTTTCCTTTTCCTTGTACGAGTAGGTCTCTTACATCTATAAAAGAGACCTCTCACCCCTTATTGAAGGGGCCGACTTTTCATTCTACACAGCACCTCTATAGCATTCATCAACATGCCCGGCCAGCCTACGGTAGCTCCAGACTTGTTAGTTCACCACAGGCCCCCGGCTCTTTTACAGTATAGTGAACGTGCTCAGATACACACGTGGACGTAGGTACCTTCATTAACAGGGCTGAACCACATACAAAAAATCAGTCTCTCACTCTCTCCCTCCTTAAATTGTTTTAATTTACTTTAACCAAATTTTGGCATCATCAACTCTCATTCTAGCAGTACGAATCGGACAGCAAATGGCCTCACCTTTTTTTCTACTCTGACGTTTGGATGCTTCAAATATTCTATGATGGGATGGATCCAGTTGTTGCCATCCATTTGTACGGAATTCATAGCCGTATACCACTCTCTCCATGCCACGGATGGTTGTAATCGGACTTATATTGTGATGGCTTGATCTTCTATTTCCTTTTGTGATGGTGAGGCGAATTCTACTTTAGCCAACTTGTCGGTCTCGATGTTCATGGACCGGGGTATGTAACTCACACTTATATCATCAAAAGAGTCCATGAGTTGAGTAGCGACAGAGTAAAACGGGCATAGCTCCCAACTTTTTATCTGGAATTCACCAAATATCTGCCCGATGACCAAGCCCGAATTGCCTTTAATGTGCACGAACGATGCCCCCATTTCAAGGAGTATCTCTAGGACGATTATTAATGCTTCGTACTTCACCTAATAGTCAGTGCACTTGAAGTCAAGCTGAAACAACATCCTTATTTTTTTGTACTTGGGTGATATTCTGACCACCCCTGCTCTAGCCCCTTTTGAATAATTTGCGCAATCGAAGACAAGGGTCCATGGCATTAAAGAAACATTTAGCATTTTTGGGGATGAGATCAAAATGTTAGATCAGTGGGATCTGAGTAGTCGGTTAGGAAATTAGCTATGTCTTAGCCCTTCACCGACTGTTGCGACTGATATTAGATTACGAATTTCATGAGGGCCAAGGTCCACTTTCCAATTCGGCCTCTCATTATCGGTCTGGATAGCATATATTTAATCACATCAGTTTGACAAATAACATAAGAAGAAACGTGGAGCATATATGTTCTTAACTTTTGTGATTAAAAATACAATGCAAAACACAACTTCTCAATTGACGCATATTGCTGCTCTATTGGAGTTAGAATCCTACTATGGATACCGCGATACGCGGATGAGGGGTGGGTCCTATAGACACCCCAATTTTGACTGACCTATTAAACTTGGGGGAATTTACCTTTGGAGATCAATGATGAATATGTCTCGTTGGAATCAAGACACTTACAAGCAATCTAATTCTCTTCCAGGAATAATCTCGGTCCAAAATCGCCCTTTTTCAGCCAAAAAGACCAAAATTTTCATTTACCCGTCACCTTGTAGACCATAAGTTTTGAACACGTATAGGAACACAGCAATGTTCTCGGAGCATCTTAAAACCATTTTCAAAAGGAGAGAAATTCAGCATGAACCCCGAAAAAAAATTCAATAGTCGACCCAGTGAAAAGTCAATGGGTCCAAAGGGGGTCAATCGTAAAATTTTTGAATTTTAAGATGAAAAGTCCCGGTAATTGTTCATTGGATCTCCCTTATGCTAGAAATGATTTTTAAGAATTTTTAAATTAAAAGAACATTGAGAAATTGAAAGATCTTTAAGAAGAATTGTGCAGGAAATTGGAAATTTTGCCTTCAGAGGGAGAGTTGACTTTTTTTCCTTAAGGATTTTAATTTTTTAGATATTTTTATTGAATCCAAATAGGGGGTATTTCCTTAATTACACTTAATGTCTTAAGTAAATCGACATTTACTTAAATGACATGAAATGAAATTAAGGTGCTGAATTGCTGTGAATAGTGATGTGTTGTGCAACGGCAGTCAGAGTGCCCGAACGACAATTAGTGAATGTCGTTGTGGCACTCACTGAGTGTTGTTCGGCAGTCAGTGAGTGTCGTGCGGCACTCAGCGAGTGCCGTTTCATCTTCATTGAGTGCCGGCCTGGGCTAATTTGCATTTTTAAGTCAAAATTCTTTTTCAATCTTTGATCAAATGAATGCACCAAACGATGTCATTTTTTGTTTACGTGTTTACTACTCCTAGGTCATGTAAACCGTGCTCCTACCATTCCTAATTGACCTATCTACCCTTATCTTAGCCCCCTAAGATAATGAAAGTCTATAAAAACCCCATTTTCTCTTATTTTTAGAGGTTAGAGACTTGAATCTTGAGAGGAAGACTTAAATCTAGGGAGAAAGACTTGAATCTTAAAGGGAAAAGCTGAATTTTGAAGATGGAGTTTGTTCTTAGAGAAATATAGAGAGAGAAACCCAAAAACCCCATAGAAATCTTACCCAATTCATCCTGAGAAGATCTAGAGGTTAAATCCTTATTCCTATACTTATTTACATAATTCAATCACAAATTCATAGATCTAGGGCTTTTACACATTTTCAAAACCTCTCTTCTTACCTCATTTCATCACACACTACATAGAATTTGTGATTGAATTTGCATATGGTATTTCATTAGTTTGGATCAAAACAAGTCTTGGGTTTAAAATAAAACTAGTTTGTAAAAGAGTTTGTACTTGGACTTTGTTAAATCAATCTTGATTTTACTTCATCTTTGCCAATATTTCTTTTAGAAATCTATGAGGTCTCAAATATCTCATGAGATTTCTTTAAGATTGATCTCTTAGTCTCTTATAATCCTATGATTTATATGGGGATTAGGTTGATCATAGTTGTACCCATACATGTTTGATGGTTCCAAAGTCTTAATTCATGACTTGGAGCCTTCAACTTGAGAATCCCATAGAACTCTCTCTATGTTCTTTGAAGGTTCATGTGGGTTTGGTTTTGCTTAAGTCTCCAAGGACCATTAATTTGGGAGGAGAACTTAGTTAAATGAATACATATTCCTCAAGGATTATATGTTTGAGAGAGGGGTTAGATGTAAGTTTTCATAGTTTGTTTGTTGAAATCAAGGGAACTTGAATGGTCAAGAGTCCATAAGATTGAATAAGACCTTAGGATTCTCTTGCTAGATCTTCAAATATGAGATCTATGATGGAGATCCATTAAGGCTAAATCTATGGATCTCTTTATATTTCATCACTTATTCTAACAATCATAATCATACTTGATCCTAGTTCTCTCTAGAATCATGGATCAAGTTTGTTTTAAAATGTGAACACTAATCTAACCATGGTGTAGTGAATCCTTAAACCCACTGTGATCAAAGATTTTTTATTAAATCATGGTCCATTGGAATGGGATGAGACCAATTGGAGGATGTTCATAACTCACTCAATCACCTCTGTGATTTTTGTGTTGAAGAAAATCCATGTTTAAAATGGTTTGGCATTATGGTTTCAAAGAAAATTGTTCTCTGTCCAAAGTTCCAAAACAGTAAGTCCGTTTTGATATTAATAAATCAGAACCTTAACCGAACTTTCTTGGCCTCCAATAATTTTTTCTAGGTAGTTCAATGTGTTAGGAAGATACCCTAAAAAGATCTAAGTGTTTCTCATTTGTTTACTATTTTTAGAAAATCCCACAAACTCTCTGGACAAAGAGTTGAAAATTCCTGAGTGATGTCTAGTGTTTTCCTTATTCCTAGAGATCTAACTGTTCAATCTTCAATTTTTTGGGTTAGAAACTAGATTCACAGAGGTATATCATATCCAAGAATCACTAAGATCCAACCGTTGTAAGTATGATTTTTCTATCTTTGAAAGTCTGGTTTGCTCTCTATAATTCATTAAAAACTGTCACTATTTTTTACTAATCTTATTGATTTCAACTTAAATGGTTTCCAAAATGCCTTGGGACCCAAATCATGTTTTGAATAATGATAATTAAGTCTAAATCCAGAGGTTAAGTGGTCCACGTTAGTGAATAATTCATAGCTTGTCCTTATACATATACATGCATTCATCCATGTATTGATACTGGTAATTAGGATTTAACTCTAGGTTGTTTTGTCCCTAATTGGACCTAGTTGTGAGTTCCTTATAATCATGTTGGGATTATACTACCTTTATATGGACATTGCATTGGCTCCTAGTTGAGACTTTCATATCTATAGAGGTGATGTGTGCTCAACTAATTAGAAGGAATCCATAAATAGGTCAATTCTTTACATGCTTGATAAATTAAAGCTAGAAATTTACGATTGATTATTTGATGTCTTGTTTAAAATATGTGGACTAACCCTTTTGTTTTGTAGCGTTTTCAAGGTACAATTTCTCAACCCTTCTCTGGTTCATTCTATTCTTTGATTTTAATTGATTTTTGACTCCATGTGCGATACCTTAGATTAGGTCTTGCCTTATGTGTATATGTGGTTAGAGACTTTTTCTTAGGGTTTTATTTGCTTGCATGCATCACACGTTTAATATTCACGGCGGGATCCCGGATAAGTTCTCTAGTTCCTTACTGTATATCATATTGATTGCTAATTGAATTACATGATTTTGGATGCTATTTTATCGTTAGCAATCTTGCACTCTTTTAGACATGCTTTTGTAATGTATATGTATATATGTATTGGTTGAGGGCATGCTAGATTAATAATTTGATTAAAAGGATGTTGAGTAGAGGCCTATCACGAGATAGGATGGAAGGGGGTGTTTTAGTTTGCCGGGCTCCTTCCCTTTTCATTCCATAATCCCTAGACCCAGTTTATTTTTGGTTTCGCAAAAGATCGGTTTGCTTTTAAAATGGTTCTTAATTTTTCTTTTAAAAATTAAGTGGCGACTCTTTGTATTTGAATTTGAAAGAAATTGTTTAAAGTTTTAAAAATGGGCCCAAATGCCGGTATCCACAATCTGGCGACTCTGCTGGGGATCGAACCCAGAATCTCTGGTTTCGCAGACCAGAATTTCTGATTTTGGGTTCACTCGAGGATTAGGCTTGAAAGCATCCTTTTAATCAAATTAATAAATTTTTGTGTGCCCTTTGCATTGCACTTGCATGTCCCGCCAGTCGATTGCACGGAACTATGACCTTGGAGGCTCGGGGCAACCCGATCGGTCAAGCCATCATGGGACTATGTGATCACCCTTGATCTCATACCATGTTTTGGTATATGAAGCATCCTATCGGGTGTGTGTCAAGGGTCCCTTATTTTTGACCAAAACCCTGCCTTTTCATCATAGCTTCTATAGAACCCTTCAATCTAGGGAAATCAATTCTTGATTAAGATTATATGCTAGGGAGTTTTGTATGCCTGGAAGGGATTATTTGAGATAATGACGATGCTTGCTTAATATAGAATGTATAACCTTTTAATCACTTATGAGCAATTCCTCTTCATGTCTCATGACATTTGAGAAGATGCCGAATCTTGATTAAAATATTACACTGAAGAGAGGTTCTGAAAGAAAAGACATCTTAGATTTTGTTAGCTAAGCATCATTGACCTTGTATGCATCTGGATTCATGAAAAGTGCGATAATTATCTAATCATGTGATACTCCTACCCAAGAATCCAAAGTTCATTGTTTATGATAGATTTTTGATTAATCATCATCTTTTATCCAAAAAAAATTTGTTTTGAAAAATCACCCTTTAAAAGAAAAGGTCCAAGGCTCATTTTCTTTAATCAAGTAAAACTCAATCATCTTTTATTAAGAAATATTTTCACGTCCTCACTTTCAAAGAAAAAAATCCAAAAATCTTGGGAATTATTTTTGGGATAAATGCTTCACAAATAAATTTTAAAGCAAAATTTTAATCCAATTTTGTTGAGGAATGTTTAACATCCTCATTTTCAAAAGAACTCCCAAGAATTGTTTCCAAAAGATTTCATCGCCTAAGAAATACTTTTCAAATAAATTTCAAAAAATTTAATACTTAATAGGGGTAATGAGGATCGCAATGAAAGGAGAAATTGGCGTACTTTACATGGATGTGGATTTTAGGTGCTTATGTGCTTATGTGATTGGATTAGGAGTTCCTTTCAGTTTGGCATATAGAGTAGGCACACACACACATGCATCTCATCCGTGTGATATTTGAATCATTCAAAGATTTTTTTTTAAATTCTATCAGAATTTTGAAGTAAAAACAAATTTAAACTGTAAGCAAGTTAGCATTGAATGCCAGGGCAGTTTGGGTCAGGGATTCGAGTGCAAGGTTAGTAATAAGAGAGACAGAGATAGAAAGAGAAGTGGATCAAGAATAGTATGCTGTAGAAATAGCACAGTTAAAAGAGAGAATGGATCAAATGATGACCATATTGGATGCACTGACCCGCCAAAGGCCAGTAATTGATCCACCAATAATCGATACCCCTCCACCTATTCGGGTTATGGAAGACGATTGGTTTGAGGACCCGGAACCACCTAGAGTTGATATACCTAGGGCAGAAAGGGAGAAGATTGAGAAAGCTGAGAAAGAGCGCATCGAGATAAAGGAGAAGGTGAAAAAACTAGAGAAAGTTGTCCGCAAGTCCAATGGGGTTGATAGCTACCTGCTAGAGCTAGAAGGTCTGTTTGAAGAGGCTCAAAAGAAAATGCCAGTCGATTTCAAGATGCCTGAGATTGACAAGTTTGACGGTTCGGGCAATCCCAGAAACCACGTAAGGATGTGCATCGGGGCTTTTCAACCGAGTCATCTAAGTCCCGCCATGATGGCCATGCTGTTTCAACAAACTTTGATTGGGGCAGCCTTATCCTGGTATTTCACTATAGAGCCAAGCAAAACTCGCGTGTGGGAAGAAGTTGTGAAAGCCTTTGTCACCCAGTATGAATACAATCAAGAGCTCGATGTAATTGTGAGGGACTTAGAGACGACTATGCAAGAACATAAGGAGTCGTTTGCTGAGTTTCTAGTTCGTTGGAGGGGGAAGGCCGCAAAGATGACCCAACGACCATCTGAGAAAGAACAGATTCGAATCATAGTAAAGAACTTGCAAGGTGTCTATCAAGAGAAACTTATGTATCATGCATTCACACTTTTGTGGAGTTATTTGAGATTGGAACAAAAATCAAAGACGCAATCAAGGATGGGAGGATTAAAAAAGAGGAATCACAGGGGAACCGCTCTAGAAGACCATTTTATGGAGGGAACGCAGGAAACTAGGTAGCGACTGATGTCAATGTTTTGAGCAAGGAAGGTGCACCAAGACCAAGATTGGGGGGACAAACACGTCAGTTCACTGATTTAGGGATCTCGTTGACCACCACTCTCAAGCAATTGATGGAAAAAGGATATCTAAAGCTGCTAGGCCCAAAGCTAATGCATGATCCCCTCCCACCAGGCTTCAATGCAAACTTCTATTGTGAATTCCACCAAGCTCATGGCCATACAACCGACCGATGCATGAGGCTAAGGCATGAAGTATAAAATCTGATTGATAACAAGACCATTTTCCCTCCGCCTGCAGATCGACCGCATGTGATCCGGAACCCGCTCCCCAATCATCATGATGTGCCACCACCACGGAACATTAACCGCTAAGATGTTGGGAAGGAAGTCTTTGATCCATCTATGTTGATCGTGCCGGTAGGACAAGCTACCAAAGCTTATGAATTCCCAGAAGATCAGAGGATATGCCTTATAGTAGTGGAGGAAGATGAATGGCTGGTAGGGGGAGAATAAGAACAAGCATTCGAGGAAGATATGGACAATGAAATCATCCAAATCAATTGGTGGAATCCGAATGACCCTGTTGATGACTCTGTTTGGGGAGAAGATGAGGTGTATAGTGATACAGACGGTCTGTGGTTTGAAGGAGAAGAAGAGGGAAAACCTAAAGAAGTAATCAATCATGCTAAGCCTCATGAGTTGGAGGGAGGCAATTCAGAAAAAGGGAAAGGGAAGGATTTGAAGAAAATAGAGAAGAAGGTCAAGCGTTACATAAACACTTCATTAAGAAAGGAGAAGATTTCCCCTACTGTGGCTTTCCAGAGCCATGGGTGGACTGCAAAGATAAATACTTAAAGCAAGGTTTGAGATCTCTTTTTTTACATGAATTCGCTGACTATGAAGATCCATACCTACAAGCGCCCACAGAACCAATTTCTGTCCAAGATTGGATTTGTGCACTGGATGGCCTAGCCATGAGGAATCTCTTTAATGAAGAAGGTAGTAAGACCGAGGAGAGCGGTCCAAAGAAGATCATGGAAGTGAAGATTGGGAAAGACTAGATGAGAGAAATACTTAGGGAAGATATAAAGGGAAATAAAGCAAGGGAGGGGAGCCAAAAAATGAAGGAGAAATAGAATCAGGAGATTTACCAATAGGTCCTCGAGTCTAGTGATAGAATTCTCCCACCCTGGAAGTCTGTAATGGCCAAGTGGTACGTCCAGAAATATTCCGTAACTGTCCCACCGCCACGTGGTCAGCGGATAGCCCGGTTAGTCCGGAGTGGGAGCATGGAGCCCACTCCCGAGGTGTTTGGCTATAACCGTCCGGGATACTCGGCAGCTCGGGAACGAGGCACGGTGATTCCCTGGCAGGCGCGGAGTATATGGCATCTCTCATAGTTGCCCTATACGGCCGTGGCTCTATCAAGAAAGAATCAGTAGTTGCCTAAACCACTTAGGAAACTCTCCTAACATTGTACCAATCTATTGCGATTAGATTAGGCTTCCTAATCTAATAAACTTACCATGTAAGGGTGGACTCTTGCATCTATAAAAGAGCCCACCTATCCTCCTTAGGGGGATCCAAAAATCTACTTCTCTAAGCAGATACTTACTTGCTAGAGAACTCACCACCTACACGCATACACCGGCCGGTATTACTGGTAGTGTCGCCCATCTTTGTCGGCTCACCAGTCCCGCCGGTGATCTGCTAGTGAGAAGCGCTTAGACGCACACGTGGACGTAGGTCATCTCATTAACGAGGCCGAACCACACGCAAACTTTTCTTTGCTGTCTTCTTGCATAAATCTTGCTTACCAATTTTTGGCATCATCAGTTTGGCACCGTCTGTGGGAACCCGACGCAGTTTCCTCATCAACAAAAATCTTTGACTGATCGACATGCCGCCGAAGAAGGGCAAGAAGACCGCCAATTCAGCCGGTCAGGAGGACCTGCAGATCGAGCCTCGGGCAACCTCCGTGACTACCGAACATGTTACAGCGGCGCTGGAACAGCTCTTGGAAGGTCAGATCCGGACGCAACAGCAAATAGAGGTGCTTATGGCCCAGCACGAAAAGGCGGTTGGGGACCATGAGAAAAGCCCTTCGTCGGAAAAGCGGCCCGAAAAGAGCGCTCCCAGCCAAGGGCCCGTTCGGACGCGCGGAAAAACCCGATCTGCTCCAGTGTCCCAACCAGATCGCGAACGTCATCCGGAGGGAGAACGTAGCCATGCTACTAAGCGCTCGCAGAGAGGACCTCGGTACATTCCTCGCCGAGCGCACCGAGTGGAGGATGCCATGATCCTCATTGAGCGGAGACGAGCTGCGAGGGGAGAAGCGCCAGGACGTAAAGCCCGGGAGTCGGTCAATGATCCACCCGTCCTGAGCCGGGAGGATCTGAGGCTTAGACTATCTCGGACCCACAGCCGAGTGTTATCCCCGAGGTCGACGCGCTTTGAGGATGAGGCCTCGTTATCCGACCCTACCTACCACTCGGACACAGAAAGGAGGACCGGGCACACTGACGTCAGGGCGCAGGTTGAGGAGTTGCAGCAGCAGATTGAGAGGCTGAACCGCAAGTCCGGCCACGACCTCACAAATACAGAAAACGGAGTTGCCCTACACTACCCGGGTAACGCAATTTCCGATTCCGCGGAAGTTCAAACCCCCTCACCTTAGCTCATATGACGGCAAGGGGAGTCCGGTGGACCACATCCGCACTTATAAGGCGCAGATGGCACTGGTCACTACGATAGACGAGTTGCTGTGTCTGGCCTTCCCTAGTACTATCAAGGGATCAGCCGCACAGTGGTTCCATGCCCTGAAGCCCCGGACAGTTGACAACTTCAAAGCCCTCAGCAAACTCTTCATCAGCCAGTTTGTCGGGATGCTAGACCGATCCCAACCAGATACCCAGCTGCTAGACGTCAAGCAGTAAAAGGGTGAATCTTTAAGGGAGTATGTGGATCGTTTCAACCAGCAGAGGCTCCTGATCCGCAACCTCAATTAGACGGCCACGATCACGGCCTTCTGTTCAGGAGTTCAGCACACCAAGGTGGCCACGTCTTTTCATCAGAATCGACCGGCAACCCTGGTGGAACTCTCAGAAAGATTTGGGAAGTATATGGACACCAAAGAGTTTTTGAAGGCGAAACGCGCCAACCAGGCGGGAGATGAATCCCCAAAAGCCAAGCGCAAGCGCGAGGGATCGGAGAAGGGTCCGGGAAAGAAGCCGAAGCAAGATAAAAGGAATGCTAGAGATCAGCCTCTAACGGCTTTTACACCCCTTTCCCGACCTATACATGAGGTGATGGTCACCGCAGAGGCACAGAGGCTGCTTCCACAGCCAGGTAAACTCAGAGCCCCACCCGGTAAGAGAAACCGGGAAAAGTTCTGCCGTTATCACAGGGATCACGGCCACAAAACGGAGGATTGCTTCAAGTTAAAGATAGCAATCGAGAAGCTGATCGAGCAGGGGCATCTGGCCGAGTTTGTCACAACGGACAGACGGCCCCGACAGGAAGCTAAAGCTCCCGGTCAGCCCCCTCCACCACTCGGCCACATTAACGTGATCTCCGGAGGAACATCTGGCGGAGGAGATTCTCAGTCGGCACGGAAGAGGCATGCCCGAGCATCCCGAGCGGATGTATGGCAGGTCCAATCCGCCGGCTCCTCACCGACCGATGTGCTGACGTTCTCGTCCGACGATGTACAGGGCCTCCACTGCCCCCATGACGACCCGCTAGTAGTAACGCTTTCTATAGCTAACTATATGATCCAGAGGGTACTGGTTGATACAGGTAGCTCGTCCGACATAATGTTTACCGCATCATTCGACCAACTCGGGATCTCCCAGGATCGGCTCCGGCCGGTTGCTACTCCCCTGGTCGGATTCAACGGCTCCAGCACCCAATCGCTCGGTACGATCGAGCTCCCAGTTCTCATGGGGACCTACCCACAACAGGTTTCCATACTGACTAATTTCGTGATAGTGGAGGCTCCCTCGGCCTACAACGTCATCCTCGGAAGGCCGACCCTCACCGGGCCCGAGCAGTTGTCTCCACATACAGCTTAACCGTAAAGTTCCCAACTGCTCAAGGACCCGGATGCTTACGAGGAGACCAGACCACGGCGCAAAGTTGTTATGTTAGTTCGTTGCGCTGGGGGGCAGTCACCGAAACGCTGAACATCCAAGAAATGGACCCCCGGGACTAGAGGGATGTGATAGGGCCTATGGAAGAATTGGAACAGGTTGTGCTGGATCCAGAACACCCGGATCGCATGGTCAATATAGGCGCACTACTGGAGCCTACCTTGAAGGAAAAGTTGACCCAATTCCTGAGGCAAAACCAGGACATTTTCGCTTGGAGTCATGAGGACATGCCCGGGATTGATCCCCGGGTAATGTCCCATCGTCTTAACGTTAGCCCGGACTGCCGCCCGGTGAAGCAGAAACGTAGGGGCATGGCCTCCGAGAGACAAGCGACAGTAAGCGAGGAGGTCAAGAAGCTCCTGAAGGCTAACTCCAACCGGGAGGTCCACTACCCCGATTAGCTGGCCAATGTTGTCCTGGTCAAGAAGAGCAATGGCAAGTGGAGGATGTGTGTGGACTTTACCGACCTCAACAAGGCCTGCCCCAAGGACTGTTATCCGTTGCCTAGGATAGACCTCCTTTTCGACTTGACGGCAGGCCACTCACTCCTCTCGTTCATGGACGCCTACTCGGGGTATAACTAGATCAGCATGTACCCCGGGGATGAAGAGAAGATGGCGTTCATCACCGACCAAGGCACGTACTGTTCCAAAGTTATGCCCTTCGGCCTCAAGAATGCCGGGGCTACATACCAGCGCCTGGTTAACTTCATGTTCAGAGACCTCGTCGAAAAGTCCATGGAAGTATACGTGGACGATCTCCTGGTCAAAAGCCGGGATGAACCCGATCACCTTGAGCATCTGGCCGGGGCCTTCAGCATTTTGAGGAAATTCAGGATGAGGTTGAACCCGACCAAATGCACCTTTGGGGTCTCGTTCGGTAAATTCCTCGGTCATCTAGTCAGCAGACGGGGAATCGAAGCGAACCCCGACAAAATCCAAGCTATCATTAACATGCGGTCACCTAAGTCAACAAAAGAAGTTCAGAGCCTAGCCGGACGGGTGGCCGCACTGAACAGATTTGTGTCCAGAGCAACTGACCGGTGCCTACCGTTCTTCAAGATTCTCCGCAAAGCTTTTCAATGGTCGGAGGAGTGCGAGGAAGCATTCCAGGAACTCAAGAAATACCTGGCCTCTCCTCCTCTATTGTCGATACCTACAACCGGAGAGGAACTGTTCCTGTACCTGGCAGTATCACCATCGGCGGTTAGCTCGGCACTCATCCGGGAAGAACACGGGATACAGTTCCCAGTATACTACACCAGCCGAGCGCTGCAAGGGGCAGAAAGCCGATACTCCCGCATCGAGAAATTGGCCTTCGCCCTCATTGCCTCAGCCCGAAGGCTCCGACCGTACTTCCAGGCCCATGCCATTGTAGTACTGACCGATCAGCCTCTCCGTAAAATTCTCTCTCGGCCAGACACATCCGGAAGGCTCGTCAAGTGGGCTTTAGAACTGGAAGAGTTTGAGGTGACTTATCGACCCCAGACGGCCATCAAGGGACAAGCCGTTGCGGATTTTCTGATCGAGTTTACGTATCTAGAAGATCCGATCGAGGAACCTGAGCCGCCGGCATTACCGCCCGGATTGCTCGCCGGCATCCCCACTTGGATATTACATGTCGATGGCTCCTCGAACCAGCAAGGAAGTGGAGCCGGAATCATCTTGACTACCCCCGATGGCATCCAGCTCGAATATGCTTTAAGGTTTGGGTTTCGTGCCTCCAACAATGAGGCTGAGTACGGAGCCCTCTTGGTCGGGTTGCAGCTGGCCGTCTCAATGAGTGCGCAGCAGGTCCAGGGCTACAGCGACTCCCAGCTCGTGGTTAATCAAGTAAACCAAGAATACGAAGCACGGGAAGATAGCATGGTCGCCTACTTGGCCCTCGTCCGGGCAGTTTCCAATCAGCTCCGAGGATTCTGCATCAATCGGATACCTAGAGAGGAAAACACTCGAGCTGACAGGCTAGCTCGCCTCGCTTCGTCAGCTGAGTTAGACTTACCCGGGATAAGGATACAATTCCTACCCGAGCCAAGTGTGATCAACTCAGAGGGAATGGAGGTCAACCCGGTCACTCTGGGACCCAGTTGGATGGATCCAATCGTGACTTTCTTGACGACAGGAAGGCTGCCAGATGAAAAAGAGGAAGCAAGGCGGGTCAAATACCGGGCGGCACGATACCATGTTCTCGACGGTGTCCTTTATAAGAGGGGGTTCACCATCCCATACCTCCACTGCGTTCATCCCATGCAAGTTCAAGCGATACTGTATGAAATTCATGAAGGTGTGTGCGGGAACCATGTAGGGGGTCGGGTACTCTCAAGAAAGGCCCTACTACAAGGATATTATTGGCCAACCATGGCCCGGGATTCGCAAGAGTACGTTCGAAGGTGTGATAAGTGCCAACGATACTCTCCCATGATGAACCAACCGGGAGAACTCCAGACCCCGGTGCATAGTCCTTGGCCATTCGCCCAATGGGGGATCGACATTGTTGGTCCCTTACCAATGGGAAAAGGGCAGGTTAAGTTTGCTGTGATAGCCGTTGACTACTTCACCAAGTGGGCGGAGGCCGAACCCCTGGCAACGATAACCGAGCGCAAAATGGAACATTTTGTGGAGAGAAATATCCTTAGCAGGTTCGGTATTCCACGAATCCTGATCAGCGACAATGGAAGATAATTTGATACACCCATCTTTAGACAGTTCTGCTCGGGCTATGGAATACTGAATCGTTACTCTTCTCCTGAGCATCCACAAGCTAATGGTCAGGCCGAGGTGACCAACCGCACGATCTTGCAGTCGATCAAGACGAGGCTTGAGAATGCCAAAGGCCTGTGGGCTGAGGAACTACCAGCCCTCCTGTGGGCCTACCGCACCACACCCCGGGCGGCTACTGGCGAAACCCCATTTTCCTTAACCTATGGTTTTGAGGCAGTGGTCCCCACAGAGCTCGGGCTACCATCACACCGGGTGTCTACCTTTAGTGACCAAGACAATGGAGAAGCCCTCAGGACGGAACTGGACCTGGTCGAAGAAAGAAGAGACCAGGCCTATCTCAGGGTGGCAGCTTACAAGCAAAGGGTCTCGAGGTATTATAACAGCAAGGTGAAGCATCGCAGCTTTCAAGTCGGGGACCTTGTCCTTAAGGCAGTGAACCAGTCTACCCGAGTTCCAAGCCATGGGAAGTTGGGAGCAAATTGGGAAGGACCGTATATCGTGACTCGGGTCAACCGACCCGGCACCTACTGGCTGCAGAACATGGACGGGTACGATCTCAGTCATCCCTGGAACGTGCAACACCTCCGCAAGTATTATCAGTAGCATTTGGCTAGGGAATTCTAGTACCGTATAATAAGTTCTTTTCATGTAGCCCTGATCGGGCAACTATTGCAGATTGGCTTTTTCTAAATAAAATGAATAAAGTTTGTTTCGAGCATTTACACCGTGCAAAGCAAAAAGACCTCGGGCCTAACCCCGAGGCACTCAAAAAAGACCTCGGGCCTAACCTCGAGGCACCAAAAAGACCTCGGGCTCCGAACCCAGGCGCTAAAGGACCCTGCAACCACCCATGTTCCAGGTCGGTTTCCTATGGTCGCCCCTCTGTATGCCCCCGCCTTCGCAAGAAAGTCGGGGACAAAAGGGTACCAGACCTACAAAACAGGAAATTAACTAAGTTTTGCCTAGGTCTAGCCGACGACGGGGCCAAGCCCCTAGGTGGCCGACGATGGCAAGCTTCAAAGGACCCTACAACCACCCATGTTCCAGGTCGGTTTCCTATGGTCGCCCCTCTGCATGCCCCCGCCTTCGCAAGAAAGTCGGGGACAAAAGGGTACCAGACCTACAAAACAGGAAATTAATTAAGTTTTGCCTAGGCCCAGCTGACGACGGGGCCAAGCCCCTAGGTGGCCGACGATGGCACGATTCAAAGCTCCTGCAACCACCCATGTTCCAGGTCGGTTCCCTACGGCTATTTACTCCCGCACTCCCATACTCCCGCCTTAGCAAAATGCTTGGGGGGGCAGGGGATAAAAGGAATTAAGGCTAAAATAGGGAATTGTATCGTTCGACTAGGTGTTCTGTAGGTTACGGTCCTAAAGCATTTTCTAAGGCAGATGTTAGGTTGGCCAAAGCCATACGGATACTAGCAAAAGTTAAAGCACAGTACAACAAAATTAATGGAAGGATGACCTCAGGGGCCTTTTCATTAATTAAAACAGATGTACAAAGCCTGGGGGGGCAGTTGTAGTGGCCTACCCGAAAAAAAAAAAAAAAAAAAAAAAAAAAAAAAACTAAAAGCAATGAAATAAAAACAACAAGAAGGAACCGGGGAGTCAGTCTTCCACATTGACCACATCCCCGGTCTCCCCGGTCTGCTCCCCTGGGCACTGCAAGTCCTTCGTCCCCCACATCCCCGCCCGGGGCGAGTTCTGTGGCTTCAGCAATGGCCTCGGGGTCTTCACCAACCGCAGGAGCGTCACTGGCAATGGGATCTTCACCGATATCCCAGTAATCCGAGTCAATCCCCTCGTAGGCCGAAAGGACCCATTCGGGGTGATCCCGGGCTACCCGCCGCTTCAGATCGTCATAGCCCTGGAAGAAGCCGTCATCAAAAGCGCCCTCCAAGGCCCCTGTAGCTGGTGTCTCGGCCGCCGCCTTTGCCTGCGCTTCACCTGCCGCAGTAAGGGCCCTGGAAACTTCCAGTTCGGCCAAAGCCGCTGCTAGGCCCGCTTGAGCCGCACCCAAACTCAAGGCCAATGACTTCGTCTTACTCGTCTCGACGGCCAAGGCGGCTTTCGCTACTTGCAGCTCTTTCCGCTCCTTTGAAAGGGCGGCCTCAGCAGCGCTGACTTTCCCGGTCAGAGAGGACAGGACGGACTCAGATCCCGCAGCCATACAGCCAACCTATGGCAAGAGGATGAAAATCAGTTAAGCAGGCAAAAAGGGGAGCGAGCCAATGTTTGAAGAAGGACAGAACACTTACCAGATGGGATATACTATATAGCCACCCTGGAAAGCCTTGGGGTGATAGCCCGGCGTATGCTTCCACCTGGCTTGGGACAAGGACAGATCTCAGCCTTTCCCGGACCTCATCAGGCCCGCCCAGGGGCAGACCTGACGGAATATCGGCCCTGGGCGCGAGCTCGTCAATAGCCGGCCTATGGGGAGCCGACGTCCCCACAGGGTCGGGACGGTTAGTTGTCCCGTGGCGAATACGCCTGAGCGGGCGCTCGCCAGCCAGGGCCTCGGCGGCTGGCCTCTTTCCTTGGGCGATTGCCGCTCGAGCGGCAGTAGCGGCGGCGGCGGCAGCTTGCCTCTCCCGCAGCTGGTCCAAATTGCGCTAAGGGGCCATTTCTGCAGAAACCAAGGTCGGACAATCAGAAGTGCAAGGAAAAAATGCAAAGTTAACGCATAATGTAGCCAGGATACTCACCAGGAATGATGGGCAAAAAACTGGGGGCTGGAACGGGTTCCTCAAGGGAATAGGTCTCAACAAAGTCCCTTGTTCGGGATAATACGTTCCAAACACTGGTGGGCAACTCTGCTAGGTTCTAGATCCTGGCCTGGCACAGTTCAAAGATTTCGAGAGGTTCTGTCGAGCCAGCTGTGCACAGAGAAATGAAGTCAGTTAGCAAGCCATTGCGTTCCTAAAAATCGAAAGAACGGACGAACACGGAAGGGTGGTCTTACCCCTCAACTCCCCAGCCCAGGATGTCCTCAGCTGGGTCCCTGGGGCCATGTCACAAAGGCGAAGGGTGGACACTTGGAAGAACTTGCCCTTCCACCCCTTGTTATTGCTAGGGCATTTGTCGATAATTTTCCTGCCCGGACGGGTGGAAAAGGAGAAAAACCCCACTTCCCGGTGCACAGGGAATGGTCGGTGGGCCCAAAGAAACTCATGGAGGGTAAGCTCGTACCCAAACTCCTGAGGCCACAACGATATACACCCCATTAGAAATCTCCATCCGTTGGGGGCTAATTGCCCGGGAGCGATATTAAGATAGATCAGGATGTCCCGGGCGACGCGGTGGAGAGGTAGTTGGAGGCCCGCCATCATGGCATCCTCAAACAAGGTGACAAACCCAGGCTGATAAAGGTGCGCGCCGCCGGGGTTTACGGCTAGGGCGCAACCGTTAGGAAGAGAGTACCTCTCTCTGATCCGGAGAAGGTCTTGGGAACGCAACGAAGAAAGGGTGGACTCACAGGCAAAAACTATACGATCTGTTCCCCTGGGCAACTCATCGCCCGAACCCCTTGAGACGGAGGCAACAGGGGCCTCCTGAGTGGACTCGCTGTCCCCGTTTTGACGATCGGTCAGGGACTCAGAAAGCCGGTCCTGACTGGCATCGGGGGATCCTGACTAATACTGTTCGCTCTCCAATCTCGACGCAGAGTTGAAGCCGGAGTGTTCCATCTCTGGCACTCCGGCGGAAAGGGGCGGACACAAACTACGACCTGCGTATGGATCGGGAACCCCAAGCCTGATATACAAGGGGGCAGAGTTACTAACCTGAATGGTAATGAGTAGGCACTCCTCAACACCAAGTAACACTCTCCCAAGACAGCACAAGGAACACCCGCTCGGATCAGATGTGTTAAAGTTCTACCCGACTCAAAGAACGCACAAAATCTAAGGAGAAAGAAATCCCACTCCCGTTCGAACCTCACCAGATTTGTTCTCTCCAGCTTCACTCCGATGTAAAAGAGGGACAGGGGGAAGAAGAAAGAAAGCAGAGGGTAGAAGATAAGGGATGCAAGAAATGGGGCAACTACTCTGTATATAAAGACCCTGAATGGCCAAGATCAGAGCGGATCCAGCAGTCCAGGCGAGTTCACGCCCAAACTGTCGCTTCGGTCACATGAAGAGTTGCCTCAAAAGGCGCGCGCATTAATTGCGTGACGCGACGGTTTAGTTGGCCCGCGATTGGTTCGGTTACGATCACATTACCATTGTCAAGTTCTAACTTGACTAGCGATTGGTTGGGACAGAGCAGCGATGATCCGAGCCCGGGTTGCCGCAACTCGGGCACAGTCACATTCATGCACCGGCCGGGTATTAGCTGCCCGGCGCAGCGCAGCGTCAGTAAACAGTTAAAGAAGCATAATGAGAGAAAGAGGGGGCCTCGAGGACCAATTTATTGCTATGGAATGTGAACTGTACAGAGCCCAGGGGCATTTATAATAGCCTTCCCGGTTTTAAAAAAAAAAAGAAAAGAAGAGAAAAAGGAAAAAATCTATATGTATCAAGGACTTCAAGTCCCTCTGTCCTTCAGAGCCTTGACCTCCTCCTTCAGAGCCTTGACCTCCTCCTCCAGGGCCGTCACCTTCGCCACCAGCCCCTCTACGGTGAGCTCCAGGGCATGAAAGTCCACCCCTCGTAAGGCGGAGTCCATCTGCAGCTCGTCGCCCATCTTTTCCACCTCCTGGAGACGGCCCTCCAGGTTAGCGAGGGAAAGGCCGGTCCAAGAGCTGGGCACGACCGGGGGGTCCACCCGATTTTTCTTTGGCGGAGGTGGAGACCCCTCACCAACTTCTTTTTCATTTCCCTTCATGGACGGTCCAGGTGGCGGGCTTGCGTCCCCGGACGAAGAGGAGTCACTGCTGGTGGGAAGACAAATTGGCCCTTCGGGTGCACCAGCCCTATTTGTGACGCGCGGGCCGGTAGCCATGGAACGGGTATAGCGGCGCGACCCAGAAGCCGCAGAGGCAGGAGCAGCGGAGGAGGGTCCGGCGCCCGCACCGTCCGCGGGTCCCCCGATCAAAGCAGAGAACGACAGGCCGGCCTCGATGGCTCGGTCAATCGCCTCCGTTTCCTCAGCAGTGGGGGCGACGCTGCGGAGGGCGGCAAAAGTTTGTTTGCAGAGGTTGGGATCAAAAGTTGTCGGAGGACAGATAATGGCATCCTCCAGCCAGTTGTCGGCGACCAATACCCAAGGATACCGCCGCCAGTTCTTGTTCGGGAAGTCCAAACCTTGGACAAGGTCCCTCCCCTCGGTCCTGGGGCGGAAGTAAGGACCCCCATGGTCGATGCCCAGGATGTAGCACCTGACGACGTCGACGGGACGAAGGAGCAACATAAGCCGCTCGTTCATCGCTGATATCCCCCAAAGGAGGCGGGCGACATTCGGGCGGCACTCGGAGAGTGGAATGCATAACCCTTGAAGCAGATCGCAGAAGGAGACCGAAAGGGGGAAGCGTAATCCCACAATAAGCAGCAAGTAGCTGCTGATGAGGACGAAGGGGAAGGCTACTTCCTCCCCCTCAATATACGGGCGGACCACAACGTCGTCTGGAATTTGGCAGTCCTCTCGGAAGGCCCTGAGCCCTTCATCAGAGGACAGATCAATATGAGAAGCCATTCGATAGGAATGAAAGCTTGAAGAACAAGAATAGCGGAGAAGAAGGAACTCGAAGTACTTTGCTCGGGCGATTTAATTGACGATTTGTAGTGAGAAGCTGGTTGAACAGGTGCTCCTTATATAAGTATCGCGAACGGTTAGGATCAAATTTGATCGGATGGCTGACATGCTCTCCCGCCGAAACTGTCGTTTCGAGCACGTGGGGCGTCGTCTCAAAAAGCGTGATCATTGAATGCACGACGTGATGGTTCGGTTGCCACCTGGACGACTCGGTTACTTCTAAACTGACAGCTTTGGATCCGAACTAGACCAACAACTAGTGGACACGTGGCGCTGAGGTTCCGGTCCTACCGGGCCACCGCTCGATCGATATGCCGATGAGTCATTACAAACCGGCCAGGCTTCGATTGGGGTCCAGTCCTTTCCCGGTCGGTATCTGGAAGACATTCTTAATTTCCAAATTTCATATGGCAGGGCGTCATCTCAACTTTGAAAATGGGGGGCAGCTGGTACGTCCAGAAATATTCCGTAACTGTCCCACCGCCACGTGGTCAGCGGATAGCCCGGTTAGTCCGGAGTGGGAGCATGGAGCCCACTCCCGAGGTGTTTGGCTATAACCGTCCGGGATACTCGGCAGCTCGGGAACGAGGCGCGGTGATTCCCTAGCAGGCGCGGAGTATATGGCATCTCTCATAGTTGCCCTATACGGCCGTGGCTCTATCAAGAAAGAATCAGTAGTTGCCTAAACCACTTAGGAAACTCTCCTAACATTGTACCAATCTATTGCGATTAGATTAGGCTTCCTAATCTAATAAACTTACCATGTAAGGGTGGACTCTTGCATCTATAAAAGAGCCCACCTATCCTCCTTAGGGGGATCCGAAAATCTGCTTCTCTAAGCATATACTTACTTGCTAGAGAACTCACCACCTACACGCATACACCGGCCGGTATTACTGGTAGTGTCGCCCATCTTTGTCGGCTCACCAGGCCCGCCGGTGATCTGCTAGTGAGAATCGCTTAGACGCACACGTGGACGTAGGTCATCTCATTAACGGGGCCGAACCACACGCAAACTTTTCTTTGCTGTCTTCTTGCATAAATCTTGCTTACCAATTTTTGGCATCATCAGCCAAGTATGAGCCAAACTTTTAATTTTCAGTTATCAATGAAAATGACTGATTCTGCTTACTTGATTGCGCTTAATAATTGTAATAATTGTGGAAAAGGAAATGAACCTGCATGCAAAATCATTGAAGAAACCTTGGCAATTGACTTAGGAAATAAAGAAGATTCTCAAAGTGATTCTTTCCATATTTCACTCAATAAAGATAAAAGCATAAACTCGATCTCATTGCTAAAAGAATATAAGGATGTTTCGCATGGTCCTATAATCATATGCCAAGAATAAATTCAGAGCTTATCAAACATCACCCTTTATACCAAGCCTAAAAGGCGAGCTCACAGTATATAGCCATAAACTTGGTCCTTGATGGTAGCCAGATGTTTTAAAAGAATTTCTTCTTCTTCATAAAAATAAAAATTAAAAAAAAAAAAGCTCGCTAGGATGAAAACCCGAAAGGGCGCCTAGGCAAAAGTTAGAGCAAAAATAAGATGTGTGTTGATTTCAAAATCTGAATCTTAGCCAGTCAAAATCATGAATAAGAGATTATGAGGCAGGGAAAAGAAAGAAAAAGGAAAAGAAAGAAAAAAAAATGAGATTGAAAATTCTTGAGCACTTCAAAGTACATCATGAGTATTAAAAAAAAATGCATCTCAAGGTTTCGTGTTCAAAAATTAGAAATAAAAAAAAAAATAGAATAAAATAAAAAGAGATTTGAAAGCATTTTTTTTGTGAAAAAACTCAATGTAGCCAAGTAAGCATAAAACAATGCAGAAATATCTTTGAGAAAAAAAAAAGATATGGAGAGCTGATGATAGAGTATGATTAAAAGTGCAATGTGCTATGAGGATTATAAAGATTAACTGGCTAGTGAAAACGAAAAAGAATCAACCGTCATTTAAAAAAAAAAGAAGAAGTTCATCATGCTATACAAGGGTTACCACAAGTGACACACACTCACTGGACCCAAATGGCAACATGGCTCGAAAAGCCCACAAATTCTTAAAGCCTTATTCTTTCAAGACCTCCAGAGTTGATGAACTACATTTTGACTTGATTCCCATTCGGGGATACGTAGGCAGCCTGCAAGGTTCGGTCACAATCACTCCTTATTCTTCTTTTAAGCCTTGACTGAACTACTATAGGACCTGATGCCCATTCAGGGATAAGTAGGCGGGTTTTCCAAGGCCCTCGGTCCAAAGAAGAAACCCAACCTATTCATGAAATTATCTTGAAAACTAGGGGCAAACTATTATTTTCCCAGAGGTCACGTCACCTCCCTCAAACCAGGGGCAAACTTCGTTTGCTTAACATTCCCAAGTCCCCTATCAAACTAGGGGCAAACTGTCGTTTGCCAAATAAGATATCTTTGGGTTTACTAACTTTCCAAATACGGATCAAGTGTGGACATCCTGAAAATTCTTGAGGATAAGAGCTGACAGTTTTCATGCATAAATCTTAAATTGATTTAAGATGAAAAGAAACATGAAAATAAGAGTTTTTCATTATCATAAAGTCAATCGTAAAGGAAGATGCAATAAAAGAATACCATGGGATGATAATTTTCTAAAACGAATCAGAAAAGTGCAAAGAAAAAAAAGCAGAATTAGTCACGAAATATGAGTGTCTCTACTCAGTTTGAGTCTACCTTCTTGAAGTTCGAAAGATACATTCCTTAGAGGGATCAACAAGAACTGGAAATTTCGAAAGAAGGGTAATAGCATGGAGGTCAGGAAGTCAGATCCTACTCCGCCAAGAAAATTGAATAGAGATCAAAAGAACAAAATTAGGTAAATATCCTCAGTAGATCAAGCTCTAAACTATACAAGATAATCATCGGATGTATCGGAAAGCCTTTGAACTTGTCCATAGTCAAAAGGAGAATCCATGAGTAGAAAAGTGGGGTTGTCTGGCTCGTACTTCTTCTTCTTCTTACTCGAATCACTTAAACTGTTATCCATAGGAAGCAGTCTATCAACAAAAAAAAAACTGGAATAAGAAGCACAGGAACATCTCTTCAGATTGAATAGCCCTAAGGCAAATCTTTTAGGACTGACCAGCTTCGATCAAAATTATCGGTCTTGGTTTGAGTTATCAATCGCAGTCTATAAGTCACCGATCAAATCCTCGGTCTTGGTATAAGTCATCTATCGCAGCCTATAAGTCACCGATCAAATCCTCAGTCTTGGTATAAGTCGTCTATCGCAGCCTATAACTCACTGATCAAATTCTCGGTCCTGGTATAAGTCATCTATTGCAGCCTATAAGTCACTGATCAATTCCTCGGTCTTGGTATAAGTCGTCTATCGTAGCCTATAAGTCACCTATCAAATCCTCGATCTTGGTACAAGTCATCTATCGCAGCCTATAAGTCACTGATCAAATCCTCGGTCTTGGCAGAAGTCGTCTATCACAACCTATAAGTCACCAATCAAATTCTCGGTCTTGGTATAAGTCGTCTATCGCAGCCTATAAGTCACCGATCAAATTCTCGGTCTTGGTTTAAGTCATCTATCGCATCCTATAAGTCACCGATCAAATCCTCGGTCTTGGTATAAGTCGTCTATCGTAGCCTATAAGTCACCGATCAAATACTCGGTCTTGGTATAAGTCGTCTATCGTAGCTTATAAGTCACCGATCAAATCCTTAGTCTTGGTATAAGTCGTCTATCGCAGCCTATAGTCACCGATCAAATCCTCAGTCTTGGTACAAGTCGTCTACCACAGCCTATAAGTCACTGATCAAATCCTCAGTCTTGGTATAAGTCATCTATCGCAGCCTATATGTTACCAATCAAATTCTCAGTTTCGGCATAAGATGTCGATCGCAACCTATATAAATTTGGGATCACTGAATCCAAAGCAATTCTGGATTTTCTACAAACCTTGACAAGACACCAGAGTATAAGATGCAAAGCGCATCTCAATTTAATCATTTTCATTGTATAAAATAAGGAAAATGCATCAGTATCAATCATGGCCTTCCCGGAACAAGATGACATCATAATAGAAAATTTATGACATAAAATGCATTCTTGTCACTAGAGGAGAGCAGTATGATTTTGAATCATTGCGCTTAGGAGCAAGAGATTGCTTGAGCATGTGCATCATGATAGGATAGTTGCATTCATTCGCATGACTAATTGTGCTCATTGGTCCCTTGCCCGAACTACGTCCTAGTCTGATTCTCGTTGGGATACGTAGGCAGCTCACCGTTGAGCACGACCAACATCGACCGTCTCTGCAAATGTTTTTGCAATGCATTTAGTTTTTACCTAAGTTCAATAGCCCGGTCAAAGGCTTGTCTTCACACAGGCTTTGACATTTACTTGTGATACGCGTTGCTTCACAAGCTCTGTCGACGAGGGGCAAACTGTAGACACCCCAATTTTGACCGTACTATAAAACTTTGGGGGATTTACCTCTAGAGATCAATGATGAATATGTCTCGTCAAAATCAAGACTCTTACAAGCAATCTAATTCTCTTCCAGGAAGAATCTCGGTCCAAAATCGCCCTTTTTCAGCCTAAAAGACCAAAATTCTCATTTACCCGTCACCTTGTAGACCATGAGTTTTGAATACGTATAGGAACACGGTAATGTTCTTGGAGCATCTTAAAATCATTTTCAAAAGGAGAGAAATTCAGCATGAACCCCGAAAAAAAAGTCAACAGTCGACCCAGTGAAAAGTCAACCGGTCAAAAGGGGGTCAATCGTAAAATTTTTGAATTTTAAGATGAAAAGTCCCGATAACTGTTCATTGGGTCTCCCTTATGCTAGAAATGATTTTAAAGAATTTTTAAATGAAAGGAACATTGAGAAATTGAAAGATCTTTAAGAAGAATTGTGCAGGAAATTGGAAATTTTGCCTTCAGAGAGAGAGAGTTGACTTTTTTTTCTTAAGGATTTTGATTTTTTAGATATTTTTATTGAATCTAAATGGGGGGTATTTTCTTAATTATATTTAATGTCTTAACAATGACATGAAATGAAATTAAGGTGCTAAATTGCTGTGAATAGTGCTATATTGCTGTGCAGCGGCAGTCAGAGTGCCCGAACGGCAGTCAGTGAATGCCGTTGAGTGCTAGAACGGCAGTCAGTGACTGCCGATGCGGCACTCACTGAGTGCCGTTTGGCAGTCAGCGAGTGCCGCGCCGCACTCAGCGAGTGCCGTTTCATCTTCATTGAGTGCCGGCATGGGCTAATTTGCATTTTTAAGTCAAAATTCTTTTTCAATCTTTGATCAAATGAATGCACTAAACGATGCCATTTTTTGTCTACGTGTTTACTACTCCTAGGTCATGTAAACCATGGTTCCACCATCCCTAATTGACCTATCTACTCTTATCTTAGCCCCCTAAGATAATGAAAGTCTATAAAAACCCCATTTTCTCTCATTTTTAGAGGTTGGAGACTTGAATCCTGAGAGGGAGACTTGAATCTAGGGAGAAAGACTTGAATCTTAAAGGGAGAAGCTGAATTTTGAAGATGGAGTTTGTTTTTAGAGAAATATAGAGAGAGAAACTCAAAAACCCCATAGAAATCTTACCCAATTCATCCAAATTCCTCAAATCTCTATTGAAGAACCTTGAAGCTTCAAGGAAGAAAAATAAGAGCATTGCTTGTAAGGCTTGGATCTCTCCAAATCAATCAAATCCTGAGAAGATCTAGAGGTTAAATCCTTATTCCTATACTTATTTACATAATTCAATCACAAATTCATAGATCTAGGGCTTTTACACATTTTCAAAACCTCTCTTCTTACCTCATTTCATCACACACCACATAGAATTTGTGATTGAATTTGCATATGGTATTTCATTAGTTTGGATCAAAACAAGTCTTGGGTTTAAAATAAAACTAGTTTGTAAAAGAGTTTTTACTTGGACTTTGTCAAATTAATCTTGATTTTACTTCATCTTTGTCAATATTTCTTTTAGAAATCTATGAGGTCTCCAATATCTCATGAGATTTCTTTAAGATTGATCTCTTAGTCTCCTATAATCCTATGATTTATATGGGGATTAGGTTGATCATAGTTGTACCCATACATGTTTGATGGATTCAAAGTCTTAATTCATGACTTGGAGCCTTCAACTTGAGAATCCCATAGAACTCTCTCTATGTTCTTTGAAGGTTCATGTGGGTTTGGTTTTGCTTAAGTCTCCAAGGACCATTAATTTGGGAGGAGAACTTAGTTAAATGAATACATATTCCTCAAGGATCATATGTTTGAAAGAGGAGTTAGATGTAAGTTTTCATAGTTTGGTTGTTGAAATCTAGGGAACTTGAATGTTCAAGAGTCCATAAGATTGAATAAAACCTTAGGATTCTCTTGCTAGATCTTCAAATATGAGATCTATGATGGAGATCCATTAAGGCTAAATCTATGGATCTCTTTATATTTCATCACTTATTGATGTTGTCAGAATCAAGATATAAAAAGTATGCTTTTATTTATGCTTTACTTTTCTAAAGATTTGTAGTGTGAAAGTAAAGGTCGAACCCACAGAGATTGATTACTACAGCTTTTAATTTTAAAACCTAAGTCTAATTAATTAGGAAAAACGGATTTGATTTGGTTTGAATTAAACTAAATAACAATAAAAATAAATCTAAACTATGAAAGCAATTAAAGTTGTTTTAAATAATATTTAAGGGAACCTAGGATTGCAAATCCACCACTAGCTTCATAATAGGAATATCTATGAATTACTTTAGCTTATTACATTGGATGAATATGGGGAATTGTAGCTACAAGCCCAATTCCTCCGACAAGAAGATAATCATGGTTCAAGCACCAACATAATCCATCTTCGGTTAGCACGGATTATCCCACACTAAACTAAGGTTGTGATCTAATCCGTCTAATCTAGGCATGGACTATTCGGATACTTGATGGCACGAATCAATAAAGCACCATCACATGTAAACAACCTAAACAAGCACAGCAAGAATAGATCGTTGAGCACATCACAGTCAAAATAGATCTAAGACAAGAATAAATTCCGAAAGCAATGATTTAATCAATAGAAGTACGATTTATTTATAAAAATCCTCGGAACATGTGACTGTCATCCATACATAATAAAACTAAAATAAAAACATAAATAAAACCCTATTACTTGGCTAGGGTTTCATTGAAACCCTAGATCTAGATTTAGTTGGCCATAGAATTGATGAATAGCAAGAGGTTGATGGAGGAGGCCATGGGAATCCTTGGTCTTCTTCTTCTTCTCCTTGCTTTCCTCCCTTCAATGGCTGAAATTATTGTATAATATGGCTGTATATTGATGTGTATAATAGTGTGTAATGATTTGTATATATAAATTTGATTTAGAATAGGATTTATATAGAGTTTGGAAGGATTTAGGAAGCTTTCCTAAGTCAAATCGCGCTAAAACATCTATTTTTACGTTTCTGGACGTATTCAGCCAATTCGGATCGCACAGGGCTCTTCAGGGCTTCAAAATACGCAACTTTGACTTTTTCAAAGGGTCGCTCGCGCGGGTCGCGCGCGTGCGGGTCGCTCCAGTGACCTGGGCAATTTCCAGAATTTTCTCAGATTTTTCGCTGCTCTGCACCACTTTCGTAGAATTGCGATAACTTTTGACTCAAACCTCGTATTGACTCACCGTTTGCGGCCACGCGTCCGTAACTCGAAAATCTACATTTTATATCTCTGGAGAAATTTCTCAAATCTGAAGTATTACTTGTCAAAAATGCAATTTTCCGAGGCTGCTACTGCATTCATCCTTCTCCAGAATCATCTTTTAAGCCCAGAATGACTTCCAAAGCCACTAATCATTGGATTTTTGTGCATTTTCATATTAAAGCTCCAAAACCTATAAAATATAGAATACTTATTACAAATCACTTAATAACTACATGAAATGGGCTAACAAAGCGTATTTTTAGGACTATAAACGGCAACTATTTGTCGCCGATCACACCCCCAAACCTACTCTTTGCTAGTCCTCGAGCAAAAAGAACAGAAAAATAAAACTACTACTATTACAAATACTACTCCATTTTCGCATGGATTACGATTGCATTTAGCATATGCAACAAGCCTTTTAAACCCCTAGGTGTCCCTAGTAGGACGAGTAAAGTCTCGTGAGGGTTCTCATCAACAAGTCACCCACAACCATCTTTATTAACTTGTAAATTTAAAAAGTTTTATTCAAACTAAAAAAACAAAGCAATCAATACTCCTTATCATAGAACGATGATTCAAAATAGAATAATGAACAAGAAGAAAACGGAATCAAACGTTCACCTACGTCCTGAAAAACAATCCCAAGTACGTGAATCGTATAAATCAATAGAATTTCTCATAAAATTGCACGTGTGTGATATGGTAGTCAAATGAACACGCGCATGTCATGAACTTGGAATATAACTCGGATAACCATCCAACTATGCTTCGACGACGAATCTCACAATGTCAATTACACTCTAAAATGAAACACTCAGAAACATGTGTAATTTCTCTAGTATACGTGAGCAAAGGAGTTATGTTTTCAAGACGAATAACGCTCACATACGACACGAAAAAGACGTATAACACGAAAGAACAATAGTCTCATGGATAAGATGCCAACAATCAAGAAAAAATAATCATTACCATGTTTTAATCCCCCTCCCATCGTTTACATATCAAAACCATGTTTTCTAGGATCAATTAGGACTTTTCAAAGATTGTAACGTGGCTCAGGTAATGAAAGAGGATAGAAAGGGTTAATTGGGTAGGTTTACGAATGGCATTGTAAGGCATGTTCGATCTCTTTCATTCTTTTTCTATAAACTTTTCATCTTTTCTTTCTCTTCATTCCTTTTCATTCACTTTTCTTCTTTTCTTTCATTTTTTTTTTCAACCTTCTCTTCTTTATTTTGTTTCTTTTCCTTTTTCTTTTCTCGCTTCTCAAATGACTATGCATTGAATACCAAGCAACTACCCCAATAACATCTTATTTTATTCTTCTTCATCAACACATCGCCTTAATACTACTAAAAGTTGATCACTCTTCTAGTGGTATACTCCAAGTCGATCAAGTTGGAGCTTTTAAAGAGGATAATGGTGAACAAAGAAAAAGAGGCATTTTAACGGCTCAAGGGGCGAACTAAGGAAATTTTTTTCATTTATCGGTCGGTGGCAAATAAAGAGGGCCTACCATCATTTCCTATGGTCATATGGTTCTTCAACGTTTACGATAGAAGATTATTTAGTATGGTAACAAAGATTTTACTTGACTATCAACCAAAGCAAGAATAATGAGACTAAACAACAAGTAGATGCGCTAGTTCAATGAAATTCGACAAACACAATGTATTTATAACCCTCTAAAAAGAAAAGATAGGCTCAAAATCTCACAGGGTCTAGTCTCCACCATGTGTTATCTAGAAATCCGAATCATATTATAGTTCACAACCAACATGTATTCCAATGACTACGTGCAGTGCATAGGTTAGTGTGCAAATTTATGATATAAAACTACGATTCAAACGATACATAACCTAAAACATTTCAACATGACTTCAGTAAATATTTAACCACATATTCTCATGTTTGCCATTCTATAACAATCATAATTACATAACAAGAAGTATCAAATTGAGGTTGCAAAAACGTTAGTACTATCGTTTATTTAAACACACTTTTTGAAAAATTTTAAAATTTTGCATAAACTAATGTGCATGTGTGATTGCATACCCCCAAACCTAAACCTATCATTGTCCCCAATGAAACAATAAAATAAAAGAAATGAGAGTACGTAAGAAAGGAACGATAATACCTCGATCTCGGCAATGACAACAGGTGAACACAAAGGAATATGTGAATAAATTTCAATGTTACCTGTGACTACTAGATAAACGAAAAGAACTAACAAAAGAATATTAAAGGATAAGTAACCCGAAATATAAAATACAACTCGATAAACTAATCTAAACTAAACTAATAACCGGAATAAAACGAAAAAGTATAGATGTAATAAGGAAAACAATAACTAACTCGATCTAAAATGGCTTAAGAAACAAAAGCAGAAACGAAAACATTATCCGCACAAGTATGGGGGAAAGATATAAAAAACACAAGAAAAATTCAGGAATTTGGGAAATCGCGCGAGCGGCCGTCGCGCGCGCGAATCCCAAAATTTTTATTTATTTATTTATTTTTTATTTATTTATTTTTTTTTTTGAAAGCTTTCTCGCGCGAGCGAGGTACCTCGCGCCCGCGAAATGAGGCGCGAGGAGATCCTGAGGTCTCATAATAAAGAAAACAAAGAAAAAACACTAAGGGGCAAACTCGCGCCAGCGGGCCGCGCGAGCGACGTCTCGCGCGAGAGGGTTGCGCGCGCGAGAAGGGTAATTTTCACTTTTAGGCTAAAATTATGTATATATTATTAAACTAAATTAATTCCAACCCCCAAACCTATCCAGAATACTCACAAACTGACCAAAATGACTCAAAAACATCCAAAAATAAGAAAAACGAATGAAATAAAGCTTGGGTTGCCTCCCAAGAAGCGCTAACTTTTACGTCTTCAGCTAGACCGTTCTAGCTCAAGACTTACGGAGGTTGAAAATCAGACTTCGTACCCCTAAGAATGTCAGGCAGAGCTCGATGGTAAGCAGAAATTACGTCGCTTTGAATTAATTCAATCGACGGTTTATCAGTATTTTCAAATCGATTTCTTACCTTTCGAGTAGATTCAACATTAGGGTCCGAAGTATTAGGATTCATCCACTCATCATCCTCTATGGTATTCCCCGCACTTATATTTATTACGTTCTTAGGCTCAATATTCCGTTTAACCTCACTACCCTCCACACATAGGTAATCGTCATCTTTAGGAGGTTGATCAATAGCATTAAAAACATTTAATTTTAATTTTATATTCCCAAATGACACTTTCATTACCCCCGTCCGACAGTTAACACGTGCGTTAGCAGTTGCTAAGAATGGACGGCCTAAGATGACAGGAGTATGTTTCCTAGCATCTAGCACCGGTTCGGTGTCAAGGACAATAAAATCTACAGGATAGAAACATTGATCAACTTTTACTAGCACGTCTTCGACGATTCCTCTAGGTATTTTGACAGAACGATCCGCTAATTGAATAGTAGCGGCCGTGGGCTTAAGTTCACCTAGACCTAGTTGTTTATAGACATGATAGGGTAAGAGATTAACACTAGCACCTAAGTCAAGGAGAGCCCGATGAATGATAGTGTCACCTATGACACATGAAATCGTAGGCGTACCGGGATCCTTATACTTCGGAGGAGCGTGTTGGAAAATTGAACTTACTTTTTCCGTGAGGAAGACCTTTTTAGGAGTATGACTCCGTATTTTGCGCTTTTGAGTACAAAGGTCTTTTAGACATTTAGCATAAGCGGGAATTTGTTTAATAGCGTCGAGGAAAGGAATATTAATTTTCACTTGTTTAAATACCTCGAGTATATCTTCCATTTTTGACCCTTTCTTAGTAAGATGTGACGGTCCCTCAACGTTTGGTGGATATGGCATTCTTGGAATATAGTTTGTTGGGGCCGGTCCTTTATCTTTTTGAATTCTACTCGTTCCCTCACCCTCCTTATTCAAATTTAAGTTAATTTTCCCATCTTTCTCACTCTCATTTGGAATCTCAACAACTTCTTCATCTCGAATAGTCGTCCTAGTCGAAACAGCGTTCACGCTCTCACTCGTACTACCCACTGCGTATTGCCCCTTAGGTTGCTGAGTAGGTTGACTCGTCGACTTACTCTCAGTTAAACGGTTTAATGTAGTAACTACTTGTCCCATTTGGGACTCTAGCTTTGCGATAGACTGAGTGTGAGAGTGCACTAACTGAATTACCGACCCAAAATTTTCAAGTGAGGCCAGCACCTTCTCCTCAAATGCATTATTGCGTGGAGGTGGAGGTGGTGGTTGGTATTGACCTTGTTGGTATTGGGGTCGGTACGTATTAGGAAAATTAGTCGACCTAGGATTATAATTATTTTGTTGGAATTGTTGCATAGAATTAACGTGTTGTTCAACAAATTCCGGATATTGAGATGCAGAAGGACATGCAAAGATATTATGTGACGGTTCGGAACATAATGCACATACTTCTGAAGAAGGTGGATTTGGCCTATTCCCCATCCTCATAAGTTGGTCAAGTTTTCTATTCAATTCTTGTATTTGCATTGACTGACTTGACTCAACTGTCACCTCTCGCTTAGGTTGAAGGTATCCCTCAGAACGGACAGACACCGCTTGGTGCATCGAATTCTCGCTCAAAGTTTCGAAAATTTTCCAGGCCTCGTCGGCGCTTTTGTGTAGGAAAGTTCCAGCACAAACGGCGTCGACGGTATTCCTAACAGAGGGTATAAGCCCCTCGTAGAAGACTTAAACCAATTGCCACTTGGGAACCTGATGGTGTGGGCATGAGCGTAACAATTCTTTAAATTTTTCCCAAGTGTCATAAAGAGTCTCCCCATCTTGCATCACAAAATTAGTTATATCTTTTCTTATCTTATTTGTACGCATAATAGGGAAAAACTTTTGTAAAAAGGCGGTGTGTAAGGCTTCCCATGTTTTTATTGTGTTTGGCTCAAGTGATTGAAGCCAATACTTCGCTTTGTCTCTTAAGGAGAATGGGAAGAGCCGCAATTTTAATTCATCATTATTTAGGTTTTGTATTTTCAAAGTAGAGCATATATCCTGAAAATCCCCTAAGTGTTGGTAAGGGTCTTCATTTAGACGGCCATGGAATGATGGAAGTAGCGAGATGGTAGACGACTTTATCTCAAAGTGAGATGCTGTCGCCTCCGGTAATTCGATACCAGCTTGTGGCGTGTACGTCGTAGGAATAAAATAGTTTATAAGTGGAGGAGGTGGCGGTATATTAAGATTATTCATATTAGCTCCGTTGTTATTTTGGTTGTTTTCGTTATTATTTCCAATGTCTGCCATTTTAATCGGTTCAATTTGAAAAGTTCGAGTTTTCCTTAACCGTTCACGA
This sequence comes from Hydrangea macrophylla, assembly GCA_033977485.1. Taxonomy (NCBI): domain Eukaryota; kingdom Viridiplantae; phylum Streptophyta; class Magnoliopsida; order Cornales; family Hydrangeaceae; genus Hydrangea; species Hydrangea macrophylla. Next base: position 110,287,406 of record CM066994.1, on the reverse strand, counting down.
GTACTCTGAATTTCGGCCTCAAACAACGACGACGGAATCGGAGTTGATTCGTCGTCTTGCAACCTAGCTCTAGAAGCTTGGGTTGTGGACTTACTAGTTCTTAAGGTACGTTCAAGTTCAAGATCGAAAGATTTTAAATCTGGTTTATTTGAACGTGTACCCAACATAAACTAAAATAAAGAAAAAGAAACTAAAAACAAAGACTGACTAAACAAAAGAAAAACAAATAGCAATCACGCAACTAAGATAACAAGCACTCAACTACTGTGATGCATGAATATTATCCTGTAATGAAATGATCGCGTCAAGCCCAGCGCCCCGGGTTTCCTAGCTAATGCAGTGCAATTAACCCTAAACTAATGCAAATAGTGCGTCACAGCGCCCTGACTTACAGTGGTTTAAAGCGAGTTTCACAAGAAGCAATTTACTTAATTTTTATTTATTTTATTTGCGTAAGCTCCTTTGATGTAATTAGCTGCTCCACTCGGAAACGTTGACTACAAAATAAAAGAAAAAGTTAGTAACTAAAAACAAAACGGAAAATAAGAAAAATAAAAACTAACCTAATATTTACAAATTAACTAAACTAAGATTATAAAACTAAAGGTAGTAATGCAATCCCCGGCAACGGCGCCAAAAATTGATGTTGTCAGAATCAAGATATAAAAAGTATGCTTTTATTTATGCTTTACTTTTCTAAAGATTTGTAGTGTGAAAGTAAAGGTCGAACCCACAGAGATTGATTACTACAACTTTTAATTTTAAAACCTAAGTCTAATTAATTAGGAAAAACGGATTTGATTTGGTTTGAATTAAACTAAATAACAATAAAAATAAATCTAAACTATGAAAGCAATTAAAGTTGTTTTAAATAATATTTAAGGGAACCTAGGATTGCAAATCCACCACTAGCTTCATAATAGGAATATCTATGAATTACTTTAGCTTATTACATTGGATGAATATGGGGAATTGTAGCTACAAGCCCAATTCCTCCGACAAGAAGATAATCATGGTTCAAGCACCAACATATTCCATCTTCGGTTAGCACGAATTATCCCACACTAAACTAGGGTTGTGACATAATTCGTCTAATCTAGGCATGGATTATTCGGATACTTGATAGCACAAATCAATAAAGCACCATCACATGTAAATAATCTAAACAAGCACAGCAAGAATAGATCATTGAGCACATCACAGTCAAAATAGATCTAAGACAAGAATAAACTTTGAAAGCAATGATTTAATCAATAGAAGTACGATTTATTTATAAAAATCCTCGGAACATGTGACTGTCATCCATACATAATAAAACTAAAATAAAAACATAAATAAAACCCTATTACTTGGCTAGGGTTTCATTGAAACCCTAGATCTAGATTTAGTTGGCCATAGAATTGATGAATAGCAAGAGGTTGATGGAGGAGGCCATGGGAATCCTTGGTCTTCTTCTTCTTCTCCTTGCTTTCCTCCCTTCAATGACTGAAATTATTGTATAATATGGCTGTATATTGATGTGTATAATAGTGTGTAATGATTTGTATATATAAATTTGATTTAGAATAGGATTTATATAGAGTTTGGAAGGATTTAGGAAGCTTTCCTAAGTCAAATCGCGCTAAAACATCTATTTTTACGTTTCTGGACGTATTCAGCCAATTCGGATCGCACAGGGCTCTTCAGGGCTTCAAAATACGCAACTTTAACTTTTTCAAAGGGTCGCTCGCGCGGGTCGCGCGAGCGGGTCGTTCCAGCGACCTAGGCAATTTCCAGAATTTTCTCAGATTTTTCGCTACTCTGCACCACTTTCGTAGAATTGCGATAACTTTTGACTCAGACCTCGTATTGACTCACCGTTTGCGGCCACGCGTCCGTAACTCGATGATCTATATTTTATATCTCTGAAGAAATTTCTCAAATCTGAAGTATTACTTGTCAAAAATGCAATTTTCCGAGGCTGCTACTGCATTCATCCTTCTCCGGAATCATCTTTTAAGCCCAGAATGACTTCCAAAGCCACTAATCATTGGATTTTTGTGCATTTTCATATTAAAGCTCCAAAACCTATAAAATATAGAATACTTATTACAAATCACTTAATAACTACATGAAATGGGCTAACAAAGCGTATTTTTAGGACTATAAACGGCAACTATTTGTCGCCGATCACTTATTCTAACAATCATAATCATACTTGATCCTAGTTCTCTCTAGAATCATGGATCAATTTTGTTTTAAAATGTGAACACTAATCTAACCATGGTGCAGTGAATCCTTAAACCCACTTTGTTCAAAGATTTTTCATTAAATCATGGACCATTGGAATGGGATGAGACCAGTTGGAGGATGTTCATAACTCACTTAAGCACCTCTGTGATTTTTGTGTTGAAGAAAATCCATGTTTGAAATGGTTTGGCATTATGTTTTCAAATCAAACTATTCTCTGTCCAAAGTTCCAGAACAGTAAGTCCATTTTGAAATTAATAAATCAGAACCTTAACCAAACTTTCTTGGCCTCCAATAATTTTTTCTAAGTAGTTCAATGTGTTAGGAAGATACTCTAAAAAGATCTAAGTGTTTCTCATTTGTTTACTATTTTTAGAAAATCACACTAACTCTCTGGACAGAGAGTTGAAAATTCCTGAGTGATGTCTAGTGTTTTCCTTATTCCCAGAGATCTAACCGTTCAATCTTCAATTTTTTGGGTTAGAAACTAGATTCACAGAGGTACATCATATCCAAGAATCACTAAGATCCAACCGTTGTAAGTATGATTTTTCTATTTTTGAAAGTTTGGTCTGCTCTCTATAATTCATTAAAAACTGTCACTATTTTTTACTAATCTTATTGATTTCAACTTAAATGGTTTCCGAAATGCCTTGGGACCCAAATCATGTTTTGAATAATGATAATTAAGTCTAAATCTAGAGGCTAAGTGGTCCAAGTTAGTGAATAATTCATAGCTTGTCCTTATACATATCCATGCATTCATCCATGTACATTGATACTTGTAATTAGGATTTAACTCTAGGTTGTTTTGTCCCCAATTGGACCTAGTTGTGAGTTCCTTATAATCATGTTGGGATTATATTACCTCTATATGGACATTGCATTGGCTCCTAGTTGAGACTTACAAATTTATAGAGGTGATGTGTGCTCAACTAATTAGAAGGAATCCATAAATAGGTCAATTCTTTCCATGCTTGATAGATTAAAGCTATGAATTTAGGATTGACTATTTGATGTCTTGTTTAAAATATGTGGACTAACACTTTTATTTTGTAGCGCTTTCAAGTTACAATTTCTCAACCCTTCTCTAGTTCATTCCATTCTTTGATTTTAATTGATTTTCGACTCCATGTACGACACCTTAGATTAGGTCTTGACCTATGTGTATATGTGATTAGAGACTTTTTCTTAGGGTTTTATTTGGTTGCATGCATCACACGTTTAATATTCGCGGCGGGATCCCGGGTAAGTTCTCTAGTTCCCTATTGCATACCATATTGCTTGCTAATTAAATTACATGGTTTTGGATGCTATTTTATCGTTAGCAATCTTGCACCCTTTTAGACATGCTTTTGTAATGTATATGTATATATGTATTGGTTGAGGGCATGCTAGATTAATAATTTGATTGAAAGGATGAAATGGGGTGTTTTAGTCTGCCGGGCTCCTTCCCCTTTCATTCCATAATCCTCGAACGCAGTTTATCTTTGGTTTCGCAAAAGATCGGTTTGCTTTTAAAATAGTTTCTTAATTTTCCTTTTAAAAATTAGTGGCGACTCTTTGTATTTGAATTTGAAAAAATTGTTTAAAGTTTTAAAAGTGGGCCTAAATGCCGGTATCCACAGGTCCTGGTGTTCTCCCTAGATAGTGTCCCGGGATGGATCCCAAGGAGCACACTTTAGGGAAAACTATGACTTCCTCACGCAATCCTAGAGACAAAGAGTCGCCATCTAATTTTTATCGAGAATTAGGAAACCCAAGTTTGACTTGCTCAAAATTGAATAAGGTTACTCTCCCTTCATTACCAAAAACTAGGTTCGGGGGTCTTGGTACGTGTCACGCCCCGACGTAGCATAAATATGGAAAGCGTTTAATTTCCTTTATGGACCCGTAGGTCGCGACAGTTTGAAGGATCGATTCCGTCCCAAAACGTCGAACAACATAAAACCATTAATCAGAGTAGGGCAACCTGGGCTTATAAAAATTTTCTAACTTATTACATCCTATAGTACGGGGTTTACTAAGGCACAGACCGCCTTGAAATAAAATAATAACTTACAGACTATTACAGTCATCCGTATTACAAAACCAAATCATATCTTAAAAACACATAAACATAAAACATATAAAAGTAAAATCTCTTCTCAGCAACTGATCTCAATTAGCATAGTCATACGGTTCATCCTGATTATTACCTGCAAAGCCTGGACACGAATGTCCAGGACGCATCAACGCCGTCAGCTTCAAGAAGCTGGTGAGTATTAAAAACATAGCTTTGAATGTAAAAACATACCCATTTACCTTTTTCCCATTTCCATTTAAATACCACAAGTTTATATTTATGATAAAGAGCTTGTTAGAAAAATAACCACAACAATAATTAAAAGATAAATTCACACATATGTGACCGTGTATGAGAACAATGCACCATCTCATCTAACCGACTCTTTTCTCTCGACAAAACCCAACAACCCTCTATCCTACTCCTGGTATCTTTGAAATACTAAGATAGCCACACTTTAGCAACGGGGCGCCAGGGAGTGTCCAGTTTGCCTCACACTTTGGTCCGGGGTACCAGGGAGTGTCCAATGCCTCACACTTTGAATACCCTAACCGCCATGCAAATACCGGGGCAACCCCCACACAGGTATCCAGACTCGAGTCATTCAGGGAGTGTCTATAGGCCACACTTTAGCACTTCCATGGGTGCCAGTGAGTGTCCAAGTTCGGCTTCACACACTTTAACGCTTCCATGGGCGTCAGGGAGTGTCCATTTTTGCCACCTTCGCATTTCAAAGACACCCTCATCCTCTTTTTCAACTCCAACCACAATCACATCCACAACCACAACCATAACCACAGCCACAATTACAACCACAACCACAACCACAACCACAACTCAAACTCATACTCTTTCCACACAATCATTACTCTTTTCCACACTATCATTACTCTTTTACACACTACCAACACTCACCATGCATGTACAACTGACTCCACATGAATGTCATCAAACTTTAAACATAAAGGAATTCACAGAATTAAAGAAATAATACGCGTACGGGGATTGAAAATTCGTAATTCATTGCCTTAATCATTTTAAACATAACTAATAGCATTCTAAAAACTGGTACTGAAATCCTCGTTTTCTGTCCAAACGGTACAGAATCTGAGAAAATTGCATTAGATGAAAAGTGTGCAGAATCGAGTTTTGCTTGGGACAACGCGGGCAGAACCTTAAATTTCATTCGTTTTCCTAACAAAAATCTGAAAACAAAATTCTGCTACTGTTAAAATTAAAAGAGAAAATATTAGATTGAATTTCTAATATACTTTTTCTGCTACTGTAATCCTCATTTTCTGCCCAAACCGTGCAAAATCTGAGAAAATTGCATTAGACGAAAAGTGTGCAGAATCGAGTTTTACTTGGGACAACGCGGGCAGAACCTTAAATTTCATTCGTTTTCCTAACAAAAATCTGAAAACAAAATTCTGCTACTGTTAAAATTAACTACCTAAATCAGTAAATAAGGAATGAGTTACATTTGGAGTGAGTTAGTAATACTCACCGTGATGTAGATTGAAGAAGTTGTTGAGAAAGAAATACAAGAATTAAGAATCTCCAATTTCAAGCTTGGCTATGGAGGATTGAGCTCTTCAAATTCTGAAATTATTATCTCTCTATGTGACTCTCTCAAGCTCTCTATGTTAGGAGTGTAGAATGTGTAGTGTGGTTGGGTGTATAAATACTCAAACTCCCACTTAGAAAACATTTGCCTAACATCCCACTCATTCTCCATTAATCTCCACTAATTACAAAGAAAGTGCAACAATGATGTGTAAATATACACTTGCAATTCATAATGCTCCATTGATAATTGAAAGGGTAGGTGGAGTTGGTGTGGGTCAAGGTGTGTTTGGAAATCAAGCTTATGGCATAAGGACAACACACATACTACAATATTTGCCAAACAAGACCTAAGGGAAAAGCATCAGCATTCATAATTGAGTATAAATAAATTAGTTCAATCATTTACTTCCAAAATTCTGTGGAAGTTTAACACTGCGCGGACAGTTTTAAACCTACACTGGTATTTTCGTGACACGGTGTTTATCACAAAAATACAGAGAATTCATTTTAACGTTAGAAATAGTTTTCTGATTTTATAAAAATACAGTTTGAGTTTAAAAGAAATAATTCCACCGTTTTGAAATACAGTTTTGAAATTTAACACAGATATTGCAAGTTTTTTTTTTTTTTTTTTATGAAAATTGCATTTTGACCCCAAAAGAAATTTCAATTATGAAATTAGTCAAGAATTAAACTTTTCACATAAGAATCGAAATTAACATATAAATAGACAATATATATTAAATTTTAAATATGATAATGCAAATGATAATGAAAATTTTAAATATAATCATGCAGGAAAATGCAGGTTATTACACCCTTCCCCCCTTAAACAGGATTTCGTCCCCGAAATCAAGACTAACTAGTCATGAAATAACTCCGGGTACTTCTTCCTCATATCAGCTTCAACTTCCCACGAGGCTTCATTCTCGTCATGGTGATTCCACTGAACCTTCACCAACGGGATATCCTTATTCCTCAGCTTCTTGATACTCTGATCCAGAATCTTCACAGGTCTCTCCTTGTAAGAAACGTTATGACTCGTTTCAACGTCGTCATAACTAACCACGTGCGAGGGATCTCGTATGTATTTCCTCAACATACTCACGTGAAACACGTTGTGAACCCCAGACATCTTCGGTGGTAGCGCCAGCTGATAGGCCACTTTCCCGATACGTTCCAAAATCTCAAACGGTCCAATAAAACGCGGAGCTAACTTCCCTCTCTTGAGACCAAAGCGTACCACTCCTCGTGTTGGTGAAACCTTAAGAAGTACGTGATCTCCAACACTAAACTCCAGATCTTTTCGGCGTCGATCAGCATAACTCTTATACCGGCTCTGAGCGGTTCTCATCCTTTCCTTGACCAAGAAAATCTTCTCGTTGGTTTCTCTAACCAAATCTGGTCCCAACAATTCTGTGTCCCCAACCTCTGCCCAACACAATGGAGAACGACATGGTCGTCCGTACAGTGCTTCGAACGGAGCCATACCGATACTCGTATGATAACTATTGTTATAGGCAAATTCAACCAACGGCAAGTGTGTCTCCCAAGATTCTTCAAAATCGATCACACAAGCCCTAAGCATATCCTCCATGATCTGATTAACACGCTCAGTTTGCCCATCTGTCTGAGGGTGAAAAGCAGTACTCATCTTGAGTGAAGTTCCCATAGCTTCTTGCAGACTTTCCCAAAATCCAGAAGTAAAACGTGCGTCACGGTCTGACACAATCGTCACAGGTGCACCGTGAAGTCGCACAACTTGTTGTATGTACATCCGGCTCAACTTTCCACCGGGTATGTCATACTATAAGCGATAAAATGAGCTGACTTCGTCAATCGATCCACAATTACCCAAATAGCGTCATGATTCTGCTGCGATCGAGGCAATCCTACAACAAAATCCATCGTAATGTGCTCCCACTTCCAACCAGGGATAGGTAGCGGTTGCAACAATCCTGACGGTCTCTGATGTTCGGCCTTGACTTGCTGACACGTCAAACACTTGGATACAAACTCGGCCACATCCTTCTTCATGCCTTCCCACCAGAAATTTCTCTTTAAATCTTTATACATCTTCGTTCCTCCCGGGTGAACTGTATATCTTGACTTATGTGCTTCTTCCAGGATATCCTTCCTTAACTCTCCATCACCGGGCACGCACAATCTATTCCTGCACCGATACCCTCCATCGATTCTCACCTTCCATTCTGTCGGGTCCTTCTCTGACATCTTCTTGAACCATGATTGAAACTTCTCATCTTCTTTCTGAGCTCCAATAATGCGGTCAATGAGAACAGGCTGTAGGATAAGACATCCGAAAAGTTGTCCTTCTCCTCTTTCAGCACTCTGTACATCAAACTCTGCCAACGTCTCCAATGCTCGCCATTCTCTCACCATTAAGGAGGCGATCGTCTCACGAGTCTGCCGACTCAAAGCATCAGCGACCACATTAGCTTTACCAGGGTGGTATTCCAATGTGAAGTCATAATCTTTGATCAACTCCATCCATCTGCGCTGCCTCATGTTCAACTCTTTCTGTGTGAACAAATACTTCAGACTCTTGTGATCGGAGAACAAATCAAACTTCTCACCGTAGAGATAATGTCTCCAAATCTTGAGTGCAAATACCACTGCTGCCAACTCCAAATCATGAATAGGATAGTTCAACTCATTCGGCTTCAGCTGTCTAGATCCATAGGCTATAACTTTACCATCTTGCATAAGTACACACCCTAGTCCTTGATATGATGCGTCACTAAAGATAGTGAACTTCTCATCAGGCTTGGGTATTGCTAGTACGGGTGCGGTAGTGAGTCTCTCTTTCAACTCTAGAAAGGCTCGCTCATGCTTCTCTGTCCATTCGAATTTCAAATTCTTCTTCGTCAATCCAGTCAATGGTGCGGCTATTTTAGAGAATCCCTCAACAAATCTCCTGTAATAGTCTGCGAGTCCAAGAAAACTCCGAACTTCTGTAGGGTTGCTTGGCCTAACCCAGTTGGATACAGCATCGGTCTTGGACGAATCCACCGAAATTCCTTGAGATGACACCTTGTGTCCCAAAAATTTCACTTCTTGCAACCAGAACTCACACTTACTGAACTTGGCATACAAGTGGTGGTCCTTAAGCGTCTGCATCGTAATCCGTAGATGTTGCTCGTGTTCTTCTCTTGACTTAGAATAGATCAAAATATCATCAATAAAGACGATGACAAACTGATCTAAATAAGGCTTGAACACTCTGTTCATCAGATCCATAAACACTGCCGGGGCGTTCGTCAATCCAAACGGCATCACCAGAAATTCATAATGACCATATCGGGTTCTGAAAGCAGTCTTAGGTATGTCTTCCTTCCGTACCCTCAACTGATGATACCCCGACCTTAGGTCTATCTTGGAAAATATCGTAGCTCCTTGTAGTTGATCAAATAAATCGTCGATCCGAGGCAAAGGATACTTGTTCTTGATTGTCACTCGATTCAATTCTCTGTAGTCGATACACAGCCTGAGCGTCCCATCCTTCTTCTTCACAAATAACACCGGTGCTCCCCAAGGCGATGTACTTGGACGTACAAAACCTAGGTCCTCGAGCTCTTGAACTTGTCCCTTTAATTCCAATAGTTCGGTGGGGGCCATTCTGTAGGGAACTTTGGTAATCGGTACGGTACCCGGTATAAGCTCAATACAGAACTCTATACTTCTTTCGGGCGGTAATCCAGAAATGTCTTGAAATACTTCTTCGAAGTCCTTGACTACAGGTATAGATGAAGCTGTCACCTCTGTACTGACGACTTCGATGTTGGCTAAACATCTTGTGAGGAACATATCTCCCGAAGGGTTACATTGAAAATCAAAGGGTTGATTCTCATTGTCGGAGAATGTAATTCTCTTCCTCGCGCAATCCAACTTCACTTGATTCTGAGACAGCCAATCCATTCCTAGGATTATGTCGAACTCCTTCATCGATAGGACGATCAACCTTGCAGGGATTTCTCGGTCTCCAATCCGTAGAGGACAATCCTTGCATACATGTCCTAAACTGACCGCAGCTCCTATTGGTGATGTAGCCTTCAAAGCTTTCTCTAAGCGATGAGGTAAGATACCCAATCTCCGAATTGTATTAACAGATATGAATGATAGAGCAGAACCCGTATCAAATAATACTCTAACATGGGAGTTAAATAGAGTCAATGTACCTTCCACTGCTTGCTGATCAGGTTGAGCTTCTCCATGATCTCCTTCTTCATATTCAGCTCCATCATATCCCGCGGCATCAGGAATAACAGCATTCAAGCGGGTCTGACTCTGTTGTCCATAAGTCGCTTGCTTAGGAGCAGTGCAGAACCTGCTGATGTGACCTGGTTCACCACAGTTGAAGCAGACTATTCCTGGCTGAGTAGCACGCCTTGGTGCCCTGCAGTCCCGAGCCACATGTCCAGGGTTGCCACAGTTGAAGCACTTTACACCACTACTTCCTTCTCCTACTCGGGGTTGAGTCGGATGGGTAATAGCTTGTGCCTTCTTGCTCCCATCAAAGTTCCACTTCTGCCCTTGGGTACGATTCATTGGTGGTCTATTCCCAAAATTACCCCTCTGAGGCGGTCGGAATTCGAATTGTTTACGGTATACTCGAGCATCCTCTTCCAGGTCGGTAGCCAGGCCGACTAGTCCTTCAAACGATTTGTCTAGGTGGCCGAGAGTCAGGCGACGAATCTGCGGTGCCAACCCTTGGTTATACTTCCGGATCTTCTTCTCCTCAGTATCAACCATGTGCGGGGCAAACCGTGACAGCCTCTCAAACTGTGTGGTATACTCTTGCACCGTCTTGGTTCCTTGCGTCAGATCCATGAATTCCTTCTCTCTTCTGTGCCTCTCCGTAGCCGGGAAGTACTTCTCCAGAAATCTTCCTTTGAACGCTGTCCACGTCATCCCCATCGCAGCTGTGTTTCCGATAGTGGCTATGACCGAGTCCCACCAATCTGCAGCGGCGTCGGTTAGTTGAAAAGTAGCCAATCTCCTTTTGTCCATCTCGTTGCATTGGACAGCTTCAAACATGCGGTCCATCTGTCTTAACCATTGTTCCGCCTTCCAGGGATCCGTGGTACCCGCAAATTGCTCGGGTCTGAGCGCGCGGAATCTCTCCAGCAGCTTATCTCCCGTCTGGCGGTCTCGTTGGTTTTCATTCGCATTACTAACCCTCTCGAGACGTCTGATAAAAGCTTCAAATATTCCCGTGGGGTCGGCAGCCTCGGGCGCTCCTTCAATCAGATTTCTGTTCCTCCTTGGTCTTCCAGCCATTCTATGCATGATAGGGGTAGTAGAATGAGAAACATGCATGCAACAGTACTATGACGAAAATTTTCAAAGGAGTATTTATCACTATATCACATACTCGTATTATCACATAAGCATACAATAAAATATATATTAAATACATATAATACTCGTATTCGAACTAGGGCTGTCTAAAAGCAAAGAGGTCGTATTCTTATCCTCTAGACTCTGGGTTGTGGGCCATACTGACTGTTCCGAGATTTGACTCAGGAAGTTGGTCAGTGCCTAAGCTATTAATGAGGGCTATGGTATGCTTTAACTCCTTAGAAACTCGGCTACTATATGTCTGTAGGGGCATCATAAGTTATGGTTATCTCGACTAATCCTAAATGGATATGTCTGAAGGTATATGGAACTTGCTATTATTCTTGTCGATATGACAAGACAAACGGGTAATCATTTCTATGATAAAACCAACTTAGAATTTTAGTTTCTGAACTAAGGGTAATCCGTACTAAACTAACACTAGAACTTGGTTGTATAGCTTAGTAAAACTTAAGGGTAACCTATGTCACTAATCTATGGCGTGAATAACTGAGCCTGGTCAATCTAGAAAACCTATGGCTCTGATACCACCAAATCCTGTCACGCCCCGACGTAGCATAAATATGGAAAGCGTTTAATTTCCTTTATGGACCCGTAGGTCGCGACAGTTTGAAGGATCGATTCCGTCCCAAAACGTCGAACAACATAAAACCATTAATCAGAGTAGGGCAACCTGGGCTTATAAAAATTTTCTAACTTATTACATCCTATAGTACGGGGTTTACTAAGGCACAGACCGCCTTGAAATAAAATAATAACTTACAGACTATTACAGTCATCCGTATTACAAAACCAAATCATATCTTAAAAACACATAAACATAAAACATATAAAAGTAAAATCTCTTCTCAGCAACTGATCTCAATTAGCATAGTCATACGGTTCATCCTGATTATTACCTGCAAAGCCTGGACACGAATGTCCAGGACGCATCAACGCCGTCAGCTTCAAGAAGCTGGTGAGTATTAAAAACATAGCTTTGAATGTAAAAACATACCCATTTACCTTTTTCCCATTTCCATTTAAATACCACAAGTTTATATTTATGATAAAGAGCTTGTTAGAAAAATAACCACAACAATAATTAAAAGATAAATTCACACATATGTGACCGTGTATGAGAACAATGCACCATCTCATCTAACCGACTCTTTTCTCTCGACAAAACCCAACAACCCTCTATCCTACTCCTGGTATCTTTGAAATACTAAGATAGCCACACTTTAGCAACGGGGCGCCAGGGAGTGTCCAGTTTGCCTCACACTTTGGTCCGGGGTACCAGGGAGTGTCCAATGCCTCACACTTTGAATACCCTAACCGCCATGCAAATACCGGGGCAACCCCCACACAGGTATCCAGACTCGAGTCATTCAGGGAGTGTCTATAGGCCACACTTTAGCACTTCCATGGGTGCCAGTGAGTGTCCAAGTTCGGCTTCACACACTTTAACGCTTCCATGGGCGTCAGGGAGTGTCCATTTTTGCCACCTTCGCATTTCAAAGACACCCTCATCCTCTTTTTCAACTCCAACCACAATCACATCCACAACCACAACCATAACCACAGCCACAATTACAACCACAACCACAACCACAACCACAACTCAAACTCATACTCTTTCCACACAATCATTACTCTTTTCCACACTATCATTACTCTTTTACACACTACCAACACTCACCATGCATGTACAACTGACTCCACATGAATGTCATCAAACTTTAAACATAAAGGAATTCACAGAATTAAAGAAATAATACGCGTACGGGGATTGAAAATTCGTAATTCATTGCCTTAATCATTTTAAACATAACTAATAGCATTCTAAAAACTGGTACTGAAATCCTCGTTTTTTGTCCAAACGGTACAGAATCTGAGAAAATTGCATTAGATGAAAAGTGTGCAGAATCGAGTTTTGCTTGGGACAACGCGGGCAGAACCTTAAATTTCATTCGTTTTCCTAACAAAAATCTGAAAACAAAATTCTGCTACTGTTAAAATTAAAAGAGAAAATATTAGATTGAATTTCTAATATACTTTTTCTGCTACTGTAATCCTCATTTTCTGCCCAAACCGTGCAAAATCTGAGAAAATTGCATTAGACGAAAAGTGTGCAGAATCGAGTTTTACTTGGGACAACGCGGGCAGAACCTTAAATTTCATTCGTTTTCCTAACAAAAATCTGAAAACAAAATTCTGCTACTGTTAAAATTAACTACCTAAATCAGTAAATAAGGAATGAGTTACATTTGGAGTGAGTTAGTAATACTCACCGTGATGTAGATTGAAGAAGTTGTTGAGAAAGAAATACAAGAATTAAGAATCTCCAATTTCAAGCTTGGCTATGGAGGATTGAGCTCTTCAAATTCTGAAATTATTATCTCTCTATGTGACTCTCTCAAGCTCTCTATGTTAGGAGTGTAGAATGTGTAGTGTGGTTGGGTGTATAAATACTCAAACTCCCACTTAGAAAACATTTGCCTAACATCCCACTCATTCTCCATTAATCTCCACTAATTACAAAGAAAGTGCAACAATGATGTGTAAATATACACTTGCAATTCATAATGCTCCATTGATAATTGAAAGGGTAGGTGGAGTTGGTGTGGGTCAAGGTGTGTTTGGAAATCAAGCTTATGGCATAAGGACAACACACATACTACAATATTTGCCAAACAAGACCTAAGGGAAAAGCATCAGCATTCATAATTGAGTATAAATAAATTAGTTCAATCATTTACTTCCAAAATTCTGTGGAAGTTTAACACTGCGCGGACAGTTTTAAACCTACACTGGTATTTTCGTGACACGGTGTTTATCACAAAAATACAGAGAATTCATTTTAACGTTAGAAATAGTTTTTTGATTTTATAAAAATACAGTTTGAGTTTAAAAGAAATAATTCCACCGTTTTGAAATACAGTTTTGAAATTTAACACAGATATTGCAAGTTTTTTTTTTTTTTTTTATGAAAATTGCATTTTGACCCCAAAAGAAATTTCAATTATGAAATTAGTCAAGAATTAAACTTTTCACATAAGAATCGAAATTAACATATAAATAGACAATATATATTAAATTTTAAATATGATAATGCAAATGATAATGAAAATTTTAATTATAATCATGCAGGAAAATGCAGGTTATTACAGTACGAGAGGGGAAGGAGCCCAAGCAGGACTAAAGCACCATCTCCTCGCCCTACTAAACGGTAGGCCTTGATTCAAATATCCTTGTTCTTAGTTCATAATTTGTGTTGTTTCCTCAAACATACTAGATAATATATATATATATATATATATATGTCAAAAAGGGAACATCTAAGGAAAATCATGTCAAGAGATTAAATCAAGTAGAAATCGGATGCACATGCAATACAAGGGAGAGGTATACTTACAGTGGCTAGTCCCGCCCGGGACCAATGCAAGTAAAGGAAACATGTCGTGATATGTAAAAGAGAACGAGAAGAATTACATTTGGTTGACTCAAGCAGAGTCGCAAAAAAAGCAAAAGAAAGGAAACGTGTAATGCAATCATGCAACAATCCTAGATAAGATGTCTCTAACACATAAGCATATAAACGAGGACTATCCTAAAGGAATTGTGTCGTTGAAAACAAAGTTGTAAACCTAGAAAAATTCTAAGAGAAATGATAGAGATAGTACACGATACATGGGCACTAAGCCACATGTAAACGAGGTAAACCCACAAATCGAAGTCCGGATCCACGACATTCAATTCTCTACACTAAGACACCAAGAAATACCCAAGCATTGCAAAAATACAAGTAAACAAATGATATGCATGACAAACAAGGAAAGCACGTCATCAATCAAATTTCCAAATTTAGCAATCTCTAATGAATCCTATCAAAAGTGGTCTTAAACATGAACTAGGTTACAACCCTTTTACAGAAAGTTAGATACATGTCGTAGGGAACTTCCCTAAAAAGTAGAATCTCTTTACCATTTTTGAAGTTTCAGAAATAAGAGTTTTGGGAATAGTGGACTAGGACTGTCCACTGTTCTTGTAAAAATCATAATTAACTCTACAAAACTCATGTGAAGCTCTATTTTTTGTCAAAAGAAAGCTATTTCATCATAGTTTATGACAAAAATAATCTCATGGACATGTCATGATCTTAAAGTCTCTGAAAAGTTGTTTTAAACAGACTCTGTTATTCTGGAAGTTTGGCATCATTTGACAAATGAATATAAAACATAATAGAAGTTCGTGAATCATATTAATTAAGTTAATCTAAGCTTTTGATCTCTCATTGATTCATCTTACATGATTTCTAAACCAAGTTTTATTCATCAATTGTTGTTGAGTGATCAAGATGTGACCATTTTGTATACATAATCATAATTGTAGTTAAATTTAGAAAATTCCAGAATAGTTGCATCAACTTCAAACGCTTAGAAAATAATCTTAACTCGATCGTATGCTCACGATTTTATATCGACATATAGATACATGAGTTAAGAATCATCCTCAAAAAGCAGAATATCGATAACTATTATAGATTTTCTAAAATTCAAGCACAAAGAGACTATGTTCAAATCTGTCAACCGATTTCTCAACAATTTCTAAAAATAGCATATGGATCCTAGAGGCTCTCAAAACGAATCGAATGAAATCTAATTCATCAAAGTTTATCCAAAACATTTTAAATCCATCAAACTATGGGTTTTGGTAGACCAAATCTTATGGACAAAACCAATCTGTTTTGCTAAATTTTAACTAGTTCATTTTAAAGTGAGGAAAACATCTTAGGTGTTTATTAGAGAGATCAAACTCATAGATCTACTTGATTAACATAATTCCCAATAAATTTAGCCCTCAAGTTCTATGAAGAACTCTAGATCATGCATCAAAGGGACTTACAAATATCCTATTGGAGATGAAATTCAATGGGAATTCTAGGTAATAGGAATAATCAAGAGATAGGTATGAACATAGGAATCATCCTTCTCATAGATCATACTTCCAATCCATCATATAATTCAAAATAGATACATATATATAATCATGCATGCATGGATCTAAACTAAATCGAAGAATGAAATCAAAATTGAAAACCAAAGTGAAAATCAATCTCTAATTAAGGATTATTAATAAAATCAAAAGAGACTTGGATCTAGTTTTGTGAGTGTGTGAAGAACAAGAGAGGAAGAAGATAAGTGTTCTAACAAAGAAAATAAAACTAAACTAGATCCAAATCTTATAGATCTATATATAAAAGTAGGAATTAGAGATGAATTCTAATGTTTACCTCTTGGAGGATTCTCAATTATATCACCAAAGTTGAATTGAAGAGTCTTCTTCTTCAAGTATTCTTCAAATTCTTCAAGCACTCATCCATGGAGGTTTTAGGGAAGCAATTGATGTTCAAATTTCTAATCTAATTATCTTGAGATTAGTTTAATTCATAACTCACTTCTTCTTTCTAGAAATCTCTCTTAAATTGAAAGTATTTTGCAAGTATATTCACTTTTATGTACTTCTCTCTTGTATATTCTCTCCTCTATATGTACTTATGTGTCAAAGATGGTCTCATATGGATCTATATATAGATTTTTGAAAAGTTAACTCTTAAGTTACAGACAGTGATTTTAGAGGTCAAAAAAGGGTTAAAATGGCCATTTCGGTGCCTAAACGCAGTTTCTAGGCAATTTTTTCGCAGTGGGAGGCTTCTAGAAGGGTCTGGAATAAAAAAAGCTCGATGGAGAGGGCAACATGTGGGTGGCAGTTTAGGTGGGACCCGCCACCCCCTTATGGGACCCGCCATCTACTTTTTGTCCTCCTCTGGTTGCCTTTAAGCTCTGTTTAAAATATCAGGTGCAATGCTTTTCCAGATTTTTGAAAAAATGCTTTTCGTGTCCAAAATAGTCTGTTTACGTACCGTTGGAAAGCTGTCGAGTTGAATTTCAATATAAAAATATTCCAGGAGGTTTTGAAATAAAAATTGAAGTCCAATTGAAGTCCGAAAGTCGTCTGGAACTTTCGTCGTCCTTTTGAAATCAAATGACGTCTTTTCCAAAATTACTTTTCAATGCGCATCGATTTCGAACTTTTCTTTGTTATTAAATTTCTGGATACCTAGAATACTATTTTTAGAACACTTAATGTTCATATAACCTTGAGTGAATATGAATTTTGAGAGACGATTTTGTCAAAACTGAGATTTATGCATGGAAAAGGGCTTTTTTGAACTTGGAGTCACTTTTCGAAGTTTGATCTTTCGATTGTGTGGAATCCAATACCTTCCACGGGGTACTTTTCATCATCGAATCCTCCAAGATGTTGTCCACCATATATCCTATCAGTGTGGTAAAAATTGGGTGTCTACCCCTACTTAAATAGTAAATAGCCTACTCGCTACCTTTCTCATTGTCTTGAGCTAACATTCTTCCAATAAAGCAATCAGAGGCCGATATATACAATTTTAAACACCTACCCTTCTTAGGTGGCATCAGAATTAGAGGGGTAGACAGGTACTACTTTATCCCCACAAAAGATTTTTGATGGCTGTCTTCCCACTTGAACTCCTCATCGGTCTTAATTTTGAGCAGTGGAGTCCACACTTGGGTTTTCCCCGCATAGTTGGAAATAAACCTCCTAAGGAAGTTAATCTATCTGAGCCGCCTCTGCAATTCTTTCTTGTTAGCTGGGGGATTTGCTACTTTGATAGGCCGAGGCTTATTCTTGTCAATCTCTATGCCTCTCTGATGTACCAAGAAGCCCAAGAAATTATCAGCTGTTACGCCGAATGCACACTTGAGTGGGTTCATCTTCAACTTGTGATCTTGCATCCTTTTGAATGCCTTTTCGAGGTCCTTTAAGTGTTCGGCATTATCTCCATACTTTACTACCACGTCATCAACATATACTTCCATGAACCGTCCAATCATGTCATGGAAGATTGAGTTCATTGCCTGCTGATAGGCAGCTCCTGTATTTTTCAGACCAAATAGCATCACGACCCATTCAAAGTCCCAATTGCCCCCCGAGCACCGAAAAGCTATCTTCGGGACATCTACTTTGGTGATGTAGATTTGGTTGTAACCCGAATGCCCGTCCATAAAGGATAAAATCTTATGTGTGCCGACCGAGTCTATCAACTGATCAGCCATTGGCATCAGGTACTCATCTTTGGGAGTTGCCAGGTTTAAATTTCTAAAATCAATGCATATTCTGAGTTTTCCATTCTTCTTTACCACTAGAACAACGTTGGAGACCCATTTCATATTTCTGGTAGTCCGAATGAAGCCAGCCCCTAAAATCCTTTCTATTTCTTCCTTGACTTTCAGAGTAACCTCTGGTGACATGCGTCTAGGCAATTGTTTGAATGGTCTGAATCCATGTTTGATTGGCAATCAGTGTTTACCAATTTTCTGGACAAGCCTGGCATCTCATCGTAGTCCCAGGCAAAACAGTCCTTATATTTCCTTAGAAGGGCGATGACCTCGGCCTGAAGCTGTGGTTCCAGTATCTGGCTCATATAAGTTGGTTTGGTTTTGCCCTCATTCCCCAAGTTAATTTCTAGTAGGGGATCCTAGATGTCAGCCTTTAAGTCATCTAGCTTTGCTATGGCCGTTTCCAGTTCTTCCATTTGAATCTCCTCTTCTTTTGGAAGTTCCTCTTCATATATGCGGTCAGCTAGGTTTACCTCACCATTATTGGGGCCGATCTCTAACCTTCTATCAGCCAGAAATGAGCACCATCTGGCCATGCTGGCTTGTAAGGCCAGCTGTCTGCGAATCTTAATCGGTTGTGGATTCATTGATAACATCTTGTTCGTTAAGTTCAATCGGCCTATCTTCCTCTGTCCGATTGAGATGATGGTAACAAGACCTCAGGCTCTGGGCTATCTCTTTGACAAAAGTTGATGCATTTGGCCTACCAAATTTGCTATATCCCAGCAACTTGACTGGTCTAATATCATCCTCATACATCAATGCATCGGCCGTTTACACACTTGCTACGAATGGCTTTGTATCGGCCCCAACCACTTCCACTTCATCTTTCTTCCCTAGCAAAGCATTATATATGGCCAATGTTTCCACTATGAAGAATGCAGTCATAGCAATCTTGTTTCCTACCCTCAACTTTAGGGGCAAGATGCCTTTGGTCCTTGATGGTGCTCCTGTAAAGCTTTGGATATTCATTTCAGTCGAAAATAATTTTGACTAAAACTTTTGCAAGATTCTCAACATAATCTGTGGCATGATGTTGATGGTAGAGCCCCCATCAATGAGAATCCTGTTTATGGGTAACCCTTCGATGTGTCCTTTAACGTACAGCGGCTTCAGGTGTTGGGACATTTGATATGTGGGTCTTTCGAAAACAACCTTAACGAGCCCTCTTGATTTTCTCCCTTCTATTGTTTGCTGCTCCTTCGGCCTTAAGATAGTAATCTTAGGCCAATCGGTCCGTGGATCAGTTGCGTCCTCGTTCTTGTTTGTGGCCTCCACCATTTCTGGTTTGACTGTATCACCACTATTCTAGAATAACTCCTCTATTATGGCTGCCTCCTTGGTCTGGTCTTCTACAACATCCCCTTTCATGGCTGCTGGCTGATCTAGCTTGGCCATGAAAGATATCGATAGTATGAATACCATGTTGGCCGATAGTTCTTTAGGAATAGTTCCAAATTAAATCATCGAGTCGTCTAAATTGAAAGGTCATCGACCTCCTCAACTTTCTCAGGTTTACATTGCTCCAAAGACTATCCTATTCTGAGCTACTTGTTCAATCGCTCAGTAGCTTGTATTGCACCTTTGCCTTTGTTTTTGTCGAACACCACCTCTTCCTTCGTTCTCTGTTGTTCTACAGGATAGAGCACATAGGGTTGTAGGATCCTTGGAGGATTATATGCCCGATCTTCCTAGGACTATCGCTCTCTTTCTACTTGCCTTGCCCTTTGAAACCTCCTTTTTTGAGACTTGGTATACTTGGGTTATGCTAGGAATTCAGGGTAATCAGCCCGATGCCATTTTCCTTGTTCTACTCTTGGTGGCAAAACCATCCTTGAGCACAAGTTGGATGAAGATGATGCTGGGTCCCGCTTGACTGGCTTGTGAGGGCTATAATGATACTTTTCTCGCAATCGGCTCTCTTCTCTTACACCGATCTGTAAAGCTAGAGATGGTTTTGGTATCCATTCGGGCTTAGTTTGGCCTTATTTTATCAGGAAAGCCTATCATGGACTAACCTCCTGGGACTTGGTTCGTGATGTTCATTTGATCTCGGCCTCTTGCTTGAGCTGGTTCTCTTTCTTAACCTTATCTCTGCACCTCGGGCATAAACCCTGTTCAATTACGTCAAGCTGATGTCGCAGATCGATGATCAGACTGTCAAAACTTGATCGGGCCGATTCAATTTTGGCATTCCGTTCTGCTTCTCTTCTTTCTTGGTGCATCGTTTGAAGTTGATGGATAATCACCTTCGGGTTTCCCGATGATGATATGTCCACTTGTTTACCTTCTCTCTGCTTCAGCCTTTCCTTTGAAACTTCTGTTAGATCTACCATTGGTCAAGGCCGTGTTAACTTTGAGAGATCGGGCAACACCATGTTTGAGCCTACAATCTGAGGGAAGGATTTTGTATCAATTCCCATAGCTTTGTCTGAAAACCTGAAAATCCCTTTCTCCACGTTTTCCTATATGACATTACAAAACATGACACAATTATTAGTAGAATGTTTCCATGAGTTGTGCCACTTACTGTATTCTTTGTTTTTCATGTCATCGGACTTTGGGATATGATGACCATCACTTAGCTTGATCGCCTTTTAGGCCAGAAGGGCATCGAAGATTTGATCAGCAATAGTCATGTCAAAGGTATAATTCTTTCTTGCCTCGAATGCCATCTTTTTTGCCACCGTGTTATTATTCACAGGCTTGTTCAAGGTGTTACAGACCACAGGCCATTTGCTGGTTAACTCGGTCATGTCTACTGCTCCCACCTCGAGGTCACAATCGACCATGTGAACCTCATAGTTGGGGTCTTTATAATATGATATATCCTTTGGAAGAATTCCTTATCTATTGTTTGTCCAATAGGTTACGCTCATATTGGATGACCTGGCAAGCTCGAATGGATCATGAAAGTCAGTCCCCTCAAACTTCTTACTAGCTCAAAGGTCTTCCTCCCATCGCAATCTTAACGTATTCATGTTTGGGCAGAACCGTCTTATACCTATATTTACCTTTCTTGAACTAGGCTATATAGGTCACGGTCGTTTCACCTACCAGTTGTGACATCCTTGAGAGGTTCGCCAATGACGTCTCTGGCTCAGTCATGTAAAACTGGCCATGAAATAATTCTTCCATTCCTTGCCAATTTTGGACAGAATTGGAGGGGAGGTTGACATACCACAAAAAGCTATCTGTATGAGGGAATTCATAAATGGCCTTAGTTTTAATGGATCACTACCACCCACGTGGCCGTATTGTACTATGAAACGGCCTATGTGCTCCACTGTTAATTGTTCACTTTCTCTAGAGAATAAGGTAAAGTTTAGGACCTTATACCCTTGAGGAAAATTGACTTGCTCAACCTCAGGAGGATATGGCCATCTATAAGTCGGCCTCTCTATCCTTCTCATGAGGGGGCCATACTCGTCGTGTATGGCCGCCACTAACTCTTCCCTACTGATAACCCTATAGATAATGGATTGTGCTATCATAGGCGGTGCTAAAGGGGGTAATACCTGATGTTGATGGTTACGGTCGGCCTGATGAGTCCAGAAAGTCTCGTTACCTCTTTGCCCCCCGACAGTGTGAGCGTGGGGGTTTGTGTTGGGAATTACATTAGTTCTCTGATCCCTATCTTGGAAAGTCACAGATGTCGCAAATCTAGTAGGATTGGTGACAACTACACTGCCTAATCCCTTTTTATGGGTATCAGATGATCCTAGATTTGGCTGTTTGTTCGATCTATTCTTTTCTCAAAGGTTCGGGCATACATAATGTGAATCCTTTGGCTTATCGGTCACCATAATCCGCCAACATCCGATCCACCGACATGCTCTTTATTGCTTTAGGCCTCCTGACTACTTAAGAGTTGTCCTATCATTCTAGCCAGACTGTTTAATGTTGCATCTATTTTTTCAGTCGATGTTATCAACCTATTCTGGCATTTTTGCATCTCAGACGTTTGTTCAATTAGCGTTTGAAAATTTCCCATAGATCCTAGGAACGCATGGTAATCTTGTCTCATAGGTTCCATAGTCTGTCTCACGGCTTCTGAGAACACTTCCAGAGTCAAGGCACTTTTTTGCGGTGAACGGGTAGTGCTCTCATCCTCTGGTGGATCAGCGACGACCAAGTCATCTTGTCCATTTTTTGTGTTTTTCTTTGGTGCCATATTCTAACCCTACGGTCCCACTGTGTGTGCCAAAATGTTGGCTGTAGTTGGTGTGCGAGAGTGCCAGAACCAAATGTGGTTCGAATGTGCATACTAATTTCCTAAATTGCTTGTATGAGTGATACACGAGGCTTTGAGATCTAACTTCTAAATGGGTGATTGTGAAAGGTAAGTAGGAAATTACCCTCACCTAATGGTCCCTAGACAGTGCTGAAGCACACAAGTCTAGTGATGATGAGTTTACCAGGTAAACAATCACAAACAAGTAATAAAATATGTATTTCATTAGACGTGTTTGGAAAAATAACCACAAAAGAATTGAAGAACAAAATCAGAATAGGCTCTGATTGTTCAAGAAAGATTGAAAATAGTAAAGAAAATAACAAAAGGAACAGACCTATTGCTATGGATGCTGAGAACACAAGAATGCATGGTTGAGTGCTTTGAATGCTGTTAAATGCTTTTTTGGATGCAGTTTTTGAGATTGACACAGAGTGCTTTGTATGTAGGCCTGCTCCTATATTTATAGCGGCCTTGGAGAGTTCAAATAGGAGCCTTCCCCAAATTGTGTCTTAAGCAGGATAAAGACGCTCACAGTCTTCTCTAATCTCTAACTCTTTCCATCCTTATCAAGATCTTAAGCTAATCCCGAAATTCTAGGGATTGGCCTTCCATATCCAGCTGGCGTTGATTTTGTTCCCTTAACAAACTCTAATTCTCCCTCAATCGTAGCCTTAATAAATAAGGAAATAATGAGTCACACCTTTTCCTCCCTCCTCTTCTATTAGGCTGCTGCTTCCTCCAATCTGCCAGGTCGTCTATTCAAAGCGTGATCTTGAACCCGATGATGGCAATGTGCACGCCTCCGACCAATCAGGCTGGAATTCTGGCCTTGATACCCTTTCAAGATAAGATGTCCAATTGTGATGTCCCTTTAACCTCCTCAGCCATCGGGCTCTACATTCTTAATCTTCATAGTCGGGGTCCACGTCTTGGCCACATTTCCTATGCTCCCTTGTTACTCGAGCCTAATGGCTTGTATTGCCTCTACAAACGGACCATAGGGCAATGTTCAGGTCATTCCTGCTCTTCAATCGGGCACCAAAATCCTTGGCGGTTTTTGGGCACAAACATTTATAGTTTTTCCGTCTTTTCCATGTGATGAAGCTCACTTGGTGGTACCATTTCATCCCTACAATAAGTTTGAAGGTACAGTAGGTAACATGTATTGTCTTGTTCAAAAATGCCCCAAGAACTACTTATTCATCAAACACGTAATATTGATTTTCAAAAAAAAAAAAAAAAGAAGAAGAAGTTAAAGCGAGACTTTGTCTAAACCTGATCTTGGTTTCAATAATTCCCAAACAGTGCCATATTGTTACTCTATGTATTAAAAAAGGATAACTTTTGGAGCACATATGAATCTCACAAAAACAAAATACATAAATCACATTGTGTCTATCTCTCTCCTGGTGGGATCCACTGACATTGCACAGTGTCTGTGGGGTTCACAGAGAAGAGAGATAGATACATAAAGTTTATGTATCTTGCTTTTGTGAGATTTTTATGCGTCCCAAAAGTTATCCATTAAAAAAATAAGCAACAAATTTTTTTTTTCCTCTTTGGTTTCCTTACTTTTCCCCTTTTCCTTTAAATATTCTACACCACATCCACTAATCAAATGGAACATTTGTATAGAGAGAAAATAAAAAATAATAGGAAAGGACAAAAAAAAAAGTGCGCTGTTTTGCTCACACTAAAATTGCTCACATTTTGCTCACCATCCTTTTCCATTGGCTAATGCAGTGGGACACAGTACTTTACACTATTAAATAATTTTTATTTAATCTTGAGTCCCACTGTATTAGCTAATTCGAGAGGACTCGAAGGAGGGTGAGCAAAAGTGAGCAATTTTGGGATGAGCAAAAAAATATTTTTTTAAAAAAATCTCCTTGTTGAGTCCAACCTTGTTAAAGCCCAAAGTAGGCTTGACAACACCACACTGGACTCTCATTAAATAAACCAAACTGAAATGTTGGGGTGCAGCCCAGCCCATCTAACTTTTTTTTAGTAGTCTATTTTAGGCCCACAATTAAATCTAAAAATTTTTAAACCGAGTACAAAGCTGTATTAGGCCACCTCAAATAATAAGCAATAATGTATCTCAGCAAAACAATAACAGCTGAACATATTCAAAGTTTTGAAAATAACTGGAGAATGATTAATTGAGAATAGGCTAATAGCCATGATTAATTGAGAAAAGGCTAGAAATTTATAATTTTTGGTTGAAATTACTCTCATTTGGTTTAGAATCACTACAGCAAATATGATTTTTTGTGACGTGCACTTTTTGTGACGCGCAAACGCGTCACAAAAGATCATTATTTGTGATGCGTATTTAGTATTTGTGACGCACTTAAAGATGTCACAAAAAAATTAGGTTGACCAATTATTGGACTTTATTTGTGACGCATTTGGTGCATCACAAATAAAATCCTATGCCACAAATAAAATCCTTACTAGTTGTGACGCATTTGGTGCGCCACAAATAAAATCATTACTATCAGTGACGCATCTTATGCGTCACAAATAAAATCCCTACTATTTGTGACGCATATTGTGCGCCACAAATAAATCCACAATTAAATCCCATCAATTTGTGACGCATATTGTGCGCCACAAATAAAATCAACAATTAAATCCCTAGTATTTAAAGAAAGTTGCAGGAAGAAACGGAACGGGAATCGGACCCCCAGTTAGCAAGATATACTGCAAAACAACTTTTTCATCTCGTAAACTAAGTTTTTGGAATTTGGGGGGTCAAAATGCAAACCGTCAATCCGGTAACCACGAAAATTAACACGCACCTCCAACGCGTCTAAAGAAAGTTGCAAGAAGAAACAGAACGGGAATCGGACTCCCGGTTATCAAAATACAGTACAAAACAACTTTTTCACCTCGTAGACAATGAAAAACTAAGTTTTGGGGTTTGGGGGGGTCAAAATATAAACCGTCGATCCGGTAACCACAAAAATTAACACGCACCTCCCACGCATCTAAAGAAAGTTGATGGAAGAAACGGAATGAGAATCAGACTCCCGGTTATCAAGATACACTACAAAACAACTTTTTCACCTCTTACACTATGAAAAACTAAGTTTTGGGGTTCAAAATGCAAACCGTCGATCCGGTAACCACAAAACTTAAATAAAACCTCCCACATGTCTAAAGAAAGCTGCAGAAAGAAACAGAATGCGAATCGGACTCCCGGTTATCAAGATACACTACAAAATAACTTTGAAATCTCGTAGACTATGAAAAACTAAGTTTTGGGGGTTTGGGGGGTCAAAATGCAAACCGTCGATCCGGTAACCACGAAACTTAAGTCACGCCTCACACATGTCTAAAGAAAGCTGCAGAAAGAAACAGAACCAGAATCGGACTCCCGGTTATCAAGATACACTACAAAATAACTTTTTCACCTCGTAGACTATGAAAAACAAATTTTTTGGGGTTTGGGGGGTCAAATTGCAAACCGTCAATCTAATAAGCACGAAACTTAACACCCACCTCTCACGCATCTAAAGAAAGTTGCAGGAAGAAACGGAATGAGAATCAGACTCCCGGTTATCAAGATACACTACAAAACAACTTTTTCACCTCGTAGACTATGAAAAACTAAGTTTTGGGGGTTTGGGGGGTTAAAATGTAAACATTCAATCTGGTAACCACAAAACTTAACACGTACCTCCCACATATCTATAGAAAGTTGTAGGAAGAAACGAAACGGGAATCAGACTCCCGGTTAGCAAGATATACTACAAAACAATTTTTTTACCTCGAAGACTAAGTTTTTGGGGTTTGGGGGGTCAAATTGCAAATCGTCGATCTGGTAAGCACAAAACTTAACACCCACCTCCCACACGTCTAAAGAAATCTGTAAGAAGAAACAGAATGGGAATCGGACTCCCGGTTATCAAGATACAGTACAAAACAACTTTTTCACCTCGTAGACAATGAAAAACTAAGTTTTTGGGGTTTGGGGGGTCAAAATACAAACCGTCGATCCGGTAACCACGAAAATTAACCCGTACCTCCCACGCATCTAAAGAAAGTTGTAGGAAGAAACAGAATGAGAATCAGACTCCCGGTTATCAAGATACACTACAAAACAACTTTGAAACCTCGTAGACTATGAAAATCTAAGTTTTTGGGGTTTGGGGGGTCAAAATGAAAACCGTCGATCCGGTAACAACGAAACTTAACTCAGACCTCCCACACGTCTAAAGAAAGCTGTAGGAAGAAACAGAACAGGAATCGAACTCCCGGTTATCAAGATACACTACAAAACACTTTTTTCACCTCTTAGACTATGAAAAACTAAGTTTTGGGGTATGTGGGTTCAAAATGTAAACCGTTGATCCGGTAACCACGAAACTTAACTCGCACCTCCCACATGTCTAAAGAAAGCTGCAGAAAGAAACAGAACGTGAATCGGACTCTCGATTATCAAGATACACTACAAAACAACTTTTTTACCTGTAGACTATGAAAAACTAATTTTTCGGGATTTGGGGGATCAAATTGCAAACCGTCGATCTGGAAAGCACGAAACTTAACACCTACCTCCCACGTATCTAAAGAAAGTTGCAAGAAGAAACAGAATAAGAATCGGACTCCCGGTTATCAAGATACACTACAAAATAACTTTTTCACCTCGTAGACTATGAAAAACTAAGTTTTGGGGGTTTGGGGGGTTAAATGCAAATCGTCAATCTGGTAACCACAAAACTTAACACATACCTCCCACATATCTGTAGAAAGTTACAGGAAAAAACGGAACGGAAATTGGACTCCCGGTTAGCAAGATATACTGCAAAACAACTTTTTTACCTCGAAGACTAAGTTTTTGGGGTTTGGGGGGTCAAATCGTAAACCGCCGATCCGATGGACGTGAAACTAAACCACCACTACAAACACGACTAAAGAAAGTTTTCAGAATAAATAGAATGCAAAACGGACTTCCGATTATCAAATAACGCGTAAAAAACTAGTTTTGACATACTTAGGCTTGAAAATGCTTGGTTTTTGGGGTTTGGGGGGGTCAAATCGTAAACCGCCGATCCGATGGATGTAAAACTTAACCAGCACTACAAACACGCCTAAAGAAAGTTGTGGAAACAAACGGAATGCAAAATGGACTTCTGGTTATCAAATAACGCGTAAAAACTAGTTTTGACATACTTAGGCTTAAAAATGCCTGGTTTATGGGGTTTGGGGGGGTCAAATCGTAAACCGCCGATCCGATGGACGTGAAACTCAACTATCACTACAAACATGATTAAAAAAAGTTTTCAAAACAAACGGAATACAAAATGGACTTCCGGTTATCAAATAACGAGTAAAAAACTAGTTTTGACATACTTAGGTTTGAAAATGCTTGGTTTTTGGGGTTTGAGGGGGTCAAATCGTAAACCGCCGATCCGATGGATGTGAAACTTAACCAGCACTACCAAGATGCCTAAAGAAAGTTGTCAAAACAAACAGAATGCAAAACGGACTTCCGGTTATCAAATAACGCGTAAAAAACTAGTTTTGACATACTTAGGATTGAAACTGCTTGGTTTTTGGGGTTTGGGGATCAAATCGTAAACCGCTGATCCGATGGACGTGAAACTTAACCAACACAACAAACACTTCTAAGTAAAGTTGTGGAAATAAACGGAATGCAAAACAGACTTCCGGTTATCAAATAACGCATAAAAAACTAGTTTTAACATACTTAGGCTTGAAAATGCTTGGTTTATGGGGTTTGGGGGGGTCAAATCGTAAACCGCCGATCCGATGGATGTGAAACTTAACCAATACTACAAAGACGCCTAAAGAAAGTTGTCAGAACAAACAGAATGCAGAACGGACTTCCGGTTATCAAATAACGCGTAAAAAACTAGTTTTGACATACTTAGGTTTGAAAATGCTTGGTTTATGGGGTTTGAGGGGGTCAAATCGTAAACCGCCGATCCGATGGACGTGAAACTTAACCAGTACTACAAAGACACCTAAAGAAATTTGTCAGAATAAATGGAATGCAAAACGGACTTCGAGTTATCAAATAACGCGTAAAAAACTAGTTTTGACATACTTAGGCTTGAAAATGCTTGGTTTTTAGGGTTTGGGGGGTCAAATCGTAAATCGCCGATCCGATGAACCTGAAACTTTACCAGCACTACAAACACACCTAAATAAAGTTGTGGAAACAAACGGAATGAAAAACAGACTTCTGGTTATCAAATAACACGTAAAAAACTAGTTTTGACATACTTAGGCTTGAAAATGCTTGGTTTATGGGATTTGATGTGGTCAAATCGTAAACCGCCGATCCGATGGACGTGAAACTTAACCAGCACTACAAACACGCCTAAAGAAAGTTGTGGAAACAAACAGAATACAAAACAGACTTCCGATTATCAAATAACGTGTAAAAAACTAGTTTTGACATATTTAGGCTTGAAAATGCTTGGTTTATGGGGTTTGGGGGGGTCAAATCGCAAACCGCCGATCCGATGGTTGTGAAACTTAACCAGCACTAAAAACACGCCTAAAGAAAGTTGTCGGAACAAACGGAATGCAAAACGGACTTCCGGTTATCAAATAATGCGTAAAAAACTAGTTTTGACATACTTAGGTTTGAAAATGCTTGGTTTATGGGTTTTGAGGGGGTCAAATCGTAAACTACCTATCCGATGGACGTGAAACTTAACCAATACTACAAATATGCCTAAAGAAAGTTTTCAGAACAAACGGAATGCAAAACGGACTTCCGGTTATCAAATAACGCGTAAAAAACTAGTTTTGACATACTTAGGCTTTAAAATGCTTGGTTTTTGGGGTTTGGGGGGGTCAAATCATAAACAGCCGATCCGATGGACGTGAAACTTAACCAACACTACAAACACACCTATAGAAAGTTGTGGAAACAAACGGAATGCAAAACAGACTTCCGGTTATCAAATAACGCGTAAAAAACTAGTTTTGACATACTTAGACTTGAAAATGCTTGGTTTATGGGGTTTGGGGGGTCAAATCACAAACCTCCGATACGATGGACATGAAACTTAACCAACACTACAAAGACGCCTAAAGAAAGTTGTTGGAACAAACGAAATGCAAAACAGACTTCCGGTTATCAAATAACGCGTAAAAAACTAGTTTTGACATACTTAGGCTTGAAAATGCTTGGTTCTTGGGGTTTGAGGGGGTCAAATCGTAAACCGCCGATCCGATGGATGTGAAACTTAACTAGCAATGCAAACACGCCTAAAGAAAGTTGTTGGAACAAACGGAATGCATAAAGGACTTCCGGTTATCAAATAACGCTTAAAAAACTAGTTTTGACATACTTAGGCTTGAAAATCTTGATTTATGGGGTTTGGGGGGTGTGGATATCGCATTTTTCTTACCCACAGCTTTTCTTTTTAAGTTCTTTCTCAAAATCAATTTTGAAAACAAACGAGTCGTCACTTATTTTTTAAAAGGAAAAATTAAGAAACCATTTTGAAAGGAAACTGATCGTTTGCGAAACCAAAGATTAAACTAGGTCCGGGGATTATGGAATGAGAGAGGAAGGAGTCCGCCAGACTAAAACACCCTCTCTCATCCTATCTTGTGATAGGCCTCTACTCAACATCCTTTTAATCAAATTTATTAATCTAGCATGCCCTCAACTAATACATATATACATATACATCACAAAAACCATGTCCAAAGGGTGTAAAATTGCTAATGGCAAAATATCATTCATAAATCACATATTTCAAGTAGCAAGCAATATGATATGCAATAAGGAACAAGAGAACTTACCCGGGATCCAGCAGCGATATTTAGACGTGCGATGCATACAAACAAAAGAAAATCCTAAGAAAAAGTCTCTAATCATATATACATATAAGGCAAGCTCCTAATTCTAAGGTGTCGCGCATGAGGTTAAAAATCAATAAAATCAAGGAATGAAATAAACTAAAAGGGAGATGAGAAATTGTACCTCAAATGTGCTACAAAACAAAGATTAGTCCGCATGTTTCACATAATAATATGGTATCAAACAATCAATCCTAATTCTCTATCTTAGATCTAGCAAGCATGAAATCCAACTTTATTCAATACCTAGTTCTAATCATGGGCATTAGATGAACATGGATGAGTGAATGTAAACAAGAATGAAACATGGATTTATTCACTAATTTGGATCACTTAACCTCTGGATTTAAGCTAAATTATCGTTATTCAAAACATGATTTGGATCCCAAGACATTAGGGAACCATTTGAGTTGAAATAAATAAGATTAGACAAAAACAGTAGCAGTTTTTTTATGAATTACAGAGAGCATACCAGATCTTAACAAATAGAAATAAAATACTTCCAATGGTTGGATCTTAATGATTTTTGGATATGTTATGCCTCTGTGAGTCGACCCAGAAAGAAATTCAAGCTTTGAACGGTTAGATCTTCGGGAATGTGGAAAACACTAGGCATCACTCAGCATTTTACAACTCTCTGTCCAGAGATCTTGTATGATTTTTTAAAAATAGCAAAAAAATCCGAATTGCTTCATTCTTTTTAGGGAACCTTCATAACACATTAAGGTTCTTATAACAAAATTATTAGAGGTCATGAAAATTTGATTAGAGCTCTGATCTATCAATTTTAAAACCGGTTTACTGTTCTGAAACTATTCTGAAATTCTGGACAGATTGTGGTTGTCTCACAAAACCCATGATCAAACCCTTCTAAACATAAAACCACCCCAAAACAACAATTACAGTGGTAAAACGATGTGTTATTGACACTTCCCCGTTGGTTTCGCTTGATTTCAACGGTTAGATCTCGAACTAAAAATCTTTGATCGAAAACAGTTTGTGAATCTACTGTTTTCATTTTGCTAGTTCAACTTTGTTGGTTAACCTCAACTATAAAAACATGAAGTTGGGATTAAACCAAACTACTTTTTTTACCATTTGATGGTCCTTGAAGACTAAAAACACTTTATACTTATGGATTTTGATGAAGTATGAAATGAACTTCTCAAAATTTCAAACAATGAACTCAAACTTTATAGACCAAAGCTTGAATTCAACTTATTACTCCTACCATTTGATGGTCATGGGAGATAAAGACATGACTAATGCTCCTAATTTTCAAAAAGAAAAAAGGGAATGACTTCATTAGATACCAAGTTTAGAGAATCCAAGTCATGAGCATGGACTTGGATCCACCTATATGAAACAAAGTGATGATCAAATTTTGACTCTCATGTAGAGTATAAGCTTTACATGAGGTTCAAAGGATTATACTCAAGAGATCAAGAGAGATATTGAAGATCTCCAAGACTCTCAAGAGAAGAACATATACAAAAAAAAGAAGAAGGAAGAATTAGAAATAGAGACTCCTAAGCTTGCTTGACAAACAAAAATAACAAGAGATTTTAGGATTAGAAGTTCAAAAGAAAAAAAGGGTAAACAAACAATCTAGGGCATAGGGGATCACCTCCAAATTATCCTCAAAGTTCTCTTTTCTTTGAAGATCTTCCAAGCTCTTCTTCTTAATTCTCTAAACTCTCTTCTCTTTTCTCTCCAAAATATGTTGATGTGGTGGTAGTTCTCTTTTGTATTATCACCCCCCCTCTTCTTTCTTTTTTTTGCATCCCTTCTCAATGGAGATACCTCTCATTTATAGGCAAAATTAACAAGCATTTTCCAGTGAATTCGGAGTAAAAGACATGTGTAAACATCTCATTTGGTGGTACAATATGTACTTCTTGAAATTGGACAGACTGCTGCCCAGGGCGGCAGTCAAGAAACTGTTGCGGCAGTCTGTGAATGCCGCGGCGGCACTCCATGACTGCCGCCCCGGCATTGCGTGACTGCCGCACGGCTCTCATCCAATGCCGCGACAATTAATGGGTTGCCGCGTTTCTGTCAGTCTTACTTTATCAGTTTTTTGTTTTTATCCGTATACACATACGTATTGCACTGCAAAATACGGACTTTAAAAGTGAACGGCAGTCAGAAAATGTTGGCGGCACTCAGTAAGTGCCGGGCCGGCACTCACTGAATGCCGTTCGGAACTTAGTAAGTGCCGGGCCGGCACTCACTGAATGTCGTTCGGCACTTAGTGAGTGCCGCTCGGCATTCACTGAATGCCGCTGCAATCTGCCGTGTTCTGTTTTTTGTTGAGCTTCCCTTTTTGGGTCTTTCTTTTTTTTCAAAGCAATTTATTTTTGAAGATCTTTTTCGAAAATTGTGTTTTATAACTGATTTCTCCTAAATACCTATTTTTTTCTTCTTTCTCCGAAATTTTATCGCATTTAGAGGATTTTCTGAAGAGCTTGGAATACTTCGAATCTTCCAGTCCTTGTCATCATCGGATACGGAGGTGACACTCTCCTAAATTCGGCGATCGGTCAAAATTGGGGTGTCTACAGGGGGGTCAAATCGTAAACTGCCGATCTGATGGACGTGAAACTTAACCATCACTACAAATGCACCTAAAGAAAGTTGTTGGAGCAAATGGAATGCAAAACGGACTTCCGGTTATCAAATAACGCGTAAAAAACTAGTTTTGACATACTAAGGCTTGAAAATGCTTGGTTTTTTGGGTTTGGGGGTGTCAAATCGTAAACCGCCGATCCGATGGACGTGAAACTTAAGCAGCACCAAAAACACACCTAAAAAAAGTTGTGGGAACAAACGGAATGCAAAACGGACTTCCAGTTATCAAATAACGCGTGAAAAGCAAGTTTTGACATACTTAGGCTTGAAAAAGCTTAGTTCTTGGGGTTTAGGGGGTGAAACCTTAAACCGCCGATCCGATAGACGTGATACTTAACTAGCAACACAAACACGCCTAATTTAAATTTTCGGAACAAACGGAATGTAAAACGGACTTCCGATTATCAAATAACGCATCACAAGTTATATTTGTTCATTTGCCTAGTTAGACTTCAAAATAAATATGCTTTTTTAGTTTTTCATTTTATATTTTTCTTGGATTGGCTAAAATGTCTTTTTTTTTCACATTTCAGGTTTGGAGTTACATTTTATGGTGGAAGATGTTGGATGTGTTTAGTGATCCCAAATGTTGGATGCTTTGAATTTTAGTGTTGTATTGGAAAACACTTAAGTTTTTATTTGTATGAATTAGCATTTTGGTTGTTAGACTTGATCTTTAAATTTTTATTTGTATGAATTAGTATTTTGGATGTTTATTTCTTGTGCACGCGTTTCGTAGTTGTGTTTTTGAAATATTGAAATTCTCGCAGGTATGTAGCGCAGGTATATAGCATGTAAAAATTACCTAATTAGGAAAAAATAAAAAATATATATATAATTTCCCTGTAGCATTTGTGACACACTATGGCGCACTATGGTATTTGTGACGCCGTATTTTATTATTTGTGACGCACTATGGCGTCACAAATAATATTATTATTTGTGACGCGTTGACTGTGTCACAAAAAAATTATTTGCGACTAGGGATTTTGTGACCTCAATTGTGACGCGTTACCGCGTCACAAATAATTGATTATTTGTGACGCACTTTGCGCGCTACAAAAAGTCAAATTTGTTGTAGTGAATACAAAGAACACAATTATCCAAATAATGAAAGGAAAATATTCTATTACTCTCTTTTTCCCAAAAATCATATAGCAAAACCATCTGATCAATATGATGAGTTACATAAAGTTATGATTGTATGCAAGTTGATAAAATACTGAAATATATATATATATATATAATATTGTAGATTGAAATCTAGAACTTGTATGCAGTTTATTTAACTAAATGTTAAATCATGCAATTATGAATCTTTACTTCTTCTTGGTTTATTTTAGCATAAAATGGAATCATAGTAAACCATATCATCTAATACTTGTTTCTTTATGAAAAAAAATTACTATTATAAGAAGAGTAATAGAAACTATGGAGATGTTTGTACAAAGTTGGAGTATAATCAATGAATGAAAAAAGTGAAGACAAAAAATTAACTATACCACCTTACCCTATTTATAGTTGTTCTGTTTGGTCGACCAGGGCGGAGGCAAGGTGGGGTCAGGGTGGGCCTAGGCTCCCCTAAAATTTAAAAAATAAAAATTTTTGCTTTAAGTATTTGGGATATAGGGAGAGGCTGGTTTCTAATTCTTACATATAATTTTACACATAAAACTAATTTCACATATAATTATGTATAATTAGACCAAAAAAATTGCCAGCACACATAAGTCAGGCTTGATTTTTAATTATACACATTAAGCCAATTCAGTTTTGAAACTGGAATCTGAATCAGGATCCATCAGAGAATGAAGTTGGACTAGATTTGGATTACATTGGTCAGTGGATTTGGACTTGAATCCGATTCGTATTACATTGTTCAATATGCTTATACTATATAAAATATGTATCATGCAGTACAAACGTACCATTTTAGCGTTAGCCAATAGCCATAGATCATTTCAATTTAATGGAAGGGGTTCTCTATATATTTGAAAAGAATAATGTTATAGGTTCAATTATTTTTTACAATTCATTTACAATCATCTCGAGCTTGAGAGAAGTTTCATAGAAAAGATGAGTTGGTTAGTATTAAAGGAAAAATGTGTATACTAGACAATAGACTGCTTATCGTATAAGATGATTATCCAAAGCTTAGAAAACTCGGATCTTTTTTGTTTTTTTTTTCGCAGGCGCTACACACACACTTCAAATAGCCAAGGAGGGCATGAGCTCACTTCAAAGGGACTTTCGCCCATAGAGGATTGAAGGGAAAAATCCCCCAAACAATTCCCCACAACGGGAATCAAACCCCACCCATCCCACATGGGGGCGGGGGAGGATACCACTTGACCACTTGGATACTTGGTTAGAAAACCCGGATTTGAATTTTACTTAAGGCAGCATGATGGATTTCAGAGTTTGATAAGACATTTTCAATTTTCTTAATAAATCGGATTTAGATTTCACTAATTTGATCCAAATTTGGTAGGGTAAGTCTATTGTGAGAAGTTTCTCATATGAGAAGGCGTGTTTTAATCGTTGGATGAACATCTGGCCATAAGATTCCCAGGAATCTGGAGATGCATTTATTGCCAGTTGCTCATCCAATAATTAAAACTCGTCTTCTCATATGAGAAACTGTTCTCTATAGACTTAGTCAATTTGTATGTTTAAATTAAATTTTTTTTTTTGGCTGAAAGTCAATTTGATATGTTAACGAGCCTAGTTGTATGTTTTATGTCAGGTCATGGTCAGGCTGACACCACCCTATGCCATGGTCTGACCCTTCATAAGATCTCTCAACATTCGTGTTGATTTGGACTCGTGATTTTTTTTTTTTTGGTAATCAGGGATGTTCGGGCCAGCTTGTGCGCACCTCGACTAATCTCCCGAGGCCTGGAGGCGCCGGGTGAATACTCTAGTGGCCACTCCCCCCATGACTCGAACACTAAACCTCTTGGGTAGTACACCCAAGAAGCTTACCACTCGACCACAAGAGACTTGGTTGATTTGGACTCGTGTTACCTTGTACACAGGGGATCAATTTACAATTCACCCCCTAAAAAAACAAAGAATGTATCTGTCCAAATATGTAGCTCAAAATCTGTCACATTAACAAAAAGAATTAAAAGCTATTAAAATTTGACCGATTCTTCCGATTTTCCATCATGTAACCCACATTAAAATATAGGGTTAATTACACTCGCCTCCCTGAGTTTTATCCTAATTACACGAATCTCTCTTGTATTTTGAGAAATTACACAGACCTCCCTTTCTCGCTAACGGTTGAGTAACGTCTTTGACGGATTAAATAAAAGTACCAAAATGTCCCTACATAAAAGTACACAAACCTCCCTTGAACTATGGTCTAATTACACAGACATCCCTCAAATTTAAAAAATTACATGGACCTCCCTTATCACCCATAAATACAGTTTGTGCATATGTATTACTATAGCCACAAATAAAATTTGCTTTTGAAATGATAAAGGGTTTAGGTTAAACTTTTTATACTACTAAGAAGTGTATCTTTCATTTTTTTTCAAATTACTTCTATCAATTTCTTCAGGCATTTCTTCAAAGGGACAATGCTATGGACACACTCAAAATACACACCCATGTGCACACCACACTCACATCACTCTGGTAGACCCTACACTGACAGTGGACTCCGCAGTCTCTTTCTCTCTTCCTATTGGTCCACCTTAGGGTGTGGACTTGGGTGTGTGGGTTTTGTTTATGACCCAATCATTACCCTTCTTGATATTTTTCACTTTCATAATTTAAATTTCTTGGGTTTGATTTTTTTTTCTTCAACCTGTTGAGTTTCTCATTCCTATGGAATAAATGTGAAGGATATGATAGGACAATAGAATCCAGGCAATCTGCAATTTGGTTTGTTGAACGGAACTTCTTGTGTTTCGTAAAAAATTGAAGAGACTGTGAAAAATGGTAAGGGTAATATAGTCATTCTGAATAATAAGAGATACAATACTAAATTTTGGAAAAAATTAATTTTTGTTGAGTGACGAAACAAGGGGGGAAGAAGAAGAGAGAAAAAAAAAATCAATTTCATAATTTAAATTTCTTGAATTTGGTTTTTTATTTCTACTTTTTAGCTTCTCCTGTTTATGGAATAAATATGACAAATAATATGGCATTTCTTCCATTTGGTTTGTTGGAAAGAATTTTCTGTACTTCATGTAAAATTGAAATGATTGTAAAAATGATATGAAAAATATAGTCATTCTTAAAATTAAGAGAGATGATTCTAAATTTTGAAAAAAATTAATTTTTGTTGAGAAACGGAACAAGAGAGGAATAAGAAGAGAGAGAGAGAGAAAAAATAATTAACGAAAAAATATTTTTATTATGAGGGAGGTTTGTGTAATTAGGCCATATCTCAGGGGAGGTTTGTGTAATTATTCTTATTTTCAATTAGAGAAGCAAGGGTATTTTTGGCATTAGGTAAGCAAAAATTGCTTACATCATCAATTTCTGTTAAAGGACTACCGGTCAACTAACGGAGGGGAGGCGAGTGTAACTCAAACTAAACCTCAAGGGAGGTTTGTGTAATTTCTCAAAATGCGAGAGAGGTCCGTGTAATTAAGGCAAACCTCAGGGGAGGTGAGTGTAATTAACCCTAAAATATAACCTAGCCACATTTCTCATAACTGGGTCATAACTACAACAATATAACTCATAACTTGGTCATAATAGAATCACATTTCTCATAACAAAGCCACATTTCTCATAACCAGTTGAAATTATTGCATGATAATAGACCACCACATGGCCATAGACCATGCAAATCATAATTCGCCACGTGGCTCCATTTGTACATGGCAACTATTTTTTTTTTTTTTTTGGTCAACATTACTCATAACTTGATCATAATAGAATCACATTTCTCATAACAAAGCTACATTTCTCATAACCAACTGAAATTATTGCATGATAATGGATCACCACGTGACCATAGACCATGCAAATCATAATTTGTCACGTCATCGTGGCTATACTTGCACATAGCAACTATTTTTTCTTTTCATTTTTTAAAGTATTTTTTTTTTTTGGGTTGTAGGATGAGCTTGATAAGACTAATTGGGAAAAATCCAAAATAAAATGATACTTAGTCCCCCACGTCACATTATTTGGGATCCAAGAAGAGGTGAGGTTTTTAATTTTATTTTTTTCACTGCTGATTTTTTTTTTTCATAACCAACAAGGTTATAACATAAAAAATAAAAATAAAAATAATAAATAAATAAAAACCCAAGGTTCAAACATGGTCCCACCTCACTTTACTGTTGATGTTTTTTTGGAATTGTAATAATTATATCCAGATCAACACCTTACAAAAAAATAATAATAATAAAAATAACAAAATGTGGTGTTGGTTATGACCAATATGATGCTAGTTATGCGAAATATGGTACTTCTTATGAGAAATGTGGTATGTGATGACATAATCAGTTTAATGAGAAATTTGAGAAGCATAGCATTACCCTTTTTTTTTATATAAATTTTTACGAAGTTTTTTTTTTCGAACCATTGCCATAGTTTTTTTTTCACAATTATTATTATTATTATTATTATTTCTTCAAATTGCTACAGCTTTTTTTTTCTTTTTTCGAACGGCCACTGCCACAGTTTTTTTTTTGTCATAGTTTTTTTTTTTTTTTTTGCACAGTTTTTTTTCGGTCACCGATTTTTTTTTTGTCACAACTTTTTTTTAAAATTATTTTTGTGGTCCAAGTAACCGGTTCAATGGGTTGTAAGTTTTCTTTATTTAAAAATTCAATGAATGAGATGGAAAGTTGGAGATCTAATGGCTATTATGAAGGGGGTTGACATCCACCTTTCTCATTCCTGGGACATGCAAGCTTCTATAGAATGTTTATCCAGAACTTTAGTGCCATTTTCCGATCACTTTGTCAATTGCTTGTCAAAGACGTAATCGGGAGAGAGTAGTGTTATAGATGTTCTTATCTGTTCTTAAAACGCGAATTTTATGGGTATATTCACTAAATCTTAACTAAGACAATATTAAAACGAGTCTTAACTTATAAAAGAAAAGCGGTAGCAAGCCCCCATGTAGATTGGTGGTGAACTTATGTCCTTGCCACATTTGAGTAATTTGTGTCACGTTCCAGTGCGCATTGGATAAGCACAATGTGCTTTTAAGCGTAAAAAAATTGCGGGGCGCCCTACTGACCCGCGACCCGTTCAGCCGCCTCGCTGGATCGCAATTTTTTTAAACTAAAAAGTCCAGTGCGCTTACCTAGTGCACACTGGAACCGAACTCATCCTAGTTTTAGTGCAAAGTGTTGTATTTGAGCGCTTAAATGTTGTACCATTTATAAAATAGTGATTTCTAAAGCATTTTATTTTTAAAAATAAAAATAAAAAAATAAAGTGATTTTCAAGTTACAACATTTCAACACCTAAGTGGTGATAAAATATCATAACTGAAACAACAATGATAGGGATATACACCAAACGACACACTATGCTTTAAATGCATGTACTCTGTGCTGTTTGAATTTTTTTTTACACTTTTCTGTGTATCACTTACACAGCACATGGTATATGCATATAAAACTGATGTGTCGTTTAATGTGTATCCCTATTATTTTTGTAACTGGAATTATATGATCCATTCTAAAACCACTGTAATATATCATTGAAGTTCCCCACGTTTGATTTATGCTTTTGTGGGGGCAATAAAAGTCCTAGTTGTAATGTATCATTGCAGTCCCCCACGTTTGATTTATGCTTTTGTGGGGGCAATAAAAGTCCAAGTTATTGTCGGCAGATTTGGTAAGAAGTAGAACGTATTGTGCATGGAGATCAAAGTAAAAAGGAAAAGAAAAAGGAGAGAGATCTACTTTCCATTTCCGAAGTGCTTGCCTTCATGGCCATCCATATGTTTGCAGAAAGAATAATGCTAAAGGCACCGGTGTGGCAACATAGGTGGAATGCACATGTATCTTGGTGGACCCCACTGATTAGCAAAGTAAGAATTTAGGTCCTAATTTATCTTTTTCTCTTTACCTACCTGCAAATTACAATTAATTCTGTAATTGTTTCCATGTTTTCCTTCAACAGAAATTGAATATAGATTCAACAGTTTCATCCTATTCTTAAAGGGCTGTTTGGAAAATTAAGAATCGGTTCTGTTATTCATAATTGCAGTGTTTTTTTTTTTTACTTACCTGGATTATGGTAACACACACACACACACATCCCACCCTAACCTAACCTCAAAGCCCATGGTCCACAACAAAGCTCAACAAAGGGTCACTCATTCCGACTGACGAACAATAAGGGGCAAGCTAGTAATCATTTTGATGGTGCAGGGACAAAATAGGAATGGAATGGAGACACCCATTGGACACCTGAGTGAGCAAAAATGCTTTCCCTATATACAGGGCGGATCCAGAAGTTTGGTCCAGTAGAGTAACCTTTAACTACAATGCTTTTATTAAGTTACTGCTACTAAATTTTTCGTATTACGTTTTGAACTATTGAATTTGAAGTTTTGAAAATAGTCTTTTTAAGTTTGGAAATAGACTGCGTTCAATGATTCATTTATACGTTTTTTGGTAAAACTTTTTCTTAAAGTTATCAGCAGGTTTTCAACTTTTTTTTTTTTTAGAAGTGATATACTATCAAACGCACTCAGAAAAACTAAGTGCTGACACTTTTTTATTTTCAACATTAATTGGATTATCAAATCAAATGACCTCGCGTATACATAAATTTATTACATATATATATATATATATTATTTTTTGGGACAATTAGTAAAAAGGATATTATGATGAGATTTTTTAGAGCTTAGGGCAATTAAGATTCTTGATAAGGAAAAAGACCTCCGTACAAAAATATTAATGGCCCGTTTGGTTCATGGATTCTTAGAGCGGATTTTCCACCCTAAGATTACTAGTAATCTTAAAATTTATCCTTCTTTGGTTCATGGATTATTCATTAAATTGTGGGTACCATTGGATTTAAAATCCACCCAAAGGTGAAATAGGGTGGATTCTAAATCCTAGCTTGGATGTGATATTCTCAAAGATTACTAGGATTTTGGTTTTCTAATTTCATACTACCTAAATTAGCCCTTATATTTGTGGAAAGTATAAGTTAACATCATTCCTATTATGGATAGCCTTCAAGGGTAGCTTAGGTATTTAATATTACTCTTATTCCATTTTTCTTGACCCAACCAAACACTGAATTTTAAATCTAGCTAGGTTTCTGCTCGTGAACCAAACACTTTGCAGGGATTCAGATTCCTAGTAAATTGATTATTAGTATTATGATTCCTGGTATTAGAATCCACCTAAAATAATCTATGAACCAAATAGGCCGTAAGTGAAATTCACTTGGCATACATAAATATCAAGTGAAATTTCATAAATCCGTACATGAATATTAATTGAAATTTCACTTAACTCAAACTTTAAGGACTTTTTAATAAACTAAAAATCAAATTGAACTTCCAACTCTTGAAAGCTAGTTCTAGAAACTTTCGCCTAATCTTTTAGTACTCCCTCTATACTAAGAGACCTTGATTCCATTTTTTCAAGTGGCATTTTAAGAGTCACTTTTGAAAGTCAAAGTATTTTAATTACCACTTACCATTATTCCTTCTCTTTTTTTGATATGACACTAGAATTTTAAAATTCAAAAAGGAAGCAACTTCTGGACTGTTGCTACAATACAGTTGCAGTACGTTTGCAACAGTTCTTCTCAAATTTGCTATAGTTTGGGTAGTTTTTAAAAATTGCTTTTATAAAAGCAATTTTACTGTAACAAATGTGAGGGGAACTGTTGCAACTGTACTGGAGCAACAGTACAGAAGTTGCGTCCATTCAAAAAGGGGCAAAATTAAAAAGTTAAAAATTTCACCACAACCAATGATATCCCCTTAAATAGTTAGAATTTCCGAAAGGACTCTAAATATGGGATTGAAGGAGAACATTTAAGTGCACGCCATTAAAACTCCACAAGCTTGAAAAGTAATCAGGTAGGGCCGGCTGTTAGCTGAAGTATTGAAGATGGTAGGGCCAGATAACCTCCCCATCGTAGGCAAGAATCATACGGACAGTGGTGATTTTATAGTGTACTCGTGGGGTCTAAGATGATTAACTATTTGACTCTATTTGGTGTACCAATATCTTCAAGGTTATTGGGGTCCGGGGACATTTGTGGACGTTTTTTTCCTTAAAATTGGTTGGGGGTTGTTTGGTTGAAGATTAATGTGAAATGCACACAAGTTTTGAGTGTAGTAGAGTACTAGTGTGTAGGGTTGCAAGTTTGGGGATCTGAGTGCAATTGATTTTAGATGTGTTCAAATTTGACTCATATTTTAGTAGAGTCTGCTCTAATTAGAGCTGGAGTCCGCTCTAATTAGAGCTGGAGTCCGACTTGAGTTTGATTAACTTAGTCCAAACTTAGTTTGAGTTCATTAGTGCATGTCCAAAAATTTGAGTTCGAGTTCAAACTCGAATTGAAGTAGAAAAACAATACTCAATCGAAATAACCTTCAAATGTCAGTATACTTTTCTAGCGAAATCGAACAATATATATTTTGTGCTAAACATTATTATGATCATAAAGGTAAAAATAGTCAAAGATACTAATAAATCAAGCTAGAACTTAATTAGGTTGTTTGGTTATTATCCTCTCTGCCCAAGGCTCAGCCCGCCCTTGATTAATAAAAAGGTTACCCAGCCCGAGCAAATTTTGGGTGGGCTCAAGTTAGTCTCGAGTTGGCCCGGTCAAATCGCAATTCTACTAGGCTGTTTATTTAGACCATCTTTAATGGGTATGTTATATTTCATGCTATTGTCAAATTATAGCATGATCTTAAAAAATCTCTTTCTAATGGCATGCCAAAACTTATGACAAATTATAGCAATGCTATATCCTGTGCCAAATTTGGCATGACCTTTGGCATTACTATAATTTGGCATGATATTTAACACATCATTGGAGATGTGTTTTTAAAGGGTCATGCTATTATTTGGCATGCCAGCAAGGCAATTTTTTAACTTTTTCCAATACAAGGAAATGAATAGTATTTCGTTTAGCATGTACCATTGGAACACATATGTTACAATATAGCAATTTAGCACTATAGAAATGCCAAAATATAGGTTTGACATAAAGAAAATAACATTTACCATTAGAGATGCTCATAGACTTTAGAGAATAAAGTAATTTTTCATTTACTTACTACCATTTATTAATTAACACACATGTTTAACCATGACGGACACCCCGAGATGTGTTCGGTGGTGGGGCTCATGCTAATCAATGGCCGGATGACAATTTGTGTAAAGTGTGTAAAAAAAATGTGTGTGTGTAGAACAATCAGAATGAATAGCACGAAATGTACTTTAACAAAATGTACATAAGAGATTGTTTATCATTGCTTATTTGCCTATTATATGCAGTTCTGGTAGCCCAAACTGCTTATTGATTTGTTTGTTTAAGCAAAAATATAAGCAAATTTGATCCAAAAAGCAGTTTGACAATAAGCAGGTGGGAGGGTGCTT
Organism: Hydrangea macrophylla; assembly: GCA_033977485.1. NCBI lineage: Eukaryota > Viridiplantae > Streptophyta > Magnoliopsida > Cornales > Hydrangeaceae > Hydrangea > Hydrangea macrophylla. Next base: position 110,243,669 of record CM066994.1, on the reverse strand, counting down.
TTCAAGATTATCTCTTTGTTTGATCAATTCACATCATATTAACCAAACACTCAAACCATAATAAACAGTTCTATTTTTAAGCAATTCTACCAATCACGATCAAGATCGCATAAGCATAAGCACAGACAAACAGGCTCTAAGTCTTTTTACTTTAATTTATGTTCAATTGCAAATAGCTCTGCCATACGAATTATCAAAATCATGTACAACTAGTTATGAGTCTGTGCCATTGCATAGGGCATTTATAAACAGAAACACAGTCAAGGGTCAAAAAATAATTATATGGAGTACAAAAAAGGATAATATAAATTTACTGATAAGTAGAACAAAAAAAAAAAAAAAACCAAATTCACAGGAACATGAAAAAATCTAATTGCATATTTTTGTTATACGCCATAGTCTCTCAATTCTTTTTTTGCCTGCAATTGGAACAAAACTTACATTTAGAAACATAGAAAAGAAATTACATATATTTAAGAACGTGCAATTTAATTTAGATATCTTTTTTATTCACCTTTCACGTAGTTCATTTATTACATCTCCTCGAACCCAATTATTTGAAGATTCCTGTAAAACTAATATATAATTATGTACCGATGTTGCTTATTCAGGCATACTCAAAACAAAAAAATTAGCCTTACCTGAATTCGTGAATTAAATATTGTAACGATTTTTCGATTTTAGTGCCTGTAAAACTATCAACCAAAATAATTTAATTTATTGATATGATAGTTAAAATATAAAATAAATATGTACTTACACACACACATATATACATTTATGTGTATAAATATATATGTGTCCATGGTTTTTACCAAAGAAATCATACCATATGTATCTTTTTCTTTCTTATACATGACATTGCAAAATTAAAAATCTCAATTATTTTGCAGTACTATTATCACATTTAAGATTTTATATACGATAACATGTGATGTAATATGTTAAAATACTTGTGATAGATTTCTCTATATTTTCTCCACATCTTGTGGCAATGCGACACTGTGGGTTCATTTCAACATGCTATAATTAAAATTCAGTGGTCCCACAATGGTCAATAAAATTACATTAACAGAATATGAATAACAAAACCTAAATGGTGAAAGGCTTTTTATAATTCAATCTAACTAAAATGATGTGGTTTTATAGAATTCAAACTCTTTTTTTTAAAAAAAAATAATAATCCAGGCCTTGTGTGGGTCTTTGCCACAAACACATACACATATACCATCACAAACACACTTGTGTCTATATCTCTCATTCACGACATCCTCTATCTCTTTGTAACGATCCATCTCCCCGTCTAGTAACAATATTGTCCGCTTTGGGTCTAATCACAAAGAACTTCCCAGAGGATCACCCATCCCTGGTACTGCTCTGGCAGCAGCACGCTTAACTGTGGAGTTCTTTCGTGTTTAGCTCCTTCACAGTTTTAAAAGGCCTTGTTAAGGTATCAGAGCTTGCACAGCCTACCCCTCTCCAATATTGTCCTCTTTGGGTGCCTACCAGGTTTTGAACGCTGGCGCCTGCCCTCAAGGTTTTGTTCATTTACCACTCGGGCAAGGAAGCCTTGTTGCATATAGAGGGGCAATCAATCCTTATAAACTAGTCCAGGAACTTCACCCCAGGCGGCGTGGGACAAGCCCCTACACCCGACCTCACCTCATTCATCTTGGCCATCCTGGCTCAGGAGTATTGGCTCTTGGTCGTCACTCTCTTCTCTATTGTCTGATCTGTCACATATACACACATACACACACACATATACATATACACATACACACATATACACATACACATGAAGGTCGTTTGATAGAGGTTATCGTGATTCCTACAGCAATGGGCTGACAGTGCAGTGAAGGGTACAGATGAAGCTGGAGCCGTGAAGGTACAGAGAGAGATGAGAGAGAGAGAGAGAGAGAGAGAGAGAGAGAGAGAGATGAGAGAGACTGATTTTTATTTTTCTTTATTTTGATCTCTCAATATATCACTACTATAGAGGGGTTGATTGTGTAACAGAAGTGGAAGGAGGAATATATGGCATGAGTTACTTCTTATTTTTCTTTTATATTTTTATTTTTGTAAAACATATATCTATATGCTATCTGGTAATTATTGGGATGTTTGATTATGTGGGTGTATTGAGAGAGAGAGAGAGAGAGAGAGAGAGAGAGAGAGAGAGAGAGCAAGAAGGTTTGCGTGTATGTGTGTGTGTGTGTGTGTGTGTGCATGAGAGAGAGAGAGAGAGAGAGAGAGAGAGAGAGAGAGAGAGAGAGAAGGTATTGGAATGAAATTGCGGCTGGTTGTTGACTTGTTGCAACATTAAGTTTAGGAAGTGTTAGGGTGTGAATAGTGTGTCATGAGATTTTTCTTATGGGTGGCTTAGATTTTAGTCCATTAAGTACCATTTATCTAGAAATTAGTCCCGCACATATTTTAAGGACATAAATATCCCCACCCCCATAAATCAGGGTTTTTAAATTCAAAACCCAAATTTATTATATACATATATACGAAAATTCTCTGGAGAGGACGCCCTCTGTTTATTAAATAGAGGCCATTTTGACCGTCGGATCGTGTTTAAAAACTGGATCTGATGGCCAAAACAGAGGCCATCTCTTTAAAAAAGAGAGGGAGCCTTCTTTATATCCTGATTGTATATATATGTATATATATATATAGAAAGAGAGCATTAAAAGAGAAAACTTAATAAATAGCCTCACTCCTATAAATCAGAGTTTTGAAATTCAAAATCCAGATTTATTATACATATACATATATATAGAGAGAGAGATAGATAGAATTAACAGAGAAATTTTATCTATTATAGTGAGAAATTTCTCACCTTTTTTTAAAGATATTTGATGAGAAATTTCTCACATTTTTAAAGGTATTTGATGAGAAATTTTTCACCAAATCAAAACAAACTGTCAAAATACTGACAATATGTGAGAAATTTATCTATTATAGTGAGAAATTTATCAGCCGTTTTAATGGATTTGATGAGAAATTTCTCACCAAATAAAACAAATTTCTCACCTTCAAAAATCAAAAGTAAAACTCCACAGTTTGTGAGAAATTTTTCACACTAACAATAATTCGTACACAAACTCTCAAAACACTAAAATGCAGCAACAATACACATGTATATACGTACACATATAGATATAGACATATGAGTCTCTTCACCATCACCGTCGTCCCCTCCTCAAACACCACCTTATAAACAAACCCCTTTGGTCCTTCATCTACAACTAGAAATATATTCTCTTCCTCAACCACTTCCAATCCAGTTGCCCCCAAACCAGATGGTATGAACGGCTTCAATGCTTCATCTACACTCTCTAACCCCTTTAGCCCACTAGCCATTTCTAATCCATTTGGTCCCACAAAAACTGGCGAGATTGGCTTCAATGCTTCCAATAAGGGCTAAACTAGATCGTCTCACCGCATGCATCACAAGTTACTCATACTATATACACACATATATGTATTATAAACCAAGGTGGGTTAGGTAGATGTAATCCATAGATTAATATTGCCCACACGTCTGTAGAAGGTTAATTTGGTTCATACAGTAGACAATGGTTTGGTTTAGAAGTTATAATCTTGAGAGAGAGCGAGAGAAGTAAGACACACACACACACACACACACACACACACACACACACACACACACACACACAGAGATCATGAGAAAGAGAGATACAGATCGTGAGGAGAGAGACTGAGATATAATGGGGTCAAATTGAAATCCCTAAATTCATGCCTTGATGTGATGATGGTATATATATATATATTTAATGGCAAGGGCAATTTTGTCCATAAAAAAAGACACAGAATTGGGAGAAAGGACTAATCTCTAGTTTATAATTATAATTAGGAACTAATTACAGCACATAAATTTGGGGATGAATCACTTTTTAAAAGAATGGGGTGTCAGGGACTAAACCTTATATTTCTATTTTCTTAACCGTTAAATGAGATTCATGAAAAGATCTAATGGTTTGAACAATTAACAAATGAAAATATTACATTAAAATACTAAACGCTCATATGGCATGTCACGTGGCTAATCTCATATCTTCCGGTTTAATGTATATATATATATATTATAGATACGTATTATTTAAAATGGGAATAATTATAATTTGCACCCTCGTAGTTTAAATTCAGTGTCACTTTGTCCCCTTTAATTTGAAAGTTGATACATTAGACCCTGAAATTTCTAGTTTAAATTAATTTGCACCATTTGTAAAAATTTATTAGAATTTTATCAAAATTGTTAATCGTTAAAATTTGTCAGATTTTTGTCAATAAAAGTGACATAGGGTGCAAATTGACACAATAGAAATTTTATTGTTTAATATGTCAATTTTTAAACTTGAGGAGCAAAACTGCCACCAAATGTGAGGGTGCATGCAATGTGTAATTAACCCTTTAAAATATAAATATTATGTTAATTGCAAAAGCATTTGTTGAAATTAAAGGATGACTCAACAAGCATTGAGAGTTAGGTTGGCAGAATTGACCACTGGTTAATCCTCCAATTGTTGGACAATATGGAAGGACAAATTACAAATAGATAGACACAGTTGCATAACTTTGTAAGTCCAACCAAACAAAAACTGACATTTTCACAATAAAATTGAATGTGACATCTTATCTATTCGATTTTTATGTCCCTGTCTCATCCAGAAACCCAATAGACAACTAAAATAAGAAAGTGAAATCCAAATGTCAATAGCAATGGTAAAAAAAAAAATATATATATATATATATATATACACGGGCAGGCTCTTAATTGAACTTACCCAATGAATAGACTTTTAAGTATAAAAGAACCCGCGTGCTGTTCCGGTGACCTGCGGATTTTTTTAGGCTTAAAAACCAATTTACTGGATAAGTTCACTCAACCCAGTTCGCTTAAGAGTTTCTCCCTATATATATATATATATAATTAAATCCAAATGTCAGTTTGAACTAAGTACCTTCATTAGACCATACATGTCCCTTTCATACCTAATTAGACCATTAAGCTCCAAAAAAGAAAAACAAAAGGTATCCTTCCCAAAATATGAAGATACATGTATTGCCAATTTCTTTATTGGTTAATAAAAAATAAAAATAAAACAATAACGAAGAAAATAAAAAATGAAAAATAAATTAAAATTTTTTAAATTTGTCTTCTTTTCCTCTTTTCTCCGGCTCCTATAATATTTTCAAGCTATTCTGCCTGTGCACCTAAGCTTTTTGGGTGCGGGTGCACGAAATTCAATTCTATCTCAAATTATCATGTATCATGTGTAATGCACACATGATTCAATTTTTATGAAAACTGGGGAACTCATATGAGATTGGAAATTTGATATTGAGGAAAATGAATTTTTTTTCTTAGACTTTGTCCAATAAATACCCAAGAAGGGATTTGGGGACTGATGATGATAAAAATAAATAAATAAACATCCTTACGATGAAATGCTTCTCTCGATATTATAAGCCAGGAAAGGAGTACTTTGTCACGCCCTGGAGCAGCAAAAACAGAGAAAAATAAATTTTCTTTTTGGGTCTATAGGGAATGATGGGTGAATGTCACTAATTTGTCCACACCATATAAGACTAGTCAACTAAAAAGCAATAACAGTAATATAACCCAACTGAATACATATTAGAACAGTTCTAGCTATTACAAGGTCATCAGAGTGCGCTACAAGAATTGTAAAAGGTCTGTAAGTAGAAACATAAGCTAATATTTATCTTCAAATCTTGAGCTATCGTAAACATAGTCGTCAGCGTAATAGTCTTCCTCGGCATAACCATCATTGGTGGGGCCATTCTCTGCATACTCCCCCTTCTGGTAGTAACCATCGTCATAAGCTCCATCACTTGTATCAATAGGGACAAGGTAGTTTGGATGGGGAATGTCCGGACATAAACATCATCAGCTTACTTCAGCTGAGTGAATAGAAACTCCCATAGTATCATAGATATAATGTACTCACCAGTTATGAACAATATGTAATAGTTCTACTAAATATATCTCTATCTTTATTCCAAACTCATTAATCGGTTATACATGTCTTGTATACCAGAAACCAGAACATCAGACTCGTCAATGAAAGAAATGATTGTAATACACAGGGATACACCAATGCTCTATCTACCGAGTCACCGCAAGTCATAGATACCATCTACCGTGTAACACCGCAAGTCATAGAGGTCATTTACCGGGTATATCGCAAGATACTACGTCAGTCCATCCCCCTGCTTTTAGGAATATATGCACAGTCTACCGCAAGTCAGGGATTTAGTGTTTTGAGCAAAGACACATCAGTTCTATAGCCACGACTCATTGATATAGACATATTCTTAGCCACCACATGTCATAGACACATTCGTTTGTCTACCGCGTTTGAGAATGTATGCCCCATAACCATCTCAGAACTTAACAAACCTATTTATCGTTATACTGCTATTGTTACATGATAATCCCATATGGCCTGACAGATTATCAAACTCGATTAGAAGTACTTATTACTAACGTCCAATCTCGAATACGTTACTCACCATGTATTCTCATTACCGTAACCCATTGTCTCTCTATTAATCAGTTATTGCATACTAGTAACATAGGACAACATTTAACAATTAAACATTATGAATTATAAACCTCAAGAAAACAACCATGTTCTGTTAAGTTCTTGAGTTCAATCGATTGAGGAAAATGAACTTCAAGCGATCGAAGTCCTTTCGATCGATTGAACCCAGTTCAATTGCTCGAGAGTCTTCTTCTCCAGAGGTTCTGGACAGTGAACGTCCAGAAGTGTTAGTGCATGTTTGGGTGCGTTGTTTACGTCTAAAACTTATAAAACATCATGTTAATGGTACCAAGTGAGTTTAGAACTCACCGAACGTTGTTAAGGACGTGTTTGGCAACTTGAGCTTGAGCGCCTCCAATAGCCTCCTCTCTTTCTCCTTTGTCTCAACCTTTGTATCTCTCTTCTTGTCTCTCCGATCCTCTTCTTCTTCTTCTCCTTCGTCTCTCTCTCTCTCTCTCTCTCGCTCGCTCTTTCACAAAGTATATGTATATATAGAGTATGCGTGTGTGTGTGTGTGTGTATATATATATATGTATGGATGTGTACATATAATTGTTTGTTGTAATTATGGTTCGGGCGTGCCAGAGCCTTGTGAGGTAGACCCAAACTGATAAAAACAAAATTTCCTAAAAGCACTTGTGTGAGTGATACACAAGGTTTCGTGAATCTAACTTCTAATAGGCGATTGTGCGAATAAGTAGGAAAGTACCCTTATTCTAGGTCCCTAGACAGTGTTGAAGCACACAAGTCTAGCAAGTGATGAAGAAAAGAAATTAAATAAAAAGCAGGATTTTTATTTAATTAAAAATAAGAAGGAATTACAATGGATGTAATATAAAAAGCTAAGAAAGCCTAAGAAAATAAAAAGAATGCTAGGAGTGCTATTTAGAATGCATTGGGATGCTTTTGTCGAAGTGACGCGGAGTGATTTGATAGCTTGGCCTGCCTATTAATTTATAGCGGCCATGGAGGTCTCCCAGATAAGGTAGGAAATAATTGATGAATATAATCTGGTAAAATATACCAGTTTATTTCCATAAACTGATAATAGCTACCATATCTTCGAAATATATATACAAGTATATATATATTTTTATCTTGAATCTGGTCCGTTTTGTGGCTTGATACGTCTGACTTGGCTTCCAAGCAAAAGATATGCTTTCCATATCTCGTAATATTCTGATATTATCGCCCAAGATATTGAAATATTATCTTGCCATATTATGATAACGTTTTCCGAATTGATTAAAATACTGATTGCACAAAATAAGTTGCCAATTTGGAACAACTATGTAGTGGCCGGCTCACTTTGATATGTGCAGTAAAATGAGGTGACAGCTCGATGGTGCAAGCATAATGGAAGCCCGATATTATCATATACACAGTCCGATGGCACTGGACTGCCAAATAAGGCCTAGCCCGACTGAATAAATAAATACCCAAAGTTGGTCAGTCCGATGACAGTGATGCCCGATCACATGATGATTAGCCCGATTGAATGAGCCCGAGCACTCTGACTTGGCCCTACCACGCTTGGCAATATACACAATCGGTCTATAAGTCCGAATTTATGTATTAGCCAGCCCGATCAAAGAGTGATCAGTCCAAGCCCGATAGAAATAGTACTAGCGCAACGGTAGTAAGCCCGATCAACTCGTGGTTATCCCGATCTCTTAACCAATCAGTCATTAATTTTACAATCGGTCTCATGAGTCCGATTATAACATCCCAATCGGCCTCTACCAACATTTAATTTTAAAAAATGTATTTTTTAGGTGCAAACAATTGCCCCCCTGGCCGTTTAAAATAAAAGCAAGTGAAATTTTGAATGGCCATATTTTACCTAGAAACCGATTACCTTTATACTGCGATCGGGCTCATCATGTAGACCGATGATCTTTGGACTAACATCGGGCTTGGCCAGGATACCGAGTTATAATTGCCAGCTGTCAACCATGTAACACCTTTGAACCCACCACCTCCATGTAATCGGGCTTCACCACTGTTGTTACACAAGCACTTCTGATACTACACCATCGGCCTCTATGTCCGATCAGCATCCCAAGCATCCTATTACCTTATTTATTATTATTCTTGCTTTCGGTCTTGTGAGTCCGAATAGCCTACTGACTGAATTAATTCAGTCCGATCTTCAGCACCTTTTCAGTCTTCCTCGATAGTACCATTGTTGTAAAAAGAGCCACCAAATAACCTTTAGTTTTTGGTGACATCCACACAGCCATCGTGGATGTAAATCAACCCAAGCCAAATAATTAATTGGCTTAAAATAAAAATAATAATCGGTCATTACAACAAGACCGAAATATTTGAACAATTCCTTAAGGCTAAGTTTCCTCAAGGAAATATGTTTAAAAACTTCATGGACCGATTTAGCATCAACCGGTCTCTGCGAAGCTTGCCCCCCGAGCGGTTCATCACCGATTTCTTCGTCAATAATGGGGTCTTCATCATCGTCCTCCTCATCACTAGGAGGCTCTATGGCCGATACGGGATCACTCGGCCTATCACACTCTTCTTCTTCGGCCTCAACATAGTTGTGAGGCTCATCTTGAATTTGCCCCCCGAGTGCTTCGTCGTCTTCTTCAACGTCGGTGAGGAGCTCTATGGCCAAAATAAGATCATTCGGCTCTTTATTTATTTTTTCGCCGTCTTGCACCCCGAGCAGCTCGGACGGCGTAGAATCAAGATGACCAGAGACATCGGCCTCTTGATTTGGAATGGTAACATCGGCCTTCTCGGGCCGTTGAAATTTTAGGAGTTTAAGCTGAAGAGCGATATCATCAAGGATACTATTACGGCTTTCTCGAGCAGCAACCGATTCGTCTGGTTCTTCAACCGGCCAATCTGATAAACCGATTGGTTTTTGCTTCCAACCTCCATCTAGCAACTCATCCCGAGACATGAAAGAGTTTCCATTGGGGGGTGGACAATCAGCTCCACTTACTTGAAGGTGGCCGATACCTTGGGTAAAGTACTTAACATCGGCCTCAAAACACCAGATCTTTTCGTAAAGATCGTGGATGGCAAAATCATATGGGGCTACAATGGCGTGCCGATTTGGGTACTGCGGATCCCACGGCTTGTCCCATAAAGCCTTGTATGTAGCAGATTTATCGTTTTTTAGACGATTAATCTCTTGTTGAAGTTGGCTGATTGATTCATTACACCAACCAATTTGGTTGTAGTAGAATTGCAACCATGCTTCGGTGAACATGATTCATCACTTGGCGGTCCCACCGGGCGTGCCAAATTGTTTGCTGTAATTATGGTTCGGGCGTGCCAGAGCCTTGTGAGGTAGACTCAAACTGATAAAAACAAAATTTCCTAAAAGCACTTGTGTGAGTGATACACAAGGTTTCATGAATCTAACTTCTAATAGGCGATTGTGCGAATAAGTAGGAAAGTACCCTTATTCTAGGTCCCTAGACAGTGTTGAAGCACACAAGTATAGCAAGTGATGAAGAAAAGAAATTAAATAAAAAGCAGGATTTTTATTTAATTAAAAATAAGAAGGAATTACAATGGATGTAATATAAAAAGCTAAGAAAGCCTAAGAAAATAAAAAGAATGCTAGGAGTGCTATTTAGAATGCATTGGGATGCTTTTGTCGAAGTGACGCGGAGTGATTTGATAGCTTGGCCTGCCTATTAATTTATAGCGGCCATGGAGGTCTCCCAGATAAGGTAGGAAATAATTGATGAATATAATCTGGTAAAATATACCAGTTTATTTCCATAAACTGATAATAGCTACCATATCTTCGAAATATATATACAAGTATATATATATTTTTATCTTGAATCTGGTCCGCTTTGTGGCTTGATACGTCTGACTTGGCTTCCAAGCAAAAGATATGCTTTCCATATCTCGTAATATTCTGATATTATCGCCCAAGATATTGAAATATTATCTTGCCATATTATGATAACGTTTTCCGAATTGATTAAAATACTGATTGCACAAAATAAGTTGCCAATTTGGAACAACTATGTAGTGGCCGGCTCACTTTGATATGTGCAGTAAAATGAGGTGACAGCCCGATGGTGCAAGTATAATGGAAGCCCGATATTATCATATACACAGTCCGATGGCACTGAACTGCCAAATAAGGCCTAGCCCGACTGAATAAATAAATACCCAAAGTTGGTCAGTCCGATGACAGTGATGCCCGATCACATGATGATTAGCCCGATTGAATGAGCCCGAGCACTCTGACTTGGCCCTACCACGCTTGGCAATATACACAATCGGTTTATAAGTCCGAATTTATGTATTAGCCAGCCCGATCAAAGAGTGATCAGTCCAAGCTCGATAGAAATAGTACTAGCGCAACGGTAGTAAGCCCGATCAACTCGTGGTTATCCCGATCTCTTAACCAATCAGTCATTAATTTTACAATCGGTCTCATGAGTTCGATTATAACATCCCAATCGGCCTCTACCAACATTTAATTTAAAAAAATGTATTTTTTAGGTGCAAACAATAATATAAACTGATAAACACACACACTCTCTCTTACCTCCCTCCAAGTTGGGCAACCAAACCCACACACACGAAATATACATATATATATATATATATGGAAAGGATGAGGCAAGGTGGTATTCTAACGTACAAACTGGGATAAGATATTCTGACATTTTTGATCGATTGAAGCTACTTCGATCGCTTGAGAGCAGATTGGCCAGGTTCGATTGATTGAGACCGATCCGATCGACCGATTGAAAAAAGGGACACGTAATAAATTCACGTCGGTAGGGTTTCGATCGCTAGAAAAATGCTCGATCGCTTGAACATTGAAACTCTCGATCGCTTAAAAAGGGTTCGATCGATTGAAAATGAAACTTCAAGTATAGTCATGAAAAGTACACAAAATCTTATATATTGTTATACAATCTAAAATACGGGGTATTACATACTCACAGAGTCACAGTCTCACAGCAAAACGCTTTGCTAAAAAAACTATTAAGAATTCTTGGTGCCAAAGGGTGAGTTCCCTTCATGCCTTTCCCAATAACTTTTTTTCTCATTGGAGAATTGAACTATAAAATCAAAATATAAAAAATATGCAAAAATTGAAGTACTCTGTATTGGGAACCCTCATTTTTGTTAGAAATATTTTAGTTTCTTCAACAATTATTCGTTGTGTTTAGCTCACAAGTCATAGATATATTATTTAGTAATCTGAATTATTGGGGGCTGGACAAAGGCAAACCATCACAATAATGGAAAAAAAAAAAAAGAGAAAAAAAAAAAAAAAAAGAACACCCAAAGTCTATCACGTGGCAAGATGATATTTAGTATTAGTGTAAGAAGTTAAAATAAAATATGCTCTTCTCAGCCAAAAAGAAAAAAATTATAGAGTTATTTTCCTTATTTTCTTTTCTTTTTTTTTTTTTTTTTTAATTCTCTATCTTTATTTAGCAAAGTCTAACCTTTTTTATATAAAAAAAATATGAATTAAGTACTTTCTCTTTTAACTACTCGTTTCACTGCAATAAGGTTCTGTTACGTAGTAACAGTTTTGTAGTTCATAAATTATTATGGAACTTCAAAACTTAAAATGTATTGAATCCAATGGTAAAAATTTACTGTAATTATTAAAATTTACGAGTACAATTTACCAAAAACTAAAGAATGAGAAGTTGATGCCAAACATGGAAAATATGGGACAGCACACTCAAAGCAACAAGTCTTGGATATGGGCCCACCTGACCCCACTCTTTTATGACCTTAGCAGCTTACACGGTTACACCCAATGACCCAATACATTCCTCACAAAATCTTGCACACCTTTGGCCTTTGCCTGTAAAATTAAAATTAAAATGCCAATGAGGTACATAGAAAATACTTCCAAAAGGTTGGTTGGTTGGTTGGTTTGTTGTCAAATATATTTGGTTTTATTGCAAAACAGATTTCTTTCATTTTATTATTCAATAATATTTTGGGTGATTTGATTTCAGAGGTTGAAGATTATGAAAGAATGCATCAAAGATTCGAGTGAATGGTTGAATTATGTCCTGCACGAAGCTGAGGAAGTTCTTGAAAAGGTCTCAATGAGACTCCTCTTCTTTACAAACATTATTTTTAGCTTTCCAATTTTCTTTCTTAATTTCCTAAACTAATTTTATGTAGTAAAAATTGTTTTCTTTATTGATTAATGATTTTATATACTCCATAAAGAACAGAGTATATGCATATATATATATATGTATGTATATACAGTACTCACATTCACAACCATTCTTTCAGACAATACCCATTTAGACAGGGCCGGCCCTGGGCCAAATTTTCAAAGCAATCGCATGGGGCCTCGACTTTAGGTCTTATTTTTAGGCCTATTTTTTCCTAATTTCTTCTTGATTTTTATGAAATTTATCATTTTTATGCTTATTTTCTTCTAATTTTTATGAAATTTCTATGAAACTTATCATTTTTAGGCCTATTTTCTTTCTAATTTCTATGAAACTTATCATTTTTAGGCCTATTATTTTTATAATTTCAATGAAACTTAGTATAGAGGCCTCATTTTTTCTGCCCCTTTGAAAATTCGCTTGAGGCCTCGGCCAATTTTGGTCATCTCAGGGCCGGCCCTGCATTTAGATATAGTTACCCATTTGATTTTGGGCTACAGACTTACTTTAAAGTGTTGGGTGTTTTAGGTTTTAATTTCAGAAATTGTTTGTTTTGGTGAACTGTCATGAATTTGACATAAATGGATTGGTTATATTTTGTAAGACTCTTCTCAGTCCCTTTTGGCTTTGTTTAGCATCTGGTATGGATTTAGAGGCCCTGGACAGCAGGTTTATGAATGAAACATTTTGTTTTATCTTGGGTGTGTGAGTGTTCCTCTGTCACCGATTCTGCCGTCACAGCCGAAGCTCGGGCCGCAGTCGGGTCTCTACGTCTTCTCTCTCTCAATTTATTCCACTAGAATTTGGGGGAAATGAAAAGCAAAGGAGAGAGGAGTCTTATAAGTTTTCTAACTTTGCTGAGAAATCAATGTTGTGCAAAACGTTGTACATATCATATCATTGTGCGTGTATCATTTTTTTTATGATTTGTCTAACAACCTACCCCTCTCCCTCTCCCTTCTAAGAAATTATTTATTATTTTGGCATACTTATGTGGTGTCAATCAATGAATATTTATAACCACTTTCCTTATGGTCGAATGACAAGGCTTCTGGATGTTTTATCTAGAGGTTTCAAGTTCGAATTTTAAGGGGGTGGTCAAAAGTCATTCACCCGGACGCTCTGGTCTCGTGAAATTATCGAGTTGCGCGCAAGCTAACCCGAACAACCCACGGTTACCAAAAATGAATATTTATTATTTTGACATGATCCATAATTTAAAAGAAATGGTCGGATATATTAAGAGTATCACATGATATATAGCCGTTGTACATTATAAGCCAATGAATGTAAATTATTTTGACAAAATCCACGCATCTAAGTACCATATCAACATGTACGTAGTAGTCTACAATCTATCAGAGTAAAATTGCTTTGATGGAACACACGTCCCTACAATCATAAATCTCATTATTTTTTGATATCAACATCACGTCAACAACCACATTTGATTGCCAATAGTATGACTGAATAATTATTTTATTTTAATTTAATTTAATAATTCAATGACTATTTATACCCTACTCTTTTGGATTATATAAACATCATATAAGGGATTATTTAGTGAAAGTGAACTAATAATCATGTGTTTTATTGGCATTTAAATACTAAATTATTAGTCCATTTTAATTAAAATAGTCAAATTCTATCCGTCCCTTACTTGGCTCAAAAAAACATGGCCCAAACCCCCACCCCAAAAGGAAAAAAAATCATAATAAATAAATAAATCTCTCTCTCTAAAAAGATGTAAAACAGCCTACCCTTTTACAGTTCAAATATGCAACTCACTCCTTCACTTATGGGCCTTATGGCCATTGCTTTTCCCATTTGTTTCTCCTCTCTCTCTCTCTCTCTCTCTCTCTCTCTCTCATGGATTACCTCTCTTGCAATGCTGAGTCCGCCATCGCCACCTGCGATCGCCACAACTGGGACTACTTATCCAAAAAACCCAAAAACAACAAACCAAACAAGTCCTTCAAAATCAGAGAGTTCTCCTACTCCGACCTCGAATCAGCCACCAATGGCTTCTCTTCACACAACTTCCTTGGAAAAGGCAGTCACGGCTCCGTCTACAGAGCCGTCCTCGACGGCGGCCAACTCGTCGCTGCTGTAAAAAAGACCCCAAAACCATCAAATTTCTCGGACTCCGATTACAAAATCAGTCACTCTGATAACGAAATCGAAATACTTTCGAATATTCGAAACCCTGGGCTCGTGAATTTGTTGGGTTTTGCTCTCGATTCTACTAGCCGATTTAAGTTAACTGTAGTTGAGTACATGCCAAACGGGTCCTTATACGAATTGCTTCACGTTTCAACTAGACCGCCCGGTTGGGGTCGAAGAGTCCGGTTCGCGTTACAGATAGCGAGAGCGGTTCAGTTCTTGCATTTGTCTGACCCGTCGGTTTTTCACAGAGATATTAAATCGTCGAACGTTTTGATCGACGGTGATGGCTCGGCTCGGCTAAGCGACTTTGGCTTGGCTCTGAGGGGACACGTGGAGGACGTACGTGTTGGGTGTACTTTACCGGCGGGGACGTTAGGGTACCTCGATCCCTGCTATCTTGCTCCGGGGGATCTCAGCGCCAAGAGTGACGTGTTCAGCTTCGGTATATTGTTGTTGGAGATGATCAGTGGCCGGAACGCCATCGATATGAATTTCAGTCCGCCGGCAGTGGTGGATTGGGCGGCGCCGCTCATTAGCGGCGGCGATTATGTGAAAATCTGTGATCCGAGGATTTCGCCGCCGGTAGACACGGCGTTGGTGCGGCGGCTGTCGGTCCTGGCCGGCCGGTGTGTGAGAGCGGCGGCGAAGCGGCGGCCGGAGATGACGGAGGTGGTTGAGTGCTTGAGAGGTGTTAAGAAGAGAGCGGCGGCGGCGGCTGTGGTTTGGAGCAGCCTCGGGCGGAAAGTATCCAGTGTTTCCGGTGTAGAGTTAGAGAGTAGAGTGAGGAATGATCGTGTGGCTAGGTCGAAATCTGTTGGCTCTGATTGGGAGATCAAATCAGGACCGTCTGATTTGAAACCTGGTGGTGATATTAATCAAATGGTGAGGAGGAGGGTGGGATTGGCTGTGAAGATGCCTACTGTAAGGATGATCAAGTCAAGGTCAATGGGGATGTTACAAAGCACCATCCAAATAAATTTTAGTGGAATTGGATGAGTCAAAATTGTTGATGAAATTGAAAAAGAGAGCCCAAGAAACTGATGCATGAGAAAAGAGTTTCTGGATTTACTGAAATGCATTGATTGGTAAGTTAATACTCTCATACAATACATTGTAACATTGGTAAATAAATATATACACACATAAATACAGTCCGGATCTCCGACGGATCAAGTCACCAAGGAGCAGACAACTTTTTGCGACAAAAATGTCATTTTTTGTGACGAAATTTTTCATCGCTAAAAGCAATGATTTTTTGCGACGAAAAATTTCATCGCAAAAAGAATCCGCTCCTTTGGTCCATCTTTTGTGGTCCATACTTGATCGGTGCTGCACATAAATATATTCGTGCAGAACATAAACACTTTCACAAATAAAATGGGTTGCATTTTTAATTTTAATGGACCCAATAATGTCACCCAAAAAAGAGATAGAGTGTTGGTGGATTTTGTTTGTGAAAGTGTTAATAACCATGCATAACATTACTTCAGTAACTACCCTCTACACCCACCAAATATCTCTCTCAGGTATTAATAAGAAGTTTTCCACGAGCTTGTTCTGTCCTTTTGTTGACATAAAAAGCCTCACATGCCCATTGGGAAGTTGTATTTTCAATAATTCCTTCCTTTTGTAATTGAGCAACTTCAGCCAAGGCAAGTTGGTAACGATCTGGATTCATCCCTTGGTGACTGGTTTTGGTTGGATTGATGTCTTCATATTTTTTTTTAAAGGAAGGGATATGAAAAAATCTGGGTTGATTCATAATGGATGGAAGCATTACTATTAGGTGAAATTTGGTTTGTGTATTTAGAAACACTTCTTATATATTGTAAGTTGTAATATTGATTTGTTTTCATGATGTCAATCTTTGTTTACAGAGTGTGTTCTCTTCACTTGTAATTGTAGCAACATCAGAGTAGAATTAGTTGGAATCATTGCCTTAATTTGTTCCTTCTATTAATGATGTTTATGTTCGGTGTATATATATATAGTCAGGCTATAGAGAGAGCGTCCGCTTTTTAATAAACAGAGTACCTTTGTTTTGACCGTCGGATCGTATTTTTGTTAAGGATAATTTTGTCGCTTCACAGCTTTCAAACACGATCTGACGGTCAAAACAGAAGCCCTCTCTTTATTAAAGAGAGAGCGTCCTCTCCATAAAATTTTCATATATGTATATATATGTAGTGTGATTGTGTGATTGGAGAACATTTTGTGTTTGTGCAATGAGTAATTGCACACCTTTATTTTACGTTGGATGGCATTTTTGACTCAGTTTTGTCTTCTCTTTTAGTAGAAATCAAAGTTTTTTAGAAGCCGGTACTTCTCAAGAGAGGTAGGCAAAGTAGCTGTGTCACCAAACATATCAGCTTTTACTTCAATCTATTAACTATACTAAAAGTCACTAGGGAAAGTCTTCATTCAGACTATTCACTTGGCACCTATTTGGATACCTCTATTTGCAATTATTTAATCCACTTGGCATTTCTACCCTTTCTTTCTTTTTTCTTTTTCAAAATTTAATTTGTACAATAATTTCTTGAAAGCCTACAGTTATACACACACATATATATATATATATATAATATAAATACTTATGCATATTCTTCTTCTCTAAATTCCTCTCTAGTTAATATGAGTATTATGATAGACCACCAATAAATTCTATAATTTAAAATTTGTGCCAATCTATATCTATCTATCTATGAATTATAATTATCTACCAACTGAAATGTTGAAAGACACCAGGGCTGGCCCTGCATATAGGCGGTCGCCTAAGGTCTCAAATTTTGTTCATTTTTAGCTCTTCAATAGGGTTCCAAAAAATACTGAGTAAGGTCCAAAACAAAATTTTTTTTATTTATAATATTTTGAACAAATTGTAATGGAGTCCAAGAAAATATTGAAAACCTCCGAATTCAATACATGCAATAAGGATTACAATTACACAACCTCTGAATTCTCAAAAATGATGGAAGAAAACTCGCAAATCAACACTATTATATATTTAATTATACCCACAAACCCAAAAAAATTTGCTTCAAATAATGCTATGTGCACCGAAAAGTGCACCGAAAATGTGCACCGAAATGATCAAGGTCATTGCTTTTGGCGGACCCCATGCACGCAGACGTGGAGTCCACCGAAAATCAATGGCCTTGATTATTTCGGTGCACATTTTCGGTGCACTTTTCGGTGCACATATCATTATTGTTTCGCTTCAGGGACGCTACCTCCGAACCCCTGATGTTCAAAAGGCCCCGTCTTAATATTCGCTTGAGGCCCCCAATTTGTCAGGGTCGGCCCTGAAAGACACCGTAGGTTTGGATTTTTCGTTAGTCTCAAAATTAGTAAGGTTTGCATCCAGTAGTCTGACCGACTCTCAAGACATTCATCATCAACTTGCTACAAAGAACATAAGAGTGTACACTGATGCTCTCGCTTCTCTCTAAAAGTTAGAGAGAGAGAAGCGATGGTCTCCCAGCCCCAACCCTAGCCGCCGCACCTCCACCCACTCTCGGTCAGTTCCTCCGCCCCTCTCTTTCATTGTCTCTCAATCCCTCTTCCATGGTGAAGATTTCCACTTCTTAGGGGAGGGTCTTTCCTTCCCCTTATGAAGTTTTCTCTTGGGGTTTTTTCCCCCTTTTTGGTTTTTTTGTTGTCCCTTTCTCTTATAATAATCTATGGTTCCAACCATTCAGCTCTTGGTTTCATTTGGATTTTGGTTGGTTGTCTTTGGCCTCTCGTTTACCGCAGTGTTGCCGTTCATGGTATAGCTTTTGCTACCATGAGGTTTTTTAAAGCAACTTTGGTTGCTCCCCTGAGTGAAGTTAAACTTCACTCTTTTGGGCTCGACTTTGTGTCACTATCATCTTTGGGTGGGTCTACCCCATTTTCAACGTTGATTTTGCCCAGGTTACTTGTTCTCTGGTTTCTCGATCTCTCCATGCGACGGTTTCTGTTACGCGGTGGTTGGCTTCTGGTGCAGCTTGCGGAGGGGTTCATCTGGCTTCGTCTGAATCTCCATTTTTGTACCTTTTGTCTTTATGGTTGTGCTTTGTTGTTTTTCTTTTCTCTGTTATGTTGTTGTTTCATGTTGATGTTGGTTTTTTCTTTGTAATGGTTTCTTTCTAGTTAATGATATTTGCCTTTTAGCAAAAAAAAAAAAAAAACCAAAACCAATTGTATTCATATTGGAAAGTGTGACCAATACTTGAATTCTCAAGTTACAATAAATAAAGGGTAATACTTGGGGCACAACTAAAGCCACAACTTTTTTTGCACAACCTCCATTTTGTGTCTATCTCTCTCCTAGTGGGCACTGTGGGGTCACTGGCACTGTGGGACCCATCAAGAGAGAGATAGACACAAAATGAAGGTTGTGCAAATAAGGTTATGGCTTTGGTTGTGCCTCAAGTATTACTCATAAATAATTTACCAGCTAAGTTTCCATCATATCTGTGTAAAGGTATGTGTAAATTTTGTTTTTTGACTCATGGATTTGGATTTTGACATGGATTTGGATTTTGACATGAGGAAGGGATATGACTTCGATGGTCATTGGTGCTATTTAGTACTATCTGCAATAGCCAATTCAAATCTATAAGTAATATGAAATAACTTTGCCTTTTTTTTACTCTTTATTTATCTTAACGTTTTCTAATAACTGATCTACAAAATCTCCATACATATTACTAAACAGAAAATGATGTGTGGAAATTTCATTTGTTAATGCGGCTGTTAGGGACATTTGAGCCCCCTTGATTTTGATTAATGAATTTTCCACTGTTTTGACATCAAAAAAATAAATAATAATAATAATAATAATTCTCTATCAACCGCAACCAATTTTTATGTTTATTGAAATTTTTACAGTTTTGTTGATTTTTCAATCTTTCTTTCACAAGTTCAACTGTACAAGGTATGTGGGTGTTGCTTTAGAAATCAGTTGTTTTAAAGAGCTATTTTGGGTGATTTTGAAAGATTTCAAGAGTGGGTTTGAATATTCTAGGAATTGGTTTCAAGATCCACAAGTCACAATGATTCCATTTGAAGATTTAGTATTGAAATTTCTAAGCTACAATTTAGACCTGCGCCATTGACTGTAAATTATAAAACAGTTCACTTAGCAAAGAATTAACCAACATAGTAAAGTGTAATAGTGTTTAGGCCAATGTTTGGCAACCATAAATTATAACTTTATTGGATCACAAATAAAGTAAATAAAAATATTGTACTAAAAAAGGAAATTACCTGGTTAAAAAAATTCTCCATGCTAATATAGCGAAAGGAAAAGTTGTTTTGTACAAATTTATTTTCTACACAACAGAAAGGCATTGATGTATTGCTGCAAAAGTTGATTCCCCTTTCCCGCCCAGCCGCCCGCCCGCTCCCCCCTCCCCCGCAAAAAAAAAAGCAATGGGAGCATCATTGGTTTGCCAACACAAGTGCCTCTGTGAAGACAACGTTTCTTGTCATCACTGTCATGCCACTTTTAAAGAGAGGTGAAACTACAAGCACCTTAATAGATTCAGAATTGCGTACGCGTGATAATGCAACGTATAGTTGCCCATGGGAGAAAAGTGGCCTAGGTAGGTAAATACCTGCAAAGTCTAGGGTCTGGCCTTGAGACTTGTTTATAGTCATTGCAAAACAAAGGGATATTGGGAGTTGTGTTCTTTTAAATGGGAAAGCAATATTTTCATTTTCAAGAGGGAGTAGAGGTATGCGTGGTATCCAAATACTGTTGCCTTTATAGTTACCACATCCAACCTCAGCACGAATCACATTCCTACCAAATTCCTTGCATATAAGACGTGTCCCATTGCACATACCCCTTGAAGGATCCAAATTCCGAATGAGTATGATTGGGCAATTAATTTTTAAGTAAAGCAAATGAGGAGGGAAACCAGTTGGCGTAAGTGAGTTAAAAAACTCTTCATGGAAATCAGTCTGGGATGGATCAACTGGGGTGTCAAAACTGCGATAAATGACTCCTTCGCCGTTGAATTGTTCAATCATACGAGCATTTATTTCATCAACAATATCATTTCTAGGAGCCAATATTGCCCGATTTTGAAACTCAGCAAAATTATGGACACTACTATTCATGTTAGGGAATGTTGCATTTATTAATTTTCCAATGCAATCTATTTCATCTTGTTCAATGACCATCGATGGTGGCAATTTAATATCATCAATGTTGAACATCTCTGCTTTGTCATCTCCCACTCGTAACAAAAAAGCAGAGAATTGGGAATCTTGTATAGCACGCATGTTGTTAGTTAATCTAAATTTACGAAGTTTCGGCCATATGTGTGATTTCAAAAGGCAAGCTGAAATAGTCTTCTCAACATTTCCCTTTGGAACAACTGGCAAAACCTGTCGAAAATCTCCTCCAAAAACAACTACTTTTCCTCCAAAAAGAGTAGAGCATTCACAAACATCTTGTAACATTTGGTCTAATGCCTCTATAGCCTGTCTATGTACCATTGGGGCTTCATCCCAAATAATAACTTTGGCAGCCCGTAAAAGTTTGGCAAGACCACTTTGTTTACCAACATTGCAACCAAAATTGTCATCTATGTTAAGAGAAATCTTGAACCTAGAATGGGCTGTCCTACCCCCCGGTAATATTGAGGCTGCAACACCTGAGCTTGCGGTTGCCAAAGCAACAAAGCCCTTGGACCTTACAGTTGCAAGCAAAGCCCTATACAAAAAGGTCTTCCCGGTTCCCCCAGGTCCATCGACAAAGAATGCGTTTGCTTTGTTTTCAACAATTGAGGCCAAGATTGTATTGTATGCAGCTCTTTGACTCTCATTAAGCAACTCAACAGCTAGCAAATCTTCTACGGGAGTTACAATTCTGTTCTTCTCTTCTATTTCTCTGAACCCACTCATTTGTTCAGTTTATATATTATACGAAAAAGGCAAATTATAGTTTTTAATATTTTTGCCCATTGATTGTATGTGTGCTGCCACATCATTTAGCGCATTTATCCGCGCAATGGCATGGGTAATAGAAGATTGTCGAAGATAATCCTCTACCATGTGCATTTCGAATTTTTCCCATAGAGCGGATGCATTGACTGGATTACAAAACACAAGGAGTGTAGTGAAAAGTCTTCGCATTGTGGAAGGCATCTGGTAGGAGGATGCTTCTGTAAGGCATGCACTTATACTATCTTCTGACTCGACTAATCCTAGAGCAAGTGCAGCCTCCCTAAATGTATTATATTGTTGGCCAGACACGAAGCACAAGTGTTCATAGGATGTGGACCCTCTAACATGGTTTAATAATAGGCGTAGGAAGTATCGTTCCCCCTCAGCTGGGTTTACGGTAACAAGTCGCCCAATTGCTTGCCCTCTTTTTCGCCGAGTCCAAACTTTCTAGTCTGGATGCCAAACAAAATATCTAGGGAACTCTCTATAAAGGTACTGACGAGCAGCAGGTCAAGACCTATTCATTGCAAAATATTCTGTTAGCATGGTCTTTTTGGCAAATGGATTACGGATCACACTGTCCAAAGATGCATTGTTCTTGAATGTCACTGGTTGCATATTTTCCAAATGCACTTGCAAAGCAACGACTGATGGAGACATTTCATTTAACAAAAATCTAAAAATTCTCCAAGTTGCCTCGGGGGGCGAAACCCACCTAGCTGATTGATAAAGGCTGATTTCATCAAGAGTATTAGCATTTTCTTGGATGCCAAGCTTAAAGGAAACCTGATCATGTCCCTTATAAACATATTTATACAAATATTTGACAGCCTTGATTGTGGAACATATTTCAACATTGAGATGACAATTAAACTTGGCCAGCAAGTATGGATTATATGGCACAACCCATCGATTATCCAAATAGTGGCCACGAACTTGCATATTTTTGCCATTATCACGCCTCATATACATCGGGTATGAATCACCAATTTGTGTAGTTCTTTCGCAAAAATCCTTTGGAAATCGATTTTTACAAAGACCGTTTTGCCTAATGCAAATATTTTTTGGGTTTAATGTGCCACACGGACCATGCATCATATGTCTTCTAACGAGGCTTCTAAGATGAGGGTATCTAGATTCAGATGGTATTTCTGCTGATACAATGGCGTCGTATGCATCTGGTGAAGTTACTCTCGAATTTTGTTCCATTATCAAAAGGAAAATGTGCATGGGGCAATCCTCTTTTATGAAATTCAACTACATACACATACGCTCTTACATGGCCTAACACATGCATCTTGAACAAATCATTTTTAAGTTCCTCAAGCTTTGCCCTGAACACACGTGATACCAAATCAGGACGATTTTGAGCTTCTTCAACCGGCAATAATTCATCTGTTATTTCAGGCCACGAAGGATTACATGTCATTGTTATAAAAATGTCGGGTTTACCAAATGTTTGCACAAGACTCATTGCATCTATGTATCGACGGCGCATGTCACGAGGTCCCCCTATGATTGTTGCAGGTAGTATAAACCGATGACCTATAGCGGCACCACATGTTTCTCCTGTCGCAATGGAGTCGATTACCCCCGAATATAACTCAGAACGGATGGAGTCTTGGTTAAGCCTAAAATAGTCGAGTCTAGAACTTTCGAGTTTGATGTACATATCGACCACGTATTGTTGAAGGAGCCTACCAGAGTGCAACAAAATAGAATTAACACTTGGCCTAATCTGAAGCTTATAACAATAATATTCCCTGCATGAAATAGTTGTACGAGAGCGACGACCTTTCTGCATGGCTAAAATAAAATTCATAAATTTAGAAGTTTATTCAATATCTTATCATTTTACTTTAGACGCATGAATGAAAAACTAATATTTAATGAATACAGTTACCTGCGAGCTCGGATGCTAATAACTCATTAGCACCCTCAAACATAGAGCTTTCCATAATATTCTGACACGGAGATGGTTGAGAAAATGCGGAGGACCTACGTTGAATACCTTCATGCCAACCAGATTCGCCAAGAGGAAACAACAAAGGGTATTGTAGTGGGTCATAGCATCCAAAATAATATTTAACTGAGTGGCAAAATCCTGGATGGCTATATACCACAATATCTCGTTCCCGGGGCAAGTTTGAATCACTTTCAAGCCAAATAGCCGCAACCTACGAGGATGCAGGGGCATTGAATACACGCTGGTCTAAACCCACATTTTCATGTATTATAATTCGACACTCACTTAAAGACGGCACATCCTTAAGGGAACGAAAGAATTTTGTGAATGGATTGTCGGAGACAATGTCTAGCAAGATGGCAAGTATAGAAGGCCTCAATTTCTCGTGGATGCGTGCCCTATTTTCCATTTCATGTTCAGTATCATAAAAATATAGTTGTAAGCAAGAAGGCTGACCATCAAGCGGGACAAGGCTATTTATGTAATGACATGCTTGACCCTGGGCACGAAATGTGTAAATGCCCTGGTTTCTTTGACTTAATTGCCTATCATATTTAACACCAAAGGATGTGAAAGCAAAAGCACAATTGTAGGTGCGAACAGAAGTCCTAAATGCGGAAGAAGTTGGAGTGTTTGAAGTGAACAAGTCCCATAAGTCAGACGGAGGTGGATGCGATGATAGTACCACAGAACCAGCTGAACAACAGAACCCCGGTGGTTCCTTGTAGAATTTCTTTGCGAAACAGTGGGTGCATGGTGTGACAACTGGTAGCCTAAAGGGCGTTATAAGGGAACGGTCATATGACGCTTCAGTGCAATTTAAGGTAGCTGATATAGTCGGGGCCAAAGATGAATCGACAAATAAATTGTCAGCAACAATAGGAGGGACGTTGTCTGCTAACAGAAAAATAGACATAAGAGAAGTGGCTTAGAAATCGTTTTTGTACCATTTTTAAATAATAACAAACAAACCCACACCAATAATTTATGAGGAACTACAATGCCAACAAAGAGCTACCAAGCCACCGCTAGGACTGGAATGTTCACCCTAGAATCAACTACGTATGGACGAATTGTTTAGTGAAACTGCAACATTAATAGTTGTGTGTTTTTTTAATCCACCACTGGAGCAACACCTAAAATCTAAACTACCTTGGGCAGGAACATTTTGTGTGCATTCAGATGAAATAGGAAAAGGAAGTTGAGTTTCGGAAGCAAGTGGGATTCGCCGACGAGTACTCCTTCCATCTATCTAGTTTACTGGCGTGGTAGCGCCAATAGAGGTCCCTACTGTATAATATACAAGCAAAATAGTAAGAACTAAGTTGGCATAACCAACAATCCAATCCTAAGAATACATCCCAAAATTGTGGAAAATGATAAATAACATATTTTACCGTCAGAACCATGGAATACCCCCTTCCCTAGATATCCCACCCTTTTGCGACCTCTCATAGCAATAAGTAGACTGCAATACAAACTGGATAGCTAAGGAAAATGGAAAAATGTATTATTTTCTAGAAAATTACAACGGTAACATTGGTTTGTCTATGGATTACATCCATTTTACACATGGCTAGGCATGACAGATGCACAGTTAAATGTAGAGCATGAAAATTCCACCAACGATTTTGTACGATTTGTATGGCTATAGGGTTATCATATGCTATATTCAAAGGGAAACACAAAAACAATAACTCTCAAGTATACAAATGGCAGAAACTGAAGTGTATTTTTTTTGGTGGAATTCAACAACAGATATATGTCCACAAAAGGAATTTTGTCTAGAGAAAGTTTTGAACTCTCTTTATTTTTATTTTTAATTTTTTTTGGCATATGTATTATGCAAACATAGATGGACAGAGAAAGTTGCAAGCACCATTAAAACCAAGAAGCAAAAATAAGTGTTCCTATTCTATTTACATTTTAGTCATTACCCAAAAATAATGCAATTATTAACACCTCATAAGGGAAAGTAAAAAAAAGCAAACTTTGTTCATTAAATGGCTGATCTAACAAGAACTTTGTAAAAAAAAAAAAAAAAAAACTGACAGTGACAAATTTAGCCAGAAAGAGTGAGTACTTGCCCGCCCTGTAGTTATTGAATTCTTAGCTTGGAAAACTTCCAGGCTAAAAAACTCTGAGTTACCCATTGGAAAAGCAGAACCCACTTTAACCAGAAGCAATCGAATACAAACCCAAAAATACTTGCCTTCTATGCTATTTGATAAGTTCTGTAGATTTGTTGTATAAAAGAATTTTGTTGAACATGCCTTAAGTATAAATTTTCCTTTTTTAATAATCAAAGTGGCTTTCCCAACTGTACACACCTACGCTCCTTTTATTTCGAAATAAAAGTTTTACGGAGAACAATTTCATATAGCATGTAAAATATAATATAGTCCATAGGAGGAGGGAGCAAAATGCCATGGCATATTGTAGCAGCCGAATAGTCAAATGCCATGGAAAATTCCAATAGAAGACAATAAAGGTGAGCGGTTAATTCGAAGCTGCCATTCCATGCATACTTGTTTTCCATATATGCACTACCACATTGAAAAACTTTTATTTTATTTAAGGTGTTTTCATAGAATACACCAATAAGCAAAATCCAAATAAAGAAAGGCAAAACACAGTCACATGCATACATGACATTAGCCTAACTACTACATTTAAGGATTAAAAATGCTAACCGCTAATGCGCAAGGCCCCTCGGAAAAACGCTGCTGCACAGGATGACGAAAAAGAAGACAAACAACCAACTATTAGTACACAGAGAAGATTACTACATTTTTTGAGAAATGTAATTCACATGAGAGAAGAAATTGTTTTTTTCCAAACTAAATTGATGTGCAACATTTGAGATATATATAGAAAGATCTGCAACTGGAGAGTACACAAAGTGAGATAATTTTATCAATAGGAGGCAGAAAAACCCTATAATTTTCCACATTATTCTGATTTTCCACCCTTACATTCACCTTGTTTGTCAAAACCAACGGGCACCGATTGGTTTTTTTTACCATATATATAAATATCAACTACCTATTTAAGAAAACAACACATCATAATGTATAGAAGCAACATGAAGTATCTGAACATAATTAAGGTACGGCGTTGCAATCAATTAAGTTCATTCAACCAAAATAAAGATGGCAACAATTTAGGCAAATTGGAACATGGTCCAAAGGCGACGAGAGGCTATTGTATTGTAATTTGAAACCACAATAGCATTGAATGCTCTTCCTTTGGGGCATCTTGATGATTGATGTCACACTTTCCAAATACTGGACAATAATATTGTAGACCTTTTTGTGATGGTTAAAAGGTCTCATTCATGACCAATGCCATGCATTGCTAATTAAACCATGGCTAAAAGATCTCATTCATGACCAATGGCATGCTTTCGTAATTTCAACAAAAGGTACAGGTCTAAAAAAACCCTTTCTTAGCAAAGGTTATAGAAAACCCACCCAACATTTCCATTTTTTTAGTGTGTGTAATTCCTAATGCAACATACATAATAAAGCTACTTAAACTGGAAGTAACAATCTTTTCTCACGTGGAGGTTCCAGATGATGGTTGAATGAGCAAAGAAAATACGCATTTATGGGTACATCGTAGGGAACAAAACTAATATTCATAAATAAGCTTGGGTTTACCCACTTTAGGCGCAAACCACTCACAAGGGATCCCATCATTACGCCCTCCCTCCCCAACCCCCCCCCCCCCCCCCCCCCCCCCATAAAAAAAATTTATCACCTAGATAAGTAAATATTGAAATGTCAGGAAGCAACTTGTTGCTCTAACTTTTAGCGGGTAAAACGCTGCTACACAGGATGACGAAAAAGAAAACAAATAACCAACTATTAGTGCACAGATAAGGTTATTAAATTTTTAGAGAAACGTAATTCACATAAGAGAACAAATTTTTTGTTTCCAAACTAAATTGATATGCAACATTTGAGATATATATATATATATGTAAAGATCTGCAACCGGAGAGTACACAAAGTGAGATAATTTTATCAATACGAAGCAGAAAAACCCTATAATTTTCTACATTATTATGAATTTCTACCCTTACATTCACCTTGTTGTCAAAACCAATGGCCACCGATTGATTTTTTTAGTAATATATATATATATATATATATCAATTATCTATTTAAGAAAACAACACATCATAGTGTATAGAAGCAACGTGAAGTATCTGAACTTATTTAAGCTACGACATTGCAATCAGTTCAGTTCATTCAAACAAAATAATAGTATATTATAAGGATAAATACAACAAAGCAAAAGTGCAAGGTTAGCTAAAATTAGGCCCATTCCATGAAACAACGGTGAAGATTGCTTGGGTGAGAATAAAGTTAAGTCTTATATAAGTATGGTTTTGTATTTACCACTATGTACAAATTCCAAGTTTGTCCTACTGATATCGAATTTGTAGTCTAAATATTTGGAGATTTGAATCTCACATTGCTTAAACTAACGACACAAGTAACTTCAATAAAAGGGGAAAAGAAAAAAAAAAAAAAACAAAAAAACAAAACATATATATCTATTGAGGTTTTAGTTGTGAATATCATGAATGAGACAAATAAAAACTTCTACCCTGATTCACATTATGTTTAAAATGTCATCATAATTCACTGAATTTTAAAGGGCATTGGAGCACAACAAATATTCCATACATGTAGATGAATATTTATATATATAGATGTATGTAATAGGGACACACATAGAAAGACAGAGCATTTGTCAATGCCCTGAATGTAGTAATTGTGATGGGGGTACTTAGGCACAAAATTTGAACAAGTGCGTGCAAAGTGACTTAGATCCTAGATCTCATCTAGTGGATAACATATTAAGATGATATTGGACCATCTGATCTTAATAATTCTAAGTCTCTAATACACTATGTGTTGGTATAATGTAAAGGGCGAACGGTCATTTTAATACCTAGCCACATTTTCAACAGAGTAGCAATACCTAGATATGTTATTTGGTTCTCCTAGATATGTCATCAATTGACTAAAATAATTTGTTGGTTTATATACACACACACACACACTCATACACACACACAAATTGTTCAAATATAGTATTGCAGGGGTATTAGTATACATATATTATTTCCACTATGACAAAACCACCCAAAACATACACAAATTAAGATAATTGGAAGTCATCTTTATTAAATGAAGCAAGTTGGATATACATTTAAAGCTAGAGAAAAGACAATAAACTATGCCTTAGGCACAACAAAAGGCTAACGGCTTGTCTCCAACCACGGTGTTGGCCATGTTGGGCTTCATAAATTTTGATGGTGATGGGCCTAATGGGGTACCATTTTAATTCAACCAAAACTTTCAATATGATTTATACAAACACTAAGCCACATTTTTTATTAAGCATAGTTACCAAGAGATAAACATGTAGTAAAGGATTAAAATAAAAAATAAAAAAAAGGATTGTCTCTCAAAAGGATGAGCAATCTATGATTAGACTTTCCATTTTTGCCCTCCCTTCATTTGATTGGTCCTCAATTGTAGCAGTATTTTGGGTCATTTTGTGTTTTTGGGTTTAGTGCTAGCGTGATTTTTCACTGTAGATTTGTTCTTCCTCTTCCCACTTTCTCTAAACTCTCCTTTCTTCTCTCCGTACCTCTCTCTCTCTCTCTCTCTCTCTCTCTCTCTCTCTCTCTCTCTCTACACGCTCATACCAACCTCCACCACTCACCTTCACTGATCACCACCACCGACGCCGCCAATCTCCGGCTTTAACCCTTTCTCTCTGAACTAGCTATGGGAGGGTGAGATCTGTAACTCTGTGTCAATTATCTTCGTCAACACTTCCTCTCTCGGTAATCTCTCTCTCTCTCTCACCCTTCCACACACATAGATCTGGTCTCTACCATAAATTATTTTGATAGCGTGCACACACACTCTGTTCGCAGAGATCTACATACACACATTCAGCTTTGCTTTGTTTTCTGGTATAGTGAGTTCATAGTTTTTGCGTTTGTGATTTTAATTTGGGTTTTAGTACTCAACAAATAGGAATGAATTGCGAAAATGAAGCGGTCTTAAGAGATATTGGGCTCCTTAATAATGATTTTTTTAGTCTTATATGTACATTTTGTAATAGTTTCGGTTAATGCTTTTTTGCTCAATTTCTGAAATATTAGTGTTCATATGTAGAAGGTTATCCGATTTTTTGGTGGTTTCAGAGTTATGGCCTTACATTTTTTTTCTTTGATTTTATTTACAGTTTTGTGAACCAGTGTATCATTCATAATGGAATAAAGATGAGCTTTTCTTTTTCCTTATCAAAGTATTCCTTTTATGTTATCTGAAATATAATTATCAATAGGGTTCAAGCAAAAAGTTTATATTGTCGTTTTTTTTTTCTCGATCATTAGTGTGGGCATATAACTGATTTATCTTCATTGACTTATGGTGAATTTTGAGAAGTTTCTTGCTAAGGCTAGTCTTTTAAATTTTTTTATTATTTTTATGTATTAACTTTTTAGCTAAATACGTTGGGGGTTTTAAGGTTTCTTTTATATTTACGCGTTAGTCTTGGTAAGAAAGATGATACGTCTTTGTCGCTTTACCTTATTACCTACCCGTGTTTCTATTTTCCATGTTCCGGATTTTGTTTTGGGTTTTAGGAATGAGTCCTTGTTTTATGTTTATGTTTTATGAATTGGATTGCAAGTGGACCTTTAGAATCTACCATCACGATATCAGGATCACAGAATTTAGTTGAGTTGACATTTGGGCACAACAACTGAATGATATTCTTCACTTGAAGGTTCATGTGTCTTAAGTGAAAGCTAATATATACGCCTTCAGCATTCCAAAGCCACGTTTATGTAGATAAATTTAAAAAGATAGAGAAAATAAATTCGATTGAATAGCAATTTATTTACTTGGTTGGATCTATGGAGCCAAATAAGTAGCCAGCTAAGCCCAACTATCTAAATCTGAATTGTTGTGTTATAGAAAAAGGATACATGTATATGTTTCAAAATATTAGAATTTATTGTCATACAATTGTACTCATTAATTTACATACAATTAACTATTACTACTATATGTGAGGAGTTGTCTCTTTTGAAGCTCTTCAATTTGCCGAGTACGAATATCTGATTAATTAGCTAAAAATAAATTAAAACAAAAACCCCATGAACAAATGTAGGCTGAAATTAAGTGGGCCCTCATACAAAGTTAAGAGGGCGAATAGGAAGATGATTTTTACTTGTCGAAGACAATTCTAGATTTAGAATATTTTTCAAAATATGTTGAAAAGAACTTTGGATATGAAAAGTCTCCAGGCGTATCTTCAATATTTTTTGGCAAGTAATAGTAGTCTATGTGATATACTTACAAACTTCTTACGGTACAACTCCGGTGAACTTTGCTAACTCTTGTAATGAAGACGATGAAGTTAAAGTTTTTATGGTCTTATACTACCTCTAATTCATCAAATACATCTCCCTTACTACTATTTTCCTGAATTTATTTGGTACTTGGGTTGCTCGCATTCTACCTAGATTCACGTATGAATTGCACATGATGGTTGATGAGAGGCAAATATTATGAAGTTGGTTTAGAAGCTAAGTTGGTGTTTACTGGTGCGCCTATATCTATCTGAGTAATATCTTTTATTCATATATATCAAGATACAAATCTTTGGGATCTTGGGGTTGCTTGTAATTTTCTAAAAAGATAAAAGGAGTAGTAGGAATTTTTGAAGCAGAAATAGGGTTGTAGTTGTAAGGAGTTTTACTTCTTTCTTTTGTGTTTTGGGTCTTCTAAGGTTATGTTATATTACATATCCACAAACGCAAACATGTTATAGCGCATATACATTTGTGCATTCTTTTTGTGGATATAAAATTCACAACCAAGCTTGAACCTCTTGAAGTGTTAAATTCACGGATCCCCACTTCATTAGAAATGTAAATTAGCAAAGACTAAAGCTAAACACTACTTGAAATTACTACACAAAAATATACATAATAAATATATGGAATATATGAAAATGGTTTACAACAACAATTTTCATGAACATGACTTAAAAGAAAGAAACTAATATCCAAAACAGCCAAACAATCCCAGAAAGAGAAAAAGAAAAAAAAACAACATGCCTTTTCAGTAAAAGAAAACACCATACTCTGAAAACTACAAGAACAACGAGCACTCTCTACACTTGCTATCAAATTTTGGAACATGACCCAGAAATATAATACGAATTTTGGAAAAATCCCTGGACAAGTTATTCACAAAGTTGGAATGGGTTGTTTCTTTATCACACTTGTCTTCTTTATTGTTTTCCTTTTTTCGTTTTTTTTTGTGTCTTTAGTTCCCTTTAGTTATGAAAATTTAATTGTTTAATCTCTTTTCTCTTTCTCACTTTGTAGCTTTGCCAAATTTCGGATCTGTTTTACAACCCATAGCTTGTACAAGATGAAGGCAAAACAAAAGATTGAGAAGCTAAACCGGGTATTCTCGATTTTTAATAGTAATATAGTGGTAACTTTTGATGGAACTAAACTCAAAATCAATTAACCGGTAGAAATGCAAAATGAAAACGAAATACACCCAAAATCTTAAAATGTAAACTGCGAGTAGAAATGCATAACCAAAACGAAATACCCCAAAAATTAACCTATGCAAGGTGAAGGCAAAACAAAAAAGTTGACAGGTGATGGCAAAACGAAAATTTAAGAATCCAAACAGAATTTTCTCGATGGAAATATTTAGAAAATTTAAGTTCATAGCCTATGCTTAAAAAATGTTTTTTGGTGGTCTTTTGGCACAGTTCACAACCTGTGCAAGGTAAACGCTAGAAATATCACCCCTAGGATATGTTTTGTTTTTTTACCCCACCGTGAGGGATTTTTTTAGGAAAACTCAAATTGTGTCCACACTCGGACATTCACTAAAACTCCTATTACAAAAATCTTGGGCATCATGACTTTGGCAAATTTGACCTTCGAATCTGATTGACATCTATTATCTATTAAAAACTGCAACAATTGATGAAAGAAATAGCAAGTATAAATGAACCAAATCAAAACCTAACAAATAGAAAATCAAAGCACTGAAGAGAAGAAATATCGCAAAAAACTGAAAATCTAAACTTGGAAGTAGAGATGCATAACCAAAACGAAGTACCACAAAAAAACACAAAATCTAAACTGTATTTTCTTATTTTTATTAACACTAATTTGGAGGTAAATTTTAATTTGGACCCAAAAAAAAGACACTAAAGAGGCATGCAACATGATAATTAAAACCAACATAACGCAAAGAAGAAAATAGAAGTAGTAGAAGAAGAAGAGAAAGAAAAAATTTTAATTTGGACCCCAAAAAAGACAGTAAAGAGGCATGCAACATGATAATTAAAACCAACATAACAGAAAGAAGAAAATAGAAGTAGTAGAAGAAGGATAGAGAAAAAATTTTGTAATTTGGACCCAAAAAAAGACAGTAAAGAGGCATGCAACATGATAATTAAAAGAGTCTATAAGCTGTTGGTAATTTGGACCCAATACGCGCTTGCATGTTTGTGATTTTTTTTCTAATAGGTTTTAGTGCCCACATGCATACGTTATATTATCAAAGAGTCTATAAGCTGAGAGAAACAACGAAAATTGGCAATAAGCTGGTGGGGAGCACTAAATGACACAGTTGGAATATGCTTGTTGGTGCTTTTTAGCTTAATGGGTTTTAGAGTCCGTTACAACTACACCCCTTTTGTTTTGTTTCAAAGTGATTGCTTGCAATGTTCAATTAACAGTAGAGATTAAAAATTTTAAGACGTAATTAGAGCTCAAGAAAAAATTTATGGAAGTACTAACTCAAAAATATTAAAATTATTAATTTTAATTCATCCCATTAGCATGTACTCATTATTCTTCCATTTTGCCACTGAAGTCATGAAATTAAATTACCAACCGAACAGACTCTAAAAGTTTTTGAAAATCAAAAGAAACTCAAAAACAAATGAAGTGAATTGACTCTACGATCCAAAAAATCCAAACCAAAAGACAAAGAGAGAAAAGAGTAAGATGGAAGTGCTGGGACTGGTTGTGAGACAGAGAGGGAGAGTGAAAGCCAATTTAGAGTTTTACACTGAGAGACAAAGATAGAGAGAGAGAGAGAGAGAGAGAGAGAGAGAGAGAGAGAGAGAGAGAGAGAGAGAGAGAGAGACTTAGGGTTTTAAAGGAGGAGGGCGAGCATACCTTGCGACTGCCAGATCGTAATCGCCAACGAAGACGACTCCAAGCTCTCACTCTCCAAGCTTCTCGATTGCCTCTTGTGCCTGTGGTGTTTGGTCGCAGTGATTAGAAGCTACAGAGAGAGAACCCAAAGATCAAATCTCAAAAGTGATGGCAAACCCAATGATATGCATATGGTGGGGATAGTTGGGATCTGCGTATGGCCCAGCATGGGAAATTTACATTTTCCCCCTCCACTCATTGGCCTGGTACTTACATATATAGGGGTATTTGGGGTCAATTTGTGGTCTTTAGTATTGGGTATAGTACAAATGAAGATTGTAGAAAATATTGGTCTGTGAAAGGGCCTAAATACCCCTCATCAATAAGGGAACCAAGTGATACAATCAAGGGTGAATCAGTACAATCACATTTCAAAAGTGTGAATAGTGAACTTTTCTATGACTCTTATATCAACAATGATAGGGATACACACCAAACGACACACTAAATAACACACTGTGCTTTACATGTATATACCATGTGCTCTTTGAATTTTTCACACTTTTTTGTGCATCACTTACACAGCACATGGTACATGCATTAAAAGCTAGTGTGTCGTTTAGTGTGTCGTTTGGTGTGTATCCCTATCATTTTTGCTCTTATATTATAGTTATTGATTATTGAAAAGGAAATTGCAAGCAAAGAATGTACTTTCTAGATAAAAATCACACTATATCCATCACTTAGCCCACATAATTCCAAAATAGTAATAATAATAATAATAATAATAATAATAATAATAATAGCAATAATATTAAGTATTCCTCCTGGATGAGACAGTTGTTATCGATATGGATACTTCTTGGGACACATAAAAATCTCATAAAAATAAGATACATAAATTTTATGTGTCTATCTCTCTTCCGTGGACCCCACAGACACTGTGGACTCCATAGTATTAGTGGACTTCACCAGGAGGCCGGAGATAGATACATTGTGATTAATGTATCTAATTTTATTATGAGATTCTTATATGCCCCAAAAATTATCCTATCAATATTTAGGTGTTGTATGTATTTCCGTTTCTTGTATTTTTCCATTATTTTGTAGGTTTTTGTATAGATGCCGTATTCAGTGGCAAAACTCGCAAAGAAAACAATATAACTGATTTTAATTTTGAGGTTGCAAAGAAAACAATATAAATCATTATAGATACAGAAATTTTTGAAATTGTTCTCTTTACTAGTTTTGCGACTCAATACAATACTATTTATTAATTCATGATTTAAATAATCATCTATAACATATAATCTCTTAGCCTATTTCATGATTCATAATTCATATGAGCTTCCCAGTTTTCAGAAATTTTATTGATGTGTATTGAGTCGCAAAACTAGCAAAGAAACAATATAAGTAATTAATCATTATTAGTTTGTTTGAAATACCATATTCATATTGCATTCGTGCCAATTGTAATCTTATGTAATATTGCATTCGTGCCAATTGTAATTTTCATGCGTATCGTCTTTTCAAGACAAACTAATACGGTTGTTACACCAAAAAAATAAAAAAATACCATAGATGTTTACAAGCTTTACCATCTTTTATAATTCTCTCTTAAAGTTTACAATGTACAAGATATAAAAGCACATAGGAAACCCTAGATTCTTTTAGAATGTATAAGTTATGCAATGCACTAGACCATTCTTCCATAGGCTACCCATCAAATGTTTGAGAAAATGTCAAACCGTAACACTAGGCGGGTCTCTTCTAAAATAATTTTTAATATATGGGGTGAGATTGTTATAGTAAAATGAGATTAAATTAAATCAATGGTGTTTTTGAAAAAGATGAAAACTTTGATTAGTTAAGTCTTACTAGGCGTTAACTTTGATGAGTATGAGTTTGAATCCCATAGAGAGAGAGAGAGTATTGGAGGCAAAGATTAAAATTTATATTCGATCTATTGTTTTAGTGGCCAAGAATCGGAAACGTTTCGGTTTCGTTTCAGGAACATGTGAAAACACCGGAAAAAAATTTATAATACTCAGAAGCTTGTGGAAACAAAACTTTTAATTTTAACTGTATTTACATATAAACCTAAAAATTGATTATTTGATCCATTGAGATATATCTATGTATGTAATTATATCAATAATATATAGTTTAAATTGAAAATACATGATAATTTAATCATCAAGCTACTGTTAAAAAGTTCATAGAATACAGAAAGCATTTCATAGAAAATAAAAGTTAAAATATAAGCACATAAGGGGCTAAGAAGACATCTCTAAAATACATACGGATGTTCATCTGACAAATTTACATCCAATCGGCTGTAGATTGTCGAGTGGGCGCATAAACTGATCTAGGCTATGAATATTCACTAAGAGGAACATTATATGTCTTAGAGATATGGTGGCAATATTCAGTCCAACTCATGTAAGTATGAAACCATACCTCATAATCAGTCTTAAACTTCTCATAATCTCATCGACTATACCCAAATTGTTGAGTAACAAATAAAAGCTGTTAAAGTGTTGCTTCAAACGTAACACACCGCTATCCTTTAATATTTTGAGACAGTAATTACAATGGACATGGTTCCGAATATCTCCAACTTGCTCCCCATACTTTCCAACCAATATCCTGTTCTTGCATTTTTTTTTTCTTTCTATTCTGTTGGTTGTGAAAAACCATAATTAAATTATAGTAATTTTTTTGAAGATATTAAATTTAGTAAGATATTAAATTTGTTGAATTTATTAATGATAATTATAAATTTAAGAATGGATAAGTAATTTTACAAGGGCTAGTTTGTCACAAGGACAATTTATGGTTCTTGGTTCTTGTAGAGGCATAGGTCCAACAAAAAAACCACTTTAGTGAAAAGTCTTTGCATTCATATTTTAAAATTCATAAAACTACGAATTTAACAAAAGTAGTTTTGCGAAATTTCACAAAAGTGTAATGTGTATGTAAGCAGAGATTTTTCACAAAATTGTAAATTTTTAAGGTCCTTTAGACTTTTAAGTTCAGAACCAGAGATTTAACGCTAATTATCTATTTTTGGAATGAGAAGAATAAAATTAAGGGTTATACTTGGGACACACCCAAAGACAGAACTTTTGGGACACAACTAGGGGTATAAATGATCGGTTTGGTTAGTTATTTTCCCTAAAAACCTCACCGAACCGATAGGCTCGGTTTTCCATAGTATGAAATCGTTTTCGCCCGTATGCCGAAACAGTCGGGTTTTTTTTTCGACCGTTGTAAACATGTTCGGTTTTCGGTTGGCCAATGGACCAAAATATAACCAATTTCTGGGCCTTTTTGGGCTATTTTTGGCCTGTTGGAGGGGCTGCTTAAGGCCTTTTGGGACCCATTTATAAACAAAAATATAAAATCAAGTCACTAAATGGATGTCCAAGTCCAAGAAACAAACAACCACAAGTCTTAAAGCAAACAGCATGTTATGAATCACTAGTGGATGCCTATCACGTGTTAGTTTTTGGAGGGATGTAATCTTGGTGATAAGTAGCATGTGAATGATTGTTGGTTTTAGCTTGATTAAGGATTTTGGAGCTATGTATCATGTGAATGTATAAGAAGACACAAATAACTTTCCTATAAAAGAATGAGCATCCTCAATGTTTACGTAGAAGAAGAAGAGAAAAAAAAGGTGATAGAGAAGAGATTTGGTGAAAGATCAAATAGAATGTTCAAGTGAAGAAGAATATCAGTACACTATACTGGTTAGATATGAGTGCATGTATTGTGCTGATATCACAATAATAAATATGATCCCCTCTGCAGTGGACGTAGGAAAATTGTCGAACCACCTGAATTATTTGTGTCCCTTTGTGTTAATTATTCATTGTGTGCATGTTTAATTTTTAGTTTTATAACACGTTATCAGCACGAGTCTATACCAACTGGGTTAGCTCATGTCAAAGGGTACAATATATCTATATTGTTTAAACTGACTCTGCTCCATTGCATGAAGCACATGGAACCACATTCACTGAAAAGGATGAAGTTCCACACAATAATCAAAAAGATGGACGAGGAGGGAAACATGGATATGGCCGTGGGAGTAAACATAGTCGTGGTCATGGTTGTAGTCATGGTCGTGGTCAAGGAAAAATAAACATTGGTACCGTGAGGGTTATCATCCATATAAGAACAATGCATTTGCCACCCAAAGTGGAAAAGAAATGGCAAAGGTGTACAAAGGTCTGCCAAGAAAGATGAAGATGGATGCTACAGATGTGGCGTGAAAGAGCATTGGTCACGTACTTGTCGTATGCCAAAATATTTAGTAGATCTCTATTAGACCTCAATAAAAGGAAAAGGAAAAGGAAATCAGATAGAGACAAATTTTGTTGACCATGATAATCTATTGGATATCACTCATCTTGATGTGGCTGATTTCCTAGTTGACTCTGATCCTTACCTTGGTCCCTTAAACAATGAATGTGTTTAGACCATCTATACTATGTATTAATGTTTGGCTTGTAGTACTATGCATGTACATTTCTTGATGTATTAAAGTTTGGCTTGTAGCACTATGCATGTATTTTCCTTGAATAATAATAAATAAACCTTTTGTTTGTACCAATATATAAATTCTATTACTTGATAGATTGCATGATGAAAGGTGGAGATATATGTCTGGTTGATAGTGCAATTACATATACCATTCTCTGAGACCAAAGATTTTTCTTGAACTTAAAATTAGCATAAGCCAGTGTGAACACAATATCCGGTACATCTAGTCTCATTGAAGAATCTGGAAAAGCGAACATTATTTTATCAAAAGGAATAACAATTCATTTAGAAAATGCTTTATACTCCAGCAAATCCCAAAGAAATTTACTCAGTTTTAAAGATATCCGCCGAAATGGATACCACGTTGAAATTGTTAATGAGGGTAATATTGATTACCTGTGCATGACTGAAGTTGTTTCAAACAAAAATTATTTTTTGGAAAAACTTCATGCTCATCCCTTCGGGTTGTACCAAACAACGATTAATACTATTGAATCACATGTTGTGATAAACCAAAAGTTTTATGACCCAAACAAATTTGGTCTTTGGCATGACCGTCTTCGCCACCCTGGGACTATTATGATGCGTAGGATCATTGAAACCTCACATGGACATCCTTTGAAAAATCAGAAAACTCAATAATCCTTGTATCGCTTGTTCACAAGGAAAATTGATTGTAAGACCATCTCCTACAAAAGTAAACTTTGAATCCCTAGCCTTTTTGGAATGCATCCAAGGAGATATATGTGGACCTATCCATCCAACATCTGGATCATTTTCTTATTTCATGGTCTTACTTGATGCTTCTACTAGATGGTCACATGTTTGTTAGTTTTCATCTCATAACGCTGCATTTGCTAGGCTTCTTGCCCAAATCATTCGACTCCGAGCACAATTTTCTGACTACCCTATAAAGGCTATACGCCTTGACAATGCTGGTGAATTCACATCTAAGGTTTTTGATGACTATTGCATGTCTATTGGTATTCATGTTGAACATCTTGTTGCTCATGTACACATACAAAATGGGTTAGCTGAATCGTTTATCAAACGTCTCAAATTCATTGCTATTACTTTTAAGAACGAAACTACCTGTTTCTGCTTGGGGTCATGCCTTACTACATGTTGCATCATTGGTTCGCATTAGACCAATTGCTCATCATAAATACTCTCCTTTACAACTCAGTTTTGGGAAACCACCCAATGTTTCTCATTTAAGAATATTTGGTTGTGCAGTGCAAGTTCCTATTGCACCTCTACAACGTACAAAAATGGGTCCTCAACAACGCCTTGGGATTTATGTTGGTTTTGAGTATCCATTTATAATAAGATATTTTGAACCTCTAATGGGTTATCTCTTTAAGGCAAGGCTTGCATATTGCCATTTTGATGAAATAGTATTCCTGCCATTAGGGGGAGCAAAGTTGGAGCTCGAAGCTCAATGAGAAATTTCTTGGTAAACGTCGACTCCGTCTCATTTTGACCCCCCGTACTACTCAATGTGAACTTGAAGTGTAAAGGATCATTCATTTACAAGAAATTGCAAATAAACTGCCTGATGCATTCACTAATACAAAGAAAGTGATAAAATTACATGTACCAGCTGTAAACACTCCTGCGAGACTTGATCCCAGCTGGACAATCTGGTAGTGCAGTGGTAAGTAAATCTACAACACGCTTGAAGCGTGGTAGACCTAGTGGTGCAAAAGGCAAAGTCACTAGAAAGAGAAAACTAAAAGAGCAATTGAATAAGGTAGAAATTCCTGGAAAAACCTCAAAAGGCATGATCGAAATACTTGATAAATCCAATGTTGATAAGCATATTTCCCCCGAATTGGAACAAATAGCCCCCGAAGAGGCACACGTATTAGACAATATGAAAATATCGATAAATTGTATATCCACTGGAAATGTTGTTAGCCTTGAATTCCTGTAAGGCATTATTGATAATTGTTTTGATGATGACAAATCTATTAATAATAGCATGTTTTGCAATTGTTCTCTTCTAATCTATTATCAAGTCATTTTCATTGTGCTAATCTCTTGATAGAGATCTTAATTGTTCTAACTTTGTTTGAGTTCATGAGATAGCATATGGTGATGCCCAAGAGTAATGGAGCTCAACAACGATTAAGCTTGAAGACTTGAAGATTTTTCTATCCTTGGTTGAAGACTAGAATTTACTTGTAAGCATTTTGATCAATCACTCATAGGGGCTCAAGTAACTTTAATTATACTTTAGGATCCTTGCTCTTACACTTTAAAATACTCTCAAGGACCTAAACATACTTAGACCATTAAATTAAATTTATTTCACAAAAGTTTTCAAGTGGCTAAGTCAAAATTAACAAAGACCCTTGTGCAGATAGGTCATCTTTAAAACCAAACCTAATCTAATTGGTAAGGAACTAGATGTTGAGTTTTATAGGGTTGAAAGGTATTTGAATCTAGTTTCGTAATCTTCAAACGGATAGCAAAAATGAGTTTTGTGAGGGAGTTATGGCCGTTTTAGTGAAGAGGTGTCAGTCTGCCAAAAACCAGCAGAAAACCAACCGACTGATTTTTGAAGGGTCCAATCGATCGAAAGTAATGTTTAGTCGAATGGAGTACTGTTCAGTCAATTAGAATTGTCACAGAATGCCTCTTCTCTATTATAAACTTTCCAGTTGATTGAACCTTCGATCCAGTCGACTGAAATGCGCATAATGCACTAATGGCTAGTTTTATAAACTCTCCAAAAATTATTTTTACTCCCCCCAACCACTCCCAATGGCTATAATCTTTCAGAAGCTATATATAGGGATGTTTTTAAGGGTTGTAAACAAGAAGGAACATTAACCAACTCATTCAAACATATTGTTTAATTATCATTCCCATTTGAGCCCTAGTTTGAGTGAAAAATCAATTTGCTCTAGATTTTAATTGTAATTCTTGAGAGAGTAAATTGTAGTGAGCTTTTATTTATATTATCTACTCACTAAGGATTTGTTGTGTGAGCTATTTTTATCCATCCACTCTAGAGATAGAGTTATGATTTGTAATTCAAATCATTGTAAAGAGTGAGGGTTAGTAACCCATGTGTGCAAAGAAGAGGTGTTTTTTTTTGGGAGAGATTGAAGGCTCTTGTAACGGTTTGATCTACACCCGTGAAGTAGGTCGGATTAAAGGAATCCCCAAGAGGTATTCTTGAGGGGTGGACGTAGGCCGCGGTGTGCGGATTGCCGAACCACTTAAAAACTCGGTTTGCAAGTTTCTCTTCCCTTCTTTTTTTTGCATAATTGTTTGTGATTGTGTTTAATTTGTATTAAGTTTTAAAAAGGTTAAATTTCCGCTAAAACTTTATTCACCCCCCCCCTCTCTAAGGTTTCCATATTTGGGCCAACAATTGGTATCAGAGATTCGGCTCTTCTATTTTCAAAAGTTTTTGAAAAATTTTGAGTTAAGATCCATGGAAATTATATTTTTTGAAAATGGATATTGTATTAGCACTCCTCCATCGTTGAGTGATCATAAGTATGATCATTGGAAGAGGATAATAGAAATTGATTTTCTTTCACTTGACTACAATCTTTGGAGTATTGTCAAAAATGATTTTTTTTTCCTAAACCAAAGATTGAATGGAATGAAAGTGATCAAAATACTTTATAAGGAATCTTAGAGCAATTAAAATTTTATATGATGCTTTAGATAATACCATATATAATATAATTTGTTCATGCTCTAATGCTAATGAAATTTGGTTATCTCTTGAAACTATGCAAAATGATACTAACCAAATTTTTGAAGGAAACAATGTTGATGAAGTTGTAGAAGATATTGAAGGTTAAGATCATCAACAAAGAGAGAAAGAGTCACAAGTGAGAGAAATTCGAGAAGATAATCTTTGTCTCGAGGAAATCTATGTGTGCCTATTTGCCAATGAAGAAGATGAGGAAAAGAATAAAAAGGCAATCAAGGCCACTTGGGATGACTCGGATAGTGGCTCATCTGATGACGACTCAAGCAAGCACGAAGTAGCTCTAACAAATGAGGTAAATTCTAAACCAACCTCAAATACTGAATCTCATGAATATGATGAACTTCAAAGTGCATTTGAAGAATTACATGAGGAGTTAGAGAATTTGGTAATCAAATACATTTCTCTTAAAAAGAACTTTCAATACTTTCAAATGAGTTAAATATTTTGAAATCCCAAAATGAATATTTGAAGATTGAAAATGAAAAACATGTTTCAAGAACACAATCTTCAAATGAGATTGAAATAGAAAATTTGGAGTTGAAAAGGCAATTAGATGATTTAAAATCTCAAAATGAAATTTTGAGAAAAGAAAAGCTTATTTCAACCAATCAACCATCAAGTGAATTTTTTGAAAAAGAAAAGGTTGAATTGAGAAAGGAGGTGGATGATTTGACAAAAACTTTGGCAAAATTCACACAAGGTGAACAAAATTTGAATATGCTTTTGGGAAAGCAAAAATGTGTTTTTTGACAAAACCGATTTGGGATTTAATCCTGCATACAAGAAAAATAAGTACAAAAGCTTCTTTGTAAAGTCTACACCTTCTATTTCAAATTCTCAAAATCTGTCACAGCCCGGTCCCACAATACTAGAATCGAAGCCCGTGGCACGCCACCGAGGCTAACCAATTCATTAACGTTCTCAAAAGATTTTAGTTTTAAGAACACACACAGTAGAAAGAAAATAAAACATTTGAAAACTTGCAATCCAGTTGAATGATTCTCATGTCCAGTTGACTGATTCTCATGTCCAGTCGACTGATACTGGTCTAGCAGAAACTTGGTTTTTAAAACATAATCCAGTCGACTGTTTTCTAGGTCCAGTCGATTGGGGTTCAAATATTCAGTCGACTGGTGCGGTCCGGTCGACTGAAGTCCAGCTTGGATAAAAAGTCTGAATTGAAACCACGATCCAGTCGACTATGTCGGGGACTGTGGATATCGCAGGTTTTCTTTCTTTTACCCACAGCTTTTTATTTTAAAATACTTTCTCAAAATCAAATTCAAAACAAATGAATTGCCATTTAATTTTTAAAAGGAAAATTAAGAAACCATTTAAAAGCAAACCGATCTTTTGGAAACCAGAGATTAATTAGGTCCGGGGATTATGGAATGAGAGAGGAAGGAGCCCGTCAGACTAAAACACCCTCTCTCATCCTATCTTGCGATAGGTCTCTACTCGACATCCTTTTAATCAAATTATTAATTTAAATGTGCCATCAACTAATACATACGTATAGATATACATTACAAAAGCATGTCTAAAGGGGTGTAAAATTGCAATTAATAAAAATATCATTCAAAAATCACATAATTCAAGTAGCAAGCAATATGATATGCAAATAGGGAACTAGAGAACTTACCCGGGATCCGGCCGTGAATATTAAACGTGCAAATGCATGCAAATAGATAAAACCTAGGAAAAGAGTCTCTAATCCATATATACAAGTAAAACAATTCCTAATTCTAAGGTGTCGCGCATGAGATTGAAAAATCAATAAAATCGAGAAATTAAAATAAACTAAAGAGGAGTCCTAGAAATCATACCTTAATAGCGCTACAAAACAAAGGTTAGTCCACATGCTTCGCATA
The DNA here is from genome assembly GCA_033977485.1 of Hydrangea macrophylla. Classification (NCBI taxonomy): domain Eukaryota; kingdom Viridiplantae; phylum Streptophyta; class Magnoliopsida; order Cornales; family Hydrangeaceae; genus Hydrangea; species Hydrangea macrophylla. Next base: position 110,199,440 of record CM066994.1, on the reverse strand, counting down.
ATAATATGATATCAAACAATCAATCATAATTCTCTAGCTTAGATCTAGCAAGCATGAAATCCAACTTTATCCAATTACTAGTTCTAATTATAAGCATTAATGTACATGAATGAATATGAACAAGGATAAGACATGGATTTATTCACTAATTTGGATCACTTAGCCTATGGATTTAAGCCTAATTAATCGTTATTAAGATATGGTTTAAGCCCTAAGTCATAGAAGAATCATTTGGGCCATTATTTACAAAGTTGGTCAAATGTGTCATAAAATTCTGAAAATTGCAGAGAGCAGACCAGAACTTTAAAAAAAGAAAAAGCATGCTTCCCATAGTTTGATGTCGATGAATTTTGGACACAAGATGCCTCTGTGAGTCTAGTTTTCAAATCAAAAAGAAAATCAAAGTTTCAACGGTTAGATCTCTGGGAAAAGGACAAACACCAGACATCACTCAGAGATGTACAACTCTCTGTCCAGAGATATTGTTTGATTTTTTAAAAATAGCAAAAAGATCAGAAATGCTTTGTTCTTTCTAGGTTTGTTCTTTCTAGGGTGACTTCCTAACACATTAATCTACTTAGAAAAAATTATTTTGGGTCACAAACAATTTGTTAAAGCATTGGTTTACTTATTTTAAAAGAGTGTCACTGTGCTGAAACTCTGGACAGATTGTTGTTACTTCACAAAACTCATGACCAAACCATTTTAAACATGAAATCTCTTTAAAACTAAAATTACAGTGGTAGAACTTTGAGTTATAGACACTTTCCCGCTGGTTTCACTTGATTCCAACGGTTAGATTTTGAACCAAAAATCTTTGATCAAAAACAGTTTGTGAACTCACTGTTTTTATTTGTCAAGTTCAACTTTTATTTGCTAACCCCAACTATTAAACCATGAAGTTGGGTTTAAACCAAACCACTTCTCCTACCATTTGATGGTCATTGGAGATCAAGACATGACTAAAACTCATGAGTTTTTCAAGGAATATAAGAAGACTCCATCAAAACTCAAGCTTAGAGGACCCAAACCATGGTAGGGGTTTGGATTCATCTACTTGTTCTTACTAAAATGATGATCAACTTTAAATCTCATGTGAATCATAAACTTACATGAGACTAAAAGATCAAACTCATGAGATTCAAGTGAGATATGGAAGATCCCCAAGAGTCTCAAGAGAAGAACATAAACAAGAAAAAAGGAAGAAGAATCAAAGAACTAGCTCATGAACTTCAAGAGGATATAGAGAAGACCCCATGAAATTCCAAGTTAGAGAATCCAAGTCATGAATATGGAGTTGGATCCATCTATTTGTTTACAAAGTGAAATGATGATCAAACTTTGACTCCCATGTGAAGTATAAGCTTACATGAGATTCAAAAGATCAAACTCAAGAGCTTTCAAGAGAGATATTGAAGATCTCCAAGAATCTCAAGAGAAAAGTATAAACAAAAAAGAGGAAATGAAATCAAGGAAACTAAGAGAGCAAGTGCTCTAAATCCATAAAAGAAAACTAATAAGAGTAGAGTATCACCTCCAACTATCCTCAAACTTCTTATCTTTTGAAGGTCTTCCAAGCTCTTCTTTATACTCTCCTCCCAATGTTCTCTCTTCTACCCAAATGTTCTTCTTTCAAAAGTTCTCCTAAACTCTTCTCAAAATCCCCCAATATTTTTTCTCTTGGTACCTCCCCCTTTTTATAGACAAAAATTACCAAGTATTTTCAGTGAATTCGGAGTAAAAGACAGGTGTAATCATCCCATTTGGTGGTACAATACGTACTTCCTGAAATTAGACAAACTACTGCCCAGGGCGGCATTCAAAAGTTATTTACGGCAGTCCATGGCTGCCGCCGCGGCACTCCGCGACTGCCGTCGCGGCATTCCGTGACTGCCGCGGAAAATTATTGATTGTCGTATTTTCGTCAACCTTACTTTATCATATTTTTGTTTTTATCCGCATACACGTACGTATTGTACCACAAAATACGGACTTTAAAAGCAAACGGCAGTCAGAAAATGTCGGCAGCACTCAGTGAGTGTCGGACCGGCACTCACTGAATGCCGTTCGGCACTCAGTCAGTGCCGCTCGGTATTCACTGAATGCCGCGGAATTCTGCCGTGTGCCGTTTTTCTGCAGAGCTTCCCTTTTTAGGTCTTTTCTTTCTTTCTTTTTCTTAAAGAAACTTATTTTTGAAGATCTTTTCCGAAAATGGTGTTTTATACCCGAATTCTCCTAAATACCTGGTATTTTCTTCTTTCTGTGAAATTTTATCGCGTTTAGAGAACTTTCTAAAGAGCTTGGAATACTTCGAATCCTTTCGGTCCTTATCATCATCGGACGTGGAGGTGACGCTCTCCTAAATTCGACGGTCGGTCAAAATTGGGGTGTCTACAGTTTGCCCCTCTTTGACAGAACTTGTGGGGCAACGCGTCTCATAAGTGAATGTCAAAACCTGTGTAAAGACAAGCCTTTGACCAGACTGTCGAATTTAGGCAAAACAAAATGCGTTGCAAAAACGGTTCACGTTGGTCGTGCTCAACGGTGAGCTGCGTACGTATCCATTCAGGAATCAGACCAAGACGTAGTTCAGGCAGGAGCCAAACATACACCAGCACAAGTAAACATACGGATGAATGCACCTATCTTATCGTGATGCAAGTGCCATGCAATGGTATTTTCTGAATTGGCCTGGTCATACAAGCGCCATGCTCATCATGTCTTCCCTACGTGCGACGCGCCTTATGTGACGTGTTGGAAGATCACCTAATTCTTGACCAACGCAAATCTGTTACGGGGTTATGAAAATGCTCTTGATTTGATTTCGAGGATCGACGTAAATCTGTTACGTGGATCGGGAACATAAGTTTGTTATATTTTCAAAATGAGGATTGACGCAAATTACGCGAAAATCGAGAATGTAAATATGTTACATTCCCAATCAAGAGGATCGACGTAAATTTGTTACAAAGACCGAGAATATAAATTTGTTATATTCTAAAAAACGAGGGTTAACAGAAATATGTTGCGAGAACCGAGAGTGTAAATATGTTACATTCTCAAACAAAGGATCAACGCAAATATGTTACGAGGATCGAGGGTTAACGCAAATATATTGCGAGAACCGAGAGTGCAAATATGTTACATTCTCAAACAAAGGATCAACGCAAATATGTTACAAGGATCGAGGGTTAACGCAAATATGTTGCGAGAACCGAGAGTGCAAATATGTTACATTCTCAAACAAAGGATCAACGCAAATATATTACGAGGATCGAGGGTTAACGCAAGTATGTTACATTCTCAAATAAAGGATCAACGCAAATATGTTACGAGGATCGAGGGTTAACGCAAATATGTTACGAGAATCGAGAGTGCAAATATGTTACATTCTCAAACAAAGGATCAATGCAAATATGTTACGAGGATCGAGGGTTAACGCAAATATGTTGCGAGAACCGAGAGTGTAAATATGTTACATTCTCAAACAAAGGATCAACGCAAATATGTTACGAGGATCGAGGGTTAACGCAAATATGTTACGAGGATCGAGGGTTAACGCAAATATGTTGCGAGAACCGAGAGTGCAAATATGTTACATTCTCAAACAAAGGATCAACGCAAATATGTTACGAGGATTGAGGGTTAACGCAAATATGTTGCGAGAACCGAGAGTGCAAATATGTTACATTCTCAAACAAAGGATCAACGCAAATATGTTACAAGGATCGAGGGTTAACGCAAATATGTTGCGAGAACCGGGAGTGCAAATATGTTACATTCTCAAACAAAGGATCAATGCAAATATGTTACGAGGATCGAGAATACAAATCCGTTGACGCAAATTTGTTGCAAAAACCAAGAATGTAAATATGTTACACTCCCAACCAGAGGATCGACGTAAATTTGTTACGAAGACCGAGAATATAAATTTGTTATATTCTCAAAACGAGGGTTGACGCAAATTTATTGCGAAAACTGAGAGTGCAAATATGTTACATTCTCAAACAAAGGATCAACGCAAATATGTTACGAGGATCGAGGGTTAACGCAAATATGTTGCGAGAACCGAGAGTGCAAATATGTTACATTCTCAAACAAAGGATCAACGCAAATATGTTACGAGGATCGAGGGTTAACGCAAATATGTTGCGAGAACCGAGACTGCAAATATGTTACATTCTCAAACAAAGGATCAACGCAAATATGTTACGAGGATCGAGGGTTAACGCAAATATGTTGCGAGAACCGAGAGTGCAAATATGTTACATTCTCAAAGAAAGGATCAACGCAAATATATTACGAGGATCGAGAATACAAATCCGTTATATTCCCAAAATGAGGGTTAACTCAAATATGTTGCGAGAACCGAGAGTGCAAATATGTTACATTCTCAAACAAAGGATCAACGCAAATATGTTACGAGGATCAAAGGTTAACGCAAATATGTTGCGAGAACCGAGAGTGCAAATATGTTACATTCTCAAACAAAGGATCAACGCAAATATGTTACGAGGATCGAGGGTTAACGAGAATGTAAATATGTTACACTCCCAAAAGTGGGGCAACCATATTTGGATAGATCAGGAGTCAATTAGACTCAAAGAATTTTCAAATTTTCAAAATTTGGGAGTCGAATTGACTCGAACGAATTCAAATTTTCAAAGAGAATTTCAAATTTCAAAATCGGAGTCACTTCGACTACACAAAAAATTTCAATTTACAACATTAGAGTCAATTTGACTCAGAAAAACTTGAATTTTCAAAATCGGGAGTTTGAATGAGACTCAAAGAATCATTGAGGAACAACGCGAATGCGAGGTTGCCATTGAGGACTAACACAAATTATGCTGCCATTGAGGACTAATGATGCTGTCATTGAGGACTAATGCAAGGTTGCAGAAAGCTGCCATTGAGGACTTATGCTTAGAGAAGAGAAGATATTGGTCAATAGCCACTCATTACATTGCAAAAAATGATGGTCAAAAGCCACTCAGGGACGTACATTGCAAAAGTGGAGATCAACAACCTTGTAAGAAGACTTACATAAATTTTATTCAAAAAAATCGAGAGTCAATCAGACTCAAATCAATTCAACCTTGTAAGGAAACTTACGTAAGGAGACTTACTCAATGAAATTCACGGAGTCACACGGACTCAACAAAAATTCACTTTTCATACAAATGGAGTCATGCGGACTCAAGGAATTTCTTATTTCAAAATCAGGGGTTAACATTTCAAATTTTCTTAATCAGAATCAATTTTGACTCAACAAGAATCTCAAATCTCGAAATTGGAGTCAAATCGCCTCAATAAAAATTCCACTTTTCAAAATCAGGAGTTAATCAGACTCCATTCAACTCAGATTTTCAAAATCAGAAATCAATCAGACTCCATTTATTTCACTTTCCACATCAAGAGTCAGTCAGACTCAAATAGGTTCAATTTTACCAAAATCCGGAGTCATTTTGACTCAAATCAAGTTCGAATTCCACTTATTAGGAGTCGATCAGACTAAATTCAAATTATTTTCTAAACGAGACTCAAAGAATTTGAACGGAGCTGATAAAATGATTTTTTGCATTTGCGGACCTTTGGAAGAAAACACATCGATTTTGTCAAAAGAGGGAAGTCACCTTTGCCCCTAGTCTTGGACTCTTCTCATATCTTCACTTGAACATCATGTTATGATAGTGTTCAAAACCTCTGCTCGTATTGCTCTTGGGATGCTCATGGAGACTTGTCAAACGTTTATTCATCATCTTAAACCTACACAATAGAGACCATTTATTGACTCATCAAAGGAGAATAGACTTGACAAAGCCAATTATACAAGACGACTGACTCAGATTCTGTATTATTATGAATCAACGTGCTTTCAACGTGAATGATGTATCATCTCACCTTTCATTTATTCATTATCTTATAAATGGTAGTGCTTTGCTGATAAATCTGAACTTTGAAAACTTCCCCTCTTTGATTTAGCAAGTTCTTTGCCCATCTAGAATGTGCTTCGAATTAATGCTTTAGCTTATAGAATGAAAGGCACTCTATTTCAATCTTTAAAAACAAACTCAATTACTTGAGAACTTGCCACTGGCATAGAGGGTTTTTTTGGCAAACAAAGTTTGCCCCTAGTCTTAAGGACAAATAGACTCATCCAAGGGTTTTGAGAACATGATGGTACAGGATGCCTTTAGTCCATTTACTCCCAACCTAGAGGTAATCATCATGAATATGGTGGGCTAAAGCGGGAAACCCAATGTTGATGGGCAAACTTTGTTTGCCCTTGGTTTGGCAATAGATATATGGCTCCAGGCAAACACAAGTTCGCCCCTAGTCTGAAGGAAGGAAACCAAAGGTGCAAAGGGTGATGCTTTTGGTTTAGGAATGGTTATAGACCGAGAACCTTGAAAAGTTTGCCTACTTATCCCCAAGTGGGAATCAGGTACAAAGTAGTTCGGCGACTCTGGAGGTCTTGAAGGAATAAGGCTTCATGAATTTGTGGGCTTTTCAAGTCATGTTTTCATTTAGGTTTAGGGAGTGCATATCACTTGTGGTAGCCCTTGTGTAGCATGATGAACTACTTTTTCCTTTATTTTCTTTTTTTTTTTTTCATTTTTTTTTCATTTGACGGTTGATTTATTAACCTTTTCACTAGCCAGTTAATCTCTACAACTCTCATCACGTTTTTTTTCAGACTCTATCATATTCACAAAGTAATATCAGCCCTTGAAAGATATCTCTGCGTTGTTTTGGGCCCACTTGGCGTTTGAGCTTGAAGTTGATAAGTCTCACTTTTCGTTTTTAATTTCTTTTCTTTGTCTAGAACAACACAAAGCCTTGAGATAGTTCATATGCCAGTGATCTACTTTGAAGTGCTCAAGAATTCACAATCTTATCTATTCTCTGCCTTTTCTTTTCTCTGCCTTTTCTCTACCTTACCGTCTCTTATCCTTCCCATGATTTTGACTGGCTAGGATTAGGATTTTTAAAATCAACACGCATCTTATTTGTGTTCTAATTTCTGCCTAGGCGCCCTTTTGGGTTTTCATCCTAGCGAGCTCCATTTTCTTTTTCTTTTTCCCTTTATTATTTTTGGAAGAAGAAGTTCATTTAAAATGTCTGGCTACCATCAAGGACCAAGTTTATGGTTTTAGACTGGTTGGGCCCATCTTTTAGGCTTGGTATTTAAGAAAAGGGGATGGTGAGCAAGCTTCAAGTTCTAAGTTCATCTTTTCAAGATTGAGCAAGAGCATCTTAAAATTCTTAAAGTAAAGCTAATCAATTCTCTAGTCCTCCTTGGATTTGGCACAGAACTTGCTTTGATCATTTGGGGATCCTTTTTAATGGAAAGATTTATTAACAAAGTATTTCTCACGCTCATTTGAAAAAGTGATTTGATTTTCATTCTTTTTTTTTTTGGCTTAATGATCCATACATTCACGACTTGGCACACTGAATCAAACAGAATGAGATTTTATTCAACTAGTAGGGAAAAAGGATTACATCACTTGACTCGATAAAAAGAAAGATTCGGAGAATAAACTCGACAACCGACTGACTCAAAGACTCGACTGGACTTGACACTTGACTCCTACTTGACATGACTCGATTACCAAACTTGACTTGGTCTCAACTGGAGTGTCACAGACGATTTTCAATTGATTAGATTTCCAAGAGCATCCACATTTGCTTTAGCAGCAGGAGTTCCAAACACAATCACTTCACTATCATCATTTGAACCACCGGGTCCGTCTTCCCCCAACAGTATGTGTGCAGAAATATTATCCACATCCATGGCCTAATTTTTAGCGGGAGAGTATTCATTTGACTCATACCAAGTAATACCTTTTCCACATTCGTTAATTGGGCCAGGGCCAGTTGGTTGTTGAGCACTCATGGACGCAACAAACCCCTTGAGAGTTCTTAGTGATGGCTGGGAGTGAGAGGTCAGAGACTGAAGAGCTTGTAAGTCAAGATCGTTATGCAAAAGGTCACTCTGTGGATTTTGCGGAGGAGTGATGATTTTCTGATCAATGAGATCCTGGATCTCATGGCGGAGTCTCGAGCAAGAATCGGTATTGTGGCCTTGAGTCTGGTGATAGGTGCAGTACAAGGATAGGTTATATTTGCGAGGTAAGGGTTTTGATGGTGGCCTTGGGTCCAGGGGATTAAGGTGACCACTCTTGATGAGGTGATCAAGGGCCATGGATAATGTCATGCCGAGGTTGGTGAATATTCTTGACTTGGCGGCTCGGCTTAATTTCAGATTCGACTTTGAACTTGAGTTGCCTTTTGGGCTGAGATGTGGGCTTGGAATAACTCTTTGGTTCGTTGGGATTGGGCATGGATATGGGCTTCGGTGAATGGTTGAGTTTGGGTATGGACTTTGGGGATAGGTTGGATTTAGACATGCGCTTTGGTGATTGGTTGGACTTGGATGTGGATTTTGGTGCTCGGCCGGGTGATCCATTATTCCGTTCTCCAATTTGTTCATCACTACCTCATTCAAATCCACTTGCTTTTTGAGTAACTAATAGAGCTCAAACGTTACCCTCTCCAATTGATTCACCCTTAAGTTCTGTTGCTCAATAGTGGCTTGCAGCTTGTTCACTTTCTCTTCCAAATCTCTTAAGGCCATTGGCGAATCAATCTCAAGATGATGGTCCATGTTCTCCTAAAATCAAGAAGACAAACCCAAGAGGTTAGAAGTGCCCTCACTAGGGGATCTGGTTGTTCCACTCTTTTTACATATTCATGACATGAAAAGGTCCGCATGCAGAATCGATTTTCAGGAGACAAGGAATTTCGAGGAATTATTTTGATCTTAATTGGAAGGAAGATGTTGTGGGTTTTTATGCTACATGTATGCAATGATATTGGTTAATGTGACAAACATGTTCATGCTCTGATGGTTTGATGCAACTGAATGCATGCACCGCACATATGGCACACGGATGAAATGCACGTGTGTGTGTGTGCCTACTGTATATGCAAAAGAAAGGAAAATTCTAATCCTAACACATAAACACATAAGCACATAAATCCTCACCCATGTCAAGTGTGCTAATTTTTCCTTTCATTGTGATCCTCTTTACCCTCTCAAAGGTTGGATATTTCAACAGTTTCGAAAAAGTATTTCTTTAAATGATGAGATTTTTCAAAAACAATTCTCAAGGATTTTGAATCTTTTATTTAAAAAATGAGGATGTGAAAATGTTTCTCGATAACGATGATTGGATTGAAATTTTGCTTTAAAATTCAGTTGAAGAGCATTTCTTCTAAAAACAATTTCAAATTTTTTTTTTGGATTTTTCCTTAGAATATGATCATGTGAAAATATACCTTAATAGAGGTTAGTTTGGAGCTTTAATGAACTCCCAAGAGATTTTTTTTTTTTTAAAAGAGCGATTGAAAACTTTGAGAAAAAAAAAAGATACGACAAAAGATCTGTTTTGCTTTCAAAGATGGATTTAAAATTCTTTGGGTAGAAAGATCACGTGATCGGATTATCACCGTACTTTTCATGAATTCGGATACATACAAGGTCAATGATGCTTAGCTAACATGATATAAGAAGTATAATCTTATAATCAAGGTTCGACATGTTCTCCAAATGTCGTGGAACATGAGGAGAAATTGCTAAAAGGTGATTAAAAGATTATACATCTTTCATCAAGCAAGTATCGTCATCATCTCAAATAATGCCTTCCGGGTATACAAAATTTCCTAGCACATAATCCTAATCAAGAATTGATTTCCTAAGATCGAAAGGTTTTATAGAAGCTATCATGCAAAGGCTGGGTTTTGGTCAAATAAGGGACCCTTGACACACATCCGATAAGATGCTTCATATACCAAATCATGGTACGAGATCAAGGGTGATCACACAGTCCTATGATGACTTGACCGACCGGGTTGCCCCGAGCCTCCAAGGTCATAGTTCCGTGCAATCGACTGGCTGGACATGCAAATGAAATGCAACAGGCACACAAAGATTAATTAATTTGATTAAAAGGACATTTTTCAAGTCTAATCCTCAAGTGAACCCAAAATCAGAAATTCCTGGTCTGCAAAACAAGAGATTCTGGGTTCGATCCCCAGCAGAGTCGCCAGATTGTGGATATCGCAGGTTTTCTTTCTTTTACCCACAGCTTTTTATTTTAAAATACTTTCTCAAAATCAAATTCAAAACAAATGAGTCGCCACTTAATTTTTAAAAGGAAAATTAAGAAACCAATTAAAAGCAAACCATCTTTTGGAAACCAGAGATAAACTAGGTCCGAGGATTATGGATTGAGAGAGGAAGGAGCCCGTCGGACTAAAACACCCTCTCTCATCCTATCTTGCGATAGGCCTCTACTCGACATTCTTTTAATCGAATTATTAATTTAAATGTGCCCTCAACTAATACATACGTATAAATATACATTACAAAAGCATGTTTAAAGGGGTGTAAAATTGCAATTAATAAAAATATCATTCAAAAATCACATATTTCAAGTAGCAAGCAATATGATATGCAAATAGGGAACTAGAGAACTTACCCGGGATCCGACCGTGAATATTAAACGTGCAAATGCATGCAAATAGATAAAACCTAGGAAAAGAGTCTCTAATCCATATATACAAGTAAAACAATTCCTAATTCTAAGGTGTCGCGCATGGGATTGAAAAATCAATAAAATCGAGAAATTAAAATAAACTAAAGAGGACTCCTAGAAATCATACCTTAATAGCGCTACAAAACAAAGGTTAGTCCACATGCTTCGCATAATAATATGATATCAAACAATCAATCCTAATTCTCTAGCTTAGATCTAGCAAGCATGAAATCCAACTTTATTCAATTACTAGTTCTAATTATAAGCATTAATGTACATGAATGAATATGAACAAGGATAAGACATGGATTTATTCACTAATTTGGATCACTTAGCCTCTGGATTTAAGCCTAATTAATCGTTATTAAGATATGGTTTAAGCCCTAAGTCATAGAAGAATCATTTGGGCCATTATTTACAAAGTTGGTCAAATGTGTCATAAAATTCTGAAAATTGCAGAGAGCAGACCAGAACTTTAAAAAAAGAAAAAGCATGCTTCCCATAGTTTGATTTCGGTGAATTTTGGACACAAGATGCCTCTGTGAGTCTAGTTTTCAAATCAAAAAGAAAATCAAAGTTTCAACAGTTAGATCTCTGGGAAAAGGACAAACACCAGACATCACTCAGAGATGTACAACTCTCTGTCTAGAGATATTGTTTGATTTTTTAAAAATAGCAACAAGATCAGAAATGCTTTGTTCTTTCTAGGGTGACTTCCTAACACATTAATCTACTTAGAAAAAATTATTTTGGGCCACAAACAATTTATTAAAGCATTGGTTTAGTTATTTCAAAAGAGTGTCATTGTGCTGAAACTCTGGACAGATTGTTGTTACTTCACAAAACTCATGACCAAACCATTTTAAACATGAAATCTCTTTAAAACTAAAATTACAGTGGTAGAACTTTGAGTTATAGACACTTTCCCGTTGGTTTCACTTGATTCCAACGGTTAGATTTCGAACCAAAAATCTTTGATCAAAAACAGTTTGTGAACTCACTATTTTCATTTGTCAAGTTCAACTTTTATTTGCTAACCCCAACTATTAAACCATGAAGTTGGGTTTAAACCAAACCACTTCTCCTACCATTTGATGGTCATTGGAGATCAAGACATGACTAAAACTCATGAGTTTTTCAAGGAATATAAGGAGACTCCATGAAAACTCAAGCTTAGAGGACCCAAACCATGGTAGGGGTTTGGATTCATCTACTTGTTCTTACTAAAATGATGATCAACTTTAAATCTCATGTGAATCATAAACTTACATGAGACTAAAAGATCAAACTCATGAGATTCAAGTGAGATATGGAAGATCCCCTAGAGTCTCAAGAGAAGAACATAAACAAGAAAAAGAGAAGAAGAATCAAAGAGCTAGCTCATGAACTTCAAGAGGATATAGAGAAGACCCCATGAAATTCCAAGTTAGAGAATCCAAGTCATGAATATGGACTTGGATCCATCTATTTGTTTACAAAGTGAAATGATGATCAAACTTTGACTCCCATGTGAAGCATAAGTTTACATGAGATTCAAAAGATCAAACTCAAGAGCTTTCAAGAGAGATATTGAAGATCTCCAAGAATCTCAAGACAAAAGTATAAACAAAAAAGAGGAAATGAAATCAAGGAAACTAAGAGAGCAAGTGCTCTAAATCCATAAAAGAAAACTAACAAGAGTAGACTATCACCTCCAACTATCCTCAAACTTCTTATCTTTTGAAGGTCTTCCAAGCTCTTCTTTAAACTCTCCTCCCAATGTTCTCTCTTCTACCCAAATGTTCTTCTTTCAAAAGTTCTCCTAAACTCTTCTCAAAATCTCCCAATATTTTTTCTCTTGGTTCCTCCCCTTTTTTATAGACAAAAATTACCAAGTATTTTCAGTGAATTCGGAGTAAAAGACAGGTGTAATCATCCCATTTGGTGGTACAATACGTACTTCTTGAAATTAGACAGATTGTTGCCCAGGGCGGCATTCAAAAGTTATTCGCGGCAGTCTGTGGCTGCCGCCGCGGCACTCCGCGACTGTCGTCGCGGCATTCCGTGACTGCCGCGCGGCTCTCAGTGAGTGCCGCGGAAAATTATTGATTGCCGTATTTTCGTCAACCTTACTTTATCAGATTTTAGTTTTTATCCGCATACACATACGTATTGTACCACAAAATACGGACTTTAAAAGCAAACGGCAGTCAGAAAATGTCGGCGGTACTCAGTGAGTGCCGGGCCGGCACTCACTGAATGTCGTTCGGCACTCAGTCAGTGCTGCTCGGCATTCACTGAATGCTGCAGAATTCTGCCGTGTGCCGTTTTTCTGCAGAACTTCCCTTTTTAGGTATTTTCTTTCTTCCTTTTTATTAAAGAAACTTATTTTTGAAGATCTTTTCCGAAAATGGTGTTTTATACCTGAATTCTCCTAAATACCTGGTATTTTCTTCTTTCTGTGAAATTTTATCGCGTTTAGAGAACTTTCTGAAGAGCTTGGAATACTTCGAATCTTTTCGGTCCTTATCATCATCGGACGTGGAGGTGACGCTCTCCTAAATTCGACGGTCGGTCAAAATTGGGGTGTCTATAGGGACCCAGTCGACTGATCCTCTATAAAAAGATGCAGTGAGTTACTAAAATGAGGCTCCAGTCGACTGTTTTCTCATCCAGTTGACTGGTTTATGGCAGCAGCACACATTCTGCAGATTTCAAAATTTAAAAGCTTTTAAAAGCACCCAAGGGTTAAACACACACACCAAACTCATTCTAAAGTGATCGCAACTAGATTAAAATATTGTTTAAACATAATTACAAGAGATTACAATCTATTACAACATTATGAACTCGTTCTACGATTTCACGTTAATATAAGTTAAAGCAACCAAATCCTTATTACAACATTCCTACTGTCCCAAAACTACAAGATTAACATTTAGGTTGCCTTCTAAGTGAACTCCTAAACCCACGTGCTCACTTCTGCGATTCCTCGCCAGCATTAATACCTGCAATGTTTATTTGAATAACCACACATATTCGATTTGTTTAAGCTAACGCTTAGTGAATAAAACAACATATGCACATGAATGACAAACATGCTCGTATTCACATCTCTACATTTCATACTAGTCGTGGGAGACTCACGTGCACATTCCATACTCCCAATCCACGACTCCTCGCCAATAAGTCCACGCGAAAGGGTAAGACCCACGATTCTTCTCTTTAATCGTGCAACCTTAATGCCTATATCGGCTCCACAAAACGGCTTAGGGACCACGTGCTCCTTCTGACCCAAATAAACAACTCAACATACTCAAATACATATCACCATGCTATTGGGCCTACTTATTAATATAATCTCCCAATATGAACTACACAATATATCTCTATGAATTAACACATGCTATTCAAACATAACATGAATATATTCGAAGCAATCATTCCATAATACAAAGTTGAATCACTCACCTCCGATTTACGCTCCTATAATTCAAACCAAGGAAAACCCGTGCACAAAGAACGTGCATAAAATCGTCTAGTACAATTCCTATGGATTAAAAGCCCAAATATCAATTTTTATGGAAAATTCTAGAAAATAACTTTTCGGAAAACTTATCCAAACATGGCCTAATAGGTATCAAAATGAAGCTCTTACCTGGGGGATTTCGAATATGAAATCTAGAAGAAATCAGACGGGCAGAAGGTCGTCGTTTGGCGTCGCAAAGCTCTAAGCTCCTAAATCTCCCTTTTTGGCCTCTCTTGAAACTTAGGTTAGAAGCTTTGGAAAATATCTCAGGTCATCTCTATCTATATATAAGAAAAACTCTCGAGAATTACGTTTACCCACCCACGAGTTTTCAAAACTCCTAATTGGTCTCTGAAACTTTCTACATAGCTAAGTCATAACTTCACGAGTAAAACTTCAAAATTATAAAAGTTTCTGACTAAGTTCTGTTTGGTTGCTAAAAACGCAAATTTCTACACGACGTTTTCGAAGTTACTAATTAGCCTACCAAATTAATAGCGTGCTAATTCGTCCTCACCAGGATACTAAATCTAACAACAGAAATATAATATAAGCTAGAAAATAATACAGATAGTGAAATACACAGGTAAACATTTAATTTCAGATAAACATTTAAAGTGTTCTACAGTGACCGTCTCATACGCGGAGAGACTTCACAACAACAAAATGCTCAACAACACAGTCTCAAAGGGTTCTCTATCACAGACACCCAAATCAACTCGTGAGTCAAAACTCACTCAAACATATGCCAAAGTGCACAACACATCACATCATCATGCATGACAATGTAATGAAATGAAATAACACAAATGTGGGTGTTATAATGCTCTCCTCCTTAAAACAAGTTTGTCCCCAAACATCCACAGATATTCTCCCTAAGCCCTTCCTCAAACTTACGAGCTTTATCCTTATCAGTTAGAACTGTAGTTTTCCTAAATCGCAACAAAGCATTGTAACGGGATACACACTCACTCACAGTCATGTCTCCCTGAACCAAACTTGCAAACTCTTGGCGTTTGTGAGTGTAAGCAGATTTTTGAATGAATCGTTGGTTAAATTCATCTTTAAATGCTTCCTATGTAGTCGGCTTTCTTTGTTCAAGTACGTTGTTCCACCAATCCAATGCTTCCCCTATCAACGTATCGGATGCGCACAGAATTTTCTAGGTACATTTCACAGTACGAAAGTGTCGTTCCATGTCCATCATCTAATGATCGGCCAAGTCTATATCAACCTGCCCATGGTACAAGGTCGATTTTCATTTATAAAATTGTTCGACGATTGTATGTTGAGCTTTCGGTACTGGTGGTGCATTGATATAGCGAATTTCAACTGGTGGAGTCTGAACATTCATCTACTCTCTTTCAATTACCGCTTGTATAAAATTTTCCACCATATTCACTATTTGATCCATTCGAGAATGTGGCGACAACTCTTTTGGCAGATCAGTCATAACGTTTTCAAGAATTCACCCTGTTGAGTTCAATGCATAATGACTATGCATGCTATGCCACACGATATAAATGTGCATAGTTCATCACAATCAACAAATGCTAACACAGGAAGCATTTCTAAAATGATAACAATTATCTTCGCTATTACATACTCTACTCGACGTCGCTCAGCATATATTTAACATCACTCGTTCTCAAGGCTCTAACCTTAAGCTTTGATATCACTAAATATTATAGCCCGGTTCCATAATAGTAGAACCGAAGCCCGTGGCACGCCACCGAGGCTAACAAATTCATTAACGTTCTCAAAAGATTTTAGTTTTAAGAACACACGCAGCGGAAAGAAAATAAAACATTTGAAAACTAGCAGTCCAGTCGACTGATTCTCATGTCCAGTCGACTGATACTGGTCTAGCAGAAACTTGGTTTTTAAAATATAATCCAGTCGACTATTTTCTAGGTCCAGTCGATTGGGGCTTCAAATATTCAGTCGACTGGTACGGTCCGGTCGACTGAAGTCCAGCTTGGATAAAATATCTGAATTGAAACCACGATCCAATCAACTGTATCCTCTATGAAAAGATGCAGTGAGTTACTGAAAATGAGGCTTCAGTCGACTGTTTTCTCAACCAGTCGACTGGTTTATGGCAGCAGCTCACATTCTGCAGATTTATAAGTTTAAAAGCTTTAAAAATCACCCAAGGGTTAAACACACACACCAAACTCATTCTAAAGTGATCACAACTAGATTAAAATATTGTTTAAACATAATTCAAGAGATTACAATCGATTACAACATTATGAATTCGCTCCACGATTCACATTAATTGTAATGACCCATAGTTTAATAAGGGGTATTTTGGTAATTTGCACATGAATGTAGCCTGCAAAGCGGGGGTATTTGTAAAATACAACCGCGCTAAAAGAAAGAATTGCATTAGTTTTGATCACAACTTCCCGTTTTATCTGCAATTTGAATCACAATGCTAGTTTAGACAATATGATTAATCTATGATAAGTTGTATTGTTTTAGCTACTAATTGTGCAGGTGAATGCTGCTGTATAAAAGACTGAAAGATTTGATAAAGAGGAGATGTTTTGTTTCAAAGAAGGAAGATTGAAGAAGAATTGCAGAGTTCGAGCGATCGACATAGTTCGAGCGATCGAGGTTTCGATCGATCGAAGGAAGTTAAAGCGCTCGAATATTCAAGACTTACGATCGATCGAGAAAGTTTCGATCGATCGAAAGTGCCTTTTATCAGATTATACGCGCATGCAGCAGTTGCGGGTTTTTAACCCTAGCTCTTAGGTTTACTATATATCTTCGTATTGTATACGTCCAAGAGGGAGGCCCAACTTTGTTTTATCAGTTTTAGATAGAGAAGAGAGAGTTTTTCCTTGGTTTTTGTAGGTTTCATTGAAGATTTATCATTGTGAACCGGATTTCTTGAGTTAATACAAGTTTATTTTCATTCCAGGTTCTTGATTTATTGTTTATTTGTTTTCTGCACTTGGTTAATCATAGTATACTTGTTAATCTCGTAGTATTTCATGTTAGTTAGATTCCAATCTCTTGTTTTACAGTTTTAATGAAAAACTTTCAAACAAACATAGTTTCAATGAACTTTTACGTTAAATATAAATCTGTGGTACTCCAGACAATGTCTGAGTAGTCCTAGGGTTGGGAAATCGCGATGAAATCGTGATTTTAGGCCTCTGCCATGCAGTAATTTTTTTTTCCTGTGTTCGATCGATCGAAAGTATGTCGATCGATCGAGACAGTGACTTAGTCGAGCGATCGAGGAAATGTCGATCGATCGAGAGATGAAGATATTCGATCGATCGAAAGCGCGTCGATCGATCGAGGGTTCTGATTCTTGAGAACACCCAAAACAGTATTCTAAGACTTTCTGTTTTAAGGATTTGTTATCAAATTGTCCCTAAATGCTCAGTTTGTCAAAACAGTTTTTAAACTTAAGGCCTTAAGGTATTTTCTTTCAATATATTTTGCAAACCACCCTCAATGCTAACACCATTGTAGGTGAGAGTCTTAACTATTGGATTAAACCGTCTTCATGTATTTCAAACTTAATTGTGATGATGTAGTCCCGGTCATGAAAGGGCTATTGATTCTATATCTTTAGAGAAGTACAGAATACTGTAGTAGGTGTACTCCTTTGAGCTTAATTGCAATTGCATGGTAGAAGGTTAGGTCACGGTGGATTCGCGTGATCCCAACATTTTCTTTTATTAAGAAGAACCGTTTCTTTTAGAATCTTGCTTAGTTGGTTAATTGTTAGTTAAGTTAATTTAGTTGTCTTTAATTCTAGTAGTTGTTAACTGTGGAACTTTGTGTTCTACACTTCATTTTAAATATTGATTTTTGTTTTCTCTTTAGAGTCGAATCTAGGTAGTTTAATTCAACACCTTCCCTGTGGGATCGACCTGGACTTAATCCAGTTACTACTTGCACGTCTACCTACACTTGGGTATTGCACACAAGCGCACACAGAAAATATTCGTGTCAAGTTTTTGGCGCCGTTGCCGGGGAAGGCGACGAGTTAATTCTTAGATTATCTCAATCTCTCTTCATCTATTTCTCTTTTTGTTTTTTTTTTTTATTATTCTTTAGTTCTCTAGGTAAACTTTCACCCTAGGGACTCTCCTAGTTCATGTCCGAGAATTCTATCGAAGGATTCTTTGGAAATCCATTCTACTGCTCTGACTCTGATAGTTCCATCAACCCGATTATCACTCCAACTGCATCAATGGATGATCATCAGAGTGAAAACGGTGACAATGTTGTGGTGCCAATCGATGAGGCACTCCGTCCTCTTTGCGATCTCATGCAACCAGAACATGCACCTACGCCTTCTTGCATTCAAATCCCGCCACACAATGGCGAATTTCAGTTTCGCAATGGGATGATTCAATTGCTTCCCACTTTTCATGGGATGGAAAGCGAGAAGGCGTATTTACATGTCACCGATTTCGAGGATGTTTGCAAAACATTCTCGCAAAACTGTCCTAGGGAGGTGACGCATTTAATGCTATTCCCCTTCACTTTGAAAGATAAAACTGTCCTAGGGGTATTAGAGGACGTCCTGGTCCAAATAGACTCGTTTGTATTTCCGGTGGATTTTGTGATATTGGACACAGAACCTGTGTCTAATCCTGGTGCACATATCCCGGTTATCTTTGGACGGCCGTTCCTCAACACCATCGATGCCACAATCAAAATTAGAAGTGGTATCATGACAATCGTATTCGGGAACATGACATTGAATGTCAAGATCTTTTCTAATCCCCGACCTGAAGAATACGATGATGAGGAGGAAGTCCATTATATAGACACGGTTATTGAAGATGAAGTTGATTTGGTCGACTACAAAGATCCTTTGGAAGTTGTGATGACACAATTTGGCGATAACTATCAGCCTGAAGAATCAACTCCATTGGATGCTGACCTAAATCAGACGTGTCTTATGATGGATACGATAGAGGAGGATAGAGCCGATTGCATGTGGGTAATGCCATATGAACAACTGCCTCCTAAAACCAAATTGGTAATGCCCTCTAGTTTCCAGTTCCCGGAGTTAGAATTGAAGGAGCTCCCAAAAGAGCTGAAATATGCATTCCTAGGAACTGGAAAAACTTATCCTGTAATTATTTCATCGGCTTTAACTCATGAACAGGAAAGTAAGCTAGTGGATATGCTGAAAAAGCATAAGGATGCTATGGGATGGACAATTGCTGACCTCAAAGGCATAAGCCCATCCATATGCACGCATAAGATATATCTGGAGGAAGACGCCAAACCCTCAAGGCAAATGCAAAGGCGTCTGAATCCCAACATGCAAGAAGTGGTTAAGAAGGAAGTGCTTAAACTACTTGATGTTGGGATGATATATCCAATATCTGACAGTCCTTGGGTTAGTCCTACCCAAGTAGTTCCAAAGAAAGCGGGCATAACGGTCATTCCGAACAAAGAAGGTGAATTAGTACCGACACGTGTCCCCACTGGATGGAGAATGTGTATTGATTACAGGAAGCTAAATACTATGACCCGAAAGGATCATTTTCCTTTGCCATTCATGGATCAAATGCTAGAACGAGTGGCGGGTCATAAGTACTACTGCTTCTTAGATGGATACAGTGGGTATAATCAAATTGAGATTGCTCCTGAAGATCAGGAGAAAACCACGTTCACGTGTCCATTCGGTACTTTCGCCTACCGACGAATGCCATTTGGCTTATGTAATGCACCGGCTACCTTTCAGCGGTGCATGCTAAGCATCTTTAGTGATATGGTCGAAAACATCCTTGAAGTTTTCATGGATGACTTTTCAGTTTTCGGCCATAGCTTCGAGGATTGCCTCAGCAATCTCGAACAGGTTTTAATGAGGTGTGAGGACAAACACCTAGTCTTGAATTGGGAGAAGTGTCACTTTATGGTGACCAAGGGTATAGTTCTAGGCCACATAATATCCGATGAAGGAATCCAAGTGGATAAGGCTAAGATCGACATAATCTCAAACCTACCTGTCCCTCGTACAGTGCGAGACATTCGTTCATTTTTGGGGCATGCAGGTTTTTATCGTCGATTTATCCAGAATTTCAGTGCAATCTCTCGACCCCTTTGTCAACTTCTTGTCAAAGATGCACCTTTCGAGTGGTCAGAGAGTTGCCAGAAGTCCTTCGAGGATTTAAAAGATCTCCTCACCTCCGCACCTATAATACAGGCACCCGACTGGAGTTTGCCTTTTGAATTAATGTGCGATGCTAGTGATTACGCCATTGGCGCAGTCCTAGGCCAGAGGAAGGACAATAAGCCGCATGTGATATACTATGCCAGCCGAACCTTAAATGAAGCTCAGATGAATTACACTACTACTGAAAAGGAGCTGCTGGCCGTAGTATTCGCTCTGGACAAGTTTAGGTCTTACCTGATAGGGTCGCCAATCGTCTGCTTTACAGATCATTCGGCCCTCAAGTATCTTTTGTCAAAAAAAGACGCTAAACAACGGCTTATCCGCTGGATACTCTTACTCCAAGAGTTTGATTTAACAATCAAGGACAAGAAAGGAGTAGAGAATGTGGTTGCGGATCATTTATCTCGGTTGACTTTTACCGATAACACTGAATCCCAATCCATCAAAGATGAGTTCCCAGATGAACAGCTACTGGCAGTAAGTAGTCTGCCTTGGTATGCTGATGTGGTAAACTACCTGGTCACGGGTGAAACACCGACCCATTGGTCGAATCAAGATAGGAAGCGGTTCCTCTCGTTTGCACGCCATTTTTTCTTTGATGACCCATACCTTTTCAAATACTGTGCTGATCAGGTCATCAGGCGTTGCGTACCCAACGAGGATATAACCGTTATCTTAGCGTCATGCCATTCTGAGGCATGCGGTGGCCATTTTGCGTCACAGAAGACCGCACAAAAAGTGTTGCAAAGCGGTTTTTACTGGCCCACAGTCTTCAAAGATGCTTATTCCTTTTGTAAGACATGCCAACGCTGTCAAAAGCTTGGAACCATTTCTAAAAGGAATTCTATGCCTCTAACCCCTATCATCACAATTGAGATATTTGATTGTTGGGGCATAGATTTTATGGGCCCATTTCCCAAGTCGAATAACTGTGAGTACATACTCCTTGCTGTGGAGTATGTATCGAAATGGGTAGAAGCGATACCAACGAGACGAAATGACCACAGAACGGTCATGTCATTTCTCAGAGAACATATTCTGTCTCGTTTTGGTACTCCGAAAGCTTTACTAAGTGACCAAGGCAAGCATTTCTGCAATAGGCCCTTGGAGTCACTTCTCAAGAAATACGGAGTCCATCATAAAATCGCTCTTGCTTATCATCCACAGTCAAATGGGCAAGCAGAATTGGCTAACCGAGAAATCAAGCATATTCTCGAGAAAACGGTTAGTTCCAATCGAAAAGACTGGGCATACAAATTGACTGACGCGTTATGGGCATACCGTACTGCCTATAAGACGAATCTTGGTATGTCCCCGTATAGACTAGTTTACGGGAAAGCTTGCCACCTTCCGGTTGAAATTGAACATAAAGCTTATTGGGCGACACGCTCATTGAACTTTGATATTCAAGAGGGAGGTCAGCTGCGCAAACTCCAACTTGCAGAGCTAGAGGAAATACGACGAGATGCGTATGACTCTGCGAAGTTGCATAAGGAAAAGTTGAAGGCTCGACACGATCGTACGATTTTTCGTAAATCATTTGAGCCGGGGCAGAAAGTGTTGCTGTATGACTCTCGCCTCCATCTTTTCCCAGGAAAACTCCGTTCCCGGTGGACAGGCCCGTTCATCGTAAAGACTGTTTTTCCACATGGGGCGGTTGAGATTGTCAATCCCAAGAACGATGAGTGTTTCAAGGTCAATGGCCAAAGATTGAAGCCGTTTTTGGAGAATTTTCGCACTGAAGTGGAGCACATCCAGCTGGATGAGCCCACCTATTCCACCACTTAAAAAATCTCAAGTGGAATTCCAACTTGTTGTTGTATTTCTTTTCTTTCCTTGCATTTTAGTTCTTTCTTTCTTTTGTGTTTAGTTGTTCTTTCTTTCGTAATTGTGATTTAGTTCTAATCCATTATTCCTTAAACCACTCTGTTGCAGGTGAATATGCGAGGTGATGATGTCCATTCTATTGGTTCATGGGCTGATTCCGAGTGTGGTTGTGGCACCTGGACTGAGGGTGAACCCACGCCCTGCCCCTTACATCCTTATGATCCTGCGGTTCACACTCGAATCAATGGTTCCATCGGATATATCCCATTCGACCCTGCTCTTCTGGACATCAATCCGTTTGAAAATATGGATTTTCCTAATGAGGAGGAGTTGGATGAGGAAGACGACCTGTACATGGGGAGAATGGTGGATGATGCCCTCATGGCCCAATGGGAAAACGATGATATGTGGGAGCCATGGGAAGATCATATCCTCCAGGATGTCGTCCCAGAACGCCACAATGCCATCTTTGTTTTCGTGGATGATTTCCTCATGCTTGAGTTGGTCCCATACCGCTATGTGCACTTGAGCTATTTGCTTTTCAGGCTTCAATGCCCTTTACCTGCTAGTGCATTTTGGGAATCCCTGCCGATAGTGAGGTTGGAACTAGGTCATTTTTCTGTGTTTTTGTTTGTTCCTGTTCCTGGTTTTTCCTTTCGTATTTTATTTCTTGATGTCGTTTTGTTTATTTTATTTTTATTTTCTTTTCTTTGTCAGGATTGTCACTATGAATCTTCCATACCCACCTATTTTCCTTCCACATCAGCTCTTTCATGGCTTATACATTCAACGGCCGCAGACTCCACCACAAGAGGAATGTCCATTGCGCAATATCACTCCATTATCTCTATCTCCATGCGGATCACCTCTTGCCAATGCTATCACTTCCTTAGAGACTCCAGATTTGTTCGATGATGTCCTTGCTGCTTTCCGACTGTTCTGGGAAAGGGAATCATCAAGCCTGGACTCCGTGTTTGAAGATTTGGTGCGGCATGAAGCAATTGTGGAAGAGAATCTTTTCTCACTCGAAGAATAGTGCCACACTCCAGTTGTGTTCATTCATTTCCTTTTATGTTTAGCAATTGGAGTGTGATCTTTGTCAGACAGGTTTTTGGTTTTAGTTTTATTTTAGTTTTCTTTAGCTCAATAAGGTTTAAATACCAATTGGGAGGCAATACTGTGTAGTTCGGATGTTTTTAAGAGGTTTTATTTAATTCAAATTGCAAATTTTATAGTTGAGAATGCGTTTCTGGCTTACTGGCTCTGTTTTTGCCCTGTTTTTATCTTTCTGCTGTTTGTCCAGAATACCTTAGATCAGTTGGGGGTACTTATTTCATCCATTCTGTGATATCTTGAAATTTCCAGGTTCGATCGATCGAATGTATCTCGATCGATCGACGATCTCTGATCCTCGATCGCTTGAACACTTTCAATCGATCTAATATTCGATCGATCGAACAATCTCGATCGATCGAGATTTGTATTTAACCGAGGCTTCCAGCGTACATTTCCTCAGTTTTTTCATCTCCCTCTTCACTCTCGAGCGATTGAGCGCAGAGGCGCACACTCGAGGCGAGTTTTAGCTTCCCTTCATTTCACTCGGTTATTCGAGGAGCTCTCCCTCCCCAGATCATCACCCTCAACTCCGGCATCCTCACCACTACACGCAACTCAAGGTAAGACCTCGAGTTCCCCCCTCGTTTCACTTGATTCCATTTCTTAAGGGCGTGCCCCCAGTGTGTTTTTAAGCCTCTTCATTTCTTATTTGTCGTGTTTTTGTTTGTGTTGGGGCCGTTTCTGTTCTCGGAAATGGTTGCCGCACATTCGCTGTTCTCGATCGATCGATCTAGGTTCGATCGCTCGAACCTTGCACATTCTCAATCGATCGAAATAGTTTCGAGCGCTCGAACTTTGCCTTCTCTCAATCGATCGAACATTGTTCGATCGCTCGAACTCCAACAGTTGCACTTTCTTTTCATTTTTGTCTTATTTTGATTTCTTTTCTGTTTCTCTTCTATTTTCAGGGGCCCACAATGAACCCTGTTACGGGTTACCACAGGGAGAAGCCCTTTGACCTTGCTATTCCTGATCCAGTCCCACTCCATGGCTTCCGGAACACCCCAGACCGCCAGTGGTTCACGAGATATTTTCAGACTAGGCCGGTCATGCTAGAGCGACCACTCGAGACAGTCTGGCTCGATATTCCTTGGTTTCTCGCCCGCATCCAGGCCATGCCACACTGGTACGATTTGCTCTCTCTGGCAAAGAGAGTGAATCTCGCGTGGATTCGCGCAGCTTGTGCGACGATGATCAGAGATCCCGGTGCCGCATTCACACTACGATCATTCTTTCGCGGCCGGGAGATCGTGTTCAGCCCTGCTACCGTCTCCGCTGCTATTGGAGTCCCTGAGGTGCCTGATTGTGTTTGCCCACACCGTGACGGTACACCAGTGCTCTCACCCACTGCTGTTATCCGAGAGCTTACTGGAGGAGCGTTACCGAGCTGGGATGGTACGGCACTGATTGCGGATATTTACTTGACCGATGATTACCATATGCTCCACCTCGCGTTGAGCAACTGTTTATTGGTCACCTCCTACCGGGAGAAGATTGCCCCCTGGTATGCACATGTGTTATATGCCATAGGGACGGGGTTGCCTGTTTGTTTGCCTCGCTTATATATTGACTTCATGAGGCACCCCACTCGCTACACTGCTGCCAAGAAGCACCTGAAAGGTGCTTGGGCTATACACAGAGTGATTGAGCATGCTGGCTTCCTTCCATTACCTGGCGATGCGACATCTCAGGCTCGCAGTCGTTTCGGTGAGGCTGCTTCTCGCCGCTCAGATGCTCAGAGGAGGAGAAGAAAGGGCAAGGGGAAGGCGAAAGTTGGAGGGAAGAGGAAGAGAGCTGATGGCACCGATACTGAGGGTGCGGCTTCTGGGACGCCCACTGAGGCTGAGGAGCCAGATTCGGAGGAGGATGATCCCGTTCAGGAGGTGGCACGTTTTGAGCTGAGACAGAGATCTCAGGCTCCAGCCCAGGGAGAGTCGTCATCTGCGCCTCCCCCGACTATCCACGATCTATTATTGGAGGAGAGGGAGGCACGGATGCGGCTTGAGGGTAAGATCGATCATATCTCTACCCTGCTGACTACACTGCTGGTCCAGCTTGGGTTTGACCCGTTTGTGCCCCCATCTGCTGCCACTGCACCACCACCTGCTGCTGATCCATCCCCTACTGTTGTTCCAGTTACCACTGCTGCTGATCCATCATCATCCGCTCCATCCACGACCGATCTTCCATCTACTTCTGCTGATATTCCGCCAGCTACCGTTCAGCCACCGCCTGTTCCCATCGACATCCCGTCTGATGTGGCTGAGGATGCTCCGTCTGGAGTTGATTAGTATTCTTAGGGGAGGTGGTGTTTCTGTATTTATGTTTTTTTTTTTTTTTTTGGTATTTTGGTTTGGTTTGGTTGGACAGGTTGGTTTCTGTTTTTATGTTTTTTTGTTTTGTGGTTGTTTTGGGCATGTATGGATATTACTACTGTTATTTCATTTCTCTTGATTCCAGTGGTTAATGTTGTTTGGATCATAGTTTTACTTGTTTTATCTATTGAACTGTTGTTTTGGAGATTGTGTTTTATATTTCTTTGCCAGGTTGCTATGCTTCGTATCATTGCGTTACACTATACAGGTGATACCTATCTATTTTAATTGTTGAAAATCAACTTCTGGGACTATGTTGTTTTCAGTTGGGGGTAGGAGATAATAGATAGGTATACACCCGTGACGATCTAGTTTTGCACTTGGATATGCTTTAAATTTAAGAACACAGTTTGTTAAAATTTTGAAATTTTGAAATTTTATTGGATCGTATTGATAGAATAACTCTGAATAATCGCTCCTGCTTGTTAGTTAGGCAATGATACATTTGTAGTATTCTTATCTTTTTATGGATTAAATCCACGCGTTTTCTGTATCACTGAAATAAATTGCATTTGTAAAGCTAGTATGTACCCAATATTTGTGCACACTAATTGACAGCTATGTAGAAAACCTGAAAATTGAGTTAAAATGAATATTGTACGAAAAGAACAAGTAGTGGAAGCTAATAACCCCTTGTGAGTTCTTGAGCCAATCTTCATTTCTGAGGGAATTCTCATACAGTGTCGAATGGTTTTTCTTGCATATACTGGTGAATTCGTTGTTAAGTCTCAGTTTTCGTTAAAAGTTTTGACTGCTTGTTAGAGGAGAATGTTCAGGATTTACCAATTAAACTCAATGAACACTTAAGTGCTAAAAATTGAAAGTTGAGAAAATGATTCAAGCCATTGTTTACCCATTCCTTTACTTAACATAACCCACCTACATTCATTGATTTGTTTCACCCCTTGATCCCACCTCAGATAAATATTTCCAATAAAAATCACAAGAATCCAAATCCTTGATTTATACCTTGACCTCATCGAACTGTTTGATAAATTTTATTGAGAATGAGTCATCAAAGTATGTGAAATGGAAGGAAGTTGTTGTGGGACATTTGAAAAAAAAAAAAAAAAAAAAAAAAAAAAAAAAAAAATGATGATGAATGAAGGAGTTATATATAAAAAAAAAAAAATAAAAAAAAAAAATAAAAAAAATAAAAAAATATGAAATGAATGGGAGATTGGGTGGAGAAAAGAATGAAGAATAAAAAGAGAAGTGGAAATTCCATCACATACTAAAAAGCACACTCTTCTCTACAACACCCCCACCTACTAAATAAAAGCCATAATTCAAAGTCTTGAAGATTCTCAACAATTGATTTGAACATGAAAGTGTGAGTTGAGTTATCCACGGTATTTCGCTCCTCTAGTAGGTAGTATTCCATTCATGAGACTATACACTCTTAAATGTCCGTTTTTCATAGAGTCAGGTATGAAAGCATTAGCACTTAGAATATTATCTTTATCAAAGCTTTCATACTATGTGCGATCATTATAGAGCAAGTTTCTGAGAGACGTTGTTTTTGAGTGTGACCAATGTGAGAATTGAGCTAAAACTGCAAGTTTCCAAAGTACAATAGTCTAGATAACTCTTAATAAGGGTTGGCCGCATGGTTGTTAATTCCACACACACACGGGTGCATGATGGTAATACATTTGTATATTTTACTTGGTAATATAGGGGAACATGTGGATCTCTTTCATGGGTTGATAGAGGATATTATATCCTTGTAGAGTTGAATTAACAGTTTAATGGGGGGGAGATGTCATAAGTTATTCTAAATCTGTTTGAGCTTAAAATTGGAGAATTTTGTGGGTATATTCACTGCAAACCCTCACGAGACAACACTCGTCCACTAGGGGGAACCTAGGGGTTTAACGGCTTGTTGCATTCGCTAAATGCAACCGCGATTCCTGCGAAAGTGAGTTAGGATTTTTTTTTTTCTCTCTATCTTAGTTTAGGTTGTTTTTAGTTTTTCTTTGTTTCTTAGTTGTGGTAGTATTAGTTTAGGAGTTTTTTTTTTTATTTTATTTTCGCTTTATCGCTAGGGACTAGCAATAAGCTAGTTGGGGGTTGTGCAAAGCGGGGGTATTTGTAAAATACAACCGCGCTAAAAGAAAGAATTGCATTAGTTTTGATCACAACTTCCCGTTTTATCTGCAATTTGAATCACAATGCTAGTTTAGACAATATGATTAATCTATGATAAGTTGTATTGTTTTAGCTACTAATTGTGCAGGTGAATGCTGCTGTATAAAAGACTGAAAGATTTGATAAAGAGGAGATGTTTTGTTTCAAAGAAGGAAGATTGAAGAAGAATTGCAGAGTTCGAGCGATCGACATAGTTCGAGCGATCGAGGTTTCGATCGATCGAAGGAAGTTAAAGCGCTCGAATATTCAAGACTTACGATCGATCGAGAAAGTTTCGATCGATCGAAAGTGCCTTTTATCAGATTATACGCGCATGCAGCAGTTGCGGGTTTTTAACCCTAGCTCTTAGGTTTACTATATATCTTCGTATTGTATACGTCCAAGAGGGAGGCCCAACTTTGTTTTATCAGTTTTAGATAGAGAAGAGAGAGTTTTTCCTTGGTTTTTGTAGGTTTCATTGAAGATTTATCATTGTGAACCGGATTTCTTGAGTTAATACAAGTTTATTTTCATTCCAGGTTCTTGATTTATTGTTTATTTGTTTTCTGCACTTGGTTAATCATAGTATACTTGTTAATCTCGTAGTATTTCATGTTAGTTAGATTCCAATCTCTTGTTTTACAGTTTTAATGAAAAACTTTCAAACAAACATAGTTTCAATGAACTTTTACGTTAAATATAAATCTGTGGTACTCCAGACAATGTCTGAGTAGTCCTAGGGTTGGGAAATCGCGATGAAATCGTGATTTTAGGCCTCTGCCATGCAGTAATTTTTTTTTCCTGTGTTCGATCGATCGAAAGTATGTCGATCGATCGAGACAGTGACTTAGTCGAGCGATCGAGGAAATGTCGATCGATCGAGAGATGAAGATATTCGATCGATCGAAAGCGCGTCGATCGATCGAGGGTTCTGATTCTTGAGAACACCCAAAACAGTATTCTAAGACTTTCTGTTTTAAGGATTTGTTATCAAATTGTCCCTAAATGCTCAGTTTGTCAAAACAGTTTTTAAACTTAAGGCCTTAAGGTATTTTCTTTCAATATATTTTGCAAACCACCCTCAATGCTAACACCATTGTAGGTGAGAGTCTTAACTATTGGATTAAACCGTCTTCATGTATTTCAAACTTAATTGTGATGATGTAGTCCCGGTCATGAAAGGGCTATTGATTCTATATCTTTAGAGAAGTACAGAATACTGTAGTAGGTGTACTCCTTTGAGCTTAATTGCAATTGCATGGTAGAAGGTTAGGTCACGGTGGATTCGCGTGATCCCAACATTTTCTTTTATTAAGAAGAACCGTTTCTTTTAGAATCTTGCTTAGTTGGTTAATTGTTAGTTAAGTTAATTTAGTTGTCTTTAATTCTAGTAGTTGTTAACTGTGGAACTTTGTGTTCTACACTTCATTTTAAATATTGATTTTTGTTTTCTCTTTAGAGTCGAATCTAGGTAGTTTAATTCAACACCTTCCCTGTGGGATCGACCTGGACTTAATCCAGTTACTACTTGCACGTCTACCTACACTTGGGTATTGCACACAAGCGCACACAGAAAATATTCGTGTCATAGCCCAATTATTTTGGTATATTATTTTTTTTCCAACTTGTAGAATTAATGTTGTAATATTGCTTACATAGATAAAAATGTACCCATATGTTTAAAACATTGTGTAATTGGACCATACCATGGGACCCTTGTATTTTGTTGACTTCATTTTTGGACCACAAACATTACAACACTCTCTCTCTACCCTATCTCTCTATATGGCCGGCCAAGAGGGGCAAGACCCACCAATTGACTTCATTTTTTTTCTCTCATCTCCCTATCTTTTCATCTCCTTCTTCTTCCTTTCTCTTCCCCTCTCAAACTTCCCCATTAAAGCAAGCTTGAAGACCTCCATCTCCTTCAAGATTCAAGGTGTTAGTGGCTAGAGGATTATACTTGGGAAGATTTGGAAGCAACACCTCAAGATTTTAGAAGCTCTCCTTCTTTATTTCTCAAGCCTTGAGTTGGAATTTGGGTGTTCTTTGGATTTCTCCAAGAACAAGGTAGATTTTCTATGTATTGATACACTTTAATTCCTATTTCTAAGTATGAATTGCCAAACTTGCTTAATTGGGTAAAACCCTTAAGTTGGATGAATTTCCCCTAACCTAGTCCTCTTTAATTTCTTAACCTAGAAATGGGACTATGTGGTCTACATGCTTAAGTTATATCAATATGCCTACTTGTCTAATTGTTAGTTGAGTTCCATGTTAGAATTCATGTTAGAAATACTAGCTTTGGCTATTGAGGTTGCATGTGTAGAAAGCATGAGTTATTATACAAATTTTATCAATTTTGATTCAAGGTGTGCAACATGTGTTTAATTCTAGCTTGGTACTATTATGGAACATAATGGGTTAATTTTACATTTGAGCTCATAACATGGATTTCATTGTTGTTCCATTTATTTATCGACAATGATGCATAAGACATTATACAATGATTAGTGGACATGGCACTACATAAGCATTGACATTGGTTGAGTGAATCAAAGGGATTCATAGCATTTGTGCCATATCGGCAAAGACATTGCATACACATGATATGCGTTGAAAAGATCCCTCACGAGGAAGGGCACAAAATTGAGATGATATGGAAATCCGGATGCGGGTTGTGATGTGAGACAGGGTGGACGTACCTAAGAACGTGCCAAACGCTAACTTATAGCCGACTAGCTATCGGAAGGTTAGTATGCTAAGTTCCCAGTGGGGGATTGCTCGCAGTCCGGTAACGAGGGGAGTGAACGATTACATGCATGGCTATGAAGCCTTACATTTGCATTGCCTCGGTGGCAACCTCATTGCATCGCATCTCATTCTTAGTCATAGAAATTACTTTGTGTCTTTACATACATTATCTACTTAGCCGTCGCGCTAAGGGACTACGATCCCAAACCCTTTTGCAGGTAATATTGATAAGGGGAAAGACCCCAAGTCCGAGTAAGGGGTGAATCAAAGGTACCCATTTTTGAAGCCTCTTGTTGGAGGACTTTGTTTTTGAGAGCTAGCTCGTGGATGGAAAGGGCGACATGTAATTTATGTGATCTAGTATCGTAAAATAGGATTAGATCAATAGAATTACATGTACTAATTCATATAAACTTTGTATATGAAAGCGGTAATAGCTAGACTCACTTTCTTTTGGGACCGGCACATGTTGGCCGCGTCGTTGTGTTATGTACCTATTTGGAACTTCATGTACGTTGTAAAGAACCTCTCTTTTGCTTTAATATCTCTTGACTTGGATGTCTCCTAACTCTTTTAATGCCTTGATGCACTTTGATGTTTATATAGAATGTGAACTACGCATGGATTCTATTGAGATTTTCTTGGTGTTGTGGTTATGTCATTTTGGAGAACGTATGTGTGACTCTAGGGATGGTCTTGGTGTGATGAGAAAACTTATTTTTAACCATAATTAGTCTTATTTAATAGCCTTCTTGCATTTGCTTTATGCTTGATTTGGTTGGAAGTCATTGCCTTCAAAACTTCATTTTTTTGCCCTTCCAAAAGCAGCGGACAGCCAAAACCGCCTTATGTTTGCTAAAATTTAGTTCCAACGGTTTCCGTTTTTATTTTTATTTATTTTTTATATTTTTTTATATAAGTCTATTTCATTAAAACTAAGCTTTTTCATAAAAGAAGTGCATATAAATTTCAAGTTCTTAAGCCAGTTATGGCCCAATTTCATTTATTCTTAATGTTTCTAAACAAACTGTGCTATTTGGCCATCTTTGACTCATTTGGTCAGTACGAGGTCGTAAGTGGAATCCATGTAGAATTCTTTTGTTGGTTCCACACTCTTCGTTTGGTTCACGAGAGATCTTTTCTCTTCTTAAACCTCCTTCCTTGACTCTTTAAACCGTCCACGTGTCGTGGTAGTTTCCGGGCGTTACATTAATATAAGTTAAAACAACCAAATCCTTATTACAACATTCCTACTGTCCCAAAATTACAAGATTAATATTCAGGTTGCCTTCTAAGTGAACTCCCAAACCCACGTGCTCACTTCTGCGATTCCTCGCCAGCATTAATACCTGCAATAGTTATTTGAATAACCATACATATTCGATTTGTTTAAGCTAACGCTTAGTGAATAAAACAACATATGCACATGAATGACAAACATGCTCGCATTCACATCTCTACATTTCATATTTGTCACGGGAGACTCACGTGCACATTCCATACTCCTAATCCATGACTCCTCGCCAATAAGTCCACACGAAAGGGTAAGACCCACGATTCTTCTCTTCAAATGTGCATCCTTAATGCCTATATCGTCTCCACAAAATGGCTTAGGGACCACGTGCTCCTTCTGACCCAAATAAGCAACTCAACATGCTCCAATACATATCACCATACTCTCGGTAATT
Organism: Hydrangea macrophylla; assembly: GCA_033977485.1. Classification (NCBI taxonomy): domain Eukaryota; kingdom Viridiplantae; phylum Streptophyta; class Magnoliopsida; order Cornales; family Hydrangeaceae; genus Hydrangea; species Hydrangea macrophylla. The sequence continues at coordinate 110,167,269 of CM066994.1, read as the reverse complement.
AAAACATTTCACCATGCTATTGGGCCTACTTATCAATATAATCGCCCAATATGAACTACACAATATATCTCTATGAATTAACACATGCTATTCAAACATAACATGAATACATGCCAAGCAATCATTCCATAATACAAAGTTGAATCACTCACCTCCGATTTACGCTCCTATAATTCAAACCAAGGAAAACACGTGCACAAAGAACGTGCAGAAAATCATTTAGTACAATTCCTATGGATTAAAAGTCCAAATATCAATTTTATGGAAATTTCTAGAAAATAACTTTTCAGAAAACTTATCCAAACATGGCCTAATAGGTATCAAAACGAAGCTCTTACCTCGGGGAGTTCGAATATGAAATCTAGAAGAAATCAGACGGGCAGAAGGTCGTCGTTTGGCGTCGCAAAGCTCTAAGCTCCTAAATCTCCCTTTTTGGCCTCTCTTGAAACTTAGGTTAGAAGCTTTGGAAAATATCTCAAGTCATCTCTATCTATATATAAGCAAAACTCTCGAGAATTATGTTTACCCACCCACGAGTTTTTAAAACTCCTAATTGCTCTCTGAAACTTTCTACACAGCTAATTCATAACTTCACGAGTAAAACTTCAAAATTATAAAAGTTTCTGACTAAGTTCCGTTTGGTTGCTAAAACGTAAATTTCTACACGACGTTTCCGAAGTTACTAATTACCTACCAAATTAATAGCGTGTTAATGCGTCCTCATCAGGATACTAAATCTAACAACAGAAATATAATCTAAGCTAGAAAATAATACAGACAGTGAAATACACAGGTAAACATTTAATTTTAGATAAACATTTAAAGTATTCTATAGTGACCACCTCATACGCGGAGAGACTTCACAACAACAAAATGCTCAACAACACAGTCTCAAAGGGTTCTCTATCACAGACACCCAAATCGACTCGTGAGTCAAAACTCACTCAAACATGTGCCAAAGTGCACAACACATCACATCATCATGCATGACAATGTAATGAAATGAAATAACACAAATGTGGGTGTTATAAAATCCTCACAAGAAATTCTTTGATAAGGAATCAATCTCAAATGAGACCCTCCCCCATGTAACTTGTCATTATTGCATGAAAAAGGGGCATGTTAATTATAAATGTTCATTTCGTAAGAAAATTAACATGATTTGGGTTGTGAAGGGATCTTCTCCTACCTCCTCGACAAATGTTGCATCCAAGAGGTGCTTGAACAATGGTTAAATCTCTCACCTTAAGCCTGGTAGGTGTAGGTTAGATTAACTTATTTTGTTATTTCTATTGATTTTGATAGCATATTAATCATGTTTGGTATATCACATTAATTTGTTTTGATTGTGAAATCATACTTGCTTTTTGAATGACATGTTATTTTGATGTTAATAGTAATTTCATCCTCCTAAGGAGATAATGCATAATTTGATCATATAATTGGTATTTATTTATATATGCATATGTTGATGGAGAACATATTATTATGTTTACTTTAGTTATTTTGGTATCATATTTGGTATTTGGTATTTGGGTATCTTTATGTTGCCTTCATAACATGTTTGCTTATCTTTAGGGAACTTTTAGTTCAAACCCCTAATCTTTTTGTTGTTGTCAAAAAGGGGAAAATGATATAGAGATATGAAAATAATAGAGATTGTTAGAAAGTTATCATTCTTGGATTCATAATTTGTATCTTGTTACTTTTGATGATAACATGAAAATGACACTTTTATGCTTTAATTTCTATATCTCTATTGCATGTTTTGACATCATCAAAAAGGGGGGAAATTGTTAGCCTTTAATTACTTTGAATTATTGATAGTTGTTTTGATGATGACAAATCTATTGATACTAACATGTTTTGTAGTTGTTCTATTCTAAGCTATTATCAAGTCATTTTCATTGTGCTAATCTCTTGATAGAGATCTTAAATGTTCTAACTTTGTTTGAGTTCATGAGATAGCGTATGGTGATGCCCAAGAGTGATGGAGCTCAACAAGGATCAAGCTTGAAGACTTGAAGATTTTTCTATCCTTGGTTGAAGACTAGAATTTACTTGTAAGCATTTTGATCAATCACTCATAGAGGCTCAAGTAACTTAAATTATACTTTAGGATTCTTGTTCTTACACTTTAAAATACTCTCAAGGACCTAAACATACTTAGACCACTCAATTAAATTTATTTCACAAAAGTTTTCAGTGGCTAAGTCAAAATTAACAAAGACCCTTGTGCAAATAAGTCATCTTTAAAGCCAAACCTGATCTAATTAGTAAGGAATTAGATGTTAAGTTTTATATGGTTGGAAAGGTATTTGAATCTAGTTTCCGAATATTCAAATGGATTGTAAAAATGAGTTTTGTAGAGGGAGTTATGGTTGTTTTAGTGAAGAGGTGTCAGTCTGCCAAAACCCAGCAAAAAACCAGCCGACTGATTTTTTGAATGGTCCAGTCGGCCGAAGGTAATGTTCAGTCGACTGGAGCACTGTTCAATTGACTGAAATTGTCATAGAATACCTCTTCTTTGTTATAAACTTTCTAGTTGACTGAACCTTCGATCGAGTCGACTGAAACGCACATAATGCACTAACGGCTAGTTTTATAAACTCTCCAAAAATTGTTTTTACTCCCCCCAACCACTCCTAACGGCTATAATCTTTCAGAAGCTATATATAGTGATGTTTTTAAGGGTTGTAAACAAGAAGGAACATTAACAAAATCATTCAAACATCTTGTTTAATTATCATTCCCATTTGAGCCCTAGTTTGAGTGAAAAATCAATTTGCTCTGGATTTTAATTGTAATTCTTGAGAGAGTAAATTGTAGTGAGCTTTCATTTGTATTATCAACTCACTAAGGATTTGTTGTGTGAGCTATATTTTTATCCATCCACTCTAGAGAGAGAGCTATCATTTTTAATTCAAATCATTGTAAAGAGTGAGGGTTATTAACCGTTGTGTGCAAAGAAGAGGTGTTCTCTTTTGGGAGAGATTGAAGACTCTTGTAATGGTTTGATCTACACTCATGAAGTAGGTTGGATTAAAGGAATCCCCAAGAGGTGTTCTTGAGGGGTGGACGTAGGCCGCGGTGTCTGTCATGACTCATCCCGCTAACGTGCGAAAATAGGACATGTGGCACGCCACCAAGGCTCATTCAACCATTTAATAACTATACGCAATGGAAAAGAACTTTAAAACAATATTGAGTGTATAAAACTTTAAGAAACATTACCCTCCGAGTTGTAAAATCTGTATAAAATTGAAAACGTAATTATATTTCGAATCGGATGATTATATGTTAAAAGGTCCCAAAGGTACCCTAAGAATTAATCAAAATCTTTTAAAAATTTTCGGAAGGTATAGAAAAAGAATTCTAGCAAGTCATTTTGACCAGTCGAACGACCCCCTCCGACCGGTCAAATGTCCCTTCAGTAGAATTCCTCCTTAGCAAGAGAATTTTGCCTAAGGACAAATATCTATCACTCCTTTCATTCCTCCAATCATGAGTACACCCAACCAACTTCACAAGTGATAATAAGACTTTCAAGAACATCATTAAGACATACTAATCTGTAATACCCTACTGTATTTTCAATTAATATTTATGCACAAAGATTCTATATACTTTCCTTGATCATATTTGAAATTCTACCTTCGATCGATTGAAGTTCGTTCGAGCAATCAAGCATTCCAACGTTCAAGCGATCGAACATCATTCAATCAATCAAAACCCTACCGACCTGAATTTATGATGTGATCCCCACTTCAATAGATCAAACTTTCTTTAGTTAATCAAACCTGACCAAACTGATCTCGAGCGATCGAACTCCATTCGATCGATCAAACTTGTAATCATTTGAAATTCAAGTTTTCCCGTAAACCTTGCCATTTGCACTCCTCCCCCTCTATATATATGGTCGTGTTCGTGTGTGTGAGGATTTGCTGAACTTAAGAGAGTTAGAGAGAGAGTGTGTGTGTGCTTGTATGTTAATGTATATAATCATACATCTATATATATACACACACCTATATATACACTCACAGTTAGAGAGTGACAGAGACAAGCAGAAGTAGGAGAAGAAGAAAGAAAAAAAAAAGAGAATGAGACAGAGATAGACAGAGACAAGACAGAGAGAGAGGCCATTGAAGCTCCGAAGCTAAAACGTTGCCAAACACGCCCTTACGATCTTTTGGTGAGTCCCATACTCACTCAGTAGCTTAGTTATTATGTGTTACAAGTTTTTGTACGTTTAATAATCACCCAAACACACCCTACCAAATTCTGGACGTTCACTGCAGAATCTGGAGAAGACGAAGTTCGAGCAATCGAACAGCGTTCAATTGATTGAACAGCCCTGTTTCTCAAGGGATCAAAATCGCTTTAATCGATCGAGACCTCCTTGACTTCAATCGATCGAGAATACTTCAATCGATCGAACATCACTTTTCTTCAAGCGATTAAGATGACTTCAATCGATCGAACCTATCAGAACATGGATATGTTCTTTAAGTCTATAATTCATAATGTGTAGTTGTTTAATCATTGTTTCATATTCTATTATGCGATATTATGGATTACAGAGGTAATAGGATGCGATAATGAGATTAAGATAATATGGTGAGTAATGCAGTTAGGTTCAGAACGTTAGAAATAATATGTTGCGATAACGAGATAAGGATTGGAGATAATAACAGGGGTAGCATTGAATAACTGGTGTTTGAGTTAGCGGGTTATTGGTTATCTTTGAGGTTATGTAAGTCGAGTTGATGATTCACTCAGGTTGAATCCGATAAGGGTGTAACAAGGATTTAATCAGGATCTTGAGAATTATGGGTGCATAGTTGTAGACACCCCATTTTTGCCCATCCCAATCATTTCAAAAATGAAGTGTTCATTGATACGAGCCTGTCGTTTTTTTGAATCATCTCAATCTGACCTCAAATAAAAAAGATATTGCAAGTCAAAATTATGGGGTCAAAAGGCCAAACAATCTCACATGCAACCGACCACACATGACCATTGCTCCACATTTCTTTTGGGGGGAAAACACTTTCGGTGGATTCACAAAGGAGAAAACAAATAAAATAAAATAAAAAATCCAGCACATGCTAGGATCCCATTTTCATTTACCTTTCTTTTCTTTTTTCTATCACTTCCATCTTTGTCTCCCACTCTCCTTTCTTTATTTCTCTCCCTCTTCTCTTCTTTTCAATACATATACCAACTCCTACATCTGCACAAAGAGAGGGGAGCAATCCCACTCCCTCATCTCTTCTTCATCTATCTTCTCTAATCTCAATCACCATTGAAGCACCAAACAGTCCATGTTGCTAAAGTCCACTGCAGTGATGATAATCAAAATATCACCACGAATTCATTTTTGATTCAAATCAAATGAAACCAATTAGAGAGTGTTCCTAACTCAATGATGTTGGTCTGTGATTTTTTACGAATTTAAAAAAAAATCGTATGATCCATTTTCAAAACACAAACACAGAAGGCATACAATCTGCCAGAAACATCACAGCAGTGACACCAGATCACGTTCACTATTTGGACTCCTTCAAGATTTTTTTCTTCACTCCATTTTTTTGTCCATTAACTATAGCCTCTTACCTACCCCTGTGAATTTTTATGATTTGTTTCGGATCAGTTTAATTTTTGTAAAAAAAACGTCCAATTTCAGCCGACAATGCAGTCCCTATTTCTGAGTACGGGTGCTTCTAAACTCAATTTTCCCCAATCTACAAAGAATATTGCAAAATAGTTTTCTACCATGGAAACTAGACTAATTTGGGAACTTTCTCTCAAAATTTCAAAAATTGGGAACATCAAAACCTCTCCATTCCATTTTTGGAAAACTTCTTTCAAAGCTGTGAAAAAACAGCACTTCAAAATAAACTTTTGTAGAACTTTGCTTGTATCTCTTTTATTTGGGGTTTTGATCTTTTTTTCAAGTGAATAAGTCTAGTGGATTAGAAAACTTCTTTTTAAAAAAAGAATATAAAAAAATCTCCTTTACTAAATATTCACGTTTATCAAGTACAATAACTTTGATAAATAGAAATTTGAGCATCTTTCCAGTTTTATTAAAATTGAATACTCCTTACTTATCAAGTTAATCAATAACTTTGATAAAAGGAAATTCGAACATTTTCATGGGCACCGTCCCTTTCTTCCAGTATATATAAAAAAAAAAAAAAAAAGAAAGACAAAAAGAAAATACAAAAAATAGACTTTCTCAAAATCAAACTCTAATGCCACATTTGCTTGGAATCTGCAAATAATACAGGTAAGACAGGTAAGTCTTCTCACTATTAATGGGCACCGACCCTTACTTCCGGCACAAAACAAATATAAAAAATCTCTTTTCAATTATTTGGGCACCGACGCTTTCTTCCAAAGAAAAAAAGAAAAGAAAAAAAAGAATGAAAAGAAAATACCAAAAAATGGATATCCCTCAACTCAAATGCCTCCCAAGTTCAAGATCTCCAAGCAACATAGGTAAAGTCAGGTAAGCTTTCTTATACTACATGTACATTCTCATATTTTCTTTAAAAAGTTGGGCACCGACCTTTACTTCCGACATAGGAATAAAAGAACATAAAAAATGAAAAAAAAAAAAAAACACACACACACACACACACTTCATTCTTCACTTGCTTGCATAAGTTCGTTTCAATCTCAATCACTTTCCAAAATTTCTAGTTACACCATTTTTCACTCAAATCACTTTTCAAAACTCACTACTTCAAAAGTTAAAGTATAGGACTACACCATACAGGTACATGTTAAAGTTCCTAGCTACACCATCTTTTGCTCAAAATACTACTTCCCATTTGCATGATCTAGCTCAACTAACTTTTTCAAAATACTTGCACATACTCACATATACAAGGCACAGAACTACGTTAGGCCTGATTCTCGATTTGAGATACGTATGCAACCCCTCACTTGGGTGCGGCCATAATCACATTTTTTTTAATACTTGTACATTCTCACATTTTATTTCCGTTTACTTATGCCCCATTATCATGAAAAATCACTAGAATATGCAACTGTGCTTTGCATGGATGTTCGAGGGTGCCTAACACCTTCCCTCGACATAATCGAGTCCCTGAACCCATATTTTAAAAGATCTCTGATTTTTGCATAGCTATTCAGAGTCATGCTTTTAAAGGGCCCACTTTTTAAAAATAAAAAAGTCAAAGATTATTACTTTAATTGTCTTTGCAGGGGTCCTAACACCCAAATGTTAGGTGGCGACTCTGAACATTTCAAATAGGCCCTACCATACTCTTTTCACCACTCTCAATAAAATTCATCGCATTTCACTCACTTTAAAAAAAAAAAAAAAAAAAAGGCCAGGCCCACACGGACAGGCCAGGCTGTGGCGAAAAAGCAGGCGCGACAGCTGGTGACTCTGTTGGGGATATCACACTTAAGAGGACTCAGGCCACCACTTTAGTGATTCTCATTACAATGGGGTATTTCTGTTTTTACTAACAATTTTGTTTTATATTAGGTTTTGTGAATTCGTATTCTTTTGTACAGGTGTTCACGACTCAAGCTAAAATAAAGTTGCAAGGCCAATACCAAAATTTGCAAAGGCCAATGCCTTAATCATTTTGCACATTATACACTAGCATGCAAGCATAGCATAACCCTTCCTCAAGAGGAAACCTTGTAAGATTAGATAGGGAGATGAGTATGTGGCATGGCCGTCGCGGTGTCACCGTCGGTACAGCACAGAAAACTCTCCTGCTCGAACCACCAACCCGAGAAAGTGCTTCGGCGTTGGAGGTTTGAAGGTTTGGGAACCAGACCTAATTTAAGTTTGTATTAGACATCAGCCTCTCCACATACTCTCACTCTCTCCACATGCTCTCATATTTTTTTTATCTCTCTCTCTCTCTCTCTCTCTCTCTCTCTCTCTGTGTGTGTGTGTCACTCTCATGGACACACACACACACACTCTTTCTCTCTTTCTCTTTCTGTCACTTTCACAGACTCTCTCTCCTTCGCTCTCTCTCTCTCTCTCTCTCTCTCTCTCTCTCTCTTTCTTTCACTCTCACTGACCCCTCTCTTTCTCTCTCTCTCTTTTCTCTCTCTCTCACTTGCCCCCTCTCTTTCTGTCACTCTCCACGTTCTCTCTCTTTTTTTTTCTCTCTCTCTCTCTCTCTGTCACTCTCACTGACCCCCTCTCTCCTTTTCTCTTTTATTTCTCACCTACCCCTTTTCCTTGTCTACCTCATGGATCTAACCCCCCCCCCCTTCTCTCTTTCTCTCCTTTTAAAGACCCTTCATGTCCCATTCTCTTTCTGTCCTTCTCACCCATTTTCTCTCTTTGATGACCTCTCTCTGTCTCACTCTCTCCCTCTCTTTCTTCTTCTCTTCCTCTTCCTTCCACCTCTTGACAGAAACTTATCTCTCTTCACGAAAAAAAAAAAGAAAAAAAACCCCCACCCAACTCAGATCTGAATGAGAAGAAGCTAAAACAAGCCCTATACAGGAGCTTTCCATAGAGATCGAGAAGAGGAACATAGAATCATACCAAAAATGGTTTTTAAGAGGGTTGTTAGTCATTGTGGTGCATGCGAGTATAATAGAAGACGGTGCAGAAGTGACTATTCCTTGGCTCCCTACTTTCAATATGCAGGGAGCATGATGGATTATGAGGCAATTCACGATTTTTTCGGATAAAGGAATTTTCTACACCTTATTGAAAGGGTATCCGAGGCAGATCATCTACAAACTATCAAATCCCTGGTATTTGAAGCCACAGCTAGGCTTTAGGATCCTATTTGGGTTGTGTTTCTTACGTCTTTTTCCTCGAACAACAAGTTCTAGAACTGAAAGAATAGAGAGTCGCCCAAACAATCTAAAGAGCCTAATCTAGATCCTTTGCTCAACTATGCTATGGAAGATCTAGATCATGACATAGAAAGCCCTCGAAAGTGTTCCAATCTCATTTCTCCCACCACAACTACTCCAATCTCTTCTGAAATCTCTAGCCCTACTCATATTCCCCCTATCACTCAAAATTTTATAACCTCTCCTTGGTCTAATCTGATCCGGTCCTTACTATCTAGCAACAACCACCAAACTTCTCCAAGTTTGTTTGATCTCGCTACTCTCAACACAATTTCTCCAGTCCAGTCCTTACAATCTAGCAACAACCACCAAACTTCTCCAAGTCCGTTGGATCTCGCTACTCCTAACACAATTTCTACAGTCCGGTCCTTACAATCTAGCAACAACCACCAAACTTCTCCAAATTCGTTGGATCTCGCTACTCCTAACACAATTTCTCCAGTCCGGTCCTTACAATTTAGCGGCAACCACCAAACTTCTCCAAGTCCATTGGATCTCGCTACTCCCAATGTAATTTCTCCAGTCTAGTCCTTGCAATGTAGCAGCAACCACCAAATTTCTCCAAATTCGTTGGATCTCACTATTCCCAACGCAATTTCTCCAGTCTCTCGTCCTGCCCACACCACCTCTGTTACTCCAACTTGCTCCTGCTGGTCTAATCTAGTCCAACACTCACAATATAACAAGTCCCAGATTCCCTTGGATCAAACGAAAAAACCAGAGGTCCCAAAATATTCAAATCTCCCCAAAATCTTCAAGCAAGTTCATCAAAAACACCTACTCCATCCATTGATCCTTACTCTTTCTTCACTGTTAATAACTTAGCTCAAAGCTCCTTCTTGGGTTTAATTAATATGGTGGAGAGTCAACATGTCTCTAAAAGGAAAAGAAAAAAAGTCACGAGGTGGCTTGAGCCTTAGAACTAAGGCTCTTTTTGTTTTTAAAAAATAAAAAAAAATCAAAAATAAAAAAAAATTAAAAATTCAAAAAAGAAGTGGAATGAACATCACGGTCCGTATTTGAGATAGTCCCTGTACGTCGAATGTGCGTGGGATTGAGCCCACATGTCTTACTACGCGTATCCCTCCACCAATTTAATGTAGTTTGGACCTTTGGGGTACTGTTTTATAGGGCAACTGGGAGGGTAAGCATCCCAGGATGGTATTGTCGTCAGAAGTAAGTCCTGAAGAACACTAACTCAGGGTTCTGTGGAACGGACTATAGGATCTATATGGTTGTTGAAAAGCGCATAGGATGTCGTTGGCATTCGACCTCTGGAAGCAAGCCTCAGGTTGGCAGAACTCTGTTCCCACTCATCAAATTCCAAATGTACATTTGAATCATTGTAACTTTTCATATTAAAAAAATCCTCCTTAGCACTATCTTCGCTTCTTATGAAATGTACCCTCACATTGGGCTATCAGTTCAAGAATCAGCTATGGAAGTACTATCTCTTGTTAGTAACATAAGTGCACTTTCTAAAATGAGGGTCTAATCCCCATCACTTTCATGGTCCACTTATGTTTGCTATCATCAATTTGAACCAGTTCAAAGGCTGACATGACATGCTGGATCATTTCTAATCCTTCATTCAGGCCTAATTCAATACAATGACAGCACGTGCAAGTCAAAATTGCAAACATTGATATTATCAAATCCAACCAGTACCAGTGCATTCGCAACTGTCCTAATCGTCTCATTGCCAAATCAATAGGCTACTCTACTCTCTCAAATACACTCTTACACTCTTTCAAATCAAAGGGGAAAAAATAGAAAAAGTCAAAAATGAGAAGAAGAGAGAGAGATAGAGATAGAGAGAGAGAGATTGTCAGCCCAAAAAAAAGAAAGAAAAAAGAAAGTGAACAAATGAAAAGAAGGGATAGATAGGGAGTGCGTCGGCAGAGAGAAAAGAAGAAAAAACAAAGGAAAAGAAAAAGGTGAGAAGAGAGAAAAAGTGTCAGAGAGAGAGATCCAAAAAAAAGAGAAAAAAGAGAGACGAGAGAGAAAGTGTCAGAGAGAGAGAGATCAAAAACAAAAACAAAAACAAAAACAAAAACAAAAACAAAAACAAAAAAAATAGAAAAGGAAAAGGAAAAGTGTCGGTGGAAAGAGAGAGGAAAGAGAGCATAAGTATTCTATCCCTCATTTCTTTTCTGCTTCTTCTTCCTCAGATCCCCCCTCGTCTCTCATCTCTGCATTTTTCTCTCTCTCTCTCTCTCCTTGCTTCTTCATCTTTTTCTCTATTTCCCCACTTCTCTCTTCTTTCCATACTCATAGTCATTGTCTTCCACCATTGTGCCTTGAGATTACGACCAAGACCAGAAGTTTGATCTTGTTCAGGCATTCAAGTGCTAAAAAAAAGGGTTTGGAGAATGACATGGATTTGGATGAGATAATTATACTCTGCGAAGTATGCATTCTTCTTTGGATGGTTGTGGCGGCTGTAGCTTACTTATGGCTCAAACGGCCTGATAATGAAGAAGTCCATAAAGACTAAGAAAAATGTTATTGGAATCTCGGACCGCCCCTGTGATTCAAATCATTTTTTGGGTGGATTGGCTTTACCAATGAACAATGGGTTGATGAAATGTAAGGGTTTTCTTGTTGTTCTCTTTTGCTCTTATATTCAAAAAATATCATCAATAAAAAGAGAATGTCAAGGATTGTGTAAATGCATGGGCAGCCAATTCATATGTGTCGCTTCCAGTCATCCAGTCCATGCACTATTTCTATACCCTTTACCAACATTTTGATTCTTCACCGATACACCCACGAGCCTTTGGTCACTCTCGCAAAAGGCCAATACTTCACCCACTACCCAGAATGTCACTCCTTACAATGCATCAAAATGTAACACAGGGACAGTTTCTTCACTACTAAATATATGCATTGACTGCTTTGTATAAGTACATACATTTCTTAAAAAAAAAGAAAAAAAAATAAACAAGTAAAAACAAAAGAGAGAGAGAAAAAAAAGCTTTTTTTATTATCTTGCTTTAAGATCTCATGATTCATTGGATATGACTGTCTTGTAACTTGTTGAAGCCAATTTGGACATCGCATTGGACTTTTGGAAACAACACACGATAGAACGTGCCAAAAAAGGCTTCAAGTCCATAATCAATCATTACAGTGCCTGACACTGCTCATCATCACAAGTGCATGCTGCTCTACCACTGCTGTAGCATACGAACAGTACACTCTCAGGGGCAGAAATACCTCAACTCAAAGCATGCCACACATCATCAAATACCAAGTGGGGTGGCCCATTGTTCCCCATGACATTGCACAAATTTCAATGTTGCACATACATGATTTCTAAAATCCAACTATGTTTGTGTCAAGATGATGAGAGGAAATCATTTCAGCTATCCATACACTATTATTCACTTGCTAGCCCATTTGAGACATACAATGAAAATCTCTTTTCAAATTCAAACCCCCTGAGGATCACCCCGTACACTGGGGCAAAGCAAAAAAAATGGGGGGGGGGGGGGGGGGGGGGGGGGGGGGGGGCTTGGCAAAAAAAAAAAAAAAAAAAAAAAAAGAAAAAGAAAAAGAGAGTTCAGTACAGAAGCTAGAAATCAATCCACAAAAGGCTATCCGCCTTGAATACTCACTTTGAACTGGGTCAATTCTTCCCCAAACCGTATTTCACTCAACAAATTCGCCACATACTAGATTGGGGCAGGCAAAAAAATAGAGCATAAGGTGATCTCAGGAATCGATCTTTCAAAAAAAAACTTTGAGCCTTCATACGATCCTTCATTTCTTAACCCATGACCTTGGCCTACAGTACAGCTCACTAAAAGTCCACTCTGATTGACACAAGTCTTGTTGGGTTCATTAAATCATGCTTTTGCATCATTTCAAAAATATGGGCCATCACATACTGTCAATTTCAAGATAATCCAACAGGCATAGTGAAAGCCTCAAAAAAGGCACTACGAATAAAAATCAAAACTATGACAAAACTGTCGACTATAGCAAATACAGACAGGGACTGGGCATTCAGTGAATACCGGGGCACTGAGCTCATGAAGCCAAAATACGTTGCCTTCTAGCGTTCCAATAAGCAACAAGACAGATAATATCCACTAACTTATGAACATTCTTTTGCAGATGATAAACTCATGCATCAAATACTTTCATAAATACTCTATACATAACATAACATTGCATTAAAAAAAAAAAAAAAAAACAAAAAACAAAAATCATTCATACTTTACAGCATAGCAGAAAATGCGTATCTTTTGTAACAGGGGCAACTGGTCCTGATACTTCCATCATCCTTGTAAAGAGAACACTCACCTCTGGCCCAACATACTTCTAAAGCCTAACTAGTGGCCCAACTTCCAAAGCCTAACTACTGGCCCAACTTCAAAAGCCCAACCATTGGCCCAATTTCTAAAGCCCAACCTCTGGCCTAACATACTTCCAAAGCCTAACTACTGGCCCAACTTCTAAAGCCCAATCACTAGCCCAATTTCTAAAACCCAACCTCTGGCCTAATATACTTCCAAGGCCTAACTACTAGCCCAGCTTCTAAAGCCCAATCACTGGCCCAATTTCTAAAGCCCAACCACTCGCCCAATTTCTAAAGCCCAACCATTCGCCCAACATTCTTCCAAGGCCCAACATACTTCCAAAGCCCAACCACTGGCTCAACATACTTCCAAAAGCTTAACCACTGGCCCAACATACTTCCAAAGCCCAACTACTGGCCCAACACTTCTAAAAGCGCAACTATTGGCTCAACATACTGCCGAAAGCCTCACCACTGGCCCAATATACTTCCAAAGCCCAACCACTAGCCCAACATACTTCCAAGACCTCCCACTTCATGTAGCCTTTGCTCAGGCTCGCCAACTCTACAGCAATCTCTCAGCTCAGCTCCACATGTCAAATTAACATCCCCTCTATGGATCATCAAGAAGTATGTCCCCACTCAGAATCGCCAAGCCCATATCATCCCCAACGCTAGGTATGAGTCCGTCAAGAGGCATCCTATTCACCTCTTCATACTCAGGAGTGAGTTCGTCAAGAGGCATGCCATTCACAATCTCACTACCAGGAACGAGTCTGTCAGAGATGTCATGTTCATATCTCCCATTACCAGGGAATGGGTCCGTCAAGGGGCACCCTGTTCATATCTCCAATTACCAGAAAATGAGTCTATCAAAGACATACTATTCATATCTCACATTACCAGGAGTGAGTCCATCAAGTGGCGTCTTAATCATATCAGTAGGAATCAGGAGTGAGTCCTTCAAGTGGCATTCTGTCCATCTCATTTAGCATCAGCCCCAGGTATGAGTCTGTCAATTGGCATCCTATTTTTTATATCATCCAACATCATGTATGAGTCCGTCAAGTGGCATCCTATTCATCTCCTCCAACATCAGGTATAAGTCCGCCAAGTGGCATCCTGTTCATCTCCTCCAACATCAGGTGTGAGTCCGTCAAGGGGCATCCTGTTCATCTCCTATAACATTAGGTGTGAGTCCGTCAAGGGGCATCCTATCCATCTCCTCTAACATCAAGTGTGAGTACATCAAGGGACATCTTATTCATATTTTTTTACCATCAGGTGTGAGTCCGTCAAGTGGCATCCTATTCATCTCATCCAGTATTAGGTGTGAGTCCGTTAAGAGGCATCCTGTTCATCTCATTCGGTCTTAAGTATGAGTTCATCAAGTGGTATCCTGTTCATCTCATCCAGTCTCAAGTATGAGTCCGTCAAGGGGCATCCTTTTCATATCATTCAGAATCAGGTATAAGTTCGTCAAGTGGCGCCCTATTTATATCATCTTGCATTAGGTATAAGTCGATCAAGTGGTGTCCTGTCTGTATCATCAAGCATCAGGTATTTATCTTACTATCCCACACCCTATAGCAATCACGTGCATTGCATTTTGCTCTCCTCACCTCTCTATGACAATCATGCATAACATATTTTGCCAGTCTATATCCTACAACAATCACGCCCCATATGGCATTTTGCTCTCCTATCTCACAACGATCACGCCCTACGTGGCATTTTGTTTTCTTATATCCTTACGACAATCACGCATATCGCATTTTTTGCCAGTCTATATCTATAGCAGTCACGCACCACGTGGCATTTGCTCTCTCATATCCACTGTAATCTTGCCCCGATGTGGCATTTTGCTATTTAATATCCTAACATGGTGTCTTCTTCATTTCACGAACTACGCTCGATTTGACTCTCCTCACAGGAGATACGTAGGCAACTCAGTGAGCTCGACCGTACCCTTACTTTATTACATTTTCGGTTAGAGTTCGAGATCATGTGGTTTCGCACTTCTCGACTATACCATATCCCTTCTATTCGATTCTCACACGAATCCCCTACGAGTCATTCGCCCATTCTGGTAACATTCTCAATCCCCAGCGGAGCTATTTGTCTAAACAGGCAATACTCTCAATTCCCAGCTGCCTATCCTGGCACACCACTCACTTGTCTACTTTGGCACATCACTTCACTCTTCACCAATCATGGTGTCATTCGCCTGAACTACACTCGATGTAACTTTTCTCCACAAAAGATACGTGGGTATCTCAACCAAACTTTGAAATCACTCGTATTCTTGTACATACTTCTCAAGGAAAAAAATTTAAAAAAAAATAGTTGAGGCAAAAATGGGTGTCTCCTTATCTTTATAACGATTTGCATCGCAAAACATGACAAAGAGGGGTAGCTGTAGACACCCCATTTTTGCCCAACCCAATCATTTCAAAAATAAAGTGCTCATTGACATGAACCTGTCATTTTTTTGAATCATCTCAATCAGACCTCAAATAAAAAACATATTGCAAGTCAAAACTATGGGGTCAAAAGGTCAAACAATCTCGCATGCACCCGACCACACATGACCATTGCTCCACATTTCTTTGGGGGGAAAACACTTTCGGTGGATTCAGAAAGGAAAAAACAAACAACATAAAAAAAAATCCAGCACATGCTAGGATCCCATTTTCATTTACTTTTCTTTTCTTTTTTCTATCACCTCCATCTTTGTCTCCCACTCTCCTTTCTTTTTCTTTCTTTATTTCTCTCCCTCTTATCTTCTTTTCAATACATATACCAACTCCTACATCTGCACAAAGAGGGGGGAGCAACCCCACTCCCTCATCTCTTCCTCGTCTCTCTTCTCCAATCTTAAATCACCATTGAAGCACCAAACAATCCATGTTGCTAAAGTCCACTGCAGTGATGATAATTAAAATATCACCACGAATTCATTTTTGATTCAAATCAAATGAAACCAATTAGAGAGTGTTCCTAACTCAATGACGTTGGTCTGTGATTTTTTACAAATTTTGAAACAAAATCGTATGATCCATTTTCAAAACACAAACACATAAGGCATACAATCTGCCAGAAACATCGTAACAGTGACACCAGATCACATTCACTGTTTGGACTACTTCAAGATTTTTTTCTTCTCCATTTTTTTTGTCCATTAACTATAACCACTTACCTACCCCTGTGAATTTTTTTGATTTGTTTCGGATCAGTTTAATTTTTGTAAAAAAATGTCCAATTTTTCAGTCGACAATGCAGTCCCTATTTTTTAGTACGGGTGCTTCTAAACTCAATTTCTCCCAATCTACAAAGGATATTGCAAAATGGTTTTCTACCATGGAAACTAGACTAATTTGGGAACTTTCTCTCAAAATTTCAAAAAATTGGGAACATCAGAACCTCTCCATTCCATTCTTGGAAAACTTCTTTCAAAACTGTGAAAAAACTGCACTTCGAAATAAACTTTTGTAGAACTTTGCTTTTATCTCTTTCATTTGGGGTTTTGATCTTTTTTCAAGTGAAAAAAGTCTAGTGTATTAGAAAATCTATTTTTAACAAAAGAAAACAAAAAAAGAAAACAAAAAAAGAAATCTCCTTTACTAAATAATCACGTTTATCAAGTTCAATAACTTTGATAAATAGAAATTTGAGCATCTTTCCATTTTTATTAAAATTGAATACTCTTTACTTATCAAGTTAATCAACAACTTTGATAAAAGGAAATTCGAACATTTTCATGGGCACCGTCCCTTTTTTCCGGTATATAAAAAAAAGACAAAAAGAAAATACAAAAAAAATAGACTTTCTCAAAATAAAACTCCAATGCCACCTTTGCTTGGAATCTGCAAATAATACAGGAAAGACATGTAAGTCTTCTCATTCTTAATGGGCACCAACCCTTACTTCCGGCACAAAACAAATAAAAAAAAAACTCTTTTCAATTATTTGGGTACCGACCCTTTCTTCCAAAGAAAAAAAGAAAAGAAAAAAAAAGAATGAAAAGAAAATACCAAAAAATGGATATCCCTTAACTCAAATGCCTCCCTTGTTCAAGATCTCCAAGCAACACAAGTAAAGTCAGGTAAGCTTTCTTATACTACATGTGTATTCTCATATTTTCTTTAAAAAGTTGGGCACCGACCCTTACTTCTGACATATGAATAAAAGAACAGAAAAATGAAAAAAATACAAAAATACAAAATAAAAAAAACACTTCATTCTTCACTTGCTTGCATAAGTTCGTTTCAATCTCAATCACTTTCCAAAATTCCTAGTTACACCATTTTTCACTCAAATCACTTTTCAAAACTCACTACTTCAAAGGTTAAAGTCTAGGACTACACCGTACAGGTTAAAATTCCTAGCTACACCATCTTTTGCTCAAAATACTACTTCCCATTTGCATGGTCTAGCTTGACCAACTTTTTCAAAATACTTGCACACACTCACATATACAAGGCACAGAACTACGTACGGCTTGATTCTCGACTTGAGATACGTATACAACCCCTCACTTGGGTGCGACTATTACCACATTTTTTTAATACTTGTACATTCTCACATTTTATTTCCTTTTACGTATGCCCCATTATCATGAAAAATCACTAGAATAGGCAACCGTGCTTTGCATGGATGTTCGAGGGTGCCTAACACCTTCCCTCGACATAATCAAGTCCCTGAACCCATATTTTAAAATATCTCTGGTTTTCGCATAGCTATTCAGAGTCATACTTTTAAAGGGCCCACTTTCTTAAAAAAAATTTTAAAAAAATCAAAGATTATTACTTTAATTGTCTTTGCGGGGGTCCTAACACCCAAATGTTAGGTGGCGACTCTGAACATTTCAAATAGGCGCTACCATACTCTTTTTCACCACTCTCAATAAAATTTGTCGCATTTCACTCACTTTAAAAAAAAATAAAGGAAAAGGCCAAGCCCACACGGACAGGCCAGGCTGTGCTGAAAATGCGGGCGCGACAATAGTACTCGCAAGCGTTTTTAAAAGCGGTGAACAGTAAGAGTTCTTAAAAGCGGTGAACAAGAGTAGATGTGGTATGCCCATGGTTGATATTTACCAGAGCTATGCATGTACGATACTCACATGCCTTCTTAAAAGCGGTGAACAGTAAGAGTTCTTAAAAGCGGTGAACAAGAGTATTGGTACGTCCGTATACCAGTCGTTATATGAGAATGATGTATGGGTGCTCGCAAGAGTTCTTAAAAGCAGTACAGCGGTGAAGAAGAGCACTGGTATGTTGTGATGATATAATCAGTTCAAGATAGTTAGTTGGTATTGGTATAGTCAGCCTTAGAGTTTATAGACAATGAGAATCGGTTAATGATGTGTCCGAATAAAAGAGGAAGATATTTAATTAGTATCACTGCTATGTATCGTTTATAACTGATGATTACGTTATTTCTTTGAGACTACATTAGTTAGTTCTCACTCAGCTTTCAGTAAGCTGACGGCCTTTATTGCCTGGACATTCTCTGTCCAGACTACCCTATCCTTATCAATGCAGGTGTTGAAACTTACGATGATGACTATAACCCAGGGTTGGATTGTGCAGAGGATGCATGGCCCCACTGATGCCGGTTATACTGGAGAGAAGCACTATGCTGACGACTATCCTTACACCAACTGAAGATATGAAGATAGTCGTATTTAGTTCATTTTTGTTTTTCTGTCGAACTCTGTTTTGTTTTAGTTAATGGGTACTTGGGCATATGTTGTCTCCAGACCTGTTGTGATCATGTGGACCATACTCTGATGTTTTTGTAATAGATAGAATTGTTTAATATTACCGTTGTTTACTTTTCCTGTTTATCTTTTGAACTAGTACTACATGGTGGGATAATTAGTGACTTTTACCCATCATTCCCTATGGACCCAAAAAAGAAATTTATTTTTTATCTATTTTTGCTACTTCAGGGCGTGATAGGATTTTTGGTATCAGAGCCCTGGGTTTGTGATACTTTTGTTCACTAAATGATTCCACACCATCTGGTCCTAGTATTTAAGATCCTTAAGATGAGATATGAGTTTAAGATAAGTTTGTCCTTTTGACGATAGTTAGTTTTCCTTTCCAGGTTAGCTTTATGGATCCAGAGTTCTATAAGTTTGTGATCGATGCCTATGGATGACAGGTGATCCATGGGGATACCATGGAGCCAGCTGATCTGGAGTTTTATCATGACCGCATACACCAGACAGCTAGTAGATATCTAGAGAAGGATATGTGGAAGGCTCTCTATATGACCAGGAAAACCCACCCTAAAGAGATGCGTATGGATGCTTATCATTCAGCGATGATTGGTAGGGATATTTACCAGGAGATTTTACGCTTGATCCAGAGTAAGTTAGAAACGGACGCTATTAAGATTCGAGAAATTCTTGGAGGACCTATCGAGGCAGTACCAATAATAGCACCACCATTACCAGTACCTGAGGTACCCATTCTAGAGCCGCAGGAGCAGCCTGAGGAGCCAGAGTTACTAGCGACTGAATCGATAGTAGATGTTGAGCCAGAGGAAGATCCCGTAGAAGACGTCGAGCCAGTTAAGGATGACGAGGAGCCAGAGGAGGACCCGGAGGAGGACTCAGATTTAGGCGATGACGTTATGGCCAGAGGGGATGACATAGTAGGAGATGAGGGTATAGAGGACGTTGTTGTCGAGCCAGAGGAGATTATTGTACCGGAGATACCCATGGAGTTTGATTTACCAGCAGGACCTGTACTATATGTGGCAACCATTGCCAACATGGTAGCCAAGTGGGTAGTAGTGATGGTTGCACAGCCAGCTGGAGTTCCGACAGGACAGGCTGCACTAGCAGATGCTATGGCCCTAGTGGGAGATTTTGCTGAATTAGTCGCTGATGTCGTCGAGCCAGCATTTGGTGTTGAGGAGATGGAGGTTGAAGACATGATTATCGAGGATTGGGATATTGGGGTGGTAGTTGGAAGAGCAGTAACACCAGCAGAGGTCGATCCACCTGTGAAGATGGATATTGCACCTGAGGATGAGGCACCAGTAGCAGGATCAGATGCTGACGATTTTTTAGTCAGGATCTGCAGGGTTCAGCTTTTGTTAGAATATATTAGGACATTTTGTCCACATGATTTTTGGAGCTTGAGAGATAGCTATTTGACCATAGCTTTGTATAGATGTTATCCTTAGTAGTAGTATTGTAATAGCTGACCTTAGTATTGTTTTAGCTTTGTCCTATATAGTACACAGTTAGACTAATGTGTACTTTGCGGAACATCTTTTGATTTATACGAGTAGTACTTTTGATATTGATCGTATGGTTGCTTTGATGGGTTGTATAGTAGATGATGTAATACCCTGTATTTTCAATAAATATTTATGCAAAGAGATTCTATATACTTCCCTTGATCATATTTGAAATTTTACCTTCGATCGATCGAAGTTCATTCGAGCGATCGAGCATTCCAATGTTCAAGCGATCGAACATTGTTCAATCGATCAAATACCCTACCGACTTGAATTTATGACGTGGTCCCCACTTCAATCAATCAAACTTTCTTCAATCGATCAAACCTGACCAAATTGATCTCGAGCGATCGAACTCCATTCAATCGATCAAACTTGTAATCATTTGAAATTCCAATTTTCCCGCAAACCTTGCCATCTGCACTCTTCTCCCTCTATATATATGGTCGTGTCCTTGTGTGTGAGGGTTTGGTGAACTTAAGAGAGTTAGAGAGAGTGTGTATACTTGTGTGTTAATATATATACTCATACATCTATATATATACACACCTATATATACTCACAGTCAGAGAGAGACAGAGACAAGCAGCAACAGGAGAAGAAGAAGGAGAAGAAAAGATAAAGAGAC
This sequence comes from Hydrangea macrophylla, assembly GCA_033977485.1. NCBI lineage: Eukaryota > Viridiplantae > Streptophyta > Magnoliopsida > Cornales > Hydrangeaceae > Hydrangea > Hydrangea macrophylla. The sequence continues at coordinate 110,146,198 of CM066994.1, read as the reverse complement.
AGAGATAGACAGAGACAAGGAAGAGAGAGAGAGGCCATTGAAGCTCAAAAACTAAAACGTTGCCAAATGCGCCCTTACGATCTTTTGGTGAGTCCTAAACTCACTCAGTAGCTTAGTTATGATGTGTTACAAGTTTTTGTACATTTAATACTCACCCAAACATACCCTACCAAATTCTGGATGTTCACTGTAGAATCAAGAGAAGACGAAGTTCGAGTGATCAAACTGCGTTCAATCGATCGAACAACCCTATTTCTCAAGTGATCGAAATGACTTCAATCGATCAAGACCACCTTAACTTCAATCAATCGAGAATACTTTGATCAATCGAACATCACTTTTCTTCAAGCGATTGAGATTACTTCAATCGATCGAACCTAGCTGAACATGGATATGTTCCTTAAGTCTATAATTCATAATGTGTAGTTATTTAATCATTGTTTCATATTCTATTATGCGATATTATGGATTACGGAGGTATTGTGATGCGATAATAAAATTGAGATAATATGGTGAGTAACGGAGTTAGGTTCAAAACGTTAGTAATAATATGTTGCGATAACGAGTTAGGATTGGAGATAATAACCATGGGTAGCATTGAGTAACTAGTGTTTGAGTTAGTGGGTTATTGGTTATCTTTGAGGTTATGTGAGTCGAGCTGATGATTCGCTAAGGTTGAATCCGATAAGGGTGTAACAAGGATTTAATCAGGATCTTGAAAATTATGGGTGCACAGTACTCGCAAGCGTTCTTAAAAGCAGTGAATAATAAGAGTTCTTAAAAACGGTGAACAAGAGTAGATGTGGCATGCCCATGGTTGGTATTTACCAGAGCTATGTATGTACGATACTCGCAAGCGTTCTTAAAAGCGGTGAACAGTAAGAGTTCTTAAAAGTGATGAACAAGAGTATTGGTACGTTTGTAGACCAATCGTTATATGAGAACGATGTATGGGTGCTTGCAAGAGTTCTTAAAAGCGGTATAGCGGTGAACAAGAGCACTGGTATGTTGTGATGATATAATCAGTTCGATAGTTAGTTGGTATTGGTACAGTCAGCCTTAGAGTTGGTAGATAATGAGAATCGGTTAATGATGTGTCCGATTAAAAGAAGAAGAGATATAATTAGTATCACTGCTGTATATCATTTATAATTGATGATTACGTTATTTCTTTGAGACTGCATTAGTTAGTTCTCACTCAGCTTCAGTAAGCTGACGGCCTTCATTGCCTGGACATTCCCCGTCCAGACTACCCTCTCCTTAACAATGCAGGTGTTGGAACTTACAATGTTGACTACAACCCGGGGTTAGATTATGCAGAGGATAGCCCCACTGATGCCAATTATACTGAAGAGAAGCACTATGCTGACGACTATCCTTTCGCCAGCTGAAGATCTGAAGATAGTCGTATTTAGTTCATTTCTGTTTTTCTGTCGAACTCTGTTTTGTTTTAGTTCACGGGTACTTGGGCATATGTTGTCTCCAGACCTGTTGTGATCCTGTGGACCATACTCTGATGTTTTTGTAATAGATAGAATCGTTTTATATTACCGTTGTTTACTTTTTGTGTTTATCTTTTGGACTGGTACTGCGTTGTGTGGATAATTAGTGACTTGCACTCGTCATTCCCTATGGACCCAAAAAGGAAATTTAATTTCTCTATTTTTGCTGCTCCAGGGCATGACATAATCTACGAAAAGAAATGATGATGGGACAAACTAAGGCTTGTTTGGATTGATTCACCAAAAGTACTATTTCATTCATTTAAAACTTGGAACTTACGAGTTAAGCATACAAAACACGAACTTAGGAGTTCGGATAAATTCCAACATAACCAAAGGAAGTTTTACAACTTATTACAATATTACTAAATGATTCGATGATTTCCAGGTTGAAGTTAATAGTTTTAACTTGTCAAATTTCACTTTACATCATTGGAAATTGGAAACAAAAACATATACAAAAAAAGAATCCCCGTCGCTCCCGCGGTCTCACTCCTCGTGCTTCTTCTTTCCTTTCTTTCTTTCACCTGCAATGGAGTAAATCTCCACTGCTAAGCTATATATTGAGTGCACAATTCTACACATATGCTTATATGACAATTCATGCATTAAGCATCTAAATCACATCAAATAGTCTCTAGGGAGAGTTTATCAACCATTGCACCCAAAGTCTATCAACCGCAATGCAAATGGTAAGCCTAGAGTCTATCAACCATTACACCCAACTGCTCTGGCAGGGCCGGTTCCCAAACCATACAAATAGCCATCGCTACTGTAACTCTTAAACATCGAGAGGCGTACCCCGGCATGAACTTGTATCAAACTCCCTTTTGACCCATATAGACACATAGCATGCTCATGTAATCACATATACGTGCTTTCATGGCATTTTCATGTGCATGATTAACGGGCCTACTTAATACATGAATTTCGCCCGGATCCAAAATATTAAGTCCGATAATTAAAACATAAAATTTCCTATAATTCATAGGCTTAGAATTCATACCTCGTGCGATTTCCCTATAACTTTGAAGGATGAATTAGGAGACCAATTAAACGTCGGATCTCCGATTACAAGGGATTCCTACAAGTTTAGACATGTTTTTCCCAAAATTTCAACATTAGGACTTTTATAAAAACTTAACCAAACAAGTCCTAACTAGTATCAAACGAAGCCCTTCCCTCAAGGAGTTCAAATCTAGAATTTGGAGAAAATTTGACGATCGGAAGGTCGTCGATTTGTGTCGGAAAGCTCGTAGTAACCAAATCCCCAAATCTCCCCTCTCTTGATTTTCAGTTTAGGTTTTGAACTAATGAAATCAATTCATGAGTTTCTATATGTAGGTACGACTCTCGGGAATTATGTTTACCTCCCCACGAGTTCGCAAAACTCCTAATTATTCCCTGAAATGTCGCACATGTCTATTTTCTATTTTATTACTTCACAAGTGAAAACTAAAATTTATAAAAGTTTTCATCTAAGTCTCATTTGGGTCCAAAATTACGTCCGAAAACTAAATTCTGTGAAATCTCTACATCACTTACCTTTTATATAACATATCACTCACGTTCTCACCACTGTTCTCCAAATGTTCTACAGTGACAACAAAACTACTAGAAATTATAATACACAGGTATAATTTATTATTCATGGGAATCAGGTAAAGTTAAATAACATTTAATCCACATAAATGTCATTTAATCACACAAATACCTCAATGATTATCGAATCACCGTGTCCTTACTCGACACCTTCCGTTGACCACAGTCAACCACTTATCTCACTTATTAATAAACATTAAAATTCACATGTTACCACATTGTCATGTTAAAAATATGTCATTTCTGGAACGGGTGTTACAGTGTGCGGATTGCCGAATCACTTGAAAACTCGATTTGCAAGTTTATCTTCCTTTCTTTCTTTACATAATTGTTTGTGATTGTGTTTAATTTGTATTAAGTTTTAAAAAGGTTCAATTTTTGCTAAAACCTTATTCACCCCCCCTCCTCTAAGGTTTCCATATTTTGGCTAACAATATTGGATCGTAATAATATTGTCATGAATCATGCATTTGCATTAACAGTAGCACTTGAAATCATCCAAAGTGTGATGATCCTGAACCACATAGCATTGAAGAATGTCGATGTAGAAAGGATTGGCCAACGTGGGAAGATGATCAGCGACGAATAGTTGCCGTTTATAGTCCTAAAGATACGCTTTGTTAGCCATTTCATGTAGTTATTAGTTGTTTGTTAATAAGTATTCTATATTTTGTAGTTTTTGGAGCTTTAACTTTAAAATGCACTAAAATTCGATGATTAGTGGCATTGGAAGTCATTTTGGGCTCAAAAGGTGATTCTAGTGAAAGCTGAATACAGTAGCAGTCTCGGTAAATCTCATTTTTGACAAGGAATACTTTGAATTTTAGAAATTTCTCTAGAGATATAAAATATAGATCTTTGAGTTACGGACGCGTGGCCGTAAACGGCGAGTTAATCCTAGGTCGGAGCAAAAAGTTATCAAAATTCTACGAAAGTCGCGCAGTGTAGCGAAAACTACCTCGTGCGAGCGACCTATGAAAAAACCAAAAACGCATATTTTATCAAATTAAAGTGCCCAGCGAAGGTGGTTTGTGCATATGACATCCAGAAACAAAAATACAGCAGTTTTAGTACGATTTGGCTTAGGATAGCTTCCTAAATCCTTCCAAACTTTATATATATCCTATTCTAACTCAATTTTGGGGATACACATCATAACACAACATTATACAAATCCATATACAACAAAACTTTCAGCCATTGAAAAGAGGAAAGCAAGGAGGAGAAGAAGAAGACCAAGGATTTCCATGGCCTTCTCCATCAATCTCTTGCCGTTCATCGCTTCTATGGCCAACTAAACTTAGATCTAGGGTTTCAATGAAACCCTAGCCAAGTAATAGGGTGTATTTTATGTTTTTATTTTAGATTTATTATGTATGGATGATGATTACATGTTTAGAGGATTTTTTATAATGAAATTGAACTTTATTAAATTAAATCGTTGCTTTCAAAATCTATTCTTGTCTTAGATCTATTTTGAATGTGATGTGCTCAATGATCTATATTTGCTGTGCTTGTATAGATTATTTACATGTAATGGTGCTTTTTTGAATTGTGATATCAAGTAGCCGAATAGTTCATGCCTAGGAAAGACGGATTGTGCCGTAACCCTAGTTTAGTGTGAGACAATCCGTGCCAACCGAAGATGAATTATGTTGGTGCTTGAATCGTAGTTATCTTCTTGACGAAGGAATTGGGCTTGTAGCTATAATTTTCCATTATCATCCAACTTAATAAGCTAATTGAATGCATGAGTACCCTTATTATGAAACTAGTGGTGGATTTGCAATCCTAGGTTCACTTTAAATATCGTTTAAAACAACTTTTAATTGCTTCCATAGTTTAGATTTATTTTAATTGTTCTTAGTTTAATTAAAATCAAAATCAAAATCCATTTTTCATAATTAACTAGGTTTAGGTTTCAAAATTAAAGTGCTTTAGTAATTCAATCTCTGTGGGTTCGACCTTTACTTCCACACTACAAATCCTTAGAAAGTAACGAATACTTTTAATATCTTGATATTGACAACATCAATTTTTGGCGCCGTTGCCGGGGATTGCAAATTACTACATTTAGTTTTAGAATCTTAGTTTAGTTAATCCGTAAATATTAGATTAATTTTTCTTTGTCTTATTTTTGTTTTGTTTTGAGTCACTAACGTTTCCATTTATTTTGTAGATTTTCTCGAGTCATCAAATTCTAGCATCTTGGAGAGGAAAAGCTTAGCACACCAAAGGAGCTTATGCAAAACAATAAAATAAAATAAATATAAATCGCTTCCTTAAAAATTTCTTATCAAACCACTATAAGTCAGGGCGCTGAGACGCAATTACTTGCATTAGGTTAGGTGTGGAGTGATCACTGCATTAGCTAGGAAACCTGGGGCGCTGGGCTTTGACACGAATCACTACATAAGGATAATTACATGCATCATAGTAGCACTGTGTGCTTACGTGCTTGATTACTTGCATGATTGCTTTTCATTTTGTTGAGTCAGTCGTTTTAGTTTATTTTCTTTTTGTTTATGTTTGGTACCCGTTCAAGTAAACCTAAATTAAATCTGCTTAATCTTGAACTTGAACGTACCCTGAGAGTCCTTAGGTCCTCAACCCTAGCTTCTAGAGCTCGGTTGATGCTAAACGACGAATCGACACTGAAACCGTCGTCGTTATTTGAATCTGAAATATGAAGTACCTTAAAAAGACTTAAGAAACCACGCTTAAATATCATTGGCCCAATTCCAATGGCCTACTTAGGAAACAACGAGAATAATGAAAATAATGTAAATAACCCTAATATACCTCCACATCCTCCGCTAAAAGATCATTTCATTCCTACGGCCTATACGCCACAGGCAAGCATAGAATTACCAGAGGTGATGGCATCTCACTCTGAGATAAAGTCATCTACCATCGCGCTGCTTCCCTCATTCCATGGTCGTATAAAATAAGACCCTTATCAGCACTTAGGTGATTTCCAAGATATATGCTCTACTTTAAAAATCCAAAACCTAACTGATGATGAGTTAAAATTGTGACTCTTCCCATTCTCTTTAAAAGATAAAGCTAAATACTGGCTCCAATCTCTAGAGCCAAATACTATTAAAACATGGGAAGCCTTACACACCGCGTTCTTACAAAAGTTTTTTCCTATTTTGTGTACAAATCAAATAAGAAAATCCATAACAAACTTTGTGATGCAAGATGGGGAAACGCTTTATGACACTTAGGAGCAATTTAAGGAATTATTATGCTCTTGCCCACATCATCAGGTTCCCAAGTGGCAATTGGTACATGTCTTCTATAAGGGACTTGTTCCCTCACTACGTAATACCGTCGATGTCGTTTGTGCGGGTACCTTCCTACACAAAAGCGCCGACGAGGCATGAAAATTTTTTGAAACGTTAAGCAAAAATTCAATGCACCAAGCTGTATCCGTACGTCCTGAGGCATGTCTTCCACCTAAACCCAAGTGAGAGGAGCGTTTTGAGTCGAGTCAGTCAATCGAAATACAAGAACTATCTAAAAAACTTAACCGACTTATGATAATGAATTAAACGATAAGCGTACCCTCTTACGAATATGTGCATTATGTTCTGAACCTTCTCATAACATCTTTGCATGCCCATCTACGTCTCAATTTCCAGAATTTGTGGAGCAACACATAAACTCTATCCAACAATTCCCACAGAATAATTATAATCCTATGCCGACTAATTTTCCTAATACTTACCGGCCCCAATTTCAACAAAATCAATACCAACACCCCCTTCTAATCCTAACCGCCTACGGGTTAGCGCTTTTGAGGAGAAGGTGTTGGCATCCCTTAAAAATATCAAAACACAAGTACAGGTACAAGCACAAATAGTGCACTCTCACACACAATCCATTGCGAAGCTTGAGTCCCAAATGGGACAAATAGCTAATACAATGAGTCGTAGAAATAAGGGTAAGTTGCCTAGTCAAACTATTCAAAACCGTAAGGGACAATACAAGGGTGGGGGTTTGAGTGAGCAAGTAAATGCCGCCTCGACTAGGATGACTATTCCAGAAGAAGAAGTTGTGGACAGTCCGAAGAGGAGTGAGAAAAATATAAACATTAGCTCGAATACAGAGAAGGGTGAGGACATGAGTAAAATTCGGAAAGAAGATGAAACAGTCCCAACTAACTATATTCCGAAAATGCCTTTTCCAACAAACGTTGACGAACTGTCACATTTTTCAAAGAAAGGGTCAAAAATAGAAGATATACTCGAGGCATTTAAACAAGTTAAAATCAATATTCCATTCCTCGACGCTATTAAACAAATTCCCGCCTACGCTAAATTTCTGAAAGACATATGTACTCAAAAGCGTAAATTGCATAGTCACGCCCCTAAAAAGGTCTTCTTCACTGAAAAAATAAGTTCAATTTTCCAACACGCGCCTCCAAAGTATAAGGATCTTGGTACACCTACGATTTCATGTGTTATAGGTGACACTGTTATTCATCGTGCTCTCCTTAACTTAGGAGCGAGTGTGAATCTCTTACCCTACACAGTTTATAAACAATTAGGACTAGGTGAACTTAAACCCACGTCCGCTACCATTCAATTAGCAGATCGTTCTATTAAAATCCCTAGAGGAATCGTCGAGGATGTCTTAGTAAAAGTTTATAAATGTTATTATCCCGTCGATTTCATGGTCCTTGAAACTGAACCGGTGCTAGATTCTAGGAGACACACTCCTATTATTCTAGGTCGACTGATCTTGCCTACGGCCAATGCTCGTGTCAACTGTCGAACGGGGGTAATAAAAGTGTCATTTGGGAATATGAATCTTAAATTGAACGTCTTTAACGCTATTGATCAACCTCCCAAGGATGACGATTACCTATGTGAGGCGGATGGTGAGGGTAGACAAACGATTGAACTTAATAAAGATATAATTGTGAGTAATGTAAATAATACAGTGGATAATGAGCGGACGAATTTAAATAATCTAGACCCTAATGAGGAATTTACTCAGAAGGTACGAAATTGATTTGAACATAAATGACCTTGTTTCTGCTTTTCACTGGAATATCCCTATTACATTCAATAGTACAATGTCCGAGTTACGGCCTCCTTAAATCTTGAGCTAGAACAGTCTAGCTGAAGATGTAAAAGACAGCGCTTCTTGGGAGGCAACCCAAACTTTATTTCGTCTGTTTCTCTTATTTTTGAATGTTTTTGGTCAATTTTGAGTCTTTTGTGAGTTTTCTGGATAGGTTTGGGGGTCGGAGGTAAGTTCTTTTAAAGTTATTTACATAAAATAAGTGAAAAAAGAGCAAAAGACCAAGTCGCGCGCGTAGCCCGCTCGTACGAGGGGGGATTTTTAGTGTTTTTCTTTTTGATCTCTTACCTCCTTTCTCCCGAATCTGGTTAGTTGTTTGTTCTTTTTTGATTGCTATCTTTAGCCCTTTTAGAGTAGGTCCTTCTTTGTTTTCATAGTTCTATTTGTTTTCGTTCTATTTGTTTTCGTTCATATTTTCGTCGAGTCTTTCACTGTTAGTTTAGTTTTTCAACACTTAGGTTATATTTCTATTAGCATTCGTTCTTTTGTTTCTTTTCTTCTGTCAAGTATTGACAGGTGAATTAGTGTCTCCATTTTGAGAAATTGAACTTTAATTCCATATTCATGTACGTTCACCTGGTTTTTGATTGCTGAGATCGAGGTATTATCGTTCCTTTCTTACGTACTTTTCTTTCTTTCGTTTTATTGTTTCATTGGGGACAACGAAAGGTTTAGGTTTGGGGGTATGCACTTACATACATATTTATTATTATGCACTAATTTTTCAAAAAGTTTCGATTCTTGTGCTTAAATAAACGATATTACTGACATTTTTGCAATCTCAATTCGATGCTTCTTGTTATGTAACTTGGATTGTTATAGAATAGTAAACAAGAGAAGATGTGGGTAAACATTTGTTGAAGTCATGATGTAATGTTTTTAGGATGTGTATCATTCAAATCGTAGTTTTACATTATAGATTTGCACACAAACCAATGCACTGCACGTAGTCGCTTGAATACATGTCTGATGTGAACTATAATATAATTCAGATTTCTAGATAATACAAGGTGGAGACTAAACCCAGTGAGCTTTTGAGCCTGTCTTTTTCTTTTTAGAGGGTTATAAATACATTTTGTGTTCGTCGAATTTCATTGAAATAGCACATCAACTCGTTGTTTAGTCTCATTATTCTTGTTTTGGTTGATAGTCAAGTTAAAATATTTGTTACCATGCTAAATAATCTTCTACCGTAAACGTTGATGAATCGTATCACCCTAGGATGTGATTTTAGGCCATCTTTGTTTTTCACCATTTTTACCATTTGACTTATCTATAAAATGATAAAATTTTGTTAGTTTGCTCCTTTGAGCCGTTAAAGTGCCTCTTTTTCTTTTTCACCATTATCCTGTTTTTGCTCCAACTTGGCCAACTTGGAGTTTACCATTGAAATATTGATCAACTTTTAGTGGTATTAAGGCGATGTGTTGATTGAAAAGAAAAAGAAAACAAGATGATATATGGGATAGTTGCCTTGGTATTCAATGAATATTCGCTTCAAAAGCAACGAAAGGGAAAGGAAAAGGAAAAAGAAAAGGAAAAGAATAAGGTTGAAAAAAAAAAGAAGAAAAATATATATATATATATATAAAGAAGAGTGTGAAAAGATGAAAGTTGGTAGAAGAGATGATGAAAGAAATCGAACGTGCCTTACAACGCCACTCTAAAACTACCTAACGAATCCTTTCTATCCTTTTTCATTGCCTGAGCCACATTACAACCTTTGAAAAGTCCTATTTGATCCTGGAAAACATGGTTTGGATATGTAAACGATGGGAAGGGATTAAAACATGGTATTTATTAATTTTTCTTAAATGTTGGCGTCCTATCCATGAGACTACTATTCTTTCGTGTCATGTGTCTTTTTCGAGTCATATGTGAGCATTTCTCATTTTGAAAACATAGTTCCTTTGCTCACATATATTAGAGAGATTACCCAAGTTCTGAGTGTTTTATTTAGAGTGTAATTAACATTGTGAGATTCGTAGTCAAAGCATAGTTTGATGGTTATCCGAGTTATATTCCAAACTCATGACATACACATGTTCATTTGACTACCACATCACACACGTGCAATTTTATGAGAACTTCTATTGATTTATACAATGCATGTACTTAGGATTGGTTTTTCATGACGTAGGTGAAAGTTTGATTATGTTTTTTCTTGTTCGTTATTCTATTTCGAATCATTGTTTTATAATAAGGAGTATTGCCTATTATGTTTTCCATTTTTAATAAAACTTTTTAAATTTATAAGTTAATAAAGATGGTTGTGGGTGACTTATTCGACGAGAACCCTCACGAGACTTCACTCGTCCGACTAGGGATGCCTTGTTGCATATGCTAAATGCAATTGTGTTGCCTGTGACAGTGACTTAGGATATTTTAATTGTATTTCAGTTTTATTTTATGTTTTTCTTTGCTCGAGGACTAGCAAAGTGTAGGTTTGGGGGTGTGATCAACGACGAATAGTTGTCATTTATAGTCCTAAAGATACACTTTGTTAGCCCATTTCATATAGTTATTAGTTGTTTGTTAATAAGTATTCTACATTTTGTAGGTTTTGGAGCTTTAACTTAAAAATGCACTAAAATTCGATGATTAGTGGCATTAGAAGTCATTCTGGGCTCAAAAGGTGATTATGGTGAAAGCTGAATACAGTAGCAGTCTCGGTAAATATCATTTTTGACAAGGAATACTTTGAATTTGAGAAATTTCTCCTGAGATATAAAATGTAAATATTCTAGTTACGGACGTGTGACGGCAAACGACGAATCAATCCGAGGCCCGAACAAAAAGTTATCGCAATTCTACGAAAGTCGCGCAGTGCAGCAAAAACTACCTCGCGCGAGCGGGCAGCACGAGCGACCTATGAAAAAACCAAAAATGCGTATTTTATCAAATTAAAGTGCCCAGCGAAGGTGGTTAGTGCATATGATGTCCAGAAACAAAAATATAGCAGTTTTAGTGCGATTTGGCTTAGGAAAGCTTCCTAAATCCTTCCAAACTCTATATAAATCCTATTTTAAATCAAATTTGGGGTTACACATCATTACACAAGATTATACACATCCATATACAACAAAACTTTCAACCATTGAAGAGAGGAAAGCAAGGAGAAGAAGAAAACTAAGGATTTCCATGGCCTCTTCCATCAATCTCTTGCCGTTCATCGCTTCTGTGGCCAACTAAACCTAGATCTAGGGTTTCAATGAAACCCTAGCCAAGTAATAGGGTGTATTTTATGTTTTTCTTTTAGATTTATTATGTATGGATGATGATTACATTTTTAGAGAATTTTTTATAATAAAATCGAACTTTATTAAATTAAATCGTTGCTTTCAAAATCTATTCTTGTCTTAGATCTATTTTGAATGTGATGTATTCAATGATCTATATTTGATGTGCTTGTATGGATTATTTACATGTAATGGTGCTTATTTGAATTGTGATATCAAGTAGCCGAATAGGTCATGCTTAGGAAAGACGGATTATGCCACAACCCTAGTTTAGTGTGAGACAATCCGTGCCAACCGAAGATGAATTATGTTGGTGCTTGAATCGTAGTTATCTTCTTAACGGAGCAATTGGGCTTGTAGCTACAATTCCCCATTATCATCCAACTTAATAAGCTAATTGAATGCGTGAGTACCCTTATTACGACACTAGTGGTGGATTTGCAATCCTAGGTTCACTTTAAATATCGTTTGAAACAACTTTTAATTGCTTCCATAGTTTAGATTTATTTTAATTTTTCTTAGTTTTAAAATCAAAATCAAAATCCATTTTCCATAATTAACTAGGTTTAGGTTTCAAAATTAAAGTGCTTTAGTAATTCAATCTCTGTGGGTTCGACCTTTACTTCCACACTACAAATCCTTAGAAAGTAAAGAATACTTTTATATCTTGATTCTGACAAGATCAGAAGAGGCTATCCAAGCGAATTTGAACTCATTGGAAAAACGGGAAGTATTTGGGCCTATAGTCTGTACACCTGAAGATGTAAATCCCATTGGATACAAATGGGTATTTGTGCGGAAACGTAATGAACAGGATGAGATTGTGCGATACAAGGCCAGACTTGTAGCACAAGGTTTCTCAGAGAGACCTGGTATAGATTATGATGAAACATATTCTCCTGTCATGGATGCTATTGCGTTTCGATTCCTGATTAGCCTATCAGTCTCCGAAGGACTAGATATGCATTTGATGGACGTGGTTACAGCATATTTATATGGATCATTAGAAAGTGACATACATATGAGAATCCCTGAAGGATTTATAATGCCTAAAGCATATACCTCGGAACCACGAAATATGTACTCGATAAAATTGCAAAGATCTTTATATGCTTTAATCCGGACGCATGTGGTAAAATCGACTGAGCAAATACTTATTGAAAGAAGGATATATAAATAATCCTATGTGTCAATCCATTTTCATTAAGAGATCATAATTTGGCTTTACAATTATTGCAGTATATGTAGATGATCTAAATCTTGTTGGAACTCCCGAAGAACTCATAAGAACCGCTGATTATTTAAAGAGGGAATTTGAGATGAAAGATCTCGGGAAAACAAAATTAACTATACCTTGGATTGCAACTCGAGCATTTCCCTGAAGGGATCCTCTTACATCAATCTACATATACGGAGAAAATTTTAAAACGTTTCTATATGGATAATGCTCATCCATTGAGTCCTCCAATGGTAGTTCGATCACTTTATGTAAAGAAGGATCCCTATCGTCCTCAAGATGATGAAGAGAAGTTACTTGGCCCCTAAGTACCATATCTAAGCGCAATTGGTGCTCTCATGTATCTTGTAAATTGTACACGACCAGATATTGCATTTGCTACCAATTTGCTAGCAAGATTTAGCTCAGCTCCAACTCGAAGACATTGGAACGGAATCAAGCACATTTTTCGCTATCTTCGTGGTACAGTTGACTTAGGATTATTTTATCCAAGGGAATCCAAATCACCATTAGTTGGATATGCTGATGCTAGTTATCTTTCTGATCCACACAAAGCTAGATTTCAAACCGGCTATGTATTTACTTGTGGCGATACTGCTATATCATGGAGATTGGTGAAGTAGACGTTGACTGCCACTTCTTCAAATCATTATGAGATTCCCGCACTACATGAAACCAGTCGTGAATGTGTTTGGTTGAGATCCATGATACAGTATATTCGAGAATCGTGTGACTTATCTTCAATCGAAGATACACAAACAACACTCTATGAAGATAATGCCACATGTGTAGCACAAATCAGAGGGGGATTCATTAAAAGTGACAGAACCAAACACATCTCACCAAAATTCTTCTATACACACGAGCTCCAAGAAAAGGGTAAAATCAATGTTCAACAGATACGCTCTACTGACAATTTGGCAGATCTATTCACCAAAGCACTACGAGCTACAATGTTCAAGAAGCTAGTGCATAGCATTGGGATGCACCGACTGAAAGAGTTCTCTTGAAGAATTCATACTCATACCGACATGAGGGGGAGCAATCGATTGGCAAGAATATTCTCTTTTAGATAGACATCCAAGGGGGAGTGTTATGAATCAATCGTGGACACTTATCACGTGTTAGTTTTTGGAGGGATGTAATCTTGGTGATAAGTAGCATGTGAGTGATTGTTGGTTTTAGCTTGATTAAGGATTTTGGAGCTATGTGTCATGTGAATGTATAAGAAGACACAAATGACTTTCCTATAAAAGAATGAACATCCTTTTTGTTTACGTAGAAGAAGAAGAAAACAAAAAGGGTGATAGAGAAGAGATTTGGTGAAAGATCAGATAGAAGGTTCAAGTGAAGAAGAATATCAGTATACTATACTGGTAAGATATGAGTGCATGTATTGTGTTGTTATCACAATAATAAATACGATCCCCTCTGCAGTAGACGTAGGCAAATTTCCGAACCACCTGAATTATTTGTGTCCCTTTGTGTTAATTATTCATTTATACGTGTTTAATTCTTATTTTTATAACACAACATAGATTACTTAAAACACACATCCAAGGTAATACATAACACCATTAAGTGGATGTCCAAATCCAACAAACACACATCCAAATGGAAAAATACTTGAAACATAGAATCAAGTCACTAAATAGATATTACATAGTGTAGACACCCCAATTTTGACCAAACATCGAATTAAGGGGAGTACAACCTCTAAGATCCGATGATGACAAGCGTCCGATTAATCTAGGACTTCCAAAGATGATTCAAACTCTTCTGAAAGCTCTTGCAATTCAAAAACAAAAAAGGAAAAAGAAAGAAATGGAAAGACAGAAGAAAACGGCACACAGTGACCTCTATGGCAGTCACGGGCTGCCGTACGGCAGTCCATAGAGTGTCGCGCAGCATTCTGTGAGTGTCGTTAATTCCAGAAAATGCCGCGAAAAAATGAAAATTTCAAAACTGGACGGCAGTCCATAAAACTTCTCCGGCATTCACTGAATGCCGCTCCGGCACACACAGAGTGCCGCAACGGCACTCACTGAATGCCGCCTTTTTATAACAGCCAGCTGTAAAATGGCACACTTTTGCCTTCAAGAAATGACATCCGGGGTTAGGGTTTTGCCCCTGAAATGGCTGGAATACCCATCCAAAATCTGCCTATATAAGGAAGGTGTATATCCTACTACAAAAGGATTTAGAATATTAGAATGTTAGGATCCCCATATTGATTTTCCTTTACAATTTTCCAAATCAAGAGAGTAACAGAGAGATTTGTTTGGAAGAGTTAGAAGATGAGTTTGATCATTACTTGGAAGGCCTTGAAGAAACTAAGAAGTTGAGGATACTTAGAGGTAAAACTCTAAACTAATTAGCTTATTTAGTAGATCAATCACAATATTTAGATACTTAGGATCTTTTACATATTTTCAAAACTTCTCTTCCTACCTAATTTCATCACACACAACATATATTGTGATTGAACTTTCATCTCATTAGTTTGGATCAAAGTAAATTTAGTGTTTAAAGCTTAAAATAAATCTTGAAATAGAACCTTGGTCTTTCTTTGCTTGTGTTTGTTTAGATTCATGAGACTTTTAATGTCTTACTTGAATCTTAGCATTCAAAACCCAATATTCTCATGAACTTATGATTTATGAGAGAATTGAGGTTGATTTTAGTATATAGAGTCAATGAGTCCAAACTTCATCCATAGTTTGAACTCATTACTTTGAGGTTTCATGAAGTCTCTTATACTCCATTGAAATCCACAAGTTCAAATGTCTTTAGTTTCCAATGACCATCAAATGGTAGGAGAAATAATTTGAATCTAAGCTTATCTTCATGATTTAGATCCCTTCTATTGAGGTTTTATGAAGCTTCTTCATACTTCATTAAAATCCATGAGTTTAAGAGTCCTTAGTCTCCAATGACCATCGAATGGTAGGAGAAATAATTTAGCTTACGTCCATCTCTAGGGCTTAGGCTAATCCTTTTTCTTAAAGTTTTGTGAAGTTCTTCATACTTCACTAAGACCTACATGTGTATGTGTCCTTAGTATTCAATGACCATCAAGTGGTAGAAGAAATGGTTTAGGTTAAGCCCAACTTCATGGTTTAATATATGGGGTTAACAAATGAAAGTTGAACTTGAACAAATGGTGCAGTGAATTCAATGACCACCTTTGATCAAGGATTTTTAGTTCGAAATCAGACCGTTGGAACTGAATGAAACCACTTCGAGAGTGTCAATAACACAAAGTTTTACCGCTGTAATTTTTTCTTTTATTAGATTTCATGTTTAGAATGGTTTGGTCATGAGTTTTGTGAGTTAACAATAATCTGTCCAAAATTCCAAAACAGCAACACCCTTTTGAAACTAGTAAATCAAAGTCCTAACCAAGTATTTTCAACTTCAAATAAATTTTTCTATGAGGTTTAATGTATTATGAAGATACCCTAAGAAGATCAAAATGTTTTTGATTTTTTTACTATTTTTAGAAAATCATACAAGATCTCTGGACAGAGAGTTTTAAGTCTCTGAGTGACATCTGGTTTTTGCCTATTTTCCAGAGATCTAACCGTTGAAACCTTGATTTTCTTTTTGGTTCAGACACTAGACTCACAGAGGCATAATATATTAAAAAATCATCAAGATCTAACCATTGGAAGCATGCTTTCTATTTTCTTGAAGTTCAGGTCTGCTCTCTGGAATTTCCAAGTTGTAGTGACAGATTTAATCAACTTTGTAAATAAAGGTTCAAATTATCTTTCCTTAACCTAGGTTTCATACTATGCTTTAATAATGATTGAGTAAGCTTAAAACCAGAAGCTAAATGATCCAAACCAATGAATAGATCATAGCTCTATTTCATTCACATTCATATGTTCATGTGCATTCGTCCACGTAGACTGATATTTGAAAATAGAATTCACCTTGTGTTAAGACTTGTTGCTAGGATTTAGTGATGTGTTTTGTTTAAAATATGTGAACTAACCCTTTGTTTTGTAGTGCTTTCGAGGTACATTTTCTCAATCCTTTCTCTAGTTTTATTTATTCCTTGATTTTATTGATTTCTCGACTCCATGTACGGCACCGTAGAACTAGGATTTGCCTTATATGTATATATATGATTAGAGACTCTTTTTTTTAGGATTTTCTTTTATTCGCATGCATTGCACGTTTAATATTCGCGGCTGGATCCCGGGTAAGTTCTCTAGTTCTTTGCTTTGCATATCATGATTTGCTTGCTAAATGAATTACTTGATTTTGAATGATATTTTATCGTTAGCAATCTTGCACCCTTTTAGCCATGCTTTTGTAATGTATGTATATACATATGTATTAGTTGAGGGCACATTTAGATTGATAAATCAATTAAAAGGATGTTGAGTAGAGGCCTATCGCAAGATAGGATGAGAGAGGGTGTTTTAGTCCGACGGGCTCCTTCTTCTCTCATTCCATAATCCCCGGACCTAGTTTATCTTTGGTTTCGCAAAAGATCAGTTAGTCTTAGAACGGTTTCTTAATTTTTCCTTCTAAAAAATTAAGTGGCGACTCATTTGTTTCAAATTTAAAATTTTAAAAGAATTTTAAAAGAAAAGCTATGGGTAAAGGAGAAAAATTGTAATATCCACAATCTGGCGACTCTGTTGGGGATCGAACCCAGAATCTCTGGTTTCGCAGACCAGAATTTCTGATTTTGGGTTCACTTGAGGATTAGACTTGAAAGCATCCTTTTAATCAAATTAATTAATCTTTGTGTGCCTGTTGCATTTCACTTGCATGTCCAACCAGCCGATTGCACGGAATTATGACCTTGGAGACTCGAGGCAACCCGGTCGGTCAAGTTATCATGGGACTGTGCGATCACCCTTGATCTCGTACCATGTGTTGGTATATGAAGCATCCTATCGGGTGTGTGTCAAGGGTCCTTTATTTGACCAAAACCCAGCTTTTGCATAGTAGCTTCCATAGAACCTTTCAAATCTTAGGAAATCAATTCTTGATTAGATTTATGTGCTAGGGAGTTTTGTATGCTCAAAAAGGGATTACTTGAGATGATGACGATATTTGCTTGATGAAAGATGTATAATCTTTTAATCACCTTTTAGCAATTTCTCCTCATGTTCCACGACATTTGGAGAACATGCCGAACCTTGATCATGAGATTATACTTCTTATATCATGTTAGCTAAGCATCATTGACCTTGTATGTATCCGAGTTTATGAAAAGTACGGTGATAATCCGATCATGTGATCCTTTTACCCAAGGAATTTTAAATCCATCTGTGAAAACAAACAGATTTTTGCCATTTTTTATTCCAAGGTATTTAATCGCTCTTTCGAAAATCTTTGGAGTTCACTTTTTGATTTCAAGTCAACCATCTTTGAAGGAAGAACCCAAAATTCTTGAAAGATTTTGAAAAGTTTCACCAACTAAAGAAACGCTTTTCAAAGCAAAATTTTGACCCAATCATCTTTTGGTTGAGGAATATAATCCAAAATTCTTGAGAATTATATTTGAGAAATCACCCCAATTAAAGAAATGCTTTTTAAATGAATTTCAAAGCAAAGTTTTAACCCAATCATCTTTTGTTAAGAAATGTTGTTGCCTTCAAAGGAAAGCTTCTTAAGAACATGAAAGGTCCCATCATCTAGGGAAATACTTGTCAAATGAATTCTGAAATTTTCAAACTTTGAAGGGGTAATGAGGATCACAATGAGAAGAAAAATTAGCGCACTTGACATGGATGAGGATCTTATGTGCTTATGTGTTTATGTGTTTATGTGTTAGGATTAGAATTTTCCTTTCTTTTGCATATAGAGTATGCACACACACACACACACACACACATACACACACACACGTGCATTTTATCCGTGTGCCATCTGTGTGGTGCATGCATTCAGTTGCATCAAATCATCAAAACATGAACATGTTTATCACATTAACCAATATCATTGCATACATGTAGCATACAAATCCACAACATCTTCCTTCTAATTAAGATCAAAATAATTCCTCGAAATTCCTTGCCTCCTGAAAATCGATTCTGCATGCAGACCATTTCATGTCGTGAACCTGTAGAAAGAGTGGAACAACCAGATCCCCTAGTGAGGACACTTCTAACCGCTTGGGTTCGTCTTCTTGATTTTAGGAGAACATGGATCATCATCTTGAGATTGATTTGCCAATGGCCTTAAGAGATTTGGAAGAGAAAGTGAACAAGCTACAAGCCACAATTGAGCAACAGAACTTAAGGGTGAATCAATTAGAGAGGCTAACGCTTGAGCTCTATCAGTTACTCAAAAAGCAAGTGGGTTTGAATGAGGTAGTGATGAACAAATTGGAGAAGAGAATAATTGATCACCCGGCCAAGCACCAAAATCCGCATCCAAGCCCAACCAATCACCAAAACCCATGTCCAAATCCAACTTATCCCCAAAGTCCATACCCAAGCTCAACCATTCACCAAAGCCCATATCCATGCCCAATCCCAATGAACAAAAGAGTTATTTCAAGCCCACATCTCAACCTAAAAGCCAACTCAAGTTCAAAGTCAAATCCGAAATTAAGCTGAGCCGGCAAGTCAAGAATATTCACCAACCTTGGCATGACATTATTCGTGGCCATTGGTCACCTCATCAAGAGTGGTCACCTCAATCCCCTAGACCCAAGGCCACCATCAAATCCCTTACCTCATAAATATGACCTATCCTTGTACTGCACCTATCACCAAACTCAAGGCCACAATACCGATTCTTGCTCGAGACTCCGCCATGAGATCCAGGATCTCATTGATCAGAAAATCATCACTCCTCTGCCAAATCCACCGAGTGACCTTTGGCATACTGATCTTGACTTACAAGCTCTTCATTCTCCGACCTCTCAATCCCAGCCATCACTGAGAATCCTCAAGGGATTTGCTGCATCCATGAATCCGCAACAACCAACTGGCTCTGGCCCAATCAACAAATGTGGAAAAGGTATTGACGGTACTTGGTATGAGTCAGATGAATATTGTCCTGCTAAAAATTAGGCCATGGACGTGGATAATATTTTTGCACACATGCTGTTGGGAAAAGACGGACCCGGAGGTTCAAATGATGATAGTGAAGTGATTGTGTTTGGAACTACTGCTACTAAAGCAAATGTGGATGCTCTTGGAAATCTAACAAATTGAAAATCATCTATGACACTCCAATTGAGACCAAGTCAAGTCTAGTCCGGTAATCGAGTCATATCAAGTATGAGTCAAGTGTCAAGTCTAGTCGAGTCTTTGAGTCAGTCGGTTATCAAGTTTTTTTTTTCCAAGTCTTTTATCGAGTCGGGTGATGTAATCCTCCTTCTATCCTAGTTGAATAAAGTCTCATTTTGCTTGATTTAGTGTGCTAAGTCATGAATGAATGGATCATTAAGCAAAAAAAAAATCAATCACTTTTTCAAACGATCATAGAAAATACTTTGTTAATAAATCTTTGCATTGAAAAGGATCCCCAAGTGATCAAAGCAAATTTTGTGCCAAAACCAAGGAGGGTAGAGAATTGACTAGCTTTACTTTAAGAATTTAAAGATGTTCTTGCTCGATCTTGAAAAGATAAACTTGGGACTTGAGGCTTGCTCACCATCCAAATACCAAGCCTAACAGATGAGCTCATAGTCCAAAGCCATAAACTTGGTCCTTGGTAGTAGCCAGATATTTTAAATGAACTTCTTCCAAAAAAAAAAAGAGAAGAGAGAAAAGAAAGAGCTTGCTAGGATGAAAACCCGAAAGGGCGCCTAGGTAAAAGTGAGAGCACAAAAAAGGATAAAATAAAAAAGAGAGAAGAAGAATAAAAAAGAGAACGAGCTCGCTAGGATGAAAACCCGAAAGGGCGCCTGGTAAAAGTTAGAGCAAAAATTAGATGCGTGTTGATTTCAAAATCTGAATCCTAGCCAGTCAAAATCATGAAGAGAATAAGAGAGAGTGAGGTAAAGAAAAGAAAGGAAAGAGAAAAGGAAAAGCAGAGAATAAATAAGATTGAGAATTCTTGGGTGCTTCAAAGTACATCATGGGCACATGAATTATCTCAAAGCTTTGAATTGTTCTAAACAAAGAAAATAAATTGGAAATGAAAAGGAGATTTGAAAGTATCAATCAAAATTTTATAAGAGGCTCAATGGCTAAGTGGGCCCAAAACAATGCAAAAGTATCTTTGAGAAAAATAAAGAGTGATTTGGAGGGCTGCTATTGCTTTATGAGTATGGTAGAGTATGATTAAAACACGATGTGTTATGAAAGTTGTAAAGATTGACTGGCTAGTGAAAAGGTGAAAAGAATCAATCGCCACAAACAAAAAAGAAAAGAAAAAAAAAAGGAAAAAAGAAGAAAAGAAAAGAAAAGAAGAAAATAAAAGGGAAAAGTAGTTCATGTTCCTGTTCCTGTTCAAAGGCTACCACAAGCGACCCATTTCAGAAAAAAGCACTCATTAGACCCAAATGAAAACATGGCTTGAAAAGCCGACCAATTTTTGAAGCCTTTTTCTTTTGAGACTTCCAGAGTCGATGAATTACGTTTTGACCTGATTCGCACTTGGGGATACGTAGACAACTTGTTCAGTTCGGTCATCACCCCATCATCTCATGCTATCTTTCATTCAGACCTTACCGAACTACTTTGGACCTGATTCCCGCTCGGGGATAAGTAGGTGAACCTCCCAAGGTTCTCGGTCCATAACCATCCCTAAAACTATAAGCATCACCCTTTTACGCCTTTGGATTCCTTCCTTCAGACTAGGGGCAAACTTACGTTTGCTTGGAGCCACATATATATCACCAAACTAGGGGCAAACTGTTAGGAAACTGTGTTCCCGAAATCCATTGACAGCGCGTATAAGTTGGTACTGCAAAAAAATTACGTGAAAACTACAATAACCCTACAAGGGCGGAACTAGGGTTACCTTAAACTGCTAAAACGGATTGCTGTAGTAGACGAATCGAGAACACAGGATCGATAACAGCTCACGATCTTCTACCGTATTCTTTTGCTGCCAGAATATCGAACTGAGTGTGGGCTCTTTCGAAATCCTTTCTATTTTCTGCTCTCCCTCTTTTACGTTCTCTTTTCTATTCTGAGTTATAATTCTCTATATAGAAAAACGCTAACTGAGGAGAGAGCCAAAGTAGCATATATATAGGCTACGATAGGGACCATAAGAAGTCAATAAGGAATAGGCTTCCTTATGGAATTAGGAAACCCTATTCGAACTGAATCAGATTCCTATTTCCATAAATTATAATTCATACCACTAAAGAATTATAATTGCACTCCTACCCTTATCTCAAAAATATATTTCGAGCTCCATGTTATTAAATGCTTATTATCTCCCCATGTTAAGATTACAGATATCCATTAATTAAATATAATTACTGACAATCATATTTAATTAATCTCTTAAAATTCCTTGAGATCCTCTGCTTAACTTATCTGATATGTCGGATACAAAATCCACCTGTAGGGTTTGACATAATCAAAACTTATAAGCTTTCTCAAGGGGATATCATCAATCCCAAAATTGAGACATAGATTCCATCATTAATTAATATCCACCACACAATTAATATTGTCACCCAATCCAATGAGATATTGACCCATTTAAGGATCTCACCCTTTTAGGGATCAAAGTGTAAATATCAAATGTACGTATCTACAAATTAACTTAGGATTTAGAGCATAAGCACTCATAATAGCCATGAGGTATTAATTATCTTATAAGTCACTATAAAGATAATTACCCCAAGTCGGTCCCGTTTAATACACAAAATATACCAGCATGGTGAGTTGAAACTATACTGTTTCCCGCAGTCAAGACAAACCTACTACAACACCATGCTGCAGTCCTACCGATGGTGTGTCCAATCTCATCTAAGACTGTAAACCAAAATCTTACATTCTATAATATCTGATGGCCTGATCTTCCGTGTGTAAGCCAAACTCTACACACCAAACCACCTACTATATAGAATGAGAGACACACATGCATAATATTAAATAAATAATATAATACAAACATTGCCCACACAAATTCTCATAAAAAAAATGGATTAACTGATTTTATTAAATGAATAATAAATCAACTACATAAAGCATGACTTTTAGTATATATCCCTAACAATCTCCCACTTAGACTCAAAGCCATGATGCGACACACCTCACTCATATCCCGTCTACATGACTGTCAAAAGTCTTGGCCGGTAAGCTCTTGGTGAAAGGATCTGCCAGGTTATTTGCTGATGCTATCTTGGTCACTTCAACATCACCTCTTTGCATGATCTCTCGTATCAGGTGATACTTACGCTCAATGCATTTTCCCTTCTTATGGGCCCTTGGTTCCTTTGAGTTAGCAACCGCTCCGCTATTATCACAATAAAGGGTAATAGCCGATTGTACCGCAGATACTACTCTTAGATCCATAAGGAAGTTTCTAAACCAAACAACCTCCTTAGCGGCTTCTGAAGCAGCCACATACTCGGCTTCCATGGTAGAATCAGCAATACATGACTGCTTGATGCTCCTCCAACTAATGGCTCCACCTCCTAGGGTAAACACATATCCTAAGGTAGACTTTCTGGAATCCATATCTGACATGAAATCAGAATCTATGTACCCAATGGGTACAAGACTGTCTGCTTGGTAAACTAACATATAGTCTCGAGTCCTTTTCAGGTACTTGAGAATATTTTTCACCGCAGTCCAATGTTCTTGCCCTGGATTAGATTGATATCTACTAACCATGCCAACATCAAAGCAGATGTCAGGTCTAGTACATAGCATAGCATACATTAGGCTTCCTACTGCCAAGGCATAAGGAACTGCCTTCATCTTCTCTATCTCATCAGGTGTCTTAGGACACTGATCCTTAGATTGAGTAATTCCGTGTCTGAAGGGAAGAAATCCCTTCTTGGAATTATGCATGCTAAACCTTGCAAGAATATTGTCAATATAAGTGCCTTGTGACAAGCCCAACATACTATTCTTGCGATCTCGCATAAGCTTGATCCCTAGGATGTGACCGGCTTCTCCCAAGTCCTTCATATCGAATTGACTGGACAACCATACCCTTACAGAAGATAATACCCCCACATCATTTTCGATTAGCAAGATATCATCCACATATAGTACTAAGAACACCACCACTCTTCCATCATGTTTCTTGTACACACAAGATTCATCCGCACATTGATCAAAACCAAAAGACTTGATTGCTTGATCAAAACGGATATTCCAAGACCTAGATGCCTGCTTAAGTCCATAAATGAACTTCTTAAGCTTGCACAACATGTGTTCTTGGCCCTTCGCAATGAACCGGTCTGGTTGCATCATATAGATGCACTTGTCAAGATTCCCATTTAGAAATGCTGTCTTGACATCCATTTGCCAAATTTCATAATCGAAATGTATAGTAATGGATAAGAGAATCTGGATAGACTTTAGCATGGCCACTGGCGAAAAGGTTTTCTCATAATCGATTCCCTCTTTTTGAGTGAACCCTTTCGCAACAAGCCTTGCTTTAAAAGTTTCCACCTTACCATCTGCTCCTCTCTTCTTCTTATAGATCCACTTACATCCAATGGGTTTTATTTCATTGGGTGGTTCTACAAGATCCCAGACTTAATTGGAGTACTTGGACTCCATTTCAGACTTCATAGCCTTTTGCCAAAGATCTACATCTTTATCTTTGAGTGCTTCATTGTAGTTACAGGGATCGATACCTTGTTCATCAGGGACCCGGTCATAAGACTCTCCCAAGAACATATACCGGTCAGGTTGAATAATAACCCTCCCACTATGACGAGGCACAACCCGTGTCTGTGTATCACTGATATTTCGTTGTGAAGATTCTGAACCTAATACACCATTATCTGCACGCTGTACTGGTTCATGAACCTGCGTGTTAATGGTTGGTTTGGGGTCTACACAAGTTTCGATAATCCTCCCACTACGACGCGGTAATAAAATATCGATAACTCTTTCCTATGATGTATCTTCTCGTACCGATGGTATCGAAGAAGTATGTGTCGGTGTCTCTTCTCTCATTTCCTCTAGAACAATTCAGCTTCTGGGCTTGTGGTCCATAACATAGTCCTCTTCTAAGAATGTGGCATTGGTGCTAACAATAACCTTCTGATCCTTAGGACTATAAAACAAACCACCTTTAGTTCCTCTTGGATACCCAACAAAGAAACATACTTCTGGTCTTGATTCCAACTTTTCTGCGTTCCCTTTCAGCACATGTGCTGGACTACCCCAGATCCGAATATGCCGCAGACTAGGCTTTCGCCCAGTCCACAATTCTGTGGGAGTAGTAGGTACTAACTTAGATGGTACCAAGTTTAGAATGTATGCAGCTATCTCTAATGCGTGTCCCCAAAAGGAAATTGGTAAATTCGAGTAACTCATCATAGATCTTACCATATCCATGAGAGTCATGTTCCTTCTTTCTGCTACACCGTTCTGCTGAGGCATACGGGGTGCAGACAATTGGGATGTAATCCCTTACTCCAAAAGTATTCCCTAACTCTCCCAAGAGGTACTCTCCACCACGATCAGATTGTAGTGTCTTGATACATTTACCTAGACGCTTCTCCGTTTCAGCCTTGAAGTCTTTGAATTTCTCAAAGCATTCAAACTTACGCCGCATCAAATAAATGTACCCATACCTTGAGTAATCATCGATGAAAGTGACAAAGTACTCAAATCCCCCTCTTGCTTGGACAGTCATAGGGCCACACAAATCAGAGTGAACCAGTTCCAACGGCTCTTTTGCTCTATAGCCCTTGGCCGAGAATGGCCTCTTGATCATTTTACCTTCCAAGCAGGATTCACAAACTAGAAGTGCCTCCACTTCCAATGAGCCTAATGGCCCATTTTGAACCAGTCTTTGAATCCTTTTCAAATTAACATGACCAAGGCGTAAGTGCCAAAGATGCGTTTGGTTCATCCTCGAAGGTTCTTTTCTCTTAAATGGCAAACTATTTGTGTTATTCAATTCATTAAGTTGCAGTATAGGAGAGATAGGATTTATAATATAAAGATCATCCTCCAATTGACCAGAACAAATAAAACGTTTATTTTCTTTAATAACTACTATATCAAAATGAACTGAATATCCATTCTTTACTAAACTAGAAACTGAAACTAAATTCCTTCTAATAGAAGGTACATAAAAGTAATTTCTTAATATTAAAATCCTATCTTTACCAAAACTAAGATGTAGATCTCCTACTGCAACTGCTGCTACTCTCGTAGCATTTCCCATATATAGATAAATCTCTCCATCACTGAGCTGCCTGGTTCCCTGGAACCCCTGCAAAGAATTGCATACATGATCAGTGGCTCCAGTATCTACACACCAGGTACCGGTAGATCGGACCACTAAACACGATTCAACAACTAGTAAATGAGATTTACCTTGATTGTTCTTTCTGGCGAGATAAACTGGACATTGCTTCTTCCAGTGTCCTTGACTGCTTGCAAACAAAACATTTGCCTCTAGGCTTTCCAGGTTGTCCTCGTGGCTATTGGATTGGCGGAGGACCCGCGGCCTTCTTTTAAGCCTTTTTCATTTTCTTCTTGCCTTTCGGCTTTGAAGCAGAACCTTTCTCAAACACAAGAGCATTCCCTAACTTTCTGTTGAGACCCTCAGCTGCCTGGAGTTCTTTAAGCAGCTCCGCCAAAGTATATTTAAATTTATTCATGTTGTAATTGAGGCGGAATTGCTTAAAAGACTCTGGCAGTGACTGGAATACGATATCGACCTGGGTTTCCCCGTCGATTGTAGCTCCAAGGATCTCTAGTTCATTAAGAAGAGATATCATCTTAAGAACATGATCCCTTACAAGCGTCCCCTCAGCCATGGTTGTGTTCATCAAGATTTTCATGGCAACCTGCCTAGCAGCACGACTTTGATCCCCGAACATCTCTCGGAGGCTCTCCATCATGTCATAGGCGCTGGCCATTGACTGATGCTGATGTTGCAGCACATTTGACATGGATGCCAAAATGTAACACTGCGCCATCTCATCAGCCTTGACCCATTTCTTGTGAGCCTGGGTTTCCTCAGTGGTTGCCCCCTCACCAGGTTGCTCAAGACATTCTTGAGTAAGCACAAACTTGTACTCTTCAGCAGTTAACACAATATCCAAATTCCTTTTCCAGTCTATATAGTTTGGTCCAGTAAGTTTGTTTTCTTTAAGTATAACAGCAAGTGGATTGAAAGTACCCATTTAAAAGCCTGAGAATCACATAACATAAATAATTACGTTTGGGCAAAAATTACTATGGATTCGAGTTGAAAATATTGGTTCCCTCTACCATATTTGAAAGGAATCCGCCAGCAACCTGATACACCGCGAATAGTATGACTCGATGGGAAGCCATATACTATCCATCATTTGTTCAGATAGACAATTACCTTTTAATTTTACTATCCAGGCAATGTACTTTGCCCAATAAAATTAAACTGCTGACTTGCTTTGGTCCTATAAATAATAACAGTGACTCAGATGGAGAGGATATTATTATTTATAGCTAAGTGTATACCATCACTTAATTCTAGGTCAAGAGTTCCATGAGGAACACCTCTGATGGAGAGGTGACCCACAACAACAATCACCCAAAACATTCTTTTAAAGAAGTTTGTACTGATGATTCCATGATCAACTACATCCGATAGGAAGGATGACACTAGAGCCATCACACAAAATTAATCATATCATCTACAAATCAGTGGTGGAGACCATGGAATTTATACTTGATAAATTCCCTCTCCCA
The DNA here is from genome assembly GCA_033977485.1 of Hydrangea macrophylla. NCBI lineage: Eukaryota > Viridiplantae > Streptophyta > Magnoliopsida > Cornales > Hydrangeaceae > Hydrangea > Hydrangea macrophylla. The sequence continues at coordinate 110,118,705 of CM066994.1, read as the reverse complement.
CTTATAATTTTAAAAAAAAATTGAGGGTTATAATTTTTTAGAAAAACTTTTAATTTAATTAATAAAAAATAATGGAATACTTGACAAGGATTAATTCATCCTTACTTGTGAAACCCACATGTGTAGATAATAAAATTATTCTATTCTCATGATTTTAGAAAATAAGTACTTATGTTTTCCAATTATGGAATTAGTTTTATTTCTAAATACACATGTAGTTGTTCATCATTTTAAATTAATATAAATTAAACATGCAGCTAGACATCTGAAATAGGTCTAGGAACAATTATCCATGTTGTCCTATTCATTAAACATGAAACAATAATAATTATTCAATCACACATAAATAAGGAAACCACAATAAAATAGGAATCCCACTATTATGGTCAAGCTGCAACTCTTGTGAATAAATCTTCATTGAACCCGATTAGCTCTATGTCGCCACTACGCAACAGGGGTCGAGCTGCCCGAAAGCTAATTCCGATTTACCATCAGCAACTGCCTTCCAGAACTGTTTTCTGAAACAGCCTTCAGAAATTGCCTCCAGAGTGCTTTCTGAAACTACTTGTAAACTGTCTTCACGAACTGTCTTCACAGATTTACTTGAGATATATTACACAAACCCTATGCCTCCATAAAGGAGTTCACATGCTATTTCTTTGCAGTAAATTAACCACACATCAATCAAGCGTGGGATCCAATACACACAAATCATATGCCTCCATAAAGGAGTTCACATGCTATATTAAAACAGCGAAATTAACCACGGATAAAACCATCGTGGGATCTAATCACACAAAATCAGTGACCATAATAGTGGAATAAGAACGCTGCAAAACAATGGTTAGCACAGTTCTACATTCTATCCATCCATCAAAACACGCATAAGACCTGTTTTATTGGACAACATGGTTGCGTCCAACCCATACGCAGAATCAACGTTGCTCTGATACCAGTGTTAGGAAACTGCGTTCCCAGAATCCATTGACAGCGCGTATAAGTTGGTACTGCAAAAAAATTACGTGAAAACTACAATAACCCTACAAGAGCGGAACTAGGGTTACCTTAAACTGCTAAAATGGATTGCTGTAGTAGACGAATCGAGAACACGGGCTCGATAACAGCTCACGATCTTCAACCGTATTCCTTTTCTGCCAGAATATCGAACTGAGTGTGGGCTCCTTCGAAATCCTTTATGTTTCTACTATCTCTTTTTACGCTCTCTTTTCTATTCCGAGTTATAATACTCTTGATGGAAAAACGCAAACTGAGGAGAGAGCCAAAGCAGCATATATATAGGCTACGATAGGGACCATAAGAAGTCAATAAGGAATAGGCTTCCTTATGGAATTAGGAAACCCTAATTCGAATTGAATCAGATTCCTATTTCCATAAATTATAATTCATACCACTAAAGAATTATAATTGCACTCCTACCCTTATCTCAAAAATATATTTCGAGCTCCATGTTATTAAATGCTTATTATATCCCCATGTTAAGATTACAGATATCCATTAATTAAATATAATTACTGACAATCATATTTAATTAATCTCTTAAAATTCCTTGAGATCCTCTGCTTAACTTATCTGATATGTCGGATACAAAATCCACCTGCAGGGTTTGACATAATCAAAACTTATAAGCTTTCTCAAGGGGATATCATCAATCCCAAAATTGAGATATGGATTTCATCATTAATTAATATCCACCACACAATTAATATTGTCACCCAATCCAATGATATATTGACCCATTTAAGGATCTCACCCTTTTAGGGATCAAAGTGTAAATATCAAATGTACGTGTCTACAAATTAACTTAGGATTTAGAGCATAAGCACTCATAATAGCCATGAGGTATTAAATATCTTATAAGTCAGTATAAAGATAATTACCCCAAGTCGGTCCCGTTTAATACACAAAATGTACCAGCATGGTGAGTTGAAACTATACCGTTTCCCACAGTCAAGACAAACCTATTACAACACCATGCTGCAGTCCTACCGATGGTGTGTCCAATCCCATCTAAGACTTTAAACCAAAATCTTATATTCTATAATATCTGATGGCCTGATCTTCCGTGTGTAAGCTGAACTCTACACACCAAACCACCTACTATATAGAATGAGAGACATACATGCATAATATTAAATAAATAATATAATACAAACATTGCCCACACAGATTCTCATAAAAAAACGAATTAACTGATTTTATTAAATGAATAATAAATCAACTACATAAAGCATGGCTTTTAGTATATATCCCTAACACAAACTTCGTTTGCTGAACACCTCATTTAATCCTGAAAGCAATGCCTCCGAGTCCTATTCAAACTAAGGGAAAACTTCGTTTGCCAAAATCCCTCTACGTCAGAGGAAAGTTCTCAAGTAATCAAGTTTATTTTGAAAGGATTGAAATAGAGTACCTTTCATTCTATAAGCTAAAGCACTAATTTGAAGCTCATTCTAGATGGGCAAAGAATTTGCTAAATCGAAAAGGAGAAGTTTTCAAAGTTTAGATTTATCAGCAAAAGCACTACCATTTGTAAGATGATGAATAAATGAAAGGTGAGATGATATATAAATTCACAATGAAAACACATTGATTCATAATGAATGCAGAGTTTGAGTCAGCCATCTTGAGTAACTGGCTTTATCATGTATGTCCTCCTTTGATGAGTCAATAAATGGTCTCAAATGTGTGGGTTTAAGATGATGAATAAAGATTTGAAATGTCTTCATGAGCATCCCAAGAGTGATATGAGCAGAGGTTTCGAACACTATCACAACATAATGCTAAAGTGGCAATATAAGAAGAGTCCAAGACTAGGGGCAAAGGTGACTTCCTTCTTTTGACAGAATTGATATGTTTCTTCCAAAGGTCCGCAGATACAGAAAATCATTCTTTCCAATCAGTTTCGTTCAAATTCTTTGAGTTCGAGGAGACTGTCGAACATTGCATTAGTCCTCAATGGCAACCTTGTGTTAATCCTCAATGGCAGCATTATCGGTGTTAGTCCTCAATGGCACCTTACGTTAGTCCTCAACGGCAGCATTATCGGTGTTAGTCCTCAATAGCAACCTTGCATTAGTCCTTAATGGCAGCATTATCAGTGTTAGTCCTCAATGGCAGCATTATCGGTGTTAGTTCTCAATGGCAACCTTGCGTTAGTCCTCACTGGCAGCGTTAACGGTGGTAACCTTGAGTTAGTCCTCAATGGCAGCATCATCGGTGTTAGTCCTCAATGGCAACCTTGCATTAGTCCTCAGTAGCGGCATCATTCGTGTTAGTCCTCTATGGCATCTAATACTAGTCCTCAATAGCAATTTTTTTGAACTGGCGCTAGTCCTCGATGGCAGCATCTTTTTGGTCGATGTTAGTCCTTAGTGGCAACCTCACATTCTCTTTAATCTTCAATGATTCTTTAAGTCTCATTTAAACTCCCGATTTTAAAAATTAAAATTCTTTTTGACCCCCAATCTAGAAATAGAAATTGATTTGAGTCTGATTGACTCCCGGTTTTGAAAAGATGAATCGATTTGAGTCTAAATGACTCTTGATTTTAGAAGAATAAATTGATTTGAGTCTGATTGACTGAAAATCGAATTGTGTTTGGTTGACTCCTGATTTTGAAATATGATTTTGATTGACTTCAGATTTTCGAATTTGAATTCTGGATTTTATGAAATTGAATTGAATTAAGTCTGATCGACTCCTGATTTTTTTAAAGATGAGTTGAACCGACTCCAGATTTTGTTAAATTGAACTCGTTTGAGTCTGATGGACTCTGGATTTTGAGGGATTGAATTCGTTTGAGTCCGATTAACTCCCGATTTTTAGAAATTTGAACTAAATTGAGTCTAATTGGCTCCCAATTTCATGAAACAAAGATTCTTTGAGTCTGATTGACTCCCAACTTTAGAATTGAGTCTGATTGACTCCCGATTTTGTGAAGTAAAATTTGCTTCAAGTCCGATTGACTCCTAATTTTCGAAAATAAGAAATTCTTTAAGCCCGATTTGATGAAATAGAAATTGTTTTATTTCGAACTGACTCCCGATTTCAGAAAATTTGAATTCTTTGAGTCTGATTGACTCTTGACTTTGTTGAAATAGAAATTATTTTAATTCGAATTGACTCCTGATTTTAGAAAACTTGAATTCTTTCTTCGGTTTTTGAGAAATTAAATTCGTTTGAGTCCAATTGACTCCTAAGTTTAGAAATTTGAAATTAAATTGAGTCCGATTGACTATTGATTTTGAAAAATTGAATTGATTGGAGTCCGAATGACTCCGATTTTGAAAAGACGAATTGATTGGAGTCTGATTGACTCTGATTTTGAAAAGACGAATTGATTAGAGTCAGATTGACTCTTGATTTTGAAAGAATTGAATTAAGTAAAGTTTGATTGATTTCTGATCTTCAAAATTAAATTGATTTGAGTCTAACTGACTCATGATTTTGGAAAATTTGAATCATGAATTCGAGAATCGAATTTATTTGAGTATGATTAACCTTTGATTTTGGAAGATTGAATTGATTGTCTCATGACTTTGAAAAATTGTAATAAATTGAATCTGATTGACTATCTATTTTGAAGATTTAAGATTGAATTAAATTGGAATATGACCAACTCCTGGATCTTAGGAAGTTTTGAATTGAATTAAGCCAATTTGACCTAGTTTGAGAATATAACGGATTTGCACTCTCGGTTCTCGCAACATATTTGCGTTAACCCTCGTTTTGGGAATATAACGGATTTGTATTCTCAATCCTTGTAACAGATTTACGTTGATCCTTGTTTTGGGAATATAACGGACTTGTATTCTTGATCCTCGTAACAGATTTACGTTGATCCTCATTTTGGGAATATAACGGATTTGTATTCTCGATCCTCGTAACAGATTTATGTTAATCCTCGTTTTGGGAATATAACAGATTTGTATTCTCGATCCTTGTTATGTTGATCCTTTAGAGCGTAACAGATTTGCACTCTCGGTCCTCGCAACATATTTACGTTAACCCTTATTTTGGGAATATAACGGATTTGTATTCTCGATCCTCGTAATAGATTTACATTGATCCTCATTTTGGGAATATAATAAACTTGTATTCTCGATCCTCGTAACAGATTTACGTTGATCCTTATTTTGGGAATATAACGAATTTGTATTCTCGATCCTCGTAATAGATTTACGTTGATCCTCATTTTGGGAATATAACGGATTTATATTCTCGATCCTCGTAACAGATTTACGCTGATCCTCATTTTGGGAATATAACAGACTTGTATTCTCGATCCTTGTAACAGATTTACGTTGATCCTCATTTTGGGAATATAACGGATTTATATTCTCGATCCTCATAACGGATTTACGTTGATCCTTTAGAGCGTAACGGATTTGCACTCTCGGTTCTCGCAACATATTTGTGTTAACCCTCATTTTGGAAAAATAACGGATTTGTATTCTCGATCCTCATAACAGATTTACATTGATCCTCATTTTGGAAATATAACGGATTTGTATTTTCAATCCTCATAACGGATTTACGTTGATCCTTTAGAGTGTAACGGATTTGAACTCTCGATTCTCGCAACAGATTTGCGTTAACCCTCGTCTTGGGAACATATAAGGATTTATATTCTCGATCCTCGTAACAGATTTACGTTGATCCTTCAGAGTGTAACAGATTTGCATTCTCGGTTCTCACAACAGACTTGTGTCAACCCTCGTTTTGGGAATATAACAAATTTATATTCTCAGTCTTCTTCGTTTTGAGAGTGTAACGGATTTATATTCTCGATTTTCGCAATAGACTTGCGTCAACCCTCATTTTGGGAATATAACAGATTTTTATTCTCGGTCTTCGTAGCAGATTTACGTTGACCCTCGTTTGAGAGTGTAACGGATTTACACTCTCGGTTTTTGCAACAGACTTGCGTTAACCCTCGTTTTGGGAATATAATAGATTTATATTCTCGATCTTCGTAACAGATTTACGTCGACCCTCATTTGAGAGTGTAACGGATTTACACTCTCGGTTTTCGCAACAGACTTACGTCAACCCTCATTTTGGGAATATAAAAGATTTATATTCTCGGTCTTCGCAACAGATTTACGTCAACCCTCATTTGAGAGTGTAACGGATTTACACTCTCGGTTTTTGCAACAGACTTGCATTAACCCTCGTTTTGGGAACAGATTTATATTCTCGGTCTTCGTAACAGATTTATGTCGACCCTCGTTTGAGAGTGTAACGGATTTACACTCTCGATTTTTGCAACAGACTTGCGTCAACCCTCGTTTTGGAAATATAATAGATTTATATTCTCGGTCTTCGTAACAGATTTACGTCGACCCTCGTTTAAGAGTGTAACGGATTTACACTCTCAATTTTCACAACAGACTTGCGTCAACCCTCGTTTTGAAAATATAACAGATTTATATTCTCAGTCTTCGTAACAGATTTACGTCGACCCTCTGGTTGAGAGTGTAACGGATTTACATTCTCGGTTTTTGTAACAGACTTGCGTCAACCCTTGTTTTGGGAATATAATAGATTTATATTCTCGGTCTTCGTAACAAATTTACGTCGACCCTCTGGTTGAGAGTGTAACGGATTTACATTCTCAGTTTTCGCAACAGATTTGCGTCAACCCTCAATTTTCAGTCGAAAGCATCTTCTTAGCCCCTGCGACAGACTTTGCATCGGTCAAAATTTGGTAATCATCTCTGACCGACACATCATTTAATGTGTGTCATATATAGAGAAGACATGATATAGAGTGAGCATGGTGTTTGCATAATTAGGTCTATTCAAAGAGTATCATTGCATAGCATGTGCATCACGACAGGATAGGTGCATCCATCCGCGTGACTACTTGTGCTTTTGTGTGTTTGACCCTTGCCCGAACTACGTCTTGGTCTGATTTCTGAATGGATACGTAGGCAACTCATCATCGAGCACGACCAGCGTGAACCATTGCCGCGCGCATATTCTCTTTTTTGCAACGCATTTTGTTTTTACCTAAATCCGACGGTTTGGTCAAAGGCTTGTCTTCACACAGGCTTCGGCATTCATTTGTGACATGCGTTGCTCCACAAACTATGCCGAAGAGGGGCAAACTATAGACACCCTAATTTTGACCAAACGTCGAATTAAGGGGAGTACAACCTCTAAGATCTGATGATGACAAGCGTCCGATTAATCTAGGACTTCCAAAGATGATTCAAACTCTTCCGAAAACTCTTGTAATTCAAAAACAAAAAAGGAAAAAGAAAGAAAAGGAAAGACAGAAGAAAACAGCGCACAGTGACCTCTGCGGCAATCATGGACTGCCGTACGGCAGTCCATAGAGTGCCGCGCGGCATTCTGCGAGTGCCGTTAATTCTAGAAAATGCCACAAAAAAATGAAATTTTCAAAACTGGACGGCAGTCCATAAAACCTCTTCGGCATTCATTGAATGCCTTTCCGGCATTCACTGAATGCCGCTCTGGCACACACTGAGTACCGCAACAACACTCACTGAATGCCGCCTTTTTGTAACAGCCAGCTGTAAAATAGCACACTTTGTACCTTCAAGAAATGACATCCGGGGTTAGGGTTTTGCCCCTGAAATGGCTGGAATATCCCTCCAAAATCTGCCTATATAAGGAAGGTGTATATCCTACTACTAAAGGACTTGGAATATTAGATTGTTAGGATCCCCATATTGATTCTCCTTTACAATTTTCTAAATTAAGAGAGTAATAGAGAGATTTGTTTGGAAGAGTTAGAAGAAGAGTTTGATCATTACTTGGAAGGCCTTGAAGAAACTATGAAGTTGAGGATATTTAGAGGTAAAACTCTAAACTAATTAGCTTATTTAGTAGTTCAATCACAATATTTAGATACTTAGGATCTTTTACACATTTTCAAAACTTCTCTTCCCACCTTATTTCATCACACACCACATATATTGTGATTGAACTTTCATCTCATTAGTTTGGATCAAAGTAAGTTTAGTGTTTGAAGCTTAAAATAAATCTTGAAATAGAACCTTGGTCTTTCTTTGCTTGTGTTTATTTAGATTCATGAGACATTCAATGGCTTACTTGAATCTTAGCATTCAAAACCCAATATTCTCATGAACTTATGATTTATGAGAGGATTGAGGTTGATTTTAGTATATGGAGTCAATGAGTCCAAACTTCATCCATAGTTTGAACTCATTACTTTGAGGTTTCATAAAGTCTCTTATATTCCATTAAAATCCACAAGTTCAAATGTCTTTAGTCTTCAATGACCATCAAATGGTAGGAGAAATAATTTGAATCTAAGCCTATCTTCATGGTTTAGATCCCTTGTATTGAGGTTTTATGAAGCTTCTTCATACTTCATTAAAATCCATGAGTTTAAGAGTCCTTAGTCTCCAATGACCATCAAATGGTAGGAGAAATAATTTAGCTTGCGTCCATCTCTAGGGCTTATGCTAATCCTTATCTTAAAGTTTTGTGAAGTTCTTCATACTTCACTAAGACCTACATGTGTGTGTGTCCTTAGTATTCAATGATCATCAAGTGGTAGAAGAAATGGTTTAGGTTTAGCCCAACTTCATGGTTTAATAGTTGGCGTTAACAAATGAAAGTTGAACTTGAACAAATGGTGCAGTGAATTCAATGACCACCTTTGATCAAGGATTTTTAGTTCGAAATCAGACCGTTGGAACTGAATGAAACCACTTGGAGAGTGTCAATAACACAAAGTTTTACCACTGTAATTTTTTCTTTTATTAGATTTCATGTTTAGAATGGTTTGGTCATGAGTTTTGTGAGTTAACAATAATCTGTCCAGAATTCCAGAACAGCAACACCCTTTTGAAACTAGTAAATCAGAGTCCTAACCAAGTATTTTCAACTTCAAATAAATTTTTCTATGAGGTTTAATGTATTAGAAAGATACTCTAAAAAGATCGAAGTGTTTATGATTTTTTTACTATTTTTAGAAAATCATACAAGATCTCTGGATAGAGAGTTGTAAGTCTCTGAGTGATGTCTGGTTTTTGCCCATTTTCCAGAGATCTAATCGTTCAAACCTTGATTTTCTTTTTTGGTCAGAAACTAGACTCATAGAGGCATAATATACTCAAAAATCATCAAGATCCAACAATTGGAAGCATGCTTTCTATTTTCTTGAAGTTCAGGTCTGCTCTCTGGAATTTCCAGAATATAGTGACAGATTTAATCAACTTTGTAAATAAAGGTTCAAATGATCTTTCCTTAACCTAGGGTTCATTCTACGCTTTAATAATGATTGAGTAAACTTAAAACCAGAAGCTAAATGATCCAAACCAATGAATAGATCATAACTCTATTTCATTCACATTCATATGTTCATGTGCATTCGTCCACGTAGACTGATATTTGAAAATAGAATTCATGACCTTGTGTTAAGACTTGTTGCGTAGGATTTAGTGATGTGTTTTGTTTAAAGTATGTGAACTAACCCTTTGTTTTGTAGTGCTTTCGATGTACATTTTCTCAATCCTTTCTCTAGTTTTGTTTATTCCTTGATTTTATTGATTTCTCGACTCCATGTACGACACCGTAGAACTAGGATTTGCCTTATATGTATATATGCGATTAGAGACTCTTTTTTTTTTAGGATTTTCTTTTATTCGCATGCATTGCACATTTAATATTCGCGGCTGGATCCCGGGTAAGTTCTCTAGTTCTTTGCTTTGCATATCATGATTTGCTTGCTAAATGAATTACTTGATTTTCAATGATATTTTATCGTTAGCAATCTTGCACCCTTTTAGCCATGCTTTTGTAATGTATGTATATATATATATGTATTAGTTGAGGGCACATTTAGATTGATAAATCGATTAAAAGGATGTTGAGTAGAGGCCTATCACAAGATAGGATGAGAGAGGGTGTACTTAGTCCGACGGGCTCCTTCCTCTCTCATTCCATAATCCCCGGACCTAGTTTATCTTTGGTTTCGCAAAAGATCAGTTAGTCTTAGAACGGTTTCTTTATTTTTCCTTCTAAGAAATTAAGTGGCGACTCATTTGTTTCGAATTTGAAATTTTAAAAGAATTTTAAAAGAAAAGCTGTGGGTAAATGAGAAAAATTGCGATATCCACACATAGCCAACACTTAACTAAATTAAACACCAAGTCCATACTTCTAATAACATCCAAAATGAAATACACCATATTGATAACCATCCATCTTGCCCATAAGTAATCTTCATTCTACAAAATGAACAAGTAAGAAAAGTAAGTTAACTTAAAAGTATAATTTTTGAAAAGTAGAGATATAGAATTGAAAGAGATGTCATACCAAGTAGGACTATTCCACATCCTCAATAGTTGTAGGACCACCTTTTATTTGAGTATCTTCCGCCACAAGTTCTAAAACAAAACAAAACAAAACATTTTAAATGGACATGACAATTATTTTGACCAGTAGCAACAAATATATCATACTTGAAAGTTGAAAGACAAAGAATATCTATGGAATGATATGTACCTAACTCAAAATTTTCATACTCCTCAACATCCTCCATTGTATCTTGAAGACTTATCAGATTGGATGAAGAATGAAGCCAATCTTGTGAGCAAATGAGAGCCTCAACCATACTCGAAGACAATGAGCTACAGAAGGAATCAAGGGCTTGACCTCCCGTGCTAAATGCACTTTCATAAGCCACGGTAGACACAGGAATAGCAAGCACATGTTGTAAAACGAAAGAAAGGACATGAAATCTACTTGAATTCACCTTCCACCATTCTAATACATCGAACCCAACCCTATCTTCTTCACAACTCTCCATTAGGTATTTTTCTAATTTGGTCTTGTTCTCCACTGAATCCTCCAATTTCAAGTGTTTCTTAAATTCAGACATCATCATTTCCCTCATATCCATAGGCCCAGCTCACTACTTGATCCCTCCATTGATTGACCTCTCATTGGACCCACTCCTCCCTCATTTCTAACATAAATTCAAACAACCTATTCAAAGTATCCTCCACTTTTTTTGTCAATGGATCGGATGAGCTAAAATAAAATTTGATATACTGCACTTTCCAATGAGGGTCAAGAACCATAGCAACGTACAACAATGCATTCATATTACTAGTAGTTCCCCAATACTTAGCAAACTTATTTTCATGTTTTCTGCCATAGATTTAAAAAACAAATCACCTTTTATAACCTCCTTTCTCAATTTTTCCTTGAATTAACGCCATCTCCATTAAAAAGGCATTACATGTAATATGTTTTGAACCCGAAAACCGCAAAGCTGCATCATAATTTTTTTTAAGAATTTCACAAATAACCTACATTTGTCCCAATCTTCATAAGTGAGAGGGCACAAATCCTCCCCTATGACATTCTTGAAGTTATAGTCATCCTCATCCAACCTCTCAAATGCTTTTTGAGATTTTTCTGCCCTATCCAACATTAAGTATGTATAGTTCCACCTAGTAGGCACATCTAAGATTACTTGGTTCTTATATGGAAGTTTCTCCTTCTCCGCACATAGCTTAAACATTTTCATCCGTTGTGGAGAGGACCTCACATACTTTACTGCATTCCTCACCCTCACAATAGAATCATTCATGTCCTTCAACCCGTCACGAACAACAAGATTCAAGATATGAGCACAACATCTCAAATACAAGAACTCATGTTGTAAGATAGTACTCCTCTTATCCCTAGCCCCTCTCACTAAAAAATCAACCATAGTATTATTCGAACTAGCATTATCAATTGTGAGTGTGAGAATTTTACCTATCCCCCAATCAAGTAAACACATTTCTAATGCCTTAACCAAGTATGGAACCCTTATGACTTTCAGCCAAACAAAAATTAAGAATCCTTTTGTGTAGTTTCCAATCATTGTCTATGAAGTGCACAATTAGACACATATAATTCAAATTTTACAAAGAAGTCCATCTATCCGTGGTAAGGCAAATCTGTTGCCCTTTTAAAGTATTTTCAACAATTTTTCCCTTCCCACATACACTTTATAACAATCTTTTGCAATGGTCACTCGACTTGGGATCTTAGTCCATTTAGGACATGTAACAAGACGAACCTAAATGGCAACTCATCAGTTATCCACATCTCAGTTAAAGCTAGTCTACATATGTCAACACTAAATGCAATTGGAATAAGACCACTAGTAGCTTCTTCTTCCACTTTAGGCTTGAATCCCAAAGTGGTTTGGCCCTTCTCCACTTTTCGATGTGGGTAATTCGGACACTAGTGCTCTAAATGATGGGACAAAGAGCTTGTCCCATTTAGTTTAGGTTCACAAGCATAAGTGTTAGGACAATAATTACATGACGCCCTATATCTAGACTCCGGATTTTCATTCTTCTCAACAACAGTAAAGTGATCCCAAACCAAGACCTTTTCCTATTACCACCCGAATTTTTCTTCTTAGCTTGACTCACCTTGGGTGGGAGAGGTGGGCGAGGGTTGGGGTCGTCTATCTTTGTCTCATTCACTCGATTCGCATCCACATCAATTGGAGAATCTTTATCAGCCATCTACAGTTCTACATAAGAGTTTAGTAAAAAACAAAAAACAAAAAAAATCAATTAGAAATAAAAAAATTATGAAATCAAAAATAAAAAAATGCTTAGGATTTCACTATTATTATTAGTGGGTTTAAAAAACTAGGAAATCAAAAATCACAAAATGGGATTAGGATTAGGATTAGGATTTCACTATTATGCTTAGGATTTCACTATCACCAAATCAGAAAATGGGGAAAAAAAACTCCATAATTCAGCAATCTACTATTGTGCTTAGGATTTCACTATCATAGTATGATACTAGGAATGAGAAAAAGGGGGAAAAAACTACACAAATTAGCCATCTATTGTCAATATCACTAAATGAGAAAAAGGGGAAAAAAAAAACTAGGAAAACAAACATACCTTGAGTTGGTGAGAGCTTGGTTCTGAAAAATCCAAAACATAAACAATACATTATACACATATCAATTTTCTAAATAAGAAAAAAGGGGGAAAATAACTGGGAAATTAAACATACCTTGGGACCTTGGGTTGTTTAGGGCTTGGTACTGAAAAATTAAAAAGATACACAAAGATTAGGAGATATATATATATATATATATGGGATTGGCTATAAAGACACTTTCATTTTTTAATTATGGCACCTAAATTTAAGTTTAAAAAATTAGTTTTTTTTACCTTTACTTTAATTAGTAAGGGCAACTCACTTATTTTACTATATATTATAGGTTTAACTATATTTTACACTCTCTTAGTTTGCCCTCTATGTCAATTTGTTTCATGTAGTTTAGAAAGTGTCATTCTAGTCCCTGTAGTTTCATAAGTGTGCCATTTTAGTCCTTCATACACTTTTTGTGACAACTTTTATACTTTTAGTGACAAAATTATTCATCACTAAAGGACTTAATGGACTTATTTAACACACTTATGAACCTACAGGGACTAAAGTGACACTTTCTAAATTACAGGGACTGAAATACAGGGACAAGCACAACACACATAATTAGGTATTATATATTTTCATAAATATTAAGAAATTAAAAGATATTCAAAGAATAATAATAATAAATTTGGTACTTGCAATTATAGAGTTTTATAATAGTTGAACTTACAAGTAACTCTGCTTTCAGTGCAAGACGTTTTGCAGTTTCTATGACTTTGTCACTTGATATCTAGATATCATAAAACCATTAGATTATATAAAAGGAAAAATGATGTGGCTGCTAAATTGCGACAAGTATAAATCTGGAATAAATACGATCCATGCCAAAAAAACACACACACACACACAAACGTAATTTCACCATAGTGTAATAAATTGATGATGCAAAGAATCAATCTCGAAACTTGATATGGAAAAATTCATATTAGTATATAAATTATACTCAGGAGGATCATGTGACACCTATCAAGAAGAGAGAAGAATCATAATTAGTGAAAACAAAAAAACTCACAAGAGAAAAGTCAAATCGAAGAAGACGCTGAATACAGATTAAGAGTTAATAGAGAAAGAAATCAGAAGTAACCAAGGATTTCCAAATAAATAAGGAGAGAGACACAAAGAGATAATATATAGTAAAATAAGTGAGGTGCCCTTACTAATTAAAGTTAAAGGTAAAAAGCTGATTTTTTAACTTAAATTTAGGTACCCTAATTAAAAAATGAAGGTGCCTTTATCGCCAACTATAAATATATATATGTATATAGTTATATACACAGTCACATACCTCAACAAATCTGCACCGGAGGAGGAGGGTGAGAGACGGTGCGACTGGGCAAGGAGAGTAAGGTGGTGGTGGTGCCGTGGTGGCTGGAGGGTAAGGTGGTGAGTGGTGGGCGTGGTGCTAGTCTGTTGGAGGCTTGGAGCTTAAACGTTCTCTGATCTCTCTCTCTCTCCCTTTGCTTCTCACTGTCAAACACACAATAGGCTAGGGTTTCACTTAATTTGCAAGAGAGTATTTATACCACTAAGTGTAATATATTGTTATATGTAAAAATTTCATATGTATATTATGTTTTGGTCGATTTTCGGTCGGTTGAGTTTTTTTTGGCTGAAAACTGAGGAACGACCATAAGTTTCGAAAATTAAATTTTGTACACCGCGGACGCGGACCGACCATAGGGATGGAGGACCGACCAAAACTGACAGAACCGGTCAGTTCTAGTCGGTCAGTTCTGGTCGATCGATTCGGTCTGGCAAAAATTTCTTACATCCCTAGACACAACCTAAGAGATGTGTTTATCTCTCTCCTGTGTCACTGTGGGGTTCAGTAACATCACAGAAGAGATATAGACACATCTTTTGGATTGTGTTCCACAAGTTGTGTCTTTGGGTGTATCCCAATCTTTACTCTAAAATTAAACTGAAATGAACTAGTAAGGCAATACTTGGAGTGAAATGGGGAAATGTTCAATTTAGCCTTTGTTTGATTCTTGGATTTTACGAGGGAAAATAAAAGAAAAGATTGTTATTAACTTGGATGAGTGTACCCTACCACATGGAATTATATCTACGATGGTGGGATACCTTCGACATTGTAGGCAGAATTCATCTTATGTTGCAGCACCATTCAGGTTGCTCTTCGTAAACTAAAATATTTTAATATAAATAAATAAACTAATTAATAAAGGGAATTGCTTTTAGCACTCCAAAAGTGAACTAATGAACTCCATGGTACTACTCTAACAACCTGTCGTATCATGCATTCAATACAATTCATGGAGTGCATTTAATAATCAATGGAGTGCGAATAGCATTACTTTAATAAAACTATATGAGATACATCATACATAATTAATTAAATAAAACTCTAATTAGTGTAATGCAACACTTTAATACAACTCTATCACTACTAGTCTCACGTCACGTGCTGTGCACGTGGTTGGTGCACAAGTGGGTAAATACTAATAAATTGAAGGATTAAACTGGCAAAACACTTGATTCGTACAAACAATTTCTTAACATCATTGCTGAAACATTATTAAAATTTAGAAGAACCATAAATATTAATATGTTTAGATTATAAAACATATTTAAAGTGTTAAAATGAAGTACTCAAATACTTCCTAATTGTTTGTTTTAATTTTTGTCTTCATTTTTTTGAATAAATCTCAAAATTTAACCATGTTTCGTTCTTGGTAATTATGTGGTCATATGATTCAAATGGGTACGGAAATTCCGAAAGCAATTTGAAAAACTATTATTATGGAGTAGTAAAATTAGCTTCGACTTGCAAAAATAGAAATTCTAAAAAAAATAGGGTGATGTTATTGCCACTCCATTATTGAACTAAGGCACTCTATGGTACCATTCAGAGCATGTGGTGGTACCATGGAGTGCCTTAGTTCAATGATAGAGTGACAATAACAATTCCCAAAATATATATGTTCGATATAGGAGGTATGGACCGTATGGTAGTTTAAATTTGATATTTGTA
The DNA here is from genome assembly GCA_033977485.1 of Hydrangea macrophylla. Classification (NCBI taxonomy): domain Eukaryota; kingdom Viridiplantae; phylum Streptophyta; class Magnoliopsida; order Cornales; family Hydrangeaceae; genus Hydrangea; species Hydrangea macrophylla. The sequence goes on along the minus strand of CM066994.1, from coordinate 110,102,723 downwards.
TTGGAAAAATACGTGTATTTGTAACAAAGGTCAATTAAAGTTAAATATCATATACAGTGTATATATATATATTTTCATCAAATTTTAATTATCAAAATTATGTCAAATGAACAGTTTTTAATAAAATTCGGAGAATTTGGAGTCCTTTTTGTATGTTTTTCATTTAAATTCAACCATCTAAGAATAAATATTCAATATGTAATGAATTAATCTTAAAAAATTGTATGATTGTATTGTAAATATGTGAAAACTCAAATTGCAAATGGCTATTCTCATATCGGTGTACGAAGAAAAACCAAATTTAAAGATCCTTCATCTATATACATATATGGAGTCTACTCGATCTAGACTTTTAATATTGATGTTTTGAATAAACTATTAATATATATTAGAATATATCAATGAAGTCAATATAAAATCGGGGTTATTGAAGTCATTTACTTTTTTACTATGAAAAAACATAGCATTAATCCAAATCCTTAAATACATTAAGTAAATACTACTGTTCATTTTCTTAACCTTCTTTTAAGAATAAAATCCCACAAAAGAAAATTAATAGTAAATCCAAATAAAGAACATTTTCAAAATAATATGGTTTTTATAAAGAGTAATGATTGGGTGCACATAAAGTGCGCACCTAAAAATCTGGACCATTAGTTTCGGAGGGTCTCAGCCATTAATTTTGAAGAGTCCCATGTATGCAAGCATGAATGGCCTAGACCTATGCTATAAATCGAATTGTAGCACTTCCTTTCTATTTCCTTTAATGAGAAAACATGAAAATTTTTATAAGAATAAATAGACAATATTTTTTTAACATCGTATAAACACTTTTTAAACTTAATTGTGTGTTGTTATCTTCGTAGTTATTTTACCTGATTCATAGTCATGGACCATAGAAAATTTGTGAATACATAACCATTTTTCTTTAGTTCATTTAGTTTTTGTGGTGGATCTTTTTCTCTTTTATTTCTCAAAAGTATAGCAAGAATTCTCATTTTGTTCATGATCGAATAAAGATTCATAGAATACAAATTTTGAGCAAAAAAAAATACACGAATAAGCATTAATGAGCTATGTATTGTAGTCAAAAAGTTTATTGTCAACACCCAATTAATGTACAGTACTCCAAGAATGTGAAGATGCAAGATTGAAAGTAGTATGTCCCTATAGTAGTAATGTAAAAACTTATGTTTATCCCTTCAAAATTCATTCGTAAAATAAGTAACCTACGATAAATTGCTTTCGACCAATTTCTTAGCATGCATCTTATAAATATAACCAAGTACACTATGTAGGTTAAAAAAAAGATTAAAATACACAAAATTATAAAAAGATGTAAATACTTATAAAAAAATTATTAATTTGTTATTCTTTTTCGCACTTTTTTTAGGAAGTAGAAAAAATATGCAAAAGGATACCACATAAAAGGGGAAAAAATAAGAAAAAAAAGAAGAAGACAAACTGATCAACTAATAGAGATCAAATTCATTCGATAGCAATTTTTTCAAAATAATGGATGTAAACTCAATCATTGCACATTACTTTATGTATAAAGTCTAAAGTGCAAAGCCTCATTCCATAATTGTTTTCCATAAAGTTTATATAAATTTTCTTTGAAGAAAAATCTAAGTTAAAAATATCCAAATATTCATAAATGACAATTACCAATTAGAGTGGATAAAAAGTTGTTAAAAAATATTTGAGCATACAAAATATTGGCAACTGCTATTAGATGTCGTAAATCAGTTGTAAGCATGTTTTGATTCTCATCTTTGATTAAGTTGAAAGTTAGTAAAGATGAAATATATATATATATATATATATGTATATATATAGAAAACTAATATTGTAATAAACTAAACAGAAGATGAAAATTTGATAGGTGGTTGAATTGAAATTAACATTATTGATGAATATTTATAAGTTGTCTCAAACTATGATCCAGTACTTAAAAAAAGTAGGAATAACTCAAATAATGAACAAACTATCCTAACTTTAAAAATAAAATATTGAGTAATAATAGAGTGGATATGCATATCACAGAAACTTGCATATGCCATTTGCCGATATTTTTAGTAGAGAAATGGACACATCATATTCATTGACATGCACTAATCAAGTGAAAAAAAAAAAGTTGATGAACAAATAGCACTCTGAGGGGAAGAAGAAGAAGAAGAAGAAGAAGAAGAAAAGAATGCATGTGTTTGATAATCAATCAAGTGTTGAAAATAAAAATTTGCAGCACTTGTTTCGTTTCATAACGTACCATTTAATTTTAAAAAATAACCAAAAATTGGTTGAAACTTTAAGGGAAACTTTTCTACTAAATATCACTGAATGCCGTCGATCAATTTCAGTACTTGAAAACTTTTATTTTTCAATTGCTTCAAATTTTTGGTACTTAAAATACATCACTAAATTTTCAGCTTAATTTATCAAATGGGTCTAATGACTCATGGTAATTCTTGAATTATTCGTGCACAATTCAGTTATACTTAAAAGAATATATTTTTTTTAAAAAAAGGTAAAATTTGTTTTATCAAGGCAAGAAGGTAAATATTTAAAAATTAGCCAAAATTGTTGTGGAGGAAATTAGTGACTCTTTCGAACAAAAGAAAATTGTAACCAAATTCGAAACAAAATGAAGAACTCTAAAATTAATAAAAAGAAATCGATAAAACGGTATCTCAATCATTAATACCGTAAAAACTGATAAATATTAGAAAATTATACAAAAAAACTACTAAAAAAATTTGGTTTTGGTGATTGATTTGTAACGATATAAACATAAAATAATTTAGGTTATTTAGAGTCCTAAGAATAGGAATTGATGATATAAGTTTATCCAATTATTAATTGCTAATATGAAGTTAATATTTGACTTTTAGTTTAGTTGTAATTCCACAAAAAAAAAACCACCAATCAACAATTAGGAATAAAAAAGTGACCAAGGAAAAAATAAATAAATAAATAAATAAGGGAAATGTTTGGTACACACTTTTTGACACACTATGCTTTAAACACATGTACTTTGTGCTGTTTGACTTTTTCACACTTTTCTGTGCACCACTTACATAGCACAAGGTACATACATTTAAAGCTGTGTGTCAAAAAGTGTGTGTATGTAGCACTACTCAATAAAGAATGAGAAAACCAAAGTTTGCGAAAATTCTATACCAAACGTGACTCGAAAAAGAGGGAAAGAAACCAATCAAATTTGTGAGAAGTTCTATAATAATGAGATTCATATTAGGTAGTTCCTAAATTCCTAAGTTATATATATATATATATATATATAGAGAGTAAATAAAATACTACATCCGTCCCATTTTATGTGTCCATCTTGGGGAGTCTAACTATTTAAGGAGACAAAAAGAATCTACACCTACTTTTCACAATTGCCCATAATCATTGCACTTTATTTTTTTATTTTGTTTTGTTATTGATTGCAAGGAAGGGTAGTTGGAGAAACTAAGTAAAATTTATATACTAATTTATGAAAGTGGACAACAATTTTAGGACATCCTAAAAAGGAAAGATGAACACATAAAATGGGACGGAGGGAGTACAATTTAAGAATTGATAAAGGCAACAAAACGTGATACAAGCAATCTCTATCAAATTTTTGTTTTTTTTTTTTTTTTTGCAAGTCATTGATGACTTTTTGTTAAATTTATCTCAATCATATACATACCAAAAAATAACAGTTGACTTTTATGGATGGACAAAAAAAAAAGTGACATTAAATTTACAAAATTTTTAAGAAAAATATTAAGTAAAAGTGCATCAATTGATAAAAGTGTAAAATGACAGTTTTGTCATTTTACAGTTTTTTAACACAATTCAATGGCCAAAACAGAAGTCCTCTCTTTAATAAAGAGAGGTGGTCCTCCTTAGATATTACAAAGATTCTCTAAAAAAGGCCACCTCTCTTTATTAAAGAGAGGGCCTCTATTTTAGCCGTCAGATTGTGTTTAAAAACTGTGGAGTGACAAAACTGCCATTAATAAAAACACGATCTGACGGCCAAAAGAGAGGTGCTGTGGAGTGACAAAATTGGCATTAATAAAAATACGATCTGACGGCCAAAAGAGAGGTGCTCTCTTTAATAAAGAGAGGGTGCCCTCCTGACTGATAGATATAATAGATATAGATATAGATATAGATATAGATTATAGATAGATAGATATGATATGAGATACAGAGGAGAGAGAGGAGACTGGAGAGACCAACCAGCAAGGCAGGAGAGGAACCCCAGGCGAGGCTCCAGCGAAGGCCAAGAAGAAGAAGAGTGACTGACTGCAAGTGAAACCCTAGTCCAGATCGGACGAAAACTGTTGGAGAAGAGAAGAGGAGAGACTCCTCTCCTCTCCAGGTAAGTGATTTATAACCAAAACCCTCAAAATCAATTTCATCAGAATCTCTCTCTCTCTCTCTTTGGTTTTCCCCAATTTTTATTCATTCATTTATACCCATCATTTTTTGATTGATTCCAAATTGATTGAAATTTGAAACCCACTTACTTTTCAGTTTTCACATGGGAACATGATTACTCGTTTCTTTGGAAAGATTGGACTAAACATACCACCGAAATGACTTCATTTTGTGCGATTCCTGGTGGGGTTTCGTTTCGGTCGGTCGGTTTTGATGATTTGGAGAAGAATGAATTAGAAATTTTAGTTTGTTGATAACTGTGAGTTTTGTTTATGTATATATATATATATATGACAATTATCTCTATATTAGTATTAATTTTGTTTTAAAAATTAATTTTTCGCCTAATAGGCCCCCTTCACCGCCCGCCTAGCAACTTTTAGACCATTCCCCAATACATATCCAGAATAATGACCCAACTGTTGGCTCAAAAAGGCATGTGTATTGATGTTTTTATAGATCAAGGAAAATGTCTCACTTCAATTTTAAAAATATATAATATAGTGAAAAAGGATTTAAATATGCTAACATTTCATCTAGAGTGATTACAACTGAAATGGAAATCGAACCTGTAAAGATGCAATTTGATGAGAATGTCGATGATAATGATACAACCCAGGGTTCATGTGAGCTTCTATGGCTACGTTCAATACTGAGAGAGTTGGGTTATCCGGTTACAAACTCCTATGCTTTATTCTGTGATAATAAATCTTCCCTCATGCTGGCCTCTGACTCAGTTCTTCACGATCGTACTAAACATATTGAAGTGGATGTTCATTTTATCATAGAGAAAGTTCAATCTGGAGTCATCATCCTAGATTTTGTTCCCTCTTCTAGTCAGACTGCCGGAGTCTTTAGTCAAGCTGGGTCTCGTTGATATCTTCGCCCCAACTTAGGGGGTAGTGTTGGAATAATTATTATGGTGAAGCCTGTGATTTATGGATCACGGGCTTTTAGGGATATATTGATTTTAATTCTCTATTATTTTTTTATTCTCTTTATTTTCTTTCCTTTTCTTTTTCTCCTAACTTGTATAAATATAGCTTAGAAGCAGAAATCTTTAAAAGTGGTCATGCTCCCCGCCCCCGCTCCCGCTCCTCCCACCCCGCTCAAAAAGAAACCTTTGAAACTTCGTAAAGTTTAGCGCTTTTCCGCCCCCGCCCCCGCCCCCGCCCCCGCCCCCTCTCCCGCTTCGTGCAACTTAGATATTTAGCCATAGAGGTCTATACATTGGAGGAATAATATAACAAATCATTATTTTTCTCATCTTTCTTCTCAGTGCACCAATACCCCCATCCCAGTCCCACTCTCTGTATTCACTCTTTTATACATTTGTGCATATACAAGTATACATATAAGCGCACACATCCATATACTACTCGTGTTGATGGTTCTGCTTATGAAAAATTTTATATGAGAGAAATAGAACATAAATTTTGAAACGTGGATTTAACGGTATTTTTCAAACCTGAGTGATCCTTATCTTGGACTATGTACATGGATTCTAGTATTATGTGTTGGGTGCAGGAATGTGCTTTAAGTGTCGGGCTTCATAAAATCGTCGAAGCCTAGGACACGTAGATACTGTACCACAATTTTTAACGTCTTTGTTTTGTGTATGTCTATTGGAAAAAATGGTGTTGGTATGACCTAAATAGAGTTTAATGTGGGGCACGTCCTTCCATTTTGACGCAGCCATGCATCCAAAGTAACTAAGTAAGGCTTTGCACAATTGTATTAGTTGTAACCTTCAAGTTGTGGACAGGCTGATAGGTGTATGTGTCGTTTTTTTTTATTACAAGAGTACACGTGACAGTTTTGAGAATATGTTTTCAGTCATTAGGTGCTTTAAGAGTTGCATCTGCGCCATATCAATTGGAAATAGCTGCTCAATACTTTCTACACTATCAACATTTCAACAAAATATTCTTCTGAAAAAAGTTCATATACCAGGTATGGGGAAGATTTTTAGGTACATGTCAAGTTGTTGTTGAATTGGTCATTGCCAATTCTATGATTGTATTTGTATACATTCCTTGAGGTTTCAACCAACTTGTATACATTCCTCAAGGTTTCAATCAACTTGAGGTCAACCCTAGAATGCCAATCCTGTTGAGAATGAAAATGTGGTTTCTAGCATTTGCAGAAAATTGATATTATAGGGGGCGGGCTCATATAGAAAGTCAAGTAATTGAAGTGGGTTGTAGTAATTCTCAATTTGGGAGAGATTTTCGTTCAAGAAGTGATTAATTAATGAAACATGATATTAAACTGCATAAATGATCTGCTGGCTACTTGGAAAACTTTTAAATGGAGAGTTGGGGTTAGTCAAATAAAATAGGACATAGTTTATCCCTTATAAGTTCATCTATTGATGAACCAGGGCTCATTTCTTTAATCTTACATATGAAAGTCACATGCTATCATATCTCTTCCTCGTTTTGACGAGTCTTCTCCAAAATAAGACATTACGGGAGGGAATAGTACATAAAATTTTGGATCGGCGGATTTTGTAACATTTCTAAAACTAAGGGCTCGTTTAGTAACATTGCGGTTTTCTTTTCCCTGTTTTTGTTTTCATTTTTTTGAAAAACGAAAAACAAAAATACATTTGGTAACGTTTTTTTTTTTTCCTCACATAAACGTTTCAAAATCTGGGGCAAAATTGAAAACAACAAAAGTCGTATTCTAATTTTGTAAAAACATAAACACATCCCCTGAATTCTGTCACCGGCATCCCCCCAAAGTCCAAAGAAGTGAATGGTGACGAGTCTGCTTTTGCCCTTTATTCGGCATTTTGGGTTTACAAAGTGACTTAACTTATGCGACTTCTTGGAATGTGGGATTAACGTTAGAAACTTGAGAAGGTGGCTGTCATGTGTGTGGGTCTCACTTGAGAGTTGAGAAGGCCACTTTTCTTGTTTTCTAATGGGCCTACTTGATTTTCATTGGATGATGTTTAAGCAGTTTCACCATTATTGAAGGTGGTCCCATTGCCCCGTGTTGAGACTTGAGACCACATTTGGGGTACAAAATTTTGTTTGCATTACTCCATTATTGTAGCTGCTTCTTGCAGGAAATGACTAGTGTATTTTGGAGTTGTATTGGCACGATATGTATTACAATTTTGGTCATGTTTAAAAAAAAAAAAAAGAAAAACATTCTTAAAATATACTTTGATAAGGTATATTTTAAAAATTAAATTTGACATTAATACCGTTACCAATAGCATTTCCTGTTTTTGTTTCGTTTTTTCAAAACAACAATGTTGCCAAACAAGTTTTCCTGTTTTCATTTGGTTTATATATATATAAAAGAAACTGGTTTCCATTTTAAAATAAACTGCAAACTGAAAACAGGAATCGTTACCTTGCGAGCCGTAAAGTTTCCATTTTTTGTTGCATCCACATATCAAAAATACTACAAGGAAGGCTTTGCTTACAATTATAGTATGTGTGTGTGTCCAACCAAACACATTGAACACACATTCCATACCAAATTCATGCGTTGTGTGTGGTACTTCGACCAATTTGGATGAGTATATGAGACATAGTTTTGGACGTGTTTCTAGTCATTAGGCGCTTTAGCTAGCATATGGACTTCCACAAAAGAGTTGTATATGTGCCATATCTTTCGGATGCCAATGCTTCACAGTATTAACAAAGGCTGCCAACACTTCCTACAAGTATCCAAGTTCTAAGAGACCTGGGCCTTTGCCCAAGTGGTCTACCCTCACCTCTCCCAAGTGGGAGGTGGGGAGTTCAAGACCCCTTAGGGGGAGTTTGGACCGGGGGATTTATTCCCCTCAGCCGTCTATGGGAGGAAGTCCCTTTGAAGTGGGCCCGTGGCCCCCCCTGGCTGTTTGCAGCTTGTCTGCAGTGTGTGTGTGTGGCGCCTGCGGGTGCTTTGACCATCAGCAAAAAAAAAAAAAAAAAAAAAAAAAAAAAAAAGTATCCAAGTTCTAAGGGCACGTTTGGTAGGCAAGAATTAACCTTGGAATGGAATGGTCATTCCTAGGTTCATCACATTCTTGTGTTTGGCTTGACCATATATAGTGGAATGGACATTTCTTTTGGAATGACCATCCTACTTAAGCAGGAATGTACATTCCTTGCCAAAACCTAAGTTATCATTATATAATATAAAATTTTTCCTTAAAATATTTTGTAAATTATTAAATATTTGGATTAAACATTATTCATACTAAAAAAATTATCATAAGATATTAAATTTAATATTGGATTAAAAATATTTAACTATAATTATCAAATATATTAAATTTTTAAAGAGATTTTGCAAATAGATTAAATAATAAGGTGGACTAAAATTGTTAAAAATGTTATATCATTTCATTATTTGTTGCAAAAGTTGTGTCCTTTCATTTAAAAACCAAATATTAACTAACCAGGCAAAAAAATTAAGAAAATTACAGATTTCAAAATATTTTATAAGAATATCCAATATTAGATTCTTGGACTTACAAAATACATTAAAAAGATTACTTATTCGAAAAAAATATTCCAAGATGTTCCATTAAACACTTCTCTAAAAGAAATTTTCATAAAAATATTTTGTTTCTTTATCTTTAAAAAAAATATTAAATATATTATAGATAAATAATACTGTAGGTTTGTACCATAAATACTTAGTAAAAACATAAAATATTTAGCTTAAGTTTGATTTTATTCCACTAATTGATTGTTAAAATATAAAGTGGAATGTAATTGGCATTTCGTTCCTAGGAACTTAACCAAATAGAGGAATGGAATGACTATTGCTATTCCATTCAGTTTCATTCCATTCTTGAGTCTATTCCATTCCTGCCTTGTTCCATTCCCGCCTACCAAATGTGCCCTAAGTTCTTATAAGATACTAATTTAAGCACTTACTGATTTTTCTTAGCACTCCGGATAAAATATTTAACCGATCTCAAGCTTTGAGATTCAGCATAACCAATTTAGTAATACAGAATTATTTTTGATGAATTCCATTAGGGTCTCTAAACAAGTGATATTTCTCAAAAAAGAAAGAGTTTAGATATCATAATGTAAATTCTTTCAGATTGATCCATGTCAATGCAGTGTATTCCATTAGTATAGATCATAAATTTAGGATAAACGCTATGTATAAAAGATAATGGTTCATTATGATAAGCTACAATTTTTAATGCCCGTACTTGAATATCAATTGAACAGCATATGCATAGTTTTATAGTGACCTTGCATTATCTGCTTCCTAGTTTTTTTGGAGTTTGTAGCATCATCATCTTTGTGATTGTCCAATATGTGGCTTGGTGGTTTTTAGTGTTCTATCGTATCTTCAGTCCTGATTTTACTGGTTTTGTTTCTATCAGGTAGAGCAGTATTATGGGAGATTCCACTGCAATGACAGTTGAGTTCCTTCGGGCACGGTTATTGGCTGAAAGATCTGTCTCCAAAACTGCAAGGCAGAGAGCTGATGAACTGGCTAAGAGGGTTAGTTTTATTTTATGTTACATAGACTCGGGTACTTGACTGTTTTGAGTGAGGGTACTTGTTTAATCGCCTTACTTCCCAAATTCATGAATCTAAGGACACGGGGGACATGGCAATAAACTATAATTTTCTTATATTTCTAAGAGAACATAATATTTCTATGTAATAGTTACACTTTTAACATGAGCATTTAGTCCATTTTCAAAGAATACTGTTGCAAGAGTAACATAAATGGACACTTTAAGATACTACTGGTAAGTGTCCAGCTAGAATTGTCGAACACATCCCATACCCCCATGTACAAATGTCGCATCTGTGACACATGTACTTCAACCTATTAAGAAGAGTCAATGGAAAAGAGGTTTTATTTATTTGAAAGACCAATGGGCCTAACTCACCCTCACAAGATGCCTTAGGCATGTAAACGGATCGGATTTGGATCTGGATCCGACCTTAATAGTTGTATTTGTATAGCAAAATCCGAATCCAAATAGTTGTTTAGTTTGCGGATCAGATTTGGATTTGATTCATTTGATCCGATAATAACCCCTACTAGACTAGGGTTCTTCCTCCTCTCATTCTGTGTTTCAACCCTAGATTTTACAGTTAGCCTCCTCTACACTACCCTCCTCCCCCCCCCCCCCCCCCCCCCTTGTTTTGTGAAAATTTCTTAATAACCCTACGTTGTTTTTACATCCCATACCCCCTTATTTTTTTATGATAAAAAAATAAAAAAAAAAAATTTCTAGGGAATAGGGATATTCTAGTTGTGATTTGTGGTATTGTATTTGCTGGAATCCGTAACTTTTGACACTGCTTCTACTGTGTTTGGCTTGTAACTTTTTTTTTGGGAAGAGGAATAATAATAATAATAATAATAATAATAATAAAATAATAATAATAATAATAATCCTTAACAGGGGCTCCTTTTTGTGCTTAACAGATCCGAATCCTAACAAATCCGGATTTGGGTTTTGCACAAGCAAATTCGTAGGATTATCGAATCAGATTTCCTTAACAAATTGGATTCGGATATCACAAATCTGGTTCGAATCCGATCCGTTTTCAGGCATAATCTGATGCCTTATGGGGGGAGGATTACCCAAGCTTATAAGAAGCACATACAGGGGCTATGCCCAGGCGATATGGGACAATCCAATAATTCGTTTCAACGGCGTGTGGAGTTTTATGACAAGATTTACTGTTGGAAAATTTATTGTCGCTCCTATATCTGTTTTTTTGTGCTTGTGCTAATGCTGACCCTCCACTAGTACTCTTACATTGTTGGTTATGTTTCCGCTGTAGGTAATAGAGCTGGAAGAACAACTAAATCTTGTGTCTCTCCAAAGAAAGAAGGCTGAGAAGGCAACAGCAGATGTTCTTGCCATTTTGGAGAACCATGAGGCGACTGGATTTTCTGAGGATTTTTTTTCGAGCTCTGATGAAGAAGCAACCCATTGTGAATCTAAAGTGGGCAATAATTCCATGAAGGGTGAGAGCTCTGTTGCTTCAAAAGTAAGCAAGAATGATAAGGATGAGTTTTCAGGTTCTGAAATTGAGTCCTCCCCGGTACCGGCTAGGAGTTTGTCTTGGAAAAGTGGCAAGGATTCTCCATATTCTCGTGAAAAAAAGTATACGAGTTCTTCATCTAGAAGGCGAAGCAGCTCTACATCAACTGATTCTGCGTCACCAAAACGTGTTGGCAAGTCATGTCGCCAGATACGACGCAGAGAGACAAGGTCAGTTTTTTATTCTTCTTCCTCTTTTCAGTTTTCCTTATTACTTTTTCGTTTATGAGGTTCTGAGAAATTGCAACAAAAACTATATACATATATATATAGTTATTATTTATTTATCTCTTGCATAGATGTCAAATCGTGAATCAGTTCGTCAAAATTTTGAATACGATTTGTCGGATCGTGAGTAGCAAGATTCACTTTTTTAGAAAATAAATTAATAATATACATCTAACTATCTAAGTACTATATAGTATATGCATATAAAAAAACAGGTGTATAGTGCTTAAAATGAACAAAACAACAATTTACCGCTATTATCATACAATAATAAGCCTCTAAATGTAGAAAGTACTCATAACTTCAAAGTTCAAAGTGAATAGTAGTGAATTGTATTGAAAGGTGAATCACATAGGGTTTGTAAAAAGTCTAATCGACTCGTTTGAATTGGCTGATTCTAACAACCATGCCCCCTTGCATGAAAATGGGTCAAATTTTGACTTTCTTGCCTCGGAAGAGTTTTTGCATATACCCATTCTTGTCCTTGTATGGGCCATTAAGTTTTTCATTTTTTTTACCTGCATAGCACTCTCCGTCACAGCATTTTATGTCATCAATTGTCTGTGTTTTCAGATCAGCAGTTGATGAGTTACAAACTGACACTAGCAAGCTTACTTCACAAGACAATGGAATTTCTACCAGTCCAGAAGATTATCCAAATGGCCGTGACATTGAATTCAGGGGCTCGATAGTAGAAAATCGGGAAGAGAAATTGTCACCGGAAAATTCATCTGTAGGGATCTCAGAGAATCATAGAGATGGGACTATTGCCAGCCCTTTTCTGGTTGGTGTTGGAAGTGACAAAGACATGGAAAGGGCACTAGAACATCAAGCACAACTCATAGGGCGATATGAAGCAGAGGAGAAAGCTCAAAGAGAGTGGGAAGAGAAGTTCAGAGAGAATAACAGCAGTACACCTGTATGCTTTATTAGCACCTTTTGATTTCTTAAACTATTCATATGCTTTCAGTTCAGCATGACGACTTTAAAACGTTGATTGGAATGTGGAGTTTAAAGACTTGAGTTGAGAGGATATAGAGTTGGGTTAACATGAAAATTTGATCGAGTCAAAACATCAAGAGACACGATCTATGTAGAAAATAAATTCTTGTCTATCAGTGTTAAATGTATTTGCCAAACATTTCGAAGTGAGAACTATCCATACAAAATTTATATTTTAAATAATTTAAATAAGATACTTAGCACCATTTGCAAATTGTTCAAATTCAGCACTCATATAATTCCGATTCAACTCGATGCAGTTGAGTACTTACGTTAAATTTGCAAAATAATCGAGTCGAAAGTAAAACTCAAACAGTTTCGTGTTTTTCATTGAGTTACTCGATTTAGTGAAGAAAAATATTAGAAAACTATACGGAAAACACTTAGCTTTGTTTGGTGATACAGAAAATAATGAGGAAAATAGGAAAGGAAAGAAAACAGAGTGAAAGTTAAATTACATTTTTTCAATTTTGTGCGTCAGTTCTCTTCCTTTCCTTGAGTTCTGTTCTGTGTTGATCCTTTTTTTTTTCCTTTTCCTTTTTCTTTTCTGATTCCTTCTATGAATCTGTAAATCAAACAGAGCCTTAGTACCCAAAATAGAGAGCCTTGAAGCTTTAGCTTGTGGGGGTAACACTTATCATGGAATATCTTACGGAAATTGTCCAAACAAGATACTCAAAAGGTTGATGTGGGTCTTCCTCACGTTTTATTGATTTGTGTATTATGGTTGGTTCGTCTTTCATTTTGGTTGCTATTGTCTTTGATCCAGCATTAATCTGTTGACGCGTATTGAGTTAATATTTAAAATAATTCACTACTGCTTGTGCTTTCCTTTATAGATTTGTAACGCTAATTCACCTTGCTTTCTTGGTCTTTTAACCATTTAGGATTCATGTGAACCTGGGAACCAATCAGATATAACCGAAGAGAGAGATGATATTAATGCACCATCTTCTCCACATCCAGTTGGGACAATCTTGTCTCAAGACCAAGAGGCCAAGTCAAAAGTGAGTGATGTTATAAAAGAATCATCCAAAACGCATCCCAGTAGCTTTCAGCCACCTCCACATGTCGATATGGGATTCTTACAAGATCAAAATGGCAGAACCGTGCTTGATTCTGAATCCCTAGCTTCGGAATTTACATTTCCTTCAGCCGAAGGGAAGGAACTTCAAGAGAGCTCAGAAAGTTTCCCTCAGCCACCTTCCAGTAGCTCCTCCCAGCTCCATCTTAAATCTTCTCATGTTGAAAGTAGCTACTCAGTAGGAGAAGGTGGCAAAAATGAACTTTCACTGGTAGCTCATAATACTTCTGATGAACTCGGATCGGTACTTGAGGCACTTCAGCAAGCAAGGTTATCTCTGACGCACAAACTCAATAGAGTGCCACTAATAGAAGATGGCTCCATTGGGAAATCTGTTGAATCTTCTTCTCTTACTGCTACTACGAGAGCTGGGGAAAGCGTGGAGGTTCCTGTTGGACATACTGGTGGGCTTTTCAGAGTTCTGACTGATTTTCAGCCTGAAGTAACCTCCCGAGCCAACTTTTCGGGTGGTTTGGGTTCTCGACTAGGTTCGATAAATTATTATCCTGATCGAGGAATTAGTGCAAATGGTGGAGATAGATTCATGACCATTCCTTACATGGAATCTAGGTTTGATTTGTCTACCGCCGACAACAGATTTCTCACAGCGCCCTCCAACCAATACACACAAAATAAGATTAGATTTCCTCCATATAAGCCATTCTCAAATCCTCCTTTTGACGTAGGTGTACCCTCCTCACATAGGCCACTTTCGGACCATCGTTTGGATGTGGGTGTGGGTGCTCCTTCCTCACATATGCCATATTCTGAGCCTCGGTTTGATTTGGGTGTTCCTTCGCATATGCCATTCTCCGAGCCTCGGTTTGATATGGGCGTTCCTTCATATAAGCCATTGTTTGATCCTCGCGTTGATGTGAATAGTGTACCTTCTTACAGAAGATATACCTCTCTGGATCCCCCCAACTTGGATACAACAAGTCTGCTCACTTCTAGTAAGTACAGCTATCCCTCATATCCAGACCTTATACCACAAATGCCCTCTAATGAAAGATTTTCAAGACCCTATTCAAGTGGGGAAAGTTCAATAATACCACAGGGAAATCACTACTTGCCCTCTTATGATAACCATATCAGACCCGACATGTATAGACAACAATAGCTTCCAGTTAGTAATTGGTGCATCAAAATTGGCATGGGTTTTGTAGATCTTCTCTCTATTACATATATATATATATATATATATTTGTTTGGTCTCTGGAGAGAATAGTGTAGACAGTGTAGTAATATCGGGTATCAAAGGTCATGGAACTTGTAGAGTGTATTTCTGTATCTTCTGATGTAGATTTTGTGTTATTGGATTGGAAATGGACTGAGAGTTTGTAGATTGAGTAACCATATATATATATATATATATACACACACACACACACATATACAAAGATTCTCTAAAGAAGGTTTCTTTCTTTATTAAAGAGAGGGCCTATGTTTTGGCCGTCGGATTGTGTTTAAAAACTGTGAAATGACAAAATTGCCATTAACGAAAACACGATCCGACGGTATATAAGTATGTCATCTATCTATCTATGGATTTGTGTTTTTACTGAAAAAGAGTTAGTTAACCTTTGACATTCTATGTAAAGTTATTGAGACTCTCTTGATTTGTGGAGTATTTTGCTTCTTTATGCTTATTAGTAGAAGGTGAGCTCTATCTTACAGTGGGGACAGACAATTTGATTGTTTTAGTAAAATGATGAACTGAATATAGAACAGAGATTCAAGTCAGAACACATTTTGCAAAACCTTCTGAACCATTCTTGTCTTTGATTCAAGAAAGTTCTCTAAAGAATCTCCTAAAAATGTAGCAATGTCGTATAGTGGTTTCCCACTTCCAAATAATTAATGAATCTCCTAAAAACAAAAATCAGCAGAAATTGTTTCTGCTAAGCAACTCCACATATATAGGACCAAGAAAGTAAAAAACTAAGGGAAATTATATCCAGAATGACTTTAATTTCTACCTAAACGAATTCACATTTTAACTAAATAAAGGAAAGGGGTTAATTACACTTTACCCCCTTATGGTTTGGCTTTATGTCACTTTACCCCCCTTTGGTTTAAAAGTGACCACTTAACCCTCCTGTGCTTTCGGGTAAGGTGTCACTCTTAAAATTAGTGACCACTTTACCCCCTGTGGTTTGATCCGATGACACTTTACCCCTCTATGGTTTGACCCGATGACACTTTAACCCTCCAGCGTTTCGGGTTAAAGTGTCAACCTAACACTAATTTTAACGGTGACACTTTACCCCGAAAGCACATGGGGGGTTAACGGGGGGGGGGGGGGGGGAAGTGACATCGAGCCAAACCACAAGGGGGTAAAGTGTAATTAACCCATAAAGAAAATATGATGCTAAAAACTACTCCATAAATAGCTGAACTGGCAGAAAAAAGAATAAGTACTTGTAGATTGGAAGCACTTGTTTTTTTTTTTTTTTTTTTGGTTGTAGATTCAAGTTCCCTCATATCACTGTTTTTTTACTCTCTCATTGATAGTGATATTGAACCATTTTATTATTATTATTTTTTAGAGAGTTCGCAAGGGGAAAGCAACCCTTCAAAATTGATCTCACTCCTTTGCGCGATTAGGAGAATTATTGAAGTAAAAATGCATGTTTCTGATTGGAAGAATATTCTTTTAACTCCAATGAGTTTCGTCAGTTTGAAAAAAAAAAAAAAAAAAGCTGTTTCTGCTTAGGTAATGTATATTACTATTGAACTAAATTATGTAAGTTAAGCTATGAAGCACGGACACGGGTAAGCCGACACGAACACGATACGACACCGGTACGTCGACACGTTAAATCCTAAAAAATGATGACACGACACGGCGGTGATACGTATATATATATATATTATAAAACTAAGTTTAATTTTAAGTTCATTCTTATGCTTTTCAAAAATGTTGTTAAAATGTTATCTACAGAATGTTCACTTCACATTTTTCGAGTGTTATTGTTTAATATTAACAAAATGAAGAGAGTGAGATGGTCAAAGAAGATAGAGAGATAGATGAGATTGGACAACGAGGGTTTTGAAAGACTAATGTCGGGAGAACATGAGGAGATAGTAATGCTTGACAACATCAACTCTGATTGGTTTTCAAAATGTTAACAAAAACTAACAAAATACAGCTTTTGGTCAAAAAAGAGTTACCCTCCATGTCCCTTGAAGTGTCCCGCCGTGTGTCGGTGATGTGTCCGCCTCTAAACATTGCATAACAGAAACAAGACACGTATTTTTCGTGTCCGATACGTGTCGGAGGTGTGTCGGGCGAGTGTCGGTGTCCGGTACGTGTCGGACACGGGTACGAAGCCCTTTCCGAAGTGTCGGTGCTTCCTAGAAGTTAAGTTGTGGTGAGCTACTTTTTTTTTTCTTTACCGCGTGCGTGATGGTTTTATTGTATGTATGTATTATACTGTTAAAATATTCGTTTAGAATTCTATCTTCATGCAAATGTCGGAATATTAAACAAGTGCGTGAGGTAGGTTGACTTCCGAGCTGCACAAACTCATCGATCGATTTTTTCAGCATCCATGTGGGTATAAACTAGGAAGTACCGACACTTTTAAGAAGGTAACGTGTTACGTGTCGTATCGTGTCCGACACATGGACACGACACTTCAGGGACACTTTTCGTGCAGTGTCAACATGCAATTTTTTAGGATTTTGACACGCTGACGTGCTGGTGTCGTACGTCGTAACCCAACATAAAATGTAAACCCCAAAATTAGCTCTACGGGTAATACTTGGGACACAACCTTCATACAACTTTCATACAACCTCCCCAAAAGATGTGTCTATCTCTTTCCAGTGTCACTGTGGGGTCCAGTGACATCACAGGAGAGAGATAGACACATCTTTTGGGGAGGTTGTATGAAAGTTGTATGAAGGTTGTGTCCCAAATATTACTCTTAGCTCTACAAGGGGGTTAAGTGTTAAAAAGTAGCCCCACATGGGTGGGTTAAATGGTAGCGTGCATTATCACTACATAGTGGGTTAACTCCAAAATTAACCTCACAAAAGGAGTTGAGTATTAATATTTTTTGGCAAATATTAGAATTTTAGTCAATTTTGAAGAAAATCTTAACAATATCACTTTAGTGCGAAACCACATGGGGTTAAGTATCCACTTTTGGAGCAAAGGAGGGCCAAGTGTAAATGGGCCTAACCACAAGAGGTAAAATGTAATTAGCCCTTGATTTTACAATCAAAATGGCTTTCAAAGTTACAACATGTTAGGACTAAATAACTACTATTTATTGGCACCAAAATCGGGTTGTATTATTCTTTCCCTTTTGACTGCTCTAAAACTATTATCCATTGAGAGAACTTTAATTTCAAAATTACTCTTATTGATTGAAAACATCGTGTTTAATTAAAAAGTTGGACAAAATATGAGACGGATGGCGTAGTTAGGGTTTGACCAAACTGTTGCACCAAATAGTAACAAAGGAAAAGAGAAAGGAAATTAAAGAATAATCAACGTATAAGAATTTAATGTGGTTCACTCAATTCAGGCTAATCCACAATCGCGAAGAATGAATACTCTTTTATTGATTGAAGAGTACAAACCCCCACAAAAGATATCTCACCAACAACTCTCATATATGCTCTCCTCCTTGAGAATAAACACTATGAATTCACTCACGTTGCACTCATACACATCTTCTCTCTTGAATAATTCTTCTCAAGGTTTCTCACACCCTTTCTTCTTCATCATAATTTCTTATTTATATAGAATACCTTGCTTAACCCTAGTAGTAATAGATATATATACTCACATGGTATGTCTTCTACACCAAGAAACATATCTATCAGGAAGCCAAACACCTTTGTAAACTATCTCATTCTGCAATTCCAATCAGATCAGAAAACCTGATTCGTGCATAGAATCATTGTGTTCACTCTAGCGGATCGCTCGCTCGAGATTTTAGTGTTCAAAATCCGCCAATCTCGTCTGAGCGGCTTGCTCAAGCGAGTTCTCAGTAATGAGAAATTCAAGCCAACTTTCAACAAAAAAAATTTTCGGCATCTACAACACATGATATGCTTCCATGGTTCAGTAGAGTGAATAATTTTTTGGAACGGAACCTACACCTTTACATACATTGGATCTCATTATTTGCGGGTCTCAAAACGTACATCCCATTTAAAAAAAATCTTATACTACGGTAAGATATATTCATATATATATATATATATATATAGCGAGGATCTTAAGCGGGTGTGAAGGAACGGACTTTGGGACGGACTACTTTTAGTGACGAAAATGTCGCTTTTAGTGACGAAATTTTTCGTCGCTAAAACAATGATTTTTAGCGACAAAAAATTTTATCGCTAAAAGCGACATTTTCGTCGCTAAAAGTGGTCCGTCCTAAAGTCCGTCTTTTGACACCCGCTTAAGATCCAGACTGTATATATATATATATATATATATCACTTAAACATACCATGTGGTGCCTTACGAGTATCCAAAAATTCACGGATATGACACCCATATATCAATCAGGTCCTTATTTTCTGCATCTTTTCTACTTTGCAATGAAGTAGATGCTCACATATGTATATATATTTTATGGCATTGTTGATGAAGGTTTGATGGGCTTATAAAACAGAATCTTAACAGATCAACTACTGGCGTGGGCATAAAAATTTTTTGGGGTGTCATTCAACAATTAAAGACTCATTAAAGACATACCTTTACACACTAAATTGTTTTCAACTTCATAAGAAAATTCTTAACTAAAATATATCTTTCAAATTATCTTTTGACCATTTCTCATATTCTAGAATTTTTGTATTATACGTAGGTTTATTGCTTATGACATCAAATTTTTCTCAATTTATGTAACCAAATAATCATTCAACCAACAATTGCCCATTTGGTTAAACATGTGAATCGATTATTACCAGTTATGGAATCTCATCATATATCAAATTTGAAACCACTCTTTTACTTTTCTTTATTTTAGTAGGTTTAATTTAGAATACAATTTTCAAAGCATATAATAGTTATTTACATAATTTTCTTTCCAAAATTTAGTGGTTCATTTGGACACACCCCACAAGCTGTGGCTTCGCCCTTGGGATCTACTAGTCGGAGTTAGTTAAGTCTCACTTTTTATTTGATTCTTGTGAGAATTAAGGTTATGTTCATTTCATAAAGAAACAATTGTAGGAGAGCAGTTAAACCTTTGCATGAACTCCTCTGCGACGGAAGTATGCAAAGAAGAAATAGTCTCTTCCCACTTATTTTTCCCAAGCGCAAGAAAATTTTCTTTCCTTCCACTTGCTTCACTATCTATACATTTGATTTCTTGTTGTCTACCTTCTTTGACTCATGTATATAAAACAATCCAAGACCTAGGAAGCATCGATACTTTGAAAAGGGCTCCGTACCTGTGTCTGACACGTACCAGACACCGACACTTGCCCGACACACTTCCGACACGTATCAGACGCGGCAAATATGTGTCTTATTTTTGTTATGCAATTTTTAGAGGTAGACATATCACTGACACACTACGGGACATGTCAAGGGACATGGAGGGAAACTCTTTTTTGACCTAAAAGATTTTTTTTTTTTAGTTTTTTTCCATGTTCAAATCCTAAACGGAGTTGATTTTTTCAAGCATTACATCACTTATCACCTCACATTCTCTCGATGTTAGTCTCAAGACCCTCTTTATCAGATCTCATCTCTCTCTCTCTCTCTCTCTCTCTCTCTCTCTCTCTCTTCTCCGACAATCTCACTTTCTTCATTTTGTTAATATTAAACAATAACGCTCGAAAAATGTGAAGTGAACATCATGTAGATTAATTTGGAAAACATTTCTTAAAAACATAAGAAATGAAAAATAAAATTAAACTATTTTTTTAAAAAAAAAATATTGCGTATCCCCGCCGTATCATGTCATCATTTTTTTAGGATTTATCTTGTTGACGTACCGGTGTCGTGTCGTGTCCGTATTGACGTATCCATGTCCGTGCTTCATAGCCCAAGACTAGCTCAACACTATATAAATTCCTTTTTTTTTTTTTTTTTTTAACCCTAACTAGTTAATTCCATGTAACTTCTTTGTTTCTCATTTCATTAAACCAAGTCCTTTTCCTTTTGTTATCGCAATACAAATTTCAAGTTGTGTTTTTTTTTTTTTTTTTTTAAGAAAACTTTTCGCTACTAGAAAGGTTTATGGGCTTGAATGCCTGAACTCCTCGAAGCTCGTTTTAATTTGTGGACTTAGTTTGGGAATGAGGAAAAAAAGTTTGGGAATGAGGAACGACTTGAGCTTGAAAAGATTGTCTTTACTTTATGCTGAGCTCGAGCAGTATTAACCGGCTCGTAATGTCCGATTGACAAGCCTCAGCGTATGCCTTGCCAGTTGCCATACCGTTACTTTGCCATTGAGTTAAAACAGCCTATTTGAATCAATTCTTGGAGAGTCACTAACGGCCCGTTTGGTTCATGGATTCTTAGGGTAGATTTTGATTTCACCCTAAGATTACTAGTAATGTCAAAATTTATTCTTGTTTGGTTCATGGATTATTAATTGAATTGTAGGTCCCATTGGATTTAGAATCCACCCAAAGGTGGAAAATATGGTGGATTCTAAATCCTAGCTTGGAGGTGGTATTCTCAAAGATTACTGGGGTTTTGATTTTCTAATTTCATTCTACCTAAATTAGCCCTTATATTTGTGGAAGGTATAAGTTAATATCATTCATATTATAGATAACCTTCAAGGGTAGTAAATGTATTTAACATTATTCCTATTTCATTTTTCTTGACCCAACCAAACACTGAATTCTAAATCCACCTAGGATTCCGCTTATGAACCAAACACTATGCAAGGATTTAGATTCTTAGTAAATTGATTACTAGTATTGTGATTCCTGGCAAACAGAATCCACCTAAAATAATCCATGAACCAAACGGGTCGTATGTGAATAAATACTAATGTCTGTGTGCGTATATTTGGTACACAACTATATGCACTAGACTCATATCAAGGCTTAGTTTGGCCCCCATGTGGCTTTTTAAAAGGAGCTTATGAAATTTACTACTAAGGCTTAGTTTGGCCCCCATGTGGCTTTTTAAAAGGAGCTTATGAAATTTACTACTAAGTTGTTTGATAATTTTGTACAAGTGACACACTACTCTTCAAAAATATATCATGAAACTAAAAAGCCACCTTGAGCTTTTAAAAGCTCCATTCTAGAGCTTTTAAAAGCTCCCCCAAAAAAGCCCTAAGTTCAATTTTTACAAAGCGCATAAACTAGTTACCAAATGAAATTGTACTTTAAAAAAGGAGAAGCACCAAAAGGGGGGCCAAACTAAGCCTAAGTTGTTTGATAATTTTGTACAAGTGACACACTACTCTTCAAAAATATATCATGAAACTAAAAAGCCACCTTGAGCTTTTAAAAGCTCCATTCTAGAGCTTTTAAAAACTCCCCCAAAAAAGCTCTAAGTTCAATTTTTACAAAGCGCATAAAGTAGTTACCAAATGAATTAATATGAAATTGTGCTTTAAAAAAGGAGAAGCACCAAAAGGGGGCCAAACTAAGCCCAAGTCATTCTTGAATGACAATTGATTTACCTAGCTAGCAAGTCTAGTTTAAGATGCAAATGAATAATTTCAAAGTTACTCAAAAATGCTAATATATTGAGTATACTCAGATGCAACCTTATAGATAAAGAAAAAATTACAGGGAATTAAAAAAAAAAAAAAAAAACACCTAAAAAGCATAATAATTGAGATAGTCATCGATGTTATTATAAACAGACTGTCTGTAGCCAAATAAGACAAATAATATTATCTGTTAGATAGATAAAATCTCAAAATCAAGCTATAATGTATCTTTTTTATTATTAATATTATTAATTTCATGCTCATTGCGTAGATATCGAAAAAATGCATGAAGCAAAAAAATTATTCATCCCAAAAGGCCAAAAAATAAGAAAATTATGGTTGTTTAACTTAATATTATCTGTCTGTCAACAGATAATATCATATGTTTTGACAGATAAAATAAAAAAATAAAGTTCCAAATTATTTAAAATAAAAAAAAAAAGGTTCCAAATTATTTTCTTTTGTACAGCAACTCCATTGCGTAGATCTAAAAGAAATACATGAAATCAAAACAAAAAAAAAAAAACAATCAAAAAGGCTATAAAAAATGAGTGAGTTATGGTGGTTTAAAGTTGATAGATAATATATCTGTTTTGACATATAAAATCAAAAACTGAGGTTCCAAATTACTTTCTTTTATACAATTTTCAACTCAATTGCGTAGATCACAAAGAAATACATGAAATCAAAAAACAATTCACTCAAAAAGGCTAAAAAAAACGAGTGAGTCATGATGATTTAAAGTTAGCAGTAATATTTCCTTAGCCATTTTTCTGTTTTAGCAAAGGGCTTTTCACCAAATTCAAAAAGTAACGAGAGGGTTTACAAAAAAATGGCCAAATCATGTGAATTTTTTTACTATAACACTCAATTTTAAAGGGTCTATGACCAATTATCCCATTATTTATTAATTCATGATTTATATTATCATCTATAATATATTATCTCTTCAGCCTAATTCATGATTCATACTAATTCATAAGAATTTCCCATTTTTCAGAAATTTTATTGATGTGTATTGTGTCCCAAAACTAGCAAAGAGAACAAAATACAGTACTGTATTGAGTCGCAAAACTAGCAAAGAAAACAATATAAATCATTATTAGTTTGTTTCAAATGCCAAATTCATATTGCATTCGTGCCAACTGTAATCCTATTATTATCTTCTCATGTGTATCGTCTTTTCAAGACAAACTAATACGATTGTTAACTTTTTTCCAAAAAAAAAAAAAAAGTCTTAAATTTCTGTTTTAAGTCGGTGATAAATTTTGCTCTTTAAGGTGGAGATGAGCTCTTTGCATATGAGGGCTGCTCAAGTGTTGAAGCAAACAACATATAATGATCACCATCTTTATTACCCCTCAATCTTTCTCTCACTATATATAAACTATGTAATGCTATATCAGTATATCAATAAATATAATCTTTTACACTATCATATCATTATCAATCAACCAAAAACCCTGTCACCATAGTAGTGAGCAAGTGAACCAATGGGGCTTAAATTCAAGGCTTGCATGACTGAATAAACCCTGAAAATCAATAATAACAAGTTCCTGCCTACTTAGGGAAAAAAAAAAAAAATAATAATAATATTTGAGAGCATGCACACATCACATATGCATAGATTGTAATGGTACCACAGAGTAAAATGACCACTACATAACCAAATTTTATTCATTCACTAGCAGAAAGAGAAAATGTTTGAAATTTGAATATAATTACTCCTCAACTATCACCCTCCATTACATACATATATACATATATATATATATATATATCACACAAGAAAGTTCACAATCACCTAGTTTAATTGATACAAGAATAGAAGACATTAATTGATACAAGACTAGAAGACAAACCTAACCCACCAGTCACCAACCACCACCCAACACACACACACACACACACACACAAATTTAAGATATTTTTTCAATTTCAACCACATTATATCTACACCAACCTGCATTAATCCAAGATATTTTCAACTTCAACCAAATACTATATTATACTTGCGCAAACCTGTTGGCAATACGACAGGTGCCGTGCAGATTACAAGCTGCGAGACTGCAATATTTCTTGCAGATTTTTGACAGCATTATCATAATTAACGAAGCTCATGAACCAAAACTCGTGATTGTCAACAGAGATAATCTGGATATACTTTTCAGCAGGATTGACTTTGCTCTTGGAAGGATTAACAGCTTTCAGCTGATGCAATGGTAAAACCACCTACACACATACATCAGAAGAAGAAAGCAAAAACCTGATCATGTTGGTAATCATACAAGGGAAGCTCTCACATACAAGGGAAGCTCACACGCAACTTTTTAGAGAAACACGGATGACTGATGACTATGATAAAAAAAAAACAAAAAAACTAGATAGATGTAGCAAGTAAAAGAAAGCGCTCTTAACAAATCAATCAGATAAATGTGTAAACAATTTTCTCTTTGATAAGTAACACAAAAGCATAAATCTACTTCAGTATTAGCCAGCAAGGACACAATGAAATAAAGAAAAAATCTAAAAAAGGAAGTACAAAAGACCTATAACTTATGGACACAAACACAAGTGTCAAATGTCAACACCAAAAATGCAACTTTAACAAATCAAGACACAGCCACACATCCACACATTAATATAGCATGCATAGGTTGATGAACATGCATTTTCTGGTTTAAATTATATATCCTTTATTTGTACTTAATCTAATAGCGTACGTAATTGTCAACTTCGAAAAATAATTATTGTTCAAATATTCCTAGTAAAGGAGAGGGTTAACCGAGGCCTCTCAACTTGGCTTTGATGAAGAGCTTGAAGAAGAAGTCATCGGCAAAGACAGAGAATAAGCTACTGCACTTCTCATATCTGCAAATATTAATCTAAAAATGGCCGGGTAAGCCATTTCAAGCATCATGCATACACTGTCCAAGCCCAAATGGATATTCATACTGGCAGCCAGTAGAAAACCCAGTCAAAACTTCCAGGTGTGTTACAGAGTGTCAGGTCAAGATGGCAATAAGAAATAAAAATAAAATGCAGAACAAATTTACTCTATAAACCCCACTATGCTTAACTATGTTCTGATAACAATGTTAACCAGACGAGATGCTAGCACATAATGTAACGA
The DNA here is from genome assembly GCA_033977485.1 of Hydrangea macrophylla. Lineage (NCBI taxonomy): Eukaryota > Viridiplantae > Streptophyta > Magnoliopsida > Cornales > Hydrangeaceae > Hydrangea > Hydrangea macrophylla. The sequence goes on along the minus strand of CM066994.1, from coordinate 110,077,143 downwards.
AGGGTCAAATACACTTTGGTACCTTCCATTTGGTGTAAAATTTCATTTATGATCCTGTATTATCGATTGCTTCACTTAATGCCTTCTATTTTGTAATCAATTCAACTGACGACAAGGGATATGATGAGTGGAGGCCTTAAATAATTGTCCTCAACTGAAATCGGTTCTCCTCAAATCTCCCCAATCGAAACCAGTGTCCAAATCAAGGGGACTTCAGTGATGCAATTTATAAGAGTGTCTGAAATGAAATTTTATGGAAAAGAGTGTACTGAAATGTATTTGACCCAATAACTTATACAAGTCATCTTAGTAAGAATAAGTCTTTCTAGACATTCACAATACCAGACAAACCAGTGTACCTTGTAATAACTCCATTGAGTCTCGTCACCAACTTTGTACGAGAGAGGATTGTCACTACAGAAAGCAAGCTTTGCGTTTGACAAATATAAGATTCCCATTACTGGACCAGCAGATGTGGATAAGTAGCAAGCATATGACTTCAGAAGTTGCTCCTCAGGAACAGTTTCAAATGTTTGTCGAAATATCTTCTCATAACCACCTTCTGCAAGAACTTTTGTTCCCTGAGCAATTCTTCCAACAGCAGCATCAGCAAAACTGGGGCCTGTTTTCACTGATTCAAGAAACAGTCAGTCTACTAGCTAAATGTGTCTTTGACGAAACATATGAACACTCTTTAGCACAGTACCTAACAACAATTGGAAATAAAATAATCCACTAGCCACGTTTGGATGGCAAAGGGGGATTGGACAATTAGTCCCATGATAGTTCCAGGACTAATAATACCACCTCCCCCATGGTATAACTTAGTCCCCCATATGGGGGACTATTATTTTAAAATGGACAATTAGTCCCGAGCACAGTGGTCTTGCCAAACACTGGACTATTCAATTAAATGGGACTATTAATCCAATCTCTCACTATCCCCTCCTTAATCCTGCAAAACAAATGAGGCCTAGGAGTCTAGGTCCACTAATGCTATTGCAGTATTACCTCCAAAAGATGGACTAAAGGCACAGGGAAGAAGCAAACACAACCATATGCACCAAAACACTTGGATATACACAAAGGAAAACAAGATCACAATGATCACGTGAATCAGAGATTGAAGAAAATAATAACACCCAGAATATCTCAAGTTTGAAATCCACACAGTAACAAACAGCACCTACTGATGTTGCTTGAACTTAGATAAACCCCCAGCCCACGATTCTTTATTACTCTTGTGAAAGTTTATGGACAACGCAGAGAGAGAAGAATCGAGTATTATATGCAGCAATGCATCTTATAACTAGAAATCTGTATGCCATTCTTTCCCAGAGCAGCTACAAGCAGGGGGGAAAAGAAATTCGCATCTTGGACACAACTGGTTACATAGAAAATTCAGAATGAAGTCCCTTGGTGGAATTACAATCTAATAGCAATTGACAACATCCATACAGCTGAACTCTAAGGATTTGATGAATTTACGAAAAGCAATACAATATCTCCTACAAGTTTTGTTCTGTTTTGTTTGTTTTTTTGCTCTCTAGGGTTACAAATGGATGCAATAAAACAATGTTGCAACTAATAGCATGATTAGCCCATAAGTGTTCACAACCTCAGACTAGGCTTTCCAGTACTCTCATTAAATATTAGTTCCTTTTCATATTAACAATAAAATCACGTTAAATTTCTATATCAACAAAAGGGACGCAGATGAAGCAAGGTTGCAATTGATAGCATGACTAGCCTATAAGTGTTTACAACCTCAAACGAGTCTATGCTTCCATTTCATATTAGTCCCTCTTTCTTATTAAAAATGCAAATCAAACCTTTAGAACCCATCCCTCCATTCAAAATGCTAAGCTAACGCTTAACAATTGTGTTGTAAATTTGTAATAGCTTTGGCTTAACTTGACAATAACTCTTGGTAATGAACTCCAAACTACAAACAAAAACCTCAATTTAGGCCATACACTTCCAAACAATTCTCAATCTGCAGTCTTCGACTCTTCACATTTCACTAGGCATCATGTCCATGCAATAAAAGACGTAGGAACAAGCAAGGAAGATTTAACTTTTAAACTTGAGGATCAATGTACTTTGCTAGATGCAATCTCCACAATCCAAGTGCATACGACCTATGATAGTTGGTTAATTTGTTGAGCCATATCCACATCTTTTTGATAGGTATGGCATATAGTCACATAAACTTCAATTATTTCCTCTTTCTAGAAAGAGGTTCAAAAGCAATAGTGGCAACACTTTCTTACACGGATCAATTATAAGTGATACGCCCAAAATTGGCTCTATCTTACGACCAAGCGGTTCAAAATCAGCATCTAGTCCATGCCCCGGGCAAATCATGCACAACTCCTCAGAAGCATCAGCCCGAGCGGTTCATTAATGACCCGGCCAACAGGTCGGGAAAAACGCACAGGCACATCCCACCGCGGGAACAACTCATTCGGGCCCACAGGCGTGATCCCGAGCATTACGGGCAGTTTCCTACTCAAGCTAGAAGACTAATGGAAAGTGCACACTATTTCCTAATCCAATTAGGAAATCCCCATAATTAATGCTAATCTATATCAACAGGATTATATTTCCTTATCCATGTATGAGTAGGTCTCTTACATCTATAAAAGAGACCTCTCACTCCCCATTGCAGGGGGCCGCCAATTTCTCAGTCTAGACAGCACCTCTATAATTCACCATTATACGCATACACCCGGCCGGTATTACTGGTAGTGCCACCCCTTTTTGTTGGCTCACCAGGCCCGCCGGTGATTTGCTAGTGAACGTGCTCAGACACACCCGTGAACGTAGGTACCTGCATTAATAGGGCCGAACCACATACAAAAAATAGTCTCACTCTCTCTCTCCCTAAAATTGCTCTACTTTACTCTTACCAAATTCTGGCAAAGCAGTTTGGCGCCGTCTGTGGGAAACGAGTATTCTCATCAACAAATCTCTTGACTGATCGTCATGCCACCGAAGAAGGGTAAGACGGCTGATCAGCAGTCCGACCGGGATGTTCCGCCGGCCCCGGCACCGGCTGCGGCAGTCATGACATCTGAGCAGATCACCGCGACTCTCACGCAACTCCTGAGGGCCAGCGTCAAATCCAGCGACAGATCGAAGCTCTGCTGGCCCAGCAAAGCAGTCCTCCAGTGGCCGGGAAACGACCCGGGAACGTTGCGTACGGTCGGGAACTGATCTCGACCAGACAACGTGCCCGAGCCATCCCGTCCCGTGTTGAGGATGCCAAAGACGTCAACAGTGGGCCTGCTGCCCGAGAGGAAAGACAGGAGCATATGGCCCGGGAATCAGTCTTGGGTCACTCGGTCAAGAGCCGAGTCGTCCCTATGCGAACGGTTACCCGAGATCATAGCCGAGCCCAATCCCAGAGGACAGCACCCCGCCATGAAGAAGAAGCCTCTTCCACCAACCCGACCAGTTCCTCAGATACCGGTCGGGAAGGGATGGAAACCCGAATCAAGGACTTGCAGAAGCAGATCGACGGAGTGGCCAAAAAGTTTGGTCGAAACCGTGCTCAGAATCAAGCCAATACCGAGACAGAGTCACCATTCTCCAGCCAGATCACGAGGTTCTTCATCCCGCGCAAATTTAAGCAGCCTCGACTAGATTCATACAACGGCTCGGGAAGCCCGGTCGACCACGTCCGGACCTATAAGGCTCAGATGGCCCTAACCACCAACTCCGATGAGCTACACAGCCTAGCCTTCCCCAGCACTTTGAAAGGCCCGGCCACGCAGTGGTTCTACTCTTTGGAGCCTCGATCGGTCTGCAGTTTCAAACAACTCAGTAAGCAGTTCATCAACCAGTTCGCCTGTATGCATGAGCGGCCAAAGTCAGACATGCAGCTACTGACGGTCAGACAACAAAATAATGAGTCCCTCAAGGAGTTCACCGACCGGTTCAACTAACAGAAGCTTCAAATCCGCAATCTGAACGAGACAATTGCCATCATAGTCTTCTACTCGGGAGTTCAACACACCAAGTGCGCCGCGTCGTTTCACCGAAACCGACCGGTAACCTTGGTCGAACTCGCAGATAGGGTTGGAAAATACATTGACACTGAAAAATTTCTAAAGATCAAAGACCCCGGGCAAGAAAGCAACGAGTCTTCCAGAAGTAAGCGAAAGCGAGATCAGCCCGGGAGTTCCGACAGTTCTTCCAGTTCACAGCAGTCCGGGTCAGGCAGCCCCGACCCGACCTCCAGCTCACAGCAAGCAGCGTCCGGCAGTCCCGACCCGACCTCCAGTTCGCAGCGGTCTGAGTCTGGCAGGCCCGGTCCGATCTCCAGTTCACCTCGGTCAAGATCAAGCAGCTCCGACTTTGCCTTCATCACAGAGAAATCAGGGGCCCAACGATCCTGATCCGACCTCCTGTCTCCATCGGTCTAGATGAGCCCGACTACAGTGGTACCTGCTTGATCACCACATAAGGCTCCACCGATTGTCAGAGAGCTCATACAAAGACCTCGGGCCTAACCCCGAGGCATACAAAGACCTCGGGCGTAACCCCGAGGCACGAAAAAGACCTCGAGCTCCAAACTCAGGCACTAAAAAGACCTCGAGCTCCGAACTCAGGCACTAAAAAGACCTCGGACTCCGAACCGAGGCACCAAAGACCTCGGGGTCACACCCGAGGCACCGGCTTCGCTTAGGTCCAACCGACGATGGGGGCAAACCTCCTAGGTGGCTGATGATGGCAAGCTTCAAACGACCCTGCAACCACCATGTTCCAGGTCGGCTACCTACAGTTCATAGCCTCTGTAAGACCCTCGTCTTAGCAAAAACTTGGGGGGCAAGACGGCGCAGTGAACTAAACAGGCAATCACACCGGGTATCTACAGGCCTAGCGGATAACCAAGTCAAAATCTTGGACAACCCGAGCACATACAGTACTCAGAGGCATTAACTCCACTTAGGTCCAAACCGACAATAGAGGTGACTAAAATCTCTTAGGTTGGCCGACGATAGAGGAGCAAAAAGACCCTAAAGCGACGTAATTTAGGTCGGCTCCACCAACATGGTCAAGCTCTTTTCCCAACAGTCTTGACGAAGGCTAACTGGGCGAAAGACAACCATCCTGGGGAGTTAACATAAAAAGGATCCTAGAGCAATACGCTTTAGGTCGGTTTTTCCAACATGGTAAAATCCTTCTACCCACAGCCTTGACGTAGGTTTACGGGCAGAAGATAACTATCCTGGGAGCTAACTCAAGCAAAAAAGACTCCGAAGTAGGCCGAGTCTCAACTCTCGGTCACTTCCCGAGCACTCAAAGACTCCGAATTAGGCCGGGTCTCAACTCCCGGTCAGTTTCCGAGCACCTAAAAGTCCTGAGCTAGACTGGGTCTCAGCCCTCAGTCAGTTCCCGAGGACTCACCAAGCTCAGAAGCCCCGAGGCAGCTTCCACAAGCAATCAGACAGCGGCAAGTAACATCAAACTGATTTCCAAACTTGCCCCGATATAGCATCTGGCCAATCTTGGAAATGGGGGGCAGCTGATACGCCCAAAATTGGCTCTATCTTACGACCAAGCGGTTCAAAATCAGCAGCTAGTCCATGCCCCGGGCAAATTATGCATAACTCCTCGGAAGCATCAGCCCGAGCGGTTCATTCATGACCCGGCCAACAGGTCGGGAAAAACGCACAGGCACATCCCACCGCGGGAATAGCTCATAACAGGTTGGGAAAAACGCACAAGCACATCCCACCGCGGGAATAGCTCATTCGGGCCCACAGGCGTGATCCCGAGCATTACGGGCAGTTTCCTACTCAAGCTAGAAGACTAATGGAAAGTGCACACTATTTCCTAATCCAATTAGAAAATCTCCATAATTAATGTCAATCTATATCAATAGGATTATATTTCCTTATCCATGTATGAGTAGGTCTCTTACATCTATAAAAGAGACCTCTCACTCCCCATTGCAGGGGGCCGCCAATTTCTCAGTCTACACAGCACCTCTATAATTCACCATTATACGCATACACCCGGCCGGTATTACTGGTAGTGCCGCCCCTCTTTGTTGGCTCATCAGGCCCGCCGGTGATCTGCTAGTGAACGTGCTCAGACACACCTGTGAACGTAGGTACATTCATTAACAGGGCCGAACCACATACAAAAAATCATCTCTCACTCTCTCTCTCCCTAAAATTGCTCTACTTTACTCTTACTAAATTCTGGCATCATCAATAAGTGTAAGAATTAGCATCACAGGAAAGTGGGAAGACATAATTCTTGCTTAAAACCGTTTGTCACCTTCGATAGAGAATCACAAAAGTTTTTTTTTCCCCCTCTTTTTAAGTTATTCCTTCTTATACTCGGTTTTCACTTATAAACTTCTCATCTATCACAATGGCACATATCAATTTAATTCTGAAAACAATAAATCATAACATCCAAATAATTCAAAATCTACCAACTCACAGTGTTGCCACATATTCCCGGCTAGGTCCTCAGCCTTCTTTGTTGCCTCTGCTGCCATCTTTCCCCATTTTCCAAGCACATCCTTCACCGAATCAATGGTATCTAATGCCAAGCCAACAAAAAAAAAAAAAAACATTAGAAACTTGGTAAAAACTCTCATATGGAATTTTTTGAGTTTAAAAGACAACCCATTTTTTATTCACGTCAAAAGTCCCCAATTAGTGAAACTTTAATCAAATCAAATCATCGTGTCACGAAATTTCCCAATATTAATGAAAATTTGAAACTACACTTAACTAGCAACCAAAAATTTTCTATCCATGGACATTTTACTAAATTTGAAAATGGGTTGTATCTAAGACCACCCCCCTCCTCCCCCCCCCCACAAAAAAAAAATTAATAATAAAACTATTTTATCAGCTTGTAAATATATTCACAATCATCAAAAGTCAATCATCAGTCAATTAAAGTAAATAAAATAAAATAAAATAAAACAAAAAAAACAATCCCATAAGTCATATGACACTCACTCTTCCCGGAAACCGGGTCAGAAGTAACGTAAGGGTTGGACTCGGGCGGCATGGTCGTAGTAGTTGTCTCCGACGGCGAAGCCCTCGGAATGCTAGACGTCCGCTGCTCCTTCTCCGCAAGCGGAGCAGGCGGAGGAGGGGGATGCGAGTCCACCGGGACACTGGTCCAATCCTCGGCCGGAGGATCGACGTCTTTGAGATCGAGCTTGGGGTACGGAGCGTAGTCGGAGGAGAGAGAATGATGACGATGATGATCGGAATTGGAATCGGAATCGGAGTCTGGTTTGTTGTGTTGTGGTTGATCGGACTGCTGGGGTGCTTGATTCATGTTTTCTTTTTTCTTCTTTTGGAATAATTGGATGTTAGATTTTGATAGATTGGTTTGGGGATCAAAATTCAAAACAAAACCCTAGACAGAGAGAGACATATCTTATTTTTGTATTGGTCCAGTTGTGTTGGAATTATTTTATTTATTTATATATATTTTTCTTTCGGGGTGAATGTGTTGGAACTTTATTCGTTGCCGACGTGCCGTTACTTGATGGGAGGGTTAAATCAAAGATTCTTTAAAGAGGGTCCCTCTCTTTATTAGAGGGAGAACCTTTGTTTTGACCGTCAGATTGTGTTTAAAAACTGTGAAATGACAAAACTGTCATTAATGAAAATACAATCCGACGGCTAAAACAGAAGTCCTCTCTTTATTAAAGAGAGGGCGCCCTCTTTAGAGCCTAACTGGGGTTAAATACTATATATATATAGTTAAATACTATATATATATATATATATATCAAAGATTCTCTAAAGAGGGCGCCCTCTCTTTATTAAAGAGAGGGCCTCTGTTTTAACCGTCGGATCGTGTTTAAAAACTGTGAAATGACAAAACTGTCATTAATGAAAATAGAATCCGACGGTTAAAACATAGGCCCTCTCTTTAAGAAAAAAAGGGCGCCCTCTTTAGAGCCTGACTGATATATATATATACGACCGTATATATATATAGTTAAATACTATATATATATATATACGACCAGGCTCTAAAGAGGGCGCCCTCTCTTTAAAGAGAGGGCTCCTATTTTGGTCATCGGATTGTGATTTCATTAATGACAGTTTTGTCATTTCACAGTTTTTAAACACGATCCAACGACCAAAACGAAGGCCCTCTATTTAATAAAGACAGGGCGCCCTCTTTAGAGAATCTTTGTATATATATATATATATAATTACTCATGTACTGTATATAAAGAGAATACGCCTTCGTTAGAGAATTTTTGTATATGAGTCAAGCTCTTAGGAGGGCGCCTCTTTTTATTAAAGAGAGGACTTTTGTTTTGACCGTCGGATTATATTTAAAAACTGTGAAATAACAGCACTGTCCTTAGTGAAAACACGATCTGATGGCCAAAACAGAGGCACTCTCTTTATTAAAGAGAGGACGCCATCTTTAGAAAATTTTCGTATATATACTAGTTATAACCCGTGTCCGAGGACACAAAGGAAAAAAAAAACACACACACACAAAGGCATTTTCTAAGCTTTTAGAAAGAAACAGAAAAGGAAAGTAAAACTTTTGTGATTATTTAGCCCATATTTGAGAACCAGCATTACTCATTTCACTGCTTGACCATATGGACTATATCAAACTGATACAACTAATCAAATGACCTTTAAAAATGGTGGAATTAATCCAATTGATAGCAAAATTTACAACCATAGTGATGGAAAAACCCATTTTCTAGATAGGCAATAGAACATAACAAATGCGCTTCATAGATTTTTAAAAAGTACAAGTCATGAGAATATATTTTTTGAGACTTGAATTATGATAACAAATACGCTTCATATTATATCAGTTTGATTAGTTCTAAGAAAGTCATTTGATCGGAGTCACGGAAAAGAAAAAAAGAAAAACCTATAAAAATAAAATAAAATGTATCCTAAATAATCTAGCACAAATGTATCTTCATAGTTAATGTTTGAGAGTGATTAAGTGTGTGTGTGTGTGTGAGAGAGAGAGAGAGAGAGAGAAAGAGAGAGAGAGAGAGAGATGATTATAATATGGCAGCTATCCATAATTATAATATGGCAATAGGATTATATGATTTTTTATGATTATCGAACTTTGGGAAGTTATGGTCAATGTTAAAAATACAACTTAGTATATAATCAAAATACTCTGCCTAAAGAAAGTTTGCTTATTGCATTACGTTCGGACAGAAGTACTTATGGACATGCGTCAATCAAAACCTGTTTTTGAGGTTTTTAAGTGCCTTAAATTTATATAAATAAGATAATATATTCTTTTTGGGCACCAAACGTAATTTTTAACCCAAAAGTAGATCTAAACTTAGAATTTCATGCACCAATGTCAAAGAAGGCTAACAAAGTGGGGGAGTATAAATTTGTATTCACATCTATAACATTGTAGTAACATATCAAAGGTACAATGTTATGGCAAAAACCAAAATCAAACGTAACACAATATAACATCCACAACATAATCTTTATAACACAATTCCACATAGGCACATATCTCTGTGAGGGTGATATAGACTCAAGAACTTTAATGTCAGAGTTTCTCTGCTTTCTTTGATTTAATTACTTCTCACAAATTCGCGATAAGTATACCTATATCTACATGTATATTGAACCTAAACATTCACACATTATATTATCAAAGGTATTTTTAAATTTGGGAAGCTATGATTATATGATTTTTTTTTAAATACACATAATGATCGAAATTCTCATAATGATAAAGAGTTATACTCTGGACCATTGCTTTTGGGTAATTAGTATTTGTTGGCAAAGAGTAATGTAGCTTTTGCTTAATTAATATTTACCATAACACTTTTTATGGTCTGGAAGTTTCATAATAAACAATTAGAAACTTTGGGGTGGGGTGGGGGGGAGGGGGGGTAAATGAAAAATAGCAAGAGAGATCACAAACAGACACGTAGAGAGAGGGAGAGTTTGGCGAGAGAGAGATCACAAACCGACCGTGCTCGATAACTTTTTATGGTCTGTAGTAGACGAATCGAGAACACGGGCTCGATAACAGCTCACGATCTTCTACCGTATTCCTCCGCTGCCAGAATATCGAACTGAGTGTGGGCTCTTTCGAAATCCTTTCTGTTTTCTGCTCTCCCTCTTTTACGCTCTCTTTTCTATTCCGAGTTATAATTCTCTATATAGAAAAATGCTAACTGAGGAGAGAGCCAAAGCAGCATATATATAGGCTACGATAGGGACCATAAGAAGTCAATAAGGAATAGGTTTCCTTATGGAATTAGGAAACCCTAATAAGGAAACCCTAATTCGAACTGAATCAGATTCCTATTTCCATAAATTATAATTCATACCACTAAAGAATATAATTGCACTCCTACCCTTATCTCAAAAATACATTTTGAGCTCCATGTTATTAAATGCTTATTATCTCCCCATGTTAAGATTACAGATATCCATTAATTAAATATAATTACTGACAATCATATTTAATTAATTTCTTAAAATTCCTTGAGATCCTCTGCTTAACTTATCTGATATGTCGGATACAAAATCCACCTGCAGGGTTTGACATAATCAAAACTTATAAGCTTTCTCAAGGGGATATCATCAATCCCAAAATTGAGACATGGATTCCATCATTAATTAATATCCACCACACAATTAATATTGCCACCCAATCCAATGAGATATTGACCCATTTAAGGATCTCACCCTTTTAGGGATCAAAGTGTAAATATCAAATGTACGTGTCCACAAATTAGCTTAGAATTTAAAGCATAAGCACTCATAATAGCCATGAGGTATTAATTATCTTATAAGTCAGTATAAAGATAATTACCCCAAGTCAGTCCCGTTTAATACACAAAGTGTACCAGCATAGTGAGTTGAAACTATACCGTTTTCCGTAGGCAAGACAAACCTACTACAACACCATGCTGCAGTCCTATCGATTGTGTGTCCAATCCCATCTAAAATTGTAAACCAAAATCTTACATTCTATAATATCTGATGGCCTGATCTTCCGTGTGTAAGCCGAACTCTACACACCAAACCACCTACTATATAGTGATAAAAGTAAGAGTGAAATAATGTATTGAATATTGTATTAAATTGATTACAATATCACAATGGAATGGCCTTTATATAGGCTCATACAATCCTAAAGTACAATGCAGTATAACTGTAAAGTACAATGTATGTGGACCTAGTTTAGGGTAATGTACAAATATGAATGAACCTAGACCATAATTCTCTAACAGCCCCCCTCAAACTCAAGGTGGTTGAATGGAAACCAATTTGAGTTTGGAAATCAAATCCTCAAGACGTCCAGGTGGATGAGTTTTGGTAAAAATGTCAGTTGTCTGATCAGTGGAGGAGACTGAAATAAGCCGAATGGTGCCACAAGAGAGATGATGACGTACAAAATGACAGTCGATCTCGATATATTTTGTTCGTTCATGAAAGACATCATTGTGGGCAATTTGAATGGCACTTTGATTATCACAACTGATAGTTGTAGCAGCAGAATGAGTGACCCCCATGTCTTCAAGTAACCATCGTAGCCAGAGAAGTTCCTGAGTAGCATCAGCAAGAGCACGATATTCAGCTTCTGTTCTAGATCGAGCAACAACTGTTTGCTTCTTGCTGCACCAAGAAATGAGAGAATTGCCCAAGAAAAAGCAATAACCAGTAGTGGAACGGCGATCAGTAGGATCTCATGCCCAGTCCGCATCGGAGTAGGCATGTAACTCAAGGGAGGAGTGAGCAGAGAAATGAAGACCATGATATAATGTACCCTTGACATACCTAAGAATGCGGAGAACTGCGGCATAATGAGGAGAACGGGGAGCAGACATAAACTGGCTAACAATATGGACAGCATAGGAGATATCCGGTCTGGTAACCGTCAGATAAACAAAACTCCCAATAAGCTGACGGTATAGGGTAGGATCATCCAAGAGTACACCATCCATAGGTGTGAGCCTACAGTTAGGCTCGAGAGGAGTGCTACATGTCTTGTTGTCTATAAGTCCTGCTCGAATAAGTAGATCAGAAGCATACTTGGCCTGAGAGAGATAGTAGCCATCAAAATTGGAAGTGATCTCAAGGCCCAGAAAGTAATTAAGCTTGCCAAGGTCCTTCATTTCAACATGTTGGCTGAGATAAGTTTTGAGATCCAGAATTCCAAAAGTATCATTCCCAATGATGATCATGTCATCCACATAGAGGAGAAGGAGAATAATTCCTTGGTCAGTTCGGCGAATGAAAAGAGCTGAATCATATGGGCTTGGAGTGAACCCAAAACCCTCAACAATAGTGCTGAATTTTGCAAACCAAGCCCGTGGAGCTTGCTTGAGACCATAGAGAGCTCGACGGAGTTTGCAAACTTGATGAGGCTGATGATGATAACCAGGAGGGGGACGCATATAAACTTCTTCAATGAGTTCACCAATAAGAAAGGCATTTTTGACATCCATTTGGAATAAGTCCCAACGGCGAACGACAGCTACTGCAATAAGGCTGCGGACAGAAGTGAGTCGGGCAACTGGGGCAAATGTTTCCTCATAATCAATCCCATACTCCTGGGTAAAGCCCTTGGCTACTAGACGGGCCTTGTAGCGATCAATGGATCCATTTGAGTGAGTTTTGATCTTGTAAACTGATTCGTGTCCAGAATCATAAACCCACTTGCATCCCATAGCATTTTTGCCTTGTGGCAAGCTCACCAAATCCCATGTGTGATTCTGTTCTAGTGCCTGTAATTCATCATCCATTGCTTTCTGCCAAAGGGGATTAGTACTAGCCTCACGATAAGACTGAGGTTCATGATGAGAAAGAATGGTAGAAAAAGCAACATAATCACGAAGGCGAACGGAAGGAGTTTTAACCCGGTTACTTTGTCGGAGGGGCAGATCAGGTGCAGGAGCGGATCCATCAGTTGGATCAGGCAACGCAGGAGAGGGCAAGGTGGATGACTCGGGTAGTATATCTATGGAAGGGGATGAAGGAGACGAGAGCAGAGATGCGGGTGGTATTTCAGGAGGTAGGACAGTATCAATAGAGTCTGGGAACAGGTCTGCTGAAGGATCAGTGAAGAGAAGTGGAGTACTATCAGAAGAGAGGTGGAACTGGGACATAGAAGAGAATATCTTGTGTTCCCAGAAGACAACATGTCTGGATACTCGAAGACGTTTGGAATAAGGGTCCCAACATCTGTATCCCTTGTGTTCAATACCATATCCTAAGAAACAGCATAGGCGGGATCGAGACTCTAGTTTCGTGCGCTCATGTGATTGAAGAAGAACAAAACAGGCACAACCAAAGACCTTGAGTGTGCTATAGTCAGGAGAGTGACCATAGAGACGCTCATAAGGGGATTGATTCCCAATGACAGGACTAGGAACACGATTCTTGGTATAAACAGATGTAAGAGCAGCCTCTCCCCAAAAATGCTCAGGACAGGAGGCAGATGTAAGGAGAGTATGAACAGTGTTTAGAATATCTCGATGTTTGCGCTCGGCACGACCATTTTGTTGGGAGGTGCCGGGGCAAGAACGATATGGGAAATAACCATGTTGGCGAAGGAAACTAAGGACTCCAGAGTCAGTGTATTCAGCCGCATTGTCAGCACGGAATACTTTGATATTGCATGAAAATTGAGTTTTAATCATAGTAGCAAAATCAAAATATAGTTGAGGTAATTCAGACCGACTACGCATGAGAAATATCCAAGTGTAACGAGAATAATCATCAATAAAAATAACAAAATATCTGGAGCCTCCCATAGTGGCAGTTGGTGAAGGTCCCCAAACATTAGAATGAACTAAATCAAAAGGAGTAGAAGAAAATGAATCACTTTTATTGAATGGCAATGCTAATTGCTTTGAAATTTGACAGGGAAGACAATCAAAATGTTCCTTATTAACAGAACCTAACTGACCACTAGACACTAAAGTTTGTAGATACCTGACAGAAGCATGTCCAAGACGAGAGTGCCAGAGACTGAGTGATGGGCTAGAGGTAACTAGAGCAGTTGTCTGGATGGATGAGGTGAGGTGTGATGGAATATGAAGATTATTAAGTTCAAATAATCGTCCAATTTTATGACATGTACCAAGAGTTTGACCCGTGTGTGGATCCTGTACCAAACATCCAAAACTAGAGAAAGTGACGGTAAGTCCAAGTTCACACAATTGACCAACAGATATGAGATTTAAAGTGAGTTTAGAAATGAGATAAGTGTCAGGGAGAGATGTGTGAGTGGTGGAGACTTGTCCTATGTGACTGACATTCATAGATAAACCATCAGCTGTATGGATAGATGGTGCATTAAGAGCAGAATGTTTGGTAGAGAAGATGCTTGGATCAGAGGTCATATGGTTACAACAACCAGAATCAAAGAACCAAGAAGATGTACCTGGGGCAACAGATAGAGCAGTGGGAGATGTATTATTAGAAGATTGAGCAAGAACTCGTTTGATGATATCCGCAAGGAAGGAAACAGAGATGGATGAAGATGATAACCCCTTGGTCGAAGCAGCAATAAATGATGATGAATAATCTTGAGACTGATAACCATGTGAAAATCTGGTACGATTCTCAGTGCAATCACCAAGATAGTGGCCAAATGCACGCTTATGACAGAAAGTACATACTCGGATAGGACAATGCAGTAGACCATGTCCTGGTTTATGACAGTATTTACAAGAGGGATTAAAAGACTCCATGATGTGTAAAGTAAGTATGAGAGTGGTATAAATGGTTTGGATAGCAGTGGTCGGGTCGGGTCGGGTCGGGTCGGGTCGGGTCGGGTCGGGTAAATGGTGGGTCGGACTGGTCTTAGGTTTTGGATCAAGGGGTTGTTCTGGCTGTCGGACTGATCTGCGGGTGGATTTGGCTGCGGGTGATTTGGCTGTGGGATGATGAGAGATGTAGATTGGTGGTGATTGAAGGAGGGAGTGGTGGTCTGGTTGTGGGTGTTGGTTGCAGATTTGGGTGTTGATGATGGTGATGTTGCAGAGGTAGGTGGGGTGCTTTTGGGCGGGGTGCCAAGGAATTGGGTTGATGATTATGTGCGGAGAGATGGGAAAAATTTATATGATGATGATATTGATTATGTGATGGTGATGTATAGGAGAGCAATTGATGGTGATGATTTTGGACAATTGGGTCAGATGATTATTCTCGACAATTGAGTCTGATTGGGTTAATTGCTTGTTTGATGATATGGAGTATGATCCAAAATGAAGGTATGAGATTGATTATTGGAGGATTGGAATGATGATGATGATGTATGAATTGATTATTTTGTGGTGGGGTCCGATTGTATTGATGGTGAGTTAAGACAGTGGGTGATAAGATGATCCAAAGTGAAGGAGTGAGGGATGTTGATGATGTCGGCTGAAATGGTTGTTGGTGGGGCCGGCTGGATTGGTGGTGAGGTGCTGCGGCTATGGCTGGGTAGAATTTTGATGTTGCGGTTGGACTGGGTAGGGTGTGCTAGTTGCTGCGGCGGCACATGTGGTGGTGGGTAGGTTTAGAATTGGTATGGCTCTGATACCATGATAAAAGTGAGAGTGAAATAATGTATTGAATATTGCATTAAATTGATTACAATATCACAATGGAATGGCCTTTATATAGGCTCATACAATCCTAAAGTACAATGCAGTACGACTGTAAAGTACAATGTATATGGACCTAGTTTAGGGTAATGTACAAATATGAATGAACCTAGACCATAATTCTCAATGAGAGACACACATGCATAATATTAAATAAATAATATAATACAAACATTGTCCACACAGATTCTCATAAAAAAAATAGATTAACTGATTTTATTAAATGAATAATAAATCAACTACATAAAGCATGGCTTTTAGTATATATCCCTAACAATCTCAACAAGGATCAAGCTTGAAGACTTGAAGATATTTCATCCTTTGTTGAAGTCTAGGACCATCATTGTAAGGCATCTTGATCTCACACTCATTGGGGCTCAAACAAATTCTAAAAGTTAAAGTTTTGGAAATAAATTTTAAGTGGGTCATCTTTAAAGCAATTCCCCAACCAATTGGAAAATAATTAAATGTTGAATCTTATATGGTTGGAAAGGTATTTGAATCTAGTTTCCAAAACATCAAACGGGTTGAAAATCCGAGTTTTGTAGAGGGAGTTATTGCCATTTTAATGGAGATGTGTCAGGCTGTCAAACAGGGAGGGGCAGTCGACTGAGGGTCCGATGCAGTCGACTGAAGTGAGCAGAATGCAAGTAGAACCCTCTGTAAACACATCTCAGTCGACTGCTTCAAGGCCCAGTCGACTGCTTCAAGGTCCAGTAGACTGAATCGACCTGAAAGGCAATAACGGCTAGTTTTTAGAGGGGCTTTTAATTATCAAACTTGCCACCAACGGCTATAATCTTCCAAGGCCTATAAATACATGTTTTCCCAAGCTATTTGGGGTTGAGATTTTGATTGGAAAACATAGTATTGATCACACATCTCTTTGATCTTTAAACATTATCATTTGAGCCCAGGTTGTGTGAGTTTATCAATTTGCTCAAATTTTTCATTTGTATTTCTTCAGAGAGCAAAATTGTAGTGAGCTTTATTTATATTATCCACTCAATATAGATAGTTTTAATTTGTATTCAAATCAATTTGTAAAGGTTGAGGGTTAGTAACCCTTGTGTGCAAAGAAGAGGTGTTCTTCTTTGGGAGATATTGAAGGCTCTTGTACCGGTTTGGTGCACACCCGTAAATGCTCCGGGAACGGTTTGGTCTACACCCGTGAAGTAGATCGGATTAAAGGAATCCTCAAGAGGTGTTCTTGAGGGGTGGACGTAGGCCGCGGGGTGCGATTGCCGAACCACTTGAAAAATTGGTTTGCAAGTATCTCTTCCCTTATCTCTTTACATAATTGCTTGTGATTGTGTTTAATTTGCTATTAAGTTTTTGAAAGGTTAAACTTTCGCTAAAACCTTATTCACCCCCCCCCTCCTCCTAAGGTTTCCACATTTGGGCCAACAATATACTATATTATAAGAACAGATAATAACTAGGTAGTCAAAAAATATGAACTTTCTCTTTTACCCTTATTTATTTGAATAATTACTTATTTACCAAACAATTCTTTCCTTTGTTGTCTTAAAAAAAAAGTACAAAAGTTAATCAGGGTTTTCCAGTCATTTTAGGTATGCCTGCTAAAGGGATACATATCTTTGCGGAGTTGGCTGCTCTCTCTCTCTCTCTTCCACTATGTTTGAGAGTTCTGGAAAGAAAAAAAGAAGAAGAAGAAGAGAAAGTCATAAGTGAAGAGGGAAAAAAAAAAAGAGAAAAGAAAAGAAAAGAAGAGAAATGATGATGGTTTCTTTCATATTGTTTGGGAGTTTAGGAGAGAAGAGAAAGTTATTTTCTTTCCTCTTGTTTGAGAGTTGCAAAGAAAAGAAAAGAATAAAAAATTACCATTATATCCATCAATTATACATTTTTGTTTTTGCAAAGAGAGAATGAGAGATACCAATGAAGAAGAGCCGGAGAGTACCCAGAAGCTTGTGGGAGTAGTGCTTGTGATTAACGTGAGTTTTTTATTTGGGCAGCAGTTGTGATTGACATATATAATAGTGTATTATATTAACGCTATGATTGGGAGTTTAAAAAATGAGAAAAAAGAAGAGAAAGGGAGAGAAACTACCTCACTTTCTCTCGCTTTCTCTTGATTGTGAGTTTTAATGAGGAGAGAAAATGAGAGAAAACTATCCCCACTTTTTTCAATTTCTTTCTCTCCAAATTGGGAAGAAAAAGGAGAGAAAAGAAAGTGGGATTAATTAATATTTCTTAATACCCACTATACCCTTCTAGTTTAGTCTTACCTAATTGTAATTTCATCTAAGTGGGGATAGAATGGTAACTTTATTTTATTTTCTTTTCTTTTCTTCTCAACTTGCAATCAAGGGGAAAGAAAGTTACTTTCTCTTCTCTCCTCAACTCCCAATCAAGATGATAGAAAACACTATCCTTTCTTTTCTCTTCTCTTCTTTTCTCTTCTTACTTATTGATACGACATCGTTTAGTCCTACCATCATAAAAGGACACGTGGCAAAGGAAGCACAGGACGATCACAGGGGAATCCTACCTAGTTCGAACGAGTTCATGTAGCCGTTGGACCGAGAAGACGTGGTCAGCCTCATCTCAGAAAGACAGGAGACAGGTAGCCCCTAATGCGTAAGTATGGGACAAGTGGCAGACTCTGTGGTAGATCAACCCAACGAACTAGTGGGGGACTGCGCCGCAAAAGCCGATGATTCATTAACACCACTCCTTATATATACTACTGCAAATAAACAAAGGAGGGACACAATCTTTTAAAATACTAGAACACTACTGATTACTTCCTTTCCTAATCAACTGATTTAGCCATCAGAGGAGGTTCAGGGGTCCTAACCCCCCCTTTGAGCCTTTCTTTCTCCTTGTGTGCAGGTTTCACCATCAAAGGAGTTATCCTCAGATGCTCCTGCTCCTGCCCTTCACCAGCTAAGTCAAAATCAACCACATCAATTGGCGCCGTCTGTGGGAAAGAAATCAGTTCCTTTCCTTTTTACTTTTCGATTCAGGCACGATGGTGGTTTCTACAAGATCTACTTCGTCCAGACCTTCCCGTCAGGACGATCAGGATCTTCTGCAAGGAAACCAAAATCCTACAGCTCCAGAAACATGCACTGGGATAGGCCTAGTGCATCAGCCCGCTCAACCACCAGCAATAGAACTAGTGATGCATCAAATTAAAAGCCTGACAGATACGGTGCAAGCTCTGGTTCAGCAGCAATGAACAATGTCGCAGCTGGTAGGAAGCCGACTCTCCCCTTCAGCATAAAGAGGACAACCACCTCACCAAGACAGCTCACAGTTCAGCAGATAAGTGCACCAATGAGATCCAAAAAGAGGGGGAACAGGTTGATGAATCTGGACATCATTACAAGGATCCCGAAGGCAATTTATTGAACGGACTTAAGAATAATTCAAATGACCAGCCAAAGGCAGGTCCAGTGGAAGAAGATACACCGAAGCAATGCAATTTAAGGCGGAACAAGAGTTATAGGACTTGCTAGTGCAAGGAGGACCCTCATTCATCAAGTCAATCACCGAGGAACCCCCTCCCAAAGGGGTTCACTTTGCCAAAATTAGCCATATATGATGGAAAAACTGACCCTGCGGAGCACCTTAGCCACTATCAGCGCGCTATGGCCTTATACAGCCACAACAATGCTCTAATGTGCCGAGCTTTTTCAAATACGCTTACTGACACAGCATTGTCATGGTTTAATCGCCTCCCGCCCATATCGATCACTTCATTTGCAGACCTGGGGGTAAAAATTTATCCATTAGTTTTTTACAAGTGAGAAAATCAGGAGGGGACCGGATCATATGTTGACCATATGCCAAGCCAAGGGCGAAGGTTTGAGGGATTATATCACAAGGTTTAACGCTAAGCTCAATACAACCGAAGGATGTGACCAAGGCTTCGCTAATTCAGCATTGAAAGCGGGGATTCACCCTGGGATCTTCCTTACTTCCATCAGCAAAAATCCTCCCAAGAATCATGTAGAGTTATTGGCATGAGCCAATAAGTATATTTTAGTGGAAGATATGAACTTATCCAGGAAAGAGTTAAGGCAGACGATAGATCCCAGACCCCCAAAGAAGGATCCCAAGGACGAAAGAAAGAGGCAGCGATCACCTGACAGACCCCTAGAAAGACAGATTTTAAAAAGCTAGAAATGTACACTCCACTCAACACGCCCCTCTCCTAGATCTTGGATCAGTCCAAAGGAAGGGAAGATTTCAGGTGGCCTGAACGTTTGAAAGGGGATCCTAAAAAAAGAGACAGATCACGGTATTGTGACTTCCATAAAGATCATGGTCACACTACAGACGAATGTAAAATCCTCAAGCGAGAAATTGAGGAACTCATCAAACGAGGAAGGCTCCGTCATTACATTGTCGGGCGTGACGACAAACCCGAAAGTCGAGAAGAGAAGAGGGATGCTCGCGATACCAGAAGGGATAGGAATCAAGAGCAGGTTCTTCGACTACAATATGATCAGTCCAACATCATACACGTCGTTCATGGAAGCTCTAGAAACGCAGGGAAGTCTAGTAGGGCTAGAAAAAGACTTGCTTGTGAAGCCTGATATCCTCCTATGCGCATTTTCAGCTTTGAAAGAGAGCCCAGGTTGGAGCCACGCATCACCTTCACTGACCAGGATTTGGTCGGAGTCCACCTCCCGCATGAGGATGCTCTGGTCGTTTCCTTGAGAATATCCAATTTTGATATTAGAAGAATTCTCATCGACAATAGAAGCTCAGTCAATGTAGTTTTCTTGCCTACCCTTAAAAAAATGGACTTTGATATGAGAAGAATAGATCCGGCCAAGTCTAACCTGACCGGTTTCAGTGGGGAGGTCAAAGTACCTGAGGGCCGCGTGATGCTGCCCATCACCATCGGTGAAGGTTCGAACTACATCACAACCCTGGATGAGTTCCACGTTGTGAACTCTTTTTCTCCTTATAATATAATTATGGGAAGGCAGTGGCTTCATGACTTAGGGATAATACCTTCATCCTTCCATCAGTGTATGAAGCTGCTCATCCGGGATGCCGTCATCACTATCCGAGGCGATCAGAAAAGAGCTAGAGAATGCGGCTACACTGCTCTTAAATCGTCCAAATAGCAATCACCAAACCCTCCCCACCCCGAGCAGGTTGCTCTGCATTACCCAACCTCTCAGGTGGACGAGGACCTAGACATGGAAAGGCCCTTAGTGTTGGAACCCAATGAAGAGGTAGAAGAAATAACGCTCAGCAAGAACCACCCTCTCAGAAATGTGAGGATTGGAACACAGCTCCATGACCAGCAGAGGCTATCACTCATCTCCTTCCTGGAAGAGCATATGTCAGCCTTTGCCTGGTCAGCGGCGCAGGACCTAGTTGGAATTGACCCTCAGGTCATCACACACCGCCTCTCGGTCAATCCTAACCATCCTCCGGTCAGGCAAAAGAGAAGAACATTTGCCCCAGAAAGGAACGAGATAATCAATGATGAGGTGAATAGACTTCTAGATGCGGGACACATTAGGGAAGTCCCTACCCACTGTGGTTGGCAAACATGGTAGTGGTCCCTAAGAAGGAAGGAAAGTGGAGAGTCTGTATAGACTATATTGATTTGAATAAAGCCTGCCCAAAGGATAGCTTTCCCATTCCCAAGATAGATCAGTTAGTTGATTCAACAACAGGGAATGAATTGCTAACTTTCATGGACGCGTACTCAGGCTATAATCAGATCAAGATGGACCCTCTGGATCAGGAAAAAACTTATTTCATCACCGACAGAGGTTTATATTGTTACAAAGTCATGCCATTCGGGTTAAAGAACGCAGGAGCCACCTACCAAAGGCTGGTTAATATGATGTTCCGAGATCAAATCGGTAAGACCATGGAAATATACATTGATGATATGCTAGTAAAAAGCAAGCATGGAGAAGACCACATCGGCCATTTAAGGGATACGTTCGAGGTCCTTCAAAGGTTGTATTTAAAGCTTAATCCGACTAAATGCATATTCGGGGCCTCAATAGGAAAATTCTTGGGTTTTTTGGTATCTGAAAGAGGAATAGAAGCAGATCCAAGTCAGATCATGTCCTTGATAGAAATGAAGTCCCCCAGAACAAAGAAAGACATTCAGTGTTTAAATGGTAGATTAGCAGCCCTAAACCGTTTCATTTCTAAGGCATCGGACAAATGTCTTCCCTTCTTCAGAGCCTTAAGAGGGGGAGCAACGTCTGGCTGGATGCTAGAATGCAAAAAAGCCTTCTAGGACCTCAAGACATATCTTGGCAGTCCAGAGCTACTGGCAACACCAGAGCCTCATGAACCTCTATATCTATACCTGGGCATCTCAGACTATGCAGTCAGCTCAGCTTTGGTCAAGAAAGTACAGAAAATACAGAAACCAGTTTATTACGTGAGTAAGACACTCTTGGAAGCTGAAAAAAGATATACATGCCTTGAAAAGTTGGTTTATGCCTTAGTCATATCGGCGAGAAAGCTCAGGCCATACTTCCAAGCGCATACTATCGTCGTACCTACTGATCATCCTATCCGATCTGTACTCCACAAGCCGGAAACTTCTGGGAGGTTAGCTAAGTGGACTATGGAGCGCAATGAATTTGATGTCCAATTTGATCCTAGGACAGCCATAAAAGCCCAGGCCTTGGCTGACTTCGTGGTAGAATTTACTAGAGGAGGCTCTCCCGTATGCCCCGTTCCAGAACCACAGCAATGGGAGTTGTACACTGATGGTGCATCAAATAAGAAGGGATCTAGAGCTGGCATCGTCCTAAAAACCCCGCAAGGAGAAGTGCTGGAAAAATCAGTAGCTTTTGGCTTCAAGGCCTCGAATAATGAGGCCGAATATGAAGCCTTGATCATTGGCATACAACTAGCCAGGTTATGCGGGGCAGTGATTATCAAATCCTACTGTGATTCACAGTTAGTGGTCGGCCAAGCCAATGGAGAGTTCGAAGTAAAGGAAGAAAGCATGCAGGCTTATCATTCGATCGTCCAGAGGTTGATCCAGGACTTCCAGGGGTTCACCTTACAGAAAATCCCAGGACAAGAAAACGGTCGGGCTGATTGGTTAGCCAAACTAGCAAATCTGGGGAGCCATCTCGGGATCCGACAATCAAGATAAGGTTTCAAGAAGCTCCAAGCACTCAACCCCCAAGGAAGATACATTTCAGCGAACCTGAGGACCTTCCTGGGTCATGGATGGAGCCCATTTTTGACTACATAAGTAAGGGAAAGCTACCATACAACAAGCAACAGTCAAGGAAACTGAGGGTCAGGATAGCTCGCTATGTGATTCTAGATGGGGTGATGTACCGAAGATCCTTTTCGCAGCCGCTTCTTAGATGCCTGACCCCATATCATGCAAATTACGTGCTCAGGGAAATACATGAAAGAGTCTGTGGAAACCATGTGGGTACCAGGACTCTAGCCCATCGGGCCCTGACGCTGGGATATTATTGGCCCAGTATGAAGACAGATGCTCAAGAATTGGTAAAAAAAGTGCAAAAAATGTCAAAGGTTTGCAAAGTATATACATCAACCACCACAGCCAATGACTCCAATTCAGAGCCCTTGGCCATTCATGCAATGGGGAATGGACATTGTGGGGCCCCTCCCTACAGCCAGAGGGGGAAAGAAGTTTGTAGTCATCACTGTAGATTATTTTACGAAATGGGCAGAGGCAGAAGCATTGACTAAGATAGGAAAAGCCGATATGAGAAGCTTTGTATGGAAGAATGTGGTATGCAGATTCGGTGTCCCCCATGTCTTGATAACGGATAATGGTACCCAATTCAAAGGATCACTCTTTCAACAGTTCTGTGAAGGTTTGCAGATCAGGCATCACTTTTCATCCCCTGGGCACCCCCAGTCTAATGTCCAGGCGGAAGTTACGAACAGAACCATTTTGAGCGCCATGAAAAAGAAGCTAGAAGGGGCAAAGGGACGGTGGATGGACGAACTACCGGAAATTCTATGGGCTTACAGAACAACGAGGAGAACAGCTACAGGAGAATCCCCCTTTACCCTAACCTATGTTACGGAGGAAGTCATTCCGGTGGAAATCGGTATGCCCACTGTTAGATCTCAATCTATACCAGCCATGGAAGATCAAGGCTTGCAACTCACCGCCGAATCATAGAATAATCAGGGTTTGCAACAGAATTTGGATTTATTGGAAGAAACAAGAGATTAGGCCCAACTCCTATTGGCAGCCTATCAACAGAGAATCGCAGGTTATTTTGACAAAAGAGTAAAGTTAAGAACATTCAACATTGGGAACCTGGTACTAAGAAGGGTTTTTCCAATTACCAAAGACCCTACCGAAAGGAAGATGGCCCCTAACTGGGAAGGGCCGTACAGAGTGGTCAGGATCAATAGGCCAGGGACATACAAGTTGCAAGACTTGGATGACAAACCAGTCCCGAGACCGTGGCATGCTGAACACCTAAGAAAGTATTATGTTTAGCATCTCATGCTTTTTTCTTTTGTTCAGCATCTCTTGCCTTTTGCTTTGTTTTCTTCAAAGCACAACTAATTAGGTTGTTTATTTCTCTCCAATGCAATAAAACAAGCCGATAAGCGTTTCTTCTTATTTGATAACTATGATTTCCCAAGTTTGCTAAAGTTCTTAAACAAGAAATGCAAGTACTGGCAAAGGAAAACAAACCATTGCAAAAAGGCTTTATTTATTTGTAAAAAAAAGAGAGAACATATATAAATAAAAAAAGAGGTCTTCAGGTCCTTTTTTCCTTCAAGGCCTTAACTTCTTCCTCTAAAACAGTCATCCTAGCCACCATATCCTTGACCATAAGCTCCAGAGCGTGAAAATCCACTTCTTGCATAGCAGAGTCTGTCTGCAGAAGGGCACCCTGCTTCTCCACTTTTTGTAGGCGCTCTTCCAGATTCCTCAGCGAGAGGCCTTCCCAGGAGCCAGGCAAGCCCGGCTGAGCTTTCTTTAACTTGACATCCTCCTCAGTCACTTTTCCCTTCCCCTTACTGAGCGGGGCTGACGGCGGGCTAGCATCCTCTGATGAAGAGGAACCAGTGCTGGCAAAATGGGAAATTGGCCCTTCAAGCGGGACGGCCCGGCTCGTTAAAAGCAAACCGGAGGCCATGGACCTGGTAAACCGGCGCGACCCAAAAGCAACTGTAGCTGGAACCTCACCGCGAGCCCCATCATCAGGACCTTCAGCAACGCGCCCCAAATCGAAAAACTTAAGGCCAGCTTCAACGACTCAGTTAATCGCTTCTTCACTAGCTATAGTGGCAGCGATCTCGCAAAATGCAGCAAAGGACACCTTACAAAGCTCAGGGTCAAAGGCAGAAGGAGGGTAAATGGAAGGGTCCACCAGCCAGTTGCCAGATACGACGACCCAAGGGAAGTGATGCCAGTTCTTATTTTGGGAAATCCAGTCCCTGAACAAGATGTTTTCCTTCCATGCCGACCCATAAGTAGGGATCCCCACGATCAATATTCAGAGTATAGCACCTGGTAACGTCAACAGAATGAAGGAATATTTCGAGTCGCTGGTTTAACGCTACAATACCCCAGAGAAGGCGGGCCAGATTCGGACGACACTTGATCAATGGAAAGCGTAGTCCTTGTAAGAGGTCACAGAATGAGGCGGAAAAAGGAAAATGCAACCCCACTATAAGCAACAGATAGCTGCTAATAATGACCGAAGGAAAAGCCACCTCTTCTCCTTCAATAAACGGGCGAATATCAACATCAGAAGGGATTTTGCAATCCCTCCTGAAAGCAGCAAGTCCTTCGTTGGAGGACAAGTTAACTCGAGATGCCATGGAGGATGAATTTGAAGCTACAAATCGAAGCATGGAAGAGGGTAACAAAAGACGTGCAGCCAACCGCGATAGCACAAGAACCTATATAAACGACTTATGAAACCCCCTAGGGCACGTTTCCCGACGTGGGCAAATGATGATTGTATTAAATGGTGCAAAGAACCCACACCGTCAGATTCATTGGCTTGCATATGAACGGTTGGATTTAAAGAATCTTCCAAAAAAACATGGCGGTTGAGATCTTATGAGATCAAGTGCATTTAATGTGACATGACAACTTAAACTGGCGCAGGCCCACGTAATTAACACTTGCTCCAAGATAGTTAAAAGTTTAACTCTAAGTGTTCAGCTCAGGTGACGCTTGTATGCTTTAACCTGACCTTAAATCTAGAGAATACAAAAGCTTAACTCTAAGTGTTCAGCTCAGGTGAAGCTTGTACGTATTAACCTGACCTCAAATCTAGAGAAAAACAAAAGTTTAACTCTAAGTGTTTAGCTCAGGTGAAGCTTGTACGTTTTAACCTGACCTCAAATCTAGAGAAAACAAAAGTTTAACTCTAAGTGTTTAGCTCAGGTGAAGCTTGTGCGTTTTAACCTGACCTCAAATCTAGAGAAAACAAAAGTTTAACGCTAAGTGTTCAGCTCAGGTCAGGTTAAAACTCTTCAGACCTGACCTTGAAAAATCAAAGTAGTATTTTATATCACACGTTATAGATCTAATCTCACATAAAAGAGATTTATCTTTATGATTATAGATCAGCTAAGAAGTAAAATCATATGTGACATCATCCACCAATAACAAGTAATCGATTGATATCCATAACGGTTACATAAAGGGGGATTAGAGTCCATATATATACAAGAAAAAAAAACTATTACTTAGGAGGGGTTGGATCAGCAATATCAGCATTCTCTTCAACAGGAAAAATATTGTCAGGACCCAGAGCTTCGGCCTCATCCAAGTCTTCTATAACAACAAATACTGTGCCGAAGTCGAGGTCAGGATACTGGTGCTTTAACTTCACTAAAATAGTCTGCTCACACTCAAGCCAGCCCGCGCCATGGCACTCATTCACCAGTGAAGTGCCCATGGCTACCACTCGTCTTTTTTTCCCTTAAAATAAGCAACAGCTGCAGCCTTCTTCTCCTCCTCTATGTTCTCCCTCAATTGGTCACAATCTTCTGTTCGTCTTTAAGAAGCGTCTCGACGGCCTCGGCCCTTTTTAGGGCCTACTCCAACTTAAACTGAACTGATACGAGCTGGGAGTCCACAGTTGCTTTCTCCAAGCTTATTCTTGAAAGATCAGCTTGGAGGACATCAACCCTGTCCGTCTCAGCAGAAACCTTCGTTACTTGCTCCGCCAAAAGGTCTTCTATGCTGGATCCCTCAAAATTGACCTTACCAATGGCCGCAGTCATTAAAGCCCCCTGAAATAAGTAAAGGCTCAGAAAGCGTTAAAGAAGAAAAGTGGCAGAAAATCAGGTTATGCCTCAAGTTGAGTGTTGATGCAAGATTGAAGAAAACCTGATTCTTAACCAGGTCTACTGAACATGCGAACTTTGCGGCTAGCTTTTTGTAATGCGCCTCAATATAGGCGTTAACAGATTTGCCTCCCCAGAGCACTGGCTGGGAGGCCACCTTCGATTTGCCCTTGCTCAACCCCTCGGGAGGGGCTGGAAGAGCAGCAGGGACTTCTGATGAAATAAGGGCTAAAGGAGGTACATCCAAACCTTCACCCTCTTCCGTAGAGGAAAGTACCATCTTATGGACTCTCCTCTTGGACTAACGAGGAGCTACCTTAGCAGAGGTCGGCGCGTCAGGAACGTCCCTCTTCTTCCCGCCAGTAGTAGCTCAAATTTTTGCAAGGACGTCATCCATCTGAATTAGCCCGGCGTCAACAAGGTTTTTACCAGAAAGAAGAGCAGCCCGAGTCCTCACGAGCGATTGGAAAAGGACAGCCAGCAATCCCTTCATCGCCTTGGATGAAGTTGGACTTCGAAGCGTGGAGCGTGCTAAAAAAAATCAAAATCGAAACAGCTTTCGGAATAAAAAAAAAAAGGGAGAAATCTAAGGGCCTGAAGGCAATCCTTTCTTGCGCGAAGCCCCTGCCAGGCGAGGAACGTCCCCAATAGAGCCTCGGATAAAGAAAAATTCGTCTTTCCACTTCTTATGGGCTGACTCCAAGTCGTTAACGACATGGTGACCAGGCGCCATGTTAATAAAATATCCGGACCCAGGTTTACTCTGGATATTCATAACCGTCCTAAGAGACTTCAAGTCCAACTTTACCGAATTTAAATGAGATAAAACTACAAGCCCTAGAAGGGTTACCCAGCTATTCGGTATAAGTTGTGAATGGGCTAATCCATAAAAAGTCAAAAATTCGCAGAAAAAAGGGTGCAGTGGAAGCCTAACTCCCAATTTTAAAACGTAAGGGTAAAGCGCTTTCTCCCTTTCCTCTAAGTCAAGCACGGTCTACTTGGGACTAGGAACCCTATAGACCAGGCTGTTGGGAATTTTATACGTTTTTCTAAGAAGTCCAATTTTCTCTGCTTTAAAGAAGATATATTGGAAGGAACATCAAATCTCAAATGGGATCCCCCGACTTGACTATCTGACCCAAACTCGTCTACTATCTTAGTATGAGGGGATGAACTGGACGGTTCCTCAAAACTAGTATGCTCAGAAGAAAATGATAAGGAAGACATGGCAAAAGGAAAGGAAGATCTAACCTAAGATACCAAACACACGAGGAAATGAACCTAAGAAAAGGTCTCTAACGCATATTAACACATAAGGCAAGACCTAGTCTAAGGTGTCGCGCATGGAGTCGAAAATCAAAAAAATCAACAAATGAAATAAACTAGAGAAGAGATGAGAAATTACACCTCAAATGCGCTACAAAACAAAGATTAGTCCACATGCTTCACATAATAATATGATATCAAAACAATCAATCATGATCCTCTATCTTAGATCTATTAAGCATGAAATCCAACTTTATTCAATAGCTAGTTCTAATCATAAGCATTAATGTACATGAATGAATGAATGTGAACAAGAATAAAACATGGATTTATTCACTAATTTGGATCACTTAGCCTCTGGATTTAAGCTAAATTATCATTATTCAAAACATTATTTGGGTCCCAAGACATTAGGGAACCATTTGAGTTGAAATAAATAAGATTAGGCAAAAACGGTAGCAGTTTTTTTATGAATTACAGAGAGCAGACTAGATCTTAAAAAATAGAAAAACCATACTTCCAACGGTTGGATCTTAATGATTTTTGGATATGATATGCCTCTGTGAGTCTAGTTTATAACCCAAAAAGAAAATCAAGGTTTGAATGGTTAGATCTCTAGGAATATGGAAAACACTAGACATCACTCAGGAATCTGCAACTCTCTGTCCAGAGATCTTGTACGATTTTCTAAAAATAGTAAAAAGATGAGAAACACTCAGATCTTTTTAGGGTATCTCCCTAACACATTAAGGTACTTAGAAAAAATTATTAGAGACCTGGGAAACTCCATTAAGGTTCTAATTTATGAATTTCAAAATGGACTTGCTGTTCTGAAATTTTGGACAGAGAGTTGCATGTTTTGAAATCATAAGACCAAACCATCTTAGGCATGAAATTTCATCAAGACAAAAGTCACAGAGGTATTTAAATGGGTTATGAACCTCCTCCAATTGGTCTCATCCATTTCCAATGAATCATGACTCTATAAAAAATCTTTGATCACAATTGGTTTATGGATTCACTGCACCTTTGTTAAGTTGATGTTCATAGTTCAAAACCAAATTGATCTATGATCCTAGAAAGGACTAGAATCAAGTTTGATGATGATTAATGGAAAAAATGATGAAGTAGGGAGAAATCCTAGATTCAACCTTGATGGATTCCTATCATAGATCACATAGTTGGAGATCTAGCAAGAAAATCCTAAGGTCTTACTTGATCTTATGAATTTTGGGTACAAATTATGAAAATCTACATCTACTTCCTCTCTCAAACATATGATCCTTGAGGAATATAGATCCATGAAACCTTATTCTCCTCTCAAATTAATGGTCCTTGGAGAATATAGAGTCATTTTATTATTTCTCCTACCAAGTAAATGGTCCTTGGAGACAAAATGACTTCCTAACTACATAAACCTCCATGGAATATAGCATGAATTCCATGAGATTTTTAGTAAGGAGGTTCCAAACCATGAATTAAGATTTAAATTCAACCAACTACATGTAGAGATGATCATAATCCACTTTAATTCCCATATAAATCATAAGATCATAGGGAATTAGAGGATCAAACTCAAAGAAATCTAATGAGATATTGAAGATCTCATAAATCTCTTGAGAAGAATATAAACAAAGGAAAAGAAAACCAAATGTTATTTGAAAATTTCAAGTCAAAACTCTTTTATTCATAAATCCAAAGTTCTCTTTTGAATCCAAATTAATGAAACACCATGAGATTCAATCACAAATTCTAAGCGGTGTGTGATGAAATGAGGTAGGAAGAGAGGTTTTGAAAATGTGTAAAAGTCCTAGATCTAAGAATTTGTGATTGAATTGCCTAATTCTACCAAGTGATTGAGAGGTTACCTCCAAGACCTCAAAGATTACTTCTATCTCTTGTGAAGCTCTTCCAACAATCTTCAAATTCTTCTTCAATTCTTCAAATTTCTTCAAGAAACTCTATCTTCTTTCTCTCAATTCTGTCTAATGTATGTATATAACTCTTGTATTCCTCTCTCTTAATTCAAGTATATATGTGGGAGTCCCTCAAAATGAAGATGAAAGTTTGTTTATATAGACTACCATCTCAAGGCTATATGGGTAAATTCGGGTGAAAACCCATGTGCAAAGTTTTCTTCTAGAATATATGAGAAAAGCAGTCTGTTACAGCGCGCGACACTTGACAAATTTCCAGCGGCACTCGCTGAATGCCACGCGGCACTCGCTGAGTGCCGGGCGGCACCCGCTGAATGCCACGCGACACTCTCTGAATGCCGCCGGCTTCGCCGAGTGCCGCGGCTAACCGAATTTATGTCTTCTTTTTAATTTTCAAAACATATATTAACAAAAACTTAATTATTGACAAATTATGTTAAAATACTTACATTTGTAATATATTATGTTAAGAATATATTCATTGCATGTATTTTAATGTGTTATTTCTTTTCTCTTTTTCTTTTCTTCTTCTTTTCAAAATTTCTTTTTTCAAAATTCCTTTTTTATTTTCTCCTTTCTATTACTTATTTTAAAACTTTCTTTCATATCTCATTTCTCAGGATGAATCCCCAAACTGATTTTCTCATACGTTCTCCAACATTCGGGTTTCTCCCGATTACCCAATTTCTCCTCTCTCTTTCTTATTTTGAACTTTCGAAATTTGTCTTGAAGAATCTTTGAAGGATTTGAATTTTCAGGAAAATCTTCAAATTTCACCAGCCATCGTCATCATCGGTCTTTTAGAGGTAACCAATCCCAGGATTTGACGTTTGGTCAAAATCGGGGTGTCTACAGCAGGTATCCCCTAATGCGTAAGTATGGGACATGTGGCAGACTCTGTGGTAGATCAACCCAACGAACTAGTGGGGGACTGCGCCGCAAAAGCCGATGATTCGTTAACACCACTCCTTATATATACTACTGCAAATAAACAAAGGAGGGACACAATCTTTTAAAATACTAGAACACTACTGATTACTTCCTTTCCTAATCAACTGATTTAGCCATCGGAGGAGGTTTAGGGGTCCTAACCCCCCTTTGAGCCTTTCTTTCTCCTTGTGTGCAGGTTTCACCATCAAAGGAGTTATCCTCAACTGCTCCTGCTCCTGCCCTTCACCAGCTAACTCAAAATCAACCACATCACTTATGACTTTCTCTTCTTTTCTTTTCTCTCCTAAACTCCCAATCATAGCATAAGAGAAAGAATTAAATAAAGGGTGTTATGGGTACTAATAAAAATCATTAATTCTCACTTTTTTTTCTCTCCATTTCTTCCCAATTTGAAGAGAAAGAAATAGAAAGAAAGTGGGGGTTACTTTTTCTCTCCTCACTAAAAGGGTAATGCTATGTGCACATAAAATGTGTACATAAAGATTTGGTCCATTCATTTCGGTGGGTTCCATGTATGCATGATTGAAGAAATGAATAATCCAAATCTTTATGTGCACATAGCATTACTCTCACTAAAACTCCCAAACGAAAGAAAGAAAGTGAGAGAAAGTGAGGTCTATTTCTCTTGAATTGGGTGCATGATTGAAGCAAATAGTGGAGGCAGGAGAAGAGATGGCAGAGTATGACACAGACGATGGAGGCGGTGGGCATTTACAACCAGCCGTTACCAAATTTTTTTTTGGGAGTTTGTTTCTCTAGTAGGGTTAATACATATTGGGATTTGGATGTCCATATTTGAATTTAATTCCGGATTTCAGGCTTTCCCTTTCTATTCTGACCACAGTGCCTACACACTATGCATGAATATACATATATGTATAACCTTATACTATTTTACTATTCGATTTCCTCAGCAAATTAGCCTAGGGTTAGGCATTTGAAGAGCATTTGTCTTTAGGATATGAGTTTCTCTGTTGAGTTCACGATGATCATCAAAGACCTCACCTTTGATGGGTTTTCATTTAGTAAAGCACCTTCTCCATCAATTCCAGTGAAAAGCTACATATTATGAATAGTTATACGTGCAAAACACAGATTCAGGCCCCATTTTCCAAAAAAAGGGGAAAAACTACAATAAAAGGAGCAAACTACTAATCCTCCTTTGAGTAATCAATAGGGGTGTCATTCGGATAAAACGGATCGGAAACAGGTTTTCGAAAAATATTCCAAAATTTTTGAAATCTAGAAATCAATTCCAATTTCTATTCCAAAATTTCAGAAAGGGTGATGCTAATGCCAAATCACAATGTGCTAATGCCAAAGCACAAAGTGTCACTAAAAGCTTTAGTGACACTTAGATATGTGTCACTAAAGCTTTTAGTGACACATTGTGCTTTGGCATTAGCACTAGCCTTTCAGAAATTCCAAATTTATTTCCAATTCAAAATTTTCGGAAATGTTTCGAAATCGGCAATTTTTTTTTTTATATTTTTTGAAATTTTCAGAATTTTCACTAAATACAACCAATCACTACAAGAATTCACAAAATCCAAAGAGATCGACCTACAGATTCAACAAAACCCACAAACATATCTCACACAGATTGAATAAAGAATACCAACTTTTCACAAAATCTAAACAATTCTCACACAGATCTTAACAAAGAGTACAAATTTATACGTATTTGACAAAAAAAAAAGTGTGTGTATATATATCTAATATATTAGAAGAAAATTCGGAAATTGTTGAAAAATTATAGGAAAACATGATTTTGGAAACCCTAAAACAATTTCGATTCCGTTCCAAAGTTTTTTGAAATTTTCAGAAATCGGAATTTCGGGATTCGAAATTCAATTTTAGCTTCCAAAATCGGAATTTTTCGAATCGGAATCGGACGTTCCGTTTCAAATGACACCCCTAGTAATCAGGACCAGCATGACTAAGGGACTCCAGTGTACTCTCATGCAAGACTCATAGACATATTAGAGACCACATATAATGGAACGGTGAAATCTGACTAAGGCTTTGCTTGGTACCTGGATTTAGTTAACGAAAAGAAAACAAAACAATCAGGAAGACCTTTCTCTTTGTTTGGTTAAAAAGGACCCAAAAAACATAAAAATAAAAAAGGAACCTATTTCAATGTTGTGAATTGTCTCCCTTCTTCTCTTAAGTTAGAATGATACATTTGAAATTTTAGGATATGGTTAGAGGGAATGTCTTAAATGCTAAAATATGAAGAATAAGGTGTGTTCTTAAAAAGTTAAGACATACGGGTAAGTAGAATGGAAAATGGTAAATAGAATTACAAAATTGTTATTTACTCAGCTAATTTGTTAGGTAGAAGTAGAACCTATGAAGATTCTGATGGAATGTAGGCTAGTTAGAAATTACTTGACGGGTACGAACAGAAAGGGAACTGTGTTTAGAAGATAATGACAACTATCAAGCATCATCTGCAAGCAAAATTAAAAAAAATAAAAATGTGGCCATCTATTACTTATAATTATTTTCTAATTTACACATGTCTCTCACACCATTCTTGACCTGCCATTTTAGTTCTTCTCTATGATTTAGTGATAGTGAATTTTTTGGTTAATGTTAATATACAGGATTTGGCAACCGAGTTGATTTAGCGCTTAGTAGTGAGGGAAAAAAGAGCTCAAAACTGATTAACTTGAATTACTCACACCACCCAGCTCTTGCGATAATATATAAGCTCATTGGAGAAACATGTAAGATCATTTAGACAATAAATTCAATTTATTTTCAATTTCCTATTTCAAATTAGTTGGTTTTCATTTTTTTCCTCATCATTCTTAG
Source organism: Hydrangea macrophylla (assembly GCA_033977485.1). Classification (NCBI taxonomy): domain Eukaryota; kingdom Viridiplantae; phylum Streptophyta; class Magnoliopsida; order Cornales; family Hydrangeaceae; genus Hydrangea; species Hydrangea macrophylla. Next base: position 110,043,249 of record CM066994.1, on the reverse strand, counting down.
TTATTTCATAACAAACTTGCTTTCATTGGTGCTGATGAGTGGAAAGTGTAAATTACTCAAGCACCGAGTGGCAGCTCCTAGGTAGCATTGTGGTTTGTATATGAATAAAAAAGGAGTAATGCTAGATGCACTCTCAAAAGCACAATCAAATGTACAACCCTGCTTAAAAATGTTGGATTTTGTGCTGAAAAGCTTGCACACCCTGCACACCCCCTTTTTGTGTACAAACTTTTCAGTACGAGGTCCAACATTTTTAAGCATGGTTGTGCATTTGGTTGTGAATTTGAAAGTGCATCTAGCATTACTCATAAAAAAGTAATGCTAGTTCTGATATGCTTCATGCCACATGATCAGTTTCACAGCATGAGAGCAAAAGCCGAAATTAGCTAGCATCAAATATCAATCTCTTCCATTATTGTCAGGGAAAAAACACAATTAATTCACAGCTAATGGGAAAAAGTGCAGTTGCAAAAGACAAATTTTTTCACAAAGCAAGAAAAACACATTGGTTGGAAACTATTCTCAACGGAGTAAAAGGGAAACAAAGATTAAATGTTTACTGTAATGTGCCAAAATGACTACAACAATTCAATACTACCACTGTCACCCATTAGCCGTTTTATTTGTAAAAAAAAACCATAAAATCAAAGCATCGCACACAAAAAACATTAGCTAAATAGTGGAACCTACGAGAATTTGACGAACACACCAAACTTGCCTTCAGTTTCTCCACAAACTCATTGTTCCTAAAACCTCCAAAAATCTCAGTAGAACATAACTGTCCTTGACTTCAACGACATCTCTGACAAAATGGATTCGAACTCTGGCCCTGAGGCTCCATTTCTCCGTAATCTTCTGGGTGAAGTCCGCCGACCAGTACGCACAGCTTGAAATTATTCATTGTCGGCTCTGAATTTTAATTAGGAAATTTACACTTTCCTTTGGTTTGAAAGAATCAATGAAATGGACATAATTTCTGGAAAGAAAACGCAAGATGGGGGAAGAGTAGGGTATGTAGAGACAAGAGTATGATTTCAGCCAGTTCCAACATATTCTAACACAAAGAGAGTTCTTAGCCAAAAAAAAAAAGTAACAATAATAATACAAAGAGAGTAAATCAACCACTTTAATCAGCCTTAAAATACTATCTCGAATATTTTTGGAGCAACTTTTACTGTATTCTCCTTCAATATTTACTTTCCTAAAATTAGGAAAATTCCACTTCGTCTTTAGTCTCCAACATATCGTCAAAACAGAGCTTATTAAAGTTAAAATACAGTAAAAGTAACATCTTTGCATACCTTTTTAAAGATTTTGTAATGTCTTCATTTTCCTTTTACTACTTATCTCCTATTTATTGAGAGTGAGATGGAGCGCCTAATTTACCTCTATATCAATAGTTCAATAGAAGTTTATGATTCTCTAATTGGATAGAAAATTTTAATAAACTGATGACATCTATACTTTACAATTCAGTAAGAGGTTGTCTTGCTACATAACTACTCACAATGGCCAAACCATTTACAAAAGCTCACTCATGCTTATGGTTTTTCTTGGGATACAACAATCCATCAATTTGGACACCCTGTATAACTGAGACCTTTCTATCAAATTTTTGGGTAGTCCTTCAAGGCACAAACACAGAATTACGATTAAGATTATGACAGACCCAACCAAGAACCCTCTTTCTATTGCAAAACAAAAAAGTGCTCATATTTCCAAGCATTTAAAATAAGTCAAAGTTAATGTGTAAGTAAACATACACATTTTACATACATATGCTTTATTATATTGCCCGAAGTAAATTTATGTTCACTTTTAAATGGACAAAGAAAGTCAATGTTTCTATCTATTTTGAAGTTCAAAATGTATCATTATTTCATTGATAGTTTAAACTGATTTTTGTGTTCATGGTTCGGAATATATATATATATATATACTAGTGGGAAAAGCACGTGCAACGTGTGTGTTCGTGGAACATTTTGTAAATTGTGTTTTTGCAATATTGTTAAGGGTAAGAACCTGTTAAAAGAGTTTTGGTTAGTTGAAGAGGATATGAGTATGCAACTTAGTGGTAGATACAGAATGTACAAAGTTTGGTGTATAAATCAAAGAAGACATTGGGCTTTAAACTCTTAATAGTTGCTTCTAAGAACTTTTGTATATTTATATATATATATATATATATATTTGTAGAAACTCAATGTGAACTAGTTTTACAAATCATTCCCAACTACCTAGCACTAACGTTGTAGAATAGTACTCATTTTGGAAACATGTGTCCATACCAAAAATCAACATTGTTCATGAAACACATCATTAAGCCAAGCCTAGGAATTTCTTAAATATAGCTTTTTAAGTTGTAGGCTTGTCTACTACCACAAAACACAACATTTATACATCTATTCTTTGGTATAATCAGCCTTTTGTATATTTATATGTATACACTAACTTTTGTTTGGGGGTGAAATATTAAGCTAGTGATTGTTATTAGTTGTTCTGTTTAATTCTGCTTCTTCTTTAAGTTGTTCTTCTTGTTGAAGTTGTTCTTCTAGTTCAAGTTGTTGATGCATTAACAGTGCGTCTTGGCATTGTTGCACTTCATGGGTATGTGCGCCGCAAGGTTGGCAAAATAATCTACTATCTCGTTGGATTTGATGATAGAGCAACGGCAAATCTGGGAATTGATATGCTCCATGGGTACGTACACCACATAGCTGACAAGGTAACTTATAAAATAGAAGTAGTGAAATAGTTTGGGAAAGGTAAATAATTACAAACTTGAACATATAAAATTACTTGTATGTAATATTAAAGTAATCGTTACCAATTCCATGGGAAAATCAGTGTAATTATGTGAAACTATGCTTGCATGTTTATGTCCTGGACATTCACAATTATAAGCCTGAAGAGGCTACCTAGCATCAACGTCATTGAAAATCCACACTCCGTCACAGTTAGGAATTAAACATCTCATTCGAAGCCATGAGCATGCTAGTGCATTGTGGCCACGGTCATAGCAGATTTGACAAAGTTGGCGTGTGGATGTATCTATCCCAAGAAGGAAAAACTTCAAAGGTAATCTAAAAGAAGTTGATTACAGAAGTGACATTTATTAATAGACTGCTGCTTTGTATTGTAATGTGCTTGAGTTTATTGAAAAACCAACAGGAAGTTTTACATCTAGAAGTACATATTAAAAGATCACATATTTTGCAAATATGTGTGTGCATATTTATGAGCTATTGATCCTCTAATTCCGCTCCACACAAATCACAAAATAAATAGCCTACATGAAGTTGCAGGTGAATACTCCATGTGAACACTCACCTTCATCAAATAAATATCGAGTTGGCTCCTCGAACACTTCAACCTCACTTTGCTCAGCTACATCACCATAAGGCCTAGATGATGGGCATTCATAAGGTACTGCAGACTTGACACAGTGTCTGGAGGGCAACAATATAATACTTGCATAAGTTAATTAAACGTATAAAAGAAATATTACAGTTAAATACTAATCGCAGTGGTTGAATGTTGGTCACCAACAAGCTGCGTGCAGGGCAAGTAACCTAAGCAGGTGTCTCAATGACATTTAAAAAAAAATGACCCTCTGAGTTGTGAGGGATCATCACGCTATCACAGTTAGACACAGTGCATCTCATGTGTAATGATGGGCATGTAGATGCAGTATGTTCAACAATGTTACACAACTAACATGTTTCATCCATGTAGGGGCTGTGTACATACATAAAAGAAATAGAATAATATTAGCCACATGCAAATTTGGCATAATGTCCCTTCGGGGACATCCGATAAAATTGGAACGATACAGAGAAGATTAGCATGGCCCCTGCGCAAGGATGACACGCACAAATCGAGAAATGGTCCAAACTCCTTTCCGAAAAAAAAATTTTTTTTGGCATAATTGACATCTAAAACATTGCTTTTTTTTACACCAAACTATGTCTTAGGCTCTATTTTAACACATGTCTAAGTTATATGCTATGATTCAAAATAGTATATATAGTGTTTTAGATTTTACACTACGGTTTGACTAATACAAAAATCTCAGCTGCTAGTATGTTGCTTCTGAAGCAGTTATATCCACTTGTTAGTCCGGTGAAATGGATCTTAATGAAGACTTGCTTCTGAAGTTGTTGTATCCAATTGTTAGGCCGGTGAAATCGATCTTAATGAAGAAAAGAAACGAGAATGAGAGAATTGAATTAGCAAACAAATAGTGTGAGTAAAATGAACACATAAGAATGAAGGCGCATTTGAGCTTTAAAAAGTTCAATTTAATTCACTTCGATCTATTAGCTTGAAAGTGGGTTGCGCACAAGTTGGTTAAGATAGAAAGTGTGTTGAGTGAAGCAGGTGAAGATATACAAATAATATATAAAATTGCTTCAAAAGAGAACACGAGAAGGGGAAAAATAGGAAACCTAAAGTAAAACATCAAAAGTTACAAAGGGAAAAGTATAGCATAAAGTTAATAACTTTTGGTCAATATAAAGGAAATAACCAAACATCGGCAAAGCAATTTAAACATATAATAATAAACTCAAGGTACAGTGATATTGCTTTTTTTTTCTTCAAAAAATTGAATGTTGTTTTTTAAAAGTTGGAAGATTCTTTATAGTAGTATCTGTTACTTTAAGGTACTTGTTGATGTTTTCCTTATTGAACATCACCGGCCAACTGTTGTGGCAGTCATTCAAATAGGCCGTTACCTAATAAATATGTCAACTTTAGTGTAAATTGGAAAATAGTAATTTAAAATAGGGAAAAGGCCCAAATTCAGAAAGCTATAACTTGGAGGAATATAAATTTAGGGAAAAGTAATTTGAGAATCCCTAACTTTTAGAACATATAAAAGTTTTTGTAAAATAGAATTTATAAAAAGTAGCCACGCTATCATTGAAGATAATCTTAAGAGAATAAAAGTAACTTTTTTATGGTATGGAGCTTGAATTTTCATTTGATGTGAACTCAAATATGGTCCCAAAGAAAAGATATGACAAAGAAAAACTCCTGGAACAATTTATATTCATTACAAGCATATTTATTTCCAGTATACCTGGTTAGAGATAGATAGAATGGTAATGTTGAATCTTACTGATCATATGCATGTAAGACAAAATGGAAAAGTTTTAGTTTTTACAAATTTTGCTATGAATTGTCAACAAGAAAAGAGACAATTTCGAAAAATCAAATCAATATCCTTTACCTGATCACCATCAAAATATTAAAAGGACATCTCTTCTCAGTTCTGTCGAAGATTCTGAATCCAAAATTAAAGTAAATTTGACAGAATATTTCACATGTCAACTTCAAAGGGTTCAATAAATCAAACAACAATCAACTTCTTGAACGACAATATATATATATATATAATAAGAACTACAAAGTTTTTTTTTTGTTTTTTTGTTTTTTGTTTTTTTTTTTTTTTTTTTTTCCATTTTTCCTCTTACAACATAAACTCTGTAAAAGGGTTAAAAGAAATAGAGTTTAATTTCAGTGAATCCACAAAAAGAGTTTCAGAACGAATTCATAGCTTTTTAGATTGTGGGTATTGTTCTAATTTGACCATACAGTCTTAGGTTATGAATTTGTATAAGGGTTAAAAGAAATAAAGTCTAATTTGGGTAAATCCACAAAAAAGGTTTCTTAGGAAATTCATAGGTTTTTAGATTCTTGGTTATGTTCTAAATTTAAACCATCATATGTGTGTATATATAAAGCTTTTAAAAAAACTGAGTAGAAAACTGAGAAGCTTACCAATTGAGAATCGATCCAGTGAGAACACAGACACCACAGTTTCGGCAGCAAAATTGACGCAATCTGCAAGCAGAAGACAACTGAGGATGAAGATGCAGATAATGATAGCTTTGAAGAATAATATGAGAGAGAGAGAGAGAGAGAGAAAAAAAAATGGAAGAAGAAGATGAGAGGTGCGGAAATTGATAAGCAACAACAAATAAGTCTGTCATCTCTGCTAGTTTGTATAAATCCGCACAGAAGCTGAAGCGGTGAAGGAAAGATATTAACAAATCGAAACGGTGGAAGATCAAGAAAGATAGAGACAAATCGATCAGAAACTGAAGCGGTGAAGGTAATACAAAGAGAAATCGAAGCGGTAAAAAATCGAGAAAGAGAGATAGAGAGAGAGACAAATCGATGGGATATGGCCAAGAAAGACAAAAGAAAACAATGAAAGAGACAAAGTGGCAAAATCGTAAAAACTCAATCACACAGGGGCAACAATGGCACTTCATATTATTCGACACTAAGTAGGCGATATTCTCTTATAGTATAGTAGATATGTGAGGCATTAGAGCCCATTTAGTTTTGTTGTACAATGTGGTCACAGTGAAGTTGTTTTAATTCAGGATTTGGCAACCAAAGTTACTCAACTGCTTAGCAGAAATCTTGTATCATTATAATAGTGACAGAGTATAGTTGTCAAATTGTTATAGTAATGGTTAAAAATATCCACACCAACTAAAAATAAGGTGCACTATATTAAAAACACCAACAAGCTTAAATACAACATGTACTTATAAAGGGAAAGATTCACCCTGACAAATTTCATTTTTCATTTAACCAAAACATGCACAAATCTTCCTCCAACAGCTTATTTGTCTGAATTATTCTCCCGTACATCTAATCTCTACCTTTATTTGCATTTGTTGATGTACTCGGCTGCCAGCCTGCCACTATGTTAGGGTAAGCCTTGATTTCTTTGATTTATGATTTGGGCTTTAATGTACTGCAGATTCGTGTAGGCATCGGCCTTCGATCGGTGTAAGGCGGTTACAACACAAGAGATCTTTAAAGGTAACACCAACCAAAAAAAAAAAGCCACTTCAAAAATAAGCTATCAAAGGAAGCTTGTTTTTCTAAGCACTTATAAAAAATAAAATTAAAAAAAAAAAATATTCGAGAGATTTCATGTAGAAAAGAGAAGGACACCAAACAGTAAGTACTAATATTTCAAAGATACCCAAACACCATTTTCAAAAAAGTTGTTATATTTCCAAGCATTTAAAATAACTAAAAGTCAATTTGTATGTAAATAAACATGCACATGCTTTATTCTATTGCATGAAGTAAATCTATTTTTAATTTCAAATGTACAAGGACAGTAAATATCATTTCAATCAAACTGTAACGTTCATTGCAACTCATTAATTAGAGTACTGAAGGAATATAATGGACTGTATTTTAACCTTCTATAGAAATTGTGTATCATAACGAATAATGCACTTCTTGTATCATAATCACTAACACCATCAAGTTAAAAAATACAAGAACACTGTGTCCAGGAAAGTCTTATTTTACCAAAGCAAGTGTACATTAACTAACACGAGAGTAACCAAAACCAATATTTATTCTGAACATAGCAGTGAATGATATTTACAAAATGTTAATGAAAAGTAACCGATGTAGAAGCAACTTTTACGCATAACGGTGACATATAAGAATGCCACGACACCGATTCTCCCACAAAACCACCGGTTCTAGACCAAGAGTAAACTTTCCTGCATAAGCATTCGGTACATGTTTCAGTCCGTGGAAGTGTGAAAGGGTCACCACTATTGAGGTTCTCCCCTCTGTAAGCCCTTAGTTGCCAAAGATCTGGACACGCACACACACGCACACACGCACATATACATATATATATATGTACATATCTACATGTGCACAGAGAGAGAGAGAGATAGAGTTATTTGCTGGAAAAGTTGAGGAGTATGGGTTCAATCAATCCAGAATTTGTATCTTCAACTTTATATCCAACTTAAAAGCAAAAGCAAGCTTGTGAGGAAGTAAGTGGAATAAATACTTACTGTAGTCAGCCTTAATTTATGTATATGTATAGGTGCATGTGTTTCAATCAAGTTTTTTTTCACCATGGTTTCACTACGAGAAATGTATGTGCCTGCTGTAATAACTTATATGATTGAGGTCGTTTGTTTAGTTAAACTACAAATATTCTTTTGTTCAATGCTTCTCTTGGATAAATCACTGAATGTTAACATTCGTGTGATGAAGCAGTTAACTAGGAAGCCCGAGGATATGCTAGCTACTTCATTCATTGGTTAGAGCTGGGCAATTTGGTATGGAAGTGGAAATCTAACCGGTGAAGAAGACAAAGGCTTGGGCGAATTGTTGTTTAAGTACAACGAAGCTGGGAAAACAACCCTTTATGTTGTTGCTTAGTGTGGTTATGTTGATTTAGTTAGGGAGATGATTTAAGTATTATGACCTGGTTGGTGTTGGAATCAAAGCAAGGAATGGTTTTGATGCACTGCACACTGCTGCCAAAGTATTTAGGTATGTCTTTGATTATCATATCTGATTATGGTTAAGAATGTAAATTATTTTTTTTTGTGGCATTTGTACCAAAAGTCAATATTTAAGGACCAATTGTAAATGTTGCATTGTTTAGTTGTTAGTACTGTAAATCATCAGTTTTTTTTATCCTCTTCATATGAAAATGATCAAAGACTGCACTTACTTCAATTGCGGTTGGATAAGTTTGAACCAGAGCATGTCAGACTGCACTTTGCAAGTGAAAGAAGGGTGAAAACGAGGGTATATATGGACTTCTGAATCTCTTCTATAGGAATATGGATAGAGAAGCACTTTTTTTTTGAAGCAGCAAGCAAAATTTATAAATTAAGGAGCACAAAGGTCAAGGAGTATACACCAAGTCAAGGCAGCCCAACACTAAGACAAAGAACAAAGCAAAGTAAACCAAAAAATAGCCCAGCCACTAAGACAAAGAACAAAGCAAAGTAAACCAAAAAATAGCCCAGCATCACAAAGTAAGAGCAAGAAAAATCAAACCAACTGATCGGGAGTGAACAAGTCCTAATTACACGCCTTAATTCACATTTGTTAGTACTTTTTATCCTATTTTTGTGTACTTTTACTTTGTTTTCTGTTTTCTACTAGGTTTTGGGAGACAGCAAGAGTTCCAGGCTAAATGGGGTGTATAAACAGAAGAAAAGAAGTAGAAAAAGCCAAGCCACCTCGCGCGAGCGGCCCGCTCGCATGACATTCCAATACCTCGCTCGAGCGGCCAACTCGCACGACTTCCCAAAAACGCGCTCGTACGGCCCACTTGCGCGACCTGTACGGAAAAAGTGAAAATGCGTATTTCTGTGTGCTGAAGACTCCTACACAAACGAAATTGCCTAATTACGTCCAGAAACATAAATAAAGCAGTTTTAGTGTGATTAGGTTTAGGAAAGCCTCCAAACTTGATCCAAAGCTATATATATATATATCCAATTTTAATTCAATTATAGGGTTAGACATGGTTACACAACATTATACACATCCATATACAACAAAAAACTTCAGCCATTGAAGAGAGGAAAGTAAGGAAAAGAAGAAGAAGACCAAGGATTCCCATTGCCTCCTCCATCAACAACTTGCCAATCTTCAATTCTATGGCCGCTTAGACGATATCTAGGGTTTCAATGAAACCCTATCCAAGTAATAGGATGTTATTTATGTTTTTCTTTTAGTTTTATTATGTATGGATGATGATTACATATTTTGAGGATTTTGAATAATGAAATCGTATTTTCTATTGATTAAATCATTGCTTTCAAAATCTACTCTTGTCTTAGATCTATTTTGGATGTGATGTGCTCAATAGTCTATATTTGTTATGCTTGTATGGATTATTTACATGTAATGGTGCTTAATTATATTGTGATATCAAGTAGTCGAATAGGTCATGCCTAGGGAAGACAGTGTGCCGCAACCCTATTTTAGTGTGAGACACTCCATGCCAACTGAAGATGAATTATGTTGATGCTTGAATCGTAGTTATCTTCTTGACGGAGGAATTGGGCTACTAGCTACAATTCCCCATTATCATCCAATGTAATAAGCTAATTGAACGCATAGATACCCTTATTATGAAGCTAGTAGTGGATTTGCAATCCTAGGTTAAATACACATATTTATTAAAACAACTTTTAAATTGCTTTAATAGTTTAGATTTATTTTCATTGTTCTTAGTTTAATTAAAATTAAAATCAAAATTCTATTTTCTTAATTAATTAGACTTAGGGTTTTTAAAATTAAAGTGCTTTAGTATTTCTTTCTGTGGTTCGACCTCTACTTCCACACTACAAATCTTTTGAAGTAGAGTATACTTTTTATCTTGATTTTGACCAGATCAATTTTTGGCGCCGTTGCCAGGGATTGTAAATTACTACCTTTAGTTTTAGAATCTTAGTTTAGTTAATTCGTAAATATTAAATTAGGTTTTCTTTTTCTTATTTTCTGTTTTTGTTTTGAGTCACTAACTTTTCCATTTGATTTGTAGTCTCGAGCCATCAAATTCTAGCGTTTGGAGTAGAAGAGCTTAGCACATCAAAGGAGCTTACGCGAATCAATTACAAAAAAAAAAAAAAAAAAAAAAAAAAGCAAAAGTAAAAATTCAAGTAAATCGCTTCTTTTAAAATTCGCTTCAAACCACTGTAAGCTAGGGCGCTGAGACGCACTATTTGCATTAGTTTAGGGGTGATTTGCACGTGCATTAGATAGGAAACTCAGGGCGCTGGGCTTTGACGCAAGCATTGCATAGCAGGATAACGTTCATGCATCATAGTAGTTGTGTGCTTGTTGTCTTATTTGCGTGATTGTCTTTCGTATTTGTTTGAGTCAGTCTTTATCTTAGTGTCATTTTTTTTAAGTTTATGTTTGGTACGCGTTCGAGTAAACCCACTTTACATTCTTTCAAACCTAAACTTGAACGTACCTTAAGAGTCCTTAGGTCATCAACCCAAGCTTCTAGAGCTCGGTTGCTAGACAACGAATCAACTCCGAAACTGTCATTGTTATTTCAGGCCGAAATTCAAAGCACACTTAAACATTTAAGAAAAACTCGAACTATTAACATCCAACCAATTCCAATGGCCAATATTGGAAACAACGAAAACAACGGGAACAACCAAAACAAGGAAAATAACCCTAATATACCTCCGCCTCCTCCGCTTAAAGATTATTTCATTCCCACAGCCTATATACCACAAGCAGGTATCGAATTATCGGAGGTGACGACATCTCATTTTGAGATAAAGTCATCTAACATCGCGCTACTCCCTTCATTCCATGGCCGTATTAAAGAAGATCCTTATCATCACTTAGGAGAGTTCCAAGACATATGCTCTACGTTGAAAATCCAAAATCTAACTGATGATGAATTAAAATTGCATCTCGTTCCATTCTCCTTAAAGGATAAAGCTATGTATTGGCTCCAATCTCTTGAGCCAAACACTATTAAAACATGAGAAACATTACATACCGTATTTTTACAAAAGTTTTTCTTCATCACAAGAACTAATCAAATAAGAAAATCTACAATGAACTTTGAGATGCAAGATGGAAAAATGCTCTATGACACTTGGGAACAATTTAAAAAATTATTACGCTCTTGCCCACATCATCAAATTCCCAAGTGGCAATTGGTACAGATCTTCTAGAGGGACTTGTTCTCTCACTTCGTAATGCCGTCAAAGCCGTTTATGCGGGTACCTTCCTACACAAAAGCGCCGACGAGGCATGAAATTTTTTTGAAACATGAAGTGAAAACTCGATGCACCAAGCCGTATACGTACGTCCTGAGGGGTGTCTTCTACCTAAACCCAAGCGAGAGAGCGTTATGAATTAAGTCATTCAATCGAAATACAATAACTATCTAGAAAACTTGACCAACTCATGAGGATGGGCCATATGCCCAGTCCAACTCCTTTCGAAGTATGTGCATTGTGTTCTAAACCTTCTCATAATATTTTTGTATGTCCTTCTGCTTCTTAATTCCCGGAGTTTGTCGAGCAACACATTAACTCTATTCAATAATTCCCACGAAATAGTTATAATCCTATGACAACTAATTTTTCTAATACTTATCGACCTCAATTTCAACAAATTCAATACCAACAACCCCCTCCTAATCCTAACCCTTCAAGAGATAACTCTTTTGAGGAAAAGGTGTTGGCATCCCTTAAGACTATCGAAACATAAGTGCAGGCACAAGCACAAATAGTGCACTCTCACACACAATTCATTGCAAAGCTTGAGTCCCAAACGGGACAAATAGCTAATGCTGTGAGTCGTAGAAACGAGGGTAAGTTGCCTAGTCAAACTATTCAAAACCCTAAGGGACAATACGAGAGTGGGGGTTTGAGTGAGCAAGTAAATGCCTTCTCGACTAGGATGACTATTCGAGAAGCAGCAGTTGATGAAATTCTAAATGAGAGTGAGAAAGTTGTGAACATTAATTCGAATAAAGAGAAGGGTGGGAACGTGAGCCGAATTAGGAAAGCAAATGAATCAGTTCCAACTAATTATGTTCCAAAAATGCCTTTCCCACCAAACGTTGAGTAATCGACACATTTTTCAAAGAAAGGATCAAAAACTGAAGAAGTACTCAAGGTGTTTAAACAAGTGAAAATAAATATCCCATTTCTCGACGCTATTAAACAGATTCTCGCTTATGCTAAATGTCTTAAAGACCTATGCACGCAAAAGCATAAGTTGTGCAGTCATACTCCAAAAAAGGTCTTTCTCACTGAAAAAGTAAGTTCGATCTTCCAACATGCTCCTCCAAAGTATAAGGATCCCGAAACACCAATAATTTCATGTATCATAGGTGGCACTTTAACCCATCAAGCTCTCCTTGACTTAGGTGCGAGTGTGAATCGTCTACCTGTGGACACGCGGGATTCCACTTCTTTTGTTTTGAAATTAAAATTTGATTTGGATCAAAGAAAGAAAAGGTCTGTTGAAAACAGATACAGAGTTGCCACTTGATCTTTAAGGAACCAAGAAACCTAATTTTGACTCACCCAAATGGATAAAGGGGACCGACCTTTCATAACCAAAGAACTTGGCTCGGGGTTTTGGTACGAGAGAGGAAGGAGCCTTTGTCGCGACTAAAACACCCTCAACTCGCCCCGTCTTTCGACGGCCCTCAATTAGCATCCAAATAATCATCGTATACTATGTATGGTTCGATAATTAATACTATGATAGAATATTACATCACATAAGAAAATTTGAAGTGGAAAATCAAAAGATAAGATATCATTCATAAGATCTAAGTTGAATATCATACAATGCAAAGTGAAAAATCACACAAATAAACCTAGGAGAAATCGTCTAATCACATATCAAGTAATAAGGTTTCCCTAATCTAAAAGGGGCATGAATTGTTCTTGAAACAAATAATCAAAGAAATCAAAATATGCTTAGCAAGCTAGTATGATGCATGTTAATCTTTGAGAAAAGAAGATCTCTCAATCCCCGGGACGGATGAGAAAGGAGGATTAGATCGAGGGGAAGTATGAACGTGTGATCATGATCATTCCTTATAATCTTCTTAGATTAGGACTCACAAAAGCCCCAAATCTTTGCATGGATGCAATGTATGTATCTAGAATGTGCCAAGGTTGTAGTGTGCTTTGTGTTCATGGATTCATAGAATGACTTAGAAGTCTAGAATGTACATGAATGAATGAATGAAATCATCATGAGATATGTACCAATGTAGTATGAACTACTACCTTTGGAGTGCATGTAAGCATCAAATCAAAGGGGGAAAGTAAAAGTGTGCTTGCTGTGAATAGTGGACAGAACAGTAACATGATCTTGTGAAAATGGAAAAGAGGGGTTAGGAATGTTTTCAATGCGTGATTTTTTATGGAGATCTTCCTTATTGTGTCCCAAATACAACCCAAAAAACTAATCTTTAATAACTATTATAGATTGAGAGAAATCATATAACCAATAGAGGTTACTCAGAAACAGAGTCTGTATTGTCGGCTGAAATGTCAAAAAATCTTAGAAACTGAAAACAAATGATCTAGGGGCCCATTTTATACAGAAAGTTCCCTAAGACATTGAAGTTTAAGGGAAAAATAAGTTAGGACTACCCCGTTTGAAAAGGTTTTCTGAAAAATGAGTTGGAAGTCAACCAAGCTGCTATGACAGCAGAGGCAGAATGTCTGGAAGGAATGTTTGGGTCCAAATGGACCATTTTTAAGTATTTTCAAGTCAAACCAAAAATCATGGGTGTTCTCTAATGAGTTAGGGAGATTTTCCAAGTGGCCTTGCATCCATAGATTGAGTATTGAGTTTTACAGAAATCTTTGAACTAAGATCACTCACTGTTTTGAAGATTTTAGGAAAATAAGGTTTATCTATTGAAATCAAAGTGAGGGTTTTAAGAAGGGGATTTTGAAATAGAATTTTTGAAAGTATATTTTCAATACTCAATGAAGGATATAGCCACTTAAAATGTCAACATTAAACTCATCATCAAGAACCTCCAAGATTGTTGGAGAGATTTATTTTCATTTGAACATAACTTCAAGGATACCTTGGAGGTATTGAAGTTATAATCATCATCTATCAAACATGTTTTTGAGGTCAAGAGCTACTATCCATAAGGATTCACTGACCTCAAACTTCATGTCATCATTTAGAGGATGATGAACTAATAAGTAAATTAAAAAAATGTCAAAAAGAAATGAGGTTAAGAAGAGATGAACATAATATGAACAAGCAAGTAAATAACAATCAATAGATGATGATCAATCTGATATTGGACTTGTAGTTTGGTGTTTCACTCATATGTGAAGACATTGGACATGAAAGTAGCTTCCTCTATCTTAAATGCTCACTAAAATGGTGGTTGGGGGTATTGAATATGAAGTAAATAGGAGTAATGAAGTAAAAAAAAACAAAGTTTAGAACTCACTTTTTCTTTTGAAATCAAAGAAGAAAGTTTCTTTTCTCTCTATTCTAACCTTATCTTTACAACTTTCTCTCCCAAAACTTTTCAAAGCTTATATTTGACACCCCCTAAATGAGAGGTCAAGGGGGGTTTATATAGACCAATTTGGGGGTGGTTTTGGGGTTTTAGAAGTGTTCCCATTGGGTCCAAATGTTTGAAAACATAGAACTACGTCGTTTTGATTTTTAATTAATCAAAATGGACCCCCAAAAATATTTGCAAAAGTATACTGTTCTGGAGGAGAGTGCCGCGGTGGCACTGGGCCTATGCCGCAGTGGCAGTGGGCCGGTGCCGCGGAGGCACTGCTCCTCAATCGTCTAGATAATCCTATTCAGGTCCCCAGAGGTTCCGGTATTCGCGAAAAGGCCCTATTTCGTCCGAAATTCACAAAAAATGCATACGAACTCCAAATTGAGGTTGTGATATACCATTGGAAAGGTAATGGAGTCTATTTTACATAAAAAAAAATAATTCGGGAATAGGTCACTCTAAAAAGTTTTGCGGTATTTGCGATAAAAGCCGATTTGATCGCCTTTTTTGCCTTCGAAAATTCACAATAAACTCGTTTTAAATCCAAAAATTATGTGCGATATACCATTGGAAAGCTATTGATCTCTAGTATCCATGAAAAATATTTGAAAATTTTTACGGTGCTCTAGTTCTAAAGTCAAACTGTTCAAACCTGGGATTCCCAAGAAGTTCTGGAAATCTCTGGGAGCTCCCAGGAGCTAACGTTTTTGCTCAATTTTCTTTTCAAACTCATTTTAATACTTTCCACATGATCTAGAATGATCCTAGTGAATTTGGACGATTTTGGTCAAACTTGATCAAACCTTGGTCAAACCTGGTCAAGCCTTGGTCAAACCGATCAACGGGGACTTTCCGGGAACTTCCGGGACTTTCGGGGTTCTCTGGGAGCTGACGACTTCATCTGACTTTACTTAAAAACCCATTTTTTTACTTTTCTTATGACGTAGCATGTTTCCAGAACTTTCGGTCCAAATCTGGGAGTTTTTGGGCTTTTAGGGGCATTTTGGTCATTCTGAGCATTTTGAGAAATAGAACCAACTTCCAGGAGTCCTTTTGAGTCTTTTTCGATCATTGTGAACCACCAAGCTATGGGTCTCCTAAATCTGATAGCCGACAAAATGGGGTATCTACAGTTTGCCCCTCTTTGGCATGAACTTGCGAGGCAACGCATGTCGCAAGCGAGTGCCAAAGCTTTGAAGAGACAGGTCTTTTGGAGGCTATAGATTTAGGATAACAACTGTTGCAAAAGATGAAATGATGATGAGGCTAGTGCTGGTCACGCTCTGCGTGAGCTGCCTACGTATCCCAAGGGGAATCAGACCAGGACGTAGTTTGGGGCACAAAGGAATAAATGACATATGCACATGCACATGCACAATAATCAGGCGGATGCTATGCTATAAGAGTGATTTGCAATGCATAGATGTGATATGAATTGTGTCCTGAGTCCTATCATGTTTAGTGTTCTGATCATAGCGTGAGCTGGTACTGTGGGGTGTGTGCCACCCCGAGTGGACTGGTGTTGTGCTAGTGTTTGAGACTATGATGTGGTGGATGACTCGGATAAGGACATCAAGGTTTAGAAGACTCTGGGTCTAGGGGCAAACTTCTGGAATTTGGGAAGTGTGCTTTGCAAACAAATGTAATTGAATATGTGGTCCTAGAGGACAACAATTAAAGATAATCGACGGACATAGAAGTCCTGGATACCAAACGATGGATGAGGAAGTTCAAGATAGCCAATCGGAGAAGGGTTTCACGATAACCGTCAAGCGAGAAAGCTCACAATAGCTGATGGGTAGGTGAGGGGGCTCATAATTTTTGACAAGGGAGTGAAGAAGCTCATGATAAGGGAGAAGCTCACAATTTTTGTTTGCTGAGGAAGCTCATAATCTTTATTTGAGAAAGCTCATGATAATCGATAGGTACGTGAGGGGGCTCACAATTTTAGACTGGGGAGTGAGAAAGCTCACGATAAGTGTTCTCGATAAGTGAAAAAGCTCATGATAAGTGAGAAAGCTCATGATTAGTGAGAAAGCTCACGAGTTTGGACAAAGGAGTGAGGAAGCTCGCGATAAGTGAGAAAGCTCACAATTTTGGATGAAGGAGTGAGGAAGCTCACGAAAAGTGGGAAAGCTCACAATTTTGGACGAAGGAGTGAGGAAGCTCATGAAGAGTGAAGAAGCTCACGAATTCGGACAAAGGAGTGAGGAAGCTCACGATAAGTGAGAAGTTCACGATAAATGAGAAATCTCACGATTTGGATAAAGGTGTGAGGAAGCTCATAATAAGTGAGAAAGCTCACGATTTGGATAAAGGTGTGAGGAAGCTCATAATAAGTGAAAAAGCTCATAATTTTGGACAAAGGAGTAAGGAAGCTCACGATAAGTGAGAATGCTCTTGATTTTGGACAAAGGTGTGAAGAAGCTCACGATTATCGGCATACATGGAGCCTTTAACTGTGAATAGATAATGCTTGCCCCGGGAGTTGGGGTTCTTTTGACTACAAGCGGTGTTTTAGGATGACTAATCCGGAGAGTTAGTTCTGATTATCGTTATCTTTTGCTGGTCATAGTAGGGAATTCTTCGGGAATCTCTCTTAACTTTGGCTCTAGAGCCAGGATTCGTCTCCAAACCTCTCACGGTTGATCGAAATGACCGAGAACTAGGATCCATCTCTGAATCTCTCGTGGTTGATCAAATTTTGTAATGCTCAATCCAAAAGAACCGATTAGGGCCTTCAGGAGCTGATGGACTCTCTGAGAATCTCTTTAAAATGATTGATAGATATGGAAGTTCCACCCTAACCTAAAGGGTTTACAATGAAAGATTTGCCTCAATCTAGAGGGCTGGTGATGAAGGATTTACCTTAATCTAGAGGTCTGACAACGAAGGATTTATGAAGGATTTGCCATAATCTAGAGGGCTGACGATGAAGGATTTGCCTCAATCTAGAGGGCTGATGATGAAGGATTTGCCTCAATCTAGAGTGCTGATGACGAAGGATTTGCCTCAATCTAGAGGGCTGATGAAGAAGGATTTGCCTCAATCTAGAGGGCTGGTGATGAAGGATTTGCCTCAATCTAGAGGGCTGATGATGAAGGATTTGCCTCAATTTAGAGGGCTGATGATGAAGGATTTGCCTCAATCTAGAGGGCTGATGATGAAGGATTTGCCTCAATCTAGAGGGCTGATGATGAAGGATTTGCCTCAATCTAGAGGGCTGATGATGAAGGATTTGCCTCAATCTAGAGGGTTGATGATGAAAGATTTGCCTCAATCTAGAGGGCTGATGAGGAAGGATTTGCCTCAATCTAGAGGGCTGATGACGAAAGATTTACCTCAATCTAGAGGGCTGATAAAAAGTGAGTTACCTCAATCTAGAAGGCTAGCGATGTACGAATCGAGATGATGAGTTGCCAGTGAACTATTGTGACTGTCATGGATTGGACCAACGGTTGGACTAACCGTGATCAAAAGAAATGATGATGTACGAATTGAGATGACGAGTCGACAGTGAACTACTGTGACTGTCATGGATTGAACTGACGATGTACGAATCGAGATGATGAGTCGACAGTGAACTACTGTGAATGTCATGGATTGAACTGACGATGTACTAATTGAGATGACGAGTCGACAGTGAACTACTGTGACTGTCATGGATTGAACTGACGATGTACTAATCAAGATGACGAGTCGACAGTGAACTACTATGACTGTCATGGATTGAACTGATGATGTACGAATCAAGATGACGAGTCAACAAAGAACTACTGTGACTGTTATGGATTGAACTGACGATGTACGAATCAAGATGACAAGTCGACAGTGAACTACTGTGACTGTCATGGATTGAACTGATGGTTGGACTAACCTTGATTAGAAGAACTGACGAATTGATATGCCTGCTGGGGATAAAACCTTGTCAATGTTGACTAAAATAGGCCACTGGAATGGGTAATGCACTCTGCTAAGAAGAAGGAAATTGAATGGGAGTCAAGGTATTATTCTATTTGTGATGAGGGATACGGAGATGGCCTGCGGCAGTTAAGGTTTTGATATTGAAAGATGAGGGTGATCAACAATCACTCATGGACTTATGTTGCTTTAGGATGAAAGAAAGTCATCAACGGCCACTCATGGACTTATGTTGCATGAAGAAAGATGATCAACAGCCACTTATGGACTTATGTTGCACAGAGGAAAGAAGATCATCAACAGCCACTCATGGACTTATGTTGCTAGGATGAAAGAAGATCATCAACAGCCACTCATGGACTTATGTTGCTAGGAGAAAGGAAGATCATCAACGGCCACTCATGGACTTATGTTGCTAGAAGATGATGGTTAACTTTTGGCGGTTTGGAAAGGGATGAAATTTGCATTTGCCCTAAGTTTGGACACTTCTCATGCTGACGCCTTGTCTGGTGCAGTAATGATGTTTGGCACTCCTGCTTGTATTGTCATTGGAATGCTCTTTATAACTTGATTTAAAAAATCATTATTCGTCACTGTTGACTTACACATTTGAGACTACAACATTCTCTTTTTCTTAAAAAAGACTATGATAGACTCAAAAACTGACAAACACCGACATGCGAGGGCGGCACATTTGACACCAAAACAAGCTCGACTTGCTAAAACTTGATGTGCTTTCATCATAAATGATGTACCATTTCACTCCGCATAATTTTGATGATAAATCTCATTTTAAAAGTTCTTCCCTATTGATCTAATCAATTCTTTGCTTCTCCCAAAGTGTGCTTTGGATTAGTGCCTTAACTTTTAGAATAAAAGATGCTCTATGTCAAAATCTTCAAAACAACTTGGTGACTTGAAAACTCACCCTTTGGTGTGAAGGGATCGTGTTAGGCAAATGGAGTTTACCCCTAGTTCATAGACAAACGAGGTAGGTGACCGAAGTTTGCCCCTAGTTTGGAAGATGGTTGTTTGAAGGTTTTGGGCGAACGAGGTAGGTGACCGAAGTTTGCCCTTTATATGAAGGGTAGATAGTAAAATTCAAGCAAACGAGGCGGGTGGCCAAAGTTTGCCCCTAGTGTGGAAGGTGATTTTCTGGCTTGAGGCAAGGACTGTGACTTTAATCTCTCAAATGCTCATAACTTTTGCCTAGGCACCAGTGAGGTGACTTAGCGAGTTCTTTTCTCTCTTTTGTTATTGCTCACCTTGGATTCAACTCTAACTTTTGCCTAGGCGTCCTTTCGGATTTTCGACCTAGCGAGCCATCCTTCTTTTCTTTTTGAAAGTCTGCCTACGTACCCCCGAGTGGGGATCAGGTCCAACGTAGTTCAAGGCAAGGTCTTGAAAGAAATTGGTTTGATTATGACAGTGTCGACCGAACCAATGCGGTTGCCTACGTATCCTCAAGTGGAAATCAGGTCGAGCGTAGTTCAAGGCAAGGTCTTGAAAGAAATTGGTTTGATTATGATGGTGTCCACCGAACCAATGCAGTTGCCTACGTATCCCCGAGTGGGAATCAGGTCGAACGTAGTTCAAGGCAAGGTCTTGAAAGAAATTGGTTTGATTATGACGGTGTCGACCGAACCAATGCGGTTACTTACGTATCCCCGAGTGGGAAATAGGTCAAGCGTAGTTCAAGGCAAGGTCTTGAAAGAAATTGGTTTGATTATGACGGTGTCCACCGAACCAATGCGGTTGCCTACATATCCCCGAGTGGGAATCAGGTCGAGCGTAGTTCAAGGCAAGGTCTTGAAAGAAATTGGTTTGATTATGACGGTGTTGACTGAACCAATGCGGTTGCCTACGTATCCCCGAGTGGGAATCAGGTCGAGCGTAGTTCAAGGCAAGGTCTTGAAAGAAATTGGTTTGATTATGACGGTGTCGACCGAACCAGTGCGGTTGCCTACGTATCCTCGAGTGGGAATCAGGTTGAGCGTAGTTCAAGGCAAGGTTTTTTTGGAAAGGTTGAGGTATGAGGGTTTTTCAAACCAATCGTCAAAGAAGCTCAAACTTGGGTTACTTATGGTAGCCTTGAAGAGGAGGATTCAGTTTCCATCTCCCTTTCTTTTCTTTTCTTTTCTTTTTCTTTTTCTTTTTTTTTTCTTTTGTTTTGAGGATTGATCCTTTTCACTTTCGCTTAGCCAGTCAATTTTCCTTTTCACATAGTTAATTCATGTGAGATCTTCCGATCATAATCTCGAAATTTCAGAATGTGCACGTCAGCTCTTGGGATTTATTTGTGGTCATTTCGAGCCATTTGAAATGTGATCTAGGCACGTTTTTATGATGTACCTTGAAGCGTACAATTCTCTCATTTGTAAAATAATTTTGACTGGCTAGGGTCAGATCTTGGAAATCAATACCTTTTCAGCTCTAACTTTTGCCTAGGTGCCCTTTCGGGTTTTCAACCTAGCGAGCTTTTTTTTTTTTTTTTTTTTTTTTTTAAGGTCGAGATGAAACTCAATGAAACGTTTGGCTACCGTCAAGGACCAAGTCTGCACAGATTCGCATGGCTATCAATTGGGTTGGTTTCAAGGCTTTGAAATGGTAGAAATGGTGGAAAGGGTGTTGGGCAAGCCCCAAATCAGTCTCAAGTATATCTTTTCGAGATTTGAGCAAAAGTATCTTTAAATTCTTAAAGTAAGGCTATTTAATTCTCTGCTCTTCATCGGTGTCAGCGCAAAATTGACTTTGACCTTACAGGATTTTTTTGTTTGAGTAAAAAAAAAAAATTTAGCACAGTAATATCCATGGTAATTTGAAAAGTGACACTTCAGTTCAGCGATTCATGCATCTATGACTAGGCACATAGATTAAGTAAAATGAGATTTCATTCCATTAGCAAGAGAGAGGGATTACATTACTCGACACAGACCCATAACTACTCGATGGTAGACAGACTCGACCACAAGACTAAACTTGAAATAGATTCAAAACCTAGGGCAAACTCATCTTGGTCTCAAATGGAGTGTCTTTGTGACCCATTTATTATTATTTTTTTTAGCAGAAATTCCAAACACTATCAGTTCACCGTATAGCTTTAACAATCATTGGCCTCAGCAAAGGGGATCATTTGAACAGGTAAGCCAGGGGCTTTAGGTTCGATGAAGCTGACACTTTGGTTGACATAGGGTTGGATGGGCGATGGCTCGATGATTTTCGGATCGAGGAGGTCCTGGATATCATGGCGAAGGCGCATGCAGCTGTCGGTGTCATGGCCTGGGCCTTGGTGGTAGACACAAATTTTAGAAAGGTCACAACTAGGCGGGGGGATGTCAGCACGAGGCTGAAAGAGTCGGAGGTGCCCCTTTTTGATGAGGTTATCAAGGATAACGGACAATGGCATACCCAGGTTGGTGAAGGTTCTTGGGTTGCGGGTTTTGTTAAACTTTGAGTTCAAGTGGGTCCTTGGAGTGGCTCTTGGATTTGGATATGGACTAGGATTACCAAGGCTAAAGTGTGGGTTTGGATACATGTAGAGATTTAGTTGTGGAAACGCGCTTGGATAGATGGTGTTGGACAACCCATACTTCCCTTTATCGACGCTCTGCACCATCTTCTCGAATCGGCTTATCCTTAAACTTAGTTGTTCACTTTCCCTTCCAGAGCTTGGTAGGCCATTGGCGGGTTTATGATAGCCTGGGCTAGCCCACGATTGAGACAATGAATTTGGGAAGGTACAGAGGTGTCCTTACCCGGGGCTATGTTTTCTGCAAATAGAAGTAAAAGCCCAAATTAATAGAGGCACGAAATACTTCTTATGGACTCCTAGCGGGAGGAGATGATCAGAATTTTGAAGGATTTAACGATGCGAACCAAGGACGGTTGTAGTAAGTATATGACTTCTGTACAATGATCGAGATGGGTGATGATGATGATACGTATGCAATTGATGTGTAAAGACTGACATGTGTGAGACTGACGGGATGTGCGTTCATACGAACTGACATGAATTGTGTATGCATATTAGACAAGCATGCGGATGCAAGCCCTATTCTATATGATGCCCCTACTTCTAACATATAGCAGTTAAGCAAGTAAGGTCCTAACCATACAGAGTGTGCTAACTTTTCTTTCTAGGATGATCACCATCATGGGGAGGGTGAGGAAGACATGTTCGATCTTTGAGGAATGAGAATCTGATAAATTTTATAAGTAGAGATTTTTGGGAAATCTGGGTGAATTTTGGCAGTGTTTCTAGGAAATAGGGATTTCTGGGAAATTTAGGTGATTTGGACAAAGTTTCTAAAAAAAAATAGGTATTTCTGGGTAAGTTGGACAGAGTTGCTGGGAGAAACTGGGAAATCAGAGTTTCTGGGAAAAACAAGGTAAGCAGAGATTTCAAGGTTTCTAGGATAAATAGGGATTTCTGGGAAATCTAGGCGGATTGGATAGAGTTTCTAGGAGAAGTTGGGAAATCAGAATTTCTGGGAGAAATTGGTACATCTAAGCATTTTTGGGAAGTTTGGATGGAGTTGCTGGAATTTTTGGGAAATCTGGGAGATTTGGATAGAGCTTATGGGAAAACATGCAAATTTGGGTAAGTCGGACAGAGTTTCTGGGAGAAACAAGTATATTGGAGTTTCTGGGAGAAATTAAGATTTCTGGGTAATCTGAGAGATTGAACAGAGTTTTTGGGAGAAACTGGTATATCTGGAAAATCTGGGAGATTTGGATAGAGCTTCTGAGAAAACATGTATATTTGGGAAATCTGGGAGATTTAGACAGAGTTTCTGGGAGAAACTGGTAAATATGACGGGAGCAAGTGATTATGATGATCATACTGTCTAGCAAGTTTTCATACTCCTATGTCTTAGGACCAACAAACAAGATTTGCGGTGTATATCTTTGTGAGCGTGGAACAGACATCCTTATCATGGTGCCTAGGCAAGTTAACTCAATGTGATCACATGTGAGCGATTGCCTTGGGGATCATAAGAAAGAGGTTCTGCCTCATGTCACATAAGCGTCTACACCGCGCAGATAATCCCGTCAGGGCATACAACAATTATATCACATTGTCCTATCTGAAAAGATAAATCAACAGTCCTATGAAAGGTTCTATAGGAATCTATATGCAAAGGCTGGGTTTAGTCAAAGAGGGTCCGTTGACGAGAGTTCCAATATACCGTCAGAGAGACAGTACGGAAGTGTTTACTCTTTTTGATATACCTTGGAAGGTACAGTATCAATGGTGACTTGTGCCCTGGCACAGCAAGACCTGAACAATGTCAACGTCGCGTTTCAGACACAGTTGAAAGGGGAAAATGCAAAGTGCAATGCGGTGAACCAGACACAATAAAAAGATGATTTTAAGGATGCTTCTTATGAGTCAAACCTCTATATTATTTTGTTTTGAAAATAAATGTCCACAGTGGAGTCGCCAGATTGTGGACACGCGGAATTTCACTTCTTTTGTTTTGAAATTGAAATTTGATTTGGATCAAAGAAAGAAAAGGTCTGTTGAAAACAAATACAGAGTCGCCACTTGGTCTTTAAGGAACCAAGAAACCTAATTTTGACTCACCCAAATGGATAAAGGGGACCGGCCGGGTTTTGGTATGAGAGAGGAAGGAGCCTTTGTCGTGACTAAAACACCCTCAACTCGCCCCGTCTTTCGACGGGCCTCAATTAGCATCCAAATAATCATCTTATACTAAGTATGGTTCGATA
Source organism: Hydrangea macrophylla (assembly GCA_033977485.1). Classification (NCBI taxonomy): domain Eukaryota; kingdom Viridiplantae; phylum Streptophyta; class Magnoliopsida; order Cornales; family Hydrangeaceae; genus Hydrangea; species Hydrangea macrophylla. The sequence goes on along the minus strand of CM066994.1, from coordinate 110,018,738 downwards.
ATTAATACTATGATAGTATATTACATCACATAAGAAAATATGAAATGGAAAATCAAAAGATAAGATATCATTCATAAGATCTAAGTCGAATATCATACAATGTAAAGTGAAAAATCACACAAATAAACCTAGGAAAAATCGTCTAATCACATATCAAGTAATAAGGTTTCCCTAATCTAAAAGGGGCATGAATTGTTCTTGAAACAAATAATCAAAGAAATCAAAATATGATTAACAAGCTAGTATGATGCATGTTAATCTTTGAGAAAAGAAGATCTCTCAATCCCCGGGACGGATGAGAAAGGAGGATTAGATCGAGGGGAAGCATGAACGTGTGATCATGATCATTCCTTATAATCTTCTTAGATTAGGACTCACAAAAGCCCCAAATCTTTGCATGGATGCAATGTATGTATCTAGAATGTGCCAATGTTGTAGTGTGCTTTGTGTTCATGGATTCATAGAATGACTTAGAAGTCTAGAATGTACATGAATGAATGAATGAAATCATCATGAGATATGTACCAATGTAGTATGAACTACTTCCTTTGGAGTGCATGTAAGCATCAAATCAAAGGGGGAAAGTAAAAGTGTGCTTGCTGTGAATAGTGGACAGAACAGTAACATGATCTTGTGAAAATGGAAAAGAGGGGTTAGGAATGTTTTCAATGGATGATTTTTTATGGAGATCTTCCTTATTGTGTCCCGAATACAACCCAAAAAACTAATCTTTAATAACTATTACAGATTGAGAGAAATCATATAACCAATAGAGGTTACTCAGAAACAGAGTCTGTATTGTCGACTGAAATGTCAAAAAATCTTAGAAACTGAAAACAAATGATCTAGGGGCCCATTTTATACAGCAAGTTCCCTAAGACATTGAAGTTTAAGGGAAAAATAAGTTAGGACTACCCCGTTTGAAAAGGGTTTCTGAAAAATGAGTTGAAGTCAACCAAGCTGCTATGACAGCAGAGGCAGAATGTCTGGAAGGAATGTTTGGGTCCAAATGGACCATTTTTAAGTATTTTCAAGTCAAACCAAAAATCATGGGTGTTCTCTAATGAGTTAAGGAGACTTTCCAAGTGGCCTTGCATCCATACATTGAGTATTGAGTTCTAGAGAAATCTTTGAACTCAGATCACTCACTGTTTTGAAGATTTTAGGAAAATAAGGTTTATCTCTTGAAATCAAAGTGAGGGTTTTAAGAAGGGGATTTTGAAATAGAAGTTTTGAAAGTATAATTTCAATACTCAATGAAGGATATAGCCACTTAAAATGTCAACATTAAACTCATCATCAAGAACCTCCAAGATTGTTGGAGAGATTTATTTTCATTTGAACATAACTTCAAGGATACCTTGGAGGTACTGAAGTTATAATCATCATCTATCAAACATGTTTTTGAGGTCAAGAGCTACTATCTATAAGGTTTCACTCACCTCAAACTTCATGTCATCATTTAGAGGATGATGAACTAATAAGTAAATAAAAAAATGTCAAAAAGAAATGAGGTTAAGAAGAGATGAGCATAATATGAACAAGCAAGTAAATAACAATCAATAGATGATGATCAATGTGATATTGGACTTGTAGTTTGGTGTTTCACTCATATGTGATGACATTGGACATGGAAGTAGCTTCCTCTCTCTTAAATGCTCACTAAAATGGTGGTTGGGAGTATTGAATATGAAGTAAATAGGAGTAATGAAGTAAAAAAACAAAGTTTAGAACTCACTTTTTCTTTTGAAATCAAAGAAGAAAGCTTCTTTTCTCTCTATTCTAACCTTATCTTTACAACTTTTTCTCCCAAAACTTTTCAAAGCTTATATTTGACACCCCCTAAATGCGAGGTCAAGGGGGGTTTATATAGGCCAATTTGGGGTAGTTTTGGGGTTTTAGAAGTGTTCCCATTGGCTCCAAACGTCTGAAAACATAGAACTACGTCGTTTTGATTTTTAATTAATCAAAATGGACCCCCAAAAATATTTGCAAAGTATACTATTCTGGAGGAGAGTGCCCCGGTGGCACTAGGCTAGTGCCGCGGCGGCAGTGGGCTAGTGCCGCGGAGGGACTGCTCCTCAATCGTCTGGATAATCCTGTTTAGGCCCCCGGAGGTTCCGGTATTCGCGAAAAGGCCCTATTTTGTCCAAAATTCACAGAAAATGCATACGAACTCCAAATTGAGGTTGTGATATACCATTGGAAAGGTAATGAAGTCTATTTTACATAAAAAAAAAATAATAATAATTCGGGGATAGGTCATTTTGAAAAGATTTGCGGTATTTGCGATAAAAGTCGATTTGATCGCCTTTTTCGCCTTCGGAAATTCACAATAAACTCATTTTAAATCCAAAAATTATGTGCGATATACCGTTAGAAAGCTATTGACCTCTAGTATCCATGAAAAATATTTGAAAATTGTTACGGTGCTCCAGTTCTAAAGTCAAACTTAGGTCAAACTGGTCAAACCTTGGATTCCCGAGAAGTTCTGGAAATCTCTGGGAGCTCCCAGGAGCTGATGTTTTCGCTTGATTTTCTTTGAAAACTCATTTTAATACTTTCCACATGATCTAGAATGATCCCGGCGAATTTGGACGATTTTGGTCAAACTTGGTCAAACCTTGGTCAACCTGGTCAAGCTTTGGTCAAACCGGTCAACGGGGACTTTCCCGGAACTTCCAGGACTTCCGGGGGTCTCTGGGAGCTGACGACTGTTAGGGATATATACTAAAAGCCATGCTTTATGTAGTTGATTTATTATTCATTTAATAAAATCAGTTAATCCATTTTTTTATGAGAAACTGTGTGGGCAATGTTTGTATTATATTATTTATTTGATATTATGCATGTATGTCTCTCATTCTATATAGTAGGTGGTTTGGTGTGTAGAGTTTGGCTTACACACGGAAGATCAGGCCATCAGATATTAAAGAATGTAAGATTTTGGTTTACAGTCTTAGATGGGATTGGACACACCATCGATAGGACTGCAGCATGGTGTTGTAGTAGGTTTGTCTTGACTACGGAAAACGGTATAGTTTCAACTCACTATGCTGGTACACTTTGTGTATTAAACGGGACTGACTTGGGGTAATTATCTTTATACTGACTTATAAGATAATTAATACCTCATGGCTATTATGAGTGCTTATGCTCTAAATCCTAAATTAATTTATAGACACGTACATTTGATATTTACACTTTGATCCCTAAAAGGGTGAGATCCTTAAATGGGTCAATATCTCATTGGATTGGGTGGCAATATTAATTGTGTGGTGGATATTAATTAATGATGGAATCCATGTCTCAATTTTGGGATTGATGATATATCCTTGAAAAAGCTTGTAAGTTTTGATTATGTCAAACCCTGCAGGTGGATTTTGTATCCGACATATCAGATAAGTTAAGCAGAGGATCTCAAGGAATTTTAAGAAATTAATTAAATATGATTGTGAGTAATTATATTTAATTAATGGATATCTGTAATCTTAACATGGGGAGATAATAAGCATTTAATAACATGGAGCTCGAAATATATTTTTGAGATAAGGGTAGGAGTGCAATTATAATTCTTTAGTGGTATGAATTATAATTTATGGAAATAGGAATCTGATTAGTTCGAATTAGGGTTTCCTAATTCCATAAGGAAGCCTATTCCTTATTGACTTCTTGTGGTCCCTATCGTAGCCTATATATATGCTGCTTTGGCTCTCTCCTCAGTTAGTGTTTTTCTATATAGAGAATTATAACTCGGAATAGAAAAGAGAGCGTAAAAGAGAGAGAGTAGAAAACAGAAAGGATTTCGAAAGAGCCCACACTCAGTTCGATATTCTGGCAGCAAAGGAATACGGTAGAAGATCGCGAGCTGTTATCAAGCCCCTGTTCTCGATTCGTCTACTACAGCAATCCGTTTTAGCAGTTTAAGGTAACCCTAGTTCCACCCTTGTAGGGTTATTGTAGTTTTCACGTAATTATTTTTGCAGTACCAACTTATACGCGCTGTCAATGGATTCTGGGAACACAGTTTCCTAACAACGACTTCATCCAACTTTACTTAAAAACTCATTTTCTTATTTTTCTTATGACGTAGCATGTTTCCAGAACTTTCGGTCCAAATTTGGGAGTTTTTGGGCTTTCAGGGGCATTTTGGTCATTCTGAGCATTTTGAGAAATAAAACCAACTTCCAGGAGTGCTTTTGAGTCTTTTTCGATCATTGTGAACCACCAAGCTATGGATCTCCTAAATCTGATAGCCGACAAAATGGGGAGTCTACACTACCCTACTTGGTTTACAAACAACTAGGTCTAGGTGAACTTAAACCCACGGCCGCTACCATACGATTAGCGGATCGTTCTATTAAAATCCCTAGAGGAATCATTGAAGACGTTCTAGTTAAAGTTGATAAATGTTACTATCCAGTCAATTTCATGGTTTTTGACACTGAACCGGTGATAAATGCTAGGAAATACACTCCTGTCATTCTTGGTCGTCCATTCTTAGCAACCGCTAACGCGCGTGTCAATTGTCGAATAGGAGTGATAAAGGTGTCATTTGGGAATATGAACCTTAAATTAAACGTTTTAAACGCTATTGATCAACCTCCCAATGATGATGATTACCTATGTGAGGCGGATAGTAAGGTTAGTCGAACTATTGAACCTAATAAAGAAATAAATGTGCGTAAGGAGAACAATATAGTTAGTAATGAGTGGACAAATTTAAATAATCAGGATCCTAATGAAGAATTCACTCAGAAGGTGAGAAATCGATTTGAACACGATCAGGGAGAACCGTTGATCGAGTTAAAAAATAATGACATTATTTTTGTTTTCCATTGGAGTCTCCCTAATCCCTTCAAGGGTACAAAGTCCGAGTTACGACCTCTATAAGTCTTGAGCAAGAATGGTCTAGCTGAAGACGTAAAAGACAGCACTTCTTAGGAGGCAACCCAAGCTTTATTTCATCCGTTTTTCTTATTTTTGAACACTCTTTGGTCATTTTGAGTCAGTTTTGGTCTCTCTGGACAGGTTTGGGGGTCGGAGTCAATTTATTTTGAACTTATTCACATAAACAAAGTGAGAAAAGAGAAAAAGAACATGTTGCGCAGCCCGCTCGCGCGAGTTTTTGCCTTGATAAATTTTTCTAAAATTTTATTATAGATGTCTCAGATTTAGCTCGCGCTTCTCGCGCGCGTGAGGGTTATTCGCCTGAGCGGCCCGCTCGTGCGATCCTTTGCCTTAGAAAAATATTATGAACCTTAAAAATAACCTCGGATCTACCTCGCGAAGGGCTCACGCGCGCGAGAGGTCATTCGCACGGCCCGCTTGCGCGATAAGGGGGATTTTTTTTGTTTTTCTCTCTATTCTCTTACCTTCTTTCTCCCAAAACTGGTCAGTTGTTCGTTCTTTTCTGTTTGTTCCCTTCGGCCCTTTTAGATCGAGTCATTCTTTGTTTTGATAATTCTGTTATGCTTGTTCTTTTCGGTTTTAGTTTAGTTTTTTTTTAACAAGTATGCTATGGTCTGCATTACATATATATATATCTAGCTATCATGGTTCTTTTGTTTGTTTAATTTCTATTGTTAAGTAATGACAGGTGTATTAGTGCTCCATTTGGAGCGATTGAACTTTATCGTCATATTCTTATACGTTTACCTGGTTTGTGATTGCTGAGATCGAGGTAATGTCGTTCCTTCCTTACGTACTCTCCTTTCTTTCATTTTATTATTTCATTGGGGACAATGAAAGGTTAAGGTTTGGGGGTATACGCTCACATGCATATTATTATGCACAAATTTTTCAAAAAAAAACTAAAAAAAATTGATACTTGTGCTTAAATAATCGATGTTACCGACATTTTTGCAATTTCGATTCGATACTTCTTGTTATGTAACTTGGATTGTTATAGAATGGTAAACATGAGAAGATGTGATTAAACATTTTCTAACGTCATGATGCAAAGTTTTAGGTTATGTATCATTCGAATCGTAGTTTTATATCATAGATTTGCACACAAACCTATGCAGTGCACGTAGTCACTTAAACACATGTTTGATGTGAATTATAATATGATTCGGATTTCTAGATAACACATAGTGTGGAGGGTTATAAATACATTTTGTGTTTGTCGAATTTCATTTAAATAGCGTATCTACTCGTTGTTTAGTCTCATTATTCTTGTTTTGGTTGATAGTCAACTTGAAATATTTGTTACCATGCTAAATAATCTTCCGTTGTAAACATTGAAGAACCATATTATCATAGAAAATGATGGTAGGCCCTCTTTGTTTACCACCGATCGAAGAACGATAAAAATTCCTTAGTTCGCCCCTTTGAGCCATTAAAATGCCTTTTTCTTTAATCACCATTATCCTTTTTGTTTGCTCCAACTTGGACAACTTGGAGTTTACCCCTGAAAGATTGATCAACTTTTAGTGGTGATAAGGCGATGCATTGATTCGAGAAGAAGAACAAAACAAGATGATGTTTGGGGTAGTTGCCTTGGTAGTCATTGAATATTCGTTTCAAAAGCAACGTTAAAAAAAAAGAAAAAAAAGAAAAGGGGGTTGGAAAAAGAAAAGGAAGAAAAAAAGAGGAAAGAAATTAAAAAAAAATATGAAAAGAAGAGAATGAAAAGATGAAAGTTGGTAGAAGAGATGAAAGAAATTGAATATGCCTTACAATGTCATTCTGAAAAACTATCTAATGAATCATTTCTATCCTTTTTCATTGCTTGAGTCGCGTTACAACCTTTGAAAAGTCCTATTTGATCCTAAAAAATATGGTTTGGATATGTAAGCGATGGGAGGGGGATTAAAACATGGTAACGATTAATTTTTCTTGTCTGTTGGCGTCCTATCCATGAGACTACTGTTCTTCCGTGATCATGCGCCTTTTATAAGCCATATGTGAGCGTTTCTTGTTTTGAAAAAAATATTTCCTTTGCTCACATATACTAGAAAGATTACACATGTTCTGAGCGTTTTACTTGAGAGTGTAATTAACATTGTGACATTTATAGTCGAAGCATAGTTGGATGGTTATCCGAGTTATATTCCAAGTTCATAACATGCGCATGTTCATTTGACTACCACATCACTCACGTGCAATTTTAGGAGAAGCTCTATTGATTTATACGATGCATGTGCTTAGGATTGTTTTTCATGATGTAGGTGGACATTTGATTCCGTTTCTTCTTGTTCGTTATTCTATTTCAAATCATTGTTTTATGATAAGGAGTATTGAATGTTATGTTTTTTTCATTTTGAATAAAACTTTTAAGTATACAAGTTAATAAAGATGGTTGTGGATGTCTTGTTGACGAGAACCCTTACGAGACTTCACTCATCCGACTAGGGACACCTAGAGGTTTAAAAGGCTTGTTGCACACGTTAAGTGCAATCGGGATCCATGAGAAAATGGAGTAGATTTTTACTTTTATTTTATTAATAGTTTTATTTTTCTGTTCCTTTTGCTCGAGGGCTAGCAAAATGTAGGTTAGGGGGTGTGATCGAGAGTGAACAAGTCCTAATTACACGCCTTAATTCACATTTGTTAGCACTTTTTAGCCTGTTTTTGTGTACTTCTACTTTGTTTTTCATTTTCTAGAAGGTTTTGGAATAAAGCAAGAGTTCCAGGCTAAATGGGGTGTAAAAATAGAAGAAAAGAAGCAGAAAAAGTCACCTCGTGCGAGCGGCCTGCTCGCGCGACATTCCAATACCTCACTCGAGCGGACCGCTCGCTCGACTTCCCAAAAACGCGCTCGCGCAGCCCGCTCACGTGACCTGTACGGGAAAAGTGAAAACGCGTATTTTTGTATGCTGAAGACTCCTACGCGAACGAAATTGCCTAATTACGTCCAGAAACGTAAATAAAGCAGTTTTAGTGTGATTAGGTTTAGGAAAGACTCCAAACTTGCTCCAAAACTATATATATATATCCTATTTTAGTTCAATTATAGGGTTAGTCATGGTTTCACAACATTATACACATCCATATACAACAAAAAACTTCAGCCATTGAAGAGAGAAAAGCAAGGAAAAGAATAAGAAGACCAAGGATTCCCATGGCCTCCTCCATTAACAACTTGCCAATCTTCAATTCTATGGCCGCTTAGACGATATCTAGGGTTTTAATGAAACCCTAGTCAAGTAATAGGGTGTCATTTATGTTTTTCTTGTAGTTTTATTATGTATGGATGATGATTACATGTTTCGAGGATTTTGAATAATGAAATCGTACTCTATTGATTGAATCATTGCTTTCAAAATCTATTCTTGTCTTAGATCTATTTTGGATGTGATGTGCTCAATAGTCTATATTTGCTATGCTTGTATAGATTATTTACATGTAATGGTGCTTAATTGAATTGTGATATCAAGTAGTCGAATAGTTCATGCCTAGGGAAGACAGAGCCGCAACCCTAGTTTAGTGTGAGACACTCTGTGCCAACCGAAGATGAATTATGTTGATGCTTAAATCGTAGTTATCTTCTTGACGGAGGAATTGGGCTTGTAGATATAATTCCCCATTACCATCCAATGTAATAAGCTAATTGAATGCATAGATACCCTTATTGTGAGGCTAGTGGTGGATTTGCAATCCTAGGTTAAATACACATATTTATTAAAACAACTTTTAAATTGCTTTCATAGTTTAGATTTATTTTCATTGTTCTTAGTTTAATTAAAATTAAAATCAAAATTCTATTTTCTTAATTAATTGGACTTAGGGCTTTTTAAATTAAAGTGCTTTAGTATTTCAATCTCTGTGGGTTCGACATCTACTTTCATACTACAAATCTTTTAAAGTAGAGTACACTTTTTATCTAGATTCTGACCAGATCACCAACCACAAAAATTCCACCAAAGTGAGGTCACCAGTTAAGCATAATTAAAAGCACTACAAGTCTCTAATAAACCATACAGATACCATGAGAGAGAGAGAGAGAGAGGAGGAGGGGGAGGAGGAGGAGGAGGATGAAAAACAAAATAGAATGAGCAAATTCAATTAGGCGGGCAATTCACAGCAGTTGAAGTGAGTTCTACAGTTTTGCTAGGTTAGCATTGAAAATCAAGCTATTATGGCCATGTAAGATTTGAATGTACGTTCACCATATGTTATAGTTTGAATAAGGTCGTTGCTTAATGTCACTGGATATGGTAAACAATAAAAAGCCAACCAAAATTGTATTGTACGATTGACACCGTCTTGTTTACATAGGCCTAGCATTTCCTTTTCTCATAAGTGACCAACCTGAAAAGAACTTATTTATAAATACATCCCAGATACATACATTTACATTTATAGTGACAGCATATTGACTTAAAAGTTCCCTTATGTTCTATGTTCAATCTCAAAATGAAGCACATGATATGTAGGGAAGCAACGAAAGACTTAGTGGCACGACACGCTTATAGACTGTTCACGAATATCCATGAGAGCTTCGAGCAGATGTCTGGAAAAAAAAACCTCGCAATAGACACGACACGCAGACAAGTCACAGAACATGAAGCCAAACTTGCACCATTAGCCTCTCAAATCGTACACATTGAAAAGTTACAAGAAAATCTTAATGCCATGAAAAAGGAAATCAAATTCCTTGAGGGACAACTTCATGATGCTTCAATCTTTAAACTAAAATAATGGTGTAGACTTTTTTTCCACCTTCAAACGTGGATCAATGTATGCTCAAGACTCTTAATCTACTCAAATTATGAAATAGACGTCGTCAACTTGCTCATTCCCAGTCTTGTTGACAGAAGAACAAATGAAAGCACATTTTGTCTAATTCTTACAATTTGATTACAAGTTATATCATCATTGGAAGTAGAGTCTTGCTACTTACTGTGGTAATACTTAAAGTTTGACAGCAGGAAATGTATGCAGCTGTTGTAATAAGTTATATTATTATAGAGGTCATTTGTTTAGTTAGCTTACGATGCTTATTGTTTTTAAGATTTCATAAATACCCGCATATAATTGTTTTACCATATTTTCATGCTCTGTATCCTACCGACATCGAGCTCTTATTGAGTCCGGCGCATACAACCACAGTAAAAACTACCAGCATAAACACACAACCATTACAAGTACAACGCATGCAGTTCTACACTAGTATATATATACATATATATATTATAAGGTCAGGCTCTTAAGTGAATTTTGCACGCAGTTCTACACTAGTATATATATATAATATAAGGTCAGGCTCTTAAGTGAGTAGGGTTAAGTGAACATGTTTTTTAATCTAAAAGAACTCGCGGGTTGCCTTGCTGACCCATGCGCCCCGCTGACCCGCAGGTCCTTTTATGCTAAAAAAACATATTCACTGGGTATGTTCACTTAAGAGCCTCATCAATAAAACATATTCTGTGGGTATAATCACTAGATATGTTCACATAAAAGCCTCATGACTCACCCTTTCAATAGTATTTGTATTCCGAAAATTCCAAAAATTATGAAAATTTCCGATTCCAATTTCAAAAAAAATTCCAAAAATTTCTGAAGAATTCCGATTCTGAAAATTTCCAAAATTTCCGAAATTCCAAAATTGGAAAGGAAAATGAAATTCTGAAAAAATTGAAACGGAAATCAGAACACCTATTTAATTTCTGAAAATTTCAGAATTTTTTTCGAAAGAGGGTATTCCGCTCCGTTCGGTCCGAACACACCCCTAGCCCCACCCTATATATCAAGTAACCTTATATAAGAGAATATAACTTTGTCCTATATATTTAGTGAATTACGAAACTGCCCCTTCACTTACCATAATTACTCTTACATCTTTCAATTTTCAAAAGGATATATTGATTTGTGTGAGGGAAATTTTGTCAATTTAGATGAATAATTACATTTAAGTCAGCTTTTGAAGTTTTATTTATATAGAGGTTAATAAAAGTGTTTAAATTATATACAGATAGATCAATACAAATTCCAGTTGCTTTCAACTTTGTCAATTAAAGTCTTATTAAAAATTACATATAGGCCAATAAAAGGGTTTAAATCACATATAGGCCAACAAAAATGTTTAAAATTATGGATAGGTTAATGCAAATTGTGGCTGATTTCAATTCCTTCATGATATACATTAAAAATTACATATTGGTCAATAAAAGTGTATAAATTATGGATAAGGAAACAATTTACAAATGATTATTGAAAGGGCAAATTAATTTTGCCTAATTTGACATTTTCAAATTTCTTTAATATGTTTTGAATGTACACTGCAACTAGACTTAGGTGATGTGTCTAAAAAATTGTATACAAGGCAATAAAAGTGTTCAAATTCTGGATAAGGAAATTAGCTCTAAGAGAAGCAAATTTTCAAAATTAAGGAGAAGGAAACAGTTTGGAAACAATTATAGTATTAAATAAGCATACTATGTGATTCTCAAATATGTGACAATGGATTTGCTGAATTTTAATTGGAGTATGTTGAAATGATTGCACCATTCTTAAAGGTTGTCCTACTACCACATGTGTTGGGAACCACATATTTGAGATACAAAATACTTAGATGTTTGTAAATACAATCATTAACGCTTTCTTAACACGAAAAAAATGATTGAAAACGAAAAGGTAGACACATAAAATGGGACCGCACAGACTATTTTTGGAATCATATTTTGGGAACCATGGCTTACTCAGATTTCATTTCTGACCCTGTGTTTTTAGTTGCACCACTTGAATGCCATAAATAAAAGAATAAATAACCTCATTGCCTTTATGCAACAGGAAATGCAAACGGAATGTGCCTTGCACATTTGCTCGCCGTGTATATATATGTATATACTATCTTATAAGAATAGAGTAGCTGATATTAAGCAAGTTGCACGAATTTTTTGAATTTCCAAATTTGCCCTCGTCTGACCAGTGTTTTTATAGTTATATCCTTCCCTCTTTTAGTGTTGATTGATGCCCTACACGCTACAGTTGTTCCACCTACCTCTCTCTCTCTCTCTCTCTCTCTCTTTGGATCTCTCTCTCTCTCTCTCTCTCTCATCGCATCCACTGCCTCATCACCACTCACTCATCGTGTACGTGTCCTCTTCTTCACTCTCATTGCAGTCATTTTGCTCTTTACGTATCAGTCGCTAGAGAATGCTTGTCCCTAAGCAGACAATCAACGTCAACTATCAAACCTTGAATCCAACCACCTAGGTTTCGATTTTGATTTCAATTTTGATTTGTGGTCATTTTTTCCTTTGCTCATCTTCTCCATCTTGTTTCTTCCCTTCACCTGATGATCTGAGTATCCAAATTACTCTCTTGATTCTAAGGGCATTTAGGGTTTTTTCTTTACTTTAGCATGGGTTATTCAATTGCTATAGCACCTGTATTTTCCTATCTATTTTCCTAAATTTACATATTTCTTCTCTGTAAAACTCTCTATTATATGTGAAATCGTCTTGCTATTTCTCATTTATTGATTTATGTAATCTATCTACGTTTGGATAGGCATGTGTGACCTTGGGAAAGCTTTGTATGAAAAGCTAACTCGAGTGCTCGAGATCATTGGAGCGCTCAATACCTAAATGCTTGATCCAAGCGTGCGCTCGAGCTGTAAAATATATAAAATGACTATTTTGCCCTTGGGTCTTGAAAATCTATAAATACCCAGCATTTATACAGCATTTGTACATCTTCAACTCTGTTCGAACAGAGAGTGAGCATTAGCGAGAGTGATCCTTGAGAAAATCTTCACCTTACACTCATCTATATACATGCAACGATGGATTCTCCATCTACAACACACCATCATCACAACCATGGCCTCACATTGTGTTGATTGAAGAAGAAAGACTGAAGAAGAGTTCCAGAGGTGGATTATTTAGATGATCAAGTAGTATAGTTGTGCCATTGAAGCTCTAGTTCACCATATCAAGCTTTCTCAACATATAATCGTCATATTATCATAATTGAAACACATCCTTAGCATATGTGAGTATGGATTCTCACTTAGATACCTTTAGATTCAGTTATCACATGATTTTGAGTACTTGCATGTGTTTAAAAATATGATTTTCGTACATGCATATGAAGAAAACTAGGAATCTGGTTTTTGTTAGGCCCGAGCGCTCGAGCTAGACCAGAGCGCTCACACCCTTGAGCGCTCGAGCCCCCAGACTGCTCGAGTACATCAATTCTGTTAAGAACTTTGAGTTATTGTGCTTGAATCAGAATTTTTACTACTTTTATAATGAATCTGAACTTGTAAATCATGTTATTAGCCTTGCATGACCACCAAACACACATATACAATATCTTACTTGCTTAAGTTGATGATCTATGAGTATACGTGCTTTTCTAATTATTAAATTTATATGCTCCGGTATTATCCTTAACTACGTGAAGGACTCATGGAATATGCTAGTATTATTGGGAGTTTAACATATGCTACAGATTGTACTAGACCTGATATTGCTTACGCAATTGGAGTTCTACATATGTAGGTATACTAGCAAACCTAGCATAGAACATTGGAATGCAAGTGGTAGAATAATGAGATACTTAAAAAGAACTATTAATTTCGGTGTTTACTATTGTTACAATGCTGTTAAGATGCTAGCCTAGGTTCATCTACAGTTGTACCTCACCTCTCTTAAGGTCTACATTCGCTGTACAATTACTTGTACTACATCTTTTGTAATCTTCTTTCCCTCTTTAGTTTTCCCTGTTAGCCAATATAAAGGGCTCCCCATTGTAATGACAAGCACACAAGAATACAATATTCTTTCTATACTCTGAATTGTTCTAATATTCTATCATGGTATCAGAGCTACAAGTTCATGTACCTTGGCTACAACTCTATCGTATTGCACTGCCGCCGACAGGTGACGATCATGTCACCCGCCAGAGCTCGGTCGAGATAAAATCATACATTCTGCTCTCTTTTTGCTGCCACTCTAAGCCAAACAAACTCCTAGTGATCTAATCGGCTCTAAGCAATTCTAGTGGTTTTGTTCCTATTTGTTATGTTCATCATCATCATCATCATCAAATCAATACCATCATCATTTTTCTATATGTTCTGCTCATCATCATCATCATCATCATTAAATAATCACCAACTACCATACTGCCCAATCATTTACAACCACCATACTACCCAATATGCAAACTAATCGTAGTGCCTTCTACTGATATTGGTATTAGTAGGAGTAGTCCTACTAAACTCCACCCCAGTTACTAGTCACCGATTACACTTTTGCTGCCCCAACCATAACCACAACAAACTCCACCTAATCTGAATCACCGCCACCAGTCACCGCTAATCATTATTTTAAAATGCATAAATGAAATTTTGTGAATTATCAATGTTATTTGATAATTAAGAATGAAGTTGACTGGAGGTCAACGGTGAGGTGTCAATCGAAGATGCGATAATAGGAAATCATATGGCATCAACACGATTTAAATGACATTTATGTGATTAAATGTTATTTGAGATATCTGGTATTTTTATGAATAGTAAATTTACCTATGTAGAGTAAATTTCTGGTAGTTTGATCTTATTTTAGATCATTGTGAATACCGTGGTAAGAACATGAGTGGCATGTTGCATAATAAGTAGGTTATCTAGAGATTCCACGAAATTAGATTCAGAACGTGAATTTTTTGACCCAAACAAACCTAGATGAAAACTTTTATATATTTTAGTTTTCATTCGTGAAGTAATAAAATGGACGTGTGCGACGTTTCAGGACTTAATTAAAAGTTTTGAGAACTCGTGGGGAGTTAAGTGTAATTCTTAAGAGTCGTGACTATAAATAGAAAACTTAGGATAGTTTGTTCATAACTATCCACTTCCAAAATATTGAGAGAAAGAAAAGGGGATTTATTCCTACGACCTTGTTGATGACATACGACGACCGTTCGTTTGTCAATTTTCGACCAGATTTCATATTTGGACTCCTCGAGGTAAGAGCTTCATTTTGATACCTCTTACGCCTCGTTTGGCAAAGTTTTTTTGAAAAGCTAATTTTTAGAAATTTGGAAAAAAGCATGTAAATACTTATAGGAATCGCTTGAGATCAGAGATCTGACGTTTATTTGGTTTCTGATCGGGAGAGAACAAATCCTCTTTTTACGCCTTAACGAGCATTTGTTAGTACCTTTTTATCCTGTTTTTGTATATTTTTACTTCGTTTTCTAGTTTCTGACAGGTTTTGGAAGAAATCAACTAAACCAGGCTAAACAGGGTGAAAAAGCATAGTTGAAGAAGCTGAAAAAGCCAAGTCGCGCGCGACCCGCGCCCGCGAAAATCCGAGAATCGCTCGCGCGATCCGCTCGTGCGAGAACCCCAGAATCGCTCGCGCGATCCGCGCGCGCGAAGGTCCAATTGTCGCGCTCGCGCGACCCGCTCGCGCGATATGGGTAAAAACCAAAGTTGCGTATTTCAGTGTACTGAAGACTCCTGTGCAAACGAAACTGCTGAATGACGTCCAGATTGTAAATTACATCAGTTTCAGTCCGTTTCGGGTTGTAAAGGCTTCCAAAACTTGTTGTAAATCTATATATACCCTATTTTATTATAATTAAGGGGTTGGCAATTAATATACACACATTCTACAACCATACTTCCAGCCATTGAAGGGAGGGAAGCAAGGAGAAGAAGAAGAAGACCAAGGGTTTCCATGGCCTCCTCCATCAACTACTTGCCATCTATCACTTCCATGGACGGCTAGATCATAGATCTAGGGTTTCAATGAAGCCCTAGACGAGTAATAGGGTTTTATTTATGTTTTATTTTAGTTTTATTATGTATGGATGACAGTCACATGTTTAGAGGATTTTTATAAATAAATCGTGCTTCTATTGATTAAATCATTACTTTCAGAATTTATTCTTGTCTTAGATCTATTTTGACTGTGATGTGCCCAACGATCTATTCTTGCTGTGCTTGTTTTAGATTGTTTACATGTGATGGTGCTCTATTGATTCGTGCTATCAAGTATCCGAATAGTCCATGCCTAGGTTAGACGGATTAGATCACAACCCTAGTTTAGTGTGAGATAATTCGTGCTACCCGAAGATGGATTATGTTGGTGCTTGAACCATGATTATCTTCTTGTCGGAGGAATTGGGCTTGTAGCTACAATTCCCCATATTCATCCAACGTAATAAGCTAAAGTAATTCATAAATATTCCTATTATGAAGCTAGTGGTGGATTTGCAATCCTAGGTTCCCTTAAATATTATTTAAAACAACTTTAATTGCTTTCATAGTTTAGATTTATTTTTATTGTTATTTAGTTTAATTCAAACCAAATCAAATCCGTTTTTCCTAATTAATTAGACTTAGGTTTTAAAATTAAAAGCTGTAGTAATCAATCTCTGTGGGTTCGACCTTTACTTCCACACTACAAATCTTTAGAAAAGTAAAGAATACTTTTTATATCTTGATATTGACAACATCAATTTTTGGCGCCGTTGCCGGGGATTGTATTACTACTCTTAGTTTTATAATTGTAGTTTAGTTAATTCGTAAATATTAGATTAGTTTTTATTTTTCTGTTTTTCTGTTTTTGTTTTTAGTTACTAACTTATTCTTTTATTTTGTAGTCAACGTTTCCGGGTGGAGTAGCTCATTACATCAAAGGAGCTTACGCGAAATAAAATAAATAAGAATTAAGTAAATTGCTCGCTTTAACTTTGCTTTAAACCACTGTAAGTCAGGGCGCTGTGCCGCACTATTTGCATTAGTTTAGGGTTAATTGCACTGCATTAGCTAGGAAACCCGGGGCGCTGGGCTTGACGCGGTCATTGCATTACAGGATAATTTACATGCATCATAGTAGTTGAGTGCTTGTTATCTTATTTGCGTGATTGTTATTTGTTTATTTTGTTTAGTTAGTCTTTGTTTTTAGTTTCTTTTCTTTTATTTTAGTTTATGTTAGGTACACGTTCAAATAAACCAGAATTAAAATCTTTCGATCTTGAACTTGAACGTACCTTAAGAACTAGTAAGTCCACAACCCAAGCTTCTAGAGCTAGGTTGCAAGACGACGAATCAACTCCGATTCCGTCGTCGTTGTTTGAGGCCGAAATTCAGAGTACCCGTGAACGGTTAAGGAAAATTCGAACTTTTAAAATCGAACCGATTCAAATGGCTGACGGTGGAAATAACAACAAATTGGGATACTAAAATCAGCAGTAGTTAGGGTAAAGCTCATACAAACATTAAAGAAGAAATACAAGGTCTTATTTTTTAATATGAATTCCAAAACTATAGGGTATTACATCTAGCCCCACTGCACATCATTTGGGAAGCACTTTTGGGATAATGCTTCCTAATTTTTTTCCCAAAAAATTTTTACCCATACATGTGGCAGTGGAACCCTCTTCAATAATGCTAGTAGAATCATTTTAACATCAACCAATCAAAATCAACTGGGCCTATTGCCACATGTGTTGGAAAACACTTTTGGAAACAAAAAAAAATTGGTAAGTATAACCTTACTCAAGATAAAAACACCCACATAAAAGTTGTCCCAAGAACCATTACACGAAAGAGAGAATTGTTCACCAAAAAGAAAAGAAAGAGAGCATTCATTCCCCCACAAAAGCCCAAAGAATAATTCTATGCTTCTCAAATTTTGCATTCCTAATGCTTCCCAAATACATGTAGCAGTGGAATCATCTTCAATAATGGTGGGGTCACTTCGACATCCTCCAATTAAAATCCCAAAAATGTTACACCCACACCAAATTCCACACCTAACACATCTTGACCCTTGATTCATGTGGCTCCCATGTAGGACCCATGTGGAACTCACATAAGAATCACTGGAATCAAGAGCCAGGATTATTGAGTGTGGAATTTGGTGTGGGTGTAACATTACTTTTAAAATCCAGTATATATAATGGTGGGGTCACTTCAATATCCTTCAACCATTATTGAAAATAGACCTACTGTGTAGGATGTATTTGAGATGTAAAATTTGGAAAGTATAGTATTGCTCAAACCGAAAACACCAAGTTAAGATGAGTAATGCTATGCTTCCTATTTTTTTTTCTAAAAGTATTTCCCAACACACGTGACAGTAGGCCCAGTTAATTTTGGTTGGTTGACATTTAAGTGGTTCTACCAGTATTAAAGAGAGTTCCGTTGTCTTTTTGGGAATAAAATTTTGGAAAACATAACATTAAATTTTTTTCCCCTGAAAGCAAGCATAGCATTACTCAATGAAGATCTAATACGCCTAAGAGAAACCTTCCGCCTTTTTCTTTTTTCTATGGAGCAAATACACTTTGGTGCCCTATACTTTTACCAAAATTTCATTTTGGGCCCTGTACTTCCAATTGTAACACTTAGGGCCCTCTAGTTTCAATTTGTTTCAATCAAGGACAATTGCTAACACCGTCAGCCCAAATGGACGAAAAACCCCACGTGGGGACCACATAAGCCCATTTAGGCTCCAATTCACTCTAGCTTCTCCATTTACTTTCTCTTTTTAACCCAAAATTAGGGCATGTAAAGAAAGTGAACCTCCTCCCAGCAAAATTGAGGACGAACCAAAGGTAGGGGATTAGCAGAGAAACATATAGACATTAGACTCCAATTCCACTCAACCGAAGGTAGGTGAGGGCAATCTCATGTGATGGCAACATCTAGAGACAATTCCACTCAATCGATAGGCTAAGGGAGGAGGTACTGCTGTGAATGTGGTCGATCGGTAGTAGTGAAGACATCGTGGACTGAAAAAAAAAACCCTGGGATAAGGTTCTTTGGATGTCCATTACATCGGGTAGATCTGAGCTTTTGAATTCCTTTTATTTTAATTTTTATGTATTATATATCCCCTTAATTATCCATTTTACTTTTGAAATGATTTTAACTTGTAGGATAATGGAGGTTGCGATTTTTTTGCATGGTATGATGAACCTATTTGTGATCGTGCCAAAGATGTCATCAACAAGTTGAAGGAAAAGTTGCAAAGAAGTGAAGAGGAGTTGGGGAAGTCAATTAGCAGAGAGGAAGAAAATGCTGTAGAGATTGATGTGCTAAAAGAACGAATTACAAATACAGAAAGAAAAAAAAAGTTTGTGAAAATGGGGAAAAAATTGGCTTACTATGAGGGTAAATGTGGATGCCTTTGGGCGGGTGTGATTGGTCTTGGGCTTATTGTTACAGTTACAGTTGCAGTTGCAGTAGCAAGCAACCAATGTAGTAATGTATCTAAATTTGGAAATGCCCTGTATTTTCGTTAGTGTGTTTGAAACAAAAGTGATTCAATAGAGGATTTGTTGGGTTTGCAGCTGAATTTATATTTCCGTTACACTCTGTTTTGTTTGATTGGTTTGTATAATAGAATTGAATTGGAGAGAGTATAAAATGGGTTGACAATATATGGCAGTAGAGAATATCAAAACAGAATACATATTATGGATTATAGAATACCAAAATAGAATACCAATATGGATACCAAACAGAGTTATGGATTACAGTGTTCATAACTTTCATACCCAAAATAACTAAACATAGTGTTCATAACTTACATACCCAAAATATGACACTATTCTATTACCATAATCCAACAAAAAAAATTGGGTGAGATGGTTTTTATAACTATCCCTCTCTGGTTGATGATGGTTGGTTGCTGGTTGATGAAGGTTGGTTGGAATGCTGGCTACAAGGTTGGTGGCTTCCACTAGGATTAGAAGTTCCAGTAGCTCCATATGTTTTCTTCACCTTACTTCGAACCTAAATTATTTATACAATAAAGTCAGAAATATTCACAATATGTAGGTATATTAATGTTAGAAAACATATTGAAAGAAGATTTACCACTAGCTTCACCCTTGGACCTACCCTTTGAACACCACTTGCACCAGTAGCTTCTCTAGTGCATCCACCAGATGGAACAACTCCTCCAAATCTAGGAGTACCAGTAGTAGATGCGTGATTCACCCTTGGACTTGCCCTTTGAACTTGTACCAGCAGCTTCTCTAGTGCTTCTACCAGATGGAGCAACTCTTCTAAACCTAGACGTACCAGTAGTAGATGTGTGATTCACCTTGGACCTGCCCTTTAAACACAACTTGCACCAGTAGCTTCTCTAGTCCTTCTACCAGATGGAGCAATTCCTTCAAACCTAGGAGTACCACCAGTAGATGTATGGTTCACCCTTGGACCTACCCTTTGAACACCACTTACACTAGCAGTTTGGCTTTCACTATGAGTAGAAGTTCCAGCAGCTTCATTAGACCTTTCACCTCCACTTGCACCAACAGCCCTTTTGCATGTCCTACTATTATGGCCCCATTCACTATATTTTTTACATCTTTAAGGAAGTGTGCTTTCTCTTAAGCCTATTAGGATTGGGAGGTTCATCATTGTCTTTTTTTCTCAGCTTCTTAGGTCTTCCAGGTGGTCTTCTGAAAGTTGGTGGCTATTGGGTCGAGGTTGGTTTTCGACCATAATTTGGGTCCATTAACTAGATGTATAATTGGCTCATATGCCTTTAGATAGGTTTCAACCTTGTAACAGTCATCAACATATTCCTCAACCTTCTGTTTATTGTAAAATAAAAATTCATGTTATTGCATGATTACATGGCAAACCACTGATTTCCCACTTTCTGCAAGAACAAGTGCGATGCTCTAAATTCACTGTATATTTATCAGGGTAACAGACAACTTTAAACTCTCCAGCACCAGCCCAAGTTGGTACACATGTCCTGCTTTCTGACTTAATCTTCTCCAACTTTTCTTGAATCCTTCGACAAACACCACGATACTTCTTCATCCTCTCATATTTTTTCCTCATTCTTGTCATTATGTTGGCCCTTATCATCTCCATAAGTGTAACAATTGGCTTATCCCTAGCTTCTAAGATGTAGGGATTAAATGACTCTGACAGGATATTAGATAGAGTATCACACTTAGGATGAGCACTAAATGCATGCCTACACCACTAGAAGGCATGCATCTTAATCAGCCATGCATGTGCTACAGGGTCAACCTTGTTGATCTCTTTCATATGATGCTCAAATTTGGGCAAATTTGGCGCCTTTGCTGCATCCATAAAATTTGCTTCAACAATAGTCCTTTGTGCACCTTACTGAAATTGGCATACAAGTGTCTACAATAGAATCTGTGGTCAATACCAGGGGTGACAATTTCAAATGCTTGAACCAACCCCTGTATCAAAATATAAATCAAT
Organism: Hydrangea macrophylla; assembly: GCA_033977485.1. Lineage (NCBI taxonomy): Eukaryota > Viridiplantae > Streptophyta > Magnoliopsida > Cornales > Hydrangeaceae > Hydrangea > Hydrangea macrophylla. Next base: position 109,997,566 of record CM066994.1, on the reverse strand, counting down.
AGGTTAAGCATATAGATAAAGCATAATCATTATTTAAAGAATATGAACATATAGATAAAGTATATGCACCTTCTGTTGGTCACTAATGAAAGTTCATTTTTAGCTTGAAAGACCTCTAATGTCATCAACTAATAGCTCAAGAAACCACACCCAAGAAGATTTGTTTTCACTTTCAACAATAGCATAAGCCAATGGGTACATCTAGTCATTACTATCCCTCCCAATAGTTGCTAATAATTGTCCTCCACATGGACCTTTTAGATGACACCCATCTAATCCAATTATAGGTCTATAAGCAGCTAAGAAACCCTTTTTCAATGCAGCAAAACACATGTAAAATCTCTAAAAAAAACAGGCTGCATGTCCTTACTTTCCCTCTCCACCATTAACTTACATGTGCTTCCTGGGTTAGTTCTTAATATCTCTGCACAGTAATCCCTTAGGCTTGCATATTGCTCAATGTATGACCCCTCCACTTTTTCAACAGCCTTAGCCCTGGTCCTATATGCTTGACTTTGACTTATTCCAACTACATAATCCTTTTTCACTTTCTCTTGAAACTTATGCAACTTCATAGTAGGGTCAAGTCTAAACTCCTCCACATATTTATCTGCAAGCCACCTTGAGTTGACCATCCTTGAATTGTAATTCCTAGAACAAGTATGGTTGTTCTCTAATGTTTTAACTTGAAAAGTTTTTTCCTATTGCATGAGTGAAGCATGCACTCTCTAAGAACACCCCTCACTGCATCTTGCTGTCACCCTCCAACTAGCATTCTTTGTGAATCTTACATTGTAACCACCATTGATAGCATACTCTTTCACGTGTTCTTTGAATTCAATGTTTGATACAAACTTCATTCCAACCTTTAGTTCCACTTTCCTAGGTCAGATTTAGCTTTATATACAGGACATGAGTCCAGTTCACCATCACTGCCACTGTGTAAGCTCATCAACTTATCTGAAGGCAAGTCAATATCATTATCCATTTCACCAACATCCTCCTCAACAACTTGGTCACCCACAATGTCATCTGGTTGGATTGAAGTATTATCAAAAGGGTCTGTATACATTTCAAATAATACATCATCATCATCATCACTACTCCCTTCAATGTCAGGATCATACATTACAGTGTCATCAGAATCATCTAACATTAAATCACCCTCACCCTACACCTCAACCTCCACTTCAACCTATGCAGGTATTTCTTCACTATCTAGTTCTTCATGCTCCACAAAGTTTCTTATAAAATGAAATTGTGCAACTAATGCTACCATTATCATAAGATCTAGATCACTGTTTATTAGCTTTAGACCCTCATCTAAATATGTCCCAGGAATAAGATAATGTATCTTCTTGTAAGTAGGATAACCTAATTGTAATGTCATGCTATCAAAGTCTAACAGAGACACTCGATCAGAATCAACGTTATTAAAATTGGTTTTAGTCCCTTGTACATACTTCTTCTCTGGTGGTCCGTCAACAAAAGGCCCACCATGATTCATTTCAAGTGTAAACAAAGGCATCTGTATATTTTACACATGCACCTTAGAAAAAAAAACTAAAATATTATGAATGAAAAAAATGCAGTCCGTAAACAAATGGAGAAGGGGACCACTACTACACTCAAACCAACAGTTGGTCCCCTATATGACAAGCATCACCCACTAGGTTGTCTCCCAACACACTCTCAAATGGAGTCCATTTTCGTGACAAAAAAAAGGAAAAAAAAAGTTACTTTTCATAATAAACTAATGACACTAACAGAAAAAGGGCAGAACATACCTTGACTATGATTTCGAGAACTTAGATCGCTACCAACACAGAGAGTGAAGCTTGATTTTGTCCCCTGCCAAATCTTCCAAACCTTCGTTTGTCCTAAATCGTATATCGCAGAACAATTTTCATACTAATTTCACCTAATTTTGCCATTACAAGCCCTAAATCAATAGTTTGTTAGGTTGTTGGGTTAAAAAGGGAAAGTGAATGGAGAAGCTGGAGTGAATTGGCGCCTAAATGGGCTCACGTGGTCCCCACATGGGGTTTTTCATCCACTTGGGCTAACGTTTTAGCAATTGTCCTTGATTGAAACAAAATTGAAACTAGAGGGCCCTAAGTGTTACAATTGGAAGTACAGGGCCCAAAATAAAATTTCGGTAAAAGTGTAGGGTACCAAAGTGTATTTGCCGCTTTTTCTATTCAAGAATTTGTGCATCAAAATATCGGCTAAAAGTCCCAATTCAAAAGGCACCTCCGCCATGGCAAAACTGCTACTCTCAACCTTCAAAGAGTTGTTTGGGTTTTTTCTCAAAGATGGTTGGCTTAAGGGGCTAGGGATATTTGACTTACTTGTTATTGGCTTAAGAATTGTATTAAATTATGAACATGTTTCGTCATTACTAAAGGCACGTGGAATTAGTTATTGAATAAAGTCACGCATAATTAGAATTATTCGGTAGTGCTACACGAGGTATACCCCACAAACAAGGGATCTTTAATGATACATTTGTATCATACATCCCAATTTATTGTTAAAATATAATAACTTGGTTCCAAAATATTACAATTTGGTTCTACATCATGTTGTAACTTAAAGTTACGACATAAAGGACCAGACTACTACATTTTAACATCAAAATGTATGATACAACCTGATGGTTTCGGTTGTAGTTTAATGTATTCTAATTGTTTTGGTTCTAAAATGTTAAAACTTGAAACTATTTTGCTTTTAAGATTTTCAACATTAGAATATTTTGGTACCTGATTATCATATTTTTAGACCAAATAGGCCCGACCCTGGGGCTAAGCAAGGTAGGTGGCTGCTTAGAGCTCCCAAATTGTCTATTTTTTTCTCTTAAAGAGGGCTACGGAAAATATTGAGGAGGACCTAAAATAAAAATATCATGTAATATGTTAGTTCAATTGTATTTGATCTCACCCAATTATTGAAAAAAAAAAATTTACATATGTATATATATGTATATATAGAGTTAGGCTCCAGTGTGCACTAGGTGAACGCACTGGGTTTTTAAGCCTAAAAAAACTGCGGAGCACTCCACTGACCCATGCCCCATCCCGCCACCCCGCTGACCCGCGAATTTTTTAGGCTTAAAAGCCCAGTGCGTTTACCCAGTGCGCTTACCCAGTGCGCACTAGAGCGTAACTCTCTATATATATGTAATGTATTGCAACTAGCCCAACACTTTTAATTATTACTTTACAGTTTAGGCCAACTGAAATTGTGTTACATCAACCATATATTTAGAATTTATAGTGAGCGATCAACTCTTGTTATTGAAAAAAAAATGAATGAAAATATGAATGCATGTTGAATCACAAAGGAATTGGGGGAGAAGATGATCACAATTCACTACATACAATAAAGAATACAAGCACTAAATCTCTCAAATCTCTCAAATCTCAAAATGGCCAAAATAATCCACATAATACAGAATATTCTACTCACAAATGATTATACATAGACGTAAAATTTTTGGCCTCGAGGGCTGCTCCCAAACTACTGTGGAATTATGAGGCAACGTTCGTCATGGGCCCGTCTTTAAATAGTTGCCTAAGGCCCCAATATTGTGACTTTGTCAAGGTCGGCCCTGGAACCAAAGTTAAGATATTTTGGCACCAGTTGAGATGTGTGATACATCTTAAACCATTAAAATGTATCATAGAAGATCCCTTATTAGAGTATGTTAATTATGTACTAATCTGCCTACGACAAGTTCACTTGGCTCATATGTATAACTCACAATAATTATATGGTTCCAAATTGGAATTCCAATTTAGTTTTCAATTTGCACCACTTGATATGGTAGTGGTCAATGGCACTGTATCACTACAAGTGGCACAACTGAAAAATAATTTAAGAATTAAATTTGTGATTTAAACTTAAGAAGCACAGCATTACTACTATAATATAAATTAGTTTTGAACTAAGAAGTTGTTTGGAAAATTGGAAGGTATCGAATAGGACTAGGGGTGTCATTTGGAATGGAAATTCCGATTCCGACCGATTCCGATCAAAAAATTCCGATTTTGACAACTAAATATGCATTTCGAATTCCGAATTTCCGAATTCCGAAAATTCCGAAAAAAAATCGGATCGGATTCGGAATTGTTTTTAGAATTCCGAAAATTCCGAAAAATTTCCGAAAATATTCCGAAATTGTATTTTCCGAAACTTTTCCGAAAATATTCCGAAATATTCCGAAAAATTTTCGAATCTATTCCGAAATTGTATTTTCCGAAACTTTTCCAAAAATATTCTGAAATATTCTGAAAATTGTGTTCATCCCACATCAAAAAAACACAAAAAAAATGGGATGTAATGTGCTTCTATAAGAGGCCTTTAAATCTCAAGTGAAATCCCATTAAGCTTGAATTCCGAATATTCCAAAAAAAATTGAAAATATTCCGAATATTCCGAAAAATTCTGAATTTGATGAAATTTCGAAATTTCGGAATCGGAAATAATTTTGGAATTTCCGAAATTTTGGAACGGAATTCGGAATGAATTTTTGGCTTCCGAAAATTTTGGAATTTTTTTCAAAAACGGGTGTTTCCGATCCGTTCCGGCCGAAACACACCCCTAAATAGGACAATAGGTTCAATCAAATTCATTATTTGTTTGATATTTATAAAAGACTATATATGTATATATCCAGTCAAGCTCTAAAGAGGGCGTCTTCTCTTTATTAAAGAGAGGACCTCTGTTTTGGCCGTCGAATCGTGTTTTTATTAATGACAGTTTTGTCATTTCACAGTTTTTATACACAATCTGACGGCCAAAACAGAGTCGCTCTCTTTAATAAAGAGAGATGCCCTCTTTAGAGAATCTTTGTATATATATATATATATAGAGATAAAACAACAAAAAACCTGTTATAAGAGAGATTTAAGGATAGACACAATAAAGGGCAGTCAACCAAACACTTGTAGATATAGAATGGATCACTTTTTGTAACATAACCAGTTTTGTGTCTATCTGAACACTCTTAAATTACTGGAACTTTTGGAACTAAATGAACGACATCTACAAAGAGTAGATTGAGGGCCATATGAATTGGTTGTCGCTACTAAAAATCTTAATGACAGTGAAAAATAAAACAAATCACTAAAAGCCCCTTCAACCATTTAGGGGGAGACACCTTTTGCTCCTATATATTTCAGCCAAAAATGGGCTTTTGAGAATTTGGGATTTTGGAGTACATCTAAAATTAATTCTTTTTTCGTCTTGCCCCACGTGTGCATGTAAATAAAGGGAGAAAAACAGAAGAGAAAAGAGAAGAAAGAAACCAAAATATGGGCAATACTGTCAAAGGACATACTGACATAGCTAATGAGCAGCATCCCAAATTAAGTAGTTTGGAAAAATGCCAAATCTTAATATAATGTGAAGGGGTAGATCTGCAAATACAACCATTAAGGCTATAAATAAAACTACATTTTTTTTACTTCTGCATTGTTGAGAATGATTACAGATTCATGATGGTTTCTTGGGATTTTGATTGTGATGAATTGGGGGAGGAAGAGGAGTTCAATGATGGTGGGACTTCAATTTGGTCGCATAGGTATAGTTTTTGTTTTCATCTTTGTTTCAACTGTTTTTTTTTTTTTTTTTATTGTGGGATTTCAATTTGGTTGAATACATATATATATATATATATATTTTTTTTTTTGTCTCCATCTTTGTTTCAACCTTTTTTTTTTTTTTTTTTTTTTTTAAATTATGGGATTTTAAATTTGGTTGAATTGTTGTTTTAAATTATTATTTTTTCTCCATCTTCTTCTTCTTCTTCTTCTTTGTGGGATTTCAATTTGGTTGAACCGTTGAATGTATATTTTTTTGTCTCCATCTTTGTTTCAACTATTTTTTTTTATTATGGGATTTCAATTTGGTTGAATTGTTTTAATTTTTTTTTGCCTCCATACAGTTTTTTTTTGGGAAATGCTAGATGCACAAAAAATATGCACAACCAAATGCACAATCTGCTTAAAATTGTTGGACTTCGTGCTGAAAAGTCTGTACACACAAAAAGACAAAAAAAAAAGGTGTACAGCTTTTTCAGCACGATGTCCAACAATTTTAAGCTGGTTGTGCATTTAGTTGTGCATTTTTGTTGTGCATCTAGCATTACTCTTTTTTTTTATTGTGCGGTTTCAATTAGTTGAATTCTTGGTTTGGAAGTTCAATGAACATTTCAATAAAATTTGTTGTGAAATTGTTTGGTTTACTTCCTAAAAAAATAAACAAACAAAGGTCAACAATTGCGGCAGTTAGAAAGAGGGAAACCAAAACAGACAAGTATAGGGTGTAAAATACAATGGAAGAGGGGTATCATGGGCAACTCACAATAAAAGTAAGGGCGAAAAAGGAAGAAAAGATTTGACACCTGCAAGCATGTATTCTCTTAGGCCACGTTTGGCAGGCTGGATAAACCTGTCAGATAGGATAGTAATTCTGTCGAATAAGCTGTTATGATGTCCTGTGTTTGGAATGTGTTGGATAAAACTGTCGAATAAGTTGTTATATTCTAATCATGTGTTTGGTCGTGTCTGGATATAAGTTCCGGATAATAACTAAATTATTATTTTTTAATACAAAATGGGGTCTGAAGAAAAAATAAATAAAAAATAAAAAAACAATAATAAAAAAAGATTTTGAAAAGAAAGAGAGAGAGAGAGAGAGAGAGAGAGAGAGGGGGGGGGGAATTGGATCTTAACGGAAGAAAAAAAAAATAATATATATATATAAATATTTGAGGGAAAAAAAGATCTGAAAATAAAAAAGAAAAGAATAAAAAAAAGATATGAAAAACAACTGGATCTGAAAAAATAAACAAATAGATAAAAAAGCAGATCGGAAAATGGAAAGAGGAAAAAAATCATATATGAAAAAGAAAAAGAAAAAAAATGATCTGAAAAAAAATGAAAACGAAAAAGAAAAAGAAAAAAAAAATCAAATCTTAAAAATAAAAAATAAAAATAAAAAAAGAAGTTTTTTTTGTCCCAAGAAGTTATTTCAAACTTGTAATCCCACCTAATATCATATCCCACGGCCTCGTTTGTTTCGCAGGATTAAAGAGGGGATAGTGTGGGATTAGATTAATAGTTCCATTTAATTGAATAGTCCAGTGTTTGGCAAGACCACTTTGCTCCGGACTAATTGTCCATTTTAACATAATATTCCCCCATACGGGGACTAAGTTATACCATGGGAGAGGTGGTATTATTAGTCCCTGAACAATCAATTAAATGAGACTAATTGTCCAGTCCCCCCTCCACCATCCAAACGCCATGACCAGTTATCCCATCTCCATGGTATAAAAACCTAGTTCAGGACTATTTTAACATGTCCAATGACGCCACCAAACTCTGGATAAGAAACGCTAGATAGGATAAAAGTTATCATATCCTGCCTTTTATCCTGACCACCAAACAAGGCCTTATAATACAGTTGATATATAAATATATACATATATATTTATATACTTTTTTGAATGTCAAAAGCTCGTTTGGCCCAAATGTACATGGAAGGTGATTCCAAACATACCCTTTGTCTTTAAAGATTTCGAATCAAATCATGAAGTATTAAAATCGTCTCATAATCGTCTCATAATCATAGTAAGCAATTTCTCTATCCTGGGCTGACCAAATTATAAATGGGCCTGTGAGGGTCCATATAACTTTCAACTTGTGACAATGTGACAACTGGAGTCTCATCATTTAAACAGTACTGTGGGCTTAACAGGATATGAGCTTCCTAACAATGAGTAGTTAGGCCCACTGAATTCAACTCTAATCTCCTGCCACTGCAATTGAATTGCAGCCTAGCTATTTTAAGTTTCTCTTTTACAGTCCTTTTGGTAAGCCACAAATTAAAAAAGAATTGATTTGTAATTCTTGTTTGTGGCAAATCATGTGTTTGGTTTGACACAAAAAATAGAAATGAAATTATTTCCAATTCTTGCCAATTCTTGAGAATTGAATATTTAGGCCAAAGTGAAATCCGACCAAAATTGGTCGGATTTGGTGAGAATTCAGTCTAAATTTGTGTTCTTCCCAAAATACCCAAATCTCTTCGTCGTTCTTCTTCGTCTTCTTCGTCGTTCTTCTGGTCTGGTCTTCGTCTTCTTCGTCGTTCTTCTTCTTCGTCTTCTATGTCTACGTCTTTCTTCTTCGTCGCAGCTTCTTCTTACTCGTCTTTCTTCTTCTTCGTCTTCGTCGTTCTTCTTCTTCTTCGTCTGGGCTCTTCTTCTTCTTCTTCTTCTTCTTCTTCTTCTTCTTCGTCATCGTCGTCGTCTGATCTCTTCTTCTTCTGCTTCAGCTTTTTCTTCTTCGTCGAATGGTCTGCTAGATTTGAAGGTCTGTTTGGGTATTTTACAAAATAGCTATATTTCTTTTCAATTCTATTCTTTCATTTCTGTTTTAAACCAAACAGGAGAATTAGAATTGCAAATTAATTCTATTCTTTTCTATTCTATTCTTTTCTATTCAATTCAATTATATTCTATTTTACAATCATACCAAACGGACTGTTAAGTTTTATAAGTCAAAACGGGCAGTCAAAGCGGAGACTGCTATAAAAATAAATAAATAAATAAATAAGTGGAGAATTTGAGTTCCATTAAACAATCTATTTGGCTAGCAATTCTGTAAATATTCTATGATAATGTTTGAGGCACACTCTTACACATTCAAAAAGTATTCATACCCTGAGATGGATTAATAAAATGAGAGATAGAGACTGCGGGATCCACTGTCAATCTCTTCTCATTAGTCCACCTCAAGGTGTGAATATTTTTTTAAGTGTGTAAAAGTGTATCCCTAGCACTATTAAATATTCTAATGACTAGGTGGATTTTTCTAGGTAGTATTGACTAATTATCTTTTCTATCAAAATCTTAACCATTGCATCTTTGTCCAATACCATTAAAATGGCTAGCCAAAAATAAAGAGGACTGCTGGAGTGAATTTTAAAATGTAGATTAGCTAAAATAGTTTTTAACCAAAGTAACTAGCTAAAAATAGTATCATTGCCAAATTATTGGTCATACAAGCTATGGAAATTAAAGTAGAAGAAATTGTGTGCTTTTCTTTCTCAAATATTTTTAGGGCAACAATGGAATTCCATCTAGGATGAGACTAATCATATTAGGTAGTAAGGGCACCAAGCACACGAGAAAATATTCATTGCAACAGTGATAATACTACTAGTGTGGTGTTTATGACCTAATAAAATATCATTACTTTGAATTTGTTTTTCTTGGAAAAAAATGCAAATTCTCATGCAACGAAAGTTTGTAAAACAGCGAGAACATCTGAAACCACCGATTGGAAATACACTCCAAACACACATGCAAAAAGACATACATACAATATTTAACAGACACATACCAAAGAAAAATATACACGGATTTCTACATGGTTCGGCCAACCATTCCCTACATCCACACTCGAGAGATCCGTTCTTTCATTATTGAGAATATAAATTGGTACAAAACACTTTTTGGATTAAATCACATAACCCAACTGCAATACCCTTGTTCACCCACTCACAATACCTATAAGAACCAACACAATCACTGTAACATAGAAAAATAACAGAGAAAGAAAAACTCATCTCTACCTCACATCCCTAATACTGTTGTGAACAACCCTCACAAAAAAAATCCCAACGATTAATGCCCCTGTGCCTCAAAAGGAGACACCCTCTCTCGACACACACACACACACACACTCTCTCTCTCTCTCTCTCTCTCTCTCTCTCTCTCTCTCTCTCTCTCTCTCTCTCTCTCTCTCTCTCTCTCGGCCGAGTGTAACCCCCAACATGTATACATCGCCCACCTATATACATAAATATATATATATATATATTGATATACATGGCTCACATGCTTTTATGGAGAGTTCTAGATTAGCAAGCAACCATACATGATAAGAATTGGATAAAAAAAATAATTTATCATGCTTATCCCATCCGTACAAATGGATTATCAAAATAAACAAGAAACTCAATTGACCACAATCACTTCATCCCATGCATGCAAGTATATCACCTTCGTCCAAACACATGCTTATTCCATATGTTTATTATGGCCCAACAATCTCCATCTCCATACCATGAGAGAGAAAGTGAAATATCTCACCTTGAACAATTCGTCAAGATGTCTAAATCATTGGCCTCCATAATCTCAGCTACACATACTAAATCAATGTAGTCTCAATTTGATTCACTACGGCCAATAAACATGTATAATTGTCTTCTGTTAATTGTATCCATTAACGCCGAAGTGCTCGTACCCCTCAACCGGAGTGCCTCCAAAGTCCATTGCTTTGCAACCGTTTTCCAAACCGCAAACACATCACCATTGGCCATCACCAAAAATAGCCTGCACATGCACCCCTCGAATCAATACAGTCTCGACACCCCCGATTCGAACAACATGGCCAATACATGTGCAACTGCACCGAGTTATCCTTCTCCCCAACAGGATTTTACCTTACCAATGTCTGAACCATGAATAAACCATCCAAGCACTCACTTATATAAGAATTTTCCATCGAGGACTTGGGAGTTCCCACTCTACCAACCATATGACACAAACCATCCCCTCTCGGTTGAGAACACCTGCCATGTGTGATTTTTCATGACTCCACTTGCAGCTCCAACTACGAGCTTGTACCCGTAGAGATCATCCGACAACACAGATTATAGATTCCTCCGCATATTTAGGACACACGTCACACCACCCAAATAGCAGCACGCTCTAAATAATATTTTAAAACACACAGTTCCACCCCCGTGACAATAACATTCACCCAAGGACAATTGTCAGCCCTTTAAGAACGCACCAAAATATTTTTCCGTGGACCACAACTTATAGTACTCAGAATCTATCAATCCAGAGAAGTGTCTGTACAAGTGGAGCCAGAACCATCTTGTTTCATCTCCACGATCTATATGATATCTCCAGTAGCACAAAACTTCACCAATTTTTTTTTATCACAAATCTGGTCTTTTCTTTTTTCATCCCAGTGTTGCCATCATCACTGCAATCTTTGTCCTCTGCCCACCATGGCTTTGACCACCATAGCACCATGGACACGCCTTTAGAAATTGTTGCTCAAAAAACATTATGAATAATCATAGCTCTTATACCACTGTTTGGGGAAAAAAAATATTTACATTTCCCACGCAACTCTATTTCTTCTAACCATGTGATAATTAACCCCCAACACATACATTGCACACGCACACACACACACACACATATATATATATATAGATATACATATACACAGAGCCCTTCTTATGAGGGATCCCTCATTTTATTAAAATGAGGACTTTAATCCTAGCCGTTGGAGATCATTTAATCAATGCAGTAAGAGTGAAATTCACTGTGCAATAAATGATCTCCAACGGCCAGGATTAGAAGTCCTCATTTTAATAAAATGAGGGATCCCTCATAAGAAGCTTTCCCTACATATGCATATATATATATATATATACATATATTTTTTGATATACATACGGCTCAAATCTAGATTAAGTCCATCTCGCCACTATCTAGATCAAACCATTCCCATGCACATCCAAATCCAACTGATTGAGATAATATCCAATATATATGCTAGAATTCTCATTTTCCAAATCCAAATTGCCAACCCAATTTGTCACGGCTTGGACCATAAAAGAGTCCATGCAAAAATAATCACATGTAATATACGTGTATATCTCAACATATTTCTAATATCAATGTAGCAATATTGGCCTAGCTGGCATATATTAGCAATGGGCAGATATTTGAACGACTTCGTGTTGTGATAAATGAATATTTTTTTTCATATATCATACGAGATTGACGAATGCTTTCATCAACTAATTTAGTTTAGTTGTATGGTATAATTAAATCATTTGACATATAATGATAATAAATATTTATACTACGGGTATAAAGATTTTTTATCATAAGTATAAATTTTGTTTTTTTTTGTTTTTTTTTTTAGGAACAAAAAAAGAATTTATTCATGAGATTGTAAATCGTGAAGAAAAAACCGATAGACAGAAGATGGAACATCTGTCATCCAAACATTCAAACACTGGCTACATTTAGCGATCCTAACAAGTGGACAACCCCATTACTTTCTCTACCAACATGGCTAAAAGAGAAACAAACCATCGAGAGAAGAAGTGACCTAGTAGCATCAATCACATGGCCAAAAGGGCCAAGGCTATAGGCACTAAGGTTCCTTATCATGGGAACAAAAAATTTTTTTATCACAAATACAAAAGGTCATAGGTACATATGTACAAAGCTTCATTACTATACGTACAAAAATTTCTTATACGGTAAAACTTCAAGTGGTTTTGATTTGGTACAAACATTTCTTGTAAGAGTACAACATTTTGTTACCTTGGTACAAACATTTCTTATAAGAGTGCAAAGTTTTTTAACAAGTACAAAATATTTCTTAAAAGAGTACAATATTTTTACATTGATACAAATCCTTATTATAAGGTACAAATATTTTTTACCTTAATACAAATATTTTTTATTAATGTTTGTTATAAAGGTACAAACATTTCTTAGTATAAACATTAATTCCATACCACTTGATTCTATGAAAGAATTCTCCAACGATGCTAGCTCCAGGAGAGTCGATGTCACGTCAGCCTTTTACCCAAAAAAAAAAAAAGAGTATTGCTAGATACACAAAAAAAAAAAATGCACAATTAAATACACAATCTGCTTAAAATTGTTGGACCTCGTGCTAAAAAAACTGTACACACAAAAAGACCAAAAAAAAGAGGTGTACAACTTTTTCAGCATAAAGTCCAATAATTTTAAACAGATTATGCATTTAGTTGTGCATTTTTTTTTTTGTGCATTTAACAATACTCAAAAAAAAATCAAAAAAATCAAAATAAATAAAAATAAAAAATAAAAAATAAAAAAGTTGGGTTTAGAGAGAGAGAGAGGCGGTTAGAATTTCATAGATTTCCAGTCACTGAGTGAGGCCAATTCCTAGGACCTAGGCTTGTCCTTGCTCTAACATTATGCAAGCTGGGTTGATTGTACATGTAAGCTTGTCCAACCTAATAGAGCATATATATCATCAATGTAGGTGTTGTCATCAATTATAGATAATGTACAGTTGGGACACAATATTTTTTTACATATGGTATTTTTCAAGCTTATTTTGATGCTTGACACTTAGGGGAAAAAAAATTACGCCTTTTTTTAAAAATTTTATTATTATTATTAGTTAATCATCTAATAAATCCAATATATTTTCGTATCCTTTAAATTATTAAATAATTCTCTATTAATTCTAGATTTTTTTTTTAATTTCTAAACCTTTTAACTACTATTAAAAATTTACTTGAGTTATCCATATGTAGAATTGACGGTGGTTGGAGAACACTTGGAATGGACTTTTGGAACAGTAAGTCTATTTAATTACAGAAGTAAATTATGTTTGGTGGGGTTAAATTTTTTTAGTTTTTAACAAGATGTCCATCTCTAAAATGTCTATCTATAGAATCTCTCAAACCTAACTTCTCAAAACTATATGCTTTTAACCTTCTAGGAAACTCATGTTGTCTCTATATTTCAGCAAAAAATAAAATAAATAAATAAAAAAACAACATCAGCTATCACAACACGCTAGGTGACAAGATTGATGCATTGCTCTGCTGGGTTTATCCCTTATTTTTCAAAATTATAATTAAGGAATATGATATAAGTAGGGAATTGCTATGTACACCGCTCAATTTTATAAAAATGAGAATTTTTAGAAGAAACATAACTAGAATAAAGGAATTTGGGTGTACGTAGCAAATACACGGATGTGTAAGTAGGTATAATTTTGCACTTTTGATGTTTACACCAAAACTAGGTGCACTTCTTAATTCAAAAGCACTTCTCAAACCCACCTTCACAAAACAACTTCTTTTTTTTTTTTTTTGAAAGGCCATGTACCAAAGTCCATCCCTGAAATGGATTTTTACTTCAAAATTGCAACACATGCGCACTGAATATGTATATTAAGAAGATGTCTCCAAGTTAAAATTAATGTTAAATAGTGTGTTAATTGTGATGCATATATGTATATATATGGTTAGTTACATTACTGAAAATCTATAAAAATTTATGTAATCAAGCTATTTTATGAGTTATAAAGTTCGAACGAATCAGAAAGTAAGCAGAAGACAAACGAATCAAGATTTGATATGATCTCTTTTAGATAACTAAGTGATCTCAAGTTTTCATGCTTTTTGTATATATATATATATATATATATGCTATCACTATGGTTTCATTTATGTTTTAGATTATTTCATTTTTTCTAGTACTTGATAAATTTCTGTGCAAAGCACATATTTAGGACTAATATAAACACACCACACACACACACAAGTGTGTGTGTGTGTGTGTATTGATTCATAAGTTAGCATTTTATATTGGCTAATCTCAATGACCATTACTTTAAATTGGTAAAAGTTTCTCCAAATTTTTGGAACTTAATAAGCCTATGACATTCAGCTGTCTCATAGTGCATAGCTTTTGTCTCTTAGCATATATAGCTTAAAAGGCTATGGCACAAAAGGATGACTTTAAAGAAATGCTTTCTTTGCTCAACTTTTTCCTACTTTTCTGGTTCTATCTTTCTTTGTAACTCCACATTTGTGAAGTGTTTATAAGCACTTTGGAAGAGAAGGCCCTCTTAGGGAGACAAAGTGCATATAATGGAATCCATGGAGCTAGAGAAACCTTCACCAAAAAAATTAATAATAATAATAAGTGGACAAATGTGAACACAAAAAGTTACTCACATGTTCAACTTCTTTATGTAATAATGTGTAGTCATATCATATAATGTTTATAGCAATACAAATAGGAGATAATATTGTTCATTATAATGGTGATGTTGATAGCTCATTAAAACACATATCTATCTTAATATTAGGAAAATCATGGTTTTTGGTCACCACAATCTCTACATGCATATGTGTTTTGATACATATAATGTGGTATCACTACTCCATTGGATTAATTTTATTTTTCCCCTATAAACACGAAGATTCGATCTTTGATCAAAATGCTAATTTCTTTGTGGCATAATACACTACCTTTTTTCTTTCCTGTGAATCTTGCTGGATGCTTAACTAAAAATAAAAAAATCCAATGCACCGGATAGTTTTGGAGAGTAATTAATACAATCTTACCTCCATACGTAATTAAAGACAATATTTTCGAATTTGTGACACTCCATTCACAATGGGGCAGCTTAATGTGATTGACTTAGCTAGTATATCACTATTAACATCTTAGCAAGTACTAATTTGTTAGGATTGTGCCTAAAATTTCATTTGTGAAATTATCTCCTAATTATGTTTTGATTTCTTATTTGGTAGTTTCCTTATCAAATAACGATTCTTTTGAAGGTGGAAGTTACTTAGCTTATATAGGAATGTTTGTGAGAGTATTCCTTGTTATAAAAGACTTACCATGGAGGTAAATCCTACTACAATTAGGATTGTGACTCTACACTCTATATAAATATAGGGCTTACTTAAGGATTGATAAGATTAGTTGAAAATCTTCTAAAAACTCATCTTCTATATACACCAGAGAGGGCTGCAAACTAATGGGGGAGAGATTAGTTTCTAGCAATTGTGTGTGTCATATAACTTGATTGGAGAGTTATACACGTGAGGTCTTGAGTGCTTGTAATCTTTAAATTAATCAAGGTGATCACCTTTGCATGTGGACGTAGGCATTGTTGGGCCGAAGCACATTTAAATCTTGTTATGTTGGTTTACTTGATTTTTTTTCGTGGTTGTGTCGTTCTTGTTCCATTTATCTTCATCTTTGTGGGTGTGGTTTTTCTTGTTGTGATTGTGGGCCCATTCCCAACAAGTGGTATCAAAGCTCGGTTGAGAACCATGGCAGCTGGAGATAGTTCGCTTGGGCATATGTGAATAGCAATAGAAAAGTTTGATGGCAAGAAGAATTTCAGGAAGTGGCAAGTGCGTATAAAGGATGCCTTGGTGCAACAAGGTATAGAGGATGCATTATGCGGTAAAGATAACAAGGCGCGTGGAAGGGATGACCGACAAGATGTGGAAGAGGATTAACTCTAAAGCCGTTAGCACCATGCGACGTAGTTTGGTGGATGATGTGGTATACGACGTCATGGGGGAGACCTCCGCAAAAGCTTTGTGGGAAAAGCTTGAGAATCTCTATTTGGGGAAGAACTTTACCAACCGTCTCATATTGAAGCAAGAGTTGTACTCCTTTAGGCGAAAAGAATTGAAGGAGTTTATCTTCAAGCCCATATAGGTGAGTTTAACAAGTTATTGTGCGAGTTATCCAATGTTGGCTTCAAACTAGACGTCGAGAACAAAGCTATCATTCTCCTTACGTCGGTAAAATCTATCCATAATCAATTATTCAATACTTGTATGGGAGAAATACCATAACGGTGGAACAGGTGAAGAAAGCTCTGTTCTCTAGCGAGAAGATGGATAACAAAGAGGAAAATCTGGAAGATGCACAAGCACTTGTTACACAAGAGAGGCCAAGGCAAGGGAAAAAGAACTCTAGTGGAGGAGGTAGTAGAGCAGTACGACATAAAACTCCTATGAAGGATAAGAAGTGTTACTATTGTGGAGATAAAGGTCACTTTATATGAGATTGCCCAACTAAGAAGGATAATAGAGGTACCGCTGCAAACGTGTTGGAACATTCGGATGAAGATGTCCTAGAAGTGATGACAATTACAGAGGAGGAGAAGAAAACCACGAATTGGGTTCTTAATTCAACTTGTTTTGCTCACTTATGTTCGCATGTAGATTGGTTCTCGTCCTACAAACCGATGGAGGGAAAAGTCTATATGGCAAACAACACAGTTGGAGAAATCAAGGGTGTTGGAACCGTTCGAATCAAGACTTCAAATGGGTTGACAAAGCGTTTGACAGATGTGCTTCATGTTCTGGGTTTGAAGAGAAACATAATTTCCTTAGGAATCTTGGATTCCAAAGGATGCTCGTTTGTCACAAAGAGAGGCTTTATGAAGGTAAAGCAGGATTCTCGTATAATGTTCTTGGTAAAGAAGGTTGGAAATTTGTACATTTTGTTGGGAAGTACATATTTTGGAGATATCACGAAGAATAAGAGGGTGTGGAAGTCGGTGGGGAAATCTGTTGAGATAATAGATGATGAGGCTCTAACAACTTCGGTGATGATAACTTCCACTCAAGGTGAAGATGACCACAATAGCAAAGTGGAGCTCGTGCGTTTCGTATTTGATGATGTTTGTGATCTCAAGTTCATGGGGGATGTGAACTTGAGTAATGGTGTAGCTGAATAGCTTGGGGGATGGCAAAGGCGATGCTCTATCGATGTGGAAGTTGAAGATTACAAGAGGAAGACTCTGAGGACTAATGGGAAGGAATTTTAGGCAAGGTGAATATTGTTAGGATTGTGCCTAAAATGTTATTAGTGGAATTATCTCCAAATTATATTTTGATTCCTTATTTGGTAGTTTCCTTACCAAATAAGGATTCATTTTATGGTGGAAGTTATCTAGTTTATATAGGAATATTTGTGAGAGTATTCCTTGTTGTACAAGACTTACCATGGAGGTAAATCCTACTACAATTAGGATTGGGACTCTATAATCTATATAAATATAAGGCTTACTCAAGGATTAATAAGATTGGTTGGAAATCTTCTAAAAACCCACTTCTACATACACAAGAGAGGGCTGCAAACTAGTGAGGGAGAGATTAGTTTCTAGCAATTGTGTTTGTCATATAACTTGGTTGGAGAGTTATACACACGAGGTCTTGAGTGCTTGTAATCTCTATATTAATCGAGGTGATCGTCTTTGCACGTGGACGTAGGCATTGTTAGGCCGAACCACATTTAAATCTTGTTGTCTTGGTTTCCTTGATTTTTCTTTTGTGGTTGTGGCGTTCTTGTTCTATTTATCTCCATCTTTGTGGGTGTGATTTTTCTTGTTGTGATTGTGGGCCCATTTCCAACATAATTAACTTCAATGTATTTCATGACTAATTGTCTTAGACTTTTTTTTGCTTTGTGAATTCATTGACATTAGGGTGGATTTTGATTCTACCCTAAGATTACTAGTAACCTTAAAATTTATCATTGGTTAGTTCATGGATTATTCATTGAAATGTGGATCCCACTGGATTAGCATCTACCTAAAGGTGAAAAATATGGTAGATTTTAAACTCTAGCTTGGAGGTTGTATTCTCAAAGATTACTGGGGTTTTGATTTTCTAATTTCATACTACCTAAATTCGCCATTATATTTGTGGAAGGTATAAATTAACATCATTCCTATTATGGAAAGCCTTCAAGGGTGGCTTAGGTATTTAACATCATTTCTATTTCATTTTCCTTGACCCAACCAAACACTAGATTATAAATCCAACTAGGATTCCGCTAGCGAACCAAACACTTTACTAGAATTCAGATTCCGTAAATTGATTATTAGTATTATAATTCCTGGTAATCAGAATCTACCTAAAATAATCCATGAACCAAACGAGAAGGAAAAGAGAAGGGAAAGAAAAACAAGAGAGATAGCTAAACGTTAGAAATTTTCTAAATATAATTGCAACATTAGAAAATAAATTTATTTCTCACTGCATTTTCTTTTTTCTTATATTTTTCTCATTATTTCATGGTAACCAAAGAAAGAAAAGTATTTTCTTTATATTTTTTTTATTTTCTCTCGCAAAATCTATGAACTACCGAACAAACCCTTAAAGGTAAATTATCAAGTGGTCTATGAAACCGAAATAGAGAAACACGGGAGACAGGGAGAAAATTGCTAGTACAATTTTTTCATATGCTGTTATTAGATCGAGTGACATATGTATGAACTCATATATATATATATACAGTCAGGCTATAAATAGGACGTCCTTTCTTTATTAAAGAGAGGACCTCTGTTTTGGCCGTCAGATCGTGTTTTCATTAATGGCAGTTTTGTCATTTCACAGTTTTTTAATACAATCCAACGGCCAAAACAGAGGTCCTCTCTTTAATAAAGAGAGGTGACCCTCTTTAGAGAATCTTTGTATATATATATATATATATATATATGTATATATATATATATATAAAGAGGAGAGAGACTTTTTGGAAGATGACTTAAGATGTTAAAAGCTCCAATTTCTCTATCTATGCTCATTGATTGGATTGGTAGGGATGTATCTTGAAATTTCAAGTTAGGGGGATTTAGGTCTATTTATATATATTTTTGATGTAGATAATATAAGATAATTCTATACATATTAATACAAAAACTAGCACCTAAAAATTACTACTAGATGTCATATTTTAATTATCAAATAACACATAAGAAAAGATAATACTAAATGGTACTAAAGGTACAACAAAATAACACTTTATTACTTCAATTTGAGACCAAAAAATTGAATGTATTATACATGGATGTATTGAAGAATTTTCAAAAGTCAAAAATTAAAAGAAAATAGTGAGTTTCTAAATTTTAGTAGGGACTTGAGTACAAAAAATATAATTTCTTTTGGAGGTATATAAGCAATTTTTCTAAAATTGAGGGGAGCTTAAGCCCCCCCTTAGCCTCTCAATACATCCGCCCCTGCTGATTGGAAATGCAGTAATTTAGGAACATAATCATGTTAAGGGATTACATGCTTATAACTAAAGTGGGATTAATGATGGCCTACCCATATTTTAAATATAATTATCATTTTAATTATTAGCAGCATAAGATCTTACTTATTTTACAGTGCAAACTACTTTGATTTCCTGATAAAGTACCATGATTTATGAGATAATCATATTCGTAGTTGCTTTCAACCGAGAGTGACTTCATGGGTTCCCACAAAAAAAATTTATATATATATTAAAAATTAAAAATTAAAAATAAAATGACTAAATAAAAATTTGTCAAGTTATCTAAACGTATACAATTAGGCCTACCATGGTCCACAATACATATATACCTTGGAAGTAAACTAGTTGTCTTTTAATTTTATTTTTGTTTTTTTGACACGCAAAAAAATCATGTGCGATTATCTAATTAGGCTGATAAACTCTGCGACCTTCACAAGTCATTAGCATTTCATGAAAAAAAAATTATACATGTCATGGCGGATGACTTTTTACGATTTTAACTTCGGATCTCAGGAGACTTAGCGTGAGAGATTCGACCCACTTATTGTACTTGTGCTTGGGTAATTAATTGGTTTGTGATAGAAAAATATTCGTAAATCCATATATGTACAATATTTCCCTTTATGATCTCTTTTAATTGAGAAAAGTAAGAAAAGAAAAGAGTAAACACCAAATCATAGAGATTTAAAGAGAAGAGATTACATTGCAAATAAGTCAGTACTGTTTAAAAAGACAATTATATCCCCCCGAGTGTGTGGCACTGTGAAGTAAAGAAGTATAAAGTAGTAAATTGATTTTAAATACTTTTTTTTTAATCTTATAAAAGCTAACAAAACAAGAGAAAATTATTTATCTCTGCCATTCTCTCTTGTTTATTCAGACATGGCAGAGAGAGAGAAAATTAACAGAGAAATTTTATCTATTATAGTGAGAAATTTCTCACCTTTTTAAGGTATTTGATGAGAAATTTCTCACCAAATAAAAACAAACTGTCAAAATATTGGCCACATGTGAGAAATTTTATCTACTATAGTGAGAAATTTATCATCAAATCTCTCACATTTTTTAACGGATTTGATGAAAAATTTCTCACCAAATAATTTTTGACAGGTCACTATGAACTATAAAGTTGTGTTACAACTAACCTACATGAGGAATGGTCCATGCACGAAAAAGCTTTTTTTGGTGAGAAATTTCTCACCAAATAAAAGCAAATTTCTCACCTTCAAAACTCAAAAGTAAAACACCACAGTTTATTAGAAATTTCTCACACTAACAAAAATTCATACACTGTCAAAACACTAAAAATTAAAATGCACCAACAATACTCATGGATATATATACACACATAAAGATATAGACATATGAGTCTCTTCACCATCACCGCCGTCCCTTCCTCAATCACCATCTTGTACGATGTTCTGAGACTCCCTTTCCCCAAAACCTCCGCCCTGCTTTGAACACCTAGAACTGAAGACGAGTCGACTCATCAGGTCAGAGCTGGACTCGCTCAGTGTTGAATACCAGTGGCCGGTGGCTAAGACTAATGTTCTGGCCGGTGGCTAAGAGTGGTGTTGTGGTCGGTGGCTGGACTCCTTTCATAATATTCTTATATTAATTTGTATTGCTATATCTAGATCTACATCCCCAAAAATCTGTGAAAGACTAAAGACACTGAACTTTCCAATTGAAAAAGAAAAAAAAAAAAAAAAAGAACCAAGTAGAATTAACTTCATATATAGCAAGATCCGCTACCAAAAAAATCGTCCCATTGTGCTCTAGTACAAAATATAGCTAATGTTTATATTTTGTATCTATCCATATCAAATCGTGAGAGAGAGAGAGACAGACAGACAGACAGACAGATCATGAGAAAGAGAGAGATACAGATGTAATATGTGCAGTTATTTGGGGTCAAATTGAAATCCCTAAATCCATGCCTTGATGTGGTGATGGTACATATATATATATATATATAATGGTAAGGGCAATTTTTTTCATAGCCCAGTCCCACAATAGCAGAATTGGAGCCCGTGGCATGCCACCAAGGCTAATCAATTCATTAACGTTCCCAAAAATTAGTTTTAAGAACACGTAGCGGAAAAACAAAACAAATCATTTTTAAAACAAGCAGTCCAATCGACTGGGTTGAGGCTCCAGTTGACTGACTTGGAGTTGCAGAGAACAAGAAATTCCCAAATAGCCACCCTCAGTCGACTGACCCTAGGTCCGGTCGACTGATGGCTCAAATTTTCAGTCGTCTGGGCTCGTCCGGTCGACTGAACCCATCCTAGCAGAATGTCCAATTTTAATGCAGAAACCAGTCGACTGTATCCTGGGGATCAGTCGACTGAAGTCCTGAAAATAAAGGAGAAAAATCTCTTAAAACAGGGGTCCAATCGACTGTGATTTCGGTCCAGTCGACTGTTTTACAGCAGCAGCCCCTTCTGCAGAATTTCCAAGTTAAAGGTTTTTCTAGATTCAACCAAGATTTAAATACAAACTCCAAACTCTTACTAAAACGATTCCCACCGGAGTAAAACATTACTAAAACATAAATACAAAAGATTACTATCTATTATAGTATTTCAAATCCGTTCTACAAATCTAAGTTAAACATAGCCAAAAGTCGTAAAGTTCATATTGCAACAAGTTTATTACAAAACTACGAGATAAGTGACAAGCGGGGTATTTGTAAAATACAACCGCGCTAAAATAAAGAAATACACTGATTTAGTCTACAACTCCCTTGTAAATCTGTAATTTGGATTACTATGCCAGTTTTTATACAATATGACTAATCTTTGATAAGTTGTGCTGTTTTAAGCTGTTATCTGTGCAGATTACTATTTTGCTGGGTGCAGGAATCAATAACGGAATAAAAGGAAAGCAGGATGATAAGAAAGGCAATTCAAAGACGAAAAGTGAAGTTTGAGCGATCGAAGACCCCTCAAGCGATCGAGGGTTCGATCGATCGAAGGTTATTAAAGCACTTGAAGATTCCACAATTCAATCGATCGAGTGATGTTCGATCGATCGAACATGGCTTTTATTAGAACTTACGCGCATGCAGCGAAGACGGAGTTTTTAACCCTAGCTCTAGGTTTTAGTATTTATATTTGTTTTGTATACGTCCATAAGGACGCCCAACTTTGCTTTCATTAGTTTTAGAGAGAGAGTTAGAGAGTTTTACATTAATTTTGTAGGTTTTAAGTTGGATATTGCTTGTTTTCTTGGATTTTCTACGAGTTGATCTTAATACAGTGTCCCAGGTTCTGTTACATTGTGTTATTTACATTCTTTCAATAGTTGCATTAGTTACAATATGTTAGAATCGTAGTTTTGCTTGCACGTAGTTATTAAATCATAGTTTCATAACTTTTCCATGTTTAAATCACAACCAAACAAGACTTTAATGAGGATTTACATTAAAAACAAATCTGAGACACTCCAGACAATGTCTGAGTAGCCCTAGGGTTGGGAGATCACGATGAAACAGTGATATCCAACCTCTGCCATGCAGCAGTTTGAAACTTGTGTTCGATCGATTGAAGTTAGTTCGATCGATCGGAGCAGAGATACAGTCAAGCGATCGAAGACATTTCAATCGATTGAAAGTTGATGAGGCTCGATCGATCGAAAGCGCGTCGATCAATCGAACTCTCTGAGTCTTGAGAATATCCTATGTAGTATTCATAGACTTTCTACTTTAGAGATTTGTTATCAAACTGTCCCCAAATGCTCAGTTTGTCAAAACAGTCTCTGAACTTAAGGCCTTAAAGCATTTTTCTTCAATATCTTTTGCAAATCACCCTTAATGCTAACACCATTGTAGGTGCGGGTCTTAACTATTGTTTTAAACCGCTTTCATGTGTTTCAAATTAACTGTGATGATATAGTCCCGGTCATGAAAGGGCTATGGATTCTTTATTTTAAGAGAAATACGGAATACTGTAGAAGATGTTCTCCATTGAGCTTTAATGCAACTGCATGATAGATGGCTGTGTCACTGTGGATTCGTGTGATCCCAAAACTTCCCTTTTTATTAAGTAAAAACACGGTTTTAAAATATCATTTTAGTTAATTAGTTTATCATTAGTTTAATTTGATTTAGATGCTTTATCTTTAGTAGTTGATAATTGTGGAACTTCGTGTTCTACACTTTCCTTATACATACAAAGAATTTTTATTTTCCTTTTAGAGTTTAATCTAAGTTAGGATCGACCTGGTCTTAACCTGATTACTACTTGCACGTCTACCTACACTTGGGTTAGCACACAAGCGCACACAAAATAAATATCGTGTCAAGTTTTTGGTGCCGTTGCCGGGGAAGGCGACTAGTTAATACTTAGATTACCTTAATCTTTCTCAATCTATTTCTGTTTTCTTTTTTTTAAAAACCTTTTAGGATCTTTTCCCTTTCATGTCCGATAACTCCATTGAAGGAATTCTAGGAAATCCATTCTACTTATATGATTCCTCTGAGTCTATTAATCCCGTAGCCACACCTACAGATTCAATGGGTGATAATCAAAGTGAAAACGATGACAATGTGGTTGTGCCTTTGGACGATTCTTTGCGTCCCTTATGCGATCTCATGCAACCTGAACATGCACCCACACCCTCTTGCATTCTAATCCCACCACATGCGGGCGAATTCCAAGTTCACAATGGGATAATCCAACTTCTTTTGACCTTTCATGGAATGGAGAGCGAGAAGGCATATCTACACGTAAAAGATTTCGAGGATGTTTGTAAAAGCATTCTCCCAAAATCGCACTGTAGATGTGACACGCCTAATATTATTTTCCTTCACCCTGAAGGATAAAGCAAAAGTGTGGCTACTCACCCTCAAGCCAAATTCAATCTTCACTTGGCATGCGATGAACACTGCCTTCTTAAAAAAAAATTCCACCTAGCATGACCACCGAGATAAAACGTCAAATCAATTCCTATAAACAAAAGAGCAATGAAACCTTCACTCAAACTTGGGAGCATTTCAAAGAGTTGCTTTTCTCATGTCCACATCACGGGTATGAGAAATGGCGAACCATCAGCTACTTCTATGAAGGATTAAATGGCGAAACAAAAAAATTGGTTGAAACCATGAGCTCAGGTCCATTCTTTCGCAAAAATACCGAAGAAGCTGAAACTCACTTCGAGTGGTTAGTCAAACATGCTCATGAATGGTCTAATTCTAAAGATATCCCACGCGCTCAAATATCAAGTGTAGAGGAGAAAAGTATATATCAACTAAAAAGTGAAGATCACCTAATGAATAAATATGAAGAGCTAGCAAAGAAAGTAGAGGAGTTATGGATGAAAGGAGAAAGTTCTAGGCAGGTTTTGCCTGAAGAACCATGCGGCACATGCAACATGATGGGACACACCACTCAATACTGTCCCAATGTGCCGTATTTTCAAGAACAACCCCCCATGGAGATGAATGACATGCAAGGGTATAGGGGGCGGGGAATTCCTATAATAACAATAATTTTCAGAATAATAATAATAGATGGAATCACCCCGGTTTTGATTGGAAAAATGACGCTGGGACCCAAAATCAATATCAACAACAACAGCCCTACAACAACAATAATCAATATCAAGGACAATACAATAGACAGCCCCAACCATTCAATCAAAATAGATCAAACAACTACAACCAAGCTCAACCCTCTAATAATCAACAGTCAAACGTGTACGTGCCACCACACAAAAAGGTGCAAGAAGAAGATCCACTTTCTAATGTCAATTTAACACAGCAATTAATTCAAATGATGAGTAAAATGTCTGCAACATTAGAGA
Source organism: Hydrangea macrophylla (assembly GCA_033977485.1). Taxonomy (NCBI): domain Eukaryota; kingdom Viridiplantae; phylum Streptophyta; class Magnoliopsida; order Cornales; family Hydrangeaceae; genus Hydrangea; species Hydrangea macrophylla. Next base: position 109,972,041 of record CM066994.1, on the reverse strand, counting down.
GGATAGATGCCCGACAAGAGGGAACGGGAGGGACCTTCCCTGCCCAACCACTTTAAAACCCTAAGGGATACAACAATGGTCCCACTAATCATGAACAGGCAAAAGTCGTGACTACTCTGAGAAGCGGCAAGATTATAGGACACAATATGCCTATCTCTACTCCTGAAGAGTACAAGGAGGACGAAATGGTAAATAAAAATGAATCTTCTACTCAGGAAGAGGAGCCATCTACTAATAACGAACCATTAGAAACAAACACTGAAGCTCCTAAAGAAGTAGAGGAAGCTGAGAAAAGACCCGAAAAGGAGCCCGCTAACGATGAATTACCAAAATATCCTTTCCCAGCGCCTTACCCCCAAAGGCTCAAGAAACCCAAAAACGAGGCAAAGAATCAGAAGTTCTTGGAATTATTTAAATAAGTCAAAATAAACCTCCCACTCCTTGATGCTATTAAACAAGTACCGGCCTACGCTAAGTATCTCAAAGACTTATGTATGGTCAAAATGAGGCAAAGTGTGAAGAAACATGCTTATGTCGCTTGCTAAGCAAGTGCAATCATTCAAAATGAGTTGCCTCTGAAACTCAAAGACCCCAGTACTCCCACTATCTCATGTCGAATTGGGAATCAAAGGATAGACAACGCACTCCTTGATTTAGGGGCAAGCGTAAACCTACTGCCCTACTCAGTCTACAAACAACTAGGCTTAGGTAGACTTAAACCTACCCGAGTTGCACTACAACTGGCAGATAGGTCAGTCAAATACCCTAGAGGAAAACTGGAGGACGTCCTCGTTCAAATAGACTCATTTGTCTTCCCGGTTGATTTCGTGATCTTGGACACTGAACTTGTGTCTAATCCATGTGCACAAATCCCGGTAATATTTGGACGCCCATTCCTGAACACAATTGATGCCACAATCAAAATAAGAAGTGGCATAATGACCATCGTATTCGGGAACATGACTTTGAATGTCAAAATCTTTTCAAATCCCCAACCTGAAGAATACAAGGATGAGGAGGAAGTTAACTACATCGAAACGGTCATTGAAGATGAGGCCGATTGGGTCGATTATAAAAATCCTTTGGAGGTAGTGGTGGCACAATTTGATGCCGTCTATCAACCTAAAAACTCTACCCCATTAGATGAAGACCTAAATTTAACTTGCCTCATGATGGACACGCTAGAGGAGGATAGAAATGAATGCATGTGGGTAACACCATATGAACCACTGCCTCCAAAAACAAAAATAGCCATGCCTTCCAACTTTCAGTTTTCCGATTTAGAATTAAAGGAGCTCCCAAAAGAGCTCAAATATGCTTTCCTAGGGACTGAAAAGACTTATCCTGTCATAATCTCATCTACGTTAAGTTCTGAACAAGAGGATAAGTTAGTCCAAATGTTGAAACAATATAAGGGAGAATTAGGATAGACTATTGCCGATCTCAAAGGCATAAGTCCGTCTGTCTGCACCCATAAAATATATTTGGAGGAAGACGCTAAACCTTCGCGACAAATGCAAAGGCGTCTGAATCCCAACATGTAAGAAGTAGTCAAAAAGGAAGTTCTAAAACTACTGGATGTTGGGATTTGTAACACCCTGTATTTTATTTTCATTTATAAATAAATACTGCATTTCATTTCCATGAATATTTGATTTAATTTCTGTTTATAACAATATCTGGGGTCAAATAGTAATTTCCATAAATATAGAAAAATATTTTCTATGGTTTCAAAATTGATATCTATATTTTTGTATAAACCGGGAATTTAATTCCTACACTGATATGATTCCGGCATTTTTTATTTCAACCAGTTAATACCAGTTTTAATTTCAATCTGCGTCTATACCGCGGCTTGGGTGTGGGAGCACGTAAGCTCAACCACACCGTGCGTTTTCTACCTCTTTCTTGGAGCCCAATTTTGGGCAGTTTATATATATGTGTATATCTCTCATCTCTCACTCTCTGCTTCTCTCATTCTCTCTCAATTCTCTCAATTCTCTCAAGAACACACACACATTCATATATACATAGTTATATATATATATCTCAAGATCACAACGGAGGAGTAGAATTGGACGACGGAATCGACGGCGGAAAACTCTCGGTCTCAATTCTCTGTGTAAATAGACTCAGTGAGTATTATAAACTCACTCTCAACGTATATATATGTATAATTCAGTGTTTATGTGAGTGTATATGTGTATATATATGTGATACACCATGGAAGCTTAAAATTGGAGTTTTGTAAAACTCAACCAAATTCAATTCCGTGAATTGATTATGGAAGATCTTTGTCCCAATAGACTACGGTTCAAATCCTACGTTGTAATTCATCCGTATCGCGACGTACCATTGATTTAAAGTTTTGACACCCTTACTTTAATCGCGAATATCTAGAGATATAATCCGTAATTGTTTAAATTGATTGCATATTCGTAATCTACGCGGAAAATCGAAGAGATCCATATATTGCACGACATGTTTGAGACAGAATCTGAAAATGGGTAAAATTTAGTTTAAAACCAGAAAACAGGGGAAAACAAAGAAGATGACATTCTGCAAGAACTCGCGCGCGCGACCCGCTCGTGCGAGGATCGTTCGCGCGACCCGCTCGCGCGACCTGTTCTGCCCCTTCGCGCGACCAGGCAATTTGAGCAGTTTCTGTATTTTTATATAAGGGACTGTTTGGAAAAGGTTTTAAAAGTTTTTAAAGAATTGTTTGACAAATATACTGTTTTAAAGGCTCCCTGTTAGAAATTGGACTTGTAAGAACGTTTCAGACTGAGATTTATGTTGAACGAACATTCAGCTTTGATATGAATAACTGTTACTGCAAACTGTGAACATTGACATACATATTAGGGTCGAGGTTGTGTCAACATGCATGTGTGTGAGAAAGCGTGCAAAGAGTACAGAGTGGCGGTCTGGTGTGCGACCTCAATATTGATCGGATATTATTCCTGGTATTGGAGGCGACAGTGTTGTGTACGGCTTAGATATCGATCGGATATTATTCCTGGTATCTAGGGCGCTTGTTTCGGATATCGATCGGATATTATTCCTGGTATCCGAAATGATGGTATTGAGTTACGGCTTAGATATCGATCGGATATTATTCCTGGTATCTAGGGCGCTTGTTTCGGATATCGATCGGATATTATTCCTGGTATCCGAAATGATGGTATTGAGTGCGGCTTAGATATCGATCGGATATTATTCCTGGTATCTGAAGCGGTGGTATGGTGTGTTGTTTTGGATATCGATCGGATATTATTCCTAGTATCTGAGGTAATGGTTTGGTTGAGTCGGTTTTTGGTTGAGAGAAAAGAGTCAGAAAGATGAGATGTTACATTGTTCATGCACGGTTGCATATTTATTGCTTACTATATTCACCCGTTACTTATGTTGGAATTGGAACCTTGAATCTATTGCTTTTAAAGTTTAATTGCACTGCTATTTATTTGCTTATATATACATTGCGAGCACTTGCTTATTTTGCTCACCAGCTTGCATAAGCTGACGGCGTTGATGCGTCCTGGACTGTATGTCCAGATTTTCAGGGTCAGGAGCAACCAGGGTATTTCGACTATGCTAGTTAGAAGCAGGAGACTTTCCAGGAGGCCGCTTTATATTTCTCATGTCTTTTATTTTCGGGTTGTAATAAACTAGCTTCAGACTTTTGTTTTAGGGCGTTTGTGCCTAAGACCTGAACTTATGTAATAGTTTAGTAAGTTTTTAATTTTGGAGCTTATGTTTTATTAGTAACCTTTCTTTAGAAATGCTATTAAGATATTTTGTTGCAAGGACAATTGGTCATACTCACTTGTCACGACCTACGAGTCCATAAAGGAAATTAAATGCTTTCCTGTATTATGCTACGTCGGGGCGTGACAGGATTTTTGGTATCAGAGCCAGGTTATGGCTCGACCAATTGTCCAGGATACCTAGGATCTCCTGTTAAGATAGAATTAAGATAAGATAGTTCGACTTCATTCTGTGTTTAGTCGCTTTCTATCGTTTAGAATTTTTTTTTTCTTTCCTAGAGTTTGACCGTATTCTGTTGATTGATGGATAGGTACCTTTCTCTTAAGATATGGCTGGAAGAAATCTCAGGAATCGTCCCGCTATTGAAGATGCACCCCCGGTAATAGATCCAACCGGAATGTTTGAGGCTTTTGTAAGAAGATTGGAGAGGGTTAGTGATCATAATGCGAGGAACAATAATCAGAATGGGAATCATAACGGGAATGGGAGGTAAGCCCACCAGACTGGAGACAAGCTTCTCAAGGAGTTTCGCGCCCTGCGACCTGTGTATTTTGCGGGGACTGATGAACCCTGGCAAGCGGAACAGTGGCTACGCCAGATGGAGCGTATCTTTGAGACCATAGAGTGCACTGATCTGGAGAAGAAGCGTCTGGCTATCTTTCAGTTGTCTTATGCAGCGGCTGATTGGTGGGATGCAGAAAAGGTGACCATAGGGGAAGAAGCTGCAAGGAGAATGCCGTGGGTGGTGTTCAAGGAAAGATTTCTCGAGAAGTATTTTCCTGAAGAAGAGAAGGACAAGAGAGAGAAAGAGTTTATGGAGTTGACTCAAGGGAATCTGACTGTCCGAGAGTACACTACTCGATTTGAGCGTCTGTCTCGCTTTGCTCCACATATGGTGGACACACCTCAGAAGAAAATCAAGAAGTATCACCGGGGTCTCAACTTGTCTCTCCGACATCTGACTATGGGGCATCTGGGCCAGTCATTTGAAGCTCTGGTGAGATTGGCTACGAGGTTAGAGAATGATGGTTGTCAGAATTCGAAGCCGTTTGGAAATCGACCTCCCCAGAAGGGTTATTCTGGACAGAAATCAGGGTACCCTCAGGGACAGAAGAGGACCTGGGATGGAGGGAAGAAACCTCAACAGACACAAGCAGTACAACAGTACCCGCCTCGAGCAATAGGAGGGAACAACAACAATAACTGCTTCAATTGTGGTAATCCCGATCACCGAGCTAAAGATTGCAGACTGACTAGGCGTGCTGATCGTCCAGGAGTTGTGTGCTATAATTGTGGCATGCCAGGTCACATAAGTCCGGAATGCAAGGCTCCTAGGAGAAGCAATTACGGACAGCAAGGATAGGCCCGCCTGAATGCTGTTATCCCCGAGGCTGCTGGTTATGAAGAAACAGGTTATGAAGAAGGTACTTATGAGGAGGGACTGCCCGAGCAACGAGCAGTAGAAGGTACTCTAACCTTGTTTAACTCTCATGTTAAAGTTTTATTTGACACGGGTGCTACACATTCCTTTATATCTGTTAAGACTGTTCGAAAATTGGGTATAGTACCGCAACGTTTAGATGAAGCTTTGAGTGATGTCTCGCCCTTAGGGACCACCGTCAAGTTATTACATGTATGTAAGGACTGTCCTCTACGGTTAGGAGACTGTGAACTTTTGGCGAGATTGGTAGTTCTGTCGATGAAGGAGTTCGATGTAATCCTGGGAATGGATTGGCTCGAGAAGAATCATGCGAAGTTGGATTGTGCAAGGAAGAGGATCACATTTGCAGACAATGGGAATCGACTCTTCGATTTCCAATGTAACCCTTCGGGTGATATGTTCCTCACTAAATGCCTAGCAAACATTGAGGTTGTCAGTGCAGAGGTGACAGTATCATCAATACCGGTGATCAAAGAGTTCGAGGAAGTATTTCGAGATATTTCTGGATTACCGCCGGAAAGGGACATAGAATTATGTGTGGAATTGGTGACAGGCACTCGACCTAAAACCAAAGTTCCCTACAGGATGGCCCCTACAGAGTTGTTGGAGCTGAAGGAACAAGTTCAAGAACTTGAGAAGTTGGGTTTTGTTCGTCCAAGTACTTTACCCTGGGGAGCACCAGTGTTGTTCGTGAAGAAGAAGGATGGGTCAATGCGGTTGTGTATTGACTACCGAGAACTGAATAAGGTTACTATCAAGAACAAGTATCCTTTACCTCGGATAGACGATCTGTTTGATCAGTTACAAGGAGCCACGACCTTTTCTAAGATTGATCTACGGTCAGGGTATCACCAGTTGAGGGTGCGGAAGGAAGACATACCTAAAACTACTTTCAGGACGAGATACGGACACTATGAGTTCTTAGTGATGCCGTTTGGGATGACGAATGCTCCGGCTGTGTTTATGGACTTGATGAACAGAGTATTCAAGCCGTATTTGGATCAATTTGTTATTGTCTTTATTGATGATATTTTGATCTATTCCAAGTCAGAGGAGGAGCATGAACAACACCTGAGGATCGCGTTGCAGACTCTCAAGGATCACCGCCTGTATGCTAAATTCAGCAAGTGTGAATTCTGGCTTCAGGAAGTTAAGTTCCTCGGGCATGTGATCTCACAACAAGGAATCGCGATTGACTCATCAAAGACTGATGCAGTGGCGAATTGGACTCGGCCGACCAATGCTACAGAAGTTAGAAGTTTTCTGGGACTCGCTGGTTACTATCGGAGATTTGTAGAGGGTTTCTCCAAGATAGCAGCCCCGTTAACCGGTTTGACTAAGAAAGATTTGAAGTTTGAATGGACTGATAAGCATGAACGCGCTTTTATGGAATTAAAAGAGAGATTGACAACAGCGCCAGTGCTTGCGATACCAAAGGATGGTGAGAAGTTTACTATTTTCAGTGACGCCTCGTATCAAGGATTGGGTTGTGTCCTTATGCAAGATGGTAAGGTTATCGCATATGGTTCACGCCAGTTGAAGCCGAATGAATTGAACTACCCAACTCATGATTTGGAGCTGGCAGCCGTTGTGTTTGCGCTCAAGATCTGGAGACACTACCTCTATGGGGAGAAGTTTGATTTGTTCTCAGACCACAAGAGCCTTAGTATTTGTTTACTCAGAAGGAGTTGAACATGAGGCAACGTCGGTGGATGGAGCTGATCAAGGACTATGACTTTACATTAGAGTACCACCCTGGTAAGGCTAATGTAGTCGCTGACGCCCTAAGTCGGAAACCTCAAGGAATGATTGCTTCATTGATGATAAGGGAATGGCAAGCTTTAGAGACGATCACAGAATTTGATGTGCAGATTTTTGAGGGAAGTGTCGGGCAACACTTTGGATGCCTCATGGTACAACCAACACTTGTGAGTCGGATCATCGAGGCCCAAAAGAAGGACGAGAAGTTTCAAGTATGGTTTGCCAAGATGTCGGAAAAGGACCCTACAGAATGGAAGATTGGGATCGATGGAGGATACCGATGTCGAGACAGATTGTGTGTGCCAGATTTCACAGATTTGAGAAAAGATATTCTCGAAGAAGCACATAAATCAAGACTGACAGTACACCCCGGAGGAACAAAGATGTATAAGGATTTAAAGAGAAACTTCTGGTGGGAAGGGATGAAGCGAGAAGTAGCCGAGTTTGTGTCTAAATGTTTGACTTGTCAACAAGTGAAGGCCAAACATTAGAGACCCTCGGGATTGTTGCAACCTCTGCCTGTTCCAGGATGGAAATGGGAACACATAACTATGGATTTCATGGCTGGACTACCCCGGTCACAACAAAATCATGACGCGATTTGGGTAATTGTGGATCGTCTGACGAAGTCTGCACACTTTATCGCGTACAATATGACTTACCCAGTAGAAAGGATGAGTCGAATGTACCTACAGCAAGTGATGCGACTGCACGGTGCACCTGTGTCGATTGTATCAGATCGCGATACACGTTTTACCTCGGGATTTTGGAAAAGTTTGCAGAAGGCTATGGGAACTTCGCTCAAGATGAGTACTGCTTTCCATCCTCAGACCGATGGACAGACCGAGCGTGTTAATCAGATTATGGAAGATATGCTGAGAGGTTGTGCAATTGACTTTGAAGAGTCTTAGGAGACGCACTTGTCGTTGGTCGAATTTGCGTATAACAACAGTTATCACTCGAGTATTGGAATGGCACCGTTTGAAGCCTTGTACGGACGGCCATGTCGATCTCCGTTGTGTTGGGCTGAAGTGGGAGACACAGAACTTTTGGGACCAGATTTGGTGAGAGAGACCAATGAGAAGATTTCACTGGTCAAGGAAAGAATAAAAACTGCACAGAGTAGACACAAGAGTTATGCAGATCGGCGTCGAAAGGACTTGGAGTTCAGTATCGGAGATCACGTACTCCTTAAGGTTTCACCTGTTCGGGGAGTAGTACGTTTTGGTCAGAAAAGAGGGAAGTTGGCCCCCCGTTTCATCGGACCATTTGAGATATTGGAGCGTGTTGGAAAAGTGGCTTATCGGCTCGCGTTGCCACCAAAGATGTCTGGTGTTCATAATGTATTCCATGTCAGTATGTTAAGGAAATACATACGGGATCCTTCACATGTGGTAAATTTTGATGATATTGAGACGAGTCAGAATGTTGTCTACAAGGATAGACCTGTGAGGATTCTTGACCAGAGTATCAAGAGGCTGAGAAGAAGAGACGTTCCTTTGGTTAAGGTTCAGTGGAGGCATCATGACGAGGGAGAAGCGTCGTGGGAGTTAGAGTCAGACATGAGGACTAGATACCCCGAGTTGTTTCAGGATTAGTTAGCTCAGATTTCGGGGCGAAATCTCTGTTAAGGTGGGTAGAGTGTAACACCCTGTATTTTATTTTCATTTATAAATAAATAATGCATTTCATTTCCATGAATATTTGATTTAATTTCTGTTTATAACAATATCTGGGGTCAAACTGTAATTTCCATAAATATAGAAAAATATTTTCTATGGTTTCAAAATTGATATCTATATTTTTGTATAAACCGGGAATTTAATTCCTACACTGATATGATTCCGGCATTTTTTATTTCAACCAGTTAATACCAGTTTTAATTTCAATCTGCGTCTATACCGCGGCTTGGGTGTGGGAGCACGTAAGCTCAACCACACCGTGCGTTTTCTACCTCTTTCTTGGAGCCCAATTTTGGGCAGTTTATATATATGTGTATATCTCTCATTCTCTCCATAACTCCCTCAGTCTCTCATCTCTCACTCTCTGCTTCTCTCATTCTCTCTCAATTCTCTCAATTCTCTCAAGAACACACACACATTCATATATACATAGTTATATATATATATCTCAAGATCACAACGGAGGAGTAGAATTGGACGACGGAATCGACGGCGGAAAACTCTCGGTCTCAATTCTCTGTGTAAATAGACTCAGTGAGTATTATAAACTCACTCTCAATGTATATATATGTATAATTCAGTGTTTATGTGAGTGTATATGTGTATATATATGTGATACACCATGGAAGCTTAAAATTGGAGTTTTGTAAAACTCAACCAAATTCAATTCCGTGAATTGATTATGGAAGATCTTTGTCCCAATAGACTACGGTTCAAATCCTACGTTGTAATTCATCCGTATCGCGACGTACCATTGATTTAAAGTTTTGACACCCTTACTTTAATCGCGAATATCTAGAGATATAATCCGTAATTGTTTAAATTGATTGCATATTCGTAATCTACGCGGAAAACCGAAGAGATCCATATATTGCACGACATGTTTGAGACAGAATCTGAAAATGGATAAAATTCAGTTTAAAACCAGAAAACAGGGGAAAACGAAGAAGATGACATTCTACAAGAACTCGCGCGCGCGACCCGCTCGCGCGAACCAATCCCCCCCTTCGCGCGCGCGACCTGTTCTGCCCCTTCACGCGCGCGACCCGCTCGCGCGATTTGTTCTCCCCTTCGCTCGCGCGACCAGGTAATTTGAGCAGTTTCTGTATTTTTATATAAGGGACTGTTTGGAAAAGGTTTTAAAAGTTTTTAAAGAACTGTTTGACAAATATACTGTTTTAAAGGCTCCCTGTTAGAAATTGGACTTGTAAGAACGTTTCAGACTGAGATTTATGTTGAACGAACATTCAGCTTTGATATGAATAACTGTTACTGCAAACTGTGAACATTGACATACATATTAGGGTCGAGGTTGTGTCAACATGCATGTGTGTGAGAAAGCGTGCAAAGAGTACAGAGTGGCGGTCTGGTGTGCGACCTCAATATTGATCGGATATTATTCCTGGTATTGGAGGCGACAGTGTTGTGTACGGCTTAGATATCGATCGGATATTATTCCTGGTATCTAGGGCGCTTGTTTCGGATATCGATCGGATATTATTCCTGGTATCCGAAATGATGGTATTGAGTTACGGCTTAGATATCGATCGGATATTATTCCTGGTATCTAGGGCGCTTGTTTCGGATATCGATCGGATATTATTCCTGGTATCTAGGGCGCTTGTTTCGGATATCGATCGGATATTATTCCTGGTATCCGAAATGATGGTATTGAGTGCGGCTTAGATATCGATCGGATATTATTCCTGGTATCTGAAGCGGTGGTATGGTGTGCTGTTTTGGATATCGATCGGATATTATTCCTGGTATCTGAGGTAATGGTTTGGTTGAGTCGGTTTTTGGTTGAGAGAAAAGAGTCAGAAAGATGAGATGTTACATTGTTCATGCACGGTTGCATATTTATTGCTTACTATATTCACCCGTTACTTATGTTGAAATTGGAACCTTGAATCTATTGCTTTTAAAGTTTAATTGCACTGCTATTTATTTGCTTATATATACATTGCGAGCACTTGCTTATTTTGCTCACCAGCTTGCATAAGCTGACGGCGTTGATGCGTCCTGGACTGTATGTCCAGATTTTCAGGGTCAGGAGCAGCCAGGGTATTTCGACTATGCTAGTTAGAAGAAGGAGACTTTCCAGGAGGCCGCTTTATATTTCTCATGTCTTTTATTTTCGGGTTGTAATAAACTAGCTTCAGACTTTTGTTTAAGGGCGTTTGTGCCTAAGACCTGAACTTATGTAATAGTTTAGTAAGTTTTTAATTTTGGAGCTTATGTTTTATTAGTAACCTTTCTTTAGAAATGCTATTAAGATATTTTGTTGTAGGGACAATTGGTCATACTCACTTGTCACGACCTACGAGTCCATAAAGGAAATTAAATGCTTTCCTGTATTATGCTACGTCGGGGCGTGACAGGATTATATATCCTATTTCTGACAGCCCTTGGGTCAGTCCAACCCAAGTGGTGCTTAAAAAGGCAGGCATAACGGTTATTCCTAATAAAGATGGTGAATGGGTACCAATACTGATTCGAGGTGAAAAGTGTATGTTTATAGCGTATTACACGGTCTTTTATGCATACTTTTATCCCCAAGTCCCTAGATTTAGATTCATATCAATGATTAAGTGTTTTCTATGATGTTGAGACTCAAACATGTGTTTTTACACTATTTTACAGGTCATGGAAAGCAAACATTGCATAGAAAGTGATTCTAGTGAAGAGAATAGCGGAAGCAGCTGAGAAAACGCCAATTTTGACAATGAAGACTTCAGATTTGGAGGATTTTCCCAGAGACATGAAATGTAGATCTTTGAGTTACGGTCGCGTGGCCGCAAACGGGAGGTCAATCCGAGGTCCGAGTGAAAAGTTATGGCCATTCTCCCATCGGTGCGCAGAGCTGTCAAAATCAGAGAGTTCAAGCGATTGAAGAAGAGTTCAATCGATCGAACCTTCGATCGATCGAACTAAGCTCGATCGATCGAACTTTTTAATCATCCAAAAGTTGCGTAAACTCTGCGGGAACCCTATATATACGTCGTTTTGACGCCAGACGAAGGGAGGACGCTCCAGAACGCGAAAAACAGCAGTTTAGGGTAGTTTTAGGGTTAGATTAGGAGTAGTTTAGGTTAGATTAATCTTCTTCTTCCTCCTTTTCCATTGTAGATTGAAGATTCAAGTTTGTTTGAAGTTTATTCAGATTATTTACAGGTTTTTTCTTTCCAATCTATGTTCTTTGATTGTTTATTAGTTTAGATGTTGATGATTGCTTTGTTTTACTACTTCTGCACTAGTTTTGTTATGTTTCTGTAGTTTAGACATTGGGAATATGTGATGAAACATTGATTCCCAACCTCTGCCATGCAATCTTTAGAAACCTTGGACTCGATCGATCGAAGGTATTTCGATCGATCGAACCAGGGCCATAGTCAAGCGATCGAAGTCATTTCGATCGATTGAAGGATGAAGATGTCCGATCGATCGAGAGCGCTTCGATCGATCGAACATGTTAATTCCTGAGATTATTCTTTTAAGTATTCCATGACTTTCTGTTTTAGAAATCTGTCATCAAATTGTCCCTATAAGCTCAGTTTGTCAAAACAGTTTTTAGAACTTAAAGCCTTAAGGCCTTTTCTTCAATGACTTTTGAAAACCACTTTGAATGCTAACACCATTTAGAGTGCAAGTAATTACAATTGTTTTAAACCGTCTTCCAAGTATTTTAAATCAACTGTGATGATGTAGTCCCGGTCATGAAAGGGCTATTGATTCTTTATCTTTAGAAAAATACGGAATACTGAAAAGGGATGTACTCCATAGAGCATTAATGAATATGCATGGTAGATGGTTAGGATCAATGTGGATTCACGTGTTTCCAACACCTTTAGTTCATCTGTTTAATTAGTTATGTTTCTTTATACTTTAGTTTATTAGTTAGTTTACTTTAATTAATTAGGATTCGTAGAACCTTCACTTCTATATTCTTATTTTCTTTTCTTTTGTTTTAGGTTATAACTTAGTAGACATTCTCCCTACTCCTTCCCTGTGGGATCGACCTGGACTTATCCAGTACTACTTGCACGATCACCTACACTTGGGTGTTGCACAAGAGCACACAATTTTTTAGTCGTGTCAAGTTTTTGGCGCCGTTGCCGGGGAAGGCAACTAGGTTAGGATTTTACTAAGTTATTTCCATTTTTCTTCTTTTACTTAAAAAAAAAAAAAAAATCATTGGACTTTTTCTCTCACAAGAAAAAAAAAATTTCTTTTGTTTAAATATTTTGGGTAAACATGTCTTATCCATATTACCCTCCATACAACACAAATACCACGAATGGGTACACATTAGGTAATGAGAACTATACCCCGAGTTGGCAAGCACCCACATATGATGCACATTATCAACCTGAGTGCTACCAATCACCACAATGGGAAAACCATCGTGTTAGTCCCCCATGTTATCAAATATACCAAGAACCTCCACCTGGAGAGTTCTATCAATCGCAATGGGGATATAACCAAAATGATAGTGTAGGATATAGTAGTAGTTCCCACGATTACCAAATGCACCAAGACTTTCCTTCTGGGGAGTCTTGCACACAAACATAATGGGAAGGGGACTATTACCAACAACAATGGGGTGAAACTCATATAGTTATAATGAGGAGAATAACCAAGTTGAGGATAATGGTATGTTAGAATTGATGCTTAGTGAAATGAAAAGACTAGAGAGTGCAATTGATAAATTAGGAGCTAGATATCAACAAGCATGTGATAGACAACCTTTAGAAGACTATACCAGTCCTTCAACGCTACAACCTGAATTTCAAGACACTAACAATGGAATGGAATTAGAGGACGATGATGGGTTCATACCGAGTGAGGTTAACAACTCATTTGAGAAAGTGATAACCCAACAAGAACTCCAAAACCAAACCATTGAGCATGAAGTTGTAGAACCATCTTCTCCTCAACATACAACCCTAGACATCAACTCCTTCACTGCCTGGATAAAACTGCACAATCTCTTTGTCCAGAGCACCTCAATAGATGACATATATAGTGAGGAGAGTTACAAGGATGAGAATGAGGTTTTAAAAGATGACGAGAGTTTAGGTGATTGCACGCAATTAGGAAAGGAAGAGTCCCCTGTTGACTCTACCCCTACCTTTGAAAGTGACCCTAGAGAGGACATAATTGAAAAATCTAAATCTGATTTAGATTCTTGTGATATTCATGAACCCTCACCTCTTTCGACCGAAGAGGTGGTGTCACCAAGTTGCCCATCACCCATCCTTGCTATCAATCAAAGCTCTCGTCCTGAGCTTGAATGTTATGTGTACCCCATTCGTGAACAAACAGAATGTGTTGTGGAAGAGGATGGTAAGGATACTAGCACATGTTCTTCACAAAATTTTAACTTTCAAAATTCTTTGAGAGAAGACTTGGAAAATATTGGGCCCACTTTAGATGATCTTAAAATTCAACAAGAAGCTAGCAATCTTCTAGACTGCTTGACCTTCTTGAGTGATTATGACATTGAGGCTCAAATAGATAGCTTTATCCAAGTCCAGTCCAAAACCATGTGCATAGAACAGAAATTCAATTCCTATGATTATATCTCCATAGATTCTGTTCTAGGACAAGCGGAGGGTGGTGAAGCTTCATTAGAACATCACTTCGACCCTGCCCCTTTTATTGAACCATGGCCTCCCCCTGTTTTTAGTATTAAAATAGAGGCTGTTATAGGAAATACCAACACCAAAGATCGTTTCTGGCATATAATTCCTAAAAAGTGTGGTATTCCTTTTATAACTGTCCCAAAAAAATTTGGAAGCCATAGGTTTTGCATCATCTCCTCTGACCTTGAGCCTGACATTAGTTGGGGGGAGTTGCATTTTTATGAGGATCCCAACATGTCACGACCCATCCCGCTAATGTGCGGAAACAGGACACGTGGCACGCCACCAAGGCTCAACAACAACTATACGCAGCGGAAAAGAACTTTAAACCAACCTTGAATATATAAAACTTTGAAAACATTACCCTCCGAGTTGTAAATTCTGTATAAAATTGAAAACGTAATTATATTTCAAAACAAATGACTTTATGTTGAAAGGGATCCCAAAGGTACCCTAAGAACCAATCAAAACCTTTTAATAATTTTCAGAAGGGGTAGTAAAAGATTTCTGGCAGGGGGTATTTCGACCGGTCGAACGACCCCCTTCGACCGGTCGAATGACCCTTTAGCAGAATCCTGCCCAAAGCTGCAGAATTTTTGCTAAGGCATCCAACCTCCACCAATTCTACTACTCCAAACATTCTTACATTAATCCAAACGTCTCAAGCTATAACAGGCTATCAAAACCAAGTTTAATCTCACTAATCCATGAAAAGAAATAATAGCGGAACAAGCTAAGGCTTGTTTGGCGCAATTTACAAAACTCTAACCATATTCCTTTAAAATCCGACTTTGACAAGTTAAGTATTCAAAACACGAATTCATGAGTTCGGATTCATTACCACATAACCCAAAAGAGTTTTAATACTTATTACAACATCATGAAATCCACACTAAAGCCTCCAAGTTAAATCCAGGGTTCTAGCTATTCAAAAGCTCATTATTACAATGATCAGCAAAGAAGATAAAACATATACAAGAGGATCCCCGGCATTCCCCCGGCCTCACCCTTCACGCTTCTCCTTTCTTTCCTTTATACCTGCAATGGAGTAAATCTCCATTGCTCAGCTATATGCTGAGTGCACAATTTCTAACATATGCATATATGACAAATCATGCTTTAATCTCATCATAACACATAACTATTGGTCTGTAGGGAATAAGTGCACATTCACCGATCCAAAGTCTTTCGACTCAACCATGACCCATGCCCCTTCGACATGTCACGTAATGCCTTTATCGGCAAGTGACCGTCGTCACTGCTAATCCTCCCCCTTCGAGAGGACGCCTCACGGTGAATTAGCACAAATCCCCCTTTAACCCACATAGGCACATAAACATACTCATTTAACACATATACGTGCTCGCGTAAAATTTAACATGCTTTTCACATTTAAGCGCGTGCATAATTAACGGGCCTAAGATTAACACATGGATTTTGCCCGGATCTCGATTTTGTCGCCGAAATATAAAACATGTATTTCACCTATATAACATAGGCTAGAAATTCATACCTTGAGCTATCGTCGTATAACTTTGAGGGAACGACTAGAAGCCCGATTAAACACCAAATCTCCGATCCTACGCAAAACCTACAAGTTTACACGTGTTTTCCCCAAATTCCTAGATTTAGAAATTTATAAAAAAATTAGCCAAACGTGGCCTAAAGACTATCAAAACGTAGCCCTTACCTTGGGGAGTTCAAATATGAAGTTTGGTTGAAAACAGACGGACGAAAGGTCGCCGATCGTCGTCGCAAAGTCCGTGGCAATAATCTCCCTCTTCTCTCTCCTCTCTAACGATATTTTGAGAAGTTTACAACTAAATGAATTTCCCACCCTTGCTATTTATAGACAAACTTTCAAGAAATTGCGTTTACCACCCCGCGAGTTCTCAAAACTCCTCATTAAGTCTTGAAACGTCGTGCACGCCCATTTTATAACTTTACGAGTGAAAATCATAAATTACAAAAGTTTTTGATTAAGTCCCGTTTGTCACCGCAATTACGTTCCGAAAACTATTTTCCGTGAAATCTCTACACAACCTACTTTTTAAGCAATGTATCACTCACGTTCTCACCATAGTGTTCAAACGATCTAAAACTAGATCAAAACTATCAGAAATTATACTACACAGGTATAATTACTATTCATGAAAATACCAAATAAGTCAAATAACATTTAAATCACATAAATGTCATTTAGCTATGCCAATACAACATGATTTTCCATGTTCTCGTGTCCTCTCTTGACACCTTCCAAACTGCCTTTAAGGCCAATACTGGGTTCTCAAAAGACACCCTCCAACAACTAGTGAGTCATCACTCACTTTACACACGTTAATTAACACAACCGTAAACATGCTAAAATGATATAAATAAATACCGCAGGAGCGGGTATGACATCCTCTCCCCCTTAAAAGAAGTTTGTCCCCAAATTTATGCCATCTCATCAAGCCACAAGACTTCTCACAAGTACTTCCGACATTGGTCTCATTACCAACTACACATCCCCTCCAAGATATTACAATCTTACGAGGAAAATAAATCCTCAGACTCTTAAGGAAAATAAATCCTTGAAGCCCTCGTCTCAACCCGATTGAAGATTCTCTTCGAATACTAACAACACAGAAACATCTCGATACATAAGAACATCAATGCTTGAGTAAAACATAATCAATAGTCAATCTTGACATTAAATCATATCACAACGTCACACGTCAACCCACACATACCTTCATTGTACTTGTCACATCTTTTTCGAACTTTAAAGTTCATCCCAATAGCCAAAACAAAATCAATAACTCATCTTTCTTTTCGACTAGCCGTCGTTTCCAACATGTTTCAACTGGTTAACAACCATACACAATTCTTCACCTCGAAGTAATCAAAATTGAGAACTATCATACATTCATACACTGTCGGTAAGTCAATATCTCAATCAACTATTTCATATACCATGAATTCCATCTCTTATCCTGTTAATCGTGGAATACCCATAGAACGATAACACGTTTTCAAACAACTCTCATTCCTTATCAAATTCCATTTCAGTTTAATCCAATCTCGTATTTTAAGTCCAATCGTACATGATTTGTAAGACACCTTTCAGATTCTCAATTGAAAATTTTACAACGTTTTACTTGTTCGAAGTTAGCTACTATCCCGAACCACTCTCGGTGAGGTCAACACACTTGTCATTTATCTCTCAGTTTCTGTACTCGAACTATCATCGATTAGCATAAGAGATTACAATTTACACCTTCAATTTAAAACTTTTAACAAAGTCAAATACATATTCTCCTTTTTATTTTTAAAACAAATCATTTTAAAATTTTGCATAATACTTCCCCAACATAATAACCCCAATGTTCATCGTAACCAATAACGTGGTTAACCCAAATTGACTTAGTCAATCATACATGTACCACAAGGTCCATCATGACGCATTTCCATACTCAGACCATACCTTGTTCCTATCCCAAATCTTTGACCTTTCACAATCCATTCTATTCATATAGTGTACACACACCCTGAGTCAATTACTTTTCTGTTGAAGATCACAACCCCATAAGTCTATGATATACCACTTTCACCTTTACACAAGCCCATACTAATCTTACTCATGTATCTCAACTCTTACTGAATTCTGACAGCCCTTTACACTGAACATATATTCCTTGTATAACATCTCAAGGCTTCATACCTTATTTAATGATTTAATATTTCGTAACTCCAGTCAACCTGACTTAACTCCAATTCAGATTTCTCTAATCCTTTATCTTTGCTATTCTGATCCCAAATTCATTATTCTCGAAGAACCTGTTGTTCAAGTATTCATACTTTTCTTGTAACCATCTGAAGACAACTCAGTAATTTAATCTTCCCAATGAAGTACTATAGTCTCACTGTGTTCAATAAATTCCCTATCAACTCCCAATTCACATACCTTTCGTGTCCATACTCAAGATCACCCATTCATAACTATTGTTTTTAAGTGCTTCATACTTTACGAATCTCATCAAGTTCATAAATGTTCAAAACTTCAAATCATTCATAACCCCGGGTTATTCAAATACTTAAACCAAGATCAAGTTTCCTTTAGAAGAATACCCAAGTCAACTCGTTTAGTGATACTACATCCAACTTACTACCTCCAGCTTACTAAGTCCAAGTGTACAACATTGTACTAATTCATTACTTTAGAATTTCCAACTTTATGACCTACTCATGTAGAACTCATTCATTTGTCCAACACTGTTGTGCCAAGCACTAAGCATACCATATCCTTCCCCGATACTTGTCCTCCAAAGTCTACTTGATACCTTATTACAAGTATTTAACAACATTTTCTTACTCAAACAAAATTTTGATTTTTAAAACATTTTAAACACTTTAAAATTTCCTTGGGATGAAATCTGACATTCTCAAAATTCTCTAACCTTGTTGGAATCCAGGACAACCGAGATAGCATTCCACTACATTTACCATTATCCTCTGACCATTTTACATTCTTTCTATCATATCCGATAATGTACTCAACATACTCCCAAGCCTTCATCCCATTTCTACCGTTCATGCTCACTTATTCGTCAAAGCCTCATCTTCCCAACTTACATTTTCATTTCTCACTTGACTTACCCCAAAGTCACTTTACTTAGTCATTTCTACAACCGCTCTTACTCGGTATCGTAATACTTGTCATACTCCAACCTCCCATTGACAACCACTCATAATAAATACTTGACGATGTTTTACAATCATTAAAAGATCCTTCACTTTATTTGAAATACGATAATTAGCAAAGAGAGCATCAATTAGACCTCTTAAAAGAACTTTTCCGTGACAAAACAGCCCAAGGGCAAAATGGTCATTTATAAAGTATGGTTAAATTTTACACCAAAAGATAGCTCTTTGAATCCCGGTTCCAACGCAAGAAACGGCGCGCGAATCCGAATTTCCTACAAAGAGTTATGCCTGTTTCCGTAAAAGTCGACGAAAAATGTTTTCGAAAACACTGTTTGGATCAGAGGGGTGTTCGACCGGTCGAACCGCCCCTTTCGACCGGTCCAGTACCCCCTGGACCATATTTTTCCACCATTTAACATCCTTAAAAGTCCCCAACCTCACAAGGCATTTGGGGCTACTTCCCAACCACTTTAGAACCACCCGTAAGTTCTCGAAAACATCAAAACGCATCGAACCGTTGGACTCATGTTCAGGTTTATCCTCATTACAACCCCTTGTAATAAAGACTTTTCTATAGGATTCCTTACCAAGATCCCCTTATCCTTATGATATCCAATATCCATTTAATTTCTCTGAATCTCCTATCACGTTCAATCATTCACACTTGTCCTTCACCCTAAGTCCGATAGTCTTACATCCTTTGTTCTACTTTCTTTGACAAACCACACCTCAAAACAACAAGAAACTCTTATTCATATTCATTTTCATTCCTTTAATCTCCATCAAGAAGTCCTAGCATTTCTCCTCCGACCTATGTCGTCCTTATCGTTACATTCACATACACATAATCATCATATCTAAGCAACTGCTTTAGAGGTCCTTTCCATACTAAGCTTCCACCAACTATAGTTTCAACTATCCAAGCACACTCTATCATTTCCATTCTTAACCATTCGTTCAAATCAATCCTCAGATACCAACTTTCCACGCACCCAATCAACCGATAGCTTTCGCTACTAGTCCTCCTATCACATTTCAATCCACCATGGTACTACGACCACCCGAAACCAGGTTAAGTTGAGAGATTCCTCAACAACCACAATATTCACAATACGTTGAGATATTCCTCAACCCCCAATACATACTATAATATAGGTTGAGAGATTCCTCAACCATCCAATACATACCGTAAGATAGGTTGAGAGATTCCTTAACCATCCAATCATCTCAATACCGTAAAATCAGTTGAAAGATTCTTTAACTATTCATGATACAGTGTAAGAGAAAATCATAAGATAACCCATACGATCACACCGTAGGTTTACACCATAAGATAAGGTGAGAGATTCCTCACTTACCCCATACCCAAGCAATTCGTGTTGCTGAATTACCTTTCTGTCATAAACCCAAACTGTCCATCTCTACTCTCTCACGTCACAACGTTTAGTCCATGTCCGAGACGGAACTCTTATCAATCAATCTCAATTCTAAAACTCGACTACGAACAATCACCTTTCATTCTCTATGTGAACCATAAGGAATCTTTCTCCTGACACTCACTATTCAAACTCCGTTCTCAGTTAGATCCCTCAAAGGACACTTGTCATTATTGTCGAAAACATCCACCAATTCGATCAAAAATTATTTTATTTCCATTTAGAAATTCAATGGTTCGTCACCACCAAGATATCATCTATCTCTCGTATCACCCCACAAGGTCTATGATAACCCACAGAAAACTTCATCTCACCATACGGTTCCATGTTCGCATGATTCCACCGATTCACGAGTGCATAAATACTATGCATGTATGCCAATAACATAATCATGTATGTATAATAACATACCATATGCATCAAACATCTCTACAATATGTGGATGCATTCTAGAATATGTGTCAATTCACTCAACACTTCACTCGACGTCGAACGTTCCCAAAGTTTTGTTACCTATTGCTCTGATACCACTAGATGTCACGACCCATCCCGCTAATGTGCGGAAACAGGACACGTGGCACGCCACCAAGGCTCAACAACAACTATACGCAGCGGAAAAGAACTTTAAACCAACCTTGAATATATAAAACTTTGAAAACATTACCCTCCGAGTTGTAAATTCTGTATAAAATTGAAAACGTAATTATATTTCAAAACAAATGACTTTATGTTGAAAGGGATCCCAAAGGTACCCTAAGAACCAATCAAAACCTTTTAATAATTTTCAGAAGGGGTAGTAAAAGATTTCTGGCAGGGGGTATTTCGACCGGTCGAACGACCCCCTTCGACCGGTCGAATGACCCTTTAGCAGAATCCTGCCCAAAGCTGCAGAATTTTTGCTAAGGCATCCAACCTCCACCAATTCTACTACTCCAAACACTCTTACATTAATCCAAACGTCTCAAGCTATAACAGGCTATCAAAACCAAGTTTAATCTCACTAATCCATGAAAAGAAATAATAGCGGAACAAGCTAAGGCTTGTTTGGCGCAATTTACAAAACTCTAACCATATTCCTTTAAAATCCGACTTTGACAAGTTAAGTATTCAAAACACGAATTCATGAGTTCGGATTCATTACCACATAACCCAAAAGAGTTTTAATACCTATTACAACATCATGAAATCCACACTAAAGCCTCCAAGTTAAATCCAGGGTTCTAGCTATTCAAAAGCTCATTATTACAATGATCAGCAAAGAAGATAAAACATATACAAGAGGATCCCCGGCATTCCCTCGGCCTCACCCTTCACGCTTCTCCTTTCTTTCCTTTATACCTGCAATGGAGTAAATCTCCATTGCTCAGCTATATGCTGAGTGCACAATTTCTAACATATGCATATATGACAAATCATGCTTTAATCTCATCATAACACATAACTATTGGTCTCTAGGGAATAAGTGCACATTCACCGATCCAAAGTCTTTCGACTCAACCATGACCCATGCCCCTTCGACATGTCACGTAATGCCTTTATCGGCAAGTGACCGTCGTCACTGCTAATCCTCCCCCTTCGAGAGGACGCCTCACGGTGAATTAGCACAAATCCCCCTTTAACCCACATAGGCACATAAACATACTCATTTAACACATATACGTGCTCGCGTAAAATTTAACATGCTTTTCACATTTAAGCGCGTGCATAATTAACGGGCCTAAGATTAACACATGGATTTTGCCCGGATCTCGATTTCGTCGCCGAAATATAAAACATGTATTTCACCTATATAACATAGGCTAGAAATTCATACCTTGAGCTATCGTCGTATAACTTTGAGGGAACGACTAGAAGCCCGATTAAACACCAAATCTCCGATCCTACGCAAAACCTACAAGTTTACACGTGTTTTCCCCAAATTCCTAGATTTAGAAATTTATTAAAAACTTAGCCAAACGTGGCCTAAAGACTATCAAAACGTAGCCCTTACCTTGGGGAGTTCAAATATGAAGTTTGGTTGAAAACAGACGGACGAAAGGTCGCCGATCGTCGTCGCAAAGTCCGTGGCAATAATCTCCCTCTTCTCTCTCCTCTCTAACGATATTTTGAGAAGTTTACAACTAAATGAATTTCCCACCCTTGCTATTTATAGACAAACTTTCAAGAAATTGCGTTTACCACCCCGCGAGTTCTCAAAACTCCTCATTAAGTCTTGAAACGTCGTGCACGCCCATTTTATAACTTTAGGAGTGAAAATCATAAATTACAAAAGTTTTTGATTAAGTCCCGTTTGTCACCGCAATTACGTTCCGAAAACTATTTTCCGTGAAATCTCTACACAACCTACTTTTTAAGCAATGTATCACTCACACTCTCACCACAGTGTTCAAACGATCTAAAACTAGATCAAAACTATCAGAAATTATACTATACAGGTATAATTACTATTCATGAAAATACCAAATAAGTCAAATAACATTTAAATCACATAAATGTCATTTAGCTATGCCAATACAACATGATTTTCCATGTTCCCGTGTCCTCTCTTGACACCTTCCAAACTGCCTTTAAGGCCAATACTGGGTTCTCAAAAGACACCCTCCAACAACTAGTGAGTCATCACTCACTTTACACACGTTAATTAACACAACCGTAAACATGCTAAAATGATATAAATAAATACCGCAGGAGCGGGTATGACACAACATTCTTCTCACAGTTAAATTATTTTATTGGGAAGATCCTCAAAAATTTCGGTTGTTAATCTATGATAAAAATCTTGATTAACCGAATTTATTTACTGAGTAGTTGTATCTATGTTTCCTTGTTGCTACTAATGATCTTGCAGGTAGCTTGAAAAAAATGGATATTAACGCTTCGAGGTAAAATCCTTCCTTCCCTCGCTTTACTACATGTCCATGTGCTTAGTTTAGAACATTGAGGACAATGTTTAGTTTTAGTTGGGGGGAGTGAGTCATTGCATGCCTCGTTTATTTCTTTTTATACTTTAGTGTCATATACCTGCTTAGCAACATGTAACTCAGTAAATTAAAATTTTCAAAAATTTTAAAAATTTTAAAATTTTTAATTTTTTTTTTCAAAAGATAATAAAATGGTTCTTGTATTTCTCTCTTAGTTTATGTAGTTAGTTATGATGCATTAGTGTTACTTTATGTATGTTATTACTATGTAATACACTATGATAGTTTGTTTACTATCTTAGTTATAGTATATTTTATGCTTTTTAATCTTCAAACAACTTTGAGCACGTTATGACAACCTTGTACATAACTAAAATGGATTAGTAAGCATAGCTTAGATGTCTTGAGAGACTGTAGTGGAGACTAATAACCCAAGTGAGCTTTTGTGCCATTCTTTGTTCTTGAGGGT
The DNA here is from genome assembly GCA_033977485.1 of Hydrangea macrophylla. Classification (NCBI taxonomy): domain Eukaryota; kingdom Viridiplantae; phylum Streptophyta; class Magnoliopsida; order Cornales; family Hydrangeaceae; genus Hydrangea; species Hydrangea macrophylla. The sequence goes on along the minus strand of CM066994.1, from coordinate 109,948,232 downwards.
TTTATAAAATTACTCTTACTTTTTGAAAAGCGTATTCATTCGTTGAAAGTCTCATTTTTCTTCTTCATTTTGACTGATCACTAGAAGAGAACGTTCAGGATTTACCAAACTTTAGAGCTCTTGAATTTACTGAAATGAATAATCCTATTAACTTAGAAGATGATTTAGGCCATTTTTTGACCATATATGGATAATATAGCCTTGGCCTACCTCCATGATATTCCTTTACTTCACCTCTTGAGCTTATCATAATCGCCTTGTCTTCATAATCCTAAAGTCTATACCTAACTCCAAATTAGGAGTTCAAGCCTCAGTTCTTTATTTAGGTGTGATTGGGATGTGTTACATTGACAAGAAGTTTGGTTGTGTGAATAAGGAAAAGTTGGCAGAGAAAAAAATGGAAAAAAAAAAAAGATAAAAAAAAGGAAGAAAAAAAAAAAGAAAAAGAAAAGCATGAAAAGAAAAAAAAAAAAAAAAAAAAAAAAAAAGAAAAAAAGTGCCAATGGTTGTTACAAAAGAGAAAAAAATATATATTAAAAAGAAGAGTGAAAAAAATAAATAAAAGAAAAGAAGAAGAGAGAGATTGGAGATGTGGGAAGTTTGAAAAGTTATAGTAGACATTCCAATCACATCCTTTGACCCAATTGAATATCACGAGCCTCTTTCTTCTTTCACTTAATACCTCTTTTTCAAAGTCCTAATGATTTTAAGTAAAATGGATTTGAAGTTAAGGTAATTAGAGAGTTCTCCACGGTATCTCGCTCTTCTAGTGAAAAGTATCATTTCATGAGACTTTATGCACTAAAATGTCTGTTTTTCAATTTAGATATGAGAAGCATTAGATTCCATTTACATTTACTCTTTATAGCTTCCATATCATGAGTGATAATTATTACACCAAATTCGGAGTGATTTCATCTTGAGAGTGTAATCCCGGTGAGAGTTGAGTCAAAATGAACGTCTTGATAGAATCTTAGGTTATGCGAGCTTTGAAATTAAAGTTTTGTATTTTGGGTTGTCCATTCACACACACGCTTGAAGATTAATAGGTATGGAATATTCTAATGACTTTGATAGTAGATTAACTGTAATGTGTGTGTTGCATTGCTATGGCTTACTAGAGAGTTTCATGAGATTGTTGAGCTTAACTACATTGCTAAATGAGAGGAAAATTTCTTGAAAACATTTAAATGAGTACCATTACCATAAACATGAATTTTGTGGGTAGATTCACTGCAAACCCTCACGAGACAACACTCGTCCACTAGGGGGAACCTAGAGGTTTAAAGGCTTGTTGCATATGCTAAATGCAATCGCGATTCCTGCGAAAGTGATTTAGGATTTTTACTTTCTTTTGTTTTCAATTTTTAGAGTTAATTAAACATTACTGTAGTTCGCTTCATTGCTAGGGACTAGCAACGAGCTAGTTGGGGGGTGTGATTCGAGGTGAAAAGTGTATGTTTATAGCGTATTACACGGTCTTTTATGCATACTTTTATCCCCAAGTCCCTAGATTTAGATTCATATCAATGATTAAGTGTTTTCTATGATGTTGAGACTCAAACATGTGTTTTTACACTATTTTACAGGTCATGGAAAGCAAACATTGCATAGAAAGTGATTCTGGTGAAGAGAATAGCGGAAGCAGCTGAGAAAACGCCAATTTTGACAATGAAGACTTCAGATTTGGAGGATTTTCCCAGAGACATGAAATGTATATCTTTGAGTTACGGTCGCGTGGCCGCAAACGGGAGGTCAATCCGAGGTCCGAGTGAAAAGTTATGGCCATTCTCCCATCGGTGCGCAGAGCTGTCAAAATCAGAGAGTTCAAGCGATTGAAGAAGAGTTCAATCGATCGAACCTTCGATCGATCGAACTAAGCTCGATCGATCGAACTTTTTAATCATCCAAAAGTTGCGTAAACTCTGCGGGAACCCTATATATACGTCGTTTTGACGCCAGACGAAGGGAGGACGCTCCAGAACGCGAAAAACAGCAGTTTAGGGTAGTTTTAGGGTTAGATTAGGAGTAGTTTAGGTTAGATTAATCTTCTTCTTCCTCCTTTTCCATTGTAGATTGAAGATTCAAGTTTGTTTGAAGTTTATTCAGATTATTTACAGGTTTTTTCTTTCCAATCTATGTTCTTTGATTGTTTATTAGTTTAGATGTTGATGATTGCTTTGTTTTACTACTTCTGCACTAGTTTTGTTATGTTTCTGTAGTTTAGACATTGGGAATATGTGATGAAACATTGATTCCCAACCTCTGCCATGCAATCTTTAGAAACCTTGGACTCGATCGATCGAAGGTATTTCGATCGATCGAACCAGGGCCATAGTCAAGCGATCGAAGTCATTTCGATCGATTGAAGGATGAAGATGTCCGATCGATCGAGAGCGCTTCGATCGATCGAACATGTTAATTCCTGAGATTATTCTTTTAAGTATTCCATGACTTTCTGTTTTAGAAATCTGTCATCAAATTGTCCCTATAAGCTCAGTTTGTCAAAACAGTTTTTAGAACTTAAAGCCTTAAGGCCTTTTCTTCAATGACTTTTGAAAACCACTTTGAATGCTAACACCATTTAGAGTGCAAGTAATTACCATTGTTTTAAACCGTCTTCCAAGTATTTTAAATCAACTGTGATGATGTAGTCCCGGTCATGAAAGGGCTATTGATTCTTTATCTTTAGAAAAATACGGAATACTGAAAAGGGATGTACTCCATAGAGCGTTAATGAATATGCATGGTAGATGGTTAGGATCAATGTGGATTCACGTGTTTCCAACACCTTTAGTTCATCTGTTTAATTAGTTATGTTTCTTTATACTTTAGTTTATTAGTTAGTTTACTTTAATTAATTAGGATTCGTAGAACCTTCACTTCTATATTCTTATTTTCTTTTCTTTTGTTTTAGGTTATAACTTAGTAGACATTCTCCCTACTCCTTCCCTGTGGGATCGACCTGGACTTATCCAGTACTACTTGCACGATCACCTACACTTGGGTGTTGCACAAGAGCACACAATTTTTTAGTCGTGTCAAACACGCATCCCCACCGGATGGCGAATGTGTATTGATTACCGAAAATTGAATACCGTGACCCGAAAAGACCACTTTCCATAACCATTCATGGATCAAATGCTAGAACGAGTGGTGGGTCATAAGTACTATTGCTTATTGGACGGATATAGTGGATATAATCAAATCGAAATCGCTCCTGAAGATCAAGAGAAAACAACTTTCACATGTCCGTTCGGTACTTTCACTTATCGTTGTATGCCCTTCGGCTTATGCAATGCACCTGCTACCTTTCAGCGGTGCATGTTAAGTATTTTTAGCGATATGGTCGAACAGATACTTGAAGTTTTTATGGACGATTTTTCTGTGTTCAGCCATAGTTTCAAAAATTGCTTAGACAATCTGGAACGTGTATTAGCACAATGCGAAGACAAACACCTAGAACTAAACTGGGAAAAGTGTCACTTCATGGTGACCAAGGGAATTGTCCTCGACCACATTATCTCCGATAAAGGTATCCAAGTAGATAAAGCTAAAATCGATATAATCTCGAACCTACCTGTCCCCCGTACAGTTAAAGACATCCGATTTTTTTTGGGGCACGCATGATTTTATCGTCGCTTCGTCCAGAACTTTAGTGCAATATCCTGTCCACTCTGTCAACTGCTCGTTAAAGACGCACCATCTAAGTGGTCGGAAAGCTGTCAAACATCGTTCGACGCATTAAAAGAATGCCTTACCTCCGCGCTGATAATACAGACACCCGATTCGGGTTTACCATTCGAACTAATGTGCGATGCTAGCGACTATGCCATAGGTGTAGTCCTAGGACAGAGGAAGGATAATAAGCCTCATGTACTTTATTATGCCAGTCGAACGCGTAACGAAGCTCAAATGAATTACACAACTACTGAAAAAGAGCTACTGGCAATAGTCTTCGCTTTGGATAAATTCTGGTCTTATCTAATAGGGTCCCCAATCGTCTGTTTTACAGACCACTCGCCCCTCAAATATCTGTTATCCAAGAATGATGCGAAACAAAGGCTTATCCGTTGGATACTCCTACTCCAGGAATTCGATATCACAATTAAAGACAAAAAGGGAGTAGAGAATGTGGTCGCTGACTATTTGTCTCGGTTAACGTTTGTTGACAACACTGAACCCATACCGATCAAGGATGAATTCCCAGACGAGCAACTGATGACTGTTTCCAGTTTGCCATGGTATGCTGATATCGTAAACTATCTAGTTACGGGAGAAACCCCAAGTCATTGGTCAACTCAAGGCAAGAAATGTCACGCCCCGACGTAGCATAAATAAGGAAAGCGTTTAATTTCCTTTATGGACCCGTAGGTCGCGACAGTTTGAAGGATCAATTCCGTCCCAAACGTCGAACAACAAAACATAATAATCAGAGCAGAGCAATCAAGGCTTATAAAATTTTTCTAACTTATTACATATTACAGCACGGGGTCATCTAAAGGCACAGACCGCCTTGAACCAAAACGATAACTTAAAGTCTATTACAGTTATCCTTATAAAACAAACAGTTTAAAACTTAAAACATATAACTTAAAGCATATAATCAATAAACAGTTTTCTCATTCCAAAGGCAGCCATTCTCAGTTAGCGTAGTCATAAGATTCCTCCTGATTGTAACCTGAAAAGCCTGAACACGAATGTCCAGGACGCATCAACGTCGTCAGCTTCAAGAAGCTGGTGAGTATTAAAAACATAGCTTTGAATGTAAAACATACCCATTTACCTTTTTCCATTTTCAATTTTGTAAAATCAATCTTTTGACCACAGAAAGAATTCATTTTATAAAAACAACAAGGAATACGTTAAAAGTCGATCATTCATGAAACATATAATTGTGTATGAGACAATGCACCACACTCATCTTGCCGACTCTTTTCTCTCGACAAACACAACAACCCACTATCTTACTCCTGGTATCTTTGAAACACTAAGATAGCCACACTTTAGCAACGGGGCGCCAGGGAGTGTCCAGTTTGCCTCACACTTTGGTCCGGGGTACCAGGGAGTGTCCATTGCCTCACACTTTGAATACCTAAACCGCCATACAAATACCGGAGCAATCTCACGCAGTATCCAGACTCGGGTATCAGGGAGTGTCCATAGGCCACACTTTAGCACTACCATGGGTGCCAGGGAATGTCCAAGTTCGGCGTCACACACTTTAACGCTTCCATGGGCGTCAGGGAGTGTCCAAATTTGCTACCGTCGCGTTTCAAAGATACCCTCACCGCAATCTCAACCACAACCACAACCGCAATCTCAACCACAACCGCAACCGCAATCTCAATCTCAATCTCATACTCTTTCCACACTGACCATTACTCTTTTCCACACTGACTAACACCCACATGCATGTACCACTGACCCCACATGAATGCCATGAACTTAAACACATGGTAAATCGCTGAATTAAAGGAACAATGTATGTACGGGGATTGATAAGTCGCAATTCATTGTTTTGATCATTTAAACATAACCAAAAAAGGATTCTGCTTTAGTAAATTTTCCCAAACAGTGCACAAACAGTATATAAATTTTATCCCAAACAGTCCCTTATCACAAAACAAGCAAAACTGAAAACTGCCAAAGGTCGCGCGCGCGGGCTGCTCGCGCGACGGGTCGCTCGCGCGATATGCCTAATTTTCATTTTATATATACACTTTTCTGTCTGCCTGAAAAAACCAAGGTCGCGCGCGCGGATCGCTCACGCGAAAGGTCCCTCGCGCGACCCTCGCTTGTGCGACCTGCCTAAATTTCATTATATATATATATATAAACTCTTCTGTCTGCCTGGGGAAACGAGGATCGCGCGCGCGGACCGCTCGCGCGAGGGGTCGCTCCCGCGGTCCGCTCGCGCGATCTTCGCGCGCGCGATCGTGGCGCGAGTTTTTACTGAGGCTTCTTCTTCCTCGCAGAAACTGCTCTGTTTCAGTTTTAAGGGTCCATTTTGACCCATTTTTAATTTCGGGAGTAATTAGGCCTTATAATATATGATTCTCTTTGTTTTTCAACAAAGATTAAGAATCCATAACCAATTTAACATGATTCAATCTATAGCTCTCACATTTTATGAAATTTTAAAAGATGACAAAACTTAATTTCTCATATACTTTCTCAGGTGAACAAATTAAGGTCTAATACTTTGGGTATAGCATATATGACATATAATCTATCATATCTATCTAACAAAACAGGTTTTGGTTGAGTTTTGAAAATTATGATTTTTCAAGCTATGATCACTAACGTAAAATTCCATGGAGGTTTTATATACTAAGCTACACACACAGAAATTTAAGCATGTAGATACATTCATAGTGAGTTAATAACACTCACTGGTTGAAGCTTTAGAGATTTAGTTGAGAAAGAAATCGCCAATAAGAACTCCAATTGAAAACTTGGCTATGGAGATTGAAGTTCCTCTCTCTAAAATTCTGAAGGACTCTCTGCACTCTCACTGAAACTCTCTATAATACAGTAAGTAGAACTTGTGTTTGTGTGAGAGTGGAGTGAATATATATAGAAGCCAAAGCTTGTGAACTTGGGCTCCAAGTAGTTTGTTTGATACTCAACAAAAGTATTTTTCAAAATTGCTAATGACCACAAACAACATATACGTATATACATAGATAATACATATAGGAACTGTTGAAGAGTTACCTGGATGATGTTAAGCTAGTATAGGGGTTCATATAGGTTATAGGGGCAATTAGAAGTTGTTTGGGAAATTAGCTTATGGCACTAGCAATGTACACTCACATATGTAACAACCAAACAAGGCCTTAACCAATAATGAGTTGCCATAAATAGAAATAAAGTGTATGTCCAATCACACTTTACATCACTTCCAAAATCTGGGGAAGTTTAGCACCGCGCGGACAATTTTGAAAGTAAACTGGTATTTTCGGGACGCGGTGATCACCACAAAAATACAGAAATTTCATTTTAGTGTAAGAAGGGATTTTCTGGTTTCATAAAAATACTGATTGAGTCAAAAGAAATTACTTTCACCGTTTTGAAATACAGATTTGAAATTCAACACAGGTATTGCTAAATTTGTAGAAATTACAGTTTGACCCCAAAAGAATATTAATTATGAAATAAAACAAGAAATCAGATTTAACATATAAGAATTGTAAATAAAAATGAGATTAACAATACAGATTAATCATGGAAATTCAAATTGAATTTAAATATGTCAAATGCAATTACAAGAAATTAAATGAAAATGCAGGTTATTACAAGAAATGTTTCCTCTCGTTCGCACGTCCCTTCTTCTTCGATGACCCATACTTATTCAAGTATTGCGCCGATCAGGTCATCAGACGTTGCGTTCCAATTTCTACATGATTTTTTCGAAGTTGCTAATTAGCCTACCAAATTAATAGCGTGTTAATTCATCCTCACTAGGATGCTAAAATTAACAACAAAAATATATTCTAAACTAGGAAATAATACAGATAGTGAAATACACAGTTAAACATTTATTTCCAGATTAACATTTAAGGTATTCCACATTGAACATCTCATACTCGGAGAGACTTCACAACATCAAAACACTCAATCCACTCAGTCTCAAAGGGTTCTCTTACACCGACACCCAAATCGACTCGTGAGTTAAAACTCACTCACATAGGTGTCATAAGACACGACGCATCACATTGACGCATCACATTATCATGCATGACAATGTAATGAAATACAATAACATAAATGCGGGTGTTATAAATTTTGTCTATAAAAGAAACACAGATTTGGAAAAAATGACTAATTTCTAATTATAATTAGAGACTAATTACTGTACATATATTTGAGGATGAATCAATTTTTAAAAGAATGAGGTATCATGGACTAAACCTTATATTTCTATTATATATAATGCATCAATAGTCATGAACGCATCAAAATAATTAAAATATTCAAAGCCAACTCAATTTACTATCTATTGTTAGAGTGCATTTGTGAGTGACAGTGTGATATAAACATTCTTTTCATTTTGGCCTTACAAGATACATTTTGGTGTTGGAGATGCCTTTTACGTAGCTTTAAGTCGGAGAATCCTTTGATGTACTATCTAGAAGTTGTTGATTAAAGTGGGAGGAGACTAATCCAACCAGTAGTAGATCACGAAATGAATGTTAGGCCGCCTGTGTAAAAACATATAGAGAATTTTATTATTAATATTACTATTTATTTTAGTGAAAAATTCATACATTCTAAAAGTTATATGAAATTTATATTACTTTTGTAAAAAAATTGAACTAATTATATAAAATTAAACATTAAAAAATATTATAAAAATTTCGCATAACTTTTAAAATATAGGAACTTGATCCAATTAAATTTCACTATTATGGAATTTTGACTAAAACAAAAAATAAATTATCATTTAAACTTAAGTAATTTAAAAACAGAAATGCCTTTATCAAAAAAAAAAAAAACAGAAATGCTAGATGCACAAAAAAAGTGTACAATAAAATGCACAACTAGCTTAAAATTGTTGGACTTCGTGCTGAAAAGTCTGTACACACAAAAAAACAAAAAAAAATGGAATGTACAACTTTTTCAGCACGAGGTCCAATAAATTAAAATAAGTTGTGCATTTCGTTATTCACTTTTTTTATGCATCTAACATTACTCATTTAAAAAAGTGGGATTTCCCCTAAATTTCTAAATATTGAGTCAACCTAACTCAGAAACTTTAATTTTTTTTTTTTAAATGCTATGTCTAAATGTAGTACGAGTACTTTTTAAAAATTTTGGGGAGGCAATGAACACTCCTAGCCTCGAAGAACACTCCTAGCCTCCCTAGATTCGCTACTGAACCCAACGTATATTTCAGCATAAGTGGGGTTGTAAAAACGATTTAAGGAGTTGCTATTGGGGGCACAAAGTCACCCAATTTTCCTCATTGTTAAGTTCTATATACTACATGTGTATCGTATAAGAATTTGTAAATTGTAGGAGTGTTTTTTTTTTTTTTTTTAATTACCTTGTGGTGTTTCGTGCAAAGACATAAGTACTGAAGCAGGAGAGAGAGAGAGAGGGAGAGAGGCAAAGATCGAATCCTGATAATAAGCGTGACATGAAGTGCCATTATATCAACTATAATTTGTAGGAAAATGCTAGACCCACATAGTGAACCACACACTTTTTTCATACACAGCTTTAAATGCTTGCACTATGTGCTGTTTGAATTTTTTTATTTTTTACACTTTTTGTGCCCCACTTATACAACACAGAGCACATACATTTAAAGCTGTGTGTGGAAAAAATGTGCGATTCACTGTGTAAATCTAGTAGTTTTCATAATTTGTATTCTTATACAATGTGGTTGGAGGACATACTTACAGATAAAACCTGTTTGTTTTTTTTTTTTGTTTTATTTATTATTATTTTTTTTTTTTGCACAATGGAATTGTTTTCTTTTTCTTTTTCTTTTTCTTTTTCTTTTTTCATTTTTTGCTGAGCAATGGAACTGTTTCAAACTCAAAATATTAGCCCGAGCTTTTACCGTTAGATTAAAAATTAGAGTAATTCTTGGGACACAACTTTCATACAATTTTTACACATCCATCTTAAAAGATGTGTCTATTTCTCTCTTGTGATGTCACTAGACCCCACAGTGACACAGGAGAGAGATAGACACATCTTTTAAGAGGTTGTATAAAAGTTGTATGAAAATTGTGTTCCAAGAATTACCAAAAAAATTATTCCCTAAACACATAATGGCATGGGAGTAAAAGTGAGAAGAAAAGTATGAACAATTGAATTAATGTATGAACAAAACATTAAACTAACATTTAAACAATAATTGTTGACAAACTGGGCAAAGCTACAAAAGTGCTATTTGGTGCAGCTTAACTAGATAGATTATATAGTTTTGTAGAAATTAGAATAAGTTGTAATCTTGTTTGGTGCAACTTTTCAGAAACAATGATTAAGTTGCAGTAGTGTTTGATCGCATAAGTTGTCAAATAGCTTATTTGTTATATAATAGTCTAAAATACCCTTAAAAGTTATCTAAGAATAATTAAGGAACTATGAATTAAAAATATATGAATTTTAAATTACAAAACTAGCAAGTGAGAGGTTTGAATCTGTTGGAGGTAATTGATGTCAATAGAAATAAAAATAAAAGATACGATTGTCCAATAAAAGATCCATTAAATGACAGAATGAGCTATAAGTTAGAGAAGTTCCTCTATCCCAGCTTCAAATATGTTGATTTTTGGACCTTTAATAAGTAGAAAAAACCTATAAGTTTTAAATACATAAGCCACACCAAATAGTACTTCATTTCAACTTTTACTAAGCTTTACTATATAATTTGCTTATAAGCTCCACCAAACGGTCATACGCTCAAATGGCAGGTGCCCAACCCCTCTCAACTTTTCAAATTTATTTGTTTTGCCTTATGTATTTTATAACTGATATGTTTGTAATTTTAACTTCCTTTTAATCTCATAATTCTTACTTTGGTCCTTAAGTTTTTTCAAATCTCACCCAACTACACAATTTTTAATCCCTAGGAATAAAAACTTAACGTATTTTTACACAGAGAAAAAAGAAAAAATTAAATATTCGAGCGAGGGTGTTGCCCCTCGTCCTGAACCCATGCAAGTTTGTGCCCTCTAAAATCAAATCCTAACTCCGACCTTGTTGAGAAACAAATCACTTAAGACTAATATCTAATTAGTAAAAGAAAAACAAATGAGGTTAGATCCAAAATTATAAGGACAAATAATGCTAGCCTCATCAAACACACCAAAAGGAATGGTGTGACTTCAATTTCATCCACTCTCTTTTCTTTATTCTTTTCTCTTTCATCATCTTTTGAATTATTATAGTTTTTCAATCCATACAAAACAAACAAGACACATAGACAATCAATGGAAGGGCAAAGAGCATTGAGGATAAGTTACTCAACGCGCGAAATAGGCGCGTGTATCTCATTATTAGCCTTTTTTTTATTCAAACGGGTCCAAGCTTAAGGGCTAAAGTCTAAGGGGGTGTTTGGCTCAAATTCTACTTCTGGGATTTAATTAGGAAAAAAAAAAAAAAAATCGTTTTCAATCAAAAGATAAACGGATAGCTTTTTTTTTTTTATAGCCAGTCACAAATCTTTTTGATTGATTCATAATTTTTGCTATTAAATTGCAGAGTTCGATTTGCTAAACAATTTTATTTTAACTTTTTCAAGGGCTAAAGGCTAGGGGTGTTTGACAACTTCTGCTCTTGCGATTTAATCATATGTATAGATATATATATATATATAATAAAATGAAAAAACTATTTTTGATGAAAGTTGTGTTCAAGGTAATTTTTACCGAATTACAAATATTTGCGATTAATTCACATTATTTGTGATTGAATTACAGAATCTGATTTATCAAACAATTTTAGCTCATTTTAGCTTTTGAAGTTTGACAAGTACTTATATACTCCAAAATCTGCCAAACACCCAATAAAAAGAAAAAGACTTGTAAAGCCAGAACTGTTTATTTTATCATTTCTTTCAAAAATGATTGGACAGTGCTTGCCACTGTTATAAGAATTGCGTAGAGTTGAAACTCCTTTACATATTCTCAGAAAAACAAGTTAACGTATATACTGTAAAGAAGTTCTGTATTTTATGTTATTTGTTGAGAAGCCATTTGATTTTCGAATTTTTACAAATTCAGTCCACTTTTCTTTCTTTCTTTCTTTTTTTTTTGGTAATCGGGGATGTCCGGGCCAGCTTGCGCGCATCTCGACTAATCCCCCGAGGCCTGGAGGCGCCGGGTGAATACTCCAGTGGCCACGCCCCCCATGACTCGAACACTAAACCTCTTGGGTAGCACACCCAAAAAGCTTACCACTCGACCACAAGGGACTTGGTTCACTTTTCTTTCTTTACTTTCTTTTATTTCCATAAAATCTCTTACCACTTTTCTTTTTCTTTTTTGACAATTTTTCTATTATTCTTGTGCAATGTTAACTTTGATTTAACTTCTCGTTACTGATGTAGATAGTAAGATTTATGAAGGAAGAAAAGACTTTTGTACAACCCTTAAGTCTTTTTCCTCCTGTTTTGATTCATGTGTAAAAAGCGTATGATTGCATCTAGTAAGATTTATGAAGGAAAGGACTTGAATATATTTCTTTATGTCATTTTTCTCTTGTTTTGTACAATGATTGATCCTCATGTGTACAAGTGTGTGGTACCTATGTAGACTAGTAGTATCTCATTTAATGAAAGAAAAGAACTTATTAAGGTAATGTAATGTAAGAGTCTAGGAGAGCACTTTTGCTCTCCCAAATTTGATTTACCATTGTTTACTCATGCATTCATTGTCTGATATGTCACTTTCATTTCTAGTTTACCCTTATATGAGACACATGTCAGACAGACAATGAAGGCATGGGTGAGCTACGCTGAACCAAATTTAAATGAGCAAAAGTGCTCTCTGTAATGTAGTGTTTTCCTTTTATGGATATCAATTGTAGGAAAAGTGAGTTGGGAATTTAAAAAAAAAAATCAAAAAACAAGAGGATATCCAAATTAAGGGCATTTAAAAAAAAAAAAAGTGTTCTCCAAGTTTTGTCAAGAAAGTAAAATACAAAACAAACAGGGGTTGATTTGGAATATCACTAAAAAAAAAAAAAAAAAGGGAGTTTTCCCACTAAATACTGAATCTACTAAAAACTAACAAAATAAAAAAAAATAATAATAATAATAATTGGAATAAAAGACAAAGCTATGTAAAGAAAAACCCCCAAATAATGGAGTCGAAGTGTGGAGAGCCATTAGATTTTGCAGATGAGAGAGAGAGAAATGGAGAATCCCGATGCACATATAGAGAGAGAGAGAGAGGAGAGACAGCTGAGTGTGTAGTGGTGTGGACTCTCTGGTACTTGTCTCAGTTAATCTACTAAAATACTGCCTCCCTTCTCCCCTCTTCCTCTTTCTCTCTCTACAAATTGATACTACTAAAATCTTTGATTCTCTCTCTCTCTCTCTCTCTAAACTCCCCTCTCCCTTTCTATTGATGTTATGTGATCCGACTATAAATTCACTTTCTGTATCTGTATTGAAACAGTCACAGATCGGAGAATAAATATATATATATATACATAGTGGGGATCACACATGAAGGAGGAGACCACCGAGATGTCCGAAGACGACGATCTCGGGGGTGCTCTCGCCTCCGCCGCTAGTAATAGGTCTCGTAGCTCCGCCGTCGCCAGCGGCGGAGGCGGAGGCTGCGATTTCGTGTCGCAGTCGCCGGATCAGGTGCTCGAGAACGTGCTGGAGCACGTACTGGCCTTCCTGACGTCGCGGCGGGACCGGAACGCGGCGTCGCTGGTGCGGAGGTCGTGGTGCCACGCGGAGGCGCTGACCCGATCGGAGGTGTTCATCGGGAACTGCTACGCGGTGGCGCCCCGACGAGTCACGGAGAGGTTCCGCCGCGCCACGGCGGTGACGATCAAGGGGAAGCCTAGGTTCGCTGATTTCAACCTCATGCCGCCGAATTGGGGGGCCCACTTCCACCCGTGGGTCGCCGCCATGGCCGAGTCGTACCGCGCGCTCGAGAAGTTGTTCCTCAAGCGAATGTCGATCACGGACGACGATCTGGAGATCCTCGCGGTTTCGTTCCCTGCGTTCAAGGAGCTAGTGCTGGTCTGCTGTGATGGGTTTGGTACAAGTGGGCTCGCTGTCATTGCAAGCAAGTGCAGGTCAGTCTGTGATTTGAATTTCTAGGGTTTCACCTATTTTGATCTGTTTGTATTGCTGGGATTGATTTGTTGCTAATAATTAGGGTTTCTGTGATCTGATTGTAGATCTGTAAATTGTTTTGATTTTGGGTATGGTTTTAGATGATATTTGAGCTATATTGTATATGAATTTGAACTAATTGGACGCACCCAAGTGGAAATGATAGCGAATTTGCAGTTGAAAATTGGGAGATGAAAGTGATATAATTGTGTATGTGTATGTGTGTATATGTTTCCCAGAAAACTTGATTACTTCAAAACTTGACTTTTACTTTGTGGCTGGATTAAATCAATTAACGGAAGAGATGTAGTGTGAACATGGTCGTTAGATTCTAGACTCACAAGTCGAATTCAACCCGATGGGAATCGTTATTCACAATATGTTCTTCTGGAACTTTGAAGTTTAGAACTTTCAACATTTGAGCCTTACATATTGTATGAAACTTGTGTTGAATTATCATTTTGTCCATTTTAAGCACTTATATAGGTACATGTGTTTTCACTTTTCATATCTATATAGAAACAATATGTAAGCGTATAATTTCTAGAATAACGAACCTTACCATTCTCGATTGATACTGATACTACCTACCATACATAATTTTGGCAAGCATATCCATGACTTGACAACCATTTATGTGAAGAATATGATATTGGAAAATAATTTCCTTTTCTAATATATTATAAAAATGAATGTATCTCAGGCAACTGCGAGTACTTGATCTGACCGAGGTTGAGGTTTCAGATGATGAAGTGGATTGGATTTCTTGTTTTCCGGAGGGTGGTACTTGTTTGGAGTCGCTTATCTTCGACTGTCTTGAATGCCCCATAAACTTTGATGCATTGGAGCAATTAGTGGCAAGATCGCCTTTATTAAAGAAACTTAGCTTGAACAGATATGTATCTATCGCGCAGCTTCATCGCCTGATGCTTCAAGCTCCGCACCTAACGCATCTCGGGACGGGCTCATTTGGCCCATCGGAGGTTGTTGCCCAGGGTGATCAAGAACCAGATTACGTGTCTGCCTTTGTGGCTTCACGATCACTAGTTTGTCTTTCCGGGTTCAGGGAAATTATACCGGACTATGTGCCCATTATCTATCCAGTCTGTGGTAATCTAACCTCTCTGAATTTCAGCTATGCCAACATCAATGCAGAACAGCTTATATCAGTCATTCGCCACTGCCATAAACTCCAGGTTTTCTGGGTAAGTGATTAGCATGTTCATTAGTTGTTAACCGTGTTACATACACTCGGGTACGTCTCTAAGGCTAGGACTTCCCATATTCATCAATTTAAGGACATGGGTACATGACTATGGATCTATATTTTTCATATTTCTAAAACAAGATTTAGTTTTCTATGGACAAGAGTTTAATATGACTACTACATTCATTTTGAAGGAACTTTGTGGCAGAAGGAACATAGTTAAAACACTTTAGTTAACTGTTGTAGATGTAGCCAACTTATTTTGTTGGTGTGTCCCACCGTTAATATGGAACACATGTCATGTTCTCTTATCCGAATATCTAGTGTCCGAAGGCGACGTTGGTACTTCAACCTATCAAGAGCCCATTTGGTATTGTTGTGGAATTGGAGATTTTTTCTTGAATTGATTTTTGGAAAAAGTAGCAAATTACTGTTTCTAATATATAAGCTATTTTTTAGGCCTCAACATGAATTCGATATTTTAAGTAGTTAGAAATTTTTTGCCAATCGAACTTAAATATCTTGTACCAAATAAGCTAATCGGAAGGGACTGTTAGATCCATATAACAGAGGTTGTTAATAGACGAGCAGATTTTGGCAATTAAGAATGTGATTCTTGCAGGTACTTGATTCGGTATGTGATGAAGGACTTCAGGCTGTGGCTGCAACATGCAAGGATCTTCGAGAGCTTCGAGTTTTCCCCATCGATGCTCGCGAGGACGGCGAGGGCCCCGTTTCTGAAGTGGGCCTCCTCGCTATTTCCGAAGGATGTAGGAAACTGCGGTCAATTTTATATTTCTGCCAACGTATGACAAATGCGGCCGTGGTAGCCATGTCTAAAAACTGCCCGGATCTCGTGGTGTTCCGTCTCTGTATAATGGGTCGACACCGTCCCGACCACATAACCGGGGAACCAATGGATGAAGGTTTCGGAGCCATTGTCAAGAATTGTAACAAGCTTACCCGTCTCGCCATTTCGGGATTATTAACTGACAGGGCATTCAGTTATATAGGGCAGTACGGTAAATTGGTCAGGACCTTGTCGGTTGCATTTGCTGGGGATAGTGATATGGGTCTTAAATATATTCTCGAGGGGTGTCCTAGGTTGCAGAAGCTCGAGATCCGAGATAGCCCTTTTGGAGATTCGGCTCTTCATTCTGGTTTGCACCACTATTACAACATGAGATTCCTCTGGATGTCGGCGTGTAGGTTAACTCGCCAAGGTTGTGAGGGCATTGCTCGCCAAATGCCCCGTTTGGCTGTAGAAGTGATCAATGGTGATGGGGAAGAGGAAGAGAAGGATTACATAGATACATTATATATGTATCGATCTCTCGCTGGGCCGAGGGCCGATGCACCAAAATTTGTTAAGATCCTCCCATGAATTTGCAATGGAGGAAGATGTTTCATTTGTTCTTAACATTCGCTTCCGAGCGAGTCAGTAACCTTCTCGTGTGGGAAAATTTGGACCCGGACACATCTTTTCTTGATACGAGCTATTTAAATGGCATTCGAACCAGAATCGGAGTAAATGAATCGTTTCCTTCAGGATGCTTAAGTGGGGGGCTTTAATTTGTGGAAAATGGATGTGTTGCTCATTAAGGAAGGTGGTATTGGATCATCCAATGTTGTATTGGTACGCTTTTGAAATTTTTTTTTTTATGTTTCTTTCTGTTTTTCATATTCATTTCGTAAAAGAACGGTTCCCGAGGTAGTGAGAGGAAGAAATCATCGGGTCACGCCCACCAAAGATTGATTAGTTAAGTGGATCTAATTGTTTCTGCTATAATATGAAGAAATTGAAGAAGAATTGGAAGATTTGGACACTGAAAATCGGATACTGTGTATTCGAGTCTGCTCAAATCTATCCAATGTTAGCCGCCGTTGTAAGACTTCAAGCTGTAGCTGGTGAGAACTATTACCAAGAACCAGGATACACTTCTCTCTCTCTCTCTCTAGAGATGTTTGTTTTTTTTTTGTTCAGATTGTTGTTCTTAGCACCTGACTGTTGGAATTTATTATGGTTATTGTTAGCAAAATTTGAGATGGGTAATAAATGCCAAATATGAATGGACCATGTACAAGTGGGTGTGTCTGTTGCCTTATTTTCTGGGTGTGGAATGATCAGCTTGATGGTGAAGGCCCCCTTTAATGATGTATGGTAAGTACCGTACAAGTACATATTGCAGGACCACCCCGCCCTCCTCCTCCTTCACCGTGTGGGTTCCACCTTCTGTCTAGCTGATTGATCGCTATATATATATATATATATACACATGTGGTATAATTGTTAATGCATTTGGAACAAAGTCAATGGATGAGAAACTGCAAATATGATAAAATGAGTTTTTGTTGGAACTACCAGGCTATGTTTTTTAACCTTTGCTTCCCATTTCAAGTGTACTCAAATGTTTTTTGATGATTTGTAATCCAGTTTGTGCAAAAACTCCCCCATATGGAAATATGTCTAGGCTACCACTATTGCTTGGGGAAATGTGAGTTTATACACTTGGTCAGTTTGCTTTGGTAATAGTGATTGTTATATCTCTATCCATATATATATATATATATATAACATATCTGTCTCTCTCTCATGATAATTTAGAAGAGGCCTTGGCATTGTGGTAGAGGGTGGTAGAAGCAAAAGCTTATCAGTGTTATCACCAAAGTGGGTTCTTAGTGTACAATTTAATATTTGAATATCAGTGATGTGAAGCAAGCTTCCCTTTTCTTTCCTTGTCTAACCATTTGTAGGTGATTTGTGGACCATACTCTCTCTCTCTCTCTCATATGGGATGGAAGGATAAGAAGTGTTGGTTTCAACAGAAAATGTTGAAAGGAAATCGAATACTATATGGTACTTTGTTCAGCTTATCCACATTACATTGTTTACTGTGGGTACAGTTTATTAGTAGACAAATGGGCAGAGGATGAGAGCCTTTGCTTTTGCATTTTCTCCCCCACCTCTCTCTCTCTCTCTCTCACAAACATTAAAACACATACATAGTCTTGTGGACCTTGTCCCTTAGAGAGAAAGTGTAGAAGAAATTTGATAATGACCTAACAATAAGGACAGAGGGTCAAGTATCTTTCAATTTTATTATCCTAATAATATGTTGAAAGGCCATCTTTTAATGGACCAATGTGACCTACTCATTGGGTGTGGACATTTCAATCCACCATGTGATTAGAAAGGGTATTTGTGGCAATTAAGATGATTATTAGAGATCAATTGGGCACATTAGCCCAGCAAATCAATAATGATACACTCATATATCTATTAAAACCTCCAATCACATCCTTGTTTTAAATACATGTATTCTGTGTTGTGTAAGTGGTACACAGAAAAATGTGAAAGAATCAAATAGCATAAAGTACATGCATTTATAACATAGAATATAATTGGAGATGTGGGTGTATTATTGTTGTTTAGCAAATAATAGCCAAAATTAATTGAAAAGTCAAAAATAAAGTTGAGCTTCTTTAGGTTGATTGGCAAACAGTACCCAACTCAAAAAGATATGGCCCACCAAGTGATCATTAATTGGTGGGCCACGTGTACGGTGTGGGAGGTGGGATGCATTAATGGCTTTAGTACATGAAGTATTAAATTCAGTAATCATCGAATTAATTATAAACAATTATGATGTGTGGAAGAATATATATATATATATATATATATAAGTGCACTGGATAGAGGGTACTGATCTAGTGAACTGGTTTTTTAATCTAAAAATTCACAGGTCAGCGAGGTAATTTGCAAAAAAAAAAAAAAATCTGGCTAAAAAACTATGCACTAAATCAGTGTACTCTATTCAGTGCACTTAAGACCCTCTCCATACATTTGTGTCTTGTGTGTGAGTGGTGGGTTTTTCTGTAACTTTTGTCTGTTAAGTACATTCATGGCTGAACTAAGCACGAGGTCAACCACTAAAGTATGCTCTCGTGCTGCTCCACTTCATTAATTTCCCACTTAATATTCTACACACACATTTGTGTGTATGTGTGTGATACTATTCTACTTTATGAATATAACAGTAAAAATTTACTCTCTTTTTCTTCTTCTTATTTTTTATTTTCTCAAGTATTATAGTACGAGTATTTCATAGTGACATGGATTCTTATTGACATATTTGAGTCTAGAGTAATATTTGGGACATAATATTCATACAACTTTCATACAACCTCTCCAAAAGATGTGTCTATCTCTCTCCTGTGATGTCACTAGACCCCACAGTGACACAGGAAAGAGATAACATAGGAGAGAGATAGACACATCTTTTGGGGAGGTTGTATGAAAGTTGTATGAAAGTTGTGCCCCAAGTATTACCCTTGAGTCTATATTGCGAGAAAATTTGTGCACACCACGTAGGTTTTTACTGGATGACATATGTTCTATTTTAGTAATTCTGTTAATAATATAGGGGTAAAATTAGAATTAAATGTGATGGATTACATGTCACACAGTAAAGACTTGGGTGAACAAAAATACTCTTATATATTACTATCATACTTCATGCATACAAGGCTTATCAGACTGATAGCATTCAAATAATTATATGACGATAGTACTAAGTAATTTCTTTTAGGTTATTTATAAAATTATTTTAATATCCTTATTTAAATTACTAGAGGTAAAATTATTGTTCGTGTGGGTTCGAGTTTTATGAGAAATTTAAAATTATTTTCATCCTTAGTCATCACTTTGCCTAACTCGAAATAAAATAAATAGAATTGCTGGATCACTTGGAAGTATTAATGTGATATAATAAGAAAGAGTTCAAAAATGTAAGCTCATGTTATTAATTAATTGATGAATCTGTACTCCTTACGTGTAGCTACCTCAGATGGGACTCATTTGTTTAAGTACCAACATTGATGAGCTAATAATTGTTATAGACCAATGGGTTGTGGGACCGACATTTTGCCTATGAGGACCTGTTTAGATCCAAAGAAAATTCATGTAAGTAGGGATTGAAAAGAATTCAATTAGGGTTATGGAAAGTGCTAGGAATGTGAAATATTTTGACTTAAGATTCCGGCATCGACCGATCGATTGCCACAGTGATTTGGTTGTCAGTTGCCCGATTAAAGATCACTATTCCATAGTCGATGCTTCCATACTCATTCCCTAGTTGTTTGAATGATGGGTGGGCAATTGATCGATATATTGAGACGATCGGTTCTCTAGTTGTTTGAATGATGGGTGGGTAATTGATCGATATATTGAGGCGATCGATTTCCTAGTTGTTTGAATGATGGGTGGGCGATTGACCGGTCTATTGAGGCGATCGATCGACCCCATATCCTAATTACATTAGGATTTATTTTTGTTTCCTTCAAATAGTTGAGCCTTGGGTAGATGTGATTAAAGAATGACATTTGGTGGTCTTGTGAGCCTTGTGTGAGAGCAAGCATATTTTGTGGATGTGAGAGGGTTTTGAACTATTGTTTTTTTTTTTTTTTGGTTGTTGGAAAAGAGCTTTAACTTCTTTTCTAATCATCTTTCATATTAGTGGCCGCGGTTGTGCATGAAATCATATATATATTTGGTGGCATTTTGTGAT
Source organism: Hydrangea macrophylla (assembly GCA_033977485.1). Classification (NCBI taxonomy): domain Eukaryota; kingdom Viridiplantae; phylum Streptophyta; class Magnoliopsida; order Cornales; family Hydrangeaceae; genus Hydrangea; species Hydrangea macrophylla. The sequence continues at coordinate 109,927,639 of CM066994.1, read as the reverse complement.
TGTTGTTCTTTCATTTGTATTTTGTGGTTCTTAATATTCGTTTTTTTTTTTTTTTTGGTGCAAGGGAAAGAGAAATAGCAGGCTAGCTTCCACGGGAGAAGCTAGTACCTGATAAATCCGCCAACAGAAGCTTACAGAGTTCCTGAATAGGAGAGTTAAGAACAACAAACGGGTTAAATTGATTAACCCCAAAATTAGCTAGTAAGTCCACGCATTTGTTTCCCTCCCTCTTGACATGGGAGAGATTACCCTTACTTCTAGTCAGTAAAAATTTGCAATCTTCAATGAGGCTTTTGAGATTGTGGTTTCCCTCTATCTTCAAAATCAACTGGCAGGCAATGGTAGAGTCAGTTTCAATCACTGCTCCTTCGATGCCTTCTTGGATAAGCATGTGTATTCCGTGCCTGATGCTTTCCAATTCAGCTTGAAGGCTGGTACAATGTTTGATTCTGCTATAGTAGCCCTTTCTCCATCTTCCCTGATCATCTTGAATGAGACCTTTGATTCCTCCTCGCCCTGGGTTGCCTTTACAGCTTCCATCAGTATTGAGTTTGAATGTTCCTGCAGAGGGGAAAGACCACCCAATAAGTTCCCTTGAAATAATCTGAGGATTGTGATCCTTTCTCTCGAAAGCTTTATGGATATCTGTGGCAAGATTCCGAGCCAGAACTGTCAAAGTTTGTTCAGTAACAGATTTAGTGTTGAAAACAAAATTATTTCTGTTTTTCCATAGATTCCATATGCCTGCAATAAAAAGAAAATCATGGGGTAACAGATTATAAGGATTCAAATCCATATTATTCATCTAGTTGTGTATCCAATGGGCCAAGTCACAACCGAGCTCCAAGGTGGTAGTAACTTTGGGGAGGAAAAAAGCCCAGAAGGCACGAGCTTTAGGACAATCCCTAATGATGTGGATAATATCCTCCTTCCAGAAATGGCACTGGGGCAAAAGGCATCAGATATAATATTCCGAGTCAAAAGTAAATTTCTACTAGGCAATCGGTCCTGGATACATTTCCACACAAAATAGCGCAATTTATTAGGAACTTTCCATTTCCATAAATTGTTCCAAATCTGATCACTAGGATAGGAATCATCAGTAGTGATAAAATTGTAGGCACTTTTAGGACTGAATTTACCATTGCTACTAAGAATCCAAGAAGGAAATTCAACAAAGGATTTGAAAATGGGCAAAGGGGTGTTAAGAATCGCATTTTTGCCCTCGGGGGATAACCAAGGATGAATAGGCTCAATGTTCCAGGAACCCTCCTCGTTAATAATATCTTGGACTAAGAGGTCCGGGGGTTCCTCATCCTGATGGATGGCCTGAAGGGGGGAGTCCTTACACTACCAATTTTTCCACACATTAGTGCTCTCACCATTCCCAACAATCCATTTGGTTGCTTTCTGGACATAATCACGAGTGCCCAGAATTCCTTTCCAAGTGTTGGAGCTAGTCCTTTTGGCCTTCCACTCAGACTGAGGGTTTCCATTAAGGTTTTTATTAGTGATAACATGGATCCAGAGGTTGTTTTTCTTAGTTAAAAGGTCCCAACTCAGATTTCCCAGCATAGCAAGATTATTCTCGTGACTCTTCCTTAATCCCAGGCCGCCTTGGGATTTATTAAGGCAGACTTTATCCCAATTTACCAGGTGGAGTTTTTTCTTCTCTTCTTTATCCCCCCAAAGGAAGTTGCGATTAATACGGTCAAGAGTGTTACAGACAGACTTGGGGAGGAGCATAGTTTGCATCAAATGGTTGGGGATAGCCTTTATTTGTGACTACAAATACGTTTGAGGGCACTCTATCGAGAAAAATATTTTTGAACTGCTTATTTGCATGTAAACTATATGTTGGTACAACTTATGTTTCTGCGATTCAATCAAAAAAACTGTTTTTAGCCAAAGATACTTTGCCCAAGGTAACTTTGGCCAATCGCAAATTTCTTCGATTGACTCACATTTTTTATTTTTTTAGGTGAGTGAATTACTAAATCTTGTTCGCCAAAAATTTCTATTTTAACTTTTAGTGTTCCATAATGTCTTCTAAATATCAAAAGTTGTTGCCATACACCCGATATATAGAAAAGGGTTAAACATTGATCCACCCCATGTGGTTCCTGTGTTTTATAGCTTGTCTCCTATAGTTTCATGTGTCACTAATATTCTCTGTAGTTTTGATTAATGGGATAATTAAAATTCAGTCTACTTTATGTAGAGTATTAAAAAGTCAGTCTACTACTTTTTGTAAATTAAAAATACATCAACTTTGGGGTAAAATATCTAAAGTACCCCTCTTTGGTCTCTTTTCTCTCTCCTCACACCGGCAGCCGCCGCCGCTACCGCTACCACCACCACCACTACCGCCACCAAAGGGCCACCACCACCACTCCCACCCCAACCTCTCTCTCTCTTCTCTCTCTCTCTCTCTCTCTCTCTCTCTCTCTTCACAGCCACCACCACCACCACCACCACAAAACCCAACCCCAAATCCCAACCCCCCCCCCCCCCCCCCTCTATATATATATATATATGAGTATATATACATATCTAATATATGGTCACCACACCCCAAGCTCTCTGTATCTCTTATCTCTTTTCTCACCATCACCACCATCACGGGTCACCTCCTTTATCCACCACCGCCACTGTAGAAAGGAAAAAAAAAAAAGAGTTGCAGGTTTTTGGAGCAACTGTTCAAACAGAAGGAGCAACTCACCAAAGGTATCAGGAGCAACTCACCAAACGGAAGGAGCAAATCACCAAACGTGTTGCTCCTTACGTTTGGTGAGTTGCTCCCGATACGTTTGGTGGGTTGCTCCTTCCGTTTGGACAGTTGCTCCAACCTACAACTTTTTTTTTTCCTTTTTTGCAGTGGCGGTGGTGGATGAGGAAGATGGTCCGTGGTGGTGGTGGTGGTGGTGGTGAGAAGAGAGATGATAGATACAAAGAGGTTGGGGTTTGGGTTTGGTAGTGGTGGTGATGGTGGTGTTGTTCGTGGTGGAGGTGGTTGTGAGAAGAGAGAGAGATGGGATCAAAGATAGAAAAGAGACAAAGAAGTGGGGGTGGTGGTAGTTGTGGTGGCCCGGTGGTGATGGTGGTTACGGCGACGACCGGTGGTGGTAAGGAGCAACACATTTGGTGAGTTGCTCCTGATACGTTTGATGAGTTGCTCATGATCCGTTTGGTGACTTGCTCTTACGTTTGGTGAGTTGCTCCTTCGGTTTGGACAATTGCTCCAAAAACTTTAACTCTTTATTCTTCTTTTTTTCCTGCAGTGGCAATGGTGGATGAGGGAGGTGGCTCGTTGTGGTGATGGTGGTAGTGATAAGAAGAGAGATAAGAGATAGAGAGAGTTAGGGAGGTGATGACCATATATTAGATATATATATACTCATGTATATATATATATAGAGAGAGAGAGAGAGAAAAAAAAAATAGAAAGGTGGTGGTGGTGGTGGTGGCAGCGGCCGGTGGTGGTGGTGGTGGTGGTGGTGGAGGTGGCCATGTGAGGAGAGAGAGAAGAGACCAAAGAGAGAGGGGTGTTTTAGGCATTTTAGACAAAAAGTTGATGAATATCTAATTTTGTGACTTTATATAGACTTTCTTTTATTTTTAATAAAGCACTTGACTGACTTTTAAATACTCTACATAAAGTAGACTGAATTTTAATTATCCCATTAATGATACCTATTAAATCTGGATAATGATATTGTAAGCAGCTTCTTATATAAGAAAGCAGCTTTTAACCGTTGAATGAAAATTTGGTCCCAAGATAGTAACTAAAAAATATTATTAAATAATACTAAATATTTATCCAACAGTTAAAAGCTACTTTTTTATATATGAAGTTGTTTAATTACAATATCATTACCCATTAAATTTAATAGGACAAAGCTTGCAGAGAGGGTGTATCTCAAAAAAAAAAAAATGCTAACTGGGGTGTATTTATCAACCCCAGAATAAAATAACAATACAGACTACTGTTCCGTCAAATTTTATAAATTTTATAACAGTTACACATTAATTCAAACCATATGGATTATAAGTGATACATTTGAAAACTAAGGAAAAAAACTGAACAAACATGCTAACTACATGGAGTGTTTCTATAATTTATCTTATATAAAAAGAATGATGTTACTGTTCTTAAATTTGTTCCCAACACATTATCACTTAAATTTTTTTTTTTTTTTTTTAACTCGCAAAGAACCCAAATTTATCACTTAAAATAATATTATATGTGGAGTCACATTCACTTAAAATAACTCGCAAAGTACCCAAATTTATTATAACTCATATAAAGAATTATGGAACAGGTGATTCGGTGAACATGTAAGAAATAATATTATATGCTTTGGAAGTTGCGGGCACAACTAGCTTTATTATAATGGGCAATGCTAGGGGCACTAACAACTTCCACTAACACTTACTAACACACTCTATCTCTCTCCTAGTGGTATTGTGGGATCCCACAATACCACTAGGAGAGAGATAGAGTGTGTTAGTAAGTGTTAGTTAAAGTTGTTAGTGCCCCAAATATTACTCTATTATAATATAAAACAAAGAAAATTAAAAACCCCCAACTTGACTTCAATACATGGAACTTAAGGAGATTTTGTTTTTTTTTTATTATTATGTGGAGTCACATTCATGCCACCATCCTCGGTGGACATATTTGTAAAGCTAATGAAATTAAGAAAGACGTCTCTCTCTCTCTCTCTCTCTCTCTCTCTCTCTCTCTCTACATTTGGATTAGATTGAAAGTGGAAGTTGGATCAAAGTATTGCCACAACGTCAAATGTAATAGAAAGTTAAAAAAAAAAAAAGGTCAATTCACCCCAATGGGTTATAGTCTAGTGAGATAGTATGAGAGTTTAAATACTATACTCTTTGACTATTGATATTGTTGATTCATAAGTAGCTCATTGTTTGAATACTTGATTATTGCTTAAAAATTTTAGATTTGACATTTTAATAATGGTTTTCAGAAGTTACAAGTAACGCATGAGAAATAATTTTACGTGACCGTTATACTATGTGATGGTCTTTATGATCTCTTTATTATTATGGAACACACAAATTAATCAAGTCACAGTAAAGGTCACACACGAGTGTGGCGGTCAAATGAGATAATTTGTCTTAAAACTATAATTTGGCCCCTATCAAATGACTCTATTCACCCCAATTCAATCAAATTACTTTGAGACTAGGCAATGTGAGGATCTTCCCTCTCTCTCTCTCTCTCTCAATCCATGACCGTAGTACGATATCGTAATGCTAATTTTTAAATGGACAATGAAAGTTTTTGATCAGCTCATTAAATTTAGGGCACTATAGTAATTTCAAATTGAGATGTGTTTGGCAAGTGGCTAATTATCACACCAGTTGAGCACTTGGGTTCTTCAAATAGTGATGTTCTTGTATGGTCAATGATCTTGAAATGAATCAAACTTATCAACTGGATCAAAACAGCTCCACCCACTTGTGAAAAAATCCAAGCTTTTGATGGGCCATATGGGCATTCAGATGCCTTGATTGGATAAATAGGGGAATCTTCGAATCATTTCCACTTTAGAACTTAATAAAAAAAAACACACACACAATATATATATATATATATATATATTTATATATCAATACTATAGTTTTAAGGACATGTTTGGGAATAAAAACCTACCTGGTTCACACCTATTATCTCTATCTGGTTTTTGTAAAAAAAAAACCCTATTTTATGAAATTCTTCGGATCTGAAACAAACTCGTAAACAATAAAGGGACATCTACCAAATAGTTATATATCTAGAATCAATCAACTTATGAATTCAAGAATTAATTTTTGGACTTCCAAAACGGACCCTTAAAATCACTCCAAAACTGGTTCTTTATCAAAACATATAAGCTATAACATTGGTATTAAACATGATCCAGTTTGCAAACGTACACCGCGGCCTGTTTGGGAATAGGTGAAAACAATACTAAGTTTAGACCAAATCTCACCTTTGTTTGGGTCTAATGAAAATTGGTGTTACCTAGCTTTGATATAGAACTAGTTTTGGAAACATTATTATTAGGATAGACATTGACTCCTACGTGCCCAAAAAAACAGCTAAAGAAAAGCATAAAGAATTTGTTCATATTTGAGCCACAAAACTAGATCTTTGGTATTTCACACACACATAATAATAACCCAACCCTTTCAAATGAAAGTGGTGTGGTCACCCCTCTTATCAAAATTGCCTTTCAGAAAAAGTAAAGTGTCTGTCAGGTTTCAGCTTCAAACTGGTCAAAAGGACTTTCAAAAGAAATTGGTGATGTGTTTTTCTGGTGGGGCCCAGTTAGGCAGGATATACACCTCCAAACTCATTTCAAACCTAACCATACAATTGTTATCAAGAACCATCCATACAAGAAGCTTCCAAAAAAAAAATTAGGGTTTAGGGTTGCATCAAGCTTGTTATCAAGTTGATAAGAGACAAGGGAAACCTTCTTTGTTCACATGACCTGTTTGGATAAATCTAAAAATAATTTTATTTTTTCGGGATCTTCTATGAATACATGCTAGTGCTTTTGGTTCTATCATACATCCCATTTTGGTGTCAAAATGTCACAAGTGGATCTCAAGTTATCACATTTTGAGACCAAAGCCACCTGCATGTATCATTGAATTTTCTAGGGAATTGGTTTTAAATATTTATTTGCTTATAAGATATGACTTTTCTTTCTAGTGAAGATTGAATGGGAAAAAGCAATTTAGGCATAAATTGCCCATTGGGATAGACATGTTTGCTCAAAAAAGAAAGTACCCAAATTCACACAATATTGGATGATGTCAAGATCATGATAGGAATTGCAACATATATTTACAACTAGTGAGATATTAAACACCTTAAGGCCTGGTCATCAAAGAGAAATATAACACTGGAGATTAAATAACTGAGGATTCACTATGAAAGCATCTTATAATTGTTAAAAGCCTTCGGTTCTACAAAAAAAATGTTACTATTAAGAGACCACATAAAAAGGGGCTACCCGGCTACGTTAAATAGATGCTATCATTAACACACCTCAAACTTTTCCGCGTTAACCACTTAGGTATGCAACTCATTCTCTCTCTCTGTGGCAAGTGACACTGGAGCCCATTCAAATTTAACCGGTCCCCATAGTACTACTTAGAAAAGAGATATAAATAATTATAAATAACCCCTATAATTGTTGCAAATATAGATCAAGATGACAAGTCATTACTTTCCCATTCAATTAGTAGACCAGAAACCTATTAAGTGCAGAAGTACAAGGAAATTCTGTGCCATGGGTACTGTATAGTCTTTTCACTTAATAAAGGCTCGTATTTTCAGTTTTCAGTTTTTTTATAATTTTTGCCCACCCAAAAAATGGTACACCAATGTTCACCCAAGCATCTCATTGGCCAATGCAGTGAGACCCATGATTAAACAACACTAAACAACATTTGTTTAATCATGGATCCCATTGCATTGGCCAATGAGATGTTTGAGTAGGCATTAGTGTACCGTTTTTTTGGTGAGCAAAAGTATTTTCTTTTTTATAAGTTCTATGAACAAAAAGTAGTTCTTGGTTTCTTTTTACTACATCATTTAATTGTTTTCGTTTTTTGCCCAATTTTGTCACCACTTTCGCAGAAAAGAAAAAAAAAAAAAAAAAAAAAAAAAAAAAAAAAAAAAACCGAAAACAATTACCATAAAATTTTTTATTTTCGTTTTCAAAAAAGGTAAAGGACAAAAAAAAATAAAAGAAATACCACACATTTTCAGATTTTGTTTTCATAACTGAACTGAAAACTGAAAAAAATAAAAATTAAATAAACTAATAAAAATAATCCTTTAGTCTCTATATCTTTGGATTATGTCAAGCAAGTAACAAAAGAGTGCAATCTAATAGGTTAAAGCTTTTCACCATATATTTACGCATGTTTATCTCACCATTCGACCCCAATAGGTTATCTTTTCAACAACATTTTTAATGTACAAGGGACTCGATAATGCCGCGAAGCACATTGCAGGTTATATCTCATGTTAATTACTCAACTAACATTATGCATCTTCTTACTTAAAGAAAATAAATAAAACGCCAACCAATCAATCAATAAAAGATACCACGAAAGGGATACTACAATGAAGATGCTGATAATAATAGTCAGGGAGCCAAACGATCAATTTTCCATTCCGTCATTCCATCGGCCTCTTCAGGTGAGTACCGTAATCTGTCAAAACAATATTAAATATGTTATCCAACGAACCCTACTTTCATAGGAAGGCGGCCAAGTTTGAAAATGAAAGGATCATTACATTTGAGTTAAGAGAAGAAAACAAAATTTTGAGTCATATTCAACCAAGCCAAATAATTGTGTATTAGGCTCAACTGAGTGAGAGCAAACCGATCTAAACTTCTTATCCTTTCTGACATTAGTTCTCATTTGGTTTCAATTTGAGTTTCTCAGCTAGCATCAAACATATACTAGTAGATATGTCCTATTTATTTGTTTACTCTTTCTTCAGCTATGTTTCCCATGGTGTTGTACATTGATTACCTATATTGGCTTCCCAAAAGGGACCCTAGGGAACAGTTCAAGGCCAACAAGTATATGTTTAACTCCAACTCAGACCCGGACAAAGAAGCCAGGTCTACAACAACATAGTATAAAAATACAAAAGATCCTGACAATATGCATATATAAGTTGGGTCACCAATAAACCAAGGACACGCGTTTTTTGTTTTTTCGGGTCACATCAGAAGTCTGCATCTAGGTATATACGATATATTGCATATGATTTTGATACTAATACAGTACGAAGACTGCACTAGGATTCACCAGCAGCTATTGGTTAATCTCCTGGCTAAATTAAGCGGGATAGTGTTTACATTGGTTCAAACATGTTAGAATCAGTCCATTACGAGGTAATTAGAGTTCCATAGAATTCTATAAGACTCGCGATTCAATATGATTTATGATACAAAACTTTGAACATCGAAGTTTTTAACTAGAAAATTTTCAACATTTTGAGCCAAACTTGGGTCAGATTATTATTTAGGCCATTTTAAGGACTGGGTATGTGTATTTATGTGTATACAGTTTATACATATATACTCCCTCCGTCCCAAATAAAGAGTCCACTTTGAAAAGTCAATGTACTTAACTACACACTTCCCAATTATACCATTTATTATATGAAACTCCCCCATTTCTCATTTGATGTGACACTAAAATTTTGAACTTAAAAGGACAATTATGGAAAGTTAAAAAAATTCCGCAACATCAGAAAGGGTCCTTAAATAGAAAGTATTCCCATAAGAAACTCTGATTTGGGATAGAGGGAGTATTGCTAATTTTTGTCAATAAAAAGAAGTCAGTCCTAGGATTCAAGATTCGGTACGATTCATATTCTTGGCAAACCAATTCACGAATTGACAACCATTGGCGCTGATTTTAGACTGGCTGTTTTCAGTCCCAGAAAGAAATCATATTAAACTTTTGCCAGAGGAATAGAACAAATTACCTATCATGTAAGCGGGATTGCTGTCCCTGCCAAAACTCAAAAAGCTCTGGTTTAAGCCTGTATCCTCCCCAGTGTTTAGGTTTGGGAATCAAACCTCTGCACATTACAGGGAAAAAAAATAAAATAAAAAATTCTTATTGGGTTTCCAATCTGAAAGTGGGTATAAATCCCAAGAGAGAGAGAGAGAGAGAGAGAGAGAGAGAGAGAGAGACATAATGGCATTCACATAGGATAACAATGAAGAAATGACTTGCTTGTTCTTTTCAAAGAAAATAAGGGAATTTTATGTACTGTGATTCATAGTAACATCCCCATTTAAAAGGTAATTGCGCCTAGTGCAACAGGGAACACAAACACACAATCGTGTGAAGTTTTTAAAACTGATTCAGAGTGAATACTCTCTCAGATGATAATCATGCAGCCTGTATAGGGGATCAGTGCTTTTCAAATCTATGTTACTCCCCCGTGCTTTTCAAATCTATGTTACTCCCCCGCGCACCACCCTCCCCACCCCCCCCCCCCCCCCCCCCCCCCCCCCCAAAAAAAAAAAAAAAAAAGTCTTGGACACGGATGTCTGGTGCGGGTACATGTCCAAGCGTCGGACTTCCCAAGTTCATGAATCTGAGGATACTGGGACACAACAAAAAATGTATGTACTTGTATCTCTAAGAGAAAATAGTGTTATGTAATAATAAGACTTTAGCATGAACTCTATAGCAAAAGGAATATAGTTAGGGACTCCACTACACTATTATAGAAGTATCTAACACACTACTTGGTGTGTATCCAACCAAAAGTGCCAGACACATATCCCATACTCATGTCAGAGTGTCGAGTATCCGACAAGGGAACATCCGCCGGATAAAATGATAAAGATGTATTTACAAAACTGCTTAAAATTTGAAATCTGAAATACCAACCCATCAGAGAATTTTTCCTCCAGTTCTTGATATTCTTGATAGAGAACATTCCGCCCAGGAATTATAGTGCTCTGGAGATAAGCAAGAGACTGGTGTCAATATTTTTTGCAAAGTAATCCTTTGTAACAAGAATAAATAGTGGAAATTATTTGAAGAATGTGAGAAAAAAATGTAAAAAAATAAATAAAAACCTGCTTGCTAACTATTGCTCCAATCTGACTTCCCCGAGGGCGACTGTGGAAATACTGCTCAGACTCCTCATCAGAAACCTTCTGCACAGAGCCTTCCACTCTTACCTAGAGATACCCAGTCTTCAGTGTTGTCTCATTTATGAAAAATACTTGAGAATTATGCATAATTGGATTAATCAAAAAAGTAATCTTACATTGGACTGCGATGGAAGCATGATAAAAACAAGCTAAATGATGTTCAAGGTCCACTATCATGCACAACATACTTGTACGATGCATGTCAATTTCAGTTGATAAGTTATTCCAAGTTCAGATGGTCTGAACTGCAATTTAGGTAACAATTGTAGCAGTACAACAAAATAAAATTCCTTAACCATCACTAGCTGTTATGGTGTGTTTGAATTGGCATGTTTGAATAAATTCATACCAACTGTTTTAACATTAGTCTTCAGCTCTTCCTCTTCACCTTAATTTTAAGCTGGATTCTATTCAAATACAGATCCTACATTTTGATTAAAATGAAAAATGCACTCACTTTCTCAAAAATTTCAGCAAAAATACCATTTTCTCTTTTATTTTTTCTGCAGTGAAGTCTCCCTAAATCCATTTTATATCCCCCGCCATCCTGATTCCATTTCTCTTCTCTGATTTGCTAGCAGGGGGAGGTTAATCCTTTGAACTCCCCAACTCAATGGTTGATACAATTTCTGGCCAAAAGGCCGGTGTTTGGGCCTGTCTGGAAATACTAAAACAAAATCAGTTTCAACTTCGACTCACCTCTATTTGGTTCCTATGAAAGCCAGTATTGTGGGGGTTTAATAAAGAACCAGTTCTTGGGGTGGGTTTTTACAAGTCAGGCACGAAATCCTATGCAATCAAAAAGCAACTACCCAAAAACACAGAAGAATTTAGAACCTGTTTCCTGTAAACAACGGAACCGACTCTTATATTACCCAAACAGCCTTTTCAGTTTTCACCTCCTGCTTGTAGTAGTAGTCTACTACAAAATAGATGAACATGCAAAAGCAACATTGGTCTCAATATCCTGGTCTTTATAACAAACCAAATATAGTGTCTGGTCTTCATAATAAAATGCCACAAATCCCTATAGAACCTGATGATGCCAAAATTTGGTTAAAGTAAATTAAAGTAATTTAAGGAGAGAGAGAGTGAGAGACTGGTTTTTTGTATGTGGTTCGGCCCTGTTAATGAAGGTATCTACGTCCACGTGTGTGTCTGAACACGTTCACTATACTGTAAAAAGTCGGTGACCTGTGGTGAACCAACAATAATTTGGAGCTACCATAGGTCGGCCGGGCATGTTGGTGACCGCTATAGAGGTGCTGTAGAGACTGAAAAGTCGGCCCCTTCAATGGGGGGTGAGAGGTCTCTTTTATAGAAGTAAGAGACCTACTCGTACAAGGAAAAGGAAACATAATCCAATTGACATAGATTGGCATTAATTGTAGGGGTTTCCTAATTGGAATAGGAAATAGTTTGCACTTTCCATTAGTCTTCTAGCTTGAGTAGGAAACTGCCCGGAATGCTCGGGATCATGCCTGTGGACCCGGATGAGTTGTTCCCGCGGTGGGATGTGCATAGGGATGAAATCGGTTCGGTTCGGTCGGTTTTTAAAGGAGATTATGTGCCGAACCGATCAATCGGTTTTCTGTACACCTCGAACCGAAACAGACCGAACCCCTAGAGAAACCGAACCAAACCGACCGAGCCAATCTCGGTTCGGTTTGATTCGGTTTCGGTTTTAAACCCAATTCAAATCAAATCAATACAAATCCCAAATCAAAAACAGAAAAACCCAAATGAATAGATGCATGTATATCAAAACCACAACCATATCAGATCGACAAGTCCCAAATCAAAAAAGAAACCCAAAAAAAAATAGATACATTTATGGATTATATCAAAACTCCAACTCAGATTCAGAGAGAAAGAGAGAAGAGATTCAAAGATTAAAACACCGACCTAGAGAGAGAGAGAGAGAGAGAGAGAGAGAGAGAGAGGAGAGTGCAGCTTACCCTAAATCAGACTAGCGGTGGTCCTTGGGTGTCGCCAGCCGAGGTAGAGGTGGTGGAACGAGGGCTGCATTCGAGGGAGAGCTTGAGAGGGCTACTGAACCTCTGCTTCTGGATCTTGAGAGATTCGAGTGGATCTCTAGACCCTCGACGTCAATAATGTGAGAGATGAGATGGGAAGATGAGAGGAGTGACAATGACATGAGATCTACACCGGAGAGTGTGAGGGAAGATTAGGGGAAGAGGAAGTGGAAGATGAAGATGAAGATGTCTGGGGCGGCTCTTGTCTAATTAGGGTTTTCTTTGTTTGTGTTTTGTTTCTTGGGCCAAGTAAAAGTCTTTTGTTACTTAGGTGAGATAAAATAAACAATAATAAAAGACTATCTTTTCTTGGGCTAAGTAAAGTCAGAGACTCAGAATTCATTTTTTATATATAACGTATATGTATAAGCTTTGTTTGTGTTTTGTTTCTTGGGCCAAGTAAAACTCAGGCTTTTGTTTCTTAGGTGAAATAAAATAAACGACTATCTTTTCTTGGGCTAAGTAAAGTCAGAGACTCTTTTTTATATATAACGTATATGTATAAGCTTTTTTGTGTTTTGTTTCTTGGGTGCAGTAAAACTTTTACTGTAGGCATCAGTTTCTTTTTCTTGGGTTAAGTAAAGGTCATAATTTTTCTCATTCTTCCATTACTATTTGTCAGTCCTCACAGATATACGTATGTTTATACATATAAAAATGACTTAATGTATCTTCGGTTCGGTTCGGTTACGGTTTTAATATGGGGTCAACCGAAACCGAACCGAAAATTAGAATTTTGATTTTTCCAGAACCGAAACCGACCGACACATAAGTAAAACCGAACCAAATTAATCGGTTCGGTCGGTTGATTCGGTTTTTTCGGTTTTCCTTTCACCCCTAGATGTGCATGTGTAGTCTTCCGACCTGTTGGTCGGGTCGTGGATGAACCGCTAGGGAGGTACCAGGTGGACCAAACCGCTCGGGATGATGCTTGTCAGTAGTTGCAGAATAGAACCGCTCAGGTATGAGCTGATTTTGGGTGTATCAGTTGCCCCCCATTTCCAAGGTTGGCTGGATGCTATATCGAGGCAAGTTTGGAAATCTTCCTGATACCAATCTGAGTGCTCGGGGAAGCTGCCTCGGGACTTCTGAGCCTGGTGAGTCCTCAAGAACTGGCTGAGAGTTGAGACCCAACCTAGCTCGGGAGCTTTAAGTACTCGGGAACTGACCGGGAGTTGAGACCCGGCCTAATTTAGAGTCTTTGAATGCTCGGGAAGTGACCGAGAGTTGAGACTCAGCCTACTTCGGAGTCTTTGAATGCATTAGCTCCCAGGATGGTTATCTTCTACCCGTAAACCTTCGTCAAGGTTGTAGGCAAAAGAGTTTGACCATGTTGGAAAAGCCGACCTAGAACATGGTGGTTAAAGGGTCTTTTGAAACTTGCCATCATCAACCACCTAAGGGGTTTGCCCCCATCGTTGGTTGGACTTAAGCGAAGCCGGTGCCCCGGGGGTAAACCCAAGGTCTTTTGCTAACTGCGTAACAGTGGTCTTTGGTCGCCGCGAGGTTAGGCCCGAGGTCTTTGGATGCCTCAGGGTTAGGCTTGAGGTCTTTGGATGCCTCGGGGTTAGGCCCGAGGTCTTTGTATGAGCTCTCTGACAATCGGTGAAGCCTCATGTGGTGATCAGGCAAGTACCAATATAGTCGGGCTCATCTAGAATGATGGAGACAGGGGGTCGGATCAGGATTGTCGGGCTCTTGATTTCTCTGTGCTGGAGGCAAAGTTGGAACTGCTTGATTCTGACCGATGTGAACTGGAGGTCGGGTCAGGACTGCCGAACCCTGCCTGCTGTGAGCTGGAGGTCCGGTCGAAACTGCCTGACCCAGACTGCTGTGAACTAGAGGTCGGGTCGGGGCTGTCGGACCCGGACCATTGTGAATTGAGAGAATGGCCAGAGCTGTCGAGCTTCTTTGCGTTGCTCTTCCCAGGCTGTTCTCGCTTCCGCTTACTACTGGAAGGCTCGTCGTCCATTTGCCCGGGGTCTTTGGTTTTTAGAAATTCTTCAGTGTCGATGTATCTTCTAACCCTCTCAGAGAGCTCAACCAAAGTTTCCGGTCGATTTTTGTGGAACAACGCGACGCACTTGGTGTGTTGAACTCCCGAACATAAGGCTATGATGGCGACTGTCTCGTTCAGATTGCGGATTTGAAGCTTCTGTTGGTTGAACCGGTCGGTGAACTCCTTGAGGGACTCATTATTCCGTTGTCTGACCGTCAGTAGCCGCATGTCAGGCTTTGGCCATTCATGCATACCCGCGAACTACTTGATGAACTGCTTGCTAAGTTGCCTGAAACTACATATCGATCGGGGTTTCAAGGAGTAGAACCATTGGGCGGCCGGGCCTTTCAAAGTGATGGGGAAGGTCAGGCAGTACAGCTCGTCGGCTTGGGTGGCCAGGGCAATCCGAGCCATGTAGGTCCGGATATGGTTGATCGAGCTCCCCGAGCCATTGTATGAATCCAGGCGAGACTGCTTGAATTTGCGCGGGATGGAGAATCTCATGATCTGGCTGGAGAACGATGACTCTGTCTAGGTATTGGCTTGATTCTGAGCACGGTTTTGACCAAGCTTTTTGGCCACTCCGTCAACCTGCTTCTGCAAGTCCTTGATTCGGACTTCCACTCCTTCCCGACCGGTATCCGAGGGGTTAGTCGGGTCAGTGGAAGAGACTTCTTCTTCATGGCGGTGTGCTGTCCTCTGGGATCGGGCTCGGCTATGACTCCGGGTAATCGTTCGCCTAGGGACAACTCGGCTCTCGACCGAGTGTCCTTGGACTGATTCCCGGACCATATGCTCTTGCCTTTCCTCTCGGGCAATACGCCTACTATTGATGTCTCTGGCATCCTCAACGCGGGACGGGTTGGCTCGGGCACGTTGTCTAGTCAAGATCGGTTCCCGACCGTGCGCAACGTTCCCGGGTCGTTTTCCCAGCCACTGGAGGACTGCTTTGCTGGGCCAGCAAGGCTTCGATCTGTTACTGGATTTGACACTGGCCCTCCAAGAATTGTGTGAGGGTCGCGGTGATCTGCTCAGATGTCATGACTGCCGCAGCCGGTGCCGGGGCGGGCGGAACATCCCGGTTGGCCTACTGTGCAGTCTTCTCACTCTTCTTCGGAGGCATGGCTATCAGCCAAGAGATTTATTGATGAAGAACTTGTCGTTTCCCACAGACGGCGCCAAGCTGATGATGCCAAAATTTGGTTAAAGTAAATTAAAGCAATTAAGGAGAGAGAGAGAGTGAGAGACTGGTTTTTTGTATGTGGCTCGGCCCTGTTAGTGAAGGTACCTACGTCCACGTGTGTGTCAGAGCACGTTCACTATACTGTAAAAAGTCGGTGACCTGTGGTGAGCCAACAATAGTTTGGAGCTACCGTAGGTCGACCGGGCATATTGGTGACCGCTATAGAGGTGCTGTAGAGACTGAAAAGTCGGCCTCTTCAATGGAGGGTAAGAGGTCTCTTTTATAGATGTAAGAGACCTATTCGTACAAGGAAAAGGAAACATAATCCAATTGACATAGATTGGCATTAATTGTAGGGGTTTCCTAATTGGATTAGGAAATAGTTTGCACTTTCCATTAGTCTTCTAGCTTGAGTAGAAAACTGCCCGGAATGCTCAGGATCATGCATATGGGCCCGGATGAGCTTTTCCCGCGGTGGGATGTGCATGTGCGGTCTTTCCGACCTGTTGGCCGGGTCGTGGATGAACTGCTCGGGAGGCATCAGGTGGGCCAAACCGCTCGGGATGATGCTTGTCAGTAGTTGCAGAATAGAACCGCTCGGGCATGGGTTGATTTTGGGTGTATCAGAACCCATATCACCAGTTCCTTGGGAAAGACCTCTCTAAAACACAATAGCAACCATGAGGTAGGGTGAGGAATCATATCCTCTGTGCAGATAACTAAAATATGGTCCGCTGTTTCCCAAATAAAGCATTCAAATTAAGTAATAAAATATGAATCAAAACTCCCCAATTTCAGAAAATTCATTCAAATAATCCATTCCAACGAGGTTTGAATGGTGTAAAAATCGGTAGCTGAAGGTTTTTCCCAAATCCCACTAACAAAATGAGATTTTGATTTGCACAAGGAACAAGTAGCATAAGATCAACCTACATGCCCAGTCTTCGACCTTTTTTTTTTTGGTTAAGTACAGCCTCGACTTTCGTTGGTATTAGTGTGACAATATGATTTACCTGTCGATTTAGACCATCCCAGTAAAAAAGCAGTGATGCACAAGGATTTTCGGATATATCACGAGCCTTTTGGCTTTCATAATTGGTGTACCTGCATATGGATATAATAGGCATGATATCAAAAGATAATTGGAATGCCCAAGAGAAGAGAAGGCTTTTAGCTGTGTATCACTGTAAAAAGCACTAACCAAACAAACCCATCTTTATCAACTCCCTTTAGCAACACCATTCGAGATGAACTGCAGCAAAGAATAGGATGTATACTAAGACTGGAAAGGTTAATGGACCAGAAATAAGATAAAGTAGGACATGTTTTGACAGTCAACGTCATGCATGAGCATAACAATAAACTGGATGACAAATATTAGATCCTGACATACGCATTTACGCACATGATGGAACTAAAACAATACAAGACAGGTCATTTCTTGACATCAATGTCACATTACTGCTTTGATAAGAATCCGCATCTTGATCGAACATACTAGAAAGTGGGACTTTGGTATACATTAGTGCATTTAAAGAATTTGATTACGGATATTCAAATAATTAAAGCATATTGGCAATAAAAAAATAATTTGTAAGCAAATCATTGTGTATGAAAGAAGATTTACCTAACCTTATAAATGTTGTTTATTCCCAAGAAAAATCAATACATGTATAAAGATCCTCCTGAATGGCCACATGTTCGTGTCTTTCAATTCAAAGAAATGGCATTGGAGCAATTTTTGTTGTCAAAGATGTGTTTGGGGGTGTGCATGTGTTTTTTCCTAGTCGTTTTTGAAGCTTCGCAAAGGCAAAAAAGTTGGCAGCTATGATAAAGTTTCTCCTTATATTATTCTTTTCATGTCAAACTTGACTATAAATGTCCTTAATTAGTCTTGCGTAAATACACAAGTGGTGATTCTTTGTGTGTTAAAGTTAGAGGATGAGGGGCGAGGGCACAGACTCCATGCAAATAAAACCAAAACGGGTAAATTACACTTTCCACCCTTCGACTTTGGGGTCGTTTTCAATTTAGTCCCTATGTTTTCAACTTTCTCAATTTAGTCCCCCAAGTTTGACAAGTGCTTCAGTTTGGTCCAATAGCAAACACTTTGTCGCAAATCTTTGCACTCTTTGTCTTTAAAGACCAGTAGACCACTATTTGCGATGAAATATTTACTATTGGACCAAATTCAAACACTTACAAACTTGGGGGACCAAATTGAGAAAATTAAAAATACGGGTACGAAATTGAAAATGACCTCAAAGTTTAGGGTGAAAAGTATAATTAAGCCAAACCAAAAATATATATACATGTACCCATTTTAATACCGTGCCCTGCACCGTGGCACCCCCATCGAGCATGTAACTATTAGTGGATCTCGAGGGGTGCAGAGCTAGAAGAAAGAGAAACTTATTACCAATTAAAGTTTCAGTTAACTTTCTCTAAAAAAAATATATAAAAAAATTCCCGTTAACTATATGATTAGAAGTTTTTCGTTGACTACATGTGGACAAATAAAGATGTTTTAGTCTTTAGAAGCATCCATGCAACTAATGTAAAGAAGAATACTAGTCGATGGGAGCAGTGGCGGACCCAGGATTTTGTGCTAGGGGGGGCCAAGTTCCATGCGGGGGTTCGGGGGCAGCACCCCCGAAAAAATATTTGGGGGGGCCACTATATAAAATATTTTCAAATCTTCAAAATTCTATATAGACCCTCAAAATTTTCAAAATTTTTGCAGGGGCCGTGCTCCCCCCCCCCGGTCTCTCTTTGGGTCCGCCCCTGGATGGGAGAAACTTACAGTTTCCCGTCTTTGCCTGCAGTTGATAAGGCCATAGCATTTGGTTCCTTCAAGCCAGCAGCCACTGCATCGTCAAACCATCTTTGGAACTGCAAGATAAGTATGCCTTTATTCTAAAGGGATGAAGCGGTTTCCGCAATCAATTACAAAAAAATCCCAGTAAACAAATATGTTCTCAAATACTAGTTCAGCATAACTACGAAGAAGTTTGCATATGTTAAATCCGGGTAAAATGCAACTATACACCAATTTGCAGTTTGGTCCCCCATTTTTCATTTATAGCAATTTGGCCCTTAACTTTTAGGGCAATTTTAATATCAACCTTCCATCACTTTCTGTTCGAAAAAGTTGTAGAAACCCGCCGTGGGGGAGGGTGACAACTTTCCTAGGAGAGGCCCAACTAAGCAACGTGATACAAAGTATAAGATATACTAGGAAGCATCGACACATCAAATGAAGTGCCATATTCGTGTCCAACACACCTTTGACACCGGCACTCGGGCGACACGCCTCCGACACGTATCGGACACACCAAAAACGTGTCGGAATTTTTTTAACTTATTTTTGAAATCCGACAAGTTGTCGATACATCTCCGACACTTTCTCGACGCAATATGTTATGTTTTTTTGTTTTTTTTTTAAGAGAAGTCTTTGAATTTTGGTGGGAAAGTCTTAATATGTAAAATATGGTTGGCAAAGAGGGGTTTTTTTTTTAAAGTTAATACATTTTATGATAAATAGAAGGAATACTAGAAAGTTGAGGATTTAAAATAAAATAAGATAAAATTTATTTAAAAAAAAAAAGCAAGAGAAAGGAACGGAGTTGAAAGACATAGAGAGAAGCGAAAGAGATCACCTGCAGCTGCATGCAGCGAGACGACGAAGAAGGTATTGTTGTCGCAGGTAATTTATATAACATCTAAGTTCTTACTTATTTTAAGAATATTGTTATTTTTATGTTACATGGTAACATACAAATATATATATATATATTTTATGTTTCCCGTGTCGCCGCCGTATCATGTCATGCTTTTTTTAGGATTTGTCGTTTCGTGTCGTGTTGTGTCTTGTCTGTGTCGCCGTATCCGTATCCGTATCGGTGCTTCTTAGAAGATATACATGTCCAATTTTTCACTTTGCAATTTACATAAAGTAATGCTATAATTCCCAATTTGAATCCAAATTTGGTTTCCAAATGCTTTAACAATTGTACCATATTAAAATTACAGTGAAAACAACTGGATTTTCATTGAATGTTGTTTTAAGTGGTACAAATGTCAAATCATTTGGAACCAAATTTCGGAACCATAGCGATATTCATTTACATAATGGAAAGGTACTATTAAAGATAACAGGGTGTAATTAAAAAAAGGAAGACAAACAAACAAACTAAAGTAGACAAAATATATAAGAAAAATTAAAAGAAAAACACCCAAGTTAATTGTGATGTTGACTCGTAGCACTTAAAAAAAGAGAGACGCAATTACTAATTAGTTCAAGTTAATTGAACTTAGATAGTACTTTGAAAAGTAACAAGTAACGTTAACATTTCTAGTTGTTATCGACAGATTGAAGTGGCCAAACCATGGAAGCAAATTCTTCTGGGATGCGCCTGCGTGTTTTTTAATAAATATTTTTTTAATAAAAGGGGACTCTAAACATATTTTTAAGAGCTTGGAGTGAATTTAAGAAAGTTGGGAATTGGATTACACGTCAAAAGGCTAGCATTAAAAAAAAAATCAAGACAATGCACACTTTATAAATTAGGGTAAATATCATTGACCTCCCTTGAGGTATGACCTAATATCAGAGACCTCCCCTAGGTTTTGAATAATATCATTGACCTCCCTTATTTTCAAAAAGCATCACTGACCTCCCCTCCATTAACTTCCGTTGGTGAATCTGAGTCTTGTTTGGCAAACAAGCTTCTGCTTGTGCGTTTGGCGTTATATAGTTATGTCACAAACAAACAGAGCCCGTACTTTTGTTTTATTTTGTTTAATAAATATAATGTTTTGGTTTTAGTTGTTTTAAAAATAATATTTGATATACATTTAATTGTTTGAAATTCTGTAAAATAGTAAAATATTATGCCCATTTTCCAGTTTTAATCCTAGATTTATTTAAATGCCATAATAAGCATTTTAATTAAATAAGTAAAACTAATTGACTAAAAATGTACGCGCGTGTCTTAGCAAGTAAGTCACAAATACTTCCCAAGTGTTTCCCAAATTTCGAATTCCAAATACTTCTCAAATACATGTTGTAATGGGTCCACTAGATTTTTTTGATTAGAAAATGTTGAAGTGGTCCCATCAATATTGAAGGTGGTTAGTTTTAGTCAGTTAGTTTTACTTATTTAATTAAAATGCTTATTAAGGCATTTAAATAAATCTAGGATTAATACTGGAAAATAGACATATTATTTTGCTATTTTACATAATTTCAAACGATTAACTATATATCAAATATTATTTTTAAAACAACTAAAACCAAAACAATATATTTATTAAACTAAATAAAACAAAAGTAAGGGCTCTGTTTGTTTGTGACATAACAATAGAGCGCCAAACGCACAAGCAGAAGCTTATTTGCCAAACAAGACTTTGATTCAGTAACAGAAGTTAACGGAAGTTAATGGAGGGGAGGTCAGTGATACAAGGTTTTGAAAATAAGGGAGGTCAATGACATTATTCAAAACTTAGGGGAGGTCTCTGGTATTAAGTCATACCTCCGGGGAGGTCAATGATATTTACCCTATAAATTATAGAAGTATCTTTTTAAAATAATTTTTAAATGTATCCTCGCACCCACGCCCCATATCTGTGATTCTGTATCCCCACACCCACACCAGGGCTTCCTAGGGCCAAACGCCAAATGTAGTAAACTATGGATAGACTACTAGAATAACATAAAATTTTGCGTATGCAAATAAAAAAATTTTAAAAGCTTGGGGGGCCATGACCCACTGCCCTAAGGGGCTCCACTTCCGGAAACTTGTAAATGATGTGAGGTGGTGCAATTTTACCTTCCAAGTGATGTGTTTCCGTTACCTTTTCAAATGAAAACTCACGAAAGGTCGACATTGTAGTCGGCCTAAAAGTTATAGGACCAATTTGCGACAATTGAAAGATGAGGAACCAAATTGAGAACTGGTATGTAGTTTAAGGAAGCAAATTTTACCCCCTAAATTCTAAAAGCATCAAGACTAAGAACTTAGATACATGACCACTCATACCTGATCAAAGGGGTTAGCCTCCACCTGCTCCTCAAGAAACTCGGGGGAAATATAGTTTTCTCTAAGAGCTGATATGTCAACTTGTGGAGGCTTTCCAATTCGGACACACATAGAAGTGCCAGGATAAGGTGGAAGTTTAAGCTTAAATTTGTCCACAATAGATGGAGGAACAAACCTCCCACCTAAAAAGTGGTGAGGACCACAAAATTTCTTGGCACACAACTTGGGGGCAGTTAAAGAAACCTAGAACACATCAAAGTCACATCCATAAGATCATTTTCTCAAGGAAAAAAGTTGTAATTTCAATGATAGTTCAAAATACTAGCGCTCTAGGAAAAGAAAAGGGAAAGGAAAACAAGAAAGAATACTAATTCCCTTGTGTTTTTCTCCATGCTTGAATAACATTAAAAAGTAAAATTTTCAAAATATAATGGTAACTTAAGAAAAAAGGCAGGGAAGTGACTTAAAAAATTCAAACTTCGTAATTTATTTCTCATCGTATTTCTTTTCCCGACTATTTCCTCATTAACCAAACAAAGAAAAGTGTTTTCATTTCCTTTCCTTCACTAAATCCATGAACCAAACAGAGCCTAGGTGTTGTCAGCTGAATGTAATGTACAAGGCTCAACAAAGATTTCCACCAATAGTGTACCAGCATGTGAGGCTTGATGCCTTGGCCACTGAGATCCCCTTCTTCAACATGCCACCCAGATGGAATATCTATAGAGGCAATGACAGGTGGCTTCTGATGGATTTGATCATGATTTCGTACAGAAACCAGCCTTTGGATCAAATCATCAAAAGGTGGCCTTGGGCTACCTGAAGCATTTCAAAAATCACACTTTAATATAGCATGAACAAGACATGCATTTACTAATTAAGATGCACCTTATTATGCCATATTACTTTCTTCTATTGATAAAATTTCTGCATCACTTTTAGCCTGAACTGTAAGAAGGATGCATGTAAATGACAACAAAAGACTTTGGTTTATAACATGACTTGCCAGAAAACTACTTCAATAAAATGAGATTCTAAATTTCTAACGCTGAGACTTGAGTCCTGCTTCTGTTAAATAGCATAAATGATTACAGCTTGCAGTCTATTCTACTTGTATTTGCAAGTTGCAACAGCATTCTTCCCCATATATGTTGCTAGATGCTAGCAAATAAATGGACATCTCAAAAACCTTTCTCAGCAAGTACAGGGTCTTTTAAGATCATATCAGGATATGGTGAAACAGACGTATACAAATTATGTATGTGTGTGTGTGTGTGTAAAACAGCGAAGCATAATGGAGACAGACTATACCGTGTAATTTATATACAACGTGACTTGTGATCTCTCACTTTCCAGCCCACCATTGCACCAAACAATGGCCCATATTGATCTCTCAATCGGCAGTTAAAAAATTAATGAGAAAAATAAATGATTGGGTTGTAGGGAGTTGAATAAATCGTAAAGCATAAAATGGGGCCGGGTGAGAGGAACTTGGCAAGTGTTGAAGATTCAGGAAAAGAAAAGGCGAAACAAAGAAGACAAAGTTAGAGTTACTAGGGGACTACATGTTCGCAAGCTTCATTTATCTATCAATTTATGTAATATGTATATATGTGTAAGAATGTATATGATGCTTTAAATAAAGAAGGCATGGCACAACCCTGTTGCAAATTCATAAGGTTGGGAAAAGTATAGTACATAATTGTTTGAAGTATTCTTGAAAATTTAGAACCTATTCTAACTAAAACACCTTTAGAAACTTGTACCTTCCAAAGTTTTCAACTTCTTTATGGAAGTATGACAACTAACAAACTAATTCTTTAAGAAATTATTACAATTAAGTGCAAATAAATGGACGGACACCTTCACAGAAACTGAGAAAGGAGAGACTACCGTGGAATGAAAATCCAAACATAGCATCTACTAGAATGTCAAATTCATTTCCCAAGTCCATAGGCAGATCTTCAACCGACAGGAAAGGAACTGACAGAGATTCCAGCTATGCAACAAACAAACATTTATAACATAATATACAATTTAATCTTGCATGAAAACACCAATTTGAGGCACAACCTAATACCTGAGTCGCTAGACCAGTATAAAGAGGCTTAGAAGTACGCTTAGGATAACAAATAGATGGTTTATATCCAAAGTGATACAGATGACGAGCAGCCACAAGACCATCACCACCATTGTTCCCCGGACCGCAAATTGCAAGAACCCGACTATACTCACATGGTTTGTAGACCTATTGAAAGAAAATGTAATCAAACACTGAAATCATAATATAACTTAAATCAGGTTTTTATAAGTCCCAAAAGAAACAATAGTTTCACTTGAAGAACAATGGAAACTTTAGACCCTAGTGGATGTTAAAGGAAAAAAGGAAAGCCAGTAAAATTCAAATAATCCATTTCATGTCCCCACAAACAATTATATGCTTAAGAATTCAACCACTAGGCTATCTGCCCCCCAAAACTAATTTTTTTTCCCATCAGATTCAAACCAACAGGATGCAGGAGTTAAAAAAACTAAAGGCAGCAATCTATGCCCATATAATACTTCTCAAATCTTAGATAGAGAATCCATATGCTGAAAGTCACCACCACTTACAGGATGCAAGGTTTCTCTCACTTGTCCTCAAATTTGGTGCTACCTCCATATTCTCAAGAATGTGTATGCTCTAATCCTTTCTTGAATGTCATTATCCATCTCATGCATACTTATTAAGCCACCAAACGGAATTAACAATAATTATGATAATAATCAAATAATGACACATAGATTGGTTAGCTTCAAGTTAAAGTGAGAAGTTCAACACCTCATAAATGCCATGTAGACTGCCTAGTCATAAATAACGTTTTATTAAATGCCATAAACGTGGTTCAAAGTCGCGGTTGCTGAGGTCGCGGACACAACTCGATTGCGGTGCCGCGGACTGGTATCCGGCGATACGCAAAGATACGCTAGATTTAAGGTTCAAAAAAATCTGGAAAAACAATGAAAAATTCTAAAATAATTAGAAGAACAAATTTGGCCTAATAAGTTGTCACAATACATAATGTACCAATTACAATATCACATAATATCCTATACACGCTGCAGATTGAGAATCTTATAACACTATATACACATAATTGGGTAAACATTGTTCAATAAATACCAAATCAATGCCACATGGCGTGTGGCATCATTGTTATTCCCTTCATCATCGTTATCCTAACCAATATCTTGTTTTGGAGCCATTCTAGCAAATTATTAAAACAAGCATGATATTATAAGCAACAAAATACTTAATAAGCAAACTTATTTTCACTAATTATTGATATTTTTTTTCCACATTATGCTAGCAAAAAAAATAAATAAATAAATAAATCACATTAATTTTTTTAATTACTATATAAAAATAAAACAATATATCACTATTTTTTTCCCTAGCATAATCTAATATTAAATATTAGATTATTATAATATATTGTAGTAAGTATTAGCAAAATAAGTTTTAACATATACATATATATATATAAATATTTTTAACTAGTATATTATATATTTTATTATATACTTAAGTAAACACAATGTGAAAAAAAAAAAAAAAACCCTAATAAGTAATACTAGTTTAGCTGCAGC
Source organism: Hydrangea macrophylla (assembly GCA_033977485.1). Lineage (NCBI taxonomy): Eukaryota > Viridiplantae > Streptophyta > Magnoliopsida > Cornales > Hydrangeaceae > Hydrangea > Hydrangea macrophylla. The sequence goes on along the minus strand of CM066994.1, from coordinate 109,902,023 downwards.
CTCCTTATCCAAAGTCTGAAGAGAACGACACACACACACACCCCATGAGAGAGAGAGAGAGAGACCACGACACACAGATCTGCGGAAAGAGTGAGAGATGAGTAGATCTACAAAGGACGAGAATGGTGATGATGGAGGAACGGATCTGTGAGAGAATATCGATTTGGTTCGAGATCTCAGATCGTGGAGTCTCACGAAGCCCTATCTACTTAAGATCTATGAAGATAATGCAGAAAAGGTAAGATTTGAATCATTTGTCCTCTTTTCAGACTCAACAATCTGTCGTAAGAGATTCGTCTCACCATCTCGGACGAGATCTCGTACGATACGACATCGTCTCGGCCGATACGGCGCGATACAACCGATACCACCACTGATACATCGTCATTTTGAACAATATTTGTATCGCCTGTATATCTCGTTTTGTTGGGCCTCGAAATTGAGTCAACTCGGCCGTGTGACTCGGTTTCGGCCGAGACTTCGAACCATGGCCCATAAAAGATCAAAAAGCCCCAAAAATTTGTGGCAACTCTGGGTTCACACATAAACTATCACTCTTTTAATACTTCCCTCACATGAGGCAATACTAATGCCAGTATGAAACTGACCTGTCACACTAACCAGATTCAATTACAAAAAGGTTGAAACCTAAACTTAAAACACAATTTTTGCACATTTAGTCATATAATTTAGTGAAAGGGTACAAGCACACACACAACCAATGAAATGATTGAAGATGAAGCCCAAATAAAAGATAAGAAGTGCAACATAGATGTGCCATGGCACGTCTATAAATTTCTATTGCAATTGGCACATCATTAGATCTCAAGTTGGCATATATATCTACAATTTTCTTATCAATATGTGCTGCAGAAATTAGGTATCAAATAATTTATGTTTTGGTAAACTGCCATCCAATATCCAAACTAGATCAATGGCAAGGACCATGACTTAGGATTTTGTTTTTGTGGGTTTTGTCAAGTAGGGCAAAACTAGAAAGTGGAAATGCATACGATATAAATTTCATAAATTGTTGGGAACACGCTGATTACCACATAGTTGTAACTCATAAGATAAATAATTGATCAAAGGACACAAGTGTACCTGGACTATATTGAACAAATTCCAGACCGAACTTGTAAAACTCATGGCTATATCCTACAATGACCTTAGTTTAAACAAGTGTGGTTTATGCTAGGCAGCACACAATGTAGACAACAAAACAAGTTCAGATGTTTAAGATAAGATTGTTTAAGTTTAATTCCCCGCGACATAGCTGATAAACAAATAAATCTCTAATCTAAATATCAAATATCAACTAATGAACACAGAGAAATTCAGCTACGCGACAAACTTCTTGGATAAATCAGCACTTGATCATAGAAAGGAAAAAATTGGCAAAAGTAAACATAATTTTACAAGGTAGCCTAATCCTCACCTCCTCAATTGCAGTTGCGACACTCAAACCAGCCAACTCCTATAAAATCAATTGAATCCATCAAAGTAAGATCAGAAGTTGAGAAATGCACATCAGAAACGGAACTCAAAATTCAACGAGAATATGAAAAAACTACAAACCGACCATCAACTGATCAACGCTGAACCCAAGAGGACCCATGAGAAGCTCATCTATCTCCGCGGCTCCGAGCTGTGTTAAGTAGGACACAGACTCCGTACTGTGCGAGCACTGTAGCGATAAAACGGGTCTATCCCCCATGTTTCTCACTCCAATTGAGCTCGAACAGTACCTTCGAGTTGCAGACCTTGAATTTGATCCGAACAAGCCCTAAATTCAGTCTCTAGACAGTTGAATTAGTGAATACATGCTAAACACACAAACATATACATATAGACATATACATATAAACACACACATACACACATATACATATATATATACATACAGGAATATATATATATATATATATAGAGAGAGAGAGAGACCGAGAGAAGAATGTGAGAGGGGTAGTGGTGCAGAGATGGAGAAGATTTGAAAGTGTTGGCGGCGGTGGTGGTGGTGGTGAGAGAACTAAATTGGGTGAGGAGGAGGAGGCATTTCATTCTTTTGCTTTTGCGTATCACTGAACTCATCTTCTAGTTTCCTCTCAGTCCTAGTGTTTGCCCTTTTCAGGGCCTGTTTGGCAACAGCTTTTGATTTTGTAATTCATCCCCTAAAATATATATATACTAGATATTGCCCTTGCCCGAGGGCACTACCGAAAGGGTTTAAAATTCTTCGGTTCGGTTTAGTGCGATTTTTAGTTAAATCGATCAGTTTTGGTTTGGTTCGGTTCGATTTAGTGTAAATGTTCAGTTCGGTTCAATTTTTTCACTGCATGAAAATTTTGAAAATCAACCGAACCGATCAGTTTTGTTACACCCATAGCTATCGGAAAAAAATAAAAAGGATTTATAAAATTATAACTTAAAAAAAAAGTTCATCATAAAAATTCAACAAAGTCAACTTTGTTATTTCGATGTTTGATCTTGTGAACATGAATTACCAAAAACTTCTAGTACGCGTGCATTCACGCAGTATTTAACTCCATATGCGATCGGCACTTAATACAATTCCATGTGTATTTTAACAGCAAAGAGAGAATGATACAATACACTTATCCAGTAATACTACAACTGAAAAATTCAATTAGTATTGCCCATGCCTATGGGCACTATCCATTTGATTTGAATACATGTGTTTGGTTGTTAGCTATATATCATTCATCCAATATAGATGGTCTTATATTAGATACAAAATTTCATTCATATCTGTATATAATAAAAACCAAACATACTTTTTATTGTTGTACCTTAAGTTTTAGCAACAAAGAAAAATACATAATCCATCAGTAAAATTCTAAAATATTATAAACAGAAAAGTCTTGCATGCTAAAATTCTAAAATATGACAATATAAGATTCATCACCGGTACCAATATAAAGAACATAAAAAGAGAATTATGATTTTCATTTACTGGATGATCCTTTACGTTCTTCGGGCGTCCAACCATACATTTTCCTCATCATTCTACAGAACGAAGTTGTATCCAATACAATACACCTTCCCATGTGAGGAATATACACAGCAAGCTGATTATGTATTCAACAAAGAAATTAGTACTGAAAATGTGTACCGCTATTATTAAAATTAATTTATATAGATAGGTTTAATTTACCTCGCTATTCCCTTTCCATCTGAAAAGCCTCGGTTTGTTTATCCACTCGGAGTCCCTACACATCCTATTCCAGACCTACAACTATTTAAATGTAAGTAAAATAAAAATATTTTTCAAGAGTTTATAATTTCTTAAAATTAGAATAGTTTACCTTTATACTAAAGAATAACACTATAACAAAACCTCTGGGTAAACAATGTTTGTCGTAGTATCTACTCCATCTTCTGGTAGAAGAACACTTACACGATCAAAATTTGTACATCGAGATAGTGCAACATATAGTTGTCCATGGCTAAATACCGGTGTGCGCAAATCTACCCCAACATACTTCACAGATTGTCCTTGAGATTTATTGATCGTCATGGCATATGCCAACCGGATTGGGAACTGCCATCTCGTCATTGTAAAAGGAAGCTCCGAAGATGACGGAGTTAATGATATTCTCGGAATGAACACCAAATCTCCAGATTTATCTCCGGTCAGAATTCGAGCTTGAATTACGCGCGATTTACACCCGACAACCATCAGTCGCTTTCCATTACAAAGTCCATCCTTTGGGGCAATGTTTCTCAGCAACATTATTGGGCATCCTACTTTCAAGTCCAACTTAAAGGGTGGTAGTCCAGTAGGATCCAATGAATTTAAGTACTCATTCGGGTATCTAGTTGTAATGGTACGATCAACTTCATCATCTTCAGACAATTTGTCAACAGCGAGATACGAAACTACCTCCCCAGGAAAAAGATTTAGTGCGGCAGTATTGATAGCACTAACGTCGTCATTCCGTGCAGAAAGAATTGTGCATTCAGTTAGAAATGTTGGGGTCACCGTACTCGCGACATTCAACTCCAGATAAACAATGGATAATAGTTCATTTAGGTTATGGCACTTGCTTATTGTTGGTGGAAGTTGTATGACTTCTTCTGGATTGGACCCAATCTAATGAAAATTACAATGTTGTTTAAATCATTCAAATGATAAATTAAAGTGTCATAAATGAATATCATAGAAACAATTTGGGGGTAGAAAACTTACCTCGATTAAGAACTTTGCAAAATTAGTATTTGCATAGTTTGTGCTACTGAGACGCATGTTCACGTTCAAGGTTAATATGTGTATATTCTGCCAGAGATTAGACCGTCTTAGTGATGCAGTCACAATCTGCTCACGAAGCCCTCTTGGTATAACTGGTAAGATTTGTCGGAAGTCTCCACCAAGCACAACGGTGATTCCCCCAAATGACATCCCATTCTCACAAATATCTTGCAGTGTCCGATCAACTGCTTCAACGCAATATCTATGCTGCATTGGAACTTCATCCCAGATTATTAGCTTTGTATGTCTGAACAAATCTGCCTGAGCCGATTGCTTTGAAAACCCACAAATTGAGTTTTCTAGCACATCTAATGGAATGCTAAATGTAGAATGTGCAGTGCGACCTCCCACCAATAGCAGAGAAGCAATACCCGATGATGCCACCGTAACAACAATATGGCCAAGGCTACGACATTTAGTTGCAACTGTGTTGTACAAAAATATCTTCCCTATTCCAGCACCACTATTCAAAAAGAAAGTAGTTCCTTTATTTTCGAAAACTGAAGAAGTGATTGCATTGTAAGCGCTACGTTGTGCAGTATTAAGGCGAGCCACATTAACTTCTGTATCCGTTTGTAGCGCATCACTCTAGAGTTGTCGATGTTCCCATATCAATCGGTTTCCAACTACAGTATTCCAATTTGTCACCAATTGTGGCATTGATGGGAAGTCATTTAAACTTTGACCTGATTCTTGTAACAACTGATTGAGAATGTACAAACCATAATCTTTAATTTGAGCGTCGGTTGGATCAGGAATGCAAAACAATGTACGAAGCTTGTGTTCAAGATCGTCGCAAATAGACACTGAGAATTTATTCCACAACTCATGTGGTTGTAATGGATGGCATTGCGTTAGAATAACACATAATAACCTTCTCAACTGGTACCCAGTATTCATAATTGCGGCCTCTTGAAGACATTGTATCCATTCCTCATCATCTTCTAAAAGTCCTCTTGGAACACATGCTAACTTGAAAGTGTCATACAAAACACCATCGACCGTGCGTAAGCACTGAAATGAAGTTGGTCCTCTGACAACAGTTAGCAACAATCGCAGATAAAATCTCTCTCCTTAATTAGGGCTAGCAAAGTGCATTCAACCAATCGCATAGCCTCTTGTCTTGGAGTCCATACACGTTCTTTCTCATGCCAAACAAAGTGTTGTGGAAATTCTTGGTAAGTGTAGACACATGCACTTACATTCGCAGCACAATACGCGAAAAAGGCAGTTAATTTTGACGACTGATGCTCAGCTCTGGAAATGATCGAATCCATTGACTCAGCAGGATTAAAAACAACACGATGATTTCTAGGTAAATGGACATCCAAACGTACAACTGTCGGAACCTCTTCATGCAAAGGATTACCAAATATGCGCCAGGCAGCTTCCGGCGGTCCAATATACCTAGCATCTAAATATTGTTGGATCTCATCTACACCACCCAATACCATTGTTGTACGATCATGTCCTTTGTAAATGTACTTATGGATATATTTCACACATCTCACTCCCGCACAAACTTCCACATTAATATGACAATTAAACATTTTAGAGAGATATGCATTATATGGTACGACATCTCGATTATCGCATCATGTCCATTCACATCATATGTCCGGCCATCATTGCAACGACGATAAATAGGATACCCATCTTGGTCCATAGTTGTTGCTTCTGAAAAGGCTCGAGGGTATTTCTTAGTGCATCTACCATTTTCCATACATGGTGCTTGGGGTCTTCGAAAACCACATGGTCCGTGTACCATACAACGCTTGACAATATCAAAAAGTATAGGATCATCGGCTGGATTGGGAAATTCAGCACATACTGCTTTGTCAACTTGCGCACATGTTTTTATCTTGTCAGGACCCTGAAGAAATAGTAGAACGTGCATATGTGGTAACCCGCGCTTTTGAAATTCAATTGTAAAAACATGTGCAACTTTATTACCGAACACTTTCTTTCTTTCAATCTCTTTCATCAATTTGTCTCTCTTCAACTCAAAAACACGGGCTACTAAATCTGGACGATCCGTGGAATTTTGATGTGGTAACAAAGCTGAGGTAATCTCAGGCCATGTGGGATTTGCTGTCATAGTAAGAAAAATATCTGGGTGTTGGTTATATCGTGTGATTGCCATGGAATCTTGAAAATTTTCAAACATATGTCTTGGGCTACCAATGAACGACGACGGCAAAATCATCCGTTTACCAACTTGATCAGGACCCAACCTATCTACAGCAACATCTGTAAGACCTTGGTAAAGTTCAACACAGAGTTTCGTTTGATTAAGCCTGCAATATGTCAATTGGTTTTGCCCAGTTGCGGCCCAAGCATCTACCAAAAACTCTTGGAATAGTTTACCAGCTCTCAAAATTGTTGAGTACTATGTACGACGTTCAAACACATGATAGATGTAAAACTGCATCTGTGTTAGTCGTACAGCTGTATGTCTACTATGTACAACATCCCATTGTCTCATTTCAGGTTCCCATCCAAGCTCACCATACGGGAACAATAAGACATAATGCAATGGCAATAGGCTGGGTGGCATTCATTAATTCGCATAAACTGGTTATCTCCTCTAAGATGCAAGACAATATCTCTCATTGCGCTACTCTCAGATCCATCTCCTGGCAATATCACCGCAATCTCATTTGTTGCTGGTAGTCTGTACTTTCGTCGATCTGTTTCTGTATTATAGTGAAGATGAGCTCGTATATTTTGATCTCTTGCATTCGATTGTTTAAGAACTGCGGAAGCTTGACGAAATTTATCTGGAAAAATATTATATTGCAACAAACAATCTTGAATAGTTTTTAACACATCTACTCTTAAGTGTGGATTTCGACGACTACGAACGTCTAACGCAGAATCAGGATCATAAATGTACAATTGAGCATACGCTGGATCCTGCCCTGATTGTGGTAGTATTGATCTTGTTCGATGACGCAACTCACCATGAATAGTGAATGTTGTAGGACCTCTTCCACGAATGAGTCTTGCATCTATTTTAACACCCAGACTTGTAAAAGCATTAGCTGCATTGTACCCTCTAGTATAACGACGAAATGAAGTCGCTTGCAGGCTCACTCCATCATACAACTGTTGAAGTTGTTGAGGGGGTGTTTTAAGGGGAGGAAGCTTGATTTTTCCTTGCAAACATGTTCCAAAAAGAGGATTTCTCATAGACGAATTGACTAATTTTTCATCCATGCAATGTAATGCAAAGCAGTAAGGGCATTCCACATCCATCTCACCGAGAAAATGCTGACCTGGACTTATCTGTACCGGAGCAACAACTCTTGTGGTGCCTTCTAATTCATCATCACTAACATAATCTTCGTCCATGTACTGATTTGTCGTAGTTGGGCTACACATTTATTTAATTACATGAATGAATTAAAATTGCATGATCAATAGAACAAATATAGCGAATAGATGGGCAACATGATTACTGAATATTTTGTGGAGATGGGGAATGTTCAACAGGCGTTGTATGGCTTCACTTAGTTCAACAGCAGCAAATTCTCCACCAAGATTACGCGGAGAAAGCATGGAGTGTAAGTGAACTTGCGTTGGTGGTATATGACAATTTACCATGCTATCTTCCACATGTAGTGGAGTTCTTCCACAAACAGAACTGTAAACCTGATTAGTTGTTTTGGAAGTGTTGTGCTCGTAGATGATGGAACAAAAGAATTTACAATAGTTGGCCATTTAGAAGGATTTGGAGTTATTTCATGCGAAACAGACTCTGATTGAATCTCTTCGCATCGACGACGACGGCTCGGTGTCGTAGAGGGAAAACCGATTGGTTGTGCTATCTGATGTGTAGAGCACCTTTCATTCCGTTCTCGTTCTCGTCGAGTGCGTTGGGCTAATGAAACTTTTGATACCGAAGTATAATTGGGTTCAGGTAGTTCTTGCAAAATAGACTCTTCGCGTCGACGACACCTCGGTCTGGGTAATGGACGTGTAGCGCACCCTTCATTTCGTTCTCGTTCTCGTCGAGCGCGTTGGGCTAACGAAGATTTTGACAGAGAATTATCTGGAGGTAGTTCTTGTAAAATAGAATCTTCGTGTTGAAGACGGCTCAGAGTCAAAGAAGGAGAATCAGCTGGTCGGGCACGATTCATTCCGTTCTCGTTCTCGTCGAGCGCGTTGAGCTAACAAAGCTTTTGATAAATAATTATCTTTAGGTGCCTAAAAAATATAACTCTTAGAGATCATTTCACCTACAATCTTGAAGTACCAGAAAAACGATTGGCAATTTTGCTAATCTTGAAGTATCAGGAATAATTTTAGTTAATTTTAAAACGGTTTATTGTTAACTAATGTTCTAACTTATTTTGGTTTTCTTTTGAATTATTCTCATTCTTTGATGTTTACATCTATATGATTTGAAGCTTATATATAGTAAACAATTTAAAAAATTAAATAACAGTAATATAATATATTAAAATCTGTATATAGTATACTATCAGCATACATAATGACAGTGTACACTATAAATCAACTCTAAAAAAAGCATAAAACATTTACCTGATTTTCCTTCTCTTTTCCTTTTGTAGAAGAGCTTGCCTTTTCTTTTTCTTTTGCGTTTTTCTTTTAAAAAATTGCATATAAATAAAAGTAAGATTAACGAAATAAAGGACAATAAGTATAAACAATAACCCAAAAAAATTAAAATGAAGTAACAAATGGTAGGCTAACCGAAAGAATGATCTCAGCATAACCATCCCTCTCATCACGAAAAGTGATGCCCACATTTTTAGTCCGCAAAAACTCAACCTAATATTTTAATAAACCGTTTCATTAAATGTACATAAATCATAACTAATTGAGCATAACAATTTATATATAAAAAAAAATTATTAACTTACAGTTTCCTCTAGTTCTTTTTCCAACTGCAACAGGTGTAATAAAAAAATCAATAAATTATGTAATTATGAGTTTCTCTTATGTCATATGTTAACAAATTGTTATAATAATTAAAAAAAAAAAGAAGCAAACTTACTACAGATTTTTTTGAGCCTTAAAAATTATGTAATTTGCCATTAATTAGCTGTAACAAAATTGAACAAATTATTACCAAGAAAAAAAGAAGAAGAATCAAAATATTAATTAATTACGAAAAAGAAAGAAACAAACCCTTAATTAATTACAAAAAAACCCATCATCATTAATCATTAAACAACTTATGGAAATCAAGTTCCAAGATGTGGATAACCCTTCAACATGTTCTCCATTCATTAGCATGAATTGTAACAGATTAAATTACAAAAAAGGAAGAAAAAAACATTAATTAAATAATAAATTGCAAAAAAGAAAGAAGAAACAAACTACTAAAACTCACTATTACTCATTAAATGACTTAGAGATTTCATTATGATTGCATTCTCATTTAATAAAAGTTAAAACAACTACAAAATTATCCACCAAATTTAGTTAAAACTACTAAAAGTAAAAAAAATAAATAAATAAATAAAGAAAAATAAAACTAATTATTTATTTATCTTCATGACTTTCGTTCCCCAATGTCTTTTCTACTTCATCAACAGCTTGTGTACATAACAAATCGAACTCCTCATCCTCCAACATTTCTCTTAGAGCTTTCAAGTCCTTAAAATCATTTTGTAAATTTGCATATATTGTTTTCTTAGGCCACTCATCCGGAAGTGTATTGACTATCGCGTACACCAAAATTGCTTCATGGAGACGAAATCCTCTTCTCTGAAGTTCGTTGCATATATTTTCCTTATTCAATATGTGATCTACAACTTTTACACCCGAAGTCATTTGTGTTGTCTCAAAGTCTATCCATAATGGGTGGATATCGCGCTCAGCTTCCTCTAATAGTTCTAGAAAGTCTAATGCATCATCTAGTTGGTGTCTATTTAATATATCTTCAACAACATCGTCCCAACATGATGGTAGCGAATCAACTATTATTTGCATTATATCTCTTTCTGACAAACATTTACACGTGTTCCTTATTTGGCCACATAATGCAACTACATTTGTACCATACACCCATATGGGTGTGTCTTCTTCAAAAGTCATATTGGCAAGTTCATTCATAATATTTTTATGAAGAAGACGCACACTAACACGTGCCATAATAGGGGGTCTAATATCCATCTGCATAAATATAGATGTATCATTTACAACATTAAAAAGTAGAAAAGAAAACATTAAATTAAAAATTCTACTAAGTGGTGTACTAAAGAAGACATCTAATTACAACTGTCATTATTTTATTAGATAAACATACTGTAGGGGGGTACTTGGTTAATTCCGTATGTTTACATCTAGTTAAACTTCTATGTATGTTTATATAGATATCCAATATTTTGGGCATGGAGATAATATTCAAACCATGTACCGCACATTAATCCAAAACAATAAATTTGATCCTCAAATTACTTAGAAATAAATTTGTTTTGCTCACTCAATTTAACCCTTTCATGAAGCTTCTGAAACTAAAAAAACTAAAACATAAATTAGGAAACAATTATTTGTTAACCAAATTCTTAGGACCAAATTTGAAAGCCACACTCAAATAGCAAAAATGTGATAACCAAAGAGAATATCTTATAGAATTTTATATTTGCAGACACAAAATTCGACAAAAATCTAAAAAACTGATCATTTTTTGATCAAGCAACTTATACATTATTGAATATCTCCTTGCATGATTATTGGTTCAAACCATGTACCGCACATCAGTCCAACACAATAAATTTGATCCTCAAATTGCTTAGAAATAAATTTGTTTTGCTCACTCAATTTAACCCTTTCATGAAGCTTCTGAAACTTAAAAAACTAAAACATAAATTAGGAACAATTATTTGTTAACCAAATTCTAAGGACCAAATTTGAAAGCCACACTCAAATAGCAAAAATGTGATAACCAAAGAGATTATCTTATAGAATTTTATATTTGCAGACCCAAAATTCGACAAAAATCTGAAAAACGGATCATTTTTGGATCAAGCAACTTATACATTATTGAATATCTCCTTGCATGACTATTGGTTCAAACCATGTACAGCACATCAGTCCAACACAATAAATTTTATCCTCAAATTACTTAGAAATAAATTTGTTTTGCTCACTAAATTTAACCCTTTCATGAAGCTTCTGAAACTAAAAAAACTAAAACATAAATTAGGAAACAATTATTTGTTAACCAAATTCTTAGGACCAAATTTGAAAGCCACACTCAAATAGAAAAAATGTGATAACCAAAGAGAATATCTTATAGGATTTTAACCAAGCTTACCAACAACGCATAAGAGAAGAACATAACAGTCAATTCCAAGCACCAGTATTCTTGAGAAGAACATATAAATGAATTCAGAGTTATAAGTAGGAGAAGAATATCCTAATTTAGGATAAAAGAATATTCACAGTAACCTATTCAAATCCCTCTTACTGTAATCCTTCTTAACTCAAGGTAAAAAGCATCGATGGAAAACTATGAGGATGTTTGGCAACAAATTATGAAATTCAAAAATTTCCAAAAATATGAAATTTTAAATTGTTTGAGATTGTCCTACAATAGTAAAAAATGTGCCAAACAGACTCAAAACAAACACAGATTTTGACTACTATTAAATCCAAAAACTGATTTAGGAATTAGAAATGCCCATAGTTAATCAGTGACATATATATAGAGCTTTGTATCAAAATTCACCTAATATCACATTCAGTATCAACCTGAATAACAAACGGAGATATAGACAGATGTTTCTGAATAGATTTTACAAATATATGCATATATACAGAGCATTTAGAACCCAAATCATAAGGTTATGGGGGGGGGGGGGGGAACCTCTTTCTGTCTAGAAGCGGTGTCAAGCATTATATACATGCATTCTGGGGTGAAAAAAAGAAGAAAAACCCCTCTTTCTGTGTAGAAAGAATGTCGAGCATATCAAGAACTACAATAAAATCCAAAAAAAATTCTATCAAATGAGATTTGTTTAAAATTTCCTGCATATCAAGAAATGCAATTAGTCAAAAGTCTCAAGATAAAAAATAAGAATAATAGTGGACAAATCCACCACTATATCCATCCATCCAAAATATGAATGATAGTGGACAAATATGCCCCAGATTGAGACAAAGACATTATAGTGGACAACCAAAAAAAACACCAGCAGTTCACACTCCCCCTTGATTAAGAGTAAGACAGAATTTCTAAAGAGTAAGACATTGATTACCAAAAACACATGAATCTTACAGAATTTCTAACCACCATATCAAGGCTTGCACTGTGTCTACAAAGATCCAAACTAAAGTCACTTTTCTAGTAGCAAGGTCATATATTTTGTTGAAGAAAATAGCAAACACCAAGATTAACTTGAAACATTAACACACAGTTTAGTTTAAAGAATTCAGTGAGGGAAAGGAAAAATAATGAGGAAAACATTTTTTTCATTATTTGTTTAATTTGGTGAAACGTTGAGATAAAAATAAACAGTAAGAGATTTACAAAATTCAAGAACTGAATAATCAACGGAGTAATTGAACAGAAAAATACCTTGGATAAATAAGATTCTAATTAAAAAGATAGAACCACAAAGTGGTGATTTTCATAAGCTTATTTGATGATGTCAAAAAAGTTGTGAGTATGGCGCCAGTTGTTTGTGTTTCTTTTTCCCAAGCTTTCTTCCAGCGCCTTGGTATCAAAAGGATCGATAAAGCATGAGATGCGACTTCTAAGCATAAAACTTAGAACCCATATATATATATATATATATACAATTTTGGATTTCTATTCTTGTGACAATGGCACAAACATGTAAACTGCAATATAGAGAAGGTGCAAAGGACCACAAATAACAGATCCACAGCAAAATATTGAGATTAGCAAGATAACCACATCAACTCCCAACTATAAAATAAAGAAATCCAAATAGGGAGAGATTAAATATAAAGGAGAAAGAGGACATAGTGCACATATGTGTTGACTCAAATCATAGCATTTATCAATAAACAGATTTCAGGGAGACATAATTGCTATAGTTGATTGTGTTGATAAGTATTTTAGGAAGAGATAATTAGTAAAGTTGAAGGGAAAATAATAAATGGGATTTTGCCACTTCAATTCAGACAATCACCTTCAAATTAGGTGCGAAAAATTTGGAAAGTAAAAACCCCAAAAATCAGAAAACTCATTAAACACCAATTCACATGGATCTGAGGAATCTATAATAGGGAAGGTAAAAAAAAGGCTACATTACGACAACATAGTTTAGAGAAATCAAATAAAGGACTACAGATTAATATAGAGATATATACTCCAGGAATTCAAATTATACAAAGTTACCATTGAAATCAATGTGTTGACTCAAATCAAAGCTTAATGTAAAAAACATTTACAAAAAACATTGCAGTAAAGATTTTAAGCCTCAGATGAATTTTAGAAAATGTAGAGAAGGCTCAGTCCAAACTTTCAAATGAAGGTTTTGTTTTCCCCTTCAAATAATCAATAAAAGAATAATAAATTTGAATTAACTCTGTAATTGAAACAATCAAATTGAAAAACAACTCTGTAATTCCAACTTTCAAATTGAAACTCCCAATCGAAATTGAAACACCCAACTCTTTGAGTTGTGAAATAAACGCAAGTTCATGCTAAATTGAAACACCCATTCCAAAAGAAAAAAAAGTGGGAAGATTGAGAAGATAGTTTCCTATTCCTTCAATCGAATAAGAGATTGAGAAGTTGCATTCCAAAGATTCAAATAAAATCGAAACAACTATGTAATTGAGATAGAAATTTTTTAGCAATCAATAGCCACACAGACAGGCAAGCTCACCAAGGCTGGAAACAAAATACCACATTAAAATGTATCCAATAAAATGGTTGAAAGCAAATGCAATTCTAGCAATCTTTTGCTGAATGAAAGACCGATTTAAGTTCTAGTGGCACAATTAAGGTCAACAATCCTTTTCTTGAATTACCAAAGGATTTTAAATTTTAATGTTATTTAAGCGTAGAGGAAAAAACAAAAGAAATTATCAAACACCATCTGTCCAATATTACAAATCATATACCCTAGGGGTGGGGCTCATGTCTGTTAAGCCATTATATGTGCATATGTTAGGTATCTTCTAGGATACATCCTACGTGGTGGCACCTACATGACATATAACTGTTTACATTCATCTTCCAAAAGATAAAACGTTATGGCTACAGTAGTTGAAACTTCACATCCATTTGGACCATTTCTCATAAATGGCCAGTGGAGCATTCGTCATATATATAGCCCGTGCCCGAGGGCACTACCCGGACCCAAACAAATTATTTCCAGTCTAAAATGAGCAGCAAAAACTGATTTTAACTCTAAAACTATATAATGCATACAAAAATTATTTCAACATTAGACCTGTTAACATGCAATTTATTAGCATGTCATAACATAGTAATACTCAAACTTTGGTATTTTTCCTAAACTTTTAGCATATAAAGAGAAAAAAAGGAAGAAGAAACAAAGAAAAAAGAAATAGATTTTAATAGAAATGCTGTGAAAACAGATGATTCTTCTTTCTCAACTCTTTATAAGTTCCATTACTATGAATGTTCTCCACCAAAACAAAACACAATATAACAGGCAAAAATCTGGTTTTAACTTATTGTTCTAACTACCAAAATACTACCCCACATGATTAGAGTAAGAAGATAGTTGGGAAAAATAGGAAGTTACTACAGAAAATAAAATATGAAACTTGGACATACCTGTTAAATAATGCAGTAAACAAACTTGAGAGAGATAACGTGAGAGAGTGGGAAAAAGATAATGTGTTGACTGCATAAGATAATGAGAGAGATCGATGGATGCAATGCAAGTGGCCGGGGGCAGCGGTGGTGGACAGTGAGGCAGTGAGTACAGAGACTCAGAGAGAGGTGCAGAGAGAGTGAGAAAGATGTGCTTACGTGAGTTGTGAGTGATATAGAGAGGGAATGTTATATAGAATGGAAATGAAGTTAATTTGGAAAGTTGACTAAAATATAAATCGTGGTAAATAAATCCAACTTTCCAACATATTACCAATTTTCTAATTCAGAAAATCATCCTAATGAGTTAATTCAGGAATGTTTGAGGACAATAATGGGGAAACAGAGAATCCCTGGATGGAATGAGATGAAAATCTGCAAAAATAATATTTAAGTTTTCATGCACAATTATGGGGGGATTGAAAAAATTAAAAATTTTAGTCAATGAAAGGAAATGAACAATCATAGGAAGTAGTAAAAAATTGGGATATCCTTGATAAGGAAGGACATGTGTAGTGCCCATCATACAAATTTTTTCAGAAATTTTTAAGCATGCTGATGAACAAATCAGAAAATCAATTAAATTTGGTATTCACACAATCACGGTTCTATAATAAGACTCATATCCAAATAGTTGGGTGAAGTAGCAAAATTTTTTACATACAAGAAAATCAATTAAATTTGGTATTCACACAATCACGGTTCTATAATAAGACTCATATCCAAACAATTGGGTGAAGTAGCAAAATTTTTTAGATACAAAATTTAAGGGCTAAAAAATTTGAAGCAATGCAAATTCAGATGAAGGCAAAACTAAACTATGAACGAAATGATGAACAAATAAACAAAAAGAAGACACTGAAGTTCCAACAAACTGATAACCATGTTGGGCTTCACACTGAAATTCCAAAAAATCATTAATCTTTATGGTTGAGAATCATAGCTTTCCACATAGGTCCAAAAATTTTTGTGAGAATAACACGTGGAGGCTATAGATTCAAATTAATAAAATAATAAGTACCAGATTCAAACTATGCAATTTAATTTCTATTTTGAGTGTTTGCATTTTGTGGACCACGTCAAGTCACAGTGACATTTCCCAACGTCACTGTGACTGTGACATTGATCAATGAAAAAAAAATGTTACGAAAATTTTAGAAACAACTTCAACTAAGTAGGAGGAAGAAGATTACTAACACACACAACAATAATTGAAAAATGTTTTTTTTCCCCCTCAAAGCATTCGATAAAAATAAACAAACAGTCTTTCATGAATAGATGTAGGACAAACATTCTTTCAGGAACCACTAAACAACCTATAAGTCATCCCCTAAACTATCACTAAACAGCCGCTAATCAACCCCTTAACAGATTTCAACTAACTGGATGTTGTACACAGATTCGCAATCTGTTATATACACGGAATGGGCAATAAAAATGTTTAAGATCATCATTGTTTGCAATAAAAATGTTTGCAATAAAATTTGTTTGCCAAAACTTTTGTGAGAATAACCCAAGCAACTAAACACAGTGAGAAATCTACAAATCATTACAACGTAGAACCCACTTCAAATTTAGGTCACTAAGAGGCTGTTTAAGATCATCAAACAAAAACATAAAAAAATGGTCAAAAGCCCATCAAAACTTCCGGGCAAACTTTCCAAAATGCACTAAGAACTAAGCAAAAATAATGAAGGACACCAAAAAAATGGAAATCCAAAAAAAAAAAAACACATAAGAGATGTTACATAAGAGAAGTACGAAGAATGTTACATAAGAGAAGAGATTACATGAAATAGTAAGAGGAAGAAGATAGTTGGAAATACCTACTAAATAATGGTGTAAAAAACTTGAGAGAGATAACGTGTTCACTGTGTAGCGATGGATGTAGTGCAGATGGCCGGGGCAGCGGTGGTGGACGGTGAGGCAGTGAGGATAGAGACTCAGAAAGAGGTGCAGAGAGAGTGAGAAAGATGTGCTTACGTGAGTTGTGAGAGATATAGAGAGGGAATGTTATATAGAATCGATTGGAAAGTTGGAAGGAAAATATTAATATAGAATTGATTTATATAAAGCTGGAATGAGAATGAAAAACTGCAATTTTAGGATGATTCTAGATATTGTTGGAAATCATCCTTAAATTAGTCAAGAAATCATGGAAATCATCCTAAAATTGCAGTTTAAAATTAGTCAAGAATAAATTTCTTGACAGATTGAGAATCTCGAATGAGATGAAAAACTGCAAATTTTTTTTTTTTTTTTTGGGGGGGGGGGGGGGGGGGGGGGGGGGGGGGGGATTTTAAAAGGAAAACCCCAAAATTTTGTTACCATTCAAATTATGTTTACTAAGCAATTAAGGGGAAAGGAACAATCATGCGCAAAATATCCTTATAAGGAAAGGAAATCGGTATTTTCGGTGCTAATTGGAAAGGAACATAATTGGAAAGTAAAAGAATGAATGAATAACAAATCAGTAAAATTAGAACACAACTAAAGGCACCAGAAAAGAAACTACGAATAAGAAAATTTGAATCAATTCAAATTTTGATCAAGACATCTACAAAGAAAAGAAACTAAAAAAATATGTTACAAACGGGTTATGAACGAAATGAAGTTATGAATGAACCTAAAAAGAAAAGAAAATCAAGCAAGAAATGAAAAAAAAAATTGGGCAGACAGAGAAAATGAAAATGAAAAAGAAAAAGAAAAAGAAAAATAATACAACAAAGGTTAAAAAGTAGAAAAAGAACATACTGGGCAAAGCTTTGAAATATGGATTTTTTTTAATTGTGGACATATACTGAAGAACCAAATCCACCGGTTGCTCATGTAGTCAAGAAGGCCTTCAGTACTAAAAAGCCTTCTATCAATACCACATGATGCTATCAATACCACATGATGCAAAGCTGACATAAACCAAACAAATAATAACCCATCTGTTGGTTGTCCAGAGAACCCAGAAAAAAAAATAATAATAATAATAATTTCAATGCTTTAAGCCATTCCAAATACAGAAAGAAGTGGTCTCAAATAAGTTCAATAACGCAGAGTTTAAGCTAACAGCTAAGAACCCAGCTGTGAACAAATCCCTACCAAATGCTGGTGTAGTTTAAAGATACTCATGTAGTTCAAAGTCTACTTTTTTAAAAATACTCATGTAGTTTAAAGTCTACTTTTTTTTCAGAATAAAAATAAAAATTGTGACCAAATGCTTTCAAAATCTACCTGAGTATTTCCTGGCTTTCCGATCTTATTTTTTCCTGGCTTTCCGATCTTCTTTTTTTTGCCCGATCTTTTTTTTTTTTTTTTTCGATCTTCTTTTTTTTTGCCCGATCTTTTCGTTCTTAAAAAGATGATTTTTTTTCCGATCTTTACGATTTTTCCGATCAAGAAAGAGGAGGAAATGAAAAAACCCACCAAAAACCCCAAACACAAAATGCAAAGCACCACCATCTTTCCGATTTTTCCGATCAAGAAATAGGAGGAATTGAAAAAACCCACCAAAATCTCCAAACACAAAATGCAAAGCGCCACCCATATCTTCAATCTTCTTCAATTAATCAAACGAACCCAGATCAAGAAACGCTTCAAGAAAGTTTGAATCTACAGGGATAATTATTTAGAAAAAATAAAACAGGAGGTTTCACAAAATTGAAATTGGGCTTATTAGAGATAGTGAAGCAAATAGGAGGTTTATATAGAACAAAGAAAAAGTGACTCTTTAACTGATTAGGCGAACCGTATGTCACTTTACAGAGAGGAGAGGCAAGAGAGGGAGAAGAAGAGGAAGAAATGGGTGGAGGGGGGGCTCGGTGGTGATCCAGAGAGGAGAGGCAAAAGAGGAGAGGCAGAGGAAGAAATGGGTGGAGGGGGGGCTCGGTGGTGATCCAGAGAGGGGGAGGAAGAGAGAGAGAGAGAGAGAGAGAAAAGGGGGGCGGTGGTGTGGCCTGTAGGTAGAGTTAGGGTTTGAGAAGTGAGGGGAATAAAATTGGTCCACATCAGTATAATCCCAGTCATCATTCCAGTCCCAGTCACTATCCTAGTCATATTTTGTGGTGTCCTAGTATGACAAAATTCTAAAATATTATATAGATATATATATATATATATATATACGAAAATTCTCCGGAGATGACGCTTTCTCTTTAATAAAGAGAGAGAGCCTATGTTTTAACCGTAAGATAGTGGTTTAAATACTGAATTTGATGACCAAATCAGAGTCTCTCTCTTTAATAAAACGAGGAAGCTCTCTAAATTTTTAGAGCCTAACTGATATATATATATATATATATATACTCCCTCCGTCTCATAATAAGTGTCCACTTCCTTTTTGCACAATGTTTAAGAAATTTGTATTATATTAATGGGTAAATTACACGGACCTCCCTTGAGGTTAGGTAAAATTACAGTGACCTCCCCTGTAGATTGCATAATAACAATCACCTCCCTTGTCATTCATGACTCTTAAACTGCGTTAATATTTAGGCAAAAAGACCGATTTGCCCCAATAGTAAAATAATCCTATTTGATCACCATTGTTGATCCTAACTGATAATGCATATACGTATATATTATATACATACAGATATACAGTCTCTTATCTCTCCAAAAAAATCCCCAAATCTGATCTTTACATCAGCATATGCAGTACACACACACAAAAATATATATATATATATATATATTCCAGTTCTACTCGGCTCTCCTGATCTCTTGCCACCCTCTTAACTCCGGTAATGTTCGAGCAAACCCACAATAAAGCAAAAACTCCAAATTGAATTCCCACCCAAATTCGGAGAGGATGTGGCACACATATACATCAAATTCATTTATTTCCAGGAAAAATCTTGAACTTGAAAAATCAAGGAAATTTTCAAATTTGATGTCAAATCCATTGTTACACTTATAGATGTGTATGTATATTTTGAGAGAAAATTGCTACAAACCCCTACTCTTCTCACTATCATCACCCATTAGACCATTTTCACTCTCTAGATTGGGTATCAATTGATGATCGGAGTCCCGATTTACGACGTCAAAACTCGAATTGGGACTTCGGGCTTCCAATTGTGTGGGTGTGTAACACCCTGTATTTCTTTTCCATTAATAAATGTTTATTTCAATTTAATTTCTATTTGAAATATTTATTTGGGGGTCAAATTGTAATTTCCATAAATATAGAAAAATATTTCCTATGGTTTCAAAATCAATATCTATATTTTTGTATAAACCGGAATTTATTCTTTACGCTAATAGTAATTTTTTGCATTTTTATTTCAACCGTAAAATACCAGTTTTGATTTCAAACTGCGCCTTATACCGCGTCTTGGGTGAGGGAGCACGTGAGCTCAACCTCACCGGGAGAATTCTCCCTATTGCTTGGAGCCCAAATAAATTTCTCTATATATGTATATCACAGTTCTTCTCTCCCTCACAATTCACTCACTGTAACTCTCAATCTCTCTCTATTTCTCTCTTCCTCTCAAGAACAACACACTCATAACACACATACAGTATATATATACATACACATACAGATACATAGCTATATATATTTATACATCTCAAAATCAAGAACGGAGGAGAAATTCTTAACGACGGTTTATTGCGGCGGAACTCTCGGTCTCAATTCTCTGAATAATTAACCTCTGTGAGTATTATAAACTCACTCTCAACGTATATATATATATGTATATTTCAGTGTATATATACGTGTATATGTGTATATATATATAGATACACCATTAAAGCTTTGAAAATTAGAGTTTTACAAAAGTTAACCAAAATGAAATCCGTGAATTGGGAATGAAAGATCTTAGTCCCAATAAGCTACAGTTCGGATCCTACGGAGTAATTCATCTGTATCGCGACGTACCGTTGATTTAAAGTTTTGGCACCCTTATTTTAATCGCGAATATCTAGTGATACAATCCGTATTAGTTTAAATAAATTGATCACATATTCTTAATCTACGCGGGAAGACGAAAAAATCCATATATGGCATGACATAATTGAAACAGAAAACAGAAATGGGTATAATTTCAGTTTGAAAATCAGAAACAGGGGAAAAACGGAGAAGATGATGAAACTGTGAAAACTCGCGCAAGCGACCCGCTCGTGCGACCCGTTCTCCCCCTTCGCGGGCGTGACCCGCTCGCACGACCCGTTCTCCCCCTTCGCGCGCACGACCCACTCGCGCGACCTGGGTATTCTGAGCAGTTTTTGTATTTTTTATATAAGGGACTGTTTGGAAAAGGTTTTGAAAGTTTTAAAGAACTGTTTGACAGCTATACTATTTTAAAGGCTCACGGTTAGAAAATGGACTTATAAGAAGCATTTAAGGCCGAGATCTATGTTGAAAGAATATCCAGTTTTGAGATTAATAATTGTTACTACAAACTGTGAACATTGACATACATATTAGGGTTGAGGTTGTGTCAACATGCATGTGTGTGAGAAAAAGTGAAAAGAGTAAAGAGTGGCGGTCTGGTGTGCGACCTCAATATCGATCGGATATTATTCCTGGTATTGGAGGCGACAGTGTCGTGTGCAGCTTAGATATCGATCGGATATTATTCCTGGTATCTAAGGCGCTCATTTCGGATATCGATCGGATATTATTCCTGGTATCCGAAGCGATGGTATTGAGTACGGCTTAGATATCGATCGGATATTATTCCTGGTATCTAAGGCGCTCGTTTCGGATATCGATCGGATATTATTCCTGGTATCCGAAGCGATGGTATTGAGTACGGCTTAGATATCGATCGGATATTTTTCCTGGTATCTAAGGCGCTCATTTCGGATATCGATCGGATATTATTCCTAGTATCCAGAGCGATGGTTGGTCGTGATCGACCAAGATATCGATCGGATAGTATTCCTGGTATCTGTGGCGATAGCGTGGTGTGTGACCTCAATATCGATCGACTATTATTCCTGGTATTGGAGGCGATAGTGTTGTGTACGACTTAGATATCGATCGGATATTATTCCTGGTATCTAAGGTAATGGTTTGGTTGAGTCGAGTCTTGTTGAGAGAAAAGAGTCAGAAAGATGAGATGTTACATTGTTCATGCACGGTCACATATTTATTGCTTACTTTATTCCCCCGTGATTTATGTTGGAACTGGAACCTTGAATCTATTGCTTTCAAAGTTAAATTGCACCGTTGTTTATATGCTTATATATACATTGCGAGCACTTGTTTATTTTGCTCACCAGCTTTCATAAGCTGACGGTGTTGATGCGTCCTGGATTGTATGTCCAGATTTTCAGGGTCAGGAGCAGCCAGGGTATTTCGACTATGCTAGTTAGAGGCAGGGGTCTTTCCAGGAGGCTGCTTTATATTTCCTATGTCTTTTTAATTTGGGTTGTAATAAACTAGTTTTAGACTTTTGAATAAGGCGTTTTGTGCCTAAGTTTATGACTGTTGTAATAGTTAGTAAATTTTAATTTTGGAGCTTATGTTTTGTTAGTATCCTTTGCTCTAGAAATGCTATTAAGATATTTGTTGCAGGGACAATTGATCATACTCACTTGTCACGACCTACGAGTCCATAAAGGAAATTAAATGCTTTCCTGTATTATGCTACGTCAGGGCGTGACAGGGTGCGATTGTGCAGTGATGGTCGTATATAGGGGACACGTTCTGCTTTAGCATGTATGTGTGTATATCTCTCTCTCTCTATATATATAGAAAAACTTGTATAACACATGATCGTATAACCCTCTCTCGGTCATTTCCCTCTATTATCTCTTTGTGGTCTCCGCTCACTGAAATACATCATCGGCGGTGGCGATGAGGTGCGACGATGGTGGCACTATGTGGTGGCTATGACGGCGAGGTGCGACGAACGTGTGGGGTCTTCCGACAGCTACCGATGGAGGATCGACTCTTCCCCTCTTCTCTGTTGAACGAGCAGGGAGTGAGATCTACGGCCTACCGGAGTAGCAGACGATGTCCGGCAAAACTCTAGCCTCTAGGGATTTTAGTGGGTGGTTCCGATGGTGTGGTGGAGAAGACAATGTCAACACACAGTGTGTTCTTTAGAGAGAGAGAGAGAGAAAAGTACTACATTAGTATATATTTTCTTCAAGACCCATTTGGTTAGATTTGGGTGTGTAGTATACCTCTGTGTGTATTTATGAGAGAGAGACAAAGAGCTAGAGAGAGGAAAAGATGAGATAAAAAAATTACTTTTTTTTTGGTAATCAATAAGGGTAAAGTTGTCATTATACAAAATTTAACTCCAAAAATTAACAGTCAACCTATAGTTGACTAACGGAAGGGGGCAAATGTTACCCAACTACAAACTTCAAGGGAGGTCAATGTAATTTTGCATACCACAAGGGAGATCCTTGTAATTTAACCTATAACCTCAAGGGAGATCCGTGTAATTTACCCTATATTAATTTATTTGGTTCATTAAAGAGTCACTTTTCAATTTTACCCTTAGATGTGATGGGTGTTTGACTTTTTGCTTGTTTTGGCACCACAAATAAATGCTTCTTTGTCTTTATTATAAGGGTAGTTTTGGAAAGTAAGTAAAAGCTATATGCCAATTTAGGAAAGTGGAGCTATCAAAAAAAAAAATTTTAGGAAAGTGGACACTTTTTGTGGGACATCCAAAAAAGGAAATGTGGACACGTATTATGGACGGAGGGAGTATATGTTTTTGACCAAAAACTATTTAGGCCAATAATAAGTTTCTGCAATTGCCTTGCATTTTTATTTTTATTTTTATTTTTTTTAACGACTGAATTTAAAGCTAATTTGTCAAATAATTTCATTTTAAGTTTTAAAATTTCATAATCACCTGAGAACAATTTTTTTTTGGTCAATCGTGTAGCTTCTGCTTTTGCGATTGGATCGCAAAAAAAAAAATTTTGACCAGAAATTGTCACTATTGCTTTTTGAACAATCACATTTTTCTGTGACTGACTCAATTTTTTTTTTTGTGATTGAATCGCAGAATCTTATTTGTCAAGCTGTTTCATTCTAGATTTTGAAATTCCATAATCACTTTATGGACTTTTATTAGGCGTTATGAACTTTGATTAGGGGCTGACTTTCTAACACATTTAGAAATGCGTTGTAAAGGTACCATATCTGATGATTGGAAAGAAGACTTCCTCCATACTTTGAGGGAATGCCCAAAAGCTATATCGGCTTGGGAGGAACTATGGTTAGGGTGAAATCCCTTGCAGCTTGCTGTTGGAGAATTTTTTAAAATAAGGGCAAAAGAGAAAATAGAATTGGAAACTTGTTTTGTACAACTGAGTTTATCTTATGTGAGTGAGTATGTTCCATAATAGAAATCATGATAATACGTTCTAGATCGTAAAGGGGTGAATTATTTATTTATTATGTGCCAGAAGCACCATATAATTTCTCTTATATAGTCATATATATACACGTATACATATACAGTTATATGTTAAAGTGATAAAGCACCCATTCAAATTGGTGCTGATCAATTACTGAAGCACCCATTTGGTAAATCACCAAAAGGCACTTACCATTTAGTATATGTATATGACGTATGTATGTAAGTATTGATTTACAAGGCACCTGTTGATTAACAAGATGCCTATAGTCAGTCTTGAGACTGATTCGGCACCATTGATATGGTATAGGTGTATCATTTCATCCCTATATAATGACGTGCACAACCCGACAAAAAGAAGATATATAAAATAGAGATATACTACTACTCCCATTAGTTTTTTTTTTTTTTTCCGGTCTGTACAAAACGCGAATTCCTACTACAATTTCTCTCTGTCTTTTAATTTGTAAAAGTCTTATTCTACTGTATTCTATTAACTGCAGTAATAGAAAACAGTATTGGTTGAAAAATATCAGTGATAATTCTAGGGCTGTCTTCAATAGTGCATTTTGCAGACAGTGATTGCTTCATAGTATCTTGAATACAAACTCGCAGAATACCCAGTTGCACACCGATTACAATATCTGGTGGGGGCGAATATTGTATTTAGGAAAGTGTCTAGTACACGCTTGAAGATCTATTTGGTGACTTTTTGAAGAATTTTCGCCAACCGGAGGATGCAACATTATTTTTTATCAACAATCTAAATACAATATTTATTAATGGCGGACACTTCTTCGGCAAAGTCACTTCGTCAAATGACCGAAAGCTTTGTGAAATTGGACCGTTTTGATGGTGGTAATTTTCTTCGTTGGCAAAGGAAGTTGCATTTTCTACTCACCACTTTGAAGATAGTGTATGTTCTCAAAGAGAACAAACCCGCAGAACGAGAGAACGAGACGGTGGCTCAAGCAAGGGAACGCGCTACATGGGAAACCGATGACTACCTTTGCCGCGGTCACATACTAAATGCTATGGCTGACTCTCTTTTCGATCTCTATCAAAATGTGGGCACTGCCAAAGAACTTTGGGACAAATTGGAGGCAAAATATCTTGCAAAGGACGCGACAAGTAAGAAATTTTTAATTGGTCAATTTCTTAATTATAAAATGGTTGATAATAAGTTGATTATTGATCAATTTCATGAGATTCAACGTATTCTCAACCATTGCAAACTTAAGAAATTAAATATGGATGAAGATGTCATAGTTTCTGCAATTATTGAAAAACTTCCTCCATCATGGAAAGACTATAAGAAAAGTCTTAAACATAAAAAAGAGGACATATCACTTGAGGAATTGGAGACTCATCTCAAAATTGAGCAAGAGTCTCGAATTCGAGATGGTAATGAGGAGCAAGATAAAAATGCTTCTAAGGTCCATGTGGTGGAGGAAAAGAAGGAGCATAAACAGCCCCATCATAATGCTCACCAAGGAAAAAATAACAATAAAAGGAAAAATAATTTTAATGACTCTCAAAACAAGAAGAAAAGGGGTATTTGCTACTATTGCAACAAGCCGGGCCATTTCAAGAAGGACTGTCGCTTATTTAAAAAGAAGCAACAAGAAGCATCGGGTTCGAAAGAAAAATTCGTAGCGGTAATATCCGAGGTTAATCTCCTCGAAGATGATGGTGCTTGGTGGATAGACTCGGGTGCCACAACGCATGTGTGCAAGGACAAAGCTATGTTTTCTGCCTATGAACCTGTCGAAGATGGAAATGTTCTCTACATGGGAAACTCCTCTACTGCAGGAGTCAAAGGAAAAGGGACTGTGGATCTAGAATTCACTTCCGGAAAAGTCCTTAGCCTTACCAATGTCTATTATGTCCCTGAAGTGAGAAAGAACTTAGTTTCTGGAAGTTTGCTTAATAAGCATGGTTTCAAACTTGTATTTGAGGCAGACAAATTTATTCTGTCTAAGAATGGTACCTTTGTAGGCAAAGGATATATGTATGAGGGCATGTTTAAGCTCAATATTATTAATAAAATGAGTGTTTCTGCTTATATGGTTGACTGTCTTTCTTTATGGCATAGTCGCTTAGGACATGTTAATACTAAGAAAATGGATAACATGGTTAAATTGAATTTAATTCCTAGATATGAAAATGATATGAATGAAAAATGTAAAGTATGCATGCAAACCAAAATAACTAGAATTCCATTTTCAAAAATTGAAAGATCTTCTACTTTGTTACAATTAGTACACAGTGATGTATGTGATTTGCATAGTACTCCTACTAGAGGTGGTAAAAAGTATTTCGTTACATTTATTGATGACTTCTCAAAATATTGCCATGTTTATCTTATGAATACTAAGGATGAAGTTCTAGATAAATTTATTATTTATAAAAATGAAGTAGAAAATCAATGTGATACTAAAATAAAATGTCTTAGATCTGATAGGGGAGGTGAATATCACTTTCCTAAATATTGTGAGGATGTTGGCATCATACATGAATTTACTGCACCTTATACCCCACAACAGAATGGAGTAGCAGAAAGAAAAAATAGGACACTGACTGAAATGGTAAATGCTATGCTTTCTTATTCCGGCTTAGGTAAAGGTTTTTGGGGTGAAGCTATGTTAACTGCATGTTATATTTTGAATAGAATTCCTTCTAAAAATCTAAAAGAAACACCTTATGAATTTTGGAAGAAAAGGAAACCTTATTTAAATTATTTGAAAGTTTGGGGTTGTAGGGCTATTGTTAGATTGCCTGAACCTAAAAGGAAGAAATTAGGTGAAAGAGGAATTGAATGTATTTTCTTGGGATATGCACAACATAGTAAGGCATATAGATTTCTGGTATGTGAACCAAATGAATCTGTTGAAATAAATACTATTATTGAATCTAGAGATGCCATGTTTTATGAAAATAGATTTAGTACTATTCCTAAACTGCATGATACAATCGAAATAGGAGAATCTTCACATTCTAAGGAAATTGAAAATGAGGAACAAGAGGAACCTAGGAGAAGTAAAAGAGCTAGAAAGGAGAAGTCCTTTGGCCCCGACTTTGTAGTATACCTTGTCGAAGGCACTAGAGATTCACATTGTGAACAAATTGCTCTTTCTTTAACTATTGAATCGGAACCTCAAACATTTGAAGATGCAATGAAGTCTCAGGATGCTGCTTTTTGGAAAGAGGCTATTGTCACGCCCCGGAGTAGCCAAAAATAGGGAAAATTTAAAATTTCCTTTCTGGACCCGTAGGGAATGACGAGTTACATAAAACTGACCTGTCCGTGCAACATACTAACAAAAGATATATATCAGAGTGAGAAATTTTGCAAAAGCATCTAATGGTATTCATGGGGGAACTTAGAGTGTTTTGCTACTTAGGCTATTACAAAAGTTCCAATTGAAAACCACAAAAGATGAGTTTGGGCGATTTACGCCACTTGAATTATTACATCAACCAAAAGATAGTTTCTTAGAACATAAGAGTAGTCTTAATGCGGAAGTAGGCCAGGGTCCTTCTTCTAATTGGCAAACCCGTAACCCTCATTATCGAGCTCTTCTTGATAGTCTGTTTCAGGATCACCTTCCTGATAGTTCCTAGCCTGAGAATAGTTATATGCATCTTCATTGTTACCTTGATAGTTCTCCTCATTATAACCTAGACGTAAAATGTCCAGGGCAGGGAAGGATCCGTTAGCTTTTGAAGCTAAGTGAGAACGTCTTAACCGATCACTCCTAATGCAGTTAAGGATAAACAAGTATAATAATATCTTGATCCAACATTAAATAAGCATATGACATGGTAGAATGACGACACGATGCATTATCGATATACTCGACTTTAACTCGACCATGGACACCACAACCGACTCATGTGACTTGTTACATTACCAGTGTAACGCCGTTAGCTCAGAGTAGAATGATTACGTTGCTATCGTTGCCTAGCAGGGCCCTATAGCAAATTTTGGTTTTAAAAGAGTGTAATCATTGGACTCTTAGGTCCTCGTGACCTTGCCGGGAGAATAGAATAGTTACAGCGCTATCGTCGCCTAACAGGGCCCTATAACATTTGAAAGGTAACTATTGTATTCTGATGGATACATTGCTATCGTCGCCTAGCAGGGCCCTATAGCGTATCAATCATCAATTCATGCATAATTTCAATGATTTCAATGGAAACTCTGGCTATCGTCGCCTAGCAGGGCCCTATAGCAGTTTCATTTTTGTTCCCATTTACTTGATTGTACCACTCGGACCACTATGGTCCACTCAACATGTATAACAATATGACTGGGTTAGTCCCCGTGACTAACCATGCAGACGTCAATATGGAAATCCTGACTCGACCATGTTCATGTGAATGTTCATGTGAATGTTCATGTGACTATATAATCGGGAAATTATGATAAACGAGAAAATCAACGAATATTAACTAAGCATGGAGTATAGTTAACTAATCATGCGTTCATGATAAAATAAATAATCTCAATACTAATATTTATCAGTATCGTCCACACAGGACGCACTGGGCATACATATATGATCAAAGAATAACTCTATAATATACCAAGTGAGTTAGGACGACTCACCTCGATGCGGGTGCGTAACAGTAATCGTAGCGATTCCTACAAAGCATTAAGATTACATGGAACATTGATTAATAAGCTTACTAAAATCAGGGGCATAATGATAATTGTGCCGGGTGGATTCCTAAACCTCAACATGATGATCTAGACATCATTCTGAGTCCAACGCCATTGACTAGACTCAAATCGGAGTCCGTCGCATAAAAGACTGGGTTTTCTATACCAGTTTGGGCCCTAAGGACAAGCTGTATTTTTTTGACCGTGTCGAAAGGTCACCAAACTTTAAGGGGATGTTCTAGACATTATTCTAAGACTCTGGGAACTGACCGCGTATTTTTCTGAGCTACGGTTTATTTATTACGAATTTTCGAAGTTTAAATCGTCTAATAATAGGCTGCGGGGCCCCATAATTATAAAGTATGATTTAGGGAGATATTTGGCCCTTATAAATATTTTTGTTAAATAATAGGCCTTAAAATAGGCTAGGGGTATTTTTTTTATAATTTTCGGGGCTCGTTTGGTATTTTAAATAATTAAAATACAACCAAACGGGTACTTTATAAGTAATTAATAATTATTAAAATATTAAAGTTAGGGTCTCGTAAGTAATAGTTTACAATATAGAGGTATTAGACCGTAGGAAAATTTAATAAAATTTTCCTATACTTAAAAGTGGTCATTAGGTATTTATTACCTAATTATTTTAATTTAAAAATATTTACTTATTATTTATTTGAATCAATAAATAATAAATATATCATATGATAATAATAATTCATATTTTCATAATATAAGCATATTATAAAAATAATATTACAATTTATTAAAATATCACATATAATGTTATTGAAATCATTATTAGATTTTTAAAACAATTTAAAATCATTTATAATTATTTATTAATACAAAATATATTATAAATAATATTTATATACTAATCTTAATTAATAACTATTAATCCTTATTAAAACAGACTATTTACACACTAATTATAATTATCAGAATAATTAATAATATAAAACAGTTTAATAAAACCTTAATTAGGATTAACGGAATAATTAATAATATAAAAACAATTAATTATAATTAACAGAAGCCCGCGGGCCAACCCAGGTCCGAACCCGTGCCCACGGGTCGCCCATATACACACAAGGCCTGATCCAACTTAAAAGATCCGACCCGCTACCACTTAACCATTCTAACCCGAACCCATTAACCAATTATACTAACAAACTAACCCATACCCGTGACCCAAGACCCGACCCAATCGGGTAAATGATATAACCCGTTGACCCACGGGTCGCGTCTTCTCCGGCGAGGCCAGGCTGCCGCCGGCGAGCCCGTTTTGGCCGGAAATCTTCAAATGGCCATAACTTGGCCGTTTCTCCATGGAAATGGCTCAATCCAACGGGAAAATGACCGGAATGGAACCCTCTAACACATACTAGGAGGTGGTTTCGTGGTTTATTCGTTTTGAGCTCCTACCAAGGCATTATTCTTTTCGGGTATTGAAAGAATAATGCTATGCATGGGGGTCCAAACGCAGTTCTTTTTAAAAGCTGTGGTTAGGGGGTCTATCTGGGACCTATAGGGTCCGTTTGGCATATTTTCTTAGGGGTTGTGGTGGTAGTTTGAAGATCAAGCTCAACTTAGAGCTTTAATGGCTATTCTGAGATTTCAGAGAGCCTTAGGCTCTGTTTGGTTCGTGTATGGGAAGTCCAGTGGGTGTGTGTGTGGGTTCAATAGACATAAAATTAACCAAGACGGGGTATGGGATCATATACCTGTCTCGGTATTCCTCTTTGCGTCTCCGGCGAGGTTATTCTCTCTCTCTCTCTCTCTCTCTCTCTCTAACGTGCCCCTCTCTTGTTGCTCCGGTCAGTGT
Organism: Hydrangea macrophylla; assembly: GCA_033977485.1. NCBI lineage: Eukaryota > Viridiplantae > Streptophyta > Magnoliopsida > Cornales > Hydrangeaceae > Hydrangea > Hydrangea macrophylla. The sequence continues at coordinate 109,871,135 of CM066994.1, read as the reverse complement.
GTGTGTGTGTTGGTGGTTGAGGCAGAGAATAATGTGAGGGTGTGTGCTGAGAGTGTGTGTTAACTCATCTTACTCTCAACTCTCGGTAACTCCCTCTCTCAATATCACTAATCTATATACACACTTACATATACACATAGATACTCACAGATTTTTGCAAATCTGCTTGAACAAGATAGGTGTGATGGGGAGATGACATTTAATTTTGATGGTGTATAGGGGAAAGGAATGGAGCCGGCGGTGAGGGGGTTTGTGTATGGTCCGGTGGGTGGAGTAGGGTGGTGTTTGGGTAATGGGATTACCCAATGGATTAAGGTAGGGTGGTTGGTACACTTCCATATAGGGTAAGATTCCAACCTTCCATTTATGGTATGAGTTAGTCGTCGCTAGGATTACGTTTAATGCAGTCCAGTTCTGATACAGATTCTACGAGTTTGTGTGCTAAGTCAGTCCGGGTTTGAAACTTACAGTCCAAGTAATTTATAATTAGATACGCACACGTGTATATTCGGGTTTCTGGAAACTAAATATTGTGAAATTACAACAAAATACGGGGACTCGTTTTTATTAATGCAGAAAATTTACGGGTATTACAGCTATTAATGATGAAATGGATTCAATAATGGGTAATAACACTTGGGTGTTGGCAGATTTACCACCAGGTTCAAAACCTATTAAGTGGAAATGGATTTTCAAAAAGAAAATGAAAATAGATGGAACTATCGATAAATTCAAAACTAGGTTAGTAGCTAAAGGTTTTACACAAAAAGAAGGAATAGATTATTTTGACACATATGCACCAGTAGCTAGAACATCTACTATTCGAGTTTTGATTGCCTTAGCTTCTATTCATAATTTTGAAATTCACCAAATGGATGTAAAAACTGCTTTCTTAAATGGTGATTTGGAAGAAGAAATTTACATGGAACAACCTGAAGGTTTCGTTGTGACTGGACAAGAAAAGAAAGTATGTAAATTAGTTAAGTCACTTTATGGTCTTAAACAAGCACCTAAGCAATGGCATGAAAAATTCGATATAGTTGTTGTATCTAATGGTTTCAAAATTCATGAATCTGATAAATGTGTTTATAGCAAGTTTAATAATGGTAGAGGTGTTATTATATGCTTATATGTGGATGACATGCTTATTCTTGGTACTGATTTAGATAGTATTAATGATACTAAATGCTTCTTGTCATCTAAATTTGAAATGAAAGATATGGGTGTGGCTGATGTTATTTTAGGTATGAGAATAATAAGGCAAGGTAGAAACATTGTTCTCACACAATCGCATTATATTGAAAAGATCTTAAAGAAGTTTAATCAGTTTGATTGTACACCTGTTAGCACACCTTTTGAATCACAAATAAGATTATTTCCTAACACTGGTAGAGCAGTTTCACAATTGGAATATGCTCGGATTATTGGCAGTTTAATGTATGCCATGACATGTACTAGGTCGGATATAGCTTATGTTGTAGGTAAACTTAGTAGATATACTAGTAATCCTAGTCAACTACACTGGCATGCGGTATATAGAATTTTAAAGTATTTAAAAGGAACCATGGGTTATGGAATATCTTATTGTGGTTATCCTTCGGTTCTAGAAGGATATTCAGACGCCAGTTGGATATCTGAGCGGGAAGATCATTCATCAACGAGTGGATGGATATTCACTCTTGGTGGGGGAGCTGTCTCTTGGGGATCCAAGAAACAGACTTGTATAGCTGACTCTACCATGGTAGCTGAATTTATAGCATTAGCTGCAAGTGGTAAAGAGGCAGAATGGTTAAGGAATTTACTTTTAGAAATTCCAGTTTGTCCTAAACCTATGCCTCCTATATCTATCCATTGTGATAGTGAATCTACACTTTCTAGGGCCTATAGTAAAGTGTATAACGGTAAGTCCAGGCACATTGGACTTAGGCACAGTTATGTGAGACAATTGCTCACGGATGGTATAATAACTGTGGATTATGTGAGGTCTTGCCAAAATTGGCAGATCCGTTCACAAAAGGACTTGCAAGGAATTTGGTGTCTAAGAAATCGATAGGGATGGGACTAAAGCCCAACGAACATGGTCACTCTTGATGGAAACTCAACTTGACACTTGACATTTCAAGTCTTCAGGTTCAACGAGTAAAGTACATCATATGTCGTGATTGCAAGCACTTCAAATATTATATCTATCTATATATATTTATATGTATATAAATCATCCCAAGGATAAGTGCTTGGTACCTGTAATGTAATAAGGAGGAGGGTGAGCTACTAAGCTCTTAATAGATTTATAACAATTGTGTTGGAGTGTCTTAGTTACAGGGACACTTCTGATAAGTCTACCTATACGAGTGTGGAAGTGGTGCCGCTTCCTATGCGTCCCAGGCTTCACTCTAGAGCACTCACGGAATCAAGGTACAGACACAAGGCCTAATTCATGTGTCGGCTTACATGAATATTCACTGATATAAAGATTTGTGTGTGGAGATAAATCCGGTTGGTCAATATGGATTGCCAGTTCAAAGACTTGTCGATCTACTAAGCTCTCCTGATCAACTTTGATGAGTCTTCACAAGGTAAATGGTTCAAGTCACAAGACACCTTTATTGATACATGAATCTTACAACCGTTTTTTCAAAATTTATTTTAAAAAATAGTAGGGGATTGTTGGGGAATTTTTTAAAATAAGGGCAAAAGAAAAAATAGAATTGGAAACTTGTTTTGTACAACTGAGTTTATCTTATGTGAGTGAGTATGTTCCATAATAGAAATCATGATAATACGTTCTAGATCGTAAAGGGGTGAATTATTTATTTATTATGTGCCAGAAGCACCATATAATTTCTCTTATATAGTCATATATATACACGTATACATATACAGTTATATGTTAAAGTGATAAAGCACCCATTCAAATTGGTGCTGATCAATTACTGAAGCACCCATTTGGTAAATCACCAAAAGGCACTTACCATTTAGTATATGTATATGACGTATGTATGTAAGTATTGATTTACAAGGCACCTGTTGATTGACAAGATGCCTATAGTCAGTCTTGAGATTGATTCGGCACCATTGATATGGTATAGGTGTATCATTTCATCCCTATATAATGACGTGCACAACTCCACAAAAAGAAGATATATAAAATAGAGATATACTACTACTCCCATTAGTTTTTTTTTTTTCGGTCTGTACAAAACGCGAATTCCTACTACAATTTCTCTCTGTCTTTTAATTTGTAAAAGTCTTATTCTACTGTATTCTATTAACTGCAGTAATAGAAAACAGTATTGGTTGAAAAATATCAGTGATAATTCTAGGGCTATCTTCAATAGTGCATTTTGCAGACAGCGATTGCTTCATAGTATCTTGAATACAAACTCGCAGAATACCCAGTTGCACACCGATTACAATATCTGGTGGGGGCGAATATTGTATTTAGGAAAGTGTCTAGTACACACTTGAAGATCTATTTGGTGACTTTTTGAAGAATTTCCGCCAACCGGAGGACGCAACATTATTTTTATCAACACTTGCAGCTTAGATCTTTGTCTTTTAGAGAATTGAATTGAATGAACTTAAATATCAATCTGGTGTGCCATTTCTACTAGTATCCCTTGGTTATTGTCGTTTGTTTCGGGAACTTAGCGTATTGAAAAAGATAGAAATAACCCATTGTTCAAATAGAACTATCTTCCACCCCCAATCTACCCTAAAAAGAATCAAAAAGTTTGTCATGGACATCCTCGTTGCATTCGATACTTCAAAAAATTATAAGTTCCAAATTAATTGTCAACTAATCCCTCCGTCCCATTTTATGTGTCTATCTTGGGGAATTCAACTATTTAAGGGGACAAAAAGAATCTACACCTACTTTCCACAATTGCCCATAATCATTGCACTTTCTTTTTTTGTTTTGTTTTGGTGTTGATTGCAAGAAATAGTAGTTTGGGAAACTATGTAAAATTTGCATACTAATTTTGGAAAATGGACAACAATTTTGGGACATCCCAAAAAAAAAAAGATGGACACATAAAATGGAACGGAGGGAGTAATTCATTTGTTTCCTCCTACTACAGGTGATTTGAAGCTCAACATAGAAAGTAATCCAATATTTGGAGAGGGGGGAAGGTTGTGATACGGAAGGTAGTTTTGTCCGCATGTGAGGACATTTCTCAGTCGCTGGATGAGTTGGATGGAGGGCTTGGATGGAAGACTACACAGCTCACCGTTTGAAAAGTATGGCATTGAAAATTGAAGTGGATTTTGGAAACCACTGGTCCAACTTGTTTGGCCGGTTATCAATGCCAAATTATCTTGCATAGCCGGTTGCTCATTTTTGGCTAAAAAGTTGCCATCTTTCATTCTCTTTCCACCTTTTAGTTGTGGTAAGTTTTTTTGATAGTGTTAATTAATTGTACAGTATTAATTGTATTATTTTATTATATTTACAATTATATTAAGGATTTTTTGTTAACATGTGCCCTTAGGACAGATGTTAAGGTTTTAAAAATGGAAATAAACAAGAGGTACGTGTGGGTTTCAGTGTCCGGTGTGGGGTTCAATGTTTATCTCCCTTATTTATTCCACTTTTGGAACCTAAACATATGCCCTAAGATTCCCCAATACTTTGTCAGTTGTACTATATGCAATGATATGTAGTACTATTAATAATTATCACAAAATGTGGTACAATTATTATGTAACAATGTATGTGATCCTATTAGTATTGAAGGTACGTTTGGTAGACATGAATGAACTTTATAATAGAATAGTCATTTCTCGGTTCATTCCATTAGGGTATTTGCCTATTTGGTGTGACAAGATATAGTGGAATGAACATTTCTTTTGGATTGACTATTCCACTTAAGCATAAATGTTCATTCTTTATCAAAACTTAAGTAATGCCAATTTCATTCCTGCATAAATCTCAGGCACAAAAAAAAAAAACAGAAAAAAAACAGAAAAAAAAAACAGCAAAACAAAACAAAACGTGAATGACTACGATTGTATAGTATAAAACTTTTTCTTAAAAAAATTGTTATAAAATATTGAATATTTAGATTAAATACTATTCATATTAAAAACAAATTCACAAGATATTAAATTTAATGGTAGACTAAAATATTTAATTTATTAAATATATTAAATATTTAAAGAGATTTTGTAAATAGATTAAATAATCAGGTGGACTAAAAAGTTTAAAAAATTAAATTATTTCATCAAAAAATAAATATTAAAATTTTAAGCTAAAAAATATTAGGAAAATTACACATTTCCTGGTCATATTACAACCTCAAATTTGTTTAAGCAATTAAGTAGTTAAAAACAATTAAATAGTTACAATAGTTAGTAAAAATTACATTAAAAATTAGTCATTATTTTATTTTTATTTTGGGAAAATAATTAGTCATTATTAAGTCGTTGGCATGAGTTACCGGTACCAATTTCACGAACTCTTGATTTGATGCAAAATCTGAATAGGGATGATGATCGGGTCATACATTTGCTGAAGCAGGAGATTCAACAGATGAAACGACGATTGCATTGTTTTCACGCAATCGAAGATGCAAAAAATTATTATGACCCCCCAGTTTTGCCATACAAGATATTGAAGATAAACCGTATTACGCTGATGCATATCGCAATCATCCGGATTATAGTGAAGATGATGTTGATGGAAATTTTCAACGTTTTCTTCTTGGGTGTCTAATTAGAGATAATGGATAGCGTTCTTTAAAACACACCCAACGTCTTGATATGCCTATTTTGTCCCTTTCGTATTTAATTCATCCTTTCGTAGACTAAAACCCACCACTTTCGCATAACTATTGTAAAATTTTGCCTCTTCAACCTCGAATTTGAATGTCATACGAAGGAATTCATCTTCGGTCATTTCATATAGTGCTTGGTCTGAGCCGCATTCGAAGGTTTATTGGACGACATTACTATGTACAACTTTTGGATCATTAGTGTCAACCCCAGTGTGAATATTATAAGTGTATTCCAATTCACTTTCATCACATAAATCATTACCCAAACATGTTTCTTCATCCAAATCTATGCACACCGACTTTCCCTTGGATCTACGCATACCATCCATTAGAATTTACGCTGTTAGAAAACAAACAAAAATTAAAAAATGACAAGTATGCGTGTAATATGGACTATGTTTAATGAACAACTATGATTAAGAAATTTTGTACCCTAATTGTTCCATTATTAATAAATTATTTTCCCTTCTTGTTTCATTATTAAGAAATTTTGTTCCCTTGTTGTTCCATGATTAAGAAATTTTGTACCCTTATTGTTCAATGATTACAAAATTTTGTACCCTTATTTTTCCATGATTAAGAAATTATGTCCCGTTATTGTTCCAGGATTAAGAAATTTTGTATCCTTGTTGTTTCACGATTAAGAAATATTGTACCCTTCTTGTTGCTTACTCAAAAAAACACTTATTGTTGTCCACTTCTGAATAGTTCCCTAACAATATAATATTTTTTAATTAATTAAAGATTAATTTTTACAAAAAGTTTAAAAGTGACACATTTGATTGAGTTATATAGACAACTGATTGGAAATGTCCCGTAGTAATGTCGACAACCTACTATAGCTTTCAGTGATGGGACTCAACACTGTGTCAAAGTTTACACGTCAACAATTGGAGGCAATTAAGGCCATCCAATTTGGTTCTCTCATACACCTTCGGTGTACAAGAGTTACCAAATTCATATAGGATTTACTCCGGAGTGAGAATTGCTAAGGAATTCTGTTAAGGTGAGTTTTCTAACTAAAATTGGTTGGGGGGTTTAACTTGTTAAATGCTTCAAGGGTATATTAAATGTTTCAATGGTCTTTTCCCAATCGATAACCATCAGATTCCAATCGATTGGATATGATTCCAATCGATTGCTACAGCTTTGTGAGTAACGTCAAAACACAAATAGACTAGTTTTCCTATTGGATACGAAATTCATATTGGATACGAAAAACACAAATAGACTAGTTTTCCTATTTTTTTTCTTTACTTTCTCTTCGATAAATCCACAAACCAAACAAAACCTAACAGCTATAACAATTTTGGTATATACAGTGTCATATGCGTCACTACACATTATATTACTCTAACTAGATTTTACTTTAAAAAAATTTATTGCTTTTCCTATGTTAGAAGTTCCCTTGTCAAAATAATTTTAATGCGTCAAAATTTCATGAGTATGGTATCAGTGACAAAACTATTCGATAACTCGTGCTATGCATGGGGTTGATTAAGAAATTATGTACCCTTGTTGTTGCATGATTAAGAAATTCTGTACCCTTATTGTTCCACGATCAAATAATTTATGTACCCTTATTGTTCTATGATTAAGAAATATTGTACCCTTCTTGTTCCATGATTAAGAAATATTGTACCCTTCTTGTTCCATGATTAAGAAATCATGTACCCTTATTGTTCCGTGATTAAGAAATATTGTACCCTTATTGTTCCATGGTTAAGAAATATTGTACCCTTCTTGTTCTATGATTAAGAAATTTTGTACCATTCTTGTTGCTTACTCACCAAAACACTTATTATGGCCTACTTCTGAATAGTTCCTTATAACAATATAATCTTTTTAATTAATTAAAGATAAATTTTTACAAAAAGTTTAAAAGTGACACATCTGAGTGAGTTATATGGACAACTCACTGGAAATGTCCGTAGTGATATCGACAAACTTTCAGTGATGGAACTAAACTTTTTGACTCCAATTTTTCAGTGATGGGACTAAACTATCTGAGTGAGTGATTGATCGATGTTGACAATTCACTAGAACTGTCCATCATGTTCTATTCATTGTATCATATTCATAGTAATGTCCCTCCTATGAAACCCACAGCTACAATAATTTTGGTACATATAGTGTTATATGCGTCACTACACATTATATTACTCTAACTTGATTTTACTTTAAAAAAATTTATTGCTTTTCCTATGTTAGAAGTTCCCTTGTTAAAATAATTTTAATGCGTCAAAATTTCATGAGTATGGGAAATTCCGTGAAAAAATATTTTCCAATGTCGAGGGAAGGTGTTAGGCACCATCGAGCATCCATGACACACGGTTGCCGATTTTAGTAAAGCATGGTTATGGCTGCACCCAAGTAAGGTTTGTGTACGTATCTCGACTTGAGATATGTGAAAGATATTAGAATGTGAGAAAGCACAGAAAGTGGACGTACACGTATCTCGACTCGAGATATATTTAGAAAATGAATAGTTATGGCCGCACCCTAGTAAGGGTTGTATACGTATCTTGACTCGAGAATCAGGCAGCACGTAATTCTGTGCTTTGTATGTGTGTGAGTGTGTGTAAGTAATTTGAAAGAATTGGTCGATCTAGGCCATGAGAGTGTAAAGTAGTGTCTTGAGTAAAGTCGGTATAGCTAGGAACTTTATGGTATAGTCCTAGACTTCAACCTTCGGAAAAGTAGTAAGGTTTGAAAGAGTTTTGAAGTACGTCTAAAATCCACCACCTTCCTGTCTTCACGTTTCGATATGATAAGTATGCATATAATATGGACTATATTTAATAAAATTCCATTATAAAGAGATTTTGTACCCTTATTGTTCCATGATTAATAAATTATGTATCTTTGTTGTTCCATGATTAAGAAATTATGTACCCTTATTGTTCCATGATCAAAGAAATTATGTACCTTTATTGTTCCATGATTAAGAAATATTGTACCCTTCTTGTTCTATGATTAAGAAATTTTGTACCCTTATTGTTTTATGATTAAGAAATATTGTACCTTGCTTGTTCCATGATTAAGAAATATTGTACCTTTATTGTTCTATGATTAAGAAATATTGTTCCCTTCTTGTTCCATGATTAAGAAATATTGTACCCTTACTATTTCATGATTAAGAAATATTGTACTCTTCTTGTTCCATCTGTCCAAACAACCTAGACAATCGATGTTCTTCATCCACCTCGAACTTGTCATAAATTTCTTGATTGGTCTCACCTTTAGAGCACAAATATGCAAGTGCTCCCTTGACATCACCATCTAAAAGCTCTGATGTACGTTCATGTCACGACCCATTCCGCCACGGGCGGTAATAGGACACGTGGCATGCCAACTACGTATCCATTCCGAGGTTTCCAAGTGGTCCCATTGCATTTGGGATGAAAGTTTGGGAAGCATAACATTACTCTAAATAAATATTCAAATGTCTTTCACCTACTGCTTGGACAAAAAATTAATAACTTAATTAAAAAACTAAACCTGTAAAATATTGTAAATTTATAAACTATTGTTGTAAGTTAGGGCCAAAGATTTTAAAACTAAATAGTTTACAAATTTATTAAATTTTACAGCTTTAGTTTTTTAATATTAAATCATTAATTTTTTGTCCAAGTAGTCGGTGAAAGACATTAGAACATTTATTTAGAGTAATGCTATATTTTCCAAATTTTCATCCCAAATAAAAATTTACAATATTTACAATATTTTACAGATATAGTTTTTTAATATTAAGCCATTAATTTTTTTATCCAAGTAGTAAGGTGAAAGATATTAGAATATTTATTTAGAGTGATGTTATGCTTACCAAATTTTTATACCAAATGATGTTCAAGTGGGACCACTGTAGAACCACTTTAACATCAACCTTAAATTCTACACTGGTGTAGAACAACTATTGTTACTCTAGGTACAACCATAAACAATCTTAAATACATACTACACTACAGAAAAAGAACAAATGTTATTACAGAGGAACAACTCTTATTGTCTCATAAACAAACTTTATTACAACATAGTTTATAACCGGAAGCACCGGTCATATGTTGCACTTAATAGCATCTAATGCCTTATCTTTCATCCAAGCCCTCCATGCAACTCATCCAGCGGCTGAGAAGTGTCCGCACCATATCTTTTCATGCGGCCAAAACAACCTTTCCGTATCACAGCCTTTTCCTTGGAGAGGTTGGCGGACTATTTAGAGACAATCTTCTAGAAACTGGAAGGAACCTGGAAACAGATTCTGAAGTGGCTTGCACTTCGATTAAAAAAATAATAATAAATAAATAAATAAATATGACGAGGCGGCTCACATGCTCCGAGCCATGGTGGAGGACTACTCCACTGTCATTTTTTTTGCTAGTAAGATGCAAGGAATCTCTCTCCCATATAAAGAGAGAAGGGAATAAAAAATGCTTGCATTTTAACTAATTTAGAAATGAACCATCGTTGGCCATACTTAGGGGATGACAACGGGACGGGGTGACCTTTCCCCACCCCCACCCCGTCACAGAGAAACCCACCCCCAACCCCGTCTGAGTGGCTGCTCATCCCATCCCCAACGCCGCCTATGCAAGTTGAACCCGTCCCCGTCCCAAACCCGGTGAGAAAGCAAATAATTACAGAATATTTGCCAACCAAACTTTTTAACTTCCACAGTGCATATGCTTTATGTGTATTTTCATTCCCACGGATGGCCACTTGTCATCTTTATGTGAGAGATTTTCAACTCCCAAAAAAGGCCACTTGTCATCTCATTGAAGGAGAGGACATCACGCATGGTCTATCGGGGTGTCTTCCATTGATACCACCCCCGCCCCTAACCCGCAACGTGTTCGTATATATTATCCCATAGCCGCCCCTATCACTTGTAATGGCTTCCCAAACCCGTCCCATTAGGGCCGGGGCAGGTTGGGGGCCTGTGATTATTGGGTCAATTGACATCCCTAGCCATACTAGCCTATCACTATAGGGTAACTTCCCAAGAGGAAACCCAAAAAAAAAAAAAAAAAAAAAAAAAACTAGAGATAGGTTTTCCAAACCAATGGCAAATCAAAAAAGGAATATTCATTAGAGTTTCGTTTTCCAAACTAATAACAATCAAAAAAAGAATTTTATTATAATAGTTATTTTGATGACATGATATAACCAATAAAATTCATTATTTAAACATTAATTTGAGTCCCAAATTTGAGGAAAACATCCTTACACATCAATAATACACTAAAGTGTTTTAATAAAATTACACAGATGACGTGATATCACCGTTATAATGAATATTTTCTCCCAAATAAAGTACATTAAGCTTGTCTTTGTAAACAAGATAATTCTATTTATTTTTCTTTAGCTGTAAAAACTAATAAAAATCAAGAACAAAATTTGTATGACTTTCTCTCCCTATTACTTTTGGGTGCCAAGCTACACCTGTTGTACTCCACAGGGCCCTAAAAAATGGAGTGGATGTAAATAGTGTGGTATAATCTATGATGGGTGTGCTCAAGCAACTCATTTTTTTATTTTATTTTTTAATTTTCAAACACATCTATTTTGAGCAGTTCATTCTTCATATTGCTTGGGAATCCTCATTTGGGCATAATTCTTTTTCCTCCTCCTCCAACACCTTCTGAATCTTTTCAAGGAAGCTCAGCATCATCTCAGAACTCTTCTCATCTAAAACAAACAAAAAGGAGGGACAAATTAATACACAAACACACATATATCGTTGTAATGTAAATTATGAATTCTATTATGGTCCTTTTGCGCTTACATAGTTTTGAACGAGCTGATTCACAATTTGTTATGTGTTTCAAGGTAGAATATCATCATCTTCAATTGCGCTTTTTGGGGAAAGGACAAGTGTTTTGAGTAGTAACGCTTAAAATCATCGATTATATCATCTTAAGAAAGTCTAAAAAAAATATGGAAAAGTACTATAAAGTTCTCCATTTTTCACAATCAACTAATTCAAGATGATGGATTTTGATATTCAAATTTTGACCCATTAGAATTCATGAGCCGAGCAAACAAACCATGAATACACTCTGGGAAAAAAGGTACATGCCTACATGGGAGTTCAAAAATTCAGAAAATTACCAAGTCGTGGTATGGTGTGGCCCTTGGGATGATGAATCACTGAAGCATCTACGAACGATTCCAAGAGTTCAATCCCATATGTCTTTAAGTAATCAGTCTCTCCTGCATCCATTGAAACAGTTTTTGTAAGTGATTCCTAGAGGACTTTTGAGGGTTCTTTGGCCTGTTGAGGTAATACAGATTTTGTCTCAAATTCTCAATACAAAATCTGAACCAACTAGGCAACTAATGGTGGAATTGTTGAAGATATGTAATTCGACCTTTGTTGATAACAATGGAATTATAAATATAAAGCGGAAAAAATGAGAACTGTTTCCTACAAATTTTCGTATAATTACTTTTCCGTAGTTGTACGACAAAAAAGCAGATTTTCTTCTAGAAGAAAGAACGTTTTCACTAAATAAATAATGAGAAAGGAGAAAGGCAGCTGATGGAATTTTTTCCTTTAGCCTCTGTTTGGTTTGCAGATTTAGACATGGAAAAGACAAGAAATGAAACTAGTCCCCTTGCGTTTTCCTTCATGGTTAAAACAACATTCAAACATTTTGAAAATATAATTGTTAATAAAGAAAAGAAGAAGGGAAATGACTAAAAAAAATCTTAAATGTTTAATGTATTTCTCAACTTATTTTCCTCGTCGTTCTCCTTGTTAAGCTAAAATGTTTGTTCTTTTCTCTCACTAAATCGGTGAACCAAACAAAGCCCTAAGCTCAACAACAAAAGAAAATCTATATTCAAAATGCTCCACAACCACCTTGAAAAAAATAACGATTCCCGAAGACAACTTGAATGTTAATGTAAGAAATAACAGTATTTCCAGAATACAATGGGGCTTGGGGAGCAGACTACACTACCCAGAAAATGAAAATGTATATACGTGTATACATGTGTGTGTGTGTGTGTGTGTGTGTGTGTGTGTGTAAATGTAAGATGTGCAAAAGATGCATCCAATCATAGAAAGCTTCTATGAAAGCACTAAAGTAATGAGCAAATCAATAAAAAACATACTCTCATCCCTGCCCTGCAGGTTCTCCCCTCTACGACATACATTTACTAGATTATCACAGTAAATTGGAAAGAAAAAACTCGTACGTGCAAAATGTAATTGCACATTTTTGGAATTGAAATGCCATTGTGTTTAGCTACGAATACCACCTATCTCACAAGATGGAAGAGAGTTTATGACAGTTTGATCGTCTGTGTTCAAGTTCAATGCTGAAACTTTGTAGGTTGTCCCATATAAACAAAAATTAAAATAGATAGAGGTCATAAAGAAAGATTTTATAAAATTTGAGACATATGCCATTAAGAAACTCTACACAGATGAAGAAAACGGTAATACCTAGGAAGTGAACAGAAGGGCTCTCAATCGGAGAAGAATATGCCTTCTCAGCCCATAATGGCGACTTTAGCTTTGCCCCCCCAATTATTATCAGAAACTTTATCTTTTGTACCTTTGTGAGTGCCTCACCCTGCAATAGTCCATTTTTTCCATAAATAAACATACATTATTATTAATATATATAGTTATTTACATGCATATGTATATGTATATGTATATGTATATGTACGTTGAGACTGATCATAGGCAGAATTGCTTAAGCATACCTTTGCTTGCATCCCAGTAAGTGCAGCAGACAAAATTGCCCCCTGAATCACTCATGATTGCTCAATATTAGAAACAGAAAGAAAAGGAAAATTTCAACAATCTAAATATATAAAATATATATATATGTATATATACATACATATAGCTCTTGATCGTGCAGAATGGAGAAAAAGGATTCATACAGCCGACACCCAATTGATTGGGACACAAGGCTTGGTTTGGTTTGGTTTATATACATACATATACCAATGTAACCAATCATGCTAATGAGAAGATCAATGTACCTGTGAGAACCCAAGAAGACCATCAAACGGTCCGTACTTTATCATGCATTCTTCTATGTAAGCAAGACATTCCTCAAAATTCGTGTATTCTGTAAATTCCTGAAATAAAAACAAGAAACAAAATCAAAATTTAATCCCATTTCTGATATCAAATTCTCAAAATCACCACTATTTTAATCCCTTTCTGATTTCAAATTTTCAGAATCACCACTCAGATCAGATACTTCTAACTCACAGACTATAGCACCTTTTCAACAACTGATTTCTCAAAAATTAAGATAAGTGCATATGCACGCGCGCGCACACACACATATAAATATATATATATATATATACAGAACCCTTCTGAGCACTTATGTTTACCGTCATAGGATCAGTTTTCAGTCTGTAAAATTACTACAGTACCCTTAATGATACAGTACCCTTAATGAAAAGAGATCCGACAGCAGCAAACTGAACTGCTCACTTTAACAAAGTGGGAACCCCTCATGAGAAGTAAACTATATATAATATATATATATATATATATATGTACACCCCGTGTATTTGCTATATACACCCAAATTCCTTTATTCTAATCAATTTTCTTCTAAAAATTCTCACTTTTGTAAAATTGAGTGGTGTATAACGCAGCAATCTAAAACACTTCTAGCCACATTTTTTGCTCTGGTATTAAAGATTTCTGCTCTGTCAATGGGGAAGCCTATATATATATATATATATATATCACACACATACAGTGCGCATGATATATTGGAACCATTGAACAACCAATTTCTCCAAAATTAACATAATTGCCCCATGTATACACACAGGGAGCTGGCCTTCTTAAATTGGAACCATTGAACATTTAATTTCTCCAAATTTAACATAAGTTCATATGCATATATATAGAGAGAGAGATGTGTGTGTGTGTGTGTGTAGGGATCTGACCTTGTTAAATTGGAACCATTCGTAATAAGGAGGATCGAAGAGGCCTTCGACTTCGGATTTGCCTATTGCCGGAAAAGGGGCGTCGACGAATACGAGGTCGATCTTCTCGAGAACCGATTCTGGCCATTTCGAGACCTGTTTCTTCAAAATCTCACCGTTGGTTCTGAAGCCATGGAGGCATAAAAATTTGGGCTTCTTCTCAAAATGTCCTTCGCTCCCCATCTCTCTCTCTCTCTCTCTCTCTCTCTCTCTCTCCTCTGTTCCAATACTTTTGGAGACTCTCTGATGCTCGTATACCCCCACCGGCCACCTATATATAGGCATACTGGCAAGTCTGGCATACATAAAATAGGGTAAATTGCACTTTGTACCCTAATAGTTTTAAGTACAATGTCATTTTTATCCATATTACTCCCTCTCTATAGGTGTGTTGTCGGTTGGTTCGGTCGATTTTTTCATATTTTATAAACCAATCGAAGTCGTTAATCCGGTTGATTTTTGATCAGTTTCGTTCAATTCGATTTCAGTGTTTAGTTGTGAGTGTTTTGAAGAAAGCCCACCGAATTAATCGAGTCGGTTCGGTTCGGTTCGGTTCGATTATTCAGTCGGTCGGTCCACCAATCTTTTTTGTACGCACCCACCTCTGTCCCATATTAAAAGTCTCTTTTGAGAATTTCAATTTTTTTTTTAAGGGAATTCTTTGTGGTTGTAAAATTTTACAACTTTTTATTATTGCTCTTTTTGAATTTAAAAATTATAGTGCTTGTATCAAAGAAAAAAGTGGAGGAGTTTTATATAGTAAAAGGTAAATTTGTAAACTGTGTAGAAAATTATGTTGGCTTTTCAAATGCACTCTTAAAATGAGATATCAAAAAATTGAATCAATGACTCTTAATTTCAAACAGAGAAAGTACTATAAGTGTGACAATTTGGTCGCTATAATTTCAATTTAGGTTCGATGTATTTCATTGGTGAAATTTTCTCACAATTTTGAATTTAAAAAAAGATTAAATAATGCATACATGAGTTATTATTATTTGAAACATAGGGTGCGTTTGATAAAACTGAAAATTAAGTGCTGAATTTTAAGTACTGAAAATTTTAAGCGCTTGAAGTTTTAACCCTTAAAACAGTATTTCAACTATTGAAGTAAAATACATTCAGTGATTATTTTCAGTAGAAATTTTTCACTTAAAGTTTTTAGTGGTTTTGGAGCTACTTTTTCAATTAAGTGGTATATTATCAAATGCACTGAAAAAGATTAAGTGCTGATCTTTTCATTTTCAGTACTTAATGGGGTTATCAAGCACACTCATAGTTAGTTCATTTTTCTAAAAAAAATTACACATTACACCGGTATGTTGAACCAATATAAGTAATAATTTGAAGAATGGATGAAATTGAAAGCATAGAATCAAAGTGCTAAAATTGAAATTGTAAAGACCAAAATGATTTCACACACAAATTATAGGGGTGGAAAGTATAATTTATCTATTAAAGAAATTATAAAATGAGTGTCGTGTGTGATTACATCATATCATATGGGAAAATATTGGCGGACCAAACGCGCTAAACGTGACGAGAGAGACAGAGGACGAGCATCGCGTGTTAGGGGAATTAAATTTAACAAAAATGATAGGTTATACATCAAATGACACACATTAAACGACACACTAGCTTTAAATACATATACCCTGTGCTGTGTAGGTTATATACAGAAAAGTATAAAAAATTCAAACAACACAGGGTACATGCATTTAAAGCACAATATGTCATTTCGTATGTATCACTATCATTGTTGTAAATTTAATGGCTTTTCACTGGGAGTTTTTTCTTTTCTTTTTCATTTTGAGTTAAATTAGGGTTCAGAATCGTTCGATCACTTGCCTTTTTGATTTAGAGTAATGCTTGGGAGTTGGGACACATAAAACATCTATAAAAAAGTTGCTTACAAAAATTTATTGTGTCTACGTCTCTTTTGGTGGGATCTATTGACATTATGGGGTCGCTCATGAGAGATATATATAATTAATTTTTGGTCAATTTCTTCTCTAAAATTTAGGATTCATATATTGTAATATGTGTAATTATATTTGGGTCAGCAAGTTCTTGGATATTTATACTTCACTTCAAAAAAGTCAAATAAATGGGCTATTTTAGTAGCTATTTATGAATTGACCACTAATATTTACATTTCAGTCAACTTCTTCCCTCAAATTTAGGATTTATAGATTGTAATATGTAAAATTATATTTGGATTAGCATTCTGTTGCATATTTATGATTTACATCTTTGCTTCGAATATCACTTAAGGTTTACAAACACATTCATGTCCTTTTTTTAGGGAAAATACCATACTTGTGTCATATATTTTAGTGGTGATTTATTGGGTACCTTTACTACTCATTTACAAGATAGTCAGAATTATCAACTTTTTCCGTAGGAAGAGTTTTAGTTAAAATAGGTACATTTATAATTTTCTATTTAACCGTTTTAACATCTTATTATACACATTTAACAACTTAACCACACGAAATGACACAATTAAATTTTTCGACCAACACACGGGACTCCAACTAGTATATGTATGCATATGCACGAGAGATATTAGGGGTGATAACTTAGACCATCTTCAATGGACATGCTACACTTCATGCTATTGCCAAATTATAGCATGATCTTGAAAAATCTCTCTAATGGCATGCTAAAGCTCATGTCAAATTATAGCAATACTATATCATGTGCCAAATTTGGCATGACCTTTGACATTGCTATAATTTGGCATGATATTTGGCACATCATTGGAGATGTGCTTTTGAACGGTCATGCTATAATTTGGCACGCCAACAAGGTAATTTCTTAACTTTTTTCAATATAAGAAAATGAATAACATTTCATTTAGCATGTATCATTCGAGCACATATGCTAAACATTTTGGCACTATAGCAATGCCAGAATATAAGTTTGGCATGAAAAAAATGGAGTAACATTTATCATTGAAGATACTCTTAACCGAATTGATTTGCTTGCCAAACGAAGTGTCTGATTGAATGGTTGACAGCATTGATTTAAAATTGCCAAAATGAGTGTCAATCGTTGATGTATGGCTCACGTTTTGAAATTCAAAAACACTAGGCACGTAATATATTGCACAACATTTTTCATAACAGAATTTTAAATGGATGTACTTAGTGTTATGTAAGTGATATATAAAAAAGTGTGAAAATTTTAAACAGCACATAATATAACGCATTTAAAGTCATATTATAAAATGCATTATAAAATACTTTATGTGGCTAACATTTTTCTTTGAAATTAGATATACTACATAAGTTACATAACCATGTGCTGGCAGAAATTAATATATGCCAAGTATTTGGCAGCCCGAAAGCATAAGGCTAAAAAATACTCAACACGAATTGCATATAAAGCCAACCTCCATAATTATTAAATGATCAATGAATGATGCCAAATTTATGGAATGGTCTTCCAATTTATAACTTGGGCCGAATTGATTGGTGAAGTGCAAACTCAAAGTAAAGAGGCCCACCATGTGAATGTGAAATAGTTAAAAAAAAAATGCAGTGCCTGTTAGGAAACTGTATTCTTAGAATTCATTGACAACGCATATAAGTTGGTACTGCAAAAAAATTACGTAAAAATTACAATAACCATACAAAGGGAGGAACTAGGATTACCTTAAACTGATAGAACGGATTGCTGTAGTAGATGAATCGAGAACACAGGCTCGATAACAGCTCACGATCTTCTACCGTATTCATTTGCTGCCAGAATATCGAACTGAGTGTGGGTTTCTTCGAAATCCTTTATATTTCTACTCTCTTTTTTTACGCTCTCTTTTCTATTCCAAATTATAATACTCTTGATACAAAAACGCAAACTGAGAAGAGAGCCAAAGCAACATATATATAGGCTACGATAGGGATCATAAAAAGTCAATAAGGAATAGCCTTTCTTATGGAATTAAAAAACCCTAATTCGAACTGAATTAGATTCCTAATTTCATAAATTATAATTCATACCACTAAAGAATTATAATTGCACTCCTACCCTTATCTCAAAAATATATTTTGAGCTACATGCTATTAAATGCTTATTATCTCCCCATGTTATCCATTAGTTAAATATAATTATTGACAATCATATTTAATTAGTCTCTTAAAATTTCTTGAGTTCCTCTACTTAACTTATCTAATATGTCGGATACAAAATCCACCTGCAGGGTTTGACATAATCAAAACTTATAAGCTTTCTCAAGTGGATATCATCAATCCCAACATTGAGACATGGATTCTATCATTAATTAATATCCACCACACAATTAATATTGTCACCCAATCCAATGAGATATTGGCCCATTTAAGGATTTCACCCTTTTAGGAATCAAAGTGTAAATATCAAATGTAGGTGTTTATAAATTAACTTAGGATTTAGAGCATAAGCACTCATAATAGTCATGAGATATTAATTATCTTATAAGTCAGTGTAAAAATAATTACTCCAAGTCGGTCCCATTTAATACACAAAGTGAACCAGCATGGTGAGTTAAAACTATACTGTTTCCTGCAGTCAAGACAAACCTACTACAACACCATTTTGCAGTTCTACAGATGGTGTATCCAATCCATCTAAGATTGTAAACCAAAATCTTACATTCTACAAGATTCGATGGTCTGATTTTCCGTGTGTAAGCCGAACTCTACACACCAAATTACCTACTATATAGAATGAAAGACACACATGCATAATATTAAATAAACAATATAATACAAATATTGCCCACACAGATTTTCATAAAAAATGGATTAACTGATTTTATTAAATGAATAATAAATCAACTACATAAAACATGACTTTTAGTATATATCCCTAACAATGCCAACCTCAACCCGACCAAATGGTGATATGAAGCCATCCCGAATAAATAGCGCAAGACAATTTAATAATGGAGTAATATTTGGATGATAAATATTTTTTACAAACACATTTATTTCTCTTGTAGGTGGCACTGTAGGGTCCAGATAATTTCAGTGAACTCCACAGTACTACCTAGGAAAGAGATAAAGTGTGTTTATAATAAGCATTTGTCACCCTAGTATTGTTATTAATAATGACCAACATATGAACAAAATTATTTAAAGGTCAACTCAAGATGCCAAAATTATGAAATGATCAATAAGGTAAGGCCGAATACAATAATATGTATGATCTAAACTAGGGGTGTCATTTGGAACGGAAATTCTGATTCCGACTGATTCCGATCCGAAAAATTCCGATTTTGGCAACTAAATATGCATTTCGAATTCCGAATTTCCGAATTCCGAAAAAAATCGGATCGGAATCGGAATTGTTTTTAGAATTCTGAAAATTCCGAAAAATTTTCGAAAATATTCCGAAATTGTATTTTCCGAAACTTTTTCGAAAATATTCCGAATTATTCTGAAAAATTTCTGAATATATTCCGAAATTGTATTTTTCGAAACTTTTCTGAAAATATTCCGAAAATTGTGTTCATCCCACATCGAAAAAACACAAAAAATGGGATGTAATGTGCTTCTATAAAAGGCCTACAAGTCTCAAGTGAAATCACATTAAGCTTGAATTCCGAATATTCCAAAAAGTTCCGAAAATATTCCGAATATTCCGAAAAATTCCGAATCTGATAAAATTCCGAAAATTCCAAAATTTTCGAAATTTCGGAATCGGAAATAATTTTGGAATTTCCAAAATTTCGGAACGGAATTCGGAATGTATTTTGGGCTTTCGAAAATTTTGGAATTTTTTTCCGAAAGGGGTGTTTCCGATCCGTTCCGGCCGAAACACACCTCTAATCTAAACTCATTCGGCCCAACCCATTTCAAACAAATCCATTGACCCCTAATTTAAATAATCTAAAAATTACATTCAGGTTGCACCTTCCCGAAAAATCGGACCATGCACTTTATACAAAAAAAAAAAAAAAAAAAAAGCATATTTTGGGTGCAGATAATTCCCCCTGTCTTGAATTAAGAGTATCTTTTGAAAATTTCAATTATTTAAGAAACTTTGTTTGATTGTGGGAGTAAAATTTTTGACCTTTTCATTATTGTCCAACTTGGAAAGTGTGCAGTTAAGTACATAAAAAATGTTACACCCACATCTAAATTCACATCTAATTCTACACCTAACACATTTTGATCTTTGATTTTAATGGGTTCTGTATGAGACCTACATGGAATCCACTGAAGTCTAGAATCAAAGGATCAAAATTAATGGGTGTGAAATTTGGTGTGAATTTAAATACGAGTAAAACATTACTCTAAGTACATTAAAGAGTAATGCTAGACACAACTAAATACACAACTTTGCTTAAAAATATTGGATCTCGTGCTGAAAAGCCTATACACAAAAAAAGGTGTGCAGCACAAGGTCAAATATTTTAAAGCAGAGTTGTGCATTTGATTGTGCATTTAGGAGTGTGTCTACCATTACTCTCTTTAAAATAGTACATCCAAAAATAGAACAAATAGCTTAATTAGAGTGGAAGGGAGTATTCTAAAGTCAATAACTATTTATCGTATCTACCCAAAAATGAATGTCACGTAGACTCGGATTATTGGATCTCATCACCCCCATATCATCGTACAGATATAGTGTGACAATCACACTCAATCATTTCTTGGAGTTGAGGACAAGAAGGGTGGAAATTGCAAGGTAGTTTCAGTTGGACGGTCCTGGTCTGAGGGTGCATACAAAATTATGTGTGAAATTCTACTGTATCATGACTTACCGAACACTTCGCGTTGACTCGGTTTGTTTGGCATAACCTCGTTCTAGACACGTTTAGCAAAAAAAGTTCTAGACTCTTTTTTTTCTCACAATTACTTAATGTGGGTAGTGCATCAATTTAGTGAACTATATATATATATATATATTATTAAGAATTTTTTTTAGGCAATCAAACATAGGAATTAAACCTGAAATGGGAATATAATAATTTACATAAAATTTTCATGTGTTGGATTTCAATTTAAAGTTATTTAGAATTCAGATGGTTCCCCCACAAATGATTGTAATTCGCATTGCCACTTACTTGAGAATAAGATTGAGGACAAACTTGAAAAAATAAGGGTAAGTAGCACGTACCTCCCTTGAGGTTTGGCCTTAATACACATATCTCCCTTTTAAGTTTCAAGAATCCCACTTATCTCCTTTAGTGTTGAATTTTAGTATCAGAATCCGTTAAATTTTCTAAAGATTTGTTAAAGAGAGGAGAGAATTTGATAGTAAAATTCAAAAACGAGTGAGGCAAGTGAGATTCTTGAAATGTAAGGAGAAGTATATATATTTGTCAGTTTTTTTTTCCCGAAATTGTGATGTGATTGTGATATTAACATATACGTGTATTTCTTATTTTCTTTTTCTTTTTATTTTTATTTTTTTAATTCTCACAAGTGGGGAGTGGAATTCAAACATACATTTAAGGCATGTGATGTTGGTATCGACTAACTCGAATAGGACCTCAATCCTCATATATGCATATGTCAGCAATGTTAGTTAAGACAAAGAATCTTTACAACAAAATCCTGTCATTTTATTAAAATAGGAATATTAAAGTAACGTTTTAAACATTATAAAATGAAATTCCTTTTAATACATGTATTGCAAAACTGTTTTATTATTTTATTTAATGGAGTGACAATTGCTTATTAATTGCTTTATTGTCTATTGTAGAAAGTGAGAAATTTACCGTTTTACTGTTTTTTTTACTGTCTTATTATACTCATCTATATATATTTTTTTTGCTGATGGTCAAAGCACCCGCAGGCGCCACACACACACACTGCAGACAAGCTGCAAACAGCCAGGGGGGGCCACGGGCCCACTTCAAAGGGACTTCCTCCCATAGATGGCTGAGGGGAATAAATCCCCAAGTTCAAACTCCCCCTAAGGGATCTTGAACTCCCCACCTCCCACTTGGGAGAGGTGAGGGTAGACCACTTGGGCAAAGGCCCAGGTTTATTATACTCATCTATATAGTACAACAGCAAACACTTTTAACTTTATGTTGTACTCCATAGCAATCTCTATATGTATGACAAATATAAAAAAAAAAAAAAAAAAAAAAAAACTGTTGAATGTGCAAAACTCCTCTCCAATGGTTTATTCAAGAGTCTATAACAATGGGTGATAGTTTGGAGAATAATCAGGTGAAAAATTCATAATTAATCTTTTCTAAAACTCGTGTAATATTGAATCTTTGCTTTATTACGATTATTCTAATGGTCTTCGTTTACAAAAACTAATGTTATGGTTCTTAAATTTACATTTAAAATTTGATTCACATTCACAATATATATATATATATATATATATCTATATATATATATATAAGTAGGGTCACCAAAGATAAATTTTTAATAAGAATTTAAGTCGGTCCACTATTATTGACTTTCTAACTTTAACATAATGGGTAAAAAAGGGTACAAATTAATGATTTATAGTAATATATAGAGAGAGACAGACTTAAAAGTTTGATCACTCGGGAGAAAGGGTGCATACACGAGCTTGCTCACGAGTTCAAATGAGCTGAGTTTTTAAGTGAGCTTTTTAACGAGTTTTTTCGTGCACTCTTTTAAATTATATAATTTAATAATAAAATAATCATTTATCAAGCTTATTCATAATATGTCATATTTTTTCTAAAATTATATAGTTTTATAATAAATATATATATAAGTTATTATACAAACTCTTTATCAAACTTATTATCGAGCTTTTTCACGATCCTTAATCGATCGTATTCACGAGCTCAAATAAGAGAGTCAAACCTAACTTTTATCGAACGGAACTTCAAACCGTTGTTAAACAGCTCGACTCGTATGCACCAAGAGGGAGTCAATGATAATGACAAATACAGATGGACTTCAAAAAAGTCTACAACGAATAGACACTCAGTATGTTGGTTAAGTGGTATGACGATAGAATACTTGGAACTCACTTTTGTCTTCCTTGATTTTTCCAAGCACATAAAGAAATTGTTTTTGTGGCTTTACCTCTATGATCATTTAATATATTTTTTTCTCCACAAATTCATTTCAGTGGGATGACAATTGACAAGTGGTGACAGAATTATAATGTGGTGGTTGCTTGGTTAGTGGGTCTTGAATTTAAATTTCCGTAATGAACATCATTGAGAAAATTTAAGACTAAAGACTATATTGATTAGTGTAAAATATCAAAATTTTTTGACGACAAGTCGTATGAAATTTAAAATTTGAAAAAGATTATGTACAAATTCACTATTTTTTAAAACTTTTGGAGGGGCCATGCCTCTCCTAACCCTTCAAATGACTTTCACAGAGAATTATTATTGTACGGATGCTCATCAATATATTTAGGCCTCGTTTGATAGTTCGGATAAAATTGTCCGATATGATATGATAAGGAAGGATCAGATAGGATAGTAATCCTGTCGAATAAGCTGTTATATTGTCTTGCGTTTAGAACATACTGGATGAAACTATTGGATAAGTCATTATACCATAATCCTGTGTTTGGTTGACGTGCCCGGATATAAGTTTCGAATAATAACTAAATTATTGCTTTTAAAACCCAAAAAATGGGGTCTAAAAAAAAAAGGGAGCAGATGTAAAGGTGGGGGGCTGAAAATAAAAAAAGAAAGAAAAAAAAAATCTGAAGGGAAAAAAAATTTGGCCCAAGAAGTTATCTCAAACTTTTAATCCTACCTAATACCAACCCCCCATAGGTTAGAGTCATCCCACTCTCCATGGGTCAAAAACTTAATTCTGGACTATTTTATCATGTTTGATGGCACCACCAAACACCAGTTATGATAAAAGTTATCATATCCTGACCACCAAACAAAGTCTTAGTGATTAAGTCAGGTTATGACTCAACTGGGCGTGTAAGGAAACTGATTGCACGATTGGTTAGGTCGGTTTTTAGAAATTTACTCCAATTCCTCCAGTGTAAATATCAATCTAAATCGTAAAAATACACTAAATCGAACTAAATCAATTATAAATTATACCCCTAGGCTTAACCAACTTAGTAATACGCTTGAGACCTTTCTGCAATTGTTCCCCCATATAATGTGCTACTTTTTCCTGCTCCAAAATTAATTCTTTGTCACTGTTGTCCTAAAATAGAAATTTTAGAGGGAGTGAATAAAGTTTTAGCGGAAAATTAACGTTTTAAAATTTTAATAGCAAGTCAAATTATATCACAAGCAGTTAAGTAAAGTGAGAATAGACGAGACACTTGCAAAACGAGTTTTCAAATAGTTTGGCAATACGTAAAAAAAAAAAAAAAAAAAAAGCATTTTTGTATGCCTAATGTT
This sequence comes from Hydrangea macrophylla, assembly GCA_033977485.1. Taxonomy (NCBI): domain Eukaryota; kingdom Viridiplantae; phylum Streptophyta; class Magnoliopsida; order Cornales; family Hydrangeaceae; genus Hydrangea; species Hydrangea macrophylla. The sequence continues at coordinate 109,846,058 of CM066994.1, read as the reverse complement.
ATGCTTCCCAAAAATTTGAATTGCAAATTTAGTACCAAATATTTTAATAGTTGTAGTACATGCTATGACAATGATTATTATACCACCAATTACTCCATGTAGTACCACTTATATATATATATATATATATATGATACTTACCTGGATTGGACTAGATACACACACATACCTCAACTCCAACCCCACCTCAAAATCTACACTGGTCCACAACAAAAGCCCAACAAGGGTCACTAATTCCGACTGAAGATTAACTGGGGCAAACAACTATGGATTCAAACCCTCTTACTCCACATTGAGAAGAGAGATGTTATGTCAATTGGGCTACAGCCCGCTCAGCACCACTCTCATATTCCTTTTTTTTTTTTTTTTTTGATACATGATGAAGGGGATTTGAACACTGATCATTTGGGTGAGGATGGTGGGCTTTTGGCTCCACTCTCATATTCAATTGGGAACAAAATAGAAATATTTTTTTTTGGGGGGGTTATTTATTGTACTTACCTAGGTTACCCATTATCTAACATTAAACAGATTTGTAATATTTTTGCGTAAATTCTACTGACACCCCCTGAGGTTTAGCTCTTTTGCACAAATCTCACCTGAGGTTTCTGACATTACACTAACCTCCCCTGTTAGACTTGTCGGCTTAACATCGTTCACAGATTGGGTTAAATGACTGTTTTACCCCTGATTGACATATCAATGACCCCCCTTAAAGTTTAGCACTTTTTTTTCACAAACCACCCCTCTTGGAATTTTACTGAATATTCTATTTTTAAACTAAGCTTCTTCATTTTTTTTTAAATTAATTAAAAATGAGATTCTCATTTTTATTTAAATTAATGAGTTGATTATTTTAAATTTGGTCCTTAAATTTTTGTTTTAACTTTTACCCAAATAAATATTTTATGTGCGAACACTCTTTTTTCCACTTAGTCAAACCTGACATGGAAAAAACTTCATCTAAGTTAGGGGTGGCAATTTTCGACACGACACGGCAACCCGACACGAAAATAAACAGGTTTGGGTGACCCGTATAAGGGCATGGGTCATAAACGAGTCGACCCGTTTGACACGATTAATAAACGGGTTGAAGCGGATCAACCCGTCTAACCCGTTTGACCCGATTAAGTATTTAAGTGCAGTTGGGGCATTTTTTTTTAGTTTTAAAAATAATTTTTAATAATCTGGAAGTCTAAAATAAAAGTAATATAAAAAAATTTAAAAAATTTTTTTTTTTTAAATTTTTTTTTTGAGAGAAAAAAAAAATATTTAAAATATATATAAACTAAAATTGTTTTTTTTTTTGCTAAAAAAAAAAAAGAGTCGTTATCAATTTACCAAACAAGTAAATTTATATATAATAATTAATAACTAATGTAATAAAAAAAATAATAATTAATAACTAATAAGGGAGAAAGGAAGCTGGAGCCTGGAAGCATTCATGCATCAATCATTGCATAAAAAATAAAATTAAAAAATAATTAAAAAATAAAAAAAGAAAGAAAAAAAAGGGAGGAAGCCCGCTAGGATTGGTGGATTTGGAGGGAGACAAATTAGTCAATTAGATAAATACAACTGTTAATCTTGATTCTTGATGGATGGCAAGTGAAGAATTTTTTTTATACTGTTAGTAAAAACAATATTTCTTCTTATTCAGTTTGTGTGGATGTGCTTAGGTGTTAAGTTTATAATAGTTAGATGTTGCTATATTTGTAATATTTTGGTATTTAAGATGTATGTGTTATTAATTGATACATTTGATGGAAGACTTGTTTGTGTTCTTAGTAGGGCTGTAAGCTTATTTCGAATAGCCGAATCGAGCTAACCGATTGGGTTTCTTAAATTACTTACAACTAAAAAATTGATCTGATCGCCAAAATTGGCAAAATAGATCGAACCGACCACTTCGGTTGGTTTTCAAAACATGAAAAAAAAAATCGAAAAAAATAAAATAAAAATTCGATTCGATCTGATCCGATCTGATCCGATCCGAACTGAACCGAACCGATGACACCCTACACAGGTTAGATGTGTTAAATGGGTGACCCGTATATGACCCGGCACGATTATAACCCGACACGATTATGACACGTTAAGAATGACACGATTATAACCCGACACGACAATGACCCGACACGATTATGACCCGACACGACCCGATTGCCACCCCTAATCTAAGTTTGTTCATTATTTTTTATCTTAATTATCTTGTAATATATGTATATAAAAAAATTATTTTATACTCCAACGTTGCTTTTCAAATCTTCAAATTTTGAAGCCAAACTTAATTTTCTCACTCCAATCGAGCTTCACAAGATGCTAAAATGAAGTGTAATATTTGAAGGCTTGAATAGTTGGTCTTCATATATGAAGACACAAAATATTTGAAGGAACCTCCTTCAAAATACTATTCATCCCAATAAATTTCACTTATGTCTCAAATTCTACTTATGTCCCACTTCTTATATATATATATATATAATAATAATAATAATACTTAATAACTAAAATTTATAATTAAGCTTGTGCACTTTTTAAAATTTATATCCAACATAGTAATTTTTATAATTACATAAAGAAATGTGTAATTAGTTAACTTTTATACTTTTAATTACGATTTATTAATGAATTAAATATCTTTAATATAGAAAAATTGACAACTCAAAAATAATAGAGATAAATTGGTATATATTAAAACATGATTGATTACATTGCACACTTAATGATTACATTGATAATCAATAACACAAACAATAATTTTATCAGTAACAACTACAACTTCAAATAAAGAAAAAAAAAAGAAGAAAAAAAGAAAAAAAGAAAAAACCACAATGAGCAATAACCAAAAATTATAGTAATAAAATGACCATCCATTGTACTTTTATGAAGACTCCTGGTTAAATGAAGCATCATCGTGTCAGTCCCATAAATGCTCGATCAATGCATTTCGAAGTACAAATGAGCCTCTTTATCTTTTAAGAACTTTTGAATAAAAGAATTTTGATTTGAAGAAGTGAATAGTAAAATGAGGAAGGATGGTTGAAGTTCATTTCTGGAAAAGGTGGGCCATCTCCTTAAAAAATGAAGCAGATGCCAAAATGAAGAAAAAATGAAGCCAATAGGTTGGAGTTGCTCTGAATATTCCATTTTTAAACTGAGCTTCTTCATTTTTTAAAATTAATAAATAATTAGTTGACTCGTTTAAACTTTGGTCCTTAATTTTATTTTAACTTTTGCCCAAATAAATATCTTATCTACTGCATTAATTTCACATACAAACATTTCCTTTTTTTTTAATCCTTCTTTCATTTTTTTTTTAAAAAAAAACTTCAACTAAGTTTGTTCATTATTTTTCCCATACAATCTTGTATTATTTGCATTTAATTTTTTATTTTAACGTAAAACTTGCAGATAGTAAATAAAAAAAATTAAGCATGTGGCACAATTATTTTTAAACTGTTATGGAGGGTAATAATGGGTTTCCAAAAAAACTCTTTAATTTTTTTTTGAGGAAAATTAAGCATATAAACATTTTTAGTATTAGATGGGTAAAATTGGTATTTTGATTAAAAAAAAAAATTGGTGACATCATCCATTGTTATTCATGTACTTAACTGCTATTAATGGTAGGGATAATTTGTGGAGTAATTCTTTAGTGACAACTTTCATACAACTTTATACAACCTTCTAAAAAGATGTGTCTATCTCTCTCATGTGAAGACATTGGACCCTATAGTGACACATGAGAGAGATAGACACATTTTTTAGGAGGTTGTATGAAAGTTGTCACCAAAGAATTACTCTAATTTGTTAGCAAATACAAAACCTCAAGAAAGGTCAGTGTCATGTTAGAAACCTCAAAAAAATTTGTGATAAAGTGCTAAATCTCAAGGGTGTCAGTGTAATTTACCTTACTTTTTTTATTATTATATTTATTTATTTTTTTTATGCTTTTTTTTATTATTTTTTATTATTTTTTTTTTCTACTTATCATACATTCTTCGTGTTTTTTGGACGTTGACTTGGAGCTTTCCTAGAAAAAAGTCTCCCACTAAAAGATAATGAAGGTCAATGAATTACTCCTTCAGTCCTTCGCAAGTTAGAAACAGAACAGTACACACCAACTTTGACCAGGAAAAAAAAGTACAGTAAATGGACTACTCTATTGCTTTAATCCAACGGTGCATTACCGTTCTCACAAAATGTCATCTCAATTTTTTAGGCTTTATTTGGTTTATGGATTTCATGAGGGAAAAATAAAAAAAATGAAAAATTAGTTTTAAAATAAGATGAACGAAATCCAAGAACCAAACAAAGACTAAGTATAGTTTGGAGAGTGCATTTTTGCTAACTCAAATTTTTGTTCATTCATTGCTATCAAGCACCATAATGTTGAGTATGTGAGATGTGAGACTCACCACTTAAGCATTTAAGATGCTTAAGAGGTGAGTCTCACATGCCCAACCATTATGGTGCTTGGGTGAGCAAAAATGCACTCTAATTTGGGTGTGTCGTCGCTTTCATTCTTCTAATTACATTTTGTCATTGATTTTCTCTTCAAGTTTAGCTCTATAAATTGATTGGATTTCAATTCGAATCGAGTGTAAATAGTTGGGATTTGGATTTTAATTTTAACACATGAATCCAAATTTGAAACCGATTAAAAATTAGGTTCAATGGATCCGATGTGGATTTAACACATCCAATCCGATTAGCTATATTATACACTAATAAATATAATATATCATATTACAATATACTATTAAATATACAATATACTATACAATAAAAATATTATTTACACAATAAATAAGTCATTTATATAATATACTATACTAAATAACAACAACATATTTATACAATGAATATGGAATTATGACTTCAAAAAATAAATATTTTTTAAAATTTTAAAAAACTAGTACGTGCCCGTGCCCGTGGGGCACGACGCCAAAAAAAAAACTGGATGAATGAAGCTACACTTAGTGGGGGTTTATTTAAAGAATTTAATGATCAGTTTTATTGCTCGAGCATGCAGCATCAAGCATTAGCACCCAATTAAACTTTGTGGCACAGATGGGAGTCATGGGACTAAACCACTTGGATAGAACTTTACATACCCATTCCTGCATGCCTTCTAACTCCACAAAGAAGGCAAAAGTTCTGTCCATTTAACTTCGGTTTGTCTAGCATTTTCCCGTATAACTGAAGTCAATAGTTTAAAAGAATTCATAATATTTTTCTTTCTATTCCGGTTCATGAAACTTATAAATCAAACAAAGCCCAAGTGTGAAAATACTGCATTCTAGTGTTTAAATCTATAAAAAATAAGTATAGAACCCAAAACTCCAAATCAAATATGAAAAACCATTTGTAATACAAAAGACCAAGCTAAGCATAATATCAAAAATTTTGGACAAATGCAGACTAAATGAAGTGATAACGAAATTTATCAATGACACATTATTTGCATACGACTAAAGGAATGAACATTTTTAAACACCAAATTCTCTCAAATTCTTCTACACTACATACAACTTTGAAGCAACAAAAGTTGATGGAAATAGTGAACCACATCAGCCTTCGAAGTGCCTCTCCCTTCCTGGAGCTTCTATCTGCTTAAGCTCACAGTGTTTGCTTTCCGAGAAGTGGGAAACTGAGAATAACAGTCCTTTTTCCATTTTTGTGATTACTGAAAATTCAAAACTGAAGTCATTCCACATTCACATAGAGAGTTTAATTTGTTCAATAAACATAGAATCTACAGTTAATAAATGTGATGGAGATACGTTATATGTTCTCTGTCAATCAAAAGTGGGGTAAATTGACAAAGACAAAAGATAAGGAACAAAACAATTTCGAGGGAATAGGAAGAGAGATAATCGTTTCTTTTCTGTAACCAAAAAGGCTCAATTTAACTTATTACCAAACACAAAACTATCCAAGTATTACACTATAGCCAAAATTCTCAAATTAAAAAAAAAAAAAAAAAAAAAAGAGGCAAAGACGTCTAAGGCCCGAATCCGAAGTTGAGAAGCCAAACATCTCTATAGCCAGGATGTGCACCTGAAACAACAAAAAAACTGGACAAAATTCAGAAGTACTGCGAAATGACTGAAGATTTTGGACCATAGGAAGCCTAAAATAAAACAGTAGATAGTATGTTATAAGCAAAGTTAAAGCAACATAAGAAAAAGTGTGGTCATGAAAATATCTTTCTGAACAAAAATAAATATAAATATACTTGGGTTAACTGGATCATATAGTTCATCCCAAAAGGTTGGTTCAAACAAATTGTTGAATTGAGTTCAAAAACTACAATAGCCAAACAGACCACTTGATCAAGACCAAAGAACTGGGGTTATAAGAGCCCCTTTTTAGTCTTGAGAATTATTATAGGATATAATATAGATTTGCAGTAAAAGAAAATTCAATTTCAGTATATGTAACACCGCATGGTGGGACCACATTTGGGATACAAATTTGAGAGGCATCACGTAGCATTAATCTCAGCGAAATGGCATCACGATTCAATCACAAACTTAACCAAAAAAGGGAAAAAAAAAATGATATCCATACACTAATTAAATCATTAAAAAACTTCGTCACAGTAAGTCCCGCTACAGTAAGTCACATTCGTCTAATTAATATAACTCAATTGATTAAACATAAGACGCTGACATGATACTCTATGAAGCTCACTTTTTTTGTGTTCATTTCCCTACATTTTCTGAGAACCTCCGAGTCTGAGCAAAAGAGAAACAACTCTTTCATTTCAAAAAAGGCACCCACATTTAAGGGCAACAAAAGTAATTAAATGAAAAAGTATTGTGACTTAGACTCTTTTAACAAAGGGTAATGCTATGCTTTCCAAATTTGGATAGCAGATTTCCCAAATGCTTTGTCACTTGGAAGAACACAATGGAATAAATAATGGTTTTCAGATTAGGTCTGGTTCAATCAATGATCAGCTTACCCTTTCATGTTTTGGGTTAGCTCCAACTTGAATATCTTATCATTTTTACCTATAAGATATTTATTCACTATAACAAAAAAAACATGGTTGGAAAAGATCACTATTGAAAAAACCACCACTGATGCACTCTTCCTATTTAAAGGTAACTCCATTGAATAAATATTGCGAGGTAACTCCATCCTATTTAAATAAGTTTAGTTGGAAATTACTTGGATTATGTTACAATGTTAATATTGAAAAAACCCAAATTCACAGTCTATGTTTTGCAATGTTTGAAAAAATTTAAAACATTGCATTGTCGTATGAATGAGTAGAGATTTCTACCTCTACAAAACATTGAAACAATTTAAAACTGCAGACCCAACCAAAGGAGGTGAATCGTCGTCCTGAGGATGCTTTGTCTCCATGATGTTCATGCTTGAAAACGATGAAGATATGTTCATGCTCGAAGACGATGAAGATTTGTTCATGCACAACCCCAAAAGGGGTTGTCCGACAGAGAGAAAGGCAAAAAAAAAAAAAAAAAACCAAAGCCATCATCAAGGAGAAAATAGATTTTTGCCTAAAAACTTAAAAGCCACAAAATACTCTTTGCTAAAGTACTTATAGTCAGCATCAAGGGGAAAATACAACATTTTTGAATCATCAACTCTTGTTTAAGCAAGAGTCAAACCCCCAACATTAAACACACTATTTAAAATTTTCTTTTACCGTATTAAAAAGACAGAAAAATATAAATTATTTGCTCTATGAATAGACAGTAAAACAAGGGTGATTGGGGATGTTTTCAGCTGTATTTAGGGGTTGAAAATTTCAGCAAAACAATAAATTAATTTCAACAAAATAGGGGTTATTTGGGGCTGATTGAGGTTGTTTACAGGGGCTATTGGGGCTATTTTCAGATCTATGTAGGGACTGAATTCAGTAGACAGAGAGAGGAAGGAGATGGAGATAGAGAGACAGATAGAGACAGTGAAGAGAGAGAGATAGTGAAGCTGACAGGCAGTGTATAGTGGTGGTGTCATTGCAAGCGTTGCTCCGATGGTGAAGTTGCTACTGAATTTTCCTTCCTCGGCTCCTCTCTTGGAATGATCAATGTCAAAAAAAAAAAAGAAAGGAAAATCATCAAACCACGAACCTATGCATTGGAGGGGACTTATATATGCCAAGCTTTTGCCACTTGAGCTATGCCAACCTATGTGAAAATCCTCAAACTTTAATTTCAAAATAAGAGAATGGAATAAGATTCAAATGCAAACAATTAATATCTTGAATAAAGAGAATATATTGTTTGAACTTTGAATAGATGTTAGACAAAGAATCAATTCATTCACACACACCATTAAGTTCCTGAGTGCATAAATGATAAGCTTTTGACTCCCACCAACTAAACTAAATGCTTTTACTAATAATCAGTGCACAAAAGTGTTTGCCAAAGACGGTTACTTCTCATAAATAAATTTACTGAACATACTGAAGTAAAGGGACCACAAAATAAAAACACAAACATCTACCAGTTGAAACTATATCTTAAAAGATAAAACAGAGCACGAGTCTAGTTGCATTGAAAAGATATAGATATAAGTTGAATTTAGTTGAACCTATCAAATGCAAAAACAATCAAATCAATTAGAACCTATCAAATACAAACAGATCTAAGAGATTTGACTATGATTAAAAATGCAGTGGTTCTCACTACATTACATTAAGAAAAAAAAAAATGAATAGATTTTAGCTTCGAAGTGCTCAAATTAGCCAAAAAAAGAAAAAAATGAGAAGAAAGGAAACACTCGCAACATCCATGTTCAATTATGCTTACTCTATTATTATCCATACGTCTCAACAGTTCAAATTTAAAATTGACTTACAGAAACCAAAGCTAATTTCATCTAAACTATGAGATTTCCTGTTAAAAGCCTCAAGAGTTCATCTCTGACCAAGCAGAAAACCAAGCAAGTAGTTGCTCATCTTAACTATACATGTAAACTTAGAGTGTCAATACTTTTTCTTCCAATTGGTTACCCAACTAATAAATTATGCACGGTGCACATTCTAAAACCTTGAAACGGATATGATAACGGTTATTCTATAAAATTCTGTTAAAAAATTGATGTTAAAATTGAGTACTAACTCGGTTCCTGCACTTGGTTCCCCAAAAATCAAAAGAAAATAAACAAAAAAATGAGCTTAAAAGCCTAACAGTACAAAACTTGGTTAAGCCTCACAGTACAGAACCATGGAAGGTAAACGAAGAAAAACCTAAATCAAATGTTGGCAGCTCTAAAAATAAAAAGGTAAAAAGGCAGTTTCCAAAGTATAGAAGAAAAAACAAAATGTAATCTGCATATACAAACACCTTTGTGACATTTAACACAACTGCTGCAACTTTAAGGCAAATGAACATATAATGACTTGTTAATTAGCCAAAAAACTCCAAGAATTACTGGACCTTGCAGCCGAGGTCTAGAGCTGGGTGGTACAAATAAGGATTCAACATAGTTGAGAGCACGAAAGAGGTGAAATTTACTGATTTTAGTCCTCCGACACCATTAAGTAAATTCAATGGTGTGATTTAAGTGTTCACTTGGTAACCCAATATTCGATATTTTTGAAAAAGTTAAAAGTTGAATACGTTTGGCAATAATAATTTTATGAAGAATTTTTCGAAGTAATTAAAAATGAAAATCAAAGCAAGCCTTCACATTTTGAATAACCTCAAATATGCACTGAATTTTCAAAAAGATAATGTAAAAAATTCAATAACTCGAAGGAAATAATCAAAGCAACAAACGACAACATGAAAGCCACCGCAATGACATTTTCTCAACACATCAAAACTGACACAAAATCACAATCCTAGACTCCAATTTAAAGACACAGACCTAACCAATCTTAGAATAATCTTTTTAGATTTTTTGTAAACCAATTTATAGATGTAGACCCAACCGGAGGCGATGAACCGTCATCCTGAGAATGCTACCTCTCCCTTATGTTCATTCTCAAAGACGATAAAGATCTCTCATGGTTTCTGGTAGATGATGTTTTGATAATTGTTTCAGATTTTGCAATCCAATACTTCCAGGAAGTAGCCTGGAAACAAAAAAATTCAGTTTTTAACCTTCTACCTTTTTGCACGTGATGATAAATTTGATTGACCTCTGTTAGATTTATGAGGAAATGAAGAAAATTACAGAACATAAAATTGCAATTTCAGCAGAATCATTTACCATTAATAAAACATCTTTGAAAATGGACCTTCGTCACTAAATGAAACAAACCCACCGGGACAACCCAATAGAGCCCTGAGCAACTAACTAATCCAAAGGTAGTGATGAACCAAAAGTCTACACCAAAAGTTTGCACCAACACACATCAAAACTGACACAAAAGCACAATTAAGTGGAATTCTTTACATGAAACAAATTATGGGATGCCCAAACAGTACACGATAAAGTAGTATGGTTATAACTCTAAAGAATCCCTTCAAAATCTTCCAAAAAAATTAAGAAGGCATTCCAATTTTCCTAAGAAAGTTAGTCAACACAACCTAACATGGATCTAAGTCAAAGTCAGTACAGAAGTTCTAAAGTTATTAGGGATAAGAGCAATATGTGCTCTCTCTCTCTCTCTCTCTCTCTCTCTATACCAAAAATTGATAATGAATCTAGAAAAGTATCTGCAAAACTGCATTAAAAAAAATTGAAAAGGATAACTGAGTCAGACATTAAGATAAGAGAAAGGAGGCGAACTAAACCACACTAATTTTTGTCACATACCCAAGTGGATTTTTCAATGAAAAAAGGTAGAAAAAAATAGAATTAATGCAACATGAAAGAGAGCGAAAGAGTGATCTCAACTCCCATCACTCCACTTGTTTGATCCTAGGAGTGATCGTGAATATAAATTGCATTTGAAGATTGCTAGGAAAAATTTAAAGAGAAAAATTCCACTATTCAGAATTTGACTACCCTTTTTCACTTTCAAACTGCAGTACTTATTCCTCAAACCAATAAGAATATGAGACCAAGCCACCATACTCTGTTTTTGAGTTGAGGACTGAAATCAATACCATAATCACCATCAAGGATCAACCAAGGTCAAAAGTGAAAGAACTGATGGAAAAAGGAGAGGAGATGGCAGATTTACCCATTTATCAATCACAAAGTAGGCCTCAATCATCAATTTCTTAGTGGATAGAACATCTTCAAGATAAGCATTTTATATAGGCCAAACGAATAAGATAGCTATTGACAGCTCTCTTTTTTTCCTTCTTCTTCTTCTTTTTTTTATAAGAAGAAACTTTGCAATCAGCTGAAACTTTGCATTTGTGTGCAAAAACATAAACAATAGTTACAGGAAAATTTGAGATCACCAGAAACACGGCTGAAGAAAGGGAAGGAGAGTTGAGAGAGAATGGGATTAGAAACTTTTAGCTTTATGATATGAAATTAGATCTGAAGAATGAGATTCACTTCTTTTAGATAACCAAAAAGACCAAAGCAAAAGCTGAAATTAAGAAAAACTTAAGTATAACACAAACTTCTTTTAGATACCCAAAAAGACCAATTGATTCCCATACTGGGTTTTTGGATTACCAATTTGCAACAAATCAAAGACAAAACCACATTATGTCAGAATCAAAATAAAAACCACATTCATAATCACTCCTTTGAGTTTCACTCAGTGTAAGAGTTTAACTACCCAACTTAGTTCTTGAAAAAAGAGATAAAGAAAAAAGAAAAAAAAAAGAGTAAAGAATGTTCAATGAACAAAAAAAGTTGATTATTTGATGCAAACAGAATGTGCAAGTAATATTGAAGCCAAAAAATTGCAAACATGTTACAAAACACTCTAATTTTTTGGAGAGCACAAAGTGCTCTAATGCTAAGTGAAAGTCTTAAAAAATCAGATATTGGAGAGCATTCAAGCGAAAAATAAGATCACTATCACTTTGTGTGAAAGAAAAAATTACATTGGAGATCTCGACACATTCGAAGAAAAAAATAAAATAAAAGAAAACTGGAAAATGCAACAAAAACAAAATATTACAGAGCATTAGACAACAGAAATGTTCAACAACAAATTTTGCCTCAATTCAAACCAAATAAGAAAAGGAGCTGACAGAAAGAAACCCTAGATGAGAGAAAGTGGGTTCTCACTTCTCAATTCAAACAATACAAACCCTAGAACCTAATTTGCCTCTTGTTGTCCAAAAAAAGATAAAGAGGGTTCAAGTATAGAGAGAGAGAGAGATTACCAAGAGATGTGGTGGTGGCGATGACCAGCGACAGCGGCCCTTTTCTTGCCGGACTGTGTAGATGAGAGAGAGAGAGAGAGAGAGAGAGAGAGAGAGAGAGAGAGATAAAGTGGTGATGGTGGTGATGAACCGAAGAGAGAGAGAGATAAAGTGGTGATGGTGGTGATGAACCGAAGAGAGGGTGAGAGAGATCGGTCCGGTTGGTTGTTAGAGAGTGAGATGGAAAGGCTAGGATAGAGAGAGAGAGAGAGAGAGAGAGAGAGAGAGAGAGAGAGAGGAGCAGAAGAAGAAGATGGGTGAGATTGAGAGAGAGAGAGAAGGGGGAGAGACGCGAGAGAGAGAAACTGGAGTTATTATTCAAAATTCAAATTGATTCTGGGTGAATTGAGGCGTGCATAGAGTTGGGCCCCAAAAAAAGGAATGTACTGGGTGTATGTATGGGAGAGGGAAGACTTATGTGAGTGAGTTTTGAGCCACTTGATCAAGATTAAAGGGCTGAGGTTATAAGAGCCCCTTTTATGGATGAAATGACCAAACTACCCTTTTTGTAGGATGTAATATAGATAGTAGATTGTTTAAAGGATACGCATTATGATTCCAATAGTTAACAAATTTGGATTTGGAATTCATATACGTCAATCCGATCTAAATCCGAAAAGACAAATCCAAATTCCTTAACAAATGGCTTCGAATTTCATGAATCCGGTCCAAATTCGATCCGTTTACAAGACTATTTAAGTTCAATGTGATCTTTTACATTGATTAATATCTTTTACAATTTTTGTCAGAAATAGGCCAAATGTTGCACATGTGAAGAATCATTAGGGGCACTGTGTTAAATTTATTTAGAGAAATTATACTTTACACCTGTATGTTGAATTGAAATCTGTCAAAAATTGTGCTCTCTCTGTCCCAAATTAATAATCGTTGATTTTATTTTTTTGATGTCCTATTTTAAGAGTCTTCTTTGAAAAGCCAATGGACTTTAACATGCATTTTCCCAAGTTGTCCATTATTATATTAAACTCTCACTTTCATTGTTGGATTTGACACTAAATTTTCAAATTAAAAAAAGTACAGAGTTGAAAAGTTGAAAATTTCACCATAAATAGTTGGAATTTATAAAAGAGACTTTTAATATGGGACACAAGGAGTAAGAAAATTTGATGAATGAACTATATTGAACTTAAATAAAAACTGTAAGGATGAAAGTGTCAAAATTAAAAAGGCATATATCGCCTAACTCCCCTAGAAATTGTCCTTAATACATATATCTACCCTCATATTTCAAGATTCTTACTTACCTCCCTTATTATTTTTTTTTTATTTTTTATTTTTTAGTTTTAGTACTCCCTCCGTCCCATTTTATGTGTCCATCTTTCCTTTTTGGGATGTCCCAAAATTGATGTCCACTTTCCTAAATTAGTACATAAATTTTACTTAGTTTTCCTAACTACCCTTCCTTGCAATCAATACCAAAACAAAATAAAAAAAAGAAAGTGCAATGATTATGGGCAATTGTGGAAAGTAGGTGTAGATTCTTTTTGTCCCCTTAAATAGTTGGATTCTCCAAGATGGACACATAAAATGGGACGGAGGTAGTATCAGATTTCCCATCCTCTTAACAAATTGTTAGAAAATTTAAAAGAATCTAAACTAAAATTAAAAAATAAGGGAGTTAAATGCGGAGATTCAGGGTTCGACTCCCTTTAGGGGGAGTCGTTGTTTGTCCCCTATTTGTTTTTCAGTCGGAATGAGTGGTTCTTGTTGGACTATACTATGGGCCATTATGGGACTTTGGGGTTAGGTTGGGTCGGGTTAAGGGTGTGTGTGTGTCCAACCATAATCCAGGTGAGTTAAGTATTCAAAAAAAAAAAAAAAACCTATGTAATAGAAACAAAGTGAGACCATCTCCAACGTGACTGCCAATTCTATTTGATAGCATGACCATCGAATATGGCTGCTCCAATGCAAGACCATTTGTCATGCCAAATTTTGGCATGACCACTTTTCATGCCATATTTGGCAAAACAAATGACACATGTCATTTGTGCCACATCAACATATGAGTATTAAAATGATATATTTTGACCATTTTTCATATTATGTTTTACAAATTTTGTATCCCAAAAGCTTCCCCAATCCATGTGGTAGTGGTACCACTTGATTTTGATTGAAGGATATTGAAGTGTCACATGATTTATATTATTATTATTATTATTTATTTAATTTTTTTTGGGGGTGGGGGGGTTGCTACAAAGTTACTCACCCTTATCTATTTGAGAAGTATTTGAGATACGAAGTTAGGAAAGCATATACATTGATTAAATGACCCTTTTGCCCCCTTAACAAATGACTACTTTGAAAAACAAATGGTAGTTGAGTCAAAATATAGCATTTGAAATGACATGTAGCATTGGGCTAAAATGCCAAAATATAGCATTTGACATTATAGCAATGCCAAAAAATAGGATTGACATGATGAAAATGGCATGTAACATTTGGTAGGGGTGTGTTTCGGCACCAAGGGATTGGAATACCCTCTTTTGGAAAAAAAAATTCCGAAAATTTCATAAATTAAATAGGTGTTCCAATTTCCGTTCCAAATTTTTTTATCGGAATTTCATTTTCCTTTCCAATTTCGGAGTTTCGAAATTTTCGGAATCGGAATTGTTTGGAAAATTTCAATTTTTTTTTCAGAATTTTCGGAATTGGAATTGAAAATTTTCATAGAATACAAATACTATTGAAAGGGTAAGTCATGCTTTTATAGATAGTCTCCTACTATATTTTTTCTCTTTTTATTTGATATGGGACAAATAAGCCCACAATCTTCCAAATTTTTGGAAAATATTTGGATTTTTTCGAAATGTTTTTTGGAAAACATGTTTTCGGAATTCTCAAAACAATTCCGATTCCGTTTCGATTTTTTCGGAATTCGGAATTTCAAAATTCAAATTTTAATGTCAAAATCAGAATTTTTTCAAATCGGAACGAATGAAAATCGGAATTTTCATTCCAAATGACACTGCTAACCATTGGAGTTGCTCTGACAGCACGCGATTCACACGAATCACACCCAATGTTTACAGGTGTGAAATGTAATTTACACATTCTATGACATTAAAAAGAAAGACGTCAAAGCCGTGTCTCTAGACAACTGTCGAGAATCGAACAGTTCTAAACTGAATGATTGTAAAAAAGGGGAGCCTGTGCATCGCACTAGATCTCTCTCTCTCTCTCTCTCTAGTCTCTCCTCCTTCACCCTGTGTGATCCCGTTTTGATTCTTCGTTCTAGGTTTTCTAGGGTTCTTCAGATACTATTTTGATTTCAAAAGGCCGATCGTCTCAAAAGTCCTCCGATGGCGACCAATTCGCGCAGAGTCGGTGAATTCTACGGTGCTGCTCCGTTCAGGTCGAGGTAACTCTTCGTCACATTACTGTTTTAATATTCTTTTTGATCATTTCTCTGTTTGATTCTCAAGAACAAAAAAAAAAAAAAAAAAGCTATGATAAATTCGCATATTGTTGTTGTAATCGCAATCTGTTTATGAGAAACCGAGCTTTGGGTTTGAGAATTGAATTACTGTTTTAAAGGTTTATTCGTAGTTCACTCCGTTTGGTTTGATTTTGAAATATAGAATATATATAGAATAGAATAGAATAGAATGGAATTGAAATGAATTCTTGACAAATCCGACAACTTTTGGTCGGATTTGTAATCCCCCTAAAACGAGAATTGTGTAGAATTGAATGGAATTCCATTCTAGTTTTAGGTCAAACTAAACACAAAGAATTGCTACAAACAAAAGATTACAAATCAATTATTTTCTTGTTTGTGGCAAACTACAATTATGTACTAATAAATTGTTTGTATGATTGGAATTTTGTGGATTCAGAGAAGGGCTTAGCACGAGACCAGTGGCTAGTTCTGATGAAATCCAATTGCGGATTGATCCAATGCATGCGGACTTGGACGAAGAAATCTCTGGTCTACATAAACAAGTTCGACAGCTTAGAAATGTTAGTTCTTTACACAAACTTAAACTACTAGATACGTCGTTTTATACATGTAGTATATCGTATGGAACTGGAAGTGTATACACACACACACATAAATATATATATATATATATATCAATACCCACACCAACAAGATGTATTTTCTGGTAAACAACTATGCAAATTATGTGCAATTCAGTAGTTGTTTGTGGATTTGGGTGTTGTGCCACCAGTTGAAATTGTGAGGTCATATGGAGAGTGGCAATTCGTGATCTGTCTTGCTTTCTCGGATGGAGTAAAATGGAGTTTTGTATTTTGTTTTCTTGATCTGTTTGTTGATTTTTTTTTTTTTTTGGACCTTCGAGGTGTGAATTGGACACTTTGAAAATGGTCCTGTACCGGTGTCCGACGCCTCCGACATGTGTCGTACTCGTACATGACAAATAAGTGACACCCCCACCCCCCCCTTTTTTTCGCTGCAAATCTTCTGAGGTGGACACGGCAAAGGACATGGAGGGAAGTATTTGCTGGACCAAAAAGCAGCGTTTTGGTTGCTTTCTTTACTTGCTTAAAACCTGAAGAGTGTCATTTTTGGTCAAAATATTACCTCACTTATTCTCCATTTTTTCCACGACAATAGCCTCTCAAGACCCTCCTTCCATCTCCATCTCTAAGATCGTATATGTTTGGGTGGTATTTGTTTTTGGTGGGGTTGTCCTTGTATTGTTCATGTCAAACAATAGTTTTTGACAAATAAGAATTAAACATAAAATACACAGGAGTTGTATTACATTTTTAAAAGCACAAGTAATGTACGTGCAAAGAATTTTTTTTTTTTTTTTAAAAATTGCCGTATCCTCGCTGCTGTGTCTGTGTCCGCATTTTTTAGGATTTGGCAGGTTGAAGTATCCGTGTCCATGCTTCGTAGTGAAATTGTGGTTACTATGAAAAAAAAAAAACACAGCTTAACAACCTCGAAGGTTGCAATGAATTGTTGATTTCTACATGCTCGTACATTTGTTTCAATTTGAATTACACTGTCTTCTAGATTTTTCTGTGATTGTTCGGTTGTATGAACTCTTACTCAAGTCTATGCTGCAGGTAGCTCAAGAGATTGAGTCCGAAGCGAAGTCTCAGAATGATTTTATCAATCAGCTGGTATACAATCTATTGTCACCCTTCCTAGTTTCAGAAATGCTTTATTTTCTTTTTTATAGCACTTCATATTGAACTTGTTTACATAGGATATTACGATGTTAGTCCTGACTTTTTTGGTAGGAGTTATCTCCTATATAACCCGGACACGTGACACGGGTATGGTGGTACGATTGGGGTAAGTTGAATAAAAATACATTTTTAGTTATAAAAAAAACAAAGAAGAAGAAGATTGAACATCAATACTACATATTATTCATCCATAGCATAACAACTAAGCAGTCTTAGCAACTTAACAATATTATTTTAGCATTACAAGTCCGCAACATTAAAATTGAAAAGAAAAAAAGAAAAAGATAAAAAAAGTAAAAGAAAAAGAAGAAGAAGTCATAGTTTCAATCTCAATTTTCTAAAAGTACCCATGTCCCTGCCGCACCCATCACGTACCCATCTCGTACCCAGTGTCACAATTTTAATTAAAAGCACCAGGACACGGCCAGAAGAGTGTCCAACACATACCCACGCATGACGGTATCCATGGGTCGTACGACAACCAAAATGAAGTACCCGTGCTTTCTAGGTTATCTCGGTTACTGTTGGATATTACATTGTTCTGACTTCTGCAGCTCTATAAGTGATGCATGATTATGGATCTCCTAGTTAGAGTTTGACGTAGGTTCATAAGTGGCGGGAGATATTGATATAAAGGTGACGGAAGAATTAGAAGTAACTTAAGATGGGAATTGGCATGTAAAATCCTTCACTACATTAACATGGAATTATTTAATTCTAACTTGCACCATGGACTTCATTATTAAACTGAGTAAACTTCAGAGCTTTGAATTGTGGAAATTCTTGAGGGGACCTTTGCAAATACATATATATATATATATATATATATTGATAGATACAAAGAGAGAGTGCTTTGCAAATACATATATATACATATATACACAATAATGCTTCAGGCACAAAAAGGATGCAAATACTTTCCACAAACTAAATGGAAATTCTAGTTGGCATAGTGGGACCCACCTTATTTAACCACACCTTTTAACCCATAGAGAGTTTAGTGTTTAACCTAACCATCCTCTCTCTCTCTCTCTCTACAGCCCATTTGGTCCTACCCCTCTCACCCACCATCCCGATTAACTCCTCCCATTGTAATGTTCCCCTAATTCTACTGTTGATTCGTTAGTTGGGTATATCTAACTCCAATAGCAAAATACAAATTTGGTTATAGAAAAGGATACCACAAGTCCCTGAATTATTGCTTGAGATTTTATTTGTTCATCATTGTACTCTTAATAGATCGCGAGGCCGGCGAGGGGAGGGGAGAAGGATGTCTGGCTATGTGGTGGAGAGGGGTGGAGATGGGGGTTGCAATAGATCTCTGTGAGAGGGAGGTAGAGAAAGAAAGAAATTTAGGGCTGAGAGAGAGAGAGTGGATTGCGTAGAGAGAGATCGTGAGGCCGGCAATGGGAGGAGTTAAATCGGGATGGTGGGTGGAGGGGTACGACCAAATGGGACTGGAGAGAGAGAGAGAGAGAGAGAGAGAGAGAGAGAGAGAGAGAGAGAGAGAGAGAGGGGGATGGTTAGGTTAAACACTAAACTCTCTATGGGTTACAATGTGTGGTTCAATAAGGTGGGTCCCACTATGCCAACTAACTTTCCACTTGGTTTGTGGAAAGTGTTTGTATCCTTTTGTGCCAGAAGTAGAGGTGTCAATCGGGCCGGGCCGGGCCGGGCTCGGTCAAAGCGGGCTCAACCGGGCTTCACCTAATACCGGGCCGGGCCGGGCTTGGAAGGGGAGGGGGGGTGTCCGCTCCGGACCGGTGGCCCGGGCTGGGCTTTGGCATATTTAGTGTAAAAATGTCGGACTTTCGGAGCGGGCCGGGCTTCGGACTAGAGAGCGGGCCGGGCCGTGGACATCATAGGTAGTGTTCGCCCCAGACCGGTTGAAGAGGGCCGGGCGTAGCGGGCCGGGCTTTTGGCCTGAAAAAGGCGGGCTGGGCTCGGGCCAGGCCGGGCCAACCCGACCCAATTGACACCTCTAGCCTGAAGCATTATTGATATATATATATATATATAGAGAGAGAGAGAGAGAGAGAGAGAGAATAACTTGACCATTTAAGATTGGACTTAATTGTATACTACTTCCATCATTCTGGAGCTATTAAATACCAAAAGTGCCCTTGCGTCTTGTATACCGGAAAATAGCATTGTTTGGTACAACGACAGGGGAAGGAAGGTGAGGTGGGGAGGGAAGAGGGCATAATCACTTATTTGGTAGGGTGGAAGAAAGGAAGAAAGTCAGATGGGAGGTATGCTTCTTACTCTTAGTTGGTAGGATGGAAGAGAGGAGGGAAAGTAAGATACTAGTTATGTCTTTTCCTCTAGACCCACAGTACTCCGTACAGGTGGACGGATTGGGAATATGAGAGGGAGTTTTGGCAAAATGACTTTCTTGTCCTACAATTATGACAAAAAGTGTAATGGTAATTTTAAAGCTTTAGGCTTTGTTTGGTGCATGGATCTGTGAAGATGAAAGGAAAACTAGTCCATTCCCTCACGAAATCCATGAACCAAACAAAGCCTTAGGGTCTTCACAGATCAATCTTAAGTGCCAGATTTTTTCATTAAATCAGCATTTGATTGGCCATCAAAGATTGATACTTGGGATTCTTCGCTCAAGTAGATCTATTTCAGTATAAGTTTTCAAGAACAAGAAAAGGTTCGCTAGAAGGTCAGCTGGAAGAAAGTGTTTTTTTAGATTGATTGGTTAAAACATTAAAAATCATAATTTCGGAGAGACAGACTTATTACTAGTCTTGCACAAATTTAACTTGCCCAGTGCCTTTTTTATGCACAAACTCAACTTACCCACTTGCATTTTGCATCTATTAAGGAACTCTTCAAAATTTTTTGCTCCCCCAATGTATTTTATTTATGTGAATATGCTTGCTCCTATACAATGCCCTGTAAAACTATTTATATCCAGGTAGTGGCAGTCCTTGAAATTTTTTTTACCTTTTCTTGTTCATTACAGCAAATGACTCTGATCAAGGCTCAGGCAGGGGTGAAGAACAACATGAGGAAATTGAACAAGAGCATCATCCAGGAAGGATCAAACCATGTTATGCACGTTGTTCTTTTCGCATTACTTTGTTTCTTCATAGTCTACTTGTGGTCTAAATTTTCCTGAAAATAAGGCCTGGCCGGCTGGCAATCCTAATATAGTGTCAGCTTCCTTGTAAAGCAATACATGGTTATATCAGCTGTAATGACATCTTTGAAAAGCATTGTTTTGGATTTTTTTCATTTACAAATTACAACCCCAATTAATGTTCGTGTCTGTGGAGATATGATGGTGCATGCTTATTTATACTTATTGAGTTCCATGAGTAAGCACCAGGTTTGGGCAGTTTTTTTCAGGGCCAATTTGGGAATGCTTACAACAGGATCTGGTCGAATTTAAGTCTCACTTTCTATCTAGGTTTTGTGAGAACCAATATTTTACGAGAGTTAAACTGTGGACAGACTCGTTCAAGAAATGTACACTCATGAAACACTTCAAAACCTATACTATAAGGCCTCGTTTGTTTCGCAGGATTGAGGATGGGATAGTGGGGGATTGGATTAATAGTCTCATTTAATTGAATAGTCCAGTGTTTGGCAAGATCACTTTGGTCGGGATTAATTGTCCAATTTAAAAGAATTAAGTTATACTACGGGGAGGTAGTATTATTAGTCTCGAGGCTATTAATTAAATGAGACTAATTGTCTAATCTGGCCTAAGAGCTTTGTTTCAAAAAAACACTCCACACTTTACTTGTAATGCCATTTTGCACTTCTTAATTCTCATAAGCACTCGTACAATTCTATACTCGTCAAAATGGTATTTTAGTTTCTGTGAGGTAGTGTTGGTCAACATCTTAGTCAACTTTATTTAAATATGACGGCTAATTACATATAGATTAACTTTTCCTTGTAAATTTTATATTCTAGTCAGCTTTTAATTAGATTCATGTCAATTTTATTGCAGCTATTTACATTCCAATCAATTTTAAAAATAATTACACTTAGGTTCACAATATGAAGGCTAATTATATCTTAGTCAACTCTGTAATTTAAAATTATATATTTTAGCCAACTTTATTGCAAATATTTACAATTAAGTCAACTTGTTTATGAATTCAGTCATTTTCATTCTTGTCTTACTATTCATTAAAAAAATATCAACAAACAGTTACAAAATATCAATTAACAAGAAGTTTGAAATTTTAAAACTTGTGAACATAATAAAAAAATCATCAATTTTCGGTATAAAGATTTGCTAACTTGGACATTGTATAGAATAATTTAAAAAAGAGTAATATTTGGGGCACTAAAAAATTCTACTAACACTCACATCCACACTCTATCTCCTCCTAGTGGCACTGTGAGGTCCGCAGTGGACTCAAAGTGCCACTAGGAGAGAGATAGAGTGTGGGTGTGAGTGTTAATGGAATTTGTTAGTGCTCGTGACATTGTTGCTTAAAAAAAATATTAACATTAGATTTAAAATTGAACGTTGTGAAACATTGTAGAACACTTATAAATTTCATAACCATAGTACAAAAAAATACAACATAAGACGAAAACTCACA
Source organism: Hydrangea macrophylla (assembly GCA_033977485.1). Lineage (NCBI taxonomy): Eukaryota > Viridiplantae > Streptophyta > Magnoliopsida > Cornales > Hydrangeaceae > Hydrangea > Hydrangea macrophylla. Next base: position 109,824,019 of record CM066994.1, on the reverse strand, counting down.
TGCTTATGTACGCAATGTCGAATAAATCTGTACTACATAAAATTAGAATTCAAAGGAGCTACTGCGTGTCTCGCACGCTGTCGCTACCTACTAATCAATAGAATCGGTTAACTTATGAACCACGGAATCACAATTTTTTCGCCCATCTAAACAATCCCTTTGCTTATGAAGTGGAAAATGAACTTGAGGAGATCTAACATCTACAGGAGTTTGAATTCAGCTGTGTATTGGTAGCAGAGTTTTTGGACAGTTGTCCTAGCTTGCTTAGCTTTACTTGAGCAAGAACGTTAATGGCCCACTCTGCGAAGAAGGTCTCGTTATGTCCGACCTTGCCGTCTTTGTAAAAGAAGAAGCATTTAGCATCTTGTTTAGGGAACGGGCACTCCTCGCCGACTGGATCCCACCACGCTCCCCGGTGTTTCATCCCCGATTGATTCGCCATCCAGTGATGAGCGAATCGGCCAATACCCGCGTGCTCCAACCAGCCTTTCGGGAAGAACTCCATTACGCTGCTGTCCCGGTCCATGAAGAGCATGTTTGTCAGCTGAGCTCCGTGCGGAGATGCAACGATGTCGGTGTATGTCATTACTTTCACCTGAGATCATCAGCTTGTAAGTCAGCCACTCTTTCTCCTAGTGAATCTAATAACTGCATTTGGTTTCTCTTTTGAGAGTGATCTTGATTTTATCATAAAGTTCATTGGCCTCTTCCTGTTGCTATCATAATAATGTTTGCAAGGGACTGTTTGACAAATCGCGCATTTGCGGTTCACCATGAAGTAGCAGTTTTTTTATTGTCCCCACAAACATGCCCCAAGTATAACAGAGTTGAAAGAGCTTCAAATAGGGCAAATTCGAGGCTGAAATTGACATTGATAGTTCATTATTGTCATGGCTATTGTAGTTTCTTAACTTCTCTAAACCTTTTCTTTAACTTCTTCTTCATGTTCATGTGTTCTTCAATGTTTGTTTGGGTCATTATCATTCCTTTTTCTTAACTCAAAGCATGTCATGAGAGCAAGGGGCCATTTCTGTGGCAGAAACAGCAGCGGCGACTAATATATACACAATGTATATTTACATATAGATATGGCCATGGGCGTATCCAGAAATCTCATCCAGTGGGTACCAATCAGGGACTTAGGCTATACGGGGGTTTGGGGGCAGCGGCCTCGAGCCAATTTTTTTTTTTTTTTTTTTTGTTTACTTAACCATAATTATGTGTAGAATTGATTTTATCTCCAAAATATTCTAATACCACCATTCAATTTTTAATATAACCTTTTAATTTAAAATTTTTAGTAGTTTTTGGACACATTTTCAGTAAAGTTGTACATTATCAAACGAACTGAAAAAAAAATGCAATGCTAAAACTTTTCATTGATATAACTTAATTGGGTTATCAAACAAACCCTTACGTACGTTTGATAAATATGAAAATTAAGTACTGGAAATTAAGTGTTGTATTTTAAGTACTGAAATTTTTAAGCGATTAAATTTGAAAACTAAAAATAGTGTTTCAAGTATTGAAATAGACCGCATTCATCAGTGAGTATTTTCAGTAGATAGATAGATAGTGGAGTTTCCCAAGCAATATTTATAAAACAAGGGGCTGAAAACCAAATTAATTTTTCAAAAAAAGAAAAAATAAATTGTATTTTTTAGGTACAAACAGAAATAAATAGAGAGATAGATAGTAGAGTTTTCTAAGCAATATTTATAAAACAATGAGCTGAAAATCAAATCAGTTTTTCAAAAAAAGAAAAAGGAAACAAAAAAGGTGGCTGAGAGAGGTCAAACCCAGGCCCTTTGGGTTGAAAGTAATGTAACCAACCATTAGGACAACCATGTCTTCCATAAGCTTAAGTGTAGAAAAAGTAAATATACAAGGTCAGTGGGTACCATGGTACCCACTGGTTCCCATGTAGCTACGTCCCTGGATATGGCCTTGCTATCTTATTACCTGAAGGTAGTGGATCACATCGTGTCCGATTTAAATAAACAAGAAAAATTTTTGTCATCTCATTAAATGAGGATATTTAATTTATAGTAAGGTTACTAAAGTAAATTATTTTAGATCCCGCGCAAATATACTTTAGTGCAAATTTTTTTTTTTGGGTGTGTGTGTATGTGTATAAAGTTAACAAGGAAGAGAGATTGAAGACCTGATCACAGAAGCTTAGATCTTCCGAGTGAACGATCTCCAAGACACAACCTTCAACCTTGGCGCACTCCTTGGCGAATATATTTACAACGGTTGTTACATTCTTGAATGACCTGGAACCCCTTCTCATAAGCAGAGTAAGTCTTATAATTGGCTCGCCCTTTTCATTCACTTCTTTCCCTCTACCTTCCGGTTTCAGTGCACAAAACTCTCTAGCTTTGCATCTCAACAAGTCGAAAACTTTGAGCTTCTTCTCCTGCCCCATCCTCCCCACGTCGTGCCTCATGACGGCCGCCTTCTCGAAACAGTATGTTTTCTCTCCTGATCCATTGAATCCTTCGATTTCAACTTCTCCGAAATTCGCTGTCATTAGCTTCTGAAGCCACGATCCCATTTTGTATCTGAGTTCGCCCCAATGGAATAGGACCCACCTTTTCGGCTTTTCACACCCGTTCTTCATGGACCACCCGACAAACGGAGCCACGGCGCACAACCCGTGCCAGAGATTTTCATGATCGTAGTACGTGTCCGACACGAAGGTGAGTCCTTCCATGAGAGTGGCCGAGTCCGGAAGACTTTCGGGCCATGCTAAGGCGTACGAGTTCTTTGTTCCGTCTTGTGAATCGTGTCCCTTGATGCAGAGAAGCCGACCCTTTGATGCTTGAGAAGGAAAATAGAGGTACTCTGCTTCATCATCCTCGTAAGTATCGTTCATCGAGCTCATAAACCACGTGTTGCCAGTCATGGCCGTCTTCTCGAATCTGAGGTCTTTTAGAGGGAGGAAAGTGACCGAGTCTCGTAGCCTGGTGGCCATAATTTTCTTGAGAGAATCGGTGGATTTTCCTTTCCATTGGGGGAAGAAAGCCCATGAAGTGGAAGAGGGAGAAGAAGAGAAAATGAAAGGGGAGGTTTGGGTGTGGAAGAAAATGAGTATGAGAATCAAGATGAAAAGGTGTGGGATGTGTTTGGTTGAGTAACATGAGAACTTTTTCTGGGTAGGCAATTTTTTTTCAACCTCCATTTCTTTCATTAGTTGGCTCAATGAGGAGGAAAGAAATGACAAAGTTGGATTAACGAGGAGCTCTTCATGTGAGTTACTATAAAATAAAGTTGGCCTCGGATTGAGATGTGTCTTATATATTTAATATATGCACAAGTCAATAGATGATTGTCTTATCCATCTTAGTCAACTAGTCGATAACCCTTCTGCGCGAGCTGTATTGTACTTAAGAGTAATATTTAGGACACTAACAAATTCTATTAATACTTATCAACACACTTTATCTCTCTCTTAGTGTGTGTTAGTAAATGTTAGTGAGATTTATTTGTGCCCCTAGCATTGCCTATTATAGTTAGCTAAGAAAATAAAATATTATCCAAAAAAAAATAAAAAATGCTACATTTTAACTTAATAACTAGGGATATCCTCTAGATACATCACTAAATTCAAAAAAAAATTGAGAATTAATTTAAGCTTATCATTCATATTAATAAATCGAAACAATAAAAAATCAATGAAATATTAAATTAAAAAATGAGAAGGATTGGAGATACATAAGATTTTATTATTAGGTACATACAAACAAATCTATTATCTGTTATAAAATAAATCACAAAAAATAGGGGTAAAAAAGAAGAAGAAAATTGAGAAAATGCCACATGGTGAATTATGAAAGGAATTTTTACTTGAGCCACTGCATAAAATTTTTGGCTCTCTCAACTTCTAGTCTTTTATGGCCATTTTATTATTATTATTTTGTGTGTGTGTGTGTGTGTGGAAGGGGGGGGGGGGGGGGGGGGGGGGGGATGGAGGGGATGGATTTGAAGAAAAACAATTGAGAAGTATTTTTCGTTTGGAAAAAACTTCGGTAAAGTTCTTTCAGTGTGGTTGGTGTGGTTCTTATCATATGAATAGTAAAAACAGTTTCGGCAAAACTGTAATTTTACACTGTTTTTACTGTTCATGTGAGGGGAACAGTACGAACCACACCGAAGCAACTGTACCGAAGTTGTGTCCTTTTCGTTTCTCCACTTTTAGGCTTTTTATGACTATTAATTATTGATTTCTTAAACATTACAAAATAAAAATAAAAAAAGGGGGTAGAAAAGTCTTAAAGTGATTTTCACAACTCGTCAGTCGTCACATGGTGCATTGCGGAATGAGTTTTAGGTTTGCTAGTTAAATATATCTAATAGATTGTGGAATGAGTTTTAATTGCTCTTTAGTGCTCTCATAACTGACCAAATATAAAAGTTGCTCCAAAAAAAAAAGAAGGTAAAATGCATTTTACACCGTTTAATTATACCATGTTTGGCATTTTGGTCACTAAACAATTGAATTTTTTTTATTATTTATTATTTATTATTTTTTTATTTTTCGTATTTTGGTCCCTCAACTAACATTTTATAGTAGTTTGCCCTCTCCATCACTTTTAGCGGCGCCAAAAGTGACGCTAAAAGTGATGGAAGGGGCAAGCTACCACAAAATATTAGTTGAGGGACCAAAATGCGAAAAAAAATTTGTTTAGGGACCAAAGTGCTAAACATGGTATAGTTTGAGAGTGCAAAATGCATTGGACCCAAAAAAAAAAAGGTGTGGGTTTCAAATGAGTTACATTATAATAGAATATGGATATAGTCCATCTTTAACCTCCAATACATTTTGAGTAAAATAAATAATTAACGTATTTTTGGAGTTACACCTAACTTTTTAATGACAATATTCAATGGGCCCCATGTATGTACATAGAGATTGAAAGTATATTAAATAAAGAAAAAAGAAACATGAAGAAAATTCCACTTCGCAAGCTTAGAAAATGCTAAAAAAAAGAGGAGAAGAAAAATGGAGAAAATTATACACTTGACAAGCTAAGAAAAGATTTTTGGCCTTAGCTTTTAGATAGATATAATAGATAGACGGAGTTAGTGTTATTTTTTTGGGCAAATAAAATTTTTTTTGATATGCAAACTTGTCAAGGCTGAACCAAATTACTCGACCACGCTGAGTGGAATCCCATATACTGACTACCACCCACAAGTCACCAGTATTGAATAAGACATAGTGTACACTGGCGGAGTTGTGAACTCAAGATAAGACAACGTACATCGGAGAGTTAAGTTCATAATCATTAGGATGCTTGTTGAATATATTCTAAGAACACTTTAGAGTCTCAAAAGCACGTTTTAGTCTAAGCTGATCCATAGATACTTCAGCCCAGCCATAATGCTAGTAACAAACTTTAATACTCCCTCCGTTTCAAAATCAGTGTCCACTTCAAGTTTACACATTGTTTAAGAAAGAAGTACCATATTAATTTTTTTGGTCCACTAAATAGTCACTTCCTCTTTTAGCTTTGGATGTGATGAGTGTTTGACTTTTCTACTTGTTTAGGACCACACATAGATGTTATTTTGTCTTTATTGGAAGGGTACTGTAGGAAATTTATTAAATTTTGTAGTTGACTTTGAAAGGTGGACACTTGTTTTGGAACATCTAAAATAGAAAATGTGGACACTTATTTTGGAACGGAGGGAGTATTTTTTTTTTAATTATCGTTGTGCCCTCTTAATTAGACCTTTGTGCTACTTCTGCCTAGACGCAAAAGTCAAAGCCAATCCAAATAGGCCTATAGTTTATAGAGTAATATTATAATTTATAAATTTTGTATCCGAAATAAGAGTTTTAACACATATGTCAGTAGACCTTCTCGATTTTTATTGGAGTATGTTAAAGTGTCCCACTATGTTGCCCGTTCGTGTTGAGAACCACATTTTAGATACAAATTTAGAAACCTAGCATTAATATAATTATATATATATATATATATTATAGAAGGAAATGACTTGGGTACACCAAAGAGGTTTTGGTGTATATATACCAAAGTGATTTTGGATAGAAAATATTTGTTTCTGAATTAAAAATATTTGTTCCGCGATAAAAAATTTTTTGTTCTTGTAATTTTGGTGGAACAATATTTTCGATCACGAAACAAATATTTTCGATTCAAGAACAATGTTGTATACACACTGATACGCCCAAAATCGACTCTATTAAATGACCGAGCGGTTATGCACGGTGACCGGCCTCTATCCCGACCAAATCACAGTGTAACTCGGGAACAACGCAACTAAACTCAGTAGCGCATCTCAAACAACTCGGCTCCAACAATTTCCTAAACGGTCAAGGACATGTCAGCAGATTCATCCCGAGCGGTTTACTCGACGTCCCGAGGCCCGACCAAACAGGTAGGGATTACAGCACTGGCCCGGGCCATAACGGGTGCAGTACAACCTGGCCACGAGATACGCCCTAGAATATTCCAGACAGTCTCCTACTCAAGATAGAAGACTAATGGACTACTAATATTGTTTCCTAATCTAATTAGGAAACCTCCACAATTAATGCCAATCAATCCTAATACAATTAGAAAACTTACTTGATTGGTGTCAATCACATCCAAATTGGATTATATTTCCTTATCCATGTACGAGTAGGTCTCTTGCATCTATAAAAGAGACCACTCACCCCCCTTCAAAGGGACCGACTTTTTAGTCTCTACAGCACCTCTATAGCGGTCATCAACACGCCCGACCGACCTAAGGTAGCTCCAAAATATTGTTGGTTCGCCACAGGTCCCCGGCTTTTTACAGTATAGTGAACGTGCTCAGACACACACGTGTACGTAGGTACTTTCATTAACAAGGCCGAACCACATACAAAAAATAAGTCTCTCACTCTCTCTCCCTTTAAATTGATGTAATTTACTTTAACCAAATTTTGGCCAAAAATAGGAACATCAATCTTAGCCATAAAAAAGAATAAGAAAAAAGGAACAAGAAGGAGAATCTTTCAGAATGATTGACATCCACTATGTTGGGACATTGATTGAAAACTATATTTTTTTGTAGTAGATAGAAGGGTAGAGTGTTGACACATTAAGGATCCACGATCAAAGAGTGGTCTGACGCACATGCTATATGTTTTTTTTTTATTTTTTTTATTTTAATTATTGCAACTTGCATTCCTTTTATGCAATTAGTCGGTTGCAATGTCCAAAAACGGCGAACCCAGAGACTCAAGAGGTTCGGGGGGACATTAATCAATTGGGTTGTGAAGAAACGTGTCACCTTGAGCATCTCCAAATGGGTTGGCATTTTTAGAGAAAGTTTGGTCTGCTTGGAATAAAATTGCCACAATTTATTCTCGCAAATTATAATTATATTTTATTTTTAAATTACTTATAAGATGCATTCGAAGTTGGTCCTGACAAATTGGGGGCTCTAAGTAAACATTTAAGCTTGGGGGGGGGGGGGGGGGGGGGGGGGGTGGATGACAATTTTTTCCATCCTGTTGTACCTCTACCTCGCTCTGCTCTTAATGGAACAGGTTTGGAGGAGTTATAATAGAAGTAGGAGTGGATTTGGTTTGGAAAAACAAAAACCAGGAATCGGGGCGGAGTTGGTATCTGTGAAATACTATCATTTAAAACCCGCCTCGCCCGGATTAATTCATTCAGTTATTAAACTACCCTCATACTTAAAATTATTTACAACAAATCAGGGCATATATATACATCTCTTTCTGTTCAGTATTAATATTTAATTTCTGAATTGTGATTAATAAGTTTAGAATAATTTGTGTGAAAGTGTTTTTTTTTGGAAATTAAGCAAAAATATAAGTGAGTTTTGAATTATAAAAGAACATTTAATTTTGGAATGGTGATTCGCAAACGGAGTAGGAATGTAATAGGAGTACCCGATAGTAAACGTAGTAAGAGTGGAGTAGGAATAGATATTTTACTTAAATGGGACGGGGCGGAGTCGGAGTAGGAGGAAAAAAAAACGGAGTAGGAATTGGTCAGGGGGATTCCGTAACCAATTCCGACCCATTGCCATCTCTAAGGATGTGTCCTTTGAACAATGGGGTTCGTGGGTAATGCCCTTGGTGCAAAAATTTTTGGGCCTATATATGCGTAATTGCGGGTAGAATTTTTAATATATATATATATATATATTTTGCCATTTTGAGAATTAGAAGGATTAGTGATTGTAATTATAAGTAATGAGTTTTGAACTTCTTCTCCCCGACCAACCCCTTTTTAATTCCACATGTGTTCATGAAGCTTGGACTAACTTAAAATAATTTGAGTGGAGCTAAATAGGAATATGAGAAGAAAAGTATTGAGTAAAATAGTAAAAAAGAACAAAATTTGGGGGCCATAGGAGGTCGCCTACCCCACCTATGCCTAGGATTTTTTCTTATTCAAAAAAGCAAATCTTATTTACTTCTTCTTTTAAGTTGGAGTAGGTGTCTTGGATATAAGGATATAGGTTGGGGTTGACGGAACCCCATACACATTCACCTTTATAAAAAAGAACTCTCAGTCTATCATGTTTCCATATTCATCTCTACCATTCTCTCATCTTCCACCAACTCTCTCTCTCTCTCTCTCTCTCTCTCTCTCTCTCTCTCTTTCTCTCTCTCTCTCTACCTAATGTCCGTAATAAATTAGGAAAATGCTAAATGTACCGGTTTTGTGCATCTAAACTATCCACATGTTGATATGTCGTGACAGTTTTTAAAATTAATTCGAACTTTGTTTGGTAACTGATGAATAATTTTGGAAATCCACATCAACAGGTGTATTATTTAGATGTTCCGTTAAGGTGTAACTAGCATTATTCAATAAATTATGCACGTGCTATTAAAAAAAAAGTTTACTTCCGTACCAAACTTAAATGTATGAAACCAATAGGAATAGAATTTTTTGGTCATATGACCAGTTACATGCTGCGGGATCCCATTATTTGTGGACTCCCCGACTCCCGTGTATGGGACACACTTAAAAGACCCAATAGCAAATTGTCCAGTCGTTATTTGTGGACTCCCCGACTCTAGTCGTTTGGAAATGCAAGATACAGAGAGCTTAAAAACCCAGTAAATTGTCCAGTCGATTGTATCGGGGACCCAGTCAGTCGACTGGGGTCTCAAATTCTCAGTCGACTGATTCTCCCAGTCGACTAAATCAGAAATTCCTATTTTTGAAACTATAATCTAGTCCATAGCCCAGTCGACTGTTTCTTTCACAAAATGAAAACAACATTTTAACCCAATAATTCAGTCGACTGCGTTGGAGACCCAGTCGACTGCTTTTTAATATACTAGAGCAGTGGCTGGTTCAAAACAGGGGTCCAGTCGACTGAACACGAACCAGCCGACTGTTTCACATCAGTTTGCTAAGCATTCAGCAAATTTCAAACCATGGACATCCTAACCAACTCCAACACAATCACTACTATATCACAATGATTCAGAACGTAATTACAGTTTTACCAAAGGTTACAATATTACAAATCCTTTCGAGATTCTAAACTAACACATGGATGTAACTCCTCAAAATCTTTTTTACAAATTTGAAAGAAAACAAAAACATATACAAGGATAGCCCCTTCGTCCCATCGGCCTCACTCTTGCGTTTCTTCTTTCCTCTCTTCTTATCACCTGCAATGGAGTAAAGCTCCACTGCTCAGCTATACGTTGATTGCACAAATTCTAACAAATACAATATATGATAAATCATGCATTAATCTCATAATTCACATCAAAATAGTCTCTAGGGAGAAAAACACGCATTCATCCGGTAGCGGCAAATCCAAGTCTTAAACCGCGATGCCAATGGCTAGTCCAAGTCTACAACCATCGCATCCCAAGTGTCCTGGCAAGTCCAAGTCTTAAACTATGTATAGTAGCCATCGCTACTAAATTCTCAAACATCAAGAAGTTACTCCGGCATGAAATTGTATGGAACTCCCCTTTAACCCACATAATCAATTAATGTACTCGCATAAAAGTAGACATACTTTTCATATTTAAGCGCGTGCATAATTAACGGGCCTACTATTAACACATGAATTTTTCTCAGATCACAATTTTGTCGTCGAAAATCAAAACATGTATATTTCCTATATAACATAGGCTAGAATTTCATACCTCGTGCTATATCTCTCAAACTTTGAAGGAAGTACTAGAGCACTGATTAAACGTCAGATCTCCGATTATACGTGATTCCTACAAGTTTATATGTGTTTTCCCAAAATTTTTAAAAATTAGATTTTATGAAAACTTAGCCAAACAAGTCTAAGAGTTATCAAAATGTAGATCTTACCTCCAAGAGTTCAAATACGAAATCTAGTTGAAAACTGACGGACGAACGGTCGTTAATCTGCATCGCCAAGCTCAGGGGAATAAATCTCCTTCTCTCTCTCTCTCTCTCTCTCTAAGATATTATTGGGATATTTATGAACAAAAAATCTCATGTTTTCTATTTATAGGCACACTCTCAGAAATTATGTTTACCTCTCTACGAGTTCTCAAAACTTCTAATTATCTCCTGAAATGTCTTAAACGTCTTAAACGTCTAATTCATTACTTCACGAGTGAAAACTATAAATTATAAAAGTTTTCGTCAAAGTTCCGTTTGGGTCCTATTTTCGTGGAATCTTTAGATAACTATATACCTTTTATGCAACGCATCCTATTGGTTATCGTTAAAATCATCAGAATGATCCTATACAAGATTAAAACTACTAGAAATTACACTACACAAGTAATTTCACTATTCATAAAATACCAGATAATTCAAATAATATTTAAATCACATAAATATTATTTAATCATACCAGTGCATCATGACTCTTCTGATTACCGTGTCCTCAATTGACACCTCACCTTTGACCGACATCAACTCTTCTCAAATTATTAATCAACGTTAATAATTCCAAAATTCAAATATACAATTGAAATAAAAGGTTTTCCGGGACGAACAACTCTCCCCTCTAAAAAGGAAGTTTGTCCCCAAACTTATACCTTAAAGGTCGAAAAGGTGCGGATACTCATTCCTTATCTCTTCCTCATTCTCCCACTTAGCTTCCTTAACTGTGTGACTATGCCATAACACTTTCACCATTGGAATTGTCTTTGTTCTCAATACTTGCTCTTTCCAATCCAAGATTTTTACTGGATGCTCTATGTAGGTCAAGTCCTCTGGGATCTATAATGGTTCCGGTACTATGATCTTACTCGTGTCCGTCATACACCGTCTCAACATAGATATATAGAAAATACTATGCACATGTTCCAACTCAGACAATAACGCTAGTCGATAAACCACTGATCCTACTCTCTCTAAGATCTCAAAAGGTCCTACAAATCTTGTATTGAGCTTTCCCCTCTTTCTGAATCGTACAATGCCTTTCGAAGGCAATACCCTTGAATATACATAGTCTCCTACTTCGAACCATCGGTCGTCGCTTAGAGTCCGCATAACTCTTATAACGACTCTGAGACACCTTAAGTCACTCCTGGATTAGTTTTACCTTTTCTGTAGTCAACTATTTTATTTTTGGCCCTATCAACCTTCTTTCCCTGACCTCGGTCCAAAAAATTGGTGATCGACACTTACGTCCATATAAAGTTTCATATGGTGCCATTCTGATACTTGACTGAAATCCATTATTGTAAGTGAATTCAATTAATGGTAGATGTTTCTCCTAATCACTTCCAAAGTCTAGAACACACAATCGAAGAATATCCTCTACTGTCTGAATCATGCGTTCTGACTGTCCGTCGGTCTGAGGATGAAAAGTAGTACTAATACTCAACTTGGTACCCATGGCCTTCTATAAACATCTCTAAAATCTCGACGTAAAACTACTATCACGATCAGATATAATCACTATTGGAACCCTGTGTAGTCTCATAATCTCTTTCACATACAACTCTGTTAATCTCGACGGCTTAGTCATCTTGATCGGTAGAAAATGGGTTAATTTTGTCAATTTGTCAGCTATAACCCAAATTTTGTCATTCTTGTTAGACAATCATGGAAATCTATAAACAAAATCCATCGTGATCTTATCCCATTTCCATTTTGACACTAGCAACGGTTGTAATAATCCCGCAGGTACTTTTCTCTCTGCCTTGACTTGTTGATATGCTGAACATTTTGAAACATACTTAGCGACTTCCCGCTTCATCCCTCTCCACCAAAGTTCTCTCGTAAGTTCCAGCACATCATGTTACTTCCCGGATGAACCAAATATTTAGTACTATGAGCCTCCTCTAATAATCGTTCTTTCAAGTCTTTTACATTCAGTATACATAAACGATTTCCAATCATCAACGCTTCTTGTTCCAAAGTAAACCCCGGTATCTTCCTCAAAGGCATCTCATCTTTCATTTTACACAAGTAAAAATCGTTAAACTTTTCGTCTTGATCTCATCTATAATGTCTGGGTGAGCTATGATCGCCATCATTAAGCCACCATGGGTCTCTGGAATTACTTCCAACTCTAAGCATTCTATTTCTCTAACTACCTAGTTCCTTGTTGTCTTCCAACTTAAAGCGTCGGCTACTACATTAGCCTTTCCCAAATGATACTCAATGGAAAGATCATAATCCTTCATCAACTACAACCATCTCCTCTGTCTCATATTTAAGTCTTGTTGTGTGAAAATGCATTTCAAACTCTCGTGATCTGTGAAAATCTCACATTTCTCCCTGTACAAGTAGTGTCTCCAAATTTCAAAGGTCGTGAGTCAAATGATTAACCTCGTGTGTCTTCAGTTGTCTTGAAGAGTGTGTGAGTTCTTTATCTGATGTGGATGATATATGAGGGATGGCGAGTGGAGAACCAAGTGATGCTATGCAATGGAAAAAAGAGAGTTTAGTAAGATAATAATAATAATAATGTATATATATAACCAACGATGGGACTTGGAGAGTGGGTGGCTCGAGTAAGAACCAAAGTAGCCCCAAATAAGAGAGAGAGAAAGTAGTAAAGGATTCGGTTTTTGGGTGGAGATAGGTGTATGGAAGAGCTTTTTATGAGGCTAAAGGGAGAGGTAGGAGAAGGTTGAGTAATGACTGAGGGTTGTTCTTTAGGGATTTTGGAAAAGACAATGAATGCCTTAAGTGCTTGGAGTTGGAGCTTAAGATTGGGTTAAAGCATAAGTTCTAGGTTGAGCTCGGGTTGCTGGGTATATTGAATGAGGTTGGTATTTATACAAGGTTTGTGAGGTTCTTGGTACAGTTGGAAGTAACTGAGTTAGCATCTTTGGAGTGGTTCATCTATTTGAGGTAGATGGGGACTTGAATGCGTATGTTTGAGGTAGTTGGGATCATTAAATGGGGATATGGACAGGGCAGTGTATTGAGAAGGCGAGATGAGGTATCATCGCTTGATGGCCAACCAATGGCATTGGTTGGTCAAAGGGAGGCAAAGGAGAAGGGAGGGTGAATGCTATTGGTGCAGGGGTTTAAGCGAGGGAGAAATATCAAGGCTTTTCTATTGGTTTGGTAAGACGCATTGTCACTTGGAGCGACGATTCATTATTGTCTAGCGATGGTTTCCTACTGGTGCAGAAGGTTAAGCATTGGGGTTATACGAGGTTATGCTATTGGCTTGCAGAATCTCAGCGAGGTTGAAGTGAATAGGCAGGGTGGGAGTCAAAGGTTTTAGCTGGTCTTGTGCACATGGGCCTCTTTAATTGGTTGTTAGGGTAGAGGGGCATGGCACGTGATTGATGGTCACATGTCTCTCTTTTTCTTTGGGACAAACCCTAGCTTTGCCCGTGAGACGTTCAGGTAGGGAGGTGCCCTTGGTTCTAGCCATCGAGCCATGAGCTCTCGAATTCCCAGTGGACATGGCCACCCTTAGCACTGCTTCATGACCAAGGGTGGAGAATCCACGTATAAGTGTGTGCTTATGTGTAGTACAGTGTTTGTGGGGAGTATCGAGGTCTGTTGTGGCGTGTAAGGATTACAAGCGATGCAGTTTGATAGCGAGTGGTCATTACAAGTGATGGCATGAATGGTCATTCCAAGCGATGGCAATCCTTGATTAGTGGTCGATGGATTGACCGTATTAGGTTTAAGTTGGAGATAATATCCACGTGCCAAATGGGTGGTGATGGAGCGAGTGAAGAGGGCAGTAGGTAAAAAGTGGTCACTTTGCTCTGCTTTGGGGTGGGCTTATTCGCATTGGGCTTCTGGGTGATTACTCTGAGATGGGCTTCGATGTAAGTATTCTAGTTAGGATGGGCTCCTTCATAGTGGACATGCTTTACTCTAAAGTGGGCCTCAGAATGGGTCACTGGATTTGGCCTTAGAATGAGTGGGCCTCAGAATGGGTCACTGGATTTGGCCTTAGAATGGGTTACTGGTTGTAAGTGAGGCCCATTAGTTGGTGATGATATTGGATATACTTAGTTGATGATGACCTTGGATGTAACACCCTGTATTTTATTTTCATTAATAAATAAATACTGCATTTCATTTCCATGAGTATTTGATTTAATTTCTCTTTGTAATATATATATCTGGGGTCAAATTGTAATTTTCATAAATATAGAAAATATTTTCTATGGTTTCAAAATCGATATCTATATTTTTGGTACAACCCGGAATTTATTCCTACGCTAATATTATTTTCTTGTATTTTCTTTTACCCATAAAATACCAGTTTTATGTTTCAATCTGCGTCTATACCGCGTTTTTGGTGTGGGAGCACGTGAGCTCAACCACACCGTGTAATATCCATTAGTTGCTTGGAGCCCAATTTGGACTCTCCCTATAAATATATCTATATCACTCTCAGACTCTCAATTTTCTCTCCAAAACTCTCTGAGACACTCAATTCTCTCAATCTCCCTCTAATTCTCTATTCCTCTCAAGAAACACACATAACACATATACAGTATATACATATACATATACACTTACACACATACATAGCTATATCTCAAGATCAAGTGAACGGAGGAGTGAATTCTCAAAGGCGGAATATTACGGCAAAAATTCTCGGTCTTAAATTCTCTGTGTAATCACCTCTGTGAGTAATTTAAACTCACTCGCCGCGTATATATATATGTATAATTCAGTGTATATAGATGTGTACATACATATACATGTATAATCACCATTAAAGCTTGAAAATTGGAGTTTTACAAAAGTTAACCAAAATCAATTCTGTAAATTGGGAATGAAAGATCTTAGTCCCAATAAGCTGTGGTTCGAATCCTACGCAGTAATTCGTCCGTATCGCGACGTACGTTGAATTAAAGTTTTGACACCCTCACTTTAATCGCGAATATCTAGAGATATAATCCGTAATTGTTTAAATTGATTTCATATTCGTAATCTACGCGGAAAACCGAAGAGATCCATATATTACATGTATCGTTTGAATCAGAATTTGAAAATGGGTAAAATTCAGTTTTAAAACCAGAAACAGGGGAAAACGAGGAAGATGAAGAAACTGCAAGAACTCGCTCGCGCGACCCGCTCGCTCGCGCGAACCATTCCCCCATTCGCGCGCGCGACCCGCTAGCGCGACCTGTTCTGCCCCTTCGCGCGCGCGACCCGCTCGCGCGACCTGGCAGTTTGAGCAGTTTTTGTATTTTCATATAAGGGACTGTTTGGAAAAGGTTTTGAAAGTTTTAAAGAACTGTTTGACAAATATACTGTTTTAAAGGCTCACTGATAGGATTTGGACTTGTAAGAATGATTAAGACCGAGATTTATGTTGAACGAATATTCAGCTTTGAGATTAATGATTGTTGCTACAAACTGTGAACATTGACATACATATTAGGGTCGAGGTTGTGTCAACATGCATGGTGTGAAAAAGCGTGAAAAGAGTAAAGAGTGGCGGTCTAGTGTGCGACCTCAATATCGATCGGATATTATTCCTGGTATTGGAGGTGACAGTGTTGTGTGTACGGCTTAGATATCGATCGGATATTATTCCTGGTATCTAGGGCGCTTGTTTCGGATATCGATCGGATATTATTCCTGGTATCCGAAATGATGGTATTGAGTTACGGCTTAGATATCGATCAGATATTATTCCTGGTATCTAGGGCGCTTGTTTCGGATATCGATCGGATATTATTCCTGGTATCCGAAATGATGGTATTGAGTTACGGCTTAGATATCGATCGGATATTATTCCTGGTATCTAGGGCTCTCGTTTCGGATATCGATCGAATATTATTCCTGATATCCGAAATGATGGTATTGAGTTACGGCTTAGATATCGATCGGATATTATTCCTGGTATCTAGGGCGCTTGTTTCGGATATCGATCGGATATTATTCCTGGTATCCGAAATGATGGTATTGAGTTACGGCTTAGATATCGATCGGATATTATTCCTGGTATCTAGGGCGCTTGTTTCGGATATCGATAAGATATTATTCCTGGTATCCGAAGTGATGGTATTGAGTTACGGCTTAGATATCGATTGGATATTATTCCTGGTATCTAGGGCGCTCGTTTCGGATATCGATCGGATATTATTCCTGGTATCTGAAATGATGGTATTGAGTTACAGCTTAGATATCGATCGGATGTTATTCCTGGTATCTAGGGCGCTTGTTTCGGATATCGATCGGATATTATTCCTGGTATCCGAAATGATGGTATTGAGTTACGGCTTAGATATCGATCGGATATTATTCCTGGTATCTAGGGCGCTTGTTTTGGATATCGATCGGATATTATTCCTGGTATCCGAAACTATGGTATTGAGTGCGGCTTAGATATCGATCGGATATTATTCCTGGTATCTGAAGCGATGGTATTGGTATGCAGTTTTGGATATCGATCAGATATTATTCCTGGTATCTGAGGTGATGGTTTGGTTGAGTCGGTTTTGTTCAGAGAAAAGAGTCAGAAAGATGAGATGTTACATTGTTCATGCACGGTTGCATATTTATTGCTTACTATATTCTCCCGTGACTTATGTTGGAATTGGAACCTTGAATCTATTGTTTTTAAAGTTATATTGCATTGTGGTTATATATGCTTATATATACATTGCGAGCACATGTTTATTTTGCTCACCAGCTTGCATAAGCTGACAGCGTTGATGCGTCCTAGACTGTATGTCCAGATTTTCAGGGTCAGGAGCAGCCAGGGTATTTCGACTATGCTAGTTAGAGGCAGGGGACTTTCCAGGAGGCTTCTTTATATTTCTTATGTCTTTTATTTTGGAGTTGTAATAGACTTTATGTTAGATTTGATTAAGGGCGTTTGTGCCTAAGACCTGGACTTATGTAATAGTTTAGTAAGTTTTAATTTTGGGGGTTTATGTTTATCAGTATCCTTTGCTCTAGAAATGCTTTTAAGTTATTTGTTACAGGGACAATTGGTCATACTCACTTGTCACGACCTACGAGTCCATAAAGGAAATTAAATGCTTTCCTGAATTATGCTACGTCGAGGCGTGACAGGCTTTTTGGTATCAGAGCCAGGTTATGGCTCGACCAATTGTCCAAAACACATAGGATCTCCCGTTAAGATAGAATTAAGATAAGATAGTTCGACTTCATTCCGTGTTTAGTCGCTTTCTATCGTTGAGAATTTTCTTTCTTCCCGAGAGTTTGACCGTTTTCTTGTTGATCAATGGATAGGTACCGTTTTCTCGATCATATGGCTGGAAGAAATCTCAGGAATCATCCCGCTATTGAAGATGCACCCCCGGTAGTAGATCCAACCGGAATGTTCGAGGCTTTTGTAAGAAGATTAGAGAGGGTTAGTGATCAGAATGCGAGGAACAATAATCAGAATGGGAATCATAACGGGAATGGAAGGCAAGCCCACCAGACTGGAGACAAGCTTCTCAAGGAGTTTCGCGCTCTGCGACCTGAGTATTTTGCTGGTACTGATGAACCCTGGAAAGCGGAACAGTGACTACGCCAAATGGAGCGTATCTTTAAGACCATAGAGTGCACTGATCTGGAGAAGAAGCGTCTGGCTATCTTTCAGCTGTCTTATGCAGCGGCTGATTGGTGGGATGCTGAAAAGGCGACTATAGGGGAAGAAGCTGCGAGGAGAATGCCGTGGATGGTGTTCAAGGAAAGGTTTCTCGAGAAGTATTTTCCTGAAGAAGAGAAGGACAAGAGAGAGAAAGAGTTTATGGAATTGACTCAAGGGAATCTGACTGTCCGAGAGTACACTACTCGATTTGAGCGTCTGTCTCGCTTTGCTCCACATATGGTGGACACACCCCAGAGGAAAATCAATAAGTATCACCGGGCTCTCAACTTGTCTCTCCGACATCTGACTATGGGGCATTTGGGCCAGTCATTTGAAGCTCTGGTGAGATTGGCTACGGGGTTAGAGAATGATGGTTGTCAGAATTCGAAGCCATTTGGAAATCGACCTCCGCAGAAGGGTTATTCAGGACAGAAAACAGGGTACCCTCAGGGACAGAAAAGGACCTGGGATGGAGGGAAGAAACCTCAACAGACACAAGCAGTACAACAGTATCCGCCTCGAGCAACAGGAGGGAATAACAACAATAACTGCTTCAATTATGGTAATCCCGGTCACTGAGCTAAAGATTGCAGAATAACTAGGCGTGCTGATCGTCCGGGAGTTGTGTGCTATAATTGTGGCATGCCAGGTCACATAAGTCCGGAATGCAAGGCTCCTAAGAGAGGCAATTACGGTCAGCAAGGACAGGCCCGCCTGAATGCTGTTATCCCCGAGGCTGCTGGTTATGATGAAACAGGATATGAAGGAGGTAGGGACTGCCTGTGCAACGAGCATTGGAAGGTACTCTAACCTTGTTTAACTCTTATGTTAAAGTTTTATTTGACACGAGTGCTACACATTCCTTTATATCTGTTAAGATTGTTCGGAAGTTGGGTGTAGTATCGCAACGTTTAGAGGAAGCTTTGAGTGCTGTCTCACCCTTAGGGACCACCGTCAAGTTATTATATGTATGTAAGGATTGTCCTCTACGGTTAGGAGACCGTGAACTTTTGGCAAGATTGGTGGTTCTGTCGATGAAGGAGTTCGATATAATCCTGGGAATGGATTGGCTCGAGAAGAATCATGCGAAGTTGGATTGTGTAAGGAAGAGGATCACATTTGCGGACAATGGGAATCGACTCTTCGATTTCAAATGTAACCCTTTGGGTGATATGTTCCTCACTAGGTGCCTAGCAAACATTGAGGTTGTCAGTGCAGAGGTGACAGTGTCATCAGTACCGGTGATCAAAGAGTTCGAGGAAGTATTCCGAGATATTTCAGGATTACCGCCAGAAAGGGACATAGAATTCTGTGTGGAATTGGTGCCAGGTACTCGACCTATAACCAAGGTTCCCTATAGGATGGCCCCTACAGAGTTATTGGAGCTGAAGGAACAAGTTCAAGAACTTGAGAAGTTGGGTTTTGTTCGTCCAAGCACTTCACCCTGGGGAGCACCAGTGTTGTTTGTGAAGAAGAAGGATGGGACAATGCGGTTGTGTATTGAGTACCGAGAACTGAATAAGGTTACTATCAAGAATAAGTATCCCTTACCTCGGATAGACGATCTGTTTGATCAGTTGCAAGGAGCCACGACCTTTTCTATGATTGATCTACGGTCAGGGTATAACCAGTTGAGGGTGCGGAAGGAAGACATACCTAAAACTGCTTTCAGAACGAGGTACGGACACTATGAGTTCTTAGTGATGCCGTTTGGGATGACGAATGCTCCGACTGTGTTTATGGACTTGATGAACAGAGTATTCAAGCCCTATTTGGATCAATTCATTATTGTCTTTATTGATGATATTTTGATCTATTCCAAGTCAGAGGAAGAGCATGAGCAACATCTGAGGATTACGATGCAGACTCTCAAAGATCACCGCCTGTATGCTAAATTCAGCAAGTGTGATTTCTGGCTTCAGGAAGTTAAGTTTCTCGGGCATGTGATCTCTCAACAAGGAATCTCGGTTGACTCCTCAAAGACCGATGCAGTGGCGAATTGGACTCGGCCGACCAATGCTACAGAAGTCAGAAGTTTTCTGGGACTAGCTGGCTACTATTGGAGATTCGTGGAAGGATTCTCAAAGATAGCAGCCCCGTTAACTGGTTTAACTAAGAAAGATTTGAAGTTTGAATGGACTGATAAGCATGAACGCGCTTTTCTGGAATTGAAGGAGAGATTGACAACAGCGCCAGTGCTTACAATACCAAAGGATGGTGAGAAGTTCACTATTTTTAGTGACGCCTCGTATCAAGGATTGAGTTGTGTCCTTATACAAGACGGAAAGGTTATCGCATATGGCTCACGACAGTTGAAGGTAAATGAATTGAATTACCCAACTCATGATTTGGAACTGGCAGCAGTTGTGTTTGCGCTCAAGATCTGGAGACACTACCTCTATGGGGAGAAGTTTGATTTGTTCTCGAACCACAAGAGCCTTAAGTATTTGTTTTACTCAGAAAGAGTTGAACATGAGGCAACGTCGGTGGATGGAGCTGATTAAGGACTACTACTTTACATTAGAGTACCACCCTGGTAAGGCTAATGTAGTCGCTGACGCCCTAAGTCGGAAACCTCAAGGAATGATTGCTTCATTGATGTTGAGGGAGTGGAAAGCTTTGGAGACAATCGCAGAATTTGATATGCAGATTTCTGAGGGAAGTGTCGGGCAACACTTTGGATGCCTCGTAGTACAACCAACACTTGTGAGTCGAATTATCGAGGCCCAAAAGGAAGATGAGAAATTTCAAGCATGGTTCGCCAAGATGTCAGAAAAGGACCCTACAGAATGGAAGGTTGGAACCGATGAAGGATACCGATGTCGAGACAGATTGTGTGTGCCAGATTCAGGAGATTTGAGAAAAGATATTCTTGAAGAAGCACATAAATCGAGACTGACAGTGCACCCAGGAGGAACAAAGATGTATAAGGATTTGAAGAGAAACTTCTGGTGGGAAGGGATGAAACGAGAAGTAGCCGAGTTTGTGTCTAAATGTTTGACTTGTCAACAAGTGAAGGCCGAACATCAGAGACCCTCGGGATTGTTGTAACCCCTACCTGCTCCAGGATGGAAGTCGGAACATACAACTATGGATTTTGTGGTTGGATTACCCCGGTCACAACAGAATCATGACGCGATTTGGGTAATTGTGGATCGTCTAACGAAGTCTGCACACTTCATCGAGTACAATATGACTTACCCAGTAGAAAGGATGAGTCGAATGTATCTACAGCAAGTGGTGCGACTGCACGGTGCGCCTGTGTCTATTGTATCAGACCGCGATGCACGTTTTACCTCAGGATTTTGGGAAAGTCTGCAGAACGGTATGGGAACTTCGCTCAAGATGAGTACTGCTTTCCATCCTCAGACCGATGGACAGACCGAGCGTGTTAATCAGATTATGGAAGATATGCTGAGAGCTTGTGCAATTGACTTTGAAGAGTCTTGGGAGACGCACTTGCCATTGGTCGAATTTGCGTATAACAACAGTTATCACTCGAGTATTGGGATGGCACCGTTTGAAGCCTTGTACAGACGGCCATGTCGATCTCCGTTGTGTTGGGCAGAAGTGGGAGACACAGAACTTTTGGGACCAGATTTGGTGAGAGAAACCAATGAGAAGATTTCACTGGTCAGAGAAAGAATGAAAACTGCATAGAGTAGACACAAGAGTTATGCGGATCGGCGACGAAAGGACTTGGAGTTTAGTATCGGAGATCATGTACTCCTTAAGGCTTCACCTGTTCGGGGAGTAGTACGTTTTGGTCAAAAAAGAGGAAAGTTGGCACCCCGTTTCATCGGACCGTTTGAAATCTTGGAACGTGTTGGGAAAGTGGCTTATCGGCTCGCGTTGCCACCGAAGATGTCTGGTGTTCATAACGTGTTCCATGTCAGTATGTTAAGGAAATAGATACGGGATCCTTCACATGTGGTAAATTTTGATGATATTGAGACGAGTCAGAATGTTGTCTACAAGGATAGACCTGTGAGGATTCTTGACCAGAGTACCAAGAAGTTGAGAAGAAGAGACGTTCCTATGGTTAAGGTTCAGTGGAGGCATCATGACGAGGGAGAGGCGTCTTGGGAGTTAGAGTCAGACATGAGGACTAGATACCCCGAGTTGTTTCAGGATTAGTTAGCTCAGATTTCGGGGCGAAATCTCTGTTAAGGTGGGTAGAGTGTAACACCCTGTATTTTATTTTCATTAATAAATAAATACTGCATTTCATTTCCATGAGTATTTGATTTAATTTCTCTTTGTAATATATATATCTGGGGTCAAATTGTAATTTTCATAAATATAGAAAATATTTTCTATGGTTTCAAAATCGATATCTATATTTTTGGTACAACCCGGAATTTATTCCAACGCTAATATTATTTTCCTGTATTTTCTTTTACCCATAAAATACCAGTTTTATGTTTCAATCTGCGTCTATACCGCGTTTTTGGTGTGGGAGCACGTGAGCTCAACCACACCGTGTAATATACATTAGTTGCTTGGAGCCCAATTTGGACTCTCCCTATAAATATATCTATATCACTCTCAGACTCTCAATTTTCTCTCCAAAACTCTCTGAGACTCTCAATTCTCTCAATCTCCCTCTAATTCTCTCTTCCTCTCAAGAAACACACATAACACACATACAGTATATACATATACATATACACTTACACACATACATAGCTATATATCTCAAGATCAAGTGAACAGAGGAGTAAATTATCAAAGGCGGAATATTGCGGCAAAAATTCTCGGTCTTAAATTCTCTGTGTAATCACCTCTGTGAGTAATTTAAACTCACTCGCCGCGTATATATATATGTATAATTCAGTGTATATAGATGTGTATATACATATACATGTATAATCACCATTAAAGCTTGAAAATTGGAGTTATACAAAAGTTAACCAAAATCAATTCTGTAAATTGGGAATGAAAGATCTTAGTCCCAATAAGCTGTGGTTCGAATCCTACGCAGTAATTCGTTCGTATCGCGACGTACCGTTGAATTAAAGTTTTGACACCCTCACTTTAATCGCGAATATCTAGAGATATAATCCGTAATTGTTTAAATTTATTTCATATTCGTAATCTACGCGGAAAACCGAAGAGATCCATATATTACATGTATCGTTTGAATCAGAATTTGAAAATGGGTAAAATTCAGTTTTAAAACCAGAAACAGGGGAAAACGAGGAAGATGATTAAACTGCAAGAACTCGTGCGCGCGACCCGCTCGTGCGAGGCTCGCTCGTGCGGCCCGCTCGCGCGAACCATTCCCCTATTTGCTCGTGCGACCAGTGCTCCACCTTCGCTCGCGCGGCCCGCTCGCGCGACCTGTTCTGCCCCTTCGCACGCGCGCTCCGCTCGCGCGACCTGTTCTCCCCCTTCGCGCGCGCGACCTGCTCGTGCGATCTGGCAGTTTGAGCAGTGTCTGTATTTTCATATAAGGGACTGTTTGGAAAAGGTTTTGAAAGTTTTAAAGAACTGTTTGACAAATATACTGTTTTAAAGGCTCACTGATAGGATTTGGACTTGTAAGAACGATTAAGACCGAGATTTATGTTGAACGAATATTCAGCTTTGAGATTAATGATTGTTGCTACAAACTGCGAACATTGACATACATATTAGGGTCGAGGTTGTGTCAACATGCATGTGTGTGAGAAAGCGTGAAAAGAGTAAAGAGTGGCGGTCTGGTGTGCGACCTCAATATCGATTGGATATTATTCCTGGTATTGGAGGCGACAATGTTGTGTGTACGGCTTAGATATCGATCGGATATTATTCCTGGTATCTAGGGCGCTCGTTTCGGATATCGATCGGATATTATTCCTGGTATCCGAAATGATGGTATTGAGTTACGGCTTAGATGTCGATCAGATATTATTCCTGGTATCTAGGGCGCTCGTTTCGGATATCGATCGGATATTATTCCTGGTATCCGAAATGATGGTATTGAGTTACGGCTTAGATATCGATCGGATATTATTCCTGGTATCTAGGGCGCTTGTTTCGGATATCGATCGGATATTATTCCTGGTATCCGAAATGATGGTATTGAGTTACGGCTTAGATATCGATCGGATATTATTCCTGGTATCTAGGGCGCTTGTTTCGGATAGCGATCGAATATTATTCCTGGTATCCGAAATGATGGTATTGAGTTACGACTTAGATATCGATCGGATATTATTCCTGGTATCTAGGGCGCTTGTTTCGGTTATCGATCAGATATTATTCCTGGTATCCGAAATGATGGTATTGAGTTACGGCTTAGATATCGATCGGATATTATTCCTGGTATCTAGGGCGCTTGTTTCGGATATCGATCGGATATTATTCCTAGTATCCGAAATGATGGTATTGAGTTACGGCTTAGATATCGATCGGATATTATTCCTGGTATCCGAAATGATGGTATTGAGTTACGGCTTAGATATCGATCGGATATTATTCCTGGTATCTAGGGCGCTTGTTTTGGATATCGATCGGATATTATTCCTGGTATCCGAAACGATGGTATTGAGTGCGGCTTAGATATCGATCGGATATTATTCCTGGTATCTGAAGCGATGGTATTAGTATGCTGTTTTGGATATCGATCGGATATTATTTCTGGTATCTGAGGTGATGGTTTGGTTGAGTCGGTTTTGTTGAGAGAAAAGAGTCAGAAAGATGAGATGTTACATTGTTCATGCACGGTTGCATATTTATTGCTTACTATATTCCCCCGTGACTTCTGTTGGAATTGGAACCTTGAATCTATTGTTTTTAAAGTTATATTGCATTGTGGTTATATATGCTTATATATACATTGCGAGCACATGTTTATTTTGCTCACCAGCTTGCATAAGCTGACGACGTTGATGCGTCCTGGACTGTATGTCCAGATTTTCAGGGTCAGGAGCAGCCAGGGTATTTCGACTATGCTAGTTAGAGGCAGGGGACTTTCCAGGAGGCTTCTTTATATTTCTTATGTCTTTTATTTTGGAGTTATAATAGACTTTATGTTAGATTTGATTAAGGGCATTTGTGCCTAAGACCTGGACTTATGTAATAGCTTAGTAATTAGTTTTAATTTTGGGGGTTTATGTTTATCAGTATCCTTTGCTCTAGAAATGCTTTTAAGTTATTTGTTGCAGGGACAATTGGTCATACTCACTTGTCACGATCTACGAGTCCATAAAGGAAATTAAATGCTTTCCTGAATTATGCTACGTCGGGGCGTGACATTGGATATACGTGGAGTGGCGTGTGTCAGTCAAACCATGTGAGCTGTCAACCATTACCTACACAGAGTAAGCAATTACCTTGCCACCTTGCATAAGTACACATCCCAAACCCTGATGCGAGGCATCACTCTAGATCACAAATCCCTCAATTCCAGATGGTATTGTCAAAATAAGTGCTCTCGTCAATCGCGACTTCAACTCTTGAAAACTGTCTTCACATTCTTGACTCTATTCAAAAGTAACACCCTTTCTTATCAACTTTGTCATAGGCAATGAAATCTTCGAGAAATTCTCAATAAAACGACGGTAGTATCCAACTAACCCTAAGAAACTTCAAATTTTGGATACGGATGTCGGTCTCTGCCATTAGATACAACTTCTACCTTATGAGGATCAATTGAAACCCCATTCTTGTCAATCACGTGACCAAGAAAAGTAATGCTAGGTAGCCAGAATTCATACTTCTTAAATTTACCAAACAGTTACTTCTCTCGTAATCTCTGAAGTATGAGTCTCAAATGTTTCTCATGCTCCATCTCACTCAGTGAATAGATAAGAATGTCGTCTATGAACACAATCACAAAGTCATCCAAATAGTCTTTAAAGACTCGGTTCATAAGGTTCATAACGCGGCTGGTGCATTTTCAACTCCGAATGGCATTACTAGGAATTCGTAGTGTCCGTAGCGTGTTTTGAAAGCTGTCGTCTCCATATCCTCGGCTTTTACTTTCAACTGATGATAACCCGATCTCAAATCAATCTTGAAAATACTTGTGCCCTACGAAGTTGATCAAATAGGTCATCAATTTGTGGGCCTTTTTGGACTATTTTGGGTGTTTTGGGCCTTTTTGGGCTCTTGTAGGGGCTGTTTAAGGCCTTTTGGGACCCATTTATGAACAAAAAAAATAAAATCATCACTACGTGGATGTCCATGTCCAACAAACAAACAACCACAAGTCATAAAACAAACAAACACAGAATACTTAAAACACACATCCAAGGCATATACATAACACCATTAAGTGGATGTCCAAGTCTAGCAAACACACATCCAAATGGCAAAATACTTAAAACTTAGAATCAAGTCACTAAATAGATATTACATAGCCAACACTACCACAATAGTTTACTCTAATTAAACACCAAGTCCATACTTCAAATTACATCCAAAATAAAATACACCATATTGTCTACCATCCATCTTGCCCATAAGTAATCTTCATTCTACAAAATGAACAAGTAAAAAAAGAAAGTTCACTTAAAAATACAAATTTTGAAAAGTAGAGATATAGAATTGAAAGATATGTCTCACCAAATAGGACTACTGCACTTCCTCAATAGTTGTAGGGTCACCTTTCATTTGAGTATCTTTCGCCACAAGTTCTAAAACAAAACAAAACATTTTAAATGGACATGATTATTATTTTGACTAGTAACAACAAATATAGCATACTTGAAAGTTGAAAAACATAAAATATCCATGGAATAATATATACCTGACTCAAAATTTTCATATTCTTCAACATCCTCCATGGTATCTTGAAGAATTATTGGAGTAGATGAAGAACGAAGCCAATCTTGTGCACAAATGAGAGCCTCAACCATACTCGAAGACAATGAGCTACGGAAGGAGTCAAGGACTCGACCTCCCGTGCTAAATGCACTTTCAGAAGCCATGGTAGACACTAGAATAGCAAGCATATGTCATGCAACTAAATAAAGGACATGAAATCTACTTGAATTCACCTTCCACCATTCTAACACATCTAACCCATCCCTAGTGCTTGTAATTATGGCAATTGTTGGGTCCTTGATATTGGAAGAGAAGCTACACTTGGGCAGGTATAGATGTTAAAACAAAATTTATCTTTTCTTTCTTTTTTCTTCAAATATAAATAATTAAGCCACACTACACAATTCCCTTAGGAGTTGGTTGGTAGAATAACTGAATTTAGGTAAAAAGATGATGATCTTGAATTGACCCATTGAGGAAAAAATATGCTCATTTTAATAGTGATGCATAGAATTATAACTTTATCATTCCAAGAAAACATAGAAGTTGCAGCATAAGAAGAAATATCATTTACTAATTATCTAGACCGAATCATTCATTCTGACTAATCTAATTTACTATTTCTATAAATAAATAATGAATGGAGCTATTCAAATTCAAGTGACAACCAAAACCAAGCTGATAGTTGATTATTTATATGATATTAGAGTAGTTCATATTTTATACCCATTAATTTGTCTATGTATATATCACACAAGCCAAACACATACTGTCAAGTCTTGATGAAGTATAAATTTTTGTGTAACAGTGTGCTTGGAGGAGTGGTAATAGTATGTGGACTCTATGTTGTTCTATGGGGAAAAAGCAAAGAGACCTCAAAGATTGCTCAACTAATTCCATCAAAAAGCCTTAGTGATACCCAGAAAATAGAGATTGTTGTATTTGAAAATTACAACAAAATCAACAACCATAAATCATTCAGAGCTGCTCCTGAAATCTTCCCAATTGCTGATGATGACTCACTAGTATAGACTTAAAAAGGTGAAGAAGAAAAATAAGGGGTTCCTAGCTCAAAGTGATTGAAGGACCTAAAACATTTGAACCAACCTTAGAAACTCTAGTAGATATGGTTGTTGGTCCATTGGTATTTATATGACTGACATTTGGTTCTCTACAGTTTTCATTGCCTTTACCCCAAGGTGGAAGAGATGCCATTAC
This sequence comes from Hydrangea macrophylla, assembly GCA_033977485.1. Lineage (NCBI taxonomy): Eukaryota > Viridiplantae > Streptophyta > Magnoliopsida > Cornales > Hydrangeaceae > Hydrangea > Hydrangea macrophylla. The sequence continues at coordinate 109,796,062 of CM066994.1, read as the reverse complement.
GAAAAACCCTATATTACATGAAGATCAGCTCCCATACAGGATTCTTTACCCCAAGAGAGAGATCAAGAGAATCAGAAAGAGATCAAGAGAGTCAGAGAGATAGAGAGAGAGATCAATATATACCTATATATAGTTATATACACATACGGACATACCTGAACCGAGAACAGTCCGGCACCAGAGGAGAAGGGTGAGGGGGTGGTTGCGACTGCCAGATCTAGGAGGGTTAGGTGGTGGTGCCGTGAACCTGTGGTGGCCGGAGGGTGAGGTGGTGCTGAGTGGTTAACCGTTGGAGCTTGGAGGTTAAAGTTGAGTGGACCTTTGTTTCTCAAATCTCCTCTCACTACTCTCAGTCAAAACTCAAATGAAAATTTGAGATGGAGGCTAGGGTTTCACATTTTGTAAGAGAGTATTTATGTGGGGTATAAATATAATAAATGTATTATATTATATCATATATGTTAAAAAAACTCAAATGTATGTTAAGTGGAGGTCGGTTATCGGTCGGTCGACTTTTTTTTTTTTGTTAAAAAACGAGAACTGATCGTTACTTTCGAAAATAAAATTTTGTAAATCGCGGACCGACCATGTGGACTTAGGACCGACATGTCTGGCAAAAATTTCTTACAACCCTAGTCGGAGGTAATCGCTCCGTTAAATTCCGAACCAATTCTCTGATATTTCCAATCATTTCTGTCATGTGGTCTATACGTCGAGTATGTGACGATAGATCTTGGACACCGTCATTCATGATTGTACAATCCTATAACTCTTAATGCATAAACACTATGCATGTATGACAATAACTAAAATCATGTATGTACAACCACATACCATATGCTTTAAACATTTATACTATGTATATGAATGCAATCTAGAATATGTATTGAAACACTCAACACTCCATTCATCGACGAACGTTTCCACCTATTACTCTGATACCACTAAATGTCACGGCCCATCCCACTACGTGCGAAAATAGGACACGTGGCACGCCACCAAGGCTCATCCAATTCCATTAAAGTATAAATAGCAGCGGAAAACATAAGTAAAATCCATGAAATTCAGAGTTATAAAAAGTTTGGCGTATTTGAAAACACTTAAAGAAACATCCTCGGTAAAAACTGGCAATCCAGTCGACTGATCAGGGTTCGGTCGACTGGAAATGCAAGATACAGAGAGCTTGAAAACCCAGCAAATTGTCCAGTCGACTTTGTCGGGGACCCAGTCGATTGGGGGTCTCAAATTCTCAGTCAATTGATTCTCCCAGTTGACGAAATCATAAATTCCCATTTTTGAAACTACAATCCAGTCGACTGTGATCTACTACCCAGCCGACTGTTTCTTTCATAGAATCAAAACAACATTTCAACCCCATAATCCAGTCGACTACGTCGGGGACCCAGTCGACTGCTTTTCAATATAATAGAGCAGTGGATGGTTCAAAACAGGGGTTTAGTCGACTGAACACGACCCAGTCGATTGTTTCACATCAGTTTGCTAAGCATTCAGCAGATTTCAACCCATGGAAATCCAAACCAACTCCAACACATTCACTACTATATCACAACGAATCAGAAAATAATTATAGAAGTTTTACCACAGGTTACAATATTACAAATCCTTCCGAGAATATAAACTAACACATGGATGTAACTCCTCAAAATATTTATTACAACATTTGAAAGGAAACAAAAACATACACAAGGATAGCCTGTCGTCCCATCAGCCTCACTCTTTGTGTTTCTTCTTTACTCTCTTTTTATCACCTGCAATGGAGTAAAGCTCTACTGCTCAGCTATATGTTGAGTACACAAATTCTAACATATGCAATATATGATAAATCATGCTTTAATATGATAATTCACATTAAAATAGTCTCTAGGAAAAAAAAACATGTATTCATCCGGTAGTGGCAAGTCCAAGTCTTAAATAGCGATACCAATGGCTAATCCAAGTCTACAACCATCGCATCCCAAGTGCGCTGGCAAGTCCAAGTCTTAAACCATGCACAGTAGCCATCGCTACTAAATTCTCAAACATCGAGAAGCTTACTCCAGCATGAAATTGTATGAAACTTCCCTTTGACCCACATAATCAATTAACATGCTCGCATAAAGTAGACCTGTTTTTCACATTTAAGCGCGTGCATAATTAACGGGCCTACAATTAACACATGAATTTTGTCCGGATCACAATTTCGTCGTCGAAAATCAAAACATGTGTATTTTCTATATAACATAGGCTAGAATTTCATACCTCGTGCTATATCTCTCAAACTTTGAAGGAAGTACTAGAGCACTGATTAAATGTCGGATCTCCAATTATACGCGATTCCTACAAGTTTACAAGTGTTTTTCCCAAATTAGATATTATATAATTTTAGCCAAACAAGGCCTAAGAGGTATCAAAACGTAGATCTTACCTCCAGGAGTTCAAATATGAAATCTGGTTGAAAATTTATGGACGAACGGTCGTCGATCTATGTCGCCAAGCTCGGGGGAATAAATCTCCTTTTTTTTTTGCTCTCTCTCCCTCTCTCTAAGATATTATTTGGATATTTATGAACAAAATATCTCATGTTTTCTATTTATAGGCACAACTCTCGAAAATTATGTTTACCTTCCCACTAGTTCTCAAAAGTTCTATTTATGTCCTGAAACTTCTTAAACGTCTAATTCATTACTTCATGAGTGAAAACTATAAATCATAAAAGTGTTCGTCAAAGTTCCATTTGGGTCCGAAATCACTTTCCGAAACCTATTTCCGTGAAATCTCTAGCTAACCTACCTTTTATGCAATGTATCCTATTGGTTATCATTAAAATCATCAGAATGATTCTATACAAGATTAACACTACTAGAAATTACACTACACTGGTAATATCACTATTCACAAAATACCAGATAATTCAAATAATATTTAAATCACATAAATGTTATTTAATCATGCCAATGCATCATGACTCCTCTGATTACCGTGTCCTCAATTAACACCTCATCGTTGACCGACGTCAACTCATCTCAAATTATTAATCAACGTTAATAATTCCAAAATTCAAATATGCAATTGAAATAAAGGTTTTCCGGGACAGATGTGACAGGTTCCTCTCATAATTTTTAAAACTATTTTTTTAAATTTTAAAATTGATTTTTTTGAACTGTTTTTTATTTTAAAAATTTTGCATCAATGTGAGAGGAATCTAATGAAATCTACTGAAGAAACTTTACTGAAGTCTTGTCCTTTGAATTAAAATAGGACATCAAAAAATGGAATTAAGGATGAGGAAGTACAATATAAAAAGGACCCAGTAATATTTTATTGAATAGAACTACGTTTCCCAAATTCTAATCTCAATTTCGGTTCCAAAAAGTTTTCATAAAAGTACCCATGTTATGACAATAGTCAATGATTTATACACTACTGTATGTGGCACAACTATTAAAGCATTTGAAAATGAAATCTAAAATTTAAATTAAGGGACCATAACATTATGCTGTATTATTATTATTATAATTTTTTTCTCTTAACGAGGACAAAATCCCCCAGCTTATCGCAAGTCCCTGCCAGTATTTTAGATGGTCTATCTACTACTAATTTTATCGGGGCAGAACAAAAGAAAAACCTTTGCTATGTGCACCGACTCCACAACACATGAACCAGTTAAGTCAAGGACACAAGCTACCAGTAGGATTCGAAGCTACACCAAGCTCGAAACCATTTGTCCATATTGAGGTTCGTCCCTCTCAACTTTCTTACTTCGGAGCCTAGGAGGTTTTTGTTTGCTTTTGCGCGGGCGTGCCAGAGCCAAACGGGCTCAGTGTGTGCAAACTAATTTCCTTGCTTGTGTGAGTGATACACAAGGCTTGTGAATCTAACTTCTAACAAGGTGATTGTGTGTGGTGAGTAGGAAAGTACCATCACCTAAAGTCCTATGATAGTACTGAAGTGCACAAGTCATACAAATGATGAAAAGAAGCAAAGAGAAATTAAATAAAAAGAGGGCTTTTATTTAATTATAAATAAAGAGATTACACGGAGAAAGCTTGAATGCTAAGAATGCCCAAAAACTAAGAATGCTAGGAAGAATGCATTGGGATGCGGTATGTATGCGATTTATCGAGATAGACGCGGAGTCAGTAGCTTCTTCGGCTGGCCTGCTTATTTATAGTGACCTGGACTGGTATGAGATAAGGCAAGAAATTATCCGATGAATAATAACCTGGTAAAAAAAAAAACCAGATTTATCTCTATAAACCTGCTCTAATCAAATCTTCTTTAATTATCTGGTATAAAATACCAAATTTCCTCCCAATCTGATAAAAGCTTCCATCTTCAACCATATATATATATATATATCTCTTGAATCCAGTCCGTGTATGGTCTTCATGCGTATGACTTCCCCTCCAAGTAAAAAAGATGTATTCATATGTGATAACATTGCCTCCTATAAAAGATAATACCAAAAATATAATCCTTCTATATTCTGATAAGGTTTCCCATATCTCAAAATATTCTATATATCACTTAGAGTTGATAAAGAATGATATACTTTCTAAAATGACCAAATATGTACCACACATCTCTTCATCGGACTGAATCACTACACAGCCATCTAAACTTATCGTGGCCTCGTAGAACTCAAGTGACCAGAATTAATTTGTTGACAACTAATGATCTTGAATGCCACATGACCCAATTTAATGTAGATGCCAATCCAAACATGCAGGGCCGGCCCTGCCTTATACAATTGTAGGCCACCGCCTAAAGCCCCCAAAATATTGAACAATTTAAGGGCCCCAAATTTTAAGGACTAAATTATTAGTAGTGTTAGTTTTTAAGCCCAAAGACCCCCCCAAACACACCCTTATTATTTTGCATTTAATCACAATTTTACAAATTACAATCAACCATTATTAGGCTTTTTGTTTGGTTCACTAATTTAGTAAGGGGAGTAAGAGAAGAATTAAATAAAAAGAAAAATTAATGGCCCATAACAAAGTCGCCACACACTTACTGGAACAAATAAGGGCAACGACTCTCCCCTAAGGAGAGTCTTAGGGGAGAGTCGAACCCCTCCCCTCCCCACTGGAGAATGGAGGTGATACCACTTGGCCAAATTTACTTATCACTATATTTTCGTGTCTTTCCTACTTTCTTCACCTTCCTTACACACCAAGCAAAGAAAAATATTTTTCTTAGAAACACCAAACTTCACAACTTTTGAAATGCCTACAATTAAGCTTCATAGAAACAAAATTGCAAATTTTTTTATACAAATCCTACACGAAAAAGATATATAAATAGACAAAAAAAAAATTTTCACTTCGGGGTCATAGTCCCGAACTCCCTCGTGGTACCGCTACACGGGGGCTCATTTGAAGAGCTCGCCCAAGGCCCCCAAATATTCAGGGCCGGCCCTGCAAACATGTCAAGCCAAGCAACAGCTTAAGCCGATGGAATTACTGAAGGCTAAAGACTTCTTCATTGAAGTCATTGGTGGGCCCCTCCATTACTTTCCCAAGATAATCAAATAATTAAAGATGATCTGATGAGGTGACCAATGGCCCCACCCATGTGGCACAATGAGGAGTGGGCCAAATTGATAACGGACTATTACACTGAATCTGCTTCAGTCCGATGTGCATCAGCCCGATAGAAAGCTAAGGTATAGTAGGGGTGACCCATTATACTTTTCAAAGACCAAAATAATGTGTGCCAACCAAGCTGGCTTTGTACCTGCCCAACCAGCCCGATTAATATATGTATATAGTCCAAACAAGTGGCAGTCAGTCTAATTCAACACACATTTGGCTCTACCACCTTTGAACTAATTATTTGACCCTTAATTTTACAATCGGTCTCTCAGTCCGATTAAAATATCTCAATTGGCCTCTACCAATTTTGACTTTAAAAAAATGTGTTTTTTTGGGTGCAAATATTTCCCCCACTTGCTATTTAAAATGAAAATAATTGAAATTTGAAGAGCCAAATTTTTATCAGACGGATTTTGAATAGGACCGATAATCATCTCACCATTCTAACAAGCCTGCTGAAGGAAAAAAGAAAGAAAAAAAAAACTTGTTCTCCACCTTCCTGACATGTTCCTTTGCTGCTTGATTGCGAATAAGACAATCTAAGTGGCCTACTTCATGTATGATGGTAACACCTTTGGGTATTAAATTCTAAGTCATCACATGGACCTACCACATGCGATACATCATCATGAGCATTCAATCAGAATTAAAAACAAATCTAATACTATCAGCATTACTCACCCCGACTAGTCCGTCCGAACAGGAGACCGAAAATTTCAGGACCATCAATATTTCAGTTCAATCTCTATCATTGTTGCTGCAAGTGTTCATCGGCCTGGTGTGATCCTGTTTGCACCCAAAAAATACATTTTTTAAAGTCAAAATTGGAAAGAGGCCGATGGGAATTTTGAATCGAACTCATGAGACCGATGGCAAAAATTCGGGGCTAAGTGACTGGTTCAAAGTCAGACTGATTGCGATCGGGCTGATCACATATATATTTGGACGGACTACATTCAATTGGGCAGGAATTCATCAGTAGTCGGGCTGACTCATGAGTCCGATTCAATGGTCTGTATGCTGACTATGAAGGTTATGGTGGACCACTACTTAGTAAGTAAATTTTGTATCTTTGATTGACCATTTGGTAATTATTGGTCCTTAATCAATTCATCAACTCAAACATCCGCCCCTTTATTGGTCGGCCTCAACGCAGCCATCGGGCTGTGACTTCACTCCATCGGGCATGTGCAATTTGGGTTTCATTTGTGCTACTTGTTGATGAGGTCAAAGTATGGTGGGCCCAAGGCCATGTAAAAATCTAAATGGCTTTGGTTGGTGAGCATGGAAGACTAACATATTGGCCCACCCCCCAGTGATTTTAAATATTGACAAAAGCCAAATTGGCTTTCATTATTTTCATCGGGCACAATACATATCTTTGCTTCTATATTCATCAGTTGCTTGGCTTGGTATGTCAATCAGGCCACGTGGCCATTCAATTGTCACATTAATTCTGATCACCTTAGGACCTACACGTGGCCACTATGACTAGTTGGCTTGAGCAATGATTCAACCCGATGTGGAGAAGGTGATATGGTTTGGCCATTATGGGAAGAGTGTCAGTCCCTACAAACTCTCTTAAGTGATAAAATTTCAGTATTGTTATAAGGGAAGTCTAAGATATTATATTGGAAGATATTATCACATGAAAGATAATATTTATGGATATTGTAAGATATTATCACTTAAGGGAAGATAATCTTTATGATATTGGAAGTCTATATCTATTACTTGGAGGGTAAGTCATACGTATGAAGCCACAATTCGGACTACATTCATGGTATTATTCAAATAAATATATATATGCATATATATATATATATGAGGATATGGAAGCTTTGAGCAGTTTATGGAAATAAACTGGTATTTTTTACCAGATTATTAGTCAAGAAATTTTATTGCCTTATCTTCATCAGCTTCAGCCATGCCCATAAATCAGCAGGCCGGCAGGCATTCAACTCACTCCGTGTCATCTCGAAAAATAGCACCCACTGCATCCAAACAACATTCAAACAGCATTCAAAGCATTCAAACCTTTGTGTTCTTTCAGCATTCATAGCAAATAGGTCTACCCTCGTTTGTTATTTTCTTTACTGTTTTCATTCTTACGAACAGTCAGAGCCTGTTCTGATTCTGTTCTTTGGTGATATGTTATATTTTCCAAACACTTAATAAAATCTACTTTTATTAATCGTTTGTGATTTTGTTTACCTGGTAAACTCTACACTATTTGGCTTGTGCGCTTCAGTACTGTCAAGGGATTTTTGGTGAGGGTACTTTCCTACTCATCACACACAATCACTGTCTAGAAGTCAGATCTGAAAGCCTTGAGTATCACTCACTCAAGCGTATAGGAAATTAGTTTGCACACACACACACACCGAGCCCGTGTGGCTCTAGCACGCCCGCAAAACTACAAGCAAACAATTTGGTACGCCCGGTGGGACCACCGAGTGATGAGCCATGAAGCATACCGTGAGACATGGCTGCAGTTTTACTGCGACCAGGTTCGTTGCAGGGACGAAAAAATAAGCCTTCTTGAAGGTTTAATTTTTCATCTCAAATACGATAAGGTGATACTCCCTTGCGATAAACTCTGCCAAAAGTTTGAATCTCCATGGGATTCGCAACTATGTCATCGGCTTAGTCGTGAAATGAGCCGATTTGAGGATGAAATCGGTCAACTAAAAACTAAGATTGACTGATTAGAGACCGATAGACAGTTTTTCAACAAAGAAATTGGTCACTTTATTGCTTCAAGTGGAGTGGAAGAGCCAGCACCTTATGGAAAAAAATTCATATCCATGGAGGATTTTTTAAACAGTAGTTGGAGGGAAAACCTGGCAGTTTTCCTGATTTGTCGCTCGGGGGGCAAGAAGACGAAAAAAATAAGTGCTAGTGACAGGCCAAAAATTTTTATTTCGGCTAAAGAGCCTCTTACTAGCGATGATGAATACCCCCTTGTTGATGAAGAAATCGACAATGAAACGCTCGGGGGGCAAACTCTAAACGAGCCTCACAATTATGTTGGGGCCGAAAAGGAAGAGTGTGATATGCCGAGTGATCCCGTATCGGCCATAGAGCCTCCTAGTGATGAGGAAGACGATGATGAAGACCCCCTTGTTGATGAAGAAATCGGCAATGAAGTGCTCGGGGGGCAAGCTTTGCAAAGACCGATTGAAACTAATTCGGTCCATGAAGCTTTTGAACATATTCCTTTGAGGAAGCTAACCCTTAAGGAGTTGTTCAAAATTTTCGGTCTCGTAATAGTGACCGATTATTTTTTATATTTTAAGCCAATTAATTATTTGGCTTGGGTTGATCTACGTCCATGTTGGCTGTGTGGAAGTCACCAAAAATTGACTATTATTTGGTGGGTCTTGCTGCAACAGTGGTACTATCAAAAGACTAAAAAGGTACTAAAGACTGGACTGAATTAATTCAGTCAATATGCTATTTGGACTATCCTCCATACCGAAGGCAAAAGAAAAAAAAGATACATCCAACATTGGTATGTGTGTCATGACTGATCCGTAGCAGAATGCTGAAGATGGTACTGATATGGTAGGCCCATGGTTAGATTTTTTCTTCATCAAGTCTACATCACAGTGGAGTCATTTTTGCGAATGGCCCACTTCGTTGACTATTGTGTTTCATAGTGGCTACAAGCAGCCCGATGAAGCTTTGGCATTGGAGGAAGTCATTGGTCTTACAGACTTAGAGACCGATACCAATTTAAGATTAATTGGTCTAAAAAAGGTAATTTGGCTCTCCAAAAATTACATTGTTTTCATTTTTAAAGAGCCAGGGGGGCATTGTTTGCACCCAAAAAATACATTTTTCAAAGTCAAAATTGGTAAGAGGCCGATGGGAATTTTGAACCGAACTCATGAGACCGATGGCAAAAATTCGGGGCTAAGTGACTGGTTCAAAGTCGGCCTGATTGCGATCGGGATGATCACATATTTGGATGGACTACATTCAATCGGGCAGGAATTCATCAGTAGTCGGGCTGACTCATGAGTCCGATTCAATGGGCTGTATGCTGACTGTGAAGGTTATGGTGGGCCACTACTTAGTAAGTAAATTTTGTATCTTTGATTGACCATTTGTTAATTATTGGTCCTTAATCAATTCATCAACTCAAACATCCACCCCTTTATTGGTCGGCCTCAACGCAGCCATGGGGCTGTGACTCCCCTCCATCGGGCATGTGCAATATGAGTTTCATTTGTGCTACTTGTTGATGAGGTCAAAGTATGGTGGGCCCAAGGCCATGTAAAAATCTAATTGGCTTTGGTTGGTGAGCATGGAAGGCTAACATATTCGGGCCCCCCCAGTGATTTTAAATGTTGACAAAAGCCAAATTGGCTTTCATTATTTTCATTGGGCACAATACATATCTTTGCTTCTATATTCATCAGTTGCCTGGCTTGGTATGTCAATTAGGTCACGTGGCCATTCAATTGTCACATTAATTCTGATCACCTTAGGACCTACACGTGGCCACTATGACTAGTTGGCTTGAGCAATGATTCAACCCGATGTGGAGAAGGTGATATGGTTTGGCCATTATGGGAAGAGTATCAGTCCCTACAAACTCTCTTAAGTGATAAAATTTCAGTATTGTTATAAGGGAAGTCTAAGATATTATATTGGAAGATATTATCACATGAAAGATAATATTTATGGATATTGTAAGATATTATCACTTAATGAAAGATAATCTTTATGATATTGGAAGTCTATATCTATTACTTGGAGGGTAAGTCATACATATGAAGCCACAATTCAGACTACATTCATGGCATTATTCAAATAAATATATATATATATATATATACATACGCATATATATATATATATATATATTTGAGGATATGGAAGCTTTGAGTAATTTATGGAAATAAACTGGTATTTTTTACTAGATTATTAGTCAAGAGATTTTATTGCTTTATCTTCATCAGCTTCAGCTAGGCCTATAAATCAGCAGGCCGACAGGCATTCAACTCACTCCGCGTCATCTCGAAAAACAGCACCCATTGCATCCAAACAACATTCAAATAGCATTTAAAGCATTCAAACCTTTGTGTTCTTTCAGCATTCATAGCAAATAGGTCTACCCTCATTTGTTATTTTCTTTACTGTTTTCATTCTTACGAACAGTCAGAGCCTGTTCTGATTCTGTTCTTTAGTGATATGTTATATTTTCCAAACACTTAAATAAAATCTACTTTTATTAATCGTTTGTGATTTTGTTTACCTGGTAAACTCTACACTATTTGGCTTGTGCGCTTCAGTACTGCCAAGGGATTTTTGGTGAGGGTACTTTCCTACTCATCACACACAATCACTATTTAGAAGTCAGATATGAAAGCCTTGAGTATCACTCACTCAAGCGTATAGGAAATTAGTTTGCACACACACACACCGAGCCCGTGTGGCTCTGGCACGCCCGCAAAACTACAAGCAAACAGATCCGAATTAATAAATTGACCGAATTAATTTGGTTCGGTCTTCAGTACTTCTCAGTCTTCTTCGATCGTACCATTGTTGCAAAAATAGCCACCAAATAATAGTTATTTTTTGGTGACATCCACACAGTCAACGTGGATGTAAATTAACAGTAGTGAAGTTATTAATTGGCTTAATATAAAAAAGGTAAGGTCACAATTATTAGACCGAAAAATTTGAACAACTCCTCAGGGGTGAGTTTCCTCAAGGAAAGTTGCTCAAAAAATGCTTGGACCAATTTAGAGTCAATCAGTCTCGGCGGAGCTTGCCCCCCTAGCGGTTCATCGCCGATTTCTTCATCACCAAGGGGGTCTTTTTCATTGTCCTTCTCGCTAATGGGAGGCTCTATGACTGATACATGACTATTCGGCCTATCAAACTCTTCTCTTTCGGCCTCAACAATATTATCAAGCTCGTCTTGAATTTGGCCCCCGAGAGGTTTGGACGGCGTGGTGACAATCTGTTCGGTCTCTGTCACGTCCCGGATCCACACATGTAAATCTAGGATACGTGGCACACCACTAAGGCTCGTCTCAAGTCATTAAAGTTGCAAAAATCACTGTAATAAAAGTTTTGACCAGAACTCGATACATGATTTTTTTTAAAGGTTTGAACACACAAATACTCAAGCACACCTTAACAAAATTCGTCTTCAAAAGTAATATTTTTGTAGGTCAAAGGGTTCCCAAATGTACCCTCTTACCTAATTAAAGTTAAACCGAACACCAGAAGTAGGTGAAACACGGTTTGGGCAGAGGAGTATTCGATCGATCGAATCGGACCTGGGCAGAATTCCTCCCCTTGCGGTAGAATTTTGCTTAAGTCTCATTCAACCCACTCGGACCCACACCTTTCCCAACCGTTTTAGAATATTGTATACATTCCAAAAACATGTAAATTGCCTTCGGGTCATAATCCCAACCTTCACGAGTTCTTAATATAATTTTAAAATACTTTAAGAAAATATTATTTATAATCAATTAATGTTGAACTCAATGAGTAGAAACTCCGAGTTCGTCGCCCTAATCCAACTATGCAAGGTATAGAAATATAACCATTATAACACGTCCCCTTTATTATAAGAAATTAAGTCGATATCCTTTTATTACACAATTTTGAATAAACAACTAATTACAATATTCCACTATTTTCATTTATTAAATATAAGTCTATTAAACCAGAATTTATTTACAATCCCACGCCCACGAATACTCTCCAAGTCCTTTCCTTTTCTTCTGAGCTCCACCTTGAACACCTACAATGGTTATTCAATAACCACTACAATATATAAGTTATATGCTTGTGAATAACACTAATTATGCATATGGATAATAAAAATGCTCAACTTCATTTCATTATAACCAACTATAGACTCCGACAACTACTAGTTCACTTCCACCACTACTAACTAGTCCACGGCTCCACTCCCTAAGCCCACGTGACCTAGTCATGACTCACGCCTGTACACGTTCAGTCCCATAGGCCTCTAGCGGCCATGGTCGTCACCACATCGATTACCTCATGGTGATATAGAACTAGCAATTCTATTGACCCAAATAAGCAACTCAACATGCTCATATAAACATCACACCGTGCTTTCACAATTAAATTGGGCCTAATTTAATCACATGAATTTTTCCCAATAATAAATTAATAAGCTTTATTAAGCTATAATTAACATGCTTTTACGTCGCAAATGAACCCAAACATGAAACCATCCATATATCATAATGAATGTCACTCACCTCTTCAAATCGCTCCTAAACTTGAGATTGGAGTTCTATTATGCTTCAGACATAAATCCTACACAATTTTGGTAAACTAAATGTTACCAACTCATTTGGGTCACGAAAAATCTATCGATTAAACTCAAATTAAATTATACCATAAGGTTAAGCTTACCCCCACGAGTCCAAATATAGCTTCGTATCGCGATTTGGGCAATATACGGCGAAGCTATGGCATTGGGAAAGTTAAAACCCTTACTTTCTCTCTTCTCCTTCTCACAGTTCTTTGTGAACTCTCTATTTTTGTTTCTTTTTATTTATTCTTTTCCTTTGATTAAACAATAAGGGGGTTTGCTACGGTTACATTCAACAACCGTGGAGTTGATCAGGGCAATATTGAGTGGGAAGCTGGAAGCTTTGTAGAAACCAGGAGAAAATCGAGGAGATTGAAAATAAGATTGTTTATCTTTATATTGAAAACATACCCAAGAAGGTGGATTGGAGATGGCTAGGGAGATTTTTTCAAAAATTTTGGTAGGGTTATAGTCGTGTTTATTCCTCAATAGAGAAATCAAAGATGGAAGAAATTTGGCTGTATCCGACTTTTAAACAAATTTTGTGCCCAGAGAGCGGTGGATAATAGTAATGGAGTTTGGATCTTTGGCAATAGGATTAGTGTCAACTTTGTTCGGTTTGCTGGAGGACAGAAGGGTTATGCTTTACACAATCTCCATAAGGGTGGACAGAAGGAAATACCATCTCAAGTTCGAAACAAGGCTCAAATCCACGAGTCAAAGTGGAGGTATAAGGCTTTCGATCATCCTTCAACAAATCCCGATGCTGGAGCTCCTTCAGGTAGAAAAAATCTGGAGAACATCTCTGGGGAGAAAGGAAAATTGCTTCAAAAAATGATATGGGTGGATTTAGAGGAAAGGACATCACCAGGAGCTACAAGGAGATTGTTGTGGGGAATAAAGATATGATCACAAAGTCTTATCTACTAGACTTAAGGGGAATGTAGCTGTTGAGAAGAGTGTCAAGGATTCAGAGTTTGAGGGTAACGATTTGAATATTTCTACAGCGGATATGTCGAATGATGAGGACTATGTTCAGAGGAAGAAGAGATATAGTGGCTTAAGAGTAGTCTAGTGAGGAAGGTTATTGATATTAAATCTATATGTTCATTACAACATTAGATTAATAGTGAAGGAATTATGGGATGTGTGGTAAAACATCTAGGAGGTGATATAATGTTATTATCCTTTGGGAGTGTGGATGACATGAATTGCAAGTTGAATGAGGGAGTTGATTAGGTTTCAGAGATGGTTTATTTTTGTAAAGCAATAGGATTGTTCAGTGTGTGCTAATCTAAGATGTGTGTGGTTGTGTATTTTTGGTACACCATTGCATGCTTGGAATGATAAATTTTCCAGACTAGTGGGTAACCAATATAGAAGATTTCTCATGGTGGATACTCTTACTTCGGAGAAACAAAGGATGGACGTGGCTCATATTTTTTGTTTGGTAGAGTTAATTCCCTCATCAATAATGAATTAGAGGTTTTGGTGGATGAGGAAATCTACTCAATTAGAGTAATAGAGCAAGCTCCAGTGTCTTCTGTCATTAAAAAGAAATGTTTAGTTTGTTTGAGATGTATTAAACGTGCTGGTTGCAAGCCTGCTCTGATCCTGAAATCTCAAGGTCTATCTAATAATCGCCGATGCCCGAAAAATGTTGTCAGATTGCCGGAGTATGAAGCCATGGAAGGTCAAAGTCAAAGGGGAGCAAAAGAGCCAAAAAATTATGATGTTGAAGGCGCATGTGGAGATGCTGGAATTGATGGGGGAGACAAAATTCTGGATTCCAATAAAGAGTTGGTGGCAGTGGGGAGTTTCGAGACATTGGGGTTTCAACAGGCGGCTGTGGAAGATGAAAGAGAGTATGAAACACGTAATATGGGATTTGATAGACGAGGTGAGTTACAGCTGGATGATGAATCATCTTTATTGTGTTATGAATGTGGGCCTAATAGTCAATCAAGGGCTAAGGCTTCTGTTAGTAATAGAAACACCTTGGACTTTTTGGGCCTCGATCAAAATATGGTCGGTTCGTCTCAACCAATGGGCCAGTGTGAGGAGCCTGGGGAGGATGAATCAATAGTACAAGAGACTAACATTGACAACCTAGAAGATTTTAATGAATTCATCATCTCATCTGATGCTAGGGTTTCTCCAACCAAAGATTTCAATAAGAAAAGAAGGAGAAATAAATTACCATCTACGAATGCTCAAGTTGGTGAAAATTGTGTTAGGGTTTTACGATCGATGAATAAGCAAAAGAAGGATAAGGGCAAGGGGAAGATAATTGCTCAAATTTCAACCCCAAACAATAAGGTGGTAGGAAGGACGCCCATTGTGGTCTCTAGCGGTATCAGAGATGTGCCTCTTAAGGAGTTCGTTACTTCACGTGGCTAGTCGCCTTCATCAATCTCTAATAGCGATATTGAAAGAAGAAATAAGGTGTTGAAAATGGAAGCTGAGCGCACGTGAGAGGTGGGGAATTTGTTGGGAATCACCTATGATGGGGACAAGGAAGAAGTTATTTAGAGGTTGGTGGAGATAAAAGTGAAGGAACAGGAAACTCATCGAGGAAATTACGAGTATTGTAAAGGATCCTCTTGGTGGAAAACTATCAATTTCTTAATAAAGCCTATTTCCTGGAATATCAGAGGTTTTGGTAGACCGAAAACGAAAAGGGCAGTGAAAAGATTGGTCTGTAAACATAAGCCTGATGTGTTGATGATTCAAGAATCAACGCTTGAAGTAAATGATCGAAGGAGGATTTGTTTTTTGGGTGCCAAAATGTTGAATCAATGTGTGTAGGTTAATTCGGAGGGTGCTTCAGGGGGGTTAATTTGTCTTTGGAATGATAATGTGATTTCAATAGAGGTGCTGAAGGTAGATTCACGCTTTATTTGTTTGAAATGTGTTTTATTATCATCTCATCAAGCCTGTGTCTATTGCAATATTTACGCTCCTAATTGTGATTCTGAAAGAAGAATTTTATGGGGAGATCTTCAAGCATTACAAGCACAATTTTAGATGCCATGACTTTTGGGTGGTGATTTTAATGTGGTTCTAATCAAGTCAGAGAAGATTGGGGCATCATTTAACTCCTCTTCCAATGGTGATTTTAGAGAATTCATAAACGATATGGGTATTATGGATTAGCCTTTGGCCTGTAGAAGATTCACTTGGTCCAGTAATTGGGAGCAAGCGTGTCTATGTCGATTAGACAAGTTTCTTATCACGCTAGAATGGATTCAGTGGTTTCCACAACTATCTTAATGGTCTCTTCCCAGGGGTTTATCGGACCACTGCCCTATTGTATTAGGAATCGAATCTATTAATTGGGGATCGGTGCCTTTCTGTGTCTTTGATCATTGGTTTTTGGAAAAAGATTATGTTGATATTGCTACAAAGGGTTGGGTTGAAGTGGTTTTGGGATCAAATTCTGGTGTAATCCTTGTAAAAATATTGCAAAAGGTCAAGGGGGAAATTAAGAAGTGGAGGTCAACTCAAACCATGAATAGTGATTACAATATCGATGTAATAGAGGAGAAGATTTTGTTACTAGACAGAAAACAAGAAAGATATGGCTTATCAGATGTTGAAAGAAAAGACAGAGCTATGTTAATGTGTAGCTTGTGGAAAGCATATAAAAATAAGGAACTTAATTGGAAACAAAAATCTTGAGTATTGTGGCTGAGTGAGGGGGATCGAAACACAAAGTTCTTTCATGCGGTGGCTAATTGTAGGTATAGACCGAATTCTCTGATTGAACTATGAAGGGGCTGTTCTATCTACTACTTCTGGGTGTTGTTAAGGAGCACTTTGAAAAAAGCCTTCTCAAGCGATTTTCATCAACGCCCTTTAATCTCTAGAATTTCCTTTAAATAGCTTGAGGTGATCCAAGCCCAATCTTTAGAATTACCTTTTTCAGAAGATGAAGTTTGGCATGCAGTAGACATTTGCGAGGGGAGTAAAGCTCCGGGCGCTGACGGTATAAATTTCAATTTCATCAAAAGCCATTGGATGGTTCTGAAGGTTGATATTCTTCAATGGATTCTTGATTTCCATGTCTTAGGAAAATTATATAAGGGTCTAAATCATTCCTTCACCTCTCTAATACTGAAGGTTCAGTGCCCAAAAAAATTGATGATTTTCGCCCAATTAGCTTGGTTGGGTGCATGTATAAAATTTTATCAAAAGTTCTCTCTAATCGTCTTCAAAGTGTCTTGGGGAGCATTATCAGTGAAAATCAATAAGCTTTTGTGAAGGGTCGCCAAATTTTTGATAACTTTGTTACTACTTCAAAGGTGGTTGATTCTATTAGAAAAGAGAGAAATGGTGGATTGTTTCTAAAAGCTGATTTTCAGAAAGCTTTTGATTCAGTGGAATGGAGCTTTATTGATTATATTATGGATAGAATGGGTTTTGGGTCAAAATGGAGAGGGTGGATTCGAGAATGTACTTCATCAGCTTCTGTTGCCATGTTGGTTAATGGTTCTCCAACTGAGAGTTTTGCTTTAAAAAAAGGGCTTTGTCAGGGTGATCCGTTATCTCCGTTTCTTTTCAACATTGCGGCGGAAGGTCTTTGTCGGTTGCTTGAGGAAGTTATTGGGAAAAAGTTATTTGAAGGAATATTCATTGGGTCAGAGGGTCTTTCCATTTCCTATCTTCAGTTCGCTGATGATACTCTTATTTTTTGCTCTGTTAATTTTGGCTATCTTCAGAATATTAAAAGAATGTTGAGATGCTTTGAATTAGTGTCAGGATTGAAAGTTAATTTTTCTAAAAGCTGTGTTGCGGGTCAGGGTATCGATGCTGAAGATCTTATCTAATGGGCTGATCTTATAAAGTGTAAATATGCTGAGTTTCCTATCAAATATCTTGGGTTTTCATTGGGCGCAAATCCAAATAGGGCTTCTATGTGGGATCCAGTGGTTGAGAAGATTGAGAAAAAATTTGCTGGATGGAAGAATAAAATTTAATCAATTGGAGGTCGTGTCACACTTATCAAGTCTGTTCTCAACAACATTCCACTCTATTTTCTTTCATTGTTTAGGGTCCCAGTTGATGTTGCTCATAAAATCGAGAAGCTAAAACGAAAAATTTTGTGGTGTGGCTCTGATGAGAAATATAAGATTCATTGGGTTGATTGGCATTCAGTTTGTAGAAGTAAACAGAAGGGAGGTCTTGGGTTGGGTCAAATTGCAGTTAAAAACCAAGCTTTGTTAACTAAGTGGATTTGGCATTTTGGAAATGGTTCGGATGCATTATGGAAAAGAGTTTTGAGAGCAAAATATAATATTGGTGATTTATTTCTTAATGGCAATACATGCAGAGTTTGCACATCCAAATTTACCCTTGCTATTATATCCTTGTGGGATTCTTCTAATTTGGGCATCAAATTTTGGGAGGATGAATGGATTGAAGGGCATGTTTTAAAACTTTTGTTCCCGCGTATGTTCGCTTTAGCAGTAAAGTCGGGGGTTGTTACGAATTTCGGTCATTGGAATGAGTCTGAATGGGTGTGGAATATAGAGTTGGGCAGAAATGCTTTCGACTAGGAAAAAGATCAATGGGACAACCTATTCAATCTATTGAATTCAGTTAAGATGTGTCACTGTTTGAAAGATAGGGTGGTTTGGAAATTTGAGCCAAAAGGTACGTTGTCGGTCAAATCGTTCTGTAAAGTCGTGGAAGACGCTGTATTTTTTGTTACCTTTGATGGGGTAAGCATTTGGAAGTTTAAGGTGCCACCAAAGGTACATATTTTGTGTTGGCAAGTTCTTCTAAAAAAATTGGTGGTGAAAGTTAATTTAAAAAATCTCAAGATTTGCTTGGTTGATGTAGTCTACTGCTTCTGTGGAGTTGAAGATGAATCTATTGATCAATCTATTCCTTGTTTGCCCTTGGTCTTGGTCTTTATGGACAATTTGTATGGGTTGGTGGGAAGTGAATGCTTGCTGTCCGAGCTCCATTCGCGATTGGCAAAATCAGTGGTATAGTTTATGTCCTATTGTTCACTTGAGATAGCCTGGGATGTGTTATTCCTGGCTGTAGTATGGTCGATTTGGGTTTGTCAGAATGATGTTATTTTTAGGGAAAAAGCCACTGATATCCCAAAGGTTTTAGAGTTACTCAAAGTTCGTTTGACTTGGTGGTTCAAAGCTCAAAATCAACAATGTTTAATACCAATAAACAATATGATTTTGAACATTAAAGAATCATGTTCTCTAATTCCAAAATAGAAAGTGGTTCAAAGGCGACCTTGGGTGGTCCCATCAGTGGGAATTCTGAAATTGAACGTTGATGGATCGGTTATAGGAAACCTTGGCCTGCAGGTATTGGTGGTGTCTTAAGGGACTCCCGTCGATCGTTTAGAGCTGTGTTTTCTAAATCTGTAGGTATTGTGGACTCCAATTTTGCAGAGCTTACGACTATCTTGGAAGATCTAAATATGTTGGCCTCTAAGGAGTGGGTAAAGGACTTCGGATTAATTATTGAAAGTGACTCTAGAATGGCGGTGGCATGGGTGAATGGGGATGAGATAGTGGTATGGAAATATTTATCAGTATTCAATGAAATTAACAATCAGATGGTTTTTTAAAGGGGCCTAAGGTGTGCTTCAGTCCTCGTAATTACAACAGTTGTGCCGACTCGTTTGCCAAGCTTGGAGTAGATCGTCTAACACCTCTTGTTGCTTGGATCTGATTGATATTTTGGGTTGGGGTTGTGTGGTTGTGTGGGGGGGGGGGGGGGGGGGGGGGGGGGTGTTGGTTGCTCTTTTCTATGTGGGGGTCTTGGTGTAGCGTCCTTTGTTGTTTGTGTTGGCCTGGTCTGCGTATCCTTGGTGTGTGGTTTTTACCCTCAGGTTTTGGTTGTTTGGTGAGCTGGTCTGCTTTTTTGGAGGGGTTGTGGGTGGGCTTGTTTCTTTGGCTGCTGGGCGTTGGTGTTTTTCTTTGCTTCTTGTTTGTCCTGGTGTGTTTGCCTCTTCGGACGTGAAGGGTCCTTTCAAGCTACATCGTGGGTGTTGCGTTTGCTCTTTAGTCTAGGGTGGGTCTTTGGCATGCGTTTTCTTTTCTCGTTATGCTTCTTTTGCGAGTGGGAGTGCTTGTTACTCCATTTGGCATGCATGTGTTTTGGTGTGCGTTTTTGTTTCGGGCTGGGGGGGTTGTGTTTTCGCTTCGTGTGTATTGTATTTTCTGGTGTATTTGAGTAGGGCTACCTGCTCATCTCTCTCATGTAGGTGTGCCAAGTTATGTGTTCTCCGTCTATCACTACTGTAAAAAAATTTGCTGTTATGAAAAGGGCTACTGTGTTTTTTGTTTTCGCTTCTCGGTTCTTTCATGGCTGGTTTATGGATTTTATCTTGGTGTTTCTGTCACACCCATTTCAAAATTTCATAGTTTTAAAGTGCATAATTTGAGGTTTTGTGAAATTATTAATGTTATTAATAATTTGAGCTGGAGTTGATTGTGAGTCAACGGTGAGGTGTCAGTGGAGACACGGGTGTGGATATCGCAGGTTGACTTACCCACAGCTTTTCTTTTTAAAATGCTTTCTCAAAATCAATTTCAAAACAAATGAGTCGCCACTTAATTTTTAAAAGGAAAAATTAAGAAACCATCTTTAAAGCAAACTGATCTTTTTAGAAACCAGAGATTAACTAGGTCCGGGGATTATGGAATGAGAGAGGAAGGAGCCCACCGGACTAAAACACCCTCTCTCATCCTATCTTGCGATAGGCCTCTACTCAACATCCTTCTAATCGAATTATTAATTTAAATGTGCCCTCAAATAATACATAGGTATTACATATACATTACAAAAGCATGTCCAAAGGGTATAAGATTGCAAATGACAAAATATCATTCAAAAGCCATATAGTTCAAATAGCAAGCAAGATGATATGCGAATAAGGAACTAGGAAACTTACCCGGGATCCGGCCGCGAATATTTAAACGTGCAAATGCATGCGAATAGGTAAAACCTAAGAAAAAGGGTCTCTAATCCATATATACAAGTAAAACAATTCCTAATTCTAAGGTATCACGCATTAAGTCAAAAAAATCAATAAAATCAAAAAATGCAATAAACTAGAGAGGGGATGAGAAATTGTACCTCAAATGCGCTACAAAACAAAGATTAGTCCACATGCTTCATATAATAATATGATATCAAAACAATCAATCATGATCCTCTAGCTTAAATCTAATAAGCATGAAATCCAACTTTATTCAATAGCTAGTTCTAATCATAAGCGTTAATGTACATGAATGAATGAATGTGAACAAGAATAAAACATGGATTTATTCACTAATTTGGATCACTTAGCCTCTGGATTTAAGCTAAATTATCGTTATTCAAAACATGATTTGGGTTTCAAGACACTAGGAGACCATTTGAGTTAAAATGAATAAGATTAGGCAAGAACAGGAGCAGTTTTTTTTTATGAGTTACAGAGAGCAGACCGGGTTTTCAAAAATAGAAATAAAATACTTTCAACGGTTTGATCTTAATGATTTTTGGATATGTTATGCCTCTGTGAGTCTAGTTTCTAACCCAAAAAGAAAATCAAGGTTTCAACGGTTAGATCTCCGGGAATATGGAAAATACCAGACCTCACTCAGGATTTTGCAACTCTCTGTCCAGAGATCTTATATGATTTTTTTAAAAATAGTAAAAAGATCAGAATTGCTTTGTTCTTTTTAGGGTGGTTTCCTAACACATTAATCTGCTTAGGAAAAATTATTTTGGGTCACAAATACTTTATTAAAGCTCTGATTTACTAATTTCAAAAACGTTTTACTGTTCTGAAACTATTCTGAAACTCTGGGCAGATTGTAGTTGACTCACAAAACTCATGATCAAACCCCTCTAAACATAAAACCACCTTAAAACAAAAATTACAGTGGTAGATTAATGTGTTATTGACACTTTCCCGTTGGTTTCACTTGATTTCAACGGTTAGATTTCGAACTAAAAATCTTTGATCAAAAACAGTTTGTGAACTCACTGTTTTCATTTATCAAGTTCAACTTTTGTTTGTTAACCCCAACTATCAAACCAATGAGTTGGACTTAAAACCAAACCGTTTCTTCTACCATTTGATGGTCATTGAAGACTAAAGACATCGATATTTAGAGATTTCATTGAAGTATGAATGACCTTCATAAAATCTTGAGACATATGAACCTAAACCATAGGGATTAGATTAGATTCAAACTATTTCTCCTACCATTTGATGGTTATTGGAGACTAAAGACACACATACATGTAGGTTTTAAATGAAGTATGAAGAACTCCTCAAACCTAAGAAAAAGATTAGCTTAAGCCATGGAGATGGACTTAAACTAGGCTACTTCTCCTACCATTTGATGGTCATTGGAGACTAATAACACTTGAACTCATGGGTTTCAATGAAGTATGAAGGACTTCATAAAACCTCAAAGTAATGATCTCAAACTATGGATGAAGTTTGGACTCATTAACTCAATATACTAAAAATAAACCTCAATCCCCTCATGAATCATGAGTTTATAAGGACATTGAAGGACTCTAAACACATGGATTTAAGTAAGACATTGAAAGTCTTACAAATCCAAGGAGATAAACATAATCAAAAGAAAATGACCAAAGCTTTTCTTCAAAATTTTATTAAGCTTTAACCATTGAACTAATTAGTTTAGAGTTTTACCTCTAATGATCCTCAACTTCTTGGTTGTTTTAAGGCCTTCCAAATGGTGATTAAGCTCCTCCTTTGCTCTTTCTTCCAACAAACCTCTCTAATACTCTCTTGATTTTGGGTGAGAATCAATAAAGGACTCCCAACATTCTAATGTTCTCCTCTTCAAACAATGGATATACACCTTCTATTTATAGGCAATCTTTAGGGGGGCATTTTGGAAATTTCCCAGCCAAAACCCTAATTTCCGCCGCCACTTGAAGGTATAAGATGACCTAATTTCGGACAAACTGCTAAAAAACGCAGCACTCTGCACTGCAATTCAGCACTATTCAGCACCTTAATTTCATTTCATGTCATTTAAGTAAATGTCGTTTAATTTATGTATTTACTTAAGACATTAAATGTAATTAAGGAAATACCCCCCATTTGGATTCAATAAAAATATCTAAAAAATCAAAATCCTTAAGGAAAAAAAGTCAACTCTCCCTCCGAAGGCAAAATATCGATTTTCTGCACAATTCTCCTTAAAAGTCTTTCGATTTCACCATGATTCCTTTCATTTAAAAATTCTTAAAAATCATTTCTAGCATAAGGGAGACCCAATGAACAATTACCGGGACTTTTCATCTTGAAATTCAAAAATTTTATGATTGACTCCCTTTTGACCCGTTGACTTTTCACTGGGTCAACTGTTGACTTTGTTTTTCGGGGTTCATGCTGAATATCTCTCCTTTTCCTTTTATTTTTTAAATTGAAAGAGCTTTCGGAAGAGTTTGAATCACCTGTGGAAGACCTAGGTTAGTTCGGACATCGTCATCATCGGATCATAGAGGTAACACTCCCCTTAATTCGACGTTTGGTCAAAATTGGGGTGTCTACAGTTTGCCCCTCTTCGACAGAGCTTGTGGAGCAACGCATATCACAAGTGAATGTCGAAGCCTGTGTGAAGACAAGCCTTTGACCAGACCGTCGAATTTAGGTAAAAACAAAATGCGTTGCAAAAAACGGCTACACAAACGGTTCGTGTTGGTCGTGCTCAACGGTGAGCTGCCTACGTATCCATTCAGGAATCAGACCAAGACGTAGTTCGGGCAGGAGCCAAACATACACAAACACAAATAGTCATACGGATGAATGCACCTATCTTATTGTGATGCACGTGCTCAAGCAATTTCGTGCTCCATATAATGCCTATGCGACATATTGTTCTTTCTTAGTACCAAAAAAACAACCTATGCCATTCTACTCATGATGTCATTCCATTCTGGGAGAGTCATGACCGTCATAGATGCGCTTACTATGTTTAATTCTCTGACATTCTTCAAGAGTCATCTAATCGTCTAGGATGCGCTACGCGCCTTATACCTTGGTGTCAAATTAGAAACCACCCTTTCCGAAAGATTGAGGTGCGCTTCGCGCCTTATAATCGGGTGTCTTCCAAGAATCATCTGATCGACTGAGATGCGCTACGCGCCTTATACTCCGGTGTCAAATCAGGAACCACGCTGAAAGACTGAGATGCGCTACGCGCCTTATACCTCGGTGTCTTCAAAAATCATCTGATCGACTGAGATGCGCTACGCGCCTTATACTCCGGTGTCAAATCAGGAACCACGCTGAAAGACTGAGATGCGCTACGCGCCTTATACCCCGGTGTCTTCAAAAATCATCTGATCGACTGAGATGCGCTACGCGCCTTATACTCCGGTGTCAAATCAGGAACCACGCTGAAAGACTGAGATGCGCTACGCGCCTTATACCCCGGTGTCTTCAAAAATCATCTGATCGACTGAGATGCGCTACGCGCCTTATACTCCGGTGTCAAATCAGGAACCACGCTGAAAGACTGAGATGCGCTACGCGCCTTATACCCCGGTGTCTTCAAAAATCATCTGATCGACTGAGATGCGCTACGCGCCTTATACTCCGGTGTCAAATCAGGAACCACGCTGAAAGACTGAGATGCGCTACGCGCCTTATACTCCGGTGTCTTCAAAAATCATCTGATCGACTGAGATGCGCTACGCGCCTTATACTCCGGTGTCAAATCAGGAACCACGCTGAAAGACTGAGATGCGCTACGCGCCTTATACTCCGGTGTCTTCAAAAATCATCTGATCGACTGAGATGCGCTACGCGCCTTATACTCCGGTGTCAAATCAGGAACCACGCTGAAAGACTGAGATGCGCTACGCGCCTTATACCCCGGTGTCTTCAAAAATCATCTGATCGACTGAGATGCGCTA
Organism: Hydrangea macrophylla; assembly: GCA_033977485.1. Classification (NCBI taxonomy): domain Eukaryota; kingdom Viridiplantae; phylum Streptophyta; class Magnoliopsida; order Cornales; family Hydrangeaceae; genus Hydrangea; species Hydrangea macrophylla. The sequence goes on along the minus strand of CM066994.1, from coordinate 109,771,219 downwards.
CGCGCCTTATACTCTGGTGTCAAATCAGGAACCACGCTGAAAGACTGAGATGCGCTACGCGCCTTATACCCCGGTGTCTTCAAAAATCATCTGATCGACTGAGATGCGCTACGCGCCTTATACTCCGGTGTCAAATCAGGAACCACGCTGAAAGACTGAGATGCGCTACGCGCCTTATACCCCGGTGTCTTCAAAAAAATCATCTGATCGATTGAGCTGCAATTTCATGCTATATAGATGCAAAGATTCACGATTATGTTCTTTCTGGTGATATGAATGCATTCTACGCCGATATGAATTGCCGCAACATAAATGACTTCAACAAGGATTCGCCTTAATCTAGAAGACTCCAACGGATTTGCCTCAACCTAGAGGACTTCAGCAGGGGTTTGCCTCAATCTAGAAGACTTTAACGGATTTGTCTCAACCTAGAGGTCTTCAATAAAGATTGCCATTGAGGACTTATATCGAACAAAAAGATGCTGTCATCGAGGACTATCGCAAGTTCAAAAAGATTGCCATTAATGAGTGACAAGGATTGCCATTGAGGCCTAAAAGAGATTGCCATTTGAGGACTAACGAGGATTGCCATTGAGGCCTAATACAAATGATGCTGCCATTGAGGACTAACGAGGATTGCCATTGAGGACTAATACAAATGATGCTGCCATTGAGGACTAACGAGGATTGCCATTGAGGACTAATACAAATGATGCTGCCATTGAGGACTAATGCAAGATTGCCATTGAGGACTAACACCGATGATGCTGCCATTGAGGACTAATGCAAGGTTGCCATTGAGGACTAACACTGATGATGCTGCCATTGAGGACTAATGCAAGGTTGCCATTGAGGACTAACACCGATGATGCTGCCATTGAGGACTAATGCAAGGTTGCCATTGAGGACTAACACCGATGATGCTGCCATTGAGGACTAATGCAAGGTTGCCATTGAGGACTAACACCGATGATGCTGCCATTGAGGACTAATGCAAGGTTGCCATTGAGGACTAACACCGATGATGCTGCCATTGAGGACTAATGCTTGTTCAGGAGTCTCGTCGTGCTTAAAGAACCAAATTTCAATATTCAGAGTCATTTCAGACTCAAAGAATTGATTTCACAAAAGTTCGGGAGTCCGCGGACTCACAGAGTTAATTTTTCAAAATTTGAGGAGTTTTCAGATTCAAAGAATTTGAACGGAGCTGATAGAAAGAAAAATTTTCTGCATTTGCTGACCTTTGGAAGAAACACATCGATTTTGTCAAAAGAGGGAAGTCACCTTTGCCCCTAGTATTGGACTCTTCTTATATTGCCACTTTAGCACTATGTTGTGATAGTGTTCAAAACCTCTGCTCGTATCGCTCTTAGGATGCTCATGGAGACTTTTCAAATCTTTATTCATCATCTTAAACCCACACATTTGAGACCATTTATTGACTCATCAAAGGAGGACATACCTAACAAAGCTAGTTACTCAAGATGACTGACTCAAACTCTACATTCATTATGAATCAGTGTGCTTTCATTGCGAATAATGTATCATCTCACTTTTCATTTATTCATCATCTTACGAATGGCAGTGTTTTGCTGATAAACCGATACTTTGAAAACTTCCCCTTTTTGATTTAGCGAATTCTTTGCCTATCTAGAGTGTGCTTCAAATTAGTGCTTTAGCTTATAGAATTAAAGGCACTCTATTTCGATCCTTTCAAAACAAACTTGATTACTTGAGAACTTACCTCTGGCACAGATGGATTTTGGCAAACAAAGTTTGCCCCTAGTCTTAAGGGCAAATAGGCTCATCCAAGGGTTTTGAGAACATGATGGTACAGGATGCCTGCAGTGCATTTACTCCCAACCTAGAGATAGTTATCATGAATGTGGTGGGCTGAAGCGGGAAACCCAATGCTGATGGGCAAACTTTGTTTGCCCCTGGTTTGGCAATACATATATGGCTCTAGGCAAACACAAGTTTGCCCCTAGTCTGAAGGAAGGAAACCAAAGGTGCAAAGGGTGATGCTTTCGGTTTAGGAATGGTTATGGACCGAGAACCTTGGGAGGTTCGCCTACTTATCCCCATCAGGTCCAAAATAGTTCGGGCAAGACCTGAATGAAAGATAGCATGAGATGATGGGGTGATGACCGAACCGAGCAGGTTGCCTACGTATCCCCAAGTGGGAATCAGGTCAAAGCGTAGTTCATCAATTCTGGAGGTCTTGAAAGAATAAGGCTTCAAGAATTGGTGGGCTTTTCGAGCCATATTGCCATTTGGGTCTAGGGAGTGCATGTCACTTGTGGTAGCCCTTGTATAGCATGATGAACTACTTCTTCCTTTATTCTTTTTCTTTCCTCTTTTCTCTTCTTTTTTTTTTCTTTTTTTTTTTTTTATTTGACGGTTGATTCTTTAACCTTTTCACTAGCCAGTTAATCTTTACAACTCTCATCATGTTTTATTCATACTCTATCATATTCATAAAGTAATATCAGCTCTTCAAATCTTTATTTTTCAAAGATATCTCTGCATTGTTTTAGGCTCACTTAAGATTTGAGCCTCCCACGAAAATTTTGAAGCTGATAAGTCTCTCTTTTTATTTTCAACATCTTTTCTTTGTTTAGAACAACACAAAGCCTTGAGATAGTTCATGTGCCAATGATCTACTTTGAAGTGCTCAAGAATTCTCAATCTATTCTATTCTCTGCCTTTTCTTTTCTCTTTCCTTTCTTTTCTCTACCTTACTATCTCTTATTCTCTCCATGATTTTGACTGGCTAGGATTAGGATTTTTGAGATCAACACGTATCTTATTTTTGCTCTAAATTTTGCCTAGGCGCCCTTCCGGGTTTTCATCCTAGCGAGCTTTTTTTTTTTTTTTTTTTTTTTTTTTTGTGCTCTAACTTTTGCCTAGACGCCCTTCCGGGTTTTAATCCTAGCGAGCTCTTTTTCTTTTTCTTTTCTTTTTTTTTTGGAATAAGAAGTTCATTAAGATGTCTGGCTACCATCAAGGATCCAGTTTATGGCTTTAGACTGGTTGGGCTCATATTTTAGGCTTGGTATTTGAGAGAAGGGGATGGTGAGCAAGCTTCAAGTTCCAAGTTCATCTTTTCAAGATTGAGCAAGAGCAACTTTAAATTCTTAAAGTAAAGCTAATCAATTCTCTACTTCTCCATGGTTTTGGCACAAAATTTGCTTTGATCACTTGGGGATCCTTTTCAATGCAAAGATTTATCAACAAAGTATTTTCCGTGATCATTGAATTTTTTTTTTTAGGCTTAATGATCCATAAATTCACGGCTTGGCACAATGAATCAAGCAAATGATATTTTATTCAACTAGTAGGGAAGGAGGATTACATCACTCGACTCGATAATCTCGACAAAGACTTGCAAACAGACTTGATGACAGACTGACCAGAAGACTCGACTGGACTTGACATTCGACTCCAACCTAACATAACTCGACTACCAGACTTGACTTGGTCTCAATTGGAGTGTCACAGATGATTTTCAATTCATTAAATTTCCAAGAGCATCCATATTTACTTTAGCAGCAGCGGTTCCAAACACTATCACCTCACTAGCATTTCCTTCAGGTTCGTCATTCCCCTTCTGCATCTTTGTAGGAGCATCATTTGCCTTTATGGCCCAATTTTCAGTCGAATGGCCCTTCTCTAACTCATACCGAGTGTTGTCAATGCCTTTTTTCAATTCTGTTGATTGGGTTAGGGCCAATTGGCTGTTGCACATTCATAGAGACAACAAATTCCTTGAGAGTGCTCAGCAATGGCTGTGATTGAAAGGACTGCACGTTATGCCAAACGTCACTCGATGGGTTCAGCAAAGGAGTGATGATTTTATGCTCGATGAGATCTTGGATATCATGACGGAGCTTCATGCAATGGTTAGTCGTGTGACCAGGGGTTTGGTGGTAGGCGCAGTACCAAGAAAGGTCACATTTGCGAGGTAAGGGATTTGGTAGTGGCTTTGGGTCCAGGGGGTTGAGGTGACCATTCTTGACAAGGTGACCAAGGGCTATGGATAGTGGCATGCCAAGGTTGGTGAAGATTCTCGGCTTGCGGGCTTGGTTTGATTTTGAGTTCGACTCTAAGCTAGAGGTGGTTTTTGGGTTGAGATGTGGACTTAGAATAGCTCTTTGATTAGTTGGGATTGGGCCTGGATGTGGGCTTTGGTGAATGGTTAGATTTGGACATGGGCTTTGGTGATTGATTGGTCTTGGATGCATAGCTGGTTTTGGACATGGGCTTTGGTGCATGGCTGGATTTGGACATGGACTTTGGTGATTGATTGGTCTTGGATGCATAGCTGGTTTTGGACATGGGCTTTGGTGCATGGCTGGATTTGGACATGCCTGTTGGTGCTTCTTTAAGCAATCCATTATTCTATGATCCATCTTTTCCTCATCAAGGCCCATTTGATCTCTTAATAATTGAATGAACTCAAGCATGACCCCCTCCAATTGCTTCACCCTTGAATCTTGTTGCTCAACGGTGGCCTGCAGTTTGCTCACTTTCTCTTCCAAATCTCTTAATGCCATTGGCGGATCAATCTCAAAATGATGGTCCATGTTCTCCTAAAATCAAGAAGACGAACCCAAGAGGTTAGAAGTGTCCTTACTAGGGGATCTGGTTGTTCCACTCTTTCTACAGGTTTACGACATGAAAAGGCCCGCATACAGAATCGATTTTCAGGAGGCAAGGAATTTCGAGGAATTGTTTTGATCTTAATTGGAAGAAAGATGTTGTGGATTTGTATGCTACATGTATGCAATGATATAAAAAAATAAAAATAAAAAATGTTCATACTTTGATGATTTGATGCAACTGAATGCATGCACCGCACATATGGCACACGGATGAAATGCAAGTGTGTGTGTGTGTGCCTACTCTATATGCCAAAGAAACGAAAAAATCTAATCCTAACACATAAACACATAAGCACATAAAATCCTCATCCATATCAAGTGCGCTTAACTTCTCCTTTCATTGTGATTCCCACTACCCGTTCAAAGGTCGGGTATTTAAAATTTTCAAAATTTATTTAAAAAGAGCATTTCTTTAAAATGATGAGATCTTTCAAAGCAATTCTCAAGAATTTTGAATCTTTTATTTTAAGAAATGAGGATGTGAAAACACTTCTCAATGAAGATGATTGGATTGAAATTTTGCTTTAAAATTTATTTGAAGAGCATTTTTTTCAAAAAAAAATAATTCCCAAGATTTTGAATTTTTTTTTTTTCTTAAAAAATGATCATCTGAAAACGTACCTTAACAAAGGTAATTAATTTTTGGAGTTTTAATCAAAAAGGTGAACTTCAAAGATTTTTCGGAAGGGTGATCGAAAACCTTGGGGAAAAGATAGTAAAATCTGTTTTCTTAAAACTCTTTGGGCAGGAGGATTACATGATCGGATTATCACCGTACTTTCCATGAATTCGGATGCATACAAGGTCAATGATGCTTAGCTAACATGATATAAGAAGTATAATCTTATAATCAAGGTTCGGCATGTTCTCCAAATGTCGGGGAACATGAGGAGAAATTGCTAAAAGGTGATTAAAAGATTATACATCTTTCATCAAGCAAGTATCGTCATCATCTCAAGTAATCCCTTTCGGACATACAAGACTCCTTAGCACATAACCCTAATCAAGAATTAGATCCCTAAGATTGAAAGGTTCTATAGAAGCTACTATGCAAAGGCCGGGTTTTGGTCAAATAAGGGACCCTTGACACACACCCGATAGGATGCTTCATATACCAAATTATGGTACGAGATCAAGGGTGATCACACAGTCCCATGATGACTTGACCGACCGGGTTGCCCCGAGCCTCCAAGGTCATAGTTCCGTGCAATCGACTGGCTGGACATGCAAGTGAAATGCAACAGGCACACAAAGATTAATTAATTCGATTTAAAAAAGATGTTTTTCAAGTCTAATCCTCAAGTGAACCCATAATCAGAGTTCTGGTCTGCGAAACCAGAGATTCTGGGTTCGATCCCCAGTGGAGTCGCCAGATTGTGGATATCGCAGGTTGACTTACCCACAGCTTTTCTTTTTAAAATGCTTTCTCAAAATCAATTTCAAAACAAATGAGTCGCCACTTAATTTTTAAAAGGAAAAATTAAGAAACCATCTTTAAAGCAAACTGATCTTTTTAGAAACCAGAGATTAACTAGGTCCGGGGATTATGGAATGAGAGAGGAAGGAGCCCACCGGACTAAAACACCCTCTCTCATCCTATCTTGCGATAGGCCTCTACTCAACATCCTTCTAATCGAATTATTAATTTAAATGTGCCCTCAAATAATACATAGGTATTACATATACATTACAAAAGCATGTCCAAAGGGTATAAGATTGCAAATGACAAAATATCATTCAAAAGCCATATAGTTCAAATAGCAAGCAAGATGATATGCGAATAAGGAACTAGGAAACTTACCCGGGATCCGGCCGCGAATATTTAAACGTGCAAATGCATGCGAATAGGTAAAACCTAAGAAAAAGGGTCTCTAATCCATATATACAAGTAAAACAATTCCTAATTCTAAGGTATCACGCATTAAGTCAAAAAAATCAATAAAATCAAAAAATGCAATAAACTAGAGAGGGGATGAGAAATTGTACCTCAAATGCGCTACAAAACAAAGATTAGTCCACATGCTTCATATAATAATATGATATCAAAACAATCAATCATGATCCTCTAGCTTAAATCTAATAAGCATGAAATCCAACTTTATTCAATAGCTAGTTCTAATCATAAGCGTTAATGTACATGAATGAATGAATGTGAACAAGAATAAAACATGGATTTATTCACTAATTTGGATCACTTAGCCTCTGGATTTAAGCTAAATTATCGTTATTCAAAACATGATTTGGGTTTCAAGACACTAGGAGACCATTTGAGTTAAAATGAATAAGATTAGGCAAGAACAGGAGCAGTTTTTTTTTATGAGTTACAGAGAGCAGACCGGGTTTTCAAAAATAGAAATAAAATACTTTCAACGGTTTGATCTTAATGATTTTTGGATATGTTATGCCTCTGTGAGTCTAGTTTCTAACCCAAAAAGAAAATCAAGGTTTCAACGGTTAGATCTCCGGGAATATGGAAAATACCAGACCTCACTCAGGATTTTGCAACTCTCTGTCCAGAGATCTTATATGATTTTTTTAAAAATAGTAAAAAGATCAGAATTGCTTTGTTCTTTTTAGGGTGGTTTCCTAACACATTAATCTGCTTAGGAAAAATTATTTTGGGTCACAAATACTTTATTAAAGCTCTGATTTACTAATTTCAAAAACGTTTTACTGTTCTGAAACTATTCTGAAACTCTGGGCAGATTGTAGTTGACTCACAAAACTCATGATCAAACCCCTCTAAACATAAAACCACCTTAAAACAAAAATTACAGTGGTAGATTAATGTGTTATTGACACTTTCCCGTTGGTTTCACTTGATTTCAACGGTTAGATTTCGAACTAAAAATCTTTGATCAAAAACAGTTTGTGAACTCACTGTTTTCATTTATCAAGTTCAACTTTTGTTTGTTAACCCCAACTATCAAACCAATGAGTTGGACTTAAAACCAAACCGTTTCTTCTACCATTTGATGGTCATTGAAGACTAAAGACATCGATATTTAGAGATTTCATTGAAGTATGAATGACCTTCATAAAATCTTGAGACATATGAACCTAAACCATAGGGATTAGATTAGATTCAAACTATTTCTCCTACCATTTGATGGTTATTGGAGACTAAAGACACACATACATGTAGGTTTTAAATGAAGTATGAAGAACTCCTCAAACCTAAGAAAAAGATTAGCTTAAGCCATGGAGATGGACTTAAACTAGGCTACTTCTCCTACCATTTGATGGTCATTGGAGACTAATAACACTTGAACTCATGGGTTTCAATGAAGTATGAAGGACTTCATAAAACCTCAAAGTAATGATCTCAAACTATGGATGAAGTTTGGACTCATTAACTCAATATACTAAAAATAAACCTCAATCCCCTCATGAATCATGAGTTTATAAGGACATTGAAGGACTCTAAACACATGGATTTAAGTAAGACATTGAAAGTCTTACAAATCCAAGGAGATAAACATAATCAAAAGAAAATGACCAAAGCTTTTCTTCAAAATTTTATTAAGCTTTAACCATTGAACTAATTAGTTTAGAGTTTTACCTCTAATGATCCTCAACTTCTTGGTTGTTTTAAGGCCTTCCAAATGGTGATTAAGCTCCTCCTTTGCTCTTTCTTCCAACAAACCTCTCTAATACTCTCTTGATTTTGGGTGAGAATCAATAAAGGACTCCCAACATTCTAATGTTCTCCTCTTCAAACAATGGATATACACCTTCTATTTATAGGCAATCTTTAGGGGGGCATTTTGGAAATTTCCCAGCCAAAACCCTAATTTCCGCCGCCACTTGAAGGTATAAGATGACCTAATTTCGGACAAACTGCTAAAAAACGCAGCACTCTGCACTGCAATTCAGCACTATTCAGCACCTTAATTTCATTTCATGTCATTTAAGTAAATGTCGTTTAATTTATGTATTTACTTAAGACATTAAATGTAATTAAGGAAATACCCCCCATTTGGATTCAATAAAAATATCTAAAAAATCAAAATCCTTAAGGAAAAAAAGTCAACTCTCCCTCCGAAGGCAAAATATCGATTTTCTGCACAATTCTCCTTAAAAGTCTTTCGATTTCACCATGATTCCTTTCATTTAAAAATTCTTAAAAATCATTTCTAGCATAAGGGAGACCCAATGAACAATTACCGGGACTTTTCATCTTGAAATTCAAAAATTTTATGATTGACTCCCTTTTGACCCGTTGACTTTTCACTGGGTCAACTGTTGACTTTGTTTTTCGGGGTTCATGCTGAATATCTCTCCTTTTCCTTTTATTTTTTAAATTGAAAGAGCTTTCGGAAGAGTTTGAATCACCTGTGGAAGACCTAGGTTAGTTCGGACATTGTCATCATCGGATCATAGAGGTAACACTCCCCTTAATTCGACGTTTGGTCAAAATTGGGGTGTCTACAACGGGAACTTGAAAGTTCATTTTTTTTTTTGCATTGGCACGATTAAATGACATTTATGTGATTAAATGTTATTTGAGATATCTGGTATTTTCATGAATATTGATATGCCCAAAATCGACTCTATTAAGTGACCAAGCGGTTATGCATGGCGTACGGCCCCTATCCCGACCAAGTCACAGTGTAACTCGGGAACAGCGCAGCTAAACTCAGTAGCACATCTCAAACAGCTCGGCTCCAACAGCTTCCTAAACGGTCAAGGACATGTCAGCAGATTCATCTTGAGCGGTTTATCCGACGTCCCGAGGCCCGACCAAACAGGTCGGGATTATAGCACTGGCTCGGGCCATAACGGGTGCAGTACAACCTGACCACGAGATACGCCCCAGAATATTCCAAACAGTGTCCTACTCAAGATAGAAGACTAATGGACAACTAATGTTGTTTCCTAATCCAATTAGGAAACTCCCACAATTAATGCCAATCAAGCTCAATTGGATTATTTTTCCTTATCCATGTATGAGTAGGTCTCTTGCATCTATAAAAGAGACCACTCACCCCCCTTCAAGGGGATGGACTTTTCAGTCTCTACAGCACCTCTACAGCAGTCACCAACACGCCCGGTCGACCTACGGTAGCTCCAAACTATTGTTGGTTCACCACAGGTCCCCGGCTTTTTACAGTATAGTGAACGTGCTCAGACACACACGTGGACGTAGGTACCTTCATTAACAGGGCCGAACCACATACAAAAAACCAGTTTTTCACTCTCTCTCCCCTTAAATTGCTTTAATCTACTTTAACCAAATTTTGGCATCATCAAATAGTAGTTATATCTGCATAGTATAATTCTGGTAGTTTGACCCTATTTTAGATCATTGTGAACACTGTGGTGAGAACGTGAGTGACACGCTATATAAAAGGTAGGCTGCGTAGAGATTTCATAAAACTTAGTTTTCGGACATATATTTTGGACCCAAACGTGACTTAGTCGAAAACTTCTGAAATTTATAATTTTCACTCGTAAAGGCATAAAATGGACGTATGCGATGTTTCAGGAGTTAACTAGACGTTTTGAGAACTCGTGGGGTGGTAAATGCAATTTCTATGAAGTTTTTCTATAAATAGTTAAGGGTGGGTGGATTTTCATTTGTTACAAAACTTATAAAAATATCTTGGGAGAAGAGACAAAGGAGATTTGATCCTACGATCTTGTCGATGACAAATGGCGACCGTTCGTCTGTTAGTTTTCAGTTAGATTTCATATTTAAACTCCTTGAGGTAAGAGCTTTATTTTGATACCTCTTAGGCCTCATTTGGCAAAGTTTTTCCGAAAAGTTAATTTTAAGAATTTGGGAAAAACATGTCTATACTTGTAGGAATCACTTGAGATCAGAGATCTGACGTTTATTTTGTCTCCTAGTACTTCTCCTGAAGTTTGAGAGACATACTTGAGATATGAATTCCAAACCTATGTAATATAGGGAATTTTGGATGTTTTAGATATTTTGTATGAATTGTGATCCAGGCAAACTTATGTCTTAAATTATGCCTGTTAATTTTAGAGAGTACGCATAGAAAAGTATGGTGACATGATTATGTGAGTATGCTAAATGTCTATGTGGGTCGACAAAGGGGAGTTTGATATTATTTTATGCCGGTGCACGCCTCTCGATGTTTGAGAGTTTATAGTAGTGACGAGTACTTGCTTGGTGTGGGAAGTGGCCAGCCCGAGCAGGTAGATGCAATGGTTTAGTGATCCTTGGCTAACCATTGGCATCACGTTTTAAGATTTAAGACTTGCCGATAGACTGGGTGGACGCGCATCTCCCTCCCCGAAGACTAAATTATGTGATTTAGATGTTTAAAACATGAATTGCCTCGTATGAATTTGTTTAGAATTGTACACTCAGCATATAGCTGAGCAGTGGAGATATACTCCATTGCAGGTAAGAAGAAAGACAAGAAGAAGCGTGAGGAGTGACATCGAGGAAGTCCGGGGAATCACTTGTTTATACTTTTGTTTTAATCCTGAACTTGTATTAAGGATTTGGAATTTGTAATGTGTTGTAATAGAACCTTGGGGTTAGTTTCGTAGTAATGTATTTGTATTCAAGCAGCTGTAATTATGTTTTAAAATGTTGCAATTCAGTTGTGGTTGGCTTGGTTTTGGTTTGGTGATCCATAGGTTGTTAAACTGCATACTTTGGTGCATACTTTGGTTGTTTGACAGGGGATCAATCGACTGGACATCAATCAGTCGACTGGATCACTGTGTCTTTTTAGCTACTGCCTCAGATAATGGGAAACCAGTCGACTGGACCTTTGACGGTAATGTTGATTTTTTGGTTCCGCCTAATGATACAGTCGACTAGACGGAGTCAATCGACTGAAGGTTGGAGACCACAGTCGACTGAGTCTTCGACACAGTCGACTGGGTCGGGGTCTGAAACTTTGAGCTCTCTGTATCTCTGCATTTCCAGTCGACCGGACCCAGATCATTCGACTGGATCTCTGTTTCCATAACTGAATCATTTCTTTATGTACTCCAATGAGCAAAACTTTTATTATTATATATATATAACTCTGTTTTTAATGGATTTAACTTATGTTTTTCGCTGCTATTTTACTTTAATGAACTGGATAAGCCTTGGTGGCGTGCTATGTGTCCTGATTCCGCACGTTAGCGAGATGGGCTGTGACAGACTGACAGTTTTGTTAGTTGAGAATTGTTCATATGGCTGCCCTGTTTCTCTTGCTTTTGAGTTAGCCGTTATTGCGTTTGTGTCACTGTTGCTCTTCTTTTCATTTGGGTCTTGCTATCGTTGTGGCCGTTTTTGGTGGCTTTGGAAGCTGCTATCGCAGATTTTTTTGATTCACTTTTGGTTGATTTGTGGCTGTTGCAATGTGGTTCTGGAAGCTTGATTTGATGGCTACTGCTTTGGCCGTTTATCGATTACATATGGGTGGTTTTACAATTTGGTCATTTCGGGTTTGCTGTGTTTAAGATTGATGTCCAGCTGAGTTGTGGTGCACTTCTTTTGCTGAGGCTGTGGAAGAAAAAGGTGCCCAATCTTTCGTGGTTCTAGAGCCGGTTCGCTGCTGTCTGTCTTTTGTTGTGTGCTGCTATCCGTAGTTGTTGCTATTTTTTGGGGGTAGTTTGCTGCTGATTTTATTGCTATGAGGTCTGAGGAGTTTCCCAAAGGCGGAGTCTGTGTGTTGTTGCTGAAAATATATATTATGCTGCTGCTGCTGTAAAAATGGAGCTGGTTTGCTGTTGATTTTATTCCTCTTACTTAGGAAATGAATTAATGCTCATGGGTGACATTCTGTTAATATTTCAAGGGGTGATATCTTTGAGGGATTGAGGATTGACTGTTGCTTTATTTTCTAGGGTCTGGTGTAGTGTTCTGCTTTTAAATTATGGACTATGGGTTTTGTGGGCTGTTGAGGAGCTTCAGCTTTTTGTTTTGTGAGTGAGTTTCTATACTTGGGGTTAGATCTTTGGGGTGTTTGCTTGTTTATATTAACTTTTGATTATCAATATAATTGGCTCTTTTGCTGTTAAAAAAAAAATAAAAACTAATAGATTGTTGTATATATACATAAATATATATATATTATATTACGAACCGCCACCGCCGCTTTATGTCAACACACACTGTTTTTTTTTTTTTTTAAACAATAATGATGATGGGTCATAAAATACGAGGTTTCAACCTCTTTTGACTCTAACCAAATATTGGGTTATTTTACTTACACCCCCAAAAGTTTCTTATACTTTTTATGAAACCCCCTAAATTGGTCCTATAAATAAACATAAACAATAATAAAATGTTAAAGCACTTAATATTTTATCAACTAAACAATCAAATGGCATCAACATGTATTATAATGTACACATTTACAATTACATGTCTACCATTTAATCACATTAATGCAACTAAATGTAATTTATTCAATCTGGACCTCCCGTTGGTCCTGTTTCACATCTGTCCAACTGTGCCTTTTATCAAGCAATCACATCGGGGTAACTGGAACTTACCCAAATCATTACATGTAATTAAATATACTAATTAATGCATGTAAATTAAATATTACTTCCATTTTCCGGGTAAGGGTATTACATCTCTCCCTCCCTTTTAGGAAGTTTGTTCTAAAACTTTTCTCACTTTACAAATCAAATAGATTTAAGCGTGTCCCCTCGAACCTGTACTGGTTCATATTTAATAACACAATTACAAAATACATTATACCCACTGGTATGACTACAATTGTAACTGACTGGTCCTCATCTTTCTAATATTTTCAATTGGCATACTGGAATTTCAATCTCACTTGATTCATCGAAGTATACCCTTTTCTGCAGATAAAACTTCTAGAAATATTTCTTCCCCACTGTAGTCATAGCCCCCAATCATTTTGGAACAAATGTCACTTGCCTTTATTATATTTTCCCACGAGATATCAGCGAGTGATAAAACTTCTCCCAAAAAGTTCAGTTCTACTTCCATTGCTTCTGCAAGATTCCAGAACTTTTTCATAATCGACTATTTCCTTCTAGGATGACAAGTGCTACTATCCACATAATTTCGTAATTCTTTGCACATATAGATCGTTTAATCCCAACAAATCCGCAGTTTCAATCAATACCACATTCTGATTGGGTCAAGTTGTCCACAATCATTTATATGACAACATCTAATTCTTGTTGACTTGGCAATCCCGTCATGAAATTTAATATGATAAACATTCAATTTCAAATCGTCAATAATATCAATCATAATAACTCCATGAACCTTCATTGTTTTTGCCCTTTACCACACATCGCAAAGAGTGCTTTACATTTCCCATCTGAAGGCAGCTTTCTCAATATCTTAATTGAAACTTTTACCTGATAGTACGTGAATGCCAAATCAATCTTCACAAAAACTTGTGCCCCTGTAACTAATTACTAAGTTATCATATGCAATGAAATGCAATTAGTAATGTCGCATACCCAATTACCAACGTATTATATACTCAAATCTCGTTATATAATTCAATATTTCTTCTGAACCTATTCCCTTGAGTTATCTTCACTCGAAGCACATACTTGACCTTGAGATTACGACACATTTTACTATGGAGTAGAACTCAATCACTTTCCTTTCAATATTTTATCACAAATTTTGAAAATAGGAACCCAAATCGATCTTTAATTCATTTTCCGCTCATCTATTATAGTAATGCTGGTTGACCTCAATTTATTACCATCATTCTTTGTCCAATTTTCAGAACAAATTTTAGTTTCTAGTAAATTTTTTAATCTTGACTCAAATACTTTCTGAATAGTCAACACGCACATCAAACCCCTGTTAATCTCTGATTCGAGCACCAACAACCAACTTGTCTTCACCTCTTTAATATAAATTTTCAACTGTAGTCATCATGAGTTCCAACTGTTCTCCGTACCATATATTCAAGTGTCGTTGTATAACTAAAATATTTCAAGTCACGACAATTAATATAAACTTCCGGGTTGTAAGAATTTTACTGCCAAATGCTCAATATATAAAAAGAATACCATGAATTCTAAATCTTGCACCAGATAATTCATTCTATGAATTTTCAACCATATGCATTATAAATTATTGTTGTGTCAACATATAACTCAATCTCAACACAAAACTTTGCAATAATAATATCAATACCCTCATAAACCGATCAATCCCGTAACTTTAAATTCATGTCACTTTCATAAATCCTGATTGATTGATTTCCAACGACACCCACGAATTCCCTATCCTTTTAAATCACATTCCAGAAATAAAATCATCCACCAGATGTTCAACATAAGGAAAAGTTTCATAATTATCAAACTATTCATATTGTAGAGCCTACCTGTCTTTCGGTTTACGCTATCTAAGTCCCAATATATAGAAATCGATATGCACATTTGTCCCCTCCTTATAGCACTTACAATCAATAATCAGCTAAGTTTTGTCGTGATATAACTTAAATATGATCCAACACTCTTCAATATTAGATTTCCTTTTGTTTACCCAAGTGTGCAATGCCCATTTTAAGACGTCCCTTGTATGTAAATAAGATCACTCGTTGATCTTTGACTGTAATCCCAAGTAACAAGCGATAACTACAATTTCTTTTTTCCAATGTAAAAATTCTACACAATCATACGTTCAAGGAATACAATACCAATCTCGTCAAAATCAAGATATAAAAGTATGCTTTACTTTCTAAAGATTTGTAGTGTGGAAGTAAAGGTCAAACCCACAGAGATTGATAATTTTTGTCCTTTAAATTATAAAACCTAAATCTATTTAGTTATTGAAAACAAAATTTTGATTGGTTGTTGATTTAAATCCTACTCTAATTAAACTATGAAATTAAACTTATGAATTTATGAAAATAGAATTCTAAAATTGAATCTAAGTAAACTAGCGTGCAAAAGTAAATATTGTTTTAAGTATGAATGAATGAGATCTAGGATTGCAAATCCACCACTAACTATGCATCGGGGGTCTAGACTTTCTACTTTAAGTTCTATGGTTAGATAGTCACGATCTATTGTAGCTACAAGCCCAATAGTATCATCAAGAAGATATCACTAGTTTAATCTAAGCATAACTCATTTTCGGTTCACATGAATTATCTACCTATAACTAGGGTGTTACATAACTCATCTTTCCTAAGAATGAATTATAAAAGACATAAACATCGTAATCACATAAGCACTACTGTATGTAAATACTCCTATCAATCACAGAAATCAAGGAATATTGAGTTCAATAAGCATAAGGAAAAATCTAAGACAAGAATAAATAAAAAATACTCTTGATTATTATCATTAAAAACTAATTATATATAAATAATCCTCCAACATACAATTACTATCCAATACATAAAATTCTAAAATAAGAAAGCATAGAATTCCCCCTTTTCATAGCTAGGGTTTCATTGAAACCCTAGAATGGAAGTTTAGTTGCACATGGTTGATGAAAACATGAAGTTTGAGATGATGGTTGCCATTAGAGACCTTCAAGCTAGATCTTCTCTTCCTCTTGCCTTCAAAGTTGCTGAATGTAAGGATGTGTAAAGATATGTGTAACCTCTCAATTGAATTAGAATGAGATATATATAGTTGTAGAGGGTTTAGGAAGGTTTTTGTAAACCTAATCTGACTGAAATTGTTATAATTTTCTTTCTGGACGTAATTAGGCAATTTCGTCCACGTAGGGGTCTTCAGCACTTAAAAATATGCGTTTTAGGTTTTTTGTACGGATCGCACGAGCGGGCCGCACGAGCGCGTAATTGGGAGGTCAGGCGAGTAGGCCGTGCGAGCGATATGCTGGATTGTCGCGCGAGCGGGTTGCTTGCGCGATATGGCTTTTTCTGCTTCTTTCTTTATTCTTTTTCACTCCATTTAACCTGGAACTCTCGCTTTCTTCTAAATCCTGATAGAAAATGAAAAACAAAGTAAAAGTACACAAAAACAAGATTAAATGAGCTAACAAATGTGAATTAAGGCGTGTAATTAGAATTTGTTCTCTCCCGATCAAATACCCACCAGTTATTGTGACTCAATATCAACTTGAAGATATCCAGAACATGTCTTTAAAATAAAGTTCTTCATTGCCCTATCATACTCAGTTAATGACCAAGAATATCCCAACTCGGTTCCCAAGAAATGAGTAAATTGATACTCCTTATCATGTATCCGCAACAAACCGTATTCATTCCAGACCCTTTTCTTACCAAAGTCATTTGAAGTTCATTTCAAAATATGACATTCCAATTTAAAACCAAAGTAAAAAGTAATGATTCATCTGAGCTCCCTAGCCCAGTAATATTCATTTAAAATCTCTCTAATAGAATAAAAATATTTACACAACTATCATATAATCAAAATCTTTTTCATTAATAACTCCTTTAAACAATAATTGAAATACCTACATTAATTTGATTAAACTCTTTTCACTAGTTTCCCCCTTCTACCTAATTTGGGTCAAATTCAACCACTTCCTTTTATCAAAATATTTTTAAACACTTCCTGATTCACAAAAAATCAGGTTTTTTTTTGTTCATTAGCTCCACTCGAAGTTTTGAGGAGGCTGATTTCCTGATTAAAAAATCGTATGCTGGCCTCAAAACTTTCTATCTCATTATAAAGATGACCGATTCCATTCCAATATCCATCGTTGTTGAGACAATAGATTTCTTCGCGAAGTTGGCTTATTGTTGCATCCCGCCAATGAATCTGGTCGTGGTAGAACTGCAACCATGCTTCAGTGAACATGATTCATCACTCGGCGAGGTCCCACCGGGCATGCCAAATTGTTTGCTATATTTATTGGTTCGGGCGTGCCAAAGCCTTGTGAGGTAGACCCAAACTTATAAAAACAAAATTTCCAAAAAAGTCTTCCTAATTATCTGGTATAAAAATACCAAATTTTCCTTCATAAATCTGATCTTGATCATGAACTTGGTCCGAATTGTGGCTTCATTCGGCTGCCTTTTCTTGCAAGTAATATATATATACATATATATAACCATATCCCATAATATTTTGATATTATCACCCAAGATATTTTTCCTATTTTGATAATATCTTCCCAATCTTGATGATATTTCCATACCTTAAAATATTATCCCCATAATATCTTCCCTTATCAAAATAATATAGAAATATATATCTCATGGAGAATTTGTAGGGATGAAATAATTCCCACAATTTGCCAACCATATCACATTCCTATAGCAGTCGAACTATGAAATAACTGGCTAAACATAGCTCAACCCGATTAAAGAGAAGTGTTGCCACGTTAACGGATGATGAGCCAACAAAATTTATGGCTTGAATGACTACCAAATTTATAAAATGGTCATATCAAAGTTACCAAATTAATTATAAGCCAAATCTATATTATATTGTAGGACTTTATCCTACTAGGACACAATAGAAATATGACTAGAAGATATTTATATGACTAGGATGCTGACTAGGATTGATCCAGCTATACACTTTCCCCCATCCACCTTCACTTTACTCTCATCCCCCCCTCTCTCTCTCTCACCTCAGTATCCCCACCATCCCCATTCCCCTTTCTCTGTCTCGGCCAAAACACACCCCCATCCATAGCTCTCTCTCTCTCTCTCTCTCTCTCTCTCTCTCTCTCTCTCTCTCTCTCTCTCGGCCAAAACACACGTTACACACCCCCACCCACAAATCACCACCATCTCCTCTCCATCGCATCCTTACAAATTGATGATCTCCTACAACAAAAGTCGAACCATAGAAATCAATGGCAATCAGGAGAGACTTAGATCTCGAAGTACTGATCAGGAGAGACTCAAATCAGTGGAAAGAGTAGCATTTTGATCAATCTGTGAGAATGTAGGGTTTGTTTGTTTCTTCGTCAATCTGTGTGCATATGTGTATTATTATTATTATTATTATTATTATTATTATTATTATTATTATTATTATTATTATTATTATTATTATTATTATTATTATTATTATTATTATTCATAATAGGAACTCCATATGTGTTTTCACAATTTTATCATTTCAAATTTGCTTCATTGACTTGCCAAAAAGAAAATAGAAGTTGCTTCATTGTCATTTGATTGATCTGTGGTCCGTAGAGTTTTTGATTTTGGAATATTGCTTGATATGTTTAGTCATGCATCTGTCTATTCTTGCGTTCTTGAGGGGTTTCACTTTTGGCTCTTCAATTTTTGTTTGTTAATTTTCATAATGTCTCAATTCATTGTCAATTTTTGAATTACAAATGGAATATTGCTTGATATGTTTAGTCATGCATCTGTCTGTTCTTGCATTATTGAGGGGCTTAACTTTTGGCTCTACAATTTTTGTTTATTATTTTTCATAATGTCTCTATTCATTGTCAATTTTTGAATTACAATGTTTCCACCTCAATTTCTCTTTCATTTCAGAAACAAAATTTGCAATGTTTTTCTATTGACTTTTTAGTTTAGTAACCATTTTGTAAAGGTTTTCATATGACATTTTAGTTTAGTGACCATTTTAGTATATTAAGTGAGCACACCCATGATTCTTTGTTCATTGATTTTCATATTTTGATTTTCTTTGATTTCATTCATTTCATATTTTCTTCCTTTCAAATATGCCCGCAATTATTATTTTTCCAATTTTTTTGCCATGAAATTTGTCTTCTAATTATTTCTCATTAAAATCTCGGTCAATAAAAGATTTGATTTCGATCAACACAATCAATATTTTGAACATCTTCTCTCCCTCTCTATCCATTCTCTAATTTCACTCTCTGTGTATTATTGTTTCCTTAATTTAGATTTATGGTTTTCATTTATTTCATTGATTTCATAATTTTTCCTTTCCAAAATTTAGGGATATTATATGAATTAAATGAGTTAGATCCCATTTATTACTCACACTTTTACTTTTCCTTTTATTAGTTTTCCTAATTTAATGTCAAAATCTATTGCCTAATCATCTCTCAAAATCCCAAACTAACATATATGCTATGATTTCAATCAACACAATCAGTATTTTGGATCCCCTCTGTGTGTGTGTGAGTGAAAAAAATTTCTTATTCACCTGTTTCATTATTTTTTTCTTCTTAGTTTTCAATCCCATTACAATTGTACTTCAATTTAAATTTATTTTTTTAGTACCCAAGTGAACAATGTGCTCTTAATCTGAATTAAATGTGTTTTGCATTACAATTATAAGCTATTTCCTTCTTATGACTTCAATTCAACCTTTGTACGACCTGATTGTTGTTGCAAATTTTCCACTCATGTACCCCTAAAAATGTAAGATTTCTAATAAATAGATTCTTGGTTACTCATTATACCCTTTTACTGATTGTTTTCCCCTTGCAGATTCTTTAGGCCTGTTCTTCGAGGTATTTGATGAGGTTTTCTCTAGCTTTGTGCAGTTTTAACATGTCATTTGGTTGGTATATTCCCTAATGTTGTTTGTTTGTTTATAGCATTGATTCATTAGAAGTGCAACTGATTCTCTTACTCTACCATGGTTACTGCTATGTATTTAAGCAGGGTATGTGGTAGAGGTTCGAAAGAAAGTTCAACATGTAAAACCGTAAGTTCAACTGATTCTCTCTCTCAAACATGTTTAGTTTAGCCTGTTTAGGTACATTTTTGCTTTTCATTTTTTTAACTACAATTCTGGTTCTCATTAAACTTCTCATTTTCCACCAAATTCAGCACATTCTAAACTTCGGGTTTAAGACTGACTCTCTCTCTCTCTCTCTCTCTCTCTCTCTCTCTCTCTCATTTTCTTTTAACTGTGAAAGTGTAAGGGTTATTTCAGTCCCAAGCTTCAGAAATAGTTTTTCGATCAAGCACTGAATTTTGAGGCATATATATGGTCACGAATAATCTTTTAGTAACACATACGGGGATGGATCCAAATGCTGCCTCACAATTCCTTTCTTTCTTTTGATTTTGTTAGAAGAAAGGTGAGTGCTGATTTCAAGATTCTCTTTGGGTTACCCATTGACAATTCATAATAGTGATTGGTTAGTGGGAAAGATTTTGGGATTCACTCTACGTTTGGGAGAGGCCAAAGAAATCTTCACTACTTGGCTACCTGAGAAACATGTTATTTCAAGATTAGTTAATGTAGATTCTATCTTTTGGTTACTGATTAATAATGTTAGAGGGTGTTTGCACCCAAAAACCGTCAATAGTTTTTGAGCCCGATTCGCGTTAGTAGGGAGGCCGGGCTAAGGAATGGATGATTCATCAGACTCAAAACATAGAGGTGAGACCGATGATATGAACAAGGCTATTAGGTATGATAAGTAGAGCCCGATGGGAATATTGAACAAGTGAGGATTATCGGGCTCTGGGGAAACATAACCTAGCATGTTGAGAGCCCGATGGTGGAATGAAGCAACAGGAAGTCCAATCGGACACCGCGTAATGAAAGATGGAAGATAGTCCGATTGGCCATGGGCGGTTAAAGAAAGGTAATCGGGCATGGAAACTGATAGAGCCCGATTTACCCAGGAGAATCAGTGACGAGGCCGACGAACTGAAAAGAGAGGCGGTGTTATCTACAGCTGGCAGGATGTCGTCATCTTTGGGAGTTTTGGAAACAAGAGTCCGTTTAGGAAAGGAGTTGTTCGTTGCCAGCTGGATGGAGGCGTCTGATCCCTAAATTGAGGGGATTGATTCAATTGAGTCATGGATAAGGAAGGTCTTCAATCAACCAATCAATTTAGCAGCTTGGAGTGCAAGCCAAGGAATCATTGTTCAAGTGAGAGTCGTATAGGGCCGCTATAAATATGAGGCAGGCCATCCAAGCAGAGCACTCCGCGTCACTCTCGAAACAGCATACATACAGCACATTCGAAGCATTCAAAGCATTCAAAGCGTTCTTAGTCTTTGTTTTTCAACCTTTATAGCAAATAGGTCTGTCCTTTTGTTATTCTTTTTGTTCTTTTGAATAATCAGTCTATCCTGGTGTGTTCTTGAGATCTATTTAGTTTTTCCAAACATTTAATAAAAGCTGTTTTATTAAACCGTTTGTGATTTTGCTTACCTGTTAAACTTGATACTTTTTAGCTTGTGCGCTTCAGTACTGCTAAGGAACTTACAGTGAGGGTATTTTCCTACTCACTATGCACAATCACCCTGTTTAGAAGTTAGATTCATCAAAGCCTTGTGTATCACTGACACAAGTAGGTAGGAAATTAGTTTGCACGCATACACACACACACCAAACCACTGATTGGTTCTGGCACGCCCGCGCAAATTATAGCAAACATTTTTGGCACGCCCTGTGGGACCCACAGTGTCAAATCATGCCTCCGAAGAAAGATAAGCAGACGACGAAGAATGGCCAGGACGATCAGCCCACGGACCCACCTCAGGAAGAAAGTGTTAGGAAACTGCATTCCCAGAATTCGTTGATAGCGCGTATAAGTTGGTACTGCAAAAAATTTCGTGAAATCTATAATAACCCTACAAGGGCGGAACTAGGGTTACCTTGAACTGCAAAAATGGATTGCTATAGTAGACGAATCGAGAACACGGGCTCGATAACAGCTCACGATCTTCTACTGTATTCCTTTGCTGCCAGAATATCGAACTGAGTGTGGGCTCTTTCGAAATCCTTTTAGTTTTCTGCTCTTCCCTCTTTACGTTCTATTTTCTATTCCCAGTTATAACACTCTCTTTGATTGCTGTGACGATTCAATCCCGATCACATTGATCCGACAAAGATGTGTTCGTCAGGAGGACTAAACGATCTCCGATTTACTTGAATTTTTAACAGCAGCTCCGTCTCGACGTCAGGAACGTTGTGTAAAAACTTCAGCAACTTTCGATCAGTATCGAGCAGTCCGAAGCTCTTTTAGTGAGCGTTGTCCGACGCTAGCGATCTACACTCCTATGTCTCTTGAATGCTCACAGAGACTAGGGTTTAGTGGAAACCCTTCTAGAAGAAAGCTAGGAGATCAAGGGAAGCTTAGAATGTGAAATCATGCAACCTGAGAGAAGAGCCAAGGCAGCATATATATAGGCTACGATAGGGACCATAAGAAGTCAATAAGGAATAGGCTTCCTTATGGAATTAGGAAACCCTAATTTGAACTGAATCAGATTCCTATTTCCATAAATTATAATTCATACCACTAAAGAATTATAATTGCACTCCTACCCTTATCTCAAAAATATATTTCGAGCTCCATGTTATTAAATGCTTATTATCTCCCCACGTTAAGATTACAGATATCCATTAATTAAATATAATTATTGACAATCATATTTAATTAATCTCTTAAAATTCCTTGAGATCCTCTGCTTAACTTATCTGATATGTCGGATACAAAATCCACCTGCAGGGTTTGACATAATCAAAACTTATAAGCTTTTTCAAGGGGATATCACCAATCCCAAAATTGAGACATGGATTCCATCATTAATTAATATCCACCACACAATTAATATTGCCACCCAATCCAATGAGATATTGACCCATTTAAGGATCTCACCCTTTTAGGGATCAAAGTATAAATATCAAATGTACGTGTCTATAAATTAAATTAGGATTTAGAGCATAAGCACTCATAATAACCATGAGGTATTAATTATCTTATAAGTCAGTATAAAGATAATTACCCCAAGTCGGTCCTGTTTAATACACAAAGTGTGCCAGCATAGTGAGTTGAAACTGTACCGTTTCCCACAGTCAAGACAAACCTACTACAACACCATGCTGCAGTCCTACCGATGGTGTGTCCAATCCCATCTAAGACAGTAAACCAAAATCTTACATTCTACAATATCTGGTGGTCTGATCTTCCGTGTGTAAGCCAAACTCTACACACCAAACCACCACTATGTAGAATGAGAGACACACATGCATAATATTAAACAAATAATATAATACAAACATTGCCCACACATATTCTCATAAAAATGGAATAACCGATTTTATTAAAAATAATAAATTAACTACATAAAGCATGGCTTTTAGTATACATCCCTAACAATCTCCCACTTAGACTCAAAGCCATGAAGTGACACACCTCACTCCAACTAATGGCTCTACCTCCTAGGGTAAACACATATCCTGAGGTAGACTTTCTGGAATCCCTATCTAACATGAAATCAGAATCTGTGTACCCAATGGGTACAAGACTGTCTGCTTGGTAAACTAACATATAGTCTCGAGTCCTTTTCAGGTACTTGAGAATATTTTTCACCGCAGTCTAATGTTCTTGCCCTAGATTAGACTGATATCTACTAACCATGCCAACAGTAAAGCAGATGTCAGGTCAAGTACATAGCATAGCATACATTAGGCTTCCTACTGCCGAGGCATAAGGAACTACCTTCATCTTCTCTATCTCATCAGGTGTCTTAGGACACTGATCCTTAGATAGAGTAATTCCATGTCTGAAGAGAAGGAATCCCTTCTTGAAATCTTGCATGCTAAACCTTGCAAGAATGTTATCGATATAAGTAACTTGTGACAAGCCCAACATCCTATTGCGATCTCGCATAAGCTTGATTCCTAGGATGTGACCGGCTTCGCGCAAGTCCTTCATATCAAATTGACTGGATAACCATACCCTTATAGAAGATAATACCCCCACATCGTTTCCGATTAGCAAGATATCATCCACATATAGTACTAAGAACACCACCACGCTTCCATCATGTTTCTTGTACACACAGGATTCAACCGCACATTGATCAAAATCAAAAGACTTGATTGCTTGATCAAAGCGGATATTCCAAGACCTAGATGCCTGCTTAAGTCCATAAATGAACTTCCTAAGCTTGTACAACATGTGTTCTTGGCCCTTCGCAATGAACCCGTCTGGTTGCATCATATAGATGCACTCGTCAAGATTCCCATTTAGAAATGCTGTCTTGACATCCATTTGCCAAATTTCATAATCGAAATGTGCAGCAATAGATAAGAGAATTCGGATAGACTTCAGCATTGCCACCGGCGAAAAAGTTTCCTCATAATCGATTCCTTCTTTTTGAGTGAACCCTTTCGCAACAAGCCTTGCTTTAAAGGTTTCCACCTTACCGTCTGCTCCTCTCTTCTTCTTATAGATCTACTTACATCCAATGGGGTTTTATTTCATTGGGTGGTTCTACAAGATACCAGACTTGATTGGAGTACATGGACTCCATTTCAGACTTCATAGCCTTTTACCAAAGATCTGCATGTTTATCTTGGAGTGCTTCATTGTAGTTACAGAGGTCGGTACCTTGTTCATCAGGGACCCGGTCATAAGACTCTCCCAAGAACATATACCGATCAGGTTGAATAATAACCCTCCCACTACGACGAGGCACAACCTGTGTCTGTGTATCACTGATATTTCGTTGTGAAGATTCTGAACCTAATACACCATTATCTACATGTTGTACTGGTTCGGAAACCTGCGTGTTAATGGTTGGTTCGGGATCTACACGAGTTTCGATAATCCTCCCACTACGGCGTGGTAATGGAATATCGATAACTCTTTCTTGTGGTGTTTCTTCTCGTACCGTTGGTATTGAAGAAGTATATATCGGTGTCTCTCCTCTCATTTTCTCTAGAACAATACGGCTTCTGGGCTTGTGGTCCATAACATAGTCCTCTTCTAAGAATGTGGCATTGGTGCTAACAATAACCTTCTGATCCTTAGGACTATAAAAAAGACCACCTTTAGTTCCTCTTGGATACCCAACAAAGAAACATACTTCTGTTCTTGATTCCAACTTTTCTGCGTTCCCTTTCAGCACATGTGCTGGACTACCCCAGATCCGAACATGCCGCAGACTAGGCTTTCGCCTAGTCCATAATTCCGTGGGAGTAGTAGGTACTAACTTAGATGGTACCAAGTTTAGAATGTATGCGGCTATCTCTAACGCATGTCCCCAAAAGGAAATTGGTAAATCGAATAACTCATCATAGATCTTACCATGTCCATAAGAGTCCTGTTCCTTCTTTCTGCTACACCGTTCTACTGAGGCATACGGGGTGCAGACAATTGGGATGTAATCCCTTGCTCCAATAAGTATTCCCTAAACTCTCCCAAGAGGTACTCTTCACCACGATCAGATCGTAGTGTCTTGATACATTTACTTAGATGCTTCTCCGTTTCAGCCTTGAAGTCTTTGAATTTCTCAAAGCATTCAGACTTACGCCACATCAAGTAAATGTACCCATACCTTGAGTAATCATCGATGAAAGTGACAAACTACTCAAATCCCCCTCTTGCTTGGACAGTCATAGGACCACACAAATCAGAATGAACCAATTCCAACGGCTCTTTTGCTCTATAGCCCTTGGCCGAGAATGGCCTCTTGGTCATTTTACCTTCCAAGCAGGATTCACAAACTGGAAGTGCCTCCACTTCCAATGAGCCTAATGGCCCATTTTGAACCAGTCTTTGAATCCTTTTCAAATTAATATGACCAAAGCGTAAGTGCCAAAGATGCGTTTTGTTCATCCTCGAAGATTCTTTTCTCTTAAATGGAAACTATTTGTGTTATTCAATTCATTAAGTTGCAGTATACGAGAGATAGGATTTATAATATAAAGATCATCCACCAATTGACCAGAACAAATAAAACGTTTATTTTCTTTAATAACTACTACTTTATTAAAATGAACTGAATATCCATTCTTTACTAAACTAGAAACTGAAACTAAATTCCTTCTAATAGAAGGTACATAAAAGCAATTTTTTAATATTAAAATCCTATCTCTACCAAAACTAAGATGTAGATCTCCTACTGCAACTGCTGCTACTCTCGTAGCATTTCCCATATATAGATAAATCTCTCCATCACTGAGTTGCCTGGTTCCCTGGAACCCCTGCAAAGAATTGCATACATGATCAGTGGCTCCCGTATCTACACACCAGGTACTGGTAGATCGGACCGCTAAACACGATTCAACAACTAGTAAATGAGATTTACCTTGATTGTTCTGTCTGGCGAGATAAACTGGACATTGCTTCTTCCAGTGTCCTGGCTGCTTGCATACAAAACATTTGCCTTTAGGCTTTCCCGGTTGTCCTCGTGGCTTTTGGATTGGCGGAGGACCCGCGACCTTCTTTTGAGCCTTTTTCATTTTCTTCTTGCCTTTCGGCTTTGAAGTAGAACCTTTCTCAAACACAAGAGCACTCCCTGACTTTCTGTTGAGACCCTCAGCTGCCTGAAGTTCTTTAAGCAGCTCCGCCAAGGTATATTTAAATTTATTCATGTTGTAATTGAGGCGGAATTGCTTAAAAGACTCTGGCAGTAACTGGAGTACGATATCGACCTGGGTTTCCCCGTCAATTTCAGCTCCAAGGATCTCTAGTTCATTAAGAAGAGATATCATCTTAAGAACATGATCCCTTACAGGCGTCCCCTCAGCCATGGTTGTGTTCATCAAGTCTTTCATAGCAACCTGCCTAGCAGCACGACTTTGATCCCCGAACATCTCTCGGAGGCTCTCCATCATGTCATAGGCACTGGTCATTGACTGATGCTGATGTTGCAGAACATTTGACATGGATGCCAAAATGTAACATCGCGCCATCTCATCAGCCTTGAGCCATTTCTTGTGAGCCTGGGTTTCCTCAGCGGTTGCCCCTTCACCAGGTTGCTCAGGACATTCTTGAGTAAGCACAAACTTGTACTCTTCAGCAGTTAACACAATATCCAAATTACTTTTCCAGTCTATATAGTTTAGTCCAGTAAGTTTATTTTCTTTAAGTATAACAGCAAGTGGATTGAAAGTACCCATTTAAAAGCCTGAGAATCACATAACATAAATAATTACGTTTGGGCAAAAATTACTATGGATTCGAGTTGAAAATATTGGTTCCCTCTACCATATTTGAAAGGAATCCGCCAGCAACCTAATACACCGCGAATAGTATGACTCGATGGGAAGCCATATACTATCCATCATTTGTTCAGATAGACAATTGCCTTTTAATTTTACTATCCAGGCAATGTACTTTGCCTAATAAAATTAAACTGCTGACTTGCTTTGGTCCTATAAATAATAACAGTGACTCAGATGGAGAGGATATTATTATTTATAGCTAAGTGTATACCATTACTTAATTCTAGGTCAAGAGTTCCATGAGGAACACCTCTGATGGAGAGGTGACCCACACCAACAATCACCCAAAACATTCTTTTAAAGAAGTTTGTACTGATGATTCCATGATCAACTACATCTGATGGGGAGGATGACACTAGAGCCATCACACAAAATTAAACATATCATCTACAAACTAGTGATGGAGACCATGGGATTTATACTTGATAAATTCCCTCTCCCACTCAGAATTTTAAAAAAATTTGAGGGTTATAATTTTTTAGAAAAACTTTTAATTTAATTAATAAAAAATAATGGAATACTTGACAAGGATTAACTCATCCTTACTTGTGAAACCCACATGTGTAGATAATAAAATTATTCTATTCTCATGATTTTAGAAAATAAGTACTTATGTTTTCAAATTATGGAATTAGTTTTATTTCTAAATACACATGTAGTTGTCCATCATTTTAAATTATTATAAATTAAACATACAGCTAGACATCCGAAATAGGTCTAGGAACAATTATCCATGTTGTCCTATTCATTAAACATGAAACAATAATAATAATTCAATCACACATAAATAAGGAAACCACAATAAAATAGGAATCCCACTATTATGGTCAAGCTGCAACTCTTGTGAATAAATCTTCATGGAACCCGATTAGCTCTATGTCGCCATTACGCAACTGCCTTCCAGAACTGTTTTCTGAAATAGCCTTGAGAAATTGCCTCTGGATTGCTTTCTGAAACTACTTGTAAACTATCTTCACGAACTGTCTTCACGGATTTACTTGAGATATATTACACAAACCCTATGCCTCCATAAAGGAGTTCACATGCTATTTCTTTGCAGTAAATTAACCACACATCAATCAAGCGTGGGATCCAATACACACAAATCCTATGCCTCCATAAAGGAGTTCACATGCTATATTAAAATAGCAAAATTAACCACGGATAAAACCATCGTGGGATCCAATCACACAAAATCAGTGACCATAATAGTGGAATAAGAACGCTGCAAAATAAGGGTTAGCACAGCTCTACGTTCCATCCATCCATCAAAACACGCATAAGATCTGTTTTATTGGACAACATGGTTGCGTCCAACTCATACGCAGAATCAACGTTGCTCTGATACCACTGTTAGGAAACTGCATTCCCAGAATTCGTTGACAGCGCGTATAAGTTGGTACTGCAAAAAATTTCGTGAAATCTATAATAACCCTACAAGGGCGGAACTAGGGTTACCTTGAACTGCAAAAATGGATTGCTGTAGTAGACGAATCGAGAACACGGGCTCGATAACAGCTCACGATCTTCTACCGTATTCCTTTGCTGTCAGAATATCGAACTGAGTGTGGGCTCTTTCGAAATCCTTTTAGTTTTCTGCTCTTCCCTCTTTACGTTCTATTTTCTATTCCCAGTTATAACACTCTCTTTGATTGCTGTGACGATTCAATCCCGATCACATTGATTCGACAAAGATGTGTTCGTCAGAAGGACTAAACGATCTCCGATTTACTTGAATTTTTAACAGCAGCTCCGTCTCGACGTCAGGAACATTGTGTAAAAACTTCAGCAACTTTCGATCAGTATCGAGCAGTCCGAAGCTCTTTTAGTGAGCGTTGTCCGACGCTAGCGATCTACACTCCTATGTCTCTTGAATGCTCACAGAGACTAGGGTTTAGTGGAAACCCTTCTAGAAGAAAGCTAGGAGATCAAGGGAAGCTTAGAATGTGAAATCATGCAACCTGAGAGAAGAGCCAAGGCAGCATATATATATAGGCTACGATAGGGACCATAAGAAGTCAATAAGGAATAGGCTTCCTTATGGAATTAGGAAATCCTAATTCGAACTGAATCAGATTCCTATTTCCATAAATTATAATTCATACCACTAAAGAATTATAATTGCACTCCTACCCTTATCTCAAAAATATATTTCGAGCTCCATGTTATTAAATGCTTATTATCTCCCCACGTTAAGATTACAGATATCCATTAATTAAATATAATTATTGACAATCATATTTAATTAATCTCTTAAAATTCCTTGAGATCCTCTGCTTAACTTATCTGATATGTCGGATACAAAATCCACTTGCAGGGTTTGACATAATCAAAACTTATAAGCTTTCTCAAGGGGATATCACCAATCCCAAAATTGAGACATGGATTCCATCATTAATTAATATCCACCACACAATTAATATTGCCACCCAATCCAATGAGATATTGACCCATTTAAGGATCTCACCCTTTTAGGGATCAAAGTATAAATATCAAATGTACGTGTCTATAAATTAAATTAGGATTTAGAGCATAAGCACTCATAATAACCATGAGGTATTAATTATCTTATAAGTCAGTATAAAGATAATTACCCCAAGTCGGTCCTGTTTAATACACAAAGTGTACCAGCATAGTGAGTTGAAACTGTACCGTTTCCCACAGTCAAGACAAACCTACTACAACACCATGCTGCAGTCCTACCGATGGTGTGTCCAATCCCATCTAAGACAGTAAACCAAAATCTTACATTCTACAATATCTGGTGGTCTGATCTTCCGTGTGTAAGCCAAACTCTACACACCAAACCACCACTATGTAGAATGAGAGACACACATGCATAATATTAAACAAATAATATAATACAAACATTGCCCACACATATTCTCATAAAAATGGAATAACCGATTTTATTAAAAATAATAAATTAACTACATAAAGCATATCTTTTAGTATACATCCCTAACAGAAAGTACCGGCCAATCTCCACAAGATGGCAGTGTCACGCTCGAGGCAATATCAGAGGCCATGAGGGCAAACGTTGAGCCCATGTGGTAGGAGTACAACGCGCTCATAGGCTCAATGGGTAATCTTAAATCGGTCATGAACCAAACGGCCGATGTTCATAAGAGTCAGGCTGAATTGGTTCTAGAAACCAGGACCACCTATATAAAGTTGGACCGCCTGACGGAAGCAATCGGAAGGTTGCTTGAAACCTATAAGGTCGGAAGCAACAAAGAACAGGTCAACGGATCGGGCTCGGGCACTCTGCTTGAGTCCGATAAGTCGAAAGACCCACCTTATGTATGTCCGAACCTAAGGGATGGTAATGGCTCAGGCAGGCAGTCTGAGTCACAGACCGGTATGGCAAGCGGAATGGTAGTCACCGATCCCAACGGATCGGCGACACCAGGTTTTGGTAGATCTATAGGGCACACTGAAAGTTCAGTCGGCCACTCACAGCCCCTAGGCCATGGCCATGGGGGGCAAAGGAACAACGGCGTATTTTGGACCCATCAGGCCCACAACCAACCGCACGGACCGCCACCGTTGGTACCCCCGATAAGGAATGTTCAGCCCGTAGCCCAACCCATCAATAGGGAGAAGTTGGTAGCGGCCATACACGAGGAGTATGGCCCGTTTATGCGAAGATTAGAAAGGCCGACTTACAGACGGCCATACCCCCCTGAAATTGACCAAGTCTCATATTTTCTCAGGGGTATAAAGTACCAAATTTCACTCTATTCTCTGGAGAGAGTGAACAGTCCTCTGTTGAGCATATTGGCCGTTTCATTGTTCAATGCGGCCATGTGGGTCACAGTGACCCATTAAAGTTAAGACTATTCCCAAATTCGCTAACGGGCATGGCGTTTTTGTGGTACGTTAATCTCCCAGCCAATTCGGTGTTAACTTGGGAAGGGATGGAAGAACTATTTCACGGCCAGTTCTATAGGACTGAGCCCGAGACATCGCTGGCAGATTTGTCCAGGATGATGCAACTAGTAGGGAAGACTGTGGAAACCTACATAGCCTGTTTCTGAAAGGCAAAATATCAGTGCAAGACAGTTTTGCCCGAGGAGGAGTATGCAAAGATGGCCATGGGGGGCATGTCCTTTGAACTTCGCAAGAGGTTTGAGGGAACTGACTTCCGTGACCTATTCGAGCTTGCCACACGGGCCGGTCGTTACGAGCGTATTATTTTGGATGAGTAGGAGAAGAAGAACTCTTCCAAGGGAACATATTATAAAGACCCCAATTACGAGGTCCACTTAGCAGAGTGTGACCTTGAAGTAGAAAGTGATATGGCCGAGTTGATTTGCAAATGGCCAATTGTATGTAACGCCTTGAACAAGCTTATTAATAATAACGCTGCTGCAAAGAAAATGGCGTTCGAGGCGGGGAAAAACTATACTTTTGATATAACTATGGCTGATCAAATATTTGATGCCTTGTTGGCTGATAAAGTGATCAAGCTAAGTGAAGGTCATCGGATACCAAAAGCTGATGACATAAAAAATAAAGAGTACTGTAAATGGCACAATTCTTGGAAACACTCTACTAACAAATGTGTTGTTTTTTGCAATTTCATACAGGAAAACGTGGAGAAATTCAAATCCTTTTCCTCAGATTACGGGCATTAACATGGTGATGCCCGATCTAACCAAGCTTTCAAGGCCGAGACCGAAGATAGACTTATCTGACGGAGAGGTTGTGCCAAAACAAAGGGAGGGTAAGCAAATTGCTATTTCGGCCACTGATGGGCCGAAGGTGACAATACATGACCTCCAGAAGAGCTATCAAGAACGCAAGGCAGAAGCCCATAAGGCCGAGGAAGAGACGGCTAGATCCAGCACGGACAATTTGATAGCTGATCTACAGAGACAGCTGGAAATCATCGAACAAGGCCTATGCCCGAGGTGTAAGGCTGACGTCAAGAAGGAAGTCTCGAGCCCGAGCAAGAGGCCGAGAAGCCATGAACATTGGGAATCAAGCCCGAGACGGTCTGTTTATGAAAGATTGTCAATACCATGGCAAAATCAAGCTAAGACCGAGTGGCGGACAAAACATCCGTTGGTGCAGCGAGCCGGTCTTGGCGAATCCGACCGAGTTTAATTGTGATTTGAGTTAAAAACTGATTTAACGTCACAATTAAGACTTAGAAAAATCCCCTTTTTTTTTTTTTGCTTGGCCTATGAGTTGTTAATGTTTCCATCCTGTTGCATCACGTGGAATTGTCTCAAGTGCCAAAGTCATGTAAAGTTAGATATTGGCCGAAAGCACGTGTTGTTTTGTATAATAGTTTTTGTGCACATTATACAGCTGTAGAGTAAAAACAGTTTTTACTCTTCATTGTAACCTTATAAATTGTTTATTTATTTTTTTTAATCTTCAGGTAGTACCCTCGGGCACGGAGAATACCTAGTAATATGATAAAATTGAATGGGGCCATCTATCCCAAGTGGCAGTCATTCATCTTGCTAACCAAAGTGGAATTGGGCTGATGAGTATTAACAGCATCTTGTAAGGTCAAAATGTCAAATAGAGTTTATTGCAATATTGTTTTGCTGGACAATGTTTGGGACCCACTATATCAAAAAGCCAAATCTCAATATTGTTAACCAAATTGATTAAAAGCAGCCCGATCTTCATATGAAGCATAGAAGCCCGTTGTCATATGCAGCCCGATCATCCTATGCAGCCCGATCATGTGCTTAGGCTGAAACATTAGTAGCCTACAACAAAATAGTTCTAAAGTCATCATGCCCTATCAACTTTGAATCAATCACTTGGCCTCTAATTTTTGCAATCGGTCTCTGTGTCCGATTAAAGAACCACAATCTGCTTTATACAAATTTTGACTTAAAAAGTGTATTTTTTGGGTGCAAACAATTGCCCTTGACTCTTTATAAATGAAAAAGGAGAATTTTTGGAGAGCCATAATATCAGTCCGATTTGCATTTGAAATATACCGATATCGGTCTTAACCCTGTCCATTGGATTATGTCTTGCCAGATCCAATACACTGAGATGTAGCACAGGACCCTTGTTACATTTGTTTGCACAAAAAAAAAATACATTTTTTAGTTAAAATTAGTATAAGGCCGATTGAGATGTTTCAGTACTAACAAAACGAATGTGTGAGGTGAGTAGGAAAGTACCCTCAAAGTCCTATGGCAGTACTGAAGTGCACAAGCCATATAAGTGATGAAACAAAAAGGAATTAAATAAAAGGGATGTTTTATTTAATTGAAAGTAGAAAAGATTACAAGAGATGTAATATAAAAAAGCTATGAAAGCCTAAAAACTAAGAATGCTTTAAGAATGCATTGGGATGCGGTTTGAATGCGGTTTGTCGAAGTGACGCGGAGTGGTTTGCAACTTGGCCTGCCTGCTGATTTATAGCGGCATGTACTGATCGAGATAAGGAAAGAAATATCTTTGCTAATAATAATCTGGTAAAAAATACATTTTTTTAGTTAAAATTAGTATAAGGCCGATTGAGATTTTTCAATCGGACTTAGAGACCGATTACAAAAAATTAAGGACAAGTGATTGGTTCAAAGTTGGTAGAGTTGAATGGGTTACAAGATCGGACTGTTCACATCTATTCAGGCTGATTACAGACTGACCGGGCTAGTTAACATATCGCAGTCAGGTTGTTGGGTTGACAATATAGACATATTATCATATACAAATGGTGGGACCGAGGAAATAGTGACGCAAGGCTCACCATTGGCTAGTATTTGTTCAAACAATCTTGATCACAATGTAATCGGGCATCAATGCAAACGGGCTGCCATCTCATTTGCAATTGGCACAGCATCACAAGTTGGCATGTCTTGGTTAGTAATGGCATACGTGGTGGGCCCATCGACTATTATTAATTTATTAAAAGGAATGAATGTTGTTATATGTCATCGGGCTGCCACTAGTCCTTGGCGATTCTAGACATGCTGATATAATACATGATGGGCCACACTGGGCTTTGGCCTTAGCATATTCAGCAAAGGCATTAAAAAGGGAAGTCAGCTTATCGGGCTTGGCCTTATTTGAAGTCATTCTATCGACTACATATTCAGCAAAGGCATTGAGTAGAGTCAACCAGCTCAGCATTTGAGTTTGCATCAAATTTGGCCAGTAAGTGGGCCATGCTTTAATGATGGCCACTCATTTGATTATTTTAAAATGCTGTCAATCATTTAATTGGACACTTGATTTGACAATCTTATCAATTCGATTAAGGAGGTGTGGATATCGCAGGTTGACTTACCCACAGCTTTTTAAAATCTTTTTCCAAATTTCAAATTCAAAAAGAGTCGCCACTTAATTTTTTAAGGAAAAATTAAGAAACCATTTCAAAAGGAAATTGATCTTTTGCGAAACCAAAGATTAGCTGGGTCCGGGGATTATGAAATGAAAAGGGAAGGAGCCCAACGGACTAAAGCACCCCTTTTCATCCTATCTCGCGATAGGCCTCTACTTAACATCCTTTTAATCTAATTACTAATCTAGGTATGCCCTCAATTAATACATATATAAAGTATACAATACACAAACATGTTGAAAATGGTGTAAAATTGCCAATTTACAAAATATCATTCAAAACCAACTAATTCAAATAGCAAGCGATATGATATGCAAACAAGGAACAAGAGAACTTACCCGGGATCCAGCCGCGAATGTTAAACGTGCAATGCATGTAAATAGAAGAAAACCTAGTGAAAGGAGTCTCTAATCACATATAAGCACATAAGGCAAACCGTGACCTAAAGTGTCGTACGTGGAGTCGAAAAAGAAAAACAATAAAATCAACGAATAGAATGAACTAGAGGAGAGTTGAGAAGTTGTACCTCAAAAAGCGCTACAAAACAAAGGATTAGTCCCACATTTTACATAAAACATGTCATTTGAACTTCCTAAGTAACGACTCCTTAACACAAGATGAATTCTATTTACGAATACCAATCTACATGGATGCGTGCACGTGAACACATGAGTATGGATGAAATAAGGTTATGAACTATTCATTGATTTGGATCATTTAGTCTCTGATTTTAAGCTTAATAAACCTTTATTGAAGCATAGTATGAACCCTTGGTCAAGAAAGGGTCATTTGGACCTTTATTTGCCAAGTAAGTATAAATTGTAACAAAACTCCGAAAATTCCAGAGAGCAGACCCGAACTTCAAAGAAATAAAAGGCATGGCTCTCGTGGTTTGATCTTGATGATTTTTGGAGTCAATATGCCTCTATGAGTCTAGTTTCTAACCCAAAAAGAAAATCAAGGTTTGAACGGTTAGATCTCCGGGAATTGGGCAAACACTAGACATCACTCAGCATTTCACAACTCTCTGTCCAGAGATTTTGTTTGATTTTTTAAAAATAGTAAAAAGATCAGAATTACTTTGTTCTTTTTAGGGTGGTTTCCTAACACATTAATCTGCTTAGGAAAAATTATTTTGGGTCACAAACACTTTATAAAAATCCCGATTTAATTATTTCAAAAGAGTATTGCTGTGCTGAAACTATTCTGAAATTCTGGACAGATTGTGGTTGTCCCACAAAACTCATGATCAAACCACTCAAAACATGGAACCTTCTTAAAACAAAAATCACAGTGGTGGATCTTTGTGTTATGAACATTTTCCCATTGGTTTCATTCGATTCCAACGGTCGGATTTCAAACTAAAAATCCTTGATCAAAAACAGTTTGTGAACTCACTGTTTTCATTTTGCTAGTTCAACTTTGTTGGTTGGCCTCAACTATTAAAAACATGAAGTTGGGCTCAACCAAACTACTTCTTCTACCATTTGATGGTCATTGAAGACTAAGAGACATATATGCTCATAGGTTTTATTGAAGTATGGCATGAACTTCACAAGATCCAAAGAACAATGAACTCAAATTCATGGATAAGAGTTTGGATTCATATCACTACTCCTACCACTTAATGGTCATTGGAGTTTAAAGACACCTTACACTTATGGATCTTGATGAAGTATTGCAATGAACTTCACAAAATCCTCAAATAAAGAACTCAAACCTATGGACCCAAGCTTGAATTCAACTTATCACTCCTATCATTTGATGGTCATTGGAGACTAGAGACATACTCATATGTAGGTTTGGATTCATATCACTACTCCTACCACTTAATGGTCATTGGAGTTTAAAGACACCTTACACTTATGGATCTTGATGAAGTATTGCAATGAACTTCACAAAATCCTCAAATAAAGAACTCAAACCTATGGACCCAAGTTTGAATTCAACTTATCACTCCTACCATTTGATGGTCATTGGAGACTAGAGACATACTCATATATAGGTTTTAGATGAAGTATGAAAGACTTCTCAAAACCTATGGGAGAGATTAGTCTAAGCCATGGGAGTAGACTTGAACTAACACATTTCTCCTACCATTTGATGGTCATTGGAGACTAATTAATTCTTGAACTCATGGGTTTTAATGAAGTACAAAGAACTTCATAAAATCCTAAGGTAATGGTCCCAAACTATGGATGGAGTTTGGACTTCATTAACTCAATATACTAAAAAAAATCAACCTCAATCCCCTCATAAATTATAAGTTTATGAGAATATTGGGTTTTGGTTGCTAAGATTCAAGTGAGACATTGAAGGTCTCATGAATCTAAACAAACACAAATAAAGAAAAGGACCAAAGTTTTACTTCAAGACTCATTTAAACTTCAAATATATAGACTTGTTTTTGATCCAAATTAACGAGATGAGAGTTCAATCACAATATATAGGTGGTGTGTGATGAAATGAGGTAAGAAGAGAGGTTGTGAAAATGTGTAAAAGATCCTAAGTATCAAAATATTGTGATTGAACTACTAAATAAACTAACTAGTTTAGAGTTTTACCTCTAAGTATCCTCAACTTTCTTTGATTTCTTCAAGCTCCTCCAAATGATGACCAAACTCTTCTTGTTCTTCCAACAAATCTCTCTAATTTCTCTCTTGATTTGGAAAATTTTAGGTGAGAATCAACATGAAAATCATAACATTCTAACCTTCCATTTTTTGTCTCTCCTAAACAAAGGGATA
The DNA here is from genome assembly GCA_033977485.1 of Hydrangea macrophylla. Classification (NCBI taxonomy): domain Eukaryota; kingdom Viridiplantae; phylum Streptophyta; class Magnoliopsida; order Cornales; family Hydrangeaceae; genus Hydrangea; species Hydrangea macrophylla. The sequence goes on along the minus strand of CM066994.1, from coordinate 109,733,663 downwards.
TTCATCCCTATTTATAGGCAATCATTAGGGGGATATTTTGGAAAATTCGCAGCCAAGACCCTAATTCCCGCCGCCACTTTTCGGGATGTGAACCGACCTACTTTTGGAAAACTGTCACAAAAACGCGGCACTTGATGAAACCTAGCGGCACTCAGTGAAAGCCGCTGCGGCACTCATTGAATGCCGGGCGGCACTCGCCGAGTGCCGCACCGGCAGTCGCTGACTGCCGTTCGTGCACCCCGACTGCCGCTGCACTGCAATTCAGCACTAATCAGCACCTTAATTTCATTTCATGTCATTTAAGTAAATGTCGTTTAATATTTACTTAAGACATTAAATGTAATTAAGGAAATACCCCCCATTTGGATTCGATAAAAATATCCAAAAAATCAAAATCCTTAAGGAAAAAAAGTCAACTCTCCCTTCGAAGGCAAAATATCGATTTTCTGCACAATTCTCCTTAAAAGCCTTTCGATTTCACCATGATTTCTTTCATTTAAAAATTCTTAAAAATCATTTCTAGCATAAGGGAGACCCAATGAACAATTATCGGGACTTTTCATCTTGAAATTTGGAAATTTTATGATTGACTCCCTTTTGACCCGTTGACTTTTCACTGGGTCAACTGTTGGCTTTGTTTTTCGGGATTCATGCTGAATTTCTCTCTTTTTTTCTTTTGTTTTTAACTTGAAAGAGCTTTCGGAAGAGTTTAAGTCATCTTTGGAAGTCCTAAATTAGTCGGACACTTGTCATCATTGGATCTTAGAGGTTGTACTCCCCTTAATTCGACATATGGTCAAAATTGGGGTGTCTACAGGAGGATTTGGCAGTCTCAAGACTTTGGAAAGCTTCCTAATATCTCTCTATGTGATATCGTAATATAATCTGATATGGGAAAATATATACACCTATATATATATATATTTCAAGATATGAGAAGTATTATCTGATATGGGAAGATAATATCAATATATTATGGAAGTTATCTTTTGTTTGGAGGGGAAGTCAGCCGAATCAAGCCTCAATATGGACCAGATTCAAGCTGCATATATATACACATGTATATATATATATATATATTTTTTTTTTTGAAAATATGGAAGGCTTTTATCTGATATGGAAGAAATCTGGTATTTTTTACCAGATTATTATTAGCAAAGATATTTCTTTCCTTATTTCCATCAGTACATGCCGCTACAAATCAGCAGGCAGGCCAAGTTGCAAACCACTCTGTGTCACTTCGACAAACCGCATTCAAACCGCATCCCAATGCATTCTTAAAGCATTCTTAGCGTTCTTAGTTTTTAGGCTTTCATAGCTTTTTTATATTACATCTTTTGTAATCTTTTCTACTTTCAATTAAATAAAACATCCCTTTTATTTAATTCCTTTTTGTTTCATCACTTGTATGGCTTGTGCGCTTCAGTACTATCATAGGACTTTTGGTGAGGGTACTTTCCTACTCACATCACACAGTCGTTTTGTTAGAAGTCAGATTCATTAAGCCTTGTGTATCACTCACACAATCACTTAAGAAATTAGTTTGCACACACTCGAACCACTATTGGTTCTGACACGCCCGTATAAATTACAAGTAAACATTTTTGGTCTCTAAGTCCGATTGAAAAATATCAATCGACCTTATACTAATTTTAACTAAAAAATATTTTTTTTTTGGTGCAAACAACATTGGCCTTAGTGTTAGACTGATTTGACTTTCATAACCAGTTGTATGTACAACACCAATTTGATTGGTGAAAGTCTTGGACGTACCTCTATCTCTGATATGCCTTGCTGGCCAAGTGCTACCACTTTTCGATTGGAAAAATATAAACCTTAGCCTCGGGCCCCCTTTTCTTTGTAGCAGTCACATACTACACACATTTTCACCGATGGCCCATTGATTGACTTGGGAACTTTGAACCACCAGTCACACACCACATGAACTTGGAATCCACATCAATAACCAATAAAGATATTTCGTTCATCTCAGCCAGCCTCTAACAACAGCAGCTACCACGAATTTGTGCTCACATCAGTCTAAAGCATAAGACCAATTTTTTTTTCCTTTTATTTATTTATTTATTTTTTTTCTTCTTGGTCTGGTAAGACAATCCGAAAATATTATTTCTTAGACTGAATTAATTTTTACTTGGTCGTCAGTACTTTTTCCCTTTTTGATAGTACCATTGTTACAGAAACAACCACCAAATTAAAGATAATTTTTGATGACATCTACACAGCCATTGTGGATGTAGATCAACTGAAGCCAAATAATTAATTGGCTTAAAATAAAAAAAAATAATCGGTCACTATTACAAGACCAAAAAATTTGGGCAACTCCTTAAGGGTGAGTTTCCTCAAGTAGATATGTTCAAAAAATTTATGGACCGATTGAGATTCAATTGGTCTCGGCGAAGCGTCCCTCCTGAGTGGTTCATCACCAAATTCTTCATCACCAAGGGGGTCTTTTTCATCGTCCTCCTCACTAACGGGAGGCTCTATAACCAAATCAGGATCACTCGGCCTATCAAACTCTTCTCTTTCGGCCTCAACAATATTGTTAGGCTCGTTTAGAGATTGCCCCCCCCGAGTGCTTCTTCTTCTTCATCATCGCTAGTGAGAGGCTCTTTAGCCGAAATAAAAATTTTCATCCTGTCACTAGCAATTATTTTTTCGTCTTCTTGCCCCCCGAGCAGTAAATCTGAAAAACTGCTAGGTTTTTTCCTCCAGCTACCATTTAAAAAATCCTCCATGGATATGAAATTTTTTCCATTAGGTGTGGCTCTTCTGCTTCACTTAAGGCAAGAAGGAGACTAATTTCGCTGTTGAAAGATGTATATCGGTCCCTAATCGGTCCCTAATCGGTCAATCTCAGTTTTTAGTTGACCGTTTTCATCCTCACTTTGGCTTATTTCAAGATTAAGCCGATGATGCAGTTGTGAATCCCATGGAGATTCAATCATTTATCGGATTGAATCGCAACGGAGTCTCATCTCATCGTGGTTGAGATGAGAAATTAAACCTTCAAGAAGGCTTATTTTTTCGTTCCTCCAACGAATCTGGTCGCGATAGAACTGCAGCCATGTCGTGGTATGCTTCATGGCTCATCACTTGGCGGTCCCACTGGGCATGCCAAATTGTTTGCTTGTAGTTTTGTGCGGGCGTGCCAGAGCCAAACATGCTCGGTGTGTGCAAACTAATTTTCTATATTGCTTGTGTGAGTGATACACAAGGCTTGAGAATCTAACTTCTAAAAGGTGATTGTGTGTGGTGAGTAAGAAAGTACCCTCACCAAAAGTCCTATGGCAGTATTGACGCGCACAATCCATACAAGTGATGAAAAGAAGCAAAGAGAAATTAAATTAAAAGAGGACTTTTATTTAATTGTAAATAAAGAGATTACAAGGAGAATGCTAGAATGCTAAGAGAGCCTAAAAACTAAGTATGCTAGGAAGAATGCATTGGGATGCGATTTGTATGCAGTTTATCGAGATAGACGTGAAGTCAGTAGCTTCTTTAGCTGGCCTGCTTATTTATAGCGACCTGGACTAGTATGAGATAAGGCAAGAAAATATCCGATGAATAATAACCTGGTAAAAAAAACCAGATTTATCTCTATAAACCTGCTCTAATCAAATCTTCTTTAATAATCTGGTATAAAATACCAGATTTTCCTCCCAATCTGATAAAAGCTTCCATCTTCAACCATATATATATATATATGTATCTCTTGAATCCAGTCCGTTTATGGTCTTCATGCGCATGACTTCCCCTCCAAGTAAAAAGATGTATCCATATGTGATAACATTGCCTCCCATAAAAGATAATACCAAAAATATTATCCTTCTATATTCTGATAAGGTTTCCCATATCTCAAAATATTCTATATATCACTTAGAGTTGGTAAGGAATGATATACTTCCCAAAGTGACCAAATCTGTACCACACATCTCCTCATCGGGCTGAATCACTACACAACTAGCTAAACTTATCGTGGCCTCGTGGCATTCAAGATCATTAGTTGTCAACATATCAAATCTAAAATCGCATTAAATCAGATTCAAAGTCATATTCAATCAGATCCAAATCGCATTCAATCAGCCCCAAAATTGCATCATTCATTCCATTCACAATCTCCTTCGTTTGGATTAACCTAACTTGTGACAGGTAAACATTACGATAAACTCACGTGACAATTTCGGTACGTTTAAGCTACTGACGTCATGTTTATGGATCTTGTTTGATAGATCTTTCCTTCTAGATTACAAATATATAAATTTTATTCAAAATGAAGTTGTGGTTTGAAAGTTATGGAATGCTAAACAATTCAAAAACTCATATTCATACCAATGGACCCTGTCATTTGATCCAGAACGTCGAAAAACCTTGGGGTAGGTCACTTCGTATTATTTGATGATTTTAACAATGTTAACATCTTATATGTAAGCCCCAAGGGCAATTTGGTCATTTTACGATCTATATACGTTTTAGGTTCCAAAATGTTATTCATAATAATATGAGTTCATAGGCTTTAACGACGTTAAATTCTGATTTTAATTTAACAAGTTATGGCATTTTAAAGTTTTAAGGGCAAAATAGTCATTTTACAAATATATTGAGGCCAAATGTGTCATGCCCGTTCCAGAAATTTCATAGTTTAATCATGCATGATATGAAATTTTATGAATTATCATTGATATATGATAATTGAGGATAAGTGGTTGACTGTGGTCAACGGTAAGGTGTCAGTAAGGACACGAGAACATGGAAGTTCGTGTTGCATAATCATGAGTAAATGGCATTTATATGATTTAAATGCTATATGACTTTATCTGGTATTTCTGTGAATAGTAATTATACCTGTGTAGTACAATTCTGGTAATCTTTGATATTGTTATATCATTTTGAGAACTGTGGTGAGAACGGGAGTGACACGTTAATTAAAAAGGTAGGTTGTGTAGAGATTCCACAGAATATAGTTTTCGGACATTATTTTGGACCCAAACGAAACCTAGTCGAAAACTTTTGAAATTTATAATTTTCACCCATAAAGGCATAAAATGGACGTGTGCGAAGTTCCATGGATTAATGAGAAGTTTTGAGAAACTTGCGGGGAGGAAAACGTAATTCTCCAAAAGTTTGCCTATATATATAGATTGGGATGAGATTTCAATCTCATCCAAACACTCAAAAATATCTTGTGAGAGAGGAGAGAGAAAAGGAGATTGAGCCAACGGGCTTTGCGACGACATACGACGACCGTTCGTCTGTAAGATTTTCTCCAGATTTCAGATTTGAACTCGTGGAGGTAAGATCTACGTTTTGATACTACTTAGGTCATGTTTGGCCAATTTTTGTAAAAATAGTAATTCTAGACTTTTGGGGAAAATCAGGTAAAACTCGTAGGAATCGCGTATAAATTGAAATCCGACGATTATTTAGCCCCCTAGACGATCCTTCAAAGTTTGAAGAGATTCGCACGAGGTATGAATTCTAGATCTATGAAATATATGGATTTTCATGTTTTGGACATCACTTTTGATATTCTTGGATCCGGGCGAAATTCATGTGTTAGTTAGGCCCGTTAATTATGCACGTGAAATTATGATAAAAGCACGTATAACTGTTTATGTGAGCATGTTATGTGTCTACTTGGGTCAAAGGGGAGTTTGGTGCAAATTCATCTGGGGTAAGCTCCTCGAACCTTGAGGATTGTGATTGTGATTGAAATGGAATTGGAATTGTGGTTGTTTCTGGATTAGAGGTGGGCCCAACCAGTACACGGTACCTGGTATGGAGGAAGGCCCAACCAGTGTACGAGATGCGTGGGAGAGGTGGGCCTCCTACGGCATCGACAGGATGAATGCGTACCACTCACCCTAGAGACTATTTCTATGTGTTTTAGATGCTTAAACCATGAACTGTCATATAAGCATACATTTAGAATTGTACGCTCAACATATAGCTGAGCAGTGGAGATGTACTCCATTGCAGGTAAGAAGAAAGACAAGAAGAAGCGTGATGAGTGAGGCCGATGAACGCCGGGGGAATCACCTTTGTATATGTTTTTGTTTTAATCCTAAAACTTGTGTAAGGATTTGAATTTTGTAATATGATGTAATTTAAACATGGATTAGTTTCGCAGTATTGTAATCTTGTAATTGAACATCTGTAATTGCGTTCTTAATAGGTTGAAAATCCGTGGTGGTTGTTATGGTGTTGGAATTAAGAAGCATGAGTTGTTAGTATTTTCAACACAGGGCTGCCAGCAGGGGAGTAGTCGACTGGACCCTGGGTCAGTCGACTGGACCCCGTGTGTTTGAGACACTGAAAGTGAATAGTAAGAGAAGCAGTCGACTGGAACCTTGATCAGTCGACTGAACCACTGTAGATTTTGGCTACTACTTCCTAGAATGGAAAAGCAGTCGACTGAGTCCCTATATCAGTCGAATGGACCCCTTTTGAGTAAGTTGCATTTTGGGTTCTGCTTAACCCAGTCGACTGGGCAGTCGACTGGGAAGTCGACTGAACCTCTGTATTTTTGAAATGGGCTCTTGTGAATGCTTTCAATTGAACAAAATTCTTTCTAACTCTGATTTCAATGGATTTTATAAACTCAGAGGGTAATGTTCCCTAAGTTTTAAATACCCAAGGTTGTCTTAAAGTTCTTTCCACTGCGTATCTTTATATTGTTGATTGGTTGAGCCTTGGTGGCGTGCCACGTGTCCTATTTCCACGCGTAGTGAGATGGGTCATGACATTTATTGGTATCAAAGAAATAGGTAACAAAACTTTGGGGAACGTTCGACGACGAGAGGAGTGTTGAGTGAATTGTCACATGTTTTAAATTACATCCATACATATTAGAGATGTTTGTTGCATATGGATGTTGGTTCACATACATGATATTGTTATTGTTGTACATGCATAGTGTTTATGCATTTAGAACTACAGGATTGTGATCATGAGTGACGAAGAAAGAGAACTATCACCGCACACTCGACGTATGAATAATATGGCAGAAATGATGGGGAATATGGGTGACATGATTCGAAATATATTCGAGAGATTTCCTCCAACACCTCCATTGGAACCAGAACCGATAACTGTGGTGAATGTACCTGAGAATAGGAGTATGAGATCCATATCCGAACAATTCGCTCGAAAGAAACCAATAGAATTTCATGGGACACCTGATACAACATTGGCAGAGCATTGGGTCATGGACATGGAACGAATTTTTCGATCTATTCCGATGACAGATAGGGAGAAGATTGAGAATGCAAGTGATGTACTGAGGGGTGAAGCCCAGAACTGGTGGGTGAATGTCCTAGATCAAGGAGCACCGATTATGTGGGAAGGGTTTAAGGCAGAATTCAATCGCCGATTCTTTCCCCGAGCTACCTACAATGCGAAGAAGCGAGAATTTGATAACCTGAAGCAGGGAGATATAACTGTAACCGTATATACTTCCAAGTATAACGCGTTGTTGAGGTTTGGTAAGGGTTCCGTGCCAGAAGAGGAAGATAGGGCAAGAAAATTTGAAGAGGGTTTAAGGGATAATATCCGGTTGAGAGTAGAGACCTATGAGCATTCGACTGTTGCAGTAGTACAGCAGACGGCGCTTGTAGCCGAAAGTGGAATAGAGAGATCGAGACAAAATCACCAAGGAAAGCAAAGTCATGAAGGTAGTGACCGAAGTCAGGGGGGATCTTTTAAGAAATCATTTTCACGAGGCTCTAGTTCTGGTTTTAACGATTCCAGGAGAATACCAAGTAACATACCGTTGTGTTCACTTTGCAACCGACCACACACCAGTCGATGTTTTCTGACCAACTTTCAGAACAGAGCTATAGGGGGAAACAGTGTGAGTTCTGGGACCTATCCGCAACTCAAGTGCTTTGATTGTGGTACTTTGGGACACCGAGCAAAGGATTGCCCAAAGAAGCGTTTTCAACAAGGGGCAAGTTCTATGGCTTCTAGTGGTTCGAACCCTAAGCAGTCTAGTGACGGAGAACAAAGGACAGAGCAACGTCAGGGAAGATCATTCCAGATGAACCCTGGAGACGTGGCTGCTACTGATACAGTGGTCTCAGGTATGGTGCTTGTATGTTCGCACTTAGCACGCATACTCGTTGATTCGGGATCTACGCATTCGTTTGTATCTCATAACTTTGTTGAACATTTGAATGTTAAGTCCGCGCCGCTAGGATATGATTTATCCATTGCCGTGCCACTTAGTAAATCAGTAGTGACATCTACTATATATAAAGACTGTGAGATCATACTAGGCAAGAAGTTAATGACCGTAGACCTTATACCGATTGTGGTGAACCATTTCGATGTAATACTAGGAATGGATTGGTTAGCCCTTAACCAAGCTACGATAGATTGTGAACGGAAAGAGGTTAATTTTCGATCACCGGTATATGGGAACTTTTTTTTTCAAGGGAGTGGGGTTACACCGCCGCCGTACTTGATTTCAGCTATCCGAGCGGGAAAGTTATTAAAAGCGGAATGTCAGGGATTTCTATGTTCAGTGACTGATGTCTCAGCGAATGAATCAATTGTGGAGGATATTCCGATAGTACGAGAATATCCAGATGTATTTCCTGATGACCTACCAAATGTTCTTATTGAGAGAGATCTCGAGTTCACTATTGAGATTATGCCAGACTCAAGACCGGTATCCAAAGCACCATATAGAATGGCACAAGTAGAATTGAAGGAACTGAAAGTTCAACTACAAGAGTTACTTGATAAGGGTTTTATTCGACCAAGTGTATCGTCGTGGGGAGCTCCAGTATTGTTTGTAAAGAAGAAAGATGGTTCTATGAGAATGTGTGTTGATTATCGGGAACTGAACAAGTTAACGATTAAGAACAAATACCCGTTACCCAGAATTGATGACTTATTTGATCAACTTCGTGGGGCACAAGTATTCTCCAAGATAGACCTAAGATCGGGTTATCATCAGTTGAAAGTGAAGGCCGAAGATGTTGAGAAAACAGCTTTCAGAATGCGTTATGGACACTATGAGTTCTTAGTTATGCCGTTTGGAGTCACCAATGCACCAGCCGCGTTCATGGATCTTATGAACCGAGTCTTTAAGGACTATTTGGATGATTTTGTGATAGTGTTCATCGACGATATCCTTGTTTATTCGCCAAGTGAGATAACACACGAGAATCATTTGAGATTGATACTTCAGAGACTGCGGGAAAAGCAGTTATTTGGGAAATTCAAGAAATGTGAATTTTGGTTACCTAGCATTACTTTTCTGGGTCACGTGATTGACAAGAATGGAGTTTCAGTCGATCCTCACAAAGCAGAAGCTGTATCTAATTGGCAGAGGCCAACATCTGTATCTGAAATACGAAGTTTCTTGGGGTTAGCGGGATACTACCGTCGTTTTATTGAGCATTTCTCAAAGATTTCATTGCCGATGACAAAATTAATGAGAAAGGGTGTTATATTTGAATGGAGTCAGGAATGTGAAGATAGTTTTCAAGAATTGAAGGCACGACTAACGAGAGCACCTATTCTGACAATACCATCTGGAACCGAGGGGTTTGTGATCTATAGTGATGCGTCGCATCAAGGGTTGGGATGCGTGTTAATGCAAGGTGGTAAGGTAATTGCATATGCTTCTAGACAGTTGAAGACACATGAGATTAATTACCTGACTCACGATCTCGAATTAGCTGCGGTAATTTATGCTTTGAAGATTTGGAGACATTATTTGTACGGAGAAAAGTGTGAGATATTCACGGACCACAAGAGTTTGAAATATATTTTCACCCAACGGGATTTGAATATGAGACAGCGAAGATGGTTGGAGTTGATGAAGGATTACGATCTTTCGATAGAGTACCATCCGAGGAAGGCGAATGTAGTAGCCGATGCGTTAAGCCGGAAGACGTCGAGGAATTTAGCCGATGAGCTAACACAACAAAAAGAATTGGTAAAAGAAATGGAACGTTTAGACTTGGATGTGATACCAGGGGTTAGTGGTGGCTTAATGATGGCAATCATGGCACACCTAGATATTATTGATGAGATCAAGAAGGAACAATTTAACGATGTCTATTTGTGCAAAATGAGGGACGAGATACCTTTGGGAAGACGACCTGGTTTTGCGTTGGATCGAGGAACATTGAAACTGGGAAATCGATTATGTGTACCGAATGTGAAAGACTTGAAAGAGAGGATTCTAGAAGAAGCTCATAGTACGAAATATTCCGTGCACCCGGGAAGTAAGAAGATGTACAAAAACCTGAGGGAAAACTTCTGGTGGAAGGGTATGAAGCGTGAAGTCGCTAAGTTTGTATCCGAATGTTCGGCATGTCAACAGGTGAAAGTAGAGAGACAAGTACCTGCAGGGTTACTACAGCCATTACCAGTGTCAGAATGGAAATGGGATGAGATTACAATGGACTTTGTTTTAGGATTTCCACGATCAATCAATAGGAATGATAAGATTTGGGTTATAGTTGACCGCTTAACCAAGTCAGCTCATTTTCTACCGATCAAAACGACTAAACCGTCCAAATTGGCAGAATTGTATGTGAAAGAGATTGTAAGGCTATATGGAGTCCCAGCTGTGATTATATCCGATCGCGATAGTAGTTTTATGTCGAGATTTTGGGGAAGTTTGCAAAACGCTATGGGTACGAAATTGAGTTTCAGTACTGCATTTCATCCTCAGACCGATGGACAGTTAGAGCGCATGATTCAGACGCTAGAGGATATGTTGAGACTTTGTGTATTAGATTTTGGGAGTGATTGGGAGAAGCATCTACCATTGATTGAATTTGCTTATAACAACGGATTTCAGTCAAGTATTGGTATGGCACCATATGAAGCTCTGTATGGCCGTAAGTGTCGATCACTGGTTTGTTGGACCGAGGTTGGAGAAAGGAAGTTGTTAGGACCTGAGTTAATATAGGTGACTACTGAGAAAGTGAAGTTGATTCAAGAGCGACTCAAGGTAGCTCAGAGCCGATATAAGAGTTATGCAGACTCTAAACGACGACCGATGAATTTTGAAGTTGGAGATTTCGTATACTTACGGGTATCGCCTTCAAAAGGCATCGTACGATTTGGAAAGAGGGGAAAGCTCAATCCAAGATTTATAGGACCTTTTGAGATCCTAGAGAGAGTAGGTCCAGTGGCTTATCGATTGGCCTTGTCATCAGAGTTGGAACATGTGCACAATGTGTTTCACGTGTCGATGTTGAGACGATGTATGACTGATGCAAGTAAGATCATTATACCTGAACCGTTACAGATTCAGAGAGACTTGACTTATGTGGAACCTCCTGTAGAGATCTTGGATCGCAAAGAACAAGTTTTGAGAACCAAGACTATTCCAATGGTGAAAGTGCTATGGCGTAGTTATACGGTGGAAGAGGCTACATGGGAAAGTGAAGAAGACATGAGGAATGAGTATCCGTACTTATTCGACGCATGAGGTAAAGTTTGGGGACAAACTTCCTTTTTGGAGGGGAGAGTTGTCATGCCCGTTCCAGAAATTTCATAGTTTAATCATGCATGATATGAAATTTTATGAATTATCATTGATATATGATAATTGAGGATAAGTGGTTGACTGTGGTCAACGGTAAGGTGTCAGTAAGGACACGAGAACATAGAAGTTCGTGTTGCATAATCATGAGTAAATGGCATTTATATGATTTAAATGCTATATGACTTTATCTGGTATTTCTGTGAATAGTAATTATACCTGTGTAGTACAATTCTGGTAATCTTTGATATTGTTATATCATTTTGAGAACTGTGGTGAGAACGGGAGTGACACGTTAATTAAAAAGGTAGGTTGTGTAGAGATTCCACAGAATATAGTTTTCAGACATTATTTTGGACCCAAACGAAACCTAGTCGAAAACTTTTGAAATTTATAATTTTCACCCGTAAAGGCATAAAATGGACGTGTGCGAAGTTCCATGGATTAATGAGAAGTTTTGAGAAACTTGCGGGGAGGAAAACATAATTCTCCAAAAGTTTGCCTATATATATAGATTGGGATGAGATTTCAATCTCATCCAAACACTCAGAAATATCTTGTGAGAGAGGAGAGAGAAAAGGAGATTGAGCCAACAGGCTTTGCGACGACATACGACGACCGTTCGTCTGTCAGATTTTCTCCAGATTTCAGATTTGAACTCGTGGAGGTAAGATCTACGTTTTGATACTACTTAGGTCATGTTTGGCCAATTTTTGTAAAAATAGTAATTCTAGACTTTTGGGGAAAATCAGGTAAAACTCGTAGGAATCGCGTATAAATTGAAATCCGACGATTATTTAGCCCCCTAGACGATCCTTCAAAGTTTGAAGAGATTCGCACGAGGTATGAATTCTAGATCTATGAAATATATGGATTTTCATGTTTTGGACATCACTTTTGATATTCTTGGATCCGGGAGAAATTCATGTGTTAGTTAGGCCCGTTAATTATCCACGTGAAATTATGATAAAAGCACGTATAACTGTTTATGTGAGCATGTTATGTGTCTACTTGGGTCAAAGGGGAGTTTGGTGCAAATTCATCCGGGGTAAGCTCCTCGAATCTTGAGGATTATGATTGTGATTGAAATGGAATTGGAATTGTGGTTGTGTCTGGATTGGAGGTGGGCCCAACCAGTACACGGTACCTGGTATGGAGGAAGGCCCAACCAGTGTACGAGATGCGTGGGAGAGGTGGGCCTCTTACGGCATCGACCGGATGAATGCGTACCACTCACCCTAGAGACTATTTCTATGTGTTTTAGATGCTTAAACCATGAACTGTCATATAAGCATACATTTAGAATTGTACGCTCAGCATATAGCTGAGCAGTGGAGATGTACTTCATTGCAGGTAAGAAGAAAGACAAGAAGAAGCGTGATGAGTGAGGCCGATGAACGCCGGGGGAATCAGCTTTGTATATGTTTTTGTTTTAATCCTAAAACTTGTGTAAGGATTTGGATTTTGTAATATGATGTAATTTAAACATGGATTAGTTTCGCAGTATTGTAATCTTGTAATTGAACATCTGTAATTGCGTTCTTAATAGGTTGAAAATCAGTGGTGGTTGTTATGGTGTTGGAATTAAGAAGCATGAGTTGTTAGTATTTTCAACACAGGGCTGCCAGCAGGGGAGCAGTCGACTGGACCCTGGGTCAGTCGACTAGACCCCGTGTGTTTGAGACACTGAAAGTGAATAGTAAGAGAAGCAGTCGACTGGAACCTTGATCAGTCGACTGAACCACTATAGATTTTGGCTACTGCTTCCTAGAATGGAAAAGCAGTCGACTGAGTCCCTATATCAGTCGACTGGACCCCTTTTGAGTAAGTTGCATTTTGGGTTCTGCTTAACCCAGTCGACTGGGCAGTCCAGTCGACTGAACCTCTGTATTTTTGAAATGGGCTCTTGAGAACGCTTTCAATTGAACAAAATTCTTTCTAACTCTGATTTCAATGGATTTTATAAACTCAGAGGGTAATGTTCCCTAAGTTTTAAATACCCAAGGTTGTCTTAAAGTTCTTTCCGCTGCGTATCTTTATATTGTTGATTGGTTGAGCCTTGTTGGCGTGCCACGTGTCCTATTTCCACGCGTAGTGGGATGGGTCGTGACAAAATGTACCCTACCATTGGATCCAGAACCTCAAAAAATCTCGGGGCCTCTGTAATATTTGAAAACTTTAACAATGTTAACTTCGTATATGTAAACTCCAAGGGCAATTTGTTCATTTTACCATATATGTACTTTTTAGGTCTCAAATGTTCTTTATCTTAAATATGACCTCATAGGCTCTGACGGCGTTCAATTCTAGTTTAGTCTTAACAAGTTATGGTATTTTGAAATTTGAAGGGCAAAATAGTCATTTTATAAATATATCCATGCCAAATGGTTCTACCATTGGATCCAAAACGTCGAAAAACTTAGGGATAGGTCACTCCGTATTAATTGAAGATTTTAACAATGTTAACTTTTATATGTAAGCACCAAGGGCAATTTGGTCATTTTACGACGTATATATTTTTCAGGTTGCAAAATGGTTTTCATAATAATATGAGCTTATAGACTTTGACGAGGTTAAATTCTGAATTTTTTTTTAACAAGTTATGACATTTTGAATTTTGAGGACAAAAGAGTCATTTTACTAAGTAGTTATAAAATTTTGACACAAAAATATAGTTTACCAAACGCATTTTTTTGTTTTTGTTCTCTCTTTTTAAAAAATAAAACAAAGTTACCAAACACATTTGTTTTTGTTTTTTTTTTTTAAAAATGAACACAAAAGTTTTTAGGGGCAATTAGTGATAAGTCTAAATTATAGAAAATATAGTGGTTTAAGTATAAGTAGGAAAAGTTTTTAGAATTAGATCCATTCCTTGGTCTTTTGACCAAACTACCCCCACCATTGCTCTACACAAATAGTTTCACAGTCATGTACCTCCGGCAACCTCGCTTGAGCTCCAGCGACTACTATCATGACATCGCCTGAGCTCCGGCGACTTCGCCTGAGCTCGTCTAACCTCTGGCGAGTACCACCACCACCACACCAAACCCCCAGCGACCGCCACCACCACCACCACCACCACCACATGCACCGGACCTTTGCCGTTCACCACCAATGCCACACCAGACCTCTCTCACTCTCTTCACAACCAAACCACCACAGCAACACAAAAATGATCAGGAAAAAAAAGTTGTGAAATTTTAAAAAAATTGTTGTGAAATTTATCAACAAAAAGTTGTGAAATTTCACAGAGTTTGTGAAATTTCACAAAACCACCACTGCCACACCAGACCTCTACTGATCACCACCACGACCTTACCTGATCGATCTCTTCATAACCAAACCACCACATCAACATGAAATGATCACAAAACAAGTTTTTGACATTTAATTTCTCATACCAATACAGAAAAAGTTGTGAACTTTTCAAAAAAATAAGTTGTGAAATTTCACAAAGTTTGTGAAATTTCACAAAAAAAAGGTGTTCTAACAAACATTGCAAAAACATTTTACAAATTCGACATTCATATCGATCTGCAAATTATTTTTTTGCATAAAATCTAAATTTTTACAACCCACTCAACGAGATCTATTAAACAAGTATCATAGTTGATATCAAAATCTGGAAAAAAAAAATGTTGAGTAACTTCACTGACTTTTTTTTTGATAAATTTCTCAACAAAATGTGTTAAAAAAAAACCACCATTCCTTAGAGATGACGGTGGCAGTTATTTTTGGTATTTAATACCAAATGTTACCAGAGCATTCTTAGAGATGACGGTGGTGGTTGGCTTTTCTGTCACATTTTGGCGGCAAAGAACGAAGATTTCACCAATTCTGGTGAAAAAAATAAAGATGGTCGCAATGGTGGTGGACCTGCTTACGGAGGTGGCAGATCTGGAATTCATGGTGGTCGTTGATGGTCGTGGCTAGTGGTCGTTGGTGATGGACGTAGTCGGTGGTGGTTGTCGGCGATGGCGGTGGATGGAGATGAGGCAACGACTTTCGCTTTAGGTGAGCACAGAGAGAATAGTGGTAGTCGCCGGTGATGATGGTGGTAGTAGCCGGAGATGATGGTGGTCACCAGTGGTCTCGCTTCTGGTTCTCGGTGGTTAGTGACGGCGGTGGTTGGTGGTCCGATCAGAGACGGTATTCTCTCTCTCTCTCTGATCGTGTTCTCTCTCTCTCTCTCTGTATTTGATTGTTTTTTCTCTCTCTAACTGAAAATGAATGAAAGGGGTATATTGGTCACAACTAGAAGTAGTTGAGTTTATCCCCAACAGCTTTCACCAAACATGTCCTTGTCCCCAAATATTTTTCCATTGTGTCTTATAACTAAATAATTCTCCTAATTTGGTATTTAATACCAAATTTCTAAAATTTTTAACACAAAAACTATTTCAGTATTTAATTTTCAATTTTATCAAACTGACCACAACCCAAGGATTCAAAACCGAGTGATTGTAAAGACGAGCGAGCCTGTGCATCACACTAGATCTCTCTCTCTCTCTCTCTCTCTCTCTCTCTCTCCCTCTAATCCATTTCGATTCTTCGTTCTAGGTTTTCTAGGGTTCTTCAATCTCGCTCGCTACTCGATTCGATTTGAAAGGTTGATCTTCTCAAATTCGTCCTCTCCAATGGCTTCCAATTCGTGCAGAGGCGGCGGTGAATTCTACGGTACTGATCCGTACAGATTGAGCGAGGTACATAGAAGATTTATGTAATATATATATTTTTTTTGTTTTCGTATTTGATCATCTATTTGTTTCTCTGAGAAAAAAAAGGAATGGAAAATTGGCATCATTTGTAATCGTAATTTATTTATTTATATGATTGGAATTTTGTGTCTTCAGGGAAGGACTTCGGACGACGAGGCCAGTGGCCAGTTCTGACGAATTCCAACTGAGGATCGATCTAATGCATGCGGACTTGGAAGAAGATATCCAATTAAGGGCTTCGGACGACGAGGCCAGTGGCTAGTGTATATATTCACGTATACATCAATATCCAGTTACACACACACACATACGCACAAGTACGATATCTAACAATACTTTTTGACAGATTAGAATCATAGCTTGCTTTAACTCCGAAAGTTAGATTATAGTAAGTGACCAGTGAACCTTCAACTAGATGGTCCAGATAATAAATCCCATTTCGAGGATCTATTCTGGAATATGTGCAGAAAGCATGAAGACATACGACACTGGTTGTTCCATGTCAGGCTGACCGTATTCATGAGAGCTGCTATGCTTGGGGTAGGTTCGACCTATCTGTTTATGTGTTTGGTTTGCTTGGGACATTAAGTAGGAGTGATGACCCTATTTAACAGCTATACTTACTTCGACGCTGGCTCCATACCCTCATAACCGGTATCTTAGCTCAAAGAAGCTTTTAGTTTTCCTTGAGTTTCGCATACCAGAGGGGAGGTGAAGCAGAGATGGAGGAAGCCATCGATAAACGATGCAGTTTTTGTTATTGTTCTGTGTGTGGGAGCCCTTTTCAGGGTCCTACATAAAGCTTTCTTCAGATGTTAATCTAATCTATAAGAAGTCCTGTAAGCCCAATATAGAGCTCTAGAACAGGTCTTTTTAAACTATAAGCTACCTTAACCCTCAAGCTTGGTAAAACACATACGAAACACAAGTGTTGTACATGAGAATAATTTTTTTCCCTAAAATATGGAGTATCCTCAGCCGTGTCGTGTCCTCATTTTAGGATTTGCCGTGTTGGCATACTCATGTCTGCACCTTTGTACCAAAAACAAAAAAATAAAATAAAAAAATTTACTCATGTCTGCATGTTCGTGTCCGTGTTTCATGGTGAAATTGTTGTTACAATGAAAGAAAAACCCAGCTTAACAACCTCTAAGGCTGCAATGAATAGTTGATTTCTGTATGCTTGCCTACACTACCTCAAAGGCTGGACAATTGGATCCTCCACAAGTGATATTAAAAAATTAAGAAGCAGCTCAAAATTGAGAGCAAAGAAGTATCTAACTATTCATTTGACGACACATAGGATGTTCATATGTTTAGAAGATGTTCGCATACATGTATCCTACTTTTAGACACATGTCCCTGGATCCTAAGATTTGGATTTAGAGAGATCCGACACCTAGATATGCACCTGCACCTACACTTACACCTACACCTACACCTACACCGTACCTGAGTCTGGGTAATATAGATGCTTGGACATTTGTTTTAATTTGAGTGATTCTGTCTTGTATGTATATATATACTGTAATTTTCATTGTTCGATTGTATGAATTCTAACTCCACTATCTGCTGCATGTAGCTCAAGATATGGAGTCAGAAGCAAAGTCTCAGAATGATTTTATCAATCAGCTGGTATGCAATATACTAATATCGGTTACCCACCCTTGTTTTAGAAATGCTTCATTTTCTTTTTAATCACTCTTTAAACTGAACTGGTTACTTAGGATATAATGATTTAAGTCCTAATTTTTTTGATAGTAGTTATCCCGGATACTGTTGGATATTACATCGTTCGAGTAGTTATTTAGCTGTATAGGTTATGCATGATTAGGGATCTACTAGATAGAGTTTGACATGGACTCATAAAACGGCACGAGATATTGAAATAAAGGTGATAAAAGAATTGAAAGTAACTTAAGTTGGGACTTGGCATGTAAATTCCTTCACTGCATCAACATTCTTAATAATTTGTTCTAAATTGCACCTTGGACCTAAATAGCTAAACTGCAAAAAATCAGACCTTTGAACTGTACAAATTCAGAGGGGGGGGGGGGGGGGTTTGGGGATTGGAGCTTTTTAAAGTATATACTTATATGTGCATATATACATATATACATATATGTGTATGTGTGTAGGTATAAAGAGAGAGATGAAAAGGGTTAGAAGTATAACTTGACCATATAATGTTACATAGTGATGATGTCAAAATTTGGGAAGAGTAAAGTAAAGCAATTTAAAGAGAGAGAGTGAGCGACTATTTTTTGTATGTGGTTCGGCCCTGTTAATGAAGGTACCTACGTCCACGTGTGTGTCTGAGCACGTTCACTAGCAGATCACCAGCGGGCCTGGTGAGCCAACAAAGAGGGGCGGCACTACCAGTAATACCGGCCGGGTGTATGCATATAATGGTGAATTATAGAGGTGCTGTGTAGACTTAGAAGTTGGCCATGTTGGCTGAAAAGTTGGCGGCCCCTTTCATGGGGGGTGAGAGGTCTCTTTTATAGATGTAAGAGACCTACTCATACGTGGATAAGGAAATATAATCCTATTGATATAGATTGATATCAATTATGGGGATTTCCTAATTGGATTGGGAAATAGTGTGCGCTTTCCATTAGTCTTCTAGCTTGAGTAGAAAACTGTCCGTAATGCTCGGGATCATGGCTGTGGGCCCGGATGAGCTGTCCCCGCTGTGGGATATGCATGTGCGGTTTTCCCGTCCTGCTGGCCGGGTCGTGAATGAACCGCTCGGGACAATGAGTAGAAAAAACCGCTCTGGCTGATGCTTCCGAGGAGTTGTGCATGATTTGCCTGGGGCATGGACTAGCTGCTGATTTGAACCGCTCGGTCATAAGATAGAGCCAATTTTGGGCGTATCAGTTGCCCCCCATTTCCAAGATTGTCCAGATACTATATCGGGGCAAGTTTGGAAATCAGTTTGATGTTACTTGCCGCTGTCTGAGTGCTTGTGGAAGCTGCCTTGGGGCTTCTGAGCCTGGTGAGTCCTCAGGAACTGACTGAGAGTTGAGACCCAGCCTAGCTCGGGACTTTTAGGTGCTCGGGAACTGACCGGGAGTTGAGACCCGGCCTAATTCGTAGTCTTTGAATGCTCGGGAAGTGACTGAGAGTTGAGACTCGACCTACTTCGGAGTTTATTTACTTGAGTTAGCTCCCAGTATGGTTATCTTCTGCCTGTAAACCTTCGTCAAGGCTGTGGGTAGAAGGATTTTACCATGTTGGACAAGCCGACCTAAAGCGTATTGCTCTAGGGTCCTTTTTACTGTTAACTCCCCAGGATGGTTGTCTTCTACCCGGCCATCCTTCTTCAAGACTGTTGGGAGAAGAGCTAGACCATGTTGGTGGAGCCGACCTAAATCACGTAGCTTTAGGGTCCTTTTGCTCCTCTATCGTCGACCAACCTAAGAGATTTTAGTCACCTCTATCGTGGGTCTGGACCTAAGTGGAATTAATGCCTCTGAGTACTGTAGGGGCTCGGGTTGTCCAAGATTTTGACTTGGTTATCCGCGAGGCCTGTAAATACCCGGTGTGATTACCTGTTTAGTTCACTATGCCATCTTGCCCCCCAAGCTTTCGCTAAGACGAGGGTCTTACAGAGGCTATGATCTGTAGGTAACCGACCTGGAACATGGTGGTTGCAGGGCCTTTTGAAGCTTGCCATCGTCGGCCACCTAGGGGGTTTGCCCCCCATCGTCGGTTGGACCTAAGTGAAGCCGGTGCCTTTGGCGTGACCCCAAGGTCTTTAGTGCCTGGGTTCGGAGCCCGAGGTCTTTTGAGTGCCTGAGTTCAGAGCTCGAGGTCTTTTGAGTGCCTGGGTTCGGAGCCCGAGGTCTTTTGAGTGCCTGAGTTCGGAGCTCGAGGTCTTTTGAGTGCCTGGGTTCGGAGCCCGAGGTCTTTTGAGTGCCTCGGGGTTAGGCCTGAGGTCTTTCTATGCCTCGGGGTTAGGCCCGAGGTCTTTGTATGAGTTCTCTGACAATCGGTGGAGCCTCATGTGGTGATCAAGCAAGTACCACTGTAGTCGGGCTCTTCTAGACCGATGGAGACAGGAGGTCGGATCAGGATCGTCAGGCTCTAGATTTCTCTGTGCTGGAGGCAAAGTCGAAACTGCTCGATCCTGACCGATATGAACTGGAGGTTGTGTCAGGGTGGCCGGACCCAGACCACTGTGAACTGGAGGTCGCGTTGGGGCTGCCGGACTCTGACTACTGTGAACCGGAGGTCAGGTCGGGGCTGCCTGACCCGGACTGCTGTGAGCTGAAAGAACTGTCTGAGCTCCCGGGCTGATCTCGCTTTCGCTTACTTCTGGAAGACTTGTTACTTTCTTGCCCGGGGTCTTTGATCTTTAGAAATTCCTCAGTATCGATGTATTTTCTAACCCTCTCAGCGAGTTCGACCAAGGTTACCGGTCGGTTTCTGTGGAACGACGCGGCGCACTTGGTGTGTTGAACTCCCGAGTAGAAGGCTATGATGGCAATTGTCTTGTTCAGATTGCGGATTTGAAGCTTCTGTTGGTTGAACCGGTCGGTGAACTCCTTGAGGGAGTCATTATTTCGTTGTCTGACCGTCAGTAGCTGCATGTCTGGCTTTGGCCGCTCATGCATACCGGCGAACTGGTTGATGAATTGCTTGCTGAGTTGTTTAAAACTATAGACCGATCGGGGATCCAAGGAGTAGAACCACTGCATGGCCGGGCCTTTCAAAGTGCTGGGAAAGGCTAGGCAGTGTAATTCATCAGAGTTGGTGGCTAGGGCCATCTGGGCCTTATAGGTCCGGACGTGGTCGACCGGGCTTCCCGAGCCGTTGTAGGGATCTAGGTGAGGCTGCTTGAATTTGCGCGGGATGGAGAACCTCGTGATCTGGCTGGAGAACGGTGACTCTGTCTCGGTATTGGCTTGATTCGGAACATGGTTTTGACCAAGCTTTTTGGCCACTCCGTCGATCTGCTTCTGCAAGTCCTGGATTCGAAACTTCACTCCTTCCCGACCGGTATCTGAGGAACTGGTCAGGTTGGTGGAAGAGACTTCTTCATGGCGGGGTGCTATCCTCTGGGATCGGGCTCGGCTATGACTCCGGGTAACCGTTCGCCTAGGGACAACTCAGCTCTTGACCGAGTGACCCTGGACTGATTCCCGGGCCATATGCTCCTGCTTTTCCTCTCGGGCAGCACGGCCACTGTTGATGTCTCTGGCATCCTCAACACGGGACGGATTGGCTCGGGCTCGTTGTCTGGTCAAGATCGGTTCCCGACCGTACGCAACGTTCCCGGGTCGTTTCCCGGCCATTGGAGGATTGCTTTGCTGGGCTAGCAGGGCTTCGATCTGTTGCTGGATTTGACACTGGCCCTCCAAGAGTTGTGTGAGGGTTGCAGTGATTTGCTCAGATGTCATGACTGCCACAGCCGTTGCCGGGGCCGGAGGAACATCCCGGTCGGACTGCTGGTCAGCCTTCTTACTCTTCTTCGGTGGCATGACGATCAGTTGAGAAATTTGTTGATGAGAAGACTTGTCGTTTCCCACAGACGGCGCCAAACTGATGATGTCAAAATTTGGGAAGCGTAAAGTAAAGCAATTTAAAGAGAGAGAGTGAGAGACTATTTTTTGTATGTGGTTTGGCCCTGTTAATGAAGGTACCTACATCCACGTGTGTGTCTGAGCACGTTCACTAGCAGATCACCGACGGGCCTGGTGAGCCAACAAAGAGGGGCGGCACTACCAGTAATACCGGCCGGGTGTATGCATATAATGGTGAATTATAGAGGTGCTGTGTAGACTTAGAAGTTGGCCATGTTAGCTGAAAAGTTGGCGGCCCCTTTCATGGGGGGTGAGAGGTCTCTTTTATAGATGTAAGAGACCTACTCATACATGGATAAGGAAATATAATCCTATTGATATAAATTGACATCAACTATGGGGATTTCCTAATTGGATTAGGAAATAGTGTGCGCTTTCCATTAGTCTTCTAGCTTGAGTAGGAAACTGCCCGTAATGCTCGGGATCATGGCTGTGGGCCCGGATGAGCTGTCCCCGCTACGGGATGTGCATGTGCGGTTTTCCCGACCTGCTGGCCGGGTCGTGAATGAACCGCTCGGGACAATGAGTAGACAAAACCGCTCGGGCTGATGCTTCTGAGGAGTTGTGCATGATTTGCCTGGGGCATGGACTAGCTGCTGATTTGAACCGCTCGGTCATAAGATAGAGCCAATTTTGGGTGTATCACATAGTTTGTAGTGTGACTTAAATGTACACTACTTCTAGCGTTTTGGAGCTATTAAATACCTAATTTGCCCTTGTGTTTTCTATACCTGAAAACACGATGAGGGACAGGGGAAGGAAGGTGAGAGGGGAGAGAAGAGGGCATAATCACTTATTTGGTAGGGTAGGAGAAAGGAGGGAGAGTTAGATGAGAAGTATGCTTCTTATTTATTAGGGTGTAAGAGAGGAGGGAAAGTACGATAGGACGAGGGAGGTATGCATTTTCCCTCTAGACCCATAAAAACTAATCCTTAGAAGTGAACGAATTGGGGAAGATAAGGGGAAGTTCTGGCAAAATGACTTTCCAATGCAACAACCATGACAAAAAGTATAATGGTAACTTTAAAGCCTATGTAGCATGGCCACTTCAATTTTGGTGTTGTATTTGTGTTGGACACACATGCCACCACGTGTTAGACGTGCGTCCGACATGGCCATACATGGGAGTGAACACGGTGCATTGTAGCCTGTCTTTGCAAATGTTTTTAAAGTTTTGAGGTAATATGCTAAATATTGTCAAACGGGAGATAACTAAGTGGTTTTTTTTTTTAGAATTTAGGAAACAGGAGTGGACACGACACGGTATACCGGATATGCAATTATGGAATATAATTTTTTATTCGCCATATTCTACATTTTTAGGATTTGTCGTATCGCCGTGTATATATCGTGTCGTATCCGTTGTACATAGTTTAAAATTTTAGGTTCTTCACAGATCAATCTGTAGTGCCAGAGTTTTTCATTAAATCAGCATTTGATTGGCCATTGAAGATTATTATTTGCCAGCTTTGCTTGCGTAGACCAATTTCAGTACAAGTTGCCAAGAGAAAGAAAAGGTTCGTTGTAAGGAAGAAGGTATTTTTAGATTGATTGGAAATCATAACTTCGGAGAGCCATTCTTACTTGGGCGGTTGGGCCAAATTGTGGCAAGTCTTGCACAAATTTAACTTGCTCAGTGCCATTTTATACACAAAGTCAACTTACCCATTTGCGTTTTGCATCTATTAAGAAGCTCGTCCCCATTAATTATAAGATTGGAAATAAGTAAAACAAAATTAGTGCTCCCCCATTAGTTGTTAATGTGACTTGCTCATATTCAATGCCATGTAAAATTGTTTATATCAAGCTACCGGCACCCAGCTCACTTTCTTGATAAGAGAGAGAAATGATTGCTTAAAAAAAAAAGGCAGCCCAGTGCAAGAGGCTCTTGCCATTGCGGGGTCTGGGGAGGGTGAGATATATGCAGCCTTACCCATGCAGGCAAGCAGAGAGGTTATTTCTAGATTCGAACCCGTGACCTCCATTGTGAAACGGTAAGGTTGCTCCATTATGACCTGGAGGTCATGGTTTCGAATATGGAAATAGCCTCTCAACTTGTAGGGGTAAGGCTACGTACATCTCACCCTCCCCTAATCCCACAATGGCTGGAGCCTCGTGCACTAGGCTGCCGTAGTCTACTAGAGGTCCAAATTTTCGAGAAGATAAAGGGCTATATCAGTTTGAATGGCATCTGTGAAAACCCTCGTTTTGGATTATATACATATATATTACAACACTAATGTTAGTTTCTCTGCCCGTGAAACATGAAGGTACATGCTTATAAGTGATGAGCTCCATGAGAAAGCGCCAAGTTGTGCATTCTTAGGGCCTGCTTGGGAGTGCTTAAAATAGGATCTTGTGCAGTCCAAGCCTCAGTTTTTATCCGGTATTTGAGAAAACCAATACTATTTTGATTAGACAAAGAACCAGTTTTAATTAAGAGAGTTATTAGACTGAGCACGTACTCCTATACCAGAACTGGACACTCACCAAACACTTACTTTGACTGATGAACCACAGAGCCAGTTCTTTACTCTCCCAGACAACCCCTTACCTTATGTAATGGAAAATGAACTGAGATCTAACATCTACAGGAGTTTGAATTCAGCAGTGGTTTGCTAGCTGAGTTTTTGGAGGGTTGTCCTAGCTTGCTTAGCCTGACTCGATCAAGGGCCTTAAGGGCCCACTCTGCGAAGAAGGTCTCGTTATGGCCGATCTTGCCATCTTTGTAAAAGAAGAAGCATTGAAGATCTTGTTTGGGGAACGGGCACTCCTCGCCGACTGGGTCCCTCCATGCACCCTGGTGTTTCATCCCTGATTCGTTTGCCATCCAGTGATAAACGTATTGGCCGACACCCGCATGCTCCAACCAACCTTTCGGGAAGAACTCCATTACACTACTGCCTCGGTCCATGAAGAGCAAGTTCGTCAGCTGAGCTCCGTGTGGAGATGCAACAATGTCGGTGTTCGTCATTACTTTAACCTGAGATCATCAACTTGTCAGTCAGTTATTTTCTCCTCGTAAAAATCAAATAACTGCATTTAGCTTCTCTTCTAAGTGATCTTGATTTTGTGGTATGGCTAATAGGCTCTTTCCTGTTACTATCGTAACAATGTTGGTAAGGGTATATTTGGTAAATCACCGAATGCAATTGCAATTAGGTGTCAATCGCAGTTTTCTGCTGTTAGCTCTCTCAAAAAATTGCAAACCTATGTGTGCTTCCATATGCCATAACACCTCCACCGGATGGAAGCCAATTGTGATCGGCCTCCATAAACAGTTCCCAAACGAGCCCTTATTTCGGTGTGACACTAGACAACTCGGCTACTCGCCAAGTTGAAAGGGCTTCAAATTGGAAAAATTGGAAGCTGATAATGACATTCATGGCCTCTAAGTTCATTATTATCATATTCTATTAACCTCTGTTAACTTCTCTAAACCGTTCAGAGATTATCAACTTCGCTAAACCGTATGAAGTTTCTCAAGTTCTTTAGTTGTTATTGTTTACTGGTGAAGTATTAACCCTGTTGTTCCATATATGTGTAAGCTTTATGTTTCTCTCACATTTCATGCAACTCATGTGAGATGGGGGCTATGAATGCGGCCATTTCTGATGCAGAAATAGCAGGCCCTAAAGATTGATATGTGTATACATATTTCTCTCTCTCTCTCTCTCTCTCTCTCTCTCTCTCTCACTTTCTCTCTATATTAAGTAAAAAGGGAAGAGATTGAAGACCTGATCACAGAAGCTTAGGTCTTCCGACTGAGCGATCTCCAAGACACATCCTTCAACCTTTGCGCACTCCTTAGCAAATATATTTACGACGGTGGTTGCATTCTTGAATGACCTTGAACCCCTTCTCATAAGCAGAGTAAGTCTAATAATTGGTTCCCCATTTTCATTCACTTCTTTTCCTCTACCTTCTGGTTTCAATCCACAAAACTCTCTAGCTTTGCATCTCAACAAGTCAAAAACCTTGAGCTTCTTCTCCTCCCCCATCCCCTCGAAGCCATGCCTCATGACGGCCGCCTTCTCAAAACAGTAAGTTCTCTCTCCTCCACTGAATCCTTCGATTTCAACTTCTCTGAAATTCGCTGTCATGAGGTTCTGAAGCCACAATCCCATTTTGTATCTGAGTTCTCCCCAGTGGAACAGGACCCACCTTTTCGGCTTTTCACACCCATTCTTCATTGACCACCCGACAAAAGGAGCCATGGCAGATAACCCATGCCATAGATTTCCGTAGTCATAGTACGTGTCTGATACAAAGGTGAGTCCTTCCATGAGAGTGGCAGAGTCCGGAAGACTTTCGGGCCATGCCAAGGCGTACGAGTTCTTTGTCCCGTCCTTTGAATCGTGCCCCCTGAGGCAGAGAAGCCGACCCTTCGATTCTTGAGAAGGAAAATAGAGGTACTCTACTTCATCATCCTCGTAAGTATTGTTCATCGAGCTCATAAACCATGTATTCCCTGTCATGGCTGTCTTTTCGAATCTCAGGTCCTTGAGAGGGAGGAAAGTGACTGAGTCCCGAAGTCTGGCGGCCATTTTCTGGAGAGAATCGGAGTCTGTGGAATCGTTGGATTTCCCTTTCCATTGGGGGAAGAAAGCCCATGAAGAGGAGGAAGGAGAAGAAGAGAAAATGAAAAGGGAGGTTTTGGTGTGGACGAGAATGAGTATGAGAATCAAGATGAAAAGGTATGGGATGTGTTTGGTTGAGTAACATGAGATCTTGTTCTGGGTAGCCACTTTGTGTGCAACCTCCATTTTTTTCATCAGGTTGACTCAAAGAGGAAGGAAATGACAAAGTTGGACCAAGGAGAAGCTATTCATGAAGTTATAAAATAGAGCTAGCCTCGAGATTGAGATTGAGATTTGAGTTATAAATTTTTAATATTTCTAGTGAAAGGTAGGGCTATTAATCTTAGTCAATGAAATTTTTTTATTTTTTATTTTATTTTATACTTTGAGAAATATATACTTCATATATATATATATATATATATATATTACCCTCATGCAAACCTGGGGTCTTGTAGGTTATTCATCTTAGTCAATGAAATTCTTTTTTATTCTTTAAAAAAAAATATTTTTTTTTATGATATCCAACACCGTCCAAAGCCTGAGCCAAGGACTTGACCTTGTAGAGAGAACTCCTGGTTGCTCGTAAGCTACCAGTATTGAATAAAACAGAATCCTTAACCTCTGTATGACCCTGTTTGGAATCACTTTTCAAATGTACGTTTTGGGTCCTAAAAATGTTTTCGGACCAAAAATGCATTTATTAGCATGTTTGAATAAATTTCAAGAAGCATTAATAGTCCTAAAAGAACATTTTGATTGAAGTAGGTCTATAGGTAGTTCAGTGCAAATGTGCTAATTTGGGTTTGGGTAATTCTATGCTTCTCAAATACATTGGAACCATTGTGGGATTTTTAATATCTTTCAATCAAAATTTAGTGGGTCAATTACCACATATATTTGGAAAGTATTTGGGTTGAAAAATTTGGAAAACATGACATTAAAATTTGCGTTTTAATAATATTATTATTTTTTAAAAATTCCATGGTATCCTTTTCATCAGGTCTTACTACCTAATCTCGCCTTGATATAAAAGTGACTTCTACCTCTATTTCCGCCTAATGATATGCTTGGTATAAAAGTGATTTTTCTTTCTTCGTAACACGTACATTAATATTAAATGTAGAGAGAGAAAAATCGAAAGAGATGTAGGGATGGAGATATGAGCAATAAAGAGTGAACTATTTTTCATAGAACGAGGAGCATGGAGTTTCGTCAGTTGTCAATTTATATCCTTGTATTCAAATCATAAATTTTAATTTAAAAGCAAAAGCAAATAAGACTTGCTTTTATGAAAAATAAAATTTATGATAGAATGCATGTTTAGTGTTTATATTAAATTGATAATGAAAATGATGATGTAATTACAATTAGTCGTCCAAAAATCCAAACGAGTCCTATAAAATATAGCAGGAATGGCGGAGAGAATCTATGAGAATCTATTAGAAGGTTTGACTTTCACAAAGTTGTGACATTAAGATCCACAATCTAAGAGTGCTCTGAGGCACATGCTATGGTTTTTTTTTTATTGCAAATTCATGAACACTTATATATTTTTATGGCACTGTCAGATCTTGTAGACCATTTCAAGTCTGAGCAATTGGTTGCATGTCCAGAAACTGAGAACCCATTGAATCCAGAGGTTTTGGGGGACATTACTCAGTCAAGAGGAAAACACTTGGTACAATACCTTGTGTCCTTTCCGACTGTTCTAAAGATCTCAGAACAATATGAAAATAACCTAAGCAAATGCACCCAAGTGTTGTACTTACTCAAATTCGTTAGGAAGAAAGCTATCACATTGTGCTCTTTGAAGGTTGATACGTATTGTTGGACTCATTCTCTAACGATTTAAGTTTTTGGTAAGTACTCAACATGCTATCAGAGCCTTGTTGTCTTTGGTTCGACTCTCCATCCCTGGTAGAGTGACGTAAGATGAGCACCTCTAGTAGTCAGTCGATAGGGGCGGGACTACGTGTTAGTCTTTGGGTTCATTTGAACACATTGAAATTTGGGAAGAACACATGTATACATACATTTTATGGCTTTGAATATTACTATTAATTAAGTTGACCCACTAAAATAAAGAAAAATGGGTGGGTGTCAGATTTGTAATTTGTTGAGGTTCAAATTGATCATTTTTATTTCACAATCGATTTATGTGTTCAACCAAATAGCTATGTGTAGTGCACCCATATTTTGTAGTGTCATTCTATACACTAAAATCACATTTTTGTGATGTTTGAACCTCATCAAATTGCAGCTTACTTCACTCATATTTTGGAATATGATTTAGGTTATTGAATGATACCACTGAAAAAGTTTTGTGGCTATACCAAAACATGAGAAATTTTTTAAGTACTTTGAGGGTATCACATGAAATTTTTACATGGTATTCTGTAGCCACTAGGAGTATATCTTTTACACGAAGTAGAAAAAAAAAAAAAAAGAGGATTGGATCTTTTAGTTGTTGGGATCCAACTAGAGGAAGGAGGGGTCCATCATTTGTGAGTCATTGACTATGTGCCTAGCAGACAGGACTAACTTTCAATAGTTGCAAGATACCATATTAGATTGTCACGTGTTACTCTTGAAGCAACTAATAAATTTTCTCAAAATACGGGCATTTTGAGTAGCCCAAAATAGTACTTGAATAGTGATTTAGTTATTCAATTGTCTCTCTCAATCATAATATATTTCAAGCACAGGAGACAGAGTAACTAATCATTTTAAGTTTTCTATACACTCTTAACCATAGGGTGTTTCAACCATTATATATATAAATGAAATTAATATCCTATTTTTGACTCCCCTCTCTGTGTTATCCAAGAAGAGGCAAATTTATCTCCTCATTTTATCATTGAGGCATTTTGCCTACCGATTTTGCATCTTCCATTGGAGTGCCATCTTTTGGTACCGCAAGGGAGCCAAACGTGGTAGTTCGGAATTCAGTTCGGAATTGTGCGGAATTACGTACATAGATAAAATTCTAACGAGGAAAAACAGATACTCCGTAAAACAATAACACACAAAAACACACATGATTGTATGTGGGTGGGGGGTTGGTTGGGAAAATTACACACTTTTATATATGTATTTTAGGAAAATTTTAAATTTTATTAATCTTTACTCCGTCAAAATAAGTAAACTTATTATATAGCCCTCCAAAAAATATTAGTTAGGCTAAAAAAAATAAAGGATTTTATATGCAAAATGTTGGCCTAATTATCTTCATTCTCCCAAAAATTGAAAAAAATTTACTGTATGTAATATATTGGCATAATTACAAATAGATTAAAAAAAATTTGCCTCGTGGACGCTTCCCCCAAACCCTCGTGTAACTCTAAGCTCTTATACACAACCCTCTTGGCTGAGATTCCTAGATCCACCATTGTGTGGTTTGGTGTAAAACCTACATCCACACGGGATCAAAGGAACAATCCACTAATATACACGGATGATTATAGTGTATCCAAGAGTGGTTTAACAACAAAACCTTCACAAAAAGATCTCACAAAGAAAGCTCACCAAACTCACAAATAGATCTCTCCAAAATCCTCACAATTCACAAAGTCACTCCAAAAGGCTAAACAATGAGATTCTAATTAATGAACCCAAGTTCTCCACATAACCAAAACAATAAACCTCACTATTCCAAAGGTCTAAAATTCTTATAATGACCCCGAAGAGTCCTTATATAGGGTCTCTCAAGTTCCCTATTCCATATGTGCAAATATTTTCCCAATTTTTTAAAAAAAGAATTAGGAATCCAAATCAGATTAGGAAACCTAATTTTGTAAACAATTCAGCGTCATGTTCTAGCGACTCGCTCGATCAAGATTTTAGTTGCCAAGCTTGCTCGAGCGAGATTCAAGATTTCAAATCGAGCCTCACAAAAGTGCTCCAAAACCAACAGTTACCCATTTTGCATCCTAATTGGAAATGCTCTTAGCATTGGCGAACAACGTCCATCATAAGCTCTCTTTGTGCAGGGGGTATGGTTGTATCGTTGGAGAGAATTTTCACCATAATTGTGTCTGCTATACATCGCTGACGGGGTCGAAAAACTAACACCGCATGTTATCCAGACCGAATAAATCACTATGGCTGGCAACTCATTAAGACAAATGTCCGTCTTAATGTCACACTAGATCAGTGGTAATAAATAAGTACCATCTCAGACAATGCAGCGATGTGATTTGTTTACTATGTTTTTAACCTTTCACTATAAACTATAGGGTTAAATGTCTTTTACTCTCTTGATGTAAGGATCAATTGCTCGATCCACCGCTTTTTGTACACCCCTAACTGGTTTTATGAGAAGTTTTCATTTGTTCAATTAAAGGGGAAATTAATAATTTGATTTATTATTATTTTTCATTTTGAACACAACCACACTACAGTTAGGGTTCGCATTATAAGCGGTCATCTGAAAATGATCCTCACCCGAAAAGATACAACATATTTAATCCATAACTACATATTATCATAAAATTAATGTAGGGAATTGTTATTCTCACTCCAAAATTGAACTAATGCATTCCGTAGTACTATTGAATACGAACACACTATGAAGTACCACGCAATCAATACATTCTATAGAGTTTATTTTTTTTTATATTTTATTTTTTTTAATCAATACATTCTATAGAGTTTATTGATTCATTCGGGAAATGCTGAATAACAATTCCCAAAATATTTTATTGACTCGAATAGTCTTGACAACACAAGTCAAAAATGAGTTCATGGTGAGATATTTATTTGCTTTTGCCCTCACCCCCACACCTCCAATATCATTATCAATAGAGAAATGTTGAATATTCTTTTGTGCCAAAAGAGTGATAATTGAAATAAATATCTGTAGAGGACATTAGAGAGGGAGACTCCCAAACCTATAATGTTTTCTTGGAACTTGTCGGGTTGGAGCCCAGGAGAAATTATTTTCTGGTTCGGACCACTGCCATGTGATGATTCCTGCTAGTGAGGGAGTGCCATGTGGCAAATCATAATTTTTTGGTGCATTTTTTGTTAACCAAAATATATTGGGATGTATAAATCTGAAATCTAAAATCTGAAATACTTACTGATTGGAGATCCAAAATAATATATAATAAATTTGAGAAAGAATCCGAGCCCAGTGAACTGTTTCCTTAAGACGAATTTGCTCCCTCTCGGTGCACAAGGTTGATGAACAATCGTCTCCCAAGATAGAACGGATTTACAGTTCTGAATAAGTTGCACTACAATATGCAGAACCCAGCGAACGCAAATATATGTATAATACTCGAACAGACTTAATTATAATATGCAGAGAGAGAATAACTTTGTATATATTTTTTCTATCTTTAAAATGAATGAACAAGATCCATATATATAGGTTGTAAGAAACTGTTCGTCAACAGTCACAACCTTTTGAAAGGAAACTGTTCGTCAACAGTCATATCCATTCGACTAAGGGTCTGTTTGGCATGACCAAAAATCCATTCAATTAACAAACCAATTTCTCATTCATATTTTTCCAACATTTTTGCCACATGGCAATATTTTAATGGCCAGGACCATGTGACAATCGTTCCGGAACATACAATAACTTCTCTCAAATAGTCTTGGTATTTTGCTTTGTTGACCCGACATTTGTTTTAGGGATTTATGGTCAAAAGTCTGCAGGGCGACGCTGGGCATAGGCGGCATAGGCAGTCGGTTAGAGTTCTTAATTTTTGGTGTTTAATTAGGACACTAATTTGATTAAGAGAAATTATAAGGTTTTAATTTAAAAAAAAAATTATTTGTAATATGTTAGTTCAAAAGATCACCCCCACAATTTAGAAAAAATAATTGCATGTAAAATATTGGCCCAATTGTAATATAATACACTCTAAACATTTGTCCTAACTCATTTTCATCTTCATCTCTTAGTTTAGTCCATCCAAATTATTTTACTATCATACCAAACTTTGCAAATTTCAATCAACAATAAACCCTTATTACTATTAGGCTTTATTTGATTCATGGATTTAGTGAGGGGGAGAAAAGAAGAAAGGAAATCGAAAAAGAAAATTAATTCTCTGGTATTTTCCCTTGTGTTTCATCCATGATTAATAATATCGAAAACTAATAATATTTAAAATATGAATAAAGCTATGCTTATCAAATTTTATATCCTAAGTGGTTCCCAAACACGTGGTAGTAGGCCCACCTGATTTTGATTGGAGGATGTTGAAGTCTTCCTACCATTATTGAAGGCGGTCCTACCACCACATGTATTTGGGAACCATTTGAGATACAAAATTTGGGAAGCATAGCATTACTCTACATGTGTCTATCTCTCCTGTGATGTCACTGGACCCCACAGTGACACAGGAGAGAGAGACACACATCTTTTAGAAGGTTGTGTGAAAGTTGTATGAAAGTTGTGTCCCAAGAATTACCCTTTTTTGTAAGTTTCCTTATTAATAAACAAAAAGTGTTTTTCTTACCAATACCAAATCTCACAACTTTTAAAACGATTGTAAAACATCATAGAAAAAAAAAACCTTTAATTTTTTTAATGCGGAAAATCTTACCTCAAAAAATAGGTAAATGATTTAAAACAAAATCTCGGGGTCATTGCCGTGAACTCCCGTATTGGTCCGTTACAAAAGGGTCTTGTTTGAAGAGCTCGCCCCCAAATGGTCAGGGCCGATCCTGATCTTTTATTTATTTATTTATTTATTTTTAAGTGTATAAGTCCAATCCCTTTTTATTTTAATGAAAAACACATATGTTATAAAAGTTATATAAAATTCACATAACTTTTGTGAAAAATTAAACTAATTATGTGAAATTTCACATAAAAAGTTATGCAAATTTCACGTAACTTAAAAAAAAAATAAACGGACTTTAATCAGATTAATTTTTTTTTTCCCTGTAAGGGCCCAAGTAATTTTTCAGACCTAATAAATACATAAAAGATTATTTAAAAACCGATGTATATCTACAAAATTTTATGTATCCTTACTTATATATACACACAAATATTCATTTCAGACACACAAAGAAGCCCCTTGATAGAGAGAGAATGGCCAGAGAGGGAGTGAAATTGTTTGGCTATTGGGGAAGCCCTTTTGCTCTGAGAGTAAAGTGGGCTTTGAAATTAAAAGGGATAGAGTATGAGTATGTTGAAGAGGACCTTCCAAACAAGAGTCCCATGTTGTTACAGTACAACCCAGTTTATAAGAAGGTACCAGTTCTAGTGCACAAAGGCAAAGCAGTTGCAGAGTCTCTGGTGATAATTGAATACATAGATGAGACATGGAAGGACAATCCACTTCTTCCACATGATCCATATGAAAGGGCCAAAGCTCGTTTCTGGGCCAAATTTGCTGATGAAAAGGTAATACTAATAATCACTTTCCCAACATTTTACTTTTTGGAGTTATGGTATAGGTTTTTCAAATTTGTATCACAAATACAGTCGGTAGTTAATCATTCAGATCGAATTAGTTGTCTCATTTGGAGAAATTATGTAGTGTGATTTCCACTATTATTCGAGTATTATGTTGTTCCCACGTAGATCCTATAGCAGATATCACAGTTGATGCCACACGTGTGACGGTCATTTAGAATGATTTCTCAAGATCTAAGTGTTAAGTTACCAACTACTCCACAAGCTTAAGCTGTTAGAGAATGGACCTAACAATGTATATCAAGCTTCAACACCCTTCGAGACTTACTGTCATGATATACCTCGTGATTGGTCGATATTTCTCATGATTTGGTTTCATGTGATGGTCTTGGTCAATAAGACATTGTCATGTGATCAAATTAATAGAAAAAAAAAATATCTGTATTTTGTGACAGTCCATAATCCCTATTGATCAGAACCACCACGTGATATATGATCCAGGACCATTCAATAATTTCTCTAGATTTTGAAACATGATCTGGAAGAAAATATAGGGATATAAGTTTAACCAACCAACTGATTGACAAAGTGGTTGGTTCACCTTTTGTGGTTGAGTAACTCCTTCCTAGGCTTGTCAATGGACCGGATCTGAATCCGGATCTAATTCAGGTCCGTTCTATTTATGTATTACATATTGACATCCACAAATTCATATCCGATCCCAATCTATTACGATGTTTCATTAGCAGTCCGAATAAGAATTTAGGCACTCGAATCCGACAAAGACTCGGTTCAATTTCTCTTACAAATAAATTCAAAGACATGAGTTTTGAATATAAACTATATTATATATATTTAATCAGATGTACAGCGTCTTGATTTGTAGGTGGTAATTTTTATATAATAAAGTATTTTGATGAGGATAAATAATTCTTATTATTTTTAATATTTTAGGGAAAAAGTAAAAAAAAAATTATGTGGTAATACTAGTATATATATATATATATATATATATTTAAGCATTTGATTTGTCGTTTTAGATCCGATAACTGGAACCAAATATCCAGATTCTAATAAATCCAGATATTGATTAAACTAAGGCAGATCTGACAAATAAATAGACAGATTGAATTTGGTTCATGTGGATCCGGTCTGGATCCGATCTGTTTGCGGCCTACCCCTCCCCCCAACTCTCATTAACACACTAATAACCCAGGTTGCACCGGTGTAGGTGTAGGTGTAGGTGTAGGTGTAGGTGTAGGTGCAGGTACGGAGATGCGGGTGCGAGGGATTTGCCAATTTTTCAAAAAGTAAGGGTGCAGGTGCGGTGGGGAGAACTCGAATAAAATATTAAAAATCTAATTTATATAATAGTATATACAAATTATTTTATAACTATTAGTGCATTAGTGTATATCCTATATAATTGCTATTATTAATTTTTTTGTTATTTCTCTTTTAAACCTCAAAATTTTTAAAATTGTATAAAGAATTTTTTATATTTTTTTATTTTTTATTTTATTTTTTTAAAAACACTGCAAAAAAGTCATAATTATACTCCAAAAGAATTCAAAAAATACATGGTACACTGTATACACTAAGTGCGGATTTGACAGCCTTTTTGAATAGTCTGGACTCCATAGCTAATAACTTATAGAAAAACAACTCACTCGTGCCCATGTGGAACCACTGTAATGGTTTTTTTCTTTGCCGATTGGGTCGAAATCAAATTCGCTTCATAACCTATAGTTTTCTCAGAACTTTACATTGAAAGGTATATTTGAATTGCAACAAATAAGGCTTTTTTATTATTTTTCTTATTATTATTATTATTTTTATATCAATTGAGGACGATCGTCAGTGATTGCTACAGAATCTTTGATGATCGTTAATCTAACTGCACAAAATACGTATGTATATATGTGTATATATATAGATATGGATAAAAAAGTAGGGTAATACTATTATCAGAGCAACAGTGGCTAATGTTAGAGCAAAAAATGTCGTTAAAAGTTTTAGCGACAAAAAAAAAGTGTCACTAAAATTCCTGACATTAGCCATTGTTGCTCCGACAATACTAGCCATAAAAGTAATTTTTATTTTTTATTTTTGATTTTTTTATTTTGAGTTCCAATTGCTCGATACCCTTATTATAAGTATTACTCCAGTGACTTTCAATTCGTTAATTTCTATAAATCAAGCATTTTATTGTAGCAATTGAATTTGAAAAATAGAGAGTACAGAAATGTATTAGAGTATTGATATTGGAAAATTCTTTGGTGACAACTTTCATACAACCTCCTAAAAAATATGTCTATCTCTCTCCTGTGTCACTGTGGGGTTCAGTGACATCACAGGAGAGAGATAGACACATCTTTTTATGAGGTTGTATGAAAGTTGTCACCAAAAAATTACTTATTGACATTTAGCTTTAAGGGCCAGTGACACAGGAGAGAGATAGACAAATTTTTTAGGAGGTTGTATGAAAGTTGTCACCAAAGAATTACTCATTGATATTTAGCTTTAAGGGTAGTTTAGTATTTTATTTTATTTAGGATAACATTGTATGCCTAGTTATATATTCTCTTTACTTTTGTTCTTCATTATTCATTATGAATTTATGTTATGAGCACTCTCTTTTCTCTTTTTCCTTTACTATTCTTTAATTATTTGATATATTTACAAAAATGTATCTTACACTTGTTTTCACTTTAAGACATGAAATTTACAATCTATTGCTTAATTTAGGGCCGGTTCTGAGATATTGGGGACCCCATGTGAGATTAGTAGACCGAAGCCTTTTACACAATGAGAGTTTGGGGGCAACGCCCCCGAAGCAAATTTTTTTGGTCTATTTACATATATTTGCAAGTATATTTATATATTATAGATTGATTTGTGAGTTATTTATTGGTATTTTTGAGAAATTAAATGTTTAGTTAATGTAATATGTATCAAGAATCAAATACACAAAGACGGCATATGTACATATATAGGCCTGGAGAGCAATTTGGGGGTCTTTTTGTATGGTGGACCCCAAACCCAAGTATGTGTCGTATGTGTCGCATGTGCTGAGGATCGGGCTTGGCTTAATTCAATCATGTAAAACGTTTCAAGGAAGAGCCATTACAATATGTGTGCTTGTTTCTAGTGTGTGCCAGCAATTATGAGTGCATTCTCGAAGGTAGGAGAGGAGCAACAGAAATGTGCAGTGGAAGCTAGAGAGTATTTGAAGACCTTAGAGAGTGGTCTTGAGGGTAAGGGCTTGTTTGGAGGTGAAAAAATAGGTTTTGTGGACATTTCAGCTGCTTGGATTGGGTGCTGGGCTAGGATTGTTGAGGAAATTGTGAAAGTCAAACTAATAGATGAAGGGTCCATTCCTTTGCTCAATGCTTGTTTCCAGAATGTGCTTAAAGATCCCATTTTGAAGGACTTTGTGCCACCTTGGGACAAATTGCTAGATCTCAACACAAGCTTCCACAAAATGTTGACAGCTGGATCAACTTGAACTCAGAACCCCCTCTTCAACCCATCTTGAGTTTGTCTTTGTAATGATATATAATATACATGTATGATATATGTGTGTGTTTGTATGCAACTGGTTTAATTTAAATAAGGATCTTGCTTTCTTAAGGACATGGGTGTATAAGAATAGCATTTTACAAACTCATTAGTGGAAAAAAAAAAAAAAGAAAAAAAAGAAGAAGGTAATGTTACTTAACTAAAATGAGTGCATTAAATTAATTCCATAATATTTTAACCAAAATGAGTGCACTAATTAATTCCACTATGTGTCATTGGTTCCCAGTGGAGTAGGGGTTACTCTGGTCATCTTTCGGTAGATCGCCAGTTTTGGTTGCCCCTCTTGCCCTTTTTGCTTATCAAAATAAAATAAATTATTCAACAATGAGGATATTTAGTAATTTAACTTTAAGCATTTTATATAATTATTTTAGTGCTCTTATTTCATTAATTGGGTGTAATCTGTTCTAGGAAGCACCGACACTTCTAAGAAGGCAATGTGTCACGTGTTGAATCGTATTCGACACACACATACAACACTTCATAAACACTTTTTCTGGATGGGGTTTTGTTGTGTCGATGTGTCCGTATCGTGTCTTATCCGTGTCCGTGTTTTGTGTCCGTGCTTAATAGAATCTGTCCATATAAGAATGGGTATTTTTATGCATGTAGTAGGTTTGCGATTCTATTCAAATAAACTTCACTATTGTTGAGCCAAAAAAAAATAAGATAAATAAAGTTCACTCTTTAGATTTCTCAAAATTAAAATGGATCATATAGAAATTTTGTATTAGTAGTGCATTGCACTTATATGTATAGATTGCATTAAGATCAAATAAACTTCACTCTTGTTGATCTCATCTTTAGGGTACTCTAAACTTTATAGTTTGATGGCTATGAAAGCTCTAGAGTAAAATGTAGAAAAGTGAGATATATTTCTTAATACATCTAATCAAAGTCCACTTGCCCACTTCTATGTCCACGTGCTCAATCTTGATGGTCAACTGCTCAACTTGCAGAGTTAGGTAGGGATAGTTTGGACACATGGTTAACATCCCCCCTCAAACAAATGAGAGGAGAGGTGACCATGATTTTATTCTTGAAAGTAAGAAACTTGGCAAGAAGACAAACTTTTGGTAAACACATCAGCAACTTGGTTCTCACTAGGAACAAAGGCAACAACCAATTCTTTGTGATTAACTTTTTCCCCGACAAAATGATAATCTACTTCTATGTGTTTCGTTCTACCATGAAATAAGGGGTTGGAAGCCATGGAAATAGCGGAGACATTGCCACACCAGAGGAGAGGAATATCAAACAGATAAACATGAAGTAACTTAAGCAAATGTTGAACCCATGTGAGCTATGCCGTAGTAGTGGTAGGAGCTTTGTATTCAGCCTCAGTAGAACTTCTTGATACAGTAGGTTGGTTTTTAGCACCCCAATGAATAGGGTTAGAGCCAAGATATAAGACAAATCTAGAAATGGATCTCCTATCTACTGGATCCCCTGCCCAATCAGCATCACAATACCCAGTCAAGTTAAGATGACCTGGTTGATAAAGAAGGCCTTGAGAGATAGTACCCTGAACATATCCGAGAATTCTTTTTACAGCAGCCAGATGCATATCTGTGGGAGTGTGCAAGAATTGGCACACAGAGTTGACTGAGTAAGCTAGATCAGGTCCAGTAAATATAAGGTATTGTAGAGCTCCAACAGCCTTTCTAAATAGAGTAGGATCTGACAAAGGATTACCAATATTTTTACCTAGTTTGTAGGTAAGAGATGAGGGAGTGGGACAAGGCTTACAATCAGTCATATTAAACCTCTTCAGTAAATCCTTTGCATATTTTTCTTGAGAAATGAACAAACCTTGAGAAGTACACTAGATTTCAAGTCCAAGAAAGTAGTATAATGGCCCTAAGTCTTTCATTTCAAATTCTAGTTGAAGCTGAGAAACGAGAGAGGATACAAAGTGGGGATCATTACCTATGAGGATGATATCATCCACATAGAGTACTAGAAGGTAAAATGAGAAGAGGAGGACTTGATGATGAGAGAGGGATCTGCCAGGGAAGCTAGGAAACTAAGAGTATGAAGATGTGAAGTAGATCTTTCAAACCAAGCTCTAGGATCTTGTTTAAGGCCATAGATGGATTTGTGGAGCTTGTAGACATGATGAGGAAATGAAGAATCAATGAAGCCTTGGGGTTGAGACATGTAGACTTCTTCCTTAAGAAAACCATGAATGAAGGCATTTTTAACATCTAATTGGCGAAGGGACCAACCAAATTGAGCAGCTAAAGCTAGGATTAATCATTAATCTGACAGTAGTATGTTTGATGGCAGGACTAAACGTTTCATCATAATTCAAACCAAGAGTTTGATGAAATCCTTTAGCTACCAATCTAGCTTTGTGTCTAGAAATGGAGCCATCGGGATTAAGTTTGAGTTTGTAAACCCATTTGCAACCAACAATTGTTTTATGGGGAGGAAGAGGAACTAAAGACCATGTACCCTGAGACTGAAGGGACCTAAAATCCTCAGCCATGGCAGCTTGCCAAAGAGGAGATTTGGAGGCTGAAGAGAAACAAGTGAGTTCAGGGGAGGAAGATTGAGTAGAAATGGAAAAACCAGTTTTCTTCTTAGAGATACCAGATTTAGCTCTGGTTTGCATTGAATGGTGATTATGAGGTTGAAGGTTCTGAAGTGGAGGCAAAGTCTGATCAAAAGAAGAAACTGGCATAGAAGAGGAAATTGGCACAGAAGGGGGAGTGGTTTCAGAAAGAACATGAGACGTAGGAGTCACAGGAAAAGTAGTTGGAGATTCAGGAAAAGAATAATTTATGAATGAGGTAGCAGAGGAAGAATTGGGAGAAGGGGAGGGGAGGAGGGAAGCAAAGGGGAAAACATCCTCATCAAACAAAACATGTCTACTGGTGAGAATTTTATTATTGGATGGATCAAGACACCAAAAACCTTTATAGTCAAGACTATACCCCAAAAAGACATATTCTTTGGTTCTAGGTTCAAGTTTGTTGTGATTATAAGGACTAAGAAAAGGATAGCATGCACATCCAAAGACTTTAAGGGAGGAATAGTTAGAAGAAGAGCCAAAAAGAAGTTCCCATGGAGATTTCCAAGATGCAACAGGGCTAGGCAAACGATTGATTAGAAAAACTGCAGCAGCAAAGGCATGAAACCAAAACTTGAGAGGAATAGAGGCTTGGGAGATAAGAGCAAGGGCTGTCTCCACTATGTGCCTATGTTTTCTTCCAGCAATGCCATTTTACTGAGGGGTACAAGGGCATGATTTTTTATGGTGAATACCATTAGAGGTAAGAACATATTGAAACAAAAAACTAATGTATTCCCCACCACCATTTGAAATTTTAATGTGACATTGAAGAAGATTCTCAATATATGTCTTATATTTCTGGAAAACATGAACAAGATCAGACTTATTATATAAAGGAAAGATCCAGCAGTATCTAGTGCAATTGTCAATGAAAGAAACATAAAATCGAAAACCATCAATGGATTTTAAAGGCGCAAGGCCCCATACATCAGTATGTAAAATTTCTAAAGGTAAAAGAGCTACAGTTTGAGAATTACTAAATGGAGTTTTGTCATCTTGCCATGAAGACAGTGTTGACATGTGGAGTGATGCAGCGGAGAATTTGAAGTAGAAGGTGAAGCTTTATGCAGAATGTGTTGTAAGACTGAGTTGGAAGGATGTCCCAACCTAGCATGCCAGAGATGATTAGAGACTTTGTTGCCAAGATTAGCTTGAATAGAATCAAAATTGAAAAGTCCAAGAATGTGATAAAGGCCATTGTTACTGGGGCCTTGGTAGAGGATCTTCCCAGAGGAATTGTCCTAGATTTGAAAATAATCAGCATGAAACAAGAAATAACAATTGTTGTATAAGCACAACTTATGAACTGATGACAAATTTGTAGCTATGGAAGGAACATGAAGAATATTTTGTAGATTGAATGCATGAGAATTAGTTTTGAACAAGGAATTACCAGAATGTGATATGCTTAGATCTTGACCATTACCTACTGAGACTTTGTCCATACCAGTGTACTCTTGAGGAAAATGCAGATTGCTCAAATCTGAGGTTATGTGGTTGGTAGCCCCTAAATTTGATAGCCACATGCTTGTGTTAGATGAAGAATCTGTATTCTGAGATCTTGAGTAGGTATTAGCAGCCAGCAGAAAGTTGAGATGGTGGTAGCCTGCCTTGATAGGCGGAATTCATGCGGTGATAACAATCAATCACTGAATGGTTTGGTTTATGACAAATTTGACAAACAACTTATGGACGATGACCAAGAAGAGAGTGATTGTGAACTTGATTTTCAGTATGGTTTGGATTGGAATTAGTGAAGTTGTTGGACTGAAAACCTCCTCGTCCTCTAAAATTTCCATTTCTTCCACCATGAAATTGTCCACCACATCCTCTGCAATTGTTTTGACCTTGAAATCCAGAGCCACGATTTGAGGATGGACGGAATTGAAAGGAAGCCATAACCAAAAACTGTGAGTCTTGTGTGGCTTGAACATATGTGATTTCGAGTGTTTGTTCTTCAGCTTTCAAAACCATGTGTGATTTCGAGTGTTTGTTCTTCAGCTTTCAACAGTACATGTAGATCTTCAATAGAGAGATGATCAGATCTGGTGCGTATAGCAGTCTTGAAACCATTGTATTCAGCTGGTAATCCATTAAGAGCATACAGTAACATGTCTTCATCATCAATATTGATTGAAACCACAACAAGTTTATCACGCAATCGTTCGATCTTCTGAAAGTAGGTATCAATTGAATCACTCTTCTTCGTGATAGTTTGGAGATCAGATTTGAGTTGTAGTATATTGGATCTCGAAACCGAAGAAAATCATTTCTCGAGAGCGATCCAAACAT
This sequence comes from Hydrangea macrophylla, assembly GCA_033977485.1. NCBI lineage: Eukaryota > Viridiplantae > Streptophyta > Magnoliopsida > Cornales > Hydrangeaceae > Hydrangea > Hydrangea macrophylla. Next base: position 109,691,408 of record CM066994.1, on the reverse strand, counting down.
CTCTTGAAGAACTTTTTCCAACAACAAAAGAGAGAGTATTTTCAGTTAGAGTAGCATTGATCAATTTAGTAATCACTTGATCTTGAATTTGCCATGATTGATACAGAGGATTAGGAAATGTTCTTGATTCATTTTGCACAAATTGTGGAGGACAAGGTTGTGATCCGTCTAAGAAGCCAAAAAGTGAGTGAGATTGAAAAATTGAAGTGATATGATATTTCCACAGAACATAATTTGTGCCATCGAGCTTGAACGTGATGAGATTTGTGATGTTAGAAAGAAGAAACAACGGATTTGTGGAAGAGGAAGGGGAAGAAGACGAAGAGGAGGTTGAAGATGAGGACGCCATGGATGAACGCTTGTTCTTCTACGGCTCTGATACCTTGAAAGCTTTGGAGGAAAATGTAGAAAAATGAGATATATTTCTTATTCATTCTTTTCCTTTCAGTACATACATTTTTATATACAGCAATCAGTCAAAGGCTTAAACACAAATACATCCAATCAAAGTCCACTTGCCCACTTCAATGTCCACGTGCTCAATCTTGATGGCCACTTGCTCAACTTGCAGAGTTAGGTAGGGATTATTTGGACACATGGTTAACAGGCTAGAGGTAAGGGTACCTTCCAAGCAAGCACCCTCACATGCAAAGTTAGAGTTGGTTCCAAAGAGAAAGAGACATGTGCCTCCTCACGTGCGATCTTCCATCCTGTCACTACTAATTGAACCCGTCGCCGCAAAGCACTACAAAACTTACTAACACTTTGAGCTTCCTCGCCCACCTTGTTAATACCACTCCAGGATCGATCACACACTTACCTCACTATAAATACCTTCATTTCATTCAATGCAAAATGAAACACATGATTAACTATTTCACCAATCCTCATTCATCCATTCTCCCAACTATCAGAGCACTCGAAATCACTTTAACTTTCGAAAATGCCTCACCATTTATTGTTCTATCTCTTCCTCTTCCTCTCCCTCTCTCTCTCTCTCTCTCTCTCTCTCTCTCTCTCTCTCACATTTTAGGACTACAAAGTTCTTATTCGAGACACGTCCTCTCCAGGACCCTTGACTTGTACAAATCTAATTACATGTTATAACAACCTATATCTCTCATCACTAAATAACTCACAAAATTTTTTGACCATAGTGGGAGTTATGCTAAAAAGCGTGATTAGCAAACAACAACCTTCTAAAAGTTTTGGATGTCCCAGGAAAGATCAAAGCTTTACCTACTGGGTTTAACACCCACCAAAGCATGAATCCGAGCGAGGAACTTGACGGGGAGCCTGCACACTTCCAAACTTACAAATCTCAGTATAAATCTCAGCCTGCACGTTCCCGTCCCACCAAACAAGCCTTAAGTTACTTTGGTAAATTAAGGATTGTTTGAGCCTTAAGTCATCAGGGCCGGTTCTGAGATGACAAAAATTGTCCGAGTTCTCAAGTGAACTTTCAAAGGGGCCTAAAAAATGAGGCCTCTATACTAAGTTTCATAGAAATTTGGTAGAGATTAGAAGAAAATGGGCCTCAAAATGATAAGTTTCATAGAAATTAGGAAGAAATTAGAAGAAAACAGGCCTGAAAATGATAAATTTTGAAGCCTAAAGCGGCGGCTTGACTCGATTGTGCCAAGGGCCGGCCCTCTAAGGCATCTGTGTTAAGAAATCTTTAAATTACCAAACAAACCTTAAGTTACTTTTGTACATTATCCTTTTGTATATGTGTGTATATATATATACATGTTATAATTTATAATTATTATTATTTATGTATTTAATGTGTGTGTAATTATAAATTGAATTAACAAATTACCCATTTGCCTTTTGTAATTACCCTGGTGTGTATGCTACAACAACATATCTTCATCATCACCGTTGATTGAGACTGCAACAAGTTTGTCATACAATTGTTTGACCTTCTGAAAATAAACATCAATTGAATCACCTTTCTTAGTAATAGTTTGAAGATCTGATTTCAGTTGCAATATATTTAACCTTGAAACAGAGGAAAATTGTTTCTCGAGTGTGATCCAGTGATAGAGTAGATTCAGTGAGAGTAGCATTGATCAAGGTGACATTCGCTTGATCTTGAATTCGCCATTGACAAAAAAAAACAAAGGATTGATACAATTTTCAGGCGGATCTGAACCACTCTGAACAAATTGAGGAGGTCATGGTTGTGTTCCATCTAAGAAACCATAGAGACAATGTGAGCGAAAAATTGAAGAGATTTGATACTAAAAAGGAATAAGATTTGTGATATTAGAGAGAACATGTAAGGATTTTCAGACAACGAAGAATTGGAAGAAGAACTCGAGGTTGAAGATGAAGCCGCCATGGATGAACGTTTGTTCTCCTATGATACCATGAAAGTTTCAGAGAGAAAGTGAAAGAAGTCAAATACTCAAATCAGTTTCTAACAGAAAATGGCACCAAAGGCAGTTATAACAATCTACCACTTGCTGAGTTAGCTGAGCTCGAATTGGTTGAGCAATCCTCTTCTAGGGACTGTTTGGGAACATGGTTAACAATATTGTAGCCTAAAATGATTGCCTTCCCTTTTTTTTTTTTTTTTGTGCTAAACATGTTGAAGATCTCTAATTTGAAAATTGCATATAGGGTTAATGGCACTTTGCATCCCTGAAGTTTGGGTAATTTTGCACTTTGCACCTGAAAGTTTCAAATTTGGCACTTTGGTCTCTAAAGTTTCACAAATGTGGCAAATAAGTCCAAATTGCCCTTTAGCAACGAATGATTTAATCACTAAAAGTGAACATTTTGTCACAAAAAATCTTCAAGGGACTAAAGTGCAACTCATCCCAAACTTTAGGGACCAAAGTGCCAAATTTGAAATTTTAAGGTACAAAGTGCAAAATCACCCAAGCTTTAGGGGTGCAAAGTGCAATTAATCCTTTACATACATATAAGAAAACAAACATGATTCTGCTTGCAGATTGAGAACTAACAAGATTTCAGCAAAAAAAAAAAGAGAACTAACAAGATCTGGGAGTATATGGCTTATTCATTTTCCAAAGGTTAATTGATGTTTGGGGTTCTCTTTTGGAAGATATAATATGCTATGTGATATCAAAGGTTGAGTACAACGTGATTCTTTCACTACCTAGTTTCTATGATAAGTGTTGTAAATTAATTGATTCAGTTCCTGTTTGGATTTGATTCCATGACATCAACTTTGGAAATCTGACACTTAATTAATGATGTCCTGCAACTACTATCATACCAAGCTTATATGCATTTTGGATTCCCAGAGATATTCATCTCTCTCTCGAGTAATTTGGGCTGTAACTATGTAATTTTATAGTATGTTTGATATGTATTCTTTTCTAAGCTTGGGGTTGACCAATGTATACTCTCCGTCCCATATGTAGAGTTCTTTTTTTTTATTTTTATTTTTATTTAAGGGAAAGTTAGTCCCTTTTTGGATTCCAACTTTTTAAGGGGACATTTATGATTGTGGTGATATTTTTAACTTTTCAATTTTGTCCTCTTTGAATTTCATAATTCTAATGCCACATTAAAAAAAAAAAAAAAAAAAAAAAAGAGCGAATGTTTTAGAAAAGGCAAACTTGTAAAATTGATATTAAAGTACTTTGACTTTTTAAAAGAGGACTCTTAAAATAGGACACCAAAAAATAAAATCTAGGACTCTTAATTGGGGACAGAGGGAGAAATTATTTTTTAAAAAAAATGCATTCTTTTTTGGACCAATGAAAGGTCTAATATGTCTTCGCCACTAGTCATATACCTCTCATTGTAACTACTTAGGCTTAGTTTGGCCCCGTGTGGATTTTTAAAAGGAGCTTATGAAATTTATTGCTAAGTTATTTGATAATTTTATACAACTAACACACTTCTCTTCAAAAAGACATCATGATCGAAAAGCAACCTTGACCTTTTAAAAGCTCTGTTCTAGAGCTTTTAAAGCTCCCCCCAAAAAAGCCCTAAGTTCAATTTTTGCAAAGCTCATAAACTTGTTACCAAATAAATTTGCATGAAATTGTGCTTTACAAAAGGAGGAGCACCAAAATGGGGGGCCAAACTAAACCTCAATCTAGTTTATAAAAAGGCTTTCCATGCAAAGCTTATATCAAGGTACGTACCTCGGCCCCTCCCTGGACCCTTTCACTTAAGTCCTTGCATTAAGGAACTACACCAAATGATAAGAAAAAAAAAATACAAAAAGCCTCAAGGTTGTATTATACAGTTTCCATAGTAAATCTGATTGTAGAAGTTTGTTAAATTCTAATATTTGTTCCCATTGATGTAAATAGCATAACTCACTTTTTTTTTGGTTGCTAAAAATTTATTCAAGTAGCATTAAGAAAAATGTGGTGGTGGGATGTGGTCAGTGCAGTGCGTGGTAAGTGTTTAAGCAATGCAAAGAATCATTCTTGTGTTATGTGGTTACTCACTTGTGAGGATGAACTATGAACATTCTTCTTCATGAACTATTCATTGCCTCCAAAAACCACCTATATTTTAGTTCCATCACCTTTTTTTTTAAAGAGGGATAATGCTTAACTACCATTGTTGCCCCCTCAAGACACCTTCGACCACCATCCCTAACTGCGACCACCATTCTCACAAGTTAAAGAGGTTCGATGGATTGAACATTGAAATATATGCTCGATCGCTTGAACCATATTTTGTGTGTGAGGTTTGTTTGTTGAAACCAAGAGCTTAGTGAGAGAGAGTGAGTGGTTGCATACATATATATATATATACACATCTACATACATACATATATATATACATATCTTTATATATATACTTTGTGTGAGAGAGAGAGAGAGAAGCAGAGAAGAAAGAAAGAAGGAGGAGACAGAGAGAGATAGAGAGAGAGAAGAGAGAAGAGGAGGAGCCATTAAAGCTCAGAACTTGACACTTTACCAAACGCGCCTTACGATCGTTCGGTAACTCACTTGGTACCTTTGATACAATATTTTACGAGTTTTTGACGTGAATAAATAGACCCAAACATGCCCTAATGCCTATGGACGTTCACTGTTCAGAACCTCTGGAGAAGACGACTCTCGAGCGATTAAATTGGGTTCAATCGATCGAAAGGACTTTGATCGCTTGAGCTTTACTTTTTCCAATCGATTGAAATGGTTTCAATTGATCGAACTTTACAGAATATAGATTGTTCCTCTTGTTTATCTTATAAGAGGTTCAAATGTTCGATTCTCGATTCAGACTTTCAGTATACGATTATGGGTGGATCAGGGATACTGTGACAACAAAGATAAGTACGATTAAGAATAATAGATTAATATGATGACGTTAGATGCTATGTGGTTCATGTATGAGTTCGATATCCGTTCATTTCAATCAGAATAGTCAAGCCATATGGTAATTGTCATGTGTCGGTGTTAGTACTGAGCTTAAGTAGGTTTGATAAGTTTTGGAAATGGTATGTAGGCAAACACTTGGTCATGATATGCTTTCACATGCGGTGGATGGTTGTATCATTATTGAGCAGTGGACAAGACCATGTAGTCCTAAGATAGCCAGATGATCCATGGTATATCCTTAACGACCGGTGGATGGGTTATATCCTTAACGAGCGGTGGATGGGGATCACTGGTATAAGTCGTTGAGTTGTGGCAATAGATTTGATATGTTGTTGTTCAAAGTGTTGTATCCCTGACATGCGGTGGACGGTGATATGTCCTTAACGAGCAGGGGATGGATTGATGCGGTGTCCATGACATGTGGTGGATGGTTTATATCCTTAATGAGTGGTGGATAGAATGATGGTATGTCTATATATGTTAAACGATTGAGTCTGTTCTTTCCAATCAGAGTATGTTGGTTATCGGTCTTGGAATAATCAGACGATAAGGGTTGGTTACGACGCTTTGAATAAAGATGAAGATACTATTGTAACACTATTTTTTATTCATTTCCATAACTTGTTATTATGTTGTAGATGGGTACCTTATGAGTTTCTATTCACTCAGCTCTCAGTAAGCTGACGGCTGTTATTGCGTGGACATTCCTTTTCCAGATTATCCTATCTCTCTTAATGCAGATAATGGAGCCTACGATGATGGCTACTACCCGGAGTTGGATTATGCAGAGGGTGGCTTCACTGATGCCGATTAAGCCAGGGAAGATTGTTACGCTGACAACTACCCATACCCTAGCTAGAGATGAAGAAGTTATATTTAGTTTTATTTTACTGTTGGACTTTATTAGTTTAACGGGTACTTAGGCATATGATGTCTCCAGACCTGTTTTGATCTTGGGGACCACTATGATATTATAATGGATATAATCGTTATTATATTTTTAGCTGTTTAATGTTCCTGTTTATTAGTTGGACTAGTATTGTGTGGTGTGGACAATTATTGACATTCACCTGTCATTCCCTATGGGCCCAAAAAGGAAATTTATTTTTCTCTATTTTTGCTGTTCCGAGGTGTGAGAAGATTTTTGGTACCAGAACTCTAGGTTGTGATACTCTCGTTCACTAACGACTCCACACCATCTGGTCCTAGTATTTAAGATTCCCTGAGATGAGATATGAGTTTAAGATAAGTTCGTCCTCCTAACGATAGATAGTTTCCTTTACAGGTTAGCATAGATCCGGATTTCCACCTATTTATGGATGATTCTTTTAGAGGACATGTTGTTCATGGCGACACAATGGAGCCATCCATACCAGAGATATACTAGAGTCATATTCGCCAGACATCTAGTTGTTATTTGGAGGAGAGGATGTGGACTTCTCTCTATGTTGTGGGCACGACACACCCAACGGAGATACGTATAAATGTGTATCACTACGTTATGATCCGAGTATCCATATACTAGGAGATGGCTAAGTTGATTCAGAGTAAGCCGGAGGTAGACGAGATTGAGTTGCGAGCTATATAGCTGGGCCTGTTCCACCAGAGCTTATAGCTGTACCAGCACTAGCATTGGCAGCCCCACCATCACCAGTACCCGATGTACCAGTTCCAAATCCTGAGCCGATTCAGGGTGAGGAGGACCTAGAGTCAGAGGATAAGCATCCTGACGAAAATATTGACGGGAATGGAGAGGAGGAGCCTATTGTGGAAATTGCATTTTTCTTACCTATAGCTTTTTAAAAACTAATTCAAATTTCAAATTCGAATACGAGACGCCACTTAATTTTTAAAAGGAAAATTAAGAAATCATTTTAAAAAAAATCGATCTTTTGTGAAACCAAAGATTTAACTGGGTCCGGGGATTATGGAATGAGAGAGGAAGCAACCCGATGGACTAAAACACCCCCTCTCATCCTGTCTCATGATAAGCCTCTACTCAATATTTTTTTATCGAATTATTAATCTAAGCATGCTCTCAATTGATACATGTATACGCATATATTACAAAAAGCATGTCCAAAGGGTGTAAAATTGCTAATGGTAAAAAATATCATTCAAAATCATGTAGTTCAATTAGCAAGCGATATGATATGTGATAGGGAACAAGGGAACTTACCCGAGATCCAACCGCGAATATTAAACGTGCAATGCATGCAAGTAAATAAAAACCTAAGGGAGTCTCTAATCCATATATACACATAAGGCAAGACCTAATTCTAAGGTGTTGCGCATGAAGTCAAAAAATCAATAAAATTGAGAAATTAAATAGGCTGAAGAGGAGTTTGAGAAATCATACCTCAATAGCGCTACAAAATAGAGGGTTAGTCTACATACCTTAATCAAGATGCAGTATGAAATTCTAAATAACATCCTTAAACTTCTAGCTTAAATCTATCAAGTATGAAGAAATTGACATAACTATGAATTCCTTCTAATTAGTTGGAAGTGCATCACTTCTATAGATATACAAGTCTCAACTAGGAGCCAATGTAATGTCCATATAGAGATGATATAGTCTCAACATGGTCACAAGGAACTCACAATTATGTTTTATTAAATTCTAACACAAAATGAATTCTAATTACAAGTATCAATCTACATGGATGAATGTATATGAGTACATGAATGTGAACAAGAGTAAGTTATGAACTTATTCATTGATTTGGATCATTTAACCTCTGGATTTAAGTTTAACTAATCATTATTGAAACACGGTTTAAGCCTTAGATCATGGAAATATCATTTGAGCCATTATTTACAAGATTTGCCAAATCTGTCACAAAATTCTGAAAATTACAGAGAGCAGACCAAAACTTCAAAAATTGGAAAAGCATGATTCTCATGGTTTGATGTCAATGAATTTTGGACACAAGATGCCTCTGTGAGTCTAGTTTCCAACCCAAAAATAAAAATCAAAGATCAATGGTTCCATCTCTGGGAATTAGACAAACACTAGACATTACTCAAAAATTTACAACTCTCTATCCAGAGTTCTTGTATGATTTTTTAAAAATGGTAAACAAATCTAAAAGACTCTAATCTTTTTAGGAGATCTTATTAACACATTAAACTTCATAGAAAGAAATATGTGAAGCCAAGAATGCTTGATTAAGGTTCTAATTTACTCACTTCAAGAAGGTGTTACTATTCTGAAACTCTGGACAGATTAGAGTTGCTTCACAAAACATGACCAAATCACTTTAAACATGAAATCTCATTAAAACAAAAATCACAGTGGTAAAACTTTGTGTTATTGACACTCCCCAATTGGTTTCATTCAATTCCAATGGTTCGTTATTTAACTAAAAATCTTTGATCAAAAGTGGTTGATGAACTCACTGCACCTTTGTCAAGTCCATCCCTTCTTATTATTAACTTTAGCTATCAAACCATTAAGTTTGGCTTAGCCTAAACTACTTCTCCTTCCACTTGATGGTCCTTGGAGACTAATGGCACTTAGGGTGTGTTTGATAACCCAATTAAGTGCTGAAAATGAAAAGTTTCAGCACTTATTAGTTTTCAATGCATTTGATAATGTACCACTTAATTGAAAAAGCACCAAAAAAAAGTACTGAAAACTTTAAGCGAAATTTTTTTTTACTGAAAATAATCACTGAATGATGTCTATTTGAGTACTTGACACACTATTTTCAGTATTACAAGTTCAATCGCTTAAAATTTTCAGTACATAAAATTCAGCACTTAATTTTCAATACTTAATTTTGAGTTTTATCAAACAGAGCCTTATACTTATAGGTTTCAATGGAGTATGGAAGGAACTTCATGAAATCTCAAAAACAATGAGCCAAAACCATGGAGATATGTTTAAACTCATCAATCAAATACTAATATCAACCTTAATCCTCTTGTAAATCATAAATTTACAAGAAGATAAAGGGATCCCAAGTCTAAGGATTCAAGTAAGACATTGAAAGTACTCTCATGAGTCCTAAGAGATGATCATAATCAAAGAAAAGTAAAGAGAAACCAAGGCACAAGTAATATCTAAGTTAACTTCTTAATTTATTTAACCTTAAACTAAAGGTCATTTTTTATCCAAATCAATAAAAATGAAAGTTCAATCACAACATTAGTGGTGAATGTGTAAGGGATCCCAAGGAATCCTATATATTGTGATTGAACTTGAATTAGAGGCTAATTAACTTAAAGGTTACCTCCAACTATCCTCAACTCTCAAGTCTTTGGAAGTCTTTCAAAGGTGATTCAAACTCTTTTCCTCCTGACTCATGCAATTTTTTCCTTAAACTCCTCTAAGAACTTGCTCCTAATGGTGTTTAGAGAATTTTTAAGAGATTTAAAACAAAGAGAATCAAGATAAGGTTCTTAGATTAAAAAAATCAAAGAGTTAAGATCCTTTGAATGGGATATTCATCCCCTATATATAGGCAAATTCTAGAGGGTTATTTCAGTAAATTCACAGTAAAAAACCCTAATCCTGGATGTCCTTTTGAATGTACAAACGTACTATTTCAAAGCTGGCAGCCAAAAAAATGCAGCATTCAATGGAAATGGAAGCGGTACTCAATAAGTACCAGAACGACACTCATTGACAGCCGGCGTGACATTCACTGAATGCCGATGCGACACTCAATGAATGTCGCGGACAACTCTATGGACTGTCGTATTTTTTGGAATTCTAATTTTTGCGGCATTTGATGTATTTTTGCGGCTATCAGTGAATGTCGTTGTAGCACTTGTTGACTGCCGCATGGCAATCAGAGAGTGCCACAGCGGCAACCCGTGACTGCCGCAATCTGTGCCATGTGCCGTTTTCTTCTATTCTCCCTTTTTCTTCTTTCTTTTTTTATGTTTGAATTGTAGAGCCTTTCGAAGAGCTTGAATCACCTTTAGAAGTCCTAGATTAGTCGGACATTATCATCATCGAATCTAGAGGTAATACTCCCCTTAATACAATGTTTGGTCAAAATCAGGGTGTTTACACCTATAGATGATGAGGACCCAGTAGAGGAGGAGCCTACAGACGAAGACGATGAGTTGGAGGATAACCCAGAGGAGCCAGAGGACCTTGAGACAGATATCGTGGTTGGAGAGGATGACGTAGTGATAGAGGGAGACGTTATCATGGAGGTAGTAGAGGAGGATTTTCTTGATGAGGAGATATATGTGCCTGAGGTACCCGTTATGCCTGAGTTACCTGCCAGACCTATAGTACATATGGAAGCCATGGTCGATATGTCGGATAGCCGAGATGGTCGGATAGCTTGCTAGTTTTATTATGGAGGAGGTTGCATTAGCAGGGGCATTGGATATAACTGATGCATTCGCTATTATAGCAGTCGACGTCGCAAATCAGGCAATGATGGCAGATGATGCAGAGGTAGGGATAGTTGAGGATTGGGACATTGGAGTGGTAATTAGAGATCTTTCCGCACCAATTGAGGATGATCCCTTTGAGGAGATGGATATCATTTCAGAGGATGAGGCACCACTAGCAGGATTAGACGCTGATAATTTTTGAGTCAGGAACTGGAGGAGGTTTAGTTTTCCAAGTTTTATATCAGGACACATGATTTTTGGGGGCTTGAGAGATAGCTATTTAACCATAGCTTTGTATAGATATTATCAGTAGTAGTAGCATTGTAAATAGCTGACCTTAGTACTGTTTTAGCCTATGTTTCATGTGGTACACAGTTTGACTAGTGTGTACTATGCAGTACATCTTTTGACATATATATATGAGCAGTACTTTTGATAATTGATGGTATGTTTAAGTTAATATACACTGATTAGTAGAACTATTAGTTCTTAGTTCTTGTTGCTTCTCGCTCTATCTTAATTTTGTTTCTACGAGAAGACTTTTCGTTAATCAATAGGCCTTTTGTAGGTACACAACACACATTATCACCATGGTTAGACCAAGGAATCAAGCACGATTAGGAGCCCTTATTCCAGAAAATATGGATCCAATGGGCGTTTTTGTAGCTTTTATGCAGAGGATGGAACATGTGGGAGATGCTTATAACCACTCTACTCACCAGAGGCCTATTACACCATCGCCACCAAGATAGACTGATGATAAGTTACTCGAACATTTTTGTGTATTAAGTCCAGAGAAATTTGACGGATTAACAGAGTCATGGAAGTCGGAATAGTGGATACGGGAAATGGAATTGATTTTTTTTTGAAGTTTTGGAATGTTAATCAAGATAAACGTCGTCTTGGCATATTTCAACTCACCTATGCCGCCGTAGATTGGTGGGAAGCCGAAAGAGCTATAATAGAAGCTGAAGCTACATGAAGAATGCCTTAGGGGATATTTCGGGAAAGATTTCTGGAAAAGTATTTCCCAAAGGATGAAAGAGATCAACAGGAGAAAATTTTCATGAGTCTAGTCCAAGGAGGATGGACTGTGCGAGAATACACAACACAATTTGAGCGATTGTCTCGATTCGCTCCATATATGATTGATACACCACAGAAGAAGGTGAAATTATTTCACCAAGGATTGAACTCCCACCTCAGACATATGATGGTTGGTCATCTGAAATAGTAAATTGAGAGGATTGTCAAGTTTACTGCAGGATTGGAAAAGGACGCTTATCTAGCACAATGATAATAGAAAAATCGACCCCAATCATCAAGAGGGTTCCAGCAGCGGAGTTTCTAGAACCAGCCACCAAGAAATACCCAGGGTTGGAGACCTCATGGGAACTTTTAAGGAAACAATCACACCTGGGACGGAACTAGGAAGCCTCAGCAGGGTTATCCTCGACCCCATCAATATCACCAGCAGGGACTACAACCCCAAGCGCTATTACCAGCCCTGCCAACCAACAGCAGAGGGTGTTTTAATTATGGGAAGTCAAGGCACATTGCCAAGTTCTGTACGACCTCCAAGGTTAACCATCGGACAAATGGTAACTGCCAAAATTGCAATAAGCCAGGGCACTTGAGTAGGGGTTGTCGTGCACCTCGCAGAGGGTATTACGGGGCACCAATTTAGGGGATACAAGGACCCCCAGATCAGACAAGGATGAATGCTATCATCCCAGCAGAGGCAGGCTTTAACGCTGATGGATAGCAACATTTAGAAGGTACGCTCGTACTCTTTCATAGTCCAGTTAAAGCTTTATTTGATACTGGAGCTGCACGTTTGTTTATTGCTGTTAAGATTATGCGTCAGTTAGGTTTAGAACCCCAGACACTTGAGCCAGCTCTTAATGCTATGTCACCATTGGGAGTGGCTGTTAGGTTGGGTAAAGTATATAAAGATTGTCCATTAACCTTGGGAGATAGGAATCTTCCAGTAGACTTAGTAGTTCTGTCGATATCAGAGTTCGACATTATCCTAAGGATGGATTGGTTGACTAAGTATTATGCTAATATGGATTGCCCTACCAGGACAATTGTATTTCCAATACCAGGACGACCAATGATAAGATTAGTATCATTTAACTAGTGACATATTTCTAACAAGTGGTTTAGCTATAATCGGAGGTACAAGTACGAGTACCGAATTCACAATGGATCAGATTCCTACCATACATGACTTGTAATGACCTACCTCCCCGTCTAGCAACAATATTGTCCGCTTTAGGCCTAAACTAGGGATGGCAATGGGGTGGGTTTTTCGGATCTCCCGCAACGTCCCGCCCCTAATTGGTAGGGTATGGGGTTAGTTCAAATGGGTTAGGGGCGGGTATGGGATACATTTACATAACCCGAGTTGGGTTCGGGTCGGGGTCGGGGTCGGGGTGAGGTTACAAAATCCCGAACCCCGATTATATACCCTCTTGATTCTGTCCCACATCGGTAGTTGATAAAATAGTCATAAGTTCTTCCATTTATAAATTAAAGGTCTATCTACTGAGCGGCACCTAGTCTATCACGCGCTGATGCTTAGGAAATTGCATCACGTGTTCATCTTTTCAAAAGTTTAATAGTTTTTGCTTTTGACTTCTTTGAATATCTAAACTTCCATGTGGTAAATTTGTGACCATGTATTCAAAAGTTTGAAAAGAATTGAGACTTTCTCATAACATGATTGTTTAGGGGCGGGGTCGGGGATATGGTCTTAGGGTCGTGGTAAATTAGGGTCAGGTTTGAGCATGTAATCGGGATCGGGGGTGGGGGCTCTATAGTTTTGGATGGGTGGGGTTGGGATATGGTCTTCGTTAACCTTCCTATACCCGCCCCGTTGCCATCCCTAGCCTAAACACAAAGAACTTCCCAGTGGGTCACCCATCCCTAGTACTGCTCTGGCAGCAATACCCTTAACTGTGGAGTTCTTTCGTGTTTAGCCCCCTCACGGTTTTAAAAGGCCTTGTTGTATATAGAGAGGCGATTAATCCTTATAAACTAGTCTAGGAACTTTACCCAGGCAATGTGGGACAAGCCCCCACACTCAACCTCACCTCATCCATCTTGGCTATCCTACCTCAGGAGTATTGGCTCTTGGTCGTCACAATCCACCCTCCTTAAGGGCCACACGTCCTTGTGTGGGACCCGTCCCATACTTCCGGCTGGGTTTTAGCTCTGATACCATTTATAACGACCCACCTCCCTGTTTAGCAACAATATTGTCCACTTCAGGCCTAAACATAAAGAACTTCCCAGTGGGTCACCCATCCCTGGTACTGCTCTAGCAGCAGCACGCTTAACAGTGGAGTTCTTTCATGTTTAGCTCCCTCACGATTTTAAAAGGCCTTATTGCATATAGAGGGGCGATTAATCCTTATAAACTAGTCCAGGAACTTCACCCAGGCGATGTGGGACAAGCCCTCCACACTCAACCTCACCTCATCCATCTTGGCCATCCTGCATCAGGAATATTGGCTCTTGGTCATCACATGATTTTCAGGATATATTCCAGGATATTACAGGACTTCCACCGAAGAGAAAATAGACTTATGTATGAAACTAGTACCTGGCACGTTGCCAATATCTAAGACTCCATATAGGATGGAGCCGATTAAGATATTGGAATTGAAAAAGCAAGTTCAGGAACTTGAAGATTTAGGTTTTGTTTGCCCGAGTACGTCACCTTGGGGAGCACCAATTCTGTTTGTGAAGAAGAAGGACGGAACACTTCAACTCTGCATAGACTACAGGGAATTGAACAAAGTTACGATCAAGAACCGATACACACTTCCTCGTATAGATGATTTATTCGATCAGTTACAAGGATCAAGGATCTTTTCAAAGATCGATCTACGGTCATGACATCATTTGTTGTTAGTTCGACCAGAGGATGTGTCAAAGACTGTATTCAAGATGAGATATGGGCATTTTGAATTTCTAATTATGCCTTTTGGATTGACGAATGCGCTAGTAGTATTTATAGACTTGATGAATAGGGTATTCAGACTATATCTGGATTAATTCATTATAGTATTCATCGAAGACATCTTGATATACTCAAAGATGGATAAAGATCACAAGGAACACTTACAAATTACTTTACAAACACTTCGAGATAGTAAGTTGTATGCTAAGTTCAACAAGTGTGAATTTTGGCTGCAAGAGTGTTATATCTCAAGATGGTATCACTGTGGCCTCATCTAAGATTGATGCAGTCTTAAGTTGGAATAGGTCGACCAATGTGACGGAGGTCAAAAGTTTTCTTAGTCTAGCAGGATATTATTAGAGATTTGTAGAAGGATTTTCCAAGATAGCAGGACCTTTGACGAATTTGACGAGAAAGGAGATAAAGTACGAATGGACAAACAAACATGAGGATGCATTTCAAGAGTTAAAGGAGAGATTGTCTTCTGCACTAGTACTCGCGATACCTAAGAGTGGAAAAAGGTATGTGATCTATAGTGATGCATCACACCAAGGACTTGGTTGTGTGCTTATGTAAGACGGAAGGTCATTGTATACGGATCTAGATAGTTGAAGGTACATGAGAAGAACTATCCTACGCATGATCTGGAATTAGCAGCAATAGTGTTTGCATTGAAGATTTAGAGACACTATCTCTATGGAGAAAAGTTTGATCTATTTTTCGATCATAAGAACTTGAAGTATTTGCTCCCTCAGAGAGAGTTGAACATGCAACAACGAAGATGGATGAAGTTACTTAAGAATGATGACTTTTCATTGCAAAAGGTAAAGTAAATGTTGTAGCCGATGCTTTGAGTTATCAACCTCGACTAGTGATTACTACGTTACTAATTCGAGAATGGAAAGCATTGGAAGTTTTAGCCGAATTCGATCTTCAGCCAGTGGAACCAATGGAAGGAAAAAGTTTTGTATGTCTTATAATACAGCCAACTTTGATTAGTCGTATCATAAAAGCTCAACAGACAATGGAATATTTGAAGTTATTGGTTGCAAAGATGTCAGCAAAGGAACCAGAAGTCTGGAGTATTGGTATAGACGGAGCCTTACGATGTAAGGGTAGACTCTGCTTGCCTGACGAAGAAAATCTCTGGAAAGATATATTGAATGAAGCACATAAGTCAGATGACTATTCATCCTGGAGGTACAAAGATGTACAAGGACCTGAAGAGAAATTTTTGGTGGGAAGGAATGAGGTTAAAGGTAGCTGAATACGTATCTTCATGTCTTACTTGTAAGCAAGTAAAGGCAGAACATCATAAACCACCTGTATTATTGTAACCGTTGCCGATTCCTCAGTGGAAATGGGAACACATAACCATGGATTTTGTAGTAGGTTTGCCAAAGTCATAGCAAAACCACTATATTATTTGGGTAAATGTGGATCGACTTACGATGACGGTACATTTCATCGCCTATAGTGTGACATATCCAGTGGAACGTTTGAGCTGGATGTATCTACAGTAAATTGTACGGTTAAACGGTGTACCCGTATTAATTGTGTCAGATTGAGATTTGCGCTTTACTGTAGAGTTTTGGAAGAGTCTCCAAACAGCAATGGGAACTACACTGAACTTGAGTTTAGCCTTTCATCTGCAGATCGATGGTCAGACTGAACGAGTCAATCAAGTTATGGAGGATATGTTACGCGCTTGCGTTATCAATTTTGAAAGTTCTTGGGAGACGCACCTGCCGTTGATCGAGTTCGCCAACAACAATAGTTACCATACGAGCATAGGAATGGCGATGTTTGAAGCTTTATACGAAAGACCTTTCCGAACACCACTACGTTAGACTAAAGTCGAAGATACTCAACTTCATGGGCTATAAATGGTACAAGAGACCAGTGAGAAGATTCAAGTTGTACGTGAGAAGATGAAGGTAGTACAGACCCAACACAAGAGTCATGCTGACATATGACGCAAAGACTTGGAATTCGCCGTCGGAGATCATGTGCTACTCAAGGTTACATCTATTTGAGGCATCGTCAGGTTTGGCCAGAAGAGAGGCAAGCTATCACCGTAATTTATCAGACCATTTGAGATTCTAGAACGTGTTGGAAAGGTTGCCTATCGACTTACGTAGTCGCCAAAGATGTCAGGAGTACACATTATTTTCCACATTAATATGCTAAGGAAGTGTGCTCACAACCTGGTCCACGAGATCAACTTCAAAGATATTGAAGTCAATGACAAGGTTACATTAAATGAAGGACTAGTACAAATTCTAGATCGAGGAATCAAGAAGCTCAGGAACTTTCGTTGATGAAGATTCAGTGGAAGCATCATGATGAAGGAGAAGCTTTGTGGGAGCTAGAGTTAGAGGTGCGTTGTTTGTTTTTGATTTTGTGGAAGAAATCCTTAATGAGTGGTGGATGATGTAATACCCTGTATTTTTTTATTGTATAATAATACATAAGATTTCATATACTTCCCTTGACTATACTTGAAGTTTCATTTCAATCGATCGAAGTGCTCTCGATCGAACCTCTTTTAAGCGATCGAAACCCTACCGACATGAATTTATTATGTGTTCCCTTGTTCAATCAATCATATCGGCCTCAATTGATTGAACCTGGACGATCTACTTTCAAGCAATCTAAGTAGCTTCGATCGATCAAATGAATCTGGATATTTCATCTCATTTTGTGCGCTGAACTG
The DNA here is from genome assembly GCA_033977485.1 of Hydrangea macrophylla. Taxonomy (NCBI): domain Eukaryota; kingdom Viridiplantae; phylum Streptophyta; class Magnoliopsida; order Cornales; family Hydrangeaceae; genus Hydrangea; species Hydrangea macrophylla. Next base: position 109,674,037 of record CM066994.1, on the reverse strand, counting down.
CCACCTTGCACCCCTTTCCGCTATATATGTTGAACCATGTTGTGTGTGTGAGGTTTGTTGCTGAAACCAAGAGCTTAGTGAGAGAGAGCGTGTGTGTGCTTCCATACATATATATACACACATCTATATATATACATACATCTTTATATGTATATACTTTATGAGAGAGATAAAGAAGAAGAGAAGAAAGAAAGAAGGAGGAGATAGAGAGAGAGAGAGAGATAGAGATAGAGAATGAAAGCGAGGAAGAGGAGCCATTTGCCAAACGCGCCTTACGATCGTTCAGTGAGTTCTAAACTAACTCGGTACCTTTGATAGAATGTTTTATGAGTTTTTGTCGTGAATAAATAGACCCAAACATGCCCTAACGTCTCTGGATGTTCACTGTTCAGAACCTCTGGAGAAGACGACTCTCGAGCGATTGAACTGGGTTCAATCGATCAAAAGTTCAATTGATCGAAAGGACTTCAATCGCTTGAGCATCACTTTTTCCAATCGACTGAAATAGTTTCTATCGATCGAACTTTACAGAACAAGGATTGTTCCTTTTGTTTATTTTATAAGAGGTTCGAATGTTTGATTCTTGATTCGAACTTTCAATATACGATTATGGGTGGATCAGGGATAATGTGACATCAAAGATAAGTACAATTAAGAATAGTAGATTAACATGATGACATTAGATGCTATGTGGTTCATGTATGAGTTCGATATTCGTTTATTTCAATTATAGTAGTCAGGCCACATGGGAATTGTCATGTGTCGGTGTTAGTACTGAGCTTAAGTAGGTTTGATAAGTTTTGGAAATGGTACGTGGGATGATGCCTGATCATGACATGCTTTCACATGCGGTGGATGGTTTTATATCTTTAACGAGCAGTGGGTAGGACCATGTAATCCTAAGATAGCCAGATGATCCATGGTATATCCTTAACGAGCGGTGGATGGGTTATATCCTTAACGAGTTGTGGATGGGTTATATCCTTAACTAGCGGTGGATGAGGATCACTGGTATAAGTCATTGAGTTGTGGCAATAGATTTGATATGCTATTTTTCAAAGCGTTGTATCCCTGACATGTGGTGGACGATGATATGTCCTTAACGAGCAGATGATGGATTGATGCGGTGTCCATGACATGTGGTGGATGGTTTATATCCTTAATGAGCAGTGGATAGAATGATGGTATGTTTATATATGTTAAACGATTGAGTCTGTTCTTTCTAGTCAGAGTATGTTGGTTATCGGTCTTGGAATAATCAGATGATAAGGGTTGGTTACAACACGTTGCATAAAGACGAAGATACTACTGTAACACTATATCTTATTTATTTTCATAACTTTTTAATACGTTATATGATGGATACCTTGTCGGTTTCTATTCACTCAACTCTCAGTATGCTGACGGCCATTATTGCATGGACATTTCCCGTCCAAAATTATCCTCTCTCTCTTAATACAGATAATGGAGCCTACGATGATGGCTACTACCTGGAGTTGGATTATACGTAGGGTGGCCCCACTGATGCCGATTATGTCGGGGAAGATTGTTACGCTGACAACTACCCATACCCCAGGTAGAGATGAAGAAGTTATATTTAGTTTTTTATTTTATTGTTGGACTTTACTAGTTTAGCGGGTGCTTGGGCATATGATGTCTCCAGACTTGTTGTGATCCTGAGGACCACTCTGATATTGTAATGGATAGAATTGTTATTATATATTCAGTTATTTACTATTCCTGTTTATTTGTTGGACTAGTACTGTGTGGTGTAGACAATTAGTGACATTCACCCGTCATTCCCTATGGACCCAAAAAGGAAATTTATTTTTCTCTATTTTTGCTGTTCCGGGGCGTGACACCCACCCTCCTCGTCGGCCGTCGGAAGCACCTCCACCATCCTCTCCGTCCATCCATATCACCTTACCCTCCTCTTCGACCATCCATATCACATCACCACTGGAAGGTATCTCTCTTGCTCTCTCTAAATCGCCCCATCTTCTCTCTTTCTCTCTCTCTCTCTCTCTCACACACACACACACACACACACACACATACACACACAATCACAGACTCACACATACCTCCAAATCCTTTCCCCCATCTCTCTTTCTCATCTTTGTATTCAACTCTTGTTGTACAAACCCAAATGAAAACATTGATATCTAGATCCATGTGGTTGTGAAAGCTCTAGATCTTTAGATCCATCAAACCCATTGTAAAATTTAATTTGTAGAAAAATGATGAGAAATTAAAATGATCTCTTGATCTTTAGATCCATGTACTAAGAAAAATGATGTTTGTTAAAAGAAACAAACAAAATCGAGTAAAAGGAGAAGGTCATTGATGTTTGTTAAAGAAACAAACAAAATCGGGGACTATACCAATATCTAGATCCATGATGTTTGCAAGGATTAATTTACTTTCATTTTCTTTTTTCTTATCTTTTCTTCTTTTTTTCCCCCCAAAATGCCCATCACAACAGCAGCCTAAACCGACCGATCACATCGAAAACCGACCGTTCATAAATCAGTCGGAGTAAATTGATCGCTTCAGAAGTGAAATGAAAACTTTTGAGTATGCAAAACCGAATGTATCGGTTTGGTGAGTTTATAGCCTAAAAAACCAACCTAACCAACTGTTTACTCCCCTAGTTTTGAACCACAAATCACTCGAATTGTACAAAATCTCGACCGGACCGTCAAACTGTACTTTTCTTAGCTAATTTCCCCTGTCAGGTTGAAATCCTGGCACAAAAAGTGTTGAAGAAACCTGTGGAAATATAGGTTGGTGGGAGGAGTGTTGTGAACAAAGACATAACGCGGTTAATTGAGATGAGACCGGAAGAAAGTGACCGATTCTTAAGGCTTTTAGAACTACTTGGGGAGTGGTATGAGAAAGGGAAGATTTTGATATTTGTTCAATCCCATGCGAAATGTGATGCCTTGTTCAGGGATTTGCTCAAGCATGGTTATCCTTGCCTCTCACTTCATGGAGCTAAGAATCAGACTGAGACGTCTTATCCTTAGAGTCTAATTTGGTGGATTATTTGCTTTTGAGACGTCTTATCCTTTCCTGGTGGTAGTACTAAAATTGGGACTCGTGTAAAGATTTGATTGAGTGTCACAGAGTCAAGGAATTTTGGCAAAAATACTAAATGAAAGTAGATCAATTTTTTTTTCAGTCCCGAGGAAGTGCATACCTTACCCGGATCATCTTCCATATATAATGGTACGGAACTAACAGAACAGTAGTATTGTTGGAGTAGATACGCAAATCACTTTAGATACAAGAAACGACGTAGGCGGGTTGGTGCGAGTGGAGAGAAAATAAGAAGAAGAATTGGACTTAAAATCTTTTTGGGAGGTATCCATTTTTCTTGAGAGATAGATAACATATCTGTTGAGATGCCTTGTTTTTTTATAATCTTGATATGGATAATTATGGGCCCTAGTTATGTATGATAAGATGAATGATGCAAAGTATAGAAATAGGAAGATGATTTCAAAGTCATATTGAATGTAGTTTCCTCTCTTTCAGATGCCATGCGAATAGAATGAACTTCCATTTTCTTTATGGTTGCACGCTGTTCGTTTTTAGCATGATTGTTACATTAATTCAATTAATTGTTTCCTTAAATTAATGTGAGTTTGTGCTGCCTTTTGATTTGCTCATTTCTTTTCCTCCTTAAATCCTGTCACCGCGGCTCGAGGGAGGATTCAAGTCTATAATTACCTGTGCACTATTGTCTCTCTAATCATTTTGTTTGGTAGCTGTGGATATCGCAGGCTAACCACGTTTTAACTTTTCACATTCATTTTAAAACAAAATCAAATAGAGTTGCTACTTTATTTTTAAAGAAAATTAAGAAACCATTTTAAAATCAAATTGATCTTTTGGAAATCAGAGATTTCTAGATTTGGGGATTATCGAATAAGAGGGGAAGGAGCCCAACAGACTAAAACACCCCCTTTCATCCTATCTCGTGATAGGCCTCTACTCAACATCATTTTGAATCAAATTATTAATCTAATCATGCCCTCAACTAATACATAAATATAAATATACATCCCCAAAGCATGTTAAAAAGGGTGTAAGATTGTTAACGATAAAAGGCATACAAAACTACATAATTCAAATAGCAAACGAGATGACATGCAAATAGGGAACATGGAAACTTATCCGGGATCTTGCTATGATATAGAATCGTGCAATGCATACGAAAAATAGAAAACCCTAGAAAAAGAGTCTCTAATTCACATTTTACACATAAAGCAAGAAGAAAGTTGACAAAATCATGAACTCCTTCCAATTTGTTGAAATCACAACACTTCTATAGATATACAAGTCTCAACTAGTAGCCAATGTAATGTCCATATAGAGATGATATAATCTCAACATGATTAAAAGGAATCCATGACTAGGTCCAACCAATTTTGGCTTATTACAATACAAAACAATGTTCTAAATTACAAGAATCAATACACATGTGATGATAATGAATGCATGAACATGAACAAGCTGAGAATCATTCATTGATTTGGATCATTTAGCTTCTGAATTTAAGCTTAATTATTGTTCAAAATATAGTTTAAGTCTTAGGTCATAGAAGAGTCATTTGGATCATTATTTATAAAGTTTATCAAATCTGTCACAATTCCAGGAATTACAAACAAGGAATCTGATATTCAAAAATACGAAACTCATGGTTTCCAAGGTTTGATCTTAATGATTTTTGGATACAAGGTGCCTCTGTGACTGTAGTGTCTAACCCAAAAAGAAAATCAAAGATCAAATGGTCCAAGCTCTGGGAATTGGACCATGACCAGACACAACTAAGAATTTATCAAGTCTCTATCTAGAGATTTTGTGTGATTTTCTAAAAATAGTAAACAAATCTGAATTACTTCATTCTTTTCAAGGGATCTTATTAACACATTTGACTTCATGGAAAAAATTATTTGAAGCTCAAAATTATTGTTTAAGGCTTAATCTAATAAATTTAAAACTAACTTACTATTTTAGAATTTTGGACAGAGAGTAATTGGGTTGCAAAACCCATGACCAAGCCATGTTAGCCATAAAATCTTATCAAAACAAAAATTACAGTGGTATATCTATGAGTTAAGAACAATTCCAATTAGTCTCATCCAAATTCAACGGATCATGATTTAACTACATATCTTTGATCACAGATTGTCATTGGAATCACTGCACCATAGATGAATTAATGTCCATGATTCAAACCAAACTTGATCGATAATTCTATGGAGAATATAGGTCAAGTATGATTGTAATCAACAAAATAATACTCACTTAATATAAAGATTCATGGATTTAGCCTTGAAGGAACCCCATCATAGATCTTATGAGAGAATCTAGAAATGTGTTCTAAGGTCTTACTCAATCCCATGAATGAACCTAAAACACTTGAATTCACTTGAATCTAATAATTAAATCATAAAATCCACTAGATCTACATCAAATTCCTCTCCCAAATACATGATCCTTGAGGATTAAGAACCCAATTTCGAAGAATTTAATTGAACATTAAGAGTGTTATAAGTTCCAAATTAATGAACCAAAGCCATGACTATGGGCTTAGATCCATCAATTATTCATAGAAGCAACATAGATAAACTCTAATACTCATATAAGTATGAATTTACAGAAAATTAGAGGATCTAACTCAAGTAATTCAAATGGAATATTGAAGATTCCATGAAATCCCAAGAGAAGAGCATGAACAAAAGAGATGAAATCAAAACCCAATTGATGATCCAAATTGAATTCTACTTTGAAAAAAACTTGTTTTATTTTAAACCCAAAGCTATTTAGATCCAAATTAACAAACGCAAGAAGGAATTCAATCACAATTCAAGTGGTGTGTGATGAAATGGGATTAAAAGAGACTTTTTGAAAATTGTGTAAAAGATTCTAGAATTCTATGAATTGTGATTGAATTTAGACTAAAAACTAACTAGAATTAGAGGATTACCTCCAAATATCCTCGGATTCTTCTTTTTAATGAATATCTTCAAGGTTCTTCAAGTCTTCTCCAAGCTTTCAATGGTTTCTTCTTCAATTCTCTCTTGATTCTCTCTCTAAAATCTCTTAATTGTATCTCTTACATAGCTAAATTGTTCTCTTCTCTATAATGGAGATAAACATCTCCTTATATAGACCAATCTTGAGAGGCTAATTCAGTAAAATCGTGATAAAAATCCATGTCCAATGGCATCTTTGTTTGTTCAATACGTATTTTATAAAAATAAATTGTTATAGCGGGCGGCACTTACTGAGTTCTTCGCGGCACTCAGCCAGCAATCAATGAGTGCTGCCTCGTCCTCTTTATATATATTTGTAGATTATATTTATATTTTTTGTTTTCTTTCTTTTTTCAAATTTTCTTTTCTTTTCTTTTCTTTCAAAAAAACTATCTTTTTTCTTTACTTTCAAACTCTCTTTAAACAAACTTCATTTTTCTTAAAAAAAAAACATATGTACGTATGATTATTCATATTTTGAAGATACCTACACGCACATTTTTTGTCAATTTTCTTCCATGTATTTTTACTTGAAATTTCTTGAACACCCGGTCTTTCCTTTCTCTTTTTGAATTTTTTTTTATTATTACCTCTTTTCAGATCAAAGAGCTTTCTGAAGAGCTTGAATCACCTAAAAAGACTTCGAATTCTGCCGGACATTGTCGTCATCAGCTTTGGAGGTAATCATCCCCTAAATTCAATAGTTGGTCAAATTTGGGGTGTCTATAGTTGCCCCTCTTCGATAGAGCTTGTGGAGCAACGCGTGCACAAGTAAATGTCGAAGTCTGTGTGAAGACAAGCCTTCAACCAACAGTCGAATTTAGGTAAAAACAAAAGTACATTACAAAAATAGGCTTAAAGATGGTCAATGCTGATCGTGCTCGATGGTGAGCTGCCTACGTATCCCAACGGGAATCAGACCAGGATATAGATCGGGCAAGAGATATCATACATGCACAACGATTATACAGATGAATGTACCTATCCTATCGTGATGCACGTGCTCATGCAATGATCCCGAAGGAATGAAATGAATCTGATTATGCAAGTGTTTTGCTCGCTCTATTTCAAACATCTATTGCATGATGCATGATGTGATGACCAGGGATGAATATTGAAGGTTGGTCATACAAATCTATTGCAAGACCAAGAATGACTAAAGATTTGGTTAATGCAAATCTGCTGTAATGACTGAAAAAGTATTTCTGATTAGGAAATTTGGTCAACGCAAATGCATTACGAGGACCGAGAATATTAATTTGTTGTACTCCCAAATTCTAACATCTTTGATCAATGCAATTTCGTTAAGAGGACCGAGAATGCAAATAAGTTGTGCCCCAACTTCTGATCAACGCAATTCCATTAGGAGGACCGAGAATGTAAATCATTACACCCCCAACTTTTGATCAATGCAATTCTGTTACGAGGACCGAGAATGCAAATCTGTTACACCCCCAACTTCTGATCAATGCAATTCCGTTATGAGGACCAAGAATGTAAATCCGTTACACCCCCAACTTCTGATCAACGCCATTCCATTACGAGGACCGAGAATGCAAATCCGTTACACCCCTAACTTTTGATCAATGCAATTTTGTTACGAGGACCGAGAATGCAAATCCGTTACACCCCCAACTTTTGATCAATGCAATTCTGTTACGAGGACTGAGAATACAAATTCGTTATACCCCCAAATTCTGATCAACGCAATTCTGTTACGACGACCGAGAATGTAACTCTAATACACCCCCAACTTCTAATCAACGCAATTCTGTTACGAGGACCGAGAATGCAAATCTGTTACATCCCCAACTTCTGATCAACGCAATTCTGTTACGAGGACCGAGAATGAAAATCTGTTATAATTCTAACTTTGATCAACGCAATTCTGTTACGATGACCGAGAATGCAAATACGTTAGATCCCCAACTTCTGATCAACACAATTCTATTACGAGGACCGACAATGTAAATCCATTACATCCCCAAGTCCTGATCAACGCTATTCCATTATGAGGACCGAGAATGCAAATCCGTTACACCCCCAACTTCTGATCAACACAATTCTGTTATGAGGACCAAGAATGCAAATTTGAACACCCCTAGCTTCTGATCAACACAATTCTATTATGAGGACCGAGAATATAAATCCGTTACACTCCCAAATTCTGATCTTTTGGCCATAACTGAGTTCAAAATCTTAATACCCAGAGGGAACCAATCGAGCTCAAAGAATTTGACCTTTTTATGAGATGGAGCCATCCGGGGTCAAAGAGTTGAGATGGAGCCATCCAGGCTCAAAGAATCGGATTCTTATAAGATGGAGTCGTTCGGGCTCAAAGGATTTAAACTTTTTCATAGGGAGCCATCCGGGCTCAAAGAATTGGATTTCTTCAAAGAATGGAGCCATCCGGGTTCAAAGTATTTGAACTTTTTCGTAGGGAGTCATCCGGGCTCAAAGAATTGCATTGCTTCGGCGAATGGAGCAATCCGGGCTCAAAGGATTTGAACTTTTCATAGGGAGCCATCCGGGCTTAAAGATTTGGATTCCTTACAAGATGGAGCCGTCTAGGCTTAACGTATTGGATTTCTTACAAAGAGAGCCATTCGGTTTTAAAGAATTGGATTACATACAAAGGGAGTCATTCGGGCTCAAAGAATTGGATTTCTTACAAGATGGAGCCATTCGGGCTTAAAGAATTGGATTTCTTAGAGAGATAGACACATTTATTGGGTTGTGTAGAAAAATTTGTGTGAATGATTGTTGATTTCTGTCCCAGGTATTACTCTTATAGATATGTCAATGACTCGGATAAAATATTTATGTTTTATTAAAATATGCAAAGTTTTGGCCTTCTTTTCTTGGGGCCTTTTACATTTACTTTGATTGGAAAAGATGCTAAAACTAGCCATCTCATGAACGTGATACAACGATAATTTCAAATCTTTACCTTTAACTAGTCGACACCCCATGCTACGCACGGGCTGTACTCTATATGTACCGATTATCAAATAGTGTAACAACTCTTGACTTAACTAATCTATTTTTTTTAAATACAACCTCCCCAAAATAAACTCAATACATTCATTTAAGATCAAACAATACAGTCATTCCAAATGAAAAACCACAAAATACATCCGCATGAAGCACAATCTGACTATAACATGTCATACAAAAACCTGGTAAGTGGCAAGTAGCATGATACCTTTTGCGATGAATCTCATCAAATAAAAAACAATATATAATTTGGATAATATAGCACTCGAGAACTGTCAGCAGTATAATTCAATATGCCAAACTCCCAACCTTTGAAAAAGTTGAACATTCAACCCAAGAATAGCCTGAACTTTTCATTAAAGATGTTATACAAGACTCTAAATCCCAAGTGACCCAGACTATGTGGCATCTAGATTAGGCAGCTTATTGTTCTTGACCCAACTTTCCCCATTTGAAACTATTATGAAATCTGGCCGTAGACCATGCTTTGCAAACTCAGAATTTCCAATAAATGAGCTAATTTAAGAAATGGGAAAAAAAAAATAAAATAAAGAGTTCATAATGTATAAACATACACCTCCTATTTATTTTCAAGGAAAATGAAAAGTCATACCTCCAGTTTGGAGATATTGCATTTAAACCCTTCAAAATACCTACGTGTCAAATCTACAATTAGTGCTTCTTCCAGGTATTTCCTGACTTCCATTGTTAGATTTTCTTGAACATTGGATGTGTGCTTTGCTTCGTAATTGTGGCTTACAGTGTGATTTTTTCTTTGCCATTATAAGTTTGACCCAATTACAGTAATTCATACACAAATTGCATTTCTACAAACTAAAATGAAAAGAGGATAAAATACTCAAAAAATCCACATGATTTTGGATAATTCTCAATAGTTCAATGTTATTTGTTAATTCCCATGCTCACAGCCACAATCCATAATGATGTGTATCAATTTGGGAGCCAACGTAGATTCTTTCACCTAAAGTAATAAAAAAAAATATGAAAAAAAAGAGTGACATGATCTCAAACTTATTTGGCTTATCGATGTAGACATACTACCAATCATAACTACACATCACACTTTAAAATAATAGACATAGTATAGCTAAGAGCATCTCCAATCCTTGCCCAAAACCCATATTAAATGTAAATTTGAGTAGAAGTCCTCAAAATATCTTCCAATCTTGACTCAAACCTATATTAAATTGAGTCATACTCAAGCTTAATCCCAAATCGAAATAATGTATTCACAAAACTTAAATTTTGGTATGGGTTTGAATTAGGATTGGAGATGGTTTTTTATTTCCCCAAGTCTTTTACTCAAATTTGGTTTGATATGGATTTAAGTGAGGGTTGGAAAATTTTTTTTGAAGCTTCTTTCTCAAATTTGATTTAATATGGATTTGAGCAAGGATTGGAGATACTTTTACTCAAATTTTATACTCATATGAGGGAAAGAAATAATGTTATGAGAAAATTTGGGTATGACAATTGAGGACTTTCGAATCTGATGAAGGTTCTATTTGAATTTTATACACATGTATGACATTGATGGTACTAACCAAATAAAAATTTAATTGCTACAGCAATTCGTAAGATTGATCTTAAGACGGATTGAGGTACAGATGTCAATAGGGAAACGTAATGAAGATTCTTTGATTTACCATTAAGATTAAAAGAAAAATAAATCGTTCTTTGATTGAACCTAGCTAACCAAATATGAATGTAAGTTGTAACCACATGTAAGTAAGAATGTAAAAACACTGATGGGAAGATTATATTCGACAACAAGAATTCAGAAAAAACATGGATATACTTACATAAAATTCTCACTCTTTACATAGTCTGTCTTTAGGTCTATTTCTTTAGGTCCATTTCTTAAGGTTCGCTTAACATCTGGACCGTATATATATATATATATATATATTTATAAAACAATTCACATCCCATGATGCCAGAAAATCTAATAGTTAAATTTTAAATACCAGTCGAAAAATACCTCCTCGAAGCTCCAATTGCAAGTGTAAGAGATTTCTCAAAGTAGTTGTCTTCAAGAATTGAATGAAATCGTAAATCGATTACCTAAATCAGAGACTAAAAACCATAATCAATCTATTAGATATATTTCTATCTATTAGATGTAGGGAAAAAGCTGAAAGAGATTGGGAGCAAAATCATAACACATAAGAATGTATGATTTGGTATGATATATCCATTACAAATGCCTAAAAATGATTAATCCAATTAAAGGTATGTTATTTCAATCTGCAATCAACCACATGCAAATGATGATGAATTTCATGAACTTCTCTTCCGCCTCTTGCCTTTCATCTGCTCTAACCCTCCATCTCCCTCCTCTCTTTGCATATCTGTACTGCAGTAGAAAAGGGTAAGATTCTAGAACCTTTGTTGTTTCAAAATAAGCAGTGTTACGAAGTAATATAAATCCAATGATCTCATCTTACCCCAAAAAAAAAAAGAATAAGAAGAAGAAAAAGAAAGATCCAATGATCTCCTCAGTAAAGTTATATTAGCATTACAATAGTTGTTATTTAGAACACACTACATGGTGGAATACATGAACGACAATATCACTTGAATATGGTACATGTTCAAAGCGCATTAGCCGACCGAATTTCCAAAATTGCAAATCATAATGAGCCTAAATAACATGAGGTGGAAAAAATTACATATTTTGTTTTAGTATTTCTCTAAGTTTATCCTAATCACAATAATGGTGCACTCTCCATACCAACCCGAAAATCCCTATATTGACGGTGGTGTAATCCTGGACACTAAAAATAGCAATTCCTCAGTGTAGGACGTAATTGTGAGGTCCCAATATGATGTAGATATGCAACATCTGAGAATTGAGAGAACATGGAATACTTCTTGTCTCTTGTGAACTATTTAATCAATCCGCAGTTCATATTGTTACATTTCCCAAGGATTAAAACACCCAATGCATCCTAGGATACACATGCAACATCAACATTTGAAGCATAGAACAACAAAAACCAAGAAAAACAAAATGAACAAAGTAGCATCTCAACAATTTAACCACAAAATCAAAAAAGAAATTTTTGTGATTGTAGCAATATATCCAACTAAAAACTAAGTTCTACTTTGTTTATAAAATTAATCAAAGTACTTGAGAAATGCCTACCAATAAAATCATTTATAGAGTCTTAGCTATGTTAATCGAACCCTTCATAATGCATGGAGTACATGTAACTGACACGACACCCATTAGGGTGCTTCTCTCTACGACCCTTCAAAATAGTGTAAAATCTTTGAAACTGGACGAGACCCGACACGCGTACTCTAGTCTGTACCCGACACGCGTACCCGAGTTTGGGTAGCATAGAGTCTTAGTACCCAACAAAGTGAAAAATAAAAGTTTACTCAATTTTCTGTAGAAATTCAATTTGATTCTTAACGGAAAAAATGTTCATAGGTGCCCAAGAAACCAAAGATAAAGAGGGAAGGGGGGGGGGGGGGGGGGGGGCAACCCAAGATGCAAAGTCCTTCCATTGTTTTAGGAAGGATGATGATGGATAGCCCTCTAATATCAACCTCAAAAACAAAACAAAGAATTACAATAACGGTGTTCGTTGTTAATTAAAGTTAGATATAACCCAACAAAAGAGAGCAAATACCTAAGTTATAGATTTGAAACCTTGAATCTATAAGCTATTTATCATTCTATAAGATAAAATCTCTAATGTAATGCCTCTAATCAACACAAATCACTAACCGAACGATTCTATTATGCCCATCACTGGTACCTCCATTGCCTACTTTTTGATCGTCCCCCTTATGATTTGTGCCAACACTTTGGTTGTAGGATCATTTGTGTTATTTGTAATGCCACATATTCTTGATTCAAAAAAGTCCAAATGATTAATGAGGCAATGCGTTAAGTAGGCTAGAAAACCTCAGATTTTAGAAGAAAATTAGCACATAGCACTATTTTTCTTCAAATAAAAAAACTCTATTAAGAGCGCGCACTCCTCAACAAATTCTACACCAGAGAGAAGTCCATTGATAAGAAGGGACAACTGAACCACAACCATAACACACTCACAAGACCTTAATTTAAAAAGGTGATATCAAAATCCAAACAAAAGTCCCTACAAACAACTCTTAACAATATGTTATCAGAGCAAAGTAGTAGACAAATAATAGTATTACAATACTCCAAGCTATTTCATTTAACAAATATGTAGCATTGCCTTGTTAAAAAGTACAAACGCTACCTGTTAGAAAGAAGAACATATAAATTTTTTCACACCCACACATGAAGGCAAGCTAATTAGTGCTTGAAAGTGTTTTTGAAAGGATGCGTTTGGAATGTTATTCACCAAACTGGACAAAAGTTTTGTTCTGGCATCATAGTGAAAAGCTGTATAGAGCTTCAAAATGTCCTACGGCAAAGTTCTAAGCCACATGTTTAAATTCCATCACAAAGTATTCAATATTTGTTTAGGCTCCTTTGTATGAAAAAATGATCTACAAATAGTATCTGTTGTTATATATACTGATGATTGGGGGAAAAATGAACTAAAATTGGGGAAATTTTCCAACAAATGCATAAAGATTTGGCAAAATTTAATTTTTATTTATATATATATATATATATATTTTAAACACTGTGCATGGAAATGACTCAGCATTGGACACTAATTTAGAAGAGTTATTCCAAAACCATTTGGACGTGAATCAATGAAATTGTATATTGATAGTTTTAATTTTACCATTTTGGGTTCAAATAGAGCATTGCGTTGCGCTAAACTACAACTTGAAACATATCCAGGAATATCAAGTACTGCTTTTAGATACAATTTAGATTTGTTCAACGTTCCCAATGAGTTTATTCATTATAGGACTCATTTCGAAAAATCAATACTAAGTAACTAAGTACCTAAAAATAATATATTTTTTTTTAAATTATATGTGTTGTGCAAAATGTTTGATCCTAATAGAATGTGGGTTGAAAAAGAGGGGGGGGGGGGGGGGGGGGGGGGGGGGGGGGGGATACCTGGAAGAAGGCCTGATAGCAGGTATAAGAAACAAATACCTTATAAATCACATAGTTGAAAACCTAAATCAGTTAAATATATATAGTATATATTAGATGGGGAGCAAATGGTGAAACAGAAGGGGAAAAACTCTTACCAACTGATCAAATCGGAAGACATGGAGTCAGGCATAGAAGGTTAAAGTAGCACATGTACAGAGAGAGCGGGAGGCAGATTTAGGGCTTTAATGGGATGGGAGAGGAGGAGGCATTTTCATTTTCTTCCAGAGGAGAGGAGCCTGGGGGGTTGGGGAGGATGAGAGATGGATAGAGGGGCGTTTCAATAGAGGAATAGCAGATTTATGTTTGGAAACCAAGAGATAGAGAGTGAAAGAGCAAGAGGCGGTGAGGAGGCGAGAGAAATGAAGAGTCGTGAAATAGAGAGGCAGAGAAAGAAGGGGAAAATAAGAATTAGAGAGAGAATATTAGTGTCACACCCCGGTCCTAAAATAGCAGAACCGGAGCCCGTGGCACGCCACCGAGACTACTTCAATTCATTAACGTTCCCAAAAGAATTAGTTTTAAGAACACGCAGCGGAAAAGAAAACAATCATCTTTAAAACAAGCAGTTCAGTTGACTGGGGCGGGGCTACAGTCGACTGACTTGGAGTTACAGAGAACCAGAGATTCTCAAAGAACGTGCATAAGTCCATCTAGTACAATTCCTATCGATTAGAAATCCAATTATCAATTTTTATATAAAATTCTAGAAATAACTTTACAGAAAACTTACCCAAACAAGGCCTAACGCATATCAAAACGAAGCCCTTACCTCAAAGAGTTCGAATATGAAATTTAGGAGAAAATAAACGGGCAGAAGTCCGTCGTTTATCGTCGTGAAGCTCTCTAAGCAACCTAAATCTCCCTTTGGCCTCTTTTTGATACTTAGGTTATAAGTTTATAAAAATGTCTCTATTTATATATAGGCAACACTTTCAAAAATTGTGTTTACCTTCTCACGAGTTTTCAAAACTCTTGATCAGTCTCTGAAACTTTCTGCACAGCTAATTCATAGCTTCACAAGTGAAACCTCAAAATTATAAAAGTTTCCGACTAAGTTCTGTTTGGTTTCCAAAACTCAAATTTTTACATGACTTTTCCGAAATTGCTAATTAGCCTACCAAATTAATAGCGTGTTAATTCATCCTCACCAAGATGCTAAAATTAACAACAGAAAGATATTTTAAACCTGAAAATAATACAAATAGTGAAATACACAGTTAAACATTTATTTCAAGATAAACATTTAAGGTATTCCACATTGAACGTCTCATACTCAGAGAGACTTCACAACATCAAAACACTCAATTCACTCGGTCTCAAAGGGTTCTCTTACATAGACACCCAAATCGACTCATGAGTCAAAACTCACTCACACAGGTGTCCTAAGACACGCCACATCACATTATCATGCATGACAATGTAATGAAATACAATAACACAAATGCGGGTGTTACAATTAGAGATTGGGGCTGAATCAAGCTAAGATTTCCACGTTGGATTTTTTTATAATAATGGAGAGAAAGTGACGTGGATAGCCTGGTTGAAGTTATTTTGCTTCTGTATATATATATATATATATAAAATAGAATAAATAATAGATTCCTACGATTTTACAAAAAAAAAAGATCAAAGCAATCCATACTATATTTTATAATCTTTATAAATAATATTTTTAAGGAATGAGGTGTCATGTGACATGCCCATATGTTACACAGTTGCCTTTTTTTAATAAAAAAAATAACATTAATGCAGTACAATCAATTGTTAATTGTTTTAATGATATTTCATAAAAATTTAAAGCAATTTTAAGATTGTTTCAAATTTTGATGTATAGCATTACACGAGTTCTTAACTAAATTAAATATGCTTGGAATGTGGATGAAATAGGATTTGGTTGGAGGAATATCCTCAAAATAATTCTTTGGTTGTCTCTCAATAGATTGAACATATTACGTGTGACAAAATGAAATTAGTTTTTTTTTATTTAAAAAGGAAATTAGATGAATTCCAACATAATAAACTACTAGGGATCTATCGCCTAACCTTTTTCGTGCGCCATGCATTATTCATTTGTCAATCTTGCCAACAAAATGGACAAGTATGCATCTTTTTGCCCTTTTCCTTTCTTTTTCATTAGATCTCTATGAGAGGATTGTAGCTTGTATTTGTGCCAAGGTTTCATACAGAAAGGAAATAAGATCTTTATCTGAAAACAGTCTAGTAACCAATTTTTCGAATAGGGTTTTGAAATGTTGGTGAGGGTGCGATCTTATTTTTGCAAAAGTGTAATATGATGTTATTGCTGTTAATTTTGGAGTGTTTGAATTTATATTTTTTAGAATGTGTTTTTGTTAATTATAATTACAACCCCAAGGATAGACTAGGTGGTTGGGGTTTCACAGCAGGTCTCATAAGATTTCAATATTGAACTACGAAGCCACCCACCTAGTAAGAATAAGAAAACTTTGCGTAAATGTCATGTGGGGGCAACAGGTTTAGACACGGAGCCGGGTCATAAACAGATTCAATTGATAGGGTCGATTCTTGGATAACTGTATGACAGAAATATTTTAAATAATTGCGAGCGTGGCACAAGGAACATATTCTCCAAACAAATATCATTTAAAATGAAATTGAGTAACAGATCAAGCGAGTTTCAAAAACAGAGGAATAGAGCTTCGTTTAGGTTCAATTGCTTCAACCAGAAATTGAAGATTTTTACTATGAGAATTGCCAAAATGGATAAAGAAATTAACAGAAATAAGCTTCCATATATTAAATTCCTAAAAAATAGAGCCCAAGTTGGACTGGTAATCGCGCCTCCAAACTTGTTGATCAAAGGTGGAATACATGACTGCTAATGATTTACAGTAGTTCTACTCCTAAAACGAATAATTGAAATGCAAGGAAATACACGTAAAATTCTAAGAGTTGTTATGATATGTCTTTTTCATGGTCTTTTCTTCATCGTCCAATCTTCCTTAGATAGGCCAATGCTCCAAAAACTACTACCAACCGCCGCATAACCACCCATGATGGCCATGATCTATCAAAATTGTCACAAACCACCTCTGGCAGGAGAAGTTATTCAGTAAGTCCGTCACGCCATGTCAGCATGTTGACGTAGTGTGACTATTTAATTTTAACCACCCACTTATTCCTTCCTTCTCGCCACGTCAGCATGTTGATGTGGTGTGACCAATTAATCCCAACCACCCACTTGCCCCCCTTTCTAGGGGGATCATGACAAGTGATTATCAAATTTTGTTGGGGTTATATTACATGTGGGATAATCCCATTACTTTAGGAATTGAGATTTGGCTAGATTCCTATTGTGATTTGGTTTCCTTTATGATAGAGTTGTATTACTTGTCCAATAAGTAATGGGTTGTAAGCTCTATATATAGGGATGTTGTATTGGAATTTATGTAAGCCCTTGGTGTACCAAGTTGGGGGTCTCTCCTCATGGGGGTGTATGGTCTAGGGTGAGAGAGATTAATCATTGGGGTTTTCTGTGAGGGGTGTTCACATCGTTATAGGGATGTGAGGTAGGGATGAGTATTTCTTTATATCTGTGATTTCTCTATGTTACAGTGATTAATTGTGTCAGGTTCTTTGGGGTATTGAGTGAGGAGAGTACAAGGGTTTTATATTTGGGTTATGAGATTTAATTCATGTAACTTGTACCATATTTTACTCAATAGTGAAAGAATGGATCTCTCGGGTGTGGACGTAGGCAGGTGTTTGGTCGACCCACGTGGAAATTTGTGTGTCTTTTCTTTGTGTGCATGTTTAATTACTGCTCATGTGTGTGTGTTTATTTGGGGGAGAATTTAGTTCCGCGTGTTAAATTCCCAACAAATTTAAAATTTGAAATCCACTACCTACTTGTCATGATCTACTTAAAAGAAAAGGACAAGTGGATGGTTAAGATTAATTGGTCACACCACGACAGCATGCTGAAGTGGCGTAACGGGCTCCCAAATAACTTCTCGCAAAAAACCTACAAGAGGACACGTGTCAATCCTTTGGCTTCTTTCTTAATTGTCACAAACTGTCTTACCATTGACATGGCAGATAAACCGAACAGTAGTGATGTGGCAAGTCACATCAGCCTGTTTTGCCAAAACACTGACCACGTGTGGCATTCTATTCTTCTCCAACGTAATTCCTTGTGGGCCAGTCTTTTTTTTTTTTTTTTTTTTTTATAATCGGGAGTGTCCGGGCCAGCTTGTGCGCACCTCGACTAATCCCTCGAGGCCTGGAGGCGCCAGATGAATACTCCAGTGACCACGCTCCCCATGACTCGAACACTAAAACTCTTAAGTAGTACACCCAAAAAACTTACCACTCGACCACAAAGGACTTAATTCTTGTGGGCCAGTCTTGAATTTATGTTATGATGCAAACAGTTATCAAAAGAGAAAGTTAACAGGACATACATTATCTTAGTTTATTTTAGACGCAATATAATGCAAATAATTCTTCTTTTTCTTTTTGAAAAGATTTAGGGTCAGTTCTTGGCCAGGTTATATCAAAAAGGAAATTAAAAAAAGAAAAAAAAGAAGAAGAAGCAATTACAAGCTATTTGGAAAAGGTTAGAAGCGGTTTCGTGATTCAAGGTTTTACACATTCAAGTGGTTGATAGATGACCTTAAATAGTGTGTGTGTCTGTGTCTAATTGAAATAACTCTTAAAACATGTTTTTTTCAAACAAGCCTGACGTTGATTTCAGAATGACATGAATAAAATGTGCGAAAGATACAAAATCTGGTCTTGTTATATGCATTTCCAAATAGGCACTTGGGTACAATACTATGTGCATTGTCTATGTGGATCTGCAATAGAGAATTACAAATTATTATATGTTGCTTGGTTTGCAGATTTCAATAAAGAAAAGAAAAAAGAAGGAAAAAAAAAATGGCCATAGTAGTAGCCAAAAAAAAAAAAAAAGGAAGAGAAATTGCTGTAGTACATAATCATTCCCCAATATAGGGTGTTTAAATTGAAGAAAAATGGTCCAGGTTTTAAATCAATATCCAGGCCCATTCTTTAGTTTTAGGCTGTTAAAAAAAAAAAATAAATAAATAAATCACATTTTGGCACCTTTCAAGTTTCAAGTGTGTCTCACCAATTGTTGGCCTTCAGACATAATTGTTTTCCTTTTTTCTTTTTTTATTCACTGTTTCAGGTTAGTATAAGCTGCATTTGATAACGTTGAAAATTCACTACTAAATTTTCATGCTAGTTAATGGATTTTTAATACAGAATATAATGCTTTACTTAAAATTTTTAGTAGAATTTTTTGAAATAATTTTTGTACTTGAAGTTTTGGCAGATTTTTCGCTACTTTTTCAGTTAACTAGGGAGCCCTTAAAACATTATCAAATACACTGAAAAAAAAAATTAGAAATTTTAGCACTTAATTGAATTATCAAATACACTGTCACATTAAAATCTTTTTCCTCGATCAATCTAATCGTAAGGCTTTATGAAACGAGCAATTCCGAATAAATTGAAAAAAGGATGACAAAATCATGAACCATGGTTCAATTTCTAAAATGTTTTAATTAATCTGTACATTTTCTTTTTCTTTTGAAACTCCCACAGTGTTTAGTTTCTTAGGCTTAGGCTTAGTTTGGCCCCCATGTGGTGCTTCTCCTTTTTCAAAGCTCAATTTAATGTTAATTCATTTGGTAACTAGTTTATGAGCTTTGTAAAAATTGAACTTAAGGCTTTTTTGGAGGGAGCTTTTAAAAGCTCTATAATGGAGCTTTTAAAAGCTCAAGGTTGCTTTTTGGTTTCATGGCATGGTGACTTTTTGAAGAGTAGTGTGTCACTTGTATAAAATTATCAAAGAATTTAGTTATAAATTTCATAAGCTCCTTTTAAAAAGCCACGTGGGGGCCAAACTAAGCCTTAGTTTGGCCCCCACATGGTGCTTCTCCTTTTTTAAAAAATAATTTAATGTTAAATTCATTTGGTAACTAGTTTATGAGCTTTGCAAAAGTTGAACTTAGAGCTTTTTTGGAGGGAGCTTTTAAAAGCTCTAGAATGGAGCTTTTAAAAGCTCAAGGTTGCTTTTTAGTTTTATGATATCTTTTTGAAGAGCCGTGTGTCACTTGTATAAAATTATCAAAGAACTTAGTAACAAATTTCATAAGCTCCTTTTAAAAAGCCACATGGGGGCTAAACTAAGCCTTAGTCTCTCAAATACCAACTTTCTGACTGGATTCATTTTACAAATTATTTTTTGAGCATCACCAACCATGAAGCTTAAAGAGGAGCTAGTTCTCAATTCGGTCCCTTTTTTTTTGGTCCTCTCTTTGCTAAAAAATTGTGAACTTTAAGTGCTATAGCCAAAGTAATAACCAAAATAGGATTAGCTGTTATAAAATGTGTCCATTATGTATCACTACATTAATGCATGTCTACAAAGCCTATCACTACATTAATGCATGTCTACAAAGCCTATCACTACACTAATGAATGTCTATAAATTGAGCATCAACTCAATGAAGAAATGAGACGGGAGAATTATAGATCCAGAGAAGAGAGAAATAGAGAAGTGTAATATTGAGAGTTTCTACACTGATTATGTTTGGATTGTACTTCTACAAATCCCTCAATAATATATCAACTCCCTCCGCAGTGGACGTAGGCAAATTGCCGAACCACCTGAAATATCTGTGTCCCTTTGTGTAATTATTTATTTGTGCACCAGTTATTACTAGTTTTATAACACGTTATCAGCACGAGCCTGTACCAACTGGGTTGATCATATCAAAGGGTAAGAATATCATTTTTATTGATTATACTTATACTTAACTGTCTTCATATATAATATATATGTATACATATATACACCCCTGAAGTGGTTATAATTTAAACTCCTCTTGATCAAAGGAATTTATTACAAACTTCCTGAAGAAGTAATTAGACAGTCCTCTTGAAGAGGCAATATTTTAAATGCTCCCGAAGAGTTAAAAAAAAAAAAAAAAAATTGAACCTCTTGAAGAGGTAATAGATAAAACTTCTGCAGAAGTACTTATTATACTCCTGAAGAGATACGTACAGATATATCTATTTTTACTTGTAGATGCATATACTCTTGAAGAGTTAGTCTCTTAAAGAGATTATGGAGAATCAAACTAATTATCCTCCCGAAGAGGAAATTCTTATATTGTAGTATTGCATTATTTACTTGACATTAACATGTTTATTTACATGCATATGCATTTACTAGATTCTAAATATTATTATTTTTATATATATAGTGTTCTACAATATGTCAAATCTTGCCAAACTTGATATTGTGGCTTTGGACATTTCTGGGAACAATTATCTGTTGTGGGCTCACCAGGCTGAAATCCGACTAAAGTCAAAGAAACTTTGGAAAATTGTTGTAGAAGAAAATAATGGATTAGTACAAGATCAAGATAAGTTAGAGGAAGATCAATCCACGGCAATGATTTTCCTTCTCCACCATATCCATGAAGGTTTACAAAATGAGTATCTTACGGTCAAGGATCCTTCTATCCTTTGGACTAATTTAAAAGAAAGATTTGAACACATAAGATTGATCATTTTGCCAAAAGCTAAATATGATTGGATCCACCTGCGATTCCAGGACTACAAATCAGTTAGAGACTATAACTCTGCTTTATTTCAAATTAGTTCTCAACTGATGTTGTGTGGGGAAACTATCATTGATCTTCAAATGATAGAAAAAACATTGTCAACATTTCATGCCTCAAGTGTGCTCCTGCAGCAGCAATATCGAGCACAAGGATTCACAAAGTACTCCGCATTAATTTCATGTCTTCTTGTTGCGGAACAAAATAATGAATTGTTGATGAAAAATCATAATATGCGCCCCACTGGCTCGACACCATTGCCCGAAGCAAATGGAACCGTATTCCCTGAAGTGAATACAACTCCACACAATAAACATAGGCATGGACGTGGGGGAAATCATGGATATGGTCGTGGTCGTGGAAATAATCATAGTCGTAATCATGGTAGTGGTCAGAATCGTGGCCGTAACCAAGGAAAGAATAACCATTGGCATCGTGAGGGTTATCATCCATACAAGAACAACACACCTTACCACCCGAAGTGGAACAAAAATGCTAAAGGCAAAGGTGTACAAAGAGCTGTCAAGAAAGACGAAGATGGTTGCTACAGATGTGGCATGCAAGGGCATTGGTCGCGTAAATGTCATATACCAAAACACTTAGTAGATCTCTATCAAGCATCACTAAAAGGAAAAGAAAAAGAGATAGAGACACATTTTGCAGACCATAATGACCCATTGGATATAACCCACTTGGATGTTGCTGATTTCTTGGTCGACCCTAATGCTAATATTGATTGCTTAAACAACAACGAATCTGGGCTGAACAACTATGCTATGTATTAGATTGCCTTATTGTACTCCGCTTGTATCTTTGTTTTCTTAATAATGTATAAACAGTTTCTGTTGGTTATAATAATATATGCATCTTATTACTTGATAGATTGTACGATGAAAGAAGGAGATATATGTCTAGTTGATAGTGCAACTACACACACCATTCTTCAAGACCAGAGATATTTCTGGAACTTGAAATTAGCAGAAGCTAATGTGAGCACAATATCTGGTACTACCAGTCTCATTGAAGGCTCTGGAAAAGCAAGCATTATTTTATCAAAAGGAACAACGATTCATTTAGAAAATGCTCTATACTCTAGCAAATCCCGAAGAAATTTGCTCAGTTTCAAAGATATCCGCCGAAATGGATTCCACGTTGAAACCATTAACGAGGGTAATATTGAGTACCTTTGCATCACTAAAGTCGTTTCAAACAAAAAGCATATTTTGGAAAAACTTCATGCACACTCCTCTGGATTGTATCAGACAACGATAAGTGCTATTGAATCACATGTTGTGGTGAACCAAAAGTTTTCTGACCCAAAAGTGTTTGGACTTTGGCATGATCGTCTTGGTCATCCTGGAGCTATTATGATGCGTAGGATCATTGAAACCTCAAATGGACATCCTTTAAGAAATCAGAAAATCCTTTTACCTCGTGATAATCCTTGTACTGCTTGTTCACAAGGAAAATTGATTGTGAGACCATCTCCAACAAAAGTGAAAATTGAATCCCCAGTATTTTTGGAACGTATCCAAGGGGATATTTGTGGACCTATTCATCCACCGTCTGGACCATTTTTCTACTTTATGGTCTTACTAGATGCTTCAACTAGATGGTCGCATGTTTGTTTACTCTAATCTCGTAATGCTGCATTTGCCAGACTTCTTGCTCAGATAATTCGATTACGAGCACAATTTTCTGATTTTCCTATCAAAACTATACGTCTTGATAATGCTGGGGAATTCACATCCAAGGCATTTGATGACTATTGCATGTCAATAGGAATTCATGTTGAACATCCCGTTGCTCACGTGCATACACAGAATGGTTTAGCTGAGTCGTTTATCAAACGTCTCAAGTTGGTTGCTAGACCCTTACTTTTGAGAACAAAGCTGCCTACATCTGCTTGGGGTCATGCCATATTACATGCTGCATCATTAATTCGGATTAGACCAACTTCTTATCATGAATACTCCCCTTTACAACTTGTATTTGGACAACCACCTAATGTTTCCCATCTACGAGTTTTTGGTTGTGCTGTGCAAGTTCCTATTGCACCCCCACAACGCACAAAAATGGGTCCTCAGAGACGCCTTGGAGTTTACGTTGGTTTTGATTCACCATCTATAATAAGATATCTTGAACCCCTAACTGGTGATCTTTTTACTGCACGGTTTGCAGACTGTCATTTTGATGAGACCGTATTCCCACCATTAGGGGGAGAAAAGCTGAAACCTGAAGCTCAGCATGAAATTTCTTGGAATACATTGGCAATGCCTCATCTTGATCCTCGCACCAATCAATGTGAACTTGAAGTTCAAAGGATCATTCATTTGCAAAAGGTTGCAAATCAATTGCCTGATGCATTCACTGATGCAAAGAAAGTGATAAAATCACATATACCGGCTGTAAACACTCCAGCAAGAATTGAAGTCCCAAGAGGACAATCTGGTAGTGCAGCGGTAGATGAGTCTACGGCACGATTGAAACGTGGTAGACCTAGTGGTGCAAAGGATAAGGTTCCTCGGAAGAGGAAAATAAAAGGACATATTAACAAAGTGGAAACTCATACAGAGATCTCAAAAGGCGCTATAGAAATACTTGATAAATCCAACGTTGGTCAACAGGGTTCCCCTGGAGAGGAACAAGTAGCCCATGAAGAGGCACAAGTATTTGAGAATAAAGAGATCTCGATAAACTATATGTCCACTGGAAATATGTGGGATCGTAATGGCACGGTCATTGATCACATATTTGCCTTTACGGTAGCACTAGACATCACCCAAAGTGATGAGGATCCTGAACCACAAAATGTGGAAGAATGTCGACATAGAATTGATTGGCCAAAGTGGGAAGAGGCCATACAAACTGAGTTAAACTCATTAGAAAAACGGGAAGTGTTTGGGCCTGTAGTCCCTACACCTGAAGATGTAAGTCCCGTTGGGTACAAATGGGTATTTGTACGGAAACGTAATGAGCAAAATGAGATTGTGCGATACAAGGCCCGACTTGTAGCACAAGGTTTCTCACAGAGACCTGGCATCGATTACGATGAAACATATTCCCCGGTAATGGATGCAATTACATTTCGATTTTTGATAAGCCTATCAATGTCTGAAGGACTTGATATGCGCTTACTGGACGTGGTTACAGCATATTTGTATGGATCACTAGATAATGATATACATATGAGGATCCCCGAAGGATTCAACATGCCTGAATCATGTAAGTCAAAACCACGAGATATGTACTCCATTAAATTGCAAAAATCTCTATACGGATTAAAGCAATCCGGACGCATGTGGTATAATCGCTTGAGCGAATATTTATTGAAAGAAGGATATATAAATAATGCTATATGTCCATGCGTCTTCATCAAGAGATCAGAATCCGGTTTTGCAATCATTGCAGTATATGTTGATGATCTTAATCTTGTTGGCACTTCCGATGAGCTCACAAGAACAGCTGATTATCTGAAAAGGGAATTTGAGATGAAAGATCTTGGAAAGACAAAATTTTGTCTTGGATTACAACTCAAGCATTTCCCCGAAGGAATTCTCTTACATCAATCCTCATATACAGAGAAAATTTTGAAACGTTTCTATATGGATAATGCTCATCCATTGAGTACTCCTATGGTAGTCCGGTCACTTGATGTAAAGAAGGATCCCTATCGTCCTCGTGATGATAATGAAGAGTTACTTGGTCCTGAAGTACCATATCTGAGCGCTATTGGTGCTCTTATGTATTTGGCAAATTGTACCCGACCAGATATCGCTTTTTCTGTCAATCTGCTTGCAAGATTTAGCTCAGCACCAACTCGAAGACATTGGAATGGTATCAAGCACATTTTTCGCTATCTTCGTGGTACAATTGATTTGGGATTATTTTATTCAAAAGGATCCAAATCACCATTAGTTGGATATGCCGATGCTGGTTATCTCTCTGATCCACACAAGGCTCGATCTCAAACAGGCTATGTATTTACTTGTGGCAATACTGCCATCTCATGGCGATCTGTGAAGCAAACACTTCTTCAAATCATTCTGAAATCATTGCACTGCATGAGGCCAGTCGTGAATGTGTTTGGTTGAGATCTATGATCCAACATATTCGAAAATCATGTGACTTATCGCCTATCAAAGATATCCCGACAACACTCTATGAAGATAATGCTGCATGTGTGGCACAAATCAGAGGGGGATTTATTAAAAGTGATAGAACTAAACACATCTCACCAAAATTCTTCCATACACATGAGCTCCAAAAGGAAGGTGAAATCAATGTTCAGCAGATACGCTCCATTGACAATTTTGCAGATTTATTCACCAAGGCATTATCAACTTCAACATTCAAGAAGCTAGTGTATAATATTGGGATGCGCCGACTCCAAGAGCTTTCATAAAATCATACTGGTGTCAACATGAGGGGGAGCCATTTATTCAATAATATATGTTATAGACATTCAAGGGGGAGTGTTATAAAATGTGTCCATTATGTATCACTACATTAATGCATGTCTACAAAGCCTATCACTACATTAATGCATGTCTACAAAGCCTATCACTACACTAATGAATGTCTATAAATTGAGCATCAACTCAATGAAGAAATGAGACGGGAGAATTATAGATCCAGAGAAGAGAGAAATAGAGAAGTGTAATATTGAGAGTTTCTACACTGATTATGTTTGGATTGTACTTCTACAAATCCCTCAATAATATATCAACTCCCTCCGCAGTGGACGTAGGCAAATTGCCGAACCACCTGAAATATCTGTGTCCCTTTGTGTAATTATTTATTTGTGCACCAGTTATTACTAGTTTTATAACATTAGCTATTTTGTAGATATATTTAAAAAAAAAAAAAAAAACCATAATCATTAGTTTGCAATTAAAGTTACTTTTTTAGTGTCTCTCCCTTAGGCGGAGTATATAAGAAAATAAAATATTAAAATGACTACTAAGTTTGGCTCATATGATTATAGTACTTGAGATCTATTCGGTAAGGTGTTTGATAACCCAATTAAATAGTGAAAATAAAAATTTTCAGCACTAAATTTTTTTCAGTGCGTTTGATAATGTACCACTTAATTGAAAAAGCAGCAGAAAATCCACTGAAAACATTAAGTGAAAATTTTCTACTGAAAATAATCACTGAATGCAGTCTATTTTAACTCTTGAAACCCAGTTTTTAGTTTTCCTAATATAAATCACTTAAAATTTTCAACACTTAAATTTAGCACTTAATTTTCAATTTTATCAAACGCACCCTGTAAAAAACTATTAAAATACTAAATATCATTTTTGCTATTTAAATTGACTACCAATCGTTTAAGATGCTCTTAAAAAGTTACTGAATGGCACTTTAGGAAAAGTTTCGTACCTCTTAAGATTTTGCTTCGAATCTAAAAAGAGAGCACTTTAGACACGTGTTTTAATTCAATAATTTTGTTGATAATATACGGATAAAATGAAAATAAAATGAGACACATGTCATTCATTAATTGAGATTTGGGTGAACAATAGGTGAACAAAAATGCTCTCAAAGAAGATTAGTAATACAGGTAAGTTCACATTTGTTAATTAGTTGTTCCTCACATGGAGTGGTATATGATAAAACCAACATAGCATATGACGCGATAAAACCAACATAGCATATGGCACAACTGTTCAAGCATTTAAAAACTAAATTTGAAAATCAAATTAAGAAAGCGTGACATTATTCTTTGTATTTTATTGCAAAAATGTTGGGTTTCCCAAAATACTTTGTTTTTTTGTTATTTTTTGCTTGGAACCCAAAATACTTCGTTAAATTGTTAGTTGTACCAACATCTACTAAGATGTGGTGGCAGAGTATACGGTACTAGGGTTGGGCAAGCTCACAAAGCCACCGGCCCACTGCTTTGGGCCCCCACTTTTTCATCTAACTTGATTGCCCATTTTAAGTCTAAAATTTTGTATCTTAATGTTTGGGCCTTGCATAAAAAAATAATTTAAACATAGTCTAAGAAAGGGTCCCAATCCAAACCAAAAGGGCCCAAATCTTACCCAAATAAAACTCTCTACAAGTTAAGCTCAAACAAACTCTCTAATTTCAAAAAGTATACACACAGATTCTTACAAGTCTTGGAATCTGTTAGTCCCCACAGAAAAAAAAAAAAAAAAAAAAAAAGAAAAAGAAATAAAACAAGACGAGAGTGATTATAGCCTTTGATACACCCAAATCTGGCTCTATACTATGACCGAGCGGTTCAAACCAGCAGCGAGTCCATGTCTCGGTCAAATCATGCACAACTCCTCGGACAAGCATCATTCCGAGCGGTCTAGTCTACTCATCATCCCGAGCGGTTCATCCACGACCCGGCCAACAGGTCGGGAAAATCGCACAGGTACATCCCACCGCGGGAATAGCCCATCCGGGCCCACAGGCGTGATCCCGAGCATCACAGGCGTGATCCCGAGCATTACGGGCAGTTTCCTACTGAAGCTAGAAGACTAATGGAAAGTGCAAGCTATTTCCTAATCCAATTAGGAAACCCCCACAAATAATGTCAATCTATATTAATTGGATTATATTTCCTTATCCATGTACGAGTAGGTCTCTTACATCTATAAAAGATACCACTCACCCCCAATTGAAAGGACCAATTCTTTAGTCTACACAGTACCTCTATAAAATTCACCATTGTACGCATACACCCCCGCCGGTATTACTGGTAGTGCCGCCCCTCTTTGTTGGCTCACCAGGCCCGCCGGTGATCTGCTAGTGAACGTGCTCAGACAAACACGTGGACGTAGGTACCTTCATTAACAGGGCCGAACCACATACAAAAAAATAGTCTCTCACTCTCTCTCTCTCTCTCCTAAAATTGCTCTACTTTGCTCTTACCAAATTCTGGCATCATCAGTTTGGAGCCGTCTGTGGGAAACGACAAGTCTTCTCATCAACAAATCTTTTGACTGATCATCATGCCACCGAAGAAGGGTAAGAAGGCTGATCAGCAGTCCAACCGGGATGTTCCTCTGGCCCCGACACCGCCTGCGGCAGTCATGACATTTGAGCAGATCACTGCGACCCTCACACAACTCCTCGAGGGCCAGCGTCAAATCCAGCAACAGATCGAAGCCCTGCTAGCCCAGCAAAGCAGTCCTCTAGGGGCCGGAAAACGACCCGGGAACGTTGCGTACGGTCGAGAACTGATCTTGACCAGACAACGTGCCCGAGCTAACCCGTCCCGTATTGAGGATGCCAGAGATGTCAACAGTGGGCGTGCTGCCCGACAGGAAAGGCGGGAGTATATGGACCGGGAATTAGTCAAGGGTCACTCGGTCAAGAGCCGAGTCGTCCCTGGGCGTACGGTTACCCAGAGTCATAGCCGAGCCCGATCCCAGAGGACAGCACCCCGCCATGAAGAAAAAGCCTGTTCCACCAACCCGACCAACCCCTAGGATACCGGTCGGGAAGGAGTGGAAGCCCGAATCAAGGACTTGCAGAAGCAGATCGGTGGAGTGGCCAAGAAGCTTGGTCAAAACCGTGCTCAGAATCAAGCCAATACCGAGACAGAGTCACCGTTTTCCATCCAGATCACGAGGTTTGCCATCCCGCGTAAATTTAAGCAGCCTCGCCTAGATCCCTATAACGGCTCGGGAAGCCCGGTCGACCACGTCCGGACCTATAAGGCTCAGATGGCGCTAGCCACCAACTCCGATGAACTACACTGCCTAGCCTTCCCCAGCACTTTGAAAGGCCCGGCCGTGCAGTGGTTCTACTCCTTGGAGCCCCAATCGGTTCGCAGTTTCAAGCAACTCAGCAAGCAGTTCATCAACCAGTTCATCGGTATGCACGAACGGCCAAAGCCTGACATACATCTACTAACAGTCGTACAAAGGAATAATGAGACCCTCAAGGAATTCACCGGCCGGTTTAATCAACAGAAGCTCAGCATCTACGATCTTGATGAAACCGCCGCTATCATAGCCTTCTGCTCGGGAGTTTAACACACCAAGTGCGCCGCGTCGTTCCACAGAAACCGACCGGGAACTTTGGTTGAGCTCTCTGAGAGGGTTGAAAAATACATTGACACTGAAGAGTTTCTGAAGACCAAAGGCACCGGGCAAGAGAGCAACGAGTCTTCCAGAAGTAAGCGAAAGCGAGATCAGCCCGGGCGTTTTGACAGTTCTTCCAGTTCACAGCGGTCTGAGTTCGGTAGCCTCGACCCGACCTCTAGTTCACAGCGGTCTGAGTCTGGCAGCCCTGATCCGACCTCCAGTTCACATCAGTCAGGATCAAGCAGTTCCGACTTTGCCTCCAGCACAGAGAAGTCAAAAGCCCGACGATCCTGATCCGACCTCTTGTCTCTATCGGTCTAGATGAGCCCGACTGCAGTGATACTTGCTTGATCACCACATGAGGCTCCACCGATTGTCAGAGAGCTCATCCAAAGACCTCGGGCCTAACCCTGAGGCATCCAAAGACCTCGGGTCTAACTCCGAGGCATTTAAAGACCTCGGGCCTAACCCCCAGGCACGAAAAAGACCTCGAGCTTCGAACTCAGGCACTAAAAAGACCTCGGGCTCTGAACCCAGGCACCAAAGACCTCTGTGGTCACGCCCGAGGCACCGACTTTGCTTAGGTCCAACCGACGATGGGGGCAAACCCCCTAGGTGGCTTATGATGGCAAGCTTTAAAAGACCTTGCAACCACCATGTTCTAGGTTGGTTACCTACAGATCATAGCCTCTGTAAGACCCTCGCTTAGCGAAAGCTTGGGGGGAAAGATGGCGTAGTGAACTAAACAGGTAATCACACCGGGTATTTACAGGCCTCGCGAATAACCAAGTCAAAATCTTGGACAACCCGAGCACCTACAATACTCAGAGGCATTAACCCCACTTAGATCCAAACCGACAATAGAGGTGACTAAAATCGCTTAGGTTGGCAGACGATAGAGGAGCAAAAAGACCCTAAAGCGACATGATTTAGGTCGGCTCCGCCATGGTCAAGCTCTTCTCCCAACAGTCTTGACGAATGCTAACTGGGCGGAAGACAACCATCCTGGGGAGTTAACATAAAAGGACCCTAAAGCAATACGCTTTAGGTCGACTTCTTCAACATGGTCAAATTCTTCCACCCACAACCTTGACGAAAGTTTATGGGCATAAGATAACCGTCCTGGGAGCTAACTCAAGTAGAAAAGACTCCGAAGTAGGCCGAGTCTCAACTCTCGGTCACTTCCCGAGCATTCAAAGACTCCGAATTAGGCCGGGTCTCAACTCCCGGTTAGTTCCTGAGCACCTAAAAGTCCCGAGCTAGGCTGAGTCTCAACTATCAGCTTGGTGAATCTCAGCCAGTTCCTGAGGACTCACCAAGCTCAGAAGCCCCGAGACAGCTTCTCCAAGCACTCAGACAGTGGCAAGTAATATCAAACTGATTTCCAAACTTGCTTCGATATAGCATCTGGCCAACCTTGAAAAAATGGGGGCAGCTGATACACCCAAATCTGGCTCTATACTATGGCCGAGCGGTTCAAACCAGCAGCGAGTCCATGTCCCGGTCAAATCATGCACAACTCCTCGGACAAGCATCATCCCGAGCGGTCTTGTCTACTCATCATCTCGAGCGGTTCATCCACGACCCGGCCAACAGGTCGGGAAAACGCACAGGCACATCCCACCGCGAGAACAGCCCATCCGGGCCCACAGGCGTGATCCCGAGCATCACAGGCGTGATCCGAGTATTACGGGCAGTTTCCTACTCAAGCTAGAAGACTAATGGAAAGTGCAAGCTATTTCCTAATCCAATTAGGAAACCCCCACAAATAATGCCAATATATATTAATTGGATTATATTTTCTTATCCATGTACGAGTAGGTCTCTTACATCTATAAAAGAGACCACTTACCCCCCATTGAAAAGGGCCAATTCTTTAGTCTACACAGCACCTCTATAAAATTCACCATTGTACGCATACACCCGATTGGTATTATTGGTAGTGCCGCCCCTCTTTGTTGGCTCACCAGGCTCGCCGGTGATCTGCTAGTGAACGTGCTCAGACACACACGTGGACGTAGGTACCTTCATTAACAGGGCCGAACCACATACAAAAAATACTCTCTCACTCTCTCTCTCTCCTAAAATTGCTCTATTTTACTCTCACCAAATTCTGACATCATTAGCCTTTTTACACATATATCTACTTGAGCAAAATTCATCAATTTGGCCTTGCAACCAGTTACATCTAAAATTTTTTTTGGGGTTTGTTACATACATCTACTTTAGCAAAATTATGTCGTTAATTTGGTAATTTTAAATTCTAGTGAAAAAAAAAAACAGAAGGAAATAAGTGTGCGTACTGTGAATAAATTTTTTTTTTTCAAGGATGGGTGGCCTCCATTTTTGGAGTTCGCTTTGGACTCCCAAAACTCAAGGTCGACTGTACGATACAACTGTTAAAGTATCGGGGAACCAAATTTGAGAATCATAGCAACTAGGGGTGTGCATCGGTCGGTTCGGTCAATATGCTCGGTTCGATCAATTTGTTGCCTTTGATTAGGGATGGGTGCCCCTCCATTTTTGGAGTTCGCTTTGGACTCCCAAAAACTCAAGGCTGACTGTACGGTACAACTGTTAAAGTATCGAGGAACCAAATTTGAGAATAATAACAATTAGGGGTGTGCATCGGACGGTTCAGTCATTATGCTCAATTCGATCAATTTTTTAACATTTTCAGTCGGTCCGTTCAATTTCTTTTAATGAATATATTTTTGAAACCTGAACGATTGACTCGATTTCTTTTGATTCGATGGGTCGATTCCGGCTATGGTCTTTTTTAACAGCCCTAATGCTGGCAACCTTTTTTTTTTTTGGGTATTTTATTATTATTTATTTTTTATGTTGAAACATGAAACACCACCTCACAGTCCTTTCTACGTCCAAAACAAACAAGAGTATTTGGGCTCGGCCCAGAAGATGAAGCCGGAATCCACGGTTTCCGGTTCCTTTTCAGATACTGGTTTTCAGTGACTCAGTCCGCCGCGGTTTTCCGGACTTGGGATGGCCCATCAATTGGGGTCCCACATTTGTCTGGCTCATAACCACGTGTACGGTCTGTAAAACGTAAATTTGATAGTTAGTCCAAACGAACGGACACGAAGCCCACGTCAAATCAGATCGCACACAGTTTGCATGAACCAAAAAGAATTATCAAGTGCAGCCGTATCAAAATCACACCCCTTTGCCCACGTGGCCCACCTTGAAAATTTACTACCCCTTTTGTCCCCAATCAATGTCTTAAGGGTAAATATCATCTGCATCCCCTAAGGTTTGACTTTAATACACATACCTCCCTTCATATTTCAGGAATCTCACTTACCTCCCCTCTTTTAAATTTAGTATCAGTTTCCCACTCTTTTTAACAAATCGTTAGAAAATTTTAGGAAATCTAATACTAAAATTCAAAAATAAGAGAGATAAATAAGATTCTCAAAGAATGGGAGGTATGTGTATTAAAATCAATCCTCAGGAGAATTAGGTGATACATACCCACCCATGTCTTAATAGAATTCGAGTAAAAGGTCTTTCATATATTGGATTACTAGAGCTTAAAGGACAGTCCGTTTTAAAATTTGGTTAAGAGTTATCAATTAGTAAGTAAGACTTAACTAAATCAAATCTTTATGTTACAAAATTTCAAATAACTTGTTACAAATTTCATGAATTTTGCATCAATTGCGTGAAATTTTACATAACTATTTTCTATTGAGATACCTTTTACTAAAATGATAAACAGGTAAAACCAAAAAAGTCTATTTTAAGGACTTTTGATTGGATTTCCCATGTTAAAACTCGGACCGAAAAACTAGTCTAGAAAACGGTCCGATATGGACTAGTAAACTGAAAGGTTCTAAGAATCGCTCTATTTTCTAAAAATCGGTAGTTGAACTGGTAGATACCTCAATTAAGGATTTTTTTTTCCTAGCTATACATTCAAGTAAACTTATTTTAGAGTGCTGCTAAATACACTTATCAAATCCCTAAAGGTTGCTGCAAAAATGGTTAGAAGGGTGGATCTCAAGGCTTTGGCCTATCAAATCTAGAGTTTTAGCATGGATTCCAATCCTATTGCCTATGCCTTCTTGATTTAAATTGTGCACGTGCCCCACTGAAGTTTTGGAATTTTTCTTTTTCACCTTATATATTTGAGATTTGATACATTTGTGCCCCTCTTGAATTTTCAAAATTACCCCTTTTAAACTCAAAAATCTCACTTTGATCTTTGAATTTGTCTAATTTTTACTCAAATCTCACTTTAATCTTTGAATTTGATCATTGAATTTGTCTAACTTTACCCCTTTTAACTCAAAAATCTCACTTGGTCTTTGAATTTATCTAATTTTTACTCAAATCTCACTTTGATCTTCGAATTTATCTTAAATTACCCCTTTTAAACTCAAAAATCTCACTTTAACACTAATCAACTACATGTGAATCACATGTAACAATCATGTAATTTTTAAGGCTTGAAAGCATAATACTTATTCAAAAATAAATAAATTGGCCGGGAACGTTGCCTCCAAGCCCCCATGTAAGCGTGCCTCCACTGAATTGAAATCCTGGCTCTGCCTCTGTGTGTTGTAGGGTTGTTGTACTTGGTGGGTTGAGGGTTGTACTGTGAGTGAAATGGGAAAAAAAATTAAAAAAAAATGTTTTGGGCAAAATATTTAAAGTGGACGAAATTACGATCGAGTTAGTACGTACATTATATATGTTTTTTTATTTTTGGTTAAATATTTGGATGAATTTGATTACAATGTGACATAGATATAACGTATGAACATTTTATTTTTTTCGTCCAACTCAATATTTTTAGGGTGGGGTTAAATATACCACATTTTTTGTTAAATACATCACATTTGTTCACAAATTTTTTACTCCGTATCTTTTAACAATCCAAGGTGGTGTATTTAGCATAATGAAGTGTTAAAAGATTAAAAAAAAAAAAAATTTGTAAATAAATATGATATATTTAAAACAAAAAAATATAGTATATTTAGTACACCCTATTTTTATGGGTCCTAAACGCCCTACGTACCCCCAAGGGCCATTACCGCCCTGCCAAGGTCATCATGTGTCAAGACTCAAGTATGACTTCATTAAATACTCTTTTTTTAGGAACCCACAGTCCCAGTCTTCTCATTATGACGTAGGTCATAAATTAAATAAAAAAATTAAAGAAATAACCATGGTCTTTACTACCTTTACTGCAAAAACTACTAAGTTTTTCTTTTCGCCTTTTCAATGAAATCCACAAACTACAATGAGCTTGTCAGAAATTTTTTTTTCTCACAAGGAGGCATGCATATGATGTATGTATGAATACACATATTAAGCAATGACTATGTCATACACTTGTGTATTTTAAAATTTAACAAAATTTGGTCTTATTAGGCAATGAGTATGAGTAGACAGATGAAGCGGACAAATGGAAGTCTGATTACTAACGCCAAGAGAAAAGGAAAGGGGCCAGTGTTGTCTTAACTTTATTGTATGGACAGACATTAAATGACAAAACATTCCTATACATGAAACCAATGTACATCTATATAAAGTTTCGATTTTTGTCTACAAAATTTAGGTGTTCATGTGTTAAAACTTAGAGCATGTTTGGTAGTTAATTATTTGAGATTATTAAAAAGTTAAGTTTATGTAACAGAGTTGATCTTGGCTATAGACGGGACAGGGAACGCCTAGGCCCCCAAAGTTTGATCATTGTCTGTTCTTTAAATGGGGTCTCGAAAAATATATAATAAGGTACAAAATAAAATTCTCACATATATGTTGATTCAATTGTAATGGAGTCCACACAATATTGAAAAGAAAAATGTACGTAGTGCATTTGCCTCATTGAATCTTGAAAAGAAAAATGTACGTAGTGCATTTGCCTCATTGAATCTAGTATACCTTAAATATTTTACCTAATACTTTTCTGTTCACTTTCATGTATAACTTGTTGGGAATTTAAAATTGCGGAACCAAATTTTCCCTAATAAACACATAGAAATACATCAACAGTAATAAACAAGCACACCAAAGAAAACACATATTTCTACATTGTTCAGCAAAATCATGTCTACGTCCACACTGAGAGACCATTCTGTTGGCCCAAATGTGGAAACCTTAGAGGGGGGGGTGAATAAGGTTTGTAGGAAGATTAAAAATTTGTTCAAAATTAAATGCCCAATAGAAATATCAAATGCAAAGGAGAGAAAGAGAGAAGAGACACAATGCAAACCGAATTTTTTAGGTGGTTCGGGAAACCGCACACCGCGCCCTACTTCCACCCCTCAAGAGCACTTTCTTGAGGATTCCACTAGCTTAACCTTCTTGGGGTGAAGATCAAACCCTTACAATCTTCTCAAGGAAGAAAATCCTTCTTCACTTGATCTAGGGTTACACCAACCCTAATCACAACCTTCCTTTACAAATTGAATTTAGATACAATAAGAAAAACTCTCTCTCAAAGAGTGGATGAATACAAGATAAAGCTCACAATAAATGCTCTTCAATGAATACAATTGATAGCTAGAGCAATATTCTTTATGATCTCACCAAACTTAATGCTCAATAGTAAATGAATGGATTATATTCAAGTTGGATTGAAAAAAGGAAGAGAGAGCTTTTTAGAAGTTCAAAATCATGTATTTATAGCTTCTTTAAGATATCCAACCGTTGGAAGTAGGTGGGAAATTTAAAGCCTTCATTAAATGCAGTTAACTAGCCGTTACTGTGTTTCTCGGAGTCGTTCAGTCGACTGGATTAGCAGGACAGTCGACTGAAGTTTCAAAAGGGTTCAGAGAATTTTAACAGGCACAGAGATCAGTCGACTGAGTCGTGGTGGCAGTCGACTGGTTTTGACTAAATGAACATACTGTCCAACACAGACGACTGAACCGTCGACTGGACCCTTCAGTCGACTGAATCGGAGGAGCAGTCGACTGTTTTACTGCAATTTCAAGATATTTTTTAAGGTTTAAGAGTTAATTTCTTTATGGAATTAATTGAGCCACTAAGGATGATGTTCACAAACAATAAGTGCTTTACAAAGAGTCCTAAAAGATAGTTTGACCCAAGACAAATAACAAACATCTCTTCAATAAGCCTTAATTCTTTGTTCTGAAAACATCAAGGCTCATAATGAAATCTTGAATTCTTTGATCTTTCTGCATTCTTAATCAATCAAGTTCATTAGATATGCGACTCAGTAATTTGTTAATCATCAAAACTAAAGGAGTAAAGCCTTGGGGCTAACAATCTCCCCCTTTTTGATGATGACAAATTACTAGTTGCCTATAAAAGAAAATTAATTGTAAGAGAGAAATCAGGAAAAAAGAAAATTAATTGTTAGCAATTAATTCACTAAACTGAACATTCATAACCATATGCAATCACAATGCAACACCATTTTCTCCCCCTTTTGGCATCATTAAAAAAAACAAGGAAGCAAAACTCCCCCTAAATTGATGCAAGGGTGGAGGAGACGTGTCGGGAATCATCGGAAAAATTTATATCATCTCCCCGAGCAATGGAAAAACAATAAACATGGATGTTGAGGTAGAATAGAAATAAACATCACATATAGGGAAATGGTTCAAAAGATGATAATATGCATTTACTTGCAATAAGGTTTAAGGAAATAAACAAAAATAAATAACCAAGATATCCATATAGCTATCCAACATACACAATGTAAGTTTTGAGTTTAGCCAAAAATGATAACTGTCTATCTATCTGTCAATTTGCCCATCCAATCACCCTACAGAACACACTATCAAGTAATACCAAGTCGAATCCGTATCACGCGCATCTCCTCACGAACATCATCAAGGGAAGACTGGAGAGACGAGAGGCGACGATCGACAAGCTCCTGAGTAGCAGCAGTCGAGGTACGCAAGGTGTCCAGAGAGCCCCCAATCTCAAACACATCAGCTCGTAAGGACTCTATGGCTCGCTGCTGTGTCTCCATAGTCTGCTGCTGTGCAGATGATATAGAGCCCTGAAGAGACTCAAAGGCCTGAGAGTGAGAAGAGGCGAGAGAGGATATAGAAGTGGAGAGGCTCAACACTTGAGCAGAAATGACAGATAACT
Source organism: Hydrangea macrophylla (assembly GCA_033977485.1). Taxonomy (NCBI): domain Eukaryota; kingdom Viridiplantae; phylum Streptophyta; class Magnoliopsida; order Cornales; family Hydrangeaceae; genus Hydrangea; species Hydrangea macrophylla. The sequence goes on along the minus strand of CM066994.1, from coordinate 109,636,125 downwards.
GCTCCAAGACATCTGGAGGTGGTGAGTCAGTAAGTGTAGAAGGTGGAGGAGGAGGAGCAGACGAAGAAGATGGAGCAGAGGATGAGGGAGGAGGAGGAGGAGTTTGAGTATCAGAAATGTGAGGAACAGGAGTAGGAGCGACAGGAGGAGCAGGAGTGACTTTGGGAACAAACGCGTTCCCGACAAGTTTGTATCCCATTAGGGATAGAATGGTGGAGGAATAGAAATCTGTAGGAGCAGGGTCGTGACGGTCAAGTTCGTCTTCCAGAGGGACTTTGAAATGACGAAAAATAGCCGTCAAGGCAAACCCATAAGGCAAAGAGCTGGTCTTAGACTTCTTTTGACATTCGCCAATGTGGCGACAGATAAGCCAAGGGAGGTCAAAAGGTTTATTCTCAAGAATACACCAAATGATAAAAACATCCAAAAAAGACACTGAATCCCGTCCTCCAGCACGGGGAAGAAGAGTGTAGGTAAGGAGGTGGTGTAAAAGACGGGCTTCGAAAGTTAAAGCAGACGCTTTAGGCTTTGCGGGATACGACAGCTCATTGTTGCCGGTAATGAGACGGCAAGCAGTGAGAGGGTCGAACCCATGCCCTTGGTTCCATGTATTAGTGTTAAATTCTCTAATGTCACCTCGGGGAATATGAAGAATGACGGACACAGAGTCAGGATCAAGACGGATTCGGACACCACGAACAAAAGAGGAGAAGGTGTCCGTGCGATGTCCGTGAACCATATTACAATAGAATTCTTTAACAAGTGTGGGATAGCAAGGTTGTCTAAGACTAGTAAATAGAGTCCATTTTAATCGTTCCATTAGAAAACCAAGACGGAGATTTGCAGATTTAGAGAATGGAATGGGGAGAATCTTACCAAACACTACATGACGGTGTGAGAAAGTCTCGTCGAAGCTCTCTTGTTCCTCTTGAGTAGGGAACCGTTTGGCTTTGGTCGCTGGAGGAGCAGACGAGGAGCCACTGGCTGGTTCCTTGCGCTTGAGCTTGGGAGCCATGATGAAGGAGTGAGAGAGAGAGAAAAGGATGAGATGATGAAATAGGCTTGGTTTAAAAGAAAAAAAAAATGAAGAGAAGGAGGGAAGGAGGAAGAATCGCCAGAGAGAGAGAGAGAGAGAAACCGGAATGAAAAGAAAAAAATGAACTGAATATATATATAGAGAACGAAGGATCAGTCGACTGATACGGGTAAGCAGTCGACTGCATCTCAAATTAGGGCAAGAAATTGGGGCTAACAGAGGTTCAGTCGACTTAGCAGTCGACTGAGTTGGGCAGATGTACAAAGATGTAAAAACAGTCGACTGTTCAGTCGACGGAAGAGAGATGAGAAAAAAAGGCAAAGAGGTTCAGTCGACGAAAATGAACAAGCCTCAGTCGACTGATCCTGATATCAGTCGACTCTTCAGTCGACTGACTGAGGCAGAAACAAAATGAAGAAGAAAGCAAAAGACATCAGTCGACTGAGTCGACGGACCAGTCGACTTCTCAAGACAGAAAGGCAAAACAAAGAGGGAAAAACAGCACAGAAGTTAAGTGAGACCAATTTAGCATAAATCACACAAACGAGACATGCCTAATTCCCTTCGAATGATACAAAACCGTTCTTCGGGAAGAGGTTTGGTAAAAATATCGGCCCATTGATGATCGGTGTCGATGAAAACAAAATCGACATCCCCCTTTTGAACATGATCGCGAATGAAATGATGACGGATCTCAATGTGTTTGGTCCTAGAGTGTTGGATGGGATTTTTGGATAGGCAAATGGCACTAGTATTATCACACTTTATAGGAATATGATTAAAGTAAAGTTCAAAATCTTCCAATTGTTGTTTCATATAAAGTGCTTGTGCACAACAACTTCCGGCGGCTATATATTCGGCTTCGGTCGTAGATAGAGCTACCGAATTTTGTTTCTTACTAGACCATGAAACAAGAGAGTGTCCTAAGAAATGACAAGTGCCACTAGTACTTTTGCGATCAATTTTACAACCGGCAAAATTCGCATCCGAAAAACTTGTTAATTCAAAAGAGGTGTTTTTAGGATACCAAAGACCTATGTCTATAGTACCTAGAAGATAACGAAAAATACGTTTAACCGCAATAACATGTGATTCCTTCGGTGAAGCTTGGAATCTGGCACAAAGGCATACACTAAACATTATATCCGGTCTACTTGCAGTGAGATACAATAGACTACCAATCATCCCCCGAAAAAGCTTACAATCTACAGGCTTGCCAGCTTCATCTTTATCAAGTTTCAAAGTAGAACTCATAGGAGTTTGAAAAACTTTACTACCTTCCAATCCAAATTTTTTTAAAAGATCCTTAATATACGTGGATTGATTTATAAAAATGCCATCCTTGAGTTGTTTTATTTGAAGACCAAGGAAGAAATTAAGCTCCCCCATCAAACTCATTTCAAATTCACTTTGCATGCAAGATGCAAATTCTTCACACATTTTTTCATTAGTAGCTCCAAAAATAATATCATCCACATAGATTTGAACAAGTAAAATATCTTTATTTGAGGTTTTAATGAAAAGAGTAGTATCAATTTTTCCTCGTCTAAAACCAAGATCAATAAGATATTTGCTTAATCTATCATGCCAAGCACGTGGAGCTTGTTTTAAACCATACAAGGCTTTTGTTAGTTTAAAAACATAATCGGGATGATGTGGATCTTCAAAACCGGGGGGTTGTTTGACATAAACTTCCTCGGAAATAAAACCATTTAGAAAGGCACTTTTCACGTCCATTTGAAAAAGTTTGAACTTTTTATGGCAGGCAAAAGCAAGAAGCATCCTAATAGCTTCTAGTCTAGCTACGGGAGCATAGGTCTCCTCGTAGTCTATACCTTCTTCTTGATTGTAGTCTTGGGCGACTAATCTAGCCTTGTTTCTCATGACAATGCCGGATTCATCCATTTTATTTCGAAAAACCCATTTTGTTCCAATTATAGTATGATCATTAGGTTTAGGAACAAGAGTCCAAACTTTATTTCTCTCAAATTGATTAAGCTCTTCTTGCATAGCTAAGATCCAATGTTCATCGTTCTCAGCTTCATCAAAGTTCTTAGGTTCAATTTGAGATAGAAATGCTAAGTTATTACAAATATTTTTAAGAGATGATCTAGTAGCAACACCTTGACTAGGATCTCCTAGGATTTGATCGATAGGATGATTAGGCACATTTTTCCATTCAAAAGGAAGATCACTTCTTGTTTCCACTCTAGGTGGTTCAATAGAAGGTGGCAATTCTTCCTTAGAGATTTCAAGAGGTAGAGAGTTTGAAGCATTGTTTTCAACATTATTTGAAATATCCTTTGAAGTATCAATTTCATCATCCAAAGTTTTCTTAAAAGGATTTGCTTCATCAAAGACAACATGCATTGATTCTTCTACAACCAATGTCCTTTTATTAAAAACTCTATAGGCTTTGCTAATTTGAGAATACCCAAGAAAAATGCCTTCATCCGATTTAGCATCAAATTTTCCTAGATTATCCTTAGTATTCAAGATAAAGCACTTACATCCAAAGACTTTGAAATAACTTATGTTTGGTTTTCTTCCTTTCCAAAGCTCATATGGGGTCTTATTGAGCTTGTTTCTAATGACCACACGATTAATAACATAACATGAAGTGCTAGTGGCCTCGGCCCAAAAATACTTTGGTAAAGAGAATTCGTTTAACATGGTTCTTGCCATTTCTTGAAGAGATCTATTTTTCCTCTCAACAACCCCATTTTGTTGAGGAGTTCTTGGTGCCGAAAAATTGTGACTAAAACAATTTTCTTCACAAAACGAAGTAATCTCATTATTGTCAAATTCTCGGCCTCTATCACTTCTTATGTTGTTAATCGCATAACCTTTTTCATTTTGAACTCGTTTACAAAAGTTAACGAAAATAGAATAAGCTTCATCCTTATGTGCAAGAAAGAACACCCAAGAGAATCTAGAGAAATCATCAACAATGACAAAGGCATAGATTTTGCCACTCATGCTAGCAACTCTATTTGGACCAAATAAATCCATGTGAAGTAATTCAAGAGGTCTACAAGTAGATATTTCCTTTTTCTTTTTAAAAGATGTCTTGATTTGCTTTCCGAGTTGACAAGCATCGCAAATTTTATCTTTAATAAATTTTGTTTTTGGCAAACCTTTAACTAAATCATTTTTAGATAAATTTGAAAGTAAATCAATGCTAGCATGACCCAATCTTCTATGCCAAAGCCAACTTGTTTCATTCAAAGCGGCAAAACACTTAACATCTTGAGATGATATATCATCAAAATCAATTGTATACACATTATCTTCTCTATAGGCAATAAACAAGATTTTATCACTACGAGCATATTTAATCATGCAATAGTTAGATTCGAACATAACTTGAAAACCTTTATCACAAAGTTGACTAATGCTAAGCAAGTTATGTTTAAGACCTTCAACTAGAAGTACATTTTCAATAGTTAAGGAGGAATTCTTACCAATATTACCTATACCGATGATTTTTCCTTTAGAGTTGTCTCCGAATGTGACATTTCCTCCATCCTTTGGAGAAAGAGATGAGAACTTGGACTTGTCTCCGGTCATATGTCTTGAGCACCCGCTATCCAAGAACCATCTATCCTTGCTAGAAGATTTAAGGCAAACCTACAAAACAAACTTAGGTGATCCTCTTTGGTACCCAATATTCGTTGGGTCCAACTTTGTTAGCAAAGGGAGGTGTTGTTCCCTTTATAACCCATACCATTTGGATCTTTCTCTTGTTTGGACACTTGTAGTTTACATGTCCTTTTCTTAAGCAATAGTGGCAAGTCACATTAGGATTGGAAGTACTTGAGGAATTTGCTTTAACAAATATATTTTGATGTGAGCTTTTCACATGAATCTTGTTAGAGCTTGTGGAAGCACCTTTTGAAAAGAAGTTATTGTATTTCTTTTCTTTAAAGGTAGGATTAAATCCTAAACCGGCTTTTTCAAAGACGCATCTTTGTTTTCCCAAAAGCAAATTTAAATTTTGTTCCCCAAGAGTGAATTTTGCCAATGTTTTGTTTAGATCTTCCACTTGCTTCTTCAAGTCCTCATTTTCTCTCTTTAAGTTATTTGATGTAGAATCATTTGATGAGAGCTCTTCCATCTCTTTTCTCAATAAGTCATTTTGAGATTTTAGAGAAATTAGAGCTTCATTTTCTTTTATCAAGAGGTCATTTTGAATTCTTAAATCATCTAATTCATTTGAGAGTAATGAAAAATTCTTTTTAAGAGAGACGTACTTTGTTCCCAATTTTTCCAATTCTTGATGCAACTCTTCAAAAGCATTTTGGAGTTCATCAAATTTTTGAGAGTCAAGGCAAGTATCGGGAGTAGGGTCATTTACCTCACTCAAGTGTGCCATGAGGCAAATATTTGCCACTTCCTCATCACTTGAGTCGTCTTTTGATGAATCGCTATCGGAGTCATCCCAAGTAGCCTTCATTGCCCTTTTCTTGGTTTTCTTGTAGTTATTTTTCATCAAGGGACAATCGGCCTTGACATGACCCGGTTTCTTGCATTTGAAACATATAATTGGTTCCTTTTTAGCTTCTATCGCCTTAGGAGTTCTTCTAGTGAAGTTCTTGTCTCTTTTTAAGAATCTCTTGAACTTCCTTATGATCATAGCCATCTCATCGTCTTCATTGCTATCACTATTCTCTTCACTTTCTTGAGATATTTTGAGAGCAATGTTCTTCTTCTTGTCTTCCTTGTCAAACACCGCCAACTCCATCTCGTGTGTAACAAGAGAACCCAAGAGTTGCTCCAATGAGAGTGTTGAGAGTTCTTTGGCTTCTCGGATTGCCGTCACTTTAGGTTGCCAATGCTTTGGAAGAGACCTAAGCAATTTCTCAATCATCTCCTCATTAGTGTATGTTTTACCAAGACTTTTCAAACTATTGATAATAATAGTGAAGCGAGTAAACATTTCACTAATGGTTTCATTTTATGACATTTTAAACATTTCATATGTTTGAACAAGAAGATTGATTTTGGATTTCTTAACTTGATTAGTACCTTCATGAGCAACCTCAAGTTTGTCCCAAATTTCCTTTGCGGATTCGCAAGAGGAAATTCTGTTATACTCATTTGGGTCTAATCCACAATATAAAATGTTCATGGCGTTTGCATTCATCTTGATAAGCCTCTTATCAATATCATTGTATTTCTCAATGGTTTTCTCAATTTCAACATTATCTATAATCTTGATGGGAATGTGAGGTCCATTCACAACAAGTTGCCAAAGATCAAAGTCTTGAGCAATCATGTAAATTCTCATTCGATTTTTCCAATAGGCATAGTTTGAACCATTAAAACAAGGAGGTCTATTTGATGATTGCCCCTCACTATAAATAATATTAGTAGTGGTAGTTTCCATTTGATCTTTAACTCAATTTAAATTTAGAAAATATTGAGCCGAGGCTCTGATACCAATTGTTGGCCCAAATGTGGAAACCTTAGAGGGGGGGTGAATAAGGTTTGTAGGAAGATTAAAAATTTGTTCAAAATTAAATGCCCAATAGAAATATCAAATGCAAAGGAGAGAAAGAGAGAAGAGACACAATGCAAATCGAATTTTTTAGGTGGTTCGGGAAACCACACACCGCGCCCTACTTCCACCCCTCAAGAGCACTTTCTTGAGGATTCCACTAGCTTAACCTTCTTGGGGTGAAGATCAAACCCTTACAATCTTCTCAAGGAAGAAAATCCTTCTTCACTTGATCTAGGGTTACACCAACCCTAATCACAACCTTCCTTTACAAATTGAATTTAGATACAATAAAAAAAACTCTCTCTCAAAGAGTGGATGAATACAAGATAAAGCTCACAATAAATGCTCTTCAATGAATACAATTGATAGCTAGAGCAATATTCTTTATGATCTCACCAAACTTAATGCTCAATAGTAAATGAATGGATTATATTCAAGTTGGATTGAAAAAAGGAAGAGAGAGCTTTTTAGAAGTTCAAAATCATGTATTTATAGCTTCTTTAAGATATCCAACCGTTGGAAGTAGGTGGGAAATTTAAAGCCTTCATTAAATGCAGTTAACTAGCCGTTACTGTGTTTCTCGGAGTCGTTCAGTCGACTGGATTAGCAGGACAGTCGACTGAAGTTTCAAAAGGGTTCAGAGAATTTTAACAGGCACAGAGATCAGTCGACTGAGTCGTGGTGGCAGTCGACTGGTTTTGACTAAATGAACATACTGTCCAACACAGACGACTGAACCGTCGACTGGACCCTTCAGTCGACTGAATCGGAGGAGCAGTCGACTGTTTTACTGCAATTTCAAGATATTTTTTAAGGTTTAAGAGTTAATTTCTTTATGGAATTAATTGAGCCACTAAGGATGATGTTCACAAACAATAAGTGCTTTACAAAGAGTCCTAAAAGATAGTTTGACCCAAGACAAATAACAAACATCTCTTCAATAAGCCTTAATTCTTTGTTCTGAAAACATCAAGGCTCATAATGAAATCTTGAATTCTTTGATCTTTCTGCATTCTTAATCAATCAAGTTCATTAGATATGCGACTCAGTAATTTGTTAATCATCAAAACTAAAGGAGTAAAGCCTTGGGGCTAACACATTCTTTCACTATTGAGAATAAACATTTGGTACAAGAAAACATTTGGATTAAATCCCATAACCCATCTCCAATACCCTTTGTACACCCACTCTCAATACCCAAAGAACCCTCACTCTCTCACCCTAGCTAGACAATGCACCCCCATGAGGGGAAACCCCCAAATTGGTACACCAAGGACTTCCTAAATTACTATACAACATTCCCTTAAATAGAGTTTGTAATCCATTACTTATTGGACAAGTAATACAACTCTATCACAAAAGAAACTAAATTACAATAGGAATCTAGCAAATTCATTATCCTTAAATTAATGGGATTATCCCACATGTGATATACATCCCAACAATTACCCTTTATCACTTGTGGGGAAACTGCCCAACCATTCTATCATACATGATCAACACCCTATTAACAGGAGCACCCACAAAAGCTAACTACTTTGCAATCATTTAACATTGACCGTCTTCCGTACCAGTATGCACACTCGAATCAATATAGTCTCAACACCTCCGATTCGTCAAACCACGACCAATACATGTGCATATGCGCAAGTTAATTGCATACATTAACTTCATAGAAAAGTCTCGATACCTCTTTCTCCCCTAACTGGAATTACCATCTCACCATCGTCTGAACTCGTGAATAAACTATTCACCCACTTGCAAGAATTTTTCCTCCACGGATTTGGAAGTAAACTTTACCAACCAGACGACAAAACAAATCATAATTCTCTCAACTGCCATGTGTGATTTCAGCAACAATATTAAATTCTTTCGTAACATTGAGATCAATATCACACCATCCAAATAGTGAACCTGCTCCAAAAATATTTGATCAACGCTACGTGCAATATCTTAACAAGTACATATGTTGGGTGATTGCGTCTGTGTCTGCCACCGCCTTCTTGGAACCCAACAAATTATTTTCTCCATAAGCACATACTTAGTATACCTGGAATCTAGCAACTCAAGAGAAGCGCCCGTACAACTGGAGTGTGAGGACCCCTCCACCTTACGCAACCTGCTACAATCACAATAGTACTGAAATCATCTTTTTCCATAGATCATGACCTGTTGTCTCATCCAATCTATCAAAAAAAAAAACAATCTCAAGCCATGCAAAATCTAAGAAAACGCACCCACTGATTAATCCGCAGCATCTAAAAACATTAGGAACCAACTCTGACCCAAATCCCAAATAAAATAGATAATCCCGCTAAATACTTGAAATTCCAACAAATCAAAAAACCTTGATTTGTTATACATTGCACACCTAATCGCTCCCCCATCCAATGCTTGAAATCCACAAGGTATGCTACAAAGTCATTTTCCATGGCACATACACTGTCGACACGTTGCTCCACTGATTTTTTTTTTAAAAAAAAATTCTTATGTTTTTCTTTTTACTGTGCTGCTACTACCCATTGTCTCCATTCGCTCTGCCCATCATGATTTCTCCACCATAGCTCTGATATCATTTGTTGGGAATTTAAAATCGCAGAGCTAAATTCTCCCCATTAAACTCACAGAAATACATTAACAGTAACAAACAAGCACACCAAAGAAAACACATATTTCTACGTGGTTCGGCAAAACCATGCCTACGCCCACACTCGAGAGACCATTCTTTCCCTATTGAAAATAAGCATTTGGTAGAAGAAAACACTTGGATTAAATTCCATAACCCAACCTCAATACCCTTTGTACACCCACTCTCAATATCCATAGAACCTCACTCTCTCACCCTAGCTAGACAATGCACCCCCATGAGGGGAAACCCCCAAATTGGTACACCAAGAGCTTCCTAAATTACTATACAACATCCCCTTAAATAGAGTTTGTAACCCATTACTTATTAGACAAGTAATACAACTCTATCATAAAAGAAACTAAATTACAATAGGAATCTAGCCAATTCATTATCCCTGAATTAATGGGATTATCCCACATGTGATATACATCCCAACATAACTCAACCCAAATAATTTTGTGTTAATCCAATTTTTAAGGGGGGTGGGGTGTGGAGTTCAGAATGCACTATATACAATAAGAAATTACAATCACAAATTCAACTTCCAAATTCTCAAAAACGGAAAAAAAAAAAAAAAACTCACAAATAACTTTAACGTACATATTTGATATAAAAATTTTACTCTCAAATATGTATAAACAGACTAAATTTTTTTTGCTTCGGAAGTGGTGCTCCTAAATTCTATTATCTAAAGGCCCCGTCTTTCAATATTTACCAAGTGCTCCCAATTTCTTAGAGCGAGCCCTGCTATGCACCAAAGTTGGTTGGTAGCAAATTATTTGAGATTACTGAATACGTTGAGTTTATACATCCTAGGCGAAGGTGTGTTGTAACTCGGTACATATATTTTGGGTTCTGAGCCAAAAAAAAAAAAAAATAGTACATATATTTTGAGAGAAAACATATTGTATTTTAGTCCAATCCTTCGCAATGCCCGGCCAACTCGAACTCCCCTTATAAAGTTGTGTTTTAGCCAATCCCATAACCACTACTTTTTTTTTTTTTTTTTTTTTTTTTTTTTTTTTTTTTGCTGAAAAAAAAAAGGGTCTCCTTGGTAGGAAATCATTGACCCAGGGCAATTGCCCCACCCACTTAAACCCCGGGGATACCATGGCATGGGACCACCGAGCACTAATGGGGCTTGCCAGATTCGATCTCGCAACCTCGGACTCGCAAGGTGATGAGAGGGAAGGCTTCCTTCCATTAGGCCACCACCCTCGGTGGTCCATAACCACTACTTACTAGTTACTACGGAGTAATATTAACATATCCCGCCCTATCCCCTTTAAAATTTCTCGGCTCCTCTTAATTCATCTTTTTCAAAAAGCTTTAAAAAAAATTAATCTAAAAGCAATAAATAGATTATCTCTAATTTCCACTAGCATATCAAACGTTAAACAACTTTTTAAAATTTTAGCTAAAAAAAAAAAGAAATCTATTGTAAAAAAAATCTCTTTTTTTTCCGTAGATGTACGTGCTAAGTCTTTGTCTTGTTTTGTGGATTCATGAAAGGAAAAAAAATTAAATAAATAATGAGAAAGGAAAACAAGTACGAACAAATTAATTCACATTTGTTTCTCACAATACTTAAATAACATTAAAAGTTAGAGTTTTCACGATATACATTTTTTTTGGGACAAATTATTGTAACTTCAAGAAACAAACAAGAAAAGTGACAAAAAATCCAAAAGAATAATGCTATGCTTCCTAATTTTTTTATTCCAAATGTGGTAGTGAACTCACTTGATCTTAATTTATTGGAAGATATTGAGCTGGTACCCACCATTATTGAAGGTGGTCTCTACAGCCACATGTATTAGAACCTTATCTGGGATACAAAATTTGAAAAGCATAACCTTAATCATGAAATCCAAAATTTATAATTTATTTTTCAGTACAATTTTTGTTTTTTTTCCTTACTCACAGAATCTACGAACCAAACATTTCTCTACGTACTCTATTATCCGTAGACAATGAAGCCATTTTAAGCTACATTAATAAAACAAAAGTGAATAACCAAACAAAGCTTGCAACAAGGCCGAGATGGATAGAGGGATGTTTATTGGATTTCCATGGGCTCCCTTCAACCCAACATGTAGGCACCACATTGACACTTCCACAGTGGAATTCCTGTCTTCTCTCTCTCACACACACAGTACTCATGCACACAAATACACACAGAGTTTTGTAGAATTTTAAAAAGTATACATGCTTTACTATATAGGCAACAGATTTTTAGAGCTCACAAGTGAATGTAGTCTCTACTCTCTAGAGCTCTAACAATCCGTATTGACTGAGGGAAATAGAGAGGAGAGAAAAGAGAAACTGAACTTTTCTATCTCATGTTCTCTTTGTTTTATGTAGTAAATTATGTTAGAGAGAGAAAGAGAAAGAGAATGTTAATGTAGATTGTAGAGAAAGTGATGATAAAAAATAAATCGAAGTGTTTTTTTTTATAATTTATTTTTCTCTCAAAAAGAATAGACATAATACATTCTTTTAAGATATAAATATATCCATGAGTATTCCACACTAATAACGTTAATAAGGATAAAATAATAAAGAAGAATTCTAAATGCAGCCACTTAATTACTATCTAAATGTACCAACTTGTATTATATTATCCTCTTGTACAACTTTTGAATGCAGCAGATGGGTGCATGCAAATTAAATTTTCCAAGTGTAAAATGGTCCAAATGAGAGAAAGTTGCGTTTCTCTTCTCTTATCCTCACTATTGCCTAGCTATTCAACCATGATGGAGAAAAACCTTATTTTCTCCTCTCTTCTCTTCTTTTAGTGAGTTTTTCTTTCCCTCTCTCCTCTTCTCTCAATCCAAACAAATTGTAACAGTCAATATAGATTGTGAGCAATGGAGATCATGAGAGAAGAGAAACTAAACTTTTTTTCTCTCATGTTCTCTTGTTTGGTAAATTAAGTTGGCAGAGTCAATAAGGTTAATGGAAGAGTAGTAGACTAGTAGTAGAAAGTGAGGACAAAAGAGCCAATTTTTTATTTTTCTCCAAATCGTTAAGATTCAGAAAGAAGTAAAGAGGGGAAAAAAAAAAAAAAGCATTGTTTAAAATTATTTATATTCCAGAGTATGCCACACTTGGAAAGTTAGCAAGGATAAAAGAGTAAATACATTCTTTTCTTCTCACTTATACTCCCTTCGTCTCATTTTATGTGTTCATATTGGGGAATCCAACTATTTAAGGGGACAAAAAGAATCTACACCTACTTTCCACAATTGTCCATAATTATTGCACTTTTTATTTTATTTTATTTTGGTGTTAATTACAGAAAACGGTAGTTTGAGAAACTAAGCAAAATTTTCATACTAATTTAGGAAAGTGGACAGTAATTTGGGACATCCCAAAAAGGAAATATGGACACATAAAATGGGACGGAGAGAGTACATGCAACTCAATCAAATGAAAGAAAGTTATAATTTTCTTTTTTCTCCACTCTTGTCTCCTCCAAACAGGGTAGAGAAAACCCTACTTTCTCTTCTCTTCCCTTCTTTTAATGGGACTCTCTTCTTTCCACTTCTCGAAAACCAAACGAAATGTAAAAGTTTATAAATTACAAAAGTGTTTTATAATGGTGTTCTATAATTAAATTATGAGTTTTGTTAAAAAAATATGAAAAATCGTCTGTGTCCTTAAGGCATATGTTTAGGTTACAAAAGTGGAAAAAAAAAATAAGGGAGACAAATATTAAATTCCACACCGGACACTAAAACATACATTGTACACATTATTTATTTTTACTTTTAAAACCTTAGCATATGCCCTAAGAGCACATGTTAACAAAACCTTTATATTATAAATGTAGAGGTTGTTGACAAACGAGACATGCATGATTGCTGCTATACTCATATATATATATATATATATATATTGACAGTAACAAGGGCATGCTGGAACCAGTATTCTGATCAGCACCAATTTCAGGGTTGAATTTCCTAGAGAGAGAATCTGTACCTAGCTTCAAGAGTAACAACAAAAATACAAATAAGCATGTCCACAGAATTTGAGGTACCTCATTTTCATGGTCTCGTTCTTGAACAAGTCAAACAAATCTAGTTGTGCTAATAGAGATTACTTAAGGGGAGTCCAGTGCACGAGGTTCTCATCATTGTAGAATCTGAAAAGGGTGAGATGTACGCAGCCTTATCTCTGTAAGCAGAGAGACTGTTTCCAGATTCGAATCCGTGACCTGTAGGTTACAATGGAGTAATCTTACCGTTGCGCTAAGACTCCCTCTCTAATAGAGATTGATTATTAATTTATTCAACTACAGTCTACCTAATTAAGGCTTAGTTTGACTCCCACGTGGTTTTTTAAAAGGAGCTTATGAAATTTATTACTAAGTTCTTTGATAATTTTGTGCAAGTGACACACTACTTTTCAAAAAGACATCATGAAACCAAAAAGCAACCTTGAGATTTTAAAAGCTTCATTCTAGAACTTTTAAAAGCTCCCTCCAAAAAAGCCCTAAGTTCAATTTTTGCAAATATTAATAAACTAGTTACCAAATAAATTAACATAAAATTATGCTTTAAAAAAGGGGCCAAACTAAGCCTAAGTATATATTATACTAGCTATATAACTTGTGCACTGTGCCCACATGCGCTATGAGGAAAGAGAATGGTAATAAATTAGAATTGATTCTGCATTAGATTTTGTTGTTTTCTTACACGTGCTGGGTAGAACTGTGATTCCATGAGAGAGAGTGAAAAGATTAGGGTTTATTGTTAACTTTGACCAAGAACTATAAGCCGGTGTTTGGCATCAAGTTTTGGAGGTTATAACTCATAAACAGGGGTGGAGTTAGGATTTTTGGTCGGGAGCTAAGCTAAATGGGGGTTGGGGGGCAAATAATTTTTTTTAGGTCTATTTATACATAATTATGTGTAGAATTAGAAACCATGCCCTACCTATACATATGGGTAATTTTTTCTGGGGTCTACTTACACATAATTATGTGTAAAATTAGTTTGGGTAAATTACACAAACCTCCCCTGAGGTTTGCCTTAATTACACGGACCTCCCCTCTTGTTTCAAAAATTACACAAACCTCCCTCGAGGTTTGAATTAGGTAACAAACGCCCCCTCCCCTAATGGCCCATTAGTTTTTTTTACATTAGCCTCCCCTGAAAATTACAATTAGCCCCCCTAATATTATAAAATTGTCATACTAAGCCCTCTTTCTCTTATATTTTTGTTCTAATTATAAAATCCCTCCTCCCTCCTATGTTTTTGGGTTAATTTTTTAGCATTAATTTATATCATCTACACAAAATACATATAAATAAGTCCAAAATTTTTTTTCCCCAAACAAATCTCTATTAAGCCCCCCATGTATTAATTTTCTAGATCCGCCTCTGTCCCTATGCTTCAAAAGTGGACACTTAACTCCTGTGATTGTGGACTAAAATGGAATTGTTATGATTTCACTCAAAATTGACAAAAATTCTAAAATTGGTTAAAAAATATATAAACACTTAACCCATTTTGTGATGTTAATTTTGGGGTTAACGCTCTTTGAGTGAAATCATAACAGTTCTATTTTAGTCTACAATCACAGGGGGTTAAGTGTCCACTTTTGAAGCATAGGGACAGGGGCGGATCTAGAAAATTAATACAGGGGGGTTTGATAGAGGTTTGTTCGGGGGAAAAAAATTGGACCTATTTATATATGTTTTGTGTATATTTTGTGTAGATATAAATTAATGCTAAAAAAATTAACCCAAAAACATAGGAGGGAGGAGAGATTTTATAATTAGCACAAAAATATAAGAGAAAGGGGGCTTTAGTATGACAATTTTATAATATTAGGGGGGCTAATTGTAATTTTCAGGGGAGGCTAATGTAAACAAAACTAATAGACCATTAGGGGAGGGGGCGTTTTGTTACCTAATTCAAACCTCGAGGGAGGTCTGTGTAATTTTTGAAACAAGAGGGGAGGTCCGTGTAATTAAGGCAAACCTCAGGGGAGGTTTGTGTAATTTACCCAATTAGTTTTATGTGTAGAATTATATGTAAGAATTAGAAACCTAGTCCTTCCTATACTTATGGGAGGTGTTTTGAGGTTTACTTATACACGATTATGTTTAGAATTAGTTTTTTGTTTTAATTTGTTAGAAAAAATTAAAAATTCTTGAGCTAAATTTTAATTCTCAAAATTTCAAGGAGGGCCTGGGCCCACTCTGGTCCCACCTTCCCTCTGCCCCTGCTCATAAGTGATTACGAAATTCTGACAGTTCATATAAAATTGTTTGACAAACAAGACTTTGAGACTCAATCACAAAATGTGTCAATTGCAGAAATCTACAACTTTTGGCCCAAAGCCATCCAGGTAGCTTCTGTGAATCACATAATTAGTAATTGTTTCAAACAGTCCTTAAATAACTGGTATAAAGATGGAGACATAAATCCTTCCTAGTAGAAATTCATGGTTAATAGCTTGACTAGTTTGTAACCCGTTCAATCCATGGGAGAATATTATTAAAATTTTATGGTTTATAATTTGATTTGTCTATAAATGGAGCAATTTTTGAAAAGTAAAAAATGAATGACCTAATTAACTTTGTAAAGATACTTGTAGTACATATATGAACACAAATAAATTTGATATAAAGAATACTTTCTTTGCTCTTACATTGGATCGAGAAAATATATAGTACTTATATGTATACACATAGATATAGATATATATATATATATAGACAAAGATAGAACTGATATTATTGTTTATTACTCCTCTCTCTCTCTCTCTCTCTCTCTTTAAAACCTTTTTTTCTTTTGCTTCATTTGTTCCAATTGGTTAGAAGATTTTACGTTTACATTTGGACTTCAATCTAACCCCAATCAAAAAGTCTCCATATATATATATATTTCAATTAATCATTTTCTCTGCTGCTCTCTCTCATTTAGTATCTCAATTGTCCCTCAATAAGACCCTTTGCCACTGTACATCTCTCTCTCTCTCTCAACTTCTTTCGCCACTTTCTCTGTCCTTTATTCTCTATTACAAATTTGACCATACATAATGGGTTCCTTATACTTCCTTTTATCAATTCAATATACATAATCATATATATATATACCTATTTATATTGATACAGAAACCCTCTAAAAAGGGCATCCGTTTTCTGACTACTTTTAGCGACAAAATTTTCTTTGCTAAAGTTGTTGAACACTGTCGGTAAAAGCGATTTTGGCTTTA
Organism: Hydrangea macrophylla; assembly: GCA_033977485.1. Taxonomy (NCBI): domain Eukaryota; kingdom Viridiplantae; phylum Streptophyta; class Magnoliopsida; order Cornales; family Hydrangeaceae; genus Hydrangea; species Hydrangea macrophylla. The sequence goes on along the minus strand of CM066994.1, from coordinate 109,619,726 downwards.
GCGACGATGTCAAATACTTTCAGCGTTGAAAATTTTATCACTAAAAGCGGAGTCTGTAAACGAATGTCCGCTTTAGAGCCTCTCTGCCTATATATTTTAGAGAATGAATGATGTATAGGTACACTGTAACGCCCCAACAACCAAGCCACGTAGGCGAGGTCAACGAGTCAAACAATACAACGTAAAGCACGGAATAGTCCAATGTGGACCAATCCACAAGATGGAAGCATAGGGGAATCCTACATAAACTCCAAAGAAAAGTCAATAAGTCAAGAGTTGACCCACGAGAACCAAACAGGTCAAATAGGGTCAACTAACATAGTTTGGTTTTGAAAGAAGTTTGTAAAGAAGAAAAAAGAAACTCCAAAGGTTTAAAAGTAACAAGTGATAAAATTTGCTTTGAAAGTTTATCACTAAAGCGATTTTTGAAGGAATACGACTAAACGGTCTTTAGGAAATTGAAAGTAATAATTTTCTCATAATAGGGTAACCATGGGCTAAGAAATGCTAACAAGTGTTAAAAAAATAATTTAAGTATCCTGGAGGATCCATCTATCATGATTAAGATTAAGAGGGGGATACCTAGGATTCCTAAATATACAAGATCATTAAGTCTAATAGAAAGAGTTATAAAGCAAGGGCTAAACATGTACCCAATTACAACTACTATGAAATAAATATAAATCCTTGTAATTCAATCTACGAATAAGATAAAGAATTACAACTAGAACAATTCTCCTACCATGAGCCGTAACAAAGAAGTGTTTTCTTTTTAAAATCTAAGACTTCCTCGTAAGGAATCTTCCAAAATGAGATGCCATGTGTCAGATAACTCTTAGGCCTTGCCCTAATCAGCAATTCCTAAAAAAAGGGATTTTATAGATTCATTAAGCACGACGACTCAATAGATAGCATTGTAGAAATGTACTACTACTTCTAAAATCATGTTATGACATATGGTGCAATGCGTTGCCGCCATGGTGATGCAATAGCCAAATGGCCAAACTGTGAGACATTCCTAACTCAATATCCCAATCACACACTCTTACACTGGATAGTGAGCCACTGAAACGTGAGTGTAGCATACAAGATCTCCGGTAGCTAACAGAATATGACTTTGCGTTTTCGAATGTTTTAAGAATCACAAACAACCTTTCTCACTTCACACCCGCTTTCGGAATTTCATCAAACCACAACCCCCAAATGGGGATTCAAGAGACATTCCCTAATCGTGGCAATTCGAACAATAAACATACGTCCCAAGCCAATGCCATGAATGCGTTGCCGACTTGGTGAATATGAAATACTACTAGATGCAATTATGCTTTAACAATGTCATTTCTTTGATTTAAGTATTATGAAATAAGCATGGTAGTTCAAGATACCAAAACTAAATTAACAGGGGAAAACAAATAAAAGCACAACCATCATTGAGGCCAAATAAGAGGTCACTAACATCAATAATTATTTGAAGCCATAACAACTAAATGACATTTAGGTTAAGCATGGATTCACTTAGGCACATAAGAGTATGTAGCACTTAATCAAATAATGTAGGAAAATTTCCAAAACAAGATTAATCAAGTAATAGTTCTAACCTACACATAGCAAACCATGAAATTAGAAATAGGAGTGCACCTAGACAATGAAATCTACCTCTTGAGTATTTGAGCAAATACTATCACCAAAGAAATCCAAAGGGAAAATCATGTACATTAGCATATTCCCAAAGCTATCAACACCTAGTTCAATAAAATTGCATTTAGGAATTATAACTATGGTGAAACAAAACAACACAAACTACCTCTTGGTTCTAGAGCAAGAAACTCATTAAATAGGAAACCAAAATGGAATAGGAGTAGACCTAAAGGAAGCTCTTGGCAAGGGGAACAATTTTGCCTCTAATAGCCTTACTCCATATATGGCTTGATGGTCTTCAAAATTTAGCTTGAAGCTCTAAGCTTCCATGGAAATGCCTTGGTCTTCTAATATAGAGAGAGATATATATAGAGAGATGTAGACCAAAAAGAGAGCAAAAGAAAAGATAAAGATAAGAGGGGAGAGGGCTGCCAAAAGTAGTGGGGGAGGAGAGAGAGAGTGGTCTTCAAAAGTGATGGATGGGATGTATTAGGTGAGGGGGTGGATAGGGTGTATCACACACACACACACACACACACACACACACACACACACACACACGCACTCACACACACACAAGAATCTTACACACATGTGCACCTACATGTGACCAAAATAATCAATAAGTCATACCAACATGTATCAAATTAAAATACATTATCCCAAATCAAGACCCACATTGGTCCAAAATTACCAAAATACCCTTGAATAAAATATGGGTTTCTATAATCTAACCCCTTTAAAAGAATTCCGTCCCGGAATTCAAAACAAGAACGAAAGGAACTAAATCAAAGAACGGTCCACAACCACACCAAAATGCCGAAGTGTCACAAACAATGTAAACACGAGCACAACGTGAGAAAACGGAACATCTCATACATTGATTCTAGAAGGGAAAAGAAAACTCAATAAAAACAGTCAGTAAGCACACCAATGGTACTGAGGAACAAACGCAAGCGACATACGAGGTTCAACTTTAAAAGACAGAGTCAACTCCAAAGATCGACAATAATAATGGGCATGAACCTCCAAACCATTGGATCAACCAAAAATGTACTTGAATGAAAACAAAGTACAACCGGATGTCTCAAATTCATCAAATTAAAACAAAGGTGATCCCTTCAAGAAGCGGCCATATTGCACACTCATATAGGTGATTTCTTATTAAGAGCATCCTGCTATACTCCACTTGGATTTTCAAGATATAGGAATCATTAAAAGCAAAGCTTATCCTATGACTTGCTACAGGTATCACTTTGTATTTATCATAGGAATGGGTAGAGAAATATCTCTCCAGTGATACGGTTTAAGTCATGCACAATTCGATTGTCCTGTTGAACCTAGATCTTGGGATCTCTTGTGAGCTAGGTTGGGTGGGTTGCGATTATGATGACTTTTAAGATATAGGCTTTAGTCCAATTTCCCTCGATAAGCAGTTTATTTGATCTCTCATTAAACCTTTAGTTAGTGGATCCACTTTATTATCATTTGACTTTATACAGTTTATGGAGATAAATTCTATTCGAGATCAACTGATTTACGATACTGTGCCTTCGACGAATGTGTTGAGACTTACCACACTACTCTATGCCTTTCCAATTGTCGCTTGGCTACCGCAATGCATCCAAAATTACAGGCACAAGTTTAGGTTCAGCTTGGAATATCCTTTTAGAAAAGGCTTTTGCTTTATTGAAATCAATAAATTCAGATTCCATTGTTGATCAGGCAATGCGAATCTATTTAGAGGTTTTTCAATGTATGGCTACACCTTCAAGTGTCAAGATGTATCCACTTGTGGATTTTGAGTCCTTTGAGTCAAAATTCCAGTTAAAATCACTATACTCTTTAAAGTACATGTGGATATCTTGTGAATGTAATTAATAGATCAAGGTGTACCACACGTATGCAAGTACCCTGACTATCGTCTTCCAATAATATGCATCTAGATTACTTGCATATCTACTTAGTTTGCTTACTGAGTACACCCAGTTTTATAACTATGGACGCTATATCAAGTCAAATATAATTTACGACATGCATTAGATTCAATTCAATATGACTATTCATAGTTAAAGACATATCTTGCTTCCGATATATATATATATATATATTCAAGTTATAGGTAAGTTGACATCTATAGGTGTTCTCATTGGACTATGTTCATCCTTGTCCATCAGACTAACTAGTATCATATTTGCAACACCAAACTCTTCACGTCACACTTACTGTTCAATACTTCCATGATAGTCTTAATCATGTCAGTACTTTGGTGCTTGCTAGCAAAACTTAAACTACATTTTCAAGCCGATACCATTGTTATTTTTTACAGAAACGATGAGCTCTTGTGATTGTTCCACAAGTAAACTCTTACAATTTACATACTCATAAATACTCTGTATGCTTGCTCATCTTAAAGCTATAAGCTTTAAATTTCAATGTGAACCCAATAGTCATCTCGACTAATATTCTAGGTTCACACACTTAAGTATCTTGGGCTATCAATTACCTTGTATCTTTATATTTTATGAGTACAACGAATTACCCATCATTAACGACTTATATTCAAAATTTTCATACTTGCAAAATATTAATGAATAATAAATAAATACTCATTTATTTTCTAAAATATTCTACCCCTACATTTGTAAGTGTCAATAATCACATGTTAACACGAGCATTTATTACTACCCTCATAATTTACAGTCATGTATTTTGGGACCAATTTCATAATAAAAAAAGACAGCAATTGATTAATTCAAAAATTACTGACAGAACTCATATGTTACTTGATTTAAACAAGAGTAAAAAATGTAATGCATACAAAAGTTGCAACCTTAACCATTAGATCCTTCCTTGGAAAATGTGATATTCTGCAAATGTAACCTTTCAACCAATAGGTGCCAATGGCACCTTTACTTCCTTCAGTATCTTTTCATCAAAAGAATACCATGTCACGATTGATTGTCAATTAAATCATAACTACAATTTTACATGAATGATCTTTTTAAAAAAAAAATGCACTGTTTGGAAAATAATTTCGAAAACTGATTAGAATGTCCACTATCTGTTTACACCTTTTCGTATAAAAAAAATAATTAATCTGCGAACATTTGTTCAACTGTTAATAAGAATTGAAACTAAAAAGTTTGAATTATCTCGATTCCCAAGCAGTAATTCATCATTTGGTTTGGTGACCCAAACCAACACTAAATGTTCCAAACAAAGTGACTGTGCAAGCAAAGTAAAGCGGTTCATGCACTATTAATATGTGTCGGTTGGCTTTGTTGCAAACTTAATAGCACTTGGATGAATAACTAATAGAATCATCGGCCAGTGGTTTCAAACTGTTGCACCTTTTGGCTCTCTTTTCAAACAATTATACAAAACTTCACTATTTTGTAATAGGCTTCAAAATAGTCACTGTTTTTTTTTTGGTCAGAAGTCACTGTTTCACTTATCAATTCACAAGAGGAGTTTTACTTTTCCATAAAATTCACCAATTGAAAATGGTTGTAAGAATCAATGTAAATACATACAACGTGTATATGCAACAATTTCAAAGCATGCACTGTTTGGTAATGATGAGCTAAAAAGTCATTGTTTTCTAATAAAGAAATTAACATTAAGGCCCTGCAGGCCCGGTGATGTAGCGCGGAAGCAGAAGATGAGAAGGAAGAAATGGACAGCCTTCTTGGACATGTTGATTATAACAATAACAGGAACAAGGCTCTAATCTCGTTGATTCACGAAGAATACCGAGAATAGGCTTCAAATGTCTTGTTGATTCACCAAGAATGACAAGAACAATTGGAAAATACAAAAGATAAAACCTCTCTAATAATTTTATTCAATCACCAAAAGCTCTTTCTAAGAAGGTTACATCAACTTATTTATAATGCTAATAACTTTTCCCTAAGAAAAGGAAACAAATTAAATAAAAATAAAATCTAACTTAAATCAACTAAAATGTAAAAGGAAACATAATTTTCGTTTTCCTTTTTGACATCCTAATTAATGACCCTTAAAAACTTGGAAATAAAGTTATAACCTTCTATAATACCCCTAACATATATGCTAACCTATTAGGACTTTAGCATTTGGAATCCTAAAAAAAACTTAAAATATGCTAATAAAATCCTAGCAAACTAAAAAAATGAAAATTACAGTAAAAAAAAATACATCAAAATTTTGAAACTAGTTTTTGAATATTGTACTGCATCATTCTTCCCCAGTTGGAGAAAATTCATCCTCGAATTTTGTGAGTTGTCACATACTTGGAACCATCCTTTCCAAATCAATAGATATTTTGAGTAAATCTTCTTCTTTATCCTCTTCCCAAATTCATTCTCCATCCTTCGCAAAATATTGAACATTGTCACTGCAAAATTTAATTGATTGATAAGCTTCATCAATGATACATTAGAAACATAATAAAATTTGTCAACCCCGAGAAAATCACAGTCCTCCAACACATTCAAGATGTGACAATCCACTTGAGAATGGCAATTTTGATTTGCTGCTTCTATTGTATCGCAACAAGATCCATATCATCTATCACCATAGTTGAAGTCTCCTTGTGAACATCTTTTGTTTCTTGGACAATCACGTACTCTTTCAAAAATTCAGATTCTTCGTCAGTGTCATAGATAGGTCTTTGGCGTAGTCAAAAACTTGATCCTCTTCAAAATCCTCCCCATGCACAAATAATCCTTCCCCACAATCAATGTGTTTGGTATTATGTGTTTTGATGTCTCCACCATAAACCCTAAATGAGTAGTCACAGAAACGGCTATTTCGCTCACCCTCTGAACTACCATCAATATCTACAGGATGCATTTTTTTATGTTGATTTTGTAGTTGACATGAATTGCCTGATGCAATTCGTATTGTCGAACAAATCGTTCTTCTAACCACTCCTTCAAGCGATCCAATTGTTGTTGATAAGCAGCAACGTCCCTCTCATTAACTTCAGTAGAAGCTATGAATCTAGGAAAGAACAACTGCGCTTTGATAACAACTGATGCAGCGCGGAAGCGGAAGATGAGAAGGACAAAATGGACAACCTTCTTGGATATGTTAATTATCGTAATAATAAAAGGAACAAGAATCTAATCTCGTTGATCCACCAAGAATACCGAGAATAGGCTTCAAATGTCCTGTTGATTCACCAAGAATGCCAAGAACAATTGGAAAATGCAAAAGAGAAAACCTCTCTAATAATTTTATTCAATCGCCAAAAGCTGTTTATAAGAAGGTTACATCAACTTATTTATAATGCTAATAACTTTTCCTTAAGAAAAGGAAACAAGTGAAATAAAAATAAAATCTAACTTAAATCAACTAAAATGTAAAATGAAACATAATTTTCATTTTCCTTTTTGACATCCTAATTAATGACCCTTAAAAACTTGGAAATAAAGTTATAACCTTCTCAAAATACCTGTAATGTATATGCTAACCTATTAGGACTTAATTTTACCATTTGGAATCCTAAATATAGCTTAAAACATGCTAATAAAATCCTAGCAAACTAAAAAACCGAAATTACAATAAAATAAAAATACATCAAAATTTTGAAACTAATTCTTGAATGTTGTTCTGTATCATTCTTCCCCTGTTGGAGAAAATTCGCCCTCGAATTTTGTGAGTTGTCACATATTTGGAACCTTCCTTTCCAAATCAATAAATATTTTGAGTAAATCTTCTTCTTTATCCAATTCCCAAATTCATTCTCCATCCTTCACAAAATATTGAATTTCGTCACTGCAAACTTTATTTGATTGAGAAGCTTATCAATGATACATTAGAAACATAATAAAACTTGTTAACCCCGAGAAAATCACAGTCCTCCAATACATTCAAGATGTGACAATCCACTTGAGAATGGCAATTTTGATTTCTAGCTTCTTTTGTATCTGCAACAAGATCCATATCATCTATCACCATAGTTGAAGTCTCCTTGTGAACATCTTTTGTTTCTTGGACAATCACGTACTCTTCAAAAAAATCAAATTCTTCATCAGTGTCATAGATAGGATCTTTGGCATAGTCAATAACTTGATCCTCTTCAAAATCCTTCCTATGCACAAATAATCCTTCCCCACAATCAATGTGTTTGGTATTATGTGGTTTGATGTCTCCACCATAAACCCTAGATGAGTAGTCACCAAAAGGGCTATTTCGCTCACCCTCTGAACTGCCATCAAAATCTACAGGATGCATTTTTTGATGTTGATTTTGTAGTTGAACATGAACTGCCTGATACAATTCGTATTGTCAAACAAATCATTCTTCCAACCACTCCTTCAAGCGATATAATTGTTGTTGATCAGCAGCAACATCCCTCTCATTAACTTCAATAGAAGCCATGAATCTAGGAAAGAACAACTGCGCCTTTATACAACCTGATGCAGCGCGAAAGCGGAAGATGAGAAGGACGAAATGGCCAACCTTCTTGGACCTGTTGATTATCGCAATAATACCAGGAACAAGGCTCTAATCTCATTGATTCACCAAGAATACCGAGAATAGGCTTCAAAGGTCTTGTTGATTCACCAAGAATGCCAAGAACAATTGGAAAATACAAAACAGAAAACCTCTCTAATAATTTTATTCAATCACTAAAAGCTCTTTATAAGAAGGTTACATGAACATATTTATAATGATAATACTTTTCCCTAACAAAAGGATACAAATGAAATAAAAATAAAATCTAACTTAAATCAACTAAAATGTAAAAGGAAATATAATTTTTGTTTTCCTTTTTGACATCCTAATTAATGACCCTTAAAAACTTGAAATAAAGTTAACCTTCTCAAAATACCCCTATTATATATGCTAACCTATTAGGACTTAATTTACCATTTGGAATCCTAAAAATAGCTTAAAACATGCTAATAAAATCCTAGCAAACTATCAATTAGATAAAAGGATAATTTAATGTAAATATGTTGATTTCAGGATAACTTAAAAAAATGTGTTGATTTAAGTCCCTAAATTTTTTCTTGGACAAACATACCCTCAACCACACCAAATAATCTATCTCTTTCCCTCAAAGTTGCGCACAGCACCGCACCGCACACGTGCGTGCCTCGCTCGCAACAACCCATGACAGTCATTCACACGGTGTGAGTGACTATATCATATCAAACCCAATTTCAAAAATGTTTTTTAAACTTTAAACCTCTATAACTTTTGATCTACAACTCCAATTTTACAAATTTATACCATTGGAATCGTGTCGACGAGATCTACAAAACTAGTATCATTGTTGATATATTTTGAGCAAAAAAAAAAAAACAAAATTTTCCATACCTTGACAGCCTTGTTCCTGAAAAGTGGTGAAATTTCACCACTTTTGAATTTCACCACTTTGAACAGTATTCATGCTTTGTGCTATTAATGCCTTTTTTTTTTTGTGTGTGTTTTCCCCATTACTACTAGTACCATTGTTGATATGTTTTGAGCAAAAAAAACCATGCCTTGAGAGCCTTGTTCCTGAAAAGTAGTGAAATTTCACCACTGTTTTTAGCACATTTAAAATTAGTGGTGAATTTTTCCCACTTTTAGAGCAACTTAAACGCTACATGCTATTTTCATCATGCCAATTCTATTTTTTTGCATTATTACAATGTCAAATGTAATATTTTGATATTTTCGTTCCAATGATATATGCCATTTCAAATGCTATATTTTGGCCCAACACCCATTTGTCTTTCAAAGTAGTCTTTTGTTAAGAAGCAAAAGGGTCAGTTAATAAATATATATTCTTCCCAAATTTTGCATCCCAAATACTTTTCAAATACATGTGGGTGTCAAAACATGTGAAATTTATGAAAGTCCACCACAATCATAATTTCATCATTTTGAATCTTTGATAAATAAAATTTTCTCCATATTTAAATTAGTGGTGAAATTTCACCACTTTTTGGAAATAAGACAGTTAAGGCATATAAATTTTTTTTTTTTTGCTCAAAACAAATCAACAATGGTACTAGTTTTATAGATCTCGTCGACTCAATTCCAACGATATAAATTTTGAGAAAAATAGAGTTGTAGATCAAAAGTTATAGAGATTAAAAGTTTTAGAATTTTTTTTGAAATGGGTATTTCTATGGTATGATGCTCAGATCGTGCGAGCACTTCCATATCCTTTGGCGCGTTGGTTTATTAACATTGAAGTTTAAAAAAGCTAGGGTGTGGTATGCGCGTGCGATGCCTAACGAGGGTAGTGTTGAATTTTTTATTTTATTTTGTCTTTTTATCAAAGATATTTATCCGTAAAGGAACCTAAACGAAAGTAAAACTAAGTAGTTATCCTTAAACCACTATATTTCCTTAACTAGGAATCCTTATCTAATTTTTCCTAAAATAAAAATACATCAAAATTTTGAAACTAATTCTTGAATATTGTACTGCATCATTCTTCCTCTATTGGAGAAAATTCATCCTCGAATTTTGTGAGTTGTCACATACTTGGAACCTTCCTTCCCAAATCGATAAATATTTTGAGTAAATCTTCTTCTTTATCCTCTTCCCAAATTCATTATCCATCCTTCGCAAAATATTGAACTTCAAACTTTAATTGATTTACAAGCTTCATCAATGATACATTAGAAACATAATAAAATTTGTCAACCCCGAGAAAATCACAGTCCTCCAACACATTCAAGATGTGACAATCCACTTGAGAATGGCAATTTTGATTTGTAGCTTCTCTTGTATCTGCAACAAGATCCATATCATCTATCAACATAGTTGAAGTCTCCTTGTGAACATCTTTTGTTTCTTGGACAATCATGTACTCTTTCAAATATTCAAATTCTTCGTCAGTGTCATAGATAGGATCTTTGGCATAGTCAATAACTTGATCCTCTTCAAAATCCTTTCTATGCACAAATAATCCTCCCCACAATCAATGTGTTTGGTATTATGTGGTTTGATGTCTCCACCATAAACCCTAGATGAGTAGTCACCAAAAGGGCTATTTTGCTCACCCTCTGAACTGCCATCAAAATCTGCAGGATGAATTTTTTGATATTGATTTTGTAGTTGAACATGAACTGCCTGATGCAATTCGTATTATCGAACAAATCATTCTTCCAACCACTCCTTCAAGCGATCCAATTGTTGTTGATCAGCAGCAACGTCCCTCTCATTAACTTCAATAGAAGCCATGAATCTAGGAAAGAACAACTGCGCTTTGATACAACCTGATGCAGCGCAGAAGCGGAAGATGAGAAGGATGAAATGGACAACCTTCTTGGACCTGTTGATTATCGCAATAATTCCAGGAACAAGGCTCTAATCTCGTTGATTTACCAAGAATACCGAGAATAGGATTCAAATGTCTTGTTGATTCACCAAGAATGCCAAGAACAATTGGAAAATACAAAAGAGAAAAACTCTCTAATAATTTTATTCAATCACCAAAAGCTCTTTATAAGAAGGTTACATCAACTTATTTATAATGCTAATAACATTTCCCTAAGAAAAGGGAACAAATGAAATAAAAATAAAATCTAACTTAAATCAACTAAAATGTAAAAGGAAACATAATTTTCATTTTTCCTTTTCGACATCCTAATTAATGACCCTTAAAAATTGGAAATAAAATTATAACCTTCTTAAAATACCCCGAATATATATATATATATATGCTAACCTATTAGGACTAATTTTACCATTTAGAATCCTAAAAATAGCTTAAAACATGCTAATAAAATCCTAGCAAACAAAAAAACGAATATTACAATAAAATAAAAATACATCAAAATTTTGAAATTAATTCTTGAATATTGTACTGCATCAGCTGGCCTTGGGGGAAAGCCGGCAAAGTGGTCGCTTTGGGCCCCAGATATTTAGCTAATTTAAGAGCCCCATTTTTGGTACTAATTTTCATTTCTATATTGGGGCCTTATAAAAAACTTACTATAACCTAGCCTAATAAAGGCCCCAACCTAAACTTAAATGACCCAAAATTTTCACATATAAAACTACAAAGCTAAGCCCAAACAAACCCTTTAGAATAAGACTATATTTTTTACTGGAGAATAATTTATTTTACTATTAAAAAAAGACTAATTGATCAACTCATAGTGTGATACACTTTTAAAAATAAATAAATAAATAGTGTATCGAAAAAATGTAAGAAAATTAGGTTTTTCTCAATTCCTCCAATTCCTTTTAGTTTTAGCCAAAACAAACCCTCTAGTTGTTAGTTGTTTTCAATTTATAGCTTGGTTTCAAATTATTGGTTGTTCAAATATGTATTTAACTATGCTGCAAGTTGTTAGAACATTTTGCAATGTGACATTGAAAACCAATACATACGCATAATTATGTATGCGTAGACTCTAAAAAAAATCGTCGGGGGCGCTGCTCCTGAACGCCCGTATAGCCCTGGACCCCATTTTAAAAGTTCTCTTTGGGCCTCCTAAAGCTCAGGGTCGGCCTTGTTAAGGCCTTGTCTTGACTCTTGATTATGCGATAACTAATGACAAAGCGACATAAGCGATATATACCAAATGGCATAACCAACATGTAAGAGACTACCGAATTATTTTTTAACATATATATGAATCAAGGTGACGAGTCAGATTCAAATCTAAACAATTTCATACCCAGATTATATAATCAAAATCTCATGAACCAATATGTGAATCTGGTTTAAATAAAAAATGAATGCAGATTTATACAAAATACTAAACAGGAACAACAATAGAAATAAATTGGCTTAAGATTGTTATACATAATATATTGGGATGCGAATAATGTATAAATCTGAAATCTGAAATCTGAAATCCATAGTGAATACTGTGAAGTAAAACAGAACCTAGTATAGATGCAAATCGGACAATAGATCGAGTCTAATGTTTGACACTATGTCCTTAAGACAATTTATGCCCCGCATTGGTGCTCACGAGTTTGCGACATTTGTCTCCCAAGATACAACGATTTCCCCCTTACTATAGAAGTATTTCAAATAATAAGGTTCCAGTGAACCATACTTGTGTTTGCACTCTCTCAAACATTTGACGAATTCTCTCTCTCTCTCTCTCTCTCTCTCTCTCTCTATATATATATATATATATATGAACTAATATTAATTTCTTACTCCTAAATGAATGATTAAGACCCATCTATATAGATTGTAGGAGACTGTTCCGTCAACAGTCACAACTTTTTGAAAGGAGACTGTTCGTCAGCAGTCACATCCATTCGCCTAAAGGTCTGTTTGGCATAACCAAATAATCCATTCAACTAAAAGCTAATTTATCATTCAAAATTTTCAACAAGTTTAAGTGTCAAATTAACTCCACATAAGCAGTTAACCCCAAAATTAGCCTCATAAAGGAGTTGGGTGCTAAAAATTAGCCCTAGATTGTTGGGTTAAATGACAGCATTATCCCCACATAGGGGTTTTGTTCCAAAATTGTAACACCCGTAAATTTCTGTTATTAATTAAATGACCCATGTACTGTTAGTTCGTTATTTATGATGTATATACGTGTAATATGTAATTATTTTATCACTAACTTAGACTGTAAATTACGACTTGGACTAACATATCACGCGGACCCATAAAATCTGCAATTACCTAGACTGTCTTACACATTAGTATACTTACCCAATCAACTTAAACCCATTACCCAAACACCTCCCAAGAACCAATCGAAAACCATCTAGCCAACAGATTTTAGAAAGCAGTAGTTACACCTATGTGGAGAGTTGCGTGCTGTCACGCCCCGGAGCAGCATAAATAGAGAAAAATAAATTTCCTTTATGGGTCCATAGGGAATGACGGGTGAATAACCGCGTTGTCATCTACTCAAACCAATAAACACCACGATAGGGAGGATGCTATTCATAGAACATATCTTATTAACATTAATCAGAGGCTACAACGGAAACTATAAAAGGTATGGAAGCAACAGATGCCCAAGTACCAATTATAAAAGTCTACTAAAACTATTACAACAGCTGGCTTATAGTCTCAGGCCTATAACAATAACAACAACAGATATAAACTAACTATTACAAGCAGCACGTCTTCTTCTCCAAGCCTTCAGCTCCAAGACCGACAGAACATCAGTCTCTCGTCCTCAAGTCCTGCAAAGCTCTAGATATTGGAATGTCCAGGGCACAAACACCATCAGCTTTGGATACAAAGCTGAGTGAGTACACTAAACAACACTCCTCACCGTTATTGTTCAACATCTTAAAATGCGGTTAATCTCTTAACAATGGCGTCACTCACGGACATAGCAAAGGTCTCAGTAAACTGTACATTAATCAAAGGTAACAGGAATAATAGGAAGCATAGTAATGACAAAGACAAGGATCATGGTATAATATCTTATCACATATTCATCAAATCCATGCATGTAACCCATGCATCCATCCCATGCATATACCTTTACGTCGGGACGCTGGATCCACGACTGAACCATCTTCTTACTAGCCATTCTCATATTCATATCCATATCCATCTCTGTGTCCATACCATAACACAAACCCGTATCCATTCGTCGATACGATAATGCCAATCGAAATCACCCGACTAGGCAGTAGGTCTCAAAATCCCTTGATAGGGTTACCGGTCATCTACACGGTACCACCTATCTGTAAACGATGGAAGCGGCACAACGGACGTCTTCTACGCTGTGTATATTCTCACTGGTCGACTACACGGTGAAAATACATTAGGGCACTAGCCGGACGTAATCGTCAACGGTACACTGGACGTCTTCAACAGTGCATACGCATTACCGGACGTCTTCAACAGCAAGAGGCGTACTAGGAACTCTAACCGTTCCACGTCCACCCGACTCGTCAGCCGTTGATCCCATGGATCCAAAGTACACATATCTCATATTCCACATAAGTCACATGTCCCATTTCTCATCAGCTTCTCTTGCCTCTTCACATCACTATCCCATGCATGCTGACACATGTTGTGAAATACTCATATACTAAGTATAGGAAATGCCACATGCTCTGTATTAATCATATCTACTGATTATTGATTATTAACATGCAGTTGTATTCCGTTCTACTATTCAGTTTGACAATAACATATGACAGTTAAACAATTCATCTCATATCGACAGATAACATAGGATAATTCATCTCGTAATATCAATGATAATTGTATATAAGTCTAGTCCTGACATAGTACTTATAAATCTTATCCACACAGCGCAATAACCCATATGGTACAATTATTAACAAGTCTGATATATCACAAATATAAGACAACATACAGATAACATTCTGCTCATATCCAATCGATTGAACAAACATGTCAATCGATTGGAAACAATATCAATCGATTGGACAAAATACCAATCGATTGACATATCAATCGATTGGAACCCATGGCAATCGATTGAACTCTGTCTTCTTCCTCAAAACTGCTGGTTTTTATTATAAAAACGTTGGGGATTCTCTTCTCTTTATAAACGTTATTAAACACATACAAACATCTCAAAAATACCTCCTTGAGTGAGTTAATGAAACTCACCTTATCCCGGCATTCCGGTGACGGCGTCCCGAGCTCCGCGGCGGCGGCTATGGTGAGTTCTCTTTCCCTCTCTCTGTCTGTCTTTTCTCTCTGGTCTCCTCTCATCTTCCTTCTTCTTCTTCTTCTTCTTTTTCTTCTTCTTCTTCTTCTTCTCTTCTCTTCTCTTCTCTAACCCGAGAGTGTGTGTGTGTGTAATATAATATATATATGAGAGTATATCTCTCTCTCTCTCTCTCTCTCTCACAAACACACACACAAGCAAACATATATATGTATAAGGGGAGGGGTATATATAGGGAGGGGAAAACAATCACAACCACACAAAACCAATGAGGTGGCCAACTCTAGCTACTCTCAATCGATTGGTACTAGGTGCCAATCGATTGGGGTTAGGTCGGCAGGATGCCAATCGATTGGTAAACATCCAATCAATTGACATATCAATCGATTGAGATAAGGTCAATCGATTGGGTTCTCAAAAGTGGCAATCGATTGGTAAAATATCCAATCGATTGGGATGCAAACTTACCCAAAGGCTAGGAAAAGTACTAGGGATATATACCTAAAAATACGGGGTATTACATCATCCACCACTTATCAAAAGATTTTGTCCTCGAAATCTGAAGCAGTAGCCCCTATACCAAAAAGAAATCCATCTCAGAAGATAGAATCTAAAAATGCTCAAGTTCTCGTTTTAAGTAAACGATTACCTCAGCGGCCAGCGGATTAAAGTTCTAGACACGCGATACGAAAACACCAACGATCTATGAGTACTAGGGTGACAGCTACTAATCCCCGGGTTTAGATATATGAAATTCGTAAGTCAAACTTCGGGAAAAGGTTCTAGGTTGCACAATCAAATCCTCTCACAACATCTGAAATGGCTAGTCTCTAAACACATGAGGTTTCTCCCTCAGGTCAAACTCTACGGTGTAAGGGTTCTACTGATCAAGTGTTCTAATCTCATCTAAGTCATAGTGAAGCATTGCTGTCTGCTCCTGTCTCCGAAGATGCTTCCTATTGTGCTGTCGATGTCTGTATTGCTGCATCAGTTGATTGTCTTCTATCTCTGAACTCCTTGTTAACTCCCGTGTTATTGTCGTCGTCCCTCAGGATATTGACTTGAAAGCATTTATGACTCTAATATCGTAACTGGTGATTTTAAACTTCCTCATGTATCTCCATATTCCCACGTACTATTGACATATTCATCTCTCGAGGTCGTACCATCCATTAAATACTCGTTCTGCTTCCACGTATTACCTAAATAGGTTAGGCAGAGCTACATACTGATTTTCATGAGTCGTTCTATTATATAATCTCGACTGGGTGAAAGCAACATGCAATCGGTGTTGAAAAGAATCCTCCTATGATACTCTTTGTAATTCTGGTGTTGTCTCTACGTTACTCGTATCTCTTCCCATATACTCGCAATCTTCTAGTTCGTCCTCTCTTGTCAAAGCTACATCTAAAGCAAATTTAGATTCCTCATCTCTAGTCTCTGTCCAACATACCAATGGTTGGCGTAGTCTTTCGATAGGGAGGCAATTGACGTCATATAAGGATGCATTTGAAGTCTTATAGGGATGTAAAAGAAGTCATATGGGATGCAATTGATGTTATATCTATACTTGGAGAACTACTGTTGATCAGTGTCAAACGAATTGTTCAGGTAACTACAATTTACGGTGTAGGCTAATCCTCTTACAATCAAATCAAACAAATACCAAACTTCCTGCAATATCGGGATCATATATAATACATGATGTAGGTGTTGAGTGTTGTACCTTCTGTCTCTCGTCCTTGTCTAAGTTGAGATCCATTACTTGTATGGTGAGTCTGCCCTCGTGGTACTTGTTGCGATGATGCATTGTGTTGCATCTCTAATTCTGGACAAAACTTACAGACATGACCAACTTTATCACAGTTAAAACACCGTATTCCACATCCATTAGATTTCCTTGATACTCTGCATTCTTGGGAATGGTGTCCTGGTACTCCACAATTGTAGCAGATATCTCGTTCTCTATGTTGTGTTGGAGTCGCCACTGGTTTTGATTCTTTCTTATTGTTCCCCAACCTCTTACGCTTCTGGCGGTTGCCCATGTAACTTCTCTCTGTATTTCCTTGTTGAACTTGGTTAGCAGCCAACACAATCTGACTATCACTTCCTCTCTGATCCATTAGGAGAAACTGATCGTACTCTGGAAATATTTTATCAAAGTATGGTCCTTCACTAATCTGAGTATCGTCTTCTAGCTTCGTTGCCATTTCTACCAGAGCTTCGAAAGATTGATCTAAATGTCCTATAGTCATATGACGGATATGTGGAACTAGTCCCTGATGATATCTTTTGATCTTCCTTCTTGGGGTATCGATCATATGCGGCGCAAATCGTGATAGCCTCTCGAATTGAGTTGTATATTCTGGCACTGTAAAAACTACCTTGGACTAATTGTATGAACTCCATCTCCCTTTTGTTCTTCTCGGATTCTGGAAAGTACTTCTCTAGAAATCGAGTCTTGAATGATTCCCAAGTCATCCTTCCTATAGCTTCTTCACCTATCATAGCTTTCACTGCGTCCCACCAATCTGCTGCTGAGAATGTCAGTTGAAATATAGCCAAATGTCTTTTCTCAGTGTCAGTACATTCAAGTGTCTCAAATATCAATTCTATCTGGCGAATCCATTGCTCAGCTTGCCATGCTCCCGTTAATCCGGTAAAGGTCTCTGGTTGAAGAGCACGAAATTCCTTTAACAGCTTGACTCTTGTCCGACGTACTGGTGCTTCATTGCCGATGACGTGATCCGCACGATTGATAACTTGTTCCATGCGACGGATGAAAACTCCGACGATTCCTGTTGGATCTATCTCAGGAGGTACTACACTAGGTACTCCATTCAGCTGGCCCGGGTTTCCTTGAGTCGTCCTAACCATAACGAGTACTGGTAGTGTTCGGTGTCGCTACCTATAATGAAAATCTATTCGGTCAGACACATTCTATCTTACAGCTCAAGCAAGAACAAAACATGTGGTAACCAATATATAGTACCACTATATAATACGATCACATTAAGCAATACGGATATAAGAATATAACCATAGAGGTCAGTCTATCTACCAAGTGTACTCCAATATATCTATGCTCAAGACACGGGTTACGAAACTATAGGTTCTACACATAACGTCAAATCTAAACATTCTATTCCCATTCTCAGGTTCCAAGCTATGAGTATTGTTCAACTAAAATGTGAGAATACTCAACTAACATGTGGCTCAAGGTAACTGGATAATCTTATCCTAAACCTCTTTCTATTTCTTGATCATACCGACTGTTCTGAGATTGCTCAGGAATCCATCAGCGTCTAAAATCCAACGGTTCTATATATAGGATCTCCACAACCATAACTAAGTCTCAACGCCTTGTTCTCTGTGAACTCAGCTATCAACAGTTCTAACGATTCTTATCGACTCTAGCAGTTACTACTTGTTAACGAAACATTCTCAGATGGATTCTTCAAACTTCTCGTCTACATGACAAGATTCCAGTTCTATCTCATCTCAACTAATCCTCATGCTATCGATATTAACTTAGGACTCGGGTTCAAATCACAAAAGACAAGCGGTTAACAACTGAAACCTAGGCTCTGATACCAAAAATCCTGTCACGCCCCGGAGCAGCATAAATAGAGAAAAATAAATTTCCTTTATGGGTCCATAGGGAATGACGGGTGAATAACCGCGTTGTCATCTACTCAAACCAATAAACACCACGATAGGGAGGATGCTATTCATAGAACATATCTTATTAACATTAATCAGAGGCTACAGCGGAAACTATAAAAGGTATGGAAGCAACAGATGCCCAAGTACCAATTATAAAAGTCTACTAAAACTATTACAACAGCTGGCTTATAGTCTCAGGCCTATAACAATAACAACAACAGATATAAACTAACTATTACAAGCAGCACGTCTTCTTCTCCAAGCCTTCAGCTCCAAGACCGGCAGAACATCAGTCTCTCGTCCTCAAGTCCTGCGAAGCTCTAGACATTGGAATGTCCAGGGCACAAACGCCATCAGCTGTGGATACAAAGCTGAGTGAGTACACTAAACAACATTCCTCACCGTTATTGTTCAGCATCTTAAAATGCGGTTAATCTCTTAACAATGGCGTCACTCACGGACATAGCAAAGGTCTCAGTAAACTGTACATTAATCAAAGGTAACAGGAATAACAGGAAGCATAGTAATGACAAAGACAAGGATCATGGTATAATATCTTATCACATATTCATCAAATCCATGCATGTAACCCATGCATCCATCCCATGCATATACCTTTACGTCGGGACGCTGGATCCACGACTGAACCATCTTCTTACTAGCCATTCTCATATTCATATCCATATCCATCTCTGTATCCATACCATAACACAAACCCGTATCCATTCGTCGATACGATAATGCCAATCGGAATCACCCGACTAGGCAGTAGGTCTCAAAATCCCTTGATAGGGTTACCGGTCATCTACACGGTACCACCTATCTGTAAACGATGGAAGCGGCACAACAGACGTCTTCTACGCTGTGTATATTCTCACTGGTCGACTACACGGTGAAAATACATTAGGGCACTAGCCGGACGTAATCGTCAACGGTACACTGGACGTCTTCAACAGTGCATACGCATTACCGGACGTCTTCAACAGCAAGAGGCGTACTAGGAACTCTAACCGTCCCACGTCCACCCGACTCGTCAGCCGTTGATCCCATGGATCCAAAGTACACATATCTCATATTCCACATAAGTCACATGTCCCATTTCTCATCAGCTTCTCTTGCCTCTTCACATCACTATCCCATGCATGCTGACACATGTTGTGAAATGCTCATATACTAAGTATAGGAAATGCCACATGCTCTGTATTAATCATATCTACTGATTATTGATTATTAACATGCAGTTGTATTCCGTTCTACTATTCAGTTTGACAATAACATATGACAGTTAAACAATTCATCTCATATCGACAGATAACATAGGATAATTCATCTCGTAATATCAATGGTAATTGCATATAAGTCTAGTCCTGACATAGTACTTATAAATCTTATCCACACAGCGTAATAACCCATATGGTACAATTATTAACAAGTCTGATATATCACAAATATAAGACAACATACAGATAACATTCTGCTCATATCCAATCGATTGAACAAACATGTCAATCGATTGGAAACAATATCAATCGATTGGACAAAATACCAATCGATTGACATATCAATCGATTGGAACCCATGGCAATCGATTGAACTCTGTCTTCTTCCTCAAAACTGCTGGTTTTTATTATAAAAATGTTGGGGATTCTCTTCTCTTTATAAACGTTATTAAGCACATACAAACATCTCAAAAACACCTCCTTGAGTGAGTTAATGAAACTCACCTTATCCCGGCGTTCCGGTGATGGCGTCCCGAGCTCCGCGGCGGCGGCTATGGTGAGTTCTCTTTCCCCCTCTCTGTCTGTCTTTTCTCTCTGGTCTCCTCTCCTCTTCCTTCTTCTTCTTCTTCTTCTTCTTCTTCTCTTCTCTTCTCTAACCCGAGAGTGTGTGTGTGTGTGTGTAATATAATATATATATATGAGAGTATATATCTCTCTCTCTCTCTCCCAAACACACACACAAGCAAACATATATATGTATAAGGGGAGGGGTATATATAGGGAGGGGAAAACAATCACAACCACACAAAACCAACGAGGTGGCCAACTCCATCTACTCTCAATCGATTGGTACCAGGTGCCAATCGATTGGGGTTAGGTCAGCAGGATGCCAATTAATTGGTAAACATCCAATCGATTGACATATCAATCGATTGAGATAAGGTCAATCGATTGGGTTCTCAAAAGTGGCAATCGATTGGTAAAATATCCAATCGATTGGGATACAAACTTACCCAAAGGCTAGGAAAAGTACTAGGGATATATACCTAAAAATACGGGGTATTACACGTGCATAGGTAGATTTGTGTATGTATTGGACCATTGAGAGTAGAGAGAGAAATGAGCGGACTTAAGCAACACCCCCACGTCAGCTCCTTTTCTCCAAGCACAGTCATCTCTCCATAACTCACACATTTCTCCATAACTCACGAATTTCCAAACTCACGCATCTCTCCATAACTCACGCATTTCTCCATGGAAATGCGTGATTCCAATGCCAAAGTGACCGGGATAGGGCCCTCTACAACATAGTGAGAGCTTAGAACTAGGTTCATTCACTTTAAGGGCCTACTAGTGGATTATTTTTTTCAAGTTTTTAAGGAATAATGGTCTACATGGTGAACCAAACGTGGTTCAAACTTCAGGCCGTTCGTAGGGGGTCTTACTGGGACCATAAGGGTTGGTTTGGTACAAATTTTAGGGCCCTAATGATGTTTGAGAAAACGAGCTCCGGCAGGGAGCTTCCATGGTGGTTTTCGGGTTCAATAGAGGGCTTAGGCTCTGATTGGTTTGAAGAGGGAGGTCGGGGGTGCCTGTGTGAGGGTGTGAGAGATATATAGAATGAGTTAGAGGGGTGGGGTTTACCTTAGCAATCTCGGGTTCTCTCTCTGTCTTTTCGTCTCTGGCGAACTCTCTCTCTCTTCTCTTCTCCGGTGTGTATGTTGAGTGAGGGTGAGACTGAGGGGGTCAGGTCAGTGAATGTGTATGGTGAGGCAGAGGGGAATGTGAGTGTGTGTGTGTGCTCTGAAACCTTCTCCAATTCTCAACTCTCGGTGCTATTTATACACACAATCACATATACATACACATATATAACCAGATTGTGTATCTGCTCCAAATCTTACTGAGGAATTGATTGAGATGACTGTGCTTGGAGAAAAGGAGCCGACGTGGGGGTGTTGCTTGAGTCTTCTCATTTCTCTCTCTACTCTCAATGGTCCAATACATACACAAATCTACCTATGCACGCAACTCTCCACATAGGTGTAACTGCTGCTTTCTAAAATCTGTGGGCTAGATGGTTTTAGATTGGTTCTTGGGAGGGTGTTTGGGTAATGGGTTTAAGTTGATTGGGTAAGTATACTAATGTGTAAGACAGTCCAGGTAATTGCAGATTTTATGGGTCCGCGTGATATATCAGTCCGAGTCGTAATTTACAGTCTAAGTTAGTGATAAAATAATTACATATTACACGTAACCCTTAATTATAAGAAATGCGTGAGTTATGGAATCACGCATTTCCAAATTTATTATTTCTTATAATTAATAATTATTTATAAAGGACCCGTTTGGTTGTATTTAAATTATTTAAATACCAAACGAACTCCAAAAATTTTGAGAAAAATACTACTAGCCTATTTTAAGGCCTAGTTTTAATAAAAATATTTATAAAAGCTGAATATAACCCTTAATTATATTTTGTAAATATGGGAGCTCGCAGTCTATTATTAAGCGATTAGAACTTCAATAATTCATAGAAAATAAACCATAGCTCAGAAAAATATGCGGTTAATTCCTAGAGTCTTAAAATAATGTCTAGAATATCCCCTTAAAGTTTGGTGACCTTTCGACACAGTAAAAAATACAGCTTATCCTTAGGGCCCACACTGGTATAGAAAACCCAACCTTTTATACGACGGACTCCGATTTGAGTCTAGTCAATGGAGTTAGACTCAAAATGATGTCTAGATCATCATGTTAAGGTCTAGGAACCCATTCGACACAATTACCATTTTACCCTTGAATTTTAGTACGCATATTAATCAACATTCTATGAATTCATATACTTTGTAGGAACCATCGCTACGCTTGCTTTTACGCACCCGCATCGAGGTGAGTCGTCCTAACTCACTTGGTATATTATAGAATTATTCTTTGTATATTATGTGTATACCCAATGTGTCCTATGTGGACATAGCCGATGAGTATTTTGAGATATGAATGCTGAGAATGTTAATTATATGATGAACGCATGTTTAGATAACCTAACTTCATGCTTAGTTGTTAATGATCATTATTCATACGTACTATGCTTTGCGATTATACAATTACTTGGACATTCACATGAACGTAATCGAGTCATGATGTCAATGTTGACGTCTGCATGGTTGGTTAAGGGGACTAACCCAGTCATATTGTCATACATGTTGAGTGGATCGTGGAGGTCCATATGGTGCAGTCAAATTAATGGGAACAACGATGAAATGCTATAGGGCCATGCTAGGAGATGATAGCAAAGGTACCCATTGAAATCATTGGGGTAGAACATGAGTTGATGATTGATACACTATAGGGCCATGCTAGGCGATGATAGCAAAGTATCTATCTGAACTTGAATACAATAGTTATCTTTCAAATGCTATAGGACCCTGTTAGGCGACGATATTGTTGTAACTATTCTATTCTCTTGGCAAGGTCACGAGGACCTAAGAGTTCAATGATTATGCTCTTTTTAAAACCAAAACTGCTATAGGGCCCTGCTAGGCGACGATAGCAACGTAATCATTCTACTCTAAGCCAATGGCGTTACACTGGTAATGTAACAAGTCACATGAGTCAGCATCAGGGTGGGAGTAAAATTGAATATATCAATATTACATTGTGTCATCATGCTACCATGTCATATGCTCATCTAATGCTTACTTTTAAGATATTTCGTTGTACTTGTATATCATTAATTGTATTAGGAGTGATCAGTTATGACGAACTCACTTACCTTCAAAAGTTAACGGCTCTTCCCTGTGCCTTGGACATATTACGTCGAGGTTATGATGAGGAGAATTATCAAGGTGACTATGAAGATGCATATCACTATCCTTAAAAGGGGAACTATCAGGAAGATCATACTGAGGAAGACTTTCAAGAAGAGTATGATAACGAAGGGCATGGGTATGCAAGCTAGGAAGGAGACTCTAGCTTACTACCGCACTAAGACTTCTTTTATGTTTTAAGTAACTATTTTTTGTTAATGTAATAACTTAAGTGGCCTTAGTCGCCCAAACTTATAACTATTTTTGTGGTTTTCATTTAGAACTTCTGTAATAGCCTAAGTAGCAAACATTTAAAGATCCCCCATGAATACCATTAGACTTTATGGAATTCTCACTCTGATATATCCATATTAGAATGTTTGTGCGGACAGGTCAGTTTTATGTAACTCGTCATTCTCTAAGGGTCCAGAAAGGAAATTTTAAATTTTCCCTATTTTTTGCTACTCCAGGGCGTGACAAGATTTTTGGTATCAGAGCACTAGGTTTAGTTGTGCTCGCTGACTGTCCAACACTCTAAAGTTAAGAAACTTAAGATACCTTAGAGAAAGTAACCGATACTAAAATAGTTTTCTTCGAACAGGTAGTATGGAGAACCCTAAGAAGCTTGAAGCTAAAGATGGAGAGCATAGAATAACCAAGTATAAGAAAGCCATTTCCTAAGGCTTAGTTTGTATCAATGTCGCCTTTAGACACCATGCTCGTAAGAAGATAGGGAAATTGATGAGGTGCCTTTCCCTTAAGAAAAAGGTCCCCAAGACCACATGTCTCAGAGTCGTAGCACCCCGCTTGGTAACAATAGAGGTGGATGAAACCTCTCACATGCTTGACGACCCTGTTATGATTCCTCTGGAAGAATCTCAGCCTGAAACAACACTCCTTGAGTTTCCCATAGATGGCTCAGATGAGGAAGAGATGGAAATAGACCTGGCTGATGAAGATCTCATAGAGAAAGGGACCCTGTACCTGTACGACCCTGACTGGACGATATGGTGGGACAATGAAAGATGGATGGCATGGACCCCTCCTGAAGAGATCGAGATTTCAGGAGAATTCCCCCAACTAGAAGATTAGAACATCCTAGTTAGCTTACTTTGTATTAATGTTGTATTGGGATTATAATCCCACATTTTGGCGGATATATATATGTAAAAGTTGTATTTCAAATTCTTCTTATGTAAAACTCTTTTATTAATGAAAAACATGTTGTAATTTGTAGACCAAATTAATTGTTTTTCAAAGGCAAACACTTTCTCTCTCTACATCTCTCTAGTGGGTGTGGTCTTGCCCAAAAGTGTGATAGGGACCCTTGTCCCACATTGCTCATGAAGAGAGAGTTGGAAGGGTCTATATATGATTCTTCATTATGGGCTTAGTAATAAGTTGGAATATGTGGGCTCTCACGCGCACATGAGCCAAGCCCAAGCTAAGCCCAAATCCAATAGAAATTTGGGTTTCGATCCGGAATCGTTTAACTGGGCGCGTCATGTCTTACTCGCGCGCAGGGGGGGGGGGGGTGCAAATCCCGGCCTCCAAGCCTCGCGGGCTCACCTAGTTGGGCTATAGTTTTGCAAATTAATTTTTAGAATTCTTTGCTTTTATTTTTCTTTCCAGATTCATCCCAAATCTCAATTAAACCGTTGAGAAAATATTGTGCTAAAAATATATCCCACGTTTTCTTTGACCATGGGATTATGTCGGGTTTCTAAAATTATATAAATGCACATCTTCTTCGTGAATACACAGAGAAAAATAATCTGCTTCTTCTCTCTGGTTCTTCTCTATCTTTTCTCTGCTTCGATCACTGATATATATATACAAGGCTGTTCTGTGCCCTTTGTTCAACGAGTGCATGTGAACAAGGAAGATGACACGACTGAAAATGTGTGGTCTCTTAAAGAGTACGCCCAAATGTAGATGGTCGCGTCGAGTTATAACTGGTAAGACCGGGTCGTATCCCAAAGGACAGAGGATAAGGACAGAAGGATCTAGATTGAATCCTAAAGAAAACAAAAGATGAATTCTTTAAAAGTGGAGGTTCTAACGGCTCTATTGAATTTTAGATTAAAATTAATGAATTAAAGTAAAGCGACAACTTAATTAAACAGAACGAAGCAATATGATTTAAAATTATAATTAAAAAAATGTTAGGAACATATGAGTCTACATAACACCAGCCACTACCATGATTTAACAATAACGAACAATCGGGGTTTTATCCTTATAGTATTCCATATTTCAAAAATGATTAAGCTAAGCATCCTAGATACTAAGTATACGAATTTCACATACTTAGTGGTTCAACTACCTCACTTATTTATGAAGGACTGAAATATTACTAATTAACTCTATGGACAACGATAAACAAATCGAATATAGAATATTCGACATGTTCGTCATAAACGTTCATTGAACTAATTAGTGTAAAGAACTTTTATTTCAAAATCAATTTGCAATTTGAACTTTAAAAGATCAATTTGGGCTTAGTTTATGAAATAGAAGTTATCAGGATACTAAAAGGATTCTGCCCAAGTCATGATCATGCCAATTGATTGGTATGTTTTACCAATCGATTGATATGAATTGACTTTCAATCGATTGATAAAAGTACCAATCGATTGACTTGGAATCCATAGCAATCGATTGGTTTCTGTGTCCAATCGATTGCCATCGACTCTCTCACAGATCCATGGCAGTGGCTGGGAACAATGTTTCCTCACATTATTCCCAACCAAAACTCTACTCTAGCATATTTAAACTTGCGAAAATAAGAATAGACTGGATATTACTATCAAAATTGAATTTAAACATAAACTCACACATGAAAACTTGAGATTACAATGGAGATTGGAAACCAAGCTGCAACTAATTAGAATAATATGTAACAAAACGCAATAGGTTGAACCTGATTAAGTACAGAAATTGAAAAATGCAGAGTTCTCAAGCTGAACTTTGTTTTAAATCAAAAACTAGAACCAAGAAATTCCTACAAAACAAAACAAAACAAAAAATTCCTACAAAACAAAACAAAAACAAGACAACCCCGTACCCCTTTCCCTCGGCTCTATTTATACAGTAATATCACGAGCTAAAGGCATCCAGGTTCATAGTGTAACGGCTGGTCGTCATCTTGATTGCTAAAATCTTATGCCATTAAAGAAATTTGACTCCAGCTTTCACCAATCGGTTGATAATAATACCAATCAATTAGTATTTATAGCAATCAATTGTTAACAATACCAATCGATTGATTCTGAATGGGTTCCAATCAATTGGCATTATATCAATCGATTAGTACTAAAACTTCATCTTTGAGATGTTCTCTTGTTTCTTGACCTATCCCCTTTGAAATTTTACTTCAATCCACTTCAGAACCTGCATTTAAAGGACAGAGCATAGCAGCATACCATGAAAACACATCATTGTGTAAAAAGATAAGTTACGGCACAAATGCAGGTAATACTAGAGATGTGGGGGTAAAGTTCATCCAATTTTTCCTTTTTATCAGGCCAATATTCTACAAATATCAGCCCTCATCACGACCCCCAACTAGCGCGTTGCTAGTCTCTAGCAAAGAAGCGGAATTAGAACAAGCTAAGATGAACAACAACCAACGTTATAGTTTTTATTGAACTAAAATATAAAGGAAAACCTAACTCACTTTCGCAGGAATCGCGGTTGCATTTAGTGTATGCAACAAGCCTTTGAACCTCTAGGTCTTCCCTAGTGGACGAGTTGTGTCTCGTGAGGGTTTTTAGAGAAAATACCCACAAAATTCAAGTGTTCAGCATTCAACTAATCAAAGAATCTCGATCTCTCCTATACGCTAAAAGTTATGCTCAACAAAGACATAGCCTCCTTTGTCGTACCATGGAAATAAAGAACATGTTACAAAGTAACTATTCCAGTCAAAACTACATCCTTAGCTTTCGCATATCCTTGTGTGTGTGTGTGGAGTTGACAACTACAATTGAAATCTTTATCTCAGAATTATTTGGATTGAACATGTTCAAGATTTTATAGTTTCAACTCAATTCTCACACGGCTTATGCTCAAAATAGAATCACTCTGAAACCAGCGTAAAAGTTGTGCACTCATAGTATGAAGCTCAAATGAGTAAATGTAGAGGCAATCAAACATGCCTACATACTAGACACTAAAAATGCTTATTTTGAGGTGTAGGAGTCTCATGAACGGAATACCAACTACTTACAGGAGCGATCTACTGTGGAAAGCTCATTTCATACTCGAGATTTATTAAAATTATCTAGAATCCTTAGGACTTGTGACAGAGAAAGGAAGAAAGGTTAAAGATGGTTAAATGCGATAATGGGTTCAAGCATGTGACATGATAATATCAAACTTCACTTCACATCTTTTATTCATCTACTCTCCAATTTCTTTTATTTCTTCATTCCCACCGATTCCCTATATTTTCTTTTCTTTTTCTTCTGCAATCTCTTTTTTTTTTTTTTTTTTTTTTTAAATCAATACTTCTTCTTTTCCTCCTTTAGCTTTTCACACAAAACTGTCACATGCTTGACTATAAATAAATGATTTTAGGAAGAGGCATTGATTTGTGATAGGTAAGTGGAAATTTAGACTTTCTCGGGTGACAAGGTGAGAAATCGATGGCCTATATCATCTTCTAAACACTTTAACTTATCTCGAGTATTTCCTGAGTTTTAGATTAGTAAATCCTGAACGTTCTCCTGAAGCATTAGCCAAATGAAACAAGAATGAGACTCTCAACGAGATAATAACGCATTTTGAGAAATGACACGAGTATTTGTGATTATCCCTCAGAATAAAAGAACAGCTCAAAACTCACTAGGATTTAAACTTTTACTATTAATCTAATCACATGACAATCGTATTTCACTCCAATTTAAAAATTCTATTGTGATTGTCAACTCGTGCAAATATATTCAATATATATTCATGTTATGGACATAAAACCAGATTAGTGACAAAGTAACATGTAATTGAAGTCCATAATATGACAAGTAAGACATGAATGCATCATTGCACAATGAAATTAGCTAGGAGAATGGAGGTTTTGAAAGTTAGAAGCTTAATAACAACATTAATAAAAAAAATTTTAGGTGTGCATTTTAGTTCAAAATCATCCAGGCGTGAATGTCTACCCCCTACCCCCAACTGAAATATACATTGTCCCCAATGGAGACATTTCAAGAAAAAAAAGGTAGATATCACCTGTTATAAGCGTTGCGGTTCACAATTCGTAATTCACCTGTTTCAATGTTTAACTCCACAACCACCAAGATCAATAATATCATGGATAACAGAGAGAATATAGACAATAAAGCATAATCCAAGAGTAAACAGAACTATCTGTAATGTAATATCCAAAAATCCAATACAGACCATGTACAGATATAAAACCAAAAGTAATTGTCCAGCCCAAAATATCCACAAAATCAAACAAACAACACAAGAGAGATCACAAGATAGGAAATAACAAAACACTCTCTCGCTCTCCAAAACTCCATCCTAAGGCTCAATAGTAGGATCACCAGATAGCATAGGTGCATCATCATGAACAAGATCTGCTACACCACTGCCACCCTTAGCGGCTGTCCCTGACTGGGCAACAGCCGCCAGGTCACTCACAGCCGGTGTGGAAATAGTAGTTAGAGGTGGTGGCGGTGGTGGTGTCTCAAGAATATCACCCTCCGGTGGAGCTGACGTAGAAGTTGGAGCCATCGGTGGAGGTGGTACGGATGATTGCAAAGACTGCTCAATCCTCAACAACATTGATATCTGCTCAATCCTACTGCCTAGCTGATCGAGTCTCGAATGAACGAAATCCTTATCAGAGGCCATCTGTGCAGACATCAACTCCTGCTGTGCGGTCATCTCCCGAACCATCCCATGCAACTGTACTCTTGCTTCTCTCTCCTCTAAAAGAAAAACGTAAATTGTCTGGAGAGAGGTAGGAGTAGAAGCAGGCTCTCTCGGCCTGAACTCAAATCCCTCAGTATCTACGGCTGTCCCTGGGATCTCAATGGTGGGAGCGATAATAGGGTCCGTAGCAGGTGGTGCCTCTACATCTTCCTCCTCGTCTTGACCCTCCGCCTCGGGTGTCCCTGGGTCCTCGTCCTCTTCCTCAGACGACACTTGTCCTCTCTTCCTTTTTTTTGTCTTTCGCTTTGCTTCTTTCTACTCCCCTCTCCTATCTTTTCCTTCTCCTTTGATGATTTTTTGAATTGTGCTGCTGATCGTCTAGCAGTCGACTCACCAAACACACCAATTTTTGATTTTTGTAGTGTCTTTCTTGTCGGTAGCACCAATTCTGCCTCCTCACACACTCTATGTATCACCCAAGCACCTTTGAGGTGCTGGGCCTTGCTAGGATGACGTGTAGGCTCAATGAAGAACTCGATGAATAGCTGAGCAAGGCAAAAAAGGTAAACCAATCCCAATAGCATATAAAACCCTCGTGTACCACCCAGCAAAGTCTAACTTATAGGTCGTAGGGAGGATACAGCTACAGAGAGCTAAGTGGAGAAGGTGGTAGTCCATAGTCAGATCATGATCGTCAAATACTGAAATCCCCATGTATTTCTTGATTTTCCCACCAAAATTTCTGTGGCAATGACATAAAAGGACGAAAATGGTCGATCAGTATGGATAGGATACAAGTGATATGTAACCTTAGCAATACCCAGGGCTCTGGCCATGGTGGTAGGGCTAAACTCGATCTGGCATCCCTGAACGCAAGAAAAAGTATGTGTATGGAACGTTCGGCGCCTTAACCATGCTCACACAAGCTGATCGAATCCAAGAAGCATAGACCATTTTCTGAATGGTAAGGACGGGGATCTAGCTCGAAAATGCGCACAATCGCATGAGGTAAAATGGCGGATTCTCATCACTCCATAAATTCTCAAATTGCCGCTCAACCATAATGTCCCTGGTTTGGAAATACTTTATGAACCACGTGTTTTCCTTGTCATTCCTAAAGCCGTGGGCAAGTGGTAGATCAGGGATGTCGAGCGATGTAGATTTTTCAGGATAGGGCCCACTGTCTTTAGGCTTAGGAGCCATTGGAGCTGAAAATGAAGTAAACCAGAGAGTTAGGATGAGTAAAAGGAAGAATCTGCTCTCTATTCATGCCAATCGATTGACATAAATTGTCAATCGATTGAAATTTCATCTCAATCGATTGAAATTTTATCTCAATCGATTGAACCCTAATGTTAATCGATTGATATCAGACATCAATTGATTGGCATCAGTGACTGAAGGGGGCTGCCCATAACAAGGTCTCAAGTCCCCCTTTCAACATTTTAGTGGTCATATAACCATGAGGGGGTCCCTCTATCATTTGATCAATTCTAGGGCTCAAAAATGGAATGTGGATTTGAGATATTTACCTCAATGGATTATTTGGCTAGAAGGTGGAGATGAAATCCTCCCTTTTGAATAATTCGAGATGCAAAGGATGATGTGGATGAAGAATGATGATGAAAATGATGGGGTCAGGCAGGCTGCAGGACCCCCTCCTCTTCCTCTGTGTTTACCGCGGCAGTGATGGTGTTGATGAGGACGGTGATGGTGGTGTAGATAGGATGGAAGGGGAAAATATGGTGATGAGGATAGAAAAATGGGGGGAATTCTCCACTCTTCCAAATCGCCTCCCTCTCTCACTCTCTCAGAATGAGATTGAAATGAAAAGAGAAAGAGGGATATGAACAGACTTATGTGTCTGCCAGAGTTGTCAATCGATTGTTTTAACAATGCAATCGATTGGTGTTCAAGTCTAATCGATTGAGATTAGAATTTCATAGGAACCCAAATTTTTTTTATATAATCACCCCCAACCGTTTAAGAACGCACTCTAAGGATAAAGACAGGATCTCAAACATCCAAACAGGGAAAACATCCACCAAACACACAAGTAGGAAGAATTTATTCAGAAATCATCAATCTTATTGCTCATAATGGATTTTCATCATCCGAAAGTACAAGATCTTGATTGGTAAAACAAACAAAAAGACAGAAAGAAAACCAGGAACACGATTCTGTCTTATTTGGTCATTACAGGAATGTACAAAATCAATTTAGCTCAGGGTCTAGAGAAGAGAAGCCTTCCCCCTCAGCAAAATCCACATAGTATTCCACCACTTCTCCATCCGAGTTTAACTGAAGATCTTCCAGAATCTCTCGAACTGCGCACAATAGATCCCAAGTATTCATATTAGCAATTGCTTCATTAGGAGAATCTGGGCATGAGCTGGATAGTGGAGTAAAAAATGGCCTTTCCTACTCCATTTGTTCTGGAGTTCCTGGAGAATGGACTCCATGGAAAAGCAAATGCAGAAGAAAATGCAGTTGATTCATCCTATAACCAACAAAAAGACAGAAATGAAGAAGCACACAAAGAAAAAGAAAACTATTATACAACAAATAAGATTCTCAATTTTTCAAGAATAATAATCAGGATCATCCAGTTGGTTGATCTCTGATTCTGGTTCGAACCTTTCCAAAAATGCCTTTAAACGTTGCCCATTAACCTTGAATGCATTTCCATCCTTGGGGTTCACAATTTCCACTACCCCATGAAGAAACACCTCTTTGACAATAAATGGTCCTATCCATCTCGACCTCAACTTTCTAGGAAAAAGATGAAGCTTTGAATCGTAAAATAACACTTTCTGTCCTGGTTCAAGCTTCTTTCTCAGGATTGATCGATCATGCTTAGCTTTCAATTTGGATTTATACATTCGGGCACGATCGTATGCATCATTCCTGATCTCCTCCAATTCATTGAGTTGTAGCTTTCTCAGTGTACCACTCTCATAGATGTCAAAATTTAGCAGTAAGGTGGCCCAATATGCCTTGTGCTCCAATTCCATAGGTAAATGGCAAGCCTTTCCATAAATCAGCCTATAAGGGGACATTCCAAGGTTCGTCTTGTACGCCATTCTATATGCCCACAAGGCATTAGTCAGATGTGACGACCAATCTTTTCTGTTAATGTTGACAGTCTTTTCCAGGATGTGTTTGATTCCCTATTAGCCAGCTCTGCTTGACCATTTGATTATGGGTGATATGAGAAGGTAATCTTATGGGGTTAAGTGGGTGATATGAGAAGGTAATCTTATGGCTAACCCCATATTTTTTCATCAGTGCCTCAAAAGGCTTATTGCAGAAATGGGTCCCACGATCGCTAATCATGGCCTTCGGTGTTTTGAATATTGAAAGAATATTCTCTTTTAAGAATGAGATCACTGTTTTATGATCATTTTTCCTTGTCAGAATGGCCTCAACCCACTTGGACACATACTCGACCGCCAAAAGAATATATTCATAATGAGAGGATATTGGGAATGGTCCCATGAAGTCAATATCCCAGCAATCAAAAATTTCAATAGTGATGATTGGGGTCATCGGTATTTCAATTCTCTTGGACAAACTTCCTAACATTTGGCGTCTAGCACATGCTCTATAGAATGCATACGAGTCTTTAAAAATGTCGGCCAGTAGAAACCACTGCTAAACACCTTTTGCGTAGTTTTCTGAGCTGAGAAATGACCGCCACAGGCTTCCGAGTGGCAGGAAGCTAAAATTTGAGAGATATCTTCCTCAGGGATGCATCACGTAATTACTTGATCTGCACAATACTTAAACAAGTACAGATCATCAAAGTAAAACCATTTCACGATGGATAGAAACCTTTTCCTATCAGGAGACGACCAATGAGGTGGGGTCTCTCCTGTGGCCAAATAATTGACAATGTCTGCATACCAGGGCAAACTGGTTGTAGCGAAAAGTTGT
The DNA here is from genome assembly GCA_033977485.1 of Hydrangea macrophylla. Classification (NCBI taxonomy): domain Eukaryota; kingdom Viridiplantae; phylum Streptophyta; class Magnoliopsida; order Cornales; family Hydrangeaceae; genus Hydrangea; species Hydrangea macrophylla. The sequence goes on along the minus strand of CM066994.1, from coordinate 109,585,985 downwards.
TCATCTGGGAAAGATTCACGGATCAGAGTGGATTGTAAGGAGTTATCTTCAAACGTCAATCGGGAGAGGTGATCAGTCACAACATTCTCCACCCCCTTTTTATCCTTGATAACCAAGTCAAATTCTTGGAGCAGGAGAATCCAGCGTATTAATCGATGTTTGGTATCTTTCTTGGAAAGCAGATACTTCAACGCAACATGATCAGTGAAGCAAATGATCTGCGAGCCAAAAAGATATTGCCTGAATTTTTCTAGTGTGAATATAATTGCCAGCAACTCCTTTTCGGTAGTGGAATAATTTCGTTGAGCTCCATCAAGAGTTCTGGTAGCATAGTAGATCACAGTAGGCTTCTTGTTCTTCCTTTATCCCAATACAACTTTAATCGCTATGTCACTCGCTTCACACATCAGCTCGAAAGGAAGACTCTAATCTAGAGATTGCATTATTGGAGCTGTCGTGAGGTGATGTTTGAGTTTATCAAAGGATTCCTGGCACTCACTGTTCCATTCAAATGGTTGGTCCTTAACAAGGAGTTGACACAGCATCATAGATATAGCACTGAAATCCTTAATAAACCTCCGGTAAAAACTGGCCTGACCTAGAAATGATCGAATGTCTTTCACTGTAGTAGGAACAGGGAGATTAAAGATTATGTCAATCTTTGCTTTATCTACCTGTATTCCCTTAGCAGAAACTATATGCCCCAATACAATTCCTTTTGTCACCATGAAGTGACATTTTTCCCAATTGAGGACCAAGTTTTTATCATCACATCTTTTCATAACTTTCTGGAGATTTCCTAAGCAATCATCAAAGCTACTTTCAAATACAGAGAAATCATCCATGAAAACTTTCATGATCTTTTCAACAATATCGCTAAATATGCTCAGCATACACCTCTGAAATGTTGCAGGTACATTGCATAAACCAAATGGCATCCGACAATATGCAAATGTTCCAAATGGACAAGTGAACGTGGTTTTTTCTTGATCAGCATGATCAATTTCAATTTGGTTATAACCACTATAACCGTCCAGGAAGCAATAGAATTGGTGACCCACCACTCTTTCAAGCATTTGGTCCATGAAAGGTAGTGGAAAGTGGTCCTTTCGAGTCACTGCATTCAATCTTGTATAATCGATACACATGCGCCAGCTTGCGGTCACACGTGTTGGCACTAGTTCACCTTCCTTACACTTCACTACTGTAATGCATGCTTTTTTTGGCACTTCTTGAGTCGGACTTACCCAAGGACTATCCGAGATCGGATATATCACCCCCAACATCTAGTAATTTCAAAACTTCTTTCTTTACTATTTCTTGCATGTTTAGGTTAAGACGCCTTTGCATTTGCCGACATGGTTTGGCATCTTCCTCTATGTAAATCCTGTGGGTGCATATGGATGGACTAATTCCTCTCAAATCAGCAACGGTCCATCCTAACGCATTCTTGTGTTGCTTGAGCAACTTGATCAGTTTACCTTCCTGTTCTTGATTTAAAACGGATGAAATTATCGCAAGAAATGTCTTCTCTTCTCCCAGAAACACATATTTTAATTCTTTTGGGAGCTCCTTCAAATCTAACTTTGGGAATTGCAGGTTCAACGACATAGCCAACTTGGTCTTTGGCGGCAATTGTTCATATTGGGCCGTCCACATTGCCCTTGCAACTTCCTCTTCTACCACCTCCAATATTGAACAATGATGCATCTCCTCATCTTGTGGAGTGTATTTGTCCAATTCGTAATAAGAGTTAGTGATAATGGACTCCACAGGATCTGACGGAGCAGTCGAATCAAAACAATCATGGATTACCGACTCTACCCAGTTTACTTCCTCTTCATCATCATTAAAATCTTCAATTTTGGGATTTGAGAAGATCTTGATGTTTAATGTCATGTTCCCGAAAACAACGGTCATTACTCCACTCCTAACTTTGATAGTTGCATCAATCATCGCAAGAAAAGGCCGTCCAAAGATTACCGGAATCTGAGATTTAGCATTGCAGACTGGTTCAGTGTCTAGAACAATGAAGTTAATAGGAAAGACAAAAAAAGTCAATCTGGACTAAAACGTCCTCTAAAACTCCTCGCAAAAACTTGATCTATCGATCTGCAAGTTGGAGAGTAATGCAAGTGGGCTTAAGTTCTCCTAACCCTAGTTGTTGGTAGACAGTGTAAGGTAGAAGATTAACACTCAATCCTAAGTCGAGCAGAGCATTGTTCACTTTTTTCTGACCGATTATGCAAGAAATCGTTGGTGTACCTGGATCCTTGTGCTTGGGAGGCAAGTCGTGTTTTATAATTGCACTTGTTTGGTATGCCAACTAAGCACTCTTCTTAACACTTTGCTTCTTTTTAATAGTGCACAAGTCTTTCAAGAACTTGGCATAAGAAGGCACCTGTTTAATCACGTCAAGGAGTGGGAGATTGTTTTTTACTTGCTTGAATAACTCCAAAAACTCCTGACTTTTGGTTTCTTGTTTAGGTTTCTTTAACCTCTGAGGAAATGGTGCTGGAAAAGGGTTTTTGGGAACCTCTTCGAGAAGAGGTTCTTTTCCAGGTCTTCTCTTTATCTCGGTATCCTCGGGAACTGTTATTTCAGGCTCAACTGTTTCACCCTCTTTCCGTTCTTCCACCAATTCTTCTTCATCCTCCACCTCTTCTTCATCGTCAACTATAGGGGATTGGAGAGGAGAAGTTTTTCGATCACTTTTCCACTAAGGAGCTTGAACCTGAGTGTTGGCCTTTAGGATTAGGCACTGGTTGTGCTGGAAACATTATTCTCTCTCTATCTCCTTGTTGAGCAGCCAATCTCTCCACACCTGTGTTGAGTTTACTCATTACCTGCATCATCTGTTCCATCATGAGTGTATTAGGATCCTCTTGTACCTTCTTATGAGGTGGCACATAAGTGTTGGATGAAGAATGGTTATTGCTGCCCTGATTGTAGTTGGGTTGAGGTGAGTGATTTTGTTGATATTGATTCGGGTGGTACCCTTGATTTTTTTGATAGGTAGGAAGAGTTTGGTAACTCTGTTGGTACCCTTGATTCTAAGGTCGGTATTGGTTTCCTTTGTTCGGCTGCCACTATTGTGATGGGTTTGCTGTGGCAGCACTGTTTCTTTAGTAGAAACCAGGATGACTCCACCTATCATTGGGGTTGAAACGACTAGGGGCATTTATAGCGTGTACCTCTACTGGACTCTGTTCTTGGTAAACAGGGTATATTTGGCAATGCTGAGAGGTATGCCCCATTTGTAGACAACTAGAACATGATTCTTCATAAGCAAATTGTATTACTGGGTCCTTCTTTGCTTCCAATGCCTTCAACTTATGAGACAATTGCTCGTATTTCTCCATTAAGCCATCTTCTGCTTTCAATTGATAAATACTCTTATGACTTGAACTCGAACTAGTTTGAGTTCTTGTCACTTGAGTTTCCCATTCTGGTGAGTGTTTGGCCAACCATTCAAAATGAGCTTCGGCCTGATTTGCATTTTTACTCATAAACTCACCGTTACTCGTAGTATTTACGAGTTTCTTTGATTTCAGACTAAGGCCGTCATAGAAGAAGCTTATTGTTTGCCACTTCTCGAAACCATGATGTGGACAGAGCAATGACAAATCCTTGAATCACTCCCAAGCTTCGGTGAATGTTTCTTCCTCTTTTTGATTGTACATCTTGATTTGTCTCAAGATGTCGACTGTTAACCGATTAGGGAAGAACTTCTTGAGAAAGGCTTCATGAATTGCTGGCCAAGTCGAAATTGAGTTTGGTTTGAGCGATAATAACCATGACTTCGCTTTGTCCTTCAAGGTGAAGGGAAAAACCTTTAGTCGGATTATATCAATCGGGCAGGTCTGATCTGTGAAAGTGCCACAAACGTCTTCGAAGTCTGGAATATGTAAGTACGCCTTCTCTTTCTGCATCTCGTGAAATGTGGGTAATAGTTGGATCATTCCATTACAAAAATGGAATATACCCGTGTGCAGAGGGATGCGGATACAAGAAGGTGTGGTTGTTTAATCAGGAGCCAAGAGTTCTCGTAGAGGTCGTTGACCATCATCGATGAAGTCATGCCTATTCTCTCCTTGTTGGCTCTCCGTGTCAGACATTGGATTAGAAGTAGACGGAATAAAAATGGGATTATCAGCACTATCGATGGAATCTTCAAGTAAATGTGTGATAAAAGCCTCAGTGGAGTCAAAGGACATAGAATGAGACAACCAACACAGTTTGTGTTTTGGAGAACAAAAAGAAGAATAGAAATGGGATAAAGAAAGATTGGATCAATCTAAAATCCCTGGCCTTTGTTCCCCGGTAACGGCGCCAAAAACTTGACACGACTGAAAATGTGTGGTCTTTTATAGAGTACGCCCAAGTGTAGACGGTTGTGTCGAGTTATAACCGGTAAGACCGGGTCGTATCCCAAAGGACAGAGGATAAGGACAGAAGGATCTAGATTGAATCCTAAAGAAAACAAAAGATGATTTCTTTAAAAGTGGAGGTTCTAACGGCCCTATTGAATTTTAGATTAAAAATTAATGAATTACAGTAAAGCGACAACTTAATTAAACAGAACGAAGCAATATGATTTAAAATTATAATTGAAAAAGTGTTGGTAACATATGAGTCTACATAACACCAGCCACTACCATGATTTAACAATAACGAACAATCGGGGTTTTATCCTTATAGTATTCCATATTTCAAAAATGATTAAGTTAAGCATCCTAGACACTAAGTATGTGAATTTCACATACTTAGTGGTTCAACTACCTCACTTATTTATGAAGGACTGAAATATTACTAATTAACTATATGAACAACGATAAACAAATCAAATATAGAATATTCGACATGTTCGTCATAAACGTTCATTGAACTAATTAGTGTAAAGAGCTTTTATTTCAATAATCAATTTGCAATTTGAACTTTAAAAGATCAATTTGGGCTTAGTTTATGAAATAGAAGTTATCAAGATACTAAAAGGATTCTGCCCAAGTCATGATCATGCCAATCGATTGGTATGTTTTACCAATCGATTGATATGAATTGACTTTCAATCGATTGATAAAAGTACCAATCTATTGACTTGGAATCAATAGCAATCGATTGGTTTCTGTGTCTAATCGATTGCCATCGACTCTCTCACAGATCCATGACAGTGGCTGGGAACAATGTTTCCTCACATTATTCCCAACCAAAACTCTACTCTAGCATATTTAAACTTGCAAAAATAAGAATAGACTGGATATTACTATCAAAATTGAATTTAAACATAAACTCACACATGAAAACTTGAGATTGCAATGGAGATTGGAAACCAAACTGCAACTAAATAGAATAATATGTAACAAAACGTAATAGGTTGAGCCTGATTGAGTACAGAAATTGAAAAATGCAGAGTTCTCAAGCTGAACTTTGTTTTAAATCAAAAACTAGAACCAAGAAATTCCTATAAAACAAAACAAAAATAAGCCAACCCCTGACCCCTTTCCCTCAGCTCTATTTATACAGTAATATCACGAGCTAAAGGCGTCCAGGTTCACAGTGTAACGGTTGGTCGTCATCTTGATTGCTAAAATCTTGCGCCATTAAAGAACTTTGACTTTAGCTTTCACCAATCGATTGATAATAATACCAATCGATTGGCATTTATAGCAATCAATTATTAACAATACCAATCAATTGATTCTGAATGGGTTCCAATCGATTGGCATTATATTAATCGATTGGTACTAAAACTTCATCTTCGAGATGTTCTCTTGTTTCTTGACCTATCCCCTTTGAACTTTTACTTCAATCCACTTCAGAACCTGCATTTAAAGGATAGAGCACATCAGCATACTATGAAAACACATCATTGTGTAAAAAGATAAGTTACAGCACAATTGCAGGTAATACTAGAGATGTAGGGTAAAGTTCATCCAATTTTTCCTTTTTATCAGGCCAATATTCTACAAATATCAGCCCTCATTAGAAGAGCCTGCTTAATCCTGGAGGGTAAACCGCTAAGACCTTACTGTACCGAGTCAAGAACTCCGAGGGGCAGAAATTACTCTTAAGGACAGTGTTGTACACGACTCAGTCAGACTCTCCAACCCTATTGATAAGTATTTTCCTTCATAGCAGTGTCTATTCAATATTATTTTCTAACATTCTTAAGAGTAATCTCCATGGATACTGCTATGATAACTGCAACTAAAGCTATTCCCGATGTCACAAAAATTGAATCATTTAACGGAAATAACTTTAAGCGTTGGCAAACCAAACTGCTACTTGTTCTTGTCATTGCAAAGGTTGATTTCGTTTTGACTATACCAAAACCTGTTGAAGGTTCTGAAAATTATGAAACCGAATTGCCTTCATAGCAGTGTCTATTCAATATTATTTTCTAACATTCTTAAGAGTAATCTCCATGGATACTGCTATGCTAACCGCAACTAAAGCTATTCCCGATGTCACAAAAATTTAATCATTTAACCGGAATAACTTTAAGCGTTGGCAAACCAAACTGCTACTTGTTCTTTACATTGCAAAGGTTGATTTCGTTTTGACTAAACCAAAACCCGTTGAAGGTTCTAAAAATTATGAAATCGAATTGCCTCTTTGGGAAAATGCAATTAAGATTTGCAAAAGTAATATTTTGAATGCTTTATCAAATGAACCTTTTGATATCTACTGTACCTTCAAATCGGCAACTAAAATTTGGGATGCTTTGGTCACCAAATATATTATCGAGGATGCCGAAATTAAAAAATATGCCATCGGAAATTTTCTCAATTTTCAAATGACCGATGACATAGATGTTTCTACCCAAATTCATAATTTTCACCTTGTGGTTTCTAAACTTAGTAAAGGAATGAAATTTCCCGAACCATTTGTAACTGGTTCGCTTATTGGAAAACTTCCGGAGTCTTGAAAAAATTATAAGAATATGATGAAACATAAGAGGAAGGAAATGACTCTAGAGGAAGTTGTTTTCATGTTCGCATTGAAGAAAAGAACCGTTCACTTGATCGGAATAAGAAAGCCAAAGCTATGGCTTCCATGGCTAACCTCATTGAGGAAAAGCCTAATCGCACCCAAGGAAGTTTTAAAAGGTAGAATAACAAACCCCATTTCAACAAAATTCTCAAACCCCAAAACTAGTTTGCTAAAAAGAAAGGGGAATGCTTTGTGTGTGGCAAATCGGGTCACCATGCTGCTCAATGCAAACACAGGAAGAAAAACGACCAACCTACCCCTAGAGCTAATCTAGTTGAAGCAAATGTTATAGTGGCTATCATTTCTGAGGTCAACTTAGTGGCAGAGGAAAAAAATTGGGTGGTAGACTCTGGGGCTACCAGGCACATCCATGGCAACAGAAGTGCTTTTACCTCCTACACACCAATAGGGGAAGGAGAGGAACATGTGTACTTAGGGGACTCAAGGCCCTCACCTGTGATCTGGAAAGGGAAGGCAGTTCTCAAGCTAACTTCCGGAAAGATCCTCTCACTTATCGACATTCTCCACTTTCCTGATACTTGTTGGAACCTTGTGCCTGTGTCGTTGCTTGGTAAAGTGGGGGTGAAAGTTATTTTTGATTCCGATAAAGTTGTAATGACTAAAAATGGGGTGTTTGTAGGGAAAGGGTACTACAATAATGGCTTGTTTGTTTTGAATGTTTTGGATAATTTGAATGGAAATGCTACTACTTCTTCTGCTTATTTGATTGATTCTCATGATTTATGGCATGCTAGATTAGGACATGTGAACTTTTCTTATATAAAGAAAAATGAAAGAGTTAGGCATTCTTGAAAATGTTAGTATCACTAATAATGAGAAATGCCAAATTTGTAGTGCAGCAAAAGGTACTAAGAAACCTTGCAAACAAGTAGTACAAAGAGAAATAGAGTTGCTCACTCAGATTTAGGAGACATGAAATCCACTAAATCTAGAGGTGGAAAGAGATATTATGTAACATTCATAGATGATCACTCGAGATACACTAGAGTATTCTTACTTAGAAAAAAGATGAAACAGAAGGAAAATTCATACAATACAATGCTGAGGTTGAAAACAAATTAGACAAAAAGATCAAAAGACTTAGGTCTGATAGGGGAGGTGAATATAAATTTGGCCCCCTTGGCCAATTCTGTGAACAACATGGTATAGTACATGAGGTAACTCTACCCTACTCACCAGAATCTAACGGAGTAGCTGAACGGAAAAATAGAACTTTAAAGGAAATGATGAACGCTATGTTAATTAGTTCAGGAGCACCTAATAATTTGTGGGGGAAAACTATCCTCTCTGCGTGTCACCTTCAAAATAGAATTATTTTTAAGAAAACAGGAAAGACCCCTTATGAGTTGTGGGAAAATCATAGACCTAACTTAAAATACCTTAAAGTGTAGGGGTACCTAGCCAAGGTCCTACTTCCAGAACCTAAGAAAAGGAAAATAGGTTCAAAAACAACAGATCTTTTATTCATAGGGTATGATGAGAATAGTGCTGCAGATAGATTCTTGGTTCTTAAAAGTGACGTGTTAGAGAAAAACACAATGATTGAATCGAAAAATGCAGATTTCTTTGAAAGCATATTTCCTTTGAAAACAACCATTGAGGGACCAAGATTAGAACCTACAATTGAGCCTAACGTTGACTCAAATGAGTCTGTAGAAATCGAATTAAGAAGAACCAAACAGGATAGGAGAGAAACAAACTTAGGAGATGGGTTCTTTATGTTTTTAATGGATAATGATCCTTTAACTTATAGTGAAGCTATTTCATCTCCTGATGCTCCTTTTTGGAGAGAAGCAATTAATAGTGAGATAGAGTCTATCATGGATAATCACACTTGGGAATTGGTTGACTTACCTCCTGGTACAAAACGTATAGGATGTAAATGGATATTAAAAAAGAAGTTAAAACCTGATGGATTTATCGATAAGTTTAAAGCTAGACATGTAGCTAAGGGATACACTCAAAAGAAAGATGTTGATTATTTTGATACTTACTCTCCTGTGGCTAGAATATCATCTATTAGAATTCTAGTAGCTCTTGCTTCCTTACATAAACTCATAATTCATCAAATGGATGTTAAAACTGCGTTTCTTAATGGAGAATTAGAAGACGAAATTTACATGGAACAACCTGAAGGTTTTGTATCTCCTGGAAACAAAAATAGAGTTTGCAAATTAGTAAAATCTTTATATAGTTTAAAGCAAGCACCAAAACAATGGCATGAGAAATTCGATAGTGTAATGACCTCTAATGGATACATTGTGAATGATGCTGATAAATGTGTGTATCATAAATTTGATAATAATATTGGTGTAATTATTTGTCTATATGTGGATGATATGCTTATTTTAGGCACTGATATGATTGTGATAAATAAAACAAAACATTTGTTATCATCTAGTTTTGATATGAAAGACCTATGGTGAAGCCAATGTTATACTTGGGATAAAATTGACTAAAACCAATGAGGGTTTCATGATGTCTCAAGAACACTTTATAGAAAAGATTCTTAAGAAGTTTGGTCACTTTGATTCCAAACCAGTTAGTACTCCTTATGATATGAGCATACAATTAAAGAAAAATAATGAAGCTAGTGTATCACAGTCTGAATATGCTCAAATAATTGGCAATCATACTTATCTTATGAACTGTATTAGACCTGACATTGCTTATGCAGTTAATAGGTTGAGCAGGTACACTCATAATCCTAGTAAGGAACACTGGACTGCTATATGTAGAGTACTAAAGTATCTTAGGGGTACCATGGATCTTGGTTTGACATACTGTGGATTTCCCGCTGTACTAGAAGGGTTCAGTGATGCTAACTGGATCTCTGATTCAGATGAGACAAAATCCACAAGTGGGTACATATTTACCCTTGGAGGAGGTGCAATCTCTTGGAAATCATCCAAATAGACATGCACTGCTCGGTCCACTATGGAATCCAAGTTTATCGCCTTAGAGAAGGCAGGTTCTGAGGCTGAGTGGCTTAGAAACCTCTTGGCAGATATCCCTTTATGGATGAGACCAGTTCCATCTGTGTCGTTACATTGTGATTGCCAGGCTGCAATAGCCCGAGCAAGAAATAAGGCCTATAATGGGAAAAGCAGGCATATTCGCCTAAGACATAATATTGTAAAGCAGATGTTAAAAGATGGGATTATATCCCTAGACTTTGTGAGGTCAGAGATGAATTTAGCGGATCCTCTGACCAAACCATTAACAAGAAAGCTAGTGGCCAATACATCGAGGGGGGTGGGACTTATGCCCATAACAGAGGTCAATAGTAGTGGTAACCCAACCTATATGAGTGGAGATTCCACAAACTAGGTTCATATGGGTAATAACAAACTACTGGTTGAATTGGTGAGACACTATCAATTATACATAATTATAGTTCATCCCTATGGTGTAGATAGTGTAGACTGCAACGTGTGAGGTTGAGCCTTAACTCTTAATGAATTCATAGTCCTTATTGGGTGGTGTGTATAGTTGCAATACATACTTGATGAATTCACCTATATGAGTGTGGGAGTGGGGTCGCTTCCTATGAGAACTTAGGCAGGTTCTCTAGAGCACTCATGAAATCTAGGTATGGCATATGGCCAAAACATGCCAAACCACGTTAACAGCCTTGTTTATCAAAAGTGTACTGTGGGTAATAAGTACTTTGATTCACACAAAGAAATGAGGTTCATAGAAATTCTAATTTCACCAAATTTCTGTGAATCAATTCTTATTTCCCTAAGTGTTGGTTCATAGTCCAAAAGACACCATCACTAATGCAATATACTAAAGTGGTCGATCGTTACTTCTAAAAAATTTGTCTTTGAAAAATGTGGGGGATTGTTGTAATTTGTAGACCAAATTAATTGTTTTTCAAAGCCAAACACTTTCTCTCTCTACATCTCTCTAGTGGGAGTGATCTTGCCCAAAAGTGTGATAGGGACTCTTGTCCCACATTGCTCATGAAGAGAGAGTTGGAAGGGTCTATATATGATTCGTCATTATGGGCTTAGTAATAAGTTGGAACATGTGGGCTCTCACACGCACATGAGCCAAGTCCAAGCTAAGCCCAAATCCAATAGAAATTTGGGTTTCGATCCAAAAATCATTTAACCGGGCGCGTCACATCTTACTCGCATGCAGGGGGTGGAGGGTGCAAATCCCAGCCTCCAAGCCTCGCGGGCTCACCTAGTTGGGCTATAGTTTTGCAAATTATTTTTTGGAATTCTTTCCTTTTATTTTTCTGTCCAGATTCATCTCAAATCTCAATTAAACCGTTGTGAAAATATTGTGCCAAAAATATATCCCACGTTTCCTTTGACCATGGGATTATGTTGGGTTTCTAAAATTATATAAATGCACATCTTCTTCGTGAATACACACAGAAAAACAATCTGCTTCTTCTCTCTAGTTCTTCTCTGTCTTCTCTCTGCTTCGATCACTGATATATATATATATACAAGGCTGTTCTGTGCCCTTTGTTTAACGAGTGCATGTGAACAAGGAAGAGCCTGCTTAATCCTGGAGGGTAAATCGATGAGACCTTATTGTTCTGAGTCAAGAACTCCGAGGAGTGGAAATTACTCTTAAGGACAGTGTTGTACACGACACAGTCAGACTCTCTAACCCTATTGATAATCATTTTCCTTCATAGCAGTGCCTATTCAATATTATTTTCTAACAAAACCTATCAATTTTCCTTTCCATTTCCTATGTTTGTATTATTCCTCTTTATGATTAAGAAGTTAAATTCTAAGCAATAAACGTTAAGACATTTCGACCAAGTGCCTTAATTAGATAGTTCTTCTAATGAAACAGGTAACATGGAACCCCACTACGTTCAGGATCCCTTTGGAGGACGTTTAATATTTCCCGATCGCGTAGTGCCAGCAAACCCAGATGCATATCATCACCACATCTGGGAACTAGCTAGAGACGGGGGAAAGAGAAATTTATGGATTGAAATGAATAAGAGCAACGTTCATAACCCTGATTTCCTACGCTTGGAATCTATCTACGAGGCTGAGATCATCGGAAAAGTCCATGATGAGATGGTTAAGCTACTCAAGGATCCAGAGGACTTTCAAAAGATGTACGACAGTGCCTATCAAATGCCCCCACCGCCTCCAGTGTTTTCCCAACAACCCTCCCCCTCATTCCAAGGAGTGCCCACAAAACACAATCCCGAGAACCAGTCCACTATGTCAGTGATGACTTTGGAGGACATATGATTTACCCCGATGGCATCGAACCAGCAGACCCTGAAGGATTTCTTGAGAAAGTGAAATTGAGAGCCCGTCAACACCTCCAAGGTGGATTGAGAGTCTAGTGACATATATACAATATCTTTGACCCTCACCGACTTCAAGTTGATGCCATCCATACTACATACACCCAAGGATTAATGCATGGAGTGATAAGGAGGTTAGCAATGGATGACACTGTCTTCCAACCACTAGTAAACCAGATACTATAAGAACCCTCCATTCATCCAGAAAACCACCTCGTCTGGCCACCTAATGAGAATGCCCCTGCACAAGTGGCACCCCCAGTGGGAGAACCAACTCCCAATCCTGATAATGCGAAGATGTCTGATGATGAACCAGGAGCATATCTAGAAGAAGAGGATGACGAGGAGGATGATCCAGAAGAAGAGAACCCCGAGAAGGAACCCGAACAGGAACTACCCCTTCCGCCTATGGAAAATCACCCCATTGTAGAAGAACCTATGGACAATGATGAGGATGAAGTTAACATTGAGGATTAGAACTTAGGTGAACCCATTATGGTTGAAGATGGACCTACCGATTCTGACATGAGAGAAATCACATCTGAGTCAGATATGGATGAATAGCTTAGGATGATCTGTTATTATATGCTAGTAGTTTCAAGTTTAAGATGTACCTAGGTTAACCTTGGGCTAATTTTGTAACGACCCACCTCCCCATCTAGCAACGATATTGTCCGCTTTGGGTCTAAACACAAAGAACTTCCCAAGGGGTCACCTATCCCTGGTACTGCTCTGGCAGTAGCACGCTTAACTGTGGAGTTCTTTTGTGTTTAGCTCCCTCATGGTTTTAAAAGGCCTTATTGCATATAGAGGGGCGATTAATCTTTATAAACTAGTCCAGGAACTTCACCCCAGGTGATGTGGGACAAGCCCCCACACTCAACCTCACCTCATCCACCTTGGCCATCCTGCCTCAGGAGTATTGGCTCTTGGTCGTCACAATCCACCCTCCTTAAGGGCCATACGTCCTCGTGTGGGACTCGCCCCACACTTCCGACTGGGTTTTCGCTCTGATACCATTTGTAACGACCCACCTCCTCATCTAGCAACAATATTGTCCGCTTTGGGCCTGGACACAAAGAACTTCCCAGGGGCTTACCCATCCCTGGTACTGCTCTGGCAGCAGCACGCTTAACTGTGGAGTTCTTTCGTGTTTAGCTCCCTCACGGTTTTAAAAGGCCTTATTGCATATAGAGGGACGATTAATCTTTATAAACTAGTCCAGGAACTTCACCCCAGGCGATGTGGGACAAGCCCCCACACTCAACCTCACCTCATCCATCTTGGCCATCCTGCCTCAGGAGTATTGGCTCTTGGTCGTCACAAATAACCCCTATTTATGAATACATGTGATAGGGTAATTTTCCCACTTTTGTAACCATGTATTCTCGGCAAGTTTGATTGTGTAATCGTTTTCCCTATTATTAATGAAGAAGATGTTTTAGTACTTATTTGTCTTCATGCTTAAATTATTGGTTGACTATTTATGTGTATTCATAGACACCCAGATAAATCCTGCATATAAGTTCTAAGTAGAATACTTCTGTAGGTAAACCAGGCAACCAATGGCGGACAGACCTAGGAGAAACAGACGTTTAGGACTTCCAAACCCAGTTGGAGGAGCACCGAAACCTATTCCTGCTGGAATAAATCCTACTGGTGTGTTTAGTGTATTCTTACAACGCTTGGAGCACATTGGAAATAATCACGGCCCAAACAACTGTTAGGGATATATACTAAAAGCCATGCTTTGTGTAGTTGATTTATTATTCATTTAATAAAATCAGTTAATCCATTTTTTTATCAGAATCTGTGTGGGCAATGTTTGTATTATATTATTTATTTAATATTATGCATGTGTGTCTCTCATTCTATATAGTAGGTGGTTAGGTGTGTAGAGTTCGGCTTACACACGGAAGATCAGGCAATTAGATATTATAGAATGTAAGATTTTGGTTTACAGTCTTAGATGGGATTGGACACACCATCGGTAGGACTGCAGCATGGTGTTGTAGTAGGTTTGTCTTGACTACGGAAAACGGTATAGTTTCAACTCACTATGCTGGTACACTTTGTGTATTAAACGGGACTGACTTGGGGTAATTATCTTTATACTGACTTATAAGATAATTAATACCTAATGGCTATTATGAGTGCTTATGCTCTAAATCCTAAGTTAATTTGTAGACACGTACATTTGATATTTACACTTTGATTCCTAAAAGGGTGAGATCCTTAAATGGGTCAATATCTCATTGGATTGGGTGGCAATATTAATTGTGTGGTGGATATTAATTAATGATGGAATCCATGTCTCAATTTTGGGATTGATGATATCCCCTTGAGAAAGCTTATAAGTTTTGATTATGTCAAACCCTGCAGGTGGATTTTGTATCCGACATATCAGATAAGTTAAGCAGAGGATCTCAAGGAATTTTAAGAAATTAATTAAATATGATTGTCAATAATTATATTTAATTAATGGATATCTGTAATCTTAACATGGGGAGATAATAAGCATTTAATAACATGGAGCTCGAAATATATTTTTGAGATAAGGGTAGGAGTGCAATTATAATTCTTTAGTGGTATGAATTATAATTTATGGAAATAGGAATCTGATTCAGTTCGAATTAGGGTTTCCTAATTCCATAAGGAAGCCTATTCCTTATTGACTTCTTATGGTCCCTATCGTAGCCTATATATATGCTACTTTGGCTCTCTCCTCAGTTAGCGTTTTTCTATATAGAGAATTATAACTCGGAATAGAAAAGAGAGCGTAAAAGAGGGAGAGCAGAAAATAGAAAGGATTTCGAAAGAGCCCACACTCAGTTCGATATTCTGGCAGCAAAGGAATACGGTAGAAGATCGTGAGCTGTTATCGAGCCTGTGTTCTCGATTCGTCTACTACAGCAATCCGTTTTAGCAGTTTAAGGTAACCCTAGTTCCGCCCTTGTAGGGTTATTGTAGTTTTCACGTAATTTTTTTGCAGTACCAACTTATACGCGCTGTCAATGGATTCCGGGAACACAGTTTCCTAACAACAACAACAACAACAACAATGCTAATGTCAATTTCGTAGTTCCACCCAGACAAGAGGATCGTACGGTGGAACGATTTCGTACAATGCAACCAGATAAATTTAATGGGATGACTGAACCGTGGGAAGCGGAACAGTGGCTTCGTGGATTGGACATTATCTTTGATACTTGGGATGCTCTGAAGTTGAGAAACATCGATTGGCTACGTATCAATTGATATGTGCTGCAGCTGACTGGTGGGAGGCAGAGAAAGCAACTCAAGGAGGAGCTGCACAAAGGATGACATGGGGCGGCGTTCAAAGAGTTGTTCCTAGAGAACTACTTCGCCCAAACTGAAAGGAACAAAAAGGAGAAAGAGTTTATTGACCTGGTGCAGGGTAACCGAACTATACGAGAATACACTGTGCAATTCGAGAGTCTTTCTCGATTTGCGCTTCACATGATTGATACCCCAGAGAAGAAGAACAGGAAGTACCACCTGGGACTTTCCCTACCTCTGCAAAAGCTGACCTATGGTCATCTGAACCAAACTTTCAAAGCTTTAGTAGGAATGGCCCATGGCTTTGAGGAAATCACCAGTCGTGAACAGAAGCGCTTTGCAAGCCGACCACCCCCTCCGAGATTTAATCAGGAACCAAGACAAACCCTGGCTCGTAATCAAGGATTCAAGAGAAGCTGGAATGGTGAGAAGAAGCCGCAGACCGCTCCATTCCGCTACAAACCGACTGTGCTACCTAAGCCAACTCCAACTTAGGGACAATAGGAACCACAAGTAATAACCCCGGAGTCTGCTTCAACTACGGATTCCCCGGACATATGTCTAAGGATTGTCGTGCCCCGAAGAGGAATAGTCACTCAGATGTAGTTTGCTTTAACTGCAACAAGAAGGGACATCTGTCTAAGGATTGTAAAGCACCCCGAGGCGGCTACTATGGAGCGTCGACACAAGGACAGACTCGCCTCAATGCTTGTGGATATCGCAGGTTGGTTTACCCACAGCTTTTCAAAATCAATTTCTGAAACAAAATGAGTTGCCACTTAATTTTTAAAAGGAAAATTAAGAAACCATTTTAAAAGCAAACTGATCTTTTAGAAACCAGAGATTAACTAGGTCCGGGGATTATGGAATGAGAGAGGAAGGAGCCCATCGGACTAAAATACCCTCTCTCATCCTATCTTATGATAGGCCTCTACTCAACATCCTTTTAATCAAATTTATTAATCTAAGCATGCCCTCAACTAATACATATATACATATACATCACAAAAGCATGTCCAAAGGGTGTAAAATTGCAATTGACAAAATATCATTCAAAAGCCACATAATTCAGGTAACAAGCGATATGATATGCAATATGGAACAAGTGAACTTACCCGGGGTCCAGCGGCGATAATAAACGTGCAATGCATGCGATTAAATAAAACCTAGGAAAAGAGTCTCTAATCCATATATACACATAAGGCAAATCTTAACTCTAAGGTGTCGCGCATAAGGTCGAAAATCAAATAAAAATTAAGGAATTTGATAAACTAGAGAGGGATTGAGAAATCGTACCTTAATAGCGCTACAAAACAAAGGGTTAGTTCACATGATATGTAAAACATGATGTTAGAAATAACAACCCTAAATTTCTAGCTTAAATCTATCTAATGTAATTAAATCCAAAGCAAATAAATCTTAATTACAAATGTCGAATCATATAGATGAATATGTACATGGACAAGGATAAACTATGAGATACTCTTAAACCTTGAATTCAAGCTCAACTAATCATTATTAAAGCATGGTTTAAGCCTTAGATCATAAGAAAGTCATTTAGGCCCTTATTTACAAAGTAAGTCAAATGTGTCATAAAAACTCTGAAAATTGCAGAGAGCAGACCAGAACTTAAAAGAAATAAAAAGCACGTCACTTATGGTTTGATGTTGATGAATTTTGGACACGAGATGCCCCTGTGAGTCTAGTTTCTAAATCAAAAAGAAAATCAAGGTTTCAACGGTCGGATCTCTGGGAAAAGGACAAACACCAGACATCACTCAGAGATGTACAACTCTCTGTCCAGAGATTTTGTTTGATTTTTTAAAAATAGTAAAATAATCCGAAATGCTTCATTCTTTTTAGGGGATCTTCCTAACACATTAAGGTACCCAGAAAAAATTATTAGAGACCCCAAAAACTCCATTAGACTTCTGATTTATGAATTTCAAAATGGACTTGCTGTTCTGAAACTATTCTGAAACTCTGGGCAGATTGTGGTTGACTCACAAAACCCATGATCAAACCCTTCTAAACATAAAACCACCTTAAAACAAAAATTACAGTGGTATAATATTGTGTTATTGACACTTTCCCGTTGGTTTCACTTGATTTCAACGGTTAGATTTCGAACTAAAAATCTTTGATCAAAAACAGTTTGTGAACTCACTGTTTTCATTTGTCAAGTTCAACTTTTATTTGTTAATCCCAACTATTAAACCATGAAGTTGGGTTTAAACCAAACCACTTCTCCTACCATTTGATGGTCATTGGAGGCTAAAGACTTTTATATTTGTAGATTTCAAATGAAGTATGAATAGACTTCATGAAATCTCAAGATGATGAATCCAAACCATAGAGATGAGTTTAGACCCAAAATACTTTCTCCTACCACTTGATGGTCATTGGAGATGAAGATATGACTAATACTCATGAGTCTCCAAGGAATATAGAAGGGATTCCATGAAACATCAAGCTAGAGGACTCAAGTCATAAGCATGGACTTGGATCCATCTATTTACTTATAAAAAAAGTGATGATCAAACTTTGACTCCCATGTGAAGTATAAGCTTACATGAGATTCAAAACATCAAACTCAAGAGCTTTCAAGGGAGATATTGAAGATCTCCAAGAATCTCAAAAGAAGAACAT
Source organism: Hydrangea macrophylla (assembly GCA_033977485.1). Lineage (NCBI taxonomy): Eukaryota > Viridiplantae > Streptophyta > Magnoliopsida > Cornales > Hydrangeaceae > Hydrangea > Hydrangea macrophylla. The sequence continues at coordinate 109,567,726 of CM066994.1, read as the reverse complement.
AAACAAGAAAAATAGAAGAAGGATCAAAGAACTAGGAAGTAAGGACTTCCAAGTTTACTTAACAAACTCTAAAACTTAATCAAGAAAAACTAAATGACTTGTAAATTAGAAGCTCAAAAGAAAGAAAACACAACTAAGATTAGAGGGTCACCTCCAAACTATCCTCAAAGTTTCTCACCTTTGAAGATCTTCCAAACTCTTCTTCAAGCTCTCCAAACTCTCTTTTCTCTCTAAAAAATGTTGGTGGAAGTATTTTTTGTGTGTTTCCTCCCTCCTCTTTTTTGCATGTGTTTCTCAATGGAGATACCTCTTCTTATATAGACAAAAATACCTAGGTCATTTCAGTAAATTCGGAGTAAAAGACATGTGTAAACATCTCATTTGGTGGTACAATGTGTACTTTCTGAATTTAGACAGACTGCTGCCCAGCACGGCAGTCAGAAACCTGGCGCGGCAGTCCGTAAATGCCGTTGCGGCACTCAACAATTGCCGTTGCGGCACTTCGTGAGTGCCGCGCGGCTCTCATCAACTGCCGCGTCATTTAATTAATTGCCACGTTTTTGTCAGTCTTACTTTATCAGTTTTTTGTTCTTATCTGCATACGCATACGTATTGCACTGCAAAATACAGACTTAAAAAGTGAACGGCAGTCAGAATTCTGTGGCGGCACTCGGAGAATGCCGCAGCGGCACTCTCTGACTGCCGCGCGGCACTCATGGAGTGCCGCGGAATCCGCCGTGTGCCGTGTTTTGGTGAGATTCCCCTTTTTAGGTCTTTTTCTTTTTGAAACAAATTATCTTTGAAGATCCTTTCCAAAAATCATGTCTTTTTCCTGAATTCCCCTAAATACCTGGTATTTTTCCTCTTTCTGTGAAATTTTATCGCGTTTTGGAGATTTTCTGAAGAGCTTGGAATACTTCAATTTTTCGGTCCTTGTCATCATCGGATACGGAGGTGACACTCTCCTAAATTCGACGTTAGGTCAAAATTGGGGTGTCTACAGTTTGCCCCTCTTCGGCAGAGCTTGTGGAGCAACGCGTACCACAAGTGAATGTCGAAGCCTGTGTGAAGACAAGCCTTTGACCAGACCGTCGAATTTAGGTAAAAACAAAATGCGTTGCAAAAAGAGAACATGCGCGGGGCAATGGTTCACGCTGGTCGTGCTCGATGATGAGCTGCCTACGTATCCGTTCAGGAATCAGACCAAGACGTAGTTCGGGTCAAGGGTCAAACACACACAAGCGCAAATAGTCATACGGATGAATGCACCTATCTTATCGTGATGCACGTGCTTTCTGAATTAACCTGGTTATGTAAATGTCATGCTTATCACATTTTCCCTATGTATGACGCGCATTTCGTGGCGTGTTAGTCAGGGAAGATTATCTATGCGAGAATCTGTCATAGGAGTCATGAGAGTGCTTTTGATTTGATCACGAAGGTCAACGCAAGTCCGTTGCGAAAACCGGGAATATAAGTCCGTTATATTCTCAAAAAACGAAGGTCAATGCAAGTCCGTTGCGAAAACCGGGAATATAAGTCCGTTATATTCTCAAGACAAGGGGTCAATGCAAGTCCGTTGCGAAAGCCGGGAATATAAGTCCGTTATATTCTCAGGACAAGGGTTAACGCAAATCTGTTGCGAGAACCGGGAATATAAATCCGTTATATTCTCAAAAAACGAAGGTCAATGCAAGTCCGTTGCGAAAGCCGGGAATATAAGTCCGTTATATTCTCAAGACAAGGGTTAACGCAAATCCGTTGCGAGAACCGGGAATATAAATCCGTTATATTCTCAAAAAACGAAGGTCAATGCAAGTCCGTTGCGAAAGCCGGGAATATAAGTCCGTTATATTCTCAAGACAAGGGTTAACGCAAATTCGTTGCGAGAACCGGGAATATAAATCCGTTATATGCTCAAAAACGAGGGTTGACGCAAATCCGTTGCGAGAACCGGGAATATAAATCCGTTATATTCTAAAAAATGAGGGTTGACGCAAATCCGTTGCGAAAGCCGGGAATATAAATCCGTTATATTCTCAAAAACGAGGGTTGACGCAAATCCGTTGCGAGAACCGGGAATATAAATCCGTTATATTCTCAAAAACGAGGGTTGACGCAAATCCGTTGCGAAAACCGAGAATATAAATCCGTTATATGCTCAAAAAACGAGGGTTGACGCAAATCCGTTGCGAGAATCGGGAATATAAATCCGTTATATTCAAAAGACAAGGATTAACGCAAATCCGTTGCGAGAACCGGGAATATAAATCCGTTATATGCTCAAAAACGAGGGTTGACGCAAATCCGTTGCGAGAACCGGGAATATAAATCCGTTATATTCTCAAAAACGAGGGTTGACGCAAATCCGTTGCGAAAACCGAGAATATAAATCCGTTATATGCTCAAAAACGAGGGTTGACGCAAATCCGTTGCGAGAACCGGGAATATAAATCCGTTATATTCTCAAAAACGAGGGTTGACGCAAATCCGTTGCGAAAACCGGGAATATAAATCCGTTATATTCTCAAAAACGAGGGTTGACACAAATCCGTTGCGAAAACCGGGGATATAAATCCGTTATATTCTCAAAAAACGAGGGTTGACGCAAATCCGTTGCGAAAACCGGGGATATAAATCCGTTATATTCTCAAAAACGAGGGTTGACGCAAATCCGTTGCGAAAACCGGGGATATAAGTCCGTTATATTCAAAAGACAAGGGTTAACGCAAATTCGTTGCGAGAACCGGGAATATAAATCCGTTATATGCTCAAAAACGAGGGTTGACGCAAATCTGTTGCGAGAACCGGGAATATAAATCCGTTATATTCTCAAAAAACGAGGGTTGACGCAAATCCGTTGCGAAAACCGGGGATATAAATCCGTTATATTCTCAAAAACGAGGGTTGACGCAAATCCGTTGCGAAAACCGGGGATATAAGTCCGTTATATTCAAAAGACAAGGGTTAACGCAAATCCGTTGCGAGAACCGGGAATATAAATCCGTTATATGCTCAAAAATGAGGGTTGACGCAAATCCGTTGCGAGAACCGGGAATATAAATCCGTTATATGCTCAAAAACGAGGGTTGACGCAAATCCGTTGCGAGAACCGGGAATATAAATCCGTTATATTCAAAAGACAAGGGTTAACGCAAATCCGTTGCGAGAACCGGGAATGTAAATCCGTCACATTCTCAAACAAAGGATCGCCGCAAATCTGTTACGAGGATCGAGAATATAAATTCGTTATATTCTCAAGACGGGGGTTAGAGTTTGGGAGCCTGCAGGCTCAAATTCATTTTAACTTTTCAAAACTTGGAGTCGAATAGACTCAAATTCTTTTCAATTTTTTTCAAAATTGGGAGTCTGATGAACTTAAATTATTTCAAATATCTAAAGCTGGGGGTCCAATGGACTCAAATCCACTCAAATTAATTCAATTTTCCAAAATTGGTAGTCAATCGAGCTTAATTTTTCAAACTTCGATCAAGAGTTAGTCAGACTCAAATAAACTCAATTTCACCAAGTCCGGAGTCAATTCAACTCAATTCGAGTTCAAATTCAAAGGCTAAATTGGGAGTTGCCTAGACTCGACTTTATTCATTTTCTGAAATCAGGAGTCAGTCAGACTCAAACAAATTCAATTTCACCAATTCCAGAGTCAATTTGACTCAAATCAATCCAAAAACTCGTAAGTAGATCGGACTCAAAAGAATTTCTTTTTAAATTTCCAAAACAGGAGTCGAATCAGACTCCTAGAATTTCTATTTCACAAAACGGGAGTGAATCGGACTCAAAGATTCTACAAAACTTCTAAAAACAGGAGTCGAAACAGACTCAAAGAATTTTCAAATTTCCAAAATTGGGAGTCGAATTGACTCGAACGATTTCAAATCTTCAAAGAGAATTTCAGTTTTCCAAATCGGAGTCAACTCATCTAAACGAAAAAATTTTAATTTACAACATTGGAGTCAATTCGACTCAAAAGAATTTCAATTTTCAAAGTCGGTAGTTTGAATGAGACTCGAAAAATTATTGAGGATTAACGCGAATGCGAGGTTGCCGTTGATGACTAACACAGATGCTCGCGAGGATTAGCTGGGATTGCCATTGAGGACTAATAGAGATTGCCATTGAGGGCTAACAGAGGTTGCCATTGAGGACTAACGAGGATTGCCATTGAGGACTAATGCAGATGAAAAGAAGCTGCCATGGAGGACTAAAGCTTATGAAGAGAAGCTACCTTTGAGGACTAATGCTTTGCGCTCAAAGAACCAAATTTCAATATTCGGAGCCACTTCGAACTTAAAGAATTGATTTCACAAAAGTTCGGGAGTCCACAGACTGAAAGAGTTGATTTTTCAAAATTTGAGGAGTTTTCAGACTCAGAGAATTTGAACGGAGCTGATAGAAAGAATAATTTTATGCATTTGCGGACCTTTGGGAGAAACACATCGATTCTGTCAAAAGAGGGAAGTCACCTTTGCCCCTAGTCTTGGACTCTTCTTATATTGCCACTTTATGCTGTGATAGTGTTCGAAACCTCTATTCGTACTGCTCTTGGGATGCTTATGAAGACCTTTCAAATCTTTATTCGTCATCTTAAACCCACACATTTGAGACCATTTATTGACTCATCAAAGGAGGACAGACCTGACAAAGCTAGTTATTCAAAAATGACTGACTCAAACTCTTCATTCATTATGAATCAATGTGCTTTCATCGTGAGTAACTGTATCATCTCACCTTTAATTTATTCATCATTTTACAAATGGTAGTGCTTTGTTGATAAATCTAAACTTTGAAAACTTCTCCTTTTGATTTAGCGAATTCTTTGCCTATCTAGAGTATGCTTCAAATTAGTGCTTTAGCTTATAGAATGAAAGGCACTCTATTTCAATCCTTCCAAAACAAACTTGATTACTTGAGAACTTGCTTCTGGCATAGAGGGATTTTGGCAAACGAAGTTTGCCCCTAGTTTGAATAAGACTCGGAGGCATTGCTTTTGGGATTAAATGAGGTGTTCAGCAAACAAAGTTTTCCATTGGTTTGGCGATGTACATGTGGCTCCAAGCAAACGTGAGTTTGCCCCTAATTTGAAGGAAGGAAACCAAAGGCGCAAAAGGGTGATGCTTATAGTTTAGGGATGTTTATGGACCGAGAACCTTGGGAGGTTCGCCTACTTATCCCCGAGCGGGAATCAGGTCCAAAGTAGTTCGGCCAAGGCCTAAAAGAAGGATAGCATGAGATGATGGGGTGATGACCGAACCGAGCAGGTTGCCTACGTATCCGTTCAGGAATCAGGTCAAAGCGTAGTTCATCAACTCTGGAGGTCTTGAAAGAATAAGGCTTCAAGAATTGGTGGGCTTTTCGAGCAATGTTGCCATTTGGATCTAGGGAGTGTATGTCACTTGTGGTAGCCCTTGTATAGCATGATGAACTATTTCTTCCTTTATTATATATATATATATATTTTATTCCTTTTCTTTTACTTGACGGTTGATTCTTTAACCTTTTCACTAGCCAGTTAATCTTTACAACTCTCATCATGTTTTATTCATACTCTATCATAATATCAGTTCTTCAAATCTTTATTTTTCAAAGATATCTCTGCATTGTTTTAGGCTCACTTAGGATTTGAGCCTCTCGCGAAAATTTTGAAGCTGCTAAGTCCCTCTTTTCATTTCTAATCTCTTTTCTTTGTTAAGAACAACACAAAGCCTTGAGATAGTTCATGTGCCAATGACCTACTTTGAAGTGCTCAAGAATTCTCAATCTCATCTATTCTCTGCCTTTTCTTTTCTCTTTCCTTTCTTTTCTCTATCTTACTATCTCTTATTCTTTCCATGATTTTGACTGGCTAGGATAAAGATTTTTGAGATCAACACGTATCTTATTTTTTGCTCTAAATTTTGCCTAGGCGCCCTTCCGGGTTTTCATCCTAGCGAGCTCTTTCTTCTTTTTTTCTTTTTTTCTTTTTTTGGTGCTCTAAATTTTGCCTAGGCGCCCTTCCGGGTTTTCATCCTAGCGAGCTCTTTTTCTTTTTCTTTTTTTTTTTTTTTTTTTTGGAATAAGAAGTTCATTAAAATGTCTGGCTACCATCAAGGACCCAGTTTATGGCTTTAGACTGGTTCGGCTCATCTTTTAGGCTTGGTATTTGAGAGAAGGGGATGGTGAGCAAGCTTCAAGTTCCAAGTTCATTTTTTTTCAAGATTGAGCAAGAGCATCTTTAAATTCTTAAAGTAAAGTTAATCAATTCTCCACTCCTCCTTGGTTTTGGCACAAAATTTGCTTTGATCACTTGGGGATCCTTTTCAATGCAAAGACTTATTAACAAAGTATTTTCCATGATAGTGACTTTTTCTTCTCTTTTTTTTTTTTTTTTTGGTCTTAATGATCCATACATTCACGACATAGCACACTGAACCAAGAAAAATGAGATTTTATTTAACTAGTAGGGAAGGAGGATTTCATCACTCGTCTCGATAAACTCGAAAAAGAATTGCAAACAAACTTGATAATAGACTAACCAGAAGACTCGACTGGACTTGACATTTGGCTCCAACCTAACATAACTCGACTACCAGACTTGACTCGGTCTCAATGGGAGTGTCACAGACAATTTTCAAATTATTGGGTCCCCAGGAGCATCCACATTTGCTTTAGCAGCAGTATTTCAAAACACTATCACCTTACTAGCAACATATGTGCATAAACATCTCTCTTCCTACTATGTGTTCCTTCCTGAATAATCTCATGCTTGAATCTCTGTACCAAACAACACTTATCTTTTAATCAACTTTGACTGATTTTCTCAAGAGAATCTTATACTTCTATTGATTTTATTAAATTTTTATGCCAAGTGAAATGCTCATGAATGATTCATATGTCACACGGATGCAATGCATGTGTGTGTGTGTGTGTGTGCCTATTCTATATGCCAAAGAAACGAAAAATCTAATCCTAACACAAAAACACATAAGCACATAAAATCCTCATTCATGTCAAATGCGCCAATTTCACCTTTCATTGTGATCCTACTACCCTCTCAAAGGTTGGATATTCAAAAATTTTCAAAATTCATTTGAAAAGCATTTCTTTAGATGATGAGATCTTTCAAAAAATGATTCTCAAGGATTTTGAATCTTTTATTTTAAAAAAATGAGGATGTGAAGACATTTCTCAATGAAGATAATTGAATTGAAATTTTGCGTTAAAATTCATTTGAAGAGCATTTTTTTCAAAAACAATTCCCAAAGATTAGTTTGGAGCTTTAATCAAAAGTGAACTCCAAAGATTTTTCAAAGAGCAATTGAAAACTTTGGGATGAAGATTACAAAAATCCACTTGCTTTCAAAGATGGTCTTAAAATTCTTTCGGGGTAGAAGGATCACACGATCGGATTATTACCGTACTTTTCATAAATTTGGATGCATACAAGGTCAATGATGCTTAACTAAACATGATATAAGAAGTATAATCTTATAATCAAGGTTCGGCATGTCCTCCAAATGTCATGTAACACGAGGAGAAATTGCTAAAAGGTGATTAAAAGATTATTCATCTTTCATCAAGCGAGTATCGTCATCATCTCAAGTAATCCCTTCCGGGCATACAAAACTTCCTAACACATAACCCTAATCAAGAATTGATTTCCTAAGATTGAAATGTTCTATAGAAACTATTATGCAAAGGCTGGGTTTTGGTCAAATAAGGGACCCTTGACACACACCCGATAGGATGCTTAATATACCAAATCATGGTACGAGATCAAGGGTGATCACACAGTCCCATGATAACTTGACCGACCGGGTTGCCCCGAGCCTCCAAGGTCATAGTTCCGTGCAATCGACTGGCTGGACATGCAAGTGAAATGCAACAGGCGCACAAAGATTAATTAATTAGATTAAAAGGATGTTTTCAAGTCTAATCCTCAAGTGAACCCAAAATCAGAATTCTGGTCTGCGAAACCAGAGATTCTGGGTTCGATCCCCAGCAGAGTCGCCAGATTGTGGATATCGCAGGTTGGTTTACCCACAGCTTTTCAAAATCAATTTCTGAAACAAAATGAGTCGCCACTTAATTTTTAAAAGGAAAATTAAGAAACCATTTTAAAAGCAAACTAATCTTTTAGAAACCAGAGATTAACTAGGTCCGGGGATTATGGAATGAGAGAGGAAGGAGCCCATCGGACTAAAACACCCTCTCTCATCCTATCTTATGATAGGCCTCTACTCAACATCCTTTTAATCAAATTTATTAATCTAAGCATGCCCTCAACTAATACATATATACATATACATCACAAAAGCATGTCCAAAGGGTGTAAAATTGCAATTGACAAAATATCATTCAAAAGCCACATAATTCAGGTAACAAGCGATATGATATGCAATATGGAACAAGTGAACTTATCCGGGGTCCAGCGGCGATAATAAACGTGCAATGCATGCGATTAAATAAAACCTAGGAAAAGAGTCTCTAATCCATATATACACATAAGGCAAATCTTAACTCTAAGGTGTCGCGCATAAGGTCGAAAATCAAATAAAAATTAAGGAATTTGATAAACTAGAGAGGGATTGAGAAATCGTACCTTAATAGCGCTACAAAACAAAGGGTTAGTTCACATGATATGTAAAACATGATGTTAGAAATAACAACCCTAAATTTCTAGCTTAAATCTATCTAATGTAATTAAATCCAAAGCAAATAAATCTTAATTACAAATGTCGAATCATATAGATGAATATGTACATGGACAAGGATAAACTATGAGATACTCTTAAACCTTGAATTCAAGCTCAACTAATCATTATTAAAGCATGGTTTAAGCCTTAGATCATAAGAAAGTCATTTAGGCCCTTATTTACAAAGTAAGTCAAATGTGTCATAAAAACTCTGAAAATTGCAGAGAGCAGACCAGAACTTAAAAGAAATAAAAAGCACGTCTCTTATGGTTTGATGTTAATGAATTTTGGACACGAGATGCCCCTGTGAGTCTAGTTTCCAAATCAAAAAGAAAATCAAGGTTTCAACGGTCGGATCTCTGGGAAAAGGACAAACACCAGACATCACTCAGAGATGTACAACTCTCTGTCCAGAGATTTTGTTTGATTTTTTAAAAATAGTAAAATAATCCGAAATGCTTCATTCTTTTTAGAGGATCTTCCTAACACATTAAGGTACCCAGAAAAAATTATTAGAGATCCCAAAAACTCCATTAGACCTCTGATTTATGAATTTCAAAATGGACTTGCTGTTCTGAAACTATTCTGAAACTCTGGGCAGATTGTGGTTGACTCACAAAACCCATGATCAAACCCTTCTAAACATAAAACCACCTTAAAACAAAAATTACAGTGGTAGAATATTGTGTTATTGACACTTTCCCGTTGGTTTCACTTGATTTCAACGGTTAGATTTCGAACTAAAAATCTTTGATCAAAAACAGTTTGTGAACTCACTGTTTTCATTTGTCAAGTTCAACTTTTATTTGTTAATCCCAACTATTAAACCATGAAGTTGGGTTTAAACCAAACCACTTCTCCTACCATTTGATGGTCATTGGAGGCTAAAGACTTTTATATTTGTAGATTTCAAATGAAGTATGAATAGACTTCATGAAATCTCAAGATGATGAATCCAAACCATAGAGATGAGTTTAGACCCAAAATACTTTCTCCTACCACTTGATGGTCATTGGAGATGAAGATATGACTAATACTCATGAGTCTCCAAGGAATATAGAAGGGATTCCATGAAACATCAAGCTAGAGGACTCAAGTCATAAGCATGGACTTGGATCCATCTATTTACTTATAAAAAAAGTGATGATCAAACTTTGACTCCCATGTGAAGTATAAGCTTACATGAGATTCAAAACATCAAACTCAAGAGCTTTCAAGGGAGATATTGAAGATCTCCAAGAATCTCAAAAGAAGAACATAAACAAGAAAAATAGAAGAAGGATCAAAGAACTAGGAAGTAAGGACTTCCAAGTTTACTTAACAAACTCTAAAACTTAATCAAGAAAAACTAAATGACTTGTAAATTAGAAGCTCAAAAGAAAGAAAACACAACTAAGATTAGAGGGTCACCTCCAAACTATCCTCAAAGTTTCTCTCCTTTGAAGATCTTCCAAACTCTTCTTCAAGCTCTCCAAACTCTCTTTTCTCTCTAAAAAATGTTGGTGGAAGTATTTTTTTTGTGTGTTTCCTCCCTCCTCTTTTTTGCATGTGTTTCTCAATGGAGATACCTCTTCTTATATAGACAAAAATACCTAGGTCATTTCAGTAAATTCGGAGTAAAAGACATGTGTAAACATCTCATTTGGTGGTACAATGTGTACTTTCTGAATTTAGACAGACTGCTGCCCAGCGCGGCAGTCAGAAACCTGGCGCGGCAGTCCGTGAATGCCGTTGCGGCACTCAACAATTGCCGTTGCGGCACTTCGTGAGTGCCGCGCGGCTCTCATCAACTGCCGCGTCATTTAATTAATTGCCGCGTTTTTGTCAGTCTTACTTTATCAGTTTTTTGTTCTTATCTGCATACGCATACGTATTGCACTGCAAAATACAGACTTAAAAAGTGAACGGCAGTCAGAATTCTGTGGCGGCACTCGGAGAATGCCGCAGCGGCACTCTCTGACTGCCGCGCGGCACTCATGGAGTGCCGCGGAATCCGCCGTGTGCCGTGTTTTGGTGAGATTCCCCTTTTTAGGTCTTTTTCTTTTTGAAACAAATTATCTTTGAAGATCCTTTCCAAAAATCATGTCTTTTTCCTGAATTCCCCTAAATACCTGGTATTTTTCCTCTTTCTATGAAATTTTATCGCGTTTTGGAGATTTTCTGAAGAGCTTGGAATACTTTAATTTTTCGGTCCTTGTCATCATCGGATACGGAGGTGACACTCTCCTAAATTCGACGTTAGGTCAAAATTGGGGTGTCTACAATGCTACTATTCCCGATGAGGCAGGATTTGATGAAGAGGAGCAGTAGAAACTTGAAGGTACTCTAACCCTCTTTAACAGTCAAGTGAAAGCTTTGTTTGATACTAGTGCATCAAACTCATTTATTGTAATTAGAATCGTGTAACACTTAGGACTAGTACCCCAAACAATGGATATAGCTTTGAACACTACGTCACCTCTAGGAAAGAGCGTTAAGTTGGAAAAAGAATGCAAGGACTTCCCTCTAAACTTGAAAGATTAGAACCTCCCTGCTGATTGATAGTTTTGTCGATGAAGAAATTCGACGTGATCCTAGGAATCAACTGGCTCAAGAAATACCATGCGAAGTTAGATTATGCTAGCAAATCCATATCCTTTTCAGCACCTGATGGTGAACCATTTGATTTCAAGTGCAATCCCTCGTATGAAGTTTTCCTCACCAACTGCCTAGCTACCCTTGGAACTACGAGTGATGAGATTCTTATTAACCAAATTCCCGTAGTTTGAGATTTCGAAGATGTTTTCCAAAAAGTTAAAGGATTACCACCCAAGAGGGGACATCAATTTTTGTATCAAGTTAATGCCTGGAACCTTGTCGATATCGAAGACACCTTACCGAATGGCCCTAATGGAGATGCAAGAACTAAAGACGCAAGTGTAAGAGCTTCAGGACTTTGGATTCATTTGTCCAAGCACTTCACCATGGGGAGCACCGGTATTGTTCATCAAGAAGAAGGATGAAACACTTCGACTCTGTATTAACTACAGTTACAGAGAATTGAACAAGGTCACAATCAAGAATCGGTACCCACTACCGAGGATTGATGATTTGTTTGACCAGTTGCAAGGAGCTACGACATTTTCAAAAATAGATCTGGATACCATCAACTGCTCGTTCGACTTGAGGATGTACCTAAGACGACCTTCAAAACTAGATATGGACATTATGAATTCCTGGTGATGCCGTTCGGATTGACCAATGCCCCAGCGGTATTCATGGACTTAATGAACCGAGTCTTCAGACCTTATCTGGATCCGTTCATCATTGTATTCATAGATAATATCCTCATTTACTATAAGACAGAGGTAGAACACGAAGGACATGTGAAAATAGCACTATAGACTCTCCGAGATAACCACTTGTATGCGAAGTACAGCAAGTGCGAATTCTGGCTAAAAGAGGTCAAATTTTTAGGACATGTTGTCTCATAGGAAGGAAGAGCAGTGGATTCATCAAAGATTGACGCTGTTTTGGATTGGAATCGGTCGACCACAGCCACGGAAGTCCGAAGTTTCCTTGGTCTAGCTGGATACTACCGGAGATTCGTGGAAGGATTCTCCAAGATCGCAGCCCCTCTTACCTGATTAACCAAAAAGGATCTAAAGTACGAGTGGAACGACAAACATGAACGCGCATTTCAAGAATTAAAGAAGAGATTAACCACGACATCGGTGCTTACAATACCAAAGAGTGGTGAACAATTCACCATTTACAGCAATGCATCACATCAAGGACTTGGATGTGTGCTTATGCAGGACAGAAGAGTGATAGCATATGGGTCACGACAGTTGAAACCACATGAGCTTAACTATCCTATGCATGATCTCGAACTAGCCGCAATCATCTTTGCATTCAAGATTTGGAGGCACTAACTCTACGGAGAGAAGTTCGATCTGTTTTCAGACCACAAGAGCCTGAGGTACCTATTCTCTCAGAAGGAGTTGAATATGAGGCAGCGACGATGGATAGAGTTACTAAAGGATTATGATGTCACGTTACAGTACCACCCTGGCAAAGCAAACGTTGTTGCTGCTGCATTAAGTCGAAAACCCTACAAACTTATCATGTCCTCTCTCATGGTTAGAGAATGGAGAGCATTAGAGACATTAACGGAGTTTAATTTTTAGATTACCGAGTCAAATGAAGGACGACTCTTCAGATGTCTTGTAGTACAACCAACGCTTATAAGTCGTGTTCTCGAAGCTTAAGGAAAGGACGAAGGACTTCGTCAATGGTTTAAAAAAGCATCGACAAAAGACCCCGCCGAGTGGAATATAGGAGCAGATGAAGGATTCAGATGTCGCAATCGACTTTGTGTACCTAATGAGGACAACCCGAGGAAAGATATATTAGAAGAGGCATACAAGTCAAGGATGACCATTCATCTCGGAGGAACGAAAATGTATAAGGACCTAAAGAGAAATTTTTGGTGGGATGGGATGAAAAGAGAAGTAGAGGATTATGTATCCAAGTGCATGACATGAAAACAAGTCAAAGCAGAACATCAGAAACCAGGAGGACTATTACAACCACTACCCATTCCCGAATGAAAATAGGAACACATTATAATGGATTTCGTCGTAGGAATGCCAAGGTCACAGCAAAATCATGACACCGTTTGGGTAATCGTGGATTGACTCACCAAATAAGCTCACTTTATTGCTTATAGTATGTCCTACCCGGTCGAGAAGTTGAGCAGAATATATATACAGCAAGTTGTTCGACTACATGGAATGCCCGTGTCAATATTGTCAGATTGTGATTCATGTTTCACGTCAAGTTTTTGGGAAAGTTTATAGACAGCACTGGGAACTTCGTTGAAGTTAAGTTCAGCTTTTCATCCCCAAACCGACGGGCAGACTGAGAGAGTCAATCAAGTCATGGAGGACAAGCTCCGAGCCTGTGCGATAGATTTTGAAAGTTCATGGGAAGAAAACCTACCATTGATAGAGTTTGCGTATAATAACAGCTACCATTTGAGCATAGAGATGGCACCATTTGAAGCTCTATGTGGAAGACCGTGCCGATCACCTTTGTGCTGGCCAAAAGTTCGAGAAGACAAACTTCTGGGACCCGAGATGGTTCGAGAAACAAATGAAAAGATCAATTTAGTCAGAGAAAAGATGACAGCAGCACAGAACAAACAAAATAGCTATGTTGATAAGCATCGAAAGGACTTGGAATTCAATGTTGGAGATCACGTATTCCTAAAAGTATCACCCGTATGAGGAATTGTCAGATTTGAACAAAAGAGAGGAAAGCTTTCGCCACATTACATCGGACCATTCGAAATTCTAGAACGAGTGGGAAGAGTTGCTTATAGACTTGCACTACCACCCAAGATGTCAGGAGTTCATAATGTGTTTCACATCAGCATTCTGAGAAGAGTCGTGCCAATCTATCTCATGAGATCAACTTCACGGATATCGATGTAAACGACAATATGACTTTCAATGAAGGACCGGTGAAGATTATGGAACGAGGAATAAGAAGCAGAGGACTAAGGAGATCCCTCTAGTGAAAGTCCAGTTGAAACATCATGATGAGCGTGAAGCTTCTTGGGAATTAGAATCAGAAATGCGTGAGAAGTTTCCTTACCTTTTTAATGTATAGCTAGCTCCGATTCCGGGGACGGAATCTTTAATAGGAGGTGGATGATGTAACACCCGTAAATTTCTGTTATTAATTAAATGAGCCCCGTACTATTAGTTCGTTATTTCTGATGTCTATACGTGTAATATGTAATTATTTTATCACTAACTTAGACTGTAAATTACGACTCGGACTGACATATCACGCGGACCCATAAAATTTGTAATTACCTAGACTGTCTTGCACATTAGTATACTTACCCAATTAACTTAAACCCATTACCCAAACACCTCCCAAGAACCCATCTAAAACCATCTAGCCCACAGATTTTACAAAGCAGCAGTTAATCCTGCGTGGAGAGTTCCGTGCATGGGTAGATTTGTGTATGTATTGGACCATTGAGAGTAGAGAGAGAAATGAGCGGACTTAAGCAACACCCCTACGCCGGCTCCTTTTCTCCAAGTACAGTCATCTCAATCAATTCCTCAGAAAGATTTGGAGCAGATACACAATCTGGTTATATATGTGCATGTATATGTGATTGTGTGTACAAATAGCACCGAGAGTTGAGAGTTAGAGAAGGTTTCAGAGCACACACATACTCACATTCCTCTCTGCCTCAACACATACATTCACTGACCCCCTCTGTCTCACCCTCACTCAACACATACACCGGAGAAGAGAAGAGAGAAAGAGAGTTCGCCGGAGATGAAAAGACAGAGAGAGAACCCGAGATTGCTAAGGTAAACCCCACCCCTCTAACTCATTCTATATATCTCTCACACCCTCACACAGGCACCCTGACCTCCCTCTTCAAACCAAACAGAGCCTAAGCCCTCTGTTGAACCCGAAAACCACCATAGAAGGTCCTTGCCGGAGCTCGTTTTCTCAAACATCACTTGGGCCCTAAAAATTGTACCAAACCAACCCTTATGGTCCCAGTAAGACCCCCTACGAACAGCCTGAAGTTTGAACCACGTTTGGTTCACCATGCAAACCATTATTCCTTAAAAATTCGAAAAGAATAATCCACTAGTAGGCCCTTAAAACAAATGAACCTAGTTCTAAGCTCTCATTATGTTGTAGAGGGCCCTATCCCGGCCACTTTGGCGTTGGAATCACGCATTTCCATGGAGAAATGCGTGAGTTATGGAGAGAAGAAGATTTTCTGGAGAGATGCACGTCGCCGGCGGCGTGAAATGTTGAAGAAGAGACAACCCGTGGGTTTTCGGGTTATATCGTTTACTCGTATTAATTCATTCGGGTCGGGTTATGGGTATGGGTACGGGTTAGTTTATTTATATAAATGGTAATGGGTTGGGTTATATTAAAGTGAATTCGGGTTTCGGGTCGGATAATTTAAGTTGGATCAGTTTGTGTGTGTTAATGGGTAACCCATGGACTCAGGTTGGATATGGGTCAGACCCGCGGGTATTTATTTAAGTTAATATTAGTTATAATCCTTGAATTATTGTTTTTGTATTATTAATTATTCTGTTAAAACCTGATTTATGCTTATTAACCTGTTAATCTTAATTAAGATTTTACTAATCTGTTTTAGTAATACATAGCATTTTAAATAATTCGTTAATTAAGATTAGTGTTTATATGCTTTATTTATTATTTATATCTATAGATAGTTACAAGTAATTATAAATGGCCTTTAAATGATTTAAAAATAGTTTTAAATATTATAAGTAACTTTTAAATTATTCCCAAGTTAAATTAAGATAGTTTTAAATACTTAGATTTAATTCCAATATTCTGAAAAAGTATTTTAGATAATGCTTTTATATTCTGAAATTATATCTTATTATTCATATAGTATACTTATTATCTATTTAGTTTAAATAAGTAATCAAAATTAGTTTAAAAGTGTAATAATTAGGTATTAAATACCTAATGACAAATTTTAATTATGGAAAAATTATATCAACCTTTCCTAAAGGTCTAATGACTTTTTTTATAAATTGTATTTATAGAACCCAAATTTTAGTATTTCTTATAATTAATAATTATTTATAAAGGATCCGTTTGGTTGTATTTAAATTATTTAAATACCAAACGAACTTCAAAAATTTTGAGAAAAATGCTACTAGCCCATTTTAAGGCCTAGTATTTAATAAAAATATTTATAAAATTTGAATATAAACATTAATTATATTTTATAAATATGGGACCTCGCAGTCTATTATTAGACGATTAGAACTTCAATAATTCACAGAAAATAAACCATTGCTCAGAGAAATACGCGGTCAATTCCTAGAGTTATAAAATAATGTCTAGAACATCCCCTTAAAGTTTGGTAACCTTTCGACACAGTAAAAAATACAACTTATCCTTAGGGTCCACATTGGTATAGAAAACCCAGTCTTTTATACGACGGACTCCAATTTGAGTCTAGTCAATGGCGTTAGAATCAGAATGATGTCTAGATCATCATGTTGAGATTTAGGAACCCATCCGGCACAATTACCATTTTACCCTTGAATTTTAATACGCATATTAATCAACATTCTATGAATTCATATACTTTGTAGGAACCACCACTACGCTTGCTTTTACGCACCCGCATCGATGTGAGTAGTCCTAACTCGCTTAGTATATTATAGAATTATTCTTTGTATATTATGTGTATACCCAATGTGTCCTATGTGGACATAGTCGATGAGTATTTTGATATATGAATACTGAGAATGTTAATTAAATGATGAATGCATGTTTAGATAACCTAACTTCATGCTTAGTTGTTAATGATTATTATTCATACGTACTATGCTTTGCGATTATACTATTACATGGACATTCACATGAACGTAATCGAGTCATGATGTTAATGTTGACGTTTGCATGGTTAGTCAAGGGGACTAGCCCAGTCACATTGTCATACATGTTGAGTGGATCGTGGAGGTCCATATGGTGTAGTCAAATCAATGGGAACAACGATGAAATGCTATAGGGTCATGCTAGGCGATGACAACAAAGATACCCATTGAAATCATTGGGGTGGAACATGAGTTGATGATTGATACACTATAGGGCCATGCTAGGCGATGATAGCAAAGTATCCATCTAAACTTGAATACGTACAATAGTTATCTTTCAAATGCTATAGGACCCTGTTAGGCGACGATACTGTTGTAAATATTCTATTCTCCTGGCAAGGTCACGAGGACCTAAGAGTTCAATGATTACGCTCTTTTTAAAACCAAAACTGCTATAGGGCCCTGCTAGGCGACGATAGCAACGTAATCATTCTACTCTAACCAACGGTGTTACACTAGTAATGTAACAAGTCACATGAGTCAGCATTAGGGTGGGAGTAAAATCGAATATATCGATATTGCATGTGTCATCATGCTACCATGTCATATGCTCATCTAATGCTTACTTTCAAGATATTTCATTGTACTTGTATATCATTAATTGTATTAGGAATGATCGGTTATGACGAACTCACATAGCTTTAAAAGTCTGTGCCCTGGACATATTACGTCTAGGTTATGATGAGGAGAATTATCAAGGTGA
Organism: Hydrangea macrophylla; assembly: GCA_033977485.1. NCBI lineage: Eukaryota > Viridiplantae > Streptophyta > Magnoliopsida > Cornales > Hydrangeaceae > Hydrangea > Hydrangea macrophylla. The sequence continues at coordinate 109,549,871 of CM066994.1, read as the reverse complement.
CTATGAAGATGCATATCACTATCCTCAAGAGGGGAATTATCAAGAAGATCATACTAAGGAAGACTTTCAAGAAGAGTGTGATAACGAAGGGCATGGGTATGCCAGCTAGGAAGGAGACTCTAGCCTTCTTCCGTACTAAGACTTCTTTTATGTTTTAAGTAACTATCTTTTATTAATGTAATAACTTAAGTGGTCTTAGTTGCCCAAACTTATAACTATTTTTGTGGTTTTCATGTGGGATTTCTGTAATAGCTTATGTAGCAAACATTTAAAGTTCCCCCATGAATACCATTAGACTTTATGGAATTCTCACTATGATCTATCCATGTTAGAATGTTTGTGTGGACATGTCAGTTTTATGTAACTCGTCATTCTCTACGGGCCCAGAAAGAAAATTTTCAAATTTTCCTATTTTTGTTACTCCGGTGCGTGACAAAAATTAACCACAAATGGAGTTAAGTGTTAATAAATTTGGGGAATATTTGAATTTTCATCAGTTTTGAGAAAAATCTTTACAGTTTCACTTTAGTTCAAAGCTACAGGGGATCAAATGTCCACTTTTTAAGTATATGAGGGTAAAGTGAAAAGGGGCTGAACCACAAGGGTAAAATGTAATTTATCCTAAATATTAATATTGAACAGTTTACGAAGTCATGGAGCCGCAGTCAATACAATTACCTAATGAATAATCAACTGATTTTGATTCGATCCCCTTCTAACCACATACTTAATCACTAAAATTATTCTATCGAGATTATTTATTTATTATTTCCCCAAGAAAAGTAACAATGAAAAAGACAACCATGATAATTAAGAATTAACACCAGTCATCATCTCTTAATTAATCTACAATTTTATTGATACAATATTCAAACGATGCTAGTTGGGTTTGCACTTTCTTTCTATTTTTAAGTTCTGATCACTAACCAAACATCTATAAATAATGATAATAAAAAAAGAGCCATAAAATCATGAACATGACAAATTAGAAAGAGTTAGTACTTTATTTTTTGAAAAACAATAGGATCAATTACACTTTACCGTTGTTTGGCTCAATGATATATTATCTCATGTGGTTTAAAAGTGATCAATTAACCTCCATGTGTTTTCGAATAAAGTGTCATTGTTACAGAATCTAACGGATAATGTTAAGTCTCTACAATTAGTGACTACTTTACCCACCCGTGATTTAGTCCGATGACACTTTAACCTCCTATGATTTAGCCCGATGACACTTTAACCCCATGCGCTTTCGGGGTAAAGTGTCAACTTAACACTCTTCGTAAGATTTTGTAACGGTGACACTTTACCTGAAAATACAAGAGTTAAGTGATCACTTTTAAACCACAGGAGTTAAAGTGTAATTAACCCCTACAAATATATTTATATATATATATATTTTTGGTCTAAGTAATATTCCATAATTGAAAAACCATAGAGAATGTCTTATTGAGAAGGTGTTAAAATTAAAAAATGCTCTTCTAAACCTTAGATGTGATTAAAAACAGTAAATAAAATTGGACTGTATGGTCTTGGGAAAGCAAGTTGAACACCTGGGTTGTCATCTGGATTCCCTCTGCACATGTCCTCTCTCTCTCTCTCTCTACACATATATATATATATGTATATATCTCACAACTTTTTCCAGATCTCATCTCACTAGCTAGAATCTCTGAACTGCTATCAACTTTTTGTGACAGTGTCCGACCATATTATTACCAAATGAAACTAAGATTACATGTAATTTGGGCAGGTCCTTGCTACGTGAAACAGTACACCCACTTCAAGTAAGGAAGGTCAAAAGACTAAACTACCCTTCTTCCTAGTCGGTATAGTAAAGATGACAGAAAACACGAATGTCCTTGCATAGAACTGGTGGGCTGTTCATAGAAAGGTATGGTGCCCAAATCAGTGGTCTCATGTACCAAGATATACAAATTAGTACTGTTTATATACTCAGGCGTAAGTCATCCTTAGGGTCCCACTTGTTAGATCATGTTCTCTTGGATCTAAGGCTTCGTTTGGTGTAGTTTCTGCAAGAAAAATTGCTTTTACTTAAAAGTTGTCTTAGTTTCTGGTCAATTGTAAATTTATTCGATTTACTCAATTCTTTTTTGTAATTGATTGGCAAAGTATATGATTTGCCAAATAACATATCCATAATCACTTATGCAGTAATTGTTAACAAACAACCTCTAAACATTTTGGAATGTCATAATAGTTACCATTACAATATTTAAATGTAGAATATTTGGCATTTCGAATTAAACTCCGACCATTGTTGATTTGTGTTTATTTGTATGTTACATGGTAGTTATGGATTCAGTCGTGCAAATGTCTAAAAGACCTCATTTTAAGAGTTTGCTTACAACTCTAAAAACTCATAAATGTCGCTGCCAAAAAAATAAATACATTAAAATCCAACTATTTAAAACTGACTTTTTAAAAAAAAAAAAAAACTTATATTCCAATTCTCATACTACTGAAAACAATCTTTATGTATTGTAAAAAATTGGTATACAGGGGCGGATTCACGTGTAAGGGGAGGCATAAGCCCACCCCAAATTATGGAAAATTTCATATTTGGACTTAAAAAAATTATTGTTAAGCCCCTTTGAAAATTATAAAAGTCTCCCCAGATATATAAATTTGTCATATTAGATCCAAAATATGTATAAAAAGAGGGCTTAAGCCCACCCCAAATTTTGGAAAATTACATATTTGCACTTAAAAAAATTACTATTAAGCCCCCTTGAAAATTATAAAAGTCTCTCCTGACATATAAATTTGTCATATTAGGTCCAAAATATGTATAAATAGGTCCAAAAGCTTCCCCACCCCCTAATGTTATAACTTTAACATATTAGGTCCAAAATATACACAAAATTGTATAAATAGGTCCAAAAGTCCTTCTAACATTATAAATTTGTCAACTTAGGTCTAAAATATACACAAAATATGTATAAATAAGTACAATTTTTTTTCCCCTGAAGCGCTACCCCCGAATCCCCATATCTAGCCCCCCTCTTAAATGATTTTCTAAATCCGCCCATGTTGCTATATGTCAAATTTAATACAAATTTGATATTATCAAATGACCACAACATCCTAGATGGCACTAGCATTGGAGTTGGTCTAAGAAACCATTATAGATTGATCAAAAAGAAATATTACTAAGATTTAAGAACCTCTCTCTCTCTCTCTCTCTCTCTCTCTCTCTCTCTATATATATATATATATATATCTAATTAGTGGCAGAGCCGAGAATAATGTGGGGGGCTGTGTACAGAGGGTCTAGAGTTATACGTAGTATAAGGGTTCGGGGGCATTGCTCCCGAGGCAAAATTTTTTGGGTCTACACGTAAATCCACCGTTGCATGTAGATTATCATTATTTTCGATAATAAGTGTTCATTTGTAAAATTTGCAATGATGGTAAAATATTTTGGACTGGGTTTAAATAATAAGTGAAAAGAAAGATTTTTGGTCTAAATATTTAGCATATATTAAATTAAAATTGGGCTAACATATATATAATATATATCTTATTTTAATTTTTGGGTGGTTCGAGTACAATCAGACCAATATACTAAATATGTACTCTTATTTTGAGCTTAGTCAATATTTGTAGGGGTTCATGTACTAGTCGTACTACTTTTGGAGGGGCCAATCTAAAGAAAATTTGAAAATTTCTAAAACTATATATACTTAAAAGTGAAATTTTAAAAAATCTTGGGGAGCGGTGGCGCCCGCCTGCCCTCTCTCCCTCCCCCCTTCTCCAATGGTCTTAAGGTACCACTAATTATAGAGATCAAAAAGAAATATTGAGATTTAAGATTAACCTCTGTAGTCATGTGATGCCTGGTCCATAATACTATGTCACGAGTAAGATGACTGCAGCTATTTTGGTTGTGGTGTTTTGAAGAGCTTGACCATTCTCTACCATGCATGGCCCATGGAGATGATAGAAAGTCTAGTTTGTTTGATCTCTTGGGCATTTGGCGGTTTCGCTTGTTGCTTGAAGCTCTTCTTTGATGTTGGTTCCTTTAACAGAAACATGTCTCAGCTCCTAATCAGAGGGAGTAAGAGATTGAATTCAAAGCCATTATTTAACAATTCTAACCATTCATCCCTTTGGCACTTTTTTTTCTTTCTCAAATAACATTCATTACATTAACCAAATATTACAAAGAAAAAAACACAAACAATTTCAAAATAAATGAAAGCATAACAATCAAAGTTACAATAGATATAGAAGTATAAGTGACCATAGAAAATACTCTGCTAGCTGCATGAGAAATTCACCATAGTGCCACAAGCTAGGGTCACCACGTAGAGAGATCCAGAATACAGGGCAACTTCAACATTGTAGATGGTAGAGACTGTTAGATTTGGGGTGTGAATAAGAGCTTATGTAAACTCAAGGAGATCATTAGGATCGCTATGAACCGGCTCAATGCTCAGGGAAATGCTTGAAATATTAAGTCTCAAAATTCTAGCAGAGGGGTTTTCGACCGAGTCCCTTCGACCGGTCAACTAGGTCAACGGCTATGAGAAGTTTTAAACAAGTTCTGGCAGATGGCATTCGACCGGTCGAACGGGTCGACTGGTCGACCGGCCCCGTTCGACCGATCGATCGGACCCTCTTTGTGAAGAGTCACAACTTTTCATATTGTAACTTCGAATTTGTTTGAACTTCATCTGTTCTAATGGCTGATAAACATATATATACACTGAAATATATGTAGTGTATAGGTGTTGGGACACAATCTTTTGTGTAGAGAGACATCTCTTACCCAATAGACACCTCTGTATATACAATATAGTTAGTTAGTTTTGACATTCTTTTACTAAGATTTTATCTTCTCTTCTACATCTATTCTAGAGTCATTGAGAGCAACTTATATACATAAAATTATGTAGAACAATTGAAGTTAAGTTGTACTTCCATTGTTAGATCGTACTATCCTCAAGAGCAAGGTGTCTTAGTCCACAAAACAACGGTGTGTGGGATGTAAACTTGCTTTTCGGACAACGTATTCATACGTGCTTCGATCTTAAGTTTAGTGACTATTTATTTGAAGTTTATTATCCATTGTATCAAACAATCGAAAAAACAAGTTTATTAATTGGAATAATGGCCGGAGAATCTACTTCTACTACAACTATTGTAATGAATAATCATGCCGAGAAGCCCGAGAAATTTAAGGGAAAAGGCTTCAAATGATGGCGAATGAAGATGCTCTTCTATATATCTTACAACCCTCAACCTTGCTCACATCCTACGACAAGAGAAGCCGGTGGTTCCTACCAAAAATCTGTCAAAGGAACAACAAGCCGCATTGGAAGCATGGAACCATTCCGATTTTCTATGTCGTAATTACATTCTAAATGAGCTAGAAGATGTTCTCTATTACATTTATTCAACGTTTACTACCGCCAAAGAATTATAGGAATCCTTGGAGAAAAAGTACAAGACCAAGGATGTCAGTACAAAGAAGTTCATTGTGTCCAGATTTTTGGACTTTTAAATGGTGGACTCAATTCCAGTGGTCAAGCAATTGGAAGAGATTCAAATGATTATCAACCAAATCATTTTGGAGGGGATGGGAATTAGTGAACCGTTTCACGTGGCGTCCATAATTGAGAAGTTGTCGTCTTTGTGGAAAGAATTCAAAATCTATCTTAAGCACAATTGTAAGGAACTTTAGATGGAGGATTTGATGGTCCGTTTGAGAATTGAAGAAGATAATTGTAAGGGAGACAAGAATGGGCAACAAGGTACTACGGAACTAAAAGCTAATCTCGTTAAAGGTAAGTCCTCAAGACCCACTCTAAGTTTAAGAATAAGGAAGGAAAAAGGAAGTCTACATACAATGGGTCTAAGGACCGAGATCCCAATAAGATAAAAGGGAATTGTTGGGTGTGTAGAATACCCAGACATCGTGCTAGCGAATGTCGTCATAAGAAAGGACCGAATGGGAACAAGAAGCCTAACCAAGCTAACATGATGGATATCGACGACCTTACGGCGATGGTCATGGAGTTTTGTGTTGTAACCGACTCAAAAGGTTGGTGGATGGATACCAGGGCTACCAAGCACATTTGTGGGGATACAAGCATGTTTTCTACCTATACAAAGTCGGATGGTAATGAGAGGCTTTATATAGGAAATGCCGTGGCTGCGACCGATGAAGGCAAAGGCAATGTGGTTATAACGTTCACTTCCGGAAATGAAATGACGCTCTTATATGTATTACATGTTCCCGAAATTCGTAAGAATTTGGTTTCGAGTCCTATGCTTAGTAAGAAATAATTCAAACTTGTCTTCGAATCCGATAAGTTTGTATTAACTGAAGGAGGAATGTATGTAGGAAAGGGTTACCTCAATGAAGGGCTCTTCAAGTTCAATTGTACTCCTAAAATTATTATTAATGAGAATGCCATAGCTTCTTCTTATACTGTTGAGTTATGTTCATTGTTGCATTCTAGATTAGGACATGCGAATTTCAAATACATGCATAACATGATTAATCTTGAATTATTGCCGAAATTTGAAATTGACAAATCACATAGATGTGAAACATGTGTAGAATCAAAATTTGCTAGAAAGCCTAAATCCATAGATAGAACATGTGAATTACTAGACTTAATTCATACCAATTTATGTGATTTAAAACTAACTCCAACAAGAGGTGGAAGGAAATGTTTTGTTACATTTATAGATGATAGTATTAGATATTGTTATATTTATTTTCTTAGTTCTAAAGATGAAACGATGGATATGTTTAAGACATATAGAACTGAAATTGAAAATTAGTTATCTAGAATAATAAAACGAGTTAGATCGGATAGAAGAGGTGAATATGATTCAACTCCACTAGCCGAGTATTGTGCTAATAATGGGATCATTCATGAAACAACTGCGCTGTATACACCACAACAAAATAGTACAGCCGAAAGGAAGAACCAAACCCTCAAGGAAATGGCAAATGCTATGTTAAATAGCTCAAGTGTGCCACACAACTTGTGGGAGGATGCCATTCTTATGACGAATGTCATTCTTAATAAAATTCTACATAAGAAGACTAACACGTCTCCATATAAAATTTGGAAAAGGAGAATACCCTCATATAAAAAGATCAAAGTGTGGGGGTGTCTAACTAAGGTACAAGTTCTGTTCCCTAAACGAACGAAACTAGGACCTAAGACTGTAGATTGTGTATTTATCGGTTATGCTAATAATAGTGCTGCATATCGATTCCTTGTGGTTAAGTCTGAGAATGTAGACATTCATGTCAACACATTCATGGAATCGATAAATGTTGAGTTCTTCGAAAACATCTTTCCTTTTAGGGAAAGAAGACAAAATTCAACACCGAAAAGAAGTATTGAAGAGATTTCTTCAAGTTCTAAGAACGGTGAAGAAATCGAAGTTGCTCCTAGAAAGAGCAAAAGAGCTAGGAAAGCTACTTTTTTTGGACCGGATTTTGTGACACTAGTTATCATAGATGAACCTCAAACCTTTAACGAGGCTATGAGTACACCCGAAGCACCTTATTGGCAAGAAACGGTAAATAGTGAGGTGGACTCCATTATGCAAAACCATACGTAGGAGTTGGTTGACTTATCTCCAGGTAGTAAACCAATTGGTAGCAAATGGATTTTTAAGAAGAAACTCAAAGTCGATGGTACCATAGATAAGTACAAAGCTAGACTAGTCGCAAAAGGCTATAAACAAAAAGAGGGAATAGATTTCTTTGATACTTATTCTCCGATTACTCGGATTACCTCCATTAGGATGGTAATCGCTATAGCCGTCGTCTATAACCTAAAGTTACATCAAATGGATGTAAAGACCGCATTCCTCGATGGAGATCTAGATGAGGAGATCTATATGGAACAACCAGAAGGGTTTGTTGTAAAGGGACAAGAAAATAAAGTGTGTCAACTCGTTAAGTCTCTTTATGGTTTGAAACAAGCTCTAAAGCATTGGAATGAGAAATTCGACCACACCATGATCGCAAATTGTTTCAAAATCAATGAATGCGATAAGTGTGTGTATGTCAAGGAGTTTGAAGACTCATGTGTTATTGTATGCTTGTATGTTGATGACTTACTTATTACGAGAATGAGTAAGAAAGTAATCAATGAAACGAAGAAAATGTTAAGCTCAAGCTTTGACATGAAAGACATGGATAAAGCCGATGCTATTCTTGGCATACAAGTGAGACAAACTTCCGAAGGATATCTTCTCACACAATCACATTATGTTGAGAAAATATTAAAGAAGTTTGGACAATTGGATAGCAAATCGGTCGTAACACTGTTTGATTCTAATTGTAAGTTGAGGAAGAATATGGGTGAAAGCATATCTAAACTTGAGTACTTGCAAGTAATCGGGAGTTTGATGTACATTATGAATTGTACACGTCCGAATATTGCATATTCGGTGGGAAGGCTTGCTAGATACACTAGCGATCGGGGTAAAAAATCATTGGGACGCTCTTATGAGAGTGTTAAGATATCTGAAGCATACCATGAGCTATAGTTTGCAGTACACACGATACCCACCCGTGGTAAAGGGATATTCCAATGCGAATTGGATTTTGAATAGTCAAGAGACTAAGTCCACAAGTAGATATATATTCACTTTAGGTGGAGCTGCAATTTCTTGAAAAACAACTAAGCAAACGTGTATAGCACGTTCGACGATGGAATCAGAGTTCATAGCTTTAGCTAAGGCAGGTGAGGAAACCGAATGGCTTCGGAACTTCCTAGAAGATATTCCGTTATGGCCAAAGCTAGTAATGGCCATAGTTATGCATTGTGACTGCAATGCGACATCTTCCTCAACTAAGAATGCCGTGTATAATGGCAAGTCAAGACATATAAGAAAAAGACACAACACAATCAAACAATTGCTCTCTAGTGGTGTAATCACAATTGACTATGTTAAGTCAAAGGAAAACATTACAGATCCTCTTATGAAAGGATTGCGTAGAGATCAAGTTCAATATACGACGAAAGGAATGGGCCTAAAGCCAATATCTTAAACAACTTGGCGAAAACCTAACCTAGCTGACTAGAGATCCCAAGATATAGGTTCAATAGGCAAACTAGTTGCGAAAGTTAATGCTGTAATCACACATTTAATGTGGCTCTATTCATGTATATATTGTTCAAGTGGGTAATAGAATTTGTTGAGGCTATGTTTTACATTTAATGATATTGATGAGTAACGGTTAGTACTCTTAATTGGTATCACCTATATAAGAATAGAAATGGGGTCGCTTCTATGAGAACTTCAAAGGCTTGGTGCTCTAAGAGTTCTCAAGAATAAGGATCATGTTCAGGACCAAAATGAACACAACCGAATGAATTAATATGTATAAGGATATGTGGTGTGTTATCTAATGTTGGTTTACACTAAAAGGTTGAACAGTTCAAAACTTAACGTACACTGCTTCACCGAGTAAATCCAGTAGATATTCACTAAGGGAAAGTTCAAGTCCAAAAGACATTGTTCTATTGCATCGTAAGTCCATAAATTGCTCTCGTAGTTTCATTATATTTCATTTTTGTTCAATTAGCCATAATCATTCACATGTGGGGGATTGTTAGATTTGGGGTGTGAATGGGAGCTTATGTAAGCTCAAGGGGATCATTAGGATCGCTATGGACAGGCTCAATGCTCAGGGAAAGACTTGGAACATTAAGTTTCAAGATTCAAGTAGAGGGGTTTTTGACCGGTCGACTGGGTCAACGGCTATGCGAAGTTTTAAATAAGTTTTGGCAGAGGGGCATTCGACCGGTCGACCGGGTCAACGGCTATGAGAAGTTTTAAACAAGTTCTGGCAGAGGGGCATTCTACCAGTCGACCGAACCCTATTTGTTAAGAGTCACAACTTTTCATGTTGTAACTTCGAATTTGTTTGAACTTCATCTATTTTAATGGTTGATAAACGTGTATATACTGATATATAACCTTTTGTGTAGAGAGACATCTCTTACCCAATAGACATCTCTATATATACAATATAGTTAGTTATTTTTGACATACTTTTACTAAAATTTTATCTTCTCTTCTTTATCTACTCTACTGTCATTAAGAGAAACTTATATACATAAAATTCTGCCGAACAATTGAAGTTAAGTTGTACTTCCATTGTTAGATCGTAGTATCCTCAAGAACAAGGTGTCGTAGTCCACAAAACAACAGTGTATGAGACGTAAACTTGTTTTTTGGACAACGTACTCATACGTGCTTCGATCTTAAGTTTAGTCACTATATATTTAAAGTTTATTATCCATTGTATCCAACAGAGACCATCCAAAGAAAGAAGATGGCACAAAGCCAAGCCCAAATAAGTGAAAAAGCTTCACCAAATGCAGCAACCAAAGTTGCTTGAAAAGATTCCATGGTAGCAAAAGTTACACCATGGAAAGCAGCACAGGTTTAGAAGTGAACTCCAAAGTCACCAATCATAACCCAATGAAGACCAAAAAGCTAATCTACTATTTCAAGACTGGCCTGACCAATATTTACCATCTTGAACCCAAAAAGATGACTAGCAAAAGAAGGAACAGGAACTGGAAAAAAAAAATTCCCTGAACAACCTTCACAAAAGAAGGGAAAAAAGCTTCACAGAGGAAGGGAAAAGACTCAAACAAGGCATTATTGAATCAGGGACATAAAGGGAAAGGGGAGGGGGGAGGAGGGTCGGTCAAGCACAGGGCAGTTGAGTGTAGAGCTGTAGTTGGGACTAGGGTTTCTCCACTAATGCATTGCTTCTTTCTCTCTCTACTTCTAGAGAGATAAGCTCCCTCAGCCGCTCATGACGTTCTTACCCCTTTGGCACTTAATAACTTTGTGCATGTTCAATTGGCACTTCTCAAGAAATTACGATAAAAATATTTTCATATAATAATTTCTAATCCAAAAGCCCTTTAGCCAAAAGCCAAATTACAACCCTTAATCCAAAAATTCGTTCTGCCAAATTGTCCTTTAAGACAATAACCAACAACCATTAAACCAAACAACCATTCCTTAAGCCAAAAATTGAACAACCTTTAAGCTAAAAGTGTCCTTAAGACAAAGGGAAACAACCCTTAAATCAAAAGTCAAACAAGCCAAAAGCCAAAATCCAAATAGTGCTTAAGCTAAAAGCCAAAAGCCAAACAACTCTTAAGCTAAAAGCCACACAACTCTTAAGCCATTATGCCAAACAGTCCTTAACTCAAAGTCATTAAACCAAACAACTCATTAGCCAAATGCCAAACGATCGTTAATCCAAAAGCCCATAAGTCAAAATTAAGTCAAACAACCTCTAAGCCCAATCAAAATGAGGCAAAAATTTCCAAACAAATCCAATGTGGGCTATTAGATTATGAAGTCTACGCTTAATCTTAACTCTTTATCTTTATTACTCACATACATTTTTAAATGACCCCACAATAAGCTAATATATTACGTGTATATACGTGTGTATATATATATTGCGAACCTATTTGTGTACCTGTTTGGTAACTAATTTTTTTTAGATTATTGAAAAAGTTTCCAAAAATCAGATTATCAAAATATTAAAAAAACGAGATTAAGCAAATTGAAGATTTTGAAAGGAAAAAAAGCTTTATTTCGTTGGTTACACAAAATGCTAAACAACTTTTTAAAATTCAATAAAGAAAAAAATCTTCATAAACGGCTCTACAACTTAAAAATACTAACTTTTAGAAGAAAGGGAAAAAAATTCACTCGCCCTAGTAATGGCGAGGTGACAAGAAATTTTAACGAGGTGACAAGAAATTCACAAACTTTTAAGGTAATTTTACAATGACCTAAAGTAAATTACTTTACAGTCCAAAGTTTAATGAAGTGACAAGGAATTTTGTTCACATTGCTTTAAATTTGAGTAATGCTATGCTTCCCATAATTTGTATCTCAAATAATTCTTAAATAGATGCAATAGTAGGGCCACTTGGTTTTGATTAGATTTTGATTAAAAGTTATTGAAGTGGTTCCACTATTATTAAAAGTGATCCTCTCTTATATGTGTTTGAGAACCATTTGAATACAAAATTTGGTAAACATAATTTTAATCTTTAAATCTTTAAATTTGAAGACAATACACATTCATGTAATAGGATAGTTGTCTCCAATATATATATATATATATATATATATGTGTGTGTATCGAGATCTACTGAGAGACAGAGAGAGAGAGAGGGAGAGAGAGGAAAATGGCATTAGAAACAGGGGTATACCCACAAGACCCAACTACTTATCATTGCAAGGAGTATCATACTTGGAGCTATGGTTTTGATTTACAAGAAGAAAATAATAAAGCACTTATTGGGACTTTTGAGACCAACATGGAGCATGGTTTTAGTACAAATTGGGACTCATCTTCTACTTTAATGGTTCAAAAAGTGAAAGAATGGGACCACTATTCTTCACCGGAGCCTTTCACTGGTGAACCCAATTCTTCACAGCCGGCGGCAGCTGCGGAAGGACGCCGGAAGAGGAGGAGAACTAAAAGTTGCAAGAATAAAGAGGAGTTGGAGAGCCAGAGGATGACACACATTGCGGTGGAGCGCAATCGCCGGAAACAGATGAATGACTACCTCGCCGTCCTCCGATCATTGATGCCGGCTTCTTATGTTCAAAGGGTTAGTTTTTTATTCTATGTTTTTTTTTAGTATTTTTTTGGATAAATTACAGTTACACCCCTGAACTATGACCGTTTTTTATTAATACCCTCTCAACTTTAAAATTGAACAGACTCACTCTTTGAACTATTCAAAATGATCAAACTCACCTCCTGAAGAAGGGGTATATATTGTCAGCAAATGATAGTTTAGGAGGTGAGTGTGTTCAGTTTTAAAGTTTAGGGGTCTAAGTGAAAAATGGTGATAGTTCAAGAGGTGTTACTGTAATTTATCCTATTTTTTTACTTTTTATTTTAACTTCACAAATTTCGAAAAGACAATGTGTTATTTTATTTTATTTTATTTATTTTTTCTTTTTTCTATTTTTGGGATCATTTGGTATACGGTGTTCCTTCGTCGGTATTTTTGTTTTGTTTTGTTTTGTTTTTTTTTTTTCCCTTATGTTTTAGAATCGAATGAACTGTTCAATTTAATTGATTTTGTCGATTTTTGGTCGAGTTCGATTTGGTTCTATTCTTTTTCAGCTTAAAAAAGTATTGATTTTTTTTTTAAACCTACTAATCGGTTCGATTCCGTTTCTCAATTTTGTTGAACACTTCTAATTTGGTGTAGTGGTCTTGTACGTGGACATAAATGCTAAGGGAAGGTGTCGAGGTTAGAAAACACTGAGCGGACATGACAAGTCTTTTTTTTTATTATTAGTTTTTTTTTCCGGTGACGAAAAAGTGAATAGAGACTCTTTTTACTAACTAGACTAAGTTATTGCTCAAAAGACAATATTTTATTTTACAAATTAAATAATGCTATACTTCCCAAATTTTAATATTAACTTAGTTCTCAAGCGTTTAGAAATTGTATTATATGTGGTGATATTTATGTTATACCATCAATTATTGGCATAGCTTGTGGTACAACGGTTAAAACTTTTGAAGCAAAATTTTGGAATCAATTTGACAAGGTTAGCATTATTCTTAGAAATATACTTTTAATTTGAAAATAATTAGATGTGACATTTGCATAGCACAATGATACTACACATACTTTGAAAAGTACACTAAAATTCATAATCTTGTTTAAAAAGATTGGACCTTGTGCTAAAAAGTTTGCATACATAAAACACCCACTTTTGTGTGTGCAGATTTTTTAGCACAAAATCTAATTTTTTTAAAGTAAAATTGTACACTTTAGTGTACTTTTCAAAGTGTGTACACATTACTCGTGCATTGCAAACAAAAAAAAGTAACAATTTCGGTACAGTTAGTTTCATAAGTGTCTCTCGCAATTTTCAAAAAAAAAAAAAATTATTAATTTTTTGAAAAAAAATTGTACAAATTGTGGAAGACACAATTACAATTTGCACAATATAGAATTAACTGTACCCAAGAGTGTTCGATGTGATGTACGAGTTTTTGTTGATGGGCTAGATGTGATGTCTGAGTTGGTTTTCAATAAAATAGAATTATCATATTTTTATTTAAATAAAGGGTAAATTACATTTTAATCTATTAAATTATACAACTTTTTTTAATTTGGTCTATAATTTTTTTTTTTTTTTACAATTGAGTCCTTGAACTTCAAAAATTCATTCAATCATACTCAAATTCTGACACTGTTAGCTTAAATTATTAGAAATTGTCACGTACGTTGAGCGTAATGCTTACCTGTCACATGTTAGGTTAAGACAAACACGGGAGATTGTGAATAGCTAAAAAATGATGTGATATTGGGTATGGTTGAATGCAATTTTGGATCTAGTCAAATGTGTTTTTGAATTTGATTGAACGCGATTTCAGATATGGTTGAATGTAATTTTTTGCACTATTCACAATCTCCCATGTTTGTCTTAATCTAACATGTGACAGGTAAGCATTATGCACAACGTACATGACAATTTCTAATAGTTTAAGCTAACAGTGTCAGAATTTAGGTCTGATTGAATGAATATTTGAAGTTCAAGCACCCAATTGCAAAAAATAAATAAAAACTCATAGACCCAATTAAAAATAAGTTATAGTTTAAAAGACTAAAGTGTATTTTACCCTTAAATAAAATGCCACATCGGAAACAACTTAGTATAGATTTTTTTTTTCTTTCTAATAGTTTGTGCGACATTTGTTGCCGGAGTTAGACATTATGTGATAGAGCAGTACCGTACCGCATTTTTTCAACCTCATCATCAAATTAAATTGAGTAATTTGCGAGTTAGAGCATCCCTGATGGTATTAATTAGCAAATCATTTTTTTTTTCCAACTTTGATCAATCACTTTTCTTTTCTCTATTTCACCTAACTATAGTACTTTTTATTTATTTATCTTTTTTAATTTCTTTAATGTTGAGATTTGTGCTAATTGCATGGGATTTCAAGGAAAGAAAATATTAATCGGGATTTGAAGAGCCAAATTGATTTTACCAATCTGGTTAGCTAGATAGTTATCATCCAAAAAGCTAACCAGCTATCTAGCCAAACAAGGTTATTGCCAAAACACACACACACACACACACACACACACACACTAATTTTAACTAGAATGCTAAATTTGCTCTTAGGTCTTATATTATACAATTGCATTTGTTAGTTTATTTGACAACATCCCAAATTGTGAATTGTCTTGTAGGGTGACCAAGCATCAATTATTGGAGGTGCAATTAATTTTGTGAAGGAGCTTGAGAAACTCCTCCAAACCCTAGAAGTCCACAAGAGAACCAATACTTCTCAACAACCCCCCACCAACAATGGCTTCTCACCACTCTTCTCTAACTGCTTCTCCTTCCCTCAATACTCGACACGTGGTAACGACTCGCCAGAAAATGAGCCGGTGGTGGCCGAAAATAACTCGGCAATGGCCGACATAGAAGTGACAATGGTGGAGTGTCATGCTACCCTTAAAATACTCTCGAAGAGACGCCCTAGACAGCTCTTGAAGATGGTGGCTGGACTGCAATGTCTCAAGCTCACAATTCTACATTTAAATGTTACAACAGTTGATCAAATGGTTCTATATACTCTTAGTGTTAAGGTTAGTATACACACTACAACTTTGGTAGTCAAAAACTCCGCTTTCCTATTTTAACTAGTTTTTTTTTTTTTTTTTTTTATCATTAAGATTTGAGACATTTGACATTTTGAGAAATTTTGATAATTTTGGGCCGGCTTGAAATGTAAAAATTTGAATAGGTCCAGTCCTATTCCTATTTTTATCTGGTTCTTATTAAAACCAATTATCATTTTGGAATGTTGGATTTAATAAAGAAGCAGTTCTATGAGTAAATTTTTATGTCGGGCACGAATTCCCACACAACTAAAAGTACGTCTGTCAAATTTTCAAATTTGTAAAACTAATTCAATTGTGAACCGCATGTCTGATTGTATAGTTTCCCAAATATTCCCTAAAATTAAAAGATAGAACCTTTTTGGCTTTTCATATCTGGCTAGCCATTTGGGGTTTTTGGCAAATAATTATGTATTGCTTGCATGTTGGAATTTTCCTTTTAGAATTTGTCTAGCTTTTGTACAAAATGGAGAAATTATCTCACATTATGGGATGGGCTTATACTATGATTTCTGTATTCCATGGGTCCTACGTAGGTCTTAGACTCTTATACTAATGAAGAGATTACAATGGTCATCACACAATGTGACGATCACATGAGATATTTTCTCTAACTAATGGTACAATTTAGCTGGCATGTTAGAGTTACTCTTGATACTCCTTCTATTATACTTTTTGTGCTTATACATATTGTGCTTTCATATATATAAAATTCTTGTGTGTGTGTGTGTCAATTACAGGTTGAGGATGGGTGTCTGCTAACTACAGTAGATGATATTGCCAACGCCGTTAATCAATTACTAAGGAGAATTCAAGACGAAGCTGGTTTGAACTGAGACCATAAGTTTTTAATGTAATTAATGGGTCATGATTTTATATGGTAATTTTTTATTCCTTTTTTTTTTTCCCCCTTGTTTTCTCATATTAGTGCCAATCTAGTTGTTTTATAAAACTCACCTTTTGGTTGTCAGTTGAATTTTAATAGTTTTATTCATAATTCAAGTACGTATTATTTTAAAGTAAATTTATTTATCATGAATGAATCTATTTAAATAACTAAAATATTATATAATCTTTTCTTATAAAACATTTCTATGTTTTCTTTCAACGACCAAAATCATGAATTTAAATGTCATTTTTAAAATAAATTTTAGTGAAAAGTCCCTCATTTTAGATTAATTAAGTTTAAATGACAACTTAATTTTCTATTTTAGTCAAAACTTTATGGTAGTGAACCTTAAATGGATCACTTTCCTAAAGTTATTTGAAATTTGATATAATTTTTTTATGTGAAATTTCACAAAATTAGTTCATTTTTTCACAAAAAGTTATGTGAATTTCACGTCACTTTTTGACTAAATTTTCCTTTTTTAAATCAGCATGAATTTGCTAAATGAACCCATTCGAAATCATAAATTTTTTACTAAAATTCTATAGAAAAAGGTGAATGTAATTATAAAGTCAAAGGACACTCAAACGGGCCTAAGTGATGAATTATCATGTCCCTTTAGGATTTTTGTTTGTTTATAACAATGACTTTTATTGATCAACCAATGGAGTCAGCTCGGATGGAAAGGTTTCATGCATGAGTTAATACCTCAAATTTAGTTAAGCATTTTTGTGCTTTTACTTGCACAATTGATCATTTTTTTTTAATTAGTGAAAAAATATACAGTATATAATTGCAATGGAAGTTTGAAACATATTAAAAAAAAAGAAGAAGTTTAAACTTCAACACTTTGTTGAAAACACAACAATGATAACAATAATTGCTTTGTACCAAAAAAAAAAAAAAAAACAAAAAGATAGCAATAATTGCTCTTTGTTTTTTCAGAAAAATTATTAAGTGTCTAATCTCTGACTTGCTCAATTCATGGCAGAATTTGGGGCATTTAAGCGTCAACAAATCTCCACACCTCACAGCAACAAAAAAAAAAAAGGTGTCAACAAATCTAGTAATTTGCATTCAACTTGACTTGTTTGAACCTTTTTCATAATAACAATGATACACTCACATCTCCAATCACACCTCCAATTATATATATACTTTAAATGTATGTACTTTGTGCTGTGTAAGTAGTGCACTGAATATTGTGAAAAAATCAAACAACATATAACACATAGTACATGTATTTAAAACATAAGATGTGATGGGAGATGTGGATGTATCATTATTATTTTCATAATCTTTCTTTGATTTTAACATGGAGTAAATTAATTTTCGCATCTATATGTATATTTCTCTGTACTTTTTTCCTGTTCTTTCACTATATCAAAAATAAATAAATCTTTGACACCGTCCATTTAACATTGAATTTTATTGTCCATTTAACCTTTTTAGAATTTCAACTATTTAAAGACGCTTTTTGATTGTTCTTAACTATTTTTTGTAATAGCAGATCTCAAAAGAAATTAGTACAAGCATAAAGAAGTAAAAATTATATAACAAATTAAGAAACATAAATTTCTTTAGTCATACTGTAAACCTCCCCAATCCCAAATAAAATTATCTGTAACATAGCTCGAGCCTGAGCCGGCTAATCAGGGAAGAAGCTGCCAGCAAGACCCACCAACAGAGATAGCCAAAAACTTGCTAGAACTGTGACAAGATCCCACCAAAACGCCAGGTCTACAAAAAGAACGTCGGGTCTGATGGAGACAATGTCGGATCTGAATGAGTAAATCATCGATCTGAAAGGACAATGTTGTATCTGCAAGAAGGAGTATTGTATCAGCGAGGAGAAGTAGCCAAATCTGGCCACAGAACAAGGAGAGTAAGGAGATCAAGAGTGAGAACTTGTATAAAAAAAAAAAAAAACCTTCCATAGAAAGACACTAGCAAACGAGAGAACTTTGAGCAACGACTTAGCCTAGTTGATAAGAATTTTAAGTTAAAAATTTAGTGTTACATCAAATAAAAAATGATGAGAGTTTTACACTATTATAAAGGGTAAATTTGAAAAGTAACTAATTAAAGTTCATTTGACTGTTCAAAGAGGCCTCTAGTTGATAAAAAAGACTCTTCATGCCACGCTTATATATATATATATACACACACACATCAGGGTTCAAACCTCGCCTTCCTCCCTCAGGCCTTGTAGCAACCTGTATTTTCACTTCCCTAATAATAAATAAAATGTCATTTTTTATTTATTTACTATGTATTAATTCTATTTGTGGTATTATTGGTACAAATAAATAAATAAATAGCTATGTTTTTAAATTTAAATGCAATGCCAATTTTATTTTACTAATGTGTATTTTTAATTAGCTATGAGATAATTTCCATAAATGATTAACACGTATGTTGTAACTTATAATTACAAGACTTTAATTTTTGTGACCGTTATTAATTTCAATTGAATTAATTATTCTTGAGACGGCTCCCCCTAAGTTACCTTATAATTTGTGATTAAAAACTATTAATAAAATATTAATCACGTTGCTTATATTTTTTGTCCCTAATAATTAGGTTGAGTATTTTCTAGACTACTCGGACCAACTTAACTAACCCAACTGATCTAACCGAACCAAATTGATTTACGAACTAACTGCATTATTTTGATTTGACGCTATCAATCACACAACTGTTATATTTGTTTGATCATTGTTTCATCAACTTGCAAACTCATTGAGCCTATATATGTGTGTTCACACCAACACCAAGCTTAGACATTCTCAAACTCACAGAAGCTATACACACTCACTGATATACATTGCAAGCATAAGTTTCAAAAGCTCTCTTCTTCCTCAAAACTCTTCAACCCTATTGCTCTCTCTCTCTCGGCCAAATATACACACCCACATACAAGCTTCTATTTTTCATTGCTCTCTTCTTCTCTTAAAACCACACACACACACATACATTTTGGAAATTGTAGAAATAGGAACATCACAGTGAGTTCTATAGCCATTGTTGGAGCTCTAAGCTTATATTGTGATTTTTCGGAATTCTTGGACAAGTCTCACAGCTTAAGCTAGAGACCGGTGAGTCTCTTGAACTCACTTATAATGTATTATTTGTCATTGCGCACAAGCTGGGGGTATCAAATATAAAGATATACGTATATATATACATATATATAGTTTTGATGCTTCAAAAATGGTTGTCTCTCAAACCTTAATGAAAATGATTTATGTAAATTGAGAATGGAAGGCCATAACCGCAGTAAGCTCTGTTTCAAATCTTAGACCTTAATTTGTAACGGTTGCGACTTACGGTTAAAGCGAAATTTTGACGACTCTTAGATTTTCATCAATAAGTAGAGCTACGTTAACAATTAAGGCTTAAGAGTTATATATTCGTACTCTACGCGAAAAAACAAAGAGAATGGTATATTACACTTGCATTATTGTTTAAGTTTGTAAAACTCGTATTATACTTGGCTCTTGTACAGTCCTGAGGTTGAAGGCGATCAGGACCGGTCGCGCTATTTGACCAGGACCGGTTGCGACCATGACCAGTTCCGAAACATGACCAAGACCGGTCCTGGCCATGACCGATCCCGCTATATGACCATGACTGATCATGCGTTTCTGAGGCTGAATGATTAGTCATTCTTGTTGTAATTGTATTCACTACTTAAGTATAGTTGTATTCTCTGTTGTAGGCTGCTGTACTTAGTTATAAACATATATGAACCACTTGGATATCTTTATAAGCAATGTGAAATCTATGCTAAAAGGCCTATTGTACTTTCAGTTTCAAAACTTGTACCTCATTGCTACTGTCTTATTAAAGGAAAAAGGGAAATAGACTTTGAAAGCAAGATTGGAATTTTAAATCATATAAATAACTCTGATACCATATAAAGAATATGAAAAATGAAAGTAAGAGTCACTTTGATGCCACTATAAGAAAGAACAAGTCGTACGCCGATCTGATACCTTTATATAAACAAGAAAGAGAATAAGTTGCACATTTGCATAGTCGAATTGGCATGTTTGAGAGGGGTCATTTGGTCAGTATATATGTTATGAGAAGTGAGTAAATGAAGAATGTCTTGGGACGGGTAACCTTAATTATTCCAAGTTGACTCGGATGCGGTAAGATAATTAGGAAGGATTGAGCCCAGGCCGACTCAGATACGGTAGGCTAGTCAGAGTTCTTGTGATAGCCTTAATTATTCCAGACCGACTCGGATACAGTAGATTAATTAAAAGGGTTGAGCCTAGGCCAACTCAGATACGCTAGGCCAATCTAATCACATCCAGGCCAACTCGGATACGGTAGACTGAACGTTGGATATTCCAGACATAGTCCAGGCTGACTCGGATACGGTAGACTAATAAGCGTGTTCAGTATGTTATTAACCTTGGATGTCTAGGTATGTTTAGGCCAACTTAAATTCGACAAACATATCGACAGACCTTCTAAACTAACGGCATTGTACCGTATGGTTCTAGGTGAATCGAATGAGCCAAGAGATTGTGATCGAGATAAAAGAGTCAGTGAGATGAGATGGTTTCATTACTCATGCACGGTCTTAAATATTCATTACTCAAACTGTTATTAATTATTATTATGCCATGACTGGAATAATGGATTAACCGTACTCTAAGGTACTGGACATTAATAATAGCTGTTAATGTACTTTTATGTATATTGCTTGTGTGTTCATTATGCTCACTCGGCTTTCATTAGCTGATAACTTTATTTTTTCCTCGACATCCAAATTGTTCAGAAAATAATTATGCTGGGAAATATGACTATGCTAGCTAGAGAAGTCTACGGAGATACTTTTATTTAAATAAATTTGTAATACGGATATGGAAAAATGTTTTAAATTTGAATAAGGCAATTTGTGCCTTAAAGATATTTTATTTAAGGGTAATGTAATATTATTTGAAGTTGTAATAATGTTTAATATTATCTTCCCTGTTGCTTTATATACTCTGTTTTTTAGTACATGTTAAGCTAAGTACAGCACAAGTGATTCATCACCTGTCATGATCTACGGGTCCAAAACAGAAATGAAATTTTTTCCTTATTTTGCTACGTTGGGGGGTGACAGGCCTTGACACTTAATGATGTCTTCATACCAGGGACAGAGCCAGAAATTTTGGTCAGGGGGCCTAGGCTATACGTGGGTTCGGAGGCAACACCCTCGAGGTGATTTTTTTGGGGTTTATTTATACATAATTGACGATTTTTTTTAGGGTTTACTTGTATATAATTGCAATTTTTTGGGGATATACTTATAATATTAGTCTATTTGGTGACACATAAATATTGTATAGTGTCTTCCAAAGGCAGTTTCTAAAATGCATAAAATTCTCACACTAAAAGTGTTTTTTTTTAAATTCTAGAAGCCTTTCCTTTTGAGTCGTATATATGTGTATATCAATATATATATGTAGTTGGTGACACTAAATTGGGCCTTGGACCCCTTTGGGGGCCTAAACATAAATTTGGGAGGGATGGGGGGGGGGGGGGGGGGGGGGGTTAGCGTTTTACATTTACCCCCCTCGTTCCTTACTACCTCCGCCAGTCACTCATAAGAGACCAATACATATATGATTTAAAAAAAGAGGACTTCTTAATAAGATATTCAAAAAGAGAATAAAAGACTCTTAAATCAAGACAGATGTGGTAAATATAACCATACAGTTTGCAAGTACTTTCTTTCATGGTTGGATTGGAATTTAACTCCTTCCTTGAAAAAGGGAATTCTCGTATCCAGTTCAAGATCCGGATTTTGACTCGATAAAAGTATTTTGGTATTTTACAGTGTGTTGCTTCAATTTTGTCTATGCTTATCATAGATACAGGTTGAACGTATGAATTAATATGGAGTGTATATATACATATATATACATCTATATTTTTTAAGTCGGCCCTTCCATGATTAACGTACATGATTCAGGATGATTGGAATGGAGGTACGTTGTTTCGGTTAAGATTAATTATATGGTAAATTACACGGATCTTCCTTAAGGTTTGACTTAATTACACGGACCTCCCTCGTATATTGAAAATTGCATCGACCTTTCTTGTGGTTTGGGTTTCAATTACACACATCTCCACTCCATTAGTTGACCGTCTACACCCTAATGGAAACTGATGATGTAAGCAACTTTTAATTATCTAATACCAAAAATATCTTTACTTATTTTATAATAAAAAATAGGGTAAAAAGTATTTTCCCCCCTTAAACTATGAGTAATACTTGGGGCACAATCAAAGCCACAACCTTTTTTGCACAACCTTCATTTTGTGTCTATCTCTCTCTTGATGGGTCCCACAGTGCCAGTGACCCCACAGTGCCCACTAGGAGAGAGATAGACACAAAATGGAGGTTGTGCAAAAAAGGTTGTGGCTTTAGTTGTGCCTCAAGTATTACTCTTAAACTATACACGCTTTTGCAATTCATACTCCAAACTTTAAAAAGTTGCAATGTCCCACCTAAAATATCTATAGGGTCGCAATGTCTGTTGACACGACGAAAATCTTGTGTGCGCTTGTGTGCTATACCCAAGTGTAGGTAATCGTGCAAGTAGTAATCTGGTTAAGACCAGATCGATCCCACAGGAAAGGTGTTAAACTAAAAACTTAGATTTAACACTAAAGGTAAAGGAAAATTCAAGATGTAAAATAATGTGTAGAACACAAAGTTCTATAGACTATAACTACTAGAGCAATTAAAGTAAACTAATGATTAACTAATTAACGAAAGCAATATTTTAAAAACGGTTTCCTTTATATAAAAGAAATGTTGGGGTCACACAAATCTGCAGTGATCATGCCATCTACCATGCAGTTACATTTAAGCTCTAAGGAGTTTATCTCTCCACAGTATTCCGTATTTCCCTAAAAATAAAGATTCAATAGTCCTTTTATGGCTGGGACTATATCATCATAGTTAAATTGAAACACATGAAAGCGGTTTAAATCAATACTTGAGTCTCGCATTCTGAATGGTGTTAGCATTCAAAATGGTTTGCAAAGGTTATTGAAGAAAAATGCCTTAAGGCTTAAAGTAAT
The DNA here is from genome assembly GCA_033977485.1 of Hydrangea macrophylla. NCBI lineage: Eukaryota > Viridiplantae > Streptophyta > Magnoliopsida > Cornales > Hydrangeaceae > Hydrangea > Hydrangea macrophylla. The sequence continues at coordinate 109,526,168 of CM066994.1, read as the reverse complement.
GAAACTATTTTGACAAACTGAGCATTTGGGGACAGTTTGATAACAAATCTCAAAAGCAAAAAGTCTTGGAATACTGCAAAAGGACTACTCAAGAATATAACGGTTCGATCGATCGAAAATCATCCTCTCTCGAGCAATCGAAATGTCTTCGATCGCTTGACTATGCGTCTGCCTCGATCGATTGAACTGCTTCAATCGATCGAGTGCACGTTTTATACTGCTGCATGGCAGAGGCTAGAGATCACTATTTCATCATGATCTCCCAACCTGGGGACTACTCAGATATGGTATGGAGTGTCACAGATTCATTTTTAACATGAAAATCCATTAAAGTCTTGTTTAGTTGAGTTTTAATCATGTAATCTAAGAAAACTATTGTTTAAACATAAACTAACGTACAAAGCTACGATCTAATAGATTAACCAACGATAAATCGCAAGTAAACAGTAAATAAAACAATGATATGTAACCTGGAATGAAGAACTTTACTCAAACTTATGAAAAACCAAATCGAACAACGATAATCCTTGAAAAAAACCTACAAAAATCAAGAACAAAACTCTCTACTCTCCATAAACTGTTGAAAAACAAGTGGGGCGTCCCCTTAGACATGAACAAAATGAATATATATACTAAAACCTAAAGCTAGGGTTAAAAACTGTGTCTCCGCTTCTTGCGCGTAAATTCTGATAAAGGCATGTTCGATCGATCAAACCTATTTCGATCGATCGCACTTCTGGACTCTTCGAGCGCTTTAACGGTCTTCGATCGATCGAACTCTCGATCGATTAAGGGATCTTCGATCGCTCGAACTCAACATTACATCTTTTATTTATTTTGCTTGTAATTCAGCTTTATCCTTTATCTGTCATTGATTCCTGCACACAGCACCACATCAATCTGCACCAATAACAGCTAAAACAACACAACTTATTATAGTTTAATCATTTTATGTAAAAGTTGGCATTATAATCCAAATTACAGATATATAAAGGAATTGTAGACTAAATCAGTGTATTTTCTTCTTTAGCGCATATGTATTTTACAAATACCCCAGCTTGTCACAACCCCTAACTAGCGAATTGCTAGTCCCTAGCAATAGAGCGAAAATAAAAACAATCTAACTGCTACTACAATGACTAAGATAAATTAAACTAAGGCAAACTAAGCTAAAATAGAAAGAGAAACTGCCTAACTCACTTTCGCAGGAGTCGCGGTCGCATTTAGCGAATGCAACAAGCCGTTAAACCTCAAGCAAACCATGAAAGAAACCCACATACTCCTCATGCCACCAAGATAGACATAACATATGCATCACAATTATGTATCCGTGTGTGTGTGTGAAGTTAACAGCTATGCATCCAACCTTATTTAGAGTTGTTTTGGACCATTGTACCTCCATAACCAGTAATTTCAACCCAATTCTCATATAGGTTTACACTCAAAATAAACGTCTCACATAAACTAGCTTAGTAATGATCGCTCGTGGTATGAAAGCTTTGATAAGAGTGAATGTCTGGATACTAAATGCTTTCATACTCGACTCCACAAAAGACGGACATTTAGAGTGTATAGTCTCATGTACAAGATGCTACTTACTAGAGGAGCGAACTACCGTGGATAACTCAACTTACACGTTCGTGTTCAAACTAAGGAATTTAAGAATCATTAAGACTTTAGAATTTTGGGTCTTATGTAGAAGATACAGATGATGGATGAAAAGATTGCGCGTCTTAGCATATGATAGAGCTTATTATCTCATTTTATTCCTACTTTATTATTCTCACATCTCCAACCAATTATCATCCTTTCATTTTATCCCTTTTTCCTTCTTTTCATTCTTTTCTTCTTCAGAATTTATTTATTTAAATTTTTTTAAAACCTGGAATGAATGATATTCACTTCCCACAATTACTCTCCTCCAATCACATACTTTGACAGTTTTCTATTATTGGATGCGCAATGAGGTCATTTAGAGTCAAGGTGAAGGATTAGGGGTTCATATCCCATAATGGATTAGGTATTATTCAGTCAGTGTGGGTAAAGGGGATATGGATGGTAGAAGGAAATGGGTAACGATGGCTTAAATAATTTTCTTAATTCTTTAGTTTCAACCTTTTAATGTTTATTGAGTTTGGTTGGTAGATCCTGAACATTCTCCTCTAATAAGCAGCCAAAATTGAGAGAAAAAAAAAACTGAGACTAGTGCAACGAATGTAATATGTGTAATTAAGAAAGACAATTCAAATTTATGTGAAAATTCCCTCAGAAATAAAGATTGGATCAAAAACTCACTAAGGGTTAAATAGTTTCTACTACTCGTTCTTTTAGCACAATAGTCATATTAACTCATTTTTAGGTTTTCAACATAGCTACCAACTCGTGCAATTATATGTTGGATACATGAAAGGTCAACAAATGCAATCATCCTAGTAGAACTAGAGAAATGCGTGGACTTAATCCATAAGAGGATGAGATTAACATGAATGTATCATTGCTTGATAACAGCTAAATAGGAGTGAAAATTCAAAGTTGTTCTACCCATAAAGTTAAGAAATTTTTATATTTAAATTTTTTTTTCCCGAGATTGTATGATATGTGTAATAAAGTTATCCAGATTGCTAAGTATACACAAGTGCATGTAATTATTATCTATCTACATCCCACCCCCAATTGAAAATTGCGATGTCCTCGGAAGTAGATTTTCAAGAATAGATAGAGAGATATCACCTAATAAGGCAAAGCAATAACCACAAGCATAGCATTCTGTTAAAGAAAACATACAAACTCCAAGCAGCTAAGATGAATAGAAAGTAAAAAATACATGAAAGAACATGAGATCCATCTATAATATAAACACTGATCACTGGGATGATAAAACAATAAAATCAGAGCAGTGATAAATATCCAACCAAACCATACAGTCCAACATATCCACATACCAAAAAAACTACAAGAGAAAAAAGAGAACATGAATAAACAAAATACAACAAAGCTCTCACTCTCAAAAGACATAACCTACTCGTCCCCAATATCAGATAAAATCACGATCGGTGTGGCAGGATCATCCTCACCTCCACCCTCAGCAACAGTAGGAACCGTCGCCGGGTCACTCACAATCGTGGCAGCTGATGTAGACAATGACGGGTCAGTCACGACTCGAGGTGGTACAGATGATGATGATGGTGCAGAGGGATCAGTAGGCAGTGGAGGTGGAGTAACAGAAGTAGTGGGCGGAGCAGTGTATGTAGATGGAGCAGTTGTGTGAACAGAAGTAGATGGATCAGTGGTAGGTGGAACAAAAGGGGCAGAGGGTGGGTGTGAAGATGTTTGAACAGACTGATCCACCCCGATCTGTATCAAGATTGTCTCAAGCAAGGTCGTCATCTGATCCATCTTGCCCTCGAGCCGTATCCGTGCCTCCCTCTCCTCAATAAGCAATGAGTGGAGAGTCTGGAGGGATACGAAAGACGACTCTTCCTGGGCCTGAGCTTGAGACTGCTGTCTCAACTCGAACTGCTGCACGACAGCAACAGGGTCCTCATTATCTGAATCTAGCTCCTCAACCTCGGTAGGCGTCCCAGAAGCATCACCCTCTGTGTCGGTGCCCCCTCTCTTCCTCTTTGCTCCCATCTTCGCCTTTCCTTTCAGCTTCCTCTTCTTCTGCGCATTTGAACGGCGCGCTGCTGTCTTTCCAAATTGACTCGAGGCCTGTGAAATCGTGTCACTGGCCAATGGGAGCAATCCAGCCTGCTCAATCACCCGATGGATGGGCCAAGCGTCGTTCAGATGGCGCTTGGGGGCAATGTACCTCGTGGGCTGGACAAAGAAATCAATATACAGTCGGGGTAGGCAGACATGCCACCCTGTCCCAATGGCATACAGAACCTGAGCATACCAAGGCGAACTAGAAACAACCATCAGTTGCTCATCTGGGAATTCATCCTTAATTGGTATAGGTTCAGTGTTGTCAGTAAATGTTAGCCGAGGCAAATGGTCAGTGACCACATTCTCTACTCCCTTTTTATTCTTGATTGTGATATCGAATTCTTGGAGTAGGAGTATCCAACGGATAAGCCTTTGCTTCGCGTCCTTCTTAGATAACAGGTACGTGAGGGCCGAGTGGTCTGTAAAACAGACAATTGGGGACCCTATAAGATATGACCTGAACTTATCTAGAGCGAAGACTATTTCTAGTAGCTCTTTTTCGGTAGTCGTATAATTCATTTGAGCTTCGTTAAGTGTTCGACTAGCATAGTAGATTACATAGGGCTTATTATCCTTCCTTTGTCCTAGGACTGCACCAATGGCGTAGTCACTAGCATCGCACATTAGTTCAAAAGGCAAACTCCAGTCGGGTGCCTGTATTATCGGTGCAGAGGTAAGGTGTTCCTTTAGTGCGTCAAAAGATGTTTGACAATTTTTTGACCACTTAAATGGTATGTCTTTAACTAAGAGTTGACACAATTGTTAGGAAATTGCACTAAAATTTTAGATAATGCGACGATAGAATCCCGCGTGTCCTAGGAAAGAACGAATGTCTTTGACTGTACGGGGGACTAGTAGGTTCAAAATTATGTCAATTTTTGCTTTATCAACTTGGATACCTTTATCAGAAATAATGTGGCTGAGGACAATTCCCTTGGTCACCATGAAGTGACACTTTTCCCAGTTTAGTACTAAGAGTTTGTCCTCACATCTTGTTAGCACACGTTCCAGATTATCTAAGCAATTTTCAAAACTATGGCCGAACACCGAAAAATCGTCCATAAAGACCTCAAGTATTTGTTCGACCATATCACTGAATATGCTCAACATGCACCACTGAAAGGTAGCAAGTGCGTTGCATAAGCCGAAAGGCATACGACGGTAGGCGAATTTACCGAACGAACACGTGAAAGTTATTTTCTCCTGATCTTCAGGAGCAATTTCAATTTGATTATAGCCACTATATTCGTCCAAGAAACAATAGTACTTATGACCCGCCACTCGTTCTAGCATTTGATCCATAAATGGTAATGGAAAGTGGTCTTTTTGAGTCACCGTGTGCAATTTTCGGTAATCAATAAACTTCCGCCATCCTGTGGGGACGCGTGTTGTTACCAATTCGCCGTCTTTGTTTGGGATTACTGTTATACCCGCCATTTTGGGCACCACTTGGGTTGGACTAACCCAAGGGCTGTCAGAAATAGGATATATGATCCCAATGTCAAGAAGTTTTAGGACTTCCTTTTTGACTACTTCTTGCATATTGGGATTCAGATGCCTTTGCATTTGTCGCGAAGGTTTACCGCCTTCCTCCAGATATATCTTATGAGTGCACACCGACAGGCTTATTATCCTTCCTTTGTCCTAGGACTGAGAGTGGATGAAATTATAACATGATAAGTCTTTTCAGTCCTCAAGAAAGCATATTTGAGATCTTCTGGAAGCTCCTTTAATTCCAGATCTGGAAACTAAAAATTAGAGGGCATGACTAACTTTATTTTTGGAGGTAGGGGTTCATATGGTATTACCCACATGCATTCAGCTCTATCCTCCTCTTTCATTTCCATCATGAGGCAGGTGTGATTTAAAACAACATCCAATGGAGTAGAATCGTTAGGTTTGTAGATAGTGTCAAATTGTGATACTACTACCTCCAAAGGGTCTTTATAATCAACGAAGTCAGTCTCATCTTCAATGACCATTCCAATGTAGTTGATTTCTTCTTCATCCTCATATTCTTCAGGTCGGGGATTTGAAAAGATCTTGACATTTAAGGTCATGTTCCTGAATACGATGGTCATAATACCACTTCTTATTTTGATTGTGGCATCTATAGTGTTGAGGAATGGACGTCGTGCACATAGATTGGACACATGCTCAGTGTTCAAGATCACAAAATTGACCGAGAAGACAAATGAATCTATCTGTACTAGAATGTCCTCTAGGGTATTTGACTGACCTATCTGCCAGTTGTAACGCAACTCGGGTAGGTTTGAGTTCACCCAACCCTAGTTGTTTATAAACTGAGTATGGCAGCAGGTTTATGCTAGCTCCTAAATCAAGGAGGGCGTTGTCTATTCTTTGATTCCAATTCGGCACGAGACAGTTGGGGTACCGTGGTCTTTGAGTTTCAGAGGCAATTCATTTTGGATGATTGCGCTTGCTTGGCAAGCAACATGAGCGTGTTTCTTCATACTTTGCCTCCTTTTGACCGTGCATAAGTCTTTAAGGTACTTAGCATAATCCGGCACTTATTTGATTGCATCAAGGAGTGGAAGATTGATTTTGACTTGTTTAAACAATTCCAAGAACTCCTGATTCTTTGCCTCATTTTTGGGTTTCTTAAGCCTTTGAGGGTAAGGCGCGGGGAAAGGGCATTTAGGTAATTCGTCAATGACAGGCTCCTTCCCAGGCCTTCTCTCAAATTCTTCCACTTCTTTAGGAGTGTCATCATTTTATTCTAATGGTTTGTTATTATTGAATTGCTCCTCCTCTTGAGTGGATGATTTGTTTTTAGTTACCCTTCGTCTTCTTCATACTCCTCGGGAGTAGAGAGAGGTGTATTGCACCCTATAATCTTGCCGCTTCTCAGAGTAGTCACAGCTTTTGCCTGTTCATGATTAGTGGGACCATTGTTATATCCCTTAGGGTTTTGAAGTGGTTGGGCAGGAAATGTTACACTCGACCCCTCTTGTCGTGCATCCATTCTCTCTAATGTTATGGACATTTTACTCATCATTTGAATTAACTGTTGCGTTAAATTCACATTAGAGAGTGGATCTTCCTCTTGCACCTTTTTGTGCGGTGGCATGTAAACGTTTGACTGCTGATTGGTAGAGGGTTGAGTTTGGTTGTAGTTGTGTGATCTATTTTGATTGAATGGTTGGGGCTGCCTATTGTATTGCCCTTGATAGTGATTATTGTTATTGTAGGATTGTTGTTGTTGGTAGTGATTTTGGGTCCCAGCATCGTTTTTCTAATCAAAATCAGGGTGATTCCATCGATTGTTATTATTTTGCGAGTTATGATTGTTATAGGAATTCCCCGCCCCCCTATACCTTTGCATGGCATTCATTTCCATGGGGGCTTGTTCTTAAAATTACGGCACATTGGGACAGTATTGACTAGTGTGTCCCAACATGTTGCATGTCCCGCATGGTTCTTCAGGTAAAACTTGCCTAGAACTCTCTCCTTTCATTCCTAACTCTTCTACTTTCTTAACTAGTTCCTCACATTTGTTCATTAGATGATCCTCACTTTTTAATTGGTACAGACTTTTCTCTTCTACACAGGATATCTGTGAGCGTGGGACATCTTCAGAATTGGACCATTCATGATCATGTTCAGCTAGCCACTCGAAGTGAGCTTCAGCTTCTTCAGTGTATTTGCGAAGAAATGGCCCTGAAGTACTCATGGTTTCGACCAATTTTTTAGTTTTACCATTTAATCCTTCATAAAAGTAGCTTATGGTTTGCCATTTCTCATACCCGTGATGTGGGCATGAGAGAAGCAAATCCTTGAAACGCTCCCATGTTTGTGTGAAGGTTTCATTGCTCTTTTGTTTATAAGAGTTTATTTGTCGTTTTAGCTCAGAGGTCATGCGAGGTGGAAAGAATTTCTTTAAGAATGCAGTGTTCATCGCATGCCAGGTGTAGATTGAATTCGACTTCAGGGTGAGCGGCCACGCTTTTGCTTTATCCTTCAAGGTGAAAGGAAATAACATTAGGCGCAACACATCTATAGGACAATTTTGCGAGAATGTTTTATAAACATCCTCAAAATCTTTGACATGTAGATATGCCTTCTCGCTCTCCATTCCATGGAAGGTTGGAAGGAGTTGAATCATTCCATTGCGAAATTAGAATTCGCCTGCATGTGGTGGACTGAGAATATAAGAAGGTGTAGGTACGTGTTCAGGTGTCATGAGATCGCATAAAGGATGAAGCGAATTGTCAATTGGTACAACCACATTCTCTCTATTTTCACTTTGATTATCGGCCATTGAATTGGTTGGTGTGGCTACGGGATTAATAGAACAGAGGAATCGGCTAAGTAGAATGGATTTTCGAAAATTCCTTCAATAGAATTATCGGACATGAAAAGGAAAAGATTCCTAAAGAGATTTTTAATTCTAAAGAACTCAAAGAAAAAGAAAACAGAAATAGATAAGACAGATTGAGGTAATCTAAGTATTAACTTATCGCCTTCCCCGGCAACGGCGCCAAAAACTTGACACGACGAAAATCTTGTGTGCGCTTGTGTGCTATACCCAAGTCTAGATAATCGTGCAAGTACTAATCTGTTTAAGACCAGGTCGATCCCACAGGGAAGGTGTTAAACTAAAAACTTAGATTTAACTCTAAAGGTAAAGGAAAATTCAAGATGTAAAACAATGTGTAGAACACGAAGTTCTACAGACTATAACTACTAGAGCAATTAAAGTAAACTAATGATTAACTAATTAACGAAAGCAATATTTTAAAAACGGTTTTCTTTATATAAAAGAAATGTTGGGGTCACTCGAATCCGCAGTGATCAGCCCATCTACCATGTAGTTACATTTAAGCTCTAAGGAGTGTATCTCTCCATAGTATTCCGTATTTCCCTAAAAATAAAGAATCAATAGTCCTTTCATGGCCGGGACTATATCGTCACAGTTAAATTGAAACACATGAAAGCGGTTTAAATCAATAGTTAAGTCTTGCATTCTGAATGGTGTTAGCATTCAAAATGGTTTGCAAAAGTTATTGAAAAAAATGCCTTAAGGCTTAAAGTAATGAAACTATTTTGACAAACTGAGCATTTGGGGACTGGTTGATAACAAATCTCAAAAGCAAAAAGTCTTGGAATACTGCAAAAGGACTACTCAAGAATCTGACGGTTCGATCGATCGACGCATTTTCGATCGATCGAAAATCATCCTCTCTTGAGCGATCGAAATGTCTTCGATCGCTTGACTATGCGTCTGCCTCGATCGATCGAACTACTTCGATCGATCGAGTGCAGGTTTTATAGTGCTGCATGGCAGAGGCTAGAGATCACTATTTCATCATGATCTCCCAACCTGGGGACTACTCAGACATGGTCTGGAGTGTCACAGATTCATTTTTAACATGAAAATCCATTAAAGTCTTGTTTGGTTGAGTTTTAATCATTTAATCTAAGAAAACTATTGTGTAAACATAAACTAACGTACAAAGCTACGATCTAACAGATTAAACAATGATAAACTGCAAGTAAACAGTAAATAAAACAATGATATGTAACCTGGAATGAAGAACTTTACTCAAACTTATGAAAAACCAAATCGAACAACGATAATCCTTGAAAAAAACCTACAAAAATCAAGAACAAAACTCTCTACTCTTTATAAACTGTTAAAAAACAAGTGGGGCGTCCCCTTGGATGTGAACAAAATGAATATATATACTAAAACCTAAAGCTAGGGTTAAAAACTGTGTCTTCGCTGCTTGCGCGTAAATTCTGATAAAGGCATGTTCGATCGATCGAACCTATTTTGATCGATTGCACTTCTGGAATCTTTGAGCGCTTTAACGGTCTTCGATCAATCGAACTCTCGATCGATTGAGGGATCTTCAATCGCTCGAACTCAACATTACATCTTTTATTTGTTTTGCTTATAATTCAGCTTTATCCTTTATCTGTCATTGATTCCTGCACACAGCACCACAGCAATCTGCACCAATAACAGCTCAAACAACGCAACTTATCATAGTTTAATCATTTTATGTAAAAGCTGGCATTGTAATCCAAATTACAGAGATATAAAGGAATTGTAGACTAAATCAGTGTATTTTCTTCTTTTAGCGCGGTTGTATTTTACAAATACCCCCGCTTGTGATCTTTCCCCCCGCTCCCCACCTAAACTTAAAAAAGTTGAAATGGACCCCCTAAACAATTGTCTTTGTTGCAATGTTCCCCCTGATCTATCTTTTGTGTTGCAATGTCAACTGCCATCACATTCTGTCAAAAATATGTGATGGTGTCTAATGTTGGCTATCAAATTTAGGAGACCTATAGCTTGGTGGTTCATGATGATCGAAAAAGACTCAAAAAGTAATCCTATAAGTTAGTTCTATCTCTCAAAATTCTCAGAAGGGCCAGAATGCCCTAAGAGCCCAAATGCTTATAGATTTGGACCAAAAGTTTTGGAAACATGCTATGTCATAAGAGTAGTAAGAAAATGAGTTTTGAAGCAAAATCAGATGAAATCGTCAGCTCTCAGAGACCCCCGAAAGTCACGGAAGTTCCCGGAAAGTCCCCTTTGACCGGTTTGACCAGGGTTTGAGCGAAATCATCCGAATTTGTTCAAAAGTTCTAAGATCATCTTAGATCATATGAAAAGTACTAAACGAGTTTTAAAAGAAAATCGGACGAAAATGTCGGCTTCTGGGAGCTCCCAGAGGTTCCCAAAACTTCTTGGAGATCTTAGGTCTGACAAATTTAACCTAAAAGTTGACTTTGAAACCGGAGCACCGTATCATTTTTCAAACATTTTTCATGGATATTATAGGTCAATAGCATTCCAACGGTATTATGCTGGATTTAAAATGGATTTATTATGAATTTTCAAAGGTGAAAAAGCCGATCAAATTGGCTTTTATCGCGAATACTGCAAAACATTTCAAAGTGACCTTTCTCCAAACTATTTGTTATGTAAATTAGACTCCATTACCTTTCCAACGGTACATCACAAGCTCGGTTCGGAGTTTGTAGGCATTTTCTGTGAATTTTGGACAAAATATGGCCTTTTTGCGAATACCAAAACTTCTGGGGGCTTAAATGTAATTTTTTGGGCATCTGAGGAGTAGTGCCGTAGCAGCACTCAACCCTTGATGAATCCATTTTTGTAATTTATTTTGGGGGTCCAAATTGAATAATTGAAAGCCAAAACGACGTAGTTTCTTGTTCATAGATGTTTGGGACTAATGGGAGCACTTTCTAAATCTCCAAACCACCCCAAATTGGCCTATATAAACTCCCCTTTGCTCTTGATTTTGAGGGGGACCAAGTGCAAATTTAGAGAAAGTTATAGAAAGAAAGAGATATAGAGTTAGAATTAGAAGTGAGAAAGAAGCTTCCTCCTACTGTTTTTTCTATAAGAAAGTGAGTTCTAATCTTGTTTTCTTCCATTACCTCTCTTATACTTCACATTCAAACCCTCCCCAATCACCATTTTTGAGCAATCTTGAGTTAGGAATCTACTTCCATGTCCAAATGTCACCACATATGAGTGAATTACCAAGCTACAAGTCCAAAATAACATTGATTAATGTTCATATATTGATTGCTATTACTTTCTTGTTTACATACTATGTTCATCTCTTCTTACCTCATTTCTTTTTTTGATTGTTTCTTTGTTTACTTACATGTTCATCATCATCTAGATGACATGTTTGAGGAGAGTGAATCCTTATGGATAGTAGCTCTTGACCTTAAAGACATGTTTGATGGATGATGATTCTAACTTCAATACATTCATACATATTCTTGAAGTCATATTCTCAAACAAAACTATGTTTGTGCATGTAATATTGGGAGTTCTTGATGATGAGTTTGATGTTGATATTTCAAGTGGTTATAATCTCCATTTAGAGCTGAAAATATACCCTCAAAACCCCCATTTCAAACCCCTCTTAAACCCCTCATTTTGATTTCGAGAAATAAAAGTTTGTTTTCTCAAAATCTTCAAAATAGTGAGTTGTTCAACTTTAAAATGTCATTCTGAGTTCAGTGCTCAAAAGATGATTACAAGGGTACTTGGAAAGTCTTCCTAACTCATTAGAGAACAACCATGATTTTTGGTTTGATCTATAAACACCTGGAAGGGGTCCATTTTGACCCAAACATTGCTTCCAGACATTATGGTTTTACTGTCACAGCAGCTTAGTTGAGTTGCAACTTGTTTTTTAGAAACCTTTTCGAAAGGGAATGGTCCTAACTCATTTTTTGCATGAACTTCAGTGTCTTAGGGAACTTGCTGTATAATATGGGCTTCCAAATGTTTTGTTTTCATTTTCTAAGATTTTACTACATTTCAGTCGATAATACGAACTCTGTTTCTGAGCAACCTCTCTTCTTTATGTGATTTCTCTCAATCTGTAACTTCAATAGTGATTTGACTTTTTGATATGTGTTCTAGACACAATAAGGATGATCTCACCATAAAAATCATGAATTAAAAACATTCCTAACCCCACTTTTCCATTTTTACAAGATCAGCTTACTGTTTTGTCCACTATTCACAACAAGCATGTTTTAACTTTGATTCTTTGATTAGATGTTTACATTCATCCCAAATTAGCTCACCTCTTAGGAAGTAGTTCATGCTACATTTGTATACATCCCATAAAAATATTCTCCATGCATTCATGCATAATTTAGACTTCCAAGTCACTTTAGAACGTCCATGTACACAAACACACTACAACCTTTGCACATTTAGGATCATACATTGCATCCATGCAAGATTTGGGGTTTTTGTGACTCCTGATCTAAGAAGACTATAAGGAATTAACTTGATCACACGTACATACTACCCCGATCTAATCTTCCTTTCTCATCCATCCTGGGGATTGAGAGATCTTCTTTTCTCAAAGATTAACATGAATCATTCTAGCTTGCTAAACATATTTTGTTTCCTTTGATTATTTGTTTCAAGAACAATTCATGTTCCCCTTTAGATTGGGAAAACTTGATTACTTGACATGTGATTAGACGATTTTTCGTAGGTTTGTTTGTGTGATCTTTCACTTTGCATTGTGTAGTATTTGGCTTAGATCTTATGAATGATATCTTATCTTTTGATCTTCCATTCAAGATTCTTATAAAATGTAATATACTATCATAGTATTAATTATCGAACCAAATATAGTATAAGATGATTATTTGGATGCCAATTGAGGCCCGTCGAGAGACGGGGCGAGTAGAGAGTGTTTTAGTCATGACAAAGGCTCTTGCTCTCTTGTACTAAAACCCCAAGCCAAGTTCTTTGGTTATGAAGGACCGGTGCCCTTTATCCATTTGAGTGAGTCAAATTGGGTTTCTTGGTTCCCTAAGACCAAGTGGAGACTCTGTATCTGTTTTCAACAGATCTTTCTTTCTTTTTTCAAAATAATTTCAAAACAAAGGAAAATCAATTTCGAACCCCCGGGTAAGAACGAATGGTGGTAGGCTCCCGGAAGGCCATGTATCCATAATCTGGCGACTCTACTGGGGATTTTTATTTTAAAAACAAAATAATACAGAGGTTTAACTCATAGGAAGCATCCTTAAAATTGTCTTGTTACTGTGTCGGTTCACCGCATTCCACTCCTGCATTTCCCCCTCCGACTGTGTCTGAAACGCATTGCTGACATTGTTCAGGTCTTGTTGTGCCAAGGCACAAGTCACCGTTGATACTGTACCTTCCAAGGTATATCAAATAGAGTAAAAACTTCCGTACTGTCTCTCTGACGGTATATTGGAACTCTCGTCAACAGACCCTGTTTGACTAAACCCAGCCTTTGCATATAGATTCCTGCAGAACCTTTCATAGGACTGTTAATTTATTTTTTTTAGATAGGACAATGTGATATAACTGATGTATGCCCTAACGGGATTACTTGTGCAATGTAGATACTTAGGTGGTATAGAACAAAACCTCCTTTCTATGATTCCCAAGGCAATCACTCACATGTAATCACATTGAGTTGACCTACCTAGGCACCATGATAAGGATGTCTGCTCCATATTCACAAAGATATACATCGCAAAACTTGTTTGTTGGTCCAAAGATATAAGAGCATGAAAACTTGCTAGACAGTATGATCACCATCATCGCTTGCTCTTGTCATATATCTCTGTTTCTCTAGAAACTCTGTCCAAATTTCCCAGGAATGCCCAAAATTCCAGTGTCTCCCAGAAACTTTGTCCAAAATCACCCAGAAATGCCTAGAAAATACATGTTTCTCCTAGAAACTTTGTCCAAATTTCTCAAAAATGCCCAAAATCCCAGTATCTCCCAGAAACTCTATCCAAATTTCCTAGAAATACCCAAAATACCAGTTTATCCCAGAAGTTCAGTCCAAATCAACGAAATCCCTATTTTTTCTAAAAACTCTCATAACTTTTGGAATCCTCCGAATCTTCTGAATCCCTATTTCTCCTAAAAGCTATGTCCAAACTTCCTTAAAATCCCTGTTATCCTTTGTGATCATACTGGAAAGCAAGGTTAGCACACTCTGTATAGCTAGGCCCTAACTTGCTTAACTATTATCTGTTAGAGGTAAGAGCATCATATAGATTAGGGCTTGCATCCACATGCTTGTCTCACCAGTCTGCACACACTATCTCAGTCAGTTTGTACACGAGTCAGTCCACACTTATTGCTGTCACTATTGTTGTCTGTCCGATTGTCATTATCACAACCTGATACACTTCCTCTTCTCGAATATGTAGGTCAATATAGATTCTCAGGACCAGTAACTGGGGTCCTAGTCTTGGGTCAAAAGTTCCAATAGTCGACCAGTCAGGGTCAGTCTACAAAAGGCCAGCTTTATGGATCCAGAGAACTTGATGAAGTTGATCAACCAGCAATCCGATCGGTTGAATCAGGTTTTGAATTTCATGGAAGAATTCCGACAGCAACAACCATAGTAGCCACCAGGTTTTCCACCACAGCCATGGTTTGTACCACCACCAGCTACCGCAGCTCCGAATCAAGATGGGATTGAGGACTGGTTTAATGGGGTCCCGCCTGCCGCAATTAATAAGAGAATTCAGGAGAAGCTAGACAAAGTTGACCAACTGGAGAATGCGCTAAAAAAGAGCAAGGGGGTTAACGATTACATGCTAGATCTGGAAGGCCTGTTCGAACTTGTCAAAGTGAAACTGGCTAACTTCAAAATGCCAGAAATTGATCAGTTCGATGGGATCGGGAAACCAAAAAGTCACATCAAGTTGTGCATGAACATCTTCCAATCTATGGGATGCACTCATGAGCACATAGTTATGATGTTCCCTCAAACCCTCAAGAATGCCGCACTATCCTGGTTCCTAACCCTTGAAGCCTCCAAGACCCGAGTCTGGGAAGATGTTGCCAGAACTTTTATTGATCATTACTCTTACAACCAAGAGTTTGATGTCACCATCCGGGACCTAGAGATGACCAAGCAGAACATCAATGAGTCCGTCACTGCGTTCTTGAGCAGATGGGGGAATAAAGTGGCCCAAATGATCCACAGACCTATTGAGAAAGAGCAAGTACGTATGTTGGTTAAGAACATGCAACCAGTATACCAAGACAAGCTATTCTACCAATCCATGTCCACATTTGAAGAGCTATTTGAAATAGGCACCATAATAGAGGATGCCATCAAAGAAGGAAAGTCTAAGAATGATGAACCCCATAACTAGTCCAAGCGACCCAACTGCTCCCTGGACTCCCCAGATATTAATGCGCTTAGCAACCAACCAATGGCCTACCCTCTCCGTTTATACCAGTCCATTCTGCCAAATCGCCAGAAAGGCCCTCGCGAATTCTCTAAACTTGATATTCCCCTTTCCACAGCCTTTGACCACCTACTCAAAAATGGCCACCTGTAGCTCCTCCCTCACAAACCACTATCGGATCCCATACCCTCCCACTACAATATGAGCCTACGATGTGCTTACCACCAAAATCTAGGCCATGCCACCGATCAATGCATCTGCCTCTGCCATGACATCCAAAATCTCATAGAGGATATACCCCATCCCAATCCCATCTACTATCTTGGCTTAGACCAACCGCTCGAATGATCCCTCTTACTGATGCCAATGAATGTGGAAGCTACGCAGTGAAGTGATGGTGTCTGGAACTTTTGCTACAAAAAAAAGGAATAATTGGGTCACTGTGACACTCCACTTGAGACCAAGTCAAGTCAAATCGAGTCTATTCTATGTTTTGAGTCTATTTTAAGTTAATCTTGTGGTCAAGTCTATCTATTTTTAAGTTCGATTGAGTATGTACCAAGAAATGTAATCCTTCTCTTTTGATTGAATGAAATCTCATTTTGCTTAATCTGACGTGTCTAGTCATAAATACATGAATCACTGAATTGAAATGTCACTTTTTCAAATTATCATGAATATTACTCTACTAATAAATTTTGTGAAAAAAAATAAGAAGAGAATTTTTGAAAAGTCAAGGTCGATTTCGCGCTGACACTGAAGAAGAGCCGAGAATTGAATAGTCTTACTTTAAGAATTTAAAAGATGCTCCTGCCTCAATCTTGGAAAGACATACTTGGAACTGACTTGGGGCTTGCCCAACACCTTTTTTTCATCATTTCGAAGCTTTGGGCCCAACCCAATTGATAACCATGCAAATCTGTGCAGACTTGGTCCTTGATGGTAGCCAAACAATTCATTGAGTTTCTTCTCCATTTCAAAAAAAAAAAAAAAAGGCTCGCTAGGTTGAAAACCCGAAAGGGTACCTAGGAAAAAGTTAGAGCTGAAAAGATATTGATTTCCAAGATCTGGCCCTAGCCAGTCAAAATGATGGAGAAAATGAAAGAAAGAAAATTTTGGTGATACATAGAATTGTACACTTCAAAATACATCATGAGAATGTGTCTAGATCATATTTCAAAAAGCTCCGAACGACCACAAATAAATTCTAAGAGCTGACATGCACATTATGAAATTTTAAGATTGTGATCGAAAGATCTCACATGAATCAACTACGTGAAAAAAAAAAATTGACTGGCTAGGTGAAAGTAAAAAGGATCAATCCTCAAAACAATACAAAAAGAAAAAAAGAAAACGAAAAGGTAAAGAAAGGGAGATCGAAATTGAATCCTCTTATTCAAGGCTACCACAAGTGAGCCAAGTTTGAACTTCTTTGACGATTGGTCTGAAAAACCCTCATACCTTATCCCTTTCAAAGCCCTTAGCCTTGAACTATGCTCGACCTGATTTCCACTCGGGGATACATAGGCAATTGCTTAGGTTCAGTCCTCCCACCCACCAAACTATGCTCGATCTGATTCCCACTCAGGGATACGTTGGCAATCGCATCGGTTTGGTCGACACCATCATAATCAACCCCCTTATTATCAAGACTTTGGCCCGAGCTACATTGGACCTGATCCCCGCTTGGGGGTACGTAGGCAGACTTTCAAAAAGAAAAGAAGGATGGCTCTCTAGGTCGAAAATTCGAAAGGACACCTAGACAAAAATTAGAGCTAAATCTAAAGTGAGCAATAACAAAAGAGAGAAAAGAGAGAAAAGAGCTTGCTAGGTCACCTCACTGGTGCCTAGGCAAAAGTTATGAGCATCTGAGAGATTAAAGTTACGGTCCTTGCCTCAAGCCAAAAATCACCTTCCACACTAGGGGCAAACTTTGGCTACCCGTCTCGTTTGCCTGAATTTTACTATCTACCCTTCATACAAGGGGCAAACTTCGGTCACTTACCTCGTTTTTCCTAAACCTCCAATAAACCATCGTCTAAACTAGGGGCAAACTTCGGTCACCCACCTCGTTTGCCTATGAATTCCACTTCTTACACCTCAAACTAGGGGCAAACTCCGTTTGCCTAACACGATCCCTTCACACCAAGGGCAAGTTTTTAAGTCACCAAGTTGTTTTGAAAATTTTGAAATAGAGCATCTCTTATTCTAAAAGCTAAGGCACTATTTCAAAGCACTTCCTGGGAGAAGTAGAAAATTGATTAGATCAATAGAGAGGAATTTTCAAAAACCAGATTTATCAATAAAGTGCTTTTATATTAAAATGAGGAGTGAACATCAAAGATGAACAGAGACACATTGAATTATGCTAATTTGGGCACTTCATGTCGCTACTTTTGTTGAGTTAATCCTTCTTTCGTTGAGTCAGTAATAATCTGATCGAAACTGTATTAGAGTTCAAGGTTCATACAAACCAATCCAACTTTCCTTGTCATCGTTGTTCCGATCAAGTCCATTTGTCCTAATGGTCTAAAATGTGTGGGTTTAAAGTGATTCCCAATTATAAAATCCGTGGATGCAAGTAGAAGTTCCAAACACCATTACTGCACTAGTCAAGGCTACAACATGATAAGTGTCCCAAGAATCTTGAGCATTAGTAGTAGTCATAAGTCAGTCTGTAAGATCCACTGGCAATCTTCCTCTAGTTCCCCAGCAACCAAACCAAAATCATGTCATATATTTCCTTCATCCCCAACGGATTTGCTCTATTCCCAGTGCAACCATCTCCTTCCCAATAGAATCTTCTCATCCCCAGCAAAGTAATTCCCAACAGAGCTAGTTCATCTCTAGAAGAGTTCCCTGAACAAATGTGGTGTATCTCAATCAAAACCACATCCTCTCCTCAGAAGAAACCATCTTCATCTAAAAAAGGGTTGTCACCTTCCCTGCATAATTAGTTCACTCCTGGCAGCATTGTCCCAGAAGAGATTTTTGTTTTCCTCCAACAAGTTCATTTCATCTTCAGTACAATCACTTACTCCATTGGCCCTCAAAGGAGTCATTTCATCCCTACCAAATTCCATTTTATCCCCAGCAGGCTTATCGATTAGTACATCGTCAGTTCTTCTGATCACGGTTAGTCCAACTATTGATCAAATCCATGACAGTCACAGTAGTTCACTATCTACTTGCCATCTCGATTCATACATCATCAATTCTTCTGATCATGGTTAGTCCAACTATTGATCTAATCCATGAGAGTCACAGTAGTTTACTGTCAACTCATCATCTCGATTCGTATATCGTCAGTTCTTCAGATCACGGTTAGTCCAACTATTGATCTAATCCATGGCAGTCATAGCAGTTCACTATCGACTCGTCATCTCGATTAGTTCATCGTCATTCTAATCCATGACAATCACAGTAGTTCACTGTCAACTCGTCATCTCGATTAGTACATCGTCAGTCTAATCCATGACAATCACAGTAGTTCACTATCGACTTGTCACCTCAATTAGTGCATCGTCAGTTCTTCTGATCACGGTTAGTCCAGCTGTTGATCTAATCCATGACAATCATAGTAGTTCATTCTTGACTCGTCATCTCGATTACTACATCATTAGTTCTTCTGATCACGGTTAGTCCAACCGTTGATCTAATTCATGACAATCATAGTAGTTCAATGTCGACTTGTAATCTCGATTAGTAATTAGTCAACCCAATCCATGACAGTCACAGTAGTTCACTATTGACTCGTCATCTCGATTCGTACATCGTCAGTTCTTCTGATCACGATTAGTCTAGCTGTTAATCTAATCCATGACAGTCACAATAGTTCACTGTCGACTCGTCACCTCAATTAGTGCATCATCTATTCTTCTGATCACGGTTAGTCCAACCATTGATCCAATCCATGATAGTCACAGTAGTTCACTGTCTACTTGATTTGTGCATCGTCAGTTCATTAATCATCATTAGGTTTACCATCACTCTCATTCAAAAAATGTCGTGTTCATCGTTCTCATTCAAAATCTTGGGCTTCTATGTCCTTGTGGATACCGGTATTTGGGCCCACTTTAGTTTAAAACATTTTTTCAAATTTTAAATACAAAGAGTCGCCACTTGATTTTTTAAAGGAAAATTAAGAAACCATTTTAAAAGCAAACCGATCTTTTGTGAAACCAAAGATAAACTGGGTCCGGGGATTATGGAATGAAAGGGGAAGGAGCCCAGCAGACTGAAACACCCCCTTTCAACCTATCTCGTGATAGGCCTCTACTCAACATCCTTTTTAATTGAATTATTAATCTAAGGCATGCCCTCAACTAATACATATGTATATATACATCACAAAAGCATGTCAAAAAGGGTGTAAGATTGCTAAAATTAAATAGCATCCAACACCATGTAATTCAATTAGCAAGCAACATGATATGCAATAGGGAACTAGAGAACTTACCCGGGGTCCCGCCGCGAAATAGAAACGTGTAATGCATGCAAGAATAGAAATTCTAAGAAAAGGTCTCTAATCACATATACACATAAGGCAAGACCTAAGCTAAGGTGTCGCGTATGGAGTCAAAAATCAATTAAAATCAAAGAAGTAAATCAAACTAAAGAAGGGATTGAGAAATTGTACTTCAAATGTGCTACAAAACAAAGATTAGTACACATGCCTTGATAAAAGATATCTAATAATTATCCCTAAGCTTCTGGCTTGAATCTATCAAGCATGGAAAGAATTGACCTATTTATGGATTCCTTCTAATTAGTTGAAAACGTATCACCTCTATAGATATGCAAGTCTCAACTAGGAGCCAATGCAATGTCCATATAGAGGTAGTATAATCTCAACATGATTATAAGGAACTCACAACTAGGTTCAATTAGGGACAAAACAACCTAGAGCTAGATCCTAACTACAAATATAAATATACATGGATGAATGCATGGATATGTATAAGGACAAGCTATGAATGATTCACTAACATGGATCACTTAGCCTCTGGATTTAAACTTAATTATCATTATTCAAAACATAATTTGGATCCCAAGGCATTATAAGACCATTTAAGTTAAAATCAATAAGATTAGACAAAAATAGTGATAGTTTCACATGAAGTACAAAGAGCAGACCAGACTTTCAAGAATATAAATAAAATACTTCCAACTGTTGGATCTTAATGATTTTTGAGTATGTTAAGCCTCTGTGAGTCTAGTTTCTAACCCAAAAAGAAAATCAAAGATCTAACGGTTAGATCTCTGGGAACAAGGAAAACACTAGACATCACTCAGGAATCTGCAACTCTCTGTCCAGAGTTTTTGTATGATTTTTGAAAAATAGTAAAAAGATTAGAAACACTTTGTTCTTTTTAGGGTATCTTCCTAACACATTGGACTACTTATAAAAATTTATTGGAGGTCAAGAAAACTTGATTTAGGCTCTGATTTACTCATTTTAAAACAGACTTACTGTTCTGAAATTCTGGACAGAGAGTAGCTTGCTTTGAAACCATAAGGCCAAACCATTTTAAACATAGAATTTCTTCAAGACAAAAATCACAGAGGTACTTAAGTGAGTCATGAACATCCTCCAATTGGTCTCATCCCATTCCAATGGACCATGATTTAATGAGAAATCTTTGATCACAGTGGGCTTAAGGATTCACTGCACCATTGTTAGATTAGTGTTCATATTTTGAATCAAACTTGATCCATGATTCTAGAGAGAACTAGGATCAAGTATGATTTTGATTATTGGAGTAAGTGATGAAATATAAAGAGATCCATAGATTTAACCTTAATGGATCTGTCACGACCCGATTTTTGGAAAGACAAATATTCAATCAAGTGCATACCCTGATCAATATTCAACCACCCAAAAATCCAAGGGTGACAACCTATACCCAATTTTAAAAGACAATTTTAAGATAAACTGAATTTAATTGCTTTCATAACCCACATTATTTCTATTTAAACAAAACTCATTTATCATCAAATTCATTCCCAAAAACTTTACAAGAAAAATCCACGTTTCAAATTTTCCCCATTCTCATTTATCACAAAATAAAAACCAAACGTTTCCCTTTACATAAAAATAATATAATTTCCTCCATCGAATCACAATAAAAGTATCTAGTTATAATAATAAACGGAATAATTTCAACACTACACTATCTCAGGTCAGATCTGCTATAAATGTTCCCAAAAGTCCAATAATACAACTGAAATATAACTACATCTAATACAAGTTCTCAACCATGGCTCACAATGCCAACTAAAAAAAAGAGTATCATATAGTAATTAAAGAATAAAAAGAAGGTATCTTCAACTTCACGAACAGATCGGCTGCTCCACAATGAACTCCAACTATACTATCCTGCACATGTCATCTGATTACGTTTCAAACGGAAACGCACCCGAATGCATAACACACTCGGGTCAGTCACATGACTGGTATGAGTTAAACAAAACACAAGTCTTAGGGATCCAACTTGAACCCGTAGACTACAAATCATAGTACAACATTCTTGGGCAAAGACAGGTAGTTCCACACACATATCTGGACAATAGAGTAGTTTCCATTTATGTGGTGGCAAGTAGTTTCTTGCCCGAATAAAAACAATTAAATACTTACCTTTCTTAACTATGGTAGGCCGATACCTGCAAACCATTAGTAGGCCTACCATCCTGTACAAATAGAACTTAACACAATAATATAAGCCAATAATAAGGTGCTATTAATTAAAATAATTTTATCTCTAACAAAGAACTGGAATTAGACGAAACTTAAACCACGAAAAATGTCAAGAATAAAATTTTGAAGGAATGACACGCGTCCTCGTTCATAAATTCTAAATAGATAATTCAGAAATTAATTATTAAAATTCAGCTCTTACATAGACGATGTTCAGCAGATTCTGAAAATTGATGATAATAGTGTCAAGATGACGTTTTTAGAAAAAGTGTAAAACACGAAAGTTGTTCGGATCGTCGTTTTACTTCAGTTAACTCGAAACGGCCATAAACTATGAATCTAAGTATCCAAAATATTCAATTTACTAATCTGGTCCAATTTATTATCAAATTATTACGTTCCCAAAAATGGTACGTTACACATAGAATGCTAGGTTTCAGCTAACGGGCACAACACCGAAATTATTTAAAATCCTGAAAACTACACGACTACCAATTCCTAGAATTTCATATAACTGAAAATCATAAACCACATTACAACTGTAAATCCGCAAATAAAAAAAAACACATAAAATTCGATCCAAATTACACCTTATGTTCACCACCTCGGCCACCCATCCATGGTTCAGCCTACACATATATCCCATGTGTCTCCTAATGTAATACTAACTCCCACTCCGGTCCCAACTCCCATGGGGTATCACTGGGATTTGAGTATCCACCGAAAGGCTAGTCCTTCATTCTTGACGTCAATAAACAATGTCTAAATACACATGAAATAGACCAACAAGCCGGGCATAAGGCTTAAAATGAAGAGACGGGTCATCCACGTAGTCGCCGTCTAATCACACAAGAACGGGTCATCCACGTAGTTGCCGTCTAATCACACAAGGACGGGTCATCCACGAAGTCGCCGCCTAAAATCATAAGGAGCAGTGGTGAACTCTAAGGACTTTTCTAACGTTCAAACATCCACATTTTTCACAAAACTCAATTTTGTAAGAGATTCATGTATCTCAAATCAAATATCCGTTAACATCATATTAACAGCTACATGTTCACACAGATTCATAACCCACACAAAATCACACAGTCATAATGTCACAAAGCTCAACTATACATGAGAATTCATATCTCTCTAAGTACAAACAAATTAATTCATATTAACGAGCACGAAATCACACAAGAACGGGTCATCCACGTAGTTGGCCATAGAATTGATGAACAGCAAGAGGTTGATGGAGGAGGCCATGGGAATCCTTGGTCTTCTTCTTCTTCTCCTTGCTTTCCTCTCTTCAATGGCTGAAGTTTTTGTTCTATATGGATGTATCGAATGTTGTGTAATGATGTGTAACCACAAAATTGATTTAGAATAGGATTTATATAGAGTTTGGAAGGATTTAGGAAGCTTTCCTAAGCCAAATCGTACTAAAACTGCTATATTTACGTTTCTGGATGTTATATGCACAAACCACCTTCGCTGGGCACTTTAATTTAACAAAATACGCGTTTTTGGTTTTTTCACAGGTCGCTCGCGCGAGGTACTTTTTGCTGCATTACGCGACTTTCGTAGAATTGCGATAAATTTTTGCTCGGAACTCGGATTGACTCTTCGTTTACGGTCACGCGTCTGTAACTCGAAGATCTATATTTTATATCTCTGGAGATATTTCTCAAATCCAAAGTATTCCTTGCCAAAAATACAATTTACCAAGGCTGCTACTGCATTCAGCTTTAACCGGAATCACTGTTTGAGCCCAGAATGACTTCCAAAGCCACTAATCATTGGATTTTTGTGCATTTTCAAGTTAAAGCTCCAAAATCCTACAAAATTTAGAATGCTTATTAAAAAATAACTAATAACTACATGAAATGGGCTAACAAAGGGTATTTGTAAGACTATAAACGGCAACTATTCGTCGTCGATCACACCCCCAAACCTACTCTTTGCTAGTACTCAGCAAAAAGAACAGAAAATAAAACTACGAATACAAATACTACTCCATTTTTTCATGGATCACGATTGCATTTAGCATATGCAACAAGCCTTTTAAACCCCTAGGTGTCCCTAGTCGGACGAGTGAAGTCTCGTGAGGGTTCTCGTCAACAAGTCTCCCACAACCATCTTTATTTCATTATATATTTAAAATGTTTTATTAAAAACAAAAAAACATAATATTCGATACTCCTTATTATAAAACAATGATTTGAAATAGAATAATGAACAAGAAGAAACGTAACCAAACGTCTACCTACATCATGAAAAGCAATCCCAAGCACATGCATCATATAAATCAATAGAGTTTCTCATAAAATTGCACGTGTGTGATATGGTAGTCAAATGAACACGCGCATGCTATGAACTTAGAATATAACTTGGATAACCATCAAACTATGCTTCGACTACGAATCTCACAAAGAATTACACTCTAAAACGAAATGCTTAGAACATGTGTAATTTATCCAATATATGGGAGCAAAGGAAATATGTTTTCAAAACGAGAAATGCTCACATATGACTCGAAAAAGACGCATGACACAAAAGAACAGCAGTCGCATGGATAGGACGCCAACAGTCAAGAGAAATTAATCATTACCATGTTTTAATCCCCTTCCCATCGTTTATATATCCAAACCATGTTTCTAGGATCAAATAGAACTTTTCAAAGGTTGTAATGTGGCTCGGCCAATGAAAAAGGATAGAAATGATTAATTAGGTAGTTTTAAAATGGCATTGTAAGGCATGTTCGATTTCTTTCATTCGTCTCTTCTACCAACTTCATCTTTTCATTCTCTTCTTTTTGTATATTTTTTTTTCTTTCCTCCTTTTTTTTTTTCTTTCTTCATTGCTTTTTTTTTTCCAACCTTTTTCTTTTCCTTTTCATTGCTTTTGAAATGAATGTTCATTGAATACCAAGGTACTACCCCAAACATCATCTTGTTTTCTTCTTCTTCTTAATCAATACATCGCCTTATCACCACTAACAGTTGACAAATCTCTTAGTGGTGAACTCCAAGTTTGTCAAGTTAGGGCAAAAAAAATAATGGTGATTAAAGAAAGAAATGGCATTTTAACGGCTCAAGGGGGCGAACAAAGGAAATTTATCA
This sequence comes from Hydrangea macrophylla, assembly GCA_033977485.1. NCBI lineage: Eukaryota > Viridiplantae > Streptophyta > Magnoliopsida > Cornales > Hydrangeaceae > Hydrangea > Hydrangea macrophylla. The sequence continues at coordinate 109,500,923 of CM066994.1, read as the reverse complement.
TTTATCGGTCGGTGGCAATTAAAGAGGGCCTACCATCATTTCCTATGGTCATATAGTTCTTTAATGTTTAGGACGGAAGATTATTTAGCATGGTAACAAATATTTTAACTTGACTTATCAACCAAAACAAGAATAATGAGACTAAACAACGAGTTAATGCACTATTTCAAGTAAAATTCGACAAACACAAAATATATTTATAACCCTCTAAAAAGAAAAGACAGGCTCAAAAGCTCACCGGATTTAGTCTCCACCATGTGTTATCTAGAAATCCGAATCATATTATAGTTCACATCAAACATGTATTCAAGCGACTACGTGCAGTGCATAGATTTGTGTGCAAATCTATGATATAAAATTACGACTCGAACGATACATGACCTAAAACATCATATCATGACTTCAGCAAATATTTAATCACATCTTCTCATGTTTATCATTCTATAACAATCCAAGTTACATAACAAGATGTATCGACTAGAGATTGCAAAACCGTAGGTGACATCGTTTATTAAAGCACAAGTATCAAAAAAAATTTCAAAATTTTGGTGTATATAATAATGTGTATGTGAGTGCATACCCCTAAATCTAAACCTTTCATTGCCCCCAATGAAACAATAAAACGAAAGAAAGGAAAGTACGTAGAGAAGGAACGGTAGTACCTCGATTTCGGCAACCACAAACCAGGTGAACATATATAAATATAGCAATATAGTTCAAATGCTCCAAATGGAGACACTAATTAACCTGGTAATACTTAAAAGAAAATACACTAACAACGAATAAGAAAAGCTAATATATAATACATATATTTTTTCTTTTTATTTTGTTATTTATTTATTCATTTTTTTGTACACAATAGAAACTAAACTAGAATTAAAAGAACATAAAGGAAATAAAGAAAAACAAAACTAGAACTATGGAAACAAAGAAATACTTAATCTAAAATAAATTTAAGAGAAAAAAATATAAAAACAACTGACCAGGTGCGGGAGACGGGAGGTTAGAGAACAAAAGAGAAAATTCCTGAAAATCCTACCTCGCGCGCGCGAATCCCTCTGTGAGACATTACTGCGGCTACTTTTATGATTTCTGAAGAAAAATTTTTTAAGTCCCAGGCTCGCGCGAGCGGGCCGCTCGATCGAGACCCCTCGCGCGCGCGATTTTGAGGCGCGACTAGAACCTGAGGCATAAATATAAAAACTTGAAAAAAATTTCTCTAAGTGACAAGCTCGCGCGAGCGGGTCACGCACGCGGCGCAGTTTTTTCTCTCATTTTTCTTTCTTTTAGTGTAAATAAGTTCAATTAAATTATTCTCAACCCCCAAACCTATTCAGAATGACCAAAACTGACTCAAATGACCCAAAAATGACCGAAAATGCTCAAAAACAAGAGAAACAGACAAAATAAAGCTTGGGTTGCCTCCCAAGAAGCGCTATCTTTTATGTCTTCAGCTAGACCATTGTAGCTCAGGACTTATGGAGGTTGAAAATCGGACTTTGTACCCCTTAGGATATTAGGAAGAGCCCGGTGATAAGCATAAGTAACGTCACTTTGAATTAATTCGACCAATGGTTCTCCTGAATTATGTTCAAATCGATTTCTTACCTTTCGAGTAAATTCATCATTCGGGTCTTGGTTGTCAGGATTCATCCGCTCATTACGAATTATATTATTTTCCTCATCCATATTCAGTTCTTTGTTAAGCTCAATATTCCGTCTTACCTCACATTCCGCCTCACATAGGTAATCGTCATCTTTAGGAGGTTGATCCATAGCGTTAAAAACGTTTAATTTTAAGTTCATGTTCCCAAATGACACCTTCATTAACCCCGTCCGATAGTTAACACGAGGGTTAGCGGTTGCTAAGAATGGACGGCCTAAGATGACAGGAGTGTGTTTCCTAACATCTAGCAAGGGTTCAATGTCAAGGACCATGAAGTTGACAGGGTAATAACATTTATCAACTTTAACGAGAACGTCCTCGACGATTCCTCTAGGTATTTTAATTGAACTATCCGCTAATTGGATGGTAGCGGCCGTGGGTTTAAGTTCACCTAGTCCTAATTGTTTATAGACGTGATAAGGTAAGAGATTAACGCTAGCTCCCAAGTCAAGGAGAGCCCGATGAATGATAGTGTCACCTATGACATATGATATCGTAGGCGTACCTGGATCCTTATACTTTGGAGTAGCGTGTTGGAATATAGAGCTTACTTGAATCGTGAGAAGACATTTTTTGGAGTATGACTGCATATTTTGCGCTTTTGCGTGCAAAGGTCTTTTAGACATTTAGCGTAAGCGGGAATTTGTTTTATCGCATCGAGGAATGGAATATTGATTTTAACTTACTTAAACACCTCGAGTATATCTTCAGTTTTTGACTTTTTCTTAGAAAAATTTGACTGTTCCTCAACATTTGGTGGAAAAGGAATTTTCGGAATATAATTAGTTGGGACCGGTTTTTTTTTCTTTTCTACTTTGATTCACGTCCTCACCCATTTCTTTATTCAAATTAACATTTAAATTTTTCTCACCCTCGTCCGAAAATTCAACAACTTCCTCTTCCCGAATAGTCGTGCTATTCGAAACAGCGTTCATTTACTCACTCTTACCCCCATTCTCGTATTGACCCTGAGGTTTCTAAATAGGTTGACTTGGAAACTTACTCTCGATCAAACGGTTTAATGTACTCACTACTTGTCCCATTTGGGACTCTAGTTTTGCGATGGACTGGGTGTGGGAATGTACTAACTGGATTACTGACCCAAAGTTTTCAATTGAGACCAACACCTTCTCCTCAAATGCATTATTACATGGAGGTGGTGGAGGATTGGGTTGTTGGTATTGATATTGTTGAGGCTGAATTAAATAAGTATTAGAAAAATTAGTCGGCGCAGGATTATAATTATTTCGTGGGAATTGTTGAATAGAATTAATGTGTTGCTCCACGAATTCTGGGAATTGAGATGCGGAAGAACATGCGAAGATATCATGTGACCGTGCAGAACACAATGCACATACTTCATGAGGAGGTGAATTGGACCTATTTCCCATCATCATAAATTGGTCAAGTTTTCTATTTATTTCTTGTATTTCGATTGAATGACTTGACTCAACTTTTACCTCTCTTTTTGGCGGTGGTAGGTATCCTTCAGAACGTACCGACACAGCCTGGTGTATCGAGTTCTTGCTTAACGTTTCAAAAATCTTCCATGCCTCGTCGGCGCTTTTGTGCAGGAAAGTACTCGCACAAACGGCATCGACGGTATTCCGAACAGAGGGAATAAAACCCTCATAGAAGACTTGAACTAATTGCCACTTAGGAACCTGATGATGTGGGCATGAGCGTAATAATTCTTTAAACTTTTTCCAAGTATCATAAAGCGTTTCCCCATCTTGCATCACAAAGTTTATTATGGATTTCCTTATCTGATTTGTACGCATAATAGGGAAAAACTTTTGTAAAAATGCGGTGTGTAAGGCTTCCCAGGTTTTAATTGTATTCGGCTCCAAGGATTGGAGCCAATAATTCGCTTTATCTTTTAAAGAGAATGGAAAGAGCCACAGTTTCAATTCATCATCAGTTAAGTTTTGAATTTTTAAAGTAGAGCAGATATCTTGAAAATCCCCTAAGTGTTGGTAAGGGTCTTCATTAATGCGGCCATGGAAAGAAGGAAGTAGCGAGATGGTAGATGACTTTATCTCAAAGTGAGATGCCGACACCTCCGGTAAATCAATACATGTTTGTGGCATGTAAGTCGTAGGAATAAAGTAATCCCTAAGCAGAGACAGCGGAGATATATTATGATTATTTACATTATTTCCGTTATTTCCAACGTCAGCCATTGGAATAGGTTTTATTTTAAAATTCAAGTTTTCCTTAACCTTTTAAGGGTACTTTGAATTTTGGCTTGCAATAGAGACGATGGTTCTGGAGTTGATTCGTCGTCTAGCAACCGAGCTCTAGAAGCTTGGATTGAAGATCTATTAATTCTTAAGGTACGTTCAAGTTCAGGATCAAAAGTTTGTAATTCAGGTTTACTAGAACGTGTACCAAACATAAACTAAAAAGAAAATAGCGACACTAAGACAAAAACTGACTCCACAAATATAACACGAAATCACACAAATAAGGCAATAGGCACACAACTACTATGATGCATGAATATTATCCTGTAATGCAATGACTGCGTCAAGCCCAGTGCCCCGGGTTTCCTAGCTAATGCACGTGAACAATCACTCCTAAACTAATGCAAATAGTGCGTCTCAGCGTCTTGACTTACAGCGGTTGGAAGCAAATTTCAAAGGAAGCGATTTACTTTATTTATTATTTTTTATTTTCGCATAAGCTCCTTTGACGTGCACAGCTGCTCCACTCAAAACGCTAGAATTTGATTACTTTAAGAAACTACAAAAACAAAAAAGAAAAGTTAGTAACTTAAAACAAAAAAAAAAATAAGAAAAAAATAAATAAAACCTAATCTAGTATTTACGAATTAACTAAACTAAGATTCTAAAACTAAAGGTAGTAATGCAATCCCCGGCAATGGCGCCAAAAATTGACCTTGACAAAATCAAGATATAAAAGTATGCTTAACTTATGCTTTAGTTTCAAAAGATTTGCAGTGTGGAAGTAAAGGTCGAACCCACAGAGATTGAATACTACGCACTTTAATTTTTAAAACCTAAATTTAGTTAATTAAAAAAAACGGATTTTGAATTTAATTTGAATTAAACTAATAACAATAAAAGTAAATCTAAATTATGAAAGCAATTAAATATTTATTTTTTTATAATAAGTTTAAGGAACCTAGGATTGCAAATCCACCACTAGCTTCATAATAAGGGTATTTACGAATTACTTTAGCTTATTAAGTTGGATGATAATGGGCAATTGTAGCTACAAACCCAATTCCTCCGTCAAGAAAATAACTATGGTTCAGGCACCAACATAATCCATCTTCGGTTAGCACAAATTATCCCACACTAAATTAGGGTTGTGGTATAATCCGTCTAATCTAGGCATGGACTATTCGGATACTTGATAGCACAATTCAATTTAAGCACAAACATGTAAATAATCTAAACAAGCATAGCAACCATAGATCATTGAGCACACTACCATCAAAATAGATCTAAGACAAGAGTAAACTTTGAAAGTAACGATTTAATCAATAAGAGCACGATTTATTTATAAAAATCCTCAGAAAATGTAACTGTCATCCACACATAAAAAACTAAAATAAAAACATAAAATACACCATATTACTTGGCTAGGGTTTCATTGAAACCCTAGATCTTGAGTTTAGTTAGCCATAGAATTGATGAACGGCAAGAGGTTGATGGAGGAGGCCATGGGAATCCTTGGTCTTCATCTTCTTCTCCTTGCTTCCCTCTCTTCAATGGCTGAAGTTTCTGTTCTATATGGATGTATCTAATGTTGTGTAATGATGTGTAACCACAAAATTGATTTAGAATAGGATTTATATATAATTTAGAAGGATATAGGAAGCTTTCCTAAGCCAAATCGTACTAAAACTGCTATATTTACGTTTCTGGACGTCATATGCACAAACCACCTTCGCTGAGCACTTTAATTTAACAAAATATGCATTTTTTTTGTTTTCTCACAGGTCGTTCGCATGGCCCGCTTGTGCGAGGTACTTTTTGCTGCACTGCGCGACTTTCGTAGAATTGTGATAACTTGTTGCTCGAAACTCGGATTGACTCGCCGTTTATGGCCACGAGTCCGTAACTCGAAGATATACATTTTATATCTCTAGAGAAATTTCTCAAATCCAAAGTATTCCTTGCCAAAAATGTGATTTACCAAGGCTGCTACTGCATTCAGCTTTCACCGGAATCACCGTTTGAGCCCAGAATGACTTCCAAAGCCACAAATCATTGGATTTTTGTGCATTTTCAAGTAAAGCTCCAAATCCTACAAAATTTAGAATACTTATTAAAAAATAACTAATAACTATATGAAATGGGCTAACAAATGGTATTTGTAAGACTATAAACGGTAACTATTCATTGCCGATCAGATAGAATTTGGGTTTGCTATTGGGGCTTGATTTTGCTAACTGGGGAGAGAGAGAGAAAGTGAGAGAGAGAGAGAGAGAGACAAGAAAGGGTGTGAAATATGAAGAAGTCAAAGTTGCTGCTGACGGCAGTGGTGCGGCAAGGGCATAGGGCCTGGTTTAATTGTCATCTCTTAGAAATACATATAGATATATATATTTATTCATACATCTATACGTATCTATACAAGTATATGTATGTGTACATGTATCAATATACACGGAAGGGTGTGTGAATGTGCACACATATATGCACATACATGTGTCCATTTATAAGTATTTGGAGATAAGGCAAATCAAGTCTGAGATGAATTATTAGATTGATCTATTCTTGATTGAGAACATGAGAGAGATTTGTGGGTGGCGAAGAAGAAGATACTTTTGTGTGTAATTTTACTACAAAGGGCAAATTTATCTTTCAATATTTGACTGTTTGTATGAAATAGTGCAAACAAAAGTGAGGGTAACATAGTAAATTTACTATCACTGTCAAGTCTGTTAGTATACAAGGGAGGTGTGTATAAATATTTGTCGATATACATAGGAGGTCCATGTAATTAAGTCAAACCTCAGGAGAGGTCCATGTAATTTACCCTTAACTGTATATCTCATGGGCGAATGCTACCATACAACCAAGTGGTTTAGTTGTATAGTACAACCAAACCACTTGACATGTAATGGTAATAAATGTTTGTACCATAGGTACAAAGGTCCTTACCATAGGGCCTAGTTTAATTGTCATCTCTTATAAATACATATATATATATGTGTTCACACATCTATACGTATATGTACAAGTATATATGTATGTACATGTATCTATATACACGGAAGGATGTGTGAATGTGCAAACATATATGCACATACATGTGTCCATTTATAAGTATTTGGAGATAAGGCAAATCAAGTCTGAGATAAATTATTAGATTGATCTATTCTTGACTAAGAACAAGAGAGAGATTTATGGGTGGGGAAGAAGAAGATACTTTTGTGAGTAGTTTTAGTACAAAGGGAAAATTTGTCTTTTTAATATTTGATTGTTTGTATGAAATATTGCAAACAAAGTAAGGGTAACATAGTAAATTTACTATCACCGTCAAGTCTGTGTTAGTATACAAGGGAGGTGTATGTGTAAATATTTATCAATATACGGGAGGTTCGTATAATTAAGTCAAACCTCAGGGGAGGTCCGTGTAATGTATCCTTAACTGTATATCTCATGGGCGAATGCTACCATACAACCAAGTGGCTTAGTTGTATGGTACAACCAAACCACTTGACATGTTAAGAAATGTTTGTAACATGAGTACAAAGGTTCCTTACCATAGGAACAAATGTTTCTTACCATAGGGGAGGTCCGTGTAATTATGTCAAACCTTAGGGGAGGTCCGTTTAATTTACCCTTAACTGTATATCTCATGGGAAAATGCTACCATACAACCAAGTGGTTTAGTTGTATGGTACAACCAAACCACTTGACATGTAATGGTAAGAAATGTTTGTACCACGGGTACAAAGGTTCCTTACCATAGGAACAAAGACTTCTTACTATAGGTTCTAAGGTTCCTTATCAGAGGTACAAAGCTCCCTTTCCACAGGTACAAAAATGTTACAGGTACAAAGTTTCCTTAATTATCATGCATACAAAGCTCCCTTACTATAAGTACAAAGATACCTTACCGCGGGTACAAACATTTCTTGTAAGGGTACAACATTTTGTTACCTTGGTCCAACCATTTGTTATAAGAGTGCAACGTTTTCTTACCAGGCAAAAACATTTCTTAAAAGGGTCTTATATATATATATATATTTAATCGCATTAAAAGGGTCTTATATTGGTACAAATTACACCCCTATAGTTTGAGAGTTGTGACAGTTTGGTCCCTACGATTTCAATTTTGACAATTTATACCCTATAGTTTGAAAATTATGCAAAATCATCCAATTACAAAATAAGCATGGGCACAATGGGAATATCACATTATTTCTAGTCCAAAATGACATCATGTGCAGGGACGGACCCAGGAGTGTAGTTTAGTGGGAGCAGAAGCTTATACAGGGGTTTTGGCCCTTCTGGGATAGTGAATCTGACCCGATTTTTTTGGGTAGAAATAGTATAATTCTATATGATTTTTTGTGTAGACTAATCTATCCCATAAATAACTTATAATATTTTAAGCAATCTTATACACATAAAACTTACAATCTAATAATATCTGATAATCTTTCAAATCAATTGATACACTTAAAGCTGGATGTACTGCCACACAAATATCAAAGCGAAATTGATAAATAAATAAATAGCTAATAAAGCTTATAATACAAAATTTTCATAAAAGAATTATGGGATAGATTAGTTTGTACAACAACTATAGAATTATACTATTTCTACCAAAAACAAAAAACAAATCGGGTCGGGGTTTGTATAAGCTTCTGCTCCTACTGAACTATAATTTTAGGTCCGCCTCAGCACATAGGGTCATTTTGGGCTAGAAAAAAATGTTATATTCCCATTGTTCCCTTTCTTATTTTTTAATTGGGTGGATTTTGCACAATTTTCAAACCGTAGGGTATAAATTGTCAAAATTAAAACCACAAGGACCAAACAGTCACAACCCTCAAACTATAGGGGTGTAATTTGCAATTTACCCAAAATTTATTACCAAACCATCGATTGTTTGGAAGATTGCTCATATCTCAGGTTGTCCTGTACTTTAAATTAACATCTTATGATTTGAAGAATTTTCGCATTGCATGAGACAAGCTTGATTCGATTAAACATACATATCTTAATTAACGTTAAGGCGCGTACTTCGGTCCGTTTGGGCGGTTTGGATGTATATACACCCAGGCCATGTTTGGTTGTAAGGACAAAAGGCAGGATAGGATTATCCTATCCTGCGTTCGGTGATGCCATTGGACAGGATAAAATAGTCATGAACTAGGCTTTTATCCCATTGATCCAGTAAATGTTGAATTTTGTTTGTACAGATTAAGCGTCAAATTGCTGCGGAATGGGAGGCGATGACTGAATATCAAAAGTGCCTCTACATGGAGAGGGTGAGAGAAAATAAGGAAGCTAACAACAAGAAGAAGAGGAAATATCCCGTGGAGTTACCCCAAAAGAGTAGGAAAAAATCCAAGGTAATATGAAATTTCAGATCATTTGTAAGTATCTAGAAGAGGCGATTTGTTATTATTGACGACAAATGTTTGCTTGATAAAAACAGATGGAAGAATTTAGGATAAAGACATGCATATCCTTGCCTACAATTGTGGGCATTGTCAAGAACTTGACAAGTGATTAGGTCAAAGCGGTCAAAGACATCAGCTTTGGTGGACTTTTGAAGCTGAATTGCAATCATTTAGACTACGATTTTTTTGGATAGCTTGTCAGAAATTTTAATCCAGACGAGTGTTGCTTAGATGTCCAAGGAATAAAGCTGGCCATCTCGCTTGTAGATATGGAGAGTTTGTTAGGTATTAGGTCAACTAGTAAGTTGCTTGATGAAGAATCCTCAAAGGAGGACATATCTCAGTTGTGCCAAGAATATGGATTTGTTGATGTCCAATTGAATGTCACCTAATTGAGGGAAAATATAAGTTCTCAGGCCGATGCGGATGATGAGTTCAGGGCCAGATTTGCATTGTTGGAGATGGGGTGCATGTACTGCCCTGGCACCAAGGCTGGCATTATGTCTACTTTAATACATTTTGTAAAGCATCCATCGTTGCTGGGGACATTTAATTGGGGAAGGTTGCATTGTTGGAGCTGGGGTGCATCTCTAAACAAGTATTCAAAATTTCAAGGAAAAGAGCACCAGTAGAGGTTGTGTGTTCCTCCTAATGGTAATCACGCTTTGAATTATATTGCTTGTTTTTTTATGCATTAACATCTGAGTTAGGCTTATAATCTCTATTTATCCAATTATAGATTTTCTACTTGGAAAATTTTGTTGTGGTTAGTGCTCCGATGCCCAGAAATCCCAACACCATTACCGATACTCAATCAATCCCTAGAGTTTGGTTATGGGGGAATGATGAAGTAAAGGCTCGGGTTAGTTTCATTAACAACAAAGACTTGGTAAAAAGAAAAAAAGGCATTACTGTTTAACATTGTGAATGATAAATGATTGTTGTTTCAGTATTCTAACTAATGTTATTGTTGAATGATAGGTTGAATTGGTGTCTCACAAACCAAGTACGAAGGAGAAGGAGGTAGATGACGTATCAAAACTTTGACGTTATCAGATGATATAAGGTCGAGGCTTAATTTGATTGAAAACGAGCAGGAAGAGGTGAAAATTATGCAAAGAAAATTGGCAACAATTGTTGTTTATGAGCTGAATGCCTTTAAAGAAGAGATCCGAGAAATGAAACCAAACCTTGTTAGGCAAGCAGTGAAAGAGGAGTTGGGACAAGTACCAGCTCAACAAATGAGGACAAAGTTGGATAGCGAGATGGAGGCGGCAGTGAATATTGGTGTTCGTGTGGACAGACCATCATATTTCAACGAGTAGTATGCTAAGGAGGGATCCGGGCTCTCCAAAGAATAGTATGCTAAGGAGGGATCCAGGCTCTCCGAAGAGTCTGACAGTTGTGGATATTGATAATCCAAAGAGCCCTGTCACCGAAGAACTTGGCGATGAAACAAAAAAGGATGACGTAGCGGGGGATGACTCAGTGGTTATAATATCCGAGCCTCCTCCTACTTCTGATGATTGGTTGAAAACACCATTCCCGATAAAAAGAACCATGTCCGAGAATGGTTCATCTCCACAAGGGAAAGCTGCATTAGACCAAGATAGAGAAGACAGTCCAGATAAGGAAATACAGGGATAGAAAGAGGGGAACATGAGAAATCCAATTGAAGTTCCTTATAACGTTCACCAAAGCCGTTAACGAAAGTGGGGCTCCAAATGAAATAGTAGGCTCATCCAATGATGCCTATTTTGTTTACCCCCAAATGAAAACCAGAGATCCATCCCAAAGGGAACCAAGCAAGTATTGCAAGTCTCCGTACTTCAATATTCAGAAAGTTGCATCAAATAAACCAAGTTTAACTACGGAGTTAAATAAACTTTCGGATTGGCAAGCACAAAAATTGGTAAGGGAAAACCAATGTTACAGCTGAAGATTATAGACTTTACTCCATTCAAGGAACAGATAATAAAATTTGTTTTCGATACTGATCTCCTGAGGAGGTATGTATGGGATATGGTAATGCGTTGATTACTGACAAACAATGAATATTGCATATTCATGTGACAATATAATAGATATAGCGCTCATTTAATCCACAAATCTCTAGTTTCACATGCATTTTAGAATTAATATGGTTTATTGATGATGCCACTCAAATGTGTGTAATTATGTGCTTTTACATATTTTATATGTTCAGGTAAAAATGAAGGTGAAATAATGCAATAAAGGAAAGGAAAGAAGCAGCAAACACATGGGATCATCTCCCATGTACTTATTGGAATTTACAAATTCCTAACTAACAGTCTTAAGGTCAAAGGAAGAATCCAAAAAAAAAAGGCAAGCATTTACTGCTTGGATAGTGGCATCCATATGTACCTTTACATAGAAATTTGGGAGTTTTCTCTCTCTCTCTCTCTCTCTCTCTCTCTCTCTCTCTGTAGATGTGTCAGGGCGAAGAAGAAAAAATGAACCAAGAATCATAATTAGCACCATGGTTTCTCCTGTTCAAGTGATACAATGATGGATCTTCATCTTCCTTCATCTATAAATAGACAGCCAAAGGAAAGAAGAGGGGAAGAGGCGGAGAGCCAATATACACAACTCAGACAACACAGAGAGACAGGCAGAGAGAAACTACCATATATATGAGATTAGTATTTTTAGGAGTAGGAAACTTAAGCTATTCTTTTGCTTTTTCTAGTTCTAAAAGTTGTAAAGATTTTCTTTTCTGTAATTGATGATTTCATGTTAAAAAATATGTATAAAACTTTGTGTACTGTATTTCTCAAATTAGTTCTTGAATATTTGTTTTCTTGTAGATCCTTTGCTAATTTGTAGTAGTAAAATATTTCTATTAAACTTTTGATTTTAAGTCCAAAATCTCTGTAATTATTTTCATCTACTGTAGGAAAAATTAGTCTTTAGATTTTAGTTTTATTAATATTTTTAGCATAGTCAGTAGTTGTGGATGTCCCCTAAAATAGTTTCAAACTCCAACTTTCCAGTACTTATAATAAAAAAATCCATTCACTGTACGACACAATTTCCAATTAAATTCTAGATTTCTTTGCCACGCAGTTGTTATAATCAGCTATTACAGCCCCAAGCTTACACTACCCATATTCTATTCCCAACTTAGATTAGGGTTCGGTTTGACCTTGTTTATGTTCTTGGAGTTCATCCAATGTGACCCAGGAAGAAATCAAAGTCAAAGGTTTAATATTTTATTTTTGGTTCAGTATTTCAATTTATTTATGTTTTATTAGCTTAGTTGTACTAAACTTTGTTATTTTCCAGATTCCATGAATTCAATCCCAACTCATTTTAAGTGAAGAAAAGTGTATTAATATTAGTTTTCACTCTTACCTTGGTGTTATGACCTTAATCTTAATTAGACGGTGATTGTGTACGCCTATTAATTTATCTTTAAAAGGTTATTTAGAAGACAGTTTCAATTCCAAAAATGGTAGGCTAAAATTTTAATTAGGGATATGCAATAAAAAAATCAGAAATCACAACTTCTATGCACTAATCTTAAATGGACATATTTATCTAGATGGGTTGTTTTTCCAAATCTGGTAAAAAATATCTATAATTTATTACTATTTAGCATATTTATAGACTATGGTTATATTGGATTTCAAAAGATTACGTATTTGAAATAAGAATTTAATTATGTAAATTATCAAACTATGCCTTTTGTCATAAAAAAAACACCTAGCATACAAAACAATCTATTTAATAATGTTGATATGTCAAGTATGTGTATATATATATTTCTATCCATTAATGGACAGACAATTGTGCAGTGGAAGACTGGTGGGGACTGAGTACTAAATAACCCACGTCCACGACAATTCACGATTTGATCCTGGCTACTGCCCAATAGCCTCTTTATTTTTCTTTAAACTAAACGACGTTGTTTCATATCAAACCTGACACACCTGATATGACTTCAACTGGTATAAGTTTATTTTCAAATAAAGAATCACTCTATTTAAAATGCCAAACCCTTTCAAAAGCACAAAAGTTGTGTGATCTAGTATTGATTTGCATATTCCCAATCCCTTTAAATTATTTCTCCCAAGTTAATTAATATTTCCTATTTTTAGATAACTTAGATTAAGTATTTATATTATTTTCATCTTTCGCTATAATAAAATCCAAAAAGTTCATTTCATGTGAATCTAGCTTTTACTTCTTTTTCTTCCTTTTCTTAAAGGATGTTTGGCACAGCGATAGCTTTGCAATTGTGATAGCTTAGCGATTGCTTTTGTGATAATAGATTATGGTCATAATAGATTATAGTTGTTGTGGTGTTTGGGTAAAGTATTGTAAAAGTGGTTATGGTGATATAATAGATTATGTAAGTATTTGGTTACGTAAATGTAAAAGTGATTTTAATGTCTAAAAGACAATTATGTCCTTATATTATAAGACTATTATATTATTGTGTACATAATAAAGTTTAGTTTCATTGATACGCATTAGTAATTGTTATTAAATAATTACTTAGTTACTTAATCAAATAAGTAAATATATTAATTTGTTAAAAAGTTATCAAAAAAAGTTATATTTTAAAATTATTAAATATATTAGTTAACTAACATTCACTGATTCATCACATTGATTAGTAATAAATATTTAATTATTAATTTATTTCTTTTAAATAAGTAGATAATAAAAAGTATAATGTAAAAAAAATTGAGACATATAATAGTAAGAATAACAATTAAACCCTTAATAAACAATCAACTTTATTAAATAAGTACAATTCCAAATACATTTTTAATAATTCATCCGATTGAGTTAGCAATACTTATAGCAAGCTGATTTTGAAATCTATCCATAAATGTATCGTTGTTGTAAATTTAAACATTGTGATGTGGTTGGATATCTGGATCATCACTTGGTATCAAATCAGGGTCACGATCATAAGACTCAAAATGTTGATCAACTAATGCTTCTCTCCTTAAAAAATTGTATATTGCCATTGAAGATGATACAATTGCCTTTTGAATTTCAAAGTTGTATAAAAGCATGTTGGCTAGAATCTTCCATCTAGCTTTCCACACCCCAAATGTTCGCTCAATCACATTTCTTAATGACGAATGGGCGTGGTTAAATGTTTCTTGTATGTTTTGAGGTGGTGGAGCATTTTGAAACTCTGGTATATGGTACCTCTCTCCCTTGTATGGTGCAAGATAACCTTTCATATTTGGATAACCTGAATCAACCAAGTAAAATTCACCTGAAAAAATGCATTACGAAAGTAGTTAATTAATTAAAACTAAGGAAAGAAAAAAATAAAAAAAGAAGAGTTGTTATTGCACGCCCTAAAAGCTAAGCTAGAATATAATACTAGCCTTCTTTTGGATGGGGAAATCCTAACTCGTCATCTCGAATAGCTTGGTAAATATCCTCGTGTTATGTGCAGCACCTTCCCAACCAAGCCATGCAAATGTGAAACACTTGTCAAAGTCACATGATGCCATAATGTTCTAAGTTGGATACCATTTCCTACCAATAAATGGTATTGATTCTCTCTCTGGTAGACAAACTCATATATGTGTATCATCAATGGCACCAATACGTTTTTTGAAATGTGGCCAAAATCTTGGATTATTTCTAGCACGTTCCAAAAGGAGAGCATGGTGTTCTAGTGCTTTTATAATATCCATTGAGAGTCTCAACGTGGCGGTCAATACATAATGAAAATGCCTACTAATTGATTCTCCAGAATGTTGAAATCTCTCCTGAATCATTCTGTTGCTGAATCCGTGTCCAATTATCATTAGGAATATTGCCACTTGTTCTTTTATGCTAAATTCCTTCGTAACCTGTAGTTGGTAGTCATTTGTCAAGGTCCTGCAAAGATTATGGAATACGTGTTTCTCCATTCTAAACTGTTCTTGACAATGCCTTGGATGCCCATTTAAAATTTCTGTCACAAATATATGCTCGGTGTGGGCACTTACCCTACATGGTTGTTTGCTAATACAAATGTTATGATATTGAACAATAACTGATGTAGCTCCAACAATTAATGTGTAGTATTCATCCTCTTCAGCCTTATGGTTGTCCTCATTATTGCAATAATCCATTATATTGTGTGGTTGTAAAGGCTAGCAATAAAATTTAAGAAAAACATAAGTCTTGCAATAAAATATAAGAAAAAACATAAGTAGAAACATCAGTCTAGCAATAATAAAACAAAAATAAACTTAAGTAAACAAGAAAAAGCAAAAAAAACCAGAAGTCCACAAGAAAAAAAAAAGTTACAAAAACAAAACATTGAAAAAATAACATCACATGTCTAGCAATTAAGTGAAAGAAAACCATGTGAAACCCTTTAAGGTTCGCGCAGCGGAAAACAAAAATTTAATGGTTTACGAATCCCATGATCAAGTCTATGATATATACAAAATACATACAACATCCATAGGGGGTTAATCGAATAGTTACCCTTGAAGCGTGCTTTACAAAATATTAATTCCCTTTCGTCCCACGAACAGTTCACCAAATCGTCCAAGCGTCTGATCTCTAAAAGTATCCACACTAGAAGAAAACTTTTCCTTCCTCCAATAAAGTGAAGAAGACAAAAGGTGAATAGATCAAAAACTCTTTTGACCTTACAGATGTAATGTGTTGGGAGTTTTGGGAGAAACTTGGGTGTACTAGCATTCCACTAGTTTCTCATATCTCATATATATAATAATGCTATTAGTCCCTTTCCTAATATAATTAGGAAACTATATTTGATTGGAAGACTTTCTTAAATCAAATACAAACTAATTGTATTATTATACTACTTCCATATTAACAACTTAATATCAAGTAGACCCTCACAACTTCCTCTAATTACACATTGCCCTTTTGTGTGTGACCCCTTAGGTTCATACTAATCTGGTAGTAGGTACTAATACTTTAAAGTATTACAATTAAAACCCTTTCTAATTAATTTAAATTAGAACATCTTCTAATTCTCCCTTGTAGAAATAATTAATATTAATATTTATTATTTATGGACTTCCACTAGTCATGAGTGACACCTAGCAGTATATCATGACACACCCCAGACAGTCTGAAAAATAGTGAACCTTTCCGTTAACAATTACCATACAATTCAATCCTTCTATCAAACAATGTCCCAATTAAATCTCTTGGGTAATGGACATATATATTATCAAACCCATATTTAATTATATGTTCTCGAACTAATTGATATTTCTCTATTTGGTGAAATTAGAAAACTCTTACTAATTCTCACCCTGCCCTAGCCAGGGAGCTTTACTTGAGATATATCATAGGAGATCACATAGGACATTCACTCCCTCACTTGAGAGTGATAGATTCCTTGTTGTACATTCACATGTCTCCATGTATGACTTACTATACCCAACAATACATGAATATGCCCTTAATTAAAACATAAACATCGTGCACATTAAAGCATAATAACTCATACACAAGACAACAGTAATGTCTCAGGTCTAAGGATTACTTGTACCACTGTAACTAAGAACAATCCATTGATAGATAAGTAAAACTCCATTTGGATTTTCCTAATAGTTGATCACGTTTAGTGAACTTGTTCTATAACAAGCACCCATATGTCTGTTCCAGCGTCCCCACACTGATGACTTAAGACTAGCCATATTTTATCAAATAAAATAAACATGACACATATTAGTCTAACCAGATTATTAAATGCCCAATTTAATAATTCTACGACTAAGAACAATTTTAGAATAAATCAACTAAGAAGTATATGGTCTTGTTCCTTAACTCTTTAAGTACATACCTTCTCAACTTTAATTCGGTGGACATATCATATAAATGTTAAACAACAATAATGATAAATAATAAACTTGCCCTTTATTAATATGAAACTGTTATTACAAGGTAATATTCCTAAAACACTACTCCAATCTAATTGGCTTTTAGGGCATACTACTAACTATCTCCCACTTGCACTAAAGCCAATCAACCATGTATCTCATACCCATCTTCAAGATGGCGATCCAATTGCTGCTGGGTTAAGGCTTTAGTGAATGGATCTGCTACATTATCTGCTAATGCTATCTTCTGTATCTCCACATCACCTCTACCAATGATTTCTCTAATCATATGGAATCGACGCTGAATGTGTTTGGATTTCTGATGAGACCTTAGTTCCTTGGCTTGAGCTATCACCCCATTGTTATCACAGTACAGAGGCACATGTGATTCAATGGTTGGAACTACACCTAGTTCACTGATGAACTTTCTTATCCATACAATCTCCTTTGCTGCTTCTGAAGCAGCAATGTATTGTACTTCGGTCGTGGAATCTGTCGTTGTATCTTGCTTACAACTCTTCCAGCTAATAGCGCCCCCATTAAGGGTAAATACATACCCGGATGTGGATTTTCTATCATCCACATCAGATTGGAAGTCCGAATCCGTGTAACCATCAACTCTTAGTTCTCTTCCTCCATAAATAAGAAACATATCCTTAGTTCTTCTTAAGTACTTAAGGATGTTCTTCACTTCAATCCAGTGATTCACACCTGGATTAGATTGATATCTGCCTATAACACTTACAGTATGACTGATATCAGGTCTGGTACATAGCATAGCATACATGAGACTTCCCACAGCTGAAGCATATGGTACTTTGCTCATGCTCTCTCTTTCCTCTGGTATCTTAGGACTCATGTCCTTCGAGAGATGAATTCCATGTCTGAAGGGAAGCATCCCTCTTTTGGAATCTGTCATGTTGAATCTATTCAACACTTTATCTATGTACAAGGACTGGGATAAACCAAGCAATCTTTTAGATCTATCTCTATAAACCTTTATACCCAGTATATAAGATGCTTCTCCCAAATCCTTCATGGAGAAGTTTTGTGAAAGCCATAGTTTGACTGATGATAACATTCCTACATCATTCCCAATGAGGAGGATGTCATCAATGTACAAAATTAGGAACCTAATCGCTCTCCCACTGAGCTTCTTATACACATATGGTTCATCCATATTTTGATGAAAATCAAATGCTTTAATCGCTTCATCAAAACGGATGTTCCAACTTCGAGATGCTTGCTTGAGTCCATAAATGGATCTCTGCAGCTTACACACTTTGTGGTTTTCACCACGGGATATAAAGCCTTCCGGCTGCTCCATGTAAATCTCTTCCTCAATCTGACCATTGAGAAAAGCGGTCTTTACATCCATCTACCATATCTCATAGTCATAGTGTACAGTTATAGCAAGTATAATCCTGATGGATTTTAGCATGGCTACTGGCGAGAAGGTTTCCTCATAGTCAACTCCTTGTCTTTGTTTATAACTTTTGCCACTAGCCCAGCTTTGTAGGTCTCTACCTTTTCGTCCGAGCCTATCTTCCTTTTGTAAACCCATTTATATCCAATAGGTACAATACCTTGAGGCGAGTTTACCAAAGTCCAAACTTGGTTGGAGTACATATAATCCATTTCTGATTTCATGGCAACTTGCCATTTACTCGAATCGATGTCTGACATCACCTCTTTGTAATTAGTAGGATCACTCTTGTCGCCATTGTCTACACAATGAAAGAGTTCCTCATCACCGTAATGGAGATCCAAGTATCTCTTATTAGGTATGGGAGTCCTACTAGTCTTATGTGGAGGTTGTGTGATAGAAGGTGCTACTATAATAGGGTTTGAGAACTCTTCCTCATGTTGGTCAATGTTGGTTTGTGGTTCAGAGGACATTTCCTCTAATTCTATCCCTTTCACATTGCCTCCATCTTAAATAAACTCTTTTTGAAGAAATACAGCAAACTTGCTAACAAACACCTTTTGTTCGCCTGGGTGATAGAAATAGTATCCCAACGACTCTCTCGGATAGCCCACAAATCTACATTTTTCTGACCTAGATTCCAATTTGTCCACTTCTAGTTTCTTAACATAGGCTGGATAACCCCAGATCTTAATGTAATTGACTAGGCCTCTTCCCATGCAACATCTCATGCAGTGTCTTAGGAACAGATTTAGATGGCACCCTATTCAGTATATGTGCTGCTGTTTGAAGCGCATATCCCCGGTAAATTTGTGTAGCTCATCATGGATCGTACCATATCCAATAGGGTACGATTTCTCGTTTCGGACACACCATTTAATTGTGGTGTTCCAGGTGGAGTCCATTGTGATAAAATACCATTTTCCTTGAGATGGTCCAAGAATTCATTGCTTAAGTATTCACCTCCTCGATCTGATCGGAGAACTTTAATACTTTTTCCAGTTTGTTTTTCTACTTCATTTCTAAATTCTTTGAATTTTTTAAAAGATTCAGATTTGTATTTCATTAAATACACATACCCTAACCGTGAGTGATCGTCGGTGAAGGTTATAAAGTATGAAAAACCTCCTCTTGCAATTGAATTCATAGGACCACACACATCAGTGTGAATTAATCCAAGTATATTGGCAGCTCTTTCCCCATGTCCCACAAAGGGTGATTTGGTCATTTTGCCTATGAGACAAGATTCACAAGTTGACTAAGCTTCATAAGCTAATGAGCCAAAGTGTCCATCCTTAACCAACTTATTGATCCTATCATCACTAATATGACCTAATCTAAGATGCCACATATAAGTAGGATTAACTTCATCTCTAGGTCTTTTTGGTGTTTTATTTTTTGTTTGCTCAATATAGTTAATACCAAAATCTAAGTTTAAGAAATAAAGACCATTCAAATATATGCCAAAACCAACTAAATCATCATTTAAATAAAATGTGCATTAATTTTTCTCAAAAAACAAATTTATAACCATCTCTAGATAAAGCAGAAATAGAAATAATATTCCTAATAATATCTGGCATAAATAAACAATCTTTTAATTCTAAAACTACGCTAGATGGTAATGCTAAATAGTAGCTCCCTACGACTAATGCAGCAACACTTGCTCCATTTCCCACTCGAAGAGCTGTTTGTTCTCTGCTCAACCTTCTGCTTCCCCTTAATCCCTGCAACGAATTGCAAATATGAGAACTAGCTCCGGTATCTAATACCCAAGAAGAAACAGAATTAACCAAAAGGTTAGTTTCTATAAAAAGCAATTTAGACATACCTTCAGAAGGTTTGTATTTTATGGAAGCAAGGTACTCTCTGCAGTTCCTCTTCCAATGTCCTTCTTTGCCACAGAAGAAACACTTTCCTTTACCCTTATCATTTGCGGGCTTGCCTCTCTTGATCCCGCCCTTTGTCTTCACCTTGGACTTCTGTCCCTTCCATTTTCCTTTACCCTTGGGCTTGGACTTGGAAGTAGAAGCCTCATGAATGACAAGAGCAGATCCCTTTGTCTTTTTTATAGAGCCTTCCGCAGTATTCAACATATTTAGCAACTCATGCAGTGGAACTGTCATCCTGCTCATGTTGAAGTTCATAACGAACTGCAAAAATGAATCTGGCAAGGATTGCAAGATCAAATCTATTTGAAATTTGCATCCATGTCTACATCAAGCTTTTTGAGTTGCTCAATGTAACCGATCATCTTAAGCACACACTCATTTACAGATGACCCCTCGGCCATTTTGGCCTGGAAGAGTTCTTTTGAAACATTGAACCTTGTGGTTCTACTCTGTCCCCCATACAACTCTTGTAGGTGAAGAAGAATAGAGGTTGAGCTTTTATATAAATCATGTTGCTTCTGAAGCTCATTGCTCATGGATGCTAACATATAGCATCTCATCTTTATTTCATCTTCCTGCCACTTTCTCAAAGTGTCATGCTCTTCCTCAGTGGATCCTTCCGGAAGAGATTCCGGCATTGGCCCATCCAAGACATAGGCAATTTTGTCAGAAGTAAGAATGATTTTTAAGTTCCTTAACCAATCATCAAAGTTTGGTCCAGTCAAACGGTTGGTATCCAGAATTTTAGCAAGAGGGTTGAAGTTTGACATTTTTAGCGGTGATCTACAGAAGATAAATAGCAATTTATGAGCATAAAATAAAATTCAATTTTATTATCCATTAGATTTTGGGTCATTAAATCATAATGGTACCTCCCACTATTTTTTTCAAATTCCTCATCCCTTTAAAGAAATTTGGGAATCTTTATTTGTAAAAATTCCTAGTGGGGGATTGGGGTCCCACCAAAACTAGTACAACCTCACATAATAGTTTCTTGGCCATACTAACTTAGATAAGAAGGTAACTTTATACCTATTGCTTCTTAAGCAAGTTCCAATCAGCATTTTGCCTCTAAAATTATGAACCTCACATAATAGTTTCTTGATCCATATATTTTAGTTAAGTTAGACCCACCATTCATACAAATATGAGTCACTAATGAGACCCTCACATAATAGTTTCTTGGATCCCACTAACCCCTCACCTCATAATATCATATATTTAAATAGTATGAGTGGCTTTTCTTAGAATGAGCAGTCCCCATATATCTGTAGCCGACAAACCCAAATAAGAAAATACAGTCACCTATTATGGTGGAAGGCTACGATAAGACATTCATAATGTCTCTTCGCTTACAACTTAATATCATAAACAAGAAGGAAATTGTATGGTCTCATCAATTATACATGCATCAAATACATAAAATAAATATTTCATCATTTATATTTTAATATGTCCATACAATTCTCCCACTAATTAAATTTAGAAAACAATTTTAAAATTTTAATTTAAAGGAGTATCCTCGTGACACTACAAATGGATTAAAGTTTAAAACAATTTTAAAATGTGGACATATAAAATATATGGTGAAACCGCCCAAACAATTATCACATAAAAAATTGGGTCATGGATGATTATGGACTTTTAAGGTGATTCAACTTGAACCTTTAAGTTGAATCTAAGTCTATAGTGTTGTAATCATTATTAAACATCACATGCTTTCAAGATCTAAGCTTGAAACAATAATAAAAAATAATCTTCATTCTTTTCTTGGACACCTTATCTACTCCATGTAGGCTCCACCTTCTTCTTCCTTGTAATTTTATGATCTTCGTCTCTAAACCAAATTTTACATGGCTTTAATAAGAAAACCCTTGATCCATAATCAAGGGGGAGGTGCATAGGAGGGAGATAAAAATTACATCAAGAAGGAGGGAGGAAGGCATGCAAGCCCTACTTAAAAATTACAAACCCAAAAATAATAAAACATTCAATCACATTAAAATGATAAACCAATCACATAACTCAATTATTTGGTATAGTCCATAATCATCATTTTCATCCATTCACATCATATGTAAATAAAAGAAAATATAATAAAAATAATTGTTCTAGTTATAGCATGAATCTTGGGTTCAATTCTAATCCAATTAGAATTTGTCTTAATATAAAAACAATCCCGCTATACATTAAAACGCATATTAGAGGGTCTAAACGTTCAATTTTGGACAAAATTTACTAGGGCTCATACCCATAGGGGTATGAATCTTGCTCAGAACATCGTTTCCAATCGAATACAGGTGTTCTGACGTAAAATTTTGAAATTCAGATCTGACTCGTCTTCTCTAGCGAACCGCTAACAGATCCGCATAAACAATCATGAATAAGTTCCAAACTTGTCACAAAAATATATAACTTTTATACACATTAAAATTGGCATATACATGTTTACATCTTATGTAAACACTATATACCAATGTAGTGAAGTTTAAACCCTTTGTTCATCATATGAACAAAAACCCTAGTATCTTCATACAAACATTCCCAAAATTCCAATTTATTCAAAATAAATTTATGCTACAACAACAATTACAGTATTTTGTATTAATCATAGACTAAGGCTCTGATACCACTGAAAGAAAACCATGTGGAACCCTTTAAGGTTCGTGCAGCGGAAAACAAAAATTTAATGGTTTACTAATCCCATGATCAAGTCTATGATATATACAAAATACATACAACATCCATAGGGGGTTAATCGAATAGTTACCCTTGAAGCGTGCTTTACAAAATATTAATTCCCTTTCGTCCCACGAGTAGTTCACCAAATTGTCCAAGCGTCCGATCTCTAAAAGTATCCACACGAGCAATGCACACTAGAAGAAAACTTTTCCTTCCTCCAATAAAGTGAAGAAGACAAAAGGTGAATAGATCAAAAACTCTTTTGACCTTACGGATGTAATGAGTTGGGAGTTTTGGGAGAAACTTGGGTGTACTAGCATCCCACTTAGTTTCTCATATCTCATATATAATGATGCTATAAGTCCCTTTCCTAATCTAATTAGGAAACTATATTTGATTGGAAGACTTTCTTAAATCAAATACAAACTAATTGTATTATTATACTACTTCCATATTAACAACTTAATATCAAGTAGACCCTCACAACTTCCTCTAATTACACATTGCCCTTTTGTGTGTGACCCCTTAGGTTCATACTAATCTGGTAGTAGGTACTAATACTTTAAAGTATTACAATTAAAACCCTTTCTAATTAATTTAAATTAGAACATCTTCTAATTCTCCCTTGTAGAAATAATTAATATTAATATTTATTATTTATGGGCTTCCACTAGTCATGAGTGACACCTAGCAGTATATCATGACACACCCCAGACAGTGTAAAAAATAGTGAACCTTTCCGTTAACAGTTACCATACAATTCAATCCTTCTATCAAACAATGTCCCAATTAAATCTCTTGGGTAATGGACATATATATATATATATATATTATCAAACCCAGATTTAATTATATGTTCTTGAACTAATTGATATTTCTCTATTTGGTGAAATTAGAAAACTCTTACTAATTCTCACCCTGCCCTAGCCAGGGAGCTTTACTTGAGATATATCATAGGAGATCACATAGGACATTCACTCCCTCACTTGAGAGTGATAGATTCCTTGTTGTACATTCACATGTCTCCATGTATGACTTACTATACCCAACAATACATGAATATGCCCTTAATTAAAACATAAACATCGTGCACATTAAAGCATAATAACTCATACACAAGACAACAGTAATGTCTCAGGTCTAAGGATTACTTGTACCACTGTAACTAAGAACAATCCATTGATAGATAAGTAAAACTCCATTTGGATTTTCCTAATAGTTGATCACGTTCAGTGAACTTGTTCTATAACAAGCACCCATATGTCTGTTCCAGCGTCCCCACACTGATGACTTAAGACTAGCCATATTTTATCAAATAAAATAAACATGACACATATTAGTCTAACCAGATTATTAAATGCCCAATTTAATAATTCTACGACTAAGAACAATTTTAGAATAAATCAACTAAGAAGTATATGGTCTTGTTCCTTAACTCTTTAAGTACATACCTTCTCAACTTTAATTCTGTGGACATATCATATAAATGTTAAACAACAATAATGACAAATAATAAACTTGCCCTTTATTAATATGAAACTGTTATTACAAGGTAATATTCCTAAAACACTACTCCAATCTAATTGGCTTTTAGGGCATACTACTAACATTAAGGCCACTGGAATCCCTCAGAGCCTCCCTCATATGCACGTTGCTTTGCCACATAGTCTTTATGTTGTTGTATATGTAGCCATTCTAGATGCATTTTATTATCCGGTAGAGCCATAAACATTTCTCGCATCTCCTTTTTTAGAAACAAATCTACTGCCAACCAGTATAATTTATCTCCCCTTATAAGGTCAGGAATTGTTTCTAATTCAGCAACACAAGCTACAATATTTGATGATTTATCACTACTTACAGTAGGTGAGTAAGAACTACGTGTCTCCACAACACCAACAAGACGATCGTTTTGGCGCGATAACTTTGAAGCTGAAGTTTCTTTCCTCGCCACTTTTCCCTTATTCCTTCCTCTTTTATTATGTCGTTCGGGCAATGGTGTACCCTCTACACCATTGCGGGAACCAAAATCCATTTCAATATCATCGAGCCGTTGGCTCTTAATTTTGTCCTCACCATCACCGTTACCGTCACCGTCATCATCATCATCACCGTCGTTACCAAACTCCACTTCTCCAACTGATGACTGCCTCCGATTGAAGAACTCTGGCAGTTGACCAGAGTTTGGTACCCATGCCCGCTCGCCAGTTGCAGCTACGTCCATATATAATTTATCTAGTTTGAAACAGTGTTCTAAACCTCTAAGCCTAAACTTAGCCACCTCTAGATTTTTCTGCACATTAAAAAAGGAATATGATTAATAATTTCAATAATCAAAAATGCATTTATTATTTATAACATACACAAAAATTGGTTTCAAATTGCGTGTATACTTGAATTTTACGTTCCCACCACTCATTTGTAGCATTAGTAGTTCCTTTTTCAGCATCCCAACCAAGTCCAATTTCAGATTTGTCAAAAATACTATTCCATACCAACCATTCTTTCTTCATTACATCCCAGTGATTTTTCAGTTGCATTCTGTCGTAATTATTTCTAGTGATTTGATTGAACGCACGCCCAATATTCTGGCATCCACTTCCTTTACACACAAGTTCACCCAAACTTCATGTGACACTGCATTCCATGAAGCTTTTGACTTCTTTTTTTTAGTTAGTGACTGATTGCCTTCACTCATTTGCCCCATATTCTCCATCTATATTTTATTTTTGGTTATAAGAAATAACACTAAATAGTATTAACAAATAACATGTATTCTACTGTATATTTCACACCACTAACTATTCTTTTTCACACATGTAGATACTGCCTTAACACAATATTGAAATGCATATAACCAAAATAAATAAATAAAAAAGATTGATTCATCAACATTTTTGTACAAATAATAACTTAAAATTACAATCATTGCATACTTGAAATTTGGTAAATGTGATGAACTAGAGAATTAAAGGATCACCAGAAGTACAATTAACAGAAGTGAATGGATACTGCAATTTAGAAAGATAACCGGAGAAGTCTTTATAAATGAAGTGTACTGTTTGTGAAATAGATTGAAATGTGTGCCAACTCACATTCCTATATGATTTTATTTCATTTTTTTTTTATAGTTTTTGAATAATACAAAATGAAAAGCAAACATAAATTGTGCATGACATATCTGAAGGCTCTCATTTCAATGCCTTACAAACATTACATTCTGATAAAAAAAACTCTCACATGTTGATGTCTCCACAATACAGTTTAATAAATTGGCGACAAAAAGTTATCATGTACTACACACATTTTAGGCTTAAAGTCTCCACAATAACAACCATTAGTTTATCACAAGCAAAAAATGCGCGGTGGTGGTTGTCTCATTTAAGGACTATGTTATTGTCTTCTAGTCTGGACACGATCGTAATTATTCCAAAAGACTAGGGGCACATCATTAGTATGGCACGTGTTGACCATGAGGTTTGACTGCTTTTTTCCTAAGCTGCGTTGTCCCAGCTTGCACAAGTCGCGCTGAAATCGTGCCTAAATCGCAGCAATCCCACATTTGCGATTCAACACCACCCACCTAAACAGGATGCGTTTGGCATTTTGGCCTTTAAGCTGTTTTGATCGCTGTTTCAACACCCTGCCAAATAGCCTCTTACTAGCATCTTAGTTTATTTTGTATTGCTAAAATCTTTACTGTTAACTATTAAAAATATAACTTTTAATTAAGTTTTACTGCAAAAATCTAAAAACTAGTAGTTTAGGGAAAGCCCCAAAATTTTCTTTTTATGGACAAAATAGTTATTTCCTATCTTTAATATCTTTTTACCATTCCCTGTGGGTTTGACCTAGTCTTACCAGAACTTTATTACTTGTACGATCACCTACACTTGGGCATGGATAAGAAAACGCGTTAGTAGGATGTCATCAATTACAATTGATAAGAAATGAGTATTTATTGATGCATTTAACTGTTTTTGAAAATTGAATGTAGTTATGTCATTGTCTACAAATATAGGCCATTCAGACCAAGGGAATCAGCACAACATGAAGGATGGAGAGTAGGTGAATGACATGGTATGAAAGCTATATATATTTTAAGTACATTAATCAAGTAAATGTCAATCATATAACAACTATGTCAATTTGTAACTATTATCGGTAATAAACAGCATCTGTGGTAAGCTCACTTACCAGCAAAAGAACAAACAACCCGGTGATAAGTGAGAACGGTGGTACCTACTCACCTTCATAGCGGTAAAACCCCATTTTATTCAAGTAGTTAGATACGATTATTAAGTTTTTACATCTGATTGTTTCACTTTCTGCATTTAGCGATTCTCAATATATGGAACCAGAGATGTTAGGACTGGGAAGCAATATTTTGGACCGGACAGATACACCGATGATGTAAAGTGTGTGAAGAAGATATTTTCAGCTCGTGTTTGTTACATTTACAATGCAAGTACATATGAATTCAATTTTTTCATGGATTTAATTTGAAATTGAAAATAGATTTATTGCCCAATCAATGAACATAACACACACTGGTATTACATCATGATCGACATTGAGGAGAGGATGGTAAACATACTAGATCCTTACCAGGCCCAGGGCATAACAACCTGTGTAGGGAGAAAGTAAAATAAGTGATATGTATCTCATCCCTTGATACGATATGTAGCAACATTGTTGATCAATGTGATATTGTTCCTTTAATAGGTGGATTTTGTTGATGGCATTATGGTTGCCTATTATGGAATCGCATACAATATGGCCATCAAGAATTTCCAATACGAAACATACAAGTGGGTTCCCCGACAGACCACCACATATGATTTGAATTTATATAGGTATTATGTGCTTTTTGTTTTCCATATATTGTAGTTTAACCAACCCTTGTGTGTTGTTCTTTTTTAGGGATGATTGCATGGTTTATGTCATTAACTTCATGTGTGTTGACCAGGTATGTAACGGCATAAAGTTCTTGGTAAGCATAATATACGCCAATTTTGAATCCAAATATAAGATTGATCCATCTTGTTACCGTTTATTTTGGTGAACATAAGGTTAATAATTTACATTTTGGTTCAGCTCACACCAGGACAAGCTCGTCGAAAAACTTGTTGACCTAGTGATGAGCATATACAACTTAAATCAGATGCAAGTAATTGAAGACGCTGAGCAATATGAACTGCACGAGTAGGAGAAGATAAAATCTTTTTGGTGGACTAGTATATTTTGATAGTGTTGGTTAATATGTGGTCCTTCATCTGGTGGATATTGTAAATTTGGACAGCATGGTTTTTGGTTACTAAATATGGTCCTTCATCTGGTGGATATTGTAAATTTGGATAGCGTGGTTTTTGGTTAATGTTTTTTTTTGTATATTTGGATACCGTGGTTTTTTGTATATTGGATACCGTGGTTTAATGTTGTTCTGTGATCTGCAAAGAGAGTTTTGTTAAAATTGTTTAGTAAACATTTGTTCCATGATCACAAATTATTGTTTTATTATTTGCAAAATGCTATTCCATTTATCACAAATGTTGTTCCATGATGAGTAATTGTTGTTACATTGGTCACAAATTATTGTTCCATGATCAGCAATTGTTGTTCTATGGTCATTAATTATTATTCATTCATTTATTACAAGTAGTTTTTTTTTTTTTATGATAAATGTTGTTCCATGAAAATCAAATGTTGTTGTTTGATCATCAAATGTTCTGTTTTCATCAAATGTTGTTCCATGATCATCAAAAGTTGTTCTATTTTCATCAAAAGTTGTTTCATGAAAAACAAATGTTGTTCTATTTTCATCAAATGTTGTTACATTTTGGTCGACCGGATAGACACATAAAATTCAGCCAGTCGATCGAACAGACATAGGAAATTACCCCACCCCATAAATACCCTAACAAACTGTAACACCCGTACCCAAAAAAAAAAGATTAATGTGACATTAATGTGTGTTAATTTAAGATAATGCATATGATGGTTTAAGGTGGGGTTATGAACCCACAGGTAAAAGCGTGTTCAAATGCGGGCACAGATGAAAGTTTTGTAAAAGGCAGGACTTGTATAAATGTGGGGCCCAACGAGAGTCTAATTAAAATAATTTGCATTTTGATGTCATTATATGTCTATATGGGTACTTACTTAAATGCTTATAGATATTATTATGTCTTCTGATAGGTTAAGGGAACCAATTTGGGTACCCATGTGAGGGTGTATTTGAATACAATTGATAATTAGTAGGTTTAATAGCAACCTCATAATATATGTGGGACCACGTTTGAGACCCAAGCGGGACTTAGATTAAATTCATTTAGAAAAGGTGGGTAATCAACGTAATTAACATTGGGGTTTCATAAGTTGAGGGAGGTAAATATGAATAGAGGAAAGTGATTGACAACACATATGTATGTTGTATATGTGTCTCAAGCACCAAAACACAGTTGGGTTTACAGAATTTGGAGAGGATGAAGAGCTCTCGAGTCAGCGACGGAAATCCACGCGACGTTTCTTGCCATTTCTTCGCCACCCAACGTCTGATTTACGATTCGAGACCATATTTGGACTCATGGAGGTAAGAGGATTGCATGCACGTCCTTTATTTTCATTTTCAACAATGTTCTTATGGCAACCGTTCTTAATAGATGATGTTTGATGTATCAAACTTATGCAGGAATTACACCGATGGGATTTGAGTGGGAAATTTGCAAGAGGCTGGGATTTCTAAGCTTAACTCGCTAGTAAATCATAGAGGTGAGTGTTCTAATCCCAAAATTGGATGATTAATTATGCTCATGTGATAATTGTTGATAGTAGTTGCTTAATTCTTGCTTAAGTACATGTATGTTGATGAATTTGGGTAAAAAGCATGTTAATGTTGTGAATTTGTTGTGCTTATATGCTAAGTTGCCTAAATGCTTATGTGGATCAAAGGAAACATGCATAACTCTTTCTAATAAACTCAAAGGGCGGATTGATCTGCCCTATAAATCTTGACAGTCCACTTCTACGAAAACATGCATAACTCTTTCTAGAAAACATGGATTCGCGCGCCATTTTTTGCGTTGGATCCAAGACTTAAAGAACTATCTTTTGGTATAAAATTTGCTATACTTTATTGATGACTACTTTTCCTTTAGGGCTATTTTGTGTCAAGAAAGTTCATTTATGGAGTCTAAATTTTGTTTTTTTTCTTCGTATTTTGTACAAGTTTGGTGTATGGGCTTTATTGTACATGTCCTAATCTGCCCGAGGTGGGTTGGGGTGTGACAATTTTTGGTATCAGAGCTATAGGTTAGAGCCTTTAGGGACGAGTGATGATTACGATGTGTAATAAGTAGAAATGATTAATAGATGTATATATCATGCATACACATTTACTTAGCATGTTGAATGATGTTGAGCATGCAGTGAAAATTTTAAAAGTAACGTGTATATAAAAATGTATTGTGAATGCCAGAGAGGAAATGTCTGGTGAAAGATCGACACCGCCTACACAAATAGAGAGAATGGAAAGAGTTGTAGCCAGTTTGGTACAAGTCGTTGAAACTCATGAAATAGAGAGGAGATGTGAACAACCAAATCCTAATTCGAGGGAAGAGGTCATCATAATTTCATAAATTTATAAGTAGAAACCGACAATATTCAGGGGAGAAACCGATCCAATGAAGGCTGATTTTTGGTTGTCTGATATGGAGAAGATATTCAGGGTTCTACCATGTACCAATGCTCAGCAGGTTTTATATGCCACTGACACTTTAAAAGAGGAAGCACAGTATTGGTGGGGGACTAAGTTGGGAACAGGCAAGCCGAATACATGGGAGGAGTTTGTAGTACTCTTCAAGAAGCAATATTTCCCAAAATCGTTCAAGGATTAGAAGGATCAGGAGTTTATGGAACTAAAGCAAAGAGGGATGATAGTTCGGGAATACTCCACCAAATTCACAAGCTTAGCACAATTTGCTAAGAACATAGTACCAAATGAAGGGGATCGAACTAGAAAGTTTATGATGGGACTTAGGGATGAAATTCGATGCCAAGTATCAGTGCAACGGTTAGATAAAGTTGCAGAGGCATTGGATGTGGCTTCAATTGCTGAGAGAGATATGGGGTATCAACAAAGTTCCCAGGCACCGGTAACTCAACAATACAAAAGGCCAAGTTCAAGTCAATATAGTGGTCAAGGGAGTTCAAAAATATAAAGTTTTGAGAGTTCCTCGGGTGGTGGAGGTAACAAGCCGTGGTGTAATACATGTAGGAAGTTCCATTGGGGTGTGTGTAATCTATCAACAACAATGTGCAACAATTGTCGACAAATGGGATATGTGGCAAAGAATTGTCTAGGGGTGAGGCTAAATACTTATACTCTGATGAGGCGTACCGATGATAGTGGAATGGTTTGCCGTAACAGTGGGGTGCTTGGACACCAAATGCGCAACTGTCCTAAGCCAAGGCAAGGAGACTCTAGTGCAACTGTGAGTAGTGCACCAACACTGTGACCACCTCAACAATAACAACCACAAGGAAGGGAGCAACGTCAGGGCCGTTATTTTAAGCTTAACCCAGGGGAGACCACCGTTGCGAATATAGTTGTGTTAGGTAAAATTCTTATCTATTCAACACCTGCTAACGTGTTAATGGATTTTGGTTCTACACACTCGTTTGTATCATATCAATTCGCTAGAACTATAAATGTACCTTTAGAACTTCTAGAATATGATTTGTCTATTGATGTTCCATTGGGGTTGGTGAGTTTGGGGGTTTATAGGGATTGTGAAGTTAAAATCAATGATGAAGTGTTAACTGCGAATTTAGTACCATTAGTAATTCAACATTTTGATGTCATATTCGGGATGGATTAGTTATCAATAAATCACACGATCATTGTTGTGAGAATAAAAGGGTAGAATTTCAGGCACCAACTCATAGAATCTTTTCTTTCCAAGGGGTAGGTGTTGTGTCACCACCTTATCTTGTGTCCGAGGTCAAGGCTTGTCGTTTATTGAGAAAGGGGTGTAAAGGTTTCCTTTGTAGTGTACTAGATACTAGAAGTACCGAATTAAAGTTGGAAGATATACCAGTGATTAGAGAATTTCCCGATGTATTCCCAGAAGATTTACCGAGTGTGTTAATTGAGAGGAAAGTTGAATTTGGTAAAGATGCGATACCGGGAACATAACCCATTTCTCGGGCACCATATAGAATGGCTTCGGTAGAGTTGAAAGAATTGAAGACTCAGTTACAGGAATTATTGGATAAGGGGTTCATTCGGCCAAGTGTATCACCCTGGGGAGCACTGGTTCTTTTTATGAAAAAGAAAGACGGGACGATGAGGATGTATATTGATTATCATGAAGTCAACAAGGTGACTATTAAAAACAAGTACCCATTATCGCGGATTGATGATTTATTTGATCAACTATAAGGAGCTCAAGTGTTTTCAAAGATCGATTTGAGGTCGTGGTAACATCAATTGAAGGTAAAAGCTGAGGATGTTGAGAAGACGACGTTTAGAACTCGGTATACTCATTATGAATTTCTTGTAATACCATTTGGGGTAACTAACGCACCGACTGCGTTTATAGATTTAATGATTCGAGTCTTTAAAACATATTTAGATTAGTGTTTATTGATGATATTCTCATTTACTCAAAGAGTCTAGAGGAACATGACAGGCATTTGAGATTAGTGTTGCAACAACTTCGAGTAAAGTAGTTGTTCAGAAAATTAAAAAAAAGTGAATTCTGGTTAACAAGTGTTACCTTTCTTGGTCATGTCATTTCTAAGGATGGTGTGTCAGTTGATCCACAGAAGATAGAAGCCATTATGAATTGGGCGAGACCAACGAATGTGTCAGAAATTCGTAGTTTTCTGGGATTGGCTGGGAACTATAGGAGGATTGTTAAACATTTCTCAAAGATTGCGATCCCCGATGACAACATTAATGAGAAAGGATGTCCCGTTTGAATGGGGAAAAGAATGTGAGGAATGTTTTATGACGTTGAAGAGTAAGTTGACTTCTGCTCCGATCCTTGCAATTCTGACGGGCACCAGGGGATTTTGTATTTATAGTGATGCTTCTCATCAAGGTTTGGGAAGTGTCCTTATGTAAGGGGACAAACTGATAGCATATGCTTCGAGGGAACTAACTGGTTGAACCAACAAAGAGGGCAGCACTACCAGAAACTGGCTGGGTGTGTGCGTATAAGTGATATATTTTGCTATTCTGTGAATTAAGAATGCGATCCCCTTTTAAAGATGCAAGAGACCGCTCGTATAAGGTAAATCAGCTAATTAGGAAGCCCAATCAAACTACAATTAATTGCCACAAATCGTGGGGGTTTCTTGAGCGGATTAGGAAATAACTTGCATTTTCCCTTAGTTTTCTATTTGGGATAGGAAATTGCTTAGAATCTCTTGGAGTAAGTCATGAGATGTGCCAGGATCTACTGGTCGATGAACCCAAACTGTATTCTCGAGCTATGAGCCCATATCGGGCAGTCTTGGCTGGGCGGCTCGGGATGGCCCCACGGTGGGCGCCCTCTACGGATGACTCGACATCTCCTTGTTGAGGTGGCCGTTTGACTTTAACTTGATATTTTTGTACATAACCAGGGTCAGGTAGGCCACCATGCTGTCTTTCCGAGCTTTATACTCCTGGTTGACTTGGCTGTCGACCAGCTGGGAGTCACTATATCTTTGGATTTGCTGTGCGCCCATCGAAGTAGCCAATTACAGTCCAACCAACAGGGCCTCGTACTCGGCCTCTTTGTTAGAGGCCCGGAACCCAAACCTTAGTGTATACTCTAACTCGATCTTATCAGGTGTGGCCAGGATGATCCTTGCCCTGCTGCCTTGTTTGTTGGAAGATCCGTCCACATAAAGTACCCAGGTCGGGGTATCAGGTTGTAGGCTGAGCGGTAGGACTGACGGGTCGAGTTCTTCAACTGCGTCTTTAGGATATGTGAACTTCACCAGAAAGTCTACCACTCTCTGCCCCTTGATTACTATCCGGGGTCTATAGACTACTTCAAATTCTTTCAACTCCAATGCCCACTTGACGAGCCTTTCGGATGTCTCAGGCCTGCTTAGTATCCGGCCGAGAGGCTGATCCGTGAGAACCATAATGACGTGGGCTTGAAAGTATGGGCAGAGCCTCTGAGCAAAAGTGATGAGGGAAAAGGTGAGCTTCTCGATGTGGGAGTACCAACTTTCCGCACCTTGGAGTACCCTACTAGTGTAATAAATTGGGAATTATATTCTGTGCTCCTCTATAATAAGTGTCGAACTCACTGCTGAAGGTGGCACCGCCAAGTAAAGGAACAGTTCTTCCTTCGGTACTGGTGTTGAGAGCAGGGTAGGCAATATCAGGTATTTTTTGAGATCCTGAAATGCCTCCTCACACTCTTCTGACCATTAGAATGCCTTACGGAGGATTTTAAATAACGGCAGACACCGGTCGGTAGCTCGGGAGACGAACCTGTTCAGTGCGGCTACCCGTCCAGCCAGACTCTGAACTTCTTTGGTTGACCTAGGCGACCGCGTTTTGATAATAGCCTTAATTTTTTTGGGGTTCGCTTCGATCCCCCGCCTACTGACAAGTGTCCCGGACAAGACTCTAAATGTACACTTGGCAGGTTCAACCTCATCCGAAATTTTCTTAAGATGCTGAAGGCCCCAACCAAGTGCTCAAGATGGTCGGACTCATCTCGGGTTTTGACTAGGAGGTCATCAACATAAACTGTAGACACCCCATTTTGTAGGCTATCAGATTTAGGAGACCCATAGCTTGGTGGTTCACAATGATCGTAAACAAAGACTCAAAAGGATTCTCGGAAGTCAGTTCTATCTCTCAGAATGCTCAGAATGACCAAAATGCCCAAAAACTCCCAGATTTGGTCCCAAAGTTCTGAAAACATGCTATGTCGTAAGAAAAGCAATAAAGTGAGTTTTTGAGAGAAATCGGGTGAAATCGTCAGCTCCCAGAGACCCCCGGAAGTCCCGAAAGCTCCCGGAAAGTCCTCGTTGACCGGTTTGACCAAGGTTTGACTAGGTTTGACCAAGGTTTGACCAAGTTTGACCATTGACCAAAGTTGTCCGAATTCACCAGAATCATTTTAAATCATGAAAAAGTGTTAAAACAAGTTCCAAAAGAAAATCGAGCGTAAACATCAGCTCCCGGGAACTCCCGGAGGTTTCCAGAACTTCCCGGGAATCCCAGGTTTGACCAGTTTGACCAAAATTTGACTTTGGAACCGAGGCGCCGAAACAATTTTCAAATATTTTTCATGGATACTAGAGGTCAATAGCTTTCCAACGGTATATCGCACATAATTTCTGGATTTAAAACGAATTTATTATGAATTTCCAAAGGCGAAAAAGACGATCAAATCGGCTTTTATCGCAAATACCGCAAAACTTTTCAAAGTGACCTATCACCGAACTATTTTTTATGTAAAGAAGACTCCATTACCTTTCCAACGGTATATCACAACCTCAATTTGGAGTTCGTACGCATTTTCTGTGAATTTCGGACGAAATAGGGCCTTTTCGCGAATACCGAAACTTCAGGGGGCCTAAACAGCATTATCTGGACAAGGGAGGAGCAGTGCCGCCGCGGCACTCCCCTCCAGAGCAGTATATTTTTGTAAATAGTTTTGTGGTCCCATTTTGATTAATTAAAAGCCAAAACGACATAGTTTTATGATTTCAGATATTTGGAGCCAATGGGAATACTTTCTAAATCCCAAAACCACCCCAAGTTGGCCTATATAAACACCCCATTACTCTTCATTTTGGGGGAGTCAAATAGAAGTTTAGAGAAAGTTTGAGAGAGAAAGTTGTAGAGATAAGGTTAGAATAGAGAGAAAAGAAGCTTTCTTCTTGGATTTTCAAAACAAAAGTGAGTTCTAAACTTTGTTTTTACTACATTACTCCCATTTATTTCAACATTCAATACTCCCAACCACCATTTTAGTGAGCATTCAAGAGAGTGGAAGCTTCTTCCATGTCTAGTGTCATTACATATGAGTGAAACACCAATCTACAAGTCTCATGCTTCATGAATATCATCTATTGATCATCATCTACTTGCTTGTTTATTTATTGTTTATCTCTTCTTACTCATTTCTTTTTTATTTTTCTTTATTTACTTACTAGTTCATCATCATCTACGTGATGACATGAAGTTTGGGGTGAGTGAATCCTTATGGATAGTAGCTCTTGACCTCAAAAACATGTTTGATAGATGATGATCATAACTTCAATACCTCCAAGGTATCCTTGAAGTGTATTGAAGTTATGCTCAAATAAAAATAAGTTTCTCCAACAATCTTGGAGGTTATTGATGATGAGTTGAATGTTGGCATTTTAAGTGGTCATAATCTTTATTGAGTATTAAAAATGCACTTTCAAAACCCCTATTTCAAAACCCCCCTCAATCCCTCTCATTTTGATTTCAAGAAAGAAAATCTTATTTTTCCCAAAATCTTCAAAACAGTGAGTTAAAACAGTGAGTGAGCTGAGTTCAAAGATTTCTCTAGAACTCAATACTCAACATATAGATGCAAGGCCACTCGGAAAGTCTTCCTAACTCATTGAAGAACACCCATGATTTTTGGTTTGACTTGGAAGTACTTGAAAATGGTCCATTTGGACCCAAACATTCCTTCCAAACATTCTGTCTCTGCTGTCACAGCAACTTGACTAACTTCCAACTTCTTTTTCAGAAATATTTTCCCAAAGGGGTGGTCCCAACTTATTTTTCCCTTAAACTTCAATGTCTTAGGGAACCTTCTGTATAAAATGGGCCCCTAGATCATTCGTTTTCATTTTCTAAGATGTTTTAACATTTCAGTCGACAGTACGGACTCTATTTCTGAGTGACCTCTGTTGTTTATATGATTTCTCTCCATCTGTGATAGTTATTAAAGATTGGCTTTTTGGGTTGTGTTCTAGACACAATGAGGAACATCTCCATAAAAATTCATGCATTGAAAACGTTACTAACCCCTCTTTTCAATTTTCCCAAGATTATGCTACTGTTCTGTCCACTATTCACAGCAAGCACAATTTAACTTCTATTCTTTGATTTGATGCTTATATGTATTCCAAATTAGCTCATGTCCTAGGAAGTAGTTCATACTACATTTGTACATATCCCATGTTGATTTCATTCATTCATTCATACACATTTTAGACTTCTAAGTCATTCTAGAAATCCATGTACCCAAAACACACTACAACCTTTGCACATTTTAGATACATACATTGCATTCATGCAAGATTTGGGGTTTTTGTAACTCTTAATCTAAGAAGATTATAAGGAATGATCACGATCACACGTTCATGCTTCCCCTTGATCTAATCATCCTTTCTCATCCGTCCCGGGGATTGAGGGATCTTCTTTTCTCAAAGATTAACATGCATCATACTAGCTTGCTAAGCATATTTTGATTTCTTTGTTTATTTGTTTCAAGAACAATTCATGTCCCCCTCTAGATTAGGAAGTCTTGATTATTTGATATATGAATAGACGATTTTTCCTAGGTTTATTTGTGTGATCTTTCACTTTACATTGTATGATATTTGACTTAGATCTTATGAATGATATTTTATCTTTAGATCTTCCATTTTCAAGTTTCTTATGTAATGTAATATACTATCATAGTATTAATTGCCGAACCATACATAGTATAAGATGATTATTTGGATGCTAATTGAGGCCCGTCGAGAGACGGGGCGAGTTGAGGGTGTTTTAGTCGCGACAAAGGCTCCTTCCTCTCTCGTACCAAAACCCCGAGCCAAGTTCTTTGGTTATGGAGGACCGGTCCCCTTTATCCATTTGGGTGAGTCAAATTAAGGTTTCTTGGTTCCTTAAAGACCAAGTGGCGACTCTGTATCTGTTTTCAACAGACCTTTTCTCTTTCCTTGATTCAAAATCAAACGAGTTTCAAAACACAACAAAGCGGTGGAAGCCCGGTATCCACAATCTGGCGACTCTGCTAGGGATTTTTTATTTTAAAAAAAAATAATACAGAGGTTTGACTCATAAGAAGCATCCTTAAAATCATCTTTTTACTGTGTTTGGTTCACCGCATTGCACTCTTGCATTCCCCGCCTCCGACTGTGTCTAAAACGCGGCGCTGACATTGTTCAGGTCTTGATGTGCCAGGGCACAAGTCACCGTTGATACTGTACCTTCCAAGGTATATCAAAGAGTAAAAACCTCCGTACTGTCTCCCTGACGGTGTATTGGAACTCTCGTCAACGGACCCTCTTTGACTAAACCCAGCCTTTGCATATAGATTCCTATAAAACCTTTCATAGGACTGTTCATTTATCTTTTCAGATAGGACAATGTGATATAACTGCTGTATGCCCTGATGGGATTACCTGAGCGGTGTAGACGCTTATGTGGCATAGAACAGAACCTCTTTATTATGATTCCAAAGGCAATCACTCACATGTGATTACATTGAGTTCACCTGCCTAGGTACCATGACAAGGATGTCTTCCCCATGCTCACAAAGATATACACCGCAAACCTTGTTTATTGGTCCTAAGACATAGGAGTATGACAACCTGCTAGACGGTATGATCACTATCACCATATTAACCAGTTTCTCCCAGAAACTCTATCCAGAAATAACCATATTAACCAGTTGCTCCCAGAAACTCTGTCCAGATATCCCAGATATAACCACATTAACCAGTTTTTCCCAGAAACTCTGTCCAGATATCCCAGAAATAACCATATTAACCAGTTTATCCCAGAAACTCTGTCCAGATATCCCATAAATAACCATATTAACTAGTTTTTCCCAGAAACTCTGTCCAAAATTCCCGAAGTATCTCGAAAATCCATGTTATCCCTTGGTGATCATACTGGAAAGTAAGGTTAGCACACTCTGTATGGCTAGGACCTTATTTGTTTAGCTGCTATCTGTTAGAAATAGAAGCGTCATATAGATTAGGGCTTACATCCGCATGTTTGTCCCATTTGCATGCACCATTCCCCATCAATCTGCACGCACTGTTTCGAGTCGGTCCACATCACTATCTTTGTCTGCCAAAAGTCACCACTGTCAAAGATCTAACCTAGTCCTCTCAAAATCTGTCAGGTCAGTATAGATTCCCAAGGTCAGTAGTCAGGGTCCTTTTCGTGGGTCAGGAGTCCGGATAATCGGTTAATCAGAATCAGTCCGACAGCTTGCTTCAGCATGAATAGGGAAGAGTTGGAAAACAAGGTTACTGAATTGGGAGCGACCATAAGCCAGCAGTCTGACAGCCTAACCCAGGTTCTGAAGTTCATGGAAGAACTGAAGCAGCGGCGGCCGCAACCTCTGCCCGGGTTTCCACCACCGGAATTTGAACTACCCCCACCTGAGAATAACGGGGAAGAAGACTGGTTTTAAGGGGTCCCACCGTCCGCATAGGAGAAAAAGCTCCAAGAAAAGATGGACAAGGTTGACAAACTGGAAAGCGTACTCAGGAAAAGCAAGGGTATCGATGATTACATGTTAGATCTGGAAGGCCTCTTCGAGCCTGTCAAGCTGAAACTGCCAGAGAATTTCAAGATGCCTGCTATCGACCGTTTTGACGGAACTGGGAATCTAAAAAGTCATGTAAAGCTATGTATGAGTATCTTCCAATCCATGGGTTGTACCCACAAACACATTGCGATGTTGTTCCCACAAACCCTTGCAAAGTCTGCATTATCGTGGTTCCTAACCTTGGAAGCCTCCAAAACCCGGGCCTGGGAGGACATCGTTCGAGTCTTCATCAATCATTACTCCTACAATCAAGAGCTGGATGTCACCATCAGGGATTTGGAAACAACCCGGCAAAGCAACAATGAATCCTTCGCTGCATTTCTGAGCAGATGGAGGAACAAGGTAGCCCAAATGACCCACCGGCCAATCGAGAAAGAACAGGTAAGGATGCTCATCCGGAATCTGCAGCCCCTCTACCATGAGAAATTATTCTACCAGTCCATCTCCACCTTTGAGGAATTGTTTGAAGTCGGAATCCGGATTGAAGACGCTATCAGAGAAGGAAAGATAAAAAAGGAAGAGTCCCCAAGTCAGTCCAGAAGACCTAACTACTCCCAGAATCCCCCGGATGTTAATGCCCTTAGCAGCCAACCCATGGCGTACCCTCTTAGACCATACCAACCCTCTAGCCAGGCAAACCCCTCCAATCGTCCCTTTCAGAAAAAGCCCCCTCGCAATTTCGCCAAGTTAGAAATCTCTCTCTCCTCAACTTTAGACCGCCTCCTAAAAAAAGGCCATCTCCAACTACTCCAACCCCGAAACATCCCCCTCCTGCCAAACTGCGATATGTCTAAGCGGTGTACCTACCACCAAGCCCCAGGCCACAACACTGATGATTGCGTGCGCCTTCGCCATGACATTCAAGACCTTATTGACCGGAACATCATCGAGCCGCCACCAAAGCAGCCCCATATCACCCAAAATCCCCTACCAAACCTCCAAAATGTCAACCTCATTGAGTCCAGCCCCGTACCCTTCAACCCTGCTACTTATATCACCCCCCTAGGACAACCCCTGCCTTGCATTGACATCCCGGATTCTGTGGGAATTCATCTGATTGAAGGGGAGAATGATGAGTGGCAGCAACAGCTAGACGATGAGCAAGACTTGTTCTTTCTGGAAGAGCACGATTTGGGGGTGGTAGACCTCAAATGGTATGATCCCAATGATGAAAGTGACGCTTCTATCTGGGACGAGCCGGAGAAACCATATGTGGGAACGGATTGTGATTGGTTCAAAAAGGATGGGACTGTAGAAGGGCCTACTCCTGCTGAAATTGATCACCTGACCAGGTCAGGCCGTCACTACCAGCCTCTGCAACCTACTACTGAAGCCATCGAGAAAAGTCCCAGTTAAAGATAAGGGGAAGGGTAAGATGGATGAGGTCATCGAAGAAGATAATGAGCTGATCAAGCAGCTAAAGAAAACCCAAGCACATCTCTCGATGTGGGACATCATGGTAACATCCTATAAGCACAGGCAAGCCGTGTTGAATGCCTTGGCTGGGATTGAAGTCCCCATCGACGCCGCGCCGGAGGACATGGTAGCTTTCTTGGGTGCGCTTACCCCCGACCCAATCATTACATTTTCCGGTGAGGACCTGCCACCAGAGGGATCCGCACATAACAAGGCATTATATATCACCGTGGGATGTAAGGGACAACAGGTGCCATTTTGTCTAGTCGACACAGGCTCGGCCTTAAATGTCTGTGCCCTGAGGACTGCCACCGCCTTGGGGGTCAATGTCCTTGACATCACGCCATCTGTGCAATCCGTGAGGGCCTATGACAACACCAGGAGAAATGTGATGGGAACCGTTTCTCTCCAAATCCGGGTAGGATCCTTGGTGAGCACCGAAAATTTTCAGGTCATGGACATACCTGCCTCTTTCAACTTGCTGATTGGAAGGCCCTGGTTGCATATCAACAAAGCCGTATCGTCCACTGTGCATCAAATGATCAAGTACATCCACGAGAAGGAAGTGAAAATCATCCTCGGTAATAGTTGGGGTAATGAAGCTTTCCCGAACTACGTTCCCGTCTTTGAAATCCAAATACCTGAGTTAGAAGAAGGAGAAATTGGAGGATTCTTCATGGAAGAAGTCCACATGATCAATGATGAAGACAGGTTCCCTGAGATCCACTCTGCGGTTGTCAACATCGTCTGCAAAATGGACTACTTCCCTGGAATGGGATTGGGTCGACGCCAACAAGGGATTCGAGAGTTCCCTCAGATCAAAGGACAGCAAGGTACTTTTGGGCTAGGATATAAGCCCACTGAAGAAGACATCGAGCTACAGAGGCCATGGAAGAAAAGGGTAAGGGGTCTCCCACCATACCGCAAGACCTTGAATGGACAATTCATCAAAGAAGGGGATGACTTCCCTTACTTTGGGTTCCCTGAACCCTGGATCCATCAAACCACTGGGAAAAGGCACCCTGGACTTGAAATCTTCGCTGACTGCGAGAGGCCTCCATATCAAGATCCGTTCTATCCCGAAGAAATTGAGAAAACCCCGGAGGAAGACTGGTTGAAATACCTGGACACTGAAGCCATCAAGAAGATGTGGGAGGAATCCGTTGAGAAGAAGGAAGAAAAGAGGGCCAAGAGCCAAGATGATCAGATCAAGCCAACTGAGGAGGGTCTGAGCAACCAGGCTGTAGAGTCATCTGTCTGTGTCTCCCTATCCCCTATTCCCCCGGAGTCTGTACTACCGATTATCGAGTCTGTACCAGAGTCGGCTGCTGTAAGCCCATCACTGTCCAATGTAGTCACTTCACCTATCATGAATGAAATGAAAGACGATTCGGCTTACTCCTCTGTGTCTAATACTTGTGAATGCACAGATCCCTCCGAGGATCTCCCAATTGAACTTAAGCAACTAATTGAAAAACCACCTGCTTATGAAATAATCAAAGATACTGTATCGGTTAACCAAGGTGAAACAGATAATCCCCAAATTGTGCAAATTGGCTCAGCTCTTAATAAAGAAGAAAAAGAAAAATTAACCCTCTTGCTAAAAGAATTCAAAGATGTTTTTGCTTGGTCTTACGAGGACATGCCTGGGGTCGATCCCGACATTGTCCAACATCATATTCCCCTCCTCCCTAATTCTAAACCTGTCAAGCAGAAACTGAGGCGCATGAGGCCGGAGTGGGCACTCAAGGTTAAGGAAGAAGTGGAGAAGCAATTCAAGGCAGGATTCATCATTGTCACCGAATATCCGGAATGGGTTGCCAATATCGTGCCGGTCCCGAAGAAGGATGGAAAAGTTTGTGTGTGCGTCGACTTCCGTGATCTAAACAAGGCCAGTCCCAAGGATGACTTCCCGCTTCCTCACATTGACGTTTTGGTAGATAACACCGCAGGACATGAGCTACTATCATTCATGGATGGTTTTTCAGGGTATAATCAGATTCTTATGGCGCCAGAAGATCGGGAAAAGACAACATTCACCACCCCTGGGGGACCTACTGTTATAGAGTGATGCCTTTCGGGCTCAAGAATGCTGGGGCAACCTACCAAAGAGCTGCCACCACTCTGCTGCATGACATGATTCACAAGGAAGTAGAAGTATACGTAGACGACATGATTGTGAAATCCAAAGATAGAGAAGGACACCTAGTGGCATTGGAAAAGTTTTTTGAAAGATTGCGTAAGTACAAGATGAGGTTGAATCCAAAGAAATGCACTTTCGGTGTGACCTCCGGTAAACTCCTGGGTTTCCTTATCACACAAAGGGGGATAGAGGTGGATCCCTCCAAGATCAAGGCAATCCTAGAAATGACACCACCACGGAATGAAAAAGAGGTAAGGGGGTTCCTCGGAAGAATCCAATTCATCAGCCGCTTCATTTCCAAGCTCACAACTACATGCGATCCTCTGTTCTGATTGTTGGGAAAAGGGGAGAAGTTCCAATGGGATGACCAATGCCAAGCCGCTTTCGACAAAATAAAAGCCTACCTTCAAAACCCACCTGTCCTCTCACCACCTACGCCTCATAAGCCCTTATTCCTTTACCTATCTGTCTCCGAAAATGCCATGGGCTGCATGCTAGCCCAAGAAGGAGAAGAAAGCCACTCTGAAAAAGCCATATACTACCTCAGCAAGAGGATGACTGGGTATGAGCTCAACTACTCTGCCCTCAAAAAAACGTGTTGGGCCTTGGTTTGGTGCACCCGCCGACTGAGGCACTACATGCTAGCCTTCCCGGTTGTGCTCATATCCCGCATGGATCCTCTAAAATACCTCCTCGAAAAACCTGCCCTGACCGGTCGTATATCCCGTTGGTTACTCCTACTATCTGAATTCGATATCAAGTATGTTACAAGCAAATCGGTAAAAGGGAGAACCGTGGCCGAGCATCTTGCGGAACACGCCATTGACTCCGAAGAAAGTGGAGACTTCCCATTCCTGGACGAAAATATCATGGAAATCAAGGAAGAACAATGGAAGTTGTACTTTGATGGAGCAGCCAACATGAAAGGCTACGGAGTAGGAATAATCCTAGTATCACCAAACGGGGACCACACCCCACTGGCAGTCAAGCTCAATTATAACTCCACCAACAACACTGCTGAATATGAAGCGTGCATTCTGGGGATGGAAGCGGCCATAGAATTGAGAATTCAAAAGCTAGATGTCTTCGGAGATTCGAATCTCATCGTGTCACAAGCCAGAGGAGAATGGAAGGTGAAGGAAGAGAGATTGAAGTCGTACCATGACCATCTCGATGAACTTAAGAAGCACTTTAAGAGCATAACGTTCTTCTACTTGCCTAGGGAAGAGAACCAGCTAGCTGATTCGTTGGCTACCTTAGCCTCCATGATCAAAATTCCTATGGGAATCAGGATGATGCCTTTGGTAATTGAATAAAGGTACGAGCCTTCGTTCAACATGATCGTCGTAACTGAAGCAGAAGAGAATGAAACACCATGGTATCAGGATGTCTGGAACTTCATAGAAAATGGAATGTACCCCCAAGAATCTACCGAAAAAGACAAAAGGGCCATTCAAAGATTCGCAGCGCAATTCATCATTTACGGTGGGA
The DNA here is from genome assembly GCA_033977485.1 of Hydrangea macrophylla. Lineage (NCBI taxonomy): Eukaryota > Viridiplantae > Streptophyta > Magnoliopsida > Cornales > Hydrangeaceae > Hydrangea > Hydrangea macrophylla. Next base: position 109,456,171 of record CM066994.1, on the reverse strand, counting down.
AACTGCTGAAGAAAGGATACAACGGTCACAACCTGACTTGCTTGTTTGGGAAAAGCTCCAGAAGAATGATGGAGGAAGTACACGAGGGGGTATGCGGCCCGCACATGAACGGTCACATGCTGGCCAAGAAAATCGTTAGACAAGGGTACTACTAGACAACATTGGAGAAAGATTGTTGCGAATACGTGAGAAAGTGTCACAAGTGCCAGATCCATGCAAACATGATGCATGTACCACCATCCCTTCTATATAGCATGACCTCACCTTGGCCATTCTCCACCTGGGGAATCGATATTATCGGTGAAATCATTCCGAAAGCTTCAAATGGAAATCGGTACATTCTGGTGGCCATAGACTACTTCACAAAATGGGTAGAAGCTGCATCCTACACCAAGTTAGGAGCCAAGGAAGTGGCCAAATTCATCAAGAGAAATGTCATCTGCCGTTATGGAGTTCCCCATGAGATTATTTCGGATAACGGAAGTCATTTCAAAGCAGAAGTCAGGGATTTGTTCGAGGAATACAAAATCACTTATCACAAGTCATCACCATACAGACCGCAAACTAATGGGACGGTCGAGGCTGCAAACAAGAATGTTAAGGCCATACTCCAGAAATCAGCCGATACTTACAAAGACTGGCATGAAAAGCTACCGTTCGCACTTTGGGGATACAGAACCTCGATAAGGACGTCCACAGGAGAAACTCCTTACTCACTAGTGTATGGGATGGAAGCGGTACTTCCGGTCGAGATAGAATTACCGTCCCTACACGTGATGGCAGAATGTGAAATTTCGGAATCAAATTGGTTGAGGGAAAGATCTGAAGAATTGGCCCTATTAGATGAAAAGCGCCTAGCGGCAGTCGACCATGTTCGAATCTATCAAAAGAGGATAGCCCGTGCTTTCAACAAAAGGGTTCGTCCGAGGAAGATCGTCAAGGGTGACCTTGTCCTTAAGGAGTTGCGAGCTCCGATTTTTGATCCCCGTGGGAAGTTTAAACCTAAATGGGTCGGCCCTTATATCGTCAAGACTGTTCTTTCCGGAGGAGCAACTTATCTCATGGACCTCGATGGTGTCGAATTCAAAGAACCAATTAACTTGGATCGTCTCAAAAAGTACTATGCTTGACTATTCAACAACCATTTCTTTCAAGCCTTGCCCTGAACTACGCTCGACCTGATTCCCGCTCGGGGATACGTAGGCAACCACATTGGTTCGGTCGCTCCACCAACAAAAATATCCATTTTTCTTTCAAGCTTTGGCCTGAACTACGCTCGACCTGATTCCCGCTTGGGGATACGTAGGCAACCACATCAGGTTCGGTCACCCCACCTACCTAAAATTAACCCGTTTCTTTCCGACCATGGCCCGAACTACGTTGGACCTGATCCCCGCTCGGGGGTACGTAGGCAGACTTTCAAAAAGAAAAGAAGGATGGCTCGCTAGGTTGAAAACCCGAAAGGACGCCTAGGCAAAAGTTAGAGCTAAATCCAAGGTGAGCAATAACAAAAGAGAGAAAAGAGCTCGCTAGGTCACCTCACTGGTACCTAGGCAAAAGTTATGAGCATTTGAGAAAATAAAGTCGCGGTCCTTACCATAACCCCGAAATCACCTGCCACACTAGGGGGGAAACTTCGGCCACTCGCCTCGTTTTCCTGAACCCCTTCTAAACTAGGGGCAAACGTCGGTCATCTACCTCGTTTGCCCCACAACCATATATATCCCAAACTAGGGGCAAACTTCGGCCACCCGCCTCGTTTGCCTCTAATCGTCCTAGCATGTCCAAACAAGTACCAAAAGCAACATCTAGTTGAAATCTCGGTTACAAAATAATTTTGGAAAGTGAAAATGCATAAAATGAGATTCCCAAAGTAACCAAGGTTCACCGATAAACAAACTCTGAATATTACATAAGCAGGAAAAATCAAAAATAAAAGTCTTTCGAAAAGTAATCACACATGTTCAAAGATACTGGGAGGAATGAGCAGAATCAGTCAGGTCTAGTTTTATCTTTATGTCTTTTATTTCTTCAAAGGTCTTTAGAAATAGGCCCTTGCTCGGCTGGCCCAGCCCCTGATGAAAGCAGCAATGGTAGCGGCTCTGACTCTGGAAGCAAAGACCCTCTCAGTAAACCCCCGGGGGACCTCTTGAACTTGCCCATACTGTCTGGCCAATCGACGAGGATGATAGAAGGAGGTCTCTCTCAGTCCCATCAACCACACCCTCTGAAAATCCCCAAGACTGGTGGTCACAGCACAAAGGCCCCAACGCCTCACAATCCAGCAAATGTCAGCCTCAGATAAGGCGCCCATCATACCCACCCAATTAGCAGAAGTATAATGAGTATGAAGCACAGCTCTGCGAAAATAAACTGGCGGCACATTACCGGTCCATAACTGAAGACGCTCGTAGAGCCAAACCTGTAACACCAGAGGCGCCCCAGAAAGTAGAAGTGTTCCCTGACTTGAAGCGCGATCCAAACCATTTAGGGTCTCGGCCAAAACCATGGCCATGGGGTTCTTACCAGCCTTCAGCCCGAGACATACAAGCACTAAGTCGCCAGAAGTACTCGAAAACAAGAAGTGTGAAGTCATACATAGAATCAGAGCAGCCCCACGAGTAGCATCATACACGCTGGGATTCCTAGGACTGGCATATCGAGCAATTATGGAAGCAATGTCGAGGGCCTCACCTTGAATCAGTCGGCGGGAAATAGTGACGGAGCAATTCAGATATTCAGCCAAGCCTCGCGTAGGACTGAGGGTATCAACAGAAGGGAGAATCAAGTCGGAGTCAGAATCATAGCCGAGGATGGCACAGAACTTCTCAAACAAGGGGCATATCTCCAAGCCATTAAAATTGAAGACATGGTTCACCGGGTCCCAGTGAGCAATGACAACGCGCAAAAGAGGTTGATCCGTTCCACACCATCCGTGATGCTTAGCCAAGCTGTGAGTTGAGCGGGATCATACAAGGCCATGTTTGCGGTCGCGGCTCTAGGAAAATTCGAAATTTCGGCAGCACCTCCCCGTTTCACGGACTATCCCACCTGCAAGACAAAACACTCACTGTCACAAAACTGCTCATCGTAGTAACATCCAACAATCACAGTGCACATATATCAGTCATCAACTAAAATAAGCACACAACTGTGCCTCTAAACCGGAAGATATCCGGCCTAAAAGGCGAAACATCATAAATACTGTGTCGAAGGTTACAAGCTGTTCTACACATCATCCTACACTGTCCAAATAGTCACATCACCAGTACAACCCGATTGAAAACACAAAAAAGAAAATAAAGCAGAGTCCCCGCTTGAGGGACGGCCTCAGTCCTCCTCTTCTTCGTCCTCCGTCGGACCGCCCGACGTGTATGTCGGCGACAGCCTCCTCCTACCACCCCTGCACCTTGGACCAGTCCTCGATGAGCCAGCTCCGCCTCCCCGGTACTGTACACACAAATAAAATGGAGGCAATCAGTAGGGGAACCACAAAAAAGTACAAAAACAGGGTCGAGTCAGAGACTTACCAAGGATGCCATCTGGTTGGCGGCGAATTGCCGCATACCGTCCATCTGTCAAGGGTAAAATCTAGGGTTAGAACCTCATAACCTTAAGAAAAGCGCAGAATTAGAGACATACCCGATGGTCTCGTGTAAGGACCAAGGACCGTAGGCTAGCCGCCAAGGCGTGACCCTCCTCGGCGTAACTCCAAGGAACATTGAGGACGCCTGCTGGCTGAGTAGGGTACCCGCATGTGACTTGTGGCACATCCATCAATTGGGGAGTGCCATCAGCGCCTAGAATATTGACGGTCCAATCCCAAGGAGGGATAGGGTCGGGAGCCTGAGGAGCCTGTCTCCTGTACATCTCGCGAAGCTGTAGGCACAGAATAAGTTAGCAAAAGATGAATAAAAGACATAGGCAACTAATAAAGACAAAAATATGAAAAGAAACTCACCTCCAGGAGTGGGAAGTTAGGCATCAAGAAGCAGCCACGGTAAGCCTCATAGCCGGTCTCAGAGAGAAAATGATCCCAAACATCGGTGCCGGCTAAGGCCGCCAGCAGAACATCACCAGAGAGGTCACTAGCATCCATCACAGGGGGATTATGAGGAACGCGATACCTGGAACCACCGACCACCTGCCGAGACACCCGCTCACCAAGGAACCACTGCCTGCACTCGGTACTCTCCATCAGAAGGCGGCAAGAGGTAAGAGATTTGATCGCTTGTATCTCCTCTGGGGCGGCATAGGCGATGCCCTCCCAAGGCGTCCAATCAACACTAGAGGCCGTCAGCTCAGTTAAGAAGTTTCTAAGCAAAATAATCCGGTGGGCCCCGCTCTTCACCCCAACAACATCCCTCCTCCATCTCAAGCCTCGTGGGAACAGAGGCACAGGAGCCATGCCACCCTCGTCTTTGCCTGACTCGTCTGCTGGGGAGGGAGCCAACATCTTCAGGTATTCAAAGCTCCAAAGCTGCACAGACGAAGGAGAAAATCAGAACGAGTATAGAAATAAAAAAGATGGAAAATAAAAGAAGATGCAATGCATACCTCCAAAGCTCGCCAAAATCCTCCGGTCGATTTAACATCGCCCCGAGAGACCTCGCCCATATGCTTGTAAAGATGGGCCAAGGTAGCACTGCCCCAGTTGTAGGAGGGGATCTCATCAATGGTCGCCAGGCAAGAAAGGAGCCTCAAGCTCACCCGGTCATTCTGCGTCGCAAAGATTGAGCAACCCAGGACATATAAAAGATACACTCTCAGGAGCTGGGAATTGTTCAAATTATGATTCTCTCTGCCATAGGCCCGGTAAAGCCAGCCGTAAGGAAACCAATGCCTCTCCAGGTTAGGGGGAACAGCCCCAATCAGCATCTCTACAGCCTCCGGATCAATCTCATAAAAGTAGTCCAGAATCAAGCGCTTCCCGCCAACCCTCAAGCCCGTGATCATGGAGAAATCAAAGGGTGTCATAGTCATCTCACCAAACGGCAGGTGAAAAGTGTTGGTGGTGTCCCACCACCTCTCGGCCAGTGCATAGAAGTGAGCCAAATCATTACTGCTTTTCGAAACCAAACGGACGAAGCCTCCAAACCCGGCATCGTCAACCATCCTCTTGACGGTAGGCGAGAGTTGAGTATACCATAAGAAAGCATGGGCGAGGCTACCATGGCCCTTCAATGCCACTTTCGGCACCTGCACACAACAAAAATGACAAAGAGATGCACAAAATCACTATTCACAACCCGAGAGCCGAACTCACGAAATCAACATTTAAGCACAAATCGGACTTCTAACGATCTCTAGGTACACACTACGGCTCACGAAACTAGCATAAAACATGAAAGCGGTCCTAAAATGTCGAAAGTTTCACATACCAAGCTCGCTAGAGCCGCGGCCAAAAGATGGTGTTGGGGGTCCCGTAAAATCAAGTCCGGGGTTTGCATCTCGGCCTTCATCCGTCCCTTGGCCTTCTTAGACGGTCTCCTTGAGCTCGAAGCCATGGATCTACAAGAAAAATGGAAGTCACAGTTAAACTTTCTTCTTGAAAATTTGGGCTAACCAAAACATCAATCAAAAATCCAACTACGGGGAAAGATTACTCACCTGAGCGCGCACAAGCTGCGTTTTGATGAATTTTGGCTCAAAAAACACCCCAAAATGGCCAAGAATGAGCTTCAAAAGCCCAAAAACCCGAGATATACAAAGTTGAAGTCCGGCCACCCAGTGCCGCCGTGGCACTGGCTAACTGTCGCCGCGGCAGTGGCCTAGTGCCGCCGCGGCACTGCTCCCCGCGGGCCCCGCTTCGCTCCGTTTTGCCCCATTTTGACCCGTTTAGGCCTTTTTCGGCCCATTTTTGGCCCCGATCAGTCCCGGTGGCCCATTCCAGTCAAGATTTATGAGGTATTACCCCAAACAGACTAAAAGTTGTCAGAACTACCTCCAGCAGGCAAAAACTGGGAAAAATCGGCTCCCGAAGACCCGAATCGGCCGTTTCAGGACAACCGTCACAAATTTCAAACAAACACGGGAATTCTGGTAACGGATCCCGATTTTTAGTTAATGCACCGAATAATCATGGAAAGAGATTCCCCGAGAACCCTGTATTATCCCCCGAGGACAGAAGCAGAAAGATACCAGCTCCCGGAGGCCCCGACAGGCTCTCTTGGATTGAGCACCGAAAGAGATTCCCCGAGAACCTTGCATTATCCCCCGAGGACAGAAGCAGAAAGATACCAGCTCCCGGAGGCCCCGACAGGCTCTCTTGGATTGAGCACCGAAAGAGATTCCCCGAGAACCCTGCATTATCCCCCGAGGACAGAAGCAGAAAGATACCAGCTCCCGGAGGCCCCGACAGGCTCTCTTGGATTGATCACCGAAAGAGATTCCCCGAGAACCCTGCATTATCCCCCGAGGACAGAAGCAGAAAGATACCAGCTCCCGGAGGCCCCGACAGGCTCTCTTGGATTGAGCACCGAAATAGATTCCCTGAGAACCCTGCATTATCCCCCGAGGACAGAAGCAGAAAGATACCAGCTCCCGGAGGCCCCGACAGGCTCTCTTGGATTGAGCACCGAAAGAGATTCCCCGAGAACCCTGCATTATCCCCCGAGGACAGAAGCAGAAAGATACCAGCTCCCGGAGGCCCCGACAGGCTCTCTTGGATTGATCACCGAAAGAGATTCCCCCGAGGACAGAAGCAGAAAGATAGCGGCTCCCGGAGGCCCCGACCGACCCGCAAGATTTGATCAAGATAAGCGGTTGAGATCCCAGAAAGAGTCGCTTCATCCCCAGCAGATTCAGATTAATCCTCAGCGGATTTGTACACCGTCAGTTCAATCACAGTAGTCCATTGTCGACTCATCATCTCGATGCAAACATCGTCGGTTCATTAATCATCATCGCTCTCATTACGCCATGGGGCTTCCATGTTCATCATGTGACATCTCAGGATTTCATGATCATCCCGTGACTTCTGTGTCCGTCTCTTAATTTCCAGGGCTCCCGTGTCCGTCGGTTATTTGCCAAAAGACATCTTCGATTATAGTCCTCTGAGATCCTACACCCAATTACGTTTATTTATGAAGCGCACTTCCCAAAATTCCGGAAGTTTGCCCCTAGACCCGGAGTCTTTTAAACCTCAATGTCCTTATCCGAGTCATCCACCACATCACAGTTGCAAACACTAGCACAACACCAGCCCACTCGGAGTGGCACACCCCACATCACTTGCTCATACTAGGGTCATAACACTAGACATGATAGGACTCATGACACAATTCACATCCATGCATTGCATATCACTCTTATAGCATGGCATCCGTATATCTGGTTGAGCATATGTGATTCATTCCTTTTGTGCCCCGAACTACGTCCTAGTCTGATTCCCCTTGGGATACGTAGGCAGCTCACGCAGAGCGCGACCAGCACTAGCCTCAGCATCATTGCATCTTTTGCAACGCTTTTTATCCTAAATCTATAGCCTCCAAAAAGTACTGTCTCTTCAGAGCTTTGGCACTCGCTTGCGACATGCGTTGCCTCGCAAGATCATGCCAAAGAGGGACAAACTGTAAACACCCCATTTTGTCGGCTATCAGATTTAGGAGACCCATAGCTTGGTGGTTCACAATGATCGTAAACAAAGACTCAAAAGGATTCTCGGAAGTCAATTCTATCTCTCAGAACGCTCAGAATGATCAAAATGCCCAAAAACTCCCAGATTTGGTCCCAAAGTTCTGAAAACAGACTATGTCGTAAGAAAATCAATAAAGTGAGTTTTTGAGAGAAATCGGGTGAAATCGTCAGCACCCAGAGACCCCCAGAAGTCCCGGAAGCTCCCGAAAAGTCCTCGTTGACCGGTTTGACCAAGGTTTGACTAGGTTTGACCAAGGTTTGACCAGGTTTGACCAAGTTTAACCAAGTTTGACCGAAATTGTCCGAATTCACCAGAATCATTTTAAATCATGAAAAAAGTGTTAAAACAAGTTCTAAAAGAAAATCGAGCGAAAACATCAGCTCCCGGGAACTCCCGGAGGTTTCCAGAACTTCTCTGGAATCCCAGGTTTGACCAGTTTGACCAAAATTTGACTTTGGAACCGGGGTGCCGAAATAATTTTCAAATATTTTTCATGGATACTAGAGGTCAATAGCTTTCCAACGGTATATCGCACATAATTTCTGGATTTAAAACGAATTTATTATGAATTTCCAAAGGCGAAAAAGACGATCAAATCGGCTTTTATCGCAAATACCGCAAAACCTTTCAAAGTGACCTATCACTGAACTATTTTTTATGTAAAGTAGACTCCATTACATTTCCAACGGTATATCACAACCTCAATTTGGAGTTCGTACGCATTTTCTGTGAATTTCGGACGAAATAGGGCCTTTTCGCGAATACCGGAACTTCAGGGAGCCTAAACAGCAGTATCTGGACGGGGGAGGAGCAGTGCCGCCGCGGCACTGGCCCACTGCCGCCGCGGCACTAGCCCAGTGCCGCCGCGGCACTTCCCTCTAGAGCAGTATATTTTTGTAAATAGTTTTGTGGTCCCATTTTGATTAATTAAAAGCCAAAACGACATAGTTTTATAATTTCAGATATTTGGAGCCAATGGGAATACTTTCTAAATCCCAAAACCACGCCAAGTTGGCCTATATAAACACCCCATTACTCTTCATTTTGGGGGAATCAAATAGAAGTTTAGAGAAAGTTTGGGAGAGAAAGTTGTAGAGATAAGGTTAGAATAGAGAGAAAAGAAGCTTTCTTCTTGGATTTTCAAAACAAAAGTGAGTTCTAAACTTTGTTTTTACTACATTACTCCCATTTATTTCAACATTCAATACTCCCAACCACCATTTTAGTGAGCATTCAAGAGAGTGGAAGCTTCTTCCATGTCTAGTGTCATTACATATGAGTGAAACACCAATCTACAAGTCTCATGCTTCATGAATATCATCTATTGATCATCATCTACTTGCTTGTTTATTTATTGTTTATCTCTTCTTATCTCATTTCTTTTTTATTTTTCTTTATTTACTTACTAGTTCATCATCATCTAAGTGATGACATGAAGTTTGGGGTGAGTGAATCCTTATGGATAGTAGCTCTTGACCTCAAAAACATGTTTGATAGATGATGATCATAACTTCAATACCTCCAAGGTATCCTTGAAGTGTATTGAAGTTATGCTCAAATAAAAATAAGTTTCTCCAACAATCTTGGAGGTTCTTCATGATGAGTTGAATGTTGGCATTTTAAGTGGTCATAATCTTTATTGAGTATTAAAAATGCACTTTCAAAACCCCTATTTCAAAACCCCCCTCAATCCCTCTCATTTTGATTTCAAGAAAGAAAATCTTATTTTCCCCAAAATCTTCAAAACAGTGAGTTAAAACAGTGAGTGAGCTGAGTTCAAAGATTTCTCTAGAACTCAATACTCAACATATAGATGCAAGGCCACTCGGAAAGTCTTCCTAACTCATTGAAGAACACCCATGATTTTTGGTTTGACTTGGAAGTACTTGAAAATGGTCCATTTGGACCCAAACATTCTGTCTCTGCTATCACAGCAGCTTGACTAACTTCCAACTTCTTTTTCAGAAATATTTTCCAAAAGGGGTGGTCCCAACTTATTTTTCCCTTAAACATCAATGTCTTAGGGAACCTTCTGTATAAAATGGGCCCCTAGATCATTTGTTTTCATTTTCTAAGATTTTTTAATATTTCAGTCGACAGTACGGACTCTGTTTCTGAGTGACCTCTGTTGTTTATATGATTTCTCTCCATCTGTGATAGTTATTAAACATTGGCTTTTTGGGTTGTGTTCTAGACACAATGAGGAACATCTCCATAAAAAATCATGCATTGAAAACGTTCCTAACCCCTCTTTTCAATTTTCCCAAGATCATGCTACTGTTCTGTCCACTATTCACAGCAAGCACAATTTAACTTCTATTCTTTGATTTGATGCTTATATGTATTCCAAATTAGCTCATGTCCTAGGAAGTAGTTCATACTACATTTGTACATATCCCATGTTGATTTCATTCATTAATTCATACACATTTTAGACTTCTAAGTCATTCTAGAAATCTATGTACCCAAAACACACTACAACCTTTGCACATTTTAGATACATACATTGCATTCATGCAAGATTTGGGGTTTTTGTAACTCTTAATCTAAGAAGATTATAAGGAATGATCACGATCACACGTTCATGCTTCCCCTTGATCTAATCATCCTTTCTCATCCGTCCCGGGGATTGAGGGATCTTCTTTTCTCAGAGATTAACATGCATCATACTAGCTTGCTAAGCATATTTTGATTTCTTTGTTTATTTTTTTCAAGAACAATTCATGTCCCCCTCTAGATTAGGAAGTCTTGATTATTTGATATATGAATAGACAATTTTTCCTAGGTTTATTTGTGTGATCTTTCACTTTACATTGTATGATATTTGACTTAGATCTTATGAATGATATTTTATCTTTAGATCTTCCATTTTCATGTTTCTTATGTAATGTAATATACTATCATAGTATTAATTGCCGAACCATACATGGTATAAGATGATTATTTGGATGCTAATTGAGGCCCGTCGAGAGACGGGGCAAGTTGAGGGTGTTTTAGTCGCGACAAAGGCTCCTTCCTCTCTCGTACCAAAACCCCAAGCCAAGTTCTTTGGTTATGGAGGACCGGTCCCCTTTATCCATTTGGGTGAGTCAAATTAAGGTTTCTTGGTTCCTTAAAGACCAAGTGGCGACTCTGTATCTATTTTCAACAGTCCTTTTCTCTTTCCTTGATTCAAAATCAAACGAGTTTCAAAACACAACAAAGCGGTGGAAGCCCGGTATCCACATAAACCCCATTGATTTCCCGATCAAATCTTTGAATATATGATTGACCAGACGTTGATAAGTTGCCTCGACATTCTTGAGGCCAAAGGGCATCACCTTGTAGCAGTATGTCCCCTGGTCAATAATGAAAGAGGTCTTCTCTTCGTCCCCAAGATACATGCTGATCTGATTGTATCCCGAGTACGCATCCAAGAAAGAGAAAAATGAGTGACCGGCCGTAGAGTCCACAAGGAGGTCTATCCTGGGTAGTGAATAGCAGTCCTTGGGACAAGCTTTGTTAAGGTCAGTGAAGTCCACGCACATCCTGATCCACTTCCTGTTGTTCCTCTCAGCCAGTACTACATTGGCTAGCCAGTCCGGATATTGCACTTCCCGGACAGATTTTGCTTTGAGGAGCTTTCTGATCTCTTCACGCACTACTTCCTGCCTCTCCGGGGCCATGCCCCTCCTCTTCTGATTGACCAGGCGGTAACTTGGATCGGTGTTGAGTCAATGGGACATAACTCGGGGATCAATTCCGGGCATGTCCTCGTGGCTCTAGGCGAAGACGTCTTGGCTCTCTCTCAGGAACCGTATCAACTTTTCCTTGAGGCTCGGTTCAAGAGGGTGCCAATACTGATGGACCGGTCGGGGAATTAAGGATCCAGCACTACCTATTCAAGTTCTTCGACTGCGCTAACCCCATCCCTATTTTCTCTCGGGTCCATCTCCTAGACATTGAGTGTTTCCGTAATGGCCTCCCTGCGCAGGGAACTATCATAACAGCTTCGGGAGGTTACTTGATCTCCTCTTAGGCTTCCAGGACACTGGGGGGTTGAGAACTTGACAACCACGTTATACGTTGACACAACTGCCTTAGCTTTATTTGGTGTCGGCGTCCCGAGGATAACGTTGTATGCGAATGGAGCCTCCACAACTACAAAGTTTTCCATCACTGAGACTTGCTGCGGGTGTGCTCCCATCAAGATTGGCAGCTCAATCATTCTGAGTGGTTATGTGCTTGAGCCGTTAAACCCGACCAAGGGGTGGCCACTGGTCAGAGCCTATCCCTTGATATCCCAAACTGATCAAAGGCTGAGGCGAATAGAATGTCTGATCCATTAATACCCTCTTTACCATATAATTGGCAATAGAGAGTGTTACTACTAACATGTCATCATGGGGGCAGTGCAGGTCCTGTACATCATCAGATTAGAACATCAGCACATCGGTCGGTGGAAAATTGGTTGATTGGACATACAGCATATCCGCTCAAGATGCCCAAGCGTGCATCTTTCTGGCTAACTATGAGTTTCCTCTGCCCGATGTTCCTCTGCAGATAATGTTGATTTGACCAAGGGGTTATGGTTGCTCGAGAGCTCGGGCGTCTGGTCAGGGTCGTCTATCTGTGGCGTCGAACTCAACGAGATGACCATATTCGATGAGCTTCTCAATGGCGATCTTTAGCTTAAAGTAGTCATCTGTGTCGTGACCATGGTCTTTGTGGTACTAACAGAACTTATCCCAGTTTCTCTTCTGGGGCGGGCTCTTCAGCTTCGTCGACTATTTTAGCAGCCTTTGAGTCTCGACGGTGGCCATGACTTCGTGAATAAGCTGAGAAAGAGGCGTGAAGGTAATCGAGGCTTGATCCTGACTGCCTCGCTGTTGATCTTGCTTCAGCTTTTTTTTGAGCCCTTCTCGAAAGCCTCGCATTTGCATTTGGACCTTGGGGACTCATCTCTTACAAAGCTGACACGTTTTGACTTCAAGAACTCCTCCGTATCGATGTACCTCCTAATCGTCTCTAAGATCTCAACCAGGGTGGCCGGCCGGTCATGTTAGAACGACGTGGTAACCTTGGTATGCTGAACCCTAGAGCAAAAGGTCGTAATCCTTTTGTTTAAGTTGCGAATTTGAAGCTTTTGTTGATTGAATCGGTCAATGTAATCTTTTAGGGATTTTTCCTTGCGTTGTTTTACAGCCAGCAATTGGGTGTCTTGCTGTGATTGGTCAAGCATCCCAAGAACTGGCTGACGAAGAGCTTGTTGAGTGCTTGGAAATTATCGACCATTCAAAGTTTGATGGCGTGGAACCACTGTACGGTTATCCCTTTGAAGGTACTAGGAAAGGCCAAGCAGAGCATCTCGTCGGCACTGGTAACCAATGCCATCTGAGTCTTGTAAGTCCAAACATGATCGACCGGACTCCCTGAACCATCGTAGGAATCGAGATGTGGTTGTTTGAATTTCGATGAAAGGTGACTAAATTTCGGTGTTGATGTGGTTATGACCTAGTTTGCGGCTCAACTTCTCGATTTGCTTCTACAGGACTTCAATTTGGGCCTTGACATCCTCTCGATCACCGTCATGCCCAAGCTTGATACACTTGGCGTTGCGTGCAGGCTCGGGGCGGTAGGTCGGGTCGAATGAGGAGGCTTCATCTTCAAAGTGCGTTGTCTTCAGGGACAGGGCTCGGCTTTGGCTACGGTTAATCGCGTGCTTGAGATCGATTCTGCTTCTGACTGAGCGGTCCTGGATTGATTCCTGGGTTTTTCACTCTTGCCCTTCTTCTCTGGTAGCGCGTCTATTGTTGATGATGTCTCGGGCATCCCTCGTGCAATTTTGACTAGCCAAGACACGTTACCTAGTTCGTATAGGATCCTGATCACGCTCGTCGTTCCCGAGCCGCTCAACCTCTTGGGGAGACGTTGGCGCAGTATAGGCACGCCGGGGTACCTAACCACGCTCGTCGTTCCCAAGCTGTACCTCAGTTTATGAGGGCTTGTTCTGTTAAGCCAGCAGAGCCTCAATTTGTCCCTGGGTCTGGCGTTGGCCCTCCAGAAGTTGCTCCAGAGCTATAGTGACTTGCTCAGGAGTCATAGAGGCCATTGACTGGCCGACCAGTGGATCCGCCTGACCCGACGGCTGAGCAATCTTCTTATTTTTACGAGGAGCCATGGCAGTCAGTCAAGAGATTTGTTTATGGAAAAATCTTCCGATTCCCACAGAAGGCGCCAAACTGATGATGCCAAAAATTGGTATGAGAGTAAAAACAAGAAAATGAAGACAAAAAAAGATTGTATGTGGTTTGGCCCTGTTAACTAGGAGACCTACGTCCAAGTGTGCGACGTAGCACGTTCACTAACAAATCACCTACCAGAAACTAGCCGTGTGTGTGCGTATGAGTGATATATATTGATATTTTGTAAAATAAGAATACGGTCCCCTTTAATGGGGGTGAGTGGTCTCTTTTATAGATGCAATAGACCGCTCGTGCAAGGTAAGCCAGCTTATTAGGAAGCCCAATCTAATTACAATTAATTGTCACAAATCGTGGGGGTTTCCTAAGCAGATTAGGAAATAACTTGCACTTTCCCTTAGTCTTCTATCTGGGATAGGAAACTGCTTGGAATCTCACAGAGTAAGTCATAAAATGCGCCCTGGAAGCATCTACTGGTTGATGAACCCAAACTGTATTCTCGAGCTGTGAGCCCATATCGGGCAGTCTTTACTGGACGACTCTGGATGGCCCCACAGTGGCCGCCCTCTACGGATGACCCAACATCTCCTTGCTGAAGTGGCCGTTTGACTTTGACCTGATATTTTTGTACATATCATTATTTATACGGGAAAACTTGTGAAATTTTCACCGACCACAAGAGCTTAAAGTACTTGTTTACTCAGAGGGATCTAAATATGCGACGACAAAGATGGTTAGAGTTAATGAAGGACTACGACCTAAAAATTCAATATCTTCTGGGTAAGGCAAATGTGGTCGCCGATGCTTTGAGTCAGAAATCCTCAAAAAGTTTGACATGGTTTTGACGGAACAAGAAGGGTTGGTAAAAGAGTTTGAACGAATGGAGTTAGAAGTGATTCCTAGAGTTGAAGGTGGATTGATGGTAGTAATTATAGCACAACCTGATTTGATTAGAGAGATTAAAACAAATCAACTCTTGGATCCAAACTTGAATAAAATTATAGATGAACTACCTGAGGGTAAACGACCGGAGTTTAGTTTGCATGACGGGATATTATGGTACATTAATTGGTTGTGTATGCCTAATGTTGGCAATTTAAAAGAAAGAATCTTGGAAGAAGCTCATGGTACTCGGTATTCCATGCATCCTGGTAGTACAGAAATGTATAGAGATTTGAGGGAGGTCTATTGGTGGAGTGGTATAAAACATGAAGTTGCTGAGTATGTAGCCAAATGTATGACATGCCAATTAGTAAAGCTTGAGCATCAACGACCCACTAGGGAGATACAACCATTGGAGATACCGGAATGGAAATGGGAGCACATTATAATGGATTTCGTGTCTGGATTGTCGAGACCTCCTAGATCAAATGATAGCATTTGGGTGATCATTGACTGGTTGACTAAATTAGCTCAATTTTTGTCGATTAAGATCACTGACCCGATGAAGTTAGCAAAACTTTATGTTAAAGAGATTGTGAGATTGCACGGAGCACCGGTATCCATTGTTTTGGATCGTGATATACGTTTTGTGTCCATATTTTGGGAAGGGCTACAAAGAGCAATGGGGATAGCTTTTTATTTTAGCACGGCATTTTATTTGCAAACTGACGGCCAGTCGGAACGAATTATTCAAATTCTTGAGGATATGCTTAGAGTTTGTGTTATGGATTTCAAGGCTGACTGTGAAACCCACTTGCCGTTAATTGGGTTTTCTTACAACAATAGTTTCTAGACAAGCATTGGAATGGCGCCTTTTGAGGCATTGTATGGTCGAAAATGTAGATCACCTATGTGTTGGACAGAAGTTGGAGAAAAGCAACTTCTAGGACCGAAAATAATTCAAATTACCACCGACAAAGCTAAGTTGATTAAGCAATGGTTACAAGTTGCACAAAGTCGCTACAAAAGTTATGCCGATACGGGTAGAAGACCATTGGAGTTTGAGGTTAGTGATTATGTATTCTTGAAGGTGTTGCCTTCGAAGGGCATTACGCGGTTTGGTAAGAAATGTAAGCTGAGTCCAAGATATGTTGGACCTTTTCTGATTTTGAGTAAGGTGGGACCGGTAGCTTATAGATTGGAATTTCCACAAGAGTTGGCACATGTTCATAATGTATTTCACGTGTCTATGCTTAGACGTTATATGCCGGATTCGAGTCATATTCTTGAACCGGAGCCGCTGGAAGTCCAAGAAGACATGACATATGTTGAGCATCCGGTACGGATTCTAGACAGGAAAGATCAAGTGTTAAGAACAAAAATAATTCCGTTAGTTATGGTCCTCTGGCGTAATCATAGCATTGAGGAGGTAACTTGGGAGCGAGAAGATGAGATCAGGGAGAAGTACCCGCACTTGTTCGATTGATGAGGTAAGAATAAGTTTGGGGACAAACTTCTTAAAAGGGATGGAGAAATGTAACACCCGTACACGGAAAAGAAGATTAATAAGATATTAATATGTGTTAATTTAAGATAATTAATGTATAAGATGGTTTAAGGTGGGGTTATGAACCCCACAGGTAACAAGGTGTTCAAATGCGGACACAGATGAAAGTTCTGTAAAAGGCAGGACTGGTATAAATGTGGGGCCCAACGAGGGTCTAATTAAAATAATTAGCATTTTGATGTCATTATATGTCTATATGTGTACTTACTTAAATGCTTAAAGATATTATTATGTCTTATGATAGGTTAAGGGAACCAATTTGGGTACCTATGTGAGGGCGTATTTGAATACAATATATAATTAGTAGGTTTAATAGCAACCTCATAATTTATGTGGGACCACGTTTGGGACCCACGTGGGACTTAGATTAAATTTATTTAGAAAAGGTGGGTAATCAACGTAATTAAAATGGGAGTTTCATAATAAAACTTAAGAAAAGTTAGGGGAGGTAAATAGGAATAGAGGAAAGTGATTGAGAACACATATGCATGTTGCATATATGCGTCAAGCACCAAAACACAGCTGGGTTTACTGAATTTGGAGAGGACGAAGAGCTATCGAGTCGGCGACAGAAATCCATGCGATGTTTCTTGTCGTTTTTTCGCTGTCCGACGTCGAATTTACTATCGAAGACCATATTTGGACTCGTGTAGGTAAGAAGATTGCATGCACGTCCTTTATTTTTATTTTCGAAAACATTTCTTTATGGCAACCATTCTTAATAGACGATGTTTGATGTATCAAACTTATGTAGGAATTACACCGGTAGGATTTGAGTGGAAAATTTGCAAGAGGTTAGGATTTCTAAGCTTAACTCTCTAGTAAATCGTAGAGGTGAATGTTCTAATCCCAAAATTTGATTAGTTATGTTCATGTGATAATTGTTGATAGTACATGTATGTTGCTTAAGTTTTGCTTAAGTACATGTATGTTGATGAATTTGGGTAAAAAGCATGTCAATGTTGTGAATTTGTTGTCTTATGTGGATCAAAAGAAAGTCGAGTAGTGGTCTCCATTTATAGGTCTCATATGTAAGGGATAGTAAGCCCTCAATGAACGGGGCATGGTGATGACCACGATGATGAAATAGTGATGCCTTCGGGATCACAAGAGTGTGTCTGATATGCTATATGCGATAAAAGAGTGAGAAATTTTGGGGTAAAAAGGACCCGAGGGTGGTAGCATGAGTTACTTGACTTTCTGGAGATCAATTGGTTGATGTTTATATTGATTGTTACATTTGCATATTAAGTATTCCAATAGTATGATTAGTCTCCTCACTAAGCGAAAGCTTAAACGAAAATATCTTTTCTGTTGTGGTTATTGAATAACCATCGCAGGTACCGAACGGGAGAACGAGAGGAAATGATCCGCGCGACGGGTGGGACGTAGGAGTTGTGTCCATGTGAATATGTTCATATACCTAGCTAGTTTATGTTTAAAATGTATCTTTTGTTGTTAATGTAATGTACCTTGGGTCTTTGTTTGTAATATGTAAGTTGGGTGTTGTTGGTTGATTATGCACCAAACTATGGGTTGTCTTTCCAAGTTACAAGTTATGTATATTGGGAGTGGATTTGGAAGAATAGGTAGCTTTTGGGTGTAAACTTAAGCTTGGATACTCTTTGTTGTATTGACATACAAATGCTAGAAAAAAGTAGAGTTTTAATGCCAAATCATGATCCATGAGAAAAATTTATGTGTTTGATTGTCAATTCATACTTGGATTTGTTGAGTTAATGTTTCAAAAGCACTTGAAAATGTTTTAGAAATGATCTTTGATGTTTCCACAAGTTTGGTTAAGTTTGATTTTGGGTTGGGCATGTAAAAATGATGTTTTTTAGCAGCAGGGAGCTATTCTACAGAAGAAGAATCGATCCGGCCTTCCCGCGGATCGATCCGCCCATTTTCGGGGACATTCTGCTAGAAAATTTCCAAGATGGATTGATCCAGCCTCAAAGGGCAGATCAATCCGCCCCTATAAATCTTGACAATCCACTTTTACAGAAACATGCATGACTCTATCTAGAAAACTCGGATTCGCATGCCGTTTTTTGCGTTGTGTCACGCTCCGACGTAGCATAAATAAGGAAAGCGTTTATGGACTCGTAGGTCGCGACAATTTGAAGGATCGATTCCGTCCCAAACGTCGAACGACAATAAACATATAGATCAGAGCAGAGAAATCAAAGCTTACAAATATTTTTCTATCTTATTACATATTACAATACAGGGTCAACTAATGCACAAGCCGCCTTAAAACAAAACAATATATATCGTCTATTACAGTCATCCTTATTACAGAATTCAGTTTATAACTTAAAACATATCAAAGTAAATTCTCTTTCCAGCAGGGATTCTCAGTTTACATAGTCGTATTGTCCAACAATATCGAAACCTGAAAAGCCTAGACACGAATGTCCAGGACGCATCAACGTCGTCAGCTTTAAGAAGCTGGTGAGTATTAAGAACATAACATTGAATGTAACACATACTCATTTACCATTTTCCAATTCTCATTTAATTTAAAAAGTTTACATTAAAGTAAAGAGTTCATTTTTTTTAAAACAACCACAATATCATTTGAAAGCTTTAATTCACATATATGTGACCCTGTATGAAAAACAATGCACCATCTCATCCTACCGACTCTTTTCTCTCGACAAACACAACAACCCACTATCTCACACCAGTATCCTTGTAGTACTTCGATAGCCACACTTTAGCACAGGGGTGCCAGGGAATGTCCAGTTTGCATTACACTTTGGTCCGGGGTACCAGGGAGTGTCCAATGCCTCACACTTTAGTACCTAATCCGCCTCGCAAATACCGGAGGTAACCTCACGCAGTATCCAGACTCGGGTACCAGGGAGTGTCCGTAGGCCACACTTTAGCACTACCATGGGTGCCAGAGAATGTCCAAGTTCGGCGTCACACACTTTAACGCTACCATGGGCGTCAAGGAGTGTCCAGTTTTGCCACTGTCGCATTACAAAGATACTCTCACCGCAATCTCAACACGTCACACTTTGGTACACAATTACCAGGGAGTGTTCACAACACAATCTCAACCACACACTCTTTTCCACTCTGACTACCACACACCATGCATGTACAACTGACTCCACGTGAATGTCATGTAACTATCCACAAAACATATAAAGTGCTAGGAATAATAGCAATGTATGCTTGAAAAGAATTGAATTCATAATCTTTCCTTAATGACCAATCATACCCAAAACGAAATCTGTTTAAATATTTTTCGCAAAACAGATCCTTAAGGTTCATAATACATCACCCAAACTGTTCCTTAACATGAAATAAGCAAAAACTAGAAACTGTTAGAAGTCGCACGCGTGGGCCGCTCGCGCGAGGGGTCGCTCGCTCGGGCCGCTCGCGTGAAATGCCCATTTTTCGTTTTCTTCTATAAAACTTTCCAAACTGCCAGAACATAGAAAGATCGCGCGCGCGTGCCGCTCGCGCGACCTACTGATTTTTTGATTTTATTTATAAACTTTTCATACTGTCAAAAAAAACACACCTCGCGCGCGCGGGCTGCTTACGCGCGCGAGATTGTGCAGTAACTTCGTCTTCGTCGCAGAAATGCCCTGTTTCAGTTTTAAATATCCATTTTGAAATTCCAAAGTATATAGGACATGTAATATATGGATTTTTTCATTTTTCGACGAGGATTATGAATCTACAATCAATTTAACATGAATCCAAACATAGATCACTAATTTTACGAAAAACTAAAAGATGATAAAACTTAATTTCTTATATGCTTTTTCATATGAATAAATTAGACTTTAATACTTGAACTGTAGCTTCTAGGAACTATAATCTTTCTAAATCATCTCAAAAAACTTGTTTTGATTAAGTTTGTAAAATCACTCTTTTTCAAGTTTCAAGCTTTCATGAAAATCAACAATGGTGAATCAACATATATATATATACAAAACAGTAATTGAACACGAATTACATTTGGAGTGAGTTTGAAATACTTATAGAGATTGATTATAGAGGAATTGTTGAGAATGAATTAAGATATAGAACATCCAAATATAACTTTAAGCTATGGGGGACTCAAGCTTCTTCTCTCTAAATTCTGTAATTAACTCTCTGCAACTCTCAATAATCTGCTGGTGATGTGTGTAGAATGAGAGTGGCTTGTGTTTTATAAATAGAAATATCAATGAGGAACTTGGTGGCCAAGCATCTTCACTCTCACTCTACAATCTAATTTCTTTCTTAATTACTAATATCATCACAATTACACAGCTCGTAGAGAAGAATATATACCAATATACATACGTATATACATTCTCAAGGATTGAAGGGGCAATATAGACTAGTAGGGGTCAATCCCAATGTGTTTGGCAATTCAAGCTTATGGAAGAACATTAGTACACACCAACATAAGCATGGCCAAACAAGGCCTAAGTCCATGATTAGTTGCCATAAATGGAAAGTAAAGCATAAGTCATGTCCAACTTTACATCACTTCCAAAATCTGTGGAAGTTTAACGCGGCGCAGACAATTTTGAACATAAACCGGTATTTTCGCGGTGCGGTGTTCACAACAAAAATACAAAAAATTCATTTTAACGTAAGAAATGGTTTTCTTGTTTTATAAAAATACTGCTTGAGTTAAAAGAAAAATATTTCTACCGTTTTGAAATACAGTTTTAAAATCCAACACAAGTATCACTAATTTTTTTTTAAACTATAGTTTGACCCCAAAAGAACTTAAGACATGAAATAAAATTAATAATTAGGTTCAACATATGAGGGTTGTAATTAGAATAACAGCAAACAATACATATTGATTTTAAATATAACAATGCAAATACAGATTAATTATGGAAATGCAAATTTAAATTAAATGAAAATGCAGGTTGTTACATCCTTCCTCCCTTAAACAGGATTTCGTCCTCGAAAGCAAGACTAACTAGTCCTGAAACAACTCCGGGTACTTCTTCCTCATATCAGCTTCAACTTTCCACGAAGCTTCATTCTCGTCATGGTAATTCCACTGAATCTTCACGGGCCTTTCCTTGTAAGAAACGTTATGACTCGTCTCAATATCGTCATAACTAACCACGTGCAAGGGGTCTCATATGTACTTTCTCAACATACTCACATGAAATATATTGTGAACCGCAAACATCTTCGATGGTAGCGCCAGTCGATATGCCACTTTCCCGACACGTTCTGAAATCTCGAACGGTCCGATGAAACGCGGAGCTAACTTCCCTTTCTTGAGACTGAAGCGTACTACTCCTCGGGTCGGTGGTACCTTAAGAAGTACGTAATCTCCAACACTGAACTCCAAATCTTTTCGGCGTCGATCGGCATAACTCTTATACAAGCTTTGAGCGGTTCTCATCCTTTCCTTGACCAAAGAAATCTTTTCGTTCGTTTCTCTAACCAAATCTAGTCCCAAGAATTCTGTGTCTCCCACCTCTTCCCAACACAATGGAGAATGACATGGTCGTCAGTACAATGCTTCGAACGGAGCCATCCCGATACTCGTGTGATAACTGTTGTTATAGGCGAATTCAATCAAAGGCAAGTGCGTCTCACAAGATTCTTTAAAATCAATGACACAAGCCCTAAGCATATCCTCCATGATCTTATTAACATGCTCAGTTTGCCCATCTGTCTGAGGGTGAAAAGTAGTACTCATCTTGAGCGAGGTTCCCATAGCTTCTTGCAGACTTTCCCAAAAGCCAGAGGTGAAACGTGCGTTACGGTCTGACACAATCGACACAGGTGCACCGTGAAGTCACACAACTTGTTGTATGTACATCCGGCTAATCTTTTCTACTGGGTATGTCATACTGTAAGCGATGAAATATGCCGACTTAGTCAGTCGATCCACGATTTCCCAAATGGCGTCATGATTCTGTTGTGATCGAGGTAATCCCACTACAAAATCCATCGTGATGTGCTCCCACTTCCAACCAGGTATAGGTAGCGCTTCCAACAATTCTGATGGTCTCTGATGTTCGGCCTTGACTTGTT
Organism: Hydrangea macrophylla; assembly: GCA_033977485.1. Taxonomy (NCBI): domain Eukaryota; kingdom Viridiplantae; phylum Streptophyta; class Magnoliopsida; order Cornales; family Hydrangeaceae; genus Hydrangea; species Hydrangea macrophylla. The sequence continues at coordinate 109,433,874 of CM066994.1, read as the reverse complement.
GACATGTCAAACACTTCGATACAAATTTGGCCACATCCTTCTTCATACCTTCCCACCAGAAATTTCTTTTCAAATCCTTGTACATTTTCGTTCCTCCTGGGTGAACTGCATATCTACACTTATGTGCTTCTGCTAGAATATCATTTCTCAAATCCCCATAGTCTGGTACACATAACCTATCTCTGCATCGATATCCTCCATCGATTGCCACCTTCCATTCTGTCGGATCTTTGTCTGACATCTTTGCAAACCATGTTTGAAACTTCTCATCGTCTTTCTGAGCTCCAATAATGCGGTAGATAAGAACATGCTGTAGGATAAGACATCCAAAAAGTTGTCCTTCTCCTTCTTCAGCACTCTGTATATCAAACTCCGCCAACGTCTCCAATGTTCGCCATTCTCTAACCATTAAGGAGGCGATTGTCTCACGAGTCTGCTGACTGAAAGCATCAGTGACCACATTAGCTTTACCAGTGTGGTACTCTAACGTGAAGTCGTAATCTTTGATCAGCTCCATCCATCTGCATTGTCTCATGTTCAACTCTTTATGTGTGAACAAATATTTCAGACTCTTGTGATCGGAGAATAAATCAAACTTCTCACCGTAGAAATAGTGTCTCCAAATCTTAAGTGAGAATACTACTGCCGCCAACTCTAAATCATGAATGGGATAGTTCAACTCATTCGGCTTCAGTTGTCTGGATCCATAAGCGATAACTCTACCATCTTGCATAAGTACACACCCTAGTCCTTGATATGACGCGTTACTAAAGATAGTGAACTTTTCATCAAGCTTGGGTATAGCTAGTACCGGTGCGGTAGTGAGTCTCTCTTTTAACTCTAGAAAGACTCGCTCATGCTTCTCTGTCCAGTCGAACTTAAAATTCTTCTTCGTCAATCCGGTTAATGGTGCAGCTATTTTTGAAAACCCTTCAACAAATCTTCTGTAATAGCCTGCGAATCCCAAAAAACTCCTAACCTCTGTAGGATTGCTCGGCCTAAACTAGTTTGACACAGCATATGTCTTGGATAAATCCATAGAAATTCCTTGAGATGACACCTTGTGTGCTAAAAATTTCACTTCTTGTAACCAGAACTCACACTTACTCAACTTGGCATATAAGTAATGGTCCTTAAGCGTCTGCATCGCAATCCGTAGATGTTGCTCGTGTTCTTCCTTTAACTTAGAATAGTTCAAAATATCATTAATGAAGACGATGACAAATCGATCCAAGTAAGGCTTGAACACTCTGTTCATCAGATCCATAAATATTGCCGGAGCATTCGTCATTCCAAACGGCATTACCAAAAATTCATAATGACCATATTGGGTTTTGAATGTCGTCTTAGGTATGTCTTCCTTCCGTACCCTCAACAAAACCTAGGTTCTCGAGCTCTTGAACTTGTTCCTTCAATTCCAATAGTTCGGTGGGGGCCATTCCTTAGGGGACCTTGGTGATCGGAACAGTACCTGGTATAAGCTCAATACAGAATTCTATACTTCTCTCGGGCGGTAAACCAGAAACGTCTTGAAATACTTCTTCAAAGTCCTTGACTACAGGTATATACGACGATGTTATCTCTGTACTAACGACTTCAATGTTTGCTAAGCATCTTGTGAGGAACATTCTCCCAAAGGGTTACATTGAAAATCAAAGGGTTGATTGTCATTATCGGGGAATGTACTTCTCTTCCTCGCACAATCCAGCTTTGCTTGATTCTGAGAGAGCCAGTTCATGCCTAGGATTATGTCAAACTCCTTCATCGATAGGACAATCAGCCTTACAGGGATTTCACAGTCTCCTAGCCGTAAGAGGCAATACTCGCGCACATGTCCTAACTTGACTGCGGCTCCCAATGGTGAGGTAGCCCTCAAAGCTTTCTCTAAACGATGAGGTAAGATGCCCAATCTCCGAATAGTATTAATAGATATGAATGAAAGTGCAGCACCCGTATCAAATAACACTTTAACATGGGAGTTTAATAGAGTGAAGGTACCTTCTACCGTTTGCTGATCAGGTTGAGCTTCTTCATAGTTTCCTTCTTCGTACATAGTCCCATCATATCCAGCGGCATCAGGGATTACAGCATTCATGCGAGTCTGACCTTGCTGACCATAAGTCACTTGCTTAGGGGCAGTACAAAACTTGCTGATATGACCTGGTTCACCACAGTTGTAGCAGACTATGCCTTGCTGAGCAGCACGCCTTGGTGCCTTACAATCTCGAGCCAGATGACCGAGGTTGCCACAATTCAAACATTTTCCAACACTACTTCCTTCTCCTACTCGGGTTGAGTCGGATACGTGATAGCTTGGGTCCTCTTGCTCCCATCGAAATTCCTCTTCTGCCCTTGGGTACGATACATTGGTGGCTTGTTTCCAAAGTTACCCCTTTGAGGCGGTCGGAATTCAAATTGCTTCAGGTCCACTTGAGCATCTTCTTCCAGATCAGTGGCCAGGCCGACTAGTCCTTCGAAAGACTTATCTAGGTGGCCGAGAGTCAGGCAATGAACCTGCGGTGTCAGCCCTTGGTTATACTTACGGATCCTCTTTTCCTCAGTATCAACCATATGAGGGGCAAACCGGGACAGTCTATCAAACTTAGTGGTGTACTCTTGCACCGATTTAGTTGCCTGAGTCTAGTCCATGAATTCCTTCTCCCTCCTGTGCCTTTCTGTAGCCAAAAAATACTTTCCCATAAACCTCCCCTTAAATGCAGTCCATGTCATTCCCGTCGTAGCTTCATTCCCGATGGTAGCTGTGACTAAATCCCACAAATCTGCGGTGGCTTCAGTCAATTGGAAAGTAGCTAACCTCCTTTTTTCCATCTCATTGCACTGGACAGCCTCGAATATGCGGTCCATCTGTCTTAACCATTGTTCCGCTTTCCATGGTTCTGCGGTACCCGCAAACTGCTTGGGCCTTAGTGCACAGAATCTCTCTAGCAGCTTATCTCCAGTTTGTCAATCTTGTCAGTTTTCATTCTGATTACTAATCCTTTCGAGACGTCTAACGAAAGCTTCAAACATTCCTGTGGGATCGGCAGTCTCAGGTGCTCCCTCAATCAAGTTCTTGTTCCTCCTTGGTCTTCCAGCCATTCTATGCATGATAATAATGACAGGATGAGAAATAGCATGAAGCAGAAATGTAAAGCAGTTTAACCAGCGGCAATATCAAAAAGGGTATTTCTATATATAACTTCTTGTCAAGTTAATACAAAAAGATTATATGATCAGTCAATGCCTACCCTAGCTATATGGGTTAGGACGCATATGTCCATGCAAGAGTTAATGTTACAAAAATGGGGTCATTTCCCTATACTCGAATGCATGTAAGAACAGTTGCAAAAAGAGATAGAGCTACTAGTCAAATTAGTCAATATATACAAGGTGATATCTAAGAAATCAGTCGTCTCCGTAGGCGGCTATCAGAAGATCTAGCGAATCGACGAGGCAAAATCGCTGAGCAAGGAACGGGCCCACCAAATCAAAATTAGAGCTCTGAGAGGTCGACGAGGAAGCAGGCGCTGGGGCATCTGCCTCAATTTGCACCTCCTCAGGCAGAACTAGCTCAAGTGCTAGCTCCTCCTCGAGCTCAGTGGCGAGGTCATCTAGACCTATACCATCCTCTCCTATGACATCCCCGGCAATAGGGATAACCAGGACATTGTTGTCACCGTCATCCTCAACCATGGGAACTACAGGCAGGGGAATCTCCAGCTGTGCTAGATGAGCGTGCACAACCTGGATCTTAAAGGGAAAATAGAGAGCATCACTATCAACTAGTCTCAGTATCTCAACTAGCACTAAGCGCTGAGCCTCCGCAAAATAGCGTATCTCAAGGCGAATACGCGTCAAATCAACTATCCCCACTACATGAACCTGGTGCCATAGATCTGATACTACAGTCGTCGTGGCCAGCTGCTCAATGGCGGTATGATATAAATCGAGAAAAGCTGGGACTACTGCCCCGGGAGTCACCAAATGTCCTCCAAACCCATCTGGTACGTAGAGCGGCTGAGCTGGGTCCATACTTGAAAAAAAAGGTACTAACATAAATCAGGAAAGAGATAATCTTAAGCATTTGGGTTCTGAGTCCATCCTACCTATCGTATCATCGGGTGTGTGAAGCTAAAGCTAATAGATCGTGAAATTGGCTCTAAATGGGTAAACCCTAACCTGGCTAAACTGTCTTGAGATAACCTGGCTCTGATACCACTAAATCCTGTCATGCCCCGATGTAGCATAAATAAGGAAAGCATTTAATTTCCTTTATGGACCCGTAGGTCGCGGCAGTTTGAAGGATCGATTCCGTCCCAAACGTCGAAAGACAATAAACATATAGATCAGAGCAGAGAAATCAAAGCTTACAAATATTTTTCTATCTTATTACTTATTACAATACGGGGTCAACTAAGGCACAAGCCGCCTTAAAACAAAACAATATCTATTGTCTATTACAGTCATCCTTATTACAGAATTCAGTTTATAACTTAAAATATATAAAAGTAAATTCTCTTTCCAGCAGGGATTCTCAGTTTGCGTAGTCGTATGGTCCAACAATATCGAAACCTGAAAAGCCTAGACACGAATGTCCAGGACGCATCAACGTCGTCAGCTTCAAGAAGCTGGTGAGTATTAAGAACATAACATTGAATGTAACACATACTCATTTACCATTTTCCAATTCTCATTTAATTCAAAAAGTTTACATTAAAGTAAAGAGTTCATTTTTTTTAAAACAACCACAATATCATTTGAAAGCTTTAATTCACATATATGTGACCGTGTATGAAAAATAATGCACCATCTCATCTTACCGACTCTTTTTTCTCGACAAACACAACCACCCACTATCTCACACCAGTATCCTTGTAGTACTTCGATAGCCACACTTTAGCACAGGGGTGCCAGGGAATGTCCAGTTTGCCTCACACTTTGGTCCGGGGTACCAGGGAGTGTCCAATGCCTCACACTTTAGTACCTAATCCACCTCGCGAATACCGGAGGTAACCTCACGCAGTATCCAGACTCGGGTACCAGGGAGTGTCCGTAGGCCACACTTTAGCACTACCATGGGTGCCAGAGAATGTCCAAGTTTGGCGTCACACACTTTAACGCTACCATGGGCGTCAAGGAGTGTCCAGTTTTGCCACTGTCGCATTACAAAGATACTCTCACCGCAATCTCAACACGTCACACTTTGGTACACAATTACCAGGGAGTGTTCACAAAACAATCTCAACCACACACTCTTTTCCACTCTGACTACCACACACCATGCATGTACAACTGACTCCACGTGAATGTCATGTAACTATCCACATAACATATGAAGTGCTAGGAATAATAGCAATGTATACTTGAAAAGAATCGAATTCATATCTTTCCTTAATGACTAATCATACCCAAAACGAAATCTGTTTAAATATTTTTTGCAAAACAGAGCCTTAAGGTTCATAATACATCACCCAAACAGTTCTTTAACTTGAAATAAGCAAAAACTAGAAACAATTAGAAGTCACGGGCGTGGGCCGCTCGCGCGAGGGGTCGCTCGCGTGGGCCGCTCACTTGAAATGCCCATTTTTCATTTTCTTTTATAAAACTTTCCAAACTGCCAGAACACAGGAAGATCGCGCAAGCGGGCCATTCGCGCGAGGGTCGCTCGCTCGACCTGCCTATTTTTCAATTTTATTTATAAACTTTTCTTACTATCCAAATACACACACCTCGCGTGCGTGGGCCGCTCGCGCGACCCTCTCTTGCGCAATTTCCCGCGCGAGGTTGTGCAGTAACTTCGTCTTCTTCGCAGAAATGCCCTGTTTCAGTTTTAAATACCCATTTTGAAATTCTGAAGTAAATAGGACATGTAATATATGGATTTCTTCATTTTTCGATGAGGATCATGAATCTACGATCAATTTAACATGAATCCAAACGTAGATCACCAATTTTACGAAAAAGTAAAAGATGATAAAACTTAATTTCTTATATACTTTTTCATATGAATAAATTAGACTTTAATACTTGAACTATAGCTTCTAGGAACTATAATCTTTCTAAATCATCTCTAAAAACTTGTTTTGATTAAGTTTGTAAAATCAGTCTTTTTCAAGTTTCAAGCTTTCATGAAAATCAACAATGGTGAATCAACATATATATACAAAACAGTAATTGAACACGATTTACATTTGGAGTGAGTTTGAAATACTCACAGAGATTGATTAAAGATGAATTGTTGAGAATGAATTAAGATATAGAACACCCAAATACAACTTCAAGCTATGGGGGACTCAAGCTTCTTCTCTCTAAATTCTGTAATTAACTCTCTGAAACTTTTTATAATCTGCTGGTGATGTGTGTAGATTGAGAGTGGATTGTGTTTTATAAATAGAAATATCAATGAGGAACTTGGTGGCCAAGCATCTTCACTCTCACTCTACAATCTAATTTCTTTCTTAATTACTAATATCATCACAATTACACAACTCTTAGAGAAGAATATATACCAAAATACATACGTATATACATTCTCAAGGATTGAAGGGGCAATATAGACTAGTAGGGGTCAATCCCAAAGTGTTTGGCAATTCAAGCTTATGGAAGAACATTAGCACACACCAACATAAGCATGGCCAAACAAGGCCTAAGTCCATGATTAGTTGCCATAAATGGAAAGTAAAGCATAAGTCATGTCCAACTTTACATCACTTCCAAAATCTGTGGAAGTTTAACACGGTGCAGACAGTTTTGAACATGAACTGGTATTTTCGCGGTGCGGTGCTCACCACAAAAAAAACAGAAAATTCATTTTAACGTAAGAAATGGTTTTCTGGTTTTATAAAAATACTGCTCGAGTTAAAAGAAAATATTTCCACCATTTTGAAATACAGTTTTAAAATCCAACACATGTATCACTAATTTTTTTAAAATTGTAGCTTGACCCCAAAAGAACTTAAGACATAAAATAAAATTAATAATTAGGTTCAACATATGAGGGTTGTAATTAGAATAACAGCAAACAATACATATTGATTTTAAATATGACAATGCAAATACAGATTAATTATGGAAATGCAAATTAAAATTAAATGAAAATGCAGGTTGTTACACGTTGGATCTAGGATTCAAAGACCTATCTTTTGGAATAAAATTTTTTATACTTTATTAATGACCATTTTGCCCTTGGGGCTATTTGTGCCAAGAATGTTTGTTTATGGAGTCTAAATCATGTTTTCATTCTTCATATTTTGTACAAGTTTGGTGTATGGGCTTTGTTATACATGTCCTAATCTGCCGAGGCGTGTTGGGGTATGACACAAACCCTTCCCCCCCCCCCCCCCCCCCACACACACACACCATAAAACCCAGCCACACGAAATGACCTCCTCCCTCCCAAACCCAAACCTAAACCCAAACCCTAATCACCACCCTACACCAAACCCTTTGTCTCTCTTTCTTTGTATCCCATTCGTCTCGTCTCTTCTCGTCTCGTCTCATCTCACTCTCACTCTCTCTCTCTCTCTCTCTCTCTTAAGGAAACCGTGCAAGAAAAGAAGAGAAAAGTTGAAAACCTATCCGCCATGGCACCGAAGCACAAGAAAGTTGCAGAAGCTAGCGTCAAAAGATTCATATCTCCGGAAGTAAACACTCGCTGGCCAAGATTCCAAAGATTGGGGATTATTAAAGGTAGGAATGTCAAATAGGACTGCTTTGACATGTGGAATTTGAGCCAACTGTTTAAGAATGTTGGTTTGTATGACTTTATACATATCCTGGTCTTGTTAGGGCATTTTCTTGCAATCTTACACTTAGTTCGGATGAGAACAAGATTCAAACTCTTGTGAATGGGAAAAAATTTGTATTAACAGTTGGGAGAATCTGTGAGATATTCAAACTACAAAACACAGATAACAAACACTTCTTTACAAATAATGGTGATTTTTCGGAAATTATACCCAAGGACACTGTTACTTCAACTATTTGTAATGAAAATTACAAAGAAGGAAAACTATGTCATCATAAAAAGTACTTGAAAGACTCTGCCCTTCTCATAAATCGTTTTCTTTCTCACAATATTGTTCTAAGGGCAGGGCATTTTGAATCTGTTTATCCCATCCATGCTCTAATGACTTATGCAATATTGGTTGAGTAGCCATTAATTTAAGCCACATAATCTTCAATGTTATGTTGTGTCATGATGAAAGGCAGAAAAGCTTGCCATTTGGGATGACTTTAACAAAGATTTTTGAGAAATTTGGTGTTGTAGATTTTTGAGAAATTTGCTATTTTATGATGAAAGGCAGAAAATCTTTCCATTTGGTAGCCTTCACCATCAACATCATACTTGTAGAGGAACCTTGGATCACGATCTTTTATGGATCACCATTAGTAATTTCTCCCCTTCGTGCAACGTCAACATAATTGTATAGGTCCTTACGGGTGAACCCAACATTGTCATAGCCTCCTGACTGGTTTACCATGTAGTCCTTTATCTTACATGGTTTGATTCCAACACTACGCATGGAGTTGACTTTTACTTTATCAGGAGACTTGACTTTTCGATGTGAACGGAGGAAGGGCATGCAAGCTGGTGCTGCTAGGCGGATGGCTATACTATCCAACAAAATCAACTACCATATATTTAGACTCATCCTTTTTTAATTTGATACGGAGCATGGCACGACATCCACATATAGTAATTGCCCGTGCCTTGTACTGCCTATCTTGCTGGTCTAAATGTTGTCGTCTATGACCTGCTTTTGAACAACACCATTTTCTAGCATTAACAATTCCAGTCTTGTTTACAATCCGATTATCTTTTCTTATACCCCCATAAGTTTTGTATATAAATTATACCAAATGTCGGATTTAGCATCAAAAATGAATGTCATGGACCGTACATCCTGTTCAGTTAGCTCTGACATGGCTTTATTTGTATTACCAGTTGGTATATTGAAATTGGTCCTCCTTACGTTCGGGTTTGGTGGATTATTGTTACTCGTTTGCCCAGAAGCATCAAAGTTCCTTTCAAACCCACCGTAGGAATCATCTGTGTCAGAATCACCACTTAAATCCAAGCCTTGGTTAATGTCGAAGTCCTCATCATTGGTTAAATCAATGTACACTTCCTTGTTCTTTGAACAGTAAGCATCGGCCATTGCAATTTTACCTGATCATCAAATGTAGTTTCATGAAAAACAAATGTTCCATAATCTATAATTGTTGTTCTATGACAATAAAATGTTGTTCCATCATCTGTAATTGTTGTTCTAAGTAAATCAAATGTTATTCCATGATTTGTAATTGTTGTTCCTTGATTTGCAATTGTTGTTCCGTGATCTATAATTGTTATTCCATGAAAATCAAATATTGCTCTGTGAAAATGAAATGTTGTTCCATGATCATCAAATGTTGTTCCAAGAAAATAAATTATTGTTCCAATGTTTCACAAATGTTGATTCATGTTCTGTAATTGTTGTTTCATGACAATAAAATGTTGTTCCATTATCTGTAATTGTTGTTTCATGACAATAAAATATTGTTCTATTATCTGTAATTGTTGTTCTAAGTAAATCAAATGTTGTTCCATGTAAATTAAATGTTGTTCCGTGATCTGTAATTGTTGTTCCTTAATTTGCAATTGTTATTGCATGATCTATAATTGTTGTTCCATAAATGTCAAATGTTGTTTTGTGAAAATGAAATATTATTCCATAATCATCAAATGTTCCAGGAAAACAAATTGTTGTTTCAATGTTTCACAAATGTTGTTTCATTCTCTGTAATTATTGTTCCATGAAAATTAATATGTTGTTCCATGATCTGTGATTGTTGTTCTATTATCATCAAATGTTGTTCCATGATCGGTAAGTGTTATTCTATGGAAATCAAATATTATTCCGTGAAATTAAAATGTTATTCCATGATCTATAATTGTTGTTCCATGAAAATCAAATGTTATTCTGTGATTTGTAATTGTTGTTCCATTTTAATCTAATATTGTTCTGTTAAAATCTAATGTTGTTCCATGATTATCAAAATATTGTTTCGTGAATATTAAATGTTGTTCTATGATCTGTTATTGTTACTGTTCCATGAACAAAATTTTTAACTAGCTGACCAGACAAAACACCCAAATTTACCTGGCCGACCAGACAGAACACATAAATTTAACTGACCGACCAGATAGAACACCCAAATTTAACTGGCCGACTAGACATAACCCCCTAACCAATCCGGCCCATTTCTCATACAACAAGCATTTGATGAATAAGAGGGTAAAGTGTTGGTCCTTAATCATAAACATTTGTTCCAAAGCCAATAAAGTGCTGGTCCTTATTAATAAACATTTGTTCAATATTTTATTACTTTTGTTTAAAGCTAATAAAATGTTTTTCCTTAATCATAAACATTCATTCTATATTTCTTTGTTATTTTTCAAAAATAATAAAATGTTGTTGCTTAATCATAAACATTTATTCCATAGACTCCATAAACAAACTATAATATCAACCAAATCAATAAATCAAAGAAAAACTAACTAAAGCAAGATGAGTAAGAGGACAGTTAGCTGCTTATTTGAATAAAAATATAAAATTAGTATTGTTTAGGAAAACTCTTATAAGTAGAAGTTCAACTTTTGCTTATGTTCTTCAGTGGATATATCTTGTGCAAGTGAGAGTGTTGAGATCTTGTGCTACTCAGTCAAGTAAAGTTGAATTAGTGTTGGGGATTAATTTGACTAAGATTTTATGTAATTAAAGCAACTACCTACCTTAAATTTCATTATTAAGTACCAAGTAGGTATACTAACTGAAAGCTTTCAACATTAATTTGTGGAGAGAACAAGTTTATCTATTGGTGGAACAAACATAACATGCCTTTGGAATAGCTGTTTATGGTCTGAAGAACAAAGTTGTGTTGGGGATTAGATATGACTGAAATTTAATGTAATCACTAGTACTTATACATCAAAAGTCAAATTTGCTGATATTGTAAAAGATTTTATACATAAATGTAAATCTCTTAACTTGTGGATAGAATAAGTTTCTGTTAAGTGAAGTTGAAGTAGTGCTGGGAAATAATATGACTGAGATTTAATATAATTAAAGCAACTACCTACATTAAATCATGTAATTATTAAGTACCACAAGTATGTATACCAACTGAAAGTTTCCAACATTAAGTTTGTGGAGAGAACAAGTTTCTTTATTGTTGGAACAAACTTAACATGCTTTTGGAACAACTGTTTATGATTTTTGGAACAAAGTTGTGTTAGGCAATTAATATGGTTGTGATTTTAAATAATTAATATAACCACATACCCACAATAAATTACTCATACATATACATCAAAACTCTACTTTTCTAATATTGTACAAGATTTTATACATAAATATAAATCTCTTAAATGATTGGCACAAAAATCAATCCAGGAGAACAATTATTTGTAACATGAAACAATTGTTTCTCGCCACAGAACAAACATATAAAATTGAACAACATTACGTGGGATGGAACAATCGTTCCTGATCAAGGAACAAGCATCACTTGAGAACCGTCCATAGCAGGTTTCCCTCGCATTTATTGTGCGTCAGACAGCCATCACTCCATTTATTGCTCATCAGTCCGCCATCACTTCATCCCCAGCTTTTCCTTTTTCCTCCACTCCAAGCTTGACGGGTGGCAAAGCAGTTTGGAGTGTATACACCCAAACTACCACAACGTACCAAAGTGTTTTCCTAACGTTAAAGGTGCATCAATCGGACCAGTATAAGTACGAGCCATTCTTGGTTGATGCTCTTTTTGGTTGGATTCAGTGAGCGAGGGAAAGAGAAGAAAAAAAATTAACTAAGGGGCTGTTTGATAAAACTAAAAATTAAGTACTGAAAATTAAGTGCTGAATTTTAAGTGCTAAAAATTTTAAGTGGTTGAATTTGCAATACTTGAAACAATATTTCAAGTACTGAAATGGAATGTATCCAGTGATTATTTTCAGTAGAAATTTTTTACTTAAAATTTTCAGCAAGTTTTTGGTTAGTTTTTTAATTAAGTGACATGTTATCAAACGCACTAAAAATAAATAAATGCTAAAAATTTTCATTTTTACCACTTAATTGGATTATCAAACACACCCTAAAACTGTGTCTGGTTTGCAGGCTCGTAAAGGAAAACGATAAGAAGAAGGAAAAAACTATTTCCCTAGCTATAGTGTTTCTTTCATATCTAAATAATATTAAGATGTAAAAAACTTCAAATAGTGTTTACCCACTATATTTATTTTTCTCACTATTTTCATGAAAAGTCAAATAAATGAAAACGTTTTCCATTGTATTCCCATTTTTTCTCCTTCATCAAATCCATGAACCACACAAAGCTTACGTAAAATATTTTCATTTGTTTGATTATTTAGTAAAATAATGAAAAGAGATTAAAATAGCAAAAAATAAATCAAAATTTGTGAGTAACATTCCTCAATTTATTTTTTATTTATCAATTCAAAAATATGTACTGAAAATTTAAACTTTTAATGTTGTTTTAAAAAAAATTTTAAAAAAAAACCCACAAGAACATACCTAGTCTTACGAGGTGATGCTTTCCAAATATATACATGCTACAGATTATTGAGTAAAAATTAGTCTTTTCATAACTCCTAATAATAGGTGCGTTCCACATTGACCCAAAGTCCAAAATAAAAGTTAGTGCCCTGTCAAATAGTCTTCTGTGTTTTCTTGTACAATTTATGTTCTTTGTGTCGATGACTGTCCAGACACACATTTTTGTCTAAGATTTCTAAGCTATTGATTCATTATCTCTTTTTGTCTAGTCCAATTTTTCCCCCACATAAGCACCCATTCACATGATGTTAATAAAATACATGTACAAACTAAAATCGATCGAAACCGACCGACCAAAAAACTGATTGATCGGTTTATAAAATACATGTACAAGCTAAAACTGACCGAAAAACCGACCGAAACCGCAAAATCGACCGAAACCGAACCTATTGGTCGGTTTTAAAATACACAAAAAACGGACCGAAACCGACCGCGTACACCCCTAATAATAACAATAATAGTTCTGAGTACGCAAAGGCGGATCGAGCCAGAAATTTTGGTTAGAGTGGGGGCCTAAGTTATTTGGGGGTTCGGTGGTAGCGTCTTTGAAGTAATTTTTTTTAGGTCTATTTATACATAATTGACGATTTTTTTATGGTCTACTTGTAGATAATTACGATTTTTTTGGGATATACTTATAATATGAGTCTATTTGGGAGACACATAGATATTGTATAGCGTGTTTCAAAATTCTAGGGGGCCTATTTCTAAAACGCATAAAATTCTCATATTAAAAGTGTAATTTTCAAAATTCTAGGCGCCTTTCCTTTGAGTTTTATATACATGTATATCAATATACATATAATTGATGGCACTAAATTGGGCATTGGATCACTTTGGGAGGCCTAAACATAAGTTGAGGGAGGGCATAAACATAAATTGAGGGGGTCTAAATGTAAAATACTAAAAAATTTTAAGATAAAATTTTAATTCTCAAAATCTCAGAGGGCCTGAGCCCTCCCAGGTCCCTTACTACCTCTGCCCATGTGCGTACGAAATCGTATGATACAAAATTTTCTATAGAGAAATTTTATTCACGTCAACCTACTTTGTTCTTTACTCCCACCACTTAATGAAACTCTTTTAGTATAATTTCATCCTATGCAAAATGACACACAAGGAAAACGATTAAAAAAAGATAAATTATACTAACACCCCAACATCTTTGATCTGTTTTCATTAATTAATTTCCAAACCAAAAATTGTTAGCAAAATTAATTCTCTTTCTAGCTCAGATCGACCTCCCCACCACCCAAATATTGGAAAAAATAGTAATAAAAATAAATTATGAGTAATATATTTAATCAATTGTACTTCAACAAAACTTGAATATTTGTCCCATTATCTTAAAAAGTAAAACACACACAAAAATAATAATAATAATAATAATAAATAAATAAATAAAATAAAATAAAATTTTACTCAAAAAAATGTAGTAATAAATCTCCAAAAAATTCGCTCAAGGACGTTGTTCCAAACTCTCGTATAATTACACTGTATGTATGTCTACTAAATTCCAACCTCCTAAATATTAATCATGACTCCACCCTTGACTATCATATGGCCACTGGATGAATTCTTTTTTTCCATCAACCATTCTTGCATTCCAAATCTTCAACTGTACTTTATACAAGGTAATCATCCAATATAAGAAATAAAGAAAAATGCCAGAAATAAACATGAAGTTTTTACAGGGTTTGGAGATTCAACAATCCATCACCCTTGCTGTTGAGTTTAAGATTTTAAATGATAGATCACACTATTGTTTTTATTCAGTTTATTATGAAAATCATGTTAAAAAATTAAAAAATTAAAAATATATATTATTATGAAAATCAAACTGAGCCAGCCAAAACTCAGTTTTGTCACACCCAGGGCAGACCCACAGTGGAGGCGAGCGGGGGCAGCCGCCCTATTGAACTTTCGGAAAAAAAAAAAAAAAAAAAACATGTGTTATTTGATAGTTACTGTATAAAAAAATACTTGGACTTTTATGAAGAGTTTCTATTAATTTGGGAGCTTTTTGTAAAGAGTAATAATATGTTTCCCAAATTTCTATCCCAAAAGTGCTTTCCAAATAATGTGGCAGTAGGACAAGGTCAAATACAATGGGATCAGTTAGACTTTGATTGGAAGTTGTTTACCTCGCCCCACTACAACGTTATTTGGGAAGCATTTTGAAATAGAAATTTGGAAAGCATAGCATTGCTCTTTTGCAAATTTTAGAACTTTGACACGGGTTTAATTGACAACTTGTTTCCACTCTTAATTTTATGGTATTATATATTGTGTGTATATATGTATATGTTATATAATAAAAGACCAAAAAGAAAAACAAAGACCACGAGTTCTGATTCGTGTTCAATATTGCATTTTTGACTTCATGATTTTACTCTTATTAGACACAAACAAGTGAGAACCAACCCCGTTTGATTTTTATCTCATAAAGAGAGGAAGGAGATATATTCAGCACATCCGAATCAATCCGGCCTTACACCGCGGATTGATTCGCAGTTTTGAAGGAAGCTACTGCTCATAATTTCAATATCGGATCAATCCTGCCTCAAAGGGCGGATCGATCCGTGTTCTTGAACGAAGATTTTGCTAGTATCGGATCGATCCGCCCCTAAGCCGCGGATCCCCTTCTGTGTTTTTCCCTCTTTTTAATTACAAGTTTACCATTTTGTGGGTTTTGTATAAATAGGAAGAGATAGGTTTTTTTTGGGTATCTTGCATTTTATTTTCATCTATCATTTTTATCTCAATTGCGGAAACCCCTTTGGGTTCCCCTTCCATTTTCTCTTCATTGTTGTAAATTTGAAGCTTGAATTGAAGTTTTAATGGCTAGGTACATCTTCTATCTCTTTTCCTTTGATGATATTGCTATGTTTTCCATTATTAGTTAGATTTACTTAGATTGTGGATCATGAACTCTTGGATTTAATGTTGTAGTATTTCTAAGGTTCATTTGTGTAGGATTCAAAATTAGGGGCTTCATCTTATTTTCCTTGTATCTTTGATTGTCAAAACTTAGACTTTGAATCCTACCTTGACTTCAAATTAGGAGTACAATACATTTCTCATTTATCAACCAAACATATATACATCTCTAATACATCAATTACAGAAAGAGCTTAATCACAGGAAGCCTAAATAAGGAAATTAGAACTTGGTCCTAATCCTTTACCAAATACATAATTATACATAATTATTCCTAATCCTTTACCAAATACATAATTATACATAATTATCGCAACACTCCCTCTCAAGTTGGTGCATAGATGTCACACATACCCAACTTGCCAACAAATTTTGAAAACAACTGATTTGATACTGCTTTGGTAAGGACATCAGCCAACTGATCTTCTGATCGAATTTTGGGTAATTCTATAATCTTTGCTTCCAATTTCTCCTTGATAAAAAATCTGTCAACCTCCACGTGTTTCGTCCTGTCATGTTGCACTGGATTATGAGCAATATCACATGCGGCCTTGTTGTCACAATACAATCGAATTGGCTGTCTTGATGGATACCCCAAATCTTGCAAGAGATGGCTTAGCCATAACACTTCACAAACCCCAAGTGCCATACCTCGATATTCAGCTTCTGCACTTGAGCGTGCAACGACACTCTGCTTCTTACTTCTCCAAGAAACAAGATTACCACCTACAAAGGTGAAATAACCAGAGGTGGATCGCCTGTCATCTATTGATCCAGCCCAATCAGCATCAGTATACAATTCAATTTTCCGATGATCCATACCTTTTGAAAACAAGACTCCTTTTCCAGGAGCAGACTTCAAATACCTCAAAATTCGCATTACTGCACTCATGTGTTGTTCACCTGGATTATGCATAAATTGACTAACAATGCTTAGAGCATAGGCAAGATCTGGCCTTGTGTGTGCTAAGTACATCAATCTACCTACAAGTCTCTGGTATCTCCCTTTATCAACAGGCACTTGATTGGAATCAATGCACAACTTTAATCCTTCCTCCATTGGAGTATCTGCTGGTTGACATGCTGACATGCCAGTTTCTTGCAACAAATCTAAGGCATACTTTCTTTGAGATAGAAAGATTCCTTTTTCAGATCGGGATACTTCAATTCCAAGAAAATATTTCAAGGGCCCAAGGTCTTTCATTTCAAACTCCTTGGACAAGTAATTCTGTAAGGCCTTTCTTTCTTCAGTGTCATTCCCTGTAACAATCATATCATCCACATATACAATAAGTGCAGTAATCATACCGTGCTGTTTCTTTAAAAAAAGAGTGTGATCTGAGTTGCTCTGGTTATAGCCAAATGCTCTCATGGACTTTGTAAATCTTCCAAACCAGGCTCTGGGAGATTGCTTTAGTCCATACAATGATTTCTTCAACCTGCATACTTTTCTTTGATGTTTTCCTGGTATATGACAACCCGGTGGGAGATCCATATAGACTTCTTCCGTCAAGTCACCGTGCAGAAAAGCATTCTTCACATCAAACTGCTGTAATGGCCAATCTAGATTCACAGCCAGAGACAACAGAACTCGAACGGTATTGATTTTTGCCACGGGTGCAAATGTCTCCATATAATCGATCCCGTATGTTTGAGTATACCCCTTCGCCACTAGTCGAGCTTTGAATCGTTCAATAGTACCATCTGCTTTGTACTTCACAGTATAAACCCATCGACACCCAACTGGCTTCTTTCCTAATGGAAGATCAACAAGTTCCCATGTGTTGTTCTTCTGCAAGGACTTCATTTCTTCATTCATCGCTGCTTTCCACCTTGAATCGGCTAAGGCTTCCTGCATATTGTTAGGAATAGATACAGTAGATAATTGATTTACAAATGATCTATTTGATTCAGACAAGCGATGGTTGGACACATAATGACTCATGGGGTACTTGGCCTTGCTAGTAAGATCAGGTTCGTATGTGGATTTAGGAATACCTTTATTACTACGAGGAGGATTCTGTCTTCTGAGAGGGTCAGATAATGACTCAGACGAAGGTTCAATTTGTGATGACTCAGGACCATCCTCAACGAGCGATTGGTTAGGTGTGTTAGTTTGTGATGAGAGGTCTTCTGATAGTTCAGACAGTGGTAGCTCTTCAATATTATGAAAATTCATGGGACTGTGTGATTGTTCATTTCCATCCTCATGTGACTGTTCAGATATTTCAGCATAATCCAAAGTAGTCTGAACTTCCTCCTTGTGGTGCTCCCTCTGAAGTTCAGACTCAGAAGAAAAATACATCTTATCTTCATGAAAAACAACATCTAATGTAATATACATAACTTGCGTGGGAGGATGATAACATCGATAGCCTTTTTGATGTGATGCATATCCCAAGAAAACACACTGTAATGCTCGAGGAGCTAATTTACTCCGTTGATGCTTATGGAGATGGACAAAAGCTACACACCCAAAGACATGAGGTGGTAGATTAGGGATGGTAGGAGCATTGACAGCATCTTGCAGAGTTTGAAATGGGGTTTGAAACTGAACAGTGCTGGAAGGAACACGGTTAATCAAATAGGCAGCAGAGATAAGGGCTTCACCCCAATATGATACAGGCATATGAGCTTCAATTAAGGAAGCACGAACAACTTCCAGCAAGTGTCTGTTTTTCCTTTCTGCCACCCCATTCTGCTGGGGAGTGTTAGTACACGTAGTTTGATGAACCATCCCATGGGCAATCAAATACTGTTTTAAGTCAGTACTCATATATTCGCCGCCATTATCACCACGGAGAACCTGAACTTGTGCTTTATATTGAGTTTTAATCATTTTATGAAATTTTTGGAATAAGAAATTCACCTCCCCTTTGGATTTCATTAAGCATACCCAGGTCATCCTAGTACAATCATCAATAAATGTGACAAACCAACGGGATCCACCCAATGTAGTAACTGGTGATGGACCCCAAACATCAGAATGAATAAGCATAAAAGGAACTGGACTTTTATTCAAAATTGATGGAAAAGAAACACGGTGACTTTTAGCAAGTTCACAAATATCACAATGAAATCCAGAAATATCAACTTTTGAAAATAAACTAGGAAATAATCTCCTCAAATAGCCAAAGGAAGCATGCCCTAGACGTCGATGCCATAGCCAAATTTCAGAATTTGCCTTAGAATTTTTCTTCTCCCCCTCAGAACTATCCATTACTAATGCTTGACGCAACTTGTCTGAACGGCTCGACACCAAGTCCAAGTAATACAGCTTCCCTCGCCTAACACCATAACCAATCGTTTGTCTCGTTTGGATGTCCTTAAAAACACAAAAATCAGGCCAAAAAATTACAACGCAATGTAAGGCCAAGGTTATTTGAGCAACCGACAATAAATTATAATCCAAGGATGGAACAATCAAAACAGAATCCAAATTCAAATTATCAGTGAGAGACACAGAACCCTCTCCAATAATTGGAGATGGAGTACCATTAGCAGTGGAAACATATTTTTGGGGAGATGGTTTCAAGGTTGGGACCAGTTTAGAATCAAATGTCATGTGATCTGTAGCTCCTGAATCAATTATCCATGTATTATTCGAAACAGATGCAGAAATGCTTAAAACCTTACCACTGATGTTACCTGTTGTTGCTACCAATGCAGAGGCTCGTTCAGCAACTTCGTCATCTCCATTTTGCTTGGCCTCGGCAACTGCAGCAATAGAGTTTCTGCCAGATCCCTTCTTCCTCAAAGCACGACTATGGTCCCACCATTCTGGATATCCAACTAATTCATAGCAACGACTCTTGGTGTGACCAAGTTGGTCACAATGAGTGCATTTATAGGGTGGCTTGTCAGCACCACTAGACCGGGATTGTGTCTGAGAACGGGATCGATCCTGTTGTTTCCCAATAGTGCGATTTCGGGCCAGCATGGCCGAAGCCTCAGTGTTCTCGGATTCTCCATTCAAGGTGGTACGACGTACTGCCTCACGTCGAACCAAAGCATAGCACTCTTCCAAATCCGGGACCGGTTCCTTACGCAGAATCTCTCCACGAATTTGTTCAAATTCACCATCCAATCCGGCAAGGAATATGTGTACCCTTTGCCGTTCGATGGACTTACGATATGCTTCAACATCATCGGCCTGCTTCATGACCACCTTATCACGATGGTCCAATTCGCAGAAAATTTCAGTCAACTCTCCATAATATATGGAGATAGATCGGCCACTTTGTTTGGCTGTGAATGCCTTTTGATGTAGGGAATAAACCTGTAGTTCATCGCTTCCATCATAGAAGGCTTTTGACAGAGCATTCCAAATCTCACGGGCAGTAGGTAAGCGTAAATAACGCTTCATAATTTCAGGTTTCATGGACATCAACAGCCACCTCTTCACTTTCTGATTTTCAGCATACCTTTTTTCATAGCCATCTTCTGATTCTGCAGGTGACTCGATCTTGCCACGGATATATGAGAGTTTCTCCCTCTCAGCGATATGCATCTCCATCAATTGGGACCAAACATCATAGTTTGATTCGGTAAGAACGATTCCAGCATTAAACGTACCCTCAGATTGAACAATAACAGAGGCTGGTTTTGACCCAGATGCTTCAACTCCCTTGTCGCCCATGATGAGTAATAAGAAAACCAAACACACTAATAATCGTGGGTTTCAAAGGATGAGGTGGTGTGGTTATAATGGTTTCAATTATTGTGTGCAGTGGCTATGGTGGATTCAAGGATGAGGTGGCGTGGTTATGTGGCTATGGTGGGTTTCAAGGATGAGGTGGCGTGAATATGATGGCTTCAATGATTTTGTACAGTAGCTATGGAGGTTTCAAGGATTCCTGTACAAGAGATTCAATAGTGCGGCTAGGTTTGTTTTTGATAGGCTCTGATACCAACTTCAAATTAGGAGTACAATACATTTCTCATTTATCAACCAAACATATATACATCTCTAATACATCAATTACAGAAAGAGCTTAATCACAGGAAGCCTAAATAAGGAAATTAGAACTTGGTCCTAATCCTTTACCAAATACATAATTATACATAATTATTCCTAATCCTTTACCAAATACATAATTATACATAATTATCGCAACACCTTGTACATTTTATATGAAATATTATGTAATCTTGTGTTTTGCACTCCATGTGTTTGATAAATGTTGTGTGTGGGATTTAAAACTTTGAGTCTGCATCTTTAAGGTCAAGTATCTTTGATTGTTCAAATTCTTGGGTTTTAAATACTACTTTTTGAAGGCTTCATAGGTGATTTGTCCACCAAGTAGATTAGTTAGTATAGGGTGGACAAATCATTTGGATTAAAAGCCAAGGAGGCTTCATCTTGTATGTCATGCATCATTGATAGTCAAACGTTAGCTTCAAATCCGTTTCTATGGAAATCTCAAAACTCCTTTGATCTAACACATAGATGCCCTCCTTGTATTTGATAATATGTCACAATGAGATGTTACCTTAGAGTGTGCTTGAAACATTAGTCCATTTCATCTTGTTGTGACCCAAGATAAGGGGAAATGATCCCAACCTATTGCTTTTTAGATTAGTTTTCATTTACCATTTGCCCTCCAAAAACACCAAAAGACGCAAAGTCAATTTTTTCCTTTTCATCATCTTTTCTTATCTCTTTTTTTTAGTATTATAATTAGTTTTTAAACTTTCCAAACACTATTCTTATATCAATTTATGTGGACTCGATACCCTACTTCCAAATGCTACATTTTAATGTTAACAAAACTACTTGATTTTGATATAATCAAGTCTCCTAGTTTCCCACCACAAGGCAATTTCTAAAAAATTAAAATAAAAAAATGTTCCCACGCACATGAAGTTTGATGTTTCGCAGAAGCCCTCGAAAGACTTAAAGACCCCTGTCCACCATTAACCTCCTCTTGCTCCTGTTTAGTGGAAAAAAAACCCTTGTCTTGCTCATTTTCAGTGATATAGACAAAAAAAACACAGACTTTTCAACCCCTATATATACACAAAACTTATGAAAGAAAATCACATAAAATTATATTATTTCTACAAAAAAAAAAAATTTTGATCGGGGGCGTTGCGTCCCCTGAACTCTCGTAAAAACTTTGCCCTCACTAAATTAAAGTTCTAGGTCCACCACTGGTCACACCAGAATTGTTTGGAACTTTAATCAGATGGAATAAGATTTTAAAGAAGAGAATCCAAGGAAGAAGTAAAAGCCGCAATCACAAGTTTCTCTCTCTCTCTCTCTCTCTCTCTCTCTCTCTCTCTCTCTCTCACGCCCTGAAGTAGCATAAATAGGAAAATTTTAAAATTTCCTTTTTGGACTAATAGGGAATAACTTGATTAAAAGTCGTCATGTCCTCTAACACTATAAACAACATGAAAATAAATGGGAGAAACCTAATCGTAACTTAAACTTTAATCTGGAAAATTTAAACGATTACAAAACATCGATCCCAATACTAATACAACATACCATTATAAATACACAATGTTGGTGGCTATCTTTGGTCTTCAGACTAACTTTACACCTCTAGTGTTCCTTAGCATCTTACTTTTGAGACTAAATTGTTCTCTTACCAACCTGTAAGGAAATCTGGACATCGGATGTCCAGGTGTAATATGCTGTCAGCTTTGCAACAAAGCTATGTGGGCATTCATAACTATATTCACTACCAATATACATATACTAACTACTTATATCACGTCATTACTTTGCATCTTAGGATGCAGTTAGTCCATTATCAATTGATGTCGCTCACACGGACATAGTAAAGGTATCAATGAACATATAATGCAATTACCAAACATCTACCATTAACCAAATAACAGGGTTAATATAATTCATAACATGTTTGCATGGTTCTTGTAATCATATCAACATACTCGTACTAATCAATTTCTCATTTCCATTATGTTCGTGCATGTAAATGCGTACTCAATGAACCCAAACCTAAACCCAAACTTTGGGATATGAAATCCTATAACTAATACAACTCAATAACGTTGGGTTATGAAACCCACAATGATAACTTAATCTGAACTTGCTTTCATAATGAATCATGCTTTCACTACAAACTCTGATACTCATTTCATACTTTATTTTGTCACGACCCTTGGGCAATAGCACAGGGGTGTGTATCTCCACTTAATCCAAAATATCATGATGACAAAATTGGCTCAATCATCTATACCCTCACTGGTGAATCACCACCAGACGAGTTGCACATCAGAATACTAACTGCGAATAGGAAAGTATGGCGGCAAAGGCACGCATCATGTGTACTATGACAGAATCCCACCACAGAGGACGGTACATTAGTAACTAACTAGCGCATGATATACAGCATGACGATAACCCATACATGTGTGTACTATCTCCGGCAAAGCTCCTCGGGCGACTAGTATATTAGAGTGCTACTGCTAAATAGTATGATGGTAAACTGAGACGCATGTACCATCTCTGGCAAGTTACACGGATGACTGGCACAATAGCAGCTCTAACTGTTCTCTTACTATTACAATCACAATATCCAGCATTTCAATCATATTGTCCCGTTATCACGTATCTTTATCATCTCGTAAGGTTTCTAACTCATAATGACTTACGACTAACGATACAAGAATCTCAATTGTAGCGATTCCCAATTCCCAAGACTCCCAATTACTTCAGCTCCCCCAAGTGGTCGGAGTTACTGATATTGACTGTGTGTACTGAAATCGTGATATGATATTCAGTTACATGATTTTGATAACATAACTACATTAGGCAAGGCATATAGATAAAAACCCTTTACATACTCTTTATTAATTCTCATTAGCGCATTTAGACATGGTCATCAAAGTAATAATGGCAACGTGTTCACATAACCAACATTAACAAATATAAAATGTACAAACTAACATTCGCAATCAATTATCCATCATAACATATACATGTCTATACAGTCTTTCACATATGGTTCTTCTCTTTCATTTCTTATAAATATAACATAGTAACGTCTAACATGTATGCTTGTCTTATAGTAATTGTTTCATAACATAATCCATATATATATATATATATCAATGTACAATCATAGTATCACAATCATAAATACAACGTATATATCACATCAAATTACTCTAGTAGTCATTATGTATATTAAGAGTGAGGTTAAAAACACTCACCTGAATGTTTTGTCAAGCTTAGGACTCTCCGAACAGCGGATAAGTCACAGTCCTACAACGTATAATAGAATAACAGTGATGATGCGTAAGTGTAAATGATAGGGGCATATTGGTAATTATACCAAATGTGTGTCTAAACCTCAAGGTGATGATCCTCATGTCATTCTAAGTCCAACGTTATTTACTAGACTCAAATTGGAGTTTGTCGCATAAAAGGCTGGGTTTTCTATACCAGTGTGGGCTCTAAAGGTGAGTTGTATTTTCGACTACGTCAAAAGGTCTCCAAACTTAAGGGAATAGTTCTAGATATTATTCTAAAACTTTCAGAACTGACTGTGTAATTTTTTGAGCTACGATTTATTTATTACGAATTATTGAAGTCCTATTTATATAATTAGAATCTAAGGAGTCCTATAAATTATAAAATATAACTTAAAGAGACAAACGGTCCTTAGAAACATTTTTATTAAATACTAGGCCTTAAAATAGGCTATTGGTATTGTTTTCATAATTTCTGGGACTCGTTTGATAATTAAAAAAATTTAAAGGATAACAAACGGTACCTTATAATTTAAATAAAATACTAAAGTTTGGGTTTTATAAATTAATAATTTATAAAACAAGGGTATTAGTCCTTGGGATAAACAGTTTAATTTTCTACATTTTTAAAATTGCCCATAGGTATTTTATATATTACCCTTTAAAACTAATTTTGATTATTTATTTAAACTAAATAAATAATAAGTATACTATACAAATAATAAAATATAATTTCATAATGTAATATTATATTCAAAAATATTAAAAACTACTCAATACATTTTTAAAATATTTAACAATCACTAGTATCTATTTTGTTTTAATTAAACTAATAATTATTATTTATTTATAACTAATAAATAATAGGTATAATATATAATTATATAATGTCTAATTTCAAAATATATAATAATTATCAATAGTGATATTTCAGAATATTAAAATCAATTTAATAATACTTGAAAATAATTTAAAACTTAAATACAACCAATTACTAATTTCAAACAATATAAATCTAAATGTCTAAGGTCCTTGTTTGGAAAATGAGGTTCCTAACACACATAAGCACAGCCCAAAAGCTGACTTTCCAAACAGGCCTTAAGCCAAAGGTCTTCATCCCCAAAGCGTGAACAATACACGGTGTACATATATACATGTATTACGTATATATATATACATAATCATACACAAAACTTCAAACGACCATATCTCATCCGTTTCTTAACGAAAATTAGCAAACATTAAATCGAAATTGAGTGCCTCGACAAGCCCGATCCTAAGGTATAGGTCTTGAAGTCTAACTCTTAACGGTCTACACGTACAGGAGGAAAAATGGATTCGTCGTACAAGGAACAATGGCAACGTTGGACGACCAAATGCGATCTAAGCTTCGAGCCGTTCATCGGGGATCTTAAGGGGGTCATTAGGGTCATTTTGGTGTTGATTTTATGAGGTTTGGTGACGATCCAAAATTCCGAGCTCAGCGGAGCTTTAATGGTGGTCCGACCATGACGGGGGTCTTGGGTCTTTTCAGGGGTGTGCGTGGGTCTGTGTGTGTACAAAATATACAGAGGAGGTGTACGACTTTATCTTCTCAGTCTCGGATGCTCTCTCTCTCCTGTGGTCTACTGTGGTGTGTGTGTTTGTGTATGCGCTGAGGTGAGGAGGCAGAGAGGGGGTGAGTGTTTCAGTGGGGGTGAGGTCAAAGAGGGGGGGTGAGTTGTGGGGTTTGGGTTTTCTCTCTCTCTAAAAATTGTGGTCTCTCTCTCTTTCTCTCTCTCTCTAACTCTCACTCTCTCGGGTCCCTCTCTATGTCTCTATATATAAATAACACACATGCACACACTACACAACATACACACACAGTATATATGTATATATAAAATACAATACACGCCACATACATATATACAAAAAAAAATATATGTGTGTGTGTGTGTGTGCTTGTGTTTGTTCGGCGGGTGTAAGAGGGGGCGGGTAAGTGAGGGGGATCTGGTGGATTTAGGTGGGGTTTGAGGGTGGTGTGATGGTGAGGTGAGGGGTTGAGTGTTGGTATACTAGATTCCCAAATCGGAATTTGACATTGTCTCAAGCTACGTGCCGTGTAGTCCGAGTAATACTAGTTTATACGGGTCCGTATGTAATTCAGTCTGGGTCTAACATAAACAGTCTGGGTCCATGAATTACAATTCGAGTCTGTAATTTACGGTCCAGGGTCTACACTAGAAATGTCGATATTAATATAATCTTAATTTATAGTCATAGACTATCTGGTCCGAATATTATAATATAACCTATAATGTACAAATTAAACAATAACGAATATAATATAACTTATAGTTATAAATGCTAAATGGAAACTGATAATGCCAAAAATTGGTTTAGATGAATTAGAGCAGTTTAAGGAGAGGGAGACAGTGAGAGAATGGTTTTTTTGTATTGGTTCGGCCCTGTTAATGAAGGAACCTACGTCCACGTGTGTGCTTGAGCATGTTCACTATACTGTAAAAAGTTGGGGACCTTTGGTGAACAAACAATAGTTTGGAGCTACCGTAAATCGATCGGGCGTGATGATAACTGCTATAGAGGTGATGTCTAGACTGAAAAGTTGATCCCCTTCTATGGGGATGAGTGGCCTCTTTTACAGATGCAAGAGATCTACTCGTACAAGGAAATTAGGTAGATTTAAGTAATCCAACCCTGATTACGATGTGATTGATATAAATCAAGTGAGTTTTCTATTTGTATCAGGAAACTTTCCATACATGTCATTAGTCTTCTAACTTGAGTAGGAAACTAGCTGAAATATTCTGAGCATGTCTCGCTGGCCTGGTTGGACTGCGCCTGTACGAACCGAGCTCGTATTGCATTCCCGACCTGTTGGTCGGGGCCTGTTGATACTGTATGTACTGCTCGGGATGGGACTGCTGGCCTGTTCTGGACTGTTTAACTGGAAGATGCTACCACTTTGGCAGAGCCCTGTGCTATACGATTAGGAGGCTCGGGAGAGTCCTCAACCGCTCGGGAAATCAGGATAGGTGCCAGTCACCGAATGTAACCGTTCGGTCACAGAGTAGAGCCAAGTTTGGGTGTATTAGAAACTAATATTAAATTATAATATATTATGATACGGCGGTCAGGTTTATATATTCTAAATTTAGGTAACAACAAAAATATATATTATGACCTAGAGTTAAAAAATTAGCGGTAATGAAAAGGTAATATAACCTATAGTTATTAATATTAATGTAACAGTGAATAAAGGATACATCCTAGAGCTATAAGTTAAGCGACAAGAATATTAAAAACACAGTCAATATACAAGATCACTCTTAGAAATTAGGAATTTCATAAATAAAGTACTACGGATTTATATAATCTATAATTAAGCGACAACTAAAATATAATGTTAGATCACGTAATAATAATACACGAGGTCAGGCTAGAAAATTAGAAATTTCATTAATAAGGAAGGGCGGATTTTATAAGTACATCACTCTCTCTCTCTAGGGTTTCGAAGAGTGTGAAGATGATCGGTGCAAAGAGTAATAAGAATGGTTTAGTTGGGTGTTAAAAGAAAACCAATATTATTCTAAGATTAGGACTATTTTGTAATGATCTTAATGAAAGGCGTGTGTAATGAGCAAATTATTATGTTCGTAATTTAAGTGGTGGGTATAAAGAGTAAGTGGACGTGTAAAGAGAGAAAATATGTCACACCCGTTCCAAAAATTTCATGGTTTTAACATGCATATTCAGATTTTGTGGATTATCAATGTTAGTTGATAATGGTGGATTGAGGTTGACTGTGAGTCAACGGTAAGGTGTCAGTGAGGACACGGGAACATAGAAGTTCATATTGCATAATCATGAGTAAATGACATTTATATGATTTAAATGTTATTTGACCTTATCTGGTGTTTCTATGAATAGTAATTATACCTGTGTAGTATAATTCTGGTAAATTTGGATATGATAGTATCATTTCGAGAACTGTGGTGAGAACGTGAGAGATACGTTAATTAAAAGGTGGGTCGTGTAGAGATTTCACAGAATATAGTTTTTTGGACGTTATTTTGGACCCAAACGAAACTTAGTCGGAAACTTTTGAAATTTATAGTTTTCACTCGTAAAGTTATAAAATGGATGTGCGCGAAGTTTCGAGAACTAATTAGAAGTTTGAGGAACTCGTGGGGAGGTAAGCGTAATTTTCAGAACTTTTGTCTATATATAGATGAGGATGAGATTCATTTTCATCCAAACTTTCCAAAATATCTAGAGAGAGGAGAGAGAAGGGAGATTTGGAGCCAACGGGCTTTACGACGTCGATCGACGACCGTTCGTCCGTCAGATTTTCTCCAGATTTCAGATTTGAACTCGTGGAGGTAAGATCTACGTTTTGATACCACTTAGGCCGTGTTTGGCCAAGTTTTGTAAAGATCTTAATTTTAGACTTTTGGGAAAAACAGGTATAAACTTGTAGGAATTTTCTCAAATTCGAAATCCAACGTTTATTTAGCCTCCTAGTCGATCCTTCAAAGTTTGGGGGAAATCGCACGAGGTATGAAGTTCTAACTTGTGAAATATAAGGAAATACATGTTTTATATTTCGACGACGAAATTGTGATCCGGGCGAAATCCATGTATAAATTGTAGGCCCGTTAATTATGCACGCACTAAATTGTGAAAAGCATGTCTAAATTTATGCGAGTACGTTAAGTTGTCTATGTGGGTCAAAGGGGAGTCTTATACAAATTCATGCCGGAGTAAGCTTCTCGATGTTTGAGAATTTAGTAGCGACGACTACTGTGCATGGTTGATAGACTTGGACTTGCCATGGCACTTGTGGATACAATGGTTGATAGACTTGGACTTGCCATTGGTATCGCGGTTTAAGACTTGGACTTGCCGCTACCGGATGAATGCGTATTTTTTCTCCCTAGAGACTATTGTATGATTTATGAGATTAAAGCATGATTTGTCATATATTGTACATGTTAGACTTGTACGCTCAGCATATAGCTGAGCAGTGGAGATGTACTCCATTGCAGGTAAAAAGAAAGACAAGAAGAAGTGTGTGGAGTGAGGCCGATGAACGCCGGGGAATCACCTTTGTATATGTTTTTGTTTTTAAACCCAAAATCTTGTGTAAGGATTTGTATATTATAATACGTTGTAATAGATCCTTGGATTAGCTTTGTAATATGGTAATTCTATACTTGAATGTCTGTAATTGTGTTTTAATATGTTGAAAATCAGTTATAGTTGGGATTGTTGTTGGTATTGAGAAGCATGAGTTGTTAACTTTCAGCATAGGGCTGCCCAGCAGGGGAGCAGTCGACTGGACCCAGGGTCAGTCGACTGGATCTCGTGTGTTTGA
The DNA here is from genome assembly GCA_033977485.1 of Hydrangea macrophylla. Classification (NCBI taxonomy): domain Eukaryota; kingdom Viridiplantae; phylum Streptophyta; class Magnoliopsida; order Cornales; family Hydrangeaceae; genus Hydrangea; species Hydrangea macrophylla. Next base: position 109,404,708 of record CM066994.1, on the reverse strand, counting down.
GACACTGAAAGTGAATAGTAAGAGAAGCAGTCGACTGGACCCCTTTATCAGTCGACTGGACATTGTTGATTTTTGGCTACTGCTTCTGATAGTGGAAAAGCAGTCGACTGAATTCTCTAAGCAGTCGACTGGACCCCTTTGATTAAGTTGCATTTTGTGTTCTGCTTGACACAGTCGACTGGGAATCCTGATCAGTCGACTACACAGTCGACTGGCGACTGTTTTCAAAAACTGTTTCTTTTGAAGTGTTTTCCTTTAGCCAAAACTTTTTTTATAACTCTGATTTCAATGGATTTTACAAACTCAGAGGGTAATGTTCCCTAAGTTTTAAATACCCAGGGTTGTTTTAAAGTTCTTTCCGCTGCGTATATTTATATGATTGTTTGGATGAGCCTTGGTGGCGTGCCACGTGTCCTATTTTCACGCGTAGTGGGATGGGTCGTGACAAAATAGTTGTGTGTAAATATCATTCCCCTTTTCTTTAGGGTGGGGCTAAATACATACATGTTTTTGTTATGTACACCCACATTTCATTGTTTAATATTTTTTAAACAATAAAATGATACAAATTCCTAAAAAAAAATGCATAAATGTAATGTGAGATGGGTGTATATAGCAGAAATATGGGTTTATTTAGCTCCACCATTTCTTTATGTTTTTTGTAATTTTGCCACCTTAATTCCTCAAATTATGTAGGTCACCTGATTCAGGAGCGTATCTATTAAGGGTTAAAAGGGGCTACCCCCCTCCCCGATCCATTTTTGAATTTCTGCATCCGCCCTTGACCTTGACCTGATTGTGACTGAGATATGTAATGCACATTCTTACTTTATATTATATTCAACACCATAATATTTAACCACGTGGGGTTAAGTCTGTGAAAAAGTCCCCAAAGATGTGAATTAGTGCAACTCTTCGTTAGTTACAAAATCAAGAACATAATTTTAGTCTTAAGTTCAAAATCGTGACAGACCGTTAGCCGGTAAATATACCGAAGTATATAAATGCCTAAATACATTTAGCATATTTCTTAAACTATTGTTTAAAACAAATCTCATTATGTTTTCCTTGGAAATTTGAAATTGAATTGACCATTCAAAGTTGGTAAAGCTACATTATATATGATTCATCAATTTTTCATTCATGAGATATTTTTAGTAAAAAGATGAGAAACTTTCATGTTCTTTATGAGTTGTCGTTCTAGGTTTTAGAAGATGACAAAAGTCAAGACATTCAACCTAAACTTTTTTTATAACTACAAATTTTTTTTTTTCCAAAATTATCATTCAAGATGATGAACTTTTAGATTAATATACTTTAGAAACTTGTGAATATGCCAATCAAATTTGTGGGGCACCCAAAGGGGCTAGATGTTTTGTTCCCATGATAATTGTAGACTTGTAGTTTGTCTTTTTACTTTTTTATTTTTTGTTTCTAGAATTACCCTACACCTATTATATAGGGTTATCTGGCCTCCTTCATTTGGCACTCTCTAATGAAGCTAGACTGCTAGAGCCATGTCCTTGGCATACCACTTATCCCATGTTTGGCCACCTGGATTGGCCATCAATGGCGGTGACAAATTGCTTGAAATCCTCCTAGCACGATTGCAATTGTAGATTTATGAAATTTTGCGATTATCAAAAGTATCAATTTTTAGCTATTTCAGTTGCAACTGAGAATCTGTCCCAAATGACTCTCAACCTTGTATGGCGATACGTTTTGGAGTTCATAAGTAATTGTGAAATTCCAAAATCTAAAATGTAACAATTACAAACCAGCTGCAATGATTTAATCAAAAAAGAAAAAAAAAAATCAGTCAATATCTGACAATTTTTTTTTTATTAGCCTTTAAAACTTTCTCGAACCACTTTTATAACTGAATGCAGTTTTTCCAGAATGAATTTGTAATTTTGGCAATGATTCCATAATGCTCATGATTGATTCATCACAAGGTCACAATATGATTAGAAGTCATGAGCTTTAACATGTTCATCAACCGTGATGTGTAAAATAATTTCACCTTTTTAAATTTAATATCCGTAACATATGATCCATTGATTTTGTTTACACTTTAGGGAGAAATAAAGGAGGGCTACAAAAGCCAGCAGCTAGAGAGAGAGCTGCCATGATCAGCTTTAGATGAGCTGTCTTTTCAACTCATTGTCTTTAGGGATGACTACATTTTAATTATTTTTGTGTCAAAATTAAAATTTAATTTAATATTTTTTTCAAAATTGAAAATACATATATTTTTTTGTATAATAAAAAAGTCATCAAATTTCGCATGATATTTTGGAGCAACTCTTTAAACGAGTGGAAACAACTCTTCGAAACGTTGAGAGCTACTTTTCCAAACACAGAGAGCAATCCGTTTTTAAGTGGGTGCAACTCTTCACAACGTTAGGAGCAAATCTTCAAACGTTTTGGTGCAAATTCAGAACGTTAAAAAATAAAAAAAAAATCGACTAAAATACAAAATAATTATTATAAAGTTGATTTTTTTTTTTTAATTTCTTTGGTGACGTTTTAAATTTTTTTAATTATTGTTGATATATTTTAATTTTCAAAAAGTATAATATCGACTTTTAAATTTTGTACGAAAAAAATTGACTGAAGTCTAATTATCCCTTGATTTTATAGCTCCATATGTTGGACACACACACAAAATATATATATATATATATATAGTGAGATCATGTGCGGGTGTTAAGGGCGGACTTTGGGACGGACCGTTTTTAGCGACGAAAATGTCGCTTTTAGCGACGAAATTTTTCGTCGCTAAAAATCATTGTTTTAGCGACGAAAAAATTCGTGGCTAAAAGCGACATTTTCGTCGCTAAAAATGGTCCGCCCCAAAGTCCGCCCCTTAACACCCGCTTTATGATCCGGACTGTATATATATATACATATATACATTTGTAAAATTTGTTTCTTATGAGAGGCTGGCACCAGGGGCGGAGCCAGGAATTTTGGCCAGGGGGGCCTAGGTTATACGGGGGTTCGGGGGGCCTAGGTTTTAAAATTTTAGACACATTTCCTTTGAGTTGTATATACCTGTATATCAATATATATGTAGTTGATAGCACTAAAATGGGCCTTGGACCCCTTTGAGGGCCTAAACATAAGTAGAGGGAGGCCGAAACATAATTTGAGGAGGGGCCTAAACATATTTGAGAGGGGGCCTAAATATAAAATATTAAAAAAACTTAGGATAAAATTTTAATTCTCAAAATCTCAGGGGGCATAAGCCCCTCCTGGTCCCAATGTGCCTCCGCCAGTGGCTGGCACTATTTGAAGTTTTGCATAGCTTAATGTGAAATCTTACAATGCAAAAGTCTCGTGCCATTGCATATGTATTTAATCCGGCCTCCGCACAAAAAAAAGTTATTCTGCACATGTGCATTATATGCAAAATAAAGATGTGTTCTACTAATTACATACTTCATCTTCGAAGTAACGTCAAAATACATGGAAGACCACATGTGTAACACTGATCTTCACAGGCAGCAATGGAATCCTGACAAAGCTTACGGTTGACTAGTGAATGGGAAAAAATTGATACTAGACTGTTGTACGTTTTTGGGGAAAAACTATCTTGGGGTATGATAAAGCATCATAACCCTTTTATATTGATCAGAATAATTGTTCAATATAATTACATATCTGCCCTTGGGTCCATAACACAAAATAAAAAAAAAAAAAAAAAAAAAAAAAAAAGGAAAAATAAAATAAAATTTAACACTTCCCCCAAGCTAGTGTAAAGATGTCCCTCATGCCCAACTTGCCGAGAATGACAAGATATGGTTTACTTGCAACTCCTTTAGTGAGAATTTCTGCTAATTGTTCATCGGACTTCACAAGTGGCGTACAGAGGACTCCATTATTCAGCTTCTCCTTGATGAAATATTTTTCAATCTCAATGTGTTTGGTCTTATCATGTTGTGCTGGGTTGTGTGCAATGATGATGGCTAACTTCTTGTCATAATATAACTTCATTGAGTCTGTGAGTTTAAAACCAAGTTCATTTAATAAAAATTGTATCCATAGCAGCTCACAAACACATTGAGCCATAGCCCGAAAACTCTACCTCTACAGTCGATCGTGCCACCACATTTTGCTTCTTGCTATGCCAAGTGACTAAATTTCCTCCAACAAAGGTGCAGTATCCTGAAGTAGACCTCCTGTCCTCCAAGACCGATGCAGTGGCGAATTGGACTCGGCCGACCAATGCTACAGAAGTCAGAAGTTTTCTGGGACTAGCTGGTTACTATCGGAGATTTGTAGAAGGTTTCTCAAAGATAGCAGCCCCGTTAACTGGTTTGACTAAGAAAGATTTGAAGTTTGAATGGACTGATAAGCATGAACGCGCTTTTCGGGAACTGAAAGAGAGATTGACAACAGCGCCAGTGCTTGCGATACCAAGGGATGGTGAGAAGTTCACTATTTTTAGTGACGCCTCGTATCAAGGATTGGGATGTGTCCTTATGCAAGACGGAAAGGTCATAGCTTATGGTTCACGACAGTTGAAGCCAAATGAATTGAACTACCCAACTCATGATTTAGAGCTGGCAGCCGTTGTGTTTGCGCTCAAGATCTGGAGACACTACCTCTATGGGGAGAAATTTGATTTGTTCTCAGACCACAAAAGCCTTAAGTATTTGTTTACTCAGAAGGAGTTGAACATGAGGCAACGTAGGTGGATGGAGCTGATTAAGGACTACGACTTCACATTAGAGTACCACCCCGGTAAGGCTAATGTAGTCGCTGACGCCCTAAGCCGGAAGCCTCGAGGAATGATTGCTTCATTGATGTTGAGGGAATGGAAAGCTTTAGAGACAATCGCAGAATTTGATATGCAGGTTTCTGAGGGAAGTGTCGGGCAACACTTTGGATGCCTCATGGTACAACCAACACTTGTGAGTCGAATCATCGAAGCCCAGAAGGAAGATGAGAAGTTTCAAGCATGGTTCGCCAAGATGTTAGAGAAGGACCCGACAGAATGAAAGGTTGGGGCCGATGGAGGGTACAGATGTCGAGACAGATTGTGTGTGCCAGATTCAGGAGATTTGAGAAAAGATATTCTCGAAGAAGCACATAAATCGAGACTGACAGTACACCCAGGAGAAACAAAGATGTATAAGGATTTGAAGAGAAACTTCTGGTGGGAAAGGATGAAACGAGAAGTAGCCGAGTTTGTGTCTAAATGTTTGACTTGTCAACAAGTGAAGGCCGAACATCAGAGACCCTCGGGATTGTTGCAACCCTTACCTGTTCCGGGATGGAAGTGGGAACACATAACTATGGATTTCGTGGTTGGATTACCCCGGTCACAACAGAATCATGACGCGATTTGGGTAATTGTGGATCGTCTGACGAAGTCTGCACACTTTATCGCGTACAAAATGACTTACCCAGTAGAACGGATGAGTCGAATGTATCTTCAACAAGTGGTGCGACTGCACGGTGCACCTGTGACAATTGTATCAGACCGCGATGCACGTTTTACCTCGGGATTTTGGGAAAGTTTGCAGAAGGCTATGGGAACTTCGCTCAAGATGAGTACTGCTTTCCATCCTCAGACCGATGGACAGACCGAGCGTGTTAATCAGATTATGGAAGATATGCTCAGAGCTTGTGCAATTGACTTAGAAGAGTCTTGGGAGACGCACTTACCGTTGGTTGAATTTGCGTATAACAACAGTTATCACTCGAGTATTGGAATGGCGCCGTTCGAAGCTTTGTACGGACGACCATGTCGATCTCCGTTGTGTTGGGCTGAAGTGGGAGACACAGAACTTTTGGGACCAGTTTTGGTGAGAGAGACCAATGAGAAGATTTCACTGGTCAAGGAAAGGATGAAAACTGCACAGAGTAGGCATAAGAGTTATGCGGATCGGCGACGAAAGGACTTGGAGTTCAGTATCGGTGATCACGTACTCCTAAAGGTTTCACCTGTTCGAGGAGTAGTGCGTTTTGGTCAGAAGAGAAGGAAGTTGGCACCTCGTTTCATCGGACCGTTCGAGGTTTTGGAGCATGTTGGGAAAGTGGCTTATCGGCTCGCGTTGCCACCAAAGATGTCTGGTGTTCATAATGTGTTCCACGTCAGTATGTTAAGGAAATACATACGGGGTCCTTCACATGTGGTTAATTTTGATGATATTGAGACAAGTCAGAATGTTGTTTACAAGGATAGACCTGTGAGAATTCTCGACCAGAGTATCAAGAGGCTGAGGAGAAGAGACGTTCCTTTGGTTAAGGTTCAGTGGAGGCATCATGACGAAGGAGAGGCGTCGTGGGAGTTAGAGTCAGACATGAGGATTAGATACCCCGAGTTGTTTCAGGATTAGTTAGCTCAGATTTCGGGGCAAAATCTCTGTTAAGGTGGGTAGGGTGTAACGCCCTGTATTTTATTATCATTAATAAATAAATACGGCATTTCATTTCCATGAGCATTTGTTTTAATTTCTTTTTAATACTTTTATCTGGGGTCAAACTGTAATTTCCAAAATATTTTCTGTGGTTTCAAAAACGATATCTATATTTTTTGTTTAAACCAGGAATTTAATTCCTACGCTAATACTATTTCTGTATTTTTATTTTGAACCGAATAATACCAGTTTTGGTTTGAAGTCTGCGTTATACCGCGTTTTGGGAGCACGTGAGCTCAACCACACCGGGAGAAATCTCCCTATAGCTTGGAGCCCAAACATATCAGTTTATATATATGAATAACAGTGTCTCTCTCTCACTCACTGTGTCTCTCTCAAATCTCCCTCAAAACTCTCCTAATTCTCTCTATCACTCTCTTGCTCTCAAGAAACACACACACACACTTATGCAGATTATATATGATACATATATACACCACACATACATAGCTATATATATATTGGGTTACCAAAATCAAGAGCGGGGGAAATTCTCAACGACGGATTTTTACGGCGGAAGTTCTCGGCCTTTAATTTTTCTGTATAATCGTCTCTGTGAGTAATTTAAACTCACTCTCAATGTCTATATGTGTATATTTCAGTGTATATATGTGTGTATATGTGTATATATATCAATACACCATGAGAGCTTGAAAATTGAAGTTTTAGAAATCGTAACCAAAATCGATTCTGTAAATTGGGAATGGAAGATATCGATGCCAATAGGCTACGGTTCGAATCCTACAACTTAATTTATCTGTATCGCGACGTACCGTTGATTTTAAGTTTTGACACCCTCACTTTAATCGCGAATATTTAGAGATATAATCCGTATTAGTTAAAATTGATCGCGTATTCTTAATCTACGCGGAAAACCGAGAAGAACCATATATCACATGTCCTGGTACGAACAGAATCTGAAAATGGGTAATTTCAGTCCAGAAATTGAAAACAGGGGAGAAAACGAAGAAGATGACATTCTGCAAGAACTCGCGCGCGCGACCAGCTCGCGCGAGGCTCGCTCGCGCGGCCCGCTCGCGCGGACCCTTTCCCCCCTTCGCGCGCGCGATCCGCTCGCGCGACCTGTTCTGCCCTTTCGCGCGCGCGATCCGCTCGCGCGATCTGTCCTCCCCCTCGCTCGCGCGATCCGCTCGCGCGAGGTGGCAGTTTTGGCAGTTTGTATAATTTTTGGTAAGGGACTATTTTGGAAAATGTTTTTGGAGATTTCAAAGAACTGTTTGACAAATACACTGTTTTTAAAGGCTCACTGTTAGACTTTGGACTTGTAAGAACGATTAAGATCGAGATTTATGTTGAACGTATATTCAGCTTTGAGATTATTAACCACTACTGCAAAACTATGAACATTGACATACATATTTGGGTCAAGGTTGTGTCGACATGCATGTGTGTGAGAAAGCGTGAAAAGAGTAAAGAGTAGCGGTCTGGTGTGCGACCTCAATATCGATCGGATATTATTCCTGGTATTGGAGGCGACAGTGTCGTGTACGACTTAGATATCGATCGGATAGTATTCCTGGTATCTAAGGCGCGCGTTTCGGATATTGATCGGATAGTATTCCTGATATCCGAAGCGATGGTGGTAATGTTGTGTACGGCTTAGATATCGATCGGATATTATTCCTGGTATCTAGGGCGCTTGTTTCGGATATTGATCGGATAGTATTCCTGGTATCCGAAATGATGGTATTGAGTGTGGCTTAGATATCGATCGGATATTATTCCTGGTATCTGAAGCGATAGTTTGGTGTGCTATTTTGGATATCGATCGGATAGTATTCCTGGTATCTGAGATAATGGTTTGGTTGTGTTGAGTTTTGTTGAGAGAAAAGAGTCAGAAAGATGAGATATTACATTGTTCATGCATGGTCGCATATTCATTGCTTTCTTTATTCCCCATGGCTTATGTTGGAATTGGGACCTTGAATCTATTGCTTTTAAAAGTTAAATTGCACCGTTGTTTATATGCTTATATATACATTGCGAGCACTTGTTTATTTTGCTCACCAGCTTTCATAAGCTGACGGCGTTGATGCGTCCTGGACTGTACGTCCAGATTTTCAGGGTCAGGAGCAGCCAGGGTATTTTGACTATGCTACTTAGAGTCAGGAGACTTTCCAGGAGGCTGCTTTATATTTCCTATGTCTTTTAATTTGGGTTTTGTAATAAACTAGTTTAGACTTTTGAATAAGGCGTTTTGTGCCTAAGACTATGACTGCTGTAATAGTTTAGTAAGTTTTTATTTCGGAGCTTATGTTCTGTTAGTATCCTTTGCTCTAGAAATGTTGTTAAGTTATTTGTTTGCAGGGACAATTGGTCATACTCACTTGTCACGACCTACGAGTCCATAAAGGAAATTAAATGCTTTCCTGTATTATGCTACGTCGGGGCGTGACAGGCTTTTTTGGTATCAGAGCCAGGTTATGGCTCGACCAATTGTCCAAAACACATAGGATCTCCCGTTAAGATAGCATTAAGATAAGATAGTTCGACTTCATTCCGTGTTTAGTCGCTTTCTATCGTTTAGAATTTTCTTTCTTCTCGAGAGATTTACCGTATTCCGTTGATTGATGGATAGGTACCATTCTCTCGATCCGATGGCTGGAAGAAATCTCAGGAATCGTCCCGCTATTGAAGATGCACCGCCAGTAATAGATCCAACCGGGATGTTCGAAGCTTTCGTAAGGAGGTTGGAGAGGGTTAGTGATCAGAACGCAAGGAACAATAATCAGAATGGGAATTACAACGGGAATGGGAGGCAAGCCCACCAGACTGGAGACAAGCTTCTCAAGGAATTTCGCGCTCTGCGACCTGAGTATTTTGCTGGAACTGATGAACCCTGGCAAGCGGAACAGTGGCTACGTCAGATGGAGCGTATCTTTGAGACCATAGAGTGCACTGATCTGGAGAAGAAGCGTCTGGCTATCTTTCAGCTGTCTTATGCAGCGGCTGATTGGTGGGATGCAGAAAAGGCGACCATAGGGGAAGAAGCTGCAAGCAGAATGCCGTGGGTGGTGTTCAAGGAAAGGTTTCTTGAAAAGTATTTTCCTGAAGAAGAGAAGGACAAGAGAGAGAAAGAGTTTATGGAGTTGACTCAAGGGAATCTGACTGTCAGAGAGTACACTACTCGATTTGAGCGTCTGTCTCGCTTTGCTCCACATATGGTGGACACACCCCAGAGGAAAATCAAGAAGTATCACCGAGGTCTCAACCTGTCTCTCAGACATTTGACTATGGGGCATCTGGGCCAGTCATTTGAAGCTCTGGTGAGATTGGCTACGGGGTTAGAGAATGATGGGTGTCAGAATTCGAAGCCGCTTGGAAATCGACCTCCGCAGAAGGGTTATCCCGGACAGAAACCAGGGTACCCTCAAGGACAAAAAAGGACCTGGGATGGAGGGAAGAAACCACAGCAGACACAAGCAGTTCAGCAGTATCAGCCTCTAGCAATAGAAGGGGCCAAAAACAACAACTGCTTCAATTGTGGTAATCCCGGTCACCGAGCTAAGGATTGCAGACAGACTAGGCGTGCTGATCGTCCGGGAATTGTGTGCTATAATTGTGGCATGCCAGGTCACATAAGTCCGGAGTACAAGGCTCCTAGGAAAGGCAACTATGGTCAGCAAGGACAAGCCCGCCTGAATGCTGTTATTCCCGAGGCTGCTGGTTATGAAGAAACAGGATATGAAGGAGGTGCTTATGAGGAGAGAGTGCCCAAGCAACAGACAGTGGAAGGTACTCTAACTTTGTTTAACTCTCATGTTAAAGTTTTATTTGACACGGGTGCTACACATTCCTTTATATCTGTTAAGATCGTTCAGAAGTTGGGTATCATACCGCATCGTTTAGAGGAAGCTTTGAGTGCTGTCTCACCCTTAGGGACCACAGTCAAGTTATTACATGTGTGTAAGGATTGTCCTCTTCGGTTAGGAGACCGCGAACTTTTGGCAAGATTGGTGGTTCTGTCGATGAAGGAGTTCGATATAATCCTGGGAATGGATTGGCTCGAGAAGAATCATGCGAAGTTGGATTGTGCAAAGAAGAAGATCACATTTGCGGACAAGGGGAATCAACTCTTCGATTTCCAATGTAACCCTTCGGGTGATATGTTCCTCACTAGATGCCTAGCAAACATTGAGGTTGTCAGTGCAGAGGTGACAGTATCATCTATACCGGTAATCAAAGAGTTCGAGGAAGTATTCCGAGATATTTCAGGATTACCGCCGGAAAGGGACATAGAATTCTGTGTGGAATTGGTGCCAGGTACTCGACCTATAACCAAGGTTCCCTACAGGATGGCCCCTACAGAGCTGTTGGAGCTGAAGGAACAAGTTCAAGAACTTGAGAAGTTGGGTTTTGTTCGTCCAAGTACTTCATCATGGGGAGCACCAGTGTTGTTTGTGAAGAAGAAGGATGGGTCAATGCGGTTGTGTATTGACTACCGAGAACTGAATAAGGTTACTATCAAGAATAAGTATCCTTTACCTCGGATAGACGATCTGTTTGATCAGTTGCAAGGAGCCACGACCTTTTCTAAGATTGATCTACGGTCAGGGTATCACCAGTTGAGGGTGCGGAAGGAAGACATACCTAAGACTGCTTTCAGGACGAGATACGGACACTACGAGTTCTTAGTGATGCCGTTTGGGATGACGAATGCTCCGGCTGTGTTTATGGATTTGATGAACAGAGTATTCAAGCCATACTTAGATCAGTTCGTTATTGTCTTTATTGATGATATTTTGATCTATTCCAAGTCAGAGGAAGAGCATGAACAACACCTGAGGATCGCGTTGCAGACTCTCAAGGATCACCGCCTGTATGCTAAATTCAGCAAGTGTGAATTTTGGCTTCAGGAAGTTAAGTTTCTCGGGCATGTGATCTCTCAACAAGGAATCGCAGTTGACTCCTCCAAGACCGATGCAGTGGCGAATTGGACTCGGCCGACCAATGCTACAGAAGTCAGAAGTTTTCTAGGACTAGCTGGTTACTATCGGAGATTTGTAGAAGGTTTCTCAAAGATAGCAGCCCCGTTAACTGGTTTGACTAAGAAAGATTTGAAGTTTGAATGGACTGATAAGCATGAACGCGCTTTTCGGGAACTGAAAGAGAGATTGACAACAGCGCCAGTGCTTGCGATACCAAGGGATGGTGAGAAGTTCACTATTTTTAGTGACGCCTCGTATCAAGGATTGGGATGTGTCCTTATGCAAGACGGAAAGGTCATAGCTTATGGTTCACGACAGTTGAAGCCAAATGAATTGAACTACCCAACTCATGATTTAGAGCTGGCAGCCATTGTGTTTGCGCTCAAGATCTGGAGACACTACCTCTATGGGGAGAAATTTGATTTATTCTCAGACCACAAAAGCCTTAAGTATTTGTTTACTCAGAAGGAGTTGAACATGAGGCAACGTAGGTGGATGGAGCTGATTAAGGACTACGACTTCACATTAGAGTACCACCCCGGTAAGGCTAATGTAGTCGCTGACGCCCTAAGCCGGAAGCCTCGAGGAATGATTGCTTCATTGATGTTGAGGGAATGGAAAGCTTTAGAGACAATCGCAGAATTTGATATGCAGGTTTCTGAGGGAAGTGTCGGGCAACACTTTGGATGCCTCATGGTACAACCAACACTTGTGAGTCGAATCATCGAAGCCCAGAAGGAAGATGAGAAGTTTCAAGCATGGTTCGCCAAGATGTTAGAGAAGGACCCGACAGAATGGAAGGTTGGGGCCGATGGAGGGTACAGATGTCGAGACAGATTGTGTGTGCCAGATTCAGGAGATTTGAGAAAAGATATTCTCGAAGAAGCACATAAATCGAGACTGACAGTACACCCAGGAGGAACAAAGATGTATAAGGATTTGAAGAGAAACTTCTGGTGGGAAGGGATGAAACGAGAAGTAGCCGAGTTTGTGTCTAAATGTTTGACTTGTCAACAAGTGAAGGCCGAACATCAGAGACCCTCGGGATTGTTGCAACCCTTACCTGTTCCGGGATGGAAGTGGGAACACATAACTATGGATTTCGTGGTTGGATTACCCCGGTCACAACAGAATCATGACGCGATTTGGGTAATTGTGGATCGTCTGACGAAGTCTGCACACTTTATCGCGTACAAAATGACTTACCCAGTAGAACGGATGAGTCGAATGTATCTTCAACAAGTGGTGCGACTGCACGGTGCACCTGTGACAATTGTATCAGACCGCGATGCACGTTTTACCTCGGGATTTTGGGAAAGTTTGCAGAAGGCTATGGGAACTTCGCTCAAGATGAGTACTGCTTTCCATCCTCAGACCGATGGACAGACCGAGCGTGTTAATCAGATTAGGGAAGATATGCTCAGAGCTTGTGCAATTGACTTTGAAGAGTCTTGGGAGATGCACTTACCGTTGGTTAAATTTGCGTATAACAACAGTTATCACTCGAGTATTGGAATGGCGCCGTTCGAAACTTTGTACGGACGACCATGTCGATCTCCGTTGTGTTGGGCTGAAGTGGGAGACACAGAACTTTTGGGACCAGTTTTGGTGAGAGAGACCAATGAGAAGATTTCACTGGTTAAGGAAAGGATGAAAACTGCACAGAGTAGGCATAAGAGTTATGCGGATCGGCGACGAAAGGACTTGGAGTTCAGTATCGGTGATCACGTACTCCTAAAGGTTTCACCTGTTCGAGGAGTAGTGCGTTTTGGTCAGAAGAGAGGGAAGTTGGCACCTCGTTTCATCGGACCGTTCGAGGTTTTGGAGCGTGTTGGGAAAGTGGCTTATCGGCTCGCGTTGCCACCAAAGATGTCTGGTGTTCATAATGTGTTCCACGTCAGTATGTTAAGGAAATACATACGGGATCCTTCACATGTGGTTAATTTTGATGATATTGAGACAAGTCAGAATGTTGTTTACAAGGATAGACCTGTGAGAATTCTCGACCAGAGTATCAAGAGGCTGAGGAGAAGAGACGTTCCTTTGGTTAAGGTTCAGTGGAGGCATCATGACGAAGGAGAGGCGTCGTGGGAGTTAGAGTCAGACATGAGGATTAGATACCCCGAGTTGTTTCAGGATTAGTTAGCTCAGATTTCGGGGCGAAATCTCTGTTAAGGTGGGTAGGGTGTAACGCCCTGTATTTTATTATCATTAATAAATAAATACGGCATTTCATTTCCATGAGCATTTGTTTTAATTTCTTTTTAATACTTTTATTTGGGGTCAAACTGTAATTTCCAAAATATTTTCTGTGGTTTCAAAAACGATATCTATATTTTTTGTTTAAACCAGGAATTTAATTCCTACGCTAATACTATTTCTGTATTTTTATTTTGAACCGAATAATACCAGTTTTGGTTTGAAGTCTGCGTTATACCGCGTTTTGGGTGTGGGAGCACGTGAGCTCAACCACACCGGGAGAAATCTCCCTATAGCTTGGAGCCCAAACATATCAGTTTATATATATGAATAACAGTGTCTCTCTCTCACTCACTGTGTCTCTCTCAAATCTCCCTCAAAACTCTCCTAATTCTCTCTATCACTCTCTTGCTCTCAAGAAACACACACACACACTTATGCAGATTATATATGATACATATATACACCACACATACATAGCTATATATATATTGGGTTACCAAAATCAAGAGTGGGGGAAATTCTCAACGATGGATTATTACGGCGGAAGTTCTCGGCCTTTAATTTTTCTGTATAATCGTCTCTGTGAGTAATTTAAACTCACTCTCAATGTCTATATGTGTATATTTCAGTGTATATATGTGTGTATATGTGTATATATATCAATACACCATGAGAGCTTGAAAATTGAAGTTTTAGAAATCGTAACCAAAATCGATTCTGTAAATTGGGAATGGAAGATATCGATGCCAATAGGCTACGGTTCGAATCCTACAACTTAATTTATCCGTATCGCGACGTACCGTTGATTTTAAGTTTTGCCACCCTCACTTTAATCGCGAATATTTAGAGATATAATCCGTATTAGTTAAAATTGATCGCGTATTCTTAATCTACGCGGAAAACCGAGAAGAACCATATATCACATGTCCTGGTACGAACAGAATCTGAAAATGGGTAATTTCAGTCCAGAAATTGAAAACAGGGGAGAAAACGAAGAAGATGACATTCTGCAAGAACTCGCGCGCGCGACCCGCTCGCGCGAGGCTCGCTCGCGCGGCCCGCTCGCGCGGACCCTTTCCCCCCTTCGCGCGCGCGATCCGCTCGCGCGACCTGTTCTGCCCTTTCGCGCGCGCGATCCGCTCGCGCGATCTGTCCTCCCCCTCGCTCGCGCGATCCGCTCGCGCGAGGTGGCAGTTTTGGCAGTTTGTATAATTTTTGGTAAGGGACTGTTTTGGAAAATGTTTTGGGAGATTTCAAAGAACTGTTTGACAAATACACTGTTTTTAAAGGCTCACTGTTAGACTTTGGACTTGTAAGAACGATTAAGATCGAGATTTATGTTGAACGTATATTCAGCTTTGAGATTATTAACCGCTACTGCAAAACTATGAACATTGACATACATATTTGGGTCAAGGTTGTGTCGACATGCATGTGTGTGAGAAAGCGTGAAAAGAGTAAAGAGTAGCGGTCTGGTGTGCGACCTCAATATCGATTGGATATTATTCCTGGTATTGGAGGCGACAGTGTCGTGTACGACTTAGATATCGATCGGATAGTATTCCTGGTATCTAAGGCGCGCGTTTCGGATATTGATCGGATAGTATTCCTGATATCCGAAGCGATGGTGGTAATGTTGTGTACGGCTTAGATATCGATCGAATATTATTCCTGGTATCTAGGGCGCTTGTTTCGGATATTGATCGGATAGTATTCCTGGTATTCGAAATGATGGTATTGAGTGTGGCTTAGATATCGATCGGATATTATTCCTGGTATCTGAAGCGATAGTTTGGTGTGCTATTTTGGATATCGATCGGATAGTATTCCTGGTATCTGAGATAATGGTTTGGTTGTGTTGAGTTTTGTTGAGAGAAAAGAGTCAGAAAGATGAGATATTACATTGTTCATGCATGGTCGCATATTCATTGCTTTCTTTATTCCCCATGGCTTATGTTGGAATTGGGACCTTGAATCTATTGCTTTTAAAAGTTAAATTGCACCGTTGTTTATATGCTTATATATACATTGCGAGCACTTGTTTATTTTGCTCACCAGCTTTCATAAGCTGACGGCGTTGATGCGTCCTGGACTGTACGTCCAGATTTTCAGGGTCAGGAGCAGCCAGGGTATTTTGACTATGCTACTTAGAGTCAGGAGACTTTCCAGGAGGCTGCTTTATATTTCCTATGTCTTTTAATTTGGGTTTTGTAATAAACTAGTTTAGACTTTTGAATAAGGCGTTTTGTGCCTAAGACTATGACTGCTGTAATAGTTTAGTAAGTTTTTATTTCGGAGCTTATGTTCTGTTAGTATCCTTTGCTCTAGAAATGTTGTTAAGTTATTTGTTTGCAGGGACAATTGGTCATACTCACTTGTCACGACCTACGAGTCCATAAAGGAAATTAAATGCTTTCCTGTATTATGCTACGTCGGGGCGTGACACACAATAAGGGCAGTAACCTTACCTTGAGTTGGGTGCTTCATAAATAATGTATGATCACCTTAACTTTGCTTGAAGCCATATCTAAGCCTAGCCTAAGTGAACCTATCAAACCAGGCTCATGGGGGCTGTTCGAGGCCACATAAGTATTTTTTAAGCCTGCACACTTTTCCACTAGTCTTGGAATCTTCAAATCCAGGGGGAATGTCCATATACACTTCCTCTTCCAAATCTCCATGCAAAAATAACATCAAATTGATGAAGTGGCCACTCCTGGTTCGCTACAAGAGAGAGAAGAATCCTTACTGAATTCATTTTTTTCACTGGAGCAAAAGTCTCCTGGTAGTCCACTCCGTAGGTTTGTGTTGTAAAACCTTTTGCCACTAGTCTCGCTTTGTATCTCTCAAACGGTCCATCTGCCTTGTGCTTCATTGTAAACACCTACTTGCACCCAACCATCATCTTTCCATTAGGCAACCCAACCGATTCCCAGGTACCATTTTTTGTGAAGAGCTATCATCTCTTCAACTATGGCTCCTTTCCATTTTGTATCAAAAAGTGCATCCTGTACACTAGTGGGTATAGTGACAGAAGATAAACTTGACACAAAGGCTTTATACGACGGAGATAAACGAGAGTACGAAACAAAATTGGATATGGGGTGTTGAGTACAAGACCTAACACACTTACGGAAGGCAATATGGACATTTAAATCATCCGGCTCATCTAGCAAAGTAGGATTACCTGAACCATTATCATAAGTAGGCAGTTGGAGTGAAAGATAGTAGTGGTCCTATCTTCTTCCTTCCTGGTATGACGCGAATATGTTTTCCCAAACAATTCTGGTGGATGATCTCTTCTTTAAGTTGAATCATCTTCTCCTTGAGATGTTTTTTCTTCTGGCGGATGATCATCTATTTCACTACACCATATGGCCTCATTACTAACGGATATATCCGTTAGAATAAATGTTACTAACGGATATATCCGTTAGTATTTTAGCGTTAGTAATATCCGTTAGTATTTTAGCGTTAGTAAATCAAAAATTTCTAACGGATATATCCATTAGAAATCTGTTCACTAACGGTTTTTTCATCCAATTTTAAAAGATTTATATTGAATACTAACGGATTTGTCAACAATTTCTAACGGATATATCCGTTAGTAATTTAAAAAAAAACAAAAAAAATACTAACAGATTTCCTAACGGGTATATCCGTTAGAAATATGTATAAATTAAAAAAAAAAAAAAAAGAAGTTATTTATATGCTTCCCAATTTTTATTTGTACCTAATTAACAAACATAATAATCCATACCAAATACAAAAATAACAAGCTCAATCTATTCCCAATACAACAAAAATAATCCATACATTGAAATCATAAGAAGTCCAGTCATAGATAACCTACAATATCATTGAGAATATTTTCTATGAATCTTAAAAATAAAACATCACTATATGTAAATTACAAACATATACTTTACAATAATTCTCTATGAATCCTACTAAATAAAACATCAACATATAAATAACAAGCATGTACTTTACACTCCTGCCCTCTGACTACACTTCATCCCTTTGATGTAGCAAATTAAAACCAAGGTTCACATGATTCTGAAATTCCAATCTCTCATATCCTCTGCATAGATAAAAGTAAACACAATCTTTCAATGGCAAGAAAGAAGGCGGATAACAAAATCCATGAATCAAGTAAAGCTAATAGCAACACTTCAACCCGTAGAAAAAAATGTATTCCAGTTGAAGAACTTGCACTAAATCCAACCAATGGAGCAATAGCAATTACAACTCCTCGTTTAGAGTGCAAGGGATGTTTCTCCACAAGAAGCAACTTTCCAGATATTCCTCGCGCCATAGGTATCACTCGTATCCCATGAAATAAGAGAAACCATTGATTTGTGTTGGGACACGTCCAATGAAGGTTTTTAAATAAATACCGAAATCTAAAGGGGCATTCAAGCATGTGTCTAGATTTGAAAGTTCTCTAATCCTATGGGGACGCAACAATTGTTTTTCTCACTTCTAAACATGCTCCTAAGAAAACGAAAAAGCTTAGTCCATGATTTGTAAAGAAGGAACAACCCTAAAATATGGTTTCTAAAAAGCAAGTAAATCCTAAAACATGAGTTCTAAACAAAAAGAAGTATAGTTAGGCAACACTTGTTGGTACAGATTTGTAAAAAAGCCGTGGAAAAGTTTTTGCCAAACGGATTCAAATCTCTTGATAGTCACAAAAAGTGATTGTTGGTCACAAATAAGCTACTAATCTAAATGGGCTCTAAACACACCTTGATAGGAACGAAGATCAGGTCTTAATTCTTGTGCTCCTCTGAAGACAACTACAACTGCTTCTGGCAGATTCATTGACAAGAACAAGTTACCCTGCAAGTTTTGGAAGGATGTCACAGACAAATTCGAATGACCAATGAATTTAACACATGAAGTTGAAACATATTCCTGGAAAAAGATCACCCATCATCTCTGATCTATACTCTACATTAAAGAGAAAATAGTAGATATTCCAGAAACAGCCTTAATATATCAAAAAAAATAGAGGACAACCATCTGTTAGATTCACAGATTATAGTAGGCAAGAAGCCAAAGAAGAAGAACCTGATAATCATAATGGAAAAATAGGATTAGAATTAATGTTTAAAGAATTAGGAACAGAACCTAAAGTAGAAAGAATTTTATACCATAGTGGGTAGGATTAGATCTTAATGTATTCTTTTTAATTTCCTTTAAAAGAACTTCTATATTAGGATCTGGAGTGTTATCAACTTGTGGTTGTTTATGTTTTTCTAGCCTATCAATTTTTTCTTCTATTCTATTAACCTTCTGGTGAAGAGTAATTAATAAACCTATAATAGTATTGTTCTGAGCTGTAAATACTTTGTCTGCTGCACTAGGGGGATTCTGAGCTGAGAAACCTCCTGAAGTATCTCCTATATAATGGAATATCTTTCTTAAAATGTCTAGGTAGTCTTGGCTATTGTTAAGACTGCTGATCCGAGGACAATCTTCTTAATGTCTTCTAAAGTCTTCTCAATCTTTTCTACTTGAATTTCAAAAGTGTCTATATTAATTATTCTGAATATTCTTAAGTAAAACACTAGTTTCTACTTCTATAGCTTTAGGTTTTTCGTTAATTAGATTAACTAAATTCTTTATCTCTTCTGTGGTAGGGATCTTATCTAAATTTAACTACTTTCTAAGTTCTACATGTGAAGTATTAGTTAAATTCTACAAGAATTTGAACAGATCTATTTATTTGCATTAGTTCAATTTTAAAAGAATTTGAACAGATCATTCTTAATTTAACTCCTTAATCTTCTGTTGAGTCATTTCACCTCTTGAGAAATCAAAAACCTCTTCACTTAGAAGTTGCATGAAACAATAGAAATTACCAAACCCGCTCACGAGGAATTCCATTCGGGGGAAGGGGGAAGAGGGAAGAGACAATAAATCAAACTTACTTTCAGTGTGGCGATGCAATTCTCACAAATCACTTGTTTCTGCTGCTGCAACAAGATCAGGAATGAAGCTTCGCCATCTGTCCAGTCACTCATGTTTTAGTATCTGTATGTGTGGAGAACATAGCAACTGACTGAGAATAAGCTCGTGGAGCAGTGCCTCACTGATACACATTCAGGCGGCGTAGTCCCTTTCTCTCTTTTTCTCCTTTCCTTCTCTCTTGTCTTTCTCTCTTATCATCTAATGCTTATGGAGGCTCCACTATGAAACTCACCCTCTTTTCATCTTATTTTTAGGAATACAAAGCTGCCTATGAAGGCTTATTATACTGTCATTTGGAGCTGTGTAGAAACATGAAATTATAAGTTGGCTCTTGAAACTATTTTCCATTTTGCAATCCTAATTTCTAGTTATAAGGAACCAATCACAATATGCATACCACTTCACAGGCCTCAAATATCTCGTATCAGGTACCTTGAGTGTTCGTGCCAATCATGGTTGTTTTCTTCACTTCCAGAGCTTGGCTTGTATCTGATACCTTCGGCATACCTACAAATCGTATTCGACATCAGACAACCTTCAGTAAAGAACTCTAAAAGATTATGGATAACAAAAATGAACCTCAAACAGCCAAGTATGGAACTCTGTAAATTACCAAGATTCGTACTCATTAGAGTCGGGTCGTAGTGCTTCAGGTGCATATGAAGCAAAACCCTTAAATCAAATACTTTGGACAGAAAGAGAGTAGCATTCATGTCAGTCCTGCCAGTGAACCAGCGAATCCCACCAGCTGTGTTGTGACAGTCGGGAACAAATTAATGTTTGAATAAACCCGCCATGACATATATTGCTTTTTAATTTAAAAATTAAGATTTGTCATAGTCAAGAAATTTTGACACTTACAGAAACTAGGAAATTAAATTTCCTAGTTCAACTTTGATAGTTGTTTGGAAATTGGTTTTGTCAAGTTCCTTTCTTGTTTGCAAGAAATAAAGTCCTCTCTAACCCATCCAGTCATTCATCTACCAGGATATTCTAGATTAATTGGACTCTACTTTGCGATCACTGTGCTTCTATATAAGCAATCTTTACAGTGACGACCAATATTCAGTTAATAACAAGCTTATCTACAGATTTTTGTTTTTTGTTTTCATTATTATTATGCAAAATACTTGACTTGATCACAGAAAGCCCGTATGAGCATCTACAATAAACACTTCAGGAAGTCTTAATTTCTTCAAAAACTTATTTGGTTGAGCTCCCCCAATATACTAGCTGGCAGACAAGAAATAACAAACCTAACTGAACATTGTATAATCAGAATTCTTGGTTTCTTTTTTCCCTTCTAGACAAATATGCAACATTTCCTTTGGGTTTAAGATCACAATTGTGTGTACCACAATGCAATACATAAGATTCAAATGAGTGAATATGCCAAAAAGCAACCTTGAGCTTTTAAAAGCTCCCCCCAAAAAAGGCCTAAGTTCAATTTTTGCAAACATCTTGGAGAACCATTCTCTTGTGCCTATGTTGCTATATATGTGGGTGTGATTTGAAGCTTATGTGGGTATGTCTTTATAATTTAGCAGCTCCAATGGTCACTAAAATTTTATATAAAACGATAAGTAAACCATACTTGATTTATTATTTCTAGCATTTACAACGTTACAACGTTGAAGTAATAAGGCTTTACCACTGACTTATGGTCCAACCTCTCTCTCACTCTCTCTATTTTAATTGTGTGGTTTTGTAATTTGGTTGTGGCGTAAGAGAAATTAAATTGTAAGTACTCTCAGATGCCATGTAACAATTTTCTATTAACACTCTGCTGTCTCATGGTGGGGGTGTTCTATCATTATGTGTACTTGCAAATATGTATGATTACTCTAATTAATACAAAAGATGCAAGTAAATGTATGAGATTGATACAAAACAACCCAAATCAGCCTCCAAACCAAAAACCCAAATCAGCAAAGCACAGAGTAATACAAAACTACCCAAATCAGCAAAAACAAAATCTGAGAAGTAGGTTCTAGAGTTTAATTTCTGTAAATATTAATTTATTAGAAGAAGAAGAAGAAGAAGAAGGAAATTCGGATAAACATTTAGGGTTTTCAATTTGAAGAAAAGAAGAAGAAGAAGAAGAAGAAGAAGAAGAAGATAATATGTACCTTCTCCGGCAGAAACCCAAATCAGCGGCGTGGGGACAGCGAGGGCACGGCGTGGGGACGGCGAGGGCACGGCGCAGTGGGCTACTATGCTGTGTGCCGTGTGCTGTGCACGTAGGCTGCTGTGTACGTGGGCTATGTGCACGTGTGAGCATTCCATGAAGACAATCTGCTGTGCACAATCTCCTGTGTCAAGGACTCTCAAACACCCATTGATGCTGCACTGACACAGAATTCTACGGCAAGATTTGAGAAAAAAAAAAGTGACGAATTTTGGAAATAGTCTCGAAACATTCTAAATACTAGTCCATACTATTTTTCAATTTTCAACCACTTCAAGTGAACCAAAAAGGTGCATAACAAGCTAAGATTGCAGAAGCATATTCATTAGTCAAAGTTAGCCCAAGTGGTGTCTCTCCATCTCCCAAAAGTGAAGTTGAGGTATAAAGTCCCAATTGGGATAGCGTGTGAATGCATACCCAGTAGCTCACTAATTATAAATGAAATTATTCATGTCACCAAGCCGAATAAATAGATGACTGATCATTTTAAACATGATAATTGCATACGGGTTGGAAATTGCACAAGTAACTAATATAGGTAGGAAATTGCATACGAGTTGGAAATTGCACAAGTAACTAATATATGACTGATCTCCGAAAGCCACCGAATTCTGCTTCAAATATATTCAAAGTTCAAAACCATCTATAAGAGGGAAATGAAAAGAGAGAGAGAGGAGAGAGAGAGAGAGAGAGAGAGAGAGAGAGAGAGAGAGAGAGAGAGAGAGAGAGAGAGAGGGGGTTTGGATGAATATAGGTAGGCTTAGGGTCCTCAACTGATTACGGAGGTAAAGTGGAAAATAACAAAGTGAGACTAGTACTGACTCACCCAACAGAGCCTGTATTCAGCTCCCTATTTGAAAGGATTATTGTATTCATTGAAACATGCCTTGTGGTTTCCAGACTGCAGCAAAAACAAACAAATAAATAAATAAATGAATATTTAAGATATTTATAACAGACAACTTAAAAAGTGTAAAGGATTCTCACGGAAGGAGGCCTTCCTCGAGGAGCTCACGAAAGATTAACAATTTTTTTTCTCTCACAATCGAAATGAACAAGAATTCAAATGATCATGCCACATAGCTACGAAAGAATGTATATCACTGAGCACTCTTCTTTCCATTTCCATAGTAGCTGAGGGACCACCGGACAAACTTCTTCAAATCCGTCTGCAAGTAAGACTTACAAACTTCAGAAACACTAACAAGCCCAGGAATGTTACTATAAACATATGAACTTGGGTTTTCCATTGCATACCTGACACCGGCCTGAGCAACCAAATGCATCAAATGGGTGAAAGGAACAACCTCGAACAGTTTGTTAAGGAGACCGATGTCGTTGATGTCACCCGACATAATCACTGCAAATTTTTGATCTGTCATGAGTAAACACATGAATCAAAACATCAAAAAGTTTCAATCGAAAAATGCTAAAACCTTCATGGTATTTGTAAGTCTTACTTGGCCAAAACATTGACGTGGGTCATCCTCTTATTTTTCCCACTATCACTCATCAGTTTCTTCTACCCCTTTTTCTTGCTCCCCATGCTCTTATTAAGCTTGGTTTTTCTGAATCAGGGGAAAAAAAAAAGCATTGATGCAGTTTTCCCAATGTGCATTGACAAAACAAAATGTGCTCGACAAAATGCAACTAAAAATGCAGATATTTGAAAATTCCAATCTAGGGAACATATGAAGAACCTATGCTCGGTTTCTTTCTTTCTTTCTTTTAATGTTACTATAGTTTTCTGAATAATATCAACTAAAAAAAAACCTCAGTTGAACTCAATAGATCTAGTAGGCAAAACTAAAAGAACCTTGACGAGCCCTAGTAAATCTCGATCACGATGGCCTAGGGATAAAACCCTAACCTGATTTCTATGTGAACCCTAGTAAATCCCCAACTTTGTTAGCCTTTCCAAACATAAAACATTCCATAAACAGTGAAACATCCCCAAAATTCCAGGTGAGGGTTTGAGAGTTTTAGATTTTGAGAGAGACAGAGAGAGAAGAGGAGAGAAAGAGGATGACATACCAGATGAGCGGCGGCGGACGGCGCCGAGATGAGATAAGGCAAGATGTCGGTAACAGCGGCGAGGTAAGGTGAGGCGATGCGTCGGCGACTCTGAGGCGAGGCGTCGGCAGACGGCGACGAGGGTTCTTCCGAATCCCTTTCTTCCTTCCTTTCTCTCTTTCTTCTTTTTGAGATTGTTAATGAAAATAAGATATCGAAAGGGGCTAGAGACTAGAGTGGAAGAGAATAGAGTTAATAAATCTATTAAATGTTTAGAGGGAAACGTTAAGGGGGGAAATTTTGGAAAAAATATTTGGGTAGTGTTTATTTATAAAATTGCCATTGTATTTTTAATTTTTGAGTTTTTATTTACAAAATTGCCACTATATTGTTATTACTAACGGATATATACATTTTCTAACGGATATATCCGTTAATAATTAGTAACGGATATATCCGTTAGAAATCATAAAAGTTGTCCGTTAGAAATATGGCCATATGGTGTAGTGTTTTTTTCCAGCATAATGAGAGGCTCACTCAACATCTCTTCCTCACTAATCTTCTCCCCTTGAAGAGATGGTTGGGAAGACTGGGAGGATTGAAAGTACGATTAAGACTCAAAGAGTATGACATCCATAGGCAAACTACTTTCTAGTAGGAGAATGATAACACTTATACCATTTTTGAGTGGGAGAGTACCCGACAAACACATACTTTAATGCATGTGGATCAAGTTTTCCACAAGAAGGAGCATGGTTATGAACAAATTAAGCAAACACAACCAAAGAATTTAGGAGGAATGGGAAAAAGAGCAGGTGAACCAGAAAGAACTTCAAGTGGAGTCTTTTTGCTGTGGATTTGGGTAGAAAGCTTCTTAATAAGATAAGCAGCAGTCAAGACCGCTTCTCCCCAATAGGATTTAGGGAATTTCATACAAAACAACATAGACTGAGAAACCTCAAGAAGATGGTGATTCTTGCATTCAGCCACCCCATTTTGTTGAGGGGTGAGAGTGCAAGAGGTTTGATGATTAATCCCATGACTCAAAAATTAATTACCTAAACCCCCATCTATATATTCCCTTCCTTTGTCAGAGCGAATAATTTTAACAACTACTCCAAATTGAGCATAAATCATTTGATGAAAATTTTGAAAGATTCTATACACCTCACCTTTTTCTTTCATCTAGTAGACCCATGTAGTATGAGAGAAATCATTAATAAATGAAATAAACCATCTATAACCCTTAAGAGCAACAATACGAGAGGGACCCCAAACATCACTATGAATACTAGAAAAAAGGGACAATACTTTTATTATAACTAGGAGAAGAAGAAGCACGACGGTGCTTTCCAAGTTCATATGATTCATATTGAAAATTTGAAATATCCTTACTACCAAAACTAGAGGGATACATAAACTGAAGTAAATGAAAAAAAAGATGTCCCAACCATTGATATAGAAGCCAAAGGTTATTTGAGGATGTCCCATCTACCACAGTTGAATGATAATCAGCTAATCGTTGTAATCCATCTTTGTCCAAGTGGGAGTTCTAAAGATAGAGACCACTCTCTGCCCTACCACTGCCAATCTTCTTCTTCGTGATAAGGTCCTGGAAAACATAATAAGAATGAAAAAAAGTAACACTATAGTGTAAGTCACGGGTTATATGACCAATTGATAACAGATTTGGAGTAAAACTAGGAACATGCAAGACCGAGGATAAGAGAAGGGAAGGCGTGGCATGAACTAGGCCTTTGCCTGAAACTGAAGAAAATGTTCCATCAGTAATCCTAACTTTCTCCTGACTAGAATAGGGTTTGTATTTAGAGAAAGGAGACGATATACCTGTCATATGGTCAGATGCCCCAGAATCAATGACCCATGAAGGCTAAGTATGAAAGTTTAATGCACTTACTAGGGTAGCCAAATTACTTGAATGAGCAAAGGATGATGAGGAAGTAGTAGGAGTATCCAGTTTAGCCATTAATCATCTCAGAGTATCCAATTCAGTGCTTGAAAGAGTGCTAGAGTCTCCAGAGGTAGCGAGAGGCTCAACATAAGACGGCGAATCAACAACTTTAGTGTGATGAGCACGGGAATGTCCACCTTGACTATCGGAACCTCTAGAACGACCACCTAGCCCCCGGGCAAAGCGTCCACCTAGGTACACATGGGAATCCATGAACCTTCTAGCAAGTCTTTCTTGTATGTCCCGATTTTCGACAATAGTCACAAAAAAATTATCTTTTTCATATTGAGCAACTCCTCTAGTACCACTCATGTTCTGTTGTACACCTTTTACTCTTCTTTGAGGAACAGAACCCATAGCAGATTGTTCAAAAACCGGTGGTTGAAGCATTATAGACAGCTTATTATCCTCGTTTTGAGGAATGTCAAAGGCCTCACGCAAGGATGGAAGTGGTTCCATGACAAGTATATGACATCAGACTTGGTCATATTCCCTATTTAATCCAGCAAGAAATTTGAAGATCCTTTCCTGTTCCATAAATTTCTAAAATTCAGTGGCATCAGTAGTACACACAAGTTGATAGCTTTGATAATGATCAAGACTCTGCCACAGATTGTTTAAGGTAGAAAAATATTGTAGAATATTTAGATTTTCTTGTTCTAGCTTCTCGACAGCTCTCTGTAACTCATAAACTTGGGCTCTGTTCCCTTTCTTCGAGTAGGTTTCTGCAATCGTATCCCAAATATCTTTGGCCGAAGCCAAGGACAAGACCCTTCACCAATCTCAAGTACCATTGAATGTACCAACCAATTCATAACTAAGGAATTTTTAATGTCCCATTTTTCATATCCTGAATCATTAAAGCTAGGTCTGTAATCTTTTTGTTTTACATACCCTAACTTACCTCTTCTCCTGTGAGAAAGAATGGCTGAGTTTGACCATGTAAGGTAATTTTGGCCATTGAACAAAGAGGTTATGATCTTAAAGTTGGGGTTCTCACTTGAGACAACTATCTGTCACCCTATCAAAGGATGAGTGCTTGGAGTACGATTGGTCTGACTTTTGTCTGACATGATAAATAAGCAACTACATACCCACAATGATCACAACGAAAAGGAATGTAAAGAAGGTTAACGGAAGATTGAAGCACTTACCAAATCATCAAGTGGTCCATATAAGGACTGAAAAAAGATGCAGCAACACGGTGATTGTGATCAGAACGTGGTAGAACAATAGTGCATTAGAGATTATGTAAGAGAACAGTGAGGATGGATTGAGAAGACAGCAACAAGAGAATCAGTCCAAACCCTAGGTGGGTGGCTCTGATACCATGTTGTTTTTGGGAAAACTATCTTAGGATGTGATAGAACATCATACCCCTTTTATATTGATAAGAATAATTGTCCAATATAATTACAGATCTGCCCTTAGGCCCATAACATAAAATAAAGAAAGAAAAAAAATAAAGTTCAACATCGACTGCAAAATTCAAGCGACGTTTGAGTAATTTTGAATAGCCAAGAAAATCCTTGTATTTTGACCTTATCTCAAAGTATTATGCTCAACTCAACTAAATTAAATTATGGTCATGTCATGTGGGGAACTTATTAAATTGTGAGCCTTGTTAATCTTAAGACATTGAGATTTACTCACAGTTTTTTGTGATTAAATTGCAATTGCAAAATGACTTTATAGGATCTATTTGGCAAAGCTCTGGAATTGACATCACCACGTTTTGGCAATGCTCTGCAATTGTCATTGTAACGATGCATAATGCTCGGTGGCTTGTAATTGCGATTGAGAAATGCAAACCAAGGTTGGGATAGTTTCTTCTGCAAGCACATGATAGCTTTGGAAGCTCCCTCATTACTTATGTTGAAAGAGCTATATTGTCAAAAAAAGCTTAACTAGTTCCTCACATTCAATTAGTTGTAGAAGTGGTCACTTTTGGCTGCACACCATCACCTTTATGCATAGTATATTAATGGAATGATATGGGCAAGACCCAAAACAACAAAGAGAGAGAGAGAGAGAGAGAGAGAGAGAGAGAGAGAGAGAGAGAGAGATAGACGAAGTTAGAGAGAGAAAATATTATGCTGTATAATCATTCATATCCCATTCATTGACCATCTTGGTATTTAAAGAGCATTACAAATAACTACCCATGCATACATAAACATAAAGGAAACATGTGTACAAGGGAAATGAAAGACTGTATATGGGAAGGGAAATGTGTATGCATGTAGTGGTTTAGTGCCTAAGGGTAGTGCCTAATTACAAGGATGCAAGCTAGAAATTAGGAAATGGGTAATGCATGGCAGTGGGTTAGTGAGGGGTATGCATGAAGTGGGTCAGCTCATTTACATGCACAGTTTGTACATATCATTCCCTGCCGCTTGAATTATCCTTGTCCGCAAGGATCAACTTCAGATATGGCATGGAAACAAACTTTAGGGATATGTTTGGTTAGAGATGGTGCTAGCGGTTGGTTATCGGTGGTTGTAAAATCTTCAATCATGAAGAGCTGCGTTTGTCGACATCGATGGCCCGGTATGTATTTTTCATCACAGTAGAAACAAATGCCTTTTTCTCTATGCTCTCGATCATCTTGACCGGTGATTCTTTTAAATGGTGCAAATGAGGTATAATGGGAAGGGTTCAGCTTGGGGTTGGGTGCTGGTCCAAGGAGACCGACAATGGTAGTATTGGTGGTGTTGCAGTTTTGTGGGGTAGTGGAAGAGCATGAAGAGAGTTGGATTTCGTTTGTATGGTGTTGCGTTCTTCAATAAGTCGGGCCACACCAATCGCCTCTGATAAGGTATAAGGTTTCTTGATTTGACATAGAGACAGACTTCATCTTTGAGATCGGCTGTAAAGCACCTAATCAAATAACTCTTGGGTAAAGTATCAACAAGTTGGGAGAGTCGTTCAAACTCTTCCTGGTAAACATTCACTGTGGTGGTCTGTTTAAGTCGCGTGAGGGCTTCAGAGGGGTCATCGAAGTCGGTGGGCCCGAATCGACGAAGCAAGGCAGTAGTGAAATCACCCTAGTTTAAGGGCCCTCTGAATTTGGTGAGCCATCGATGCCACTGTAAGGCAATTCCTTCAAGATGGAATGAGGCAAGTTGGACTTGTTTGTTTGGAGCAACATCTTGAAACTCGAAGTATTGTTCATCTAGATATATCCAACCGGTAGGACCATCACTGGTGAATTTCGGGAAATTAAGTTTAAGATGGGTTTGGGTTTTGGTTGAGCGGACGGTTGGGGGGTGGTTGTTTTGGCCGGGGGCGAAGGGGTTGGCGTCGGTCAACTCGGGGTTATGTTCGGGTGTACGAGTTGTGCATAGGGCTTGTAATTCGATAAGGACTGATTGAAGAACGTTGTTAATGTCATGCCCCGACGACACATAAATAGGAAAAGCATTTAACTTGCTTTATGGACCCGTTGGTTGTGACAGTTTAAGGATCGATTCTGTCCCAAACGCCGAACAGTAATAATTTAAATCAGAGTAAAAGCAATCAAGGCTTATAAATTTTTTTTCCAAGATATTAATTATTACATCACGTGATCATCTAAAGGCACAACCAGCCTTGAAACAGAATAATATTAATAATATCTATTATAGTCATCCTTATTACAAGTTCGGTTTATAACATAAGACAATAATAACAAATTTCTTCTTCTTAGCTAGTCGTATTCAATTTGCGTAGTCATGCTGTCCTATCTGGTTATAACCTGTAAAACCTAGACACGAATGTCCAGGGCGCATCAATGTCGTCAGCTTCATGAGCTGGTGAGTATTAAAAATATATACTTGTAATGTAAAACATACCCCTTTACCATTTTCGTTTTACAGATTCATCATTCCACATGTTAAAAATATAGTAATAAATTCAAATCGTAGAACAATAAAGATAATGTCATAACCTTCAATTACTAAAAGATGTGACCGTGCAAGAAACTATGCAACCTTCTCATCCGACTCTTTTCTCTCGACAACACATCATCTCACTCTCTAGCTCCAGTATCTTGAAATACTAAGGTGACCACACTATAGTGCAGGGGTACCAGGCAGTGTCCAGTTTGCCTCACACTTTAGCACGGGGTACCAAGGAGTGTCCAATTGCCTCACACTTTAGTCATACCACGTATGTCAGGGAGTGTTCAGTAGGCCACACTATAGCACTACCACGGGTGCCAGGGAGTATCCAAGTCGGCATCACACACTTTAGCGCTACCACGAGCACTAGGGAGTGTCCAAATTTGTCACCTTCGCATTTCAAAGATACTCTAAATCACATCATCATAACATCACACTTTAGTACACAAATACCAGGGAGTGTCCAATCACAATCTAATCCACATACTCTTTTCACACTGCCCATCACTCACCATGCATGTACACTTGACTCCACATGTATGTCATGTTACTTTAGACAGAAAATGTAAAGTACTGGAAACGATAACAACGTATGTGCGAGACAGATAAAATCCTTAAACATTTCTCTTTAACATAATATAACCAACATGATTCTGTTTTAGCATATCTTCCAAACAATACATTTAAAATTTCTCAAACTTCATCCCAACAGTTCCCTAACGGAAAATAGACAAAAATCAAAAAAGGCCAAGTCGCTCGTGCGGGCCGCTTGCGCGATATGTCACTTTTTTGATTTTCTTTTAAATTTTTCCAAACTGTCAGAATTTACATATGTCGCTCGCGACCGTGAGAGTTAGAGCAGAAACTTCATTTTCTTCGTTTTCTACCCTGTTTTAGTTTTTAAGCCCTATTTTTACCCATTTTGAAATCTGAAAGTAACCAAGCCCTATAATATATGGTTCTCTTCATTTTTCTGCAAGGATTACGATTATACAATCAAATTGACGCGAATCAAAACGTAGCTCTCAGATTTTACGAAAAAATGAGAAAGGACAAGACTTCGTTTTTAATATACGTCGCGATACGAATGAATTAGACTCTATAACTTTAACCAGAACTTCTATAGACTAAGATCTTTCATAATCATCTCTAAAAACGAATTTTGGTTAAGTTTGAGAAATTCATGTTTTCAAGCTTGAACTTCCATGGACAATATTTACAATGGTGATTCATGGTATCAAGGCATACAAATAGTAAATGAAATACATAATACATTTCAAGTGAGTTAGAAATACTCACTGATATTGAAGATAGAAGTAATTGGTTGAGAAAGATAATCAAAATAGAAGAACCCACTTCAAGCTTTAGCTATGGAGTTTGAAGCTTTCTCTCACTAGAATTTCTGTATAATTCTCTGTTCTCTCTCTATTTCAGTTGTAGTATCCAAAATGTGAGTTGTGTGTGATTGTAGGTGAGTATATAAGTGAATTCTTGAACTTGGAGGCCATGTACAACCTCAAATACTCAACAAAAGGATTTGTTTATCAATTTCCAAAATACACAATATACTCAGTATTGATACATATGTATATACAGATGGTATGAATCCCTTAGTTAAGCTAAGGGCCAAGTATAGATTCATAGGGACCACTTATAGGTGTTTATCAAATCTAGCTTACGGCCACAATTAAACACACACCCTAGTGGCATTTCCAAACAAGGCACACACAAGTTGTCTAGGAATCACTTGATGTGTTTGGGAAAAACAACTTATGGCACTAGGTTAAAACTCATCAATTAAGCATTCCCAAACAAGCCTAGCCAATCATTACAAGTATTAAATGGAAATAAAGCAAGTGTCACATACGATTGGACGTTGATTCCCAATCTGTGGGAGCCGAATGAGGCACGGATAGTTTTCAAACATACATTGGTATTTTTGTAGTGCGGTGGTCACCACAAAAATACATAAATTTTTTTTAATGTAAGAAATAATTTTCTGGTTATATAAAATACAGTTTGAGTCAAAAGCAAACATTTTCACCATTTTGAAAATACAGATTTGAAATTCATTTTTGGTATTCTATCCTTATGAAATTCACAATTGTTAGAACATAACACAGTAATTCTTGAGTTTATAGAAATTACCGTTTGGCACCACATAAGGAATTGCTAATAATATAAAAACAAGTAGTACAAATTCAAAATTATGAGAAATCACATTTAATAAATAAATGAAAATGCAGGTTGTTACATCCTTCATTCCTTAAACAGGATTTTGCCCCCGAAATCTAGACTAACTAGATGAAACAACTGTAGACACCCTAATTTTGACCAAGCGTCAAATTAAGGGGAGTATTACCTCTAAGATCCGATGATGACAAGCGTCCGATTAATCCAAGACTTCCAATGGTGATTCAAGCTCTTTCGAAGGCTTTTCCAATTCAAAACAAAAAAGAAAAAAAAGAGAAAGAGGGAAACAGAGAAAACGACACATAGTGAAGGCTATGGCAGTCACGGGTTGCCGTACGACACTCTGTGAAGTTCCATATGTCTTTCAGTGAATGTCGCTAATTTCATCAAATGCCGCAAAAAATGGATTTCTACATAACAAAACGGCAGTCTGTGTAGTTGTACGCGGTACTCCATGATTAATGTCGTTTCGACAATCACGGAATGCCATTTCGGCAATCAATGACTGTTGCATTGGCAATCACTGAGTGCCGCTTCCATCTCCAGAGAGTGCCGCATTTTTGTGACAGTCTGTCCTAAAGTAAGTCAGTCTATACTATCAAAAGGCGGCTGAAATTAGGGTTTTGGTTGCGAATTTCCAAAAATATCCCTCTAAAGATTGCCTATTTATAGATGATGTGTGTCCCATTAATAGATACTTGGAATTTGAGAATGTTAGGATCCCAATATTGATTCTCTTTCAAAACTTTCTAAATTAAGAGAGAAGTGGAATTCGAAGAAGAAGAGCTTGATCATCATTCTTGGAAGATTTCAAAGCAACAAAAGGAGTTGAGGATAATTAGAGGTAAACTCTAAATCACTTAGTTTAACATCTATGTTCAATCACAATACATAGATGCTTAGGACCTCTTACACATTTTCAAAACCTCTCTTCCCACCTCATTTCATCACACACCCTATGTATTGGGATTGAACTCTTATTTCATTAGTTGGATCAAAATAGCCTTGAGATTAAAGTTTGAATAAATCTTAGAGTTTGATGTTGCATGAACCTTGATTTCTTTTCTTTTAACTGTTTTTTTTTTTTAGATTCATAAGGCTTTCAATGTCTTACTTGAATCCTTGTGTTTAAACTCCCTCAATATTCTTATGAACTCATGATTGATGAGAGGATTGAGGTTGATATTAGTGTATTGAGTCAATGAGTTCAAACTTTTACCATATGTGGACACGTGGAATCGCTCATCCACTCTTTTTGGTTTTTGGTTTTGAAAAAGAAAAGAAAAGGAAGGTCTGTTGAAAACAGATACAGAGTCGCCACTTGGTCTTTAAGGAACCAAGAAACCTAATTTTGACTCACCCAAATGGATAAAGGGCACCGGCCCTTCATAACCAAAGAACTTGGCTCGGGGTTTTGGTACGAGAGAGGAAGGAGCCTTTGTCACGACTAAAACACCCTCAACTCGCCCCGTCTCTCAACAGGCCTCAATAGCATCCAAATAATCATCTTATACTATGTATGGTTCGACAATTAATACTATGATAGTATATTACATCACATAAGAAAATTTGAAATGAAAGATCCAAAGATAAGATATCATTCATAAGATCTAAGCCAAGTATCACACAATGCAAGGTGAAAGATCACACAAAACAAACCTAGAAAAAATCGTCTAATCACATATCAAGTAATAAAGTTTTCATAATCTAAGGAGACATGAATTGTTCTTGAAACAAATAAATCAAAGAAAACAAGGATGCTTAGCAAGCTAGTATGATGCATGTTAATCTTTGAGAAAAAAAGACCTCTCGACCCCCAGGACGAATGAGAAAGGACGATTAGATTGAGGGGAAACATGAACGTGTGATCATGATCATCCTTATAATCTTCTTAGATTAGGAGTTACAAAAATCCCAAATCTTGCATGAATGCAATGTATGTATCTAGAATGTGCCAAGGTTGTAGTGTGTTTTGTGTTCATGGATTCCTAGAATGTATATGAATGAATGAAGGAGATCATCATGGGATATGTACAAATGTAGTATGTACTACTTCCTAAGACATGAGCTAATGTGGAATGCATGTAAGCACCAAATCAAAGTATGGAAGTTAAAGTGTGTTTGCTGTGAATAGTGGACAGAACAGTAACATGATCTTTTGGAAATTAAAAAGAGGGGTTAGGAATATTTTCAATACATCATTTTTTATGGAGATCTTCCTTATTGTGTCTAGAACATAACCCAAAAGTCCAATATTTAATAACTATTAGAGATTGAGAGAAATCATATGAACAATAGAGATTATTCAGAAATCGAGTCCGTACTGTTGACTGAAATGTTAGAAAATCTTAGAAAATGAAAACACAAGATCTAGAGGCCCATATTATATGGAACGTTCCCTCAGACATTAAAGTTCAAGGAAAAAATAAGTTGGGACCACTCTTTTTGGAAAAGTGTTCTGTAAAACAAGTTGAAAGTCAACCTAGTTGCTGTGACAGCAGAGGCAGAATGTTTGGAAGGAATGTTTGGACAAAAATGGACCCCTCTCAAGTATTTTCAAGTCAAACCAAAAATCATGGGTGTTCTATAATGAGTTAGGAAGACTTTCCAAATGGTCTTGCATCCATACATTGAGTATTGAGTTCTAGAAAAATCTTTGAGCTCAAATCATTCACTGTTTTGACTCACTGTTTTAAAGATTTTGGGAAAAACTTGAGTTTTCTTTCTTGAGATCAAAATGAGAGGGTTTGAGAGGGGTTTTGAAATAGAGGTTTTGAAAGTATATTTTTAACATCAAATAGAGATTATGACCTCTTGGAATATCAACATCAAACTCATCATCAAGAACCCCCAATATTATTGGAGAGATTCATTTTTATTTTGAACATAACTTCAAGGATACCTTGGAGGTATTGAAGTTATAATCACCATCTATTAAACATGTTTTTGAGGTCAAGAGCTACTATCCATAAGGATTCACTCACCTCAAACTTCATGTCATCATTTAAATGATGAAGAACAAGTAAGTAAATAAAGAAAAATAAAAAGAGATGAGGTAAGAAGAGATGAACATATATATAAACAAGCAAGTAAATATCAATCAATAGATGATAATCAATGTGATATTGGACTTGTAGCTTGGTGTTTTACTCATAGATATTGACATTTGGACATGGAAGTAGCTTCCTAACTCAAGATTGCTCAAAAATGGTGATTGGGAAAGACTTGAATGTGAGATATAAGAGGGGTAATGGCAGAAAATAAGATTGAAACTCATTTTTTTTTTATGGAAAATCAGTGGGAGAAGCTCCCTTTCTCTCCTCTAAACCTATCTTTATCTCTCTTTCTCTCTATAACTTTCTCAAGCTTCACTTTCCCCCCCCCCAAATGAAGAGCAATGGGGGGGTTTATATAGGCTAATTTGGGGAGGTTTTGGGATTTAGAAAGTGTTCCCATTGGTCCCAAACAACTGTGAACATAAAACTACATCGTTTTGGTTTTTAATTAATCAAATTGGACCCCCAAAAGAAATTGCAAAAAAACACCATTCTGGAGGAGAGTGCCGCGGCGGCACTGGGCCTGTGCCATGGCGGCAATGGGCTAGTGCCGTGGCGGCACTGCTCCTTATTCGTCCAAATAATCCTTTTTAGGCCCCCAGAGGTTTCGGTATTCGCGAAAAGGCCCTATTTTGTCCGAAACTCACAGAAAATGCATACAAACTCCAAATTGGGATTGTGATATACCGTTGGAAAGGTAATGGAGTCTAATTTACATAAAAAATAGTTTGGAGATAGGTCACCTTGAAAAGTTTTGCAGTATTCGCGATAAAAGCCGATTTGATCGCCTTTTTTGCCTTCGAAAATTCGTAATAAATTCGTTTAAAATCCAAAAATTAGGTGCAATATTCCGTCGGAAAGCTATTGACCTCTAGTATCCATGAAAAATGTTAAAAAAATGATACGGTGCTCCAGTTTCAAAGTCAACTTTTCGGTCAAATTGCTCAAACTTGGAATTCCCGGGAAGTTCTAGAAACCTCTGGTAGCTCCCAGGAGCTGACGTTTTTGTTCGATTTTCTTTTAAAACTCATTTTAATACTTTTCACATGATCTAGAATGATTCCGGAACTTTTTACCGAATTTGGACGATTTCGGTCAAACCTTGGTTAAACCTTTGTCAAACCGGTCAACGGAGACTTTCCGGAAACTTCCGGGACTTCCGGGGGTTTCTGGGAGCTGACGATTTCATCTGATTTTACTTAAAAACTCATTTTCTTACTTTTCTTACGACATAGCATGTTTCCAGAACTTTTGGTCCAAATCTGGGAGTTTTCGGGATATCAGGGGCATTTTGGACATTTTGAGCATTTTGAGAAATAGAACTAACTTCCAAGAGTCCTTTTGAGTCTTTTTTTATCATTGTGAACCACCAAGCTATGGGTCTCCTAAATCTGATAGCCGACAAAATGGGGTGTCTACAGTTTGCCCCTCTTTGGCATGAACTTGCGAGGCAACGCATGTCGCAAGCGAGTGCCAAAGCTTTGAAGAGACAGGTCTTTTGGAGTCTATAGATTTAGGATAAAATGCGTTGCAAAAGATGCAATGATTCTGAGGCTAGCGTTGGTCGCGCTCTTCGTGAGCTGCCTATGTATCCCAAGGGGAATCAGACTTGGACGTAGTTCGGGACACAAAGGAACAAATCACACATGCACATACACAACAATCAGGCGGATGCTATGATGTAAGAATGATATGCAATGCATGGATGTGATATGAATTCTGTCTTGAGTCCTATCATGTTTAGTGTTCTGATCCTAGCATGAGTTGGTGTTGTGGGGTGTGTGCCACTCCGAGTGGACTTATGTCGTGCTAGTGTTGATTCTAATGCAGTGGTTGATCCTGATAAGGATACCAAGGTGTTGAAGACTCTGGATCTCGGGCAAACTTCTTAAATTATGGGAAGTGTGCTTCACAAACAAATGTAATCGAACGTGGGTCCCAGAGGATGACAATTAAAGATAATCGACGGACACAGAAGTCCTGGATACCGAGCGATGGATGAGGAAGTTTAAGATAGCCAATCGGAGAAGGGTTTCACGATAACCATCAAGAGAGAAAGCTCACAATAGTTGATTGGTAGGTGAGGGGGTTCATTATTTTTGACAAGGGAGTGAGGAAGCTCACGATAAGTGAGAAAGCTCACGATTAGTAAGAAAGCTCACGAGTTTGGACAGAGGATGAGGAAGCTCATGATAAGTGAGAAAGCTCACGATTTTGGATGAAGGAGTGAGGAAGCTCACGATCAGTGAGAAAGCTCACGATTTTGGACGAAGGAGTGAGGAAGCTCATGATAAGTGAAGAAGCTCACGATAAGTGAGAAAGCTCACGATAAGTGAGAAAGCTCACTATTTTGGACAAAGGGGTGAGAAAGCTCACGATAAGTGAAAGCTCACGATTTCAGACAAAGGAGTGAGGAAGCTCACGATAAGTGAGGAAGCTCATGATTTTGGACGAAGGAGTGAGGAAGCTCACGATAAGTGAAGAAGCTCATGATAAGTAAGAAAGCTCACGATTTTGGACGAAGGGGTGAGAAAGCTCACGATAAGTGAGAAAACTCACGATTTTTCGGACAAAGGAGTGAGGAAGCTCACGATAAGGGAGAAAGCTCATGATAAGTGAGAAAACTCGCGATAAGTGAGAAAGCTCACAATTTGGACAAAGGGGTGAGAAAGCTCATGATAAGTGAGAAAGCTCACAATTTTGGATGAAGGAGTGAGGAAGCTCACGATAAGTGAGAAAGCTTATGATAAGTTAGAAAGCTCACGATTTTGGACAAAGGGATAAGAAAGCTCACGATAAGTGAGAAAGCTCACGATTTCAGAAAAAGGAGTAAGGAAGCTCACGATAAGTGAGAAAGCTCACGATTTTGAATGGAGTGAGGAAGCTCATGATAAGTAAGAAAGCTCACGATTTTGGACGAAGGAGTGAGGAAGGCCACGATAAGTGAAGAAGCTCACGATAACCAACGAACATGGAGCCTTGGATTGTGAATAGACAAAGCTTGCCCTAGGAGTCGGCGTCTTTTGACTGTGGGCGGTGTTTTTCAATCGTTGGCCGATTTTTATGATGACCAATCCTAAAATTTGGTTCAGGTTCTGCTAGGAATTGTAGGGGAATCTCTGAGAATCTCTCTTAACTATTTTAATTCTTGACTGAGAACCAGGATTCAAATCCGAATCTCTCACGGTTGATCAAATCTTGCAATGGTCGATCCGAAAAGACTATTCAGGCCTCCAAGATGATTGACGGACGTGGAAGCACTAATGATGGACATGGAATTCCTAATTTGTGGTGAAGTGACCCTCTTGACTCGACTCGTGCTTCCCGTAATCGTGATACTATGGACTCGGTGACTCTCAGATTCTCAATGGTGCTTCTCAAAATTTCAATGAAGATCCTCAATTTTTGACGGTGTTTCTTAATGCTTCTTGATTCTCAACGATGTTCTTCAAATCTTATCAATGATCCTCAAATCATCAACGATGCTCCTCGACTTTTCAATGATGCTTTTCAACTCTTCTGATGCTCCTCAACACATTTGATGTTCTTCCATTCTTCAATAATGCTCCTCAACACACTTGATGCTCTTTTTCAACAATACTCCTCAACACTTCCGATGTTCCTCGATGTTGCTCCTCTTTTCAACGATGCTTCTCAACTCTTCTGATGTTCCTCTATGCTCCAACAATGCGTCTCAACTCTTCTGATGTTCCTCGATGCTCCAACAATGCTTATCAACTCTCTTGATGTTCCTCGATGCTCCTCTAATCTTTGGGTTCTAAAACATCCTCATAAAAACATCTCATCAGCAAACCTGGACTCTGAGCCCTAAGACACCTCAACAATACATCTTATCAACACTTCTAGACTCTGGGCCATATATAAAACACCTCAACAACACATCTTATCAACACATCTAGACTCTGGGCCATAAAACACCTCAACAACACATCTCATCGACACACCTCATCAATACATTAGCAATAGTTTCTTGATGTTGGCAATATTTCCTCTGATCAGCCGTCTTGAGAAACAACTATCTTTTTGTAGTTTGCAGCCACTTACGAGTTTATGCCACTCGTACCTAGGACATTTCTCATGTTGCGACCTTAATTGGTGTAGGAATAATGTTTGGTACTTCTACTTGTATCCAAAGTTTTTTTATAATTGGGAATCACCTTTAACCCACATATTTGAGACCATCAGGACAAATGGACTTAACAGGAATGACGATGACAAAGAAAGTTAGGTTAGTTTGCATGAAACCTCGATCTCTGACACACTTTTGATTAGATTACTACTAACTCAAACAAAGAAGGATTGACTTGGACATGAAATTCTCAAATTGCCACGATCCAATGTGCCTTCATCATGAATAATGTACCGCTCATCTTTTATCTTCACTCCTCATCTTAATATGACATCACTTTGCTGATAAATCTGGTTTTTGAAAATTCTTCCCTATTGATCTAATCAATTCTCTACTTCTCCCAGGAAGTGCTTTGAATTAGTGCCTTAGCTTTTAGAATACAAGATGCTCCAATTCAAAAAAATTTCAAAAACAATTATGTGACTTAAAAACTTGCCCTTGGTGTGAAGGGATCATGTTAGGCAAACAGAGTTTGCCCCTAGTTTGAGGTGTAAGAAGTATAATTCATAGGCAAATGAGGTAGGTGACCGAAGTTTGCCCTTAGTTTGGACGATGGTTTATTGGAGGTTTTGGGCAAACAAGGTCGGTGACCGAAGCTTGTCCCTTGTACGAAGGGTAGATAGTAAAATTTAGGAAAACGAGGCGGGTAGCCAAAGTTTGCCCCTAGTGTGGGAGATGTTTTCTGGCTTGAGGCAAAGACCGTGACTTTAATCTCTCAGATTCTCATAACTTTTTCCTAGGCACTAGTGAGGTTACCTAGCGAGCTCTTTTCTCTCTTTTGTTATTGCTCACCTTGGATTTAGCTCTAATTTTTGCCTAGGCGTCCTTTCGGATTTTCGACCTAGCGAGCCATCCTTATTTTCTTTTTCTTTTTTTGAAAGTCTGCCTACGTACCCTCGAGAGGGGATCAGGTCCAACGTAGTTCAGGCCAGGACCTTAAAAGAAGAGAGGTTAATATTGATGGTGTCGACCGAACCGATGCGGTTGCCTACGTATTCCCGAGTGGGAATCAGGTCGAGCGTAGTTCAAGGCATGGCATGAAGGAAATTGGTTTGATTATGATGGTATCGACTGAACCGATGCGGTTGCCTACGTATCCCCGAGTGAGAATCAGGTCGAGCGTAGTTCAAGGTAAGGCTTGGTATGAGGGTTTTTCAAACCAATCGTCAAAGAACTTCAAACTTATGTTACTTATGGTAGCCTTGAAGAGGAGGATTCAGTTTCCATCTCCCTTTCTTTTCTTTTCTTTTCTTTTTCTTTTTTTTTCTTTTTCTTTTATTTTGAGGATTGATCCTTTTCACTTTCGCATAGCCAGTCAATTTTCCTTTTCACGTAGTTGATTCATGTGAGATCTTCCGATCATTATCTCGAAATTCGAGAATGTGCACGTTAGCTCTCGGGATTATGTGTGGTCGTTCCGAGCCTTTGAAATGTGATCTAGGCACATTTTTATGATGTACCTTGAATCGTACAATTCTCTTATTTGTAAAATCATTTTGAATGGCTAGGGTCAGATCTCGGAAATCAATACCTTTTCAGCTCTAACTTTTGCCTAGGTGCCCTTTTTTGCCTTCGGAAATTCATAATAAATTCGTTTGAAATCCAAAAATTATGTACGATATACCGTCAGAAAGCTATTGACCTCTAGTATCCATGAAAAATGTTTAAAAAATGATACAGTGCTCTAGTTTCAAAGTCAACAAACTTGGGATTCCCAGGAAGTTCTAGAAACCTCTGGTAGCTCCCAGAAGCTGACGTTTTCGTTCGATTTTCTTTTAAAACTCATTTTAATACTTTCCACATGATCTAGAATGATTTTGGAACTTTTCAGCGAACTTGGACGATTTCGGTCAAACTTGGTCAAACCTTGGTCAAACCGGTCAATGGGGACTTTCCGGGAACTTCCGGGACTTTCAGTCTCTGGGAGCTGACGATTTCATCTGATTTTACTTAAAAACTCATTTTCTTACTTTTCTTACGACATAGCATGTTTTTAGAACTTTTGGTCCAAATCTGGGAGTTTTCGGGATATCAGGGGCATTTTGGTCATTCTGAGCATTTTGAGAAATAGAACTAACTTCCAAGAGTCCTTTTGAGTCTTTTTCGATCATTGTGAACCACCAAGCTATGGGTCCCCTAAATCTGATAGTCGACAAAATGGGGTGTCTACACCATAGTTCAAATTCATTACCTTGGGGTTTTATGAAGTCTCTTCATACTTCATCAAAACCCACAAGTTTAAGTATCCCTGGTCTCCAATGACCAACAAATGGTAGGAGAAGTAGTGTAAATCTAAGTCTATTTCCATGGTTTTGATTTATTGTCTTGGGATCTTGTGAAGTTTATTCATACTTCATTGAAATCTATATGAGCGTCCTTAGTCTCCAACGACCATCAAATGGTAGGAGAGAATGGTTCGGTTTAATCCCAACTCTATGGTTTAA
The DNA here is from genome assembly GCA_033977485.1 of Hydrangea macrophylla. NCBI lineage: Eukaryota > Viridiplantae > Streptophyta > Magnoliopsida > Cornales > Hydrangeaceae > Hydrangea > Hydrangea macrophylla. The sequence continues at coordinate 109,363,250 of CM066994.1, read as the reverse complement.
TAGTTGGGGTTAACAAATAGTGTTGAACTTGACAAATGGTGCAGTGAATTCAATGACCACTTTTGATCAATGATTTTTAGTTAAACATCGAACCGTTGGAACTGAATGAAACCAACGGAAAAATGTCTATAACTCAAAGTTATACCACTGTATTTTTTGTTTTAACAAGATTCTATGGTTAAAATGGTTTGGTCATGATTTTGGAAAGAAATAACAATCTGTTTAGAGTTTCAGAATAGCAATATCCTTTTGAAATGAGTAAATCAAAACCTTAATCAAACATTTTTTACCCCAAACAATTTTTTATATGAAGTTTGATGTGTTAACAAGATCCCCTATTAAAAGATCCAAGTGTTTATGATAGCTTTACTATTTTTAAAAAATCACATAAGAACTCTAGACAAAGAGTTGTGCAGTCCTGAGTGATGTCTATTATTTGTTCAACTCCCAGAGATCTAACCGTTGAAACCTTGATTTTCTTTTTGGGTTAAAAACTAGCCTCACAGAGGCAATTTGTGCCTAAAAAATCATTAAGATCAAACCACGGAAACCATCCCTTTTATTTCTTTGAAGTTCGGGTCTGTTCTCAGCAATTTTTATAATCCTGTCACGGTTTTTACCAACTTCCTAAATAATGGTTCAAATGATCTTTCCTTAACCTAAGGCTTATACCATACTCTAATAAAGATTATTCAAGCTTCAAACCAAAGGCTAAACGATCCAAATCAATGATTAGTTCATGGTTTTTATATTGTTCATATCCATGTATCCATGAACATTTATTCATTTAGATTGACACTTGCAAATAGAATTTGCCTTTATTAGGAATTATTACTTAGGATCCAATAATGTGCTTTGTTTAAAATGTGTGTACTAATCTTTGTTTTGTAGCACATTTGAGGTACAATTTCCCAACCCTTCTATAGTTTAATTTGCTTCTTTGATTTTTATTGATTTTCGACTCTATGTACAATACCTTAGAAATAGCTCTTGTTTTACTTGTTTATATGGATTAGAGACTCTTTTTCTAGGTTTTGTTTATTTGTATGCATTGCACGTTTAAATTTCGCGGCTGGATCTCGGATAAGTTCTCTTGTCCTCTGTTGCATATCATCTTGCTTGCTAAGTGAATTATATGGTTTTGAATGATATTTTGTCATTAGCAATTTTACACCATTTCGACATGCTTGTGTAATGTATATTTATATCTATGTATTAGTTAAGAGCATGCTTAGATTAATAGTTTGATTAAAAGGATGTTAAGTAGAGACCTATCGCGAGATAGGATGAGGGAGGGTGTTTTAGTCCGTCGGACTCCTTCCTCTCTTATTCCATAATCCCCAGACCTAGTTAATCTTTGGTTTCGCAAAAGATCGGTTTGCTTTAAGAATGGTTTCTTAATTTTTCTTTCAAAAATTAAGTGGCGACTCGTTTTTGAATTTGAAAAGGTTTTAAAGTATAGCTGTGGGTAAGAAGAATTGCGATATCCACAATCTGCCGACTCTGCTGGGGATCGAACCCAGAATCTCTGGTTTCGCAGACCAGGATTTCTTGATTTTGGGTTCACTCGAGGATTAGACTTGAAAGCATCCTTTTTATCGAATTAATTAATCTTTGTATGCCTGTTGCATTTTACTTGCATGTCTAGCCAGTCGATTGCACGAAACTATGACCTTGGAGACTCGGGGCAACCCGGTCGGTCAAGTAATCATGGGACTGTGTGATCACCCTTGATCTCGTACCATGATTTGGTATATGAAGCATCCTATCAGACGTGTGCCAAGGGTCCCTGATTTGACCAAAACCCAGCCTTTGCATGGTAGCTTCTATAGAACCTTTCAATCTTAGAAAATCAATTCTTAAATAGGATTATATGCTAGGGAGTTTTGTATGATTACTTGAGATGATAACGATGCTTGTTTAATGTAGGATGTGTAATTGTCTAATTATCTTTTAGCAATTCCTTCTTATGTCTCACGACATTTGGGAACATGTTGAATCTTGATTGTAAGATTACATCTCTTATATCTTATTAGCTAAGCATCATTGACCTTGTATGCATCCGAATTCATGAAAAGTACGGTGATAATCCGATCATGTGACCCTTCTACCCGGAGAATTTTAAATCCATCTTTGTAAGCGAACAAGATTTTTTTTTTGCCATCTTTACTCCAAGGTTTTTCGGAAAATCACACTTTCAAAATCTTTGGAGCTCACCTTTTAATTAAAGCCCCAAGCTAATCTTTATTAAAATATATTTTCACATGATCATCTTCTAAGGAAAAATCAAAAAAATTTGGGAATTGTTTTTGGAAGAAATGCTCTTCAAATGAATTTCAAAGCAAAATTTCAATCCAATCATCTTTATCGAGAAATAATTCCACATCCTCATTTTTAAATAAAAGATTCAAAATCTTTGAGAATTATTTTTGAAAGATCTCATCATTTAAAGAAATGCTTTTCAAATGAATTTCAAAAAATTTTGAATACTTGACCTTTGAAAGGGTAATGAGGATCACAATGAAGAGAGAAATTGATGCACTTGACATGGATGAGGATTTTATGTGCTTATGTGTTTTAAGTGCTAGGACTAGAATTTTCCTTTCTTTTGCATATAGAATAAGCACACAAACACACACACACACACACACACACACACACACACACACACACACACACATGCATTGCATCCGTGTGACATATGAATCATTCATGAACATTTCACTAAGCATTTACAAAAGAAAATGTGAAAAATAATAACAAAATAAAAATTCTTTTGAAATCAATCAAAATTGATTAAAAATGAGATATGACTATAAGCGAGATAGCACCCGAGTCAAGCACTGTTTGGTACAGAGATTCAAGCACGAGATTAGTCAGAAAGGAATAGATAACAAAAAGATAGATGCTTTTGCACACATGCTGCTAAGTGAGGCGATTGTGTTCGGAACTGCCGCTGCTGAATCAAATGTGGATGTTCTTGGTAACTCAATAAATTGAGAATGATCTATGACACTCCAATTGAGACCAAGTCAAATCTGGTAGTCGAGTCATGTTAAGTCGGAGTCAAGTGTCAAGTCCATTCGAGTCTTCTGGTCAGTCTGTTATCAAGTTTGTTTGCAAGTCTTTGTCGAGTTTATCAAGTCAAGTGATATAATCCTCTTTCTCTACTAGTTGAACAAAATCTCGTTTTTCTTGATTCAGTGTGCTAAGTCGTGAATGTATGGATCATTAAGCCAAAAAAAAAAAAAGAAAAGAAAAAAAATCACTTTTTCAAACGATCATGGAAAATACTTTGTTAATAAATATTTGCATTAAAAAGGATCCCAAGTGATCAAAGCAAATTCGGTGCCAAATCCAAAGAGGAGTAGATAATTAACTAGCTTTACTTTAAGAATTTAAATGTGCTCTTTCTCAATCTTGAAAAGATGAACTTGGAACTTCTTAAAGCTTGCTTATCATCCCCTTTTCTCAAATACCAAGCCTAAAAGATGAGCCCAACCAGTCCAAAGCCATAAAACTTGGTCCTTGATGTTAGCTAGACATTTTAAATGAACTTCTTCTTCCGAAAAAAGGGAAGAATAGAAAAACAAAAAGAAAAAGAAAAAGAAAAAGAAAAAAGAAAAAAAGAAAAAAGAAAAAAGGAGCTCGGTTGGATGAAAACCCGAAAGGGCGCCTAGGTAAAAGTTAGAGCAAAAATAAGATGCGTGTTGATTTCAAAAATCCTAGTCCTAGCAAGTCAAAATCATAGAGAGAATAAGAGATAGTAAAGTAGAGAAAGGAAAGGAAAGAGAAAAGAAAAGGCAGAGAATAGATAAGATTGAGAATTCTTGAGCACTTCAAAGTAGATCATTAATACATGAATTATCTCAATTGTTGTGTTGTTCTAAACAAACAAAAAAATTATTAGAAATGAAAAGAGAGACTTATCAGCTTCAAAATTTTTGTGAGAGGCTCAAACGCTAAGTGAGCCTAAAACAATGCAGAGATATCTTTGAGAAAAACAAATCAAGATTTGAAGGGCTGATATTACTTTATGAATATGATAGAGTCTGAATAAAACATGATGAGAGTTGTAAAGATTAACTGGCTAGTGAAAAGGTTAAAGAATCAACCGTCAAATAAAAAAAAGAAGAAAAGAAAAGAGAAAAGAGAATAAAGGAAAAAGTAGTTCATCATGCTACACAAGGGCTACCACAAGTGACATGCACTCCTTAGACCCAAATGGCAACATGGCTCAAAAATCCCACCAATTCTTGAAGCCTAATTCTTTCAAGACCTCCAGAGCACTTGAACTACGCTCGACCTGATTGCCACTCAGGGATACGTAGGCAACCTATCTGGTTCGGTCACCACCATCGTCATAATATGGTGTGCTCTTTCAGGCCTTGGCCATATTACCTTGGACCCGATTCCTATTGTAGGATAAGTTGAATCCTTTGCGCATATGGTTTTGTTCTCTTAAACTAGGAGCAAACTTGCATTTTCCTAGGACCACATATGTATTGCCGAACTAGGGGCAAACAAAGTTTGCCGATCAGCATTGGGACATCTCCCTTCATCCCATCACATTCATGATGATTACCTCCAGATTGGGAGTAAATGCATTGCAAGCATCCTGTATCAACATGTTCTCAAGGCCCTTGAGGTGAGCCCATTTACCCTTAAGACTAGGGGCAAACTTCATTTGCTAAAAGCCCTATTTTATCTTTGAAGCAAGCCCCTGAGTCTTTTTCAAACTAGGGACAAACTTTGTTTGCCAAAATCCCTCTATGATAAAGGCAAGTTCTCAAGTATTTGAGCTTGTTTTGAATGGACTGAAATAGAGTGTCTTTTATTCTATAAGGTAAAGCACTAATTTGAAGCACACTCTAGATAGGCAAAGAATCAGCTAAATCGAAAAGGAGAAGTTTTCAAAGTTTAGATTTATCAGCAAAGGACTAAAATTATAAAATGATGAATAAATGAAAGAGGTAAGTTGATACATGTATTCACGACGAAAGCACATCAGTTCAAAGTATGATTCGATCACCTTGTGTTTGTTGAGTCTATCCTCGTCAGATGAGTCAATAATGATCTCAAATACGTGGGTTTAAGATGATGAATAAAAATTTGAAAAGTCTCTGTAAGCATCCCACGAGCAATGCAAGCAGGAGTTTTAAACACTATCACAACACAATGCTAAAAGTGGAAATATGATAATGGTCCAAGACTAGGGGCAAAGGTGACTTTCCTCTTTTGACAAAATCATTATGCTTCTTCCAAATGGTCCGCAAGTGCAGAAAATCATGCTTTCAAAAACAACTAGGGCAGCACAAACTTAGTCAGCTTCGTCTAAATTCTTTGAGTTCGAGGACTACCCATTTTTGTAAAATCAATTTTTTTAGTCCTATGACTACCAGTTTTTGTAAAACCAATTCTTTGAGTTTGAGGGCTTCCCATCTTTGTAAAACTAATTCTTTGAGTCTGTGTGACTCCATTTGTATAAAAGTAAAGTTTGTTGGGTCTGTATGACTCCGTTTGTGTAAAAAGTGAATTTGTTGAGTCCGTGTGACTTTGTTCGAATAAAGAAATGAAATTTTGAGTCCGCGTGACTCCGTCTTTGTGAAATGTGAAATTTTGAGTCCGCATAACTCCGTGCATGAATTTTTGAGTCCGCGTGGCTCCGTATATGAATTTTAGAGTCCGCGTGACTCCGTTTGTGTAAAATATGAATTCTTGAGTCCACTTGGCTCCGTTAGCATGAAATATAAGCTTTGAGTTCGCACAACTCCGATTATATGAAAGAATGTTTTTAGTCTGCATGACTCTATTTACGTAAAATACTGAGTTCTTGAGTCCGCGTGACTCCGTCTTTATAAAATATGAATTTTTTAAGTCCTTGTGACTTCGTGTTTATAGAATGTGAATTTTCGAGTCCGTATGAATCCGTGTTTGAGAAATGTGAATCAGTACGACTCCCCTTTGGAAATAGGAATTGTTTCAGGTCGAATCGACTCCCGACTTTGAAATGGGAATTAAGTTGAGTTGAACCGACTCCAGACTTCGAATTTTGAGAATTTGAATTTGTTTGAGTGTAATTGACTCCTAATTCATGAGTTTGAACTAAATTAAGTCTAATTGACTCCCAATTTTGTGAAACAGAAATTCTTTGAGTCTGATTGACTTCCAATTTTGTGAAGCAGAAATTCTTTGAGTTTTGTGAAATAAAAATTATTTGAGTCCGATCGACTCCCAATTTTGTGAAACAGAAATTCTTTGAGTCTGATTGACTTTTGAATTGGTGAAATTAAATTTATTTAAGTCTGATTGAATCCCAACTTTAGAATATGGAATTGAATTGAGTCTGATTGACTCCAGGTTTTGGAAATTGAATTGAATTGAGTCTAATTGACTCCCGATTTTGAAAATTGATTTGAATTGAATTGAATTTGTCTAACTTACGATTTTAGAATTTGAATAAAACTGAGTCTGACTGACTCCGATGAACTGAATTGAATTGATTTGAGTCTAATTTGACTCTCGATTTTGGGAATTGAAATAAATTGAGTCTGATTTAACTCCTGATTTTGAAAATTGGAATTTTCGTTGAGGCAAATTGACTCCGATTTTGAGATTTGCGATTCTTGTCGAGTCAAAATTGATTTCGATTAAGAAAATTTGAAATGTTATAAATTAACCCTCAATTTTGAAATAAGAAATTATTTGAGTCCGTGTGACTCCATTTGTATAAAAAAAAAGTGAATTTATTGAGTCCGAGTGACTCCATTCGTATATATATATATATATTTGTCAAGTCTGTATGACTCCATTTGTATGAAATGTGAATTTTATTGAGTCTGTGTGATTCCATTTATATAAAAAGTAAATTTTTGTTGAGTCCGTGTGACTCCATTTATGTAAAATGAGAAAAAGTAAATTTGGTTGAGTCCGAGTGACTCTGTTGTTGTGAAAATGCGGGTCCATGGAACCGAATGACTCTTTTGTTTTAAAATATGAATTTTTGAATCCTTGTGTAAAAAAAAATTGAATTTTTGAGTCCGCATGACTCCCTTTGTCTTGTAAAATATTAAATTTTGACTCCCTCTGTCAGAAAATTGAAGTTTTGAGTCCATGTGACTCCCTTTGAATTTTTTGAGTCTGCATGACTACTTTTGTCGAAAAATTGAATTCTTAAGCCCGTATGACTCTCTGTGTAAGAAAATTGAATTTTTGGGTCCACGTGACTCCCTTTGAATTTTTGAGTCTGCGTTACTCCTTTTGTCACAAAATTGAAATTTTGAATTGTTGAGTCCAAGTGTCTCCGTGGATGTAAAATATAAGATTTGGGGGTCGAGTGAATAATAATAATGAAATTTTGGGGCATGGTCTCAGCACAAAATCAATGAAATCAGGATAACAAGGATAAGCAAAAGTGTAAATCCTACATGTGGTCCTAATGTCCTAAACATGATCATAACAATGTCTTAAGGGAATCAAAAATCCGCAAAAGATTAAAATCATGTTCATATATGCATTAAGCTCATACATTGCATTGATCATCTAGAGTAGCAGAAATGCGAAGTGAAGTCTAGAGTTTTACCCCTTTGATAAAGGCATGTGCTGAGAAGCACAATTCGGGGTCAGCGAAGGATCGTGACCTGGGGAGGGCTTATATCTCTTCTTTGGAGGTCTTGAGGAGCCTGAACCACTAGCCATAGAAATAGATCTGCAAGAAAGAGTGAGGAGAATCAAGTTTTTAAAAGGCTTAAGAGGAAAACATAGCAACACATGAAATGCTGTGGTGTTCAATCATGAATTTAACCAAAAGATAGGATCTTGATGATAGAAAGGAGTCAAAGTGACTCTGATTTTTTGTGACATTGAAATCTTGATTCAAATTGACTCTTAGTTTTCAAAATTTGAAATTATGTGAGTATGTTTAACTCTGAATTTTGTTGGAATGGAATTCTTTGAGTCTAACCGACTCCGAACTTTTGAAAGTTTGAGCTAAAATGGATCTAACTATCGCCAGATTTTAATGTTAAATTGAGTTGAATCTGATTGACTCCTGATTCATGAAAGTCTAACTTGGCACCCGAGCTTAGAAATTGAATTGAATTGTCTCTGATTGACTCCTAATTCTAGAAAAATTCATTTGAGTCTGATTGACTCCAGATTTTAGAGTTTTTGAATCGAATTGAGTCTGATTGACTCTATTTTTTTAATTTGAAATTCTTTGAGTTTGATCAGCTCCCAATTTTAGATTTGAGTCTGATTGACTCTCGGTGTTGTGAAATAGAATCCAATTCGAGTCTAATTGACTCTTATTCTAGAAATTTGAAGTTATTTTGAGTCTGTTTGACTCCGATTTTGAAATTAGAAATTCTTCTGAGTATGATTAACTCATGATTTGGAATTAGAAATTCTTTTGAGTATAATTGACTCATGATTTGGAATTAGAAATTCTTTTGAGTATGATTGACTCATGATTTAGAATTAGGAATTCTTTTGAGTCTGATTGGCTCATGTTTTTGGAATTAGAAATTCTTTTGAGTCTGGTTGACTCCCAATCTTTTGAAATTAGAAATTTGTTTGAGTATGATTGACTCATGATTTGGAATTAGGAATTCTTTTGAGTCTGGTTGACTCCCAATCTTATGAAATAGAAATTCTTTGAGTTCGATTGACTCCCAATGAAGGACTGCGGATTTTTCAAAGCAAACATATCTGACGGGGCGGAAGGGCTACAGATTTTTTAGAGCAAACATATCCGACGGGGTCGAAGGGCTGCGGATTTTTCAGAGCAAACATATCCGACGGGGCCGAAGGGTTGCGGATTTTTCAGAGCAAACATATCTGACGGAGCCGAAGGGCTGTGGATTTTTCAGAGCAAACATATCCAACGGGGCCGAAGGGCTGCAGATATTTTTAGATCAAACACGCATTGACACCGAGGTCTAATTCGCGAAGCGCAACCCAGTCAATTACGTTCGTCTAACTAGCCAGGATAGTCATAAATCTTGAAAAGAATCAACTCGATAATCAAAAACTCAGAACTTAAAAAAAAAAAAATAATAATAATAACTCGTCTCTAAGTCAGAGTGACCGAGAGCATTGAAGAGCGTGAGGTTTGGACTGCATCTAGATACTTCGCGATAGCACGATTTTTGAATCACATCATTTGTAGAGCATGAAATTGCATTGACAACCATCATTGCTTGAGCACGTGCATCACGACAGGATAGGTGCGTCCATCCGTATGATTACTTGTGCTTGTGTGTGATTATCCCTAGCCCGAACTATGTTTTGGTCTGACTCCCAAAAGGATACGTAGGCAGCTCGCCTCTGAGCATGACCGACATGAACCGTTTACAAAGCCATTTTTGCAACGCATTTCATTTTTACCTAAATTTGACGGTTTGGTCAAAGGCTTGTCTTCACACAAGCTTCGACATTCGCTTATGACACGTTGCTCCACAAACTCTGTCGAAGAGGGACAAACTGTAGACAGCACAATTTTGACCAGTCGTCGAATTAAGGGGAGTATTACCTCTAAGATCCGATGATGACAAGCGTCCGATTAATCCAAGACTTCCAAAGGTGATTCAAGCTCTTTCGAAGGCTTTTCCAATTCAAAACAAAAAAGAAAAAAGAGAGAAAGAGGGAAACAGAGAAAACGACACATAGTGAAGGCTGCGGCAGTCACGAGTTGCCGTACGACACTCTGTGAAGTGTCGTATGACTTTCAGTGAAAGCCACTAATTTTATCAAATGCCGCCAAGAATGGATTTCTACATAACAAAACGATAGCCTGTGTAGTTATCCGCGACACTCCATAAATGCTGTTTCGACAATCACGGAATGCCATTTCGACAATCAGTGACTGCCGCATCGGCAATCACTGAGTGCCGCTTCCATCTCCAGAGAGTGCCGCATTTTTGTGACAGTCTGTCCTAAAGTAGGTTGGTTTATACCATCAAAAGTCAGCTGAAATTAGGATTTTGGCTGTGAATTTCCCAAAATAACCTTCTAAAGATTGCCTATATATAGAGGATGTGTGTCCTATTAATACATACTTGGAATTTTAGAATGTTAGGATCCCAATATTGATTCTCTTTCAAAACTTTCTAAATTAAGAGAGAAGTGGAATTAGAAGAAGAAGAGCTTGATCATCATTCTTAGAAGATTTCAAAGCAACAAAAGGAGTTGAGGATAATTAGAGGTAAACTCTAAATCACTTAGTTTAACATCCATGTTCAATCACAATACATAGATGCTTAGGACCTCTTACACATTTTCAAAACCTCTCTTCCCACCTCATTTCATCACACACCACATGTATTGTGATTGAACTCTTATTTCATTAGTTGGATCAAAATAGCCTTGAGATTAAAGTTTGAATAAATCTTGGAGTTTGATGTTGCTTGAACCTTGATTTCTTTTCTTTTAACTGTCTTTTTTTTAGATTCATAAGGCTTTCAATGTCTTACTTGAATCCTTGTGTTTAGAATCCCTCAATATTCTTATGAACTCATGATTCATGAGAGGATTGAGGTTGATATTAGTGTATTAAGTCAATGATTTCAAACTTTTACCATAGTTCAAATTCATTACCTTGGGGTTTTATGAATTCTCTTCATACTTCATCAAAACCCACAAGTTTAAGTATCCCTAGTCTCCAATGACCAACAAATGGTAGGAGAAGTAGTGTAAATCTAAGTCTATTTCCATGGTTTTGATTTATTGTCTTGGGATCTTGTGAAGTTTATTCATACTTCATTGAAATCTATATGAGCGTCCTTAGTCTCCAACGACCATCAAATGGTAGGAGAGAATGGTTCGGTTTAATCCCAACTCTATGGTTTAATAGTTGGGGTTAACAAATAGTGTTGAACTTGACAAATGGTGCAGTGAATTCAATGACCACTTTTGATCAATGATTTTTAGTTAAACATCGAACCGTTGGAACTGAATGAAACCAACGGAAAAATGTCTATAACTCAAAGTTATACCACTGTATTTTTTGTTTTAACAAGATTCTATGGTTAAAATGGTTTGGTCATGATTTTGGAAAGAAATAACAATTTGTTTAGAGTTTCAGAATAGCAATATCCTTTTGAAATGAGTAAATCAAAACCTTAATCAAACATTTTTTACCCCAAACAATTTTTTATATGAAGTTTGATGTGTTAACAAGATCCCCTATTAAAAGATCCAAGTGTTTATGATAGCTTTACTATTTTTAAAAAATCACATAAGAACTCTAGACAAAGAGTTGTGCAGTCCTGAGTGATGTCTAGTATTTGTCCAACTCCCAGAGATCTAACCGTTGAAACCTTGATTTTCTTTTTGGGTTAAAAACTAGACTCACAGAGGAAATTTGTACCTAAAAATCATTAAGATCAAACCAAAGAAACCATCCCTTTTTATTTTTTTGAAGTTCGGGTCTGTTCTCAGCAATTTCCAGAATCCTATCACGATTTTTACCAACTTCCTAAATAATGGTTCAAATGATCTTTCCTTAACCTAAGGCTTATACCATACTCTAATAAAGATTATTCAAGCTTCGAACCAAAGGCTAAACGATCCAAATCAATGATTAGTTCATGGTCTTTATATTGTTCATATCCATGTATCCATGAACATTTATTCATGTAGATTGACACTTAAAAATAGAATTTGCCTCTTGTTAGGAATTATTACTTAGGATCCAATAATGTGCTTTGTTTAAAATGTGTGTCCTAATATTTGTTTTGTAGCGCATTTGAGGTACAATTTCCCAACCCTTCTCTAGTTTAATTTGCTTCTTTGATTTTTATTGATTTTCGACTCCATGTACGACACCTTAGAAATAGCTTTTGTATTCTTGTATATATGGATTAGAGACTCTTTTTCTAGGTTTTATTTATTTGTATGCATTGCACGTTTAAATTTCGCGGCTGGATTCTAGGTAAGTTCTCTTGTCCTCTGTTGCATATCATCTTGCTTGCTAAGTGAATTATATGGTTTTGAATGATATTTTGTCATTAGCAATTTTACACCATTTCAACATGCTTGTGTAATGTATATTTATATCTATGTATTAGTTGAAGGCATGCTTAGATTAATAGTTTGATTAAAAGGATGTTGAGTAGAGGCCTATCGCGAGATAGGATGAGGCAGGGTGTTTTAGTCCGTCGGACTCCTTCCTCTCTCATTCCATAATTCCCGGACCTAGTTAATCTTTGGTTTCGCAAAAGATCATTTTTCTTTAAAAATGGTTTCTTAATTTTCCTTTCAAAAATTAAGTGGCGACTCATTTTTGAATTTGAATTTGAAAAGCTTTTAAAGTATAGCTGTGGGTAAGAAGAATTGTGATATCCACAACAACTCTGGGTACTTTTTCCTCATATCAGTTTCAACTTCCCACGAGGCTTCATTCTCGTCATGGTGATTCCACTGAACCTTCACTAATGGGATATCCGTAATTCTCAACTTCTTGATACTCTGATCCAAAATTTTCACGGGCCTCTCCTTATAAGAAACGTTATGACTCGTCTCAATTTCATCAAAACTAACAATATGTGAGAGATCTCATATGTATTTCCTCATCATGCTAATACGGAATATATACATTGTAAACCCCGGACATCTTTGGTGGCATTGCGAATCGATAAACCACTTTCCCAACACGATTCAATATCTCAAATGATCCGATGAAACGCGGGACTAACTTCCCTCTCTTGAGACCAAAACCTACTCCTCGGGTCGGTGAGACCTTAAGAAGTACGTGATCTCCGACACTGAATTCTAAATCTTTTCGGCATCAATCAGCATAACTTTTATACCTTCTCTATGCGGTTCTCATCCTTTCCTTGACTAGAGAGATATTCTCTTTGGTTTCTCTAACCAAATCTGGTCCTAACAGTTCGCTGTCTCTGACCTCTATCCTACACAACGGAGAACGACATGGGTGTCCATACAATGCTTCGAACAGAGCCATCGTAATACTCGTGTGGTAGTTATTGTTATAAGCGAATTCGACCAAAGGCAAGTGTGTCTCCCAAGTTTTCTCGAAATCGATAACGCAAGCCCTAAGCATATCCTCTATGATCTGATTTACACATTCAGTTTGCCCATATGTCTGAGGGTGAAAATAAGTACTCATCTTTAGCGAGGTTCCCATAGCTTCTTGCAGACTTTCCTAAAACCCAGAAGTAAAACGTGCATTGCAGTCTGACGCAATTGACACAGGTGTACCGTGAAGTCGCACAACTTGTTGTATGTACATCCGGCTCATCTTTTCTACCGGGTATGTCATGCTATAGGCAATGAAATGAGCTGACTTAGTCAATCGATCCACGATTACCCAAATGGCGTCATGGTTCTGTTGTGACCGGGGCAATCCAAGTATAAAATCCATGGTTATGTGTTCCCCCTTCCAACTTAGAACAGGTAGCAGCTATAACAATCCCAAGGGCCTCTTATATTCGGCTTTGAATTGTTGACACGTCAATCACTTAGATACGAATTCGGCCACGTCTTCTTCATACCTTCCCACCAGAAATGTCTCTTCAAATCTTTGTACATTTTTGTTCCTCCCGGGTGAACTGTAAATCTTGACTTATGTGTTTCTTCCAGAATATCCTTTCTTAGATCCCCGCTATCTAGTACACAAAATATGTTTCTGTACCTGCACCCTCCATCGATTCCCACTTTCTACTTTGTTTGATCTTTTTCTGACATCTTAACAAACCACGCCCGAAACTTCTCATCCTCTTTCTGTGCTTCGATAATTCGGTCAATAAGAGTAGGCTGTAGGATAAGACACCCAAAAAGTTACCCTTTTTCAGTATTTTCTTACATCGAACTCAGTCAATGTCTCCAATGCCCGCCATTCTCTAACCATTAAGGAGGCAATCGTTCCACGAGTTTGCCGAATCAAAGCATCAGCGACCACATTAGCTTTACCAGGGTGGTATTCTAATGTGAAGTTATAATCTTTAATTAGTTCCATCCATCTGCGTTGCCTCTTGTTCAACTCTTTTTGTGTGAACAAATATTTCAGACTCTTGTGATCGGAGAACAAATCAAACTTCTCACCGTGGAGATAGTGTCTCCAAATCTTGAGTGAAAATACCACTACATCCAATTCCAAATCATGAGTGGGGTAGTTCAAGTCATTCGGTTCTAGTTGCTTTGATCCGTAGGTGATAACCCTACCATCTTACATAAGTACACACCCCAATCCTTGATATGACGCATCACTGAAGATAGTGAACTTCTCATCAGGCTTGAGTATAGCTAGTATCAGTGCTGTGGTGAGTCTCTCTTTCAATTCTAGAAAGGCGCACTCATGCTTCTTTGTCTACTCGAATTTTTGAGCCTTCTTAGTTAGTCCGGTCAATGGTGCGGCTATTTTAGAGAATCCCTCGACAAATCTTTGGTAATAACCTGTGAGTCCAAGGAAACTCCTAACCTCTGTATGGTTGGTCGGCCTAACCCAATTTGATACAATATCTGTCTTGGATGAATCCACATAAATTCCTTGAGATGATACCTTGTGTCCCAAAAATTTTACCTCTTATAACCAGGACTCGTACTTTCTGAATTTTTGGCGTACAAGTGATGGTCCTTGAGCGTTTGCATCGTAATCCGTAGATATTGCTCGTGCTCTTCTTCTGACTTAGAGTATATCAAAATATCATCAATGAAGACGATGACAAACTGATCCAATTAAGGCTTAAACACTCTATTCATCAGATCATAAACACAATAGGGGCATTCGTCATTCCAAACGGCATTACCAAAAACTCATAGTGACCATATTTGGTTCTGAAAGCAGTTTTAGGTATGTCTTCCTTCTGTACCCTCAACTGATGATACCCTGATCGTAGATCTATCTTAGAGAATGTTGTAGCTCCCTATAGTTGATCAAACAAATCGTCGATCCGAGGTAAGGGATACTTATTTTTTATAGTTACTCGATTTTAATTCTCTTTAATCGATACACAACTAAAGTGTTCCGTCCTTCTTCTTTACGAATAACACTGGTGCTCTGCAAAGTGAAGTACTTGGATGTAAAAATCCAAATTCTCAAGTTCTTGAACATATTCTTTAAATTCTGACAGTTTTGCGGGGGCCATTCCATAGGGAACCTTAGTGATCGGTGCAGTACCTGGTATAAGTTCAATACAGAACTCCATACCTCTCTCGGACGGTAAACCAGAAATATCTCAAAATACTTCTTTGAAGTCCTTGACTAC
This sequence comes from Hydrangea macrophylla, assembly GCA_033977485.1. Taxonomy (NCBI): domain Eukaryota; kingdom Viridiplantae; phylum Streptophyta; class Magnoliopsida; order Cornales; family Hydrangeaceae; genus Hydrangea; species Hydrangea macrophylla. The sequence goes on along the minus strand of CM066994.1, from coordinate 109,348,023 downwards.
AGGTATAGACGACACTGTCATTTCTGTATTGACGACTTCGATGTTCGCTAAGTATCTTGTGAGAAACATATCTCCCAAAGGGTTACACTAGAAATCAAAAGATTGATTCTCATTGTCGGAGAATGTAATTCTCTTCCTCACGCAATCCAACTTTGCTTGATTCTGAACGAGCTAATCCAGTCCTAAGATTATGTCAAACTCCTTCATCGATGGAACAATCAACCTTGCAGGGATCTCATAATCTCCTAGTCGTAGGGGACAATCCTTGCACACATGTCCTAACTTGACAGTGGCTCCTAATGGTGAGGTAGCCCTCAAAGCTTTCTCTAAATAGTGAGGTAGGATACCCAATCTCTGAATAGTCTTAGCAGATATGACTGAAAGTGCAGCAACCATATCAAATAAAACTTTAACATGGGAGTTAAACAAAATTAATATACCTTCCACCGCTTGCTGATCGGGCTATTCTTCTTCATAGTTCCCCTCTTCATAAACCATCTCGTCATACCCAGCAGCATCAAGAATAATGGCATTTAAGCGTGTCTGACCCTGTTGACCATAAGTTACTTATTTAGGAGATGTGTAGAACTTGCTGATGTGACCAGGCACCTAAGCGCCAGCTCCTCCTCTAGGTTAGCAGCGAAGTCATCTAATCCCATACCATCCTCCCCCTCCTCCTCATCATCAGCCTCCAAACCAAAAGGAGCCAAATGAAAAACCCCATCATCAATATCCTCAGCGATAGGAACTATCGGCTCCTTCGCGGTGAATAACTGGTGGGGGCATATCTTGTTGTGCAAGGTGAGCATGCACTATCTGGATCTCTAGAGGGATATAAAAAGCATCACTGTTAACCAATCGCACTATCTCTAATAACACTACTCGCTGAGCCTCTGCAAAATATAGGAGCTCTAGACGGACTCGGGGTGAGTTAACTACTCCCACAACATGGACCTGGTGCTAGAGATCCAACTCTACCGTCGTCGCTGCCAACTGCTCTATAGTTGCATGGTACAATCCAACAAAACCTGGGACTACTGCCCCTGGGGTCACCCAATGTCCTCCAAACCTGTCTGGTACAAATAGCGGCTGAACCGGATTTATACATGACAAAAAGGCACTAACTTATGTCAGGACTAATCATAACATAAATAATATTAGGCATTTGGGTTCCAGGTTTTTCCTCCTGTTGTATCATTGGGTGTGCAAAGCTTAAGCTAGCAGAATGTGGAGTCGAGTCTATACTGGTAAAACCTAACCTGGCTAAACTGTTCTAAGAAAACCTGACTCTGATACCACTAAATCCTGTCACACCTCGACGTAGCATAAATAGAGAAAGCATTTAATTTCCTTCATGGACTTGTAGGTCGCGACAGTTTGAAGGATCGATTCCGTCCCAAACGTCAAACAATAATACTTTAAATCAGAGTAAAAGCAATAAAGGCTTACAAAATTTATTCCAAGATATTAATTATTACATCACGTGATCATCTAAAGGCACCTTAAAACAAAATAATATTAATAATATCTATTACAATCATCCTTATTACAAGTTCAGTTTATAACATAAGACAATAATAACAAATTTCTTCTTCTTAGCTAGTCGTATTCAATTTGCGTAGTCATACTGCCCTGTCTGGTTATAACCTGAAAAACGTAGACACGATTGTCCAGGGCACATCAACGCCGTCAACTTCATGAGCTGGTGAGTATTAAAAACATATACTTGTAATATAAAACATACCACTTTACCATTTTCGTTTTACAGATTCATCATTCCACATGTTAAAAATATAGTAATAAATTCAATTCATAAAACAATAAAGATAATGTCATAACCTTCAATGAATAAAAGATGTGACCATGCATGAAACTATGCAACCTTCTCATTCGACTCTTTTCTCTCAACAACACATCATCTCAATCTCTCGCTCCAATATCTTAAAATACTAAGGTGACCACCACTAAAGTACAGGGGTACCAGGGAGTGTCCAGTTTGCCTCACACTTTAGTACGGGGTACCAGGGAGTGTCCAATTGCCTCACACTTTAGCCATACCACGTATGTTGGGAAGTGTCCAGTAGACCACACTATAGCACTACCACGAGTGCCAGGGAGTGTCCAAGTCGGCGTCACACACTTTAGCGCTACCACGGGCGCCAGGGAGTGTCCAAATTTGTCACCGTCGCATTACTCTAAACCACATCATCCTAACATCAAACTTTAGTACACAAATACCAGGCAGTGTCTGTGGATATCGCAGGATTTCTTTCTTTTACCCACTTTTAAAACAAATATTTTCAAATTCAAAGAGTCGCCACTTAATTTTTAAAAGGAAAATTAAGAAACCATTTTAAAGCAAACCGATCTTTTGCGAAACCAAAGATAAACTGGGTCCGGGGATTATGGAATGAAAGGGGAAGGAGCCCGGTGGACTAAAACACCCCCTTTCATCCTATCTTACGATAGGCCTCTACTCAACATCCTTTTTAATCAAATTATTAATCTAAGCATGCCCTCAATTAATACATATATACATATACATCACACAAGCATGTTGAAAGGGTGCAAAATTGCTAATGGTAAAATATCATTCATAAGTCACATAATTCAACTAGCAAACATCATGATATGCAATAGAGAACTAGAAAACATACCCGGGATCCGGCCGCGAATATCAAACGTGCAATGCATGCGAGAATAGAAATCCTAAGAAAAGGTCTCTATCACATTTAAACACGTAAGGCAAGACCTAGTCGAAAGTGTCGCACATGGAGTTGAAAATCAATTCAAAATCAAAGGAATGAATTAAACTAGAGAAGGGATGAGGAGTTGTACCTCAAATGCGCTACAAAACAAAGAGTTAGTCCACATACTTTAGACAAGATTTGATATCAAAAATAATTAATCCTAAGTCATGTTCAATTAGATACAACTTAGACAAGAGATAAGTCCTACTTATGAGTATTAACATGTATGAATGAATGCATGAATATGAACAAGAATGAGATATGAATTTATTCACTAATTTGGATCCCTAAGCCTCTGGGTTTAATCTAAATTATCATTATTCAAAACATGGTTTAAGTCCTAAGACATTAGGAGACCATTTGAGTTGAAATAAATAAGATTAGACAAAAATGGTAGCAGTTTTTTATGAATTACAGAGAGCAGACCAGACGTTCAAAAATAGGAATAAAATACTTTCAACGGTTGGATCTTAATGATTTTTGGATATGTTATGCCTCTGTGAGTCTAGTTTCTAACCCAAAAAGAAAATTGAGGTTTCAACGGTTAGATCTCCGGGAATACGGAAAATACTAGACCTCACTCAGGATTCTGCAACTCTCTGTCCAGAGATCTTGTATGATTTTTTAAAAATAGCAAAAAAATCAGAATTGCTTCATTCTTTTTAGGGAATCTTCCTAACACATTAAGGTTCTTATAAAAAATTATTAGAGGTCATGAAAACTTGGTTAGAGTTCTGATCTATCAATTTTAAAACCGGTTTGCTGTTCTGAAACTATTCTGAAATTCTGGACAGATTGTGGTTGTCTCACAAAACCCATGATCAAACCATTCTAAGCATAAAGTCTTACCAAAACAAAAATTACAGTGGTAAAACAATGTGTTATTGACACTTTCCCGTTGGTTTCATTTGATTTCAACGGTTAGATTTCGAACTAAAAATCTTTGATCAAAAACAGTTTGTGAACCCACTGTTTCATTTTGCTAGTTCAAGTTTATTTGTTAACCCCAACTATTAAATCATGAAGTTGGACTTAAAACAAACCATCTCTTCTACCAATTAATGGTCATCGAAGATTAAGGACATCTTTACACTTATGGATCTTGATGAAGTATTGAAATGAACTTCACAAAATCCTCAAATAAAGAACTCAAACCTATGGACCCAAGTTTGAATTCAACTCATTACTCCTACCACTTGGTGGTCATTGGAGGCTAAAGACACACATACATATAGGTTTTGGATGAAGTATAGAGAACTTCTCAAAACCCAAGGAAGAGATTAGTCTAAGCCATAAAGGTGGACTTAAACTAAACTACTTCTCCTACCATTTGATGGTCATTGGAGACTAAAAAAACAAATCTACTCTAATCTCCATGGAATATAGTATGAATTCCATAAGATTCATAGTAAAGAGATCCTAGTCATGAGTTGATATTAGTATCTCACCAACTATGTGTAGATTATGGCCATGATTCATTTTAATCTCCATATGGATCATAAGATCATAGGAAACTAAGGAATCAAACTCAAAGAGACTCATTAAGATATGTAAAATCTCATGAATCTTGTGAGAAAATTAGGAATAAGAAATCAAAGTTTATTTAGAAAATTAGGAACAAAAATTCTTTAAAATTAAACTCATACTTCTAAACTGAAGACTTATTTAGATCCAAACTAATGAACTACCATGAGATTCAATCACAAATTCTATGTGGTGTGTGATGAAATGAGGTAAGAAGAGAGGTTTTGAAAATGTGTAAAGATCCTAGAACTAGGAATTTGTGATTGAATTATTATTATATTGTTTGCTAGTAGTTATGCGCGGGCGTGCCAGAACCAAAAGTGGTTCGGTGTATGCAAACTAATTTCCTATATGCTTGAGTCAGTGATACTCAAGGCTTTTAGATCTGACTTCTAAACTAAACAATTGTGTGCGGCGAGTAGGAAAGTACCCTCACCAGAAATCCCTTGGCAGTACTGAAGCGCACAAGCCAAATAGTGTATGAGTTTACCAAGTAAACAATCACAAACGATTAATAAAATACAGATTTTATTAAGTGTTTGGAAAATACAACCAAAGAACAGATTCAGAACAGACTGATTGTTCGTAAGAATGAAAACAGCGTAAGAATGGAAACAGTAGAAGAAATTAACAAAGAAAAAGGGTAGACCTATTTGCTATGCGTGCAGAAAAAACAAAAGGTTGGATGCTTTTGAATGCTGTGTTGAATGCTGTTTTCGAGAGTGACGCGGAGTGCTTTGCTTGAAGGCCTGCCATTATATTTATAGCGGCCATAGTTTAATTCCTACTAGGAAAGGACTCCTTGACTTGCGCCTTAAGCTATTCACTGATTGGTTAATTGAAGAAATCCTTCCTTATCCAAAACTTACTTGAATTGATCCCTTTAATTTAGGGATTACACGCTCCCATCCAGCTGGCAACTAACAACTCCTTTCCTGAACGGACTCATGTTTCCAAAAAACTCTCAGAGATGACGTCATCATGCCAGCTGTGGACATCAATGCCCTGTCCTTCATCAATCGACCTCTCCCTGTTGGACGAATCGGGCTCATGACTCTTTCCATGTCCGATCATATTTCTTCAACTTCTTATGATCAATCGGACAAACTCTTCCTTTTCATAATGTCCGATCAGTTATAACGCTGCTTTACTTTTCCATCGGGCTCTCAACATGATGAGTTATGTCCTCATAGCCCGATGATGCTTACACTTGCCACACGCTCCCATCGGGCTTACCTCTTGAGTCCGATGAGTCATCACTAGTCCCAGCGTCTTCTTCGCCCAACTTCAACTCCACTCGGGCTCAAAAATCACTGACGGTTTTTGGGTGCAAACAATTGCCCCCCAAAAGGTCATATCAAACGTCCCGCCCTGATTGATGTGACGTTTTGAATTTCAAATATGCCACGCGTCAAGTACGCAGCCAACGTCAGGTTATGGAGAATCCCACCAGTCACCCTACAATTAATGCGCCATGATTACGGCGTCGTGATATTTAAATACCACCCAACGTCCGAAAACTCATCACACATTCATATTTTACCTTCTTCAGCAATTCAAGCAAACACAGAGCTTCTCACTCTTATCTTCATCTTTTCCGGCGACCTTTCTTCCTTCCATTGCCATGGCTCCCAAAACCGCTCCAGCCACCTCCAAAGGAAAAAAATCCTTTGCAGACGCTCCACCACCACAAAATCGCTGTAGGGAGGTTAGGGCTTTAGCTAAAGCGCACGCCGCTGACATATCCACCGAATATCTCACCCCCTACAGCTCCTCCGACGGTTCTCCCGTCGCTCCAGGCTTAGGCGCGGCGTTTCTGGGCCACCCTCCGGCGCCTTTCCTCCCTTTCTTTCCTCCGGTAGGAAACGAGACATTCCTACAAGTCCCTACTCACTGGGCCAAGGTCCAGACGGCGAATCAACCCATTCGGGGATGGCCGACCCCCGCCGCTGACTGGGACAAATGGGTGACTAGGGTTTCGGCCTCTAAGGCCGCCGTCTGGAAGCAAACGGGCATCTACGACGCAATCATGCTCAGCCGGTCTCGCATTGAGATAGACCGGCCTCTCCTCCTTTCTGCTCTACTCTTCTGGTCCTCGTCTTGCAACGGCTTTCTTTTCCGTTGCGGACCAATGGCTCCTACTGTCAAAGATATTAGTTATCTGCTCGGCCTCCGTCCCCACGGACAAGAGATCACTCCAGGGCTTAATGTTGGAACGGCCAGCTTTGCCTATCCACCACAGGATATTGTCAGGGACGGGGCCGTTTCTCATAGGCCGATCACGGCCTTTGGAGGTTTCCTTGCTGCCTGCATAGGGGCAGATGATACGGCGGTGTCCGATGCAGAGCACACTGCCTTCCTCATCTACTGGCTCAACAAGTATCTCTTCTGCTCAGCCAGCCAGGCCATCACTAAAGAATACACAACCGTAGCCCTGGCCCTTGCATCAGGGCAGCCACTGGCCATGGCTACGCTGGTTTGGGCACATTTAGTTCGAGGCACAACAGACTTCGTTCATTCGGGCTTCAGTGCTGGTGGGAGCCCGATGTGGATACTACAACTGTGGCTTCATTCTTACTTCCCTGAATTCCAGCCCACAATTACTCCCTTGGCCGACGTGCCTATCTCTGCCGTTCAATTCGTGAACGTATCTCCCTCTGTACATTCCTTTGAAGAGTGTTTTTCCTTCTTTTACCAAGATTACTCCCCTCGGGACGTCAATCTCTTCACCCCATTCTTTTCCCTTCAATTTTCTTCTTTTCTCCAACTCTCCAATAACCCTTCAAACTGGGGTTTGGGCACCCAGTCTACCTATAATGAAATTTTTTCTAGCTACTTAGTAGCTAGAGACATTATTTTTAGCCCAAGCATTCCGTCGGCCAACAATAAATGCGGGGCCGAGTACTACTTTGCTCCTTTATATGCCCGCCAATTCGGGCTTACTCAACTAGTGCCCGTTCCTCCTGGTATCACTGTCAACGTTGATTGGGTTGAACGGGGCCTTATCGTTAACGACGGGCAGGTGAAGAAGATAGCAGAGAGGTCTGCACGGCTCAAAGCCGCGTTCAATTTTACACCCTTCTCCGCCCGGCCAGTAGTATCAGAAGAGTTCACCCAATGGTGGGGTGAACGGGCTAGACACATATTTCCACGCTCCGCTGCTGAGGCCCTGGCTCCTTTCTCTGCAACATCGGCCACTGTGGCCGATGTCTCTATACCAGCAGCAGCTCCAACCCGGCGCAAACAAGTCGCCAAGAGACTGGCTCGTAAACAAACTCCGGGCAAGGGTCCGCCTCAAAAGAAGCAAAAAACACCGGCCTCTGTTCAGGTTTGCTCTTCCCCTTTTTATTCGAGCCCGAATTCCTGTTATTCCATATTAATCCTTTTGTTCTATCTTTGCAGCTTGCTGATGAAGATTCGGGAGAGGATCCACTTCCAAACCTTGCTCAGACTCTTCCCCCAACTCTCCCTACATCACCGGCCTCTGCAGCGGCTTATCTAGAGCGAGTGGCCGTTAGGGTGATGCCACTTCACATCGTGCCTCCTCTAGATCCTTCAAGCGGAGACGGAGACGAAGACCTTGCTCATGTCGGCCAAGTCCCTGAGCAGGTTGTTCTTTCTTCGAGTACTGAGGGTGAAGCCGGTGCTGAACCTGCCACCGAGGCCGCTGGGGAGGAAGTAAATCAAACCGTCCCCTCTGAAACCGAAACTCTAGTCGGTCAAGGGGCACCTACCACCGCCATCAGCTCTCCTGTTCACATCATACCAGGACCGGTGGTTGCCGAGGTCACTCCTCCTGAAGTGTCTACTGTGGAGGCCGGTGATGATAATTCGGGCTCTGTCCCTGAAGCAGAAGCCCCACAGACGACAATGGCCCCAATGAGTCCGGTCGCAGGAACCGGCCTCCCTTCTTCTTCCCAAACATCTTCTCAACCAAGCGAGGCCGATGTTCGCGAAACAATCTCGGCCTCGCTTCGTCCTCATACCCAGGTACTGCTGTGTTACTTTGCGTTAATTCCTATGTTTCTAAAAACAATACCTGACTGTATTTTCTTGAATAGGCCGATCCTTCAGACCCAGTGCCCGTTATTCCTTTCAATGACTTTTTCTTGGGCCTGGACCTGGGAGCTTTTGACCTCGGCCCCCTTGAGCCCGAAGCGGTTTTACCTTCCGTCCTTCAACAAGCCAAGGACCTGCTCTTCGGACTTGCTGACCAAGAACTTTCCAATCTTCCTGCTGCGGCTGACGTTGACACCGCTTTGAACACCCTCATGGCCGATCCTTCTCTTTCAGACGGGCAGCTATCATTACTCGTGGAGATCAAAGAAAGACTTCCTAGCGTCCGTCTTATGGATAGAACGGCCTTGAAGATTCAAGCGGATGCAGAACTTCATTTAGGCTCCCGTCAGAAAGCATTGAAGTTCTTGGAAGGGGCCAGAACCAAGTTCGAAGCGGGAAAGGCTTCCCCTGCTCAAGTTCTAGCCAGGGGTACCTGGCTGCGGGACCGTATCGCTGTATTAAAAACTCAACTCGCCCAATGTGAGGCCGAGGTTATTACCAACAACGCCTCCATTGAAAAATTGACGAGGCATTATCTTCACTAGGCGGGGACGCTCAGAAGTGCAGTGATCAGTTACAAGCCAGCGTCCCCATATCCCGGGCTTGGGCCCAGAAGCTAGAAAGGGCCAAGAAGGACCGGTCTGGGGCCGTCAAGACCTGGGAAGACCTGAAGGCCAAGCTTAGGAATTTTGAGTCGGCCTAGAGGCCGACTCCTCTTTTGTACTTATTTTTATTCGCATATTTTTGTAAGTAAGCTGTGCTCAGCCTATCAATACAAACCACATTTTGTTACTCGGGCTCAGGGTCGTAGTTAATGATTTGGTCGTATTCTAACCCTGGATTTGGTTTATAGTTCAAATCAATAGTTTCCCACAGAGTAGGGTAATAAGACTTCAGGTACTGACCGTTTATTAATCTAGGATGAATACCACCATCCATATCCCGCAATCTGTAAGCACCACCATTCTTGACCTGATGTATAATGAACGGACCCTCCCAGTTGACCGACCATTTACCGTACCGACTATCCTTGTCCCCGATAGGTAAAACGGCCTTCCATACCAAGTCTTCTGTACTAAAAGACTTTGCTTTTACCCTCTTGTTATAAGCTCGGGCGGCCCGCTGCTTCTGCACTTTTAACGAGTCCAAAGCCGTGAGCCTCGTCTCATCAAGTCCCTCCAACTCAGCTATCATAGCCTCTGTGTACTCTGCGGGCTCAAGCTGGTTCTGTAAAGCTCTCCTGGCCGATCGGACAGTAACCTCCATTGGTAACATAGCGTCGTGCCCGTAAGTCAACATGAATGGTGTGACCCCGGTACTGGACCTCTTAGATGTCCGATAGGCCCAGAGAGCCTCGGACAACAACTTGTCCCACTCTCTAGGGTTCTCATCGATCATCTTCTCAATGATCCCCTTAAGGACCTTATTTGTTGACTCAGCCTGACCGTTAGCTTGAGCATAGTACGGGGTAGAATTGAGAATCTTAATCCCTCTGCTCTCCGCAAAAGCGGTCGTTTCAGCTCCTGTGAACACATATCCTTGGTCGGCCGTTATGGTTTCTGGGAGGCCGAATCGATGTATAATGTGCTCTTCAATGAATTTTATCACGGTGGTCTGGGTCACCGTTTTACATGGTATGGCCTCGGCCCACTTAGTGAAGTAATCCGTCGCCACTATAATGAAACAGTGTTGGCCTGATGATGGTGGCAAGACTTTGCCAATCAGATCCATAGCCCATCCTCTAAACGGCCATGGCTTTATTATTGGTTGGAGCTCTTTAGCCGGTACATGCTGAATTGGGCCATGCTTCTGACACGCTTGGCATCCCTTTGCATAGCTGATACAATCCTTCAACATGCCTGGCCAATAATAGTTATACCTTCTCAGTAACCATTTCATTTTTGTACCGGCCTGATGAGCCCCACAGATCCCTTCATGTACTTCGGCCATCACCTGCATGGCCTGTTTTTTGCCTAAACACCTCAAAATCACGTCGTCACCGATGGGCTTTTTGAACAATTCTCCATCGAGTATCACAAATCGGACCGCGAAGAGTCTAACTTTTCGGTCTACCCTGACATTTGGGTGATTCAGGTATTCGATGATAGGCCTTCTCCAATCGTCGTCCTCCATCAAGACCGAATTAGTAGTAGCATACCAACCTCTCTTTGCAACGGAAGGCATTGATCGGACATGAACCGTGATAACTTGGTCTTCCAAAGCCTTTGTCGGAGACGAGGCCGATCCTGTCTTTGCCAGCTTATCGGCCTCAGTATTCGTAGACCTAGGGATATAACTCACGCTAATATCATCAAACTCGTCCATGAGCTGCGTGGCGACAGAGTGAAACGGGCATAATTCCCAACTTTTTATCTGGAATTCCCCTGAGATCTGCCCGATCACCAGACCTGAGTCTCCCTTTATGTGTACGGACGATGCCCCCAACTCAAGGAGTATCTCTAGTCCGATAATTAATGCCTCGTATTCGGCCTGGTTATTTGTGCACTTGAAATCGAGCCGAAATGACATTTTTGTCTTCTTATACTTGGGTGATATAATGACCACACCTGCCCCAGCACCTTCTGCGCTTTTGGACCCATCAAAAATCAATGTCCATGGGACCAAGGAAGTGTTTAACACTTTAGGCACTGGTAGTACTTCTCCCAGATCAGTTGGGTCTGGGTGATCAGCCAAGAAATTGGCTATGGCCTGGCCTTTAACCGATTGCTGTGATCGGTATTGGATGGCAAATTCCATTAGGGCCAAGGTCCATTTTCCAATTCGGCCTCTCATGATTGGTCTTGACAACATATATTTTATCACATCGGTTTGACATATAATATAAGTAGAAACGGGCAACATATACGTTCTTAACTTCTGTGATGAAAAATATAATGCCAAACATAATTTCTCAATCGGCGCATAGCGCTGCTCGATTGGAGTTAATATTCTGCTTAAGTAATAAACGGCTTGCTCATTTCCTTGCTCATTATCCTGAGCTAACATACTTCCTATAGAGCATTCAGAAGCCGATATATACAATTTAAGGTACCTACCCTTCTTGGGTGGCATTAAAACTGGAGAAGTTGACAAATATTGCTTAATTCCCTCAAAGGCCTGTTGATGGCTGTCTTCCCACTTGAACTCTTCGTCGGTCTTGATCTTCAATAATGGGGTCCATACTTGGGTCTTTCCTGCACAGTTGGAGATGAATCTTCTCAGGAAATTAATCTGCCCGAGTAGCCTTTGAAGCTCTTTCTTATTGGCTGGTGGCTTTGCTGCCTGTATTGCTCGAGCCTTGTTCTTGTCAACCTCTATCCCTCTTTGATGCACCAGGAATCCTAAGAAGTTCCCTGCTGAAACGCCGAAAGCACATTTGAGAGGGTTCATTTTTAGTTTGTGAGCCCGCATTCTTTCAAATGCTTTTTCTAAGTCTCTCAAATGATCGGCGTTGTCACTCGATTTTACCACAACGTCATCAATGTAAACCGCCATGAAATGCCCGATCATATCATGGAAGATTGAATTCATCGCCCTCTGATATGTGGCTCCGGCGTTCTTTAGTCCGAAAGGCATGACAACCCATTCAAAGGTTCCAATTGCCCCCGGGCACCGGAAAGCTGTCTTCGGGACATCCTGCTCAGCGATGTAAATCTGGTTGTACCCCGAGTGCCCGTCCATGAAGGACAAAATTTTATGTTTGGCGGCCGAATCAATCAATTGATCGGCCATGGGCATAGGGTACTCGTCTTTTGGGGTAGCTAGGTTTAGATTTCTGAAATCAATACAAACTCTCAGCTTACCATTTTTCTTTACCACTGGGACTAGATTTGATACCCATTCCACGTACCTGGCTGTCCGAATGAAGCCAGCCCCCAAAAGCCTCTCAATTTCTTCTTTCACCTTCATCGTGACTTCAGGTGACATGCGTCGTGGGAGCTGTTTGAACGGCCTAAAGCCCGGCTTAATTGGCAATCGGTGCTCTACCAATTCTCGGGATAGTCCGGGCATTTCGTCGTAATCCCAAGCAAAGCAATCCTTGTATCTGTGCAAGAGAGCAATGATATCGGCCTGGAACTGTGGTTCAAGCACCTGACTCACATATGTGGGTTTGTGCTCTCCTTCATTGCCCAGGTTGATCTCCAATAGTGGATCCTGCACGTCGGCCTTCAAGTCATCAAGCTTGGCTGTGGCCGTTTCGAGTTCATCCATTTGAATCTCCTCTTCTATTGGCGTTTCTTCTTCATAGATACAATCGGCCAGATTAATCATTCCGTCTACAGGGCCGATCTCTAATCTTCTATCGGCCAGATATGCACACCATCTGGCCATGCTGGCCTTAAGGGCCAGCTGTCTTCTAACTTCAATTGGCTGTAGATCCATCAAAGTCTTCTTGTTCATTAATTTCTATCGGCCTTACCTCTTCTGTCCGACTTAGATTGTGATAACCAAGCTTTAAGTTTGGTAGAATTTCTTTACGGAACGTGGCTGCATTTGGTCTACCAAGTTTGCCACATCCTAGTAATTTGATAGGTCCGATATCATCTTCATATAATACTGCATCGGCCGTCTGCACCCGGGCTACGAATGGCTTCGTATCAGCCCCAACCACTTCCACTTCGTCATCTCTCCAAAAGATCAACAATTGATGGAGAGTGGAAGGGATGTAGTAATTGGGATGGATCCAATCACGGCCAAGCAACGCGTTGTAGGCGGCCGATGTCTCCACAATAAAAAAGGCTGTCATGGCCGTTTGGGTTCCCACCCTCAGCTCCAGAGGCAAGATGCCCTTTGTCTTAGATGGTGTGCCCGTGAAGCTCTGAACATTCATCTCGGTCGGAATCAGTTCCGACTCAGATTTTTGAAGGATCCTCAGCATGATTTGGGGCATGATGTTGATTGTAGATCCCCCATCAATCAATATTCTATTCACGGGGATTCCCTCAATGTGACCCTTTACGTACAAGGGCTTCAGGTGCTGAGACATTTGATAGGTAGGTTTTTCGAAAACCACCTTGACTGGCCCCGCCGGTTTCAGCCCCTCCTCAGTTTGGATCCCTTTCGGCCTCAAGATGGTTATCTTAGGCCGATCGGTTTGTATATCGGTAGTGTCCATGTTCTTGCTCGTAGCCTCTACCACCTTGGGTCTGACGGTCTCACCACCACCCCAACATACACTTTCTATTACTGCCGACTCCTTTGTCCGGCCTTCTATTACGTCACCTTCAATGGCCGTTGGCTGATCCGGTTTGGCCATAAATGACATGGGCAAAGTAAACACCATGTTTGAGGATAGATTTTTCGGGATTGTCCCGAATTGAATCGGTGAATCATCCTCATCTTCATAATCATCAGCCTCCTCCATTGGATGGGCCGATGGCTCACACTTTTCTTGTTCAAACAGCTTCTTCAAGCGCTCTGTGGCATGCATTGCCCCTTTGCCCGCTTTCTTGTCAAAAACGGGCTCATCTTCTTCCATGGCCGTTATCTGTTTGTCGGCCTTGCGCTGAAGGGACTCTTGAGGAATCTGGACACGGCCTTGCGAGCGCTGCCGTTCCCTCTCGGCCTGTCTCAGCCTCTGGTACCTCCTCTTCTGAGACTTGCTGTATTGAGGCATCGCTGGAAATTTTGGATGCTCAGCTCTATACCATCTCCCATCACTCACTCTTGGTGGGAGTATCATTCGGGAGCGAATGTCCGATGCTGCAACCCTTTGTGATGTACTCATCGTGGGTCGTGATCCATATTCCCTTCCTTCCCTATGACTCGAGCTAGGCATACTGCTTGCTGGCGGCGGCTTTGGCTTCCACTCGGGCTTTGGGCGTCCCTGTTTGGGCAAGGAAAGCCTCTCATGCACGGATCTTCTCGGGCTGTACTCTCGTCGTTCCTCAACCCTAGGCCTCTTGCTTGGGCTAGAGGCCCCTTTCTTAATATCGGCCTTGCACCTCGGACACAGGCCTAGTTCAATCAGCTCTAGTTGGTGTCGTAAATCCGTAATCAAGCTCTCTGTAGTTGACCGGGCTCCATCAGCCTTTAGTTCTGCCTCCTTGCGTTCCTGGTATGTCCTCTGAAGCTCGTGAATAGTCACCTTCGGTCTATCCGTTCCTAAAACGGCAATTTGTTTTCCTTCCCTTTGCTTTGGGACTTTCTCGCTGTCGGTCAAGTCTATCTTGACCCTTGGCCGTGTCAGCTTAGTCAAATCGGGCATTACCATATTGGTTCCAGTGATCTGTGGGAACGGATTCGCATCAACTCCCATAGCTTTGTCCGAAAATTTGAACACTCCTTTCTCCACGTTCTCCTGTATCACATTACGAAAAACAACGCAGTTGTTAGTTGAGTGTTTCCAGGAATTATGCCACTTACAATATTCCTTATTTTTTATGACATCGGCCTTGGGTATCCGATGACCTTCACCTAGCCTGATCACTTTTTCAGCCAAGAGGGCGTCAAAAATCTGATCGGCCATTGTTATGTCGAATGTGTAATTTTTTCCTGCCTCGAACGTCATTTTTTTAGCAGCAGCGTTATTATTGACCGGTTTGTTCAAGGCATTACACACAATAGGCCGCTTAGAGATTAGTTCGGCCATGTCGATTTCTGCCTCGAGGTCACAATCTGCTAGATGGACCTCGTAATTGGGATCTTTGTAATACGTTCCCTTAGAAGAATTCTTCTTTTCCTGTTCATCAAGCAGGATACGCTCGTAACGGGCGGCCCTTGACGCCAGCTCGAATAAATCACGGAAATCGGTCCCTTCGAACTTTTTGCGAAGCTCGAAAGACATTCCGCCCATAGCCATCTTGGCGTATTCTTCCTCGGGCAATACTGTCTTACATCTGTACTTAGCCTTCCTGAATCGGGCTATATATGTTTCGACGGTCTCTCCTACTAGTTGGAGCATCCTAGACAGATCTGCCAACGAGATCTCGGGCTCAGTCCTATAAAACTGCCCATGAAACAATTCCTCCATTGCTGGCCAATTTCGTACTGAATTGGCCGGGAGATTGACATACCACAAAAATGCTATGCCCGTGAGCGAATTTGGGAACAGCCTTAATTTTAAAGGGTCACTATTGCCTGCATGGCCGCATTGCACAATGAACCGACCTATGTGCTCTACCGTGGTATGCTCACTTTCCCCAGAAAATAGAGTGAAATTCGGAACTTTATACCCTGGTGGGAAATTAACTTGGTCAATTTCAGGCGGGTAAGGCCGTCGGTACGTCGGCCTCTCCATCCTTCTCATGAACGGGCCATACTCTTCATGTATGGCCGCCACCAACTCCTCCCTGTTAATAGGCTGCGCAGCAGGTCGGGCACCACCCGCAGGGGGTGGTGGTTGCTGTGGGTTGTTATTGGCCTGACGAAGCCAAAAATCATTATCATTCCTTTGCCCCCCAGCAGTGTTACCTGGGGGCACTTGTTGGCCGATTACCTCTGGGTTACGGCCTATTGTTGCAATTACCTCAGGCTGAGCCCCTGTTCCCGGGGTTTGTAGAGGTGGCAACTATTGATTATTGTTGATCTGGTGGGTCCAAAACCCCCCATTGTTTCTTTGCCCCCCAGCAGCGCGAACTGGAGGTGGAGTCCGGTCGAACTGGGTTTCAACACGGCCTCCTGTCTGGACAAAACTTGGTGTCGCCGATCCACTGGGATCGGTGACCACCACGCCACTGGCCGTTTCGTTATGTAATTCGGGCTTCTTGTCCGAGATGTTACCCTCCCTTAGGTTTGGACAGACATAGAGTGGGTCTTTTGGTTTATCGGACTCAAGCGGCGTGCCAGAGCCCGATCCCGAGCCTGAGCCTGATCCCAAGGCCTTTTGTTTGTTATTGGCCTCAAGAACGGCGCAAAGCTGTTGTATCTGAGTGGCCAGGGCGTCCAGCTTCACGTGGGTAACCCTAGTCTCCATGACCAACTCAGACTGTTCCCGGCGTATATCGGCCGTTTGCCTGACCACATTGTTGAGACCTGCCATTGACCCTATCAAGGTGTTATAGTCCTGCCTCAAAGGATCAACGGTGGCTCTCACGGTTTCCGAGATTGCTTCGATAGTAACGCCACCGTCATCCGGAGAATGACCAGTGCTTTCCTCCGTAGGTGTATCAACGGCCGACTCTTCTTGGCCGTTTTTGCCGATCTGCTTATCCCTCTTTGGCGGCATGTCTTGACACTATGGGTCCCACCGGGCATGCCAAAATGTTTGCTAGTAGTTATGCGCGGGCGTGCCAGAACCAAAAGTGGTTCGGTGTATGCAAACTAATTTCCTATATGCTTGAGTCAGTGATACTCAAGGCTTTTAGATCTGACTTCTAAACTAAACAATTGTGTGCGGCGAGTAGGAAAGTACCCTCACCAGAAATCCCTTGGCAGTACTGAAGCGCACAAGCCAAATAGTGTATGAGTTTACCAAGTAAACAATCACAAACGATTAATAAAATACAGATTTTATTAAGTGTTTGGAAAATACAACCAAAGAACAGATTCAGAACAGACTGATTGTTCGTAAGAATGAAAACAGCGTAAGAATGGAAACAGTAGAAGAAATTAACAAAGAAAAAGGGTAGACCTATTTGCTATGCGTGCAGAAAAAACAAAAGGTTGGATGCTTTTGAATGCTGTGTTGAATGCTGTTTTCGAGAGTGACGCGGAGTGCTTTGCTTGAAGGCCTGCCATTATATTTATAGCGGCCATAGTTTAATTCCTACTACGAAAGGACTCCTTGACTTGCGCCTTAAGCTATTCACTGATTGGTTAATTGAAGAAATCCTTCCTTATCCAAAACTTACTTGAATTGATCCCTTTAATTTAGGGATTACACGCTCCCATCCAGCTGGCAACTAACAACTCCTTTCCTGAACGGACTCCTGTTTCCAAAAAACTCTCAGAGATGACGTCATCATGCCAGCTGTGGACATCAATGCCCTGTCCTTCATCAATCGACCTCTCCCTGTTGGACGAATCGGGCTCATGACTCTTTCCATGTCCGATCATATTTCTTCAACTTCTTATGATCAATCGGACAAACTCTTCCTTTTCATAATGTCCGATCAGTTATAACGCTGCTTTACTTTTCCATCGGGCTCTCAACATGATGAGTTATGTCCTCATAGCCCGATGATGCTTACACTTGCCACACGCTCCCATCGGGCTTACCTCTTGAGTCCGATGAGTCATCACTAGTCCCAGCGTCTTCTTCGCCCAACTTCAACTCCACTCGGGCTCAAAAATCACTGACGGTTTTTGGGTGCAAACATATATATATATATATATATTTGAAGGCTTTACCTCTAGATCTTCTCAAAACTTGTAGGGATATTGAATTCCTCAAGCTTTTCCTCTTCTTCTTCCTCAAGCTTCAAGCTCCTTCAATGGTGATTTGATGGTTGGGTAAAGATTTGGTGGGGTTTTGGGTATGAGATTGGTAGAGTTTCTCTCTCTATATATTTTTCTCTAAAGCTCTCACAATATTTTTCTATACAATTCAAGTGTCTCCCCCTAAATGAGAGAAAATGGGTTCTTTTATAGACTTTCATTATCTTAGGGGCTAAGATAAGGGTAGATAGGTCAATTTGGGGTGGGTTAGGAATATTCTATGGCATCTTTAATTCTCCATGGCACTTCTATGTAATTCCAATAAACTTGAAAGGCATTTAAGTTGGCTAGAATAAAGGAACATTCTAGAGCATCTTCAAAGCACATGGGAGATTAGTGCCCAACAAAGGGCTTTTTGGGTATTTCTTAGATAAGGAATATGCCAAGGGATCTCTAACTCTCCAAATCACATGGGCTACTTTCTTTTATTATTTTCCTTTTCCTATATATATATATATATGTATAGACACATTTTTCATTTTAAATCTAAATTAATCATATGAGTTACCAAATAGTATATATTTTTTTCTTTTTTCTTTTTTCTTTTTTTTTGAATCTAAATAAAATACAAGAAACAAGGTTATTTTTAGAAAATATAATAATAATTATTATTATTCAATCTATTCTATTTTTTTTTAGAAAGTAACCCATGATCCAGTGAGCTCAAGACAGATGGTCAGTGATTGGCCAAATTTAGGGGTATTAGGAGCAAGGTTTGGGAACTTGAAGCTTTTCAGAAGTCGAAGCGATGAACTTGAAGAAAATCGTCGGGACATTATTCATCATTGATTTCTAGAGGTAAATCCCCCTAAGTTTAATAGTTCGGTCAAAATTGGGGTGTCTACAGTTTGCCCCTCTTCGGCAAAGCTTGTGAAGCAACGCGTATCACAAGTAAATGTCGAAGCCTGTGTGAAGACAAGCCTTTGACCGGGCTATTGAACTTAGGTAAAAATAAAATGCGTTGCAAAACATTCGCGGAGACGGTCGGTGCTGGTCGTGCTCAATGGTGAGCTGCCTACGTATCCCTTCGGGAATCAGACCAGGACGTAGTTCGGGCAAGGGACAACAATACACAAACGCAGGTAGTCACACAGATGAATGCACATATCCTATCGTGATGCACGTGCTCAAGCAAATTTATGCTCTATGTTTTCAGGTTCAAATGACTTAGGACAATGCTACTCCCTGGAGTTAGCAAAACATACCTTTGTCTTGAAATCATTCTATGCTGATGACGTCCTATCTTCGGAAAGTCGTGACTATCATTTTTTATGTGAATGCTGACCGACTGAGATGCGCTTCGCGTCTTACACTCGGGTGCCGAGTCATGAAGCGTGTTGAAAGACTGAGATGCGCTTCGCGTCTTATACTCCGATGTCTTTCAAGAAATGAGATATTTTGCAGAAAAGTCAGAATCGCTCCAGATTCGATGACCCCAGAAATAGCAGAAAAGTCAGAATCGCTCCAGATTCAATGACCCCAATGATCGCAGAAAAGTCAGAATCGCTCCAGATTCAATGACCCCAAAAATAGCAGAAAAGTCAGAATCGCTCCAGATTCAATGACCCCAATGATCGCAGAAAAGTCAGAATCGCTCCCGATTCAATGACCCCAATGATCGCAGAAAAGCCAGAATCGCTCCCGATTCAATGACCCCAATGATCGCAGAAAAGTCAGAATCGCTCCAGATTCAATGACCCCAATGATCGCAGAAAAGTCAGAATCGCTCCAGATTCAATGACCCCAATGATCGCAGAAAAGCCAGAATCGCTCCCGATTCAATGACCCCAATGATCGCAGAAAAGTCAGAATCGCTCCAGATTCAATGACCCCAAAGATAGCAGAAAAGTCAGAATCGCTCCAGATTCAATGACCCCAATGATCGCAGAAAAGTCAGAATCGCTCCAGATTCAATGACCCCAATGATCGCAGAAAAGTCAGAATCGCTCCAGATTCAATGACCCCAATGATCGCAGAAAAGTCAGAATCGCTCCAGATTCAATGACCCCAATGATCGCAGAAAAGTCAGAATCGCTCCAGATTCAATGACCCCAAAAAGCAGAAAAGTCAGAATCGCTCCAGATTCAATGACCCCAAAAAGCAGAAAAGTCAGAATCGCTCCAGATTCAATGACCCCAAATAGCAGAAAAGTCAGAATCGCTCCAGATTCAATGACCCCAAATTCGCTTGGTATTGCAAGGGTAATTTTTATTTTTCTCCTCTTTTTTTTAAAACAATCACGCGAACTTAAACAATTCATTTTCTATCGGGAGTCACGCAGACTCGAAAAATTCATTTCTATTTTTCAAAGATTGGGAGTCGCGCGGACTCGAAAGTTCATTTCTACTTTTCAAAGATTGGGAGTCGCGCGGACTCGAAAGTTCATTTCTACTTTTCAAAGATTGGGAGTCGCGCGGACTCGAAAATTTCATTTTCTAAAAATTTAATTTTTTTTTTTCAAGACCTGGAGTCGCGCAGACTCGACAACTTGTTTTCGGCATTTCTAAATTTGGTTTTATCCCTTCCCTTTTTGTTTTGATCGGTAACCCTAGGCTGCAGTAGATGACTTATGCCAAGATCGAAGATTTGATCGGTGACTTCAAAGGCTGCGATAGACGACTTATACCAAGACCGATGATTTGATTGGTAACTCATAGGATGCGATAGACTACTTATACCAAGATCGAGGATTTGATCGGTAACTCAAAGGATGCGATAGACGACTTATACCAAGACCGAGAATTTGATTGGTGACTCATAGGATGCGATAGACGACTTATACCAAGACTGAGGATTTGATCGGTAACTTATAGGATGCGATAGACGACTTATACCAAGACCGAGGATTAGATCGGTGACTCATAGGATGCGATAGACGACTTATACCAAGACCGAGGATTAGATCGGTGACTCATAGGATGCGATAGACGACTTATACCAAGACCGAGGATTTGATCGGAGCTGGTCCAGCTCAAAAGATTTACCTTGGGGCCACTCTAGCTTAAGATATGTTTCATGTGCTTATTCTAGATTCATCATTTTCTTTTCTTGACAGATTGTTTGCTACGGACAGCAGTTTCAGGTGATTCGGGCAAGAAGAGGAAGAAGTATGAGCCAGTTCTCCACAACAACCCCACTTTTCTATTTACTGATTTCCTTTTTGATCATAGACAAATCCAAAGGCTTTCTGGTTCATCCGATGATTAGCTTGTACGGCTTGGAGCCTGATCTGCTGAGGGTATTCACTTGATTTTGCTCTTTCTGAAGATATTACTCGACCTCTATTCGATTTCCTTAGCGGATCAGAATCTGACTCCCTGACCTTCCTGCTATTACCCTTCTTTTGGAAGTTCCCGACTCTTACTGATTCATCTGAGGAATGTATTTTTCGGTTTTCAGGAGGGTAGACTCAAACTGAGTTGAGACGCACACATTTTTTCAAATTTGTGACCAATTCTGCTTTCTTTTCTTTGCGCTTTTCTGATTATTATTTTTTTTTAGAGAATCATCATCCCATAGTTTTCTTTCATTGTATCTTCCTTTACGATTGACTTTTCGATAATGAAGAATTCTTCTTTTCATGTTTCTTTCCATCCTAAATCAATTTTCAGATTTATGCATGAAAACTTCAACTTTTTACTTCAAGAATTCTTAGGATGCCTATGCTTGGTCCTTGAAAGCCAGTAAACACAGAGATATTTTATTTGGCAAACGACAGTTTGCCCCTAGTTTGATAGGGGGCTTGGAAGTGCTAGGCAAACGAAGTTTGCCCCTGGTTTGAGGGAGGTGACGCGGCTTCTGGGCAAACGATAGTTTGCCCCTTGTTTTCAAGGTAATTTCATGAATTGGTTGGGTTTCTTCTTTGGACCGAGGGCCTTGGGAGACCCGCCTACTTATCCCCGAATGGGCATCAGGTCCTATAGTAGTTCGGTTGAGGCTTGAAAGAAGTGTAGTGATTGACCCTGTATGCGATTGTGACCGAACCTTGCAGGCTGCCTACGTATCCCCGAATGGGAATCAGGTCAAAACGTAGTTCATCGACTCTGGAGGTCTTGAAAGAATAAGGCTTCAAGAATTGGTGGGCTTTTCGAGCCATGTTTTCATTTGGGTTCAATGAGCGCCCTTTCTGGGTAGATTTTCTGAAACAGATTCCTTGTGGCAGCTTTCGCACAAGATGATGAACTACTTCAACTTCTTATGCATTTTTTTTTCTTTTCCTCTTTTCTTCCTCTTTTTTTTTCTTTTCTTTTCTTCTTTCTTTTTTGTTTTGTGGAGGTTGATTCTTTTCACCTTATCACTAGCCAGTCAATCTTTACAACCCTCATAATACATCATGTTTTACTCATACTCTATCACATTCACATAGTAATATCAGCCCTCCAAATTACTCTTTATCTTTCTCAAAGATATTTCTGCATTGTCTACTTATCACTTATCCATTGAGTCTCTCACAAAAAATTTAATTGATACTTTCAAATCTTTCTTTTCATTTCCAATTTCTTTTCTTAGGATAATTCATGTACTTTGAAGTACTCAAGAATTTATTCATTCTCTACTTTTTTTTCTCTTTTTTTTTTTTTTTTTTTTTTTTTTCACTATCTCTTATTCTCTTCATGATTTTGACTGGCTAGGATTCGGATTTTGAAATCAACACGCATCTTATTTTGCTCTAACTTTTGCCTAGGCGCCCTTTCGGGTTTTCATCCTAGCGAGCTCTTTTTTTTTTCTCTTTTTTTTTTTTTTTTTTTTTTAAGAAGAAGAAGTTCATTTAAGATATCTAGCTACCATTAAGGAACAAGTTCATGGCTTTGGACTGTGAGCTCACCTTTTAGGTTTGGTATAAAGGGGGGTGATGTGGGATAATTTCTGAATTCATTCTGGCACATCATCATAGGACCATGCAAGGCATCCTTGTATTCTTTTAGCAACGAGATCAATTTTATGCTTTTATCTTTATTGAGTGAAATATGGAAAGAATCACTTTGAGAATCTTCTTCATTTTCTAGTCAAATGCCAAGGTTTCTTCAATGATTTTGCATGCAGGTTCATTTGCTCCTCTTTTTTTTTTTTTTTCTTCACAGTTATTATAATCATTAAGCGCAATCAAGTAAGCAGAATCAGTCACTTTCATTGATAACAGAAAATTAAAAGGCTTGGCTCATACTGGCCATTACAGACTTCCGGGGTAGGGGCATCCTATTACTAGACTCAAGGACCTCTTGGCAAATTCCCTGATTCCGTTTCTTCTTCTTTTCCTGACTTTTCTTCCTTTCCCTTATTTCCCTTGATCTCTTCCTCCAACATTTCTCCCATCTGTTCTTTCCCAATCTTTATTTCCATGATCTTCTTTGGACCGCTCTCCTCGGTCATACTGCCTTCTTCATGAAAGAGATTCCTCATGGCCAGGCCATCCAGTGCACGAATCCAATCTTGGACAGACATGGGTTCTGTGAGCGCTTGCAGGTATGGATCTTCATAGTCAACGAACTCATGTAAGAAAGAGATCTCAGACCCTTGCTCCAAATACTTATCTGTGCAGTCTACCCATGGCTCTGGAAAGCCGTAGTAGGGGAAGTCTCCTCCTTCCTTGATGGAATGTGCATGCAACACCTTCCTTCCTTCTTCAAGATCCTTCTCTTTCCCTTTTTCTGAACCGTTTTCCTCAGCATTATTGACCACTTCCTCAGCATTTCCCTCTTCTTCTCCTTCAGACCACAGACCTTCCATGTCGCTGTACACCTCCTCCTCCCAGACGGAGTTATCAGTAGGATTGTCTGGATCCCACCAATTGATTTGGATGATTCCATTATCCATATCTTCCTCAAATGCTTGTTCTTCTTCTCCTCCTATCAGCCAATCCTCTTCCTCGACTACTATAAGGCATGTCCTCTGATCTTCTGGGAATTTATAAGCTTTGGTAGCTTGTCCTACTGGTACAATCAATACAGATGGATCGAAGACTTCCTCCCCAATATCTAAGAGATTGATGTTCCGTGGTGGTGGTACAGCATGATGATTAGGGAGCGGGTTTCGGGTCACATGCGGCCGATTGGTAGGCGGAGCGGAAATGGTCTTATTATCAATCAAATCTTGTACTTCATGCCTTAACCTCATACATCGGTCAGTCGTATGGCCATGAGCTTGGTGAAACTCACAATAGAGGCTTGTATTGAAACCCGGCGGAAGTGGATCAGGCATTGGTTTTGGATCTAGAGGCTTGAGATATCCTTTTTCCTTTAATCGTTTGAGAATGGTAGTTAGAGAAACCCCTAAATCCGTGAAGCGACGAAGCTGCCCTTCCAACTTTGGTTTCGACGCACCCCCTTTTCTCGCAAAATTCTGCCCTTCTTCTGGCTGGCTTAGAACATTAACATCAGTTGCTACCTGATTTCCAGCATTCCCCCCATAGAATGGTCTTCTAGAGCGATTCCCCTGAGGTTCCTCCCTCTTAATCCTTCCATCCTTGATTGCGTCCTCGATCCTGGTTCCAATTTCAAATAATTCTGCAAAGGTATGAATGCACTGGTACATGAGTTTCTCCTGATAGATGCTCTGGAGATTTTTGATTACAATCCGGATCTGTTCCTTCTCTGATGGCCGTTGGGTCATTTTTGCAGCCTTCCCCCTCCATCGCGTCAAGAATTCAGCAAATGACTCTCTATTCTCTTGTGTAGTCGTTTCTAGATCCCTCACAGTTATATCAAGCTCTTGATTGTATTCATACTGGGTGACAAAAGCCTTCACCACTTCTTCCCATATGCGACTCTTGCTTGGCTCTAATGTGAAATACCAGGATAAAGCTGCCCCAGTCAAAGTTTGTTGAAACAGCATGGCCATCATGGCAGGATTTAGACCACTTGGCTGGAAAGCCCCGATGCACATCCTCACGTGATTTCTAGGGTTACCGGAACCATCAAACTTATCTATCTCTGGCATTTTGAAACCAACTGGCAGTTTCTCTTGAGCTCCATCAAACAAACCCTCTAGCTCTAGCAGGTAGCTATCAACTCCATTAGACTTGCGGACAACTTTCTCTAGCTTTTCCACCTTCTCCTTCATCTCGATACGCTCTTTCTCAGCTTTCTCAATCTTCTCTCTCTCTGCCCTAGGTACGTCAACTCTTGGTGGTTCCGGTTCCTCAAACCATTCATCTTCCTGAAGCGGAGGCGGGTCGGCTATCGGTGGATCATTTACTGTCCTTTGGCGGGTTAGTGTTTCCAACATGGTCATCATTTGGTCCATTCTCTCTTTCAATTGTGCTATCTCTGCAGCATGCTGATCCTGGTCCATTTCTCCTTCTGTCTCTGGCTCTCTTCGTACTAACCTTGCACTCGAATCCCTGACCCAAACTGTCCCGGCGTTTAATGCTATCTTGCCTTCAACATTTTTATTTGTAATCAGTTTTCAAACAACTTTATTTTTTTTGAAAAAAAAAAATGCTTGGTAAAAATTCTTTATGAATGGCTCATATGTCACACAGATGTGATGCATGTGTGTGTGTGTGCCTATTCTATATGCTAATAGAAAAGAAAATCCTATTTCTAACATATAAGCATATAAGCACATAAAATCCTCATCCATGTCAAGTGCGCTGATTTCTCCTTTCATTGTGATCCTCATTACCCCTTTTAAGTATTAAAACTTTGAAATTTATTTGGAAAGTATTTCTTATGTGAAAGCTTTCTTGAGAGTTTCTTGAAAAGAGGGATGTAAAACATTCTTTAACCAATTTGTTGGTTTGAAACTTTGCTTTGAAATTCATTTGAAAAGCATTTATCAAAACGATTCCCAAGATTTTTTTGGATTTCCTCTTCGAAAGTGGGGACATGAAAGTTTTTTCTTAATAAGAGATGATTGGGTTTTATTTGATTTAAAGAAAATGAACCTTGGATCTTTTTTCTTTGAGAGGGTGATTTTTCAAAACATGTCTTTTTGGATTCAAAAATTTTCATAAACAATGAACTTTGGATTCTTGGGTAGGAGTATCACACGATTAGATAATCATCGCACTTTTCATGAATTCGGATGCATACAAGGTCAATGATGCTTAGCTAAACATGATACAAGAGGTGTAACCTTATAATCAAGATTCGGCTTATTCTCAAATGTCATAGGACATGAAAAGAAATTGCCCAAAAGTGATTAAGAGGTTACACATCTTTTATCAAGTAAGCATCGTCATCATCTCAAGTAATCCCTTTCGGGCATACAAAACTCCCTAGCACATAACCCTAATCAAGAATTGAATTCCTAATTTTGAATGGTTCTATGGAAACTACTATGCAAAAGCCGGGTTTTGGTCAAATAAGGGACCCTTGACACACACCCGATAGGATGCTTCATATACCAAGACATGGTACGAGATCAAGGGTGATCACACGGCCCCATGATGGCTTGACCGACCGGGTTGCCCCGAGCCTCCAAGGTCATAGTTCCGTGCAATCGACTGGCGAGACATGCAAGTGCAATACAACAGGCACACAAAAATTAATTAATTTGATTAAAAGGATGCTTTCAAGTCTAATCCTCGAGTGAACCCAAAATCAGAAATTCTGGTCTGCGAAACCAGAGATTCTGGGTTCGATCCCCAGCAGAGTCGCCAGATTGTGGATATCGCAGGATTTCTTTCTTTTACCCACTTTTAAAACAAATATTTTCAAATTCAAAGAGTCGCCACTTAATTTTTAAAAGGAAAATTAAGAAACCATTTTAAAGCAAACCGATCTTTTGCGAAACCAAAGATAAACTGGGTCCGGGGATTATGGAATGAAAGGGGAAGGAGCCCGGTGGACTAAAACACCCCCTTTCATCCTATCTTACGATAGGCCTCTACTCAACATCCTTTTTAATCAAATTATTAATCTAAGCATGCCCTCAATTAATACATATATACATATACATCACACAAGCATGTTGAAAGGGTGCAAAATTGCTAATGGTAAAATATCATTCATAAGTCACATAATTCAACTAGCAAACATCATGATATGCAATAGAGAACTAGAAAACATACCCGGGATCCGGCCGCGAATATCAAACGTGCAATGCATGCGAGAATAGAAATCCTAAGAAAAGGTCTCTATCACATTTAAACACGTAAGGCAAGACCTAGTCGAAAGTGTCGCACATGGAGTTGAAAATCAATTCAAAATCAAAGGAATGAATTAAACTAGAGAAGGGATGAGGAGTTGTACCTCAAATGCGCTACAAAACAAAGAGTTAGTCCACATACTTTAGACAAGATATGATATCAAAAATAATTAATCCTAAGTCATGTTCAATTAGATACAACTTAGACAAGAGATAAGTCCTACTTATGAGTATTAACATGTATGAATGAATGCATGAATATGAACAAGAATGAGATATGAATTTATTCACTAATTTGGATCCCTAAGCCTCTGGGTTTAATCTAAATTATCATTATTCAAAACATGGTTTAAGTCCTAAGACATTAGGAGACCATTTGAGTTGAAATAAATAAGATTAGACAAAAATGGTAGCAGTTTTTTATGAATTACAGAGAGCAGACCAGACGTTCAAAAATAGGAATAAAATACTTTCAACGGTTGGATCTTAATGATTTTTGGATATGTTATGCCTCTGTGAGTCTAGTTTCTAACCCAAAAAGAAAATTGAGGTTTCAACGGTTAGATCTCCGGGAATACGGAAAATACTAGACCTCACTCAGGATTCTGCAACTCTCTGTCCAGAGATCTTGTATGATTTTTTAAAAATAGTAAAAAAATCAGAATTGCTTCATTCTTTTTAGGGAATCTTCCTAACACATTAAGGTTCTTATAAAAAATTATTAGAGGTCATGAAAACTTGGTTAGAGTTCTGATCTATCAATTTTAAAACCGGTTTGCTGTTCTGAAACTATTCTGAAATTCTGGACAGATTGTGGTTGTCTCACAAAACTCATGATCAAACCATTCTAAGCATAAAGTCTTACCAAAACAAAAATTACAGTGGTAAAACAATGTGTTATTGACACTTTCCCGTTGGTTTCATTTGATTTCAACGGTTAGATTTCGAACTAAAAATCTTTGATCAAAAACAGTTTGTGAACCCACTGTTTCATTTTGCTAGTTCAAGTTTATTTGTTAACCCCAACTATTAAATCATGAAGTTGGACTTAAAACAAACCATCTCTTCTACCAATTAATGGTCATCGAAGATTAAGGACATCTTTACACTTATGGATCTTGATGAAGTATTGAAATGAACTTCACAAAATCCTCAAATAAAGAACTCAAACCTATGGACCCAAGTTTGAATTCAACTCATTACTCCTACCACTTGGTGGTCATTGGAGGCTAAAGACACACATACATATAGGTTTTGGATGAAGTATAGAGAACTTCTCAAAACCCAAGGAAGAGATTAGTCTAAGCCATAAAGGTGGACTTAAACTAAACTACTTCTCCTACCATTTGATGGTCATTGGAGACTAAAAAAACAAATCTACTCTAATCTCCATGGAATATAGTATGAATTCCATAAGATTCATAGTAAAGAGATCCTAGTCATGAGTTGATATTAGTATCTCACCAACTATGTGTAGATTATGGCCATGATTCATTTTAATCTCCATATGGATCATAAGATCATAGGAAACTAAGGAATCAAACTCAAAGAGACTCATTAAGATATGTAAAATCTCATGAATCTTGTGAGAAAATTAGGAATAAGAAATCAAAGTTTATTTAGAAAATTAGGAACAAAAATTCTTTAAAATTAAACTCATACTTCTAAACTGAAGACTTATTTAGATCCAAACTAATGAACTACCATGAGATTCAATCACAAATTCTATGTGGTGTGTGATGAAATGAGGTAAGAAGAGAGGTTTTGAAAATGTGTAAAGATCCTAGAACTAGGAATTTGTGATTGAATTATTATTATATATATATATAGATTTGAAGGCTTTACCTCTAGATCTTCTCAAAACTTGTAGGGATATTGAATTCCTCAAGCTTTTCCTCTTCTTCTTCCTCAAGCTTCAAGCTCCTTCAATGGTGATTTGATGGTTGGGTAAAGATTTGGTGGGGTTTTGGGTATGAGATTGGTAGAGTTTCTCTCTCTATATATTTTCCTCTAAAGCTCTCCCAATATTTTTCTATACAATTCAAGTGTCTCCCCCTAAATGAGAGAAAATGGGTTCTTTTATAGACTTTCATTATCTTAGGGGCTAAGATAAGGGTAGATAGGTCAATTTGGGGTGGGTTAGGAATATTCTATGGCATCTTTAATTCTCCATGGCACTTCTATGTAATTCCAATAAACTTGAAAGGCATTTAAGTTGGCTAGAATAAAGGAACATTCTAGAGCATCTTCAAAGCACATGGGAGATTAGTGCCCAACAAAGGGCTTTTTGGGTATTTCTTAGATAAGGAATATGCCAAGGGATCTCTAACTCTCCAAATCACATGGGCTACTTTCTTTTATTATTTTCCTTTTCCTATATATATATATATGTATAGACACATTTTTCATTTTAAATCTAAATTAATCATATGAGTTACCAAATAGTATATATTTTTTTCTTTTTTTTTTTTTTTTTTTTTTGAATCTAAATAAAATACAAGAAACAAGGTTATTTTTAGAAAATATAATAATAATTATTATTATTCAATCTATTCTATTTTTTTTTAGAAAGTAACCCATGATCCAGTGAGCTCAAGACAGATGGTCAGTGATTGGCCAAATTTAGGGGTATTAGGAGCAAGGTTTGGGAACTTGAAGCTTTTCAGAAGTCGAAGCGATGAACTTGAAGAAAATCGTCGGGACATTATTCATCATTGATTTCTAGAGGTAAATCCCCCTAAGTTTAATAGTTCGGTCAAAATTGGGGTGTCTACAGTGTCCAATCACAATCTCATCCGCATACTCTTTTCACACTGGCCATCACTCACCATGCATGTACACTTGACTCCACATGTATGTCATGTAACTTTATACAGAAAATGTAAAGTGCTAGAAATGATAACAACGTATGTGCAAGAAAGATCAAATCCTTAAACATTTCTCTTTAACATAATATAACCAACATGATTCTATTTTAGCATATCTTCTAAACAATACATTTAAAAATTCTCAAACTTCGTCCAAACAGTTCCCTAACGGAACATAGACAAAAATCAGAAAAAGCCAAGTCGCTTGCGCGGGCCGCTCGCACAAAGGGTCGCTCGCACAGGCCACTCGCACGATATGTCACTTTTTCGATTTTCTTTTAAAAATTTTCAAACTGTCAGAATTTACACAGGTCGTGCGCGCGGGCTGCTGTGGATACTCGCATTTTTACCCACATTTTTTAAATCTTCTTTTTTTCATTTCAAGTTCGAGTCACCACTTAATTTTTTAAAGAAAAATTAAGAAACCATGTTAAAAGCAAACTGGTCTTTTTTTTTTGGAAACCAGAGATTTCTAGGTCCGACGATTATGGAATGAAAAGGGAAGGAGCCTGGCAGAATAAAACACCCCCTCTCATCCTATCTTGTGATAAGCCTCCACTCAACATCCTTTTTAATCAAATTAATAATTTAGGTATTGTCACAGCCCGGTCCCACAATAGCGGAACCAGAGCCCGTGGCACGCCACCGAGGCAAAACCAAATCATTAACGTTCCCAAAAATTAGATTTGAAGAACACACGCAGCGGAAAACAAAACACATTTTTAAAACCAGAGGTTCAGTCGACTGCTCAGTCGACTGCTCAGTCGACGGAGTCAAGCAGGGATTTAAATGTCAATTCCAGTCGACTGATACTGGGGGTTCAGTCGACTGCTGGAGGGGTCCAGTCGACTGCTCAGTCGACGGGAGTAGGCAGGGATTTAAATGTCAATTCCAGTCGACTGATACTGGGGGTTCAGTCGACTGCTTTGGTTAAAATAAGAAGCAGTAGCTAACAGACACAGGGGTCAGTCGACTGCTCAGTCGACTGCTCCCCTGGCAGCAGCCCAATCTGCAGAATTTCAAGTTTTAAAAGCTTTCTAACCAACACCAATGATCAACCATTCAATCCAAACTCAAGCCAAAGTAATCCTAGCTGTATTAAAACATTTCTAAAGTAAGATTACAACATGTTATAGTCTATTACAACGGTTTAAAATCCATTCTAACATACCAAGTTAAACATGGTTTAAAACAACCAAAATCTTATTACAACATTTCTATTATTCCAAAACTACAAGATTTGCATTCGAGTTGCCTTCTAAAAGAACTCCCAACGCACGTGCTCACTTCTGCGATTCCTCGCCCATAAGTCCACGCGAAAGGGTAAGACCCACGATTCTTCAAACAATCGTGCGACCTTAATGCCACTCTATCGGCTCCACAAAATGGTACGGTGACCACGTGCTCCTTCTGACCCAAATAAGCAACTTAACATGCTCAAATACATATCACCATGCTCGCGGTAATTAAGACATATCACCGTGCTATTGAGCCTACTTATCAATATAAATGCCCAATATGAACTACACAATATATCTCTAGGAATTAATACATGCTATTCAAACATAACATGAATACATGCCAAGAAATCATTCCAAAACATAGTTGAATCACTCACCTCAGATCTACGTGCTTATAATACGATCCAAAGAAAACCCGTGCACAAAGAACGTGCAGAAGTCCGTCTAGTACAATTCCTATGGATCAGAATTCCATTTATCAACTTTTATGAAAAATTCTAGAAAATAACTTTTCGGAAAACTTAGCCAAACAGGCCCTAACATATATCAAAACGAAGCTCTTACCTCGAGGAGCTCGAATATGAAATCTGGGAGAAACCAGACTGACGGAAGGTCGTCGTTTGGCGTCGCAAAGCTCTAAGCAACTAATCTCCCTCTAGCCTCCCTTTTGGCCTCCTCTTTATGGAATTAGGTTTAGACTTATGAAAAATCTAAGTCATCTCTATCTATATATAGGCAACATTCTCGGGGAATTACGTTTACCTCCCCACGAGTTTTCCAAACTCCTAATCAGTCTCTGAAACTTTCTATACAGCTTATTCTTAGCTCTACGAGTGAAACCTCAAAATTATAAAAGTTTTCGACTAAGTTTCGTTTGGTCGCTAAAACGCGAATTTCTATATGACGTTTCCGAAGTTGCTAATTAGCCTACCAAATTAATAGCGTGTTCATTCGTCCTCACCAGGATACTAAATCTAACATCAGAAATATATTCTAAGCCAGAAAATAATACAGATATTGAAATACACAGGTAAACATTTATTTTCAGATAAACATTTAAAGTGTTCCACAGTGACCGTCTCACACTCGGAGAGATGTCACAAACAATAACTCTTCAATCACAACAGTCTCAAAGGGTTCTCTAATACAGACACCCAAATCAACTCGTGAGTCAAAACTCACTCAACCATGTGTCATAAGACACGCCACATCACATTATCATGCATGACAATGTAATGCAAATGCAATAACACAAATGCGGGTGTTATAATACTCTCCCCCTTAAAAGAAGTTTGTCCCCAAACTTGTACCTCATGTCTCGAAAAGGTGTGGATACTGAGTACGCATCTCATCTTCTATCTCCCATGTCATTTCTTCCGTAGTTTGGCTACGCCATAACACTTTCACTTTCGATATTACTTTGTTCCTTAAGACTTGATCCTTCCGATCCAAGATCTCTACCGGATATGCGACATACGTCAAATCACTCTGAATCTCATCCGATGTCGGAGTCATCACTTGATCTCTATCTTCCACTAATTGTTTGCGTAACAACGATACATGGAACACGTTATGAACTTGAGCGTACTCACTCGGCAAGTTCAAACGATAAGCTACGGGTCCAACCTTTCCAATGATTTCAAAAGGTCCTACATACCTCGGGTTGAGTTTCCCGTATCTCCCAAATCTAGTAATCCCTTTTGAAGGTGACACCTTCAAATACACCAAGTCTCCTACATCGAATTCTAACGGCCGTCTGCGCTTGTCGGCATAGCTCTTATACCTACTCTGAGCTGTCAGTAGCCGTTGTCGAATTTCCTTTATCTTATCCGTCGTTTCTTGTACAATTTTCGGCCCTTCAATCTTTCTTTCTCCCACCTCTGTCCAACTAATTGGTGAACGACATACACGACCATATAAAGCTTCATAAGGAGCCATCCCAATACTCGACTGAAAACTGTTGTTATACGCAAACTCGATCAATGGCAAATGGTCTTCCCAATCACCCTGAAAATCAAGTACACATAGCCTAAGCATGTCTTCCAAAATTTGGATTACTCTTTCTGATTGACCATCGGTCTGAGGATGAAAAGCTGTACTAAAATGCAATTTGGTACCCATTGCTTCTTGCAAGGCTCTCCAGAACTTCGATGTAAAACTACTATCCCTGTCCGAAACAATAGAAACTGGGATACCATGTAGTCTCACAATTTCGCGAATATACAACTTAGCTAACGTCATTGGCTTAGTTGTTCGAAGTGGTAGGAAGTGCGACGACTTCGTCAAACGATCAACAATCACCCAAATAATACTGTTCGATCTCTTCGATCTCGGAAATCCACTAACAAAATCCATTGTTATGTGCTCCCATTTCCACTCGGCTATTGGTAACGGTTGTAGCAATCCTGAAGGTACTTGGCGTTCGGCCTTTACTTGTTGACAACTAGTACAACGCGAAACATAGCGTGCTATTTCCCTCTTCATTCCCGGCCACCAATAAACATGTCTCAAATCTCTATACATCTTGGTGCTTCCCGGATGAACGGTATACTTCGTATTGTGTGCTTCCTCTAGGATGTTTCGCTTCAACTCCTTCTCACTAGGTACACAAATTCTACCTCTCAATCTCAACACATTGTTCTCAAACGTGAATCCCGGTTGTTTGCCCATTGGAATCTCATCACAAATCTTCTTCAAAGCCACATCTTGAAGTTGTTTCTCTGCAATCTCGTGAATCAAGAGTGGTTGTGCCACCATTGTCGACATCAAGCCACTTTCAATCCTCGGAATCACTTCAAGTTCTAAGTTCTCCATATCTCTTATCAATTCTTTCTGAGATGTCAAATCTGATGCGGTATTGGTTGGTACTTTGCGACTAAGAGCATCGGCGACGACATTCGCCTTGCCCGGATGATACTGAATTGACAAGTCATAGTCCTTCATCAACTCTAGCCATCTCCTTTGCCTCATATTCAAATCTCGTTGTGTAAACAGATACTTCAAACTCTTATGATCCGTATAGATCTCACATTTCTCTCCGTATAGGTAATGACGCCAAATCTTCAATGCAAAAATCACGGCGGCCAATTCTAGATCATGAGTCGGATAATTCTTCTCGTGCGGTCTAAGTTGTCTTGACGCATATGCAATGACTTTATCACCTTGCATAAGAACGCAACCTAAACCTCTATATGATGCATCACTGTAAATGATAAACCCTTCAGTCCCTGATGGAACGGCTAAAATTGGTGCTTTCACTAGTCGACCCTTCAACTCTTGGAAACTTTCTTCACATTCTGGACTCCAAACAAAAGCAATATCTTTCCTCATTAATTGCGTCATCGGCATTGCTATACGCGAAAAGTCTTTCACAAATCTCCGATAATACCCAGCTAATCCTAGGAAACTTCTGATGTCTGTCACATTCGTTGGCCTCACCCAGTTGGTAACTGCTTCTATCTTCTGAGAGTCTACAGAAATTCCCTTTGCCGACACTATATGTCCAAGGAAAGCTATCTCGGTCAACCAAAACTCACACTTCTTCAATTTGCCGAATAATCTCTTTTCACGCAATCGTTGTAAAGCTAATCGCAAATGATGCTCGTGATCTTCCACGCTTTTGGAGTAGATTAGGATGTCATCTATGAACACGATAACGAACTCATCTAAATAATCTTTGAAAACAGAGTTCATCAAGTCCATGAAAGCAGCTGGTGCATTAGTCACTCCAAACGGCATGACCAAAAATTCAAAGTGACCATATCGAGTCCTGAAAGCTGTCTTCTCAACATCTTCCTCTTTGACTTTCAACTGATGGTAACCGGATCTCAAGTCGATCTTCGAAAATACCTGAGCCCCTTGTAACTGATCAAACAAGTCATCTATTCGCGGCAACGGATACTTGTTCTTGACGGTCAACTTATTCAACTCCCGGTAGTCGATGCACATACGCATTGTTCCATCTTTCTTCTTCACAAACAAGACTGGAGCTCCCCACGGCGAAACACTCGGTCGGATAAAACCCTTCTCCAACAGTTCTTCTAACTGAACTTTCAGTTCTTTCAACTCTATTGGTGCCATCCGGTACGGTGCTTTGGATACCGGTTGTGACCCTGGTACTACTTCTATTGTGAACTCAAGCTCTCTTTCAATCAATACGTCGGGTAACTCATCGGGAAAAACATCTAGAAATTCTCGAACTACTGAAATGTCTTCTATTAGTGGTCCAAGAACTCTCGTGTCGACAATTGAACATAAGAAACCCGAACAACCCTTCTTTAACATCTTACTTGCTTGAATCGTCGATATCAAGTACGGCGGTACGATCACTCCCTTACCCTGAAAAGTAAACTCTTCTCGCCCTGACGGATAGAAACTAACCCGTTTCTGTTCACAATCGATTTTGGCTTGATTAACCGACAACCAATCCATACCCAAAATAACATCAAAGTAGTTCACCGTCAACAGAATCAAATCAACGCTCAAGACCTTATCACCTATCTTGATTTCACATGACTTGAATATTGATAAAGTAACTAACGATTCACTACTAGGCAATGATACACACAAATCATATCCTAGCGGTTCTGACTTAACAGTTAAATGCTTAACAAAATCACGTGATACAAATGAATGCGTTGAACCAGAATCCATAAGTATACGTGCAGGATACGAAGAAATAGGAAGAATACCTGATACGACGGTATCATCCGTATTCCCCGGCCTGAGTTGGAAGTATCGTCCTTGTTGTTGCGCAACTCCTTTCCCTTTATCCACTCGAGGTTCTACCCTTGATCCGCTTGGCACACTCGATGCCCCGGTACTCATTCCCGGTTGTCTCTTACTCGGACAGTTCTTTGCTATGTGTCCCGGTTGTCCACACTCAAAACATTTCCCTCTTATCTCTGGGTTGTAGCTCTTGGTGTTCGAGGTTGTGTTTGGTGTAGT
Source organism: Hydrangea macrophylla (assembly GCA_033977485.1). NCBI lineage: Eukaryota > Viridiplantae > Streptophyta > Magnoliopsida > Cornales > Hydrangeaceae > Hydrangea > Hydrangea macrophylla. The sequence continues at coordinate 109,312,167 of CM066994.1, read as the reverse complement.
CGAATTTGCGTTCAAAGGACAATTTCTAGACACATGCCCCAATTGTTTGCAAATATAGCAAGTGGTCAATTGATAGCAGGTTCCTCTGTGTCGCAGGTTACATGTTGGACACAACGGTCTCGGGTCCCCCATGAACGTACTCCCTCCTTGGCTACTCATATGCGATCCCGAACCTTGTGTAAACGGTTTCTTCGCATTCCCTTGACCCTTACTCCGACTGTCATTTGCTCTCTTCCCTTGTTGTCCTTGTCGATACCGGTCGACACTCTTCTCAGCAATTCGTGCAGCTTCCTCAACGAGAGAAACGGTCGGGTGTTGTAACATATCCACACGGCCACGGATATTCTCTCTAAGCCCTTCCTCAAACTTACGAGCTTTATCCCTATCAGTCGGAACAGTAGTTTTCCCAAATCGTAACAAGGCATTGAAACGAGAAACATACTCACCCACGGTCATATCTCCCTGAATCAAACTCGCAAACTCTTGACGTTTCTGAGTATAAGCAGATTGCGGGAAGAAACGTTTGTTGAATTCTTCTTTAAATACTTCCCACGTGGTTGGCTTCCCTTGTTCAAGTACGTTGTTCCACCAATCCAATGCTTCGCCCATCAACGTATCGGATGCGCACAAAATTTTCTCCTCATCGGTACATATCACCTGACGAAAATGTCTTTCCATGTCCATCATCCAATGATCGGCCAAGTCTATGTCGACTTGTCCATGATACAAGGTCGGTTTCCGTTTATGAAACTGTTCCACGATTGTGTGTTGAGGTCGCGGTGCCGATGGTGCATTGACGTAACGAATTTCCACTTGTGGAGGCTGAACGTTCATCTGTTCCCTTTCACTTACCGCTTGTATGAAACTTCCCACCATATTCACTATTTGGTCCATCCGCAAATGCGGTGACAATTCTCTTGGTAGATCAGCCATAACGTTTCAAATATTACCCCTGTTGAGTTCAATGCATAATGACCATGCATGCTATGCCACAATATAGATATATGTGCACAGTTCATCACAATCAACAAATGCTAATGCATGAAGCGTTTATACAATGATAACCATATCCTTACAATTACACACTCCACTCGACGTCGCTCAGCATATATAACGTCACTCGTTCCCAAGGCTCTAAACTTATGCTCTGATACCACTAAATGTCACAGCCCGATCCCACAATAGCGGAACCAGAGCCCGTGGCACGCCACCGAGGCAAAACCAAATCATTAACGTTCCCAAAAATTAGATTTGAAGAACACACGCAGCGGAAAACAAAACACATTTTTAAAACCAGAGGTTCAGTCGACTGCTCAGTCGACTGCTCAGTCGACGGAGTTAAGCAGGGATTTAAATGTCAATTCCAGTCGACTGATACTGGGGGTTCAGTCGACTGCTGGAGGGGTCCAGTCGACTGCTCAGTCGACGGGAGTAGGCAGGGATTTAAATGTCAATTCCAGTCGACTGATACTGGGGGTTCAGTCGACTGCTTTGGTTAAAATAAGAAGCAGTAGCTAACAGACACAGGGGTCAGTCGACTGCTCAGTCGACTGCTCCCCTGGCAGCAGCCCAATCTGCAGAATTTCAAGTTTTAAAAGCTTTCTAACCAACACCAATGATCAACCATTCAATCCAAACTCAAGTCAAAGTAATCCTAGCTGTATTAAAACATTTCTAAAGTAAGATTACAACATGTTATAGTCTATTACAACGGTTTAAAATCCATTCTAACATACCAAGTTAAACATGGTTTAAAACAACCAAAATCTTATTACAACATTTCTATTATTCCAAAACTACAAGATTTGCATTCGAGTTGCCTTCTAAAAGAACTCCCAACCCACGTGCTCACTTCTGCGATTCCTCGCCCATAAGTCCACGCGAAAGGGTAAGACCCACGATTCTTCAAACAATCGTGCGACCTTAATGCCACTCTATCGGCTCCACAAAATGGTACGGTGACCACGTGCTCCTTCTAACCCAAATAAGCAACTTAACATGATCAAATACATATCACCATGCTCGCGGTAATTAAGACATATCACCGTGCTATTGAGCCTACTTATCAATATAAATGCCCAATATGAACTACACAATATATCTCTAGGAATTAATACATGCTATTCAAACATAACATGAATACATGCCAAGAAATCATTCCAAAACATAGTTGAATCACTCACCTCAGATCTACGTGCTTATAATACGATCCAAAGAAAACCCGTGCACAAAGAACGTGCAGAAGTCCGTCTAGTACAATTCCTATGGATCAGAATTCCATTTATCAACTTTTATGAAAAATTCTAGAAAATAACTTTTCGGAAAACTTAGCCAAACAGGCCCTAACATATATCAAAACGAAGCTCTTACCTCGAGGAGCTCGAATATGAAATCTGGGAGAAACCAGACTGACGGAAGGTCGTCGTTTGGCGTCGCAAAGCTCTAAGCAACTAATCTCCCTCTAGCCTCCCTTTTGGCCTCCTCTTTATGGAATTAGGTTTAGACTTATGAAAAATCTAAGTCATCTCTATCTATATATAGGCAACATTCTCGGGGAATTACGTTTACCTCCCCACGAGTTTTCCAAACTCCTAATCAGTCTCTGAAACTTTCTATACAGCTTATTCTTAGCTCTACGAGTGAAACCTCAAAATTATAAAAGTTTTCGACTAAGTTTTGTTTGGTCGCTAAAACGCGAATTTCTATATGACGTTTCCGAAGTTGCTAATTAGCCTACCAAATTAATAGCGTGTTCATTCGTCCTCACCAGGATACTAAATCTAACATCAGAAATATATTCTAAGCCAGAAAATAATACAGATATTGAAATACACAGGTAAACATTTATTTTCAGATAAACATTTAAAGTGTTCCACAGTGACCGTCTCACACTCGGAGAGATGTCACAAACAATAACTCTTCAATCACAACAGTCTCAAAGGGTTCTCTAATACAGACACCCAAATCAACTCGTGAGTCAAAACTCACTCAACCATGTGTCATAAGACACGCCACATCACATTATCATGCATGACAATGTAATGCAAATGCAATAACACAAATGCGGGTGTTATAGGTATGTCCTCAACTAATACATGGATATAAATATATACATTACAAAATCATGTCAAAAGGGCGTAAGGTTGCTAATTGTAAAACGGCATACAAAACCACATAAATCAAGTAGCAAGCGGGATGATATACAATAGAGAACAAAGAAACTTACCCGGGATTTAGCTGCAATATAGAAACATGCAATGCATACTCAAAATATAAATCCTAAGAAAAAGGTCTCTAATCACATATACACACATAAGGCAAGACCTAGTCTAACGTGTCGCGCATGGAGTCAGAAAAATCAATAAAATCAAAAAAGTAAAATATACTAGAGAAAGAGTCAAGAAATTATACCTTGATAGTGCTACAAAACAAAGGGTTAGCCCACATGCTTTAGACAAAACATAACATGAAATCCCAAATAACATATTAAATCTACCTAGCATAGAAAGAGTTGATATAATTATGAATTCCTTCTAATTAGTTGGAGATCCAACACCTCTATAGATATACAAGTCTCAACTAGGAGCCAATGTAATGTCCATATAGAGATGTTATAATCCCAACTTGATCATAAGGAGGCCATAGTTATGTTTAACTAGGTCCAATTAAATGCAATATCAAGCTAAAGATTAGTCCTAATCCTAAGTATCAACATACATGAAATGAATGCACGGATATAAACAAGAATGAGATATGAACTACTCATTGATTTGGATCATTTAGCCTCTAGATTTAAGTCCAATTAATCACTATTAGAACATGGTTTGAGTACAAAGGCAGTAGGTCACCATTTAGATGAGACTTGACAAAATTCATCAAAACTGTGACAGAATTTCAGGATTTACAGAGAGCAGACCAGACTTTCAAAAATAGGAAAATCATACTTCCAACAGTTTGATCTTAATGATTTTTTAGTATGTTGTGCCTCTGTGATTTTAGTTTTTAACCTAAAAAGAATTCAAAGATCAAACGGTTAAATCTCTAGTAATTGGGAAAAAACTGGACATCACTAAAAAATTTACAATTCTCTGTCCATAAATTTTGTATGATTTTTTAAAAATAGCAAATAAATCCGAATGACTTCATTCTTTTTAGAGAGCCTTATTAACACATTAAACTTCCTAGAAAAATTTATTTGAAGTCAAGAAAATTTTATTAAGATTCTGATCTGTCAAGTTTAAAATAGACTTACTATTCTGAAATTTTTGACAGAGAATGACTAGTGTACAAATCATAAGGCCAAACCATTCTAAGCATAAAATTTCATCGAGACAAGAATATCTAGTGATACCTATATGAGTTATGAAAATTCTCCAATTGGTCTCACTCAATTCCAATGGATCATGATTTAATTAAAAATTATTGATCACAGTAGGATCATGAATTCACTGCACCAATATCAACTTATCATTCACATTCTTGTTCTAGGCTTAAGGTATTCCTAATTCCTCTCCCAAATATGTGGTCCTTGAGGAATATAGATTCATTTTATTCAAGTCTTCTCTCAATTTAATGGTCCTTGGAGACTAAGATATGACCCCAAACCATATGAATCTCATAGAATATAGAAAGAACTCCATGAGATTCAATTTGAAGGACTCAAGCCATGAATGAAGACTTAAACCCAACAAAAATCATATGGATATAACCATGACCCATCTTAATCCCCATGTAAATCATAATATTATAGGAGACTAAAGGATCAAACCAAAGAGGATCCAATGCAATATTAAAGATCTCATGGATTTCAAAAAAAAAATAGAGACAAAAGGAAGTAAAATCAAAGTTTGAATAAAATCCAAGTAAGAATACTTTTACAACTTGTTTTTGTTTTAAAACCAAGGCTACATCTAGATCCAAATCAATGAAAACAACACATGAAAATTCAATCACAAAATTCTATGTGGTGTGTGATGAAATGGGGTAGGAAGAGAGGTTTTAAAAATGTGTAAAAGTCCTAGATTTATGTATTTGTGATTGAATTACAACCTAATATATATAAGATTAGAAGGTTACCTCTAATAACCTCAAGGTTCTTCTTAATTCTTGAAGAAGATCTTCCAAATTCTTCAAAATTCTTCTTAGTTTCTCCCAATTCTCTCTCTATATTTCAATATATATGTTTCTTGTCCAAGAAGAAAAATGGAAGAAAAGATCCTCCTAACGGATGTGAAGGCCTCCTTATATAGACCATTCTCATAGGGGCAATTAGGTAAATTCGAGTGAGAAACCCATGTGCAAGAAAATTCCATACGTATTTAAGAAAATCAGTCTGTTACAGCGGGCGACACTCACTGAGTTGTCTGAGTGCCACCGACATCGTCGCGTGCCGCTCCCGACAGAATTCCCGCCTTCTTTATTATTTTTCAAATATATAATTATATAGATTATACAAACACATATATTTTTGTTTTTTTTACTTTTTCTTTTCTTTTCAAAATTCTCTTTTTATTTTTTATCTTTTCCTTTTAAAATTCTTTTCTTCTTTTTTATTTTCTTTTCAAATTATTTTCTATTCCTCATATTAAAATCAAAAAAAAAATTCAAATTGTTTTTCTTATACGCACTCTTCACCTGATTTCCCATTTCCTTTTTTTCCCTTTTTTTTGAAAACTTTTATTGAGACTGAAGAATCATCAGAAGGACTTGAATCATTTAAAAAACCTTCAAATTTTCGCCTGACATTGCCATCATCGGTCTAGAGGTAACCATCCCCTGAATTCGATGGTCGGTCTTAATTGGGGTGTCTACAGTTTGCCCCTCTTCGGCAGAGTTTGTAAAGCAATGCGTATCACAAGTGAATGTCAAAGCCAGAGTGAAGACAAGCCTTTGACCGAACTGTTGAATTCAGGTAAAAACAAAATGCGTTGCAAACACAGGAGCAAAGAGGTCGGTGCTGGTCGTGCTCAAATGGTGAGCTGCCTACGTATTCCAACAGGATTCTGACCAGGACGTAGTTCGGGCAAGGGACCACACACAAATGCAAATAATCACACGGATGAATGCACCTATCCTATCGTGATGCACATGCTCAAGCAGTCTTGTGCTCTATGCTCTCAACTGTGATTTAGAATCATACTACTCTCTAACAAGAATGCGTTCTACGCCTTAGATTTTCTATCACGATGTTGCCCTACCCTAGGAGGGCCATGATTGATACAGATGCACTTCATTGATGCATTTTTCGTGCTTAATTCTCTAGTGCTTTTCAAAGAATCATCTAATCGACTGAGATGCGGTTCGCGCCTTATACTCTAGTGCCAAATCAGGAAGCATGTTGTTTTAAAGACTGAGATGCGCTTTGCGCCTAACACTCCAGTGTCTTCCAAGATTCATTTGATCGACTGAGATGTGCTTCTTGCCTTATACTCCGATGTCGAATTAGGAACCATGCTGATTGATAGACTGAGATGCACTTCACGACTTATACTCTGGTGTCTTCCAAGAATCATCTGATCGACTGAGAGGCGCTTCGCGCCTTATGCTCCGGTGCCGAATCATGAAGCATGCTATTTGAAAGACTGAGATGCACTTTGCACCTTACACTCCAGTGTCTTCTAAGAATCATTTGATCGACTGAGATGTGCTTCATGCCTTATACTCTGGTGTCGAATCAGGAACCACGTTGATTGAAAGACTGGGATGCACTTTGCGCCTTATACTCTGGTGTCTTCCAAGAATCATCTGATTGACTGAGATGCGCTTCACGCCTTATACTCCGGTGTCGAATCAGGAGCCATACTGATCGAAAGACTGAGATGCACTTCGCGCCTTATACTCTGGTGTCTTCCAAGAATCATCTGATCGACTGAGATGCACTTCACTCCTTATACTTCGGTGTCGAATCAGGAACCACGCTGATTGAAAGACTGAGATGCACTTCGCGCCTTATACTCTGGTGTCTTTCAAGAATCATCTGATCGACTGAGATGCACTTCGCGCCTTATACTCCGATGTCGAACCAAGAACCACGCTAATTGAAAGACTGAGATGCGATTCGTGCGTTGTACTCTGGTATCTTTCAAGAATCGTCTGATCGATATAGATGCACTTCGTGCCTTATACTCTTATATTAATGCACGTTCGCTCTCAGTATCCGCAGCACTTCGCCTCCGTCGGATATGTTTGCTCATTTCAATCTTCAAAATCGAGAGTCAGTCATAGTTAATTCAATTCAATTTTCAAAATTAAGAGTCAATCAAACTTGAATCAATTCATCTCTTCAAAATTGGGAGTCAATCAGACTCAACTCAATTTATTTTTTCCAAAATTGAAGTCATTCAGACGTGAATCAATTCATCTTCTCTAAATTGGCAGTCAATCAAACTCAAATCAATTCATTCCTCTAAAATCAGGAGTCAATCAGACTCAAATCAACTAGACTCTTAAAATCAACCAAACTCAATTCAATTTATTCTTCTAAAATCAAAAATCATGAGTCATTCAGACTCGAATCAGTTCATCTTTTCAAAATTGGAGTCTTTCAAACTCGAGTCAATTTAAATTTTCAAAATTGGGAGTCAATCGAACTCAATTCAATCAATTCATTTTAGTTCAATTTCTAAAATCAGAGTCAGTTAGAATCAAAGAATTTCTTATTTCCAAATCATGAGTCAATCAGACTCAAACGAATTTCTATCTTCAAATAGGGAGTCAATTTGACTCAAAACAATTTTCTATTTCAAAAGGGGAGTCGTATTGACTTAAAGAATTCACAGTTTACAAAAGGGGAGTCATGTGATCTTGAAAATTCACATTTCCCAAACACGGAGTCATATGGACTCAAAAAATTTATTTTTTACAAACACAGAGTTATGCGGACTCAAAACATTCTTATTTTACAAACACGAAGTCACGCAGACTTAAGAACTCAATATTTTACTCTCACAGAGTCACGCGGACTCAAGAGCTCAATATTTTACACTCACTGAGTCATGTGAACTCAAGAACTCAATATTTTTTTTTATACTCACGGAATCACACGGACTCAAAATTCATATTTTACAAACCCGAAGTCACATGGACTCAAATAATTTATTTTTTACAAACACGGAGTCACGCAGACTCAAAACATTCCTATTATACAAACATAGAGTCACGCGGACTCAAGAACTCGATATTTTACACTCACGGAGTCACGTGGACTCAAGAACTCAATATTTTACACTCACGGAATCACGCGGACTCAAAATTCATATTCTACAAACACGGAGTCACACGGACTCAAAATTCATATTTTACAAACACAAAGTCATACGGACTCAAAACTCATACTTTACCTCATGCTAACAAAAAACATTCTTTCATATAATCAGAGTCACGCGAACTCAAAACTTATATTTCATATAAATAAAGCCACGCCGACTCAAAAATTCATATTTTACACAAACAGAGTTACCTGGACTCAAAACATTCTTATTTTACAAACACGGAGTCACGCGGACTCAAGAACTCAATATTTTACACTCACGGAGTTACGCGGACTCAAAATTCATATTTTACAAACACGAAGTCACATGGACTCAAAATTTCATTTCTTTATTCAAACAAAGTCACACAGGTTCAACAAATTCATATTTTATATAAACAAAGTCACACGGACTTGATAAATTCAAATTTTATACAAATATAGTTACACAAACTTAATAAATTCAAATTTTACATAAATGGAGTCATACAGACTCAACAAACTTCACTTTTTTACACAAACGGAGTCATACGGACTCAACAAATTTGCTTTTTTTTTTATATACAAGTGGAGTCATACAGACTCAACAATTCACTTTTTATACAAATAGAGTCATACAGACTCAATAAATCACTTTTTGTATAAATGGAGTCACACGAACTCCAAGAATTGGTTTTACAAAGATGGGGAGTCCTCGGAGTCAGAGAAAAGTTTTATCAAAGGGAGCCATCTGAGCTCAAAGAATTGAATTTCTTACAAAATAGAGCCATTCGTGCTCAAAGAATTGGATTTTTTTACAAGATGGAGCCATTTGGGGTCAAAGAATTTGATCTAAAAAAACAGAGATGAATCGTCTTATAAGAATCTAATTTTCAAAATCAGAGTCAATTCGACTCAAAAGAATTTTGAATATTTGCAAAATCGGAGTCATGAAGACTCAAAGAATCAGAGTAGAATAAGGCTCAAGTACTTGATTGACTAATGATGATGATGATAATGATGATGATGATGATGATGATGATGATGATAATGATGATGATTTGTGCTGGATTGATGAGAAGCTTTGACACCAAAATGAGCTCGTTTGGATGAGCTTGTCACGAGTGTAGATTTGCCACAGAAGTGGGCATATGAGGTGTGCCTGCCACAAAATAGGCTTATGTAAATGAACTTTCCATGAGCGTTGGCTTGGATAAAAGAGTGCCACCGGGGTAGGCTTACATGGATGAGGTTGCCATATAAATAGGCTTATAACGAGAGTTGCCCCGAAAGCAGGCTTTCGATGAAAGAGTGCCATGTGAATGGCTTATCATGGGGTTGCCAAAAAAGTGGACTTATGATAGTGGTCACCACAAAAGTGGGATTTTGATGAGAGGGTGCCATATGCATGGGCTTATGATGGGGTTGCTATGAAAGTGGGCTTATGATGGTGGTCACCACAAAAGTGGGCTTTTGATGAGAGGGTACCATATGAATGGGCTTTCGAAGATAATTGCCATGAAAGTGGGCTTTGTAGAAAATGATTTCATGCATCTGCGGACCCTTGAAAATATTTTTTTAAAAATAGGGAAGCCACCTATGCCCCTAGTCTTGGACCCTTCATATTTCCACTTTAGCATTGTGTTGTGATAGTGTTTAAAAATCGTGTTCGCATTGCCCTTGAGATGCTCATGAATACTTTCCAAACCTTTATTCATCATCATAACCCCACACATTTGAGACCATTATTGACTCATCAAAGGAGGACAAACTTGACAAAGCATTTGCACAAGACGACTGACTCAAACTCTGTATTATTATGAATCAATGTGCTTTCTTTATGAATAATGAATCATCTTATAATTCATTTATTCATCATCTTACAATGGTAGTACTTCACCAATAAATCTAAACTTTGAAGATTCTCCCTTTTTGAGTTACCTAATTCTTTGCCTACCCAGAGTGTGCTTCAAATTAGTGCTTTAGCTTAGAGAATAAAAGACATTCTATTTTAATCCATTCAAAACAAACCTGATTACTTGAGCACTTGTCTCTAACATAGAAGGGTTTTGGCAAACAAAGTTTGCCCCTAGTTTGAATAGGACTCGGAGGCATTGCTTCTGGGATTAAATGAGGTATTCAGCAAACGAAGTTTGCCCCTGGTTTGACGATATATATGTGGCTTCAGGCAAACTTACACAAGTTTGTCCCTAGTCTGAAGGAAGGAAACCAAAGGCACAAAGGGTGATGCTTATAATTTAGGGGTGGTTATAGACCGAGAACCTTGGGAGGTTCGCCTACTTATCCCGAACGAAATCAGGCCCAAGGTAGTTCGACCAAGGCTTGAAAGAAAGTGCCAGATCATAGCAAGGGTGGCGACCGAATCGGGTAGGCTGCCTATGTACCCCGAGTGGGAATCAGGTCGAAACGTAGTTCATCAACTCTGGAGGTCTTGAAAGAATAAGGCGTCAAGAATTTGTGGGCTTTTCGAGCCATGTTTCCATATAGGTCCAGTGAGTGTTCTTTCTTGGGAAGATTTTCTAAAATGGACCTCTTATGGTAGCTTTTGAACATGATGATGAGACTATGAACTGCTTCTCTTTTTTTATTTTTTTCTTTTCTTTTCTTTTTTCTTTTCTTTTTTTTTTTGTGGCAATTGATTGTTTTCACATTTTCACTAACCAATCAATCTTTACAACTCTCATAATACATCGTGTTTTAATCATACTCTATTACACTCACAAAGCAATACGAGCCTTCCAAATCACTCCTCAAAGATATCTTTGCATTGTTTTAGGCTCATTTAGACATTGAGCCTCTCACAAAATTTTGAGACTAATTGATACTTTCAAATCTCTCTTTTTATTTCTAATTCCTTTTATTTGTTTAGAACAACACAAAGCCTTGGTATAATTCATGTGCCAGTGATGTTTGAAGTGCTCAAGAATTCTCAATCTTATTTATTCTTTGCCTTTTCTTTTCTCTTCTCTTTCCTTTTTTTCTCTATCTCACTATCTCTTACTCTCTCCATGATTTTGACTAGCTGGGATTTAGGTTTTGAAGTCAACACACATCTTATTTTTGTTCTAACTTTTGCCTAGGCACCCTTTCGGGTTTTCATCCTAGCGAACTTTTTTTTTTCTTTTTTTCTTTTCCTTTTTTTTGTGCTCTAACTTTTTCCTAAGTGCCCTTTGGGGTTTTGAACCTAGTGAGCTTCTTTTTGTTTTCTTTTTCTTTTGAAGAAGAAGTTCATTTAAAATATCTGGCTACCATCAAGGACCAAGTTTATGGCTTTGGACTGTGAGCTCATCTTTTAGGCTTGGTATTTGGGAGAAAGAGATGGTGATCAAGCCTTAAGTCCCAAGTTTATATTTCCAAGATTGAGCGAGACTATCTTTAAATTCTAAAAGTAAAGCTAATCAATTATCTATTCTACCTTGGATTTGGCACAAAATTTTCTTTGTTATTTGGGGATCCATTTTCAATGCAAAGATTTATCAACAAAATATCTTCCATCATCATTTGAAAAGTGATTTTATTTTTGTTTTCTTCCTTTCTTGGTTTAATGATCCATTTATTCACAACTAGGCACACTTATTTATGCAAAAAGATATTCTATTCAATTAGAAGGATTACATCACCCGACTCGATAAAAAGACTTGAAAATAAACTTGACAACAGACTGACTCGAAGACTAAATTGGACTTGATATTTGACTCCTACTTGACATGACTCAATCACGAACCATACTAGACTAGATTCGGTCGTAATTGGAGTGCCACAGATGATTTTCAATTTATTGGGTCCCCAAGAGCATCCACATTTGATTCAACACCAGCATTTCCAAACAATATTACCTCACTAGCATTTTCTTCAAGTTTGTCATTCCCCTTCTGCATCATTGTAGGAACATCATCTGCCCTTATGACCCATTTTTCAGTCGAATGACCCTTCTTTGACTCATACCGAGTATTGTCAAAGCCTTTTTTGATTTTGTTGATTGGGTCAAGACCAGTAGGTTGTTGCGCACTCGTAGAGGCAACAAATCCCTTGAGAGTGCTCAGTGATGGTTGTGATTGAAAGGATTGCATGTCATGTCAAATGCCACTCGGTGGGTTTAGCAAAAGAGTGATGATTTTATGCTCAATGAGATCTTGGATATCATGGTGGAGTTTCAAGCAATAGTTGGTCGTGTGGCCATGGGTATGGAGGTAGGTACAGTACAAAGATAGGTCACATTTTCAAGGTAAGAGATGTGGTAGTGGCTTTGGGTCTAGGGGTTGAGGTGACCACTCTTGACAAGGTGACGAAGGGCCATGGATAATGGCATGCCACGGTTGGTGAAAATTCTCGGCTTGCAGGTTTGGTTTGATTTATGATTCAACTTTGAGCTTGAGCCGGCTTTTAGGTTTGGATATGCGAGTAGGCTAGGATTTCTTGAGTTGAGATGTTGGCTTGGATTAGCTTTTTGGCTAGATGGGGTCAGGCTTGGATATGGGTTTGAGATTGGATGTGGGCTTTGTAGATTGGTCAGGTACGACTGCGGGATTTGGTGATTGACCAGGTAAGGGCTCTGGTGATTAATTGGGCTTGGGTGCATGGTTAGATTTGGATATGGACATTGATTCATGGGTGGGTTTGGATATGGGCATTGATGCTTCTCTAGACGATCAATTATTCTCTTTTCTAATTGATTCATTTTTACCTCATTGTTGGCTATCTAATCTTTCAGCAATTGAATAAACTCAAGCATTAACTTTTCCAATTCCTTCACCCTCGAATCTCGTTGTTCAATAGCAGTTTGCAACTTTTTTACTCTTTCCTTCAAGGTTCTCAAGGCCATTGGCGGATCAATCTCAAGATGATGGTCCATGTTCTCCTAAAATCAAGAAGACGAACCCAACAAGGTTAGAAGTGTCCTCAATTGGGAATCTGGTTGTCCCACTCTTTTTATTGATTCACAATATAAAAAGGTCCGCAGGCAGAATTGATTTTTAGGAGGCAAGGAATTTTGAGTAACTATTTTGATCTTGATTGAAGAGAAGATTTTGTGAATTTGTATGCTACATGTATGCAATGACAAAATATACATGCTTTGATAATTTGAAGTGGCTAATGCATGCGCCGTATACATGGCACACGAATGAAATGCAAGTACGTGTAAGTACCTATCTATATGTAAAAGAAAGGAAAATTCTAGTCCTAGCACATACAACACATAAGCACATAAAATCCTTTTCCATGTCAAATGCGCCAATTTCACCTCTCATTGCAATCCTCACTACCCTTTCAAAGGTTGGGTATTTAAAATTTTTTGAAATTCATTTGACAAGCATTTCTTTAGATGATGAGATCTTTCAAAAACAATTCTCAAGGATTTTGAAATTTTTTTATTTGAAAATGAGGATGTGAAAATATTTCTCAATAAAGATGATTTGATTGAAATTTTGCTTTGAAATTCATTTGAAAAGCATTTCTCCCAAAAATAATTCCCAAACTTTTTGGAATTTTCCTTTGAAGATGATCATGTATAAATATATTTTAACAAAGATTAGTTTGGGGCTTTAATCAAATAGTGAACTCCAAAGTGTTTTGAAAGAGCGATTAAAACTTTGGAATAAAGATGACAAAAATTTGTTTGCTTACAAAGATGGATTTAAAATTCTTTGGGTAGAAGGATCATATAATCGGATTATTACCGTACTTTTCATGAATACGGATATATACAAGGTCAACGATGCTTAGCTAAACATGATATAAGAGATGTAATCTTATAATCAAGATTCAGAATGTTCTCGAATGTCATAGGACATGAAGAGGAATTGCTCAAAAGTGATTAAGAGGTTACAAATCTTTCATCAAATAAGTATCGTCATCATCTCAAGTAATCCCTTCCGGCATACAAAACTCCCTAGCACATAATCCTAATCAAGAATTGATTTCTTAAGATTTAAGGGATCTATAAAATCTATCATGCAAAGGCCGGGTTTTAGTCAAAATAAGGGACCCTTGACCCACACCCGATAGGATGCTTCATATACCAACACATGGTACGAGATCGAGGGTGATCACACAGTCCCATGATGGCTTGACCGACAGGGTTGCCCCAAGTGTAGACATCCCATTTTGTCGGCTATCAGATTTAGGAGACTCATAGCTTGGTGGTTCACAATGATCGAAAAAGACTCAAAAGGACTCCTGGAAGTTAGTTATATTTCTCAAAATGCTCAGAATAACCAAAATGCCCCTGGAAGCCCGAAAACTCCCAGATTTGGACCAAATGTTCTGGAAACGCGCTACGTCATAAGAAAAACAATAAAATGAGTTCTACAGCAAGACCGAATGAAATCGTCAGCTCCCAGAGACCCCCAGAAGCCCCAAAAGTTCCCAGAAAGTCCCCGTTGACTAGCTTGACCAAGTTTCACCAAGTTTGACCAAGTTTGACTGACATCGTCCAAATTCACCAAAAAATTCCAGAATCATTCTAGATCATGTGGAAAGTATTAAAATAAGTTTTAAAAGAAAATCGAACGAAAACGTCAACTCCTGGGAGCTCCCAGAGGTTTCCAGAACTTCCCGGGAATCCCAAGTTTGACCAGTTTGACCGAAAGTTGACTTTGAAACTGGAGTACTGTATCATTTTTCAAATATTTTTCATGGATACTAGAGGTCAATAGCTTTCCGACGGTATATCGCACATAATTTTTGGATTTCAAACGAATTTATTATGAATTTTCGAAGGTGAAAAAGGAGATCAAATCAGCTTTTATCATGAATACCGCAAAACTTTCAAAGTGACCTATCTCCGGACTATTTTTATGTAAAGTAGACTCCATTACCTTTCCAACGGTATATCACATACTCAGTTTGGAGTTTATGTACATTTTCTGTGAATTTCGGACAAAATAGGGCCTTTTCGCGAATACCGGAACCTCTGGGGGCCTAAACAGCATTACTTGAACGAGGGAGGAGCATTGCCGCCGCGGCACTGGCCCACTCCCGCCGCGGTACAGGCCCAGTGCCGTCGCGACACTCTCCCCCAGAACAGTCCATTTTTGTAATTTTGATTGGGAGGTCCAAATTGATTAATTAGAAACCAAAACGACGTAGTTCTATGTTCACAGATGTTTAGGACCAATGGGAGTACTTTCTAAATCCCAAAACCACCCCAAATTGGCCTATATAAATCCCCCATTGCTCATCATTTTGGGGGGCGGGGCAAAGTGCAAAACTCGAAAGCCATTAGAGAGAGATATAGAGAGTTAGGAAGAAAGAGAGAGAGAAGTAAAGATTGTCTTCTTCCAAATCCAATCCAAAATATGAGTTTTAATTAGTTTTATAAAAACTAAACTTTTCTTTTCAAGCTTTCAATCCATCTTCTTCATCTTCCTTGAGTTTCTTATGAATTAGAGGGTGATGTACTCACCTATATACACATATATGAGAGGTTGAATGCTTGTGGTTCCACCATTGAATATCATCTATTGATTTATTCATTTGCTTGCTTATATACAATGTTCATCTCTTCTTATCTCATTTCCTTTTTATTTTCTTTATTTACTTATTAGTTCGTCATCATCTAGATGATGACATGAAGTTTGAGGTGAGTGAATCCTTATGGATAGTAGCTCTTGACCTCAAAAACATGTTTGTTAGATGATTATAACCTCAGTACATCCCTATGTATTCTTGAGGTTATTTCCAAAATAAAGCAAACCTTTCCAATAATCTTGGAGGTTCTCTAAATGAGTTAGAGGTTGATATTACAAGTGGTTTTAATCCTATTTGAGTGTTGAAAATATACTTTCAAAACCCCTATTTCAAAGCCCTCCTAAAACCCACAATATTTGGACTCCAAGAAATAAACCTTGTTTTCTCAAAAATCTTCAAAACAGTGAGTCATTTAACTTCAAAGAATTATTCTGAGCTCAATACTCAATATATGAATGTAAGACCACTTGGAAAGTCTTCCTAACTCATTGGAGAACACCCAAGAGTTTTGGATTTGCTTGAAAACACTTGGAAGTGGTCCATTTGGACCCAAACATTCTCTCCAGATATTCTGTTTTTGTAGTCACAGTAGCTTAGTTGACTTTCAACTTGTTTTACATAAACCTTTTCCAAAAGGAGTGGTCCCAAATCATTTTTCCCTTGAAATTAAGTGTCTTAGGAAACGTTCTGTATAATATAGGCCTCTAGATCTTTTGTTTTCATTTTCTAATATTTTTCAACGTTTCAGTCGACAGTACGGACTCTGTTTCTGAGTAACCTCTATTGTTTATATGATTTCTCTCAATCTGTGATAGTTATTGAGGATTGGATTTTTGATTTGTGTTCTAGACACACTAAGTATGATCTCCATAAAAACTCATGCATTGAAAACATTCCTAACCCTACCTTTCATTTTCCACAAGATCAAGTCACTGTTCTGTCCACTATTCACAGCAAGCATTCTTTTACTTTCTTTCTTTGATTTGATGCTTATATGCACTTTAAATTAGTTCATATCTTAGAAAGTAGTCCATAATACATTTGTACATATCCCATGATGATTTCCCTGTGCATTCATTCATCATTTTAGACTTCTAAGTCACTTTAGAAAGTACATGTACACAAACACACATCAACCTTTGCACATTCTAGGATCATACATTGCATTCATGCAAGATTTGGGGTTTTTGTAACTCCTAATCTAAGAAGATTATAAGGAATGATCATGATCACATGTTCATGCTTCTCTCTCGATCTAATCTTCCTTTCTCATCCACCCCAGGGATTGAGAGGTCTTCTTTTCTCAAATATTAACATACATCATACTAGCTTGCTAAGCATATTTTGATATTTTTATTTATTTGTTTCAAGAACAATTCATGTCCCCTCTAGATTAGGGAAACTTAATTACTTGATATGTGATTAGACAATTTTTCCTAGGTTTGTTCGTGTGATCTTTCACTTTGCATTGTGTGATACTTGGCTTAGATCTTATGAATGATATTTTATCTTTAGATCTTCCATTTCAAGTTTCTTATGTGATGTAATATACCTATCATAAATATTAACTGTCGAACCAAACATAGTATAAGATGATTATTTGGATGATACTTGAGGCTCGTCGAAAGATGGGGCGAGTTGAGGGTGTTTTAGTCGTGAGAAAGGCTCCTTCTTCTCTCGTACCAAAACCCCGAGCCAAGTTCTTTGGTTATGAAAGGCCGGTGCCCTTTATCCATTTGGGTGAGTCAAATTAGGTTTCTTGGTTCCTTAAAGACCAAGTGGCGTATCTGTTTTCAACAGACCTTCCTTTTCTTTCTTTGATCCAAATCAATTTCAAACAAAAAAAACAAAAAGAAGTGGAATTTTGTGTCTCCACACCGAGCCTCCAAGGTTATAGTTATGTGCAATCGATTGGCTAGACATGCAAGTGCAATGCAACGGGCACACAAAAATTAATTAATTCAATTAAAAGGATGCTTTCAAGTCTAATCCTCGAGTGAACCCAAAATCAGGAATTCTTGGTCTGCAAAACTAGAGATTCTGGGTTTAATTCCCAGCAGAGTCGCTAGATTTGTGGATATCGGCATTTTGGGCCCACTTTACTTTTAAAACAATTCTTTTCAAAACAAATTCAAATTCAAGTCGCCACTTAATTTTTTAAAGGAAAATTAAGAAACCATTTTAAAAGCAAACTGGTCTTTTTTTTTTTTTTTTAAACCAGAGATTTCTAGGTCTGAGGATTATGGAATGAGAAGGAGCGGAGCCCGGCGGATTAAAACACCCCCTCTCATCTTATCTCGTGATAGGCCTCTACTCAACATCCTTTTTAATCGAATTAATAATCTAGGTATGCCCTCAACTAATACATAGATATAAATATATACATTACAAAAGCATGTCAAAAGGGCGTAAGATTGCTAATTGTAAAACGGCATACAAAACCACATAAATCAAGTAGCAAGCGGGATGATATGCAGTAGAGAACAAAGAAATTTACCCCGGGATCCAGCTGCGATATAGAAACATGCAATGCAAACTCAAAATATAAATCCTAAGAAAAAGGTCTCTAATCACATATACACACATAAAGCAAGACCTAGTCTAACGTATCCCGCGTGGAGTCGGCAAAATCAATAAAATCAAAAAAGTAAAATAAACTAGAGAAAGAGTCAAGAAATTGTACCTTGATAGTGCTACAAAACAAAGGGTTAGCCCTCATGCTTTAGACAAAACATAACATGAAATCCCAAATAACATATTTAAATCTACCAATTATAGAAAGAGTTGATATAATTATGAATTACTTCTAATTAGTTGGAGATTCAACACCTCTATAGATATACAAGTCTCAACTACGAGCCAATGTAATGTTCATATAGAGATGGTATAATCCCAACTTGATCATAAGGAGGCCATAGTTATGTTCAACTAGGTCCAATTAAATGCAGTATCAAGCTAAAGATTAGTCCTAATCCTAAGTATCAACATACATGAAATGAATGCATGGATATAAACAAGAATGAGATATGAACTACTCATTGATTTGGATCATTTAGCCTCTGGATTTAAGTCCAATTAATCACTATTAGAACATGGTTTGAATCCTAAGGCACTAGGTCAGAGATGAGACTTGACAAGATTCATCAAAACTGTGACAGAATTTCAGGATTTATAGAGAGCAGACCATATTTTCAAAAGTAGGAAATCATACTTCCAATGGTTTGATCTTAATGATTTTTTAATATGGTTTGCCTCTGTGAGTCTAGTTTTTAACCCAAAAAGAAACCAAAGATCAAACCGTTAAATATTTTGTAATTGGGCAAAAATCGGACATCACTCAAAAATTTACAACTCTCTGTCCAGAAATTTTGTATGATTTTCTAAAGATAGCAAATAAATCCGAATGACTTCATTCATTTTAGGGAGCCTTATTAACACATTAGACATCCTAGAAAAATTTATTTGAAGTCATGAAAACTTACTTAAGGTTCTGACCTATCAAGTTTAAAATAGACTTACTGTTCTAAATTTTTTAACAGAGAATGACTAGTGTACAAATCATAAGGCCAAACCATCCTAAGATAAAATTTCATCGAGACAAGAATATCTAGTGATACCTATATGAGTTGTGAACAATCTCCAATTGGTGTCACTCAATTCCCATGGATTATGATTTAATTAAAAATTATTGATCACAGTGGGCTCATGAATTCACTGCACCAATATCAACTTATCATTCATATACTCTTGTTCTAGACTTAAGGTATTCCTAATTCCTCTCCCAAATATGTGGTCTTTGAGGAATTTAGATTCCTTTTATTCAAGTCTCCTCTCAATTTAATGGTCCTTGGAGACTAAGATATGACCCAAAATCATATGAACCTCATAGAATATAGAAAGAACTCCATGAGATTCAATTTGAAGAACTCAAACCATGAATCAAGTCTTAAACCCAACAAAAATCATATGGATGTAACCATGACCCATCTCAATCCCCATGTAAATCAGAAGATTATAGAGAACTAAAGGATCAAACCAAAGAGGATCCAATAAAATATTAAAGATCTCATGGATTTCAAAAACAAAATAGAGACTAAAGGAAGTAAAATTAAAGTTTGAATAAAATCCAAGAATACTTTTACAACTTGTTTTTGTTTTAAACCCAAGGCTACATCTAGATCCAAATCAATGAAAACAACACATGAAAATTCAATCACAAACTCTATATGGTGTGTGATGAAATGGGGTAGGAAGAGAGGTTTTGAAAATGTGTAAAAGTCCTAGATTTGTGAATTTGTGATTGAATTACAACCTAATCTATATAGGATTAGAAGGTTACCTCTAATAGCCTCAAGATTCTTCTTAATTCTTGAAGAAGATCTTCCAAATTCTTCAAATCATTCCTCAAATTCTTCAAAATTCTTCTTAGTTTCTCCCAATTCTCTCTCTATATTTCAATATATATGTTTCTTGTCCAAGAAGAAGAATGGAAGAAAAGATCCTCCTAATGGAGGTGAAGGCCTCCTTATATAGACCATTCTCAAAGGGACAATTAGGTAAATTCGGGTAAAAAAAACTCATGTGCAAAAATATTCCATACGTATTTAAGAAAATAAGTCTATTACTGCAGGTGGCACTCAGTGAGTGTCGCCGGCATCGTCGCGTGCCACTCCCAATAGAATCCCCACCTTCTTTATTTATTTTTCAAATATATACTTATATAGATTATGTAAACACATATATTTTTGTTTTTCTTTTTCTTTTCTTTTCAAAATTCTCTTTTTATTTTTTATCTTTTCCTTTTAAAATTCTTTTCTTCCTTTTTATTTTCTTTTCAAATTATTTTATATTCCTCATATTAAAATCAAAAAAAATTTCAAACTGTTTTTTTTATACGCACTCTTCACCCGAATTTCCCCAAACACTGGTTTCTCTCTTCCTTTTTTTTTTTCCTTTTTTTCTTTCGAAAACTTTTATTGAGACTAAAGAATCATCAGAAGGACTTGAATCACTTAAAAAACCTTCAAATTTTCGCCGGACATTGTCATCATCGGTCTAGAGGTAACCATTCCCTGAATTCGACGGTTGGTCAAAATTGGGGTGTCTATAGCCGCTCACGCGATGGGTCGCTGGCGAGGGCCTCTCGCGCGGGTCACAAGTGCAAGTTAGAGCAGAAACTTCATCTTCTTTGTTTTCTACCCTAATTCAGTTTTTAAACCCTGTTTTTACCCATTTTGAAATTCGAAA
This sequence comes from Hydrangea macrophylla, assembly GCA_033977485.1. Classification (NCBI taxonomy): domain Eukaryota; kingdom Viridiplantae; phylum Streptophyta; class Magnoliopsida; order Cornales; family Hydrangeaceae; genus Hydrangea; species Hydrangea macrophylla. Next base: position 109,291,202 of record CM066994.1, on the reverse strand, counting down.
GTAACCAAGCTCTCTAAATATGGTTCTCTTCGTTTTCCACAAGGATTACGATTATACAACGGATTAATGCGAAACGAAACGTAACTCTCGAATTTTATGAAAAACCAAGAGGGGACAAAACTTCATTTTTAATATACGTCGCAATACAAATGAATTAGACTTTATAACTTTAACCACAACTTCTATAGACTAAGATCTTTCATAATCATCTCTAAAAATGAATTTTGGTTAAGTTTGAGAAACTCATGTTTTCAAGCTTGAACTTCCATGGACAATATTTACAATGGTGATTCATGATTTCAAGGCATACAAACAGTAAATGAAATACATAATACATTTCAAGTGAGTTAGAAATATTCACTGATATTGAAGATAGAAGTAATTGGTTGAGAAAGATAATCAAAATAGGATAACCCACTTCAAGCTTTAGCTATGGAGTTTGAAGCTTTCTCTCACTAGAATTTCTGTATAATTCTCTGTACTCTCTCTATTTCAGTTGTAGTATCCAAAATGTGAGTTGTGTGTGATTGTAGGTGAGTATATAAGTGAATTCTTGAACTTGGAGGCCAAGTACAACCTCAAATACTTAACAAAAGGATTTGTTTATCAATTTCCAAAATACACAATATACTCAGCATATATACATATGTATATACAGATGATACGAATCCCTTAGTTAAGCTAAGGGCCAAGTATAGATTCATAGGGACCACTTATAGGTGTTTGGAAAATCTAGCTTATGGCCACAATTAAACACATACTCTAGTTGCATTGCCAAACAAGGCACACACAAGTTGTCTAGGAATCACTTGATGTGTTTGGGAAAAACAACTTATGGCACTAGGTTAAAACTCATCAATTAAGCATTCCCAAACAAGCCTAGTCAATCATTATAAGTATTAAATGGAGATAAAGCAAATGTCACATACGATTGTACATTGATTCCCAATCTGTGGGAGCCCAACGCGGCGCAGACAGTTTTCAAACATAAACTGGTATTTTCGCGGCGCGGTGGTCACCACAAAAATACAGAAAATTTATTTTAATGTAAGAAATAATTTTCTGGTTAAATAAAAATACAGTTTGAGTCAAAAGCAAACATTTTCAGCATTTTGAAAATACAGATTTGAAATTCATTTCTGGTATTCTATCCTTATGAAATTCACAGTTGTTAAAACATAACACAGGTACTTCTTGAGTTTATAGAAATTACCGTTTCGCCCCCCATAAAGAATTGCTAATAAGATAAAAACTAGTACAAATTTAAAATTATGAGAAATCACATTTAATAAATAAATGAAAATGCAGGTTGTTACAGTTAACTTGATCAAAATGAGACTCATGATGAGCCAAAATTTTGCTAACTTCATTGCAGAACTCGGCGTTGGTTTTCCCACGAGTATCCATGAGATTTTGCGGCTTTGATACCACTAATATGGGGCAAGACCCAAAACAACAAGAAGATAGATAGATAGATAGATAGATAGATAGATAGATAGAGAGAGAGAGAGAGAGACGAAGTTAGAGAGAGAAAATATTATGCTGGTCATTCATATTCCATTCATTTACCATCTTGGTATTTAAAGAGCATTACAAATAACTACCCATGCATGCATAAACATAAAGGAAACGTGTGTCCAAGGGAAATGAAAGACTGTGCATGGGAAGGGAAACATGTATTCATGTAGTGGTTCAGTGCCTAAGGGTAGTGCCTAATTACAAGGATGCAAGCTAGAAATTAGGAAATGGGTAATGCACGGCAGTGGGTTAGTGGGGGGTATGCATTAAGTGGGTCAGCTCATTTGCATGCACAATTTGCACATATCATGGAAATATATATATATATATATATATGTATATTTTAGTATATATAAAAATATATATATTTATATATATAACATCCACATAGGTTAAGTTGGTTAGGAGATAAATATGTTTTGAATTAAATTAAATTTAAATTATATCTATCTCTATCCATGAGAAGATTAGTCTAAGTGGGACTCCAAGACTTATTTATATGAGATACGTCTATAAAAAAAATAAAATAAAATAAAAACAAACAAACTAACAAAAACAAAAACAAAGACAACAACAACAACAACAACAAAAATATATATACAGAACAGGCGTTAGCTTTCTGTATTGGCTTCTCCTCTACAACTATCTCTCTCTCTCTCTTCCTCCTTCTCTAGGGTTTCAATCAAGAACCCTAGGTCTTGTTGTGTGGATACAAGATATAGGCTCTAGTAGTCTATTTCGTGCGACGAGAAGTTGTCCGTGATCGGTTGTTCGTGTGTCCGTGCGATTGCTTGTAGAGCAGGTCTCGGTTCATTGATCTAGATTTATTCCGCTATGTATTCATAGAGGTATGAATTAAGTGTTTATTTAATTGCCTTTACGAACCCTAGTTTTTCCAACATTTGTATCAAAGCCATTAAGGCTCGCTCTCGCAACAATGCCGTTTTAATTAATCTGTCCATAATTTGTTTTTTTTTTTTGGAAATCGATAAGATTCATGGAAACCATGTTTGGGTGGTTGGTAGTGAGAGAATATAAAGTTTTTTTTTTGCAGCTATGGCTGATAAAGTTTAACCAATTGAAAATATTTATTTATTTTCTCAAAGTTGGAGTGCACAGAGGACTCGGTGGTTTTTGTTTCATGAACTAACTCATGAATGTGCATTCTTTAGACCCAAGTCTCAATTGTTTACTCATTGTTTGAGGGGAAATTATTCAGTGAGCCCATCACGCCACATCAGCATGATGACGTGGTGTGACCTCTCAATCTCAACCGCACATAAACCACCTATTTCTAGGGGATCATGTCATGTGGTTATCAATTTTTTTGAAAAAAAAAACTACCCACCACATATCATAACCTCCTAATGTTAGTGGGCACATGGCTCATTTTTATTGGGGAGGTCACACCACATCATCATGCTGACGTGGAGTGACAGGCTCACTGAATAACTTCTCCTGTTTGAGAGCACATGGAATGACTCAATGCTTGGTGTGCATATAACCATGTTGTTGTCATACACCCACGTCATGAACATGATTTGTCTTGAGAGATTTGCACCTAATAGTGAAAAAAAAATCGATTCTCCAAATATATTGTTTGGCATGGAGTCATACTGAGTACTTATTTTTTATTTTTTTTTTGGCAAAGTAGTAGCTGTACTATATAGAATATACGTACTGTTATTTTTTTTTTTTGGAAACTTTGTGAAATTTCTCTCACCTTGGGTTGATATATTTTGGTATATATCCTACCACCACCAAATTATTATGGACAGATTAATAACCCTATGGATTTAATTAATATTGCATTAATTATTTTATGTATAAGCATTTCGTACATGACACATTGGCTTAATTCCTAGGGTGTTTTGGACTAATACCCATCATCCTAGTGGGAGAGTGTGGTGGACCTATCCATACAAAGACCTGTATGTGTTATTGCATACTAGCATGGGTGGGTCTTATTTAGGAATTGATTTTATGTGCATTTGGAGATGGGCTATCATTGATGATAGAGACCGGAGACAAACTTATTATACGGAAAAAAAGTGCAGCACCCCCATTTTTGGATTTGTATGTATTTTTTGAAAAGCCTTGTATGGGGGTGTGTTTTGTACTTATATTCTATATAATGGGTCGTGCCTCCCATATGCTAATATCATCGATAGGGGTTTTACTGGTAGACCCCGTCCTATTTTGATTGGATGATTGACATCATAATGATTTAAGAGAAAAATTTGTCTAAAAATCAGTTAAAAATAATGCTTTATTCCATGTAATGGAGTGATGATTACGAGCTTAGCAGATTTTCAATCTCTACATGTGGGTAAAAGAATTAATTTTAATTGGATTTTGGGATAAAATTTAATGTGTAATGTGCCAATATCCATCGTACAAATGAATGTAGTGAAATGGCCTCCAAGAACATTGTCACTGACCTCATTAAGGGAAAAAAATTGGATGGAAAAATTTATGAAATTTTTAACAAGAAAATGTGGTATCTCCTCCATGAACAAGAAGTGCGTGAAACCTTGACTAATGAAATGACCCCCCCTGAGGAAGGGAACACTGCCCAACACTGCCAAAACATGGAAACCTATGAAAATTGGGTCAAAAAGGACCGTTGTGCGCGCTTTACCATGTTAAGCAGCATGCACAATGACTTTATTGGCGAGTTTGAAAACTACGCCACTGCCCAAGAAATGTGGAACCAGCTGAAAACTGCCTTCGGTGGCACAAAGATAACTAGGTTGTGCGTGTTAACTTTGAAGTTCGACAGCTATAAAAAGGACCCCAAACATTCCATGATAGAACATTTGAGGGTTATGTTGGCTATGATACGCGACCTTAGGGTTGCCGGTAATGTCCTGACTAATGAGCAGCAAGTCTTAGCTGTCCTTAGGTCTCTACCTGATTCATGGGAGCAATTTAAGCTCACTATGATGCACAATGAAATGTGAAAACATATAATGATTTGTCGCGTCATCTTGAGCTTAAATCCAAGCGCCAAGATGCTAGGCAGTGCGGTGATGCTTTCATGGCTCAACTTAGTCAGCGTAAGACAATTGGGTCTAAGCGCAAAAGACAAGGTGGGGGGAAAAACAGGGACAGGCTGAAGATAATGCGCCAAATGGACGTGCCAAGCACCGTAGAGGCAAGAGAGAAGGAAAAAGGGATAAGTACAAGGTGATTTGCTACAACTGTACTTCAAGAGATTGGACACTTCGCTCATGAGTGCACGAAGCCGAAGAAGGTACAATCTTATCCTATTTTTCACAGTGATTGCTTAGTTTGCTCTCATGTCTTGGTTGCTTACACTAATCCTGATTAGGTTATTGATACAAGAGCAACAAAACATATAGCACAAGATCGTGGGGGATTTATCGAGTATCGTCGGATTCCTGTTGGCAGCCAGAGTGTGTTCATAGGGAATAGTTTAGCAGAGGATGTGCTAGGAGTTGGCCCTTATCAGTTGAAGATGCGGTCTAGTCGCACACTGATTTTCTATGACGTTCTTTAGGCACCTGGTGTTCGACGAAACTTGATATCAGTAGTAGATTTAGTTCAGTTAGGATTTTCTTTTGATTTCAGCATAGACAAAGTTTCAATATTTCTGGATAAGTCCTTATTTGGACATGGTTTTATTTCAGATGAATTTTATGTTTTGGATGTGGATGGTTCAAATTTTTCTTATATGGCTTTTCATGATGATAATGACATTTCTAATTCTACAAAGTGGCATGTCAGGTTAAGTCATATTGGTAAAGATAGGATGGCTAGGTTAGCTAGATAAGGCCTCTTAGGTTTACTCATTAAAGTTAACCTACCAATATGTGAGTCTTGCATGGTAGAAAAAGCAATAAGAAAACCATTTGGTAAAGCAGTGCGAGATATTAACCCTCTAGAACTAGTCCACTCTGACATTTGTGGACCCATGACTGTAAGGGCAAGCCATGGGGCTACCTATTTTATCACATTTATATATGATTATTCATGATTTGGGTACGTCTATTTGATCTTTCACAAATCAGAAGCATTAGATTACTTCCAATTTGTTATGGAAGTTGAGAATCAAAAGGAAAGAACTTTGAAAGTTCTTAGGACAGACCGTGGACACGAATACTTATTTGAGCAATTCAAAGAGCTTTGTGAGGATAAAGGTATCCAACGACAATTAACGATACCAAGCACTCCGCAACAAAATGGTGTTACAAAGAGAAAGAATCGTACATTGTTGGAGATGGTTAGATCTATGATGGCGCATGCTAATCGTCCTATTAGTTTTTGGAGAGATGCATTATTGATTACTGCCTACATCCTTAACCGCGTGCCAAGTAAGTCAGTTTCTTCCACACCATATGAATTATGGATAGGCAGAAAACCAGTCCTAGATCATTTAAGACCTTGGGGGTCGGCAAGTTATGTGCGCATTCCTTCCCAATAGCTTGGGAAACTAGATCCTAGAGGTAGAAAGGGTATCTTTATAAGGTATCCTGAAAACTCAAAGGGTTATGTTATGTTTTGCGAACTACCTGATGGGGGACTGAATGAAATTGAGTCACAAAATGTGAATTTCATTGAGCATGATTTCCCAAGCAGAGGTGATGTGAGGAAGGATCTTGAACTTTATAAGTTAAATGAATCATAGGAAGTTATTACTCGTGTTCTCAGTGAGGGAAGGGATTCACAACCTTTTCCTATGATCGCTAAGGATAGTGGGAGTAACTTGCCACCTAGTAGGAGTTCCCCACTGGAGGATGGTGATTCAGAAGATCCTGCACTACATAGAAGCTAGCGCGTTAGTATACCTCGTCGTCATTTTGAGATTGAGGGGGAAACTTTCATGTGTGGTCTACGAGAAGAAGATGAGCCTAGTTCGTATGATGCGGCACTATCTTCACCTACTTGTAAAGAATGGCTAGCTGCTATGGAGGATGAAATTAGCTCTATGGGGAAAAATCAAGTATGGGAGTTGGTTGATCTTCCGCTTGGGCACAAGACCATTGGAAACAAATGGGTCTTAAAAATTAAGTGCAAGGTAGATGGATCAATTGACAAGTATAAGGCCCGTCTCGTGGTGAAGGGTTATACCCAAAGAGAGGGTATAGACTATGATGAGACGTTCTCCCCAGTGGTGAGAATTGCATCAGTTCGCCTCATTCTAGCTATTATCGCACATTAAGATTTGGAACTTTTCCAAATGGACGTTGAAATAGCATTTCTCAATGGAGAACTAGATGAGGAGATCTATATGGATCAACCTATTGGCTTTAAGGTCAAGGGACATGAGCGCAAAGTTTACATGCTCAAGCGTTCTATTTATGGCCTTAAGCAATCATCTAGGCAATGATATCTGAGATTCCATCGAGCCATTATTTCCAATGGGTTTACGATGATCGAGGAAGACCATTGCGTGTATGTCAAACGGCTCAAGAAAAGTTTCCTTATCCTTTCCTTGTATGTTGACGACATTCTTCTAGCTGGAAATAACATGGAGATGATTGTTGCCACTAAAGAGTGGTTGTCCTTAAATTTTGAGATGAAGGACATGGGTGAGGCAAATTTTGTGCTCAGAATTAAGATCTTAAGGGATCGCTCAAAAAGATTTCTTGGGTTAAGCCAAGAGACCTATGTTAAAAAAGTTCTTAAGCATTTTTAATGTAGAATTCCAAACCCATTGACACTCCAATCGAGAAGGGACACACTTTGAGCCTTGATTTATGCCCTAAGACTACTCAAGAAAAGAAGATAATGGCTCGGGTTCCCTATGCGAGTGCAGTTGGGAGTTTGATGTATGCCATATTGTGTACTCGACCTGACATTTGCTTCACAGTAGGCTTAGTAAGTCAGTTTCAGAGTAATCCTAGACTTGATCATTAGAAGGCTGTGAAGAGGATACTTGGATACCTGCGAGGCACCACTGATTACATGCTTTGCTATCACGGTGAAGACTTGCACCTTCGAGGGTATAGTGATGCAGATTGGGGCAGTGATCTAGATAAGCGCAAATCCACTTCGGGATATGCATTTTTGCTTGTTGGAGGGGCTATTTCCTGGTGTAGCAAGAAACAGACCTACATTACGCTATCCATAATGGAGTCAGAGTTATAGCATGTTTTTTGGCAGTCCAAGAGGATGTTTGGTTGCGGAGATTCTTGTGGCATTTTCTTACAGAGGATCGATCGAGCGAGCCTATTACTTTGTACTGTGATAGTACTACTACTCTCGCTTATGCCAAGGATCCCAAGTACCATAGCAAATCCAAACACATTGATATTCGTTTTCACTACATTTGAGATATGGTTGCGCATAGAGAGGTGGTCTTAAAACATATATCCACGACTATCATGGTGGCTGATCCCTTGACTAAGGCTATAGCTAGGGATGTTTTCCAGACTCATGTTAGGGGTCTTGGGCTTCGTAGGATTTGATGTTTTTAAGTTTCTTTGTGGACATCTTTGGGATATTTGATTATTGTCTCATGCACTAGTTTATATATTGGATTATTGTTTGTTACCATGTGGCATGATTGATGGTTTTGCACATACACATTTATGTTTATGTATCACAAGGCATAAGGGTTGGCTATCTCACATAGCAACCCGCCTCGGCACTAACTGGCGATCGAGATGAGACAACTAAGTATATTGGTAATTAGAGATTATTTTGAAGTACTTATTCTTAAATGAATGTCGTCTTGGCTGGGGCAAGATGGGGTTATTTTGAGACTGACCACATGATATTTTTTACTTTTATGTGTAGCCTTTGTTGGAGCCAAATGTGAGGTACGAATTAGGCGCAAGTATATGCGACAAATTTGAGAGTATCAGGTTAGGCGCTTGTATAGCGACTAAACTTATATCTGTACGGTGCTTTCTTTTGGAGTCATACGATCTTTATAGATAACTCCACCGTATCATGTGAATCATACCATGTGTGTTGATGACGACCATTGATCGGGAGAGAACTAATCCTAATTATACGCTTTAACGAGCATTTGTTAGTACCTTTTTATCCTGTTTTTGTATATTTTTACTCTGTTTTCTAGTTTCTGACAGGTTTTGGAAGAAATCAACTGAACCAGGCTAAACAAGGTGAAAAAGCAGGAAGAAGGAAGCTGAAAAAGACACTTCGCGCGCGCGACCCGCGGGCGCGGAAATCCAAGAATCGCGCGCGCGATCCGCTCGCGCGAGAATCCAGAAACCGCTCGCGCGATCCGCTCGCGCGAGACCCCCAAGAACTCGCTCGCGCGATCCGCGCGCGCGAGGTACCCAATGTCGCGCTCGCGCGACCCGCTCGCGCGATATGCCCAAAAATCAAAGTTGCGTATTTCAGTATACTGAAGACTCCTGTGCAAACGAGACTGCTAAACGACGTCCAGACTGTAAATTACATGCGTTTCAGTCCGTTTCGAGTTGTAAAGGCTTCCAAAACATGTTGTAAATCTATATAAACTCTATTTTACTTCAATTAGAGGGTTGGCAATTAATATACAACCATATACACATATACTTCCAGCCCTTGAAGAGGGAGAAGCAAGGAGAAGAAGAAGAAGACCAAGGATTTCCATGGCTTCCTCCATCAACTACTTGCCGATTTCTACTTCTATGGCAGCTTAGATCATTGATCTAGGGTTTCAATGAAGCCCTAGATGAGTAATAGGGTTTTATTTATGTTTTTATTTTAGTTTTATTATGTATGGATGACAGTCACATGTTTAGAGGATTTTATAAATTAATCGTACTTACATTGATTAAATCATTGCTTTCAAAGTTTATTCTTGTCTTAGATCTATTTTGACTGTGATGTGCTCAACGATCTATTCTTGCTGTGCTTGTTTAGATTGTTTACATGTGATGGTGCTCTATTGATTCGTGCTATCAAGTATCCGAATAGTCCATGCCTAGGTTAGACGGATTAGATCACAACCCTAGTTTAGTGTGAGATGATTCGTGCTATCCGCAGATGGATTATGTTGGTGCTTGAACCATGATTATCTTCTTGTCGGAGGAATTGGGCTTGTAGCTACAATTCCCCATATTCATCCAACGTAATAAGCTAAAGTAATTCATAGATATTCCTATTATGAATCTAGTGGTGGATTTGCAATCCTAGGTTCCCTTAAACATTAATTAAAAACAACTTTAATTGCTTTCATAGTTTAGATTTATTTCTATTGTTATTAGTTTAATAAAATTCAAAATCAAATCCGTTTTCCCTAATTAACTAGACTTAGGTTTTAAAATTAAATCGCTGTAGTAATCAATCTCTGTGGGTTCGACCTTTACTTCCACACTGCAAATCCTTTGAAAAGTAAAGAATACTTTTATATCTTGATATTGACAACATCAATTTTTGGCGCCGTTGCCGGGGATTGCATTACTACTCTTAGTTTTATAATCGTAGTTTAGTTAATTCGTAAATATTAGATTAGTTTTTATTTTTCTTATTTTCTGTTTTTGTTTTTAGTTACTAACTTGTTTTTCCTTTACTTTGTAGTCAACGTTTCTGAGTGGATCGGCTAATTACATCAAAGGAGCTTACGCAAAAATAAAATAAATAAAAATTAAATACATTGCTTCCTTTGGAATTCGCTTTAAACCGCTGTAAGTCAGGGCGCTGTGACGCACTATTTGCATTAGTTTAAGGTTAATTGCACTGCATTAGCTAGGAAACCCGGGGCGCTGGGCTTGACGCGGTCATTGCATTACAGGATAATATTCATGCATCATAGTAGTACTGTGTGCTTGATTGTCGTCTTATTTGCGTGATTGCTTGCTATTTGTTTTTTTTAGTTTAGTTGAGTCAGTCTTTGTTTTTAATTTTGTGTCTTTTGTTTTAGTTTATGTTGGGTACACGTTCAAATAAACCAGATTTAAAATCTTTCGATCTTGAACTTGAACGTACCTTAAGAACTAGTAAGTCCACAACCCAAGCTTCTAGAGCTAGGTTGCAAGACGACGAATCAACTCCGATTCCGTCGTCGTTGTTTGAGGCCGAAATTCAGAGTACCCGTGAACGGATAAGGAAAACTCGAACTTTTAAAATCAAACCAATTAAAATGGCTGACGGTGGAAATAACAATAACAATCAGAATGATGGTGCGAATATGAATAATCCTAATATACCACCACCTCCTCCACTTAAAGATTATTTTATTCCGACGACTTACACGCCACAAACGTGTATTGAATTACCGGAGGCGACAGCATCTCACTTTGAGATAAAGTCGTCTACCATCTCGCTGCTTCCATCTTTCCATGGCCGTTTAAATGAAGATCCTTATAAACACTTAGGAGATTTTCAGGACATATGCTCTATGTTGAAAATCCAAAATCTTACTGATGATGAACTGAAAATGCGGCTCTTTCCATTCTCATTAAAGGACAAAGCTAAATATTGGCTCCAATCTTTGGAGCCAAACACAATTAGAACATGGGAAGACTTACACACCGCATTTTTACAAAAGTTTTTCCCGATTATGCGTACAAACCAGATAAGAAAATCAATAACCAATTTTGTAATGCAAGATGGGGAATCACTTTACGACACGTGGGAAAAATTTAAAGAATTACTACGCTCGTGTCCACATCATCAAGTCCCTAAGTGGCAACTTGTTCAAGTCTTCTATGAAGGACTTATTCCCTCTGTTAGGAATACCGTCGATGCCGTTTGTGCGGGAACCTTCCTACACAAAAGCGCCGACGAGGCCTGGAAAATGTTTGAAACGTTAAGCGAGAATTCAATGCACCAAACGGTGTCTGTCCGTTCGGAAGGATATCTTAATCAACCTAAGAGGGATGTAAAATTCGAGTCAAGTCAATCAATTGAAATAAAAGAACTATCTAACAAACTTGATCGACTTCTAACGATGAACCAAACGACAGCCTCACCCGCTCGTGAAATTTGTGCATTATGTTCCGATCCTTCACATTCGATACTTGCATGTCCATCGGCGAGTCAATTTCCGGAATTCGTGGAGCAACACATTAATTCTATTCAACAATACCCACGAAATAATTATAATGCAACTACTAATAATCCGGATGCGCCATGGAGAAACCATCCTAACTTCTCGTGGAAAAATAATAATAAGAATCCTAACGAGGCGACTAATTTTCCTAATGCGTATCGACCTCAGTTCCAACCTAACCAATACCAACAACCGCCTCCTAATTCGAATCCTTCAAGGGGAAATATTTTTGAGGAAAAGGTGTTGGCGTCCCTTAAGACTATTGAAACGCAAGTTCAGGCACAAGCACAAATAGTGCACTCTCATACACAATCCATTGCGAAGCTTGAATCCCAAATGGGACAACTAGCTACTGTAGTAGGTCGTAGAAACGAGGGGACGTTGCCTAGTCAAACAATCCAAAATCCTAAGGGGCAATATGAGGTTAAGGGGTCGAATGAACAAGTGAACGCCGTCTCAACTAGGTTGACTACCCGGGAGGAGGAGGTAATAGAAATGCCGAATAAGAATGTGAAAGGTATGAATATTAACTCTAATAAAGAGACGGGTGAGGACATGAGCCAAAATAGAATTCAAAAAGATAAAGAATCGGTCCCAACGAATTATACTCCTAGAATGCCATATCCACCTAACGTTGAGGAACCGTCTAATCTTACAAATAAAAAGTCTAAGGTAGAGGATATACTCGAGGTGTTCAAACAAGTTAAAATCAATATTCCTTTCCTCGATGCTATAAAACAAATTCCCGCTTATGCTAAATGTCTAAAAGACCTTTGTACACAAAAACGCAAAATACGGAGTCATACTCCTAAAAAGGTCTTCCTTACAGAAAAAGTAAGCTCTATATTCCAACACGCTCCTCCAAAATATAAAGATCTAGGTACGCCTACGATTTCATGTGTCATAGGTGACACTATCATTCATAGGGCTCTCCTGGACTTAGGAGCGAGTGTTAATCTTTTACCCTATCACGTCTATAAACAATTAGGTTTAGGTGAACTTAAGCCCACGGCCGCTACTATTCAATTAGCGGATCGTTCTGTTAAAATACCTAGAGGAATCGTCGAAGACGTACTAGTAAAGGTTGATCAATGTTTCTATCCCGTGGATTTTATGGTCCTTGACACCGAACCGGTGCTAGATGCTAGGAAGCACACTCCTGTCATTCTTGGTCGTCCATTTTTAGCCACGGCTAACGCACGTGTTAACTGTAGAACAGGGGTGATGAAAGTGTCGTTCGGGAATATACAATTAAAATTAAATGTTTTTAATGCTGTTGATCAACCTCCCAAAGACGATGATTATCTAGGTGTGGAGGGTAGTGAGGTTACACGGAATATTGAGCCTAAGAACGTAATAAATATAAGTGCGGGAAATAATGTGGACGATGATGAGTGGATGAATCCTAATCCTGTGGACCCTAATGCGGAATCTACTCGGAAGGTAAGAAATCGATTCGAACATAATGACAAACCGTTAATCGATTTAATTCAAAGCGATGTAATTTCTGCTTACCACCGAGCTCTACCTGACATCCTTAGGGGTACACAGTCCGATATACGGCCTCCATAAGTCTTATGCTAGAAAGGTCTAGCTAAAGAAGTAAAAGTTAGCGCTTCTTGGGAGGCAACCCAAGCTTTATTTCATTCGTTTTTCTTGTTTTTGGTTGTTTTTGGGTCTGTTTGTGTCTGTTTTGGACATTCTGGATAGGTCTGGGGGTTGAAATTAATTTATTTTAATAGTATATACATATTTTTAGTTAAAAAGTGGAAAACTCCAATCTCGCGCGCGCGGCCCGCTCGCGCGAGACGTCGCTCGCGCGGCCCGCTGGCGCGAGATTGCCCCTTAGTATTTTGCTTTCCTTGTCTTTTATATGAAGCCTCAGGATCTCCTCGCGCCTGGAATCGCGGGCGCGAGACACCTCGCTCGCGCGACATTGATTAAAAAAAAAAAAAAAAAAATTGAAATTCGCGCGCGCGACGGCCGCTCGCGCGGACCGCGCGCGCGATTTCCCCATTCTTTGTTTTTCTCTTTTGTTTTTTGTATCCTTCCCCCATACTTGTTCTGATAAAGTTTTCGTTTCTGTTTTTGTTTTTTTTGCCATTTTAGATCGAGTTAGTTATTGTTTTCCTTATTATATTTATACTTTTTCGTTTTATTTCTTTTCCTTTTGCTAGTTTAGTTTAATTTAGATTAGTTTTTCAATTTCTATGTTATATTTCTGTTTCTTTTACTTTTAATATTCTTTTGTTAGGTTGTTTTCTTTTATTAAGACGTAACAGGTAACATTGAACTTTATAGCCATATTCCTTTGTGTTCATCTGTTATATGATTGTCGACATCGAGGTACTATCGTTCTTTCCTTATGTACTCTCCTTTCTTTCGTTTTATTGTTTCATTGGGGACAATGAAAGGTTTAGGTTTGGGGGTATGCACACACATGCACGTTATTATGCTAAAATTTTAAAATTTTCAAAAAGTGTGTTTAAATAAACGATGATTACCGACGTTTTTGCAATCTCAATTTGATACTTTTTGTTTGAGAACTTTGATTGTTATAGGATGGTAAACAAGAGGAGATGTGATTAAACATTTGCTGAAGTTATGATATGACGTTTTAAGTTATGTATTGTTTGAATCGTAGTTTTATATCATAGATTTGCACATAAACTTATGCACTGCACGTAGTCATTTGAATACATGTTGGTTGTGAACTATAATATGATTCGGATTTCTAGATAACACATGGTGGAGACTAGACCCTGTGAGCTTTTGAGCCTATCTTTTCTATTTTGAGGGTTATAAATACATTGTGTTTGTCGAATTTCATTGAAATAGCGCATTTACTTGTTGTTTAGTCTCATTATTCTTGTTTTGGTTGATAGTCAAGTTAAAATATTTGTTACCATGCAAAATAATCTTCCGTCGTAAACATTGAAGAACCATATAACCCTAGGAAATGACTTTAGGCCTTCTTTGTTTACTGCCGGCCGATAAAAGATAAAATTTCCTTAGTTTGCCCCTTGAGCCGTTAAAATGCCTCTTTTTCTTTGTTCACCATTATCCTCTTTAAAAGCTCCAACCTGATCAACTTGGAGTATACCACTGGAAGAGTGATCAACTTTTAGTAGTATTAAGGCGATGTGTTGATTGAGAAGAAGAAAATAAGATGATGATTGGGGTGGGTGCTTTGTTATTCAATGCATATTCATTTGAGAAGCGAGAAAAGAAAAAGGAAAAGAAACAAAATAAAGAAGAGAAGGTTGAAAAGAAAGAAAAAAGAATGAAAGGAAAGAGAAATATATGAATGAAAAGTTTGTAGAAGAAGAATGAAAGAAATCGAACATGCCTTACAATGCCATTCTGAAACTACTTGTTATATCCATTCTATCCTTTTCCAGTACCTGAGCCACATTACAACCTTTGAAAAAGTCCTATTTGATCCTAGGAAACATGGTTCGGATATGTAAATGATGGGAGGGGATTAAAACATGGTAATGATTAATTTCTTTTGATTATTGGCATCCTATCCATGAGACTACTGTTCTTTCGTGTCATGCGTCTTTTTCATGTCATATGTGAGCGTTATTCGTTTTGAAAATATAATTCCTTTGCTCACATATTTTAGAAAAATTACACATGTTTCTGAGTGTTTCATTTGAGAGTGTAATTCATTGTGAGATTCGTAGTCAAGACATAGTTAGATGGTTATCTGAAGTATATTCCATGTTCATGACATGAGCGTGTTCATCTGACTACCATATCACACACGTGCAATTTTATGAGAAACTCTATTGATTTATACGATGCATGTGCTTGAGATTGTTTTTCATGATGTATGTAGACATTTGATTCTATTTCTTTATGTTCGTTATTCTATTTCGAATCATTGTGTTATAATAAGGAGTATTGAATGTTTTGTTTTTCATTTTTAATAAAACTCTTTAAGGTTACAAGTTAATAAATATGGTTGTGGGTAACTTGTTGACGAGAACCCTCACGAGACTTCACTCGTCCGACTAGGGACACCTAGGGGTTTAAAAGGCTTGTTGCATACGCTAAATGCAATCGTGATCCATACGAAAATGGAATAGATTTTTATTTGTAGTTTTTATTTTTAGTTTTGCTCGAGGACTAGCAAAATGTAGGTTTGGGGGTGTGATCGGGAGAGAACTAATCCTAATTATACGCTTTAACGAGCATTTGTTAGTACCTTTTTATCCTGTTTTTGTATATTTTTACTCTGTTTTCTAGTTTCTGACAGGTTTTGGAAGAAATCAACTGAACCAGGCTAAACAAGGTGAAAAAGCAGGAAGAAGGAAGCTGAAAAAGACACTTCGCGCACGCGACCCGCGGGCGCGGAAATCCAAGAATCGCGCGCGCGATCCGCTCGCGCGAGAATCCAGAAACCGCTCGCGCGATCCGCTCGCGCGAGACCCCCAAGAACTCGCTCGCGCGATCCGCGCGCGCGAGGTACCCAATGTCGCGCTCGCGCGACCCGCTCGCGCGATATGCCCAAAAATCAAAGTTGCGTATTTCAGTATACTGAAGACTCCTGTGCAAACGAGACTGCTAAACGACGTCCAGACTGTAAATTACATGCGTTTCAGTCCGTTTCGAGTTGTAAAGGCTTCCAAAACATGTTGTAAATCTATATAAACTCTATTTTACTTCAATTAGAGGGTTGGCAATTAATATACAACCATATACACATATACTTCCAGCCCTTGAAGAGGGAGAAGCAAGGAGAAGAAGAAGAAGACCAAGGATTTCCATGGCTTCCTCCATCAACTACTTGCCGATTTCTACTTCTATGGCAGCTTAGATCATTGATCTAGGGTTTCAATGAAGCCCTAGATGAGTAATAGGGTTTTATTTATGTTTTTATTTTAGTTTTATTATGTATGGATGACAGTCACATGTTTAGAGGATTTTATAAATTAATCGTACTTACATTGATTAAATCATTGCTTTCAAAGTTTATTCTTGTCTTAGATCTATTTTGACTGTGATGTGCTCAACGATCTATTCTTGATGTGCTTGTTTAGATTGTTTACATGTGATGGTGCTCTATTGATTCGTGCTATCAAGTATCCGAATAGTCCATGCCTAGGTTAGACGGATTAGATCACAACCCTAGTTTAGTGTGAGATGATTCGTGCTATCCGCAGATGGATTATGTTGGTGCTTGAACCATGATTATCTTCTTGTCGGAGGAATTGGGCTTGTAGCTACAATTCCCCATATTCATCCAACGTAATAAGCTAAAGTAATTCATAGATATTCCTATTATGAATCTAGTGGTGGATTTGCAATCCTAGGTTCCCTTAAACATTAATTAAAAACAACTTTAATTGCTTTCATAGTTTAGATTTATTTCTATTGTTATTAGTTTAATAAAATTCAAAATCAAATCCGTTTTCCCTAATTAACTAGACTTAGGTTTTAAAATTAAATCGCTGTAGTAATCAATCTCTGTGGGTTCGACCTTTACTTCCACACTGCAAATCCTTTGAAAAGTAAAGAATACTTTTATATCTTGATATTGACAACATCAACCATGTTTAGAGAAGTGATAGAATGGATCCCTGTCCTATCACTGTATGAGCTCTAGTGATCATTGATTTGATCATTCACTACCCTTACTTGACTTGAGACTATGTCATGAAGCAGAGGCCTTGTGTTGCTACTCTGGCTTGACTACCTAAGATCACGGAAAGTCAGGATCCCATGGAGCATGTCTGGGAAAGCAGCAAGGTTAAAGTAGATTGACATGAAGGCTCAGGGAAGACTTATTTGGCACCACATTCTTTAGATCATGCAGTTGATGTAGCTCAGTGCTGGCACATATGGTTTTTATCTATATAATATAAATTATTGCAAAATATTTTAAATTGAGAGCACATCAATGCAAGTGGGTTGAGCACGACTTTGAGTTAGGACTCATGAGGGATTAGAGTTGCTCAAAATCAAATGTGGCCATATTAGTCTAGGGCAATAACGAGATTCGTGGAGTGATGCACCATGTTAGTTTGATGGAAGCTTAATATGGTGCTCCTAACTTGATTTATCTTCTCGTCGGTTGCACACCCCATTTCCTGTGTGAAGAGAGGGTGGTGAAGATTGATGTGAGATGAGGAGTTTGTAGCCCAGTGTGAATGAGTGGGAGATGTTAGTATATATAAAAATATATATTTATATATATCACATCCACATGGGATAAGTTGGTTAGGAGATAAATATGTTTTGAATATCCCTATCCATGAGAAGCCTAGTCTAAGTGGAACTCCAAGACTTATTTATATGAGATAAGTCTATAAAAATAAAAAGCAACAAAAAAAATATATACAGAACTGACATTAGTTTTCTGTATTGGCTTCTCCTCTTCAACTCTCTCTCTCTCTCTCTCTCTCTCTCTCTCTCTCTCTCTCTCTCTCTCTCTCTCTCTCTAGGGTTTCCATCAAGAACCCTAGGTCTTATGGTATGGATACATGATATAGGCTCTAGTAGTCTGTTTCGTGCGACGAGAAGTTGTCCGTGATCGGTTGTTCATGAGTTCGTGTGATTACTTACAGAGCAGGTCTCGGTTCGTTGATCTAGATTTATTCCGCTGGGTATTCATAGAGGTATGACTTATGTGTTTATTTAGTTGCCTTTATGAACCTTAATTTTTCAAACGTATATATAAGGGCCCGCTCACTTTGTGAGTGGAGATGAAGTTAAAAGTAGTTTTTGTGTGATATTTTTGTAACATTTTAGTTCATTATATATATTTATTAGGAAAAGAAATTTAATAGTTTTTGTGTGATTATTGATGGTTGAAAATTTTGTATGGTAGGCCCCTCTCTTTCCCTTTAAAATAGTATAGATATATAAGGTCTAGTTTGGAAACAATTTCTGGAATATACAAGTGATTCTGAACTCTAAAAATTATAACAAAATTTTTTGGCAAATGAGCTAGAGAGATTCAATCACGGGAAAATGTGAGTCAATTGTTGGCCTTGTCTGACAATAGCTTTCTGAGTCTATAAGTGATCATAAAACTTTAAAAGTTAAAATAAAATTGTTTAGCAAACCAATTTTTGTAATACATTTGCAAATATATATATATATGACTCAATATTAGAAATTTGCAATTAGTTTAATGCTACAACTTTTGACCAATCACATGTGGTTGAATTGCAAAAGCACCAAAGAGAGAGAGAGAGAGAGAGAGAGAGAGAGAGAGAGAGAGAGAGAGAAACTAGTGGCAAACAATCCCCAAATACAACCATCGTGATTCTTTGAAGAAAATAAACAACAATTAGGGCTGCTCAAAATCCACCCACCCACCCGACCACCCGACTCAACCATAGCCTTTTTTATTGGTTTTTAAACAATGTGGGTGGAGTCACGGGTCTTGGGGGTGGAAACCCAACAGTTTCGGGTGGAGTCACGGATCTAGGGGGGTGAAAACCTGATTCACCCAACCCGACTCGAAACATACTTAATTTTTTAAAAATATATATGTAATACGTTTATATCAATATATGCATTATGTATTATATAGTCTTTAATATATATATATATGTAATATGCTTATATCAATATATATTACGTATTATATAGTCTTTAAATCTATATATATATGTTATATTCTTGTATCAATAAAATATATATGTTACTAGCGGAGATATAAAACATTAAAACCATCAAACTAGCACATGACTATGTTTTTAGTTTTTGTTTGGACAGATCTTTGGTTAGCCCATGACTATGTACACAAAAACATTCAAAGCAAAAAAAAAATGAAGACAAAGTCATGTGTAAAGCAAATGCTTGATTAAGACAAATGAGACAGTCGGGTTTCACCCGACTCGATCCGACTCACCCGACCACCCGATGAGTCGAGTGCACCCGACAAAGCGAGTGGATGACGGGTGGAAGGAGGGCAAACCCGACTATGTTCAGATGGATGAGTGGATGAGGGCCAAACCCGACTCACCCGACTCGTGAGCACCCCTAACAACAATGATAGATTGATTGAACTAGGTGATGACTAGGGATGGCACTGGGGTAGGTTTCCTAGTTTCCATGTCCCGCCCCGCCCCGCCCCGCATAGGTAGGGTATGGGGGAGGTTCAAACGGGGTAGGGGCGAGTATGGGGTAAAATTGTTAAACTCGGTTCAGGGTCGGGGTTGAAGTGAAATTTCCCGAACCCGTCCCGATTATATAGCACATTTATTAAATTACCCTTGTTTTTCATAAGTATTACAATAATGGTAATATAAACACTAACATGAACTTAGGGTTTCAAGTCCACATCACACGCACAGCCGCAGCCCTCCATCTCTCCCTTTCCTACTCTGTCGCAGGTGACATCGAAGCCCTTGGTCTCAGCTCGTCATCGAAGTCCGCATGTGTGCTTCATTGCACTCGAAGTTTGCCATTGTGTGATTCATTGTCGTCGAAGTCTGCTTGTGTACGATTGGACTCAGATTGGAGCCTCGAGATCGTCGATCTGTGTGTATGTGTATGCGATTAGTGTGTATATATATATGTATGTGTGTGTGCAGTGTGTATATAGGTGTGTATACATGTGAGCAGTATGTGTATATATTCCTGTGTGCAGTGTGTTCTTGCGCTTGTTATGTATTTACATGTGTGCAGTGTGTGTATATTTGCAATTGCTTCCTCATCACCAGCTTCTTGTTCTTTTGAAGTGTGTATATTGACCCATAGTTCACTTTTAGTTTTAGTTTCCATTTCTCTTTCTTACAGTGAATGTTTGCATCTCAAAATTTATATCACTCTAATTATGTTCATCGTGGTGGATTCGAGTGCTGGTTTTGTTGGATTTGAACAAAATTGACTAGGATTTATTGGTGGATTTGTTTAGCTCAAATATTTGCTAAGCTTGAGATCTATTCAGAATTTGGCTAGGCGGGGCGGGGCGGAGTCAAGGTGGGAATACTAGTTGGGGTTGGGGTTGGGATTCCTCACAGCTCGGGGCGGGGAGGGGACGAGGTCGGGGTGAGCACATATTCAATCGGGGCGGGGTCGGGAAAAGGCCACCCCGTTCCATACTCACCCCATTGCCACCCCTAGTGATGACAAAGACAATAGTACTTTAGATTCTTTCTCGTGCTTTCCACACAACCACATAGAATCACAAGCTTTCCACACTACCACATAGAATCACAAGCCCCATGTCTCAGGTACCAACCACAGAGAATCATTCTATTTTTGAAAACAAAAACATTAATAATAGCCCCCATGCATGAATGGGTACAAAAGATTATTCCAAAAACTTCAATTCACATTATGTCATGATTCTTGGACTAGAAATTACGCAATGAGGATTAGTAAGCAATTGTGCTTTTTGGGTAGGTTGGAAGTGAAGTGATAATTACCATGAAATGACTCAAAGTGATTACACTTTAGAAAGTATTTAATACATATGAAAGAACCAAAAAGCAATCCTTCTTTTGGGGAGGTGATCCAGAATTTTGCAACTTAGTGGGTCCCACATAGCGGTTTTCCTTTCCATTAATCTCTGTTGTCTTTACGAATCACTTCTCAAATATATGTTTTGGTCCAAACGTATTTTTATCGCTTAAAATGAATAAATTCCTCTGTTTGGATAAATTCTAATCCTAAAAGCGCTTATGAGATGTGTTTCAACGTGAATAGAAAGCATATTGAATTTTTTAAATGAATTTCTATAAGTAATTCCCATGGTGCCCTTGTTTAGGGCTTCTCTTCTACTTAAACACAAAAGACACATGAGTCAATCAAATTTGGCCCTTAGTGTGGAAAGTCCAGGACCCATTTGTCTTTACCTCTGCAATTGCGAGTGATTGCGATTGAAAGCAAAGAGATTCGAGATCAAACAAATGTACGTAATCTTGGACTGTCTGCTGCAAATCGTGAAATTCTGCGATTGTAAATCATTGTTCCCAAACGGCCTCTAAAAATCTATTATGTGGAGTTTATAATTGTTTGTAAGGCATGTTTTGCAATCAATAAAATAAGATTTATTTTAAACCAAAGCTCATTTCTCTGTCTAGTGTTTCAAAGACTAATGTAATATTAATAAAAATAAAAAATATAAAAATAACCTCGAATCAGCCACAAATTTTTTGTAAAGAGAAGTAGCTAAAAAGCAACTTCAGTAGTCAAAATTAACTAATTAACTTATGAAAAACAAGATCAATTTATATACTTTTCAAACATTTTTCCAATATTCAAGTCCTTAGCAAACGTTTTTTTATTACACAAAGTGTTGTGTCCACTGTCCATGAAGAATCTGTCCTACAATCCAAATAAGCTGTCTTAAAAAATAAAAAATAAATAAATAAAAGTTTTGTTAATGAAAATATCTAATTAGACCAAAAGAAGCCACCTTCCTAACAAGGGAGGAACCACTAAATACAATTCTCTCACCTACTCGAGTGATTCCTTTTGACAATATGATCTTAAACATATTGACAACATGTTAGTTCTTTTTTTCTTTTTTCTTTTTTTTTTTTTCTTTTTTTTAAAATAAGGACTGAACTAATTAAGGAGGTTAGGCTTTTGGATTAGTTTTATGAAATTTTTGTCTCATGTGGTATATGTTTATGAGTTATGAAGGCCATTGTCAAGACCCAAGCGACTTGCATGTTCCTCGTCATTACCCAAAAAGAAAGAAGTATTTAGCAATATATTGCACCTAATTGTCACATACTTGAGGATGAGTTTATTTTTATTTGTAACCTTAGGGCCCATATAGAAATGCCTAAAACAGATCAGGTTCAGTTACATTCTCACACTGTCACACATGACAAGTTTTTCCGATGTGGGGACTGGTATTTAACTAGCTTTTAAATAAACTAAGTATGAGTTGATTTGAAAAGAAAAAAAAAATTCAATTCTTAGGGTATTTTTGAGAAAACCACGGTACTTCGATGAAACCAAAAAGCAGATATACAAAAATCAAACTATTTACTACCAATTCTTTTCTAAACCATAGAACCAGTTCTCATGCTATCCAATCTGCCACTTACTCTATTGTGTGGACTCAAAACTCAAGGATAAAATCACAAATAGTCGAGTTGATGAGCTTAGTTGTGTGGATTGGTCAAAACTTTAGGATAAAAGCACAAATTTCACTATGCAATGTCAAGACCAAATATTCGAATTGGGCTGAAACATAATGCAACCATGTTGAGAGTGGGATTTTAGTAATATACAGTTTTGGGTATTCAAGGCCAAAGAAAAAACTAAATAAAAAATTTTACGTCACTTTCATTCCTCTTTTCTTGAGTTCTATTATATCCTGAAATAATTTTTAATGGTTTTAACTTTTAAGTATAAATAAAAAAAAACCCTAGTAGATTCGTTAGGGAAAGTCTAAGATTAGATTAGGTCCAATACATGTCGTACTTTTTATCTGGTTCTAAGAACCAATATATAACGTTGGTTTGACAAAGAATCGATTTTAAGAGAGTTCTTAAGTAGGACACAAATTCCTATTTAATAAATTGGCACTCACTAAACACCTGAATTTAAAAAATTGACTCACTTATGAACCACAAGGTCTTTACTTCCCAAAAAGCCTAAAAACAAATCCATTTCCTTCTCGTGCTCATTTCTTTCTCTCTGTGCACAAACCAAAAGGACACTAATTATGGACAAGTAATACATGTTTTTTTTTTTGTAGCTACCACCTCCGAACTTCGCATAATATGTTTGATACATGCATTTAGTGTGAAAACTATTAAGAAATATATATATATATATACATATATTTCTTTTTTGGTTAATAAAAAAAAAAGGAAAAGTTTTGAAAATTGTGTCTCTGCCACTCTTCTTGAGTTTCTATTACACTTTAAAAGAAGTTCTAATAATTTTTACTTTTTAAGTATGGTAATTACGTTCACATCCCCTAAATTATGGCCTTTTTTTTCAAATACACTCCTCAACTATAAAACTAAATAAATTGACCCCCTCAACTATAATAATTTTTCACTAACACCCCTTCGGTGAGGTTTTCGTCCAAAAAAACGAATGTTTATGTATCATGGTACCGACACGTGATATAAAAGTATAGAATTATAGGATTTAGTCCCTCATTATTGGTCAAAGGATGATTTAATTGATTTGGCTTTTTTACTCTCAAATTTAACCCTTCTCTCAAATATACTCTTAAAAATTAGTCCTTTTCCCTTAATCTTTACATTTTTATGGACAAAATTACCTTTATCATATTATATCTACTATACTATAAAAATGAATAAGCAAGCACGTCAAAAAATATGAGCTTCCTATTTTGCCCTTCACTACATCATAATTACTCATATATCTATTTATACATCGTAAGGATATATTGATTTGTGTGAGGGTAAATCTGTCATTTTGGACAAATAATTACATTCAAGTCAGCTTTTGAAATTTTATTTAATATAATAATGAGGTTTTAATCAAAAATCTTGTATCTAATTACATTTGGGTCAATAATTTTGGGATATTTATTATTGACTTCAAAAAAAGTCAACAAAAGTGGCTATTTTGGTGGCTATTTAGGAATTGATGACTAATATTTACAATTTGGTCAACT
This sequence comes from Hydrangea macrophylla, assembly GCA_033977485.1. Lineage (NCBI taxonomy): Eukaryota > Viridiplantae > Streptophyta > Magnoliopsida > Cornales > Hydrangeaceae > Hydrangea > Hydrangea macrophylla. Next base: position 109,267,128 of record CM066994.1, on the reverse strand, counting down.
TCTTCTCTGTTTCAATTAACAATTTGTTTCTAATTACATTTGGGTCAATAATTTTTGGGATATTTATTATTTACTTCATAAAATGTAATACCCGTACCCAGAAAATGGAAGTAATATTTATTTTTATGCATTAATTAGTATAATTAATTGCATGTGATATTTGGGTAAGTTTTAATTACCCCGATGTGATAAGTGCTTTGATAAAGGGCACAGTTTGATAGATATGACGTGGGACCCACGAGAGGTCCAGATTGGATAAATTGCATTTAGTTGCATTTATGTGATTAAATGAATATTTGTTAAATTGTTTTAATATTTTATTATTAGTTGTAGCCTTTTATGGTACCAGTTTGGGTACCTATGTGAAAGCGAATTGGAATATGGTTTATAATTAGTAGGTCGATTAGCAACTTTATAAAATATTTGGGACCACTTTTGGGACCCATACGTGACATAGACACATACCTACTTAGATATTTAGTAATTAATATAATTATTAGGGGGTTTCATAATAAACTTTGGAAAGTAGTGGGGGTGTAAACGCAAATAGAAGAAATTGGGTATGAGATATACATCTCAAAACCCTTTGTCATCTCTTGTATACATCAAAACAAAAAAAAAAAAGAATAGGTAACAGAGAGTCTGCGAGAGAAGAAAAAAAGTGACGACGGTTCCGTTTGACTTCGCGACGCCGTTTCTTCACTGTACGATACTCACTCCTAAAATAGAAGCCATATTAGGACTCATGGGGGTAAGCCTAACCTTTTGGTATAATTTATTTTTAATTTAAACGATAGATTTTTCGTGACCCAAAAGGGGTGGTAACATTTAATTTACCAAAATATGTGTAGGAACACATTTGGAATATTCTTTGAGCTGGGTCTTGCTAGGAATCAGCTTTTAGGCTATTAATTTGTTGTTTTAATCGTTGAGGTGAGAGTCCTAATCCCAAAATTGGATGTTTAATGTCTTTTAATTGTTATTAAATGCTTAGAATGCTTAATTTATGATTAAGTAGAAAAGCATGTGATTAATTATTATTTAAAAATATGTCCAAAAATGATGAAATTACCATGTTGACATGTTGAGTTGCTTATGTGCTTATTTGGGTCAAAGGGTCTCAAGTGATAATCACCATTAGTTAGCCCATATATAAGGGACAGAGAGATGTTGAAATCCTCAGAGAAAAGGGGATAGTGGTGACGACCACATGAACGAATTGACTACGGTCACAAATGAATGAGTGTGATTTCGCTATATGCGACAGAAAAAGTGAGATTGGCCCAGAAGCAAGGGTCCAGAACGATGGTGGTTGATTACTTGACACGCCGGCGACCATTTATTGTTGTGAATGTTTAATTGGTGTAATGAATCATTAAATAGTCCAATTGCATGATTAGTACCGCGTACTCACTAAGCGAAAGCTTATTCAATTTTTGTGGCTAATGACCACGCAGGTACGGACGAGCATCACAGTGAGAGGCGTTGAGCTGTGGGAATTTTAGGATAGCTCGAGAGTAAGGGTTAATGTTTAATATGTTCATATGTAAATGAGTTTAGATGACTAGTTATATTCCTAGTGTTTGGATTCCTTTTCTTGAAGATAAGTTTATGTTTTAGTTTTTATTAAATACTTGTAATATGAATTGTGGATTGAAGTTTTAAAAGTATTTTCTAAGTGTTTTGGTGATATTTTGGTATTCGAAATATTTGTTTAACAGGGGGAAATGGTGCTATAATAGGGGGAACTCTGTCCAAGTACCATTCAATGGTTTAAAAACTTTATTTTATTTCTTTTTATTTTGTTCAAATAAGGAATATTTTACCCCTGGTATTTCACTTTAAATGTTTTTGGAACGTTAAAAACAAAAAAAAAAAACGATTGTTTGGTTTGTTGGCTTGTTACACGTGTCCTAGCCCGCGGGGGCGGGTTGGGGTGTGACAATTTTGATTGTTTGGTTTGTTGGCTTGTTACACGTGTCCTAGCCCGCGGGGGCGGGTTGGGGTGTGACAATTTTTGGTATCAGAGCAATAGGCTAGAGCCTTGGGTACGAGTGACGACGTGTGAGTGCGCACACAATGACACGTAGTAGTACGATCATGCATCCATGTGTTATTTAGCATGCATTGTAATTTATTTAGAATTAACATGTATGTATATACTTTGCTGTGGGTGCCAGGCAAGGATATCTGGAGGTGAGAACCCATCTTCGGCCCGTATGGACAGAATTGAAATAGTTATGGAAAAGTTGGTAAAAGTGGCTGAAACTCGAGTTACCGAGGAGGGACCGAGCTCATCAAATCCAGAACAAAGAACAGAATCAACAACTATTGCCATGTTCTACAAGCAAAAGCCAGGGCAATTTAAAGGAGAACCTGATTCGATGAAGGCTAACCATTGGTTGACCGATATGAAGAGAATTTTTTGTGCTTTGCCATGTACAGAGGAACAGAAGGTCTTGTTTGCATCGGATACTCTAAAAGAAGAAGCTCAAAATTGGTGGACATCAGTACTAAGGCAAGGAGCACCAACTACCTGGAATGGGTTTGTAGAGGAGTTCTCAAAGCAATATACTCCTCGATCGTTTAGTGATCAGAAGGCCAGAGAATTTTCTCATCTCAGTCAAGGTAATATGAGTGTTAGGGACTACGCAGCCCAATTTACAAGTTTGGCTAGATTTGCAGCGGATTTACTTTTGAACGAGTTTTTTCGGGCAAGACGATTCGAAGAAGGACTTCGTGATGAAATTAGGGGAAAAGTAGATACACACCGACTATCAACGTATTCAGAAGTGTTAGATGTGGCCTTAATTGCTGAGCGAGGTGTATTGCCATCCGGGCAAAGTCAACAATTTAAGAGACCGGGAGGTAGTCAATTCCAAGGACAGGGCAGTTCCAAGAGACAGAGTTTGGGGAGTTCATCGGGAAGTGGGGGCAACAAGCCCAGGTGTCAGATCTGTGGTAAGTATCATTGGGGAATGTGCAATTTATCTCCTATCATTTGTAACAATTGTCGACGACCAGGACACGTGGCAAGAGATTGTCCCAATCCATCAAGACAGAATGTGCCAAGACAAGGTATTACTCCGAGACAAAATATCGATGACAGCCGAATAAGGTGTTTCGCTTGTGGTAATATGGGGCATCGGGAACGTGATTGTCCCAAGAAAGGACCCGGGAGTTTTAGCTCATCTGTGGGAAGTGCACCAAGTCATAGGCCACCTCAGCAACAATCTCAAGGGATGGAGCAACGACAAGGAAGGTATTTCCAACTCAAGCCTGGGGAGACCACTGCCGCTGACACTGTGGTTTCAGGTATACTTTCTATTTGTTCACAACCTGCTAGAGTATTGCTGGATTCAGGATCAACTCACTCTTTTGTTTCACACCCATTTGCTAAATATTTGGATAAGCCCTTAGAACTACTAGATTTTGATTTGTCTGTTTCACTTCCATCGGGAGCTCCACTAGTAAGTTCGGGTGTCTTTAAAGCTTGTGGGATTGATGTGAATGGTAGAGGTATGACTGTTGACTTAGTGCCATTGGTTATTCAACATTTTGATGTCATTTTGGGGATGGATTGGTTATCTGCAAATCATGCCATTATCGATTGTGAGAATAAAAGAGTAACATTTCAATTACCCAATCAGGATGTATTTTGTTTCCAAGGGACAGGTGTAGTATCACCGCCTTATATGGTATCAGCTGTCAGAGCTTGTCGTTTGTTGAAAAAGGGATGTCGGGGATTCTTGTGTACTATACTTGACACTAGAAGTACTGAACTGAAATTGGAGGATATACCAGTATTAAAAGAATTTCCAGACGTCTTTCCATAAGATTTGCCTAGTGTGTTGATTGAGAGGGAAATTGAGTTTGGGATAGATGTGATGCCAGGAACTCAACCAATTTCACGGTCACCATATAGAATGGCTCCGGTAGAGTTGAAGGAGTTGAAGACTCAACTGCAAGATTTACTAGATAAGGGGTTCATTCGGCCTAGTGTATCACCGTGGGGAGCACCGATCTTGTTTGTTAAGAAGAACGATGGAACAATGAGAATGTGCATTGACTATCGAGAAATCAACAAGGTGACTATAAAGAACAAGTATCCACTGCCGCGCATTGATGATTTGTTTGATCAGTTGCAAGGGGCACAAGTATTTTCTAAGGTTGACTTGAGATCTGGGTATCACCAATTGAAGGTAAAAGCTGAAGATGTTGAGAAGACAGCTTTCAGGACTCGGTACGGGCACTACGAATTTCTTGTCATGCCATTTGGGGTTACGAATGCACCAGCCGCTTTTATGGACTTGATGAATCGGGTGTTCAAGACTTATCTAGACGAGTTTGTGATAGTATTCATTGATGATATCTTAATATATTCTAGAAGTCCAGAGGAACACGAACAACACTTGAGATTAGTTTTGCAACGACTTAGAGAAAAGCAACTATTTGGGAAGTTGAAGAAAAGTGAATTCTGGTTGACAAATGTTACTTTTCTTGGACACGTGATCTCTAAGGATGGTGTCTCTGTGGACCCACAAAAGATAGAAGCTGTTAAGAATTGGTCGAGACCAACAAATGTTTCTGAAGTTCGAAGCTTCTTGGGGTTAGCTGGTTACTACAGAAGGTTCGTTCAAGACTTCTCTAGAATTGCGACTCCGATGACTCAATTGATGAGAAAGGATGTACCATTTGTGTGGAATAAAGATTGTGAAGACTGTTTCCAGAAGTTGAAAGATAAATTGACCTCAGCGCCAATATTAGCTATTCCGTCGGGTACTGGAGGTTTCAGTATATACAGTGATGCTTCTCATCAGGGCCTGGGATGTGTTCTAATGCAAGAGGGTAAAGTTATAGCTTATGCTTCGAGGCAGTTGAGGACACACGAGAAGAATTATCCGACTCATGATCTAGAATTGGCAGCGGTGATCTTTGCGTTAAAGATTTGGCGTCACTACTTGTACGGGGAAACATGTGAAATATTCACCGATCACAAGAGTCTGAAATATTTGTTTACCCAGAGAGAACTGAATATGAGACAGAGAAGATGGCTTGAATTGATGAAAGACTACGATTTAAAGATTCAATACCATCCAGGTAAAGCTAACGTGGTTGCCGATGCGTTAAGTCGAAAGTCATCAGAAAATTTGGTTTATTCTTTAACAGCTCAACCAACGTTGGTAAAAGAATTTGAACATCTGGAATTGGAAGTAATTCCTAGAATCCAGGGTGGTTTAATGGCGGCTATCATCGCACAACCGAGCTTGATTGAAGAAATCAAGGCAAGTCAACTCATGGACCCAAATTTCAAGAAAATAGTTGAAGAATTACCTGAGGGTAGACGGCCGGAATTCAGTTTCCAGAATAATGTATTGAGGTATATTAATCGATTGTGTGTTCCGAACATTCAAGAGTTGAAAGATAAAATCATGGAAGAAGCTCATAGTACGAGGTATTCCGTACATCCTGGGAGTACCAAGATGTATAGAGATTTGCGAGAAGTGTATTGGTGGAGTGGTATGAAACGGGAAGTCGCCGAGTTTGTAGCTAAGTGTACGACTTGTCAACAAGTAAAACTAGAACATCAACGACCCGCCGGTGAATTGCAACCGTTGGAAATACCAGAATGGAAATGGGAGCATATCACGATGGACTTTGTGTCAGGTTTACCATGGTCTCCTAAGTCTAATGATAGTATCTGGGTGATCGTTGACCGGTTGACTAAATCAGCTCATTTCTTGCCAATCAAGACTCGTGATCTGACAAAGTTAGCAGAGCTTTATGTCAGAGAAGTTATCAGGCTACACGGGGCACCGGTATCCATTGTGTCAGATCGAGACACACGATTTGTGTCTAGGTTTTGGGAAGGCTTGCAAAAGGCAATGGCGACAACTTTGCACTTTAGCACAGCATTCCATCCTCAGACAGACGGCCAATCCGAGCGAGTCATTCAGATTCTTGAAGATATGCTTCGAGGTTGTGTTATGGATTTCAAATCAGATTGGGAGACCCACTTGCCATTAGTGGAATTCTCTTACAATAATAGCTTTCAAACGAGTATTGGTATGGCGCCTTACGAGGCATTGTATGGTCGAAAGTGTAGATCACCAGTGTGTTGGACAGAAATTGGGGAAAAGCAACTTATAGGGCCTGAAATTGTGCAAATCACTACCGACAAAATCAAGTTAGTTAAACAACGGCTACAGATAGCACAGAGTCGTTACAAAAGCTACGCGGATACAGGTAGAAGACCGTTGGAATTTGAGGTAGGTGATTATGTTTATTTGAAAGTATCGCCTTCGAAAGGTATCGCGCGGTTTGGTAAGCGAGGCAAGTTAAGTCCGAGATTTGTAGGGCCTTATTTGATCTTGGATAGAGTTGGTCCAGTTGCATACCGGTTGGAATTACCAGAAGAGTTGGCTAATGTTCATAATGTGTTTCACGTTTCTATGTTGCGACGTTGTCTATCAGATTTGAGTCACCGTATCACTCCGGAACCGTTGATGGTTCGAGAAGACTTGACTTATGTTGAACAGCCAGTTCGACTCCTAGATAGGAAGGATCAGGTGCTCAGAACTAAAGTCATTCCTCTAGTTATGGTGTTATGGCGTAATCATTCAGTAGAGGAGGCAACTTGGGAACGTGAGGACGAGATCCGAAGGAAATATCCTCACCTATTTGATACTTGAAGTAAGAAAAGTTTGAGGACAAACTTCCTAAAAGGGAGGGAGAGATGTAATACCCGTACCCAGAAAATGGAAGTAATATTTATTTTTATGCATTAATTAGTATAATTAATTGCATGTGATATTTGGGTAAGTTTTAGTTACCCCGATGTGATAAGTGGTTTGATAAAGGGCACAGTTTGATAGATATGACGTGGGACCCACGAGAGGTCCAGATTGGATAAATTGCATTTAGTTGCATTTATGTGATTAAATGAATATTTGTTAAATTGTTTTAATATTTTATTATTAGTTGTAGCCTTTTATGGTACCAGTTTGGGTACCTATGTGAAAGCGAATTGGAATATGGTTTATAATTAGTAGGTCGATTAGCAACTTTATAAAATATTTGGGACCACTTTTGGGACCCATACGTGACATAGACACATACCTACTTAGATATTTAGTAATTAATATAATTATTAGGGGGTTTCATAATAAGCTTTGGAAAGTAGTGGGGGTGTAAACGCAAATAGAAGAAATTGGGTATGAGATATACATCTCAAAACCCTTTGTCATCTCTTGTATACATCAAAACAAAAAAAAAAAAGAATAGGTAACAGAGAGTCTGCGAGAGAAGAAAAAAAGTGACGACGGTTCCGTTTGACTTCGCGACGCCGTTTCTTCACTGTACGATACTCACTCCTAAAATAGAAGCCATATTAGGACTCATGGGGGTAAGCCTAACCTTTTGGTATAATTTATTTTTAATTTAAACGATAGATTTTTCGTGACCCAAAAGGGGTGGTAACATTTAATTTACCAAAATATGTGTAGGAACACATTTGGAATATTCTTTGAGCTGGGTCTTGCTAGGAATCAGCTTTTAGGATATTAATTTGTTGTTTTAATCGTTGAGGTGAGAGTCCTAATCCCAAAATTGGATGTTTAATGTCTTTTAATTGTTATTAAATGCTTAGAATGCTTAATTTATGATTAAGTAGAAAAGCATGTGATTAATTATTATTTAAAAATATGTCCAAAAATGATGAAATTACCATGTTGACATGTTGAGTTGCTTATGTGCTTATTTGGGTCAAAGGGTCTCAAGTGATAATCACCATTAGTTAGCCCATATATAAGGGACAGAGAGATGTTGAAATCCTCAGAGAAAAGGGGATAGTGGTGACGACCACATAAACGAATTGACTACGGTCACAAATGAATGAGTGTGATTTCGCTATATGCGACAGAAAAAGTGAGATTGGCCCAGAAGCAAGGGTCCAGAACGATGGTGGTTGATTACTTGACACGCCGGCGACCATTTATTGTTGTGAATGTTTAATTGGTGTAATGAATCATTAAATAGTCCAATTGCATGATTAGTACCGCGTACTCACTAAGCGAAAGCTTATTCAATTTTTGTGGCTAATGACCACGCAGGTACGGACGAGCATCACAGTGAGAGGCGTTGAGCTGTGGGAATTTTAGGATAGCTCGAGAGTGTTTGCTTGTAATTTGCGCGGGCGTGCCAGAACCAATCTGTGGTTCGGTGTGTATGTGTGTAAGCGTGCAAACTAATTTCCTATCTACTTGTGTCAGTGATACACAGGGCTTTTGGTAAATCTGACTTCTAAACTGGTGATTGTGTGTAGTAAGTAGGAAAGTACCCTCACTAAAAGTTCTTTAGCAGTACTGAAGCGCACAAGCTAAAAAGTATCAAGTTTAAACAAGTTAAACAAATCACAAACGGTTTAATAAAAAATAGATTTTTATTAAATGCTTGGAAAAATAAAACATATCTCAAGAACAACAGAATGGACTGATCATTCAAAAGAAATAAAGAGTAAAAATAACAAAAAGACAGACCTAATTGCTATTAAAGCTAAGAAACAAAGACTTGAGGAAGTGCTCTGAATGCCTTGAACGTGATGAATACTGCATGCTGTGAATGTGATGAATGCTGTGAATGCTGTTTTTGAAAGAGACGCGGAGTCCTTTGCTTGAAGGTCTGCCTCTATATTTATAGCGGCCTGAGCTGATTCCTATTTGGACTATGATTCCTTTTCTTACGCCCCAAGATACTGATTGATTGGCTGATTTGAAGGAATCCTTCTATATCACCATCTCCTTCCTTATCCAGAACTTGCTTGAATTAATCCCTTTAATTTAGGGATTAAACGCTCCAACCCAGCTGGCAACTAACAACTCCTTTCCCAGACGGACTCCTGTTTCCAAAAAACTCTCATAGATGACAGTCATCATGCCAGCTGTGAATAGCAACGCCCTGTCCTTCATCAATCGACCTTTCCCTGTTGGATGAATCGGGCTCATGACTCTTTCCATGTCCGATCATATTTCTTCAACTTCTTATGATCAATCGGACAAACTCTTCCTTTTCATATTGTCCGATCAGTTGTAACGTTGCTTTACTTTTCCATCGGGCTCTCAACCTGATGAGTTATGTTCTCATAGCCCGATGATGCTTACACTTGCCACATGCCCCCATCGGACTCTCCTCATCTCCCAACAGTTGTTCCTCCCATCGGGCTTACCTCTTGAGTCCGATGAGTTATCACTACTTGCCCCAGCGTCTCCTTCGCCCAACTTCAACTCCACTCGGGCTCAAAAATCATTGACGGTTTTTGGGTGCAAACAATTGCCCCCCAAAAGGTCATATCAAACGTCCCGCCCTGATTGATGTGACGTTTTGAATTTCAAATATGCCACGCGTCAAGCACGCAGCTATCGTCAGGTTATAGAGAATCCCACCAGTCACCCTACATTTAATGCGCCATGATTACGGCGTCGTAATATTTAAATACCACCCAACGTCCGAAAACTCATCACACATTCATATTTTCCCCTCTCTAGAATTCAAGCAAACACAGAGCTTCTCACTCTATCTTCATCTTTTCCGGCGACCTTTCTTCTTTCCATTATCATGGCTCCCAAGACCGCTCCGGCTACCTCCAAAGGAAAAAAATCCTTCGCAGACGCTCCACCGCCACAAAATCGCTGTAGGGAGGTTAGGGCTTTGGCCAAAGCTCACGCCGCTGACATATCCACCGAATACCTCACCCCCTATAGTTCCTCCGACGGTTCTCCCGTCGCACCAGGCCTAGGCGCGGCTTTTCTGGGCCACCCTCCGGCGTCTTTTCTTCCTTTCTTTCCTCTGGTGGCAAACGAATCGTTCCTTCAAGTCCCTGCTCACTGGGCCAAGGTCCAGACTGCGAATCAACCAATCCGAGGATGGCCGACCCCCGCCGCTGACTGGGACAAGTGGGTAACTAGGGTTTCGGCCTCTAAGGCCGCCGTCTGGAAGCAAACGGGCATCTACGATGCAATCATGTTCAGCCGGTCTCGCATTGAAATAGACCGGCCTATCCTTCTCTCTGCCTTACTATTCTGGTCCTCATCTTGCAACGACTTTCTTTTCCGTTGCGGACCAATGGCTCCAACTGTCAAAGATATTAGCTATCTGCTCGGCCTCCGTCCCCACGGACAAGAAATCATTCCCGGGCTTAATGTTGGAACGGCCAGCTTTGCCTATCCACAACAGGATATTGTCAGGGACGGGGCCGTTTCTCATAGGCCGATCACGGCCTTTGGAGGTTTCCTTGCTGCCTGCATAGGGGCAGATGATACGGCGGTGTCCGATGCAGAACACACTGCCTTCCTCATCTACTGGCTCAACAAATACCTCTTCTGCTCAGCCATCCAGGCCATCACTAAAGAATATACAACCGTAGCCCTGGCCCTTGCATCGGGGCAGCCACTGGCCATGGCTACGCTGGTTTGGGCACATTTGGTCCGAGGCACAACAGACTTCGTTCATTCGGGCTTCAGTGCTGGTGGGAGCCCGATGTGGATTCTGCAACTGTGGCTTCACTCGTACTTCCCTGAATTCCAACCCACCATCACTCCCATGGCCGACGTGCCTATCTCTGCCGTTCAATTCATGAACGCATCTCCTTCTTTACATTCTTTCGAAGAGTGTTTTACCTTCTTCTACCAGGGTTGCTCCCCTCGGGACGTTAATCTCTTCACCCCATTCTTTTCCCTCCAATTCTCTTCTTTTCTCCAGCTCTCCAATAACCCTTCAAACTGGGGTCCGGGCACCCAGTCTACCTATAATGAAATTTTTTCTAGCTACTTAGTAGCCAGAGACATTATTTTTAGCCCAAGCATCCCGTCGGCCAACAATAAATGCGGGGCCGAGTACTACTTTGCTCCTCTATATGCCCGCCAATTCGGGCTTACCCAACTAGTGCCCGTTCCTCCTGGTATCACCGTCAACGTTGATTGAGTTGAACGTGGCCTTATTGTTAACGACGGGCAGGTGAAGAAGATAACAGAGAGGTCAGCCCGGCTCAAAGCTGCGTTCAACTTTAAACCCTTCTCTGCCCGGCCCATAGTATCAGAAGAGTTCACCCAATGGTGGGGTGAACGGGCTCGAAACATATTTCCACGCACCGCTGCTGAAGCCCTGGTGCCTTTCACTGCAACATCGGCCATTGTTGCCGATGTCCCTATACCAGCAGCAGCTCCAACCCGGCGCAAACAAGTCGCCAAGAGACCGGCTCGTAAACAAACTCCGGGCAAGGGTCCGCCTCAAAAGAAACAAAAAACACCGGCCTCTGTTCAGGTTTGCTCTTCCCCTTTTGATTTGAGCCCGAATTCCTTTCATTCAGTATTAATCCTTTTGTTCTATCTTTGCAGCTTGCTGATGAAGATTCGGGAGAGGATCCACTTCCAAGCCTCGCTCCGACTCTTCCCCCGACTCTCCCTACATCACCGGCCTCTGCAACGGCTTATCTAGAACGAGTGGCCGTTCGGGTGATGCCACTTCACGTCGTGCCTCCTCTAACTCCTTCAAGCGGAGATGGAGACGAAGACCTTGCTCATATCGGCCAAGTCCCTGAGCAAGTTGTTCTTTCTTCCAGCACTGAGGGTGAGGCCGGTGTTGAACTTACCACAGAGGCCGCTGGGGAGGAAGTAAATCAAGCCACCCCCTCTGAAAACGAAACTCCAGCCGGTCAAGGGGAACCTACCACCGCTGTCAGCTCTCCTGCTCACATAGTACCAGGACCGGTGGTGGCCGAGATCAACCCCCCTGAGGCGTCTGCCGTCGAGGCCGGTGATGTTAATTCGGGCTCTGTCCCTGAAACAGAAGCCCCACAGACGACCATGGCCTCGATGAGTCCGGACGTGGGAACCGGCCTCCCTTCTTCTTCCCAAACATCTTCTCAACCAAGCGAGGCCGATATTCGCGAAACAATCTCGGCCTCACTTCGTCCTCACACCCAGGTATTGCTGTGTTACTTTGCGTTAATTCATATGATTCTAAAAACAATGCCTGACTGTATTTTCTTGAGCAGGCCGATCCTTCAGACCCAGTGCCCGTTATTCCCTTCAATGACTTCTTTTCGAGCCTGGACCTGGGAGCTTTTGACCTCGGCCCCCTAGAGCCCGAAGCGGTTTCGCCTTCCCTGCTGCAACAATCCAAGGACTTACTCCTCGGACTGGCGGACCAAGAATTTTCCAACCTTCCAGCCAATGCTGACATTGACTCTGCCTTGAACACTCTCAAGGCCGATCCTTCCCTTTCTGACGGGCAACTATCCTTACTGTTGGAGATAAAAGAGAGACTTCCCAGTGCCCGTCTCATGGACAGATCGGCCGCGAAAATTCAAGCTGATGCAGAACTTCATCTAGGCTCCCGGCAGAAGGCATTAAATTTCTTGGAAGGGGCCAAAGCCAAATTTGAAGCAGGGAAGGCCTCTCGGGCTCAGGTTCTAGCAAGGGATACTTGGCTACGGGACCGTATTGCTGTATTAAAAGCTCAACTTGCCCAATGCGAGGCCGATGTCATCACCAACAGCGCCGCTCTTGAAAAAATTGACGAAGCCCTTTCTTCACTAGGCGGGGACGCTCAGAAGTGCAGTGACCAGTTACAAGCCAGCGTCCCCATATCCCGGGCTTGGGCCCAAAAGTTGGAAAAAGCCAAGCGAGACCGGTCTGGAGCCGTCAAGACCTGGGAAGACCTGAAGGCTAAGCTTAGGAATTTTGAGTCGGCCTAGAGGCCGACTCCTCTTTTGTACTTAATTTTTATTCACATATATTTGTAAGTAAGCTGTGCTCAGCCTATCAATACAACATCACTGTTCATCTAAATCATTCGGGCTCCGGCTCATAATTTATCAGCTGATCATACTCCAACCTAGGATTAGGTTTATAATCTAGATCAATGGTCTCCCATAACGTTGGATAATAAGACTTTAAATACTGACCATTGATCAAGCGGACATGGATAGTCCCATCTAAATCACGAAGCCTGTAAGCACCTCCTCTTTTAACATGGTGAACGATGAACGGGCCTTCCCAATTGACCGACCATTTACCGTATCGATTATCCTTGTCTCCGATAGGTAACACGACCTTCCACACCAAAACATCGGTGCAAAAAGATTTCTCTCTCACCCTTTTATTGTAAGCTCGGGCGGCCCGTTGTTTTTGTACTTTTAATGCATCCAAGGCCATTAGCCTCATTTCATCAAGCCCTTCCAACTCAGCTATCATAGCCTCCGTATACTCAGCAGGCTCTAGTTGATTCTGTAAAGCCCTTCTGGCCGATCGGACTGTAACTTCCATAGGTAACATTGCGTCATGCCCGTAGGTCAGCATGAACGGTGTAACCCCAGTACTTGATCTCTTTGACGTCCGATAGGCCCATAATGCTTCGGACAAAAGCTTGTCCCATTCCCTAGGATTCTCCACGATCATTTTTTCAATGATCCCCTTAAGGATCTTGTTAGTAGACTCGGCCTGACCATTAGCCTGTGCATAGTAAGGTGTAGAATTAAGAATCTTGATTCCCCTACTTTCTGCAAAGGCGGATGTCTCCGACCCTGTAAACACAGATCCTTGATCGGCCGTGATTGTTTCTGGAAGGCCGAACCTATGGATAATGTGTTCTTCAATGAATTTTATGACGGTGGCTTGTGTCACCGTTCTACAAGGTATGGCCTCGGCCCACTTGGTAAAGTAGTCCGTAGCCACTATTATGAAACAATGTTGGCCGGATGATGGCGGTAAGACTTTGCCAATCAAATCCATCGCCCAACCCCTAAACGGCCATGGCTTGATTATAGGTTGCAATACTTTGGCCGGCACATGTTGAATCGGACCATGCTTTTGACAAGGTTGACAACCCTTGGCATAGCTGATGCAGTCTTTCAACATGCCAGGCCAATAATAATTATACCTCCTCAATAGCCACTTCATCTTGGTGCCGGCTTGATGTGCTCCACATATCCCTTCGTGTACTTCGGCCATAACCTGCATGGCCTGCTTCTTCCCTAAGCACCTCAGGACCACGTCGTCACCGATCGGTTTCTTGAATAATTCCCCATCTAGTACCACGAATCGGACTGCAAACAACCTGACTTTTCGGTCTACTCTGACATTTGGGTGACTCAGGTATTCAATAATAGGAACTCGCCAATCGCTATCCTCCATCAAGACCGAATTGGTAGTAGCGTACCAACCCCTCTTTGCCACGGACGATAATGACCGGACATTGACCGTGATGAGTTGGTCTTCTGCACTCTTCTGGGAAGGTGAGGCTGATCCTGTCTTTGCCAACTTATCGGCCTCAGTATTGGTTGTTCGTGGGATATAGCTCACACTAATGTCATCAAATGCTTCCATGAGCTGAGTAGCAACTGCATGGAACGGGCATAACTCCCAACTCCTTATCTGAAACTCTCCAGCAATCTGTCCGATCACCAAACCTGAGTCGCCTTTTATATGCACAGATGATGCCCCCATTTCAAGGAGTATTTCTAGTCCGATTATAAGTGCTTCGTACTCGGCCTGATTGTTAGTGCATTTGAAGTTGAGCCGAAAAGACAATTTTGTCTTTTTGTACTTGGGTGATACAATTACCACCCCTGCCCCAGCACCTTCTGCGTTTTTGGACCCATCAAAGATTAAAGTCCATGGGACTAAGGATGTGCTCAGTACTTTAGGTGTTGGAGGCAGTGTTCCCAAATCAGCAGGATCTGGGTGATCGGCCAAGAAATTGGCTATGGCTTGGCCTTTTACCGATTGCTGTGAACGGTATTGGATGGCAAACTCCATCAAGGCCAAGGTCCATTTCCCAATTCGGCCTCTCATGATTGGTCTTGATAGCATGTATTTTATCACATCCGTTTGACATATTATATAAGTGGAAACAGGAAGCATATATGTTCTTAACTTCTGTGAAGAAAAATACAAAGCCAAGCATAACTTCTCAATCGGCGCATAACGCTGCTCGATTGGAGTCAAAATTCTACTTAAGTAATAAACGGCCTGCTCGTTACCTTGCTCATTATCTTGAGCTAGCATACTACCTATAGAGCAATCAGAAGCCGATATATACAATTTTAAATACCTACCCTTTTTTGGTGGCATTAACACTAGAGGCATTGACAGATATTGTTTGATTCCTTCAAAGGCTTGTTGATGGCTGTCTTCCCACTTGAAATCTTCATCGGTCTTGATCTTCAATAGTGGGGTCCATATTTGGGTCTTCCCTGCACAGTTTGATATGAATCTTCTCAAGAAATTGATTTGCCCGAGCAATCTCTGGAGTTCCTTCTTATTAGCAGGTGGTTTTGCTGCTTGGATAGCCCGAGCCTTATTTTTATCAATCTCTATCCCCCTTTGATGTACCAGGAAACCTAAGAAATTTCCTGCTGTAACACCGAATGCACATTTGAGAGGGTTCATTTTTAATCCATGAGCCCGCATTCTTTCAAACGCCTTTTCCAAATCTCTCAAATGATCGGTGTAATTACCTGACTTTACCACTACATCATCTATGTAAACTTCCATGAACTGCCCGATCATGTCATGGAAGATTGAATTCATTGCCCGCTGATAAGTGGCTCCAGCGTTCTTGAGTCCGAAAGGCATAACAACCCACTCAAAGGTTCCAATTGCCCCCGGGCACCGAAAAGCAGTCTTCGGGACATCCTCTTCGGCGATGTAAATCTGGTTATACCCCGAATGCCCGTCCATAAATGACAGAATTTTGTGTTTAGCGGCCGAATCGATTAACTGATCGGCCATAGGCATGGGATACTCATCTTTTGGGGTAGCTAAGTTTAAATTCCTGAAGTCTATGCAAACCCTTAGCTTCCCATTCTTCTTCACTACTGGCACTACATTCGAGACCCATTCGACATATCGGGCTGTCCGAATGAAGCCAGCGTTTAGTAATCGTTCGATCTCTTCTTTTACCTTCAGTGTCACTTCTGGTGACATGCGCCGAGGCAACTGTTTGAACGGCCTGAACCCCGATTTAATTGGCAATCGGTGTTCCACCAGTTCTCTTGACAGACCCGGCATCTCGTCATACTCCCAAGCAAAACAATCCTTATATTTATGCAGGAGTACAATCATATCGGCCTGACCCTGAGGATCCAACATCTGACTCACATAGGTAGGCTTGTGCTCCCCTCCTTCGCCTAAGTTGACTTCCAAGAGAGGGTCCTGGACATCGGCCTTAAGATCATCCAGCTTAGCCGTGGCCGTTTCCAACTCATGTATCTGAATTTCTTCTTCCTTCGGGGCTTCTTCTTCGTAAATGCAATCAGCCAGATTGATTGTTCCGTCAGTAGGGCCGATTTCCAATCTTCGGTCGGCCAAGAATGCACACCATCTGGCCATGCTGGCTCTTAAGGCCAGCAGCTTCCGTTCTTCAATTGTCGTAATCCCCATGGACGTCTTCTTGTTCTACGATCTCGATCGGCCTTGATTCTTCTGTCCGACTGAGATTATGGAAATATGCCTTGATGTCCGACGAACTTCCTTTAAGGAAGGTCGCCGTATTTGGCCTTCCCAATTTGTTACACCCCAACAACTTCACTGGCCCGATGTCATCTTCATACAAGACTGCATCGGCCGTCTGCACCCGGGCTACAAAGGGCTTGGTGTCTGCCCCCACCACTTCCACCTCATCTCCTCTCCAGAAAATTAACAACTGATGAAGGGTGGATGGAATACAATAGTTCGGATGTATCCAATCCCGGCCTAATAAAGTATTGTAGGCCGCTGAAGTTTCCACGATGAAAAACGCAGTCATGACCGTTTTGCTGCCAACGGTCAGTTCCAAGGGTAGGATCCCCTTCGTCCTTGAAGGTGCCCCCGTGAAGCTTTGGACATTCATTTCTGTCGGAATCAGCTCCGACTCCGATTTCTGCAAGATCCTTAACATGATTTGGGGCATGATGTTGATAGTAGACCCCCCATCAATCAGAATCCTGTTTATCGGGACGCCCTCTATGTGTCCTTTTACATACAATGGCTTTAGATGTTGGGACATCTGGTGTGTTGGCTTTTCAAACACCACCTTAACTGGTCCGGTCTTCACTCCTTCCTCAGTCTGTTGTTCCTTCGGCCTTAAGATAGTAATCTTTGGCCGATCGGTCTGTCCATCAGTGGCGTCCACACTTTTGCTAGTGGCTTCCACCACTTTAGGCTTAACGACCTCTCCCCCGTTCCAAAAGTTATCTTCCATCACGGCCGAGTCCTTAGCTGAGCCTTCAACCACATCCCCTTCCATGGCCGATGGTTGATCCGGCTTGGCCATGAAAGACAAGGGTAGCGTAAACACCATGTTAGCAGACAGGCCTAATGGAATTGTCCCGAATTGGATTGGCGAAAAACTAGAATCCGACCCATCTCCATCGGACTCAATCATCTTGTCCACCGTACCTGTCCCCTTTTCCTGTGAACTTTCTGGTCGGACTCTCTCCTTTCGAGGCTCGGTGGGAGCAATCGGACCCCCTACCTGATTCTTCAACAACTGGCGTTCCCGCTCGGCCTGTCGCATTCTCTGATATCTTCTTTTCTGGGACTTGCTATATTGCGGCCGTGCTGGGAACTTGGAGTGTTCAGCTCTATGCCATTTTTGATCTTCTACCCTAGGCGGTAGCACCATCCTCGGGCTCTTTCCAGAAATTGTTGCTTGCATCCGAGGCCTTGGGATCACTTGGGAACTACTTTCCCCCATTCGGCCGTACTCTCGATGGCCGACTTGGTGTCCCAACGGCTGTTTTGCACGCCACTCGGGCTTGGCCTGGCCTTGCCACGGTAATGACAATCTTTCATGTACGGGCCTTCTCGGGCTTGAGTCCCGATGTTCATAGCTTCTCGGCCTCTTACTCGGGCTCGAGACTTCCTTCTTGATGTCGGCCTTGCACCTCGGGCAAAGGCCTTGTTCGATGAATTCCAGCTGTTGCCATAGATCAGCTATCAGATTATCCGTGCTGGATTTAACCGTCTCTTCGTCGGCTTTCTGTACTTCCGTCTTGCGTTCTTGGTGACTCTTTCGGAGGTCATGTATTGTAACCTTCGGCCCATTGGTGGCCGAAGTAGCAATTTGTTTACCCTCCCTTTGTGTTGGCTTTTCCTCGTCAGATAAGTCAATCTTCAGTCTCGGCCTTGACAGCCTAGTCAGGTCGGGCATCACCATGTTTGTGCCCGTGATCTGAGGAAAAGGATTCGCATCGATCCCCATTGCTTTGTCCGAGAATTTGAAGACCCCCTTCTCGACGTTTTCCTGTATAAAATTGCGAAAAACAACACAATTGTTAGTAGCGTGCTTCCAAGAATTGTGCCATTTACAATATTCTTTGTTTTTTATGTCATCGGCCTTTGGGATCCGATGACCTTCACTTAGCTTGATCACTTTATCGGCCAACAGGGCATCGAATATTTGATCAGCCATTGTTATATCGAAAGTATAGTTTTTTCCCGCCTCGAACGCCATCTTCTTTGCAGCAGCGTTGTTATTAACAGGCTTGTTCAAGGCGTTACATACGATTGGCCGTTTGCAAATCAATTCGGCCATATCGCATTCTGTTTCAAGGTCACACTCTGCCAAGTGGACCTCGTAATTGGGGTCTTTGTAATATGTTCCCTTGGAAGAGTTCTTCTTCTCCTGCTCATCCAAGAGAATTCGTTCATAGCGACCCGCCCGTGTAGCAAGCTCGAACAGATCACGGAAGTCATTTCCCTCAAACCTCTTGCGAAGCTCAAAGGACATGCCCCCCATGGCCATCTTTGCATACTCCTCCTCGGGCAACACTGTCTTGCAGCGGTATTTTACCTTTCGGAAACGGGCTATGTATGTTTCCACGATCTCCCCCACCAGTTGCATCATCCGCGACAAATCTGCCAATGATGTCTCGGGCTCAGTCCTATAGAACTGTCCGTGAAACAACTCCTCCATCCCTTGCCAAGTTAACACCGAATTGGCTGGGAGGTTGACGTACCACAAAAACGCCATGCCCGTTAGCGAATTTGGGAAAAGTCTTAACTTCAATGGGTCACTGTGACCCACATGGCCGCATTGCACAATAAAACGGCCGATGTGCTCAACCGAGGACTGTTCACTCTCTCCTGAGAATAGAGTGAAATTCGGTACCTTATACCCCTGAGGAAATATGACTCGGTCAATCTCTGGCGGGTACGGCCGTCTGTAAGTCGGCCTTTCCAGTCTCCGCATAAACGGGCCATACTCCTCGTGTATGGCCGCTACCAGCTCTTCCCTATTGATGGGTTGAACTACGGGCTGAACATTCCTTATCGGGGGTATCAACGGCGGTGGTCTGTTCTGTTGGTTATTCTGGACCTGATGGGTCCAAAACCCACCGTTGTTCCTCTGCCCCCCATGGCCATTCCCTTGGGGCTGTGTGTGGCCGACTGAACTTTCAGTCTGGCCGGCAGATCCTCCAAACCCTGGTGTCGCCGATCCGTTGGGATCGGTGACCACCACACTGCCAGCGATGCCGGTCTGTGACTCAGACTGCTTTCCTGAGCCATTTCCGTCTCTTAGGTTCGGACAGACATATGGTGGGCTCTTCGGCTTATCGGACTCCGGCGAGGTACCCGAGCCCGAACCGTTGACCTGTTCTCCTCTAGATCCGGCCTTATAGGTTTCAATCAACTTTCCGATCGTTTCTGTCAGTCGGTCCAACTTCACGTGAGTGGTCCTGGTTTCATGGATCAGATCAGCCTGACTTTTATGGATATCGGTCGTTTGTTGCATGACCGATTTGAGGTTGCCCATAGAACCTATGAGCGCGTTGTACTCCTGCCACATGGGCTCTACGTTGGCCCTCATGGCTTCCGAGATGGCTTCTAACGTGATACTACCGTCCTGTGGAGAATGGCCGGTGCTCTCCTCCGTGGGCGGATCCATATGCTGATCGTCCTTTGTCGTCTTATCTCTCTTCGGAGGCATGATTTGACACTGTGGGTCCCATCGGGCGTGCCAAAAAATGTTTGCTTGTAATTTGCGCGGGCGTGCCAGAACCAATCTGTGGTTCGGTGTGTATGTGTGTAAGCGTGCAAACTAATTTCCTATCTACTTGTGTCAGTGATACACAAGGCTTTTGGTAAATCTGACTTCTAAACTGGTGATTGTGTGTAGTAAGTAGGAAAGTACCCTCACTAAAAGTTCTTTAGCAGTACTGAAGCGCACAAGCTAAAAAGTATCAAGTTTAAACAAGTTAAACAAATCACAAACGGTTTAATAAAAAATAGATTTTTATTAAATGCTTGGAAAAATAAAACATATCTCAAGAACAACAGAATGGACTGATCATTCAAAAGAAATAAAGAGTAAAAATAACAAAAAGACAGACCTAATTGCTATTAAAGCTAAGAAACAAAGACTTGAGGAAGTGCTCTGAATGCCTTGAACGTGATGAATACTGAATGCTGTGAATGTGATGAATGCTGTGAATGCTGTTTTCGAAAGAGACGCGGAGTCCTTTGCTTGAAGGCCTGCCTCTATATTTATAGCGGCCTGAGCTGATTCCTATTTGGACTATGATTCCTTTTCTTACGCCCCAAGATACTGATTGATTGGCTGATTTGAAGGAATCCTTCTATATCACCATCTCCTTCCTTATCCAGAACTTGCTTGAATTAATCCCTTTAATTTAGGGATTAAACGCTCCAACCCAGCTGGCAACTAACAACTCCTTTCCCAGACGGACTCCTGTTTCCAAAAAACTCTCATAGATGACAGTCATCATGCCAGCTGTGAATAGCAACGCCCTGTCCTTCATCAATCGACCTTTCCCTGTTGGATGAATCGGGCTCATGACTCTTTCCATGTCCGATCATATTTCTTCAACTTCTTATGATCAATCGGACAAACTCTTCCTTTTCATATTGTCCGATCAGTTGTAACGTTGCTTTACTTTTCCATCGGGCTCTCAACCTGATGAGTTATGTTCTCATAGCCCGATGATGCTTACACTTGCCACATGCCCCCATCGGACTCTCCTCATCTCCCAACAGTTGTTCCTCCCATCGGGCTTACCTCTTGAGTCCGATGAGTTATCACTACTTGCCCCAGCGTCTCCTTCGCCCAACTTCAACTCCACTCGGGCTCAAAAATCATTGACGGTTTTTGGGTGCAAACAGAGAGTAAGGGTTAATGTTTAATATGTTCATATGTAAATGAGTTTAGATGACTAGTTATATTCCTAGTGTTTGGATTCCTTTTCTTGAAGATAAGTTTATGTTTTAGTTTTTATTGAATACTTGTAATATGAATTGTGGATTGAAGTTTTAAAAGTATTTTCTAAGTGTTTTGGTGATATTTTGGTATTCGAAATATTTGTTTAACAGGGGGAAATGGTGCTATAATAGGGGGAACTCTGTCCAAGTACCATTCAATGGTTTTAAAAACTTTATTTTATTTCTTTTTATTTTGTTCAAATAAGGAATATTTTACCCCTGGTATTTCACTTTAAATGTTATTTTTGGAACGTTAAAAAAAAAAAAAAAAAAAAAAAAAACGATTGTTTGGTTTGTTGGCTTGTTACACGTGTCCTAGCCCGCGGGGGCGGGTTGGGGTGTGACAATTTTGATTGTTTGGTTTGTTGGCTTGTTACACGTGTCCTAGCCCGCGGGGGCGGGTTGGGGTGTGACATAAAAAGTCAAAAAAAGTGGTTATTTTAGTGGTTATTTAGGAATTGGTCACTAATATTTACAATTTGCTCAACTTCTTCTCTCAAATTTAGGATTCATATATTGTAATATGTGTAATTGCATTTAGGTCAGTAATTTTTGGGATATTTATTATTCACTTTAAAAAAGTTTAAAAAAGTGGCTATTTTAGGAATTTATCACTAATTTCACATTTTGGTCAACTTCTTCTCTAAAAATTAAGTTATGGTATATTTAAAATGTAAAATAAAGTGCCTATTTTAGTAGCTATTATGAATTGGTCACTAATATTTATATTTTGGTCAACTTCTTTCCTCAAATTCAGAATTTGTAGATTGTATTCGAATATCAATTAAGACCTACAAACACATTCATGCCCTTTTTTAGAGGAAATACCCTACTTGTGTCATATATTTTTAGTGGCGCTTTATTAGGTATCTTTATTAATTATTTATAATATAGTCAGAATTATCAACTTCTTCCGTAAAAAGAGTTTTAGATTAAATAGTTACATTTACAATTTCCTATTTAACTGTTTTAACATTTTATTATACACTTTTAACAACCACTTCACCACACGAAACGACGCAATTAAATTTCATATGCAACGCGCAGGGCTCCAACTAATTTGTATATATATATATACATATACATATATGACAAGGGTAATACTTGAGACACAACCTTCATACAACTTTCATACAACCTCCCCAAAAGATGTGTCTATCTCTTTCATGTGTCACTGTGGGGTCCAGTGATATCACAGGAGAGAGATAGACACATCTTTTGAGGAGGTTGTATGAAAGTTGTATGAAAGTTGTGTCCCAAATATTACTCATATGACAATCACCTTAAAATTAGGGGTTTCAAATAAAAACCCAAAGATAACTACAAACATGTGTATATCTCACTCTCTCTCTCTCTCTCTGACTCTCAGGATCTCTCTTAAGTTATCGCCGACAGTAAGTGATCTGCACACACACATATATTATACATATATATATATATTAGTAGAATGAAAAATATACATATGTGCACTTCACCGATCACCGACCTCATCATCACCGACCCATATATGTGCACCAACTCACCGATCTGCCACCTCACCATCACTGACTCATCACCATCATTACCACCTCACTCATCCGCCATCTCACAAACAATCTGCACCAAGCCAAACAATCCAATATACCATTTTTGATATCAACACCAACGTATTCATCAACATCACCGACCCCACCATCACCGACTGACCCATCTAATTAAGGACAAGTAATATATGTATGTTTTTTTGTAGCTACCACCTCCGAACTTCGCAGACCTTTAACAATATGTTTGATACATGGATTTACTGTGAAAACTATTGAGAATCACTTCCACTCTTCTTCAGTTTCTATTATATATTATACTTTAAAAGTTCTAATAAATTTTTTACTTTTTAAGTATGGTAAATTAGGATCACATGACACCCCCTCAATTATGATCTTTTTTTTTTCAAATACCCCCCTCAACTATAAAACTAAATAAATTGACCCCCTCAACTATAACAATTTTTTGCTAACACCTCTTCGGCCAGGTTTTCGTCCAAAAAAATGAATGTTTATGTATCATGTTACCGACACGTAATATAAAAGTATTACTAATATGACATTTTTGCCTCTCCTTTGAGTTGTTGAATATTTTATAACAGAGTTGTCTAAAGTTTTGAATCCAACAATTGCCAATTACGTGTGCAACAATGATAATTTTGTCTTAAAATTTCCAATGACTCAAGGAAGGATAAATAAATATCATGTTATTAATATTTTTGTATCATATGTTGCTCAACGAAACACAAATGATAGTTTTTTGGACGAAAATTTTAACTGAGGGGGTGTTAAGTGAAAAAAAAATGCAATAATTGAAGGAATGATCAAGTTGTCGACTTTTATAGTTCAAGGAGTGTTCCTGTAATTTACCCCTTTGAGTATGCATGAAAACACTATAGAATAGTTCCTTCTCATTTTTCATCTCCTCTTTAAGTCCAAAAACCGAAAGAACAATAAGTAGAAGGACCTCATTTGACATTTGTACTGAATAGATTTCATTTGGGCCTTGGGGACTAAGAAGTCATCTCAGTAGGCTCTAATTCAATATTAGTATGACCAAAACCAACTCGACCTGGGCTTTTTGGGATAGGTTTGTTTGGACACAAGGTTTGTCAGTTCTCTGGCCCATTTGCTTGTTTCAATTTTTTATTTTTAAAAAAATTATGTAAATTTTAGTCTAGTGGAAGGGGAAGAAAAGCAAACGCTATTCAAAACAATACCATTTTAGCTAGGGTAATTGCTGTGTTTTACAATAAATAGGGGCAAAGTAGTCAAATGTCAAAACTATTAGTTTTTAGTTAGAATGGAGTCATTTGGGAAGGGAAGATACATTTGTGAAATTATTTCTTTTGGTAAAGTAATAGTAGTTTGAAAAAGTTTGAATCAAAAATTAACGATCAGTTGACAATTGATTAAGAAAAAAAGGAAATTATCACTCAATTCAAACCTCATAGGAGGTCAATGTAATTTTAGAACCGTAAGAAAATTTTTAATATTTTGACTTTATGTTAAGAGATGTCAGTGTAATTTCTTCAATTTTCTAGTGTTGTCGCATGTTAAACTGTGAAAGCCTAAACTTCTATTTAATGGAGTAGTACTTTTATAAAATTCAAACTAAGAGAAAATTAACGCCTACTTTTAGGTTCAACTCTGCATCGCATATTTTGTGTGGAAACTAAAAAACTTTTTTACCATTCCATTCATAGAGAGGATGTAATGATAAGTTAAAGATGACTCAGGTTCCTCGGTCCCTCCATCCTCTCTTCTATTTTCTCTTTACCAAACATGATCAGTAAGGAAGCAAAATATATGCATACCATTATAAGTATATCAATTTATATCCTTTAATCTTTCTAAAGATATAAAATTGGTGGAGGAGATCGTCGGCCACACTATTGGGTGCTACTTTCTTGGCAGTACCAATAGGGTGTTGACAACACACTATCTTCTTCTCTTTTTTTTTTTCTTTTTTTTTTTTCCTATTTCTATAAAAATAAAAAGAGATGTTGTGCTGTCAACTTCCTTGTCGGCAGCATCTCTATGACTATCGAGGATCCAAATCCATAAAATTGTGACATGGTAATAGTAAGAGTGTGCTTCCTAATTTTTCTTTACGTTAAATATTGTCTACATATTAGATATATAACTACTTTTAAGCTCTCTACTCAAACCATACTCTCTCTACATTAGAGATCTTTGAATTTTTTGTTTAGAGTTGAGCTATGATATACCCCTGTTTGGTGCGAAAATTTATATAAGTGTGAGCGTGTCAGGCAAGCAAGTTGCCAATGTGTGATGTAATTGATATCCAAACTGCGCCTCACCAAACATATTGTGGTGACGTTCGATGGCTTAAGGACTTCAAACGTGTAAAGATATGACTAACTGAAGAACTTCGAACTGACTAAAGTATCACTACTCCTAATTAAGAACAATAAATGAAAAACAGTAAAGTAACATGCTCTTTTATTGAATAAAATAGACTACAATGTAACCTTTAAGATAACTTCTAAGGTGTTCTAATTCGAACTCTAAAGGTAATGATAAAAAAGTACAATATTTGTAAAGGATAAAAGTGTATATGTTGATGTTGATGTTGATGTTGATTGTTGGATTCCCTTTCGAACACAAACTCCTTCTATATCTAATCATCGAGGCTTCACAGTAGTCTTGTTTGAATGTTCCCTCTTCTTTTCAAACTGGTAACTGCCAATCCACGTGGTATTGTCTTGAATTGACACCTGTTTATTCGTTATTCTCTAATATCATCACGTGTCCCTTGACAGTTTATATTTTAAACAGCAAAAATGACCAACTGTCAATAACTGCTTCTGCGTTCAAATTCAAATAGTTAAATATTTTGCCATGTCACTTCCTCATGGCACCTTCTCATTGGCTGAATTTATTTCATCAGAAACATTACCCCCTGGGCCATTTTCCTTTTGATTCGAAAAAGATAATGGCAATTGTGTCAAGATCATGCAAAGCAATTGAAACTTTCATGCAACTTTCTAATCTAGGTTAAATTGAAGATCCAAGTCTGCATTTATCTTCACATTGGCTGCTGTTTTGCTTAGTCCTTGTATCTCCAACTCTGCTTGTCGCCTCGAATCTATCCCATTAACCATGTCCTCTTCTCAATCTTCGTTTGATACTGGTGATCAATTCCCTTTAAAACTTCATGAAGAGGTGATGCTGTCAACCAAACGTCTTGAAATTCCTCATCGAACCAATTGGGATCCTCCTAAGACTCCTCTTGAACCATTTACCTACTCGAAGCGGGGAAAATGGTACAACACGCTGAACCGGCCAAGTACATCTTCATCAGGACAAGGCTCATCTTCAAGTCCTCTGAAATCAATATAAAACAACCAAACCTTCTCTCTTGCTTGGGAACAACCCATTTCCCATGGTGAAGGGGTAGGATATTACAAAGGCATGAAGCTCGAAACACCAACCACAGCACCTTCAGTTATTCATCCAAACTGTGAATATCCTGAAACTGAAGGAATCATTCGAAACAGGATAATAAAACCATATTATCCATTTTCGAATCGTCTTTCTCAGTAACAAAACCTATTGAATGCTTGGTTAATCTCTTCAACCAGTCCTCCTAG
This sequence comes from Hydrangea macrophylla, assembly GCA_033977485.1. Taxonomy (NCBI): domain Eukaryota; kingdom Viridiplantae; phylum Streptophyta; class Magnoliopsida; order Cornales; family Hydrangeaceae; genus Hydrangea; species Hydrangea macrophylla. Next base: position 109,240,734 of record CM066994.1, on the reverse strand, counting down.
TGAAAGACTTCAAAGAGGCAACATTTTAGTTCCCCAAGGCAAACCCCCTATCCGTGCATATGTGAGGGCATCCCATGAAAATTTTTCTAATGAGCGTTATTCCTCATCTTTCTTTACCAAGTGTAAACTTTCGAAAAAGATTACAAGGAGGGAATGCTTCTCTTTGATTACTTTTTACTAGGTTTTCTAGACACAAAGGTTCAAGTGATTGACCCAACTGAGGATATTAGTGATCCTTTCTTAAAGTTAGACTAGTTGTGCAGATATGGTCCCATATTCGAACATATCCCTCCTGTTTTGTCACCTTCCCCATGCTTACTTATCCAAGCACAAAGGCTTCTGGTAGCCTTCTCACATCTCCCATTCTCCATTTTGCAAGAACCAAAGGCTCAAATTAATTTTGAATGGAGTTGCCACATCTTACGTTATGAATGGAGCATTTTAACACTTGTTCGAACCCAAATTGATTTCAGCCTTCGAACCTTTCCTACTCATGCAAAGTGATATTCTCATCACCAAGAAAGTGTTCATCACTTAAATTATCTAATAGACCTTTATGAAAGTCTCAAGAAAGGTCCCAATGCACTCCTTGATGAAGTCTCAGAATTCAAAGACAAATACATATATGGGTGTGGAAGTTCTAATGAAGAGAGCAATGTTTCCCATTACTCGAAGCCTGCCCTTGAAGGTCGAATTGCATATCTCAAGGATGAATCCAAAGCTGTTGGCATATCTCTTCAAGGTAAAACTCCATTAGCCAAGGAACTTCGAGGTCTCCGCAAAGCCTTAGCCAGGATCAATTCTCGATTAAATCAATATGAAGAGCAACTCAAAAAGGCTTATCTCACCCTTCGAACTGAAGATAAATTGGCATTGCAAGCCAGGAACTTAGGTCTCGAGATAGAACTAGAAGCAGAATATTTTGCTTATTATTGGGATATGTTTCACAATCTCGTGACTTATGGGTTTCCACATATTTATCAATTATGCTTGTAATCTGTATTTGTACTCTTCTTTTAGTTCAATGAATTATAAAAATTCATTTATGTCTTAACCAAACTGAAATAGTTCATTCTAAACCAGTATACATTCTCATTTAGAATAATGGTTATTTAAGTAACCAACTCTAACGGCTACTTTTTCAATAAATGTGTTCCTGCCCAAATGACACCAAAGGCTATAAATTGACAAAGGATTAAAAGAGAAACCTCTCTAACTTCTACAGACCCTTTTCTCTTCCATTCAATATCCCCTGCATCTCATTCTCATTGCAATCTCTCTCACCTTTTGCTCTGAAAGATGATAACATCCAGAGACAACACATAGCTTCAGAAAGTCTGTGACGACTTCGAAAAGGTGGTTAATGATGAACAAGCTAAGTACTCGAATGGAAAAGAGACTTCGTTAATCAACGAAATTCTTGTCCCTGTTACTTTTCCTAATCAGGAATCTTCTATAGCCGTAGGTCCCTGCTTAAGTACCCCTAATCTTAAACTTCATGTCTACTACCCTAGGTTAGGACAACAACATTTAGCATATCAGCAAGAAATTATTGTCCCTAGAACTGAATTAAGGTTTCGACACTGGCCCAAACCTGGGAAAGAATAGCCAGAGTGGGTAGAAAGGATTTTAGAGAACAAGAGAGAGACTCTGATTGCAACAGGCATCTATCACGCCATTAATCTCTCAAAATACCCTATCGAAGCTAGCCCTGACTTGCTTGCTCGAGCCTTATGTTTTTGGAACCCTATTTTCAATCACTTTTAGTTTTGATTTGGTCCAATAGGTCCAACCATTCTAGATATTTGTCACTTATTAGGGTTCTTATCCCATGGGGAGGATGTTCACCTATATATGGTCGAATCTGATGCTCCCTCCATTAAAACCAACTCAAAGTCCCTAGGGTACACCTATTTCATGACTTCTCATAAAAAGTCATCAGGGGGTGTAACAAATATAGAGTATTATTGCTTCCTTCTTTACTGGCTCTCGAAGTTTCTGTACCTCTTCTCAGAGAGTTGTCCTTGAATTCTCCAATATTTCCAAAGCTCTGGTTGCTACTCAAAGACTTACCCTTTGTACTAGGATCTCTCTACAGATCCTTTTCTGACCTGTGTTTTGATCCATTTCTCCCAACTCAAGGTGGTCCTTTCTGGATTTTGCAATTGTGGCTGTATGCCTATTTTCCAGAAATTCATAACTTAGGGCCTATAAAAAACACTGTACCCCATGGAGTTTTCTTTGCCCTGCTTCCAAATGTTGAAAAAACCTTTAAAGAGTCTCTTTCCTTCTTTTTTAATGTCCCTTCAGTTAGGTCGAATGACCTGTTTCAGCCATTTTCTACCCTCTACAATTCTGAAGATAAAACCCCTCTTTCCCCCATCTGGATGTGTCATATCTTGGACAGAACAACAAATACGGTTAAACTAAAGGCTGTATGGGGAAATTTCCTGATCAGCAGAGATCTGTTTTTCGAAAACACTCTCAGTGTTAAGTCTCATGGTGAGCCCTATCTTCCAAACCAGTTCTCAAGATAATTTGGTCTTATAAAATCAATCCCCTTTCCAATTAGGAGTCAAGCTAATATATTCATGGTTTATAAGACAACTTCGAGGGTGCCAGAATTAGTGATAACTGCTGCATTAGCAAATTATCAAAACAAAGTTAGCAACCTGGAGTTCACCTCTCTGCCAGTTTACACAAACTGCACACCTGCTTTCTCAAGTTGGTGGGAAAATTTGATGGCAGTACAAATGGACAAATGCCAACTCTTGAAACATATTGACTCGAAGTCAAAAGCTAAATAAATTACCAATTCAATCTATTTTCTTTTGGATAAAAGAATTTCAAATTAAAGTTGTTTATTTCTTGCAACACAAGGAAATCAATTGGTGAAAGCTCTTCACCAAAAACCAAAGCTTCGAAGGCTGCACCAAAAGCACTAATCTCATCAAAGATTTCAGCTCCTGCTCCTCCTCCTTCCAGGCCCAAGAGAAGATTGATTCTTCTAGCAGAGAGCCCTCCCTGAACAACTGAAAACATAGAACCTGAAGAAGAGGAGACAGCTAGTCCTATTCCAAAGCTGGTTCGAAGGAAGAAGGCAAAGATAACCGCTGGATCTACTATTGGTTTGAAGGACACTGGGGGAGCTCCCATTTCTGCAATTCCCATTTCGATGGTGGAGCCTAAATCTGACTTTGCTCCAGACATTCCACAATCAGAGTCTCACAGTCCCAAAACTACAGAGATCCAAAAACCCCCTCCAGAAGACACTCAGACCCAACCACAAGATATTCAACTTTAGCCACAAGACATTCAACCTCCACTGCTTGAATACCATTCAGTGGTAAACCATTCGAACTTCTTTAGCATTCTTTATATTTTTCATCTTCTTTCATAAACACCTTATAAGTGAATGTGTATCTCTTGTTGACCAGATTGACCCTGCTGTTTGAGTTAAGGCTGGTCCTTCATAGGCCAATATAAGTTCTGATCCTGAAACTGTCGTGGAACAAGATCCATTCATATCTCAAACTGCTTCGATCCCCTCAAGCTCTGGAGAATTTCATATGTCTCTCCCTCCTAATCTTACCCCTAAGGAAGTAAAAGAGTTCAAGGACAACGTGCAGTATTTTTTTAAGACAAAAAACATTGCTCAGGCTGACTTTCAAGAATTCTTTAAACAGATGATAGGTCAGAGTACATCAAAAGTGCCTTTGATGGATCCCATAGTAGCAGTTGCTACATTAAAGCTTTTTAGCAAAATACCATTCAAAGTTTTTGAAGACAAGGAAATCCAAAGAGCTTTGAAGATTTTAAGTCAATTCATGTTTGACAATTCTGAACTCTCTGTCCCAAACAAAGAAGCAATTTCAGAACTCATGTCAACCTTTGACTTCAACTGTTTCCTACTCAAGAGAGTTGTTGAAGAAAGGAAAAGATTGGAGGTTGATATGGAATACACAACAGAAAAGACTTTAGTAATGAACCAATTGCTAGAAGAATTTCATGAGAGCAACATGGCCATTGACAAACTTTCTTCCAAACAAGATAACCTCTTAAAGGAACTCGAGCTTGTGAAGACTGAGTTGAAGGCTTTGTAGACCACTCAGGAAGATGTTCGAGCCAAGCTTCAGGGTCTAAAGACAGAGTTTGAATCGAAACCTTTGAAGAACCAGGAATCAATCTCTAGGCAAAAATACATTCTTAGTCAGTAAAAAATGTACACTCGGTCTTGGGATAACTTTAGATTAAAGGCTAAAATTCATAGGGAAACTGGTATGAAAGATTTATACCAATAGAACCTTGTAATTTACCAAAATCTGGTTTGTAATTGCTTTGAATATGAAATACATGGTCTTATTATTTTTTGAATGTTACAACTTATTCTAAATTTCTTGCTTCCTAAACAGTTGGATAGTATTGTTTGAGAAATCTGACATTAATCTTCATTACATGTATGTAACCACTCAAATTCCTCAATGGTAAAATCCACCCTCAAAAACTTTGTGGATTTGAAATGGGCCTTCCCACTTAGGAGACCATTTCCCATACTTTGGATCTTTAGATCCAATGGGCAATATTGTTTTCCAAATCAAATCTCCTTCATCAAAGGTCCTCAGTTGAACTTTCTTATTATATCCCTTTGCTGTTATTTTCTTTTGTATCAGGATATTATTAAGAGCCTTGACTCTTTCTTCATCAATGTCTTCCAATTCAATAGCCACTGATGTTTGATAATCATCTAAGGATAACTGATTCTAATTACTTTTTATCTCAATTGGTAAAACTGCATCACGACCAAAAGTCAAAGCATAGGGAGATACCCATGTACTTGTTCGTTTCGAAGTCCTATATGCCCATAAAATTTCTGGCAAAATCTCATGCCATATCCTTGGATTATTTTTTATGACTTTGGCCATATTTTCCTTAATAATTTTATTGGTTGCTTCAGCCTGACCATTAGGTTAACCCCAATTGATTTCAACATTATAATCTCCAATTTATTTGCAAAAGCAACTACATCCCCTTCGAATATAGAAGCATTGTCAGATACAATGGTTTGAGGAATACCAAATCTGTAAACTATATTTTCTAGGAATTTGATAACTGTTGCTTGAGTCACAATTTGCATGGGTTCTGCTTCTACCCATTTAGTGAAATAATCTATGGCTATAATAATGAATCCATGACCCTTCAAAGAAGGAGGACTAATTTTTCCTATCACATCAACGACCCAGCCTCTAAAAGGCCAAGGTTTTACCATATATTGAAGATCAACAGTGGGTAAATGTTTCAAAGGACCATGTTTCTAACATTCTTGACATCCTTTGGCAAATTCAATACAATCTTTTAAGATTGTTGGCCAGTAAATGTTGTGCCTTCAAAGTAACCACCTAATTTTTACCCCAGATTAATGAGCACCACATAATCCTTCATGGATTTAAGTTAAAGCCTCAATTCCTTCAAGATTACTTAAACATTCCAGCAGTAATCTATCACTTCCTCTTTTGAACAATTCTCCACTATACATGATGTAATTGACAGATTTCAATCTTATGCTTCGATTGGATTTTTCATTCAATCCTGAGAGATAATCTATGATTGGTTTTCTCCAATCATCATGAATTTTCCACATTTGAGATATTAACAAAGGTAATCTATCCACCAACATTGGCAATAATTTTCTATAAGTAACTTGTTCTATCTCAATATCTTCAACACTTGCTCTGAATCCAGATGCCCTCTGTGCCACATCATTGGCTTCTTCATTAAAACTTCTAGGAATGTGCAGAATATTATCAAATTTGGATAATAAATCCATTATAGTGTCATAATATATCTTTAATTTACTACTCATACATTTATATTTCCTATTCATATGGTTTATAACCAATTGAGAATCTCCAAAAATATCTACAAATATAACTTTAAAATCTAACAAGGTTTCAAGACCCATTATTAGAGCTTCGTACTCAACTTGATTATTGGTACATTGATTCGAATCAAGTTTATAACCATATTTAGTTTTAATTCTCTCAAGTGATTCAATAATGAATCCAATGCTTGCAGCAAATTCAGTTTTCGAACCATCAAATCATAATTTTCATGGACTAATAGTTATATGCCCAATTTCATAATTTTCCTCTGTTTCGAGGCAATTTGGATGGTCAGCCAAAAAATCTGCTAAAGCCTGCCCTTTCACTGTCTTTTGTGGTACATAAAATAAACAGAATTCTGATAAAATAAGAATCCATTTAGCAATTCGTCCTTAAAATAGGTCGAGTCAACATATACTTAATTAAATCGAATTTAGCAATCACATACACCTCAGTGGGAAGAAGATAATATCTTAATTTCATTACTGCAAAATACAAAGATAAACATAGTTTTTCCATAAAGGAATACTTGCATTCAACAGGATTTAAGAACCTACTAAGGTAATAAACAGCTTGTTCTTTTTTATCATCATTATCTTGGGCTAACAGGACCCCAATTGATGCTTCTGGTGCTGAGATATACAACTTCATAGATCTGTCCTTTCTTGGAGGCATTAATACTGGTGGCTTCACCAAATAATCCTTCAAGGCTTGAAAGGCAGTCTGGTGTTTATATTCCCACTTTAACTCTTCACGATCCTTCAATTTCAACAAAGGAGAAAAAATCAGAGTTTTTCCAGTAGTATTGGAAATGAACCTTCGAATGAAATTAACCTGTCCCAGGAATCTTTGCAATTCCTTTTTGGTCAAAGCAGGTTTACTTTGAATAATTGCTTGAGCTTTATTCTTATCCACTTAAATTCCCTTCTCATGTAACAAATATCCTAGAAAACTTCCAGTACTAACTCCAAAAGCACATTTCAATGGATTTAATTTGAGTTTAAAAAATCTCATTCTTTCGAATGCTAATCTCATATGTATGAGGTGATCATCGAATGATCCAGATTTGACAATTATATCATCTATATAACATTATAAAAATGTTCCAATCATATCATGAAAAATAGCATTCATGGCTCTCTTATAAGTAGCTCCTGCATTTTTCAAACCAAAAGGCATTTGTACCCACTCGAAGGTGCCTATATTCCCTGGGCATTTAAATGCAGTTTTATGAATGTCTTCCTCAGCAATGCATATTTGATTATATCCTAAGTGACCATCCATCACAGACATTATAGTATTTCCAACAGATCTATCAATTAATAAATCAACTATTGGCATAGGATATTCATCCTTAGGTGTAGCTAAATTAAGATTTCTATAATCAATACAGACTCTTAATTTACCATTTTTCTTCATAACTAGAATAACATTTGAAAGCCATTCAACATACCTGACAGTTCTAATGAAGCCTGCCTTGATCAACCTTTCGATTTCTTCTTTGATCTTCATGGTGACTTCTGGTGTCATCCTTTGAGGTTGCTACTTTACTGGTTTATATCCAGCTTTAATAGGCAATTTATGCTCCACTAAGCTTCTTTCGAGTCCTGGTAATTCATCATAATCCCAAGCAAAACAGTCTCAAAATTCTTTTAATAATTCGACCAATCTATCTTGGTCATACTTTCCAAGCTTAGAACTTAAATAAGTGATTCTACTTTGTTGTTCTGATCCTAAATTGATCTCCAATAGAGGATCTTGTGACACTTCTTGTATAGAATTTTTTGGCAGCACAGATAACTATTTCCTGTCAACATCCTTTAACTCTTGTGAATCTTCTTCGAAGACATAATCTGACCAATTTATGGTCGAATCTTTTTCAATCCTTGATTCTAAATTTGCAACCATTAACTTTTGTAAGACCAGTCGAATAGTCTCTTCCACATCTTCTATTTCTATAGGTGTGTAAGTCATTAAACCACTTTGTCACCATCTAATGATTCTAAAGAACCAAATGGCATATCAACAAAAATATCCCAATTCTCTTTTGGGGATTCATCTTCTAATTCTTTAAGGTCAATTGGTTTAACATTCTCTTGATATAATTGAGCTTCGACACAGTTAGAACTTGCATGGAAAGGCTGAGTATCAGCCTTCACTGTTTCAATCTCATAGTTTTCCTGCACAAGCAACAGTTTCTAATGCATTGAAGAAGGAACACATCGATTAGCATGAATCCAATCTCTTCCTAATAAGGCATGATAACTAGGACTAGCATCTACCACAAAAAAGGCAGTTTTGGATTTGTTCGAACCTACTATAGTTTCAATAGGTATTACCCCTTTGGTGTTTTTCTTATCACCAGTGAAGCCTAATATCATAATATGAGTCTGTATCAACTTTGAGTCTCGTTTATTAATTTTTTTCAAAGTGTTTTGAGGAATAATGTTGACAGCAGCACCATTGTCAACCAATACTTTGTTTAAATGAACTCCATTTAAACAAGCCTTTATATATAATGGTTTAAGGTGCTTAGTTATTTCTGCTGAAGGTTCTTCGAATGAATATACAAAATTATAATCACTAAAAATGAACTTAGGAAGATTTACCTCAGAGACATCTTCAGTAGATGCTTTCATTTCTATTTCTTCATCCATTTGTTAATCCTCTATTGCTTCGAATATCTTTGGTAATGTAAATGTGGCAGTGTTAACTTCCATTTGCTCTGGAAATGTGCCAAACTGGATGTGTATATTCTCATTTTTGACAATCTCATCATGGAGTTTCATCTCAGTATTTCCCAAAACCTGAGATTCCACCACTGTAATCGATTCATCCCATTCATCAATACTCATGACCTTTTCCAATTTCATAACCTTAGCCTTAATGATACTTTCTTCAGACATAGTATCATTATCAGTTTTTATATTTCGGTCGAATCTAGGATTAGGCTTCAAAATATCATAGGGTTCTTTCTCGGTCTCATTTTCCATTTCTTGACTTTGAGCATGCATATTGGAAAATTCCTTCCACATAGTATACTTCCTCTAAAGTCTCCTTTGTTGAGTCCTATTTATTACAGGAATCATCTCTTGGTTCTTTTCTTTAGGATGTTGAAGCACACGCCATGTATTCTTTTCAACCTGTGGAGGTTTGATCATCCTATTTTTGTTTTGAGACCTTTGTTGATTCACTATATTTTTGACTCTATCATCTTGCATAACAAACCAATTTGGTACTCCTGGTACCAATGTAAGCACATCTGATTGTGATGTTTCACCAACTCTTGGTAATTCATTCGAAGTAGCCATGCTCATCTCAGCTTATACCATATTGGCTGGTACTAATTTTGATGGTATAAACTGGGCTTGTCTTTCTTTTTGCACCATATGATACTTCTTTGGTGCATAAGACATACCTGGCCTTACATATTGCATGCTCCTTGATGGTCGACCAAATTACCAGCATAAAAATTCCTCGAGTAATTGGCCCTAAAATGAGCCATTGGTTTTGGAGAATATCTTGCTATCATTGGTTCAGTGGGCATCAAAGCTTGGTATATTGGACCCTTAAATTGTCCCCACCCAACATTCATGATTGGCTGAAATGTGGGTTCATACGAGGTATTCACTTTTTTTTGTTCGAATTAAGGTTGTTTGTTCTTTCTGCCTGTTTTAGCCCCCAACCCTTTCATCATAGATCTCAGCATATATTTTTCCCGCAACCAATGCATAAGTTTTTTTGCATATTCCTGGTTTAATGTAGAAAATTTAGGACTTTTCCTTGCCATCTCTTTGAGCCTTTTCTTTTGGTCCTCTGCCTTTGCAATTTCCTTCTCTTTAACTAAAGTTTCGAGAAAAATGTCATGAACATTGATGGACGCTTCTTGTACTATTGGAAATGGATCTTCATCAACCCCGATATGTTTTTCAGGGAATTTCAACTTCCCTTTCTTAATCAGATCTTGAATCCTGTCTCGAAAAACAGTACAGTTATTAGTTGAATGAGTCCAAGAATTATGCCATTTGCAATATTTTTTGCCTTTTAATTCATCATTAGAAGGTAATTTTGTTTCATCAGACAACTTGATGATTTTTCCTTCTAACAGAAGATCAAATATTTCATCCAGTTTATAGACATCGAATGAATATTTTTTTGAATGGCCCTTTAGATTTATACACTTCAGCAGAAACATTTTCTTCATAAGACTTTTACATGTGAAAGGCTCTTTTCCTATTATTTCTATAGCATCTATCTCATAATTAGGATCTTTGTAATATGCTTTCAATGAGGAAGCATTCCTTTCATTTTCTTCTTCCAACAGGGCCTCATATCTAGAGACTCGACTAGTTAATTCAACAAGGTCTCTAAATTCTAATGCATCAAACTTCTTTCAAAGTCTAATTCAAGACCATTTTGAGCCAATTTAACATACACTTTGTTCTAACCCTTTTGAACCTATTTATGAACCGAGTAGGCTTCTCATAAGGTTTTTGACAGAGTCTGGCTAAATCAGCCATAGACACCTCTGGTTCTGTCTGAAAAAACTGAGTATGGAAGGATTCTTCTATTTGTGTCCAATTATGGATCGAATTAGGGGCCATATTGATAAGCCATGTGAATGTTGTATCTATCAATGAACTAGGAAATAAACGAAGTCTAAGGTATTCATTATTTCCTGCATCAGCACATTGACTGATGAATTTTGCTACATGTTCAACTATAGATGGACTCTCATCTCCTGTAAACATAGCAAAGGTAGGGAACTAAAATCCCCTAGGGAATTCAATTCTATCAATCCAGTCAGGATAAGGCTTCCTGTATACTGGAGTTTGTACCCCCGAGCCATGGGTCCACAAACTTCGTGGATTAAATTAATTATGTCATTTCTATTAACCATATTAGGTGGTTGTTGATGACATGGTTGACCCAAAGGAGGGTTCATTGGTGGTATTGGAGTTGGTTAGAGAATGTCATCCATCCTCCTAGGATTTTCATTCCTTCAACCTACACCTATTCCAGTAGGATCAAGTTCAAATGTAGGATTGTTATTTACTCTCGTGTTTTAGCCTATTATGTTTTCTTTGGGCCTAGGTTCTTCGATATTCACTAATCTATACATATGATCTTGCCCATTTCCAATATGGTTTCCTTGCATTCCTTCGAACATTGGAGGAGTAGAATTAGGGACAGGCATATAGAAGCTTTCTTGCGAATTAGGCCTAAAAGGAGGCCCATTTGCCTGAATCATAGGATTTGGCTTAAATAAGCCATGAGTATAACTCCTTTCATTCTGTCGAACCACAGAAGGATTTCTTCTTGGCACCATTGTTGGTGCATATTGTGGTCTGTTGTTATTAAGAGAAGTGATCAGAGCATTAACATTCTGAATCATGTTTCCCAAATGATCGAATACTGGTGTCAATTGATTCACCAAGTCATGTTGAATTCCTGAACCAATATTTCCATTGATTAGATCAACTTTTTAACTCCTACTTCCGGGTTCTCATTGTTTACATGATTCCCAGTATTGCTACTTTGAGGATCTTGGTGTGGAGAACCACCAATTTCAGGCATTATTAACACCAACATTGGCATTATTAACAAAACTATTGCTTTGAAGGTTTCTGTTTGTCATCTTTTGACACTTGGGTCCCACCAGGCGTGCCAAAAATGTTTGGTGTGAAAATTTATATAAGTGCGAGCATGCCAGGCAACCCAGTTGCCAATGTGTGTGATGTAATTGATATCCAAACTGCGCCTCACCAGACAGATTGTGGTGACGTTCGATGCCTTAACAAGGACATCAGACGTGTAAAGATATGACTAACTGATGAACTTCGAACTGACTAAAGTATCACTACTCCTAATTAAGAACAGTAAATGAAAAACAGTAAAGTAATAGGCTATTTTATTGAATAAAATAGACAACAATCTAACCTTGAAAATAACTTCGAAGGTGTTCTAATTCGGACTCTAAAGGTAATGATAAAAAGTACAATATTTGTAAAGGATAATAGTGTATATGTTGATGTTGATGTTGATGTTGATTGTTGGATCCCCTTTCGAATACAAACTCCTTCTATATATAATCATCGAGGCTTCACAGCAGTCTTGTTTGAATATTCCCTCTTCTTTTCAAGCTGGTAACTGCCAATCCACGTGGCATCGTCTTGAATTGACACTTGTTTATTAGTTATTCCCCAATATCAACACGTGTCCCTTGACAGTTTATATTTTAAACAGCAAAAATGACCAACTGCCAATAACTGCTTCTGCGTTCAAATTCAAATAGTTAAATATTTTGCCATGTCACTTCCTCGTGGCACCTTCTCATTGGCTGGATTTATTTCATCACAAACAACCCCACACTTGTTACTTGTGTTACTTTTGAAGAGCGTGGTCGCACTTGCTAGCCAAAATTTCTTTCACAAAGTTGAGATCCATTATAGGAGATCCCTTTTTAATTCAAAAAAAGAAGAAAGAAAAACATCCTAGCTCTTTATGCTAGCTAAAATAGATATCACTTGTCTGTAACTTTTGGAATTTATTGGTGATTATAAAACCTCAAAACTTAATACAAAGTTGTTTGGAAAATCAACTTTTTCAATTCAATCATAGAAATTTGTAAGTCAATCGATAAATTTACGATTGAACAAAGTTTATCTTGAACAGATTTTGACCAAAAATAATTTCCCGCCGTAGAAACCTAAAACTAGAAGTTGTCGTCAAACAGACCCTTACACAGGAAAAAAGTATTCAATTTAACGATGACACTACATCATCTGTATCACGCTACATATACACATGCATGGCTTGGTGTTGATGTATGAGCATCACATATCAAAATAACCATTACATTCTATATTTTCTTCTTTTTTCTGGGATGAAAAAGATAAATCCCCCTACCTAACATCTTTGACTTCGGAATCCCCAGCAATATCTCAAACGATTTTATTTATTGTCATTTTTTTTGAAATAGAACAAGGACAAACTCTTAAGTTACATGCATCAACCTTACTTACAACACATGCACTAGTTAAGTCAGGGAAACAAGGTAGCGACAAAATTCGAACCCACACCAAGTTGAAACTTTTATATTTCCATTTTAAGGTTCGTACCTCCAACTATTTTATCTCCACTACAAGGGGGTTTCGAACCTTTAATTCCTTATGGAAACCCGATGCTCTAGCCAACTCAGCTAGGTTTGTATATTTTTTCCTTACACATGATATTATCTTGTCTGGGGTAGGGGAGAAGTTTTTGGGTACATGGAAGGTATATGTTGCATGCCTACGTGATACCCTTGAACCAATATGAATGACTCTTTTGGATGAGACTCATGCCCCCCTACATACAAGGAGATTTGAATGTGGGTCCCACCAAAACGAGTCATTCTCATTAACCTAGTATATCACGTAAGTATGGCACATGATGCTCTCGATTAGGGGTGGCCAACGGACAGATGGCCCGCCCAGCCCGACCTTACTTTTTTCGGGCTTGGGCAAAGAAGTTGGCCCGCACAAGAAGGCTTCGCTCTAATGTTTTAGGCCCGCTCAATTTTAAGGCCGGACTTAGACATAGTAAATGAGGCCCGATTTGCCCGGCCCGAGCATTAGTGTTATATATATTTTTTGTATTTTATATTAAATAATATATATTAATATAATTATACATAATATATTTAATATAGATCTATTCTTATAAAAGTTTTTATTGAATGTTTTGTTGATAATGTTGTGTTAATAATATTTCTAAACATTATTTATGATAAATTTTTTTTTTAGTTTAAGTCCTTCAAAAAATATAAAATAAAATATACTCCCTCCGTCCCATAATAAGTGTCTACTTCTATTTTGCACATTGTTTAAGAAAGTTGTATTATTTTAGTTTTTTTGGTTCATTAAATGGTCACTTTCCAATTTTGCCCTTAGATGTGATGGTTGTTTGACTTTTTACTTGTTTTGAGTCCACAAATAAATGCTACTTTGTCTTTATTATAAGGGTAGTTTTGGAAAGTAAGTAAATGCTATATGCTAATTTAGGAAAGTGGACACTTATTGTGGGACATCCAAAAAAGGAAATGTGGACACTTATTATGGGACGGAGGGAGTAATATAATATAATAGCAATGGGTCGGGCCGGGCCGAGCTTGGGGATTTGAGATGTTATGTAGGGCCGGACTTGGGCAGTCTTCTCTAAGCCCGCCATAGGGTTGAGTTGGGCCGGGCTTGGGCAAGGGTAAGTGCACTTAGGCCACGTTTGGCAGGCCGGATAAAACTGTCGAATAGGACAGGATAATGCATGATCGGATAGGATAGTAATCCTGTCGGATAAGCTGTTATGCTGTACTGTGTTTGGAACGTGCTGGATAAAACTATCGGATAAGCTGTGATATCCTAATCCTGTGTTTGTCGTGCTTGGATATAAGTTCTGGAGAATAATTAAAATACTGCTTTTTAACACAATGGGGTCCGAAGAAAGAAAAAAAAATGAAAAAGAGAAAAAGAATTAAAGGGGGGGGGGACAAAGAGTTTTTAAAGAGAGAGAGAGAGAGAGAGAGAGAGAGATCTGAAAATAAAAAAGGGGAAAAAATGAATTTGAAAAAAAAAATAATGAGAGAGATCTAGGAAAAAAAAGAAAGAAAAGAAGAAGAAGGCATATCTGAAAATGAAAAAGAAAAGAAAAAAAAATCTGAAAAAAATCGAATCTGAAAAATAAATAAATAAATAAGCATATCGGAAAATGAAAAGAGAGGGAAAAAAACATATATGAAAATGAAAAAGAAAAAGGAAAAAAAGTCAAATCTTTAAAAAAAAATAAAAAAAATTGTCCTAAGAAGTTGTCCTAATCACACCTAATACCACCTCCCCCATGAGTTAGAGTTATCCCAGATAAAAGGGTGATTCTATTTCCACCCACTTTATTTACTTACTACACCAACCTTTTAATAAATATTTCATCTTCCTAACATATCCCCTTACACAATGACCAAAAATGACATATTATTAAAATAGACTTTAAGATAAACGCTCTTTACACCAACTTCTAATCAATATCAGAAGAATTATTAAAAAAAAAAAAAGTTTTGTAAACACCCACTAATATCAACAAACCCTAGATAGTATTTTAGTTAGTTTGATTCATATATATATTCATTATGGAGCATCATTCAAATACCTTGGAGGAAAATATAGAGCAAGAGCTATGATTTGTAACCCTTTTTCACGTTTGTGTGTGTGTGTGTATGTGTGTGTGTGTGTGTGCGTTTGTGTGTGTTTTTAAACATTTTTTTCGAACCTTGAACATTGAAGAAATCGGTAGTGTTTGAATTAGGGGTGAAAGTTTAAACCGGCCAACCGAACCGACCGACCGAACCGAGCGATTCGGTCGGTTTTCCCAAAAACCCTGCAAGCTACAAACCGAACCGAACCGACTAAAACCGACCAAAACCGACCGAACCCGACCGAAACCGACCATTCGGTCGGTTTTTTAAATTACCAAAACCGACCAAAACCGAACCGAACCGACCGAATTTCACCCCTAGTTTGAATCTTCGAAAAGAACAAATTTCCAATGTTCCACCAAATACCACCGAACGTATTTATAATGTTCCACTATGTACCATAGAACAAATCCAAATTATTCCACCTAATCCACTAGAACATTTGATAATTGATCTACCAATATCCATCGAACAAGTCGTGATTGTTTCACACTTATCAACCAGAGCATTACTCTAAAATCAAAATAGGCAAGCTTCTGACCACTGTGAGAAAGCTTCTGATGATCACCGACGATAACTTCGCTGCCACCGACATCAAGTGAGAATTTGGAGGAGTCTTCTTCAAGTGAGAATCACACAACCATGGCTTCTTGAAAGTTGCCAATCACTGCTATAAATTTTTGGTGTATTTACTTAGGGTTTGGATGCAAATTAAAAAGGGGAAATAATGATGAATATGGTGGGTGTAGAGAGAGTAAATGAAATGAGAGATAAAAGGAGGGTGCATTAAGGGTATTTTGGGAATAGATAGTGAGTGTCGAAAGTATGTTGTTTTAATTTTAATTAGAATTGTGGGTGTGAAGAGTAAGTGAGTGTAGTAAGTAAATAAAGTGAGTGCAGATAGAATCACCCCAAATAAAAATCCAATTCAAAACTATTATATCCTATCAAATATCGTCACCAAACGCAGGATAAGATTTATCCAGACCACCAACAAGACCTAAGACAATGGACACTTGAACCATTCAAGTGAACCTTGTATCGAAAAAACTCCTAAAAATTAGTGAAGGCCCGGCCCGATGCCATGGCCACCCCCACTCTCGATGTACGAAAAATTTCTCCACGTCCCACAGAAATCCATTTAAAAGGAGATCACACATCACTCCTAACGGCTAGCACTCCAAATTCAAAAACTCAAAAGAATTTGCAGACCAAAAACCATCTTCGGACTAGTATCCCTCTCAGATTAATTCCCTGTTTTCTCTCTCTCTCTCTCTCTCTCTCTCTTTCTCCAATGATCAATTGTCTTTCTCCATTTTTAGGTCCAAAAAGTTTCAAAAACAATTGAACATTGCAATCTCATTTCTCCATTTCTCCATTTCTCCATTCCTACAATTTCTGGATCTTCAGAACAGAGAATCAGAGATAATTCTGGGGTTTCCCCAGAGAGATTTTAAAAAAAAATGGAACTTTCGCAAGAAATCGATGATTACATCAGAGAATCGATCGGGTACTCCCTCGGCCTCCCTGTATCTACACGCACTCTTGAGTTGAAGCTTCGAGCGTCCGTAGAAGCACAAAAGCGTCTTTGCGACCAGTGCTTGTGTCTGCAGAGCCGATTGAAGGAGAGAGACGAAATTATCGAACGAGCTAGGGTTTGTCATTTTTCAATACTCACTCTCTAATTATTGTTTGCTATAATATTTATTCGGGCGTGCCAGAGCCTTGTTAGGTAGGTCCAAACTAATAAAACAAAATTTCCTAAGTCACTTGTGTGAGTGATACACAAGGTTTGGAAATCTGACATCTAACAGGCGATTGTGAAAGGTGAGTAGGAAAGTACCCTCACCTAAGGTCCCTAGACAGTGTTGAAGCACACAAGTCTAGCAAGTGATGAAGAACAGAAATTAAATAAAAAGCAGATTTTATTTAATTAAAAGTAAGAAAGAATTACAATGGATGTAATATAAAAAGCTAAGAAAGCCTAAGAAAATAAAAGGATGCTAAGAATGCATTGGATGCGGTTTTTCGAAGAGACGCGGAGTGCCTTTACAGCTTGGCCTGCCTGTTGTATTTATAGCGGCCTTGGAGGTCTTCTAGATAAGGTAGGAATCATCTGATGAATCATTATCTGGTAACAATTACCAGTTTATTTCCATAAACTGATAAAATCTGCTATATCTTGAAATCTTCCATATCAGATAAATACTTCCCATATCTCGAAATATATATATATATATATATATGCGTATATATATTGAATGTAGTCCACATGTTGACCTTGTACGTCTTGCTTTGCCACCAAGTAAAAGATATATATAGTAATTATCTTTCCATATCTTGAATATTTTCCCAAAGCTGATTGATATTATCTCTAATATATTCCCCCTTAATAAAATAATATCCTTCTATAAGAGATAATATTAAAAATATTATCTTTCCCAATCTGATAATATTATCCCTTATCACAATATGGTAGTATATATCACCAATATTTAGAGAGTTTGTAGGATAATACACTTTCCATAGAGTGACCAAACATGTGTTAACTTTCCAAAATAATCGGATCAACATACCAAGCAAACAAAGCTATTGGCCGAATAGTTGATAGCCAATGGTGGCCTTAGTCCGAATTGAATGCATATCAATTGCCATAATTACCAAATGGTCAACCAAACATGCCTAAATTATGAATTAATCAACATACAATTGCATGGCCAAAGTAGAGCAGCCCGAATGTTGCTGAAAGATAGCAATGACCAATTTGGTGGCTATGTTAGCATGTGGCCCACCATATTATATTATCAACCAAATAACACAAATGATACCCACTGTCAACCACATGCCCGATAGTTATATTGCCATAGCCCGATTTAACAGTTAGAATAGTCATAGACCAAATCATGACGGGCCCCTCAGCTTGCTTACTAACCATTCCGAATATAACCCATTTGAATCGGACTCATGAGGCAGCCCGATTGAAATTATGTATCAGTCCGAGCAAATGCAAAATATTCTAAAAGTCATTCGGCCCCATCAACTTTGAACCAATCACTTGCACATTAATTTCTGCAATCGGTCTCTAAGTCCGATTGAAAAATCTCAATCGGCCTCTACCAACTTTGACTTAAAAAGTGTATTTTTTAGGTGCAAACAATTGCCCCCCTGGCCGTTTAAAATAAAAGCAAGTGAAATTTTGAATGGCCAAATATATCTAGAGACCGACTACCTTTATACTGCGATCGGGCTCAACATGTAGACCGATGATCTTTGGACCAACATCGGGCTTGGCCAAGAGACCGATTGACTCCTCACGTTGTAACTTGACTGAGACATGTAATTACTTTATCGGGCTCAACCACTTGATACTACACCATCGGCCTCTATGTCCGATTCAGCATCTCAAGTATCCATCTAGCATTACTTTATTTATTATTATTATTCTTGCTTTCGGTCTTGTGAGTCCGAATAGCCTATTGACTGAATTAATTCAGTCCGGTCTTCAGCACCTTTCAGTCTTCCTCGATAGTACCATTGTTGTAAAAATAGCCACCAAATAACCGTAAGTTTTTGGTGACATCCACTCAGCTAACGTGGATGTAAATCAATCCAAGCCAAATAATTAATTGGCTTAAAATAAAAAAAATAATCGGTCACTATAACAAGACCGAAAAAATTAAACAATTCCTTGAGGCTAAATTTCCTCAAAGGAACATTTTCAAAAACTTCATGGACCGATCTAGTTTCAATCGGTCTCGGCGAAGCTTGCCCCCCGAGCGGTTCATCACCGATTTCAATAATGGGGTCTTCATCATCGTCCTCCTCCTCATCAACGGGAGGCTCTATGGCCGATACGAGATCACTCGGCCTATCACACTCTTCCTTTTCGGCCTCAACATAATTGTGAGGCTCATCTTGAATTTGCCCCCCGAGTGCTTCGTCGTCTTCTTCAACGTCGGGGAGAGGCTCTGTGGCCGATGTAAGATCACTCGGCCCTTCGTCAAAAATTATTTTTTCGCCGTCTTGCCCCCCGAGCGGTTTGGACAGCGTGGTAACATCGGCCTTCTCGGGCCGTTGTCGTGACTTTAAGAATTGCTCTATCTTCTGCCCTTGAGCCTCTAGTATTGCCAGGCTTGCTTTCGTGTCTTCTTCAAACCGGCTAAGCCTTACCTGTTGTTCTTTTGAATGCGCCTTCAGATCTTCAAGAGCTCGATGAATGTTGTCACAAACTTGCTTCTTTCGCCAGTCACCGTATAGAAACTCGTCTAGAGACATGAACGAATTTCCCTCGGGCGGCGGTTCATCAACTCCACTCGAAGCTGTGAGGAGGCCGATTTCTTGATTGAAAAATCGCAAGTCGGCCTCAAAACGGTCTATCTCATTGTAAAGATGACCAGTTTCATTCCAATATCCACCGTTGTAGAAACGATGGATTTCTTCGTGAAGTTGGCGTATTGACTCATTCCGCCAACCAATCTGGTTGTTGTAAAAGTGTAGCCATGCTTCAGTGTGTGCATGGCTCATCACTTGGCGGTCCCACCGGGCGTGCCAAATTGTTTGCTATAATATTTATTCGGGCGTGCCAGAGCCTTGTTAGGTAGGCCCAAACTAATAAAACAAAATTTCCTAAGTCACTTGTGTGAGTGATACACAAGGTTTGGAAATCTGACATCTAACAGGCGATTGTGAAAGGTGAGTAGGAAAGTACCCTCACCTAAGGTCCCTAGACAGTGTTGAAGCACACAAGTCTAGCAAGTGATGAAGAACAGAAATTAAATAAAAAGCAGATTTTATTTAATTAAAAGTAAGAAAGAATTACAATGGATGTAATATAAAAAGCTAAGAAAGCCTAAGAAAATAAAAGGATGCTAAGAATGCATTGGATGCGGTTTTTCGAAGAGACGCGGAGTGCCTTTACAGCTTGGCCTGCCTGTTGTATTTATAGCGGCCTTGGAGGTCTTCTAGATAAGGTAGGAATCATCTGATGAATCATTATCTGGTAACAATTACCAGTTTATTTCCATAAACTGATAAAATCTGCTATATCTTGAAATCTTCCATATCAGATAAATACTTCCCATATCTCGAAATATATATATATATATATGCGTATATATATTGAATGTAGTCCACATGTTGACCTTGTACGTCTTGCTTTGCCACCAAGTAAAAGATATATATAGTAATTATCTTTCCATATCTTGAATATTTTCCCAAAGCTGATTGATATTATCTCTAATATATTCCCCCTTAATAAAATAATATCCTTCTATAAGAGATAATATTAAAAATATTATCTTTCCCAATCTGATAATATTATCCCTTATCACAATATGGTAGTATATATCACCAATATTTAGAGAGTTTGTAGGATAATACACTTTCCATAGAGTGACCAAACATGTGTTAACTTTCCAAAATAATCGGATCAACATACCAAGCAAACAAAGCTATTGGCCGAATAGTTGATAGCCAATGGTGGCCTTAGTCCGAATTGAATGCATATCAATTGCCATAATTACCAAATGGTCAACCAAACATGCCTAAATTATGAATTAATCAACATACAATTGCATGGCCAAAGTAGAGCAGCCCGAATGTTGCTGAAAGATAGCAATGACCAATTTGGTGGCTATGTTAGCATGTGGCCCACCATATTATATTATCAACCAAATAACACAAATGATACCCACTGTCAACCACATGCCCGATAGTTATATTGCCATAGCCCGATTTAACAGTTAGAATAGTCATAGACCAAATCATGACGGGCCCCTCAGCTTGCTTACTAACCATTCCGAATATAACCCATTTGAATCGGACTCATGAGGCAGCCCGATTGAAATTATGTATCAGTCCGAGCAAATGCAAAATATTCTAAAAGTCATTCGGCCCCATCAACTTTGAACCAATCACTTGCACATTAATTTCTGCAATCGGTCTCTAGGTCCGATTGAAAAATCTCAATCGGCCTCTACCAACTTTGACTTAAAAAGTGTATTTTTTAGGTGCAAACAATTATATAGTAACGCTATGCTTATCAAGTACTGTAGTTCTCAAACACTTTCAGTGGACTCACTGATTGGAGAGTACCTTAAAGTGGTCCCACCATGAACTATTTGGGATATGGAATTCGGAAAATATAGCATTACTCCTAAATTGATTAGGTATTTTAACTGGCCATCTCCAATCCGTACTCAAATTTGACTAAAAGTTTGAGTTAAAAGCTTGATTTGGTATAAACCTCTTTACACTTCGTTTGGATTGAGAGAAATGGAGAGAAGAGAAGAGAAAGAGTACCACTTTCTCTCCAGTTATCTCGTTTGGTAATTTAAGTGGGGAGAGAAGAGAAGAGAAATGGAGAGAAAGTGGAGAGAAAAGAGCCCAGTTTTGTTTCTCTCCAAATCGGAGAGATTCCGGAGAGAAAAGAAGAGAAACTTAATTAAACAATGTGTAAAAGACAAAATACGCCCCAATATATTATTATTCAATCTAACATGTATCCCTAATAGAGGACAAAAAAGTAAATTGGTTATAAGTACTTTCTTTTCTTTTCTCTTATGAAAGTTATCCAAACGAGAAAAAGTTATGTTTCTTTTCTTTTCTATTCTCTCCTCTATTGTCTATCCAAACATGATGGAGAAAACTCAACTTTCTCTTATCTTCTCTTCTCTTCTATTCTCTTGATAAGTTTCTTTTCTCTTCTCTCCACTTCTCTCAATCCAAACGAAGTGTTAATGGTCGTACTCAAAGCTCTTTATAACATTATTAATTGCTTACATTTGAGTATAAAATTTGAGTTTCTTCACCTTTTACTCATTCCCATATCAAATTAAATTTGAGTAAAAAAACTGTAAACAAAATGATCTCCAATCCTTACTCAAACTCATACTAAAATTTGAGTCCATGAATAGTTTTGTTTCAATTTGATATGAGATTTGAGTAAAGCTCAATTTGGTATGAGTTTGGTTCTAGGGCTTCGGAGCATTTTAGGGGGTTTTGAACCAATTTTAAGTTTGGTATGGGTTTGGTCATAGGATTGGAGATGTTCTTAGCAAAAAAAAAAAAATGTATTTTAGCTGTAACTTGATAGTTGTTTACAGTTCGTTTGGATTGTGAGAAATAACGAGAAAGAGAAGAGAAACTGCAACTCTTTCTCTCATGCTCTCTTGTTTGGTAAGTTATCTTGGAAGGGAAAATAATGTGAAAAAAAGGCTATTTTCGTTTTTGAAAGATTCGGAGAGTAGAGAAAAGAATAGAAATAAAACATTTTCTGGTAAATTATGTTGGAAGAGAAGAGAATGTGAAAAAGAGCCAATATTTTTTTATGAAAGATTCGGATAGAACAGAAGATAAAAGAAATAAAACATACTCAAAATACAAATGTATACCTTAGTATGTCACACAGTTATACAGTCGAAAAGGATATATCTTCTACCTAGATTAAGAAGAGTTTTGATCCCTTCCATCCCAGGGACACAAAAGCCACGATTCTGCGGTTAGAAATAAGGATAAAAGAGTAAATTGATGCTACATATTTTCTCTTCTTCTTTCATGTGAAAACTAACCAGACAAGAGGAAGCCATGCTTCTCGTCTATTCTATTGCCTTATCCAAACGGGGTGGAGAAAACCTTGCTTTATCTTATCTCAATCAAAATGGACCGTTAAGGTTTTACTGGAGTTCTTAGTGGGTGGTGTGCTATTTAAATTAGGCTGAGTCGAGTATGAATGCACAAGCATTGAAGAAGTTTGTGGAAGAGAATCAGAAATTGGCTATGGAGTGCGCGAATCTTTTGAGCCAATGTAAGAGGTGGGAGAAGGAGTGCTCTTTATATGATCACGATAGGGAAGCGTTGATGGATTTCGGGAATGAGGCCGATGAGCGGGCAAAGGATGCAGAGATTCGAGTTCATGAGCTGGAGGAGGAGTGGAGAAAATTATCAGAAGAAGTGCAGTTCTACAAGGATCAATGCCAGATACAAGAAGTAAACTCATGCTTTTTCCTCAATTTCTTCATTCTTTTTATTGAGTCTATCTTTAGTTCATATTAGTGCTGATCAACATTATATTCCTGTGAACCCTTGAAAGCTAAATTAGCTATATAATCTCTGAGGTTTGATAGTTCATGAATAAAATCAGTGGTGGACTTACAGTGGGGGCACCTGCCCTCACTGAAATTTAAAACAAGAAAAAATTGAAAAAGAAGCAATCAGTTAAGAATTAAAAAAAAAAAAAGAAAAACAAACAAACAAACAGTTTGTGCCCACCAGAATTTTATTTCAAAACGTGCCCTCACTATGATAAAGCCACAGGCCACAGGCCTCTCTTCTCTTTATTATTTTCGTGATATCTTTTATCTATCTATTCCCTAATTTATTCACTCTCTCTCTCTCTCTCTCTCTCTCTCTCTCTCTCTCTCTCTCTCTCTCTCTCCCCCTCTCCCTTTTTTCACACGCTAAGTCTCGTTTATCCTGTCTAGAACCTTAAATGGCTAGACCTATGCTTACTTATCACGCATTAGTCATGTCCAAACTGACAGAAGCCTAATCCCAAATAACCAGTGCTGTAAATGTATAGTAGACATCCTATACACATGCAAGAGTTACCAAAATATATATCTTGTGTAAATGTAATTATTACCCTTCAAAAAAAAATTGTCCTTATAAATTATTGGAGTTATATGGAACAATAGTTCATTTTTATAGATTTGGCGAGGTTTAGGCTTGGACAAATTCTGGCTCCACCCCCGAGTAAAATATGGTGAAGTCCTAACTCCCATGAAGTTGAACTAATAAAAAACGGTTGAAGGGCCTGAGGGCTGTTTGCCTGTTTCAAAAGGGAAAATAACATGTCACTTTCATCTTTGATGCTTTTGACCTTTTTGGGCAGCGTAGATTCAGTAAGTTTAGAAGTTTTATATAAGAGCCAAACTAACATTATCATATCTCGGTTACGATTATTGCCCTTTGTTTTGCGAGGTTATTAAATCATTACGTCACAGGAAGTTATCAAAGTTACGTTTTGAGAAGATGTTAAGATGTTATCAATTACCTCCTATCTTTTATCTAGTTTCCAGACCTTGTAAATGAATCATTGTTTGGTTTAATGCTTACATGGGATGTCAAGGATGAGAATATTACTTTAGTGTCATTGCTGCCAATTTTGCTAATGAAGCTGGAGACTTTATGTTAACAGTTTAAATCAAATGAGGTGCTTAACTTCTCTAAAAAATGGTTGAAAGTAGCCCCGTTACCCTGTGTTGGTCCCACCTATGCCGTGTGTTGGGGGGCCAGGTCTGTGGACACAAACTTAACCTTCAACTCTACTTTGCAAAAAAATGGTTATTCTGAAGTTTAACTTGCTTTTCGTTGCATCAGCAGCAATAACATTGATAATTACAGTAACTTCATAACATATTTGGGTGACGAATTCTAAATGAACTTTATCCCATTTCTTGCGATATATTGTTGCCGTTACCCTCATAGGAACAATTCCATGCATAGCTTGTGGAAAGAGAGTATGATTTAATAGTATAGTGAATGAATAAGGGTGTGATTGAACGTCCGCAGAATTGTGAATTATGCTATTTAGAATGTTTCCATTATAAATTAGCCTATCAAATGGAGTTGGGTTGTCAAAATTATTACATTAAAGAATTAATAAGGGAGTGCTTTTAAGTGTTCTTTAATTTGTTAATCTTAACAACCAAATACCATTAACTGTGCTAATATAGAATGGGTTCATTCTAAATCGCTTAATTCCCAATTTTGTGGACTTTCAAACGCACACTAAGTGAATAGTGAGTAGTGATAGGCTCACTGAATAAGTTTTGTATTTGAATTGATAATTACAGAACTTAAAATAATCCTGGTCTCTCTTATATTAAGGTGGTTACCAAATTTCCATTCTGCCAGCTTTTGTGTTTCTTCTTCTTCTTATTCTTCTTCTTTCTTTTCCTGTGATGAATGCTAAATTGGTATCTTGAGTTGAGTCAATGCTTGGTGGAGGCCGACAATCATTTCGATTTTTGGTACTTTGTAGACTGATATATCTGCAGAGGGAATGACCAAGGATCTTTTACTCGAGTCATTGGTGGCAACTTTGGTTGCCAGAGACGATGTTGCCCCGACTGCCCATGCATTCTTAGAGGCAAATAGTGGAGTAGAAGCTTGTCAAAAGTTGCTGAGAACATGGAATGGGTTAGCTGTTTTTCTTTTTGCTTTTCCCTTTTTGCTGATTCTATTTGGACACATCATGTACCTATTGACCTGTTTGGGAAGGCTTAAAATAGGATCTAGTTCGATCTCGATCTCATTTTCTCTGTGGTTTTATGCTAACCACACACTTATGTTAGTTTAACAAAGGACCCATTTTGAGAGAGATATTGAATCCATTGTGCAAGAAAAGGGCCTTCACCAAAAACTTGAATTTACAGAACCGGTTCCCATATGAACCACAAAACTGCCTCCCTATCAGCCCCTATGACAGCGATTTATTTTATTATTATAAAATACTCAATAGATATTGCTATCATTAAGTGCTCCTCTTATTGGAAGTCTTTCACTTAAGTTTCCTGTTTCTCTCTCATAGTTTGAGAACATCAACTCAAAATGTTCTAGCACTGGCTGCTGAGGTCAAGACTCTACAAAAAGACAAGGAACATCTAACAATTAATCTTCTTAGAGCTGAAGAGGAGGTAAGAAGATTACTAGAACCAATTTGCTTATGTGATTTCATGCTCTCATTATAACCAAGCATTTTTTTAATACGCTTAGGTGAAAGTGTTGTTTGAAGAAAACAATATGCTTGATTTGGCGAATAAAAGGTTGATGAGGCAATCCCACAAAGAAAGGCAGCTTCCTGGTTCTGGGGGAAAGCATACGAGCAGTGCTTCTACGAAGGTGAGAAATGTAGGCATGTGTTAAGCTACCAATTGATATATCGCTGTTTACGTATGTATATGTATCATGTAACTGTAATTACATGATTATCATGCAGGGAAACAAGCGAAAATCTAGTCCCAAGATATGTAGCCCAATTGATAAGAAAATCGATTTCTGTGATGTCGATTCACCACGACAACCTCTGTCTCCCTTGCAACATAACTCACCTGAGTCTTGAATGTACAAAAAGTAAGAATTTGTGATGACGTTTTTCTTTTTTCTTTTTTCTTTTTTCTTTTTTTTTTTTTTTAAAAAAAAAAAAAATTGGAAGTTTTTCTCTCTGGTGGTTCTTGAATGCTTGATGTCATCACCATGATGGATAGCTTGTGAGTGATTGTTATTTCAATTGCTTAGCTCCATCGATTATAGAATGTGGAGGAAAAGTGAAAATTTTCATGAACAACCCTAGTTATTCAATCTTTTCTCTTTTTGAATTTCCTCTATGCACGAGTTTATTATTATAGTGTTGCTTGTAGAAAATGTCTTGCAGAGTTCATGAGAGAATTGAGTGTTTTTTTTTTTTTTTTTTTGTTAACGTAATGCATGTTTCCTAAATTTGGTTCCCAAATGCTTTGCTAGTTTTACCTGATGTTGTGGTATGTTATATCACTAACTACTGCCTCTAGCGTGTGGTTCAACAAGCAAAGTATTTGAGAACCGAATTTGGAATTTAAATTTGAGAAGCGTAGCATTACTTATTTTATTTTATTTTTTTGGCCTTTTTTAGATTCTTTTGAATTTTGTTTTGATGCATAGAAGTTGAAGGCATTAGTTGGGAGATCTTATTGTTGACTCTTTTGCAAGACATTGGCTTGTATGTCAACAATTTGTTAAATGATGTAAATATCCTCAGTTCATTTTTAAATGAGTGACAACAAAGATACATTTGGGGTGTGCTGCTTCTTGTTCTTTTTCTATTTTTTTCAACAATGATGAATCCTCTTCTTCTACAATCTTTTCACATTTGGTTTTGAAAAATGGGTTGTGGGAAATCGGTGGTCTTAACCTTTTGTTTTTTCCATGTGCCTGTTTTGTTACTGTGAAGATATGCGTATCTTTTGATATTTGTATGTATGCTATCTTATCATTTAAGGTAGAAATGGGATATTATCAAATCTATATTGTTTATAAATATAAGTGTTATCCTTTGCAGTATTGAATTGTGTAGTGGAAATTGGTTTTAGCTCCCCGTGGATGCAGAGGCCTCTGGTTGAACCACGTAAATCTGTGTGTGTGTGTGTTTTTTTTTTTTTTCCATTTTATATTATCTAAATTTCAGCCATGGTATCAAAACATTAAACTCTTCAACAGGGTATCAAGAGCAGAAAAGTGGGATCTAATTTTTTTCTTTTAGTGTTTTGGTCATTCCTAAGGATGTTTTTTTTGGA
This sequence comes from Hydrangea macrophylla, assembly GCA_033977485.1. NCBI lineage: Eukaryota > Viridiplantae > Streptophyta > Magnoliopsida > Cornales > Hydrangeaceae > Hydrangea > Hydrangea macrophylla. Next base: position 109,213,297 of record CM066994.1, on the reverse strand, counting down.
TAGAACTGATCGGATAAGATTGCTTTGGAAAGAATTCCAAAAAATTTGGAATATAAATAGTCTTTCCAATGCTAATTCCGACTTTTCAAAATTTTCATATCATGTTCCGATTCCGAATTTTTCGGATTTTTTCGAGAATTTTTAGAATTTTTCATGCAAAAATCAACATTTCATTACTTCAAAATCTAATGAGTAGATTTTTCTAAATTTGATTTATGGACAGTGGATTTAAAAAATTATAGCCAAACCCCCATTTTGATATAACATATATATGTATAATTATGTATACCGTTAAAAATGTTGAAATATTTTGAAAAATATCAGAAATTTTGGATTAGAATGTTTATAGAATTTTTGGAATTTTCAGATTCCTTATGATTCGAATCCGATTTTTTCAGAATTTCATAATTCCGAATTACATTTATGCTATTAAAATCAAAATTTTTAAGATCAGAATCGAAATTTCCATTCCAACTTGCAGCTTGGTTCTCTGGCTCATGCCTCAATCATGCGGGCCCCCTTGCCCAGCCCTTGCTATCCACTTAGCAGCACTCACCCAGACTTCTCAACAGCCACCCTTGGCACGTTCGACTACCACTTTCGAAACCAATAGCAGTCTCACACCACTCTCGATTGTATTCAAAAGATATTATTTTGTCATGCTTATCTTTAGGGGGATTGTTAGAGATAACATATGTATATCGAATCATATCTCTAAAGATGAAATATATGCATATTCTAGCATTTAAGTTAGAGATAGAATAGGTTGTCTCTCATTTCAACTATAAGCGCTTGTCTCTCTAGAGAAAGCTCTCACCTCTCCCTAAAAACCCTATTCCTCAACATCTATTCCAATGGCTCTCGTGGGAGAAAGAGCCTTGGCATTTTCCTTTTTCTAGCTCTTTTTTTTTTTTTTTTTTTTGTTTAGATTCTACTCTAAATCTCCTTCCTCTCCTAGTTCTATGGTTAGATTCAGTTAATCCTCTTTGCAGATGCAAAACTTTCCTCTTAGATTTGGTGATTTACTCTCGCAGATACGACACTGTCTCTACTATGCTATATTTGGGAGTTTAGGGGAGAAGAGAAAAGAAGAGAAAGTCGTAAAGAAAAGAAAAAAAAAAAAGAGAAAGGATGGTAGTTTCTGTCATTTTGTTTGGGAGTTTAGGAGAGAAGAGAAAGTTTCATTCCTCTTGTTTGGGAGTTGAGAAGAAAAGAAGAGAAAAGAAAGAAAGTTACCATTCTACCCATTAACGACTTGAACTAATGAAGCCTACAACATCTCTTCTTTTCATTTGCTATTCACACCAAATAGCATCCAGACTTACTTGGTACGTGAGTATTTTGCTTTGTTAGGAGAGAGAATACATGTATATAGTGTATTAGGAGCCTAGGACTTAGATGGAATTAAAATTAGTTAGGAATTAAAATTAGTAAAGAAGGGTACTGTGGGTATTAAGAAAAATTCATTAAACCCCACTTTCTTTTCTCTCATTTTCTTCCCAATTTGGAGAGAAAGAAATTGAGAAAAAGTGGGGATTGTTTTCTCTCCCTTTCTCTCATTTTCTCTCCTCACTTAAACTCCCAAACGAGAGAAAGCGAAAGAAAGTGAGGTACCTTCTTTCATTTTCTCTTCTTGTCTCTCGTTTCGTCAGATCTGGCAGTCATGGTGAGTATTGGGGTGATCTCTGTTGTAGATCATCTTGATAGCTTCCTCTCTCAATCGGCTCAATCTCGAGCTATGCCACAAACATTTTCATTAAGGATTGGGGAGGTTTGCGGTATGAATAAAGAAGTTTGTATTGCTTAAAGTGTTCATGCATTTTTCTTACTTCTGTACACTTGTATTGGTTAGTTTTGAGATCTGCTATTATAAATAAATAAATAATTAGAGATATAATATTAGCAATCTATTGTTTATTATTTGGATAATATCTTTCACATGATAAATCTTCAAGGTCACATATGATGCCATTAAATATAGGCATCACTCACTGCAGTATTTGATTTGAGCAATACAGTGAAAACAGTTAGCTGTAGCCTGTAGTGGACGTAGTTCTTTAGCCGAACCATGTGAATCCCTTATTTTATTTCTTTCTATTTTAAAGTTTTTAAATTTCAAATATGGTATCAAAGCAGAAAACACTTCAAGATGTTTAAACCAATATGGATTTGATTCTTTTATTTCCCTTTTCATGTATCTTGGTGTCTTCTTCCTCTTGTATTTTTTATGATGAAATTATTGGAATATTTGAACCAATAGACTTTGCTTATGAGTTTAAATAGAAAACAGAATCTGAAATTTTCAAATGTTTTAAAACTTTGACCCAAAAAAATAATTTTGTTTTAAAACTATGTGAACAACTATGTGAAAAAAAAGTGCAAGAAAATTTAAAAATTCGGTACTAAATTATGAAGGACAGACTAAATTTATGGATGAATAAGAACATGTTTTGCATTGATCAGATACTCTTGACACCGAACATGTACAATTAGTTTTTGCTTATTGAGTTGTGATTGGATAAAAGTTATATTGGACAATTTTTAATGAACGCAGTTTTCTGCAATTGAGTTGCAGAAGCCCTTTTCATTCAAGCGAAGAAGACATTATGGAATTTTGTATGTTCATTTTTTTTTTTTTGTTTTGGGTTCGAACATAGAAGAATGGGAATGAGATCCATTCATCTGATGGGAACTTGAATTAGATGTCAGATTGAATTATCAATTTGGAGTTATGATGCATATTGATAAATTAGCTTTTGATTTTTTAAAGATAAATTTGATGACTACATCAAGGCACCGTTGATTCAAGTGTTGTTTCACGGATGCAATAGCAACAAGAAGGTTTTACCCAAAAAAAAAATTAGTAAACTTTTCTTTTTTGTTAAAAAAAAAAAAGAAAAAAAATAATTACTTCACAAATCATTTTAATTAGCTCAGATGGTGGATGAATCAATACAAGGGATTTTTTTTTCTTTCAAAATTTCTATTTTTTTTTCTTCTTCATTTTCATCATTTTTGCCAAAATTTTAATTTAAAAAAAGTTAATTACATTTTACCCCTTGAGATTATGCCCATTTTCACTTTACTCTCATATAGTTTAAAAGTGGCCACTTAACCTCCTTGAAGTTAAATCCACTGAACTTTCAACGACCCAAACCAAAAGTGGTCACTTAACCTCCTTGTGGTACAGACACTTATCAGTCACTTTATCTTATCAATAGCATTTATGTTAAATCCTCACATACCAAATTCATGAACTTCTCTAGTGGTATGAAATACTAGGAACAAAATGTGACAGTACTAGGGGTGTGCTTCGGCCAGAACGGATCGGAATACTCTATTTCGGAAAATATATATATATTTCCAAAAATTTTGAAAATTAAATAGGTATTCCAATTTCTGTTCCGATTTTTTCAGAATTTCATTTTTCTTTCCGATTTAGGAATTTTGAAATTTTCGAAACTTTTCGGAATCAGAATTCTTCGGAAATTTTCGGAATTTTTGGAATTGGAATAAACTTTTTTCATAATTTTTGAAATTTTCAGAATACAAATACTATTGAAAGGATAGGTCATGCTTTTATATTGAGTCCCCTACTCTCTCCTTTCTCTTGTTGTTCGATGTAGGACAAACAAGTCCACATTCTTCCAAATTTTCGAAAAATATTCGGATTTTTTCATAAATATATTCGGAAAATTTTTGGAAAACATATTTTCGGAATATTTCGGAATTTTTGAAATTCTTAAAACAATTCCGATTTCGTTTCGATTTTTTTTTTTTTTGGAATTTTCAGAATTCGAAATTTAATTTTTGGTGCCAAAAATTGGAATTTTTCGGATCGGAATCGGAATTTCCATTCCAAATGACACCCTAGACACAGTACCACCCATATGCGCATTCGTGTATGCAGGACGCACCCGTGTAAGTTACTATTTTCAAGCCAAATCGGATGGTCTGAATCCAAGATTTGTACCCCTCCTGTGCGCGTGTGAGAAAGCATTTTCCCGACACAAGCTAACTAGCTTAGGAAAGGAAACTATATAAAAGTATTGGAAAAGTCTTGTAAAATATCAATGTGGGATAATATACAAATCAAACTTTTAACTTGGGTTTGGATTTTTGAAATAAAAAAAAACCCATAATACCCAAAACATGCCTTGTTTGATTTTATATTAAAAGACCCAAAAAATATTATAACCAATAAAATGACTAATCCACGAAAAATCCAACATATTGTGGCCCCATCTTTGTTATCAAAGACATTTTTTTTTCCAACTCGTGAAACTGACACTGCTTTAATTCATTCTATTTCCATGTCCTTTGGGTAATTCTATTAAAACACTTATTTTACTCCTCACACCCATCATTTGATGATCTTTTTCATTACAACTATATCCTGATACAAAATGACATATAAAGACGAATTGAGAAGAGAAATTTAAAAAAAGAGCTTACTCCTTACACCCACCTATCTTAACAAACCCTAAATCACTAACATTTTCTTCATGACAAATCGAATGGATTTGGATGTATATATACACAATGCACATAATATGTATGTATGTATGTATGTGTATATATATGTACCATTCATAGCTACATAGTGACTATATGTTTTATAAAATTATACCTACTACACAGTTTCACATATACAAACTAGAGGTGTCATTTGGAACGGAAATTCCGATTCCGATCCGAAAAATTCCGATTTTGGTAACTAAATATGCATTCCGAATTTTCGAATTCCGAAAATTCCGAAAAAAAATTGGATTGGAATCGGAATTGTTTTTAGAATTCCGAAAATTCCGAAAAATTTTCGAAAATATTCCGAAATTTTATTTTCCGAAACTTTTCCGAAAATATTCTGAAAAATTCTGAAAAATTTCCGAGCATATTCCGAAATTGTATTTTCCGAAACTTTTCCGAAAATATTCCGAAATATTCTGAAAATTGTGTTCATCCCACATCGAAAAAACATAGAAGATGGGATGTGATGTGCTTCTATAAAAGGCCTACAAGTCTCAAGTGAAATCCCATTAAGCTTGAATTCCGAAAATTCCAAAAAATTCCGAAAATATTCCGAATATTCCAAAAAATTCCGAATCTGATGAAATTCCGAAAATTCCGAAATTTCGGAATCGGAAATAATTTTGGAATTTCCGAAATTTCGAAACGGAATTCGTAATGCATTTTTGGTTTCCGAAAATTTTGGAATTTTTTTTTTTTCCGAAAGGGGTGTTTCTGATCCGTTCCGGCCGAAACACACCCCTAATACAAACCCATATATTATATATTCATGTACATGTCGAATACCATTGTCCAAGATCATGATCATGATCATTGAACATCGATCATTGGTTGGATGAGTGATCGAGCATTAAACTGATTTGGGGTGTGGGCTGTTTTCCAGTTGCACTAGAACTTTAGCAACCGTACAAATTATGTACTAATTCATTGTTTTCCTAATTAACATTTATCAGTTGGCAATTTGGTTATGATTAGTGTACATTCTTTTGGTTTGTGGTGGAATGGAGAGGAAGGGTATAGTGGGTGTAGAGAGTAATAAGAAATAGATTGTGTCTTTAGGGCGAGGGTTATTTTGGAGATGAAAGTGGGTGTAATGAGTAAATTATTTTAATATAAATTAGAGAGGTATGTGTAAAGAGTAAGTGGGTGTAGTGAGCAACTTAGGTTGGTGTAAATAGAATTTTTCATGTTCTTTTCATGTCTCTCTAATTACGAAATTCAAGAATCTTCCTTTGTTCTTTTTTCTATTAAATTTAAAAATTAGTTAAAAGTATAACTAAAACATCTATATCTATATAAAAAGAGTTATGATATCCTACTAAATGGATGGATGATGGGAACATATTACCCTTTCTTAAAAAGAACAAAACATGCCAAGTTTTTAAAATGCTGGTATTAATGTAATTTCACAGTGAATGTATTAAGATAATTTCAATGTTCAAGCTTTTTGATTGGTTAATAAAGATAATTTACCAAAGGTAAAGCGTTTCTTTTGATGTCCACTGAAAAATAATTATAATGTTATTGATCATGCTAGAAATTGGATGGTTTCTACTCGTCGGCGACTTCATGCTAGGTCGAAATGAAAAGACTTGTAAAAAGACATTTTATTTATTTATTTATTTATGTTATTTTATTTTGGGGGTAATGGGGTGTCTGGGTTAGTTTGTGCATACCTTGACTAATCTCCGAATTCTTGGAGTAGCCCGGTGAATTTTTTTAGTGGGCATGCTTACTATGACTCGAACACTAAATCTTCTGGATACGTACACCAAGTGGCGAGCCCAGGATTTCGTATTAGCGGGCGGGCGGGGGGGGGGGGAGGGGGGGCCGAAATTATTATTTTTGGGTCATCTATACATATTTTTATTTTTAAGTGAGACATAGAGTCGAACGAGTAGTTGTGGCAAATTGGATTGAGGCATTGTTTCTCCTGAGCTAAATAAAGGGTTATTACTCTTACCCTTCACTATTAATAAGAATTTTTAATGTCACACTAGTGGATTTTGATATTAATCCTGCAATGTTATTCCTCTCAAAATTTTTTATCCCCAAATGTGATTCCTAACAAATTACCATTTTAACATAATGAAAGTCAAGTGGACACTATGTGTTAAGAACCTCCACATGTAAAGTCACAACTTTGGGGGGGGGGGGGGGGTATTTTTAAATCTTTAAAATTCTATATAGACCTCCAAAATTTTCAAATTTTTGCGGGGCCGTGACCCCCCTCCACCCGGGTCCCTCAATGGATCCGCCCCTGCGTACCCCCCCTCCCCCCCCTCCACCCGGGTCCCTCAATGGGTCTGCCCCTGCGTACACCCAAAAAACTTACCACTCGACCACGAGATATGGATGTAAAAAAATAAACATTAAAAAAAAAAAGGGACTTTGATTGTAGAATCGAAGTCACTTCGGTGCCAAATTAGCTATAGCTAAAATATATTCACTGATGAGGTTGTACCTTTTTCGTAGTATGGCTTTTGTGTATAGTGTTGATGATAGGTTGTTCTCTCTTTGCTTTTGCCTGGTCTCATGGGGCAATTGCTAATTCGTTGTGGTGGTTCCTGCTTTAGTTTATTTGTTGGAGTTATAAACATTTATGGACAAGGGCGGACTCAGATGGTCATTTGGGGTGGGTTGGGATTGAACAGACGTGTATTGTGTTTTATTTTTACGTGGGCTTGGGGCCATGCCCCCGACACACACACACACATATATATATATATATATATATTTTTGGGAGGGTTCATTTGGTCCACGAATGCTCTATTATTTTTTTGGGTCTATAACCTACAAAAGTACTCCCTCCGTCCCATTTTGAGAGTCCATTATTCCATTTTGGGATGTCCCAAAATAGTGTCCACTTTCCTAAAATTGATGTACAATTTTTACTTACTTTCCAAAATTATCCCTCCTTGAAATCTACACCAAGACAAAACTAAAAAAGTTGTTGTAATGATTAGTGGCAATTGTGAAAAGTAGGTGTAGATTCTTTTTGTCCCCTTAATAAGTTGAGTTCCCAAAGATGGACTCTCAAAATAGGACGGAGGGAGTAACAAACATGGAGAAAATGAAAAAAGTGTTGGATCAAATATTTTAAAAAAAAATATGTGTTAATTGCGTCAAATATTTAGAATGAACTGTATTACAATTGGGCCAAATAGTATGGATACATAAAGTACATCATTTAGTAATAGAGTAACATATGATTGAAACACAAGGGTTGGATTGGTTTAGTTTGGTTTGTTTAATAATTGAGTAACAGATGATACTATTACTATTATAATTCATTAAGAAATATGTGTAACAAATAAATAATGTTCATACTATTTGCTTGCAATTGAGTAGTTATATTAGTGGTTTGATTGCCATTATTCTTGCCAGGAAGTATAGGGTTTGATTTTGTTTGGCTCCCACAAAAGGTATTTTTTTTTTCAACAAAGGGCTGGGCTGGGCTAGTACACAAAATTTCCCAGAAACCTGCACTGGGCTACAGCCCAGCTGAGCTTTGTGCCAAATCCGCCATTGTTTGTTGGTTATTTATTTATTGTGTTATAAACATTTGATTAATTTGTTGTTTGGCTCTTTTAATTTAAAACCAAACAAAACTTATTTTAGGTCATGGGCCTCTTTATGTCAAAAATCTAAACCCAAGCTAAAAGCTTGATGTGACACATATCTCACATTGCTATAGGTCCAAGATCTTTCAACACCTTATATATACTTTACTTTCATACGCTAGTAAGTTTGCACTGGGAAAATGCTCTCTCACGCGCGCGCAGGAGGGTTGCAAATCTTATATTCGGACCGTCCGATTTTGTTTGAAAATCGTGACTTGCGCGGGTGCGTCCTGTAGACACGAATGCGGCTCGATTTGTACTCTTGCACATATAGATAGGGATGTCAAAATGGCCCGTCGGGCCCCGCCCGGCCCAACATTGATCGGGCTTGGGATTTGGCCCACGGGCTCCTTATCTATTTTGGGCTGGGTCGGGCTCGGGCCAGGCTAGAGGGTTCAAGTTCTAGGCTCTGTAGACACCCCATTTTGTCGGCTAACAGATTTAGGAGGCCACAAGCATGTCAAACCTCGATGATTAGAAAGATCGGATTTTCAGAGATTGCCTCTAACTCTCAAGAAGTCAAAGAATTTGCAAAAATGACCAAAATGCTCCTAAAAGTCCAAAATTCTCCAGGATTGGCCTAGAATCTCATAAATCATTCGATGTTGTTCCAAACAAAAAAAAAGGTATTTTAAAAGATGAATATTTGAAATCGTAAGCTCCCAGAGACCCCCTGAAGTCCCAGAAGTTCCCGAAAAGTCTCCGTTGACCGATTTGACCAAGGTTTGACCAAAATCATCCAAATTCACCCAAAAGTTCCGAGATCATTCTAGATCATGTGAAAAGTCTTAAAATATGTTTTAAAAGAAAATCGGACGGAAACGTCAGTCATTGGAGGCTCCCAGAACTTCCCGGAATTTCCTGGAAGTGCACTGTTTGACTGATTTGACTGCAAGTTTGACCAAAAATCAAAGTCTTCTTTTCGACATTGAAATATTTTTATCAAATATTAGAGGTCAATAGCTTTCCAACGGTATATCGCACATAATTTCTGGATCTAAAACGAATTTGTTATGAATTTCTGAAGGTGAAAAATGAGATCAATTCGGCTTTTATCGCGAATACCGCAAAACTTTCCAAAGTGACCTAAATCCAAACTATTTTTTATGGAAAGTAGACCTCAATACCTTTTCAACGGTATATCACAATCTCAATTTGGATTTCGTATGAATTTTCTGTGAATTTCGGACGAAATAGGGCCGTTTCGCGAATTCCGGGAGTTCTGGGGGCCAAAATGCAATTTTTGGTCAACGGGGGAGTTGACTGCCGCGGCGGCAGTGGCCAAGTGTCGCGGAGGCACTCTGAGTGATTTTTTATTTTTTTTTTTGTAATTTTTGGTTAATTTTTGGGTTTTAATTCAAATTTTCAACAAATAAAACGACATAGTTTTGATTATTCCGGGATTTTGGACCAATTAGAGACTTTCTAAAACCCAAAATACCTCCCCAAGTTGGCCTATAAAGGAGACCCATTTACTTCCATTTAGAGGAGAGCTTGGAAGCCATTAGAGAGAGATATAGAAAGTTAGGAAGAAATAGAGAGAGAAATTAAGATCTTCTTCTTCAAATCCAAGCCAAATGTGAGTTTTTTTATTTAGTTTTCTAAAACTAAACTTTTATTTTCAAGCTTTCAATCCATCTTCTTCATCTTCTTTGAGTTTCCTATGAGTTAGAGAGTGATGTACTCACCCATATACACACATATGAGAGGTTGAATGCTTATGGTTCTACCATTGAATATCATCTATTGATTTGTTCATTTGCTTGCTTATATACAATGTTCATCTCTTCTTACCTCATTTCTTTTTTTATTTTATTTATTTACTTACTAGTTCATCATCATCTAGATGATGACATGAAGTTTGAGGTGAGTGAATCCTTATGGATAGTAGCTATTGACCTCAAAAACATGTTTGATGGATGATGATTATAACTTCAATACCTCCAAGGTATCCTTGAAGTTATGTTCAAATAAAAATGAATCTCTCCAATAATATTGGGAGTTCTTGATGATGAGTTTGATGTTGATATTCCAAGAGGTTATAATCTCTATTTGATGTTGAAAATATACTTTCAAAACGTCTATTTCAAAACCCCTCTCAATCCCTCTCATTTTGATTTCAAGAAAGAAAACTCAAGTTTTTCCCAAAATCTTCAAAATAGTGAGTCAAAACAGTGAGTGATCTGAGTTCAAAGATTTCTCTAGAACTCAATACTCAATGTATGGATGCAAGACCACTTGGAAAGTTTTCCTAACTCATTAGAGAACACCCATGATTTTTGGTTTGATTTGGACCCAAACATTCCTTCCAGACATTCTGCCTCTGCTGTCACAGCAGCTTGGTTAACTTCCTACTTCTTTTTCAGAAACCTTTTCCAAAAGGGGTGGTCCCAACTTATTTTTCCCTTAAACGTCCATGTCTTAGAGAACTTTATGTATAAAATGGGCCCCTAGATCATTTGTTTTCATTTTCTAAGATTTTTTAACATTTCAGTCGACAGTACGGACTCTGTTTCTGAGTGACCTTCATTGTTTATGTGATTTCTCTCAATCTGTGATAGTTATTAAAGATTGGCTTTTTGGGTTGTGTTCTAGACATAATAAGGAGGATCTCCATAAAAAATCATGCATTGAAAACACTCCTAACCCCTCTTTCCATTTTCACAAGATCATGTTACTGTTCTGTCCACTATTCACAGCAAGCTCATTTTAACTTTCATTCTTTAATTTGATGCTTATATACATTCCCAATTAGTTCATATCTCAGGAAGTAGTTCATACTACATTGGTACATATCTCATTTTGATTTCATTTATTCATTCATACACATTCTAGACTTCTAAGTCATTTTAGGAATCTATGAACACAAAACACACTACAACCTTGGCACATTCTAGACATACATTCCATCCATGCAAAGATTTGGGGTTTTTGTAACTCCTAATTTAAGAAGATTATAAGGAATAATTATGGTCACACATCCATGCTTCCCCTCGACCTAATCATCCTTTCTCATCCGTCCCGGGGATTGAGAGATCTTCTTTTTTCTCAAAGAATAACATGCATCATAATAGCTCGCTAAGCATATTTTGATTTCTTTGATCATTTGCTTCAAGAACAATTCATGTCCCCTTTAGATTAGGGAAACTTAATTACTTGATACATGATTAGACGATTTTTCCTAGGTTTATTTGTGTGATCTTTCACTTTACATTGCATGATATTTGACTTAGATCTTATGAATGATATTTTATCTTTAGATCTTCCATTTCAAGTTTCTTATGTGATGTAATATACTATCATAGTATTAATTGCCGAACCATACATAGTATAAGATGATTATTTGGATGCTAATTGAGGCCCGTCGAAAGACGGGGCGAGTTGAGGGTGTTTTAGTCGCGACAAAGGCTCCTTCCTCTCTCGTACCAAAACCCCGAACCAAGTTCTTTGGTTATGAAGGGCCGGTGCCCTTTATCCATTTGGGTGAGTCAAATTAGGTTTCTTAGTTCCTTAAAGACCAAGTGGCGACTCTGTATCTGTTTTCAACAGGCCTTTTCTTTTTTCCTTTCAAAACAATCTCAAACTAAGACAAAGCGGTGGAATCCCGGTATCCACAGGCCCTACCCGAGGGCCTAGGGCCTCGAACCGGGCTTAGGGCCTCGGGCTGGGGTTACAACCTCGGGTCGTGTAAGGCCATTCTTAAGTTGTCTTTTTTAAAATGTATTATAAGATACATAAAGATATTATGAATATTAGAATATGTAAACAAGTAAAAAAGTAACGGAAGATATAAAGGGTTAGAGTCTAATTAAATAAAAAATAAATAAATAAAGCATTACCTTTTATTATAAGAAATTAGAAATAAAAATGATTATGCCCCAAAGAGTCTAATACTAAAAGGTGGATCATTACAAGACATTGAAGACAAGTACATCCCAACTAGGTTGGCACCTACTAGTTTGTCTATCATTTGCATAACTCCGACGTACAACATTTACAAATTACTATGAAATCATCTTCTAATATAAAAATGTACATAGAAAAATAACTATTGTGAATTTGTATCTTCTAATGCTTCAATATTGCCTAATAACATTACCTTAATCAAAGTTTGGAAGCATAACATTACTCAATTTACTCGCAAGCTAGCAATACTATAAATTTTGTCACTTGTAATTTTGATTATTATAAAGTCTTAGAAATTGCAAAAAATTAATTGTTGGAAAGCTTCTAGGCTTGATCGGGCCGGGTCTCGGACCGGACTTCAAGTCGGGCTTGATTGGGTAGGGCCTCGGGCTGGGCTTCGGGTCGGGCCTTGGGCTAGGCTCGGGCTTCAAGAGATAGGCTCAGGTCCTACCCCGGGATGTAAGGGCCTAGGGCCAGTCTGGCCCTACCTCAGGCTTGAGCCAGGCTTAAGGTCCATTTTTCAAACTGGGTTTCGGGCAGCCCATCGGGCCAGGTTTTTTCTATTTTGAATCTTCCACATGTTAAAATCGTTTTAACTCAATGTGACTGTTGAAGTCATTATTTTATGTATTAAAAATGTGACTAGAGAGTCATATATTTTATGACTATTGGAGTCTTAATATGTTTTGCTATATATATCCCACTCTTCCAGTTCAATAGACACTCAGAAAATTATTCTTCCTCTTATCAATTCTTCTGTTTACTTTATCTTCTTTAATTGATATTTCTGGAGCAATATCTGAGCACTCATCCATTCTTCTAATTCGAGTGCACGTTTGAAAGAAATTGATTATTATATTATGAAGAACATAGTAATGTGACTTTATACATCAAGTCACTACAAGGGGCAAAATTATTCTTAAAAATGGTGCAAAGTACTGTTGCACACCTCGGTCAAAATCATAATTTCATCCTCTTTTTAACTCCAACAAATTCAGAGGAAATGTGCATGATTTGTAGGTTGGATTTTGTGTGTGACAGAGGTTGATAGTCTCCCCAGTTGGTGAGAGCATCTCAGGGTTATGAAGGGTAGAGGTGATGTGTATAACACTTGTCGCTTTGTCTATTGTTTTTCGTTAATTGCCATCAATTAATATCATACTCCACACGCGAAGTAAGATAACATTTTCCCTATAAATATAAATATATCTAATGCTTGTAGCCAAAAAAAAAAAATAATAAATATATCTAATGCTTGTAGCCAAAAAAAAAATATCTAATGCTTGTAGCCAAAAAAAATAATAATAATAAATATATCTAATGTTTTAATTAAAAAACATATAAAATAATGTGTAATATTAAGGTCTTTTTTGGAAATCAATGAAAAAGAAAAAGAAACACAATAGTACTATTTGCTTGAAATATCATTAATTAATTGGGTGCTTTTCTTCATTCCCAATATATTTAGGAGACAATAATCATGTAGAGAATCATTTGTTATCTTCTTTAATTTTTGCTTATTTTTTTTACATGCATATTTTGAGTCCTTAGATTCTCTAGCCAAACAACACATCATAACTAGAAATATAAAGTATTTGAAAAACCCTACTCAACAACCATTTATGCATGTTCTAAGAGGTAAGGCTAACAAAATAAAAGGAGTCACTTTTGGGGGGCATTAGGTATAAAGTCTAAACCAAGTCATCCCAAAGGAATGAAATCCCCTTTACAACTATGCAAAAAACTTTAATGGAGTTAAGTAAACCAAATACCTACTTGCTCCAATACTATTGTTCCATTATATAAACAAACCCCTTTTAACCCAGTTATCATCACAACCCATCTCTCTCTCTCTCTCTCTCTCTCTCTCTCTCTCTCTCTCTCCTCACACACATACAGAATGGCAAGCTTTGGGGGTGGAGTATTTGTGTGTTTGATCTTGGTGGTGTGCTCTATTGTACCAAGTTTGGCCACAGACTACACAGTTGGAGACGCATCTGGATGGGCATTGGGTGTTGATTATAGCACTTGGGCTACTGGGAAGACCTTTTCAGTAGGTGACAACCTAGGTCAGTTTTTCCTCATATCATCAACAAGCTTCATACTATGAACTATGAAGTTCGATATTCATTAACGTACAGAAACTTCTTCCGTTAAGCAAAAAAAAAAAAAACAGAAACTTCTTTTTTTTTTTTTTCGGAAATTGGTTAATTAAATAGAAAAAAAAAATATTTGTACAAAGTACAATGGACATACCCCTGAGAATTACAATGAGTTCAAAAACATGCCAAGAGATAAAAAAAATCAAACTCTAGGAAAGCACCCATAGATCATAGCATTGCATTAACTTTCTGGGAAAAGAAAAATGCAAAATTTACTGAATTTAATTATCGGAATTTGTTAATATATATGGTATGTCAACGACAACTTTGAAATTTACAATCTGAAATCAAACGCCCTTTTAGTTATTAATTAAAGAAAGTTTTGTTTGTTCACCTCATTCGATGATTTTTTTTTTTCAAAAATATTGCTACACCCAGAACTTTTTTCACAAACTTTTCCACAACCAACACATCCTGACTTTTGATTTCAATAGGTCCCGTGTGAGACTAATATGGGACCCTCATGGAGTCCACCAAAACCAAGGGTCAGGATGCATATATGGTTGTAAAAAAGGTTGTGGGTGTAGCATTACTCATTTTTTTTTAGGTAATCTTTTTAGCAATCTTATCATTACTTTTAGCAAAATGTGAATAATGGTGAATTTGATAATAAATACTCCGTATAAATTATGGCCTTTTAATTTGTAACCAAAGAGTGCTTTTTACTTGGCCACATTATCAAAAGACTTTGGGGAGCTACTAAATGTACACACATTCTTGCTCTATAAATAACTAATGACGTTTAATGTAGAATTCTTCAATGCATTAGTAGCTCACTTAATTTTTGAAGTAGCTTTTTGCGGTGTCCCTACTAGTACTCTATTTTTTAGGCCGAAATTATTTTAGTGTACACAGTTTTTAAGGGTAATTAATCTTGGGACGCAACTATCATACAGTTTTCACACAATCTCTTAAAAGATGTGTCACAGTGACATTGTGACACATCTTAATTTTAAGAGGGTTATGTGAAAGTTGTATGAAAGTTGCATCCCAAGAATTACTCTAGTTTTAAAAATGTACTCCGGTTAGTTTCTCATTTGAGAATTTTTTTTAACTTTTTAAGGAAATTTTTTTATTATGGTGAAATTTTTTCACTTTAAATTATTATACCTTTTCAATTCAAAATTATAGTGTCACATAAAAAATAAAATAAATAAATAAAAAAAAAAAAAGAAAAGACAAAAAAAGGTGAGATAGTATAAAGAAAAGGGTAAACTTGGTAAGCATGTAATTAAAATAAATTGACTTTTCAATTGAACTCTTAAAACGGCCCGTTTGGTTCATGGATTCTTAGGGTGGATTTTGATTCCACTTGAAGATTATTAGTAATCTTAAAATATATCTTTGTTTGGTTCATGAAATATTTAATGAATTGTGGGTCCCACTGGATTTAGAATCCACCCAAAGGTGGAAAATATAGTGGATTCTAAACCCTAACTTGGAGGTGGTATTCCTAAGGATTACTGGGGTTTTGATTTACTATTTTCATAATACCTACACTAGTCTTTATTAGACTATTAAACAAACAGATAATGTGATCAGAAGAAATTTATGATTATAATTATTATTATTTTCTAAAATGGAGAGATTGATAGATGAGATTGTTTATGATGATTTCTTATGCTTGAAACATTATATCTAATGTTAGTTTAATGACTGAATTCAAATTTTGGTTGCTAAATGTTAATGATTGAAAAGTCTATAAGATATTACAATAGCTACATATTTGGCATATTGTGATTTGTACGTTAGACATGTACATGTTTTATGCTTAAAAATATAATGTATCTTCTGTTATTATTCAAAAATATTTTAACTACATGTAACAGTTTAGACTCATGTTCATGTCTTAATTACTCTATTTATCTCATTTTTTATGTGTCATTGATTTTTAGATTTATACCAGTCTTTTTTTTAATCACCCTCCATTTTTTAGGGTTGACAATTTGATTTTAACTCATACACTCTTTTAGCCTTCAAGGGTAGCTTAGGTATTTAACAATATTTTCATTTCATTTTCCTTGACCCAACCAAACCCTAGATTCTAAATCCAGCTAGAATTCTATTGGTGAACCAAACATTCTGTAAGGATTCAAATTCCTGGTAAAATGATTACTAGTATTATAATTCCTAGTAATCAGAATCCACCTAAAATAATCCGTGAACCAAAAGGGCCGTAAAGAAAAATGTTATGCTTCTTAAATTTCGATCTAAAATTTGATTCCATACACATGTGACAGTGCAATATCACATCAAATACACTAGAATCACCTGAAATTTTATTGAATGTACGATTTGAATTGTTCAACTGCCACATATGTTAGAAAACAAATTTTGATTACTCTTATAAAACTGAGACACCAAAAAATGGAATAACTAATCCAGAATGAAAACTTTTTTAAAATTATATATATATGTATGATTATTTATATTTATGATTATTTTTTTTGGGGGATTTGTCGGGTAGTGTTCAAATATGGAAGTGGACACACAGTGGATGAAGTGAGTGGTGGTGACTACAGCAGTTGCACTGTGGGAAACTCAATCTCCACGGACAACACTGGTTCCACCACTATCCCTCTCAAGACTGCTGGGACCCACAACTTCATATGCGGTGTTCTTGGCCACTGCAGCGGCGGCATGAAGCTCTCCGTCACCGTCGCATCCGGCGGAGCCACCACCCCCACAACGCCACCGTCGACCGGAAGTGGAACTTCTCCGCCCTCTAACACCACCACCACTACTCCGCCGCCTCCGGAGGCGGATAACACGCCGCCAAGCACCGATACTGAACCGTCATCTTCGGTGGCTCTCTCTCCAATTGTGGGTGTTTTGGTGACCGGTTGGGTTGCTTTGTTTAAGTTTGTTTTGGTTTGAGTAGTGGCAAAGGGGTGGCCAGGATAGAGGCAGTGCTCTCTCTCTCTCTCTCTCTCTAGAGTGTGATGTTTGTAATCAGGTTTCTATTGTTATCATTAATAAGTATTGCAATGTACATTTGATTTCTCTTTAATTTCTCTTTTGCTTTTCTTTTTGTTTTCTTTGGATTAATTGGACTTGTGGGCCTTTCTTTCACAAGAAATTATTTATATGATCGTATATTTATTTCTATAGAGAATACTCAAATCACAATCAAAGTTATATAGTCACATTAGATAATTTCTCCTTATTCTTCAAATTATATTCTCTATTCGTTCCATTTTATATATGTGTCCTATTTAGAAAGTCAAACTTTTTAAAGGAACATCGTGATAAAATTCCACATATAGAAAATGTAAAGCAAAATTCCAAAAGTATCTTCTCTTACTTTTTTCTTTTGTACTTTTTATTGGATATTTTTAAAATCAAGAAGAGTGGTTATGGAAAGTATAATAATTAATAGTGGTATTAAATACTCCTAAGGGATAATAATTTTAGGACATCCAAAAATGAGAAAAGTGACGCACAAAATGAGACGGAGGAAATATGTAATTGGAATTAAATCTCAATCTTTAGTATGACTATCCAAGAGCTCCTTTCAAGTCTTTTTTTTTTCAATAATGCTAGGGACACCCCACAAAGCACACCCCAAAGCACATCATGCTTTAAATGCATGTACCTTGGGCTGTGAAACTTTTTTACACAGGGCCCACATTTTTTTGGGAACCGCTAGAGAAGCCCAAGGTACATGCACACAAAGCATAAGGTGTGCTTTGGGGTGTGCTTTGTGGTGTGTCTCTAGCACCACTCTTTTTTTTTTTTAGTAACAAAAAAGAGATTTTTAGTGGGCTGGGGGTGGATAGCCACGTGGATGTATACAAGTGGTCAAGAGAGGTCGCAGCAATAGCGTTACGACTCATGTTTTAAAAATGATAGGCACATAACATATTTAAAAACAGAGTTTTAAATTTGTTATATTATGAGTTGTTTGAATTTTTTATATTTTTTTATGCACCACTTGCACAACACTTGGTATATACATTTAAAACTCTGTTATAAAATGTGTTATGTGCTTAGCGTTGTTACTCATGTTTTGGCCCTTGGGAACTCAAATTCAAATGTCCCCTCTTTCACGTTGGTTTGCTTAATGGAGAAAATTGGGTCCCATTAAGCCCAAAAATGCAGCTTTATCCAGCCCACTAGCTTTTTTTTGCTGAAAGACAAATATCATTGCTAAATGACAGAGATTACAGGAATTACCAAGTCCTTCTGAGGACCTTCCTCCAACAAGGGAGGTAGATCATCAATCGGCACGGACCCAAAGACAAAAGAAACATAAGCCCAACAAGCTAAGTTATGGGCTGCAACATTAGCAGTTCTAGAAATGTAAGACACTGACCAAAAAACAAAATGTTTCGCTAAAAGCTCACGACATTCAAAAATAATATGAGCAATAACCCAATCGGGTTCAGAAGGATGCACCATCAACGCGGCACACACAAGGCTAGAATCACCTTCAAAGATGACATGAGTTAAACCCAAAAAAATAGCCTGCTTGATTGCGAGCAACATCGCGCTCGCCTCCGCCATAATTGGGGTCATAGCAGCTTCTTTAGCAGTGGTTGCAAAAATAATGTTAGAGTCATTTCGGAACACAACGGCTAAAATAGAGTAATCACTTCTGATTGCCACATCAACATTTGCTTTAACCCATCCATTTGGGGGTGGCTTCCAAGGGGGGACGAGTTTTGGGCCAACATAACCCATACTCACCTGAGCGGTGTGATGCTCAACCGCCAAAGAATAAATGAGTTGGGAAATTTCGGAGATATTAACCTCGACCGCTTCATGAAGGACCTTGTTTCGAATAACCCAGATTTAAAATAACAATACAACCGCAAAAATAGTGAACTCACACTCTTCGTCAGGTGGGATGAGAAGAGCTATAGCAGGGTTAAGAATTTTTAAAATCCACTTTCAATACCATCAGTCAAGAATACCGAAGGGTCAAGGGCCATCGAGAAGATCTCCATAAAATCTTTGTGATAGCACAACCAAGAAAGAGGTGATCAGAGCTCTCAGAAGAATGGTTGCAGAGGGGCAGGCTATGTTATCAAGAGGAAATCTAGAAGCCAAAGTTTCCTTAGTGGGCAGCGCACGTGCAGCGATTTTCCAAAGGAAAAGCTTAAAGCGATCATGGATTATGGCCCTCCAAATACTCTTCCAAGTGTTAAGGCTGAGGTCACGGGACCCAAAAAATCTATTATGTTGACTTGTGAGGTACGCAGATTTGACAGAGAAAGACCCTTCTTTGTCAGGTAACCATGCAATCTTGTCATTTGGTCTCCTCGTAGGAAGTTGAATTTTTAAGATAGCTTCCACTGAATCTGGGGTAAAAGTTTCCTGAAGTAGAGGAAGGTTTTGATTCTCACCATTATTTAACATGAGGTGACGGTCCGAAGGGATCACAGGTTTGGACGGCAGCCTGCACAAGGGTTTAAAAGTGGGACGAGTTGGGACCCAAGGACTATCCCAAACTTTTGTCTGATCCCCATTGCCTTAAAGAGTACACGAACCCGAAGCAAGGAGGGGTTGAGACTTTAAAATACTCTGTCATATCCAAGATGAATTGTGCTTTCTAGCCGAATTTAGGAAAAAATATTTACCGAAATACTTTGCCTTGAGAATCTGGACCCATGGTTTCTCCTCAAACTGCATAATGCTCCAACCCAATTTAGAAATGAGAGCAAGATTCAGATCTTGCATCCGTCTAAAACCTAAAGCCCCCACACTTTTTGGTTTACAAATTGAGTCCCAAGCTTTGAGACAGAGCTTTTTCTGACCTTCCTCGTGACCCCACCAAAAGTTACGAAGCATAAAGTCCAGCTTTGTACAAGTAGCAACTGGAAGGGCAAAAGAAGACATGAAATATGCGGGAATCGCTTGAGCCACTGATTTTATAAGGGTTCCCCGACCAGCTTGAGAGAGAGTTTTTGCTTTCCAATTATGGATTTTGCTTTTAACCTTTTCGAATATCTCCTCAAAAAACCCATTTGGTATTTCGCATAGCAAACACAGGAAGACCAAGATATTTTGAGTTCCAAGGAGCTTTCTTTAGGCCAGTTTCCCTCCTAATTGATCGAGCCACATTTGGATACAAATTTTTGCTGAAAAGAATTTTGGACTTTGCTTGATTAACTTTTTGGCTTGACCACTTTTCATATGTTTTGATGCAGCTGAAATTTGAGATTGCATCATCTGGGGTTACTCTGCTAAAAACCATAAGGTCATCGGCAAAGAGAAGGTGATTAATGGGAGGGCACCCTCTAGCAGCCTTTATACCTCTGACATTACCCATATCAGCTTCCCGGATCAGTAACCTAGAAAGCACATCAGAGCACAAAATGAAGAGAAAGGGCGAAAGCGGATCTCCTTGGTGGAGTCCCCTTTTAGGTTTGAAGAAGCCTTTAGGGTGCCCATTAATCAAAATAGAGAAAGACACGGTAGAAATACATTGATTTATCTAGTTACACCACTTGTTACAGAAACCCAAACATTTTAGAATCGAGAGAAGAAAGGGCCATTCGATGCGATCATAGGCTTTTTCCATATTGAATTTAATAGCCATAAGACCCATTTTTCCTTTTTTACATTTCATGGAGTGGATGAGTTCGTGTGCAACAATGTTGTTATCTTGGATTAAACGAACGGGAAAGCCGACTGAAAAGGACAGATTACTTTATCCAACAAGAGTTTTAGCCGATTAGACAAGATTTTTGAAATAGCTTTGTAGATAACATTGCACAAACTAATTGGGCAAAAATGGCTGGTAGAAGTTGGATTAGCAATTTTTGGAATGAGAGCAATATTTTTATGATTGAGATTTTTGAGTAAAAATACCCCCCTAAAAAAACTCTGTATAGTTGCCACAACATCATCCTTAACAATACTCCAAAAAGATTTATAGAAGATCGAAGACATACCATCCGGTCCCGGGGCTTTTGTGGAGCCAATATGAAAAATCACCTCTTTAATCTCTCTCTCCTCTGGAATACTGCACAAAGATACATTATCTTCCTTCGTGATGACCCTAGGTACCAGACCTTCCAAATCTGGCGGGGAGCATGGGATTTGAAGAAGCAAAGGTTAATTGGAAGCCAGAGATAAAGGCATTTGAAATAACTTCCTGATTGTCTGTCCACTTTTTATTGTCAAAACGGAGATAATCGATAATGTTCCTACGTCTACGGATAATGGTAGACACGTGGAAAAAACGGGCATTCCGATCCCCTTCCTTCAACCATTGAACACGGGACTTCTGTCTCCACAAAATTTCCTCCCTCTTTTGGAATTCCTCAAGCTCCCCTTTGCTCGTTTGAATCCTCACCGAATTTTCCTCAGATGGATCTTAAGATTGCAGAAACTCAATGCGTCTCTTTGCCTCCCAAATTTTGGTCAAAACTTTCCCGAAATGATTCCTGTTCCACTCTTTCAGAGCCCTTTTTACTGCCAACAACTTTTGACATAGCCTAAAAGAAGGCGAACCATTAGAGTATGTTTGTCGCCAAATATTTTCTACAATCCAAGCACAGCTTTCGTCCCAAATCCACATGGCCTTAAATTTAAAAGATCTCGGATTACCCATATGTTCGCCAACCGTATTGAGGATAAATGGGAGCATGGTCCGAATAGAAAATGGGGAGATGACGCACTGTGGCTCTCAAAAAAAGTTCCCTCCAATCCAAATTAGCAATAGCACGGTCTAACCGTTGACGGATTCTAGCCCCATAGCCACGCCCATTATCCCACGTGTACCAATTCCCTGAGAAGCCCAAATCCACAAGATCAAATTTATTCATAAACCCAAAAAGACCCCCATTCGAGGAGCTCGAGAAAGGTTTACCCCCACGCTTTTCATCTTGACTCGTAATACAATTAAAATCACCCAGAGCGACCCAGGGGCCCTGAGCAGAGTTTGCTAAGATGTCCATATGTCCCCAAAATCTCTCCTTTTTTGCCCAGTACGGGGGATCTTAGGCTGTCGAAAGAACCCATATTTTTTATGGAGGGTCTGAGAAGAAAGTAGCGTTAATCAAATTGTCGTCGAGAATTGAAGTAACCATATCCATACCATGATGCCAAGCCAGACAAAGACCTCTAGTTATTCCAATAGCAGGGATCAGAAAAAAAAATTGGGAAAGCCCAATTGAGTCAAACACAAAGCTATACCAGTAGAGTTTATCTTTGTTTCTGATAAGAAGAGACAATCCGGATTATGCTCAATTATCAAATCCCGAAAGGTTCTGACTGTCGCAGCTCGGGCTAGGCCACGACAGTTCTAAGAGAGGATAATTATTGGCCGCGAGGGGGACCTTTCATCCTCTTCATCGGCAAAAACATTAACACTTGGATCTGTTGAAAAATAGTCCACCCTATCATGGACCTCCACTATCAACAAGGGGGTGCTTATCCACTCTTGAAAGATCAGATTCACATTACTAGGGGGTAAGTTTGATATTCGAGTTAATTGGTGTTTCTTTATCACACGATATGAGAGATCACAAGAAGATGGTGATGATTTTGCTAGAGGTTCAGAACTTTCGCCCAGGGTGAGATTGTTGTCAGGGTACTTTTTGGTTTCTTAGGGAGAGGTGTTTGAAAGGAGGAGCTAAGGTATCTCTTCTTTTCCTTTTGTAAAAAAATGGGTCCGGATTATGGCTGGGAAGGGGTCATGGGCATAGATGGCATTTCTATCTGCAATTTAGTGAATCTAGAGACACTTTGGACTGGGTTTAAAATGAAGGTAGTTTGGGCCAGATGGGCTAGATTTTGGGCTGAACGAAGTTGTGGAATGATATAAGTGCTTGGGCTTTTTGGTATTTTGCTTTGGTTCCCGTTTAGGCTTGTCCACATGTTATTTGGACTGATGGGATAAGAGGCCCATTGGTTGGGTTCAAAGAGGGTAGGGGGTTGTGTCTGCAGATAATCAATTGCGAAGTGACCAGGAATTTGGGAAGAGAAAGGCTGGTTTGATTTGGACGAGGTACAGTCGTTGAACTTGAGGTCACAACTGGGGATTACGAAAATGTCAGTCTCAATAGCCGATGTTGCAGGGGTATTGATAGTATCGGATGGGACATTGTGAGCACCTCAAGGTTCACCCATGGACATTTTCTCCTTACCTCTCTCCTCGGGATAAGCGTCGAAAATAGGACGACGAAACTGATCACCCGTCAGGCGTTTTCATAGCGCTTCGGTGGTCACCACTAGATTTCCTCCTCCTTGTTCCATAATTATTGGTTCTCATCCAGTCACCAAAAGCCAATGGTCCTTGTTTAGAAATTTGCCCCTCAGAGGGATTGTCTATTGGGCCAAAGCTGCATAGGGTATTGGTATGACTCAGCCTTCCACAGGTGAAGCAAAAATCAAATAGTCGTACGTATCTGAATTGAATCCAAACTTCCGGTAAATCAGCCCTCTTCCACATAAATCCCAGTTTGAGTGGCGCCTCTGTATTGATCTAAACTTTCAATCTCATAGCTCGAGCCCAAATTGGGGAGGAACCACCAGCTAGATCTGTTTCTAGCACCCTTCCCAATGTTCCTCCTATAATCTGAGCATTCTTTTTTGAGATTTGGGCAAGGGGGAGGCCATGCACTTGAACCCAAAAAGGGAAAGATCCAAGTGGAGTTCCTCTAGGACAAGGCCTGGAGTCCAAGTTTTCAGAACCACATGGTGACCCATGATGGACCATGGTGCAAGCTTGGTATCTCGTAGGAAATCACGAAGAGAATCAAAAGCAAAGAGGAAGATGTTTGGTTCAAGTTGAGAAATAGTGAGATTTCTAGTGGGATTCCAAACCTTCTAGAAAATTGAAATGGCTATGGGGGTTTTGATAACTCTTTCAGCAATGATTTTTCCCACAAGGGGTAATGGTCCTTCAGTAGGAAACTCAGGGTTTTCTTCAAGATCTAAAGGTGTATCATAGCAAGAGAGATTAGATGTCTTTGAGATTATTTGGGAAAGGGCACTTGTCAGGTCTTCCATGAAAAAATCCCAGAAAAAACTTGGAGGGGACCACTGGGGAAAAAAAAAAAAAAAACAAAAAAAAAATAAGGGACCACTTGACAAGGACCAAGGAAAAAAAACTGAAAATCAAAAGAAACAATTCGAACAAAATAAGGATGGTAGGTGGGATCATAAATGGGAGAAGAAAGTTTGAGGCAGTAAAGAAGAAAAAACAAAAGTGGATGGAGAAACGAAAAGTAGAAGGATTAGCTTCGGCGGGAGGATAGGACCTCAGTTAAAACGCTACCAGGAGCGTGGTTTCTAAGACAATGTTTTCACCCAGCCCATTAGCTAGTATTAATTCCTTTAACTTAAAAAGTTAACGGCTATATGAAGCCCAAAGCCATCCATTCAGCAGGACTGTCAAAAAACCAACACACCGACCGATACAATCAGTTCGGTCCAGTTCAATCGATTTTCAAAATATTCCTCGAGTGTAAAAGTGGACTCAAATTGAAAAAATTCACTAAATCAAATTGAACCAAACCATTGAAATCCCTAGTCCTCAGCCTCATACAGCCCTTTCATTTCTTTCGTCTACGTTACCTGACTCGTACCCAACCCCTTTCCGACCCCAACCTTCTTATTCTCAACCCTCAGCCTTGAACCAGTGTTTCTTATCCTTATCCCAAAAAAAATAATAATAATTTAGCTCAGTATCCCATCAAATCTCGTCGCATTTCTAGTTCGTTCATCCAAGTAAAATGCAGAGGAGTACTAGATAAGTTTTCAGGTCCTCAATTCTAATGTAGAAAGTAATAAGGATTGTGTCATTTCTTTAGCAACAACATTTATATCAAGGCTGAGGGTTGAGAATAAGTTGAAGGGCTCGTTACAAACATAAGAGATGTTAGTTAGGGGAGTTTTCTAACTGTGAGGTGGTGGTGGTGGGGGTTTAACTTCTTTTTTTTATTTTGTGACCTCTTTGGGAGGTTTCTATTTTTTTTTTTTTTTTTTTTTTTTTTTTTTTTTTTTTTTTAGCCTTTATTTGTTTGGTTCTTGGCTCTGTCAGGATGCTTTGGGGGTGATTCTTATGGTCGGATTTAGGTATAGTCTTTGGTTATTGTCAATGCTCTGGGAGGGAGCATATAATGTGGAGATAGTTGTTTTGGCTATTATGGGACTTATTTGGGCGTTGTAATTGGTGTGATGACTTCATGATATATTAATGAAATGAAATTGTTTGACATTAAAAAAAAAAAAATCAACTATAGTGAATAATCCTAAGCCACTTTTAGTCCCAAAAAATTCCCCTTTCCTCAAATGTCTTTTCAGTTACAACTAATCTACAAATTCAAGGTAAAAAGTTCTCTATTTCTAAAATATCTCCCATAAATTGAGCATTGATCCCAATTTCCTCAAAGAATTGAGTTCCTCAACTTCAATATGTCGCCCTTCATCGCATATCATCACCATCGTCGATTCCACGTAAAGCTTATGTTTCCAATATTTTTCTTTTTGTTCGAGCGAATATATTAATTGGTACAAATACCCAAAAAAAAATATATATATATATATTCTCATAATCAAAATGTGCTTGGAAGTATCACTGTCAGCTATGGATTAATTGTCCGAGATAGGGTTGGTGGAAAGCAACAAAGAGGAGTAAACCAACTTGTCTCTAACTTTAGTTGTCTCTCTATTAGTCAATACAGTTTTGCAATCAAAGTTTATGATTAAGGGAAATCATTTGGTGTTTCTTGACATTTTGGAAAAGCCAAAAAAAGGTATTCCATGCTGCAAGCTTGTGAGGTGTCATGTGGATGCACTGGTGGATCCAAAAATAATTGTTAGGGGCCGTGTACACGGGACTAAAACCCATACGTGGTTTTGGGGGGAGAATTCCCAAGATAAAAACTTTGGGTCTGTTTGTATTTTTTAGGGTAGAAATTTTCTTTATTAAAAAAAAATACAATTTTGCTTTGCTCCGGGAGGTTTTGGTCATTTTGAGAGTTTAGAGGTTTAGAGTTTGTTACCTTTATAATTCTGTCATTGCATTCAAATTATCATTCTTTTTTTCCACAACATGGGTTGATCGTTGATTATAATTTGTAATAATCGAACTGATGATAAACAATTTAGATTGGTCTAAAATGTTAAATGATAAGAAATTAAGGATTTTAGAATACGTCAGATTTATAATTGGACTCAATATATACACTTTTTTTTGGTCGATTTTTGGTGGGCTAGATTATAATTGGGATAATATATTACATATAAAATTTTCAACTTGGACCACTAAAACAATTTGTACAGCATAAAAGCATTTGAGAACTGAATTTTGAATTCAAATTTGAAAAGCATACCAATATATACTCATTTACAATCAGCGGCGGATCCAGGAATCTCAATCAGGGGGGGCTGTGTAAGAACTTAGAGTCACACGGGGGTTCGGGGGCAGCGCCCCCGAGGTAAATTTTTTTGGATCTATTTGTAATTAGGCCAATATAGAACATATAATAAGGTTTTTTTTATCAATTTTTGGGAGAATGAAGTATAATTGGGCCAACATAATACATATAAAATTATTTATTTAAGCCTAACTAATATTTTTTGGGAGGCTATATAATAAGTTTAATTATTTTGGGGGGGCAAAGGTTAATAAAACTTGAAAATTTACCTAAAATACATGAACAAAAGTGCAATTTCCCAAAACCTAGGGGTGGCCACTGCCCCCCCTTGCCCCCCCCCCCCCCCCCCCCTACATCCGCCACTGTTTACAATTAGTTATATACGTATAGGAGTGATTCAAAATACGATTGATTGATAGTTTGTAAATTTGACCTCATATGAATTAATCATGTGATTAACCAGCCAATTCAAAAGTTACCTTCCAGGTTAGAATATTAGAGGACCATATAGGAAAAGAATAGGACAGATAAAAAAATATTATCAATTTACATTATATTCTGAGTTGTCTTTACTAAAATAAAAAAAGAGTTGTCTTTGATTAGGCTGAAATTACGCTGATGGAAATGCTTTCATTCTCAATCTTCTTGTGTTTGGCAGCGTGCCAAATAAAAGATTCAAATAGTAAACATTGTAGCTAGCAAGTTTATTATTTTTCCATCTATATTTCATAAATACATGATGATGCTTCTGTTTGGTAATAACTTTTGGAACCCATAATAGATAATGGATCTATAAAAGATAAAATAAAACTATTTAACAAGCTATTTTATGCATTTGATCAATTTGTAGAAAAATGTGAGTAAAACTGCATAAACTATGATGGGCCAAAAGCTATCTTAGACAGCTCTTGTCCAAAAATATTTTTTCTTACTATTAAATCACAAACACAAAAGTTGTTTGCCCCATGTTATGTTCATTGCACACATATATTTCATGGATCATTACACAATTTCAAACCACCGATTCATAGGTCTAGTTTTCCAAGCCTACTATTCATTAATTCTTTATATTTCATTAATCATTGTGTATTGAATGTTATAGTCCTTTTTATCCTCCTCCATGGAATAAAAGGGAGGTTGAGCTGCTTCATCCATTTGAATAGCATGTGCTAAACTCGGATAGGATAAATTTGTCTTATTTAGTCCTCTAATTCTTTCTGCCAAAAAAGGCTAATTCGTAACTGTGTCCTCCCAAATTTACGGCAGTTGAGCCTAGAAATTATTTCATATGACCATTCATACCGTGTTAGTGTCACTATGATTTCTCCGTCTATGTGGACCATGTAATATCTTTTTTTTTTTTTTAAATTGCGTATCTAATCTAATCTAACACAAAATAGTGAAAATACTAAAAGTGAAAGCCTTTAGCTATGTTTAATATTAGAGTGACACGTGTCTTCTATAATTATTAGCGTATCTCTCTTTTCTTTTTCACTCTACCCTCTCAGTATGAATTGTCTATGACTTAGCCACAATACAAAACATACTCCTGAAGTTTGGTTTCTATCTCATTTGAGTCCCTGTAATTTTAATTACATCAATTTGATTCCTGAAATTTTTAAATAGAAGTAATATGGTCCACCGCATTTCATGGATACCATGTCAGTCCATCCCCAGCTTTTAAAAACATATACTCAGTTCTCGCACTACAGGGATATAACGCTTTAAGCAACAGTGCATCATCCTAATACCACGACTTAACGTCATCTACTCATGATACCAGTTCACCGCTTTTAAGAAGATATGCACAGTTCACCGCTTTTAAGAACATACCATGGGATCAACAAGCTATCTTAGGACTACTTTGTCTAGTTCAACGCTTTTAAGAACATATACACAGTTCACCATTTTTAAGAACATATCATGCCCAACGCCAGTCCACATACGATTTCTGAATCCTGAACAAACCTATTTAAGTTTGACTCTAATGATACATGACAATCCTGTGTGGCCTGACTACATTGAATGAAACGGACGAGAACCCAAATGGTCCACGACTAATATGTTGTCTAACGTTACAAACATTATCATTAATCTTAACGTCACTATGATTCTACGTCGCATTATCTCATTATCATGTCTGTATTACATGCGGGGATTCAGAACAGTATATAAACAACTAAACAGTTATAATATAAACTAAACAAGAATATCAATATTCTATAACTGCCAACCGATTGGAAGAGAGGTCCAATCGATTGGTATAAAAGCAGTAACAATCGATTAGAAAAAAGTTCAATCGATTAGATTACAATCCATACCATTCGATTGCTAATTTTGGCAATCGATTGGGGTATCTATAATGGTAATCAATTGTATAATATGGCAATCAATTGGGTTATGAAAGATAAAAATCAATTGGGAAAAGTACCAATCGATTGGGACTTCATCTTCTTCACAGTGAAGATAGTCCAGCAATATAAAAACGGGAAAACGTGATCCATGCTTCTTATCTTCATCTAAACATGCTCTAACATCAATATAAGGATACTCAGTGAGTTTAAACTCACCTTAATGTGTTCGGGTGTGAGATTGAAGCTTTGGAAGCTTCAATGGTGGCTCCTCTCTCTCTCTCTCTCTCTCTCTCTCTCTCTCTCTCTCTCTCTCTCTCTCTCTTCTTCATCTCTCTTCTTTATTTCTTTCCTTCTCTTTCTTTCTTCTTTTTCTTCTTTCGGCCTTCTTTCTTTCTTCTTCTTCAGTCCATGGTTATGTGTGTGTGTGTGTAGATATATTTATATATATATATATAACACAGACACAAACTCTCCCTATCTTAATCTTTGATTTTCTGAAATAGAAAATCGCCCAAAAGGGTCACATATATATAGGGAGATAAGAGTTCACGTGGCCCTCCCCATCCAGAGCAAAAAGATCTGCCCAGTTACTGCTAATCGATTGGCAAGGATAGCAATCGATTAAGGCAGGTAGTAAATGTTCCAATCGATTGGTATAAGGGACCAATCGATTGGTGTTTGGTATTTAATGACTCCAATCGATTGAGATGGAGTCCAATGGATTGGGTCCAGTTGGTAGGTACAAAAGTGGCAATTGATTGGTATAAAATGCCAATCAATTGGTATCCAAACTAAGGCAATCGATTGGGAAATTGGGCAATCGATTGGGATACAAAATATACCAATGATAAAGTTAAACTCATATAAGTATCTAAAGAAGTAATACAAGGTCTTATTCATATAATACATTACCAAAATATAGGGTATTATATCATCCACCACTTATCAAAAGATTTCATCCCCAAATTCTGAAGTAAGTAGGGTCAAAACAAAAACGTAAACTTCTCTCGCATCTCTGACTCCAGTTCCTATGAAGCTTCTCCTTCGTCTTGGTACTTCCACTAAATCTTCACTACTGGGATCTCCTTGTTTCTTAGTTTTTTCACTCCTTGGTCTAGAACATGCACTGCTCCTTCGTTGAATGTCACGTTCTTGTTCACCTCGATATCTTCAAAACTGATCTCGTCCGCTGGGTTGTGGGCATACTTCTCCAACATGCTGATGTTGAAAATGTTGTGCACTCCTAACATCTTCGGTGGTAACGCAAGTCTGTAGGCTACTTTTCCAACACGTTCTAGGATCTTGAATGACCTGATGAATTGCAGTGATAGCTTGCCTCTCTTCTGTCCAAATCTGATGATACCTCGAACTGGCAAAACTTTGAGGAGTACATGATCTCCAACTGTGAACTCTAGATCTTTGCGTCATTTATCGACATAGCTCTTGTGTCTGGACTGTGCATTCTTCATCTTCTCTCGTAAATTTGAATCTTATTGATGGTTTCTCGAATCATCTTAGGCCTAAGTAGTTGAGTATCTCCGACTTTAGCCCAACATAGCGGCGATTGGCAAGGTCTTCCATATAAAGCTTCGAACGGTGCCATCCCTATGCTTGTGTGCTAGCTATTGTTGTAGGCGAACTCGATCAATGGTAGATGTATCTCCCATGAGCTCTCAAACTCAATAACACAGGCTCGCAGCATATCCTCCATCACTTGATTGACTAGCTCTATCTGACCGTCTGTCTGTGGATGAAAGGCTGAACTCAAGTTCAGTGAAGTTCCCATTATTGTTCGAAGGCTCTTCCAAAATTTTGTAGTGAAGCGCGAATCTCGATATAATACAATTGAGACAAGTACACTATGCATTCAAACAATTTGTTATAGATACATCCAGCTCAATCTTTTGACTGTGTACGTCATGTTGTAGGCGATGAAATGCGCCATCTTTGTGAGTCGATCTACTATTACCCAAATAGCGTCGTGGTTTTACTGAGATCTTGGTAATCCAACCACGAAATCCATGGTAATGTGTTCCTATTTCCATTGGGGAATCGGTAATGGTTGTAGAAGTCTAGGCAGTTTCTAATGTTCTGCCTTTACTTGTTTGCAAACGAAGGCATTGCGATACACACACGGCCACTTCTCGCTTCATTCATTTCGACCAGAAGTTTCTCTTCAAGTTCTTATACATCTTGTTTCCTCCGGGGTGTATAATCACTCTTAACTTGTGCGCTTCGTCCAAAATATCCTTTCTATGACTACCATCATTTGGCACACAGAGTCTACCTTTGCATCTCAAAACCCCGTCCATACTGATACTCCAAGATACGACTGACGAGAATCGGTTACACGGACTGTTGTCCTTCTCCTGATTCCACCAATCGAAGGTCAAATCTGACTAACGTTTTCAAGACTCGCCATTCTCTAATCAAAATCGTAGCAATCAAAAGGCGGGGTCTTCGGCTCAATGTAGCAACTACAACATTTACTTTCCGGATGGTATTGCAAAGAGAAATCATAGTCCTTGAGTAGTTCCATCCATCTTCGTTATCGCATGTTCAACTCATTTTGAGAGAACAGATCGAACATCTCTCCATAATATTCATGGCAAACATGATTGCAGCTAGTTCCAAGTTGTGCGTTGGATATTTCTTCTTATTTGGTTTCAATTGTCAATCCATATGCAATAACGTTCCAGTATTGCATTAGCACACAACCAAGTCCTTGGTGTGATGCGTCACTATAGATTATGAATCGTTCACCACTCTTAGGTATCTCAAGTGCTAGTGCTGAGGTTAGTCTTTCTTTCAATTCTCGAAATGCATCCTCATGCTTGTCAGTCCATTCACACTTCGTCTCTTTACTTGTCAGGCTTGTCAACAGTCCTGCAATCTTGGAAAATCGTTCCACGAATCTCCAGTACTATCCAGCCAATCCAAGAAAACTTTTAACTTTAGTTCGTTGGTCGGTCTATTCCAGCTCAAGACTGCATCGACCTTAGATGAGTCTACAGAAATTCCATCATGTGGTATTACATGTCCTAAGAATTAACTGCCTGAAGCAAGAATTCACACTTCCTGAACTTCACGTATAAATTGTTGTCTCGGAGAGTTTGTAGAACAATCTGTTGGCCCAAATATGGAAACCTTAGAGGGGGGTGAATAAGGTTTTAGCAAAAAAATAACCTTTTAAAAACTTAATAGAAAATTAAACACAATCACAAACAATAAAGTAAAGAGAGAAGTGAAGAGACACTTGCAAACCGAGTTTTCAAGTGGTTCGGCAATCCACACACCGCGGCCTACGTCCACCCCTCAAGAACACCTCTTGTGGATTCCTTTAATCTGACCTACTTCACGGGTGTAGATCAAACTGTTACAAGGGCCTTCAATCTCTTCCAAAGAAGAACACCTCTTCTTTGCACACAAGGGTTACTAACCCTCACTCTTCACAATGATTTGAATTACAAATGAAAACTCTCTCTCTAGAGTCGGGGATTCTCGATCGCTCGAAAGAGCTTCAATCAATCAAAGATGAAATTTTAGATATGATCAAGGGAAGTATACAAAATCTTTGTGCATAAATACTTATTGAAAATACGGGGTATTACATTATCCACCACTTAACAAAAGATTTCGTCCTCGAAATCAGAAGCATACAGAGTTAAGACAAAAATGAAAACTTCTCACGCAACTCTGACTCTAGCTCCCACGAAGCTTCTCCTTCATCATGATGCTTCCACTGAATCTTCGCTAACACAATCTCCTTATTCCTGAGCTTCTTGATTCCATGGTCTAAGATACGAACCGGTCCTTCATTGAATGTAACGTTGTCGTTGACTTCAATGTATTCAAAGTTGATCTCGTGCAATGGGTTATGAGCACACTTCCTCATCATACTAATGTGGAAAACATTGTGCACTCCTAACGTCTTTGGTGGCAACACAAGGTGATAAGCAACCTTCCCAACACGTTCTAAAATCTCAAACAGTCCGATGAATCGCAGCGATAGCTTGCCTCTCTTCTGCCCAAATCTGACAATGCCTCGAACAGGTGAAACCTTGAGTAGCACGTGATCTCCAACGGCAAACTCCAAGTCTTTGCGTCGCTTGTCAGCATAACTCTTATGTCATGTCTGAGCTATCCTCATCTTCTTACGTACAATCTGAATCTTCTCGCTAGTCTCTCATACCATCTCTGACCCAAGAAGTTGAGCATCTTTGACTTTGGTCCAACAAAGTGGCAATCGACAAGGTCTTCTGTACAAAGCTTTGAACTGCACCATTCCTATGCCTGAATGATAACTGTTGTTGTAGGAGAATTCAATCAACGGCAGGTGCGTCTCCCAAGAATTATCAAAATCAATGACACAAGTACAGCATGTCCTCCATCACTTGATTAACTCGTTTAGTCTATCCATCGGTCTGCGGATGAAAGGTTGAACTCAAGTTTAATGTTGCTCCCATCGCTGTCTGGAGACTCTTCCAAAACTCTGTAGTAAAAAATGCGAATCTCGATCTGACACGATAGAAATAGGTACTCTGTGTAACCGTACTGCTTGCTGAAGATACATTCGGCTCAAACGTTCCATTGGATATGTCATACTGTAGGCGATAAAATGTGTCGTCTTTGTAAGTCAATTCACAATGACCCATGTAGCGTCGTGGTTCTACTGTGACTTCGGTAATCCTACCATGAAATCCATGGTGATGTGTTCCCATTTCCATTGAGGAATCGGTAATGGCTGTAGAATTCCAGGTGGTTTCTGGTGTTTTACCTTTACTTGTTTACAAGTAAGACATTGAGATACATACTCAGCTATTTTTCTCTTCATTCCTTCCCACCAGAAATTCCTCTTCAGATCCATGTACATCTTCGTACCTCCTGGATGGATAGTCATCCGTGACTTATGTGCTTCACCCAATATTTCTTTCTAGAGATTTTCTTCGTCAGGTACACAGAGTCTGCCTTTACATCGTAAAGCCCTGTCTATACTGATACTCCAGATTTCTGGCTCCTTAGCTGACATCTTCGCGAACCATAACTTCAAATCTTTCGTCGTTTGTTGAGCTGCTATGATATGGGTAATCAAAGTTGGTTGTACCATCAAACATCCAATATGCTGTCTTTCCATTAGTTCCACTGGATGAAGTTCGAATTCAGCTAACACTTCCAATGCTTTCCGTTCTCGAATTAGTAATGCAGCGATTACTAGTCGATGTTTATGACTCAAAGCATCTGCTATGACATTTGCTTTACCTGGATGGTACTGTAATGAAAAGTCACAGTCCTTGAGTAACTCCATCCATCTTTGTTGTCGCATGTTCAACTCCTTCTGAGAGAGCAAATACTTGAAGCTCTTATGATAAAAAAATATATCAAACTTCTCTCCATAGAGATAGTGTCTCCAAATCTTTAATGCAAACACTATTGATGCTAATTCCAAATCATGCGTAGGATAATTCTTCTCATGTACCTTCAACTGTCTTGATCCATATGCAATGATATTCCCATCTTGCATAAGTACGCAACCAAGTCCTTGGTACGATGCATTACTGTAGATCACATACCTATCTCCACTCTTAGGTAATGCAAGTACTGGTGCAGAAGTCAATCTTTCCTTTAACTCTTGAAATGCACCCTCATGCTTTTCTGTCCATTCATATTTCATCTCTTTTCTTGGAAAATCCTTCAATAAACCGTTGATAATATCCTGTTAGGCCAAGAAAACTTCTGACCTCTGTCGCATTGGTCAGTCTATTTCGCCTTAAGGCTGCATCAATCTTAGACGAGTCCACTGAAATACCGTCTTGAGATATAACATGTCCCAAGAATTTGACCTCTTGTAGCCAAAATTCACACTTGCTGAACTTTGCATACAGCTTGCTATCTTGAAGTGTCTGCAAGGCAATCTGTAAGTGCTCCTTGTGATCATCCTCCGTCTTTGAGTAGATCAAAATGTCGTCGATGAATACTATAATGAATTTATCTAGATATAGTCTGAATACTCTATTCATTAAATTTATGAATACTGCTGGAGCATTTGTCAATCCGAAAGGCATAACTAAAAACTCATAATGCTTATATCTCGTCTTGAACGCAGTCTACGACACATCCTCCGGTCGAACTAAAAGTTGATGATATCCCGAACGTAGATCGATCTTTGAAAAGATCCTTGATTCTTGTAACTGATCGAATAGGTCATCTATCTGAGGTAGTGGATATCTATTTTTGATCGTTACCTTATTCAATTCCCTATAGTCTATGCAGAGTCGAAGTGTTCCATCCTTCTTCTTCACGAACAGAACTGGTGCTCCCCAAGGTGGCGTACTCGTGTGTACAAATCCTAGATCTTCAAGTTCTTGGACTTGCTTCTTTAGTTCCAACATCTCAGTTGGTGCCATCCTATATGGAGTCTTCTATATTGGCAACATACCATGTACTAACTCTACACCAAAGTCTATTTCTCTTTTGTTGGAAGTCCTTTAATATCCTGGAATACATCCTGAAAGTCTTGTACAGTAGGAATCTGATCCATCTTGAATTCCGTACTTGCACTCCCGATTGTAGCTAAACCACTTGTCAAGAGTATATCGCTTGTTGTCTGACACTGAAATTTGATCGTCGATCTTTCTTGTATTGGAAATACAATCATCCTTGTAGGGCAGTCCAGGTTGGCACTGTACTTAGTCAACCAATCCATCCCTAGGATAATGTCAAATTCTAACATTAACAGAACTACTAAGTCTGCTGGAAGATTCCTATCTCCCAAGGTCAATGGACAATCCTTGCATACTTTACCCAGCTTAATAGTCACTCCCAATGGTGACACAACATTAAGTGCTGGCTCGAGGGACTGGGGTTCTAAACCCAACTGACGCACAACCTTAACAATAATAAATGAACGTGCAGCCCCAGTATCGAATAAAGCTTTAACTGGACTATGAAAGAGTACAAGCGTACCTTCCAAATGTTGTTGCTCATCAGCATTAAAGCCTGACTCCACAGGAATGATAGCATTCATCCTTTTCTGATCTGGGGGTCCTTGAATTCCTTGAACTAGTCCCCCATAATATCCTCCTCGTGGTGCACGACAGTCCTTGCTCAAATGTCCCGGCTTATTACAATTTCGACAGACGAGATCTATTCAATGATTACCTTTAGAAGCGGTGCAGAACTTAGTAATATGCCCTAGCTTTCTGCAATTAAAACATCCTCCGATGTTGCTTGGCAGAGCTGTTAGGAATGCCTGTGGCTGTGGCCCTTGCTGGCGATATTGCTGGGGTCGAGAATAACCCTGTTGTGATTTTCTGGTTCCTTCCCAGGTTCTCTTGTTCCCTTGAAAATTTCTCTAAGGTCTCCAACTCTGGGTATTCCTTGGTGGTTGGTTCAGGAAATTCCATGGCTAAAATCTTCTCGATGATTGAGGTCGATTTATCTGTGATTGCTGTGCTGGATAGGCGTCTTTCTCCAATCCTATAGCAAATCTAATAATTCCTTTGATTGACTGATTCAGATGACCAACCATCATATTTCTGAGATGGGGATTCAGTCCTTGGTGAAATCTTTGCACCTTCTTTTGCGGAGTATCTACCATATATTGAGCAAAACAAGATAGACGATCGAATTGTGTTGTATATTCCCGTACAGTCCATCCTCCTTGAACCAGACTGAGAAATTTCTTTTCTTGTTGATCTCTCTCATCCTCTGGGAAGTATTTCTCCAAAAATCTCCCTTTGAACGTTTCCCAAGACATCGTTCTTGCAGCATTTATCCCTATAGTGGCTCGCTCAGCTTCCACCAATCTGCAGTGGCATAAGTGAGCTGAAACATAGCAAGGCGACGCTTCTCTTGTTCGTTGCACTCTAGTGCTTCAAAGATTAATTCCATCTCCCTTAGCCACTATTCGGCTTGCCATTGTTCTGTAAGTCCATCAAACTTCTCGGGACGTAATCCACAAAAATTTACTAGTAGCTTTTCGCCCGTCTATCTCGACGGCGATGGTGCAACAGGTCTTTGATAGGTGGAGTGATTGTAAGTATCTCCCACATGCTCCATTCTCTGCATGAAGGCTTCAAAATCTCCCGTTGGATCCATTCCCTCTAGAATAGGGGCTCCCAACCGTGCTTGATTCCTTGGTCTAACCATAATGATGACGAGTGTTGCCTACAAGATGCCCATTGATTAGTTGAAAGTCTTCTCGCAGAAACAAAAAACAAGATAAAACAAGAAGCAGCAAAAACTTTACAGTTCTACTAAACACACATATCAATCAAACATAACATCAATACCGAAGTACTGCTCGAATATATGAATATCAAATGATGTATCGCATAGTACACATTAGTCAAATTGTGTACCACATGGGACAAGTCTAAAATAGTACTAAGGTCAACTATTTACAACACTATCACTACTACTGATAATATCTATACAAAGCTATGGTCAAATAGCTATCTCTCAAGCTCCCAAAAAAATCTGGTGGACAACATGTCCTGATATAAACTAACAAAAGCTAAACCCTGCAGACCCTGACTCAGAAGTTGTCGGCATCTAATCCTCCTACTGGTGCCTCATCTTATGGTGCAATATCCATCTCTACAGGTAGATCGGCTTCCACTGGTGCTACTGCTCCTCCAACTACCACTCCTATATCCCAATCCTCGATAATCATTTCGTTAACCTCCATCTCCTCAACACTGAAAGCTGGCTCGGCGACATCAGTGACTAATTCAGCAAAATCCCCAACCAGGGCCATAGTATCTGCTAGTGTAGGCTATCCTACCAGAACTCCGATTGGCTGTGCAACCATCGTTGCTACCCACTCGGCTACCATATTGGAAAGGACTGCCATATGTAGTACGGGTCCTGTTGGTAAATCAAACTTATGAGTATCTCAGGTACTATAATCTCCTCTGGCTCAACTGCAGCATCATCTATTGGTGCCTCAAGAATCTCATCTCCTTCTATCGGGTCCTATGGCTCAAACTTTGGCTCCTTCGGGTCATCCTCCGGCTCGTCGTTATCGTCAACTGGCTCGATGTCCTCGGCGGGATCCTCCTCAGGGTGGGCATCTACTATTGGCCTGGCCTTCGGTAACTCTGGCTCCTCAGGCTGCTTTAGTGGCTCTGGAATGGGTACCTCAGGTACCGGTGATAGTGGTGCTACTGTTGGTGCTGCCTCAATAGGTCCTCCAAGAATACCCTGAAGCCCAATAGCGTCCATCTCCAGCTTGCTCTGGATAAAACGTAAAATCTCAGGTAGATATCTCTACCAATCCACGCTAACTGGTAAGCATCCATACACATCTCTGTAGGGTGGGTCTTTCCGGTCACATAAAGAGCCTTCCACATACCCTCCTCTAGATATCGACTAGCTATCTGGTGTATGCAGTTATGATAAAACTCCAGATCAGTTGGCTCCACGGTATCCCCGTGGATCACGTGTCCTCCATACGCATCGGTAACGAACTTATGAAACTCTAGATCCATAATGCTAACCTGCAAAGGAAAACTAACTATCGTCAGGAGGACGAACTTATCTTAAACTCATATCTCATCTCAAGGATCTCAAGATACTAGGACCAGATGGTGTTGAATCATTTAGTAGACGAAAGTATCACAAACCTAGGGCTCTGATACCAAAAATCCTGTCACGCCCCGGAGCAGCAAAAATAGAAAAAAAAAATCCTTTTTGGGTC
Organism: Hydrangea macrophylla; assembly: GCA_033977485.1. Lineage (NCBI taxonomy): Eukaryota > Viridiplantae > Streptophyta > Magnoliopsida > Cornales > Hydrangeaceae > Hydrangea > Hydrangea macrophylla. The sequence continues at coordinate 109,174,690 of CM066994.1, read as the reverse complement.
CATAGGGAATGACAAGTGAAAGTCATTAATTATCCACTCCACACAGTACTAGTCCACAAGACAACAGAAATAGTAACTAACTGAATATAAAACGGTTCTATCTATTACAAACATTAGAGTGTGTTCCATAGGATCACAATAGGTCTGAAGACAACATATGCCCAAGTACCTGTCAAACTAAAACAAAACAGAGTTCAATAGAACAACAAAAATAAACTAAATAACTATCTGCAGGTCTTCAGCTGGCGTAAGGATAGTTGTCAGCACAGTGCTCCTCTCCAGTATAACCGGCATTAGTGGGGCCATCCTCTGCATAATCCAACCTCGAGTAGTATCCATCATCATAAGTTCCAATACCTGTATTGTTAGGGACAGGGTTGTCTGGACGGGGAATGTCCAAGCAATAAAGGTCGTCAGCTTACCAAAAGCTGAGTGAGAACTAACTAAAACAGTCTCATAGAAATAACGTAATTATCAGTTATGAACGATATATAATAGTGATACTAAATATATCTCTTCCTCTTTTATTCAGACACATCATTAATCGATTCTCATTGTCTACCAACTTAAAGGCTGACTGTACCAATACCAACTGACTATCTCGAACTGATTATATCATCACAACATACAAGTGCTCTTGTTCACTGCTATACCGCTTTTAAGAACTCTTGCGAGCACCCATACATCGTTCTCATATAACGATTGGTCTACGGACGTACCAATACTCTTGTTCACCGCTTTTAAGAACTTTTACTGTTCATTGCTTTTAAGAACATTTGCAAGTATAGTACATACATAGCTCTGGTAAATATGAACCATGGGCGTGCCATATCTACTCTTGTTCACCACTTTTAAGAACTCTTACTATTCACCGCTTTTAACAACTCTTACGAGTACTGTGCACCCATAATTCTCACGATCCTGATTAAATCCTTGTTACCCACTTATCGGATTCAACCTGAGCGAATCATCAGCTTGACTCACATAACCTCAAAAATAATCAATAACCCACTTACTCAAACACCAGTTACTCCATACTACCCACTGCTATTATCTCCAATCCTTATCTCATTATTGCATCGCATTACTACTAACGTTCTGAACCTGACTGCGTTACTCATCATATTATCTCAATCTCATTATCGTACCCCATTACCTCTGTAATCCATAATATCGCATAATAGAAACATGAAACAACGATTAAACAACCACACATTATGAATTATAAACATAAGGAACATATCCATGTTCTGCTAGGTTCGATCGTGTCACGCCCCGACGTCGCATAAATAAGGAAAGCGTTTAATTTCCTTTATGGACCCGTAGGTCGCGACAGTTTGAAGGATCGATTCCGTCCCAAACGTCGAACAACAATAAACAATAATCAGAGCAGAGCAATCAGGACTTACAAATATTTTCTAACTTAATAATTAATACAGCACGGGTCATCTAAAGGCACAGACCGCCTTGAAACAAAATAATAACTTAGTGTCTATTACAGTCATCCTTATTACAAAATCAGTTTAACTTAAAAACATATGAAAGCAAATTCTGTTTCCAGCAGTTGTTCTCAATTCGCATATTCGTACTAATCAGCTTGATCATAACCTGAAAAGCCTGAACACGAATGTCCAGGACACATCAACGTCGTCAGCTTCAAGAAGCTGGTGAGTATTAAAAACATAACTTTAAATGTAACACATACCCACTTACCTTTTTCCATTTTTCCAGTTTTGTTAAAACAACAGTTTAACCATAGGAAGATTTCAATTATAAAAGTAACAGGGAATATATTTAAAAGTCGTTCATTCATTTAAAACAAATGATCGTGTATGAGACAATGTACCACACTCATCTTACCGACTCTTTTCTCTTGACAAAACACAACAACCCACTATCTCACTCCAGTATCTTTGAAGCACTAAGGTAGCCACACTTTAGCAACGGGGTGCCAGGGAATGTCCAGTTTGCCTCACACTTTGGTCCGGGGTACCAGGGAGTGTCCAATGCCTCACACTTTGAATACCTAAATCGCCATGCAAATATCGGAGGAACCCTCACGCAGTATCCAGACTTGGGTATCAGGGAGTGTCCGTAGGCCACACTTTAGCACTACCATGGGTGCCAGGGAATGTCCAAGTTCGGCTTCACACACTTTAACGCTACCATGGGCGTCAGGGAGTGTCCAATTTTGCCACTGTCGCATTTCAAAGACACTCTCACCGCAATCTCAACACGTCACACTTTGGTTCATAACAACCAGGGAGTGTCCACAACACAATCTCAATCTCAATCTCAATCTCAATCTCATACTCTTTCTACACTGACCATTACTCTTTTTCATACTGACTAACACCCACATGCATGTACTACTGACCCCACAGGAATGACATGAACTTAAACATAAAGTCAATCGCTGAATTAAAGGAACAACGTACGTACAGGGATTGATAATTGTAATTCATCATTTTAATCGTTCAAACATAACCAATTAAGATTCTGATTTAATAAATTTCCCGAACAGGGCCTTAACAGTCCTTAAAAGTTGAACCAATCGCTGAAGCTCGCGCGGGCCTCTCGCGCGAGGGGTCGCTCGCGCGATATGCCCATTTTTCGTTTTATTATAAAAACTTTTTCTATCTGCCGGAAATTCACACAGCTCGCGCGCGCGGACCGCTCGCGCGAGGGGTCGCTCGCGCGGATCGCGCGCGCGAGTTTCAGCAGAACCTCGTCTTCTTCCCAGAACTGCTCTGTTTTCAGTTTAAGGGTCCAAATTGACCCATTTTCAATTCGGTAAGTTTTCCTACCTTATTATATATGAATCTCTTTGTTTTTCAATGAGGATTAAGAATCCAGAGTCAATTTTACATGATTCAATCTATAACTCTTGAATTTTATGAAAAACTAAAGGTTAACAAAACTAAATTTCTAATATGCTTTTTCATGTGAATAAATTGGGCCCTTAAACTTTACACCTATTCACTATGATGTATAATCTACCATAATCATCTCTAAAAACTAAATTTGGTTGAGGTTGAAAATTCTTGATTTTGAGCTATGGAGTTTCATACGTAAAATCAAATGTGAAGATTCTTAAACCAAGCTATAAGAACAGAAATTAAAATGTGAATTACATTCAGAGTGAGTTTAGAATACTCACTGTGATTAAGAGCAAAGAGATTTGTTGAGAAAGATAACTTAAATCAAGAAACCCAATACAAGCTATGGAGGTTTTGAAGCTTCTTCTCTATAAAATTTTTCAGCAAATAACTCTCAAGGTCTCTCTTATCTCTCTGTTAATCTCCAGATTGTGTGTAATGGGAGGGAGTGGGATCTCAAGTGTGTGTATATATAAACAAGAAATGTGAAGAACTTGGGCTCCAAGTTCTCCCTTGTTCACTCAACAATTATTTGTTTTTGAATTTTCAAAATATGAGTTATACATAACATACACATATATGTATCATGAGTTGAAACAATTCTGCAGATGCTCCAAGGGTCAAGTAGCTTAGTAGGGGTCAAAATAAGGGTGTTTGGCAAATCCAGCTTTTGGCACAAGCACAATACACAATAAAAAGACATGGACAAACAAAGCATATGCAAGTAGTCATGAAATCACTTATAGTGTTTGGGTAATACCACTTATGGCACAACATAATGCATGTACAAAAATGCATTCCCAAACAAGGCATGATCAATCATTACTTGCAATAAATGGAATAAAGCAAATGTTAAATCTACTTTACGTCACTTCCATAATCTGAGAAGTTCAACACAGCGTGGACAGTTTTGAACACAAACTGGTATTTTCGTGATGCGGTGTCCGTCACAAAAATACAGAAAATTCGTTTTAATGTAAGAAATGATTTTCCGATTTTATAAAAATACAGTTTGAGTGCACAGTAAATATTTTTCACCGCTTTGAATTACAGATTTTGAAATCCACACAGGTATTACTATATTTATAAAAATTACAGTTTGACCCCGATAAGAATTTCAACATGAAATAAAAAAATTAATAATATTTAGACATGAGAGTTTGCAATTTAAAATAATCCTACGAACACAGATTAAATATGGAAATTCAAATTAAATTTAAATACGTCAAATGCAAATACAAATAGTTATGGAAATGTCAAATTAAAATTAAATGAAAATGCAGGTTGTTACAGATCGATCGAAGTATTATCGATTGATTGAAGAACTATGATGTTCGATCGATCAAAGTATTAACGATCGATTGAAGTTAAGATGGTCTCGATCATTGAAGTCATTTCGATCGATTGAGACTCAGGGATGTTTGATCCATTGAACGTAGTTCGATCGTTCGAACTTCATCTTTTACAGGTTCTATAGTGAACCTCCAAAATACAGTAGGGGGTGTTTGGGTGATTATTAATATGTCCAGAATTTATAAAATATCATAACTAAGCTACCAAGTGAGTTTGGAACTCATCGAAATTCGTTAAGGTACGTTCGACAAGCTTTAGCTTCTCCGAGCTTTAATGGCATATCCTTTCTCTCTCCTCTGTCTCTGCATCTCTTCTGTCTCTCTCTCCATCTCCTTCTCTTTTCTTCTTCTTCTTCTTCTTCTTCTTCTTCTTCTCTCTCTCTCTCTCTGCTGAATATATAGATATATGAGTATATATAATAACATAAGCACACACCCAACTCTCTAGCTCTCTCAAACTCTCAGGTGTTCTCAACACCTCAACACACACGCACAATTGTATATATAGAGAGAAGGGAGGGGCAGATGGCATTATTTGCCGAAAACTTGGGAATACAAATGAATACACTTTTGATCGATCGAACATTCTTCGATCGCACGAACTCAGATCGTCCAGTTAGATCGATTGAAAGAAACTTTGATCGATTGAAGTAGGGACCACATATTAAATTTTTGTCGGTAGGGTTTTGATTGCTCAAGAAAGGTTCGATCGCTTAAACTTCGGGGATTCTCGATCGCTCAAAAGAGATTTGATCGATCGAAGATAAAATTTCAGATATGATCAAGGGAAGTATACAAAATCTCTGTGCATAAATACTTATTAAAAATACGGGGTATTACAACAAATGAAAGCTCTCTACAATTTGCTCTCTCAAGAATTACAGTTAAAATCAAGAACAAATTGATTTTTCACTCAAACTAGGGCTCAATTATGAATGATGATTAAACAAGATGTTTGAATGTTTTTGTTAATGTTACTACTTGTTTATGACCCTCAAAAACATCCCTATATATAGCTTTTGAAAAGATTATAGCCGTTGGAAGTGATTAGGGGGTTTAACAACATTTTTTGGAGGGTTTGGAAAACTAGCCGTTAGTGCATTCTGCGTGTTTCAGTCAATTGGATCGAATGTTCGGTCGACTGGAAAGTTTATAACAGAGAAGAGGCATTTTGTGACAATTCCAGTTGACTGAACAGTGCTCCAATTGACTAAACATTACCTTCGGTCGACTGGACCCTTCAAAAATTAGTCGACTAGTTTTCTGCTGGTTTTTGGCAGACTAATACCTTTTTTACTAAAACGGCCATAACTCCCTCTACAAAACTCATTTTTGCGATTCGTTTGAAGATTTGAAAACTATATTCAAATACATTTCCAACCATATAAAACTCAACATCTAGTTTCTTACCAATTAGAACAGGTTTGGCTTTAAAGATGACCCATCTGCACAAAGGTCTTTGTTTTGACTTAGCCACTTGAAAACTTTTGTGAAATGAATTTAATTGAGTGGTCTAAGTATGTTTAGGTCCTTGAGAGTATTTTAAAGTGTAAGAACAAGGATCCTAAAGTACAATTAACTTTACTTGAGCCCCTATGAGTGATTGATCAAAATGCTTACTAGTAAATCCTAGTCTTCAACCAAGGATAGAAAAATCTTCAAGTCTTCAAGCTTGATCCTTGTTGAGCTCCATTACTCTTGGGCTTCACCATATGCTATCTCATGAACTCAAACAAAGTTAGAACATTTAAGATCTCTATCAAGAGATTAGCACAATGAAAATGACTTGATAATAGCTTAGAATAAAACAATTACAAAACATGTTATTATCAATAGATTTGTCATCATCAAAACAAATATCAATAATGCCTTAAAGATATTCAAGGCTAACACAATTTGTAGATGCTTTTTGTGCTCTTCTTTCGTCTTTGAGTAAATCAGAATGTCGTCGATGAATACTACAATAAATTTGTCCAGATAAGGTATGAATACTCTATTCATTAGGTCCATAAATACTGCTGGGGCATTGGTCAATCCAAAAGACATCACTAGAAACTTGTAGTGCACATACCTTGTCTTGAAAGCAGCCTTCACTATATCTTCCGGTCGAACTAGCAACTGATAATAACCTTAGCGCAAATTAATTTTTGAGAATATCCTTGATCCTTGTAACTAATCGAACAAGTTGTCTATCCGGGGAAATGGATATCTATTCTTGATAATGACCTTATTCAGCTCCCTATAGTCGATACAGTGTCATAGCTCTCCATCCTTCTTCTTCACAAATAGAACTGGTACTCCCCAAGATGACGTACTCAGGTAAACGAAACCTAAGTCTTCAAGCTCCTGAACTTGCTTCTTCAAGTATTGCATTTCTGTTGGTGCCATTCGGTACGGGGTCTTGGAAATTGGCAACATTCTGGGTCCAAGCTCAATGCAGAAGTCTATCTTTCTCTTCAGCAGAAGTCCTGAGATATCTCAAAATACATCTTCAAAATCTTGAAAAATGGGGATCTGGTTGTAGTAAGCTCCGTGCTTGAAATCTTGATCGCGGCAACACAGCTCATAAGAACATGTCGCTTGACGGTGGAACTAAAATCTGATCTGCGGACAACTGGGTGTCGAAAAGATAATGGTTCGACTAACACAATCCAGGTTGGCACCATACTTGGTAAGCCAATCTATTCCTAGAATCACGTTGAACTCAGACATTAACAAGACTATCAAGTCTGCCGGGAGATTCTTATCTTCTAGGGTCAAGGGACAATCCTTGCACCCCTTACCTAACTTAACAGTTACTCCCAAAGGCAAAATGACACTACAGGTTGGCTCAAGTTCTAGGGGTACCAAACTTAAATCATGTACAATCTTAATAGCTATGAAAGAATAGGCAACATGGTATCAAACAAAGCTCTAACTTGACTGTGAAATAAAACAAGTGTACCTTCCAAGTTCTGCTGTTCCTCAGCATCGTATCCTGCATTGTCAGGGATGATGGAATTCACTCTAATCTGTCTTTGTTGTCCTTGTTGTCCCTGAGTAGGCGCTCCTAGTAGCCTCCACGAGGTGGTCGGCAATCCTTGCTCATGTGACCAGGCTTGTTACAGTTGCGGCAAATGAGATCATTAGTGCACTTGGTCTTAGGAGCTGTGTAATACCATGCAATGTGTCCAGCCACTCCACAATTGAAGCATCCATCAGTGTTCTATCGCTCGGCGGTGAGCTATACCTAAAGTGGTCCTCGCTGTTGATTCTGCTATCGAGAAAAGTTAGCTTGGGGCTTCTTTTCCCATCCCAAGTGCACTTGTTTCCTTAGTAGTTGTTAGTCTGGGGTTTCCATCCTTGATTATTCTGTGGTGGCTGAGCGGAAAAGTTCCTCTGTTGTAAGGTTTTGGGCGGCGATCAATTCACTTGTGGTCCTTGTACAGGATAAGAGTCCTTTTCCAAACTTGAAACAATAAGGACTATCCCTTTAAGTGTCTAGCCCAGGTGGCCTATCATCATGTGTCAGAGGTGTGGGTTGAGTCCTTAATGGAATCCCTTAACCTTCTTAGCGGGGGTATCTATCATGTGCGGAGCGAAACAGGAAAGTCACTCGAATTGTGTGGTATATTCCCTGACCGTCCAATTCCCTTGAACTAGGCTCATGAAATTCTTTTCTTGCTGATCTCTTTCATCCTCGGGGAAATATTTCTCGAGAAATCAAATCTTGAATGCTTCCCAAGGCATTTTCCGTGCATCATCGATCCCAATTGTAGCTCTCTTGGCCTCCCACCAGTCTGCGACGGAGTAAGTCAGCTGAAATGCAGCTAGACATCTCTTGTCAATCTCGTTGCACTCCAGGGCTTCGAAGATTAGCTCCAACTCTCGAATCCATTGTTCAGCTTTCCACGATTTTGCCACGCGGTCGAATTTCTTGGGTCGCAGGCCACAAAATTGCTCCAATAGCTTGTCGTTTGTCTACCTCAAAGAAGCAACGTGGTTGTTGCCATTTGTTAGCTCGATGGGTGGTATTGTTGTAAGTGTCACCAAATTGTTCCATCCGTTGAATGAACGCTTTGAAGACTCCGGTTTGGTCCATACCCTCAAGAATGGGTGCTCCCACTCGCGCTTGATATCTTGTGTTCCCAGTCATAGTTTTCCGTGTAATGTGTACCTATTAAAGATCTAACGATTAGCTGGAAACCTTCTCAGGAAAACAACCATAAAATAAAATAATGGAAGGCCTAACACGAATTTAAACTACAACATGGCATAAATAATGAGATGACAATAGAGATAATCAAAAGAAATGATCTGCCATATATATATATCAAAAAGATGTACTGCAGAGTACACAACAGATCATCTGTGTACTGTGTAGCACATGATCCTATACAAAATCTAACAAAAAGATATAAACAAGACCACCACTGGTGGATAACTATTCAAAAAGGCTATGGTCAATAGCTATTTATACAAGCATCAAAAGTGAGTGGACAACATGTCTTGAAGGCAAAGAAAAATTCTAAGTCCTAAAGGTCCTAGACTCAAAAGTCATTCACGTCAGATCCATAGATAGAAGTCTTATCCTCTAGGGCAATCTCGGACAAGTCATCATCCTCGTCCATGTCATCATCATCCATCATATCCTCATCCTCCATTAAAACCTCCTCAACTAGCTCGGTTCATCATGCTCCACAATAACTCCCAAACCTGCCATATCTGCAATGTTGGCTTGGGCTGCATCGAATGTAGATGCAAGTGCCTCAGTCTCTGCCATAGCATCGGCCAACTCTATTACTCCTATCTTAAATCCATAGGGATGTACAGCCATCTCCGTAGCCTACCCTGCTGCTAGCTGTGCTATCACGCCACCTGGTAAGACTGGTACCATAGTGTCATCACCTACCTCATCCTCTACTATCTCATCCTCCTCCATCGGGTAACCCTCTGCTACTACAATATCTATACCAATGGCACATCCATATTAGTTAGGTCCTTGGGGTCCTCTGGGTCCTCCTCTACATCATACTCTAGCTCCTCCTCGTCCTCCTCTAGCTCACCATCATCATCGCCCTCATCCTCTTCTGGATCCTCATCTGCTAGGGGTACATCAACCATGTCCTCCTCTAGTAGGGGTGGAGGTGTCTGTGGTGGTGGCTCTGTTAGGGGAAGTGGAGGCACTGCTCTAACCTTCATAAGTAGGGTCTGATATGACCCATAATCTCGTAGCATCTGTAGTAAGTCCCCCTCTGTGCGTCTAAAGTTGTCCTTGCAGTAGATCATCTCTTGATGTATCACCTCTGGATCATGGGTCCCAAATCTCTACTGCTCAATCCACATATCTCGCTTTGTCTCCGTGATAGCTCTCTGCCTAACCTTCCAATCATAGTACTGTGGATCTGCTAGCTCAATATTGTCCTTATAGTACTGTAGTGTCCTCCGAACTCGTTCAGAATGAACAACGGTGGTGCCATGCTACCTAAAAAGAGACTACCTTAAGCCAAACTAATCTTAATACTCATCTATTGGAATCTCAAGGTTCTTGGACCAGAAGGTGTGGGACAATCAGTGAGCGAAAAGGTATAAACCTTAGCTCTAATACCAAAAATTCAATCACGTCCTAGGATGGAAAAAATAGAGAAATATAAATTTCCTTTTTGGGTCTAAAGGCAGCGACTAGTGAAGTCACATGATTGTCCATACCACATAGTACTAAACAACGGAAAGGATAATGAATCAAATACAATAATCTAGGTTTTGGTTAAATCATAACTTAATGTCAAAAGGAAGTTACTAGTTATTACAATCAGAGTCTTGAATAAAATAGAACATAATGAGTTACAAACGTTAAGGTAACATATGCCTAATTACAAAAATGTCTGAAAATAGAAAGCATAATTAAACTACAATCTAGCCTAATCTTCAATTAACATAGGGGTAGTCCTCGGCATAGTAGTCCTCTTCTGTCTAATTGCCCTCCGAGTAATCCTTCGCAGGAACGTCACACCAACAAGCATGTCCTTCACCTGTATAGTCATAACTAGGGTGCGTAGGAACGTAGAAATGTCCAACGGCATAAACGTCGTCAACTTAATGAAAGCTGGGTGAGTTAGATACTAACAGGGTATCAATTATTGAAGTTATTACAAGTTATGAACAATGACAATTAGATTCCATTAAAGGAATCTTATCCTTAATCAAATCGATTACCCTATTACTAACGTCTTACTAAATTAAGACCGACAATATATTCTGATGAAAGAATAGACTCAATAGTAGTTCAACTCTATAGATACACCATTGCTCCGTCCACCGCTTTTAAGAACATATGCACAGTCTACCACATGTCATGGATACCACGTCAGTCTATCCCCAGCTTTTAAAAGCATATGCTCAGTTCACTGTACTATAGGGATATAACGCTTTAAGAAACAGTACATCATTCTAATGCCATAACTTAATTACATCATCTGCTCGTGATCCCAGTCCACCGCTTTTAAGAACATATGCACAATTTATAGCTTTTAAGAATATATCATTAGATCAACAAGCTATCTTAGGGCTACTTAGTCTAGTTCCCCGCTTTTAAGAACATATGCACAGTTCACCGCTTTTAAGAACATATCATGACTAAGGCTAGTTCACGTACGATTCCCGAATCCTGAACAAACCTACTTAAGTTCAACTCTAATAATGATACATGAAAATCCTATGTGGCCTGACGTTGAATGAAACGGACGAGAACCCAAACAGTTCACGACTAAAATGTTGTCTAACGTTACAAACATTGTCCATTAATCTTAACGTCACTACGATCCTACGTCGCATTATCACATTCTCATGTTTGTATTACATGCAAGGGATTCAGAATAGTATATAAACAACTAAACAGTTATAATATAAACTAAATAAGAATATCAACATTCTGTAACTGCCAATCGATTGGGACAGAGGTTCAATCGATTGGTATAAAAGCAGTAACAATCGATTGGGAAAAAGTCTAATTGATTGGTTCACAATCCATACCAATTAATTGCTAACTTTAGAAATCGAATGGGGTATCTACAATGGCAATCGATTGTATAATATGGCAATCAATTGGGTTATGAAAGATGGCAATTAATTGGGAAAAGTACTCTAGCAATATGAAAATGGGAAAACATGATCCATGCTTCTTATCTTCATCTAAACATACTCTAACATCAATATAGGGATACTCAGTGAGTTTAAAACTCACCTTAATGAACTAGGGTATGTTTGGGTGTGATATTGAAGCTTTGGAAGCTTCAATGGTGGCTCATCTCTCTCTCTCTCTCTCTCTCTCTCTCTCTCTCTCTCTCTCTTCTTTCCTTCTTTCCTTCTTTTTCTTTCTTCATTCTCTTCTTTCGGTCTTCTTTTTTTTCTTCTTCTCTTCTACTTCAATCCATGGTTATGTGTGTGTAGATACAGATTTATATGTGTGTGTGTGTGTATAAAACACACACACAAACTCTCCTTCTCTCACTCTCTAATTTTTTGAAATAGAAAATTGCCCAAAAGGGTCACATATATACAGAGAGATAAGAGTTCACGTGGCCTCTCCCCAGCCAGAGCAAAAGGATCTGCCCAATTGCTGCCAATCGATTGGCAAGGATGGCAATCGATTAGGGTAGGTAGTAAATGTTCCAATTGATTGGTATAAGGGTCCAATCGATTGATGTTTGGTATTTAATGACTCCAATCAATTGAGATGGAGTCCAATGGATTGGGTCTAGGTAGTAGATACAAAAGTGGCAATCGATTGGTATAATCGATTAGTATAAAATACCAATCGATTAGTATAAAATACCAATCGATTGATATCCAAACTAAGGCAATCGATTGGGAAATTGAGCAATTGATTGGGATACAAAATACACCAAAGGTAAAGTTAAACTCATACAAGTATTTAAAGAAGTAATACAAGGTCTTATTCATATCATACATTACAAATATATAGGGTATTACATATATTACTATATAGACTATGTAGTATTATTACAAATTAGCGACATATCCGCGCATTACACAGAATGCATGCAAGTTAAAAATTATAGTGAAAGTCACACAAATATGATGATTGTGTGAGATAATTGTTTGTGCAGATCTATCTGAATGTGATAGATTTCTAGTGCTCATAAGTTGTAATGTACATTTCAACTTAATTTACAACTTGCAAGCGAGGGGGAATTTACCCATGAAACTTAATTTTGGTCACAATCTAATTCAAGAAAGTCTGGGCTTGTTGCATCTTCTCCAATTGTTTGACTATTTTTTCCACTTCATTGCAATATTTTAGAATATCTCTAATTTGTAATAAATTATCATAGCCCGGTCCCACAGTAGTGGAACCTCAATCTCATGGCACGCCACTGAGGCTAAACCAATTCATTAACGTTGCCAAAAATTAGTTTTAAGAACACACGCAGCGGAACTGAAAACAAATTAGTTTTAAAACAAGCAGTCCAGTCGACTGGGTCGGGCCCTCAGTCGACTGACTGGTAGTTACAGAGGACAAGCAATCTCCAACAGTCATCTCCAGTTGACTGACTTCTAAGTTCGGTCGACTAATGCCTCAAATGTTCAATCGACTAGGGTAGTCCAGTCGACTAAACTCAACCCAGCTGAATGTCTAGTTTTCGTGCAGAAACCAGTGGACTATTTCTTGGGAATTAGTCAACTAATCCTTGTAAAACCTAAAGAAAAAGTGCCTTAAACCCGGAACCCAGTCGACTGGAGTCACAACTCTGTCGGCTGTTTTCCTACAACAGGGCATTCTACAAAATTTATCAAGTTCAAAAGCTTTCTACAATCTACCAAGGATCAAACGCACACTCCAAACTTATACCAAAGCGATCCCAACTGGATTGAAATATTGTTAAGACATAATTACAAAAGATTCCTATCTATTACAACATTACAAATCCGTTTTATGAATCTAAGTTAAACATAGTCAAAAGGTCATAAAATTCTTATTACAATAACTCTATAACAAAACTACGAGATAGGCATGCAAGTTGCCTTCTACAAGAACTCCCAACCCACATGCTTACTTCTGCGATTCCTCGTCGACATTAACACCTGAAATGGTTATTTAAATAACTACACATATTTGATTTGTTTAAGATAATGCTTAGTGAATAAAACAACAAATGCACATGAATGATAAACATGCTCGCATTCACATCTCTACATTTCATACTAGTCTCCGGAGTCTCACGTGTATATTCCATACTCCTAATCCACGACTCTTCGCCAATAAGTCCACGTGAAAAGGTAAGACCCATGATTCTTTTCTTCAATCATGCGACCTTAATGCCTACATTGGCTCCACAAGATGGCTTGGTACCACGTGCTCCTTGCTAGGAAACTGCGTTCTCAGAATCCGTTTACAGTGCGTAAAAGTTGGTACTGCAAAAATTTACGTGAAAGCTATAATAACCCTACAAGGGCGGAACTAGGGTTATCTTGAACTATAAAAATGGATTGTTGTAGTAGACGAATCGAGAACACAGGCTCGATAACAGCTTACGATCTTCTACCATATTCCTCTATAGCCAGAATATCGAACAGAGTGTGGGCTTTATCAAAATCCTTTTAGTTTTCTACTCTCCCTTTTTACGCTCTCTTTTCTATTTCAAGTTATAATACTCTATATGGAAAAACGCAAACTGAGAGGAGAGCCAAAGTAGCATTATATAGGCTACGATAGGGACCATAAGAAGTCAATAAGGAATAGGCTCCTTATGGAATTAGGAAACCCCAATTCGAACTGAATCAGATTCCTATTTCCATAAATTATAATTCATACCACTAAAGAATTATAATTGCACTCCTACCCTTATCTCAAAAATATATTTTGAGCTCCATGATATTAAATACTTATTATCTCCCCACATTCAGATTACAGATATCCATTAATCAAATATAATTACTGACAATCATATTTAATTAATCTTTTAAAATTCCTTAAGATTCTCTGCTTAACTTATTTGATATGTCGGATACAAATTCCACCTGCAAGGTTTGACATACTCAAAACTTATAAGCTTTCTCAAGGGATATCATCAATCCCAAAAATCGAGACATGGATTCCATCATTAATTTATATCCACCACACAATCAATATTGTCACCCAATCCAATGAGATATTGACCCATTTAAGGATCTCACCCTTTTAGAGATCAAAGTATAAATATCAAATGTATGTGTCTATAAATTAACTTAGAATTTAGAGCATCAGTACTCATAATAGCCATGAGGTATTACTTATCTTATAAGTCAGTATAAAGATATTTACCCAAAGTCAGTCCTGTTTAATACACAAAGTGTACCAGCATAGTGAGTTGAAACTATACTGTTTCCTGTAGTTAATACAAACTTACTACAACACCATTCTGCAGTCCTACCGATGGTGTGTCCAAACCCATCTAAGACTGTAAACCAAAATCTTACATTCTACAAGATTCGATGGTCTAATCTTTCGTGTGTAAGCCAAACTCTACACACCAAACCACCTACTATGTAGAATGAAAGACACACATGTATAATATTAAATAAATAATACAGTACAAACATTGCCCACACAGATTCTCATAAAAATGGAATAACTGATATTATTAAATGAACAATAAATTTACTACATAAAGCATGGCTTTTAGTATCCCACTTAGACTCAAAGTCATGATGCGACACACCACACTCCTATCCCTTCTATGTGACTATCAAAAGTCTTGGCCGGTAAGCTCTAGGTGAAAAGATCTGCAGGTTATTTGATTATGCTATCTTGGTCACTTCAACATCACCTCTTTGCACGATCTCTCGTATCAGGTGATGTGATACTTACGCTCAATGTGTTTTCCTTTCTTATAGGCCCTAGGTTCCTTTAAGTTAGCAACCGCTCCGCTATTATCGCAATAAAGGGTAATAGATGAATGTACCTTAGGTACTACTCCAAGATCTATAAGGAAGTTTCTGAGCCAAACGGCCTCCTTAGCGGCTTCCGAAGCAGCCACATACTCAGCTTTCATGGTGGAATCAGCAATACATGACTGCTTGATACTCCTCCAATAAATGGCTCCACCTCCTAGGGAAAACACGTATCCTGAGGCAAACTTTCTGGAATCCCTATCTGACATGAAATCAGAATTTGTGTACCCAATGGGTACAAGACTGTTTGCTTGGTAAACTAACATGTAGTCTCGAGTCCTTTTCAGGTACTTGAGAATATTCTTTACCGCAGTCTAATGTTCTTGCCCTGGATTAAACTAATATCTACTAACCATGCCAAAAGCAAAGCAGATGTTAGGTCTAGTACATAGCATAGCATACATTAGGCTTCCTACTGCTGAGGCATAAGGAACTGCCTTCATCTTCTCTATTTCATCAGGTGTCTTAGGACACTGATCCTTAGATAGAGTAATTCCATGTCTGAAGGGAAGCAATCCCTTCTTGGAATCTTACATGCTAAACCTAGCAAGAATATTGTCGATATAAGTGCCTTATGACAAGCCCAACATCCTATTCTTGTGATCTCGCATAAGCTTGATCCCTATGATGTGACCGGCTTCTCCCAAGTCTTTCATATCGAATTGAGTGGACAACCATACCCTTACAGAAGATAATACCCCTACATCATTTCCGATTAGCAAGATATCATCC
This sequence comes from Hydrangea macrophylla, assembly GCA_033977485.1. Lineage (NCBI taxonomy): Eukaryota > Viridiplantae > Streptophyta > Magnoliopsida > Cornales > Hydrangeaceae > Hydrangea > Hydrangea macrophylla. Next base: position 109,158,795 of record CM066994.1, on the reverse strand, counting down.
ATACATAGTACTAAGAACACCACCACACTTCCATCATGTTTCTTGTACACACAGGATTCATCCGCACATTGATCAAAACCAAAAGACTTGATTGCTTGATCAAAGCGGATCCAAGACCTAGATGCCTGCTTAAGTCCATAAATGGACTTCTTAAGCTTACACAACATGTGTTCATGGGCCTTTGCGATGAACCTGTTTAGTTGTACCATATAGATGCACTCGTCAAGATTCCCATTAAGAAATACTGTCTTGACATCGATTTGCCAAATTTCATAATCGAAATGTACAGCAATGGATAAGAGAATCCAGATAGACTTTCGCATAGCCACCAACAAAAAAGTTTCCTCATAATCGATTCCTTCATTTTGAGTGAACCCTTTTGCAACAAGCCTTGCTTTAAAGGCTTCCACCTTACCGTTTGTTCCTCTCTTCTTCTTATAGATCTACTTGCATCCAATGGATTTTATTTCATTGGGTGGATCTACAAGATCCCAACCTTGACTGGAGTACATAGACTCTATTTCAGACTTTATAGCCTTTTGCCAAAGATTTGCATCTTTGTCTTGGAGTGCTTCATTGTACTTAAAGGGATCGATACCTTGTTCATCAGGGACCCAGTCATAAGACTCTCCCAAGAACATATACCGGTCAGGTTGAATAATAACCCTCCCACTATGATGAGGCACAACCCGTGTTTGTGTATCACTGATATTTTGTTTTGAAGATTCTGAACCTAATACGCCATTATCTGCACGCTGTACTGGTTCAGGAACCTATGTGTTAATGGTTGGTTCGGGATCTACACGAGTTTTGATAATCCTCCCACTACGACGTGGTAATGGAATATTGATAACTCTTTCTTATGGTGTGTCTTCTCGTACCATTGGTATCGAAGAAGTATGTGTCTGTGTCTCTCCTCTCATTTCCTCTAGAACAATACGGCTTCTGGGCTTGTGGTCCATAATATAGTCATCTTCTAAGAATGTGGCATTGGTGCTAACAATAACCTTCTAATCTTTAGGACTATAAAACAGACCACCTTTAGTTCCTCTTGGATACCCAACAAAGAAACATACTTTTGTTCTCGATTTTAACTTTTCTGCGTTCCCTTTTAGCATATGTGCTGGACTACCCCAGATCCGAACATGCCGCAGACTAGGCTTTCGTCCAGTCCACAATTCCGTGGGAGTAGTAGGTACTGACATAGATGGAACCAAGTTTAAAATGTATACAGTTGTCTCTAATGCGTGTCCCCAAAAGGAAATTGGTAAATCTGAATAACTCATCATAGATCTTACCATATCCATGAGAGTCCTGTTCTTTCTTTCTGCAACACCGTTCTGCTGAGGCATACGGGGTGCAGACAACTGGGATGTAATCCCTTGCTCCAATAAGTATTTCCTAAACTCTCTAAAGAGGTACTCTCCACCACAATCAGATCGTAGTGTCTTGATACATTTACCTAGATGCTTCTCCATTTCAGCCTTGAAGTCTTTGAATTTCTCAAAGCATTCAGACTTACGCCGCATCAAATAAATGTACCCATACCTTGAGTAATCATCGATGAAAGTGACAAAGCACTCAAATCCCCTTCTTGCTTGGACAGTCATAGGACCACACAAATCAGAGTGAACTAGTTCCAACATCTCTTTTGCTCTATAGCCCTTGGCCAAGAACGGCCTCTTGGTCATTTTACCTTCCAAGCAGGATTCACAGACTGGAAGTGCCTCCACTTCCAATGAGCCTAATGGCCCATTTTGAACCAGTCTTTGAATCCTTTTCAAATTAATATAACCAAGGCGTAAGTGCCAAAGATGAGTTTGGTTCATCCTCAAAGGTTCTTTTATCTTAAATGGCAAACTATTTGTGTTATTTAATTCATTAAGTTGTAGTATAGGAGAGGCAGGATTTAAAAAATATAAAGATCATCCACCAATTGACCAGAACAAATTAAACGTTTATTTTTTTTAGTAACTACTATTTTATTAAAATGAACTGAATATCCATTCTTTACTAAACTAGAAACTGAAACTAAATTCCTTCTTATAGAAGGTACAAAATGGCAATTTCTTAATATTAAAATCATATCTCTACCAAAACTAAGATGTAGATCTCCTACTACAACTGCTGCTACTCTCGTAGTATTTCCCATATATAGATAAACCTCTCCATCACTGAGCTGCCTGGTTCCCTAGAACCCCTGCAAAGAATTGCATACATGATCAGTGGCTCCCGTATCTACACACTAGGTACCGGTAGATCGAACCGCTAAACACGATTCAACAACTAGTAAATGAGATTTACCTTGATTGTTCTGTCTGGCGAGATAAATCGAACATTGCTTCTTCCAGTGTCCTAGCTGCTTGCAAACAAAACATTTGCCTTTAGGCTTTCCCGGTTGTCCTCTTGGCCTTTGAATTGGTAGAGGACCCGCGGCCTTCTTTTGAGCCTTTTTCATTTTCTTCTTACCTTTCGACTTTGAAACAGAACATTTCTCAAACACAAGAACACTCCCTGACTTTCTGTTGAGACCCTTAGCTGCCTGAAGTTCTTTAAGCAGTTCCGCCAAAGTACATTTAAATTTATTCATGTTGTAATTGAGGCGGAATTGCTTAAAAGACTCTAACAGTGACTGGAGTACGATATCGACCTGGATTTCTCCGTCGATTTCAACTCCAAGGATCTCTAGTTCATTAAGAAGAGATATCATCTTAAGAACATAATCCCTAACAGATGTTCCCTCAGCCATGGTTGTGTTCATCAAGTCTTTCATGGCAACCTGCCTAGCAGCATGACTTTGATCCCCAAACATCTCTCGGAGGCTCTCTATCATATCATAGGCACTGGTCATTGACTGATGCTGATGTTGCAGAACATTCGACATGGATGCCAAAATGTAACACCATGCCATCTCATCAGCCTTGACCCATTTCTTGTGAGCCTGGGTTTCCTCTGCGGTTGCCCCCTCACCAGGTTGCTCAGGACATTCTTGAGTAAGCACAAACTTGTACTCTTCAACAGTTAACACAATATCCAAATTCCTTTTCCAGTCTATATAGTTTGGTCCAGTAAGTTTGTTTTCTTTAAGTATAACAGCAAATGGATTGAAAGTACCCATTTAAAAGCCTGAGAATCACAAAACATAAATAATTATGTTTGGGCAAAAATTACTATGGATTCGAGTTGAAAATATTGGTTCCCTCTACCACATTTGAAAGGAATCTGCTAGCAACCTGATATACCGCGAATAGTATGACTCGATGGGAAGCCATATACTATCCATCATTTGTTCAGATAGGCAGTAATATCAAAAGAGTTCATATGCTATATCGAAGCAGTAATATTAACCACGGATAAAACCATCGTGGGATCCAATCACACAAAACCAGTGACCATGATAGTCGAATAAGAACGCTGTAAAACAATGGTTAGCACAGATCTACGTTTTATCCATCCATCAATGCATGCATAAGATCTGTTTTACTGGACAACATGATTGCGTCCAAACCATATGCAGAATCAACGTTGCTCTGATACCACTGTTAGGAAACTGCGTTCCCAGAATCCGTGATAGTGCTTATAAGTTGGTACTACAAAAATTTAGGTGAAAGCTACAATAACCCTACAAGGGCGGAACTAGGGTTACCTTAAACTGCAAAAACGGATTGTTGTAGTAGACGAATCGAGAACACTGGCTCGATAACAGCTCACGATCTTCTACCGTATTCCTCTGCTGCCAGAATATCGAACTGAGTGTGGGCTCTATCAAAATTTTTTAGTTTTCTGCTCTCCCTTTTTACGCTCTCTTTTCTATTTCGAGTTATCATACTCTATATGGAAAAACGCAAACTGAGAGGAGAGCCAAAGCAGCATATATATATATATAGGCTATGATAGGGACCATAAGAAGTCAATAAGGAATAGGCTTCCTTATGGAATTAGGAAACCCCAATTCGAACTGAATCAGATTCCTATTTCCATAAATTATAATTCATACCACTAAAGAATTATAATTGCACTTCTACCCTTATCTCAAAAATATATTTCGAGCTCCATGTTATTAAATGCTTATTATCTCCCCACGTTAAGATTACAGATATCCATTAATCAAATATAATTACTGACAATCATATTTAATTAATCTCTTAAAATTCCTTAAGATTCTCTACTTAATTTATTTGATATATCGAATACAAAATCCACCTGCAGGGTTTGACATAATCAAAACTTATAAGCTTTCTCAAGGGGATATCATCAATCCCAAAAATTGAGACATGGATTCCATCATTAATTTATATCCACCACACAATCAATATTGTCACCCAATCCAATGAGATATTGACCCATTTAAGGATCTCACCCTTTTAGAGATCAAAGTGTAAATATCAAATGTATGTGTCTATAAATTAACTTAGGATTTAGAGCATAAGCACTCATAATAGCCATGAGGTATTAATTATCTTATAAGGCAGTATAAAGATAATTACCCCAAGTCGGTCATGTTTAATACACAAAGTGTACCAGCATAGTGAGTTGAAACTATACCGTTTCCTGTAGTTAAGACAAACCTACTACAACACCATGCTACAGTCCTACCGATGGTGTGTCCAAACCCATCTAAGACTGTAAACCAAAATCTTACATTCTACAAGATCCGATAGTCTGATCTTCCGTGTGTAAGCCAAACTCTACACACCAAATCACCTACTATGTAGAATGAGAGACGCACTTACATAATATTAAATAAATAATACAGTACAAACATTGCCCACACAGATTCTCATAAAAAATGGAATAACTGATATTATTAAATGAATAATAAATTAACTACATAAAGCATGGCTTTTAGTATATATCCCTAACACTCCTTTGACCCAAATAACAACTCAACATGCTCAATTTACATATTACTATGCTTTCGATAATCAAAACATTTCACCATGCTATTGGGCTACTTATCAATATAATCGCCCAATATAAACTACACAATATATATCTATAAACTAACACATGCTTTTCATACAAGACATGAATATATGTCAAGAAATCATTCCAAAACACATAGTTGAATCACTCACCTCCGATTAACGCTCTTAAATGTCGATCCAAGGTAAACCCAAGCACAAAGATCTTGCAGAAGGCCGTCTAGTACAATTCTTATCGATCAAAAAGTCGATTATCAACTTTTTATGAAAATTCTAGAAAATGACTTTTCGGAAAAACTTAGCAAAACATGGCCTAACGTATATCAAAACGAAGCTCTTACCTCTAGGAGCTCGAATATGAAATCTGGGAAAAAACAAACGGACAGAAGGTCATCGTTTGGCGTCGAAAAGCTCTAAGCTCAATATCTCCCTTTGGCCTCCTTTAGCTTTGTAGGTTAGAAAACTTTTTGTAATGAAAATATCTCGTGAGTTTCTATATATAGGCACGACTCTCGGAAATTACGTTTACCTCCCCACGAGTTCTCAAAACTCCTAATCAGTCTCCGAAACTTTCTACACAACTAATTCGTAGCTTCACGAGTGAAAACTAAAAATTATAAAAGTTTTCGCCTAATTTCCGTCTGGGTGCTAAAATGCAAATATTGCTAATTAGCTTACAAATTTTGAAGTGTGTTAATTCGTCCTTACCAGGATGCTAAAATTAATAACAGAAATATAATCTAAATCAGATAATAATACAGATAGTGAAATATACAGGTAAACATTTATTTTCAGATAAACATTTAAGGTACTCCACAATGAACGTCTCATACTAGGAGAGACTTTACAACATCAAACACTCATTCAACATCGTCTCAATGGGTTCTCTAACATAGACACCCAAATCGACTCGTGAGTCAAACCTCACTCACACATGTGTCAAAATGCATAACACATCACATTATCATGCATGAAAATATAATGAAATACAATAACACAAATACGGGTGTTATATATTTGACATATCAGTTACTATTGTCAACATTAGAATCATCTCTTTTATGTGTGTTTATTAGGACAAAGCTTGGTGTTTTAATGTGTGCTCATGTCATGATATCCACTTCTATTTTCCAAATTTGAGTTGCAATATTTTTCTCACGCTTTAATATTGCTCTCCCAAATTTAGGGTGTGTTTGATAACCCAATTAAGTGGTGAAATGAAAACTTTTAACATTTAAATTTTTAATGTGTTTGATAATGTACCACTTAATGGGAAAATGAGTCAAAAACCCACTGAAAACTTTAGTGGAGAAAATGTTTTCCATGGAAAAGAGAAAAAAAAACAGAAAAAAAGACCTATCAAATGCACCATAAGTGAAAAATTATACTGAAAATAATTACTGAATGTAGTACTGTAGTCTATTTCAATAATTGAAACACTGTTTTCAGTATTGCAAATTCAATCACTTAAAATTTTTCAGTATTTAAAATTCAACACATAATTTTAGTTTCATCAAACGGAGCCTTGGTGCACTACAATAGTTTAGGCAAGATTCCATTTTCATGTAAGAAACATTCCCTCTTCACGTCTTTTTTCCTTTCGTACACTTAATAATCTTTCTCAAGCTGCATATCTCTCTCTTAAATTTGATGTCATGCATTAGTTTAGGAAACCTATGTCATGGTTAGCAGAAGAAGAAAGAGTTAAGATTCAAATCAATTCGTTTTACAAATTAGCTGTTGGAGTAAAGCAAACAGACGTCGTATAAGAGTTAGTAGAGTTTGTATATTCATTGTAACGATGTTGTTTTGAGTATTGTTTCAAATAACAAAATCGAACATGTGTCTTGTACGTGTCTTGTAATGATTGGCTGAGAAGGGGGGTGGTGGTTAGTCTGTTACGCAACTTGTATATAGTTGGGGCTCTGTTCTGAGAATGGGGGAATTTTGTTGAATAAGAATTTCATTCTCTCTCTCTAGCTCAATCTCTCACCCTCATCTTGTTCATCTTCTGCGATCTCACTTCTCTCTCTTAATTATGTTATTCCACCTTCAATTTTAGTAGAATCTTATACAATCTTCAGGAATTCGTAGCCAATTTTTAACAACCTTCCCTTTTTCATGTGAAAAAACCTTCCCTCTTCACGTCTTTTTTCCTTTCTCATACTTAATAAATAAATATAAAAAATAAGACTAAATTAAACACAAAAATTACATTTCCAATAATCAGTTAAGGACTGTTTGGCTATCGACTTAATAGCTGTTTGGCAATCTTTTTTTAGACAACTTCCAATTCGAAAATTTAAGGGTGTTTTAGCTATTGGCTTTAAGGAAAGTTTCAAGGAAACGCAAAGTGCCGAAGATGTGTGATTTTATCAAATGCCAAAGGCATGTAGAATTAGCTATTGGATGAAATCACGCATGGTTAGATATATTCAGTAGTGCCTTCAGCCACAAGAATGCCTAGTAGCATACTGTTGGACATAGCTTGTGCTATTCACGCCAATGCAATCTTCGCATAGTTGCAATGTCAACATTACATTTTGATTTTTTTCCCTCCAATTTTATGTACTATATTGGATATGGAATGCTATATGGAAACACTATAATCACTTCTTATTTTTTGTAGATTAATATTCAGAGCATCATATTGCTATACCATCTCCAACGCGGCAGCCAATTCAGCTGTCAAGTTCATTTTATGGCATGACCACCTAATATGGCTACTCCAACACAAGGTCAATTGTCATGTCAAATTTTGGCAAGACTAATTTTTGTGCCATATTTGGCATTACAAATGACTCGTTCCATATGTGCCAGGTCAGCACCTAAGCATCGAAATAATATATTTTGACCACTTTTCCTGCTATACTTTCTAAATTTTGCATCCTAAATATTTTTCAAATACATGTGGTAGTGGGATCACTTGATTTTGATTGAAGGATATTGAAGTGGTCCCAACATTATTGAAAGTGGTCCCACTGCCACTTGTATTTGGGAAACATTTGGTATGCAAACAAAAGGCTACTTTGGAAGAAGAATGGTAGTAAAATATAGCATTTGAAATGGTATATAGCATTAGAGCAGAAATATCAAAATATAGCATTTGACAGTGTAGCAATGTCAAAAAATACATGTTAATAGCTGTTTGTACCATAAAATATTAAAAAATATTACTATATAAAGTCATATTCCATTATATTATTATATATGCCTCATGGAAAATCAATTCAAATTGGTAGGTGGCTAAGTGTTAATTACCCATGTGATACATGGAAGTTATTTGGAAGTTACTTCCATGATACTTGTCATTATGAGGGAAGATCAAAGTTTAATACTTGAAGATCAATAATGACGCTGAAGATGATAATTATGTTGGAGAGAGCTACTCTTGGAAGAAGCACGTGCAAATTCTCAAATTCAAATGGGTAGTTGTTTTTAGTTGCAGACTTCATTTATAAATAGATGTAATGTGCTCTTTGTAAAAAGTCGTTGACCAATATCACCTACATCAATATATCATCTTTATATTGTTCTTCTTTTCTTTAGACCACCATGACCACTTTAGTTTATATTTAGTTTAGTTTTTAGTTTTCATTCATACTTTAGTTTAGTTTCATTATAAGTTCTTAGTTTATCCTTAGTGCAATTCTACATCTTCTTCCTTAGTAGCCAATAGCCATAATAGTGCTAGTTTAGAGAAGTCTTCTTTTCCTTCTTAAATCTCTCTCATCTTCTTGTCATCATCTTTTCCTTTACGAATAGAAAGTCCTCTTAATTGAGGCAAGAAACCTGTACCACATTTTTTGTGGTACCTTGTGAACATATGTTTTGAAACATCAAACATATTTTTGGGGCTAGAGGAAGGGTCGCAAAGTGTAAAAACCAATGATGAAAGGTTTATAAGATGGAACATGGTTTTATGAAAACCAAGTGTATTGGAGTAATGATATTCCTCCATTTGATTATGAATTCGGGGGGTTGTATGTTATACCACCACCAACATCAAATTATGGTGATGAAAAATGGTTCAATAACTTTGTTCTATTATTGAAAGAGTTAAGAGATCAAGCTTTTAGTTTGGAAACCAAAGTTCATTACATGGCTCGGGCAGGGGTGGAGCCAGTATTAACAACTTAGGGGGGCAGTGTATGCATGGTATAGAATCACACGGGGGTTCCCTTGAGGGAAATTTTTTTGGGTTTATTTGTAATTCCACTAAGCTTGTAGGTTATCACTGTTTAATTTTATTTTATTTTTTTTTATGTGAAGTGCTAATTTGTAAAATTTGCGATGATGATAAAACAATTTGGGTTGGGTTCAATGGTACATGAGAAGGAAGAGAGCAATATGGTAAAATAACTTGGATTGGGTTCAAATGGTTAGTGTAAAGAAAGATCATTGGTCTAAATATTTAGGATGTGTTGGATTACAATTACGCCAATATAACATATTACATATTTTATTTCAATTTTTGGGTGATTCAATTACAATTAAGCCAGTGTATACTGAAAACAAAATTCTTATTTTAAGCCTAGCCAATATTTTTTGGGGGGTTATATATAATTATATCAATTGTGGGGGGGCAATCTAAATATTTTATTCAAATTTTCAAAAACTATATATACTAAAGTATAATTTTAGAAAATCTTGGGGGGATCGGTCCCCGCCTATCCCCCCCTCCCTCCGCCCCTGGGCTCGGTGAGTGTCGAATCTTCTCCAAAATTATGAGTCAATAAATGAAAATAAATTGATTATGAAGAATCTTCATGATCCTTTAAAGGTGGAAACAAAGAAAAAAATCATCAACAATCTCATCACCCATATTAATTAATTAACCAAAAAATTGTGGTAAAAAGATACTAGTGAAGTGTATTCAACCAAGTATAGTTAAAAATCATGGGCGAACTTGTATTCAACCAAATATGGCAATAGCGCACTGATAGAGATGCTCTTACAAAAAAGTTCATTACATGAATGAGCCAATGCCAATGAGGCTAATAAAAATCTAGAATTGACGCTAAAATTAGACATAGGGTCCGTTTGGTGCCAGCATTAGCAACCTAGGGAAGCGACACTGTGAGGTTGGTCCCATTTGGGGTTTCAAATGCATTGGTCTCGTTTCTTTTCAATCCAGCATTCCACGATTGAGAAGCTCACACAAACGGACCATAATAGTGTTACCGTTTGGTTGTTTATTTTATCGCAAGAATAATGCTCATCAATTTGAAACTAATGTACAAAATTACTTTATGTTTAAAAGTGGCTCAAGTTTGACATAAATAAGTTGATTAAAGCTCTTTTGAGACCGAAAAACCAGTTCACTAGAACTGATTTTGCTACTAATAAAATAGAGTGGATCTCACGTGCCACTTAAAATAAAGATAGAGATGATTGTAAATGAGATGTGAGATAGATTGTATCCCATACATTACTCAATAAAATAATTGAGAACCTGATCAAAAGTGATTCTAAAATTTTGTAAGAACATCTGAAAGCATAGTAGACCGATTAGAAAAGGGTAAATTATATAGACATCCCTTGTGTATTGTCATTTTTCACTACCTTAATTTAAAAATTCAACAAGTTGACCCCCTCAACTATTATTTTCTCAACTATTATTTTTTTCTCCGCAAGTTGACCCCCTCAAATACACCCCTCACAAATAATTGAGGGGGTCAGTTTGTTAAGTTTTGTAATTTAGAGAGTATTAGTGAAAATTGCAATACATGAGGGGTATCCATGTAATTTACTCTAAACAAAATTAAAATAAAAACATCTGTAATGTTTGGGATACAATCTATTTACTCAATAAAAATCAATAAAATTGTTTACATGACCTAGTTTTGTTTAAGTCCAATTTTATTCAATTCTTGTGACTACCTAATTTGGTGTGTGCATTTGTTACATCAGTGTCTTTGTCCAATCAATCTAATAATTTTCTTAAAACTATTTTTTTGTCAAACCAAACTACTCTTAATTCTTACAAAAATTAGATAAAAAATAAACTTGAATCGAGATCTTATTTTTAATATTTCTAAACAAGACTTGAATTTCAAATTATGTTTGCAAATACTTTGTCAACATCATATAAAATTATTGATTATTGACACAGCATACGATACACCTATAAAAAGTTAAATGGAATTCACTTATGAATTGACCGAGAACCACAACACTATTGTCGCAATCATGCACATTTAGAAAGCATAGCACAATTCTTTAAACCCAAATATATTAATACCATGATGCAAAGGGGCTACTAGGCACATGGGGTCTCCTCTGCAAAGTGCAAACAAAAAAGGGTTGCAAACAGCTGTGAACCCACGTGACTCTTTTTTCTAAAAAAAAAAAAGAACCATCACACCTACTTTTATTCCTTTTCCTAAAAGTTAAAAATTAAAAACCAAAAACATAAGAGTAATGCTATGTTTGTAGCGGTGAAACTAAATAAATAATTTTTTATTAACAGCTCTAATTGTATTATATTTGATTTCATTGTTACATCAAATTAGAAAACTTTTTTACATACAACTTTCAATCAAAATTTAAGAGGTCCAAGTTAGGGATGGCAAAGTTCTCTGTTCCGCTGGACCTCTGCCTTACTCCAAATGGAACGAGTTTAGAAGAGTTATAACAGGAGTAGAAGTGCATTTGGTATGAAAAGACAAAAATTTTATAGGAGTCTAAAACGGAGTTAGTATCTATCTATGAAATACTACCATTTAAAATTCACCCCGTCTCGTTCCAATTAAATCATTAAGTTACTAAACTACCCTCATATTTACATTTATTTACAACTAGGGGTGTTCAAAAACTGAACTGAACCGACAAACCGGACCGATCGGTTCGGTCGATTTTCATTTGATTTGTGCAGTGCAAAATCAAAACCGAACCGAAAATTTACACACTCCGAACGAAACCGAAACCGATCGGTTTCATCAAAAACCACATCGCACCGCACCGCACACCCTTATTTACAACAAATCAAGGCATATATATACATATATTTCTCTTCAGTATAAATATTTAATTTTTTAAATTGTGATTAACAAATTTAGAATCATTTGTGTGAAAGTAATTTTTAGAAAATTAAGCTAAAATATAAGTACATTTTGAATTATAAAAGAACATTTAATTTTGGAATTGTGATTAACAAACGGAGTAGAGTATAATAGGAGTACTCAATAGTAAACGGAGTAAGAGTAGAATAGGAGTTAGTATTTTATTTAAACGGAACGAGATAGAGTCGGAGTAAGAGGAAAGGAAACGGAGTAAGAGTTGGCATAGGGGCTCCACACCAACTCCGACCCGTTGTCATCCCTAATCCAATTGTATTAGACGTAGCTGTATTAGACATGACATCACTGCTACTTTATTTGGGAAGCATTTTTGAATACAAATTTAGAAAATATAGTATTACTAAAAAAAAAAACAAAAACAAAAACAAAATAGATAAAACAAAAACAAAATTTGAAACGCAAACGTCGCTAATCACGACTCACCGCTTTCGATTCCAAATTACTAACAGTAGACAAAACAACAAAACTTATACATACACACTTATTGCGTATATATATATATATATAATATATAAATCAGTTATGGATAGCAGGAATTCAAAAGGTAATCACAAAATCACAAAGAAATTTTGAACCGTAAGACAAAAGAATCCATAATTAATCAAACAAATCAACCGTAAATCAAAGCAAAATAGAGCATATAAAATGATCGTCATCACCACCGTAAATATAAAGATTAGAATAATAAACAAATAATAAAAAATAAAAATAAAAATAAAAATAAAAAAACCACTCGATAAAACCCTAACTCATGAGCTCCGGCGAAGTGTATAACTTCCGATCAGATCTAAAGCAGCAAGGCGGAAACGAACAAGAGCCCGGCGACATATCCACCAACGGTGACTCTGTTAAAACCGGCGGCATTGCCCGGAGTGGTTGACGGAGATACGCCGGGAGGGGAGGAGATGGTCGGCGGTAGGGCTACGGAGGGAGAGGAGCCTGGAGCGGTCGGAGGAGCTGGCGGAGAGGCCACCGGAGATGAGGTCGGCGGCGCGACTGTAGGTGGCTTCGCGGCGGGAGAAGGAGTTGGAGAAGGAGGAGTCGCTACCGGCTTGGGAGGCGAAGCGACCGGAGATGCGGTCGGAGAGGTTCCCGGAGCCTGAGAAAGAGCAGATCCGGCGAGCAGAGAGATCAGAACTACGAAGGCAAGTCTCGAGTAAGCCATTGTTATTCGCTTTCTCTCTCTTTCGAAACACTGCAGCCCTTGTAGAGACTATAGATAGAGAGAGAGAGAGAGATTGGGGTGTGAAGCGACAGAGGATTAGGAATATTTATAGTACCGGAAACGGTGATACAAATAGGAGGGTGTTTTCAAATTATAATTAATTTGAAGGGAAATAATACTAGTAATTTTTTGCTGTGTTTTCTAATCTATTACGGACTAGTACTCTGACAGCTCAACAATTCCTACTCTCACTACATCATAGCCGTTAAAAGTTACTCCAACATTGGGCTCTTCTTTTCCGCGTTATTGTCCACGTATACAATCATAATTTTCAGGAACGGAATTGCGAAAATGAAAATTTTTAACACTAAATTTTTTCTTAGTGTGTTAGATAATGTACCATTTAATTGAAAAAATAATTAAATATTCACTAAAAATGTTATGTGAAAATTTTCTACTGAAAATTATCACGGAATATTTCTTGAAACGCTGTTTTCAGTATTGCAAATTCAAATCACTTAAAATTTTCAGTATTTAATTTTCAATTTTATCAAACGCACCATAAATTTTTTCTTTCTTTCTTTCTTTTTGAGTGAGTGTGAATAATTTAAACACATTCAACGGCTGTTTGGGTTGTACATATTTTTTTGGGACACGAGGACAAATTTGTGTACTTGTACTTTGCGACTCAGATTTTATCGTCATTTTTTTGTACAAAGCCGCTTTATCAAAGAATAATGATTGGGGCACAAAAGGATACAAAAAACTTCCACAAAATCAGTGGAAAATCTATGTGGCACAGTGGGACCCGCCAGCAATTAATGGAAACAATGCCTAATTACTGGCGGATCCCAGTGTGCCACATAGACATTTCACTCATTTTGTAGAAGTTTTTTGTATCTTTTGGTGCCCCTAGCATTGTTGTTATCAAAATAGGATAGAGGGCAAACCTCATGAAACATTCATCAAGTAAGTCAATGAGACAAACTGGGTGATTGACTACGAACACATGCCAAGCTTTGGAATGATTCGTCAAGTTACTTGAGGTTCATCCTTCCAATCCACTTACCTCGACCCCTAGGAGGCCAAAAACTCTGGCCAAGTGTTTGATGGAGAGGCCCAATATTGTTCTGTCTACACTCAACCTGATATTTAATCTGCTTGGGAAAGAGTACAGTCTCTAAAATCTCTCCTAAAACTGATTTTTTTTTTTTGGTTAGGGGCAATTAGTAAAAAATATTAAGGGAAACTTCACTTGGCGTACATGAATATTAAGTGAATTCCACTTAACTTGACATTTGAAGAACTTTTTAACAAACTAATAATTGAATTGGACTTTAACCTCTAGATAGTTACAATCAAAACTACCATGAAATTTATTTTCATTAGAACCACCTAGAAGCGGGAGTATGGTTGAAATTAGTCATGTTTTGTAATTCTCAAACGAAGAATGCTATATTTTTCAAATCTAAATTGTGAATTTAGTTTTCAAATATTTTAATAGTTGTACAACATGATGTAGCAATTATCAATGATAGCACATACTGCTGCATTGGGGTCTTCAAGAAAAATGGAAAGAATTGCACAAGCCTAAACCGACCGAAAACTGATTAAAACCACCTCAACCGACTTACCAAAACCGAAAAGTAGGTTTTCAAACGACTAAAAAAATTGACCAAAACCAACCGCAAACACCCCTATGGGTAGGGGTGGACACGAGCCGACCATGCTCGCAAGCTCAAATGAGCCGAGCTTTCAAGTGATCGCGAGCTTTCTCGCGAGCTTTTTCACGCGCCCTTTAAAACTATGTAGTTTAATGATAAATCAATCATTTATCAAGCCTATTTACGAGATTTGTCATATTTTTTCTAAAATTATATAATTTTATAATATATATATATATATAAGTCACTATACAAGCCCTTTTATCAAATCTATTAACGAACTTTTTTACGAGCTTGCTCGCAAGCCTGAATCAATCGTGTTTACGAGCTCAAATAAACGAGCTGAGTCTAGCCTTAATCTAGTCAAATTTCGAACCCTTATTAAGCGACTATGTTCGTGTCCATCCCTACTTACGGGTGCATATAATACACCCCTACCTACGGGTGCATATAATACAACTATTTAGACATTTAAAAACTAAGGTTAGAATCCAAATTTGAGAAAACAGATCACTTACTTTTCTCAAACAGGCACGGTTTTCTGTGAATGGGGACGGTTGAGGTTGAAATTCGTGATCACTGGGATTCTCTATTCTTTGATCAATTGATTAATAATAACTAATAACAAACAATTCAGCGTACCGTTATGATTTGCACGTTGTAGGTTCAGTATTTTATTGCTTGTTGTGGACCTTCTCTTTCAATCCAGGGCCCCCATGGGAAATTACAGATCATATAATCATAATGTCCACATTATATGTATATACACATATACATATATAAATATATATAATATATTTTGACATTATATGTATGCATATCATCATATCTTTCCAGGGATGATGGCACTCACTATATGGGGGCAGGTTTGATACAGCGCCTGCAATTTATTATTATTACTATTATTTTGTTTAATTGTAAAAAAAAAAAAAAAAAAAAGCAAAAACAAACTGTTATTGATAATAAAAATTATAAATTAAAAAATTGTCTAATGGAAAACTTTTGGCTATTTGTTAATTTTTGCAATTGATTCATATTTTTTTGTGATTGAATCACATAATTAATAAAACAAACAAATGTATTTTAACTTTGTATTTTTATAATCACATACAAACTCTAAAAATTGTTGCCAAACACCTCTTTAGTACTACCAACTTTCTCCATAGTTGTTGAGGATATTTGTGAGATTTCCAATCTTTTTCAACTTCAAAATGGTGGATCACATTTATTAGTTGTATAACAAAATGCTTTATTTTGGTCTTCTTAGTTATATCCAATCCTACTCTACGTGGGATTCTAGATTTGTGTCTGAAATTTGGGTCAAATTAACGCGTTTAGTAAATATTTTATGTGCAACAATTGGTTAACATGACCACCACTCGTGTTTAAGAATTGAAAACATTTATTCAAGGTAGTGAAACATTATTTTTCAATATTGGACAACAACTTTAATTTGCTTCTACAATTTAATGCATAAAAGCACTTCGAACTTAAAACTTTGTGTTGGCTTTATGGGGGCCAACGATCACCCTATGGACTCCCTATCACGTGCATGCGTGGCATCGGTACTTGACAGCCCATTCCATTGGCGTTTTAATCGGCGCAGCCCCTCATGCCCACCTAGCCAGCACTCAATACAAGGCTCTGCACTATCATGAGTATAAGAAAATAAAGTTGCGCATTCACAAACAGCAATTGCTTTTGGTGCAGTGGTAAGTGTTTGATCTTAACAAGTGGTATCAGAGTGAGGTCACGGGTTCAAGTCCCCCGGGTGTCGATGGGGGAGATTGTTGGCTTTATGGGGGCCAGTAATCACCCTATGGACTCGCTGTCATGCACATGTATGTGTGGCATAGGTGCTTGACAGTCACAGCCCATCCCGTTGGCGCTTTAACCGGCACAGCCCCTCATGCCCACCTAGTACACACTCAGTACAGAGCTCTGCGCTATCATGCGTATAAGGAAATAGAGTTGCGCCTTTACTAACAACAATTACTTTTGGTGCAGTGATAAGCGCTTGATCTTAACACTTTCAAATATGGTTTTTGGCTAATCGCAAATTCTTACAATTGACTCGTATTTTTCTGTGACTAAAACACATAAACTGGTTTGCTAAACAATTTCATTTTAGCTGTTAGAGTTTCATAATCAACTATGGAGCCCAAAAGCTGCTGACAAACGAGACCTATAATTCTCATTGTCTACTGTATATTT
Source organism: Hydrangea macrophylla (assembly GCA_033977485.1). Classification (NCBI taxonomy): domain Eukaryota; kingdom Viridiplantae; phylum Streptophyta; class Magnoliopsida; order Cornales; family Hydrangeaceae; genus Hydrangea; species Hydrangea macrophylla. The sequence goes on along the minus strand of CM066994.1, from coordinate 109,141,745 downwards.
AAAGAAAGATATTTCATATTATAATATATAGGAGTTTTTTTCTTTTTTTGGCGAGTGAGCAAGTAATGTCCTTTGATATTTAGAAATATTGTGGAGTCTGATTACATCGGTTTTGGATTCGGAGCAATACACCCAACCACCTAAAAATTTGACCACAAAAATAAAAAATAAAAATTAAATTTTTTCAACACACACACAAACAGCTTTTAAAAAGTATTCTTATGCCTCAAAATGTTGTTTCCTGTCAAATGTTGTAAGAACTTTTTTATCTTACAAATTTTTCTAGGATAAGGATGAAAGAATTCCAACCAAACATGTGCAATTAATCATCCATCAAGGGGCATCTTCATCGCTCATTACATGTGCTAGGTGCCTTTTGTTCACATATTGTTGGGTATTTGAAAATCAAATAATGTATCGGCTGTATATGTATATATACTTACATATTTTATGATTGTATATTGTATTTATAAATTCATGAGAAAAGGGGGGGAAAAAAAGATTAAGTTTTGTGAAAAAATGTAGATAGTTTGGGTAAAATGTATTTTGCACCCCTGAAATATCTGTCAATCTTTTGGTCTCCCATCTTTCAACTGTGACAATTTGTTTCCTAAATTTTTAATCCAATTGCAGTGTCAACATTCTGTTAACTTTGTTAGAGTAAGTCGTAGAAACTTCTCAGGTTGTGCAATGTCTACGTGATACATTTCCATCACTTTTTCTGGCATAAGTTAACATGAGGTGGACATTGCAATTGATCACTTGTAAGCCTTCAGCAAAAATAAATAAATAAAGAGATCACTTGTAAGTTAAAGGGGGCAAATTGCCACAACCAAAAATGAAGAATCAAGTTGCAAATCAGTGTATAGTTATAAGGTTCAAAATGCACTTTGCCCTTCTATTTTTTATTTTTTATTTTTTTTTTATATTTTAAGTTTAGTTGAAAATTTGGATGATATTTTTGTGAAATTCTCTCAAATGTCGCAATGTATTATTAGTTTCATAATTGAAATATGTTCAAATGAATAATTAAATGCTTCCTAAATTTGAATTCAAAATTTGGTTTTCAAATGCTTTAATAATTGTACTACATGTTCTAACACTAATTGGTGATATTACATGCTATTGCATGTAGACTTGTAGTACAACTGATAATGTATTTGTGAATAAAATTTGAAAATCAAAATTGGAAAGTGTACCATTACTCTTTCCAAATTTGCATTTAGAAAGACCATGTTTTTTTTTTTTTTTTTGTAGTGAGCATATTACAAGGCAAATCCCTGGGCATGCACACCAACTCCACAACACATGTAATAGGTAAGTCATAGTGGCAAGTGGGTGGTAGGATTCGTATTCACGCTAAGCTTTCTATACAATTCATCCAACTACTTAAAATATGTCCTTCCAACCCGATTACTTCGGCCCTTGAAGGTTTCGAACCCCTGATCTCCCCTTATAGAAGCAAAGACTCTGCCAAGTTAGTTAAAAAGACAATGTAGCCTTCTTTGATCACATGACATAAATAAGATAGTTCGAGCAACTCCAATAGTACTAGACACTTTTGCTAGGCAAAACAACTAGGCCCCCACATGGGTTTTTAAAAGTAGTTTATGAAATTTAGGGAATTGTTATGTACACCAGTGTATTTGCTATGTACACCCAAATTCCTTTATTCTAGTCATGTTTTTTTAAAAAATTCTCACTTTTGTAAAGTTGAGTGGTGTACATAGCAATTCCCGAAATTTATTACTCCGTATTAATTGTTTGATAATTTTGTACAAGTGACACATTATTTTTCAAAAAAATATCATGAAATCAAAAAGTAATTTTGAGCTTTTAAAAGCTCCCCCCAAAAGCCCTAAATTCAATTTTTACAAAACTTATAAACTAATTACCAAATAAATTAACATAAATTATACTTAAAAAAAAAAAGCAAAAATACCAAAATAAAGGGCAAACTAAGCCTAAGTTGCCTAGTTGACCGGTGAAAAGTGTATTGAAAATAGTTAGACAACTCCAATCATGTTAAAAAAAATTACTATCATTTTTTATTGTAGCTTATGACATTTTATTCACTACAACCCATCAATTCTAAAAAATAATTTTTGCCTGGTTAAAGAAGCAATATGCATTTTGCCTAGTCAAATGCCTAGACTCTTTGGAGATGATTTTGGGACTTTTACTAGGCATTGTAGTCAGCAATCAGCAGCGGATGTACACATGGTTTAGGGGCTCACATACTTTCTCTCAATTTTTCCAAATTATATTTTCACGGTATTTTTATATATATATATATATATTTTATGTATTTGTATCCCTACTAAAATTTTAATTTGTCCCTTCTAAACTTAGAAATCTCACTTTTAGTCTTCAAAATTTTCTAACTTCCACCAAATAAATATCAAATATTTGGGCCATTATAGATATATCTTTCAAACGTATAACGATTCTTTGTTTTACGAGTGAAATTAGAAAATACAAATAAAAGAAATTGGGCCTATAAACACAACTTTATTTTAAAAAGGTGTGGATAGATTAGTTTGTCATTAAACAATTACAATTAACCCTTGTGAAATTTATGGAGCAACCATACAATTTTTAAATCTTAAAAACTAAAAATTATAGAGTAGTGCTACATACACACTTTTTGACATATTTTTTGACACACAGCTTTAAATGCATATACCTTGTGCTATGTAAGTGGTGCACAAAAAAGTATGAAAAATTCAAACAGCACAAAGTACATGTGTTTAAAGCATAGTGTGTTAAAAAGTGAGTCAAAAAATGTGTGTACCAAACATTTTCCAAAATTACATATAGTATTTCTATCCAAAAAAAAATTCAGACCTCAGCATAAGTTTGTGCTCCAGTCATATAGAATCTTTGGCTCCACCCTAAATGTAGTGATAATAGCCTATTGGAGAGGAGAGCATTTTTACTTATACAAAAATGGTTATTATTGTTCATCCAGTCTCAGTTAGGTGACATATTTATCCTTGTATATTATAAATATAATTGCTGAAATGGAACACTATCACCCAATAGAAATCTGAATAAGTAATAAGTGACCATATCGGAGATGCTCTTTGCATTGGAAAGAGAGAGAAACAAAGAAAAGGATAGAGTGTGGTCAACATCACCGTACGCCGCATAGTGCACCATTTCGTTTTCATAGGACTGGACAAGTGGACAGTACACAAAAAAAAAAAAAAAAAAAAGAAGATTGTTTTGCTTGTGACAGACGCAGGAGGGGCCATCCCCCATCACAAATCACGCACTGATTCGGTGTCCACAAAGTTGTGGGCCCACATTCCCCGCCCTTTCAGTTTTCTTCCTTTAGAGCTTGCACTGAGCTGTGTTTGTTACATTACACTCAAGACCTCTCTGTCGTTTGTTTCAAACTCAAAAAAAATATTAGTAATGCTTAAACAACTTTGACAAACTAAGAGAGAGGGAGAGAGAGAGAGAGATCCCACTACTTTTTGCTTTCTCACGGGGTGAGGATGCTTGTCATGCTGGAATTCACCCTTTTTTTTTTTTTTTACTACACATCCATCTCATAGTTTAATGATCAAACCCATCCATTTTGAACTTTTTTTTTAAATTCTTTTTTTTTTTGGGCACTCAGCCATAGCACCCTAAAATTAATACAAGGCTACATAAAACCCAAGACCCAAATATTTAACTCAATAATCCCTTCTCTAACCAAAATGACCAAAATGACCTAATTTGTTAAGAAACCGAAAATGTCATCTCCTCCTACACAGCAAAAGTGACGACTACGATGATGATAATGGTGGTGAGGATGGTGGTGGTGGTGGTGGTGCGATGGTGGTGTTGTGATTTTGTTGGTGCTTCGATGGTGGTGGTGCGATGGTGGTGCTGTGATGGTGGTACTGATGCTCCGATTGTAGATGGAGGTGACGATGATGGTGGTGGTGGTGGTGGTGGTAGTGGTGCGATGGTGGTGCTTCAATGGTGGTAGTGGTGGTGCTGTGATGGTGGTGGTGATGACGATGCTAATGAAGGTAAGGATGGGGTGATGTCGACGGCGACGGCCATGACAACGGCAATGACAACGATGATACAAATGGTGATGGTGGCGCGGTGCGATAGTGGTGGTGGTGCTGGTGGTGTTGGTGCTCTGATGGTGGTGGTGGTGCTGCAAAATTTTGTTGTAGAAAACAGATAATATTATCTGTTTACAAAAACAGATAATATCTCTGTTTGGTGCTCTGGTGGTAGTCATGGTAGTGCTGTGATGAAGGTGGTTATGAACTGTGCTGTTAAGGGGGAGGTGGTGGTGGTAGTGGTGGTGGTGCAGTGGTGGTGGTGCTTCGATGGTCGAGGTTGTGGTGAAAAAGTCTCAATTTTTTAAAACAGATAATATTATCTGTTTGCAAAAACTGAGAATATTGTGGTACTCTGGTGGTGGTCATGGTGGTGCTGGGATGGCTATGGTTATGAACTGTGCTGTTAAGGGGGAGGAGGTGGTGGTGGTGGTGGTGGTGCAGTGGTGTAGGTTGTGAAAAATTCTCAGTTTTTGAAAACAGATAATATTATCTGTTTGCAAACAGATAATATTATCTGTTTGCAAAACTGATTAAATTACATCCCAGCTTATAAAGATATTCTCTCTTAAAAACAAAGCAAAGGAGATTATTTCAGAATGACAACCTCAAATCAGGAAGCAAACTATTTAATCAAGCAGAAGAGTCACGATAATATAGATTGTATGTGCAGTGCCTTTTAAATTTGCAGTGAGTCCAACTGAACGTGAATCAAGATAATACATAGAGTATATCATGAATCCATGATACTTTTAATTCATGATACTTGTTATGTCCCATATTTTCACTGCAAATGGCCAACCAAGATATTCAGAATGAAATATTTGCCCATGGTTTATTAGATATAAAGTGTGAGAGACCATTTTTCAAAAACAGATAATATTGTCAAAACAGATAATATTATCTGTTTGGTGCTGCTGGTAGTGGTTGTGGTGGTGCTGTGATGGTGGTGGTTCTGAACTGTTCTGTTATGGAGGGGGGTGGGGGTGGGGGTGGGGGTGGGGGTGGTGATGACGATGGTGATGTCAGTGGTGGTGGTGTGATGGTGGTGCTGTTATGGTGGTTTAAAGTTAGGCATAACAGATAATATTATCTGTTTCAAAACAGATAACAGATAAAATGTTAGGCAGATAAAATTCTATTTGAGGCTTAAAATTATCAATTGTTTGAAAAATTAGCAACTCCAACACATAGATCTTGAAAAAATGTATGAAATTAAAAAAAAAAATCACCAAAAGGACAAAAAAATAAAGAAGTTATGGTGGTTTTGAAAACAGATAACATTATCTGTTTTAGGAATGTATATGTATATATATATTTATATATATCGTCTTCTTCATCTTCATCTTCTTCATCTTCCTATATATATATCTGTATATATAAATCGTCTTCTTCATCTTCACACACATACCGACCACAATAGGTAAAATTGCTAGAATTGGTTGCAACAAATACATCACAGACGCAAGCTTCGGTAGCCGATTTACATCACACACGCACATATATATATATACATATATGCAGAGGCGGCGGCGATGGAGGCGGCGGCGGCGATGGAGGTGATGGCGATGGTTATGGTGGCGGTGCGATGGTAGTGGTGGTCGGGACTCGGTCGACCGTCGCCCGTCGGGGGCAACGTCGGCATTAAATAAAAAAAAACGAAAATGGGTTTTACACATAATAAAAGTGACGCGTGTGGGTTTTTGGGGGATTGAAAATTTGGGTGGGTTTTACACACCATTGACCATATCTAAGGGGTCTATCTCCAAATTCCCCTTTTTTTTTCCCCTAAAAATGTACTTTAAAAAGACCGACTTCAAATTAAGCTATTTTAGAGCAACTCCACCCGAGCTGCCAAAAATGAGATGGTAGCCAGAATGATGGTATTTGGCAGTTTTAATCTCTCCAACTGGTGTGTCAAAAACTGATGTGGCAATTGGCATGTATCAAACTATGTCAAAAAAGGTAGGCCAAAAGCAAGTTGTCAATTTGTAACACCCGTATTTTTATATTATTTATAATGTAATTTTCGGATATTTGTTACTAATATTTTCTATATATGTAAATCAGATTTTGAGTGTGCTTGACATCCCATGTGTGTTCACGCATTTCATATCATAAATCCTTTTAAAACAAAACAAGATTTTGCTTATTTAACAAACCCGAGCGCTCAAGCTTAAAAAGTTGTGAGAAGACTGTTTTGTCTCTAGGCTTTGAAAATTCTATAAATACACAGCCATTCTATGCATTTTACGTGGGAAAAACAGAGAGTTACAGCAGAGAGTGTTTGTGAGGGAGAATTCTTGCAAATTTTACAAACATACACACATTCTCTTGCATGTCATGATCCAAGCTTGTGATCATCTTCATTTCTGCATACTTGGTGTCCTCTCAAGTTTATTGAAGTTCCAAAACTGAGTTCTTGAAGTTTACTTGGAGTAATTGGAGTTCTAGCTTAAGAAGTTCATCATCTTTCTCAACATAATCATAATCTATTTCATCTTGATTGCATTGTGAGTATTACAACTCACATACACTATGTCTATGTACATATATAGTCTGTAAATGTTGGTTGCATGTGCTTGATTAACTAGATTTAATTCTAGATCATCATAATCCTCATCTCTTCCTCAAGTTCATGCATATTTGATCATCTAAGTAGTTTTGATCATCATTTTGAGTGCTTTGATTCATATATAAGGTGCATATGAATATGTATGATATGCTTAACATGTTGCATGTGAGTTTAATTAAGAATCTTGGCATTTTAGATGTTAATTCATAGTTGTTTTGAAGCTGCTAAAATGTACATTGTTATGAATTGCTAAACCCGAGCGCTCGAGCAAGCGCGAGTGCTCGAGCTTGGAGTGCTCGAGTGGCCGGAGCGCTCGAACTTGATAGTATTTGTATTCTTTGTTTGTTTATATGATTGAAGTTATCATGCTCTATGCTATGTTTTACACTAAGAGTTTTGTTAACTGAACCTGGAACGATATATGTTATATATGAACGAGCTTGTCAATTATGTAGTTATACTATATGCTTACTTAATAGTACCATGTTTAAGAGAACGACTGATTTATTATTCCTATGTTGATTCTTCTAACACGTTAATTATATATTGCTGTCCGATTATTATTGTGATCGTTGTTGATAACGATTAAAAGGGAGACGTCGGGTCGAATCATTAATGATGTAATGAAGTATAATGCGCGAATAATGTATTTAAATGAATAAGTGTGTTGACGGATGTATAAGCATGGTTGTGTCGAATAACCTCGCCAGTTGTTCCGTGGATGTTTGCATCAATTGTGTGACCTCATGGTGTTGATGTCAGTTGTGTTATGTTGTGTTTCATGAGGTGTTGTCGTTAGTATGTTGTGGTCGGTTGTATTGTGTTGGTGTCGAGTTAGGGCCAATTGTGGGTTAGGCGATTGAGTTAGGGCCAATTGTGGGCTAGGTGATGAAATAAGGGCCATGTGTGGCCGTATGAGATATTAGAGGGCCATGTGTGGCCGTAATTCGCATTTGAGGGTCATGTATGGCCGTGTGGAAGAATGCGATTAAGTTAGTGCCAATTGTGGGCTAAGTGATTGATTAGAGGGCCATGTGTGGCCGTATAACATATTAGAAGGCCATGTGTGGCCGTGAGAAGGTCAGTTTGGGCATATTGCCATGTATTGTGTGTAACAGAAGTTAGTACTGTATGTTCAGTATTGTTGTGATTGTGGGCAGGAGCTAGTACTGCCAGTGTTGTGGTCGTGTGTGACAGAAGCTAGTACTGTCAAGTTGTGAGTTGTTAGCGCAGCGGATTCATGCATGTTGCGTTGCATTGTTGTGGTTGCATTTTGGTAAGAACATTAGGTTTTGGGCGAAAACTTGCGTAACGTCGCGATAACTTTTCAATGAAAACATAAACGGTGTATATGTTCATATTGTGTTTGGTTTGTAGCATTTTACTCAGCTTTAAGCTAACGGGCGTGTGGCCCTGGACATCTGTGCCTAGCTACTGTAATTTTAGGTGCTGGAGATGCTATTCCGCTGGGCGAGTACCGTGGAGATGAGGATGTAGACGAGGAAGGCTGGGGCTTTGCCAGTTGAGAAGGCGATTGTGTTGCTGAAGCTTTTTTGTTCCCGTTGGAGAATTTTATTATTTATCTTTATTATGTTGTTGTCGGCCGTTTGGCTTCTAGACTTCTGTTTCTTTGATTTCGAATGACTGTAATATATAAGTATGTATAATGGAGATTGTAAGACTCTAATGTTGCTTCCGCTAAACTTAGAACATTTTTGCTGCTATTATTACTCTGATATTTTATATTTCGTTGGTAATTGGACAATCATGCGATCTGTAACTTGTTACGAGCCTACGAGTCCAATAAGGAAGCTTACTTCCCTTAATTATCGCAACGCCGAGGCGTGACACAATTTGATCTTTATCAATAAAAAAGAATTATTATACCTGAATCATTAAAATGGGGTGAAAATGTCCCTGACCCATAACTATTTCAACTTATTCCCAAACCCATCACTTTCTTAGAAGTCGCTACTCTAAATAGCGACTTCAGCCCAAAATATTCCAACTACCCCAAGGAGAAGTCGTTACTTGAAGTAGCAACTTTAGTGCAAAATAGAAGTCGCAACTTCAAGTAGCGACTTTATCAGTAGTTAATTTTCACCAGCAGTCCATTTCAGAAGCAGCCCCCCTACAATACACATAACCAACATATTCAAATATTTTCAGAATTCAAGCAACAAACATAAATCAACCAACAATATCAACATTAATCAATCCACTAAGATGTGTATGCAAAAAGCGAGAGAAATAGAGAGAGAGGGAGAGAGAGAGAGAGAGAGGGGGAGGGGGGGGGGGGGGGAGATGATGAGAAAGAGATAGAGGGGGATCATATTGATGCTTCGGGTAAAAAAAAATACTAATACATCAAAAAAAAATTATATATATAAAATTGTGTAATTTATTGTTTATAATACATCAAAAAAATAAAATATTGTGGTGGATCATATGCACTATCTTTGTTTATAATGTGTCCCACACCACGGAACCTTCTTCGTTCTCTTAGGCCTACCCTCCTCCTGTGGTAGATCATCTACTAGTGGAACCTCCTGCTGTGGCGGATCCTCCACCTGGATGACCTGCGATACCCCTAGCACGGCCTCTCCCTCTTCATCTCCTATAATACCCGCACGACCTCTTCCACGGGATCTCCCTCTCCGGCCATGACGACCTCTACCCCTAACGTAAACTAAACATACTGGAGGTCGTCCCTGAGACTTGGCATGTGTCAAACCCTCCTCCCATGTCTCTGACATAGGGGTATCATGTACAGTCGTCTCCCTCACCTCCACATGCATCTCCTCCACATGTCTGGAGCTGATGATATAGGATCATGTGGTGGCGGGAGCGACGATGATAATGGTGCATCTATATATATATATATACTATGGGATAAAGAAGTCATGGCTCTGAGATAAACGGAACTCAGTGTCCTGTGGAGTGTAAGGCTGATAACAGCCGTCTGTATCATCATATGTATACATGATGTATTGATGTAGTGTATGTGGCTCAGGCTCAGAGTGTGTAGATGGGTTTGTCTGCTCCTGAGACTGAGACTGAGGCTGAGTGTGAGGCTATGGCTGAGGCTGAGCCTGAGGCTATGAGATGCGGGGCACGAATATTGTGGAAGATGGAACAGCCTCGTCTAAACGTGGATACTCATGAACAACCTGTAATGAATGCTCACTAATAGTACGAATCTCATCTAATGCTTCCATCATCTCTAGAGGGACAGAATGAGGGTCGCCTGCTAATCTAGCCAACACCGATTGCGCAACCTCGTACACACGAGTCACCATCCTCTTGAAAAATGGAAAGTTTATTTAAGTGAAGTTATCTTATGACATGTGCAGAATGGAAAATTTATATGTTGTACGATAAGGAATACATCTCACCGGAATGCCACGAATTGTACCGACTGGTTGGAAGCCAACTGTCGATGGATTTGAAACTGGTCCAATAAGTCTATGGGTAATGCGACAATACCATGTCATATATGGGTCTGAGTCAAGCATCTGAGCTACATCTGAAATACCTGGAACAACATGCTGTAACTGATGGTCCCAGAGCTCAACTTACTCCCTATGAAAGTGACTCTAATGGGTAGTCCCATGACCACGTCGATCAATGCGATGTAATGTTGCCATAGTGTTACATGGATCTGGGACTACCTGCCTAATGCCGAACTGTCTCATCACTCTGTCGGGATGATGCCACTCAACCACGGTGTACATGATCAACGGACATTTGGCAATCCATGTGCCCTGCCCAGCCCAGCTCGACAGTACTGAGGTAACGATGCGACTAGCTCAGCACTGTACGACTGCCAGATCATCTTTGAAAACATTATATGAAAGATTAGCAATTTCACTAGCAAATATGCAACTCACAGTTTAACTCTTTCATCATTTACCTGATCAGGCTTCATCTGGTCCAATTGCTCTCGAAAGTGATGCTGGACATGAGTAGACACATCTCGAACTAAGAATCGGGTCAACCACCTAAAGTAATGACAAAATTGTTAATACCTAAATCAATATACGAGTAATGAATAATTAATAATGTAGAGAATAATGCAAGTATACCTACAATCCAATGGACCATCCTCTGGTACAGTTGCTGGTAAGAGGACTAGTCAGATATGGGTCAATCTCTCCTATGCCCAAAGCTGCGATTGATAATAATTAAGTTTAATGATTTGTGATAGAATGAACAGTTGTAAAATATAGAGGAATTCACAAAATTAACATAACATATAACATGTAAAAGTATAAACTGGCCGCCTATCTGTATTGTGGTACGAATCGTGGTAACACACAACTCATGGTAGATATCTGCCAATGCTGCACTACCCTAGCTGTATCCAGCATCAAAGTGTCGTAGATGTGGTAGATATAGCAGGCTAACTTTGTTCCCATACTTTTCTGGGAATAGCGACCCTCTTATCAACATCATACAAAAACATCGAGCAATCTGCTGAATAGTGGTGTCGTGGGCATCCTCAGCGATCTGTTGTATGAAATGGTCCCGTGTAGTAGTAAGGTGAAGTCTCGATTCAAAGATAGTGTCAGGGGGTGGCGTGCAGCCGAGCAATTCCTGACATAGCTCCTGCCACTGCTCCTTAGAGCGTGACTCATCAATACCGGTATTAGCAAGCCCATCGACCGATAAGCCCAATAGAATGCCAACTTCCTACAACCTGATCTTAGTCTCGCTGACAAGTAGATGAAATGTATGTGTCTCAACACGCCACCTCTCCACTAAGGTGGTGATCAAACCCCAATCGTACTGTATAAAACCAAGACTGTATGCGCCATAGAACCCAATGTGCACTGCACCAGAATGGCCGATTTGTCACTGCTCTGGGAGGTGACAAAGGACCTTTGTCACTGCCCTAAACCGTGACATTTTCGGGGGTGACAAAAAATATTTGTCACTGTCCAGAGCCGTGACAATTTCGTTTGTCACTGCCCATTAGAGGATCCCTTAAAGGGGTAATGTCCTTCCCTTTGTCACCGCCTTGAACAGTGACAATAATTTTATATTTGTCACTGCTCTAGGCGGTGATAATGTTAGTGACAATAATTTTAATTTTGTCACCACTCTAAGCGGTGATAAGGCGGTGACAATAAGTTTAATTTTTGTCACTACTCTAAACCGTGACAAAACTGCTGGACAATCTACTTATTAGTCATCTCTTTGAATATTGAGGGGGTGAATTACTATAAATGCAATAGTTTCTGTTGCACCTTACCATTTAGGTATCAATAACATTCGATACCGAAAATTGCACATTAGAAAATAGTCTATACATATACAAATGTTAAATCAATGGCTCAATAAAATCAAGGGTTTTAAGAATCTCAACTCTCACAATTTGAAGCAAAAATATGGCCCCCAATGTAACTTCCACACACATTAAGTAGAATAACATATATGAATTCAAAACACCGTTTTATCCTCGGATTCAACACCATGGGCATTGGTCAACTTGGCCCTTCTGCTGATTACATGCTTCTTCTTCTTCTTGGGCTTGGGCTTGGAGTTGATCCCCTGAACCTGAGCCATTGCACTCCTCTTTGGGGTGTTGGTGGCAGGCTTCATCCCATTCTTCTGGAGATCCTTCTCAATATCAACCATATCACGTGGCAATTCGATTCCCCGGAAAAGCTGCTTCGCGTCGTCATCCACCTTGATAGGCACTCTAGGGTCATTTGGGTAGGCTATGTCCTCTTCGATGTGAACTGACCACCACATTGCTGCTTCAGCTTTGTCAGAATACTTCTTTCATGCTCGTCATTGGCACTCTTGTCAAAAAGTAGCCGCCGAGCAAGCATTTTCCTGTCAGCAGTTGCAATACTAGAGAATCATCTAAAACCCAAGAACCATTTGGTGTAATGTCTTGAAAAAAACCAACTGAAAATATGAGTTACCTATAGAATTCAGCAAACAAGTCTTTGTCACTAATGTAAGCAAGCAACTTTACCACCTGCAAAATAAATAGAGCTCTAGTTGGAACTTTCTACATCCTGTCACCGGGTCATACGGAGTCAAAAAATATTAAAATATTCTCACTATGAACACACAATATGCTGTATCAATTAGAGTTGAGAAAACTCTGTCCCTATTGAGCACAAACATTCGATGCATGGGATAAGGAAATACATTGAACCGAGCACCCTTTGTGTCACCATTTCAAGGAGGGGAAAAGATGCTTTTTCATACATAATATACTTAAATATACATCACAGAGAGTGAGCAACATACCTTCTCAAGTGTTTCCTCAATTGCTTCATCACTCAATTTCTCGTTGCCGCCTTTCTCAAGAATATTATCGTAAAATGAGGCCAATAGTTCCGCATTTGAGCTTCCACCAACACCCTTGTTGCAAAAGACTTCAAAAGCTTCCTTGAGTGCCTAGAGAAAAGCCAAAAAGGTGATTATAATTGAGTACTAAGATGGGAATAACACGGTCATCCCACAGTTTTACTGTACAAACCTTGTGGAAAAGGGTATGGTTCGTAAAGCAGTCATTTACATATGCCAGGTACTTGTCATGCAACTCAATCACTTTTCTATTTTCTTTTTTAGGTCCTAGAGGAACAAGAAGTCAACAATTATATAGTCAGTAGTTAGTCAAGAATAATGAGACTTCCATTATCAGATTTGTAATCTATTCGGATATTGATATCCAGTCCATTATCAGCCTATAAAATAGTTGTAACTTTCCCAGACACCCAAAATAATGAGACTTCCATTATCAAATTTGCAAAATGCAACAATAAGAGACAACAGCACAAAAGACAATAAGCTCTGACATAAAATAATCAAGAACAAACCCTTTTATTGCTTGCTGCATCTTCGGCTTGTTTAACCAAGGCCATACCTTCAGCAGTAACGTGCTGCATTAAGAAGCACCAGAAAATACTTCAAATGAAGAAGAGAAAACACAAATCATAGCAAGCTAGAGCTTCAAATTCGGTAAAAAAAAGTGCAAGGTCTTGACACCAACCTGCTTAAATATATTAGAAACAGGATCTAAGCCTCGAGGAATTTTAGAAAAGAGCCTAAACATCCTTGACAAGTCCTCCATCTTAAATAGAATGAACAAAATTATTGGTCAAATGTTATCAATCGTACGTCAAATACACACCAAAGGGATTGATAAATAAATGATCCAGGAGAGTACCTTGTCATCTCTTAGCAATGCCTGACACCCAGAGTGCTCCTTCTCAAGCAACTGGGTTGCATACACGGATAGCAGCTCATGTTGAACTTTCTACAAGAATAAAAATTGAAAGATAATGATGGAAATGACAACACTTCAACTCTCATCCTAGTAAGAAGGTAACCATTAAAAGCAATAGACAATGTTTGGAGTAAAATCACTTCAGAATGCTACCACAATAGCCTCCAATCTTTAGATTAACTAACAAAGATGAAGGCAAAGTTCTTATTACACTGATGACTACTGTAAAAGATAGAACACACCTCCAGTAACTTTGGCTCGCTACTGGAATGAAGATAATGAGCAACCCTATCCTTCTCCCGTTTCAAACATTCCTCAGACTGGAGTTCCAGAAAAATGCATAAAAATTATGGTTGATGATCAACAAATATTCTAAACCTTATTAGAAAAAAAGGCAAACAAACTGGATGTTTACTTCAACATATAATCAGGACAATAATCATCTAAGATCCAATTTGAAGCCTTCCGGGAATAATAAGATGAACTCTCTTTGAGCATAGCTACTTCAAAGTCATTCTCATAATAATCCATTTGCCCCATTCCAATCTCAACAAAAATATTAGAGGAGATTGTTAAATAACTGAATTGGAAAGGTGGCTAGATGTTGTATACGTGGACCAATGGCAGAAAACAAACAAATGATCTCCATAGCAAGCATATGTAGAATGACAAAATGAAGAATTCTCTATGGCTTGATGAATTTGAATGACTTCCTATCAATAGATAAAACAAAGCAAAGATAGCTCAAGCCAAATAAAGGATGCTATGGTTTCCATATTTGCTTTTTCAACACATTTAGGACCCCTTAAAATAACTTCGAAGGAAAATCAATGGAACCCATTATAATGACCTCCAACAGCACGTGTAACGCGAGCCAAATTTAGGATACAAATTTGAGAACCATTGCATTACCTCAAATTAAAAGGCTACTAATGATTTCTCAACTAATATATTCGAAGCACGCAACATTCTTGATTTTCTCCAAGCTAGGGAGTTCAATAAATAATTCAGATGTCCTAAGAAAAGAGAACGCAAGGAGGAAAAAGTAAGAAAAAGGGGAAAATGGTGTACTTAGATCTTGGTCATTACTCTGCCACTTTACCCAGTAAAAAATGGGAAAATAAATAACTTCTTCCATTCAGCTTTCTTAAGATGGCAACATAAACGCTGTTTTTATCACATTTCTAAGGTGCATAGAAACAAGAGCAAATTATATTTAAGCATGGAGGAGAACACAACAGAACAGGTTGTCCCTCTTGTTTTCCATTCCTTTTTCATTTTCTCTCTAAATAGGAAAACCAAACAGAGCCTGTCTCATTGCAAAAAAATAAAGAGAGAGATCACCAATGTATTTTTCCTGCTGATGGAACATATAAGAGTGACTTCCATCTGCATTAGGGTAATCCATCAAAAGTGAAAAGAAAGTTAAATTGTACATACAAATATTTGAATACAATCAAATGCAACACTATGTCATAAAACAACTAACAAACAAGTAAAAAATGGTGTGAAGACTATGATTCTTACCAAAAGCTGAAGCGAAAAGCATTTGATTTAAACTAAATTGGAATTTTTTTCCTGATTTGCATCTGATTTAACTGGACCTCTAAATTGGAGTTGTAATGGTGGCAATTGAAAACTAATTACTACTCTTTAGATTTTTTGTTTAAACTACTAAAAACCAAGTACAGGGTAAAAAAAGAGGGAAAACTAATAATGAAACTATATAATCTTAGAATGAGTGCCATCAATGTGCATTCTATGAATACCAATCTTTAGAGTTACTAATTCTTCTCTTTCTATATTAATCCATAACAAATCCATTGGTAGTTCATTTGTCTCACATCTATTATTCACTTGACCCAAACAATTATACAAAATGGTTCTCGGGTTTCAACTTCAACCAACCAAACAATTAATTACATTAGGGGCTGATTGGGGACTGTTTAGGGGCTGATTCGGCTGTTTAGAAGCTGATTTGGGGGCTGGTTAGATGTTTATTTAGGGGCTGACTTGGGGCGGGTTAAGCTCATCTTTTCAATGGCCAATAATTTCACTCTACTGCTCAACCTTCCATTTATACTCCCATTATAGAATGAAAAGTTAGCTTACCAGTGAGAAGAAAATAGACAAATTACTCACACTGTAGAATGAAAAGTTAGCTTACCCGTGCAAAGAGGCTACCACTATTGAAGTGCAAACTGAAGACCATGAAATTATACCAAAAAAGAAGTGGAGTCTGAAAGTCAGCTAATTCAAATAATCAGAACTGCAGAATCTAAATAAGATAAAAAAAAAAAAAGTTAGGAAGTCTCAACCAAGAAGAAATACCACAATAAAAATAAAATAAAATAAAAATCTGATAAGCTCAACACATACCAAAGCCATACCTTTGTCGTTGATTTCACATAGAGCATTTGAAAAATTTTCCATAACCGGGTAATTTTCTGTCGCAAAATTGAATTAGCTAGGATTATTTTGATTTCCTCATGCTACTAATCATCATTTTCTACTTGTTGTGTGCTGCTGTGCGCGTGCACGTGTGTTGTGCTGCTGTGCGCATGCACGTGTGTGATGCGCGCTGTGCGCGTGCATGTGCGCTGTGCTGTGGCTCCTCTACAATGACAGCTCATATTAGGAATCATTATTTTGCTTAAATTTTTTGGATAGTAGATTTTAAAGTTATAGTATATTTTCGAGTACTTCTAATAGCAATACCAAACGGGCTCTAAATGCCTACCAGATTTTGAAGTACTTCTAATAGAAGAAACCAATCATATAACCAAATACAAAAGCAAAATTTCTCAAAGAGTGTAAATAACCAAACTATGACTGTAATAAAAATCTAAAAATAAACGAAAGAGTGTCTTAGGCAAACCTGATGTAGCTAAACTATTGTAAATAAGTCTGTAACTAAACTATTACATCTTTTGGCAAACCTGGTCAAAAGAAACAATCTGAACATGACCAAAAAGAAAACAAATAACTAAAAGCTCAATGAAACAAAAACAAAAAAGAAAACACTTTCATTTTAAATCAAAGAAATTGCAAAGACCTCTCTTTTTTACCATCTATTGAATGAGTAAGAGACCTGCAAATATTAAAGGAAGAAATTGAGAAATTAAATATAAGGAAAGATCAAACATGAAAAACTTTGCTATATATTTATGCAGCAGAAAAATATCAAACGTGAAAGAAGCAAATAGTTGGTGTTCCATGACAATATACAATTTTAAAACTGTTAGTGTGAAGATTATAGTTTTAAGTGTGAATATTGACGCTATCAAACTTACCATATCACGGTTTCAACAGTGGGATGATTTTCAATTTGAAACCCAAATCAAATTATATGAAATCCAACGTAAAAGAGATTTAGCATTGTGATTTTACAGTTGGTAAGTTCATACTTCATAAGAAAGATGGTTTACAAAAATAACACAGTCGCAACTCACAAATAAAATAACAAATCATAAGCTTAATCTCTACAAACGAATAAATAATTAAGGAAAACCATACCCAATCATGAAAGTAAACCATACGCACACATAGTCTATTGTAAAGGGAATGTCTACATCCACCGATGCCTGTTCAAAACAGAAAGATCAGTGAATTTATTGTTCCAAAACTTGATAGAGAAAGCAATGTTACATCCATTGGATTAGAGAGAATGGATTTCAAATCAACTAATTGCCAAGTTTAAATCAAAAACTTGAATAGTCAAATACTCTCATGAATGTGAAAATTAAACATTTAGAAACCCTAAATTAAAGACTCATGTACAAAAATTATGAAAAACTTCAACAAATACCTTTTGGAATCTCATATTCTATGTCACTCCTAGAGAGGACTGTTCTCCGATGACTGAAAAGAGAATGATGGTAGAGAATAGGAGGGAGGGGGGGGGGGGGGGGGGGGGGGGTTGGGGTTGTGGTTTGAACCTTCAAAATCAAACCATAAGGGCATAAAAGATACATAAATCCCTAAGAACAAATATGAACATACTATAAATGTGAAGTAAAAAAGAAAAAGAAAAAGAGAAAAAGAGAGATACATAGAACACCTAAGACAACAAATGGGTTTCTCATGCCCCATTGAAGCCCCATTCTTCAATTGGAAAAAAAATATTTCTTCGAATATCTATAATCCAGATGTGGTTCTCATCAAATTTCCTAAATGTACCCAATGAAATTATAGCTCAAATTAAACTCACAAAATTATTTTTCCAACCTCATGTTTTTCCCTTTCTCTGACGTGAATGGTCGGTGATAGTCGGCGCTGATGAGAAAGGAATGGTGCTACCTTCTTCTCTTCCCAAATTCACCTTCTTCTCTTCCCATCTCTCGTCGGAGCTCTTATACCATCGGTCTATAGGAGCACGGCCTCAGCGTACTCCTCTATGCAGAAATCCCAATAAGATCGACCACTCCCTTCTTTAATGAAGCTATGAAACCATAAACATCACTAAATTCGAATTGATTCAGAAGATGTGTATAAGAGTAGATTATTAATAGGGGTCAATTTTGACCCAACGAAGCTCTGAAACCCTAAACATCACTGAATCTAAATCGATGTGATCGATGAGATTGTTGAGAGTTGAAGAAGATAATCTTATTCTCAGCTAATGTTAGGGTTTAGGATACGATTTCAGAGAAATGTAGAGATCTGATGAGTAATGGGGATCGGTCTACCTTTGCTGCTCTCTTTCTTTCTTTTTCTGCTCTCTTCTCAATGTGATTTTGGGAAATGTTTGGAGGGAGAAGGATATGTATGTTTGGAGGGAGAAGGAAATGTTTGGAGGGGAGTAATGGTGCCCAAAAAAATTAGGGGTTATAATAGAATTTGTCACGGATCCCATCAGGGACAAACACACCACAAAATTTGTCACTGTCAATAACAGTGACAATTTATGCATTTGTCACCAATATATTATTATCACTGCCACGAGCAGTGACAAATTTGTCACTGCTCATGGCAGTGACAAACTGAGCGAAAATCAGAGTGACATTTTTGCTGTTTTGGTGTAGTGGTGCCTGATGTAACCTAGTATGCGATCATCTGGAACAACAACTTAACGTAAAAACAGCCTCAGAGCGTCGGCAATGAAGATCACCCAAGATCTCACCAGCCCAGATGGCCGATGACCGGTGTGCGTCTTGTGATGACAGTATTGATGGATTCTCAGGGCCAGAGTGGACATCCATGTTAAGCACGCTATTCAAACATTATGGTTAGTCAAAATAATTACGAGTAAATTTAATGATGTGACAACATAAAGATAAAGTAGTGAAAAAAGAGAAATGGTTCATTTTAAAAGATTAATAAGAATGAACTGCATCATATTAAACATGTTAATTTAAAAAGATTACTAGGAACAAATTACATCATATCAAACACGTTAAACTAAGGACGAACGACAAACCCTGTGTCTTGTCGTGTCAACTGTTAGGCGTCAGACCCAGTGACTTATCGCGTCAAATGTTTGGTTGTCATGGCATGTGATATCCCAAGCATTCCTTTTTCTCCTTCTTCTTCTTCTTAGTATGGAAAACAAGTATGCACCTACGTACTACCCATATTTTTTTGAAACAAGAATACTGAGTATTGAAGAGAAGGGTGTTCTACTAGAAGCACTCATGGATTTTGCTACTCCATAATGGAAACATGAAGATGGGAATTTTAAATATGTTGCTTTCGAAGCTTTACAAATCGTATTTGCTGAGACAATCCCTGGATGTGATCTTCCAGCTGATGGCTAATGTCATAGCGATGGAGGTTTGGAGGTGGCAGAAGGAACATAAACTCCTTCAAGAGTTGTTAATAATGAGAGGTGTTCATTTTACTGAAGAAATCTGGCTAGAAGTTCTTGACCAAACTTGGTATGAATGGTGTGCTAAGGTTAGAACCAACACCTCTCATCATTTCCATTTCAATTGTTATGATCATATGTATCTTATGTAAATTGTTTTCATGAATAATATGTGTAGGAAAAGCTATTACAGTACTGCAACATAGTTGAGGCACCATGCACATTACAGCTATCATAGATGTTATTATATCTTTCAACTACCACCGGTCAATGGCTCGACAAATAAAAGTGACGTGTGCCCATCAAATGTTGCCAACTCATCTAGAATTGAAGCGAGGAACAGCATAGAGGAAATTATACGGAGGTTGAAGCGATGAACACACAATTGTTGTTTATTAAGATGTTTATATTAGTTATCTAAGAAGTTTGTAACAGTTATCTAAGGACTTTATAATAGTTATCTAAGGACTTTGTTTACTAAGTTTGTACTAGTTATCTATAAAGTTTGTAATGGTTATATAAGGAGTTTGTTTACTAAGAAGTTATATAAGGAGTTTGAGCAGTTTTCATTTCCAATTGCACACTACATAATCACAACAATCAAGTACATATAACAAAGCACATCACTCAAGTATATACTAGGAACACTTAAGTACATAATATAAACACAACACTTAATATTATACTGCATTAGATGGCCCAACTTGACTACGTTGTTAGGGGCATCGTCTCTTGCCATGGTCTTGTTGAAGGAATATTCCACATTGATAAGTAGCCCTACCCCCCTCTCTCAAATCCATCTCATTTCTTATGCGAGTTGATCATGGTCGGCCCTTACTTCGAAGCATATAAGAATTCACAATCGTAGAACCAGAAGGTGGGTTCTAGTAATCTTTGTGATGGATTGGGAAAAACTAGGGTACCCTAGTCTGGTTATATGAGTCAATTGTATAACATTGATCAATGTAATTATCATATGAAATTCTAAATGTAGCTAAAACTGCCAATGTGTGAGTACATGGCCTTTATATGTAGCCCATTTGTTGCAACTGCATGTCCTATCAGATATGTTTCACAATGTGGCTAGAATTTGACACTCCCACTTTGATGACTTGTACGTACCCGTTCCCAGAATGAAAAATCTTAAGGGTGTACCCACCAATCTTGCCTTCTGATTTCAACAAATTGGTAATTGCAATTGGGGTGAAGGTAAAACCTTCCCTGATGGCTTTCTCAGCAAGTAGACGTCGCTTGTTAAAGTATTTAACAACACAGAAAAAAAACCTTTTCAACATAAGCGGTGATAAAAAGATTCCTAGCTACCTTGAGTACACCATTAAACATCTCTGAGATGTTGGTTGTTCGCATACCGTAGCGTCATCCCCCGTCGTGGCAATGGTCCATTTTTCAAGGGGAATTTCGTCAAGATACTCCCACGCCTTTGGATCAACGTTCTTAATCTCTTCCATGAACCCATTAAATTTATGGACTCGGTGGGTACTCCCAGCATTCCACACAAGTTTCTTTAAGTATGCATTTTTAAACTTTGAGGCAAAATTATTCTGCACATATCGGAGGCAATAGCGATGATACCCCTAGAGCTCCTTAAACCTTACATTACGCTCATTGACCATAGAAAGGATGCCTCTATGTTGATCGGATATCAAACAAATACCTTCTCTACCAGGCAAAACGTATGTTCTTAGCAATTTCATAAACCAGGTCCATGTTTCACCTTCTCCTCATCAACGATGGCAAATGCTAAAGGAAAATTTTGATCATCTGCATCTGTTCCCATAGCGATTAGTAATTTGCCCTTATATTTCCCATACAAGAATGTGGCGTCGATACTTATGATGTGGCGACTATGTTTGAGCCCATCAATGGATGCCTTAAACGCCCAAAACACTCTTTCAAAGTTCTTCACAATCGCAATGCCACCATTCACATAGAATCATTTTACAACTATTCCAGGATTATACTGTTGAATTGCAGCCATGAACTTGGGCCATTGTGTGTACGATGTACGCCAATCCCTAAAAATCATTCCAATGGCTATCTGTTTCGCATTCCACGCCTTCTTGTATGAGATGGTGTACTTGTACTTATCTTTCACCTTCTCCAATATCACTGCGATGTTAATAGATGTGTTCACATTAATCATTGGCATTATGTCCCTACCCACTAGCCAAGCACTTAGATTTCTGTGACCAAGGTTCATCGTAGGGGACATACAAGTGTGGCTTTGCTCGACCTTTATGACTTCAAACATCCCGTGTCGTTTCAACCTTGCCCGTAGATGCCACTTGCAACCTTGTGGTGCCAATTGACATTTCCATGACCAATGATATGGACCGGTTTGATCCACCACGTACTATTGATGTATTTTTAAGAGTACAACTCCACAAGTCTCTGAAGATCATCTTTGGTTTTGAAAATCATACCCTTCACCAACTCGTCTCGATTTGGATTCCATTACATACTGTTAGCCCCAAAGTGCTATTCCACTAAATTAAATGGATAATTTTGATGATTAACAAACTACTTAGTTGTATTTTCTAATGATCTTAGATTGATTAAGTTGCAGGAAACATCATACATCAATATATGTTCACTTGATCGTATATGAATAAAGTCATGGTGTTTTGTGCTCAGTAGTTTCAAGCCAAACGGAGCTTTACAAAGTTGAAGAATCTTTTTTTTTTAGTCATTTTTTAGGACTCTATGTAAGCAATTTATTTATGTGAACATCTTACTTAAGGGCTCAAATTTGATTGGAAAAAGTTTTTACACAGTTAACCCAACACATCTTTGAAAATCTGCAAAGAGCAGTCGATTGTGATGTCGTTTCAGTCGACTGATCATCCAGTCGACTGAACAGTCGACCTGGGTACACAGAGATATTATATGTGTACAATCCAGTCGACTGCCCTCCCGACGCAGTCGATTGAGTCTTGTGGTTTTCTATATCCTTTCAAAGGTCAGTCGACTGCCCTGAGAATCCAGTCGACTGAATGACTTCGATAATCACAGTAACGACTAGTTAACTGCATTAAATGAAGCATTTAATTCTCCCAACTACTTCCAACGGTTGGAAATCCTAAAGAAGCTTTAAATACAGATTTTTGAACTTCATTTGGTAACTTTTGATCAATCCAACTTAAATTAATTTTATCACATTTACTCCTTGAGCCCTAGTTTGGTGAGATCATAAATTCTATTGCACTAGTCTTCATTTGTATATCTTAAGAGCAATTTATTGTGAAGCTTAATCTTGTATTCATCCATTCTATTGAGAGAGCCTTCATTCTTGTATCAAATCTTATTTCTAAAGGTAGTGTGTATTAAGGGTTGGTGTAACCCTAGTTCAAGTGAAGAGGATTTTCTTCCTTGAAGAGATTGTAAGGGTTTAATCTTCACCCGAAGGAGATTGTGGTAGTGAAATCCTCAAGAGGTGTTCTTGAGGGGTGGAAGTAGGGCGCGGCTTGCGGTTTCCCGAACCACCTAAAAATCGGTTTGCATAGTATCTCTTCTCTTTTTCTTTCCTTTGCTATTGTGATTTTTCTTCTTGGGCAATCAATTTGAACAATTATTAAATTAGTTTTTAAAACCTTATTCACCCCCCCCCCCCCCCCCCCCCCCTCTAAGGTTTCCACATTTGGGCCAACAATTGGTATCAGAGCTTCGTCTCAAAATTCTAACATATTTGAGTTAAAAAGATCAAATGGAAACCACCACTACCACTATCATCTATAGTGAGGGGAAATCCTCAAATAGACCTCCTTGTTTTAATGGTTCAAATTATGCCTATTGGAAAAATCGAATGAGAATCTACATGATTGCTCAAGACTTTGATCTTTGGCAACTTGTTGTGAATGGACCTCACATTCCCATCAAGATTGTAGACAATGTTGAAATTGAGAAAACTATTGAGGAATACAATGATGTTGATAAAAGGCTTATCAAGATGAATGCGAATGCTATGAATATTTTATATTGTGGATTAGACCCAAATGAGTATAATAGAATTTCCTCTTGCGAATCCGCAAAGGAAATTTGGGATAAACTTGAGGTTGCTCATGAAGGTACTAATCAAGTTAAGAAATCAAAAATAAATCTACTTGTTCAATCGTATGAGATGTTTAAAATGTCTTCTAATGAAACTATTAGTGAAATGTTTACTCGTTTCACCATTATTATCAATAGTTTAAAAAGTCTTGGTAAAACATATACTAATGAAGAGATGATTGAGAAATTGCTTAGGTCTCTTTCAAAGCATTGGCAACCTAAAGTGACGGCAATCCGAGAAGCCAAGGAACTCTCAACACTCTCATTGGAGCAACTCTTGGGCTCTCTCGTTACTCACGAAATGGAATTGGCGGTATTTGATAAGGAAGACAAGAAAAAGAACATTGCTCTCAAAACATCTCATGATAATGAAGAGGATAGTGATAGCAATGAAGATGATGAGATGGCTATGATCACTAGGAAGTTCAAAAGATTCTTAAAGAAGGACAAGAACTTCACTAGGAGAACTCCTAAGGCGATAGAGGCTAAAAAGGAGCCAATTATATGCTTCAAATGCAAGAAGTCGGGCCATGTCAAGGCCGATTGTCCTTTAATGAAGAATAACTACAAGAAAACCAAGAAAAGGGCAATGAAGGCTACTTGGGATGATTCCGATAGTGATTCATCAAAAGATGACTCAAGTGATGAAGAAGTGGCAAATATTTGTCTTATGGCTCACTTGAATGAGGTAAATGATCCTACTCCCGATACTTGTTTTGATTTTAAAAAATATGATGAACTCTAAAATGCTTTTGAGGAGTTACATTAAGAATTGGAAAACTTGGGAGCAAAGTATGTTTCTCTTAAAAAGAATTTTTCATTACTTTCAAATGAACTAAGTGATTTGAGAGTTCAAAATGATTTTTTGAGAAAGGAAAATGAGGCTCTAATTGACCTAAAATCTTAAATTGATTTATTGAGAAAAGAAAAGGAAGAGCTTTCATTAAACAATTTTTCTTCAAGTATCTTAAAGAAAGAAAATGAAGATTTGAAGAAGCAAGTGGAAGATTTAACCAAAACAATAACAAAATTCACTCTTGGAGAACAAAATCTAAATATGCTTTTGGGAAAACAAAGGTGTGTTTTTGAAAAAGCCGGTTTAGGATTCAATCCTACCTTTAAAGAAAAGAAATACAATAACTTCTTTTCAAAAGGTACTTCCACTAGCTCTAACAAAAATCAAATAAAAAATTCTCATCAAAACTTCTTTGTTAAAGAAATCTCCTCAAGTATGTCCAATCCTAGTATTACATGCCATTATTGCTTGAGAAAAGGACATGTAAACTACAAATGTCCAAACAAAAGAAAACTCAAAATGGTGTGGATTAAAAAGGGAACAACACCTCCCTTTGCTAACAAAGTTGGACCCAACGAATATTGGGTACCAAAGAAGATCACTTAAGTTTGTCTTGTAGGTTTGTCTCAAATCTTCTAGCAAGGATAGATGGTTCTTGGATAGTGGTTTCTCAAGACATATGACCGGAGACAAATCCAAGTTCTCATCTCTCTCTCCAAAGGATGGAGGGAATGTCACTTTTGGAGACAACTCTAAAGGAAGAATCATCGGTATAGGTAATATTGGTAAGAATTCCTCATTAACTATTGAAAATGTACTTTTGGTTGAAGGTCTAAAACATAACTTGCTTAGCATTAGTCAATTGTGTGATAAAGGTTTTCAAGTTGTATTTGAATCAAATTATTGCATGATTAAGTATGCTAGTTGTGATAAAATATTGTTTATTGCTTATAGAGAAGAAAATGTGTATACAATCGATTTTGATGATATTTCTTCTCAAGATGTTAAGTGTTTTGCCGCTTTGAATGAAATAAGTTGGCTTTGGCATAGAAGATTAGGTCATGCTAGCATTGATTTACTTTCAAACTTATCTAAAAATGATTTAGTCAAAGGTTTGCCAAAAACAAAATTTGTTAAAGATAAAGTTTGTGATGCTTGTCAACTTGGAAAGCAAATCAAAACATCGTTTGAAAGGAAAAAGGAAATATCAACTTGTAGACCTCTAGAGTTACTTCATATGGATTTATTCGGTCCAAATCGAGTTGCTAGCATGAGTGGCAAAATCTATGCCTTTGTCATTGTTGATGACTTTTCTAGATTCACTTGGGTGTTCTTCCTTGCACATAAGGATGAAGCTTTTACACTCTTTGTTAATTTTTGTAAACGAGTTCAAAATGAAAAAGGATATGCGATTAATAACATACGAAGTGATAGAGGTCGAGAATTTGATAATAATGAGATTACTTCTTTTTGTGAAGAAAATGGTTTTGGTCATAATTTTTCGGCACCTAGAACTCCTCAACAAAATGGGGTTGTCGAGAGGAAAAATAGATCTCTTCAAGAAATGGCAAGAACCATGTTAAATGAATTCGCTTTACCAAAATTTTTTTGGGCCGAGGCCACTAGCACTTCATGCTATGTCATTAATCGTGTAGTCATTAAAAACAAGCTTAACAAGACCCCATATGAGCTTTGGAAAGGAAGAAAGCCCAACATAAGTTATTTCAAAGTTTTTGGATGTAAGTGCTTTTTATCTTGAATACTAAGGATAACTTGGGAAAATTTGATGCTAAATCGGATGAAGGCATTTTTCTTGGATATTCTCAAATTAGCAAAGCCTATAGAGTTTTTAATAAAAGAACGTTGATTGTAGAAGAATCCATGCACGTTGTTTTTGATGAAACAAATCCTTTTAAGAAAGTTTTGGATGATGACAATGACACTTGCAAGGATATTTCAAATAATGTTGAAAACAATGATTCAAACTCTCTACCTCTAGAAAACTCTAAGAAAGAAGATCCTCCTTCCATTGAATCACCAAGAGCAAAATTAAGAAGTGATCTTCCTTTTGAATGGAAAAATGTGCCTAATCATCCTATTGATCAAATCCTAGGAGATCCTAGTCAAGGTGTAGCTACTAGATCATCTCTCAAAAATATTTGTAATAACTTAGCATTTCTATCTCAAATTGAACCCAAGAACTTTGATGAAGCCGAGAACGATGAAAATTGGTTATCGGCTATGCAAGAAGAGCTTAATCAATTTGAGAGAAATGAAGTTTGGACTCTTGTTCCTAAACCTATTGATCATACTATTATTGGAACAAAATGGGTTTTTCGAAACAAAAAGGATGATTCCGGCATTGTTGTGAGAAACAAGGCTAGGTTAGTTGTCCAAGGCTACAATCAAGAAGAAGGTATAGACTACGAGGAGACCTATGCTCCTGTAGCTAGACTAGAAGCCATTAGGATGCTTCTTGCTTTTGCCTGTCATAAAAATTTCAAACTTTTTCAAATGGATGTGAAAAGTGCCTTTCTAAATGGCTTTATCTCCGAGGAAGTCTATGTTAAACAACCCCCTGGTTTTGAAAATCCACATCTTCTGGATCATGTTTTTAAACTCACAAAAGCTTTATATGGTTTAAAACAAGCTCCACGTGCTTGGTATGATAGATTAAGTAAATATCTTATTGATCTTGGTTTTAATCGAGGAAAAAATGATACTACTCTTTTTGTTAAAACCTCAAATGAAGATATCTTGCTTGATCAAATTTACGTGGATGATATTATCTTTGAAGCTACAAATGAGAAGATGTGTGAAGAATTTGCATCATGTATGCAAAATGAATTTGAAATGAGTTTGATGGGGGAGCTAAACTTCTTTCTTGGACTTCAAATAAAGAAACATAAAGATGGCATTTTCATAAATCAGTCCAAGTATATTAAAGATCTTTTAAAAAGATTTGGATTGGAAGGAAGCAAAGTTTTTCAAACCCCTATGAGTTCTACTTTAAAACTTGATAAAGACGAAACCGGCAAGCCGGTAGATTGTAAGCTTTTTCGGGGAATGATTGGTAGCCTATTGTATCTCACCGCAAGTAGACCGGATATCATGTTTAGCGTATGCCTCTGTTCTAGATTTCAAGCTTCACCCAAGGAATCACATGTCATTGCGGTTAAACGTATTTTTCGTTATCTTCTAGGTACTATAGACTTAGGTCTTTGGTATCCTAAAAATACTTCTTTTGAATTAACAAGTTTTTCGGATGCGGATTTTGCCAGTTGTAAAATTGATCGTAAAAGTACTAGTGGAACATGTCATTTCTTAGGACACTCGCTTGTCTCATGGTTTAGTAAGAAACAAAATTCGGTAGCTCTATCCACGGCCGAAGCCGAATATATAGCTGCTGGAAGTTGTTGTGCACAAACACTTTATATGAAACAACAATTAGAAGATTTTGGACTTTATTATGATCATATTCCTATAAATTGTGATAATACTAGCACCATATGTTTATCCAAAAATCCTATCCAACACTCAAGGACCAAACACATTGAGATTCGTCATCATTTTATTCACGATCATGTTCAAAAGGGGGATGTTGATCTTGTTTTCATCAACACCGATCGTCAATGGGCTGATATTTTCACAAAACCTCTTCTCGAAGAACGTTTTTGTGTTATTAGAAGAGAATTAGGCTTGTCTTGTTTGAGTGATGTGCTTTAAAATTCAGTATATGGACTCATGTTCTCTTTCTGTGTCATTCTAACCAAAGCAGTCGACTGGCATCCCGTAACAGTCGACTGGTTCCATTCCTTCTCCTCTAATTCCTTGTTTCTGCTTATATCAGTCGACTGAGGCGTCGACCGTGGCGTCGACTGTTTTTACACACTTAATCCCTTGCCAACTCCCGTCGACTGAGGCATCGACTGGTTTTGCACATATTAATCCCTGCCTACTCACGTTGACTGAGGTGTCAACTGAGCCACTGTGAGCCCCAAATTTCTGAGCCCTAATTCGTTCTTCAGTCGACTGATCATGCGATACAGTCGACTGCTTCCTTATATTCTATATAAATCGCGCCTTCATCTCTTTTTCTTCTTCACCTCTTCTCCTTCCGGCGATTCCCTTTCTGTTCTTTTCTTTTCTTTTCCTTTCTTTCCCATCCTAAATCTTCCCTTACTCTTCTCCTTCATCCTCTCCCTTGAACCTCTTAGACCTCATCTCCTTCATCTATTCCTTTCCCTGTAACTCTTCATCTCGCTTTTCTCTCTCTCTCTCCTCTCTTTCGCTAACTAAACTTCCCTTTATATCATGGCTCCCAAGCTTAAAAGGAAGACCCCTGCAAGTGGTCCATCCTCTGCTCCTCAGGCAACCAAAGCCAAGCGCTTCCCTACTCAAGAGGAACAAGAAAGCTTTGACGAAGTCTTCTCTCACAGGAATGTAGTTTTCGGTAAGATTCTTCCCATTCCTTTTTCTAAATCCGCTAATCTTCGACTAGGATTTCTTCTGGAACGTTTAGGATGGCATCTCTTTACTAGTCTTAACCAACCATGCTATCCCACACTTGTTAAGGAATTTTATTATAATATGACATTTGGCCATCGTTCAGACACCCTTAACTCATTTGTTCGTGGTATTAAAATTCATCTGAATCCCGAATCTGTTTCTTCTATTTTTCATATCCGTCGTGGTGATATTTTTTAATATAATATTAACACTTGGAATCAAGGGCACGGATTCGACCCTCTCATTGCTTGTCGTCTTATCACCGACAACAATGAGTTGTCATATCCCGTGAAGCCCAAGGCTTCTGCCCTAACCTTTGAGGCACGACTTATTCACCATCTTCTCACCTATACCCTTCTGTCCCGTGCTGGGGGTCGAGATTCTGTCTCCTTCTTGGATGTCTTTTTAATTTGGTGCTTTCTTGAAAATAAATCTTATGATTTGCCGTATCTCTTTTGCCGCCACATTTGTGAATGTCAAAAGAAGTCCAAAGCCAGTTCTTTACCTTATGGCTTTGCTTTGACTTCTGTTTTTCGTCACTTCAAGGTTCCCTTGGAGGATGAATTTGATCGTCATGACCCTATTTCCACTGACTTTTACTCCTCTACTATACTATCCCTGATGGGATACAAACTCGTGGGAAATGCTTTTGTTCCCAAGGTCTCTGCTGATCCCACACCTCCTACTGCTTCTACCCCTTCCATACCTACTTCTTCTTCTCATCCGACTTCATCTTCCGCTCCTCCACCTCCACCTACTGTTGATACACCCGCTCCTGACATCTTGGAGCAGCTATCCATTCTTTTCGCTCAGGTTATGAGCCTCTCTACCTCCATCTCTTCTCTATCTGTCTCTCACACCCAGTCTCTTGAGACTATGCATGCTTCCTTATCTTCTTCTCAACAGGAGGCAGTTGAGCTTCATCAGCGCGTCATCGCATCCTTACGAGCCGATGTTTTTGAGATTGGTGGCTCTTTGGATACTTTGCACACTTCTACTGCTGCTACTCAAGAGCTTCTTGATCGTCGTCTATCGTCTCTCCAGACTTCTGTTGATGATGCTCGTGAGGAGATTCGTATTATCCGGACTCGCTTACACTTTTGATTGGTCTTTCTTTAGGTGTTGGAAAAGATGTTGGATAGATGGATGGTTTCTTTTTGTTTTTGTTTATTTACTGATCTTACAAATTCTTTTTGGATCTAGACTTTTATAGTTTGTTAGGTCAGACTAATTCCTTTTGGATAGCTGGATTTTTTTTTGGCTTTGTAGCTATTTTTGGAAATATGAATGTGTTAATACAATCTCTTGTTCTGTATCTCTTTGTGTTTTGATTGTTGCTCTGTCCTTGCATCATCTTAGGGGGAGCTCTGCCTCCTTCTCTGTTTTTATTGATGCCAAAGGGGGAGAAATAGTTGGCACATTTATTTTGATCAAGATAATATAGAATAGTTGCACATTGCCAATATAGCTGTTATCTTGTGATAGACATCTTGGAACAAATAAGATCATGAAATTGTGTTATGTTTTTTTTGGGCAACAAGTAGTTTGTCATCATCAAAAAGGGGGAGATTGTTAGCCCCAAAGTGCTATTCCACTAAATTAAATGGATAATTTTGATGATTAACAAACTACTTAGTTGTATTTTCTAATGATCTTAGATTGATTAAGTTGCAGGAAACATCATACATCAATATATGTTCACTTGATCGTATATGAATAAAGTCATGGTGTTTTGTGCTCAGTAGTTTCAAGCCAAACGGAGCTTTACAAAGTTGAAGAATCTTTTTTTTGAGTCATTTTTTAGGACTCTATGTAAGCAATTTATTTATGTAAACATCTTACTTAAGGGCTCAAATTTGATTGGAAAAAGTTTTTACACAGTTAACCCAACACATCTTTGAAAATCTGCAAAGAGCAGTCGACTGTGATGTCGTTTCAGTCGACTGATCATCCAGTCGACTGAACAGTCGACCTGGGTACACAGAGATATTATATGTGTACAATCCAATCGACTGCCCTCCCGACGCAGTCGACTGAGTCTTGTGGTTTTCTATATCCTTTCAAAGGTCAGTCGACTGCCCTGAGAATCCAGTCGACTGAATGACTTCGATAATCACAGTAACGGCTAGTTAACTGCATTAAATGAAGCATTTAATTCTCCCAACTACTTCCAACGGTTGAAAATCCTAAGGAAGCTTTAAATGCAGATTTTTGAAATTCATTTGGTAACTTTTGATCAATCCAACCTAAATTAATTTCATCACATTTACTCCTTGAGCCCTAGTTTGGTGAGATCATAAATTCTATTTCACTAGTCTTCATTTATATATCTTAAGAGCAATTTATTGTGAAGCTTAATCTTGTATTCATCCACTCTATTGAGAGAGCCTTCATTCTTGTATCAAATCTTATTTCTAAAGGTAGTGTGTATTAAGGGTTGGTGTAACCCTAGTTCAAGTGAAGAGGATTTTCTTCCTTGAAGAGATTGTAAGGGTTTAATCTTCACCCGAAGGAGATTGTGGTAGTGAAATCCTCAAGAGGTGTTCTTGAGGGGTGGAAGTAGGGCGCGGCTTGCGGTTTCCCGAACCACCTAAAAATCGGTTTGCATAGTATCTCTTCTCTTTTTCTTTCCTTTGCTATTGTGATTTTTCTTCTGGGGCAATCAATTTGAACAATTATTAAATTAGTTTTTAAAACCTTATTCACCCCCCCCCCCTCTAAGGTTTCCACATTTTGGGCCAACACATACCCTCAATGTTTGAAGCATAGCATATCTCTCCAGTATGGATGCCCAAGTCAAAGGATGTAAATGTTGATGAACGAGGCTCATACAAAGTATTTTTATGATTTATTTGGGCAGTCGGCTCAATATCTTTGATATCATCATCTTCTTCATCCCCCTCCCCCCAGTATATTCTTCTGCATGCACATCTTCTTCATCCTAGTTTTCCAGAGTCAAGTTAGTGTCCATCCCTTTGTGTGGCCAATCACCACCATCTCTGCAATCATCTGACCCAAACTGTACATGAATTACCTGTTTTGAAACAATGTCTTGCATCGGACTTCTGTATCCAATCTCACTATTTTGCAATGGATTTGAGCGATCCATATGTTGTGTAGGCAAGGAAGGCAATAACCCCTGTACAAATGGGTTTGAGCTTTCACCTTCTTGTGTCAACAGAGAAGTGTACGGCCCAATCTAGTCATCTAATGTTTGATGGGCCTCGGGAAGATTCTATGTCTCAACATATAGATCCATAGAGTTTATAGATGTATTGGCAGATGCTGTTTCTAGTATTACTTGCAGACTTTCGCCATCATTTACTTCACGGTATAAACTTGGAAACTTAAAATCCAAGAACCGACGGAAACCTGCAAGTGAACTTCAATCGAACACTTTTTGGATCAATCCCCATTTTGCTGCAAACTTTCCTAACAATTTCAGTATATTAAGCGTCTGTTCTCAAACGAATGAAATTTTGACAGTTACTATCGTAGTAAAGACCATCCATTATAGTCACAACACTAGCCATTTTAATACCTTCACATTTGCAAATTCAAGTGTAAGTAATCAATGGTCCATCGTGTTGTTATATGTCCCATGGTTAGGTACCCTTTAAAGTTTTTGCATAGCTAAAGTTTTTTAATTAGTGGTCTAGTTTTGTTTGGTTCATATATTTCATGAGAAAAAGAACATAGTATTACAAATTGGGAGGGGAGGGGGGTGGGGGGCATAACAAATTTGGGACGTATCGGCTTACAAATTGGGGAAGCATAGTATTACAAAATTTGGGAAACGTAGCATTAAAAATTAGGGAGCATCGGATTCAAAATAGGGGGAGCATAGCATTACAAAAATTGGGAAGGCATTACAGTCTCTATGCATATACAGTATGTGTGTGTATGTGTCTATGTATATACAGTATGTGTATGTATGTATCTGTGTGTATACATTGTGTCTGTGTATATGTGTGTATGTGTGTGAGTGTGTGAGTGTGTGCGTGTGTTTGTGTAATTCGAGAGAGAGAGAGAGAGAGAGAGAGAGAGAGAGAGAGAGAGAAAGAGTACCTATGAGAGATAACTGAGAGAGAGAGAGAGAGCGCAAAGAGAGAAAATGTTAATGGGAAGGAGAAGGGGCAGGATAATGTAACCCTGAAGTCGCTACTTGAAGTAGCGACTTCTAAGAAAGTGATGAGTTTAGGAAATATATTGAAACATTGATGGTTCTGGGACATATTTGCCCCAAATTGATGATTCGAGTAAAAAAATTCCAATAAAAATGATGGGTTTCAAAATGTTGTGGTGTATTTGGCTTGGCTTTCCGAGAGTTCTAACGGTAATATTAATTAAATATCATTAAATAATCAATTTTGATATATCGGGTGGAACTTGTAGGTGTAGCTATGTCAAATTTTCATACGTCAATTTACCATATAAGCCTTCAAATATATTTGATTGATGGAAAAAGTGGTTTAAAGTTAGAGTTTAAACGCGCAGCGGAAATATGTTAAGTTATAAAACTTTTGATATTTCAAGATCTACTACTCGTCAATTCCATAGATGCGTACAAGGGGTTGCAAGAATTATACCTTAGTGTCTTGAACCCAATTCTGAAACTTTAACTTTCAGCAGCCTCCACTAGATGATCTTCACCCTTATGACTCCTGCGGATGCCTGCCGGAAAGACTAGGGTTGGTGGGAACCCTAATAGAGAGGATAGGAAGGTTTTGGGAAGACTATGATAGTTTTTGCAACTTCTGCGTATAAAACGACGATCACTTACTTCCAGAACGCAGCTGCCCTATTTATAGATTTCCAGAACCGACCTAGACTTCGATCGATCGAAGTGACTTCGATCGATCGAACCTTCGATCGATCGAACCATTCTCGATCGATCAAACCTGCTGACTTCAATCGATCGAACAATTCTCGATCGATCGAACCTGCTGACTTCAATCGATCGAACATACTTCAATCGATCGAACTTGTCTTAACAGCTTCCTTAAGTGTCTTTCCAAGCATCCTAGCGGAGCTAAGAGTGGGACCTCCTAGGCTCT
Organism: Hydrangea macrophylla; assembly: GCA_033977485.1. Taxonomy (NCBI): domain Eukaryota; kingdom Viridiplantae; phylum Streptophyta; class Magnoliopsida; order Cornales; family Hydrangeaceae; genus Hydrangea; species Hydrangea macrophylla. The sequence continues at coordinate 109,107,615 of CM066994.1, read as the reverse complement.
TTATTGTTGGCTCAGACCAGTTTGTTAATTACCATGACCAAACTCTTTGATCAGCAAACTAACTAACTGGTCAGTTAACGTTTATTCCACTATAAAACGATAACTGAACTCCAACGCAAAAGAACATATCCGAAGAGATAACTAGACTTGTATGGTGTACTAATGTCCCTCTACCGTCAGCATTCGTAATCATATTCAGGTAGTCGGATAACTGTTACTGTCAACCTGAATCATGATTACTTCTTGTATTCCTTGAGTCCCATTCACTACTCATGATTACCAAACATGTTGATAACTCTTATCAACAAGACTGCAGTACTCAGTAATCAACTTTGTGACATTCTCAAGGGAATGCTTACTCTGAATCAGAGGGTAGATTCTATCTTGACAATATATGTTCACAACCCTATGGACATGACATACCCAAGATACCCAGGTGTTGATCTTCTATAGACCTCACTGATTGGTAAGTCAAAGCAGCCATATCCATAGTCTGTGTTCATAATCATCTCAAGATTGAGAACACGTACCTTATACAAGTTATGAGTTCCTATTGACTGTTGACAGCCTTAAGCGTCAATAGGAAAGCTCAGGTCCGTCAATGCACTATAAGCACTAGCATATCAACTAAGAGCTACACTCTAGTGATTGAGATTAATCACTCCATCCAATGGTAGTTAATTATGCTACAGTGTAGACCTGATGAGGTATCCAGTCTCATCATCCACTGTGACATACTCTAAGTATCAAAGAATAGTAATTCGTATCTCACTTGTGTGTATCTCATACACACACGAATTGCTTACTATGATACTTAAGGATAAAACAATCATCTCATGAAAGAAACATACACAATGAAATGTAAAGCTGATATCCATATATTATAATGCTAATGTCTCATACATAAAGTAATGGTTTGAGGGCACAAACCCAACAAACTCCCACTTGCACTCACAACCATTCAGAACTACATCTAAGACCTAGACTATCTAGATGACGATCAAAGACCTTCTGTGGTAAGGCCTTTGTAAACGGATCAGCAAGATTGTCAGCGGTGGCAATCTTGGTGACAGTCACATCTCCACGTTGAACTATATCTCGGATTAGGTGATATTTCCGCTCTACGTGCTTTCCCTTCCCGTGGTTCCTTGGCTCCTTGGACTGAGCCACTGCCCCACTATCATCGCAGTATAGCGTAATAGGTGACAACGACGCTGGTACCACCTCGAGTTCCATAAGGAACTTCTTGAGCCAAACAGCTTCCTTTGCGGCTTCACAAGCAGCCACATACTCAGCTTCTGTAGTTGAGTCTGCAATGCATTTCTGCTTAATGCTCCTCCAACTAACAGCACCACCTCCCAAGGTAAAGAGATGTCCGGATGTCGACTTTCTCGAATCTTTATCTGACATAAAGTCCGAGTCAGTGTATCCTACTGGAATTATCTCACTACCGCCGTACATAAGCATGTAATCTTTAGTTCTTCTCAAGTACTTAAGAATGTGCTTAACGGTTGTCCAGTGCTCTGGACCAGGATTCGATTGATACCTGCTAACCATGCCAATGGCAAAGCAGATATCTGGTCTAGTGCATAACATCGCATACATGAGACTTCCCACTGCCGAGGCATAGGGAATTCCTGCCATGCGATTCCTCTCCTCTTGTGTCTTTGGACACTGGTCCTTGGAGAACGCTAAACCATGCATGAAAGGTAACAAACCTTTCTTTGAATTATCCATTGAAAACCTAGTTAGCACTTTCTCGATATAACCAGCTTGAGATAATCCCATTATCTTTCGCTTGCGATCCCGAAAGAGCTTTATCCCAAGAATATAGCTCGCCTCTCCTAGATCCTTCATATCGAAAGTATTAGCTAGCCAAACCTTGACCGTTGACAGCGCCGCTACATCATTCCCAATGAGTAGAATGTCGTCAACGTAAAGCACAAGAAAAGCCACTACTTTCCCTTCACATTTCTTGTATACACAAGGCTCATCCAGATTCTGTATGAAACCAAACGACTTGACCGCTTGGTCAAATCGGATGTTCCAACTTCTGGATGCCTGCTTAAGCCCATAAATGGACTTTTGCAACTTGCATACCAAGTTACCTTTTCGACCAGCTATGAACCCTTCTGGTTGTTGCATATAGATGTCCTCCTCAAGATTGCCATTTAAGAATGCAGTCTTGACGTCCATCTGCCAGATCTCATAATCTAGGCATGCAGCAATGGATAAGAGTATTCTGATGGACTTGAGCATGGCTACTGGCGAGAAGGTTTCCTCATAGTCAATGCCCTCCCTCTGAGTATAGCCTTTCGCCACAAGCCTTGCCTTAAAGGTCTCAACCTTTCCATCAGATCCTCTTTTCCTCTTATAGACCCACTTGCAGCCAATGGGTTTAATATTGGCTGGAAGTTCTACAAGATCCCAGACCTGATTTGAATCCATAGATTCCAATTCAGCCTTCATAGCTTTAATCCAATGAGCTGAATCAACATCAGTCATTGCCTCTTCGTAAGTGGTAGGATCAGATTCAGATTCTATGGAGACAGCTTCAAAAACTTCTCCTAAGAACATGTATCTATCAGGCTGGCTGATAATCCTCCCACTACGACGAGGTACCGGTGCGGAAATGGGTGAAGAAGTGGTATTTTCTTGATTTTCATCGTTATCAACTGCGGGTTGGACTGAGGGCTCTCCTTCTATCTCTCTAAGATCTATCCTTCCCTTAGGTTTATGGTTCATGATATAATCATCCTCCAAGAAAACAGCATTTGTACTAACAAACACTTTCTGTTCTCTTGGATCATAAAAATACCATCCATAAGTACCCTTTGGATACCCTACAAAGTAACATACTTCCGATCTAGAATCCAACTTGCTCATCTTTCCTTTGAGCACATGTGCCGGACACCCCCATATCCGGAGATGTTGCAAAGAAGGCTTGCGCCCAATCCACATCTCTCGTGGTGTCCTGGGAACAGATTTGCTTGGTACTAGATTTAGTATGTATGCAGCGGTTTCCAAAGCATAACCCCAAAGGAATAATGGCAACTCTGAATAACTCATCATTGACCTAGTCATGTCTAAAAGAGTCCGATTCCTTCTCTCCGCTACACCGTTCTGCTGAGGCGTACCAGGTGCAGTCAACTGTGACAGAATCCCATTCTGTACGAGGTGATCAATAAACTCATTAGAGAGGTACTCGCCACCTCGATCAGATCGAATGGCCTTGATATGTGTGCCCGATTGCTTCTCCACTTCAGCCCTAAACTCTTTGAACTTTTCAAAGGCTTCAGACTTGTGCTGCATTAGGTACACATATCCATACCTAGAGTGGTCATCGGTAAATGTTATGAAATACTCATAACCACCCCTTGCTCTAATATTTATTGGTCCACACACATCAGTATGAACTAATTCCAACAATGCATTGGTCCTGTTGCCCTTTGCAGGAAAGGGCCTTTTGGTCATCTTACCCTCCAAACAAGACTCGCAGACTTCCATTGGTTCGAGAACCAAATCGCCTAAGACCCCTTCTTTGACTAGTCTGCCAATCCTATTCAGATTGATATGGCCAAGCCTCATATGCCAAAGCCTTGTTGGATTAGTGGAAGGTTCCTTTCTTTTAGATGGTAAAGTTACCACTGAGTTATTAAGTTCCAAACAAGAATCTTTTGAAATATTGGGAGTAATCACATACAAACCATTTGATTTAACACCAGAACATATAAAAGAACTGCTTCTTTTAATGACAACTTCAGTTCCAAAATGAAAGGAATAACCATTATTCGTTAAATTAGAAACTGAAATTAAATTACGTCTCATTAAAGGGACGTAAAGTACATCTGATAAAATCAAAACTTTATTGTCTGAAAATTCTAAAACTACGACTCCTATAGCAACCGCAGATACGGTTGCGCTAGAACCTAGAGTAAGCACGATCTCCCCATCACTGCATTTCCTGGTTGATCTGAACCCCTGCAATGAATTACAGATATGGTTAGTCACACCAGAATCAATGCACCAAGTGTTTGAAGTATCCGTAATAAAACTTACTTCAATCACATGTGATTCAATCATACCTTGAACTCTTGTAGCTAAGAATTCTGGACAGTTCCTCTTCCAGTGGCCCTTCTCACCGCATTGGAAATACTTTCCTTTGCCTTGGCCACCCACCTTCCCTTTGCCCTTACCTTTTCCCTTAGATTTTGCAATCTTAGGGACTGGTCCAACACTTGAACCACCAGTGCCAGCCTTCTTCTTTCCTTTCTTACCTTTCGGTGTAGATCAGGAAGAAGAAGCGCTTTTCTCAACGTTCAAAACGTTGACCCCAGGTTTGATCACCCCTTCCGCTGCCAAAAGAGAACTCATCAATTCGCTCATTGAAAAATTCATTTGATTCATATTATAGTTAAGTTTAAATTGAGCGAATGAAGGCGACAGGGAATTGAGGATCATATCAACTTGGGTCTGTGCATCGATGTTGGCACCTAGGGTCTCCAGCTCGTTTAAATAACCAATCATTTTTAAAACATGTTCCTTGACTGGAGTCCCTTCCGACATCTTTGCACTCATTATCTTCTGCATGGCTACCTGTCTGGCAGGCCTGCCATGCTCCCCAAACATCTTTTTCAGGGATGTGATAATGTCACTGGCAGAATCGTTCGATTGGAATTGGTGTTGTAACACACCAGCCATTGAGGCCAGAATGTAACAACGGGCCATTCCATTCGACTTCTTCCATTTGTCGAACTCGCGTCTGGCAGCAGCCGAAGCATTTGCCGCGGGTTCTTCAGGGCTTGGGGTGGTGAGGACATATATGTGATCCTCCGCAGTTAAAACGATGTCAAGGTTACGTTTTCATTCAGTGTAGTTATTTCCAGTTAACTTGTTTTGAGTGAGTATGGTAGCAAGTGGACTAAATGCAGATCCAGACATTATGATTACTGAAAATCAAACAAACAAAATAAATATGGATATTAGCATTGATAGTTTGAAATAAAAGAATCCTTAAAACTCTTATTTAAAACAAAGTCGCCGGAATATCGAAACGAAAGAATAAAGCCTCCGTGTGGTGGTCAATGTTCGATCTTTCGATTTATCATGACTTATCCGCTATGCAACTCTTGCAAAATAGCCATGACTCCCGAACCTATTTGATCTCTAAGTTTCTGAATAATGCCCCGTGTGGGATCCCTTATCCATAGCTTAGCTAGTGTGTACCATTAACTAGGATCCAATCACAACCGTCTCAAGTAGCGCCTCCGTGTGGTGGTCGCCCTCTAACACGTCTGATTGATCCTATCCATAGGAAGTTCACATCTAGTAACCAATGAGCAGTGTACCCTCCGTATGGAATGATCACCCCTGGCGAGGTGACACAGAATACACTACTCATCTTACAATGAACCGTTAATGGAAGATCGTGGGTGTTATTTGATAAGACCCTCTCCCACTAGATTTAGTAAATTAAGGATTTTGCTTTTTGAAAAATGTTTTCACACACTACCCATAAACATCCAATGTTTACTAATGTGTTGAAAACGGTTTTTTGAATTTTATTTTAGAAAACTTGTTTTAAGTGCATGCAACAATGTATTATACGCCAATCACAAAACAAGCACATAAAACAAAAACTAAAATGAAATATAGGCATTCAAACAATGCCTCTATCTCCCATGGCTCTATTTCCATAGATCCACCTTCTTGGTTTGGTCGCCTCCGGCTCCATCTTTATGGACAACGGTTCCTTGCTCCATCTTCATGGAATTTCTAATTCTATTACATTGGACCTATGCTTCTTTTGAAGCTTACAATTTATCTAGAAAAAGGAAATAGCAAAAAAAGAAATAAAAGGCTAGGGAAACCGGTGCGACTTTCCTTTTCGTAGGATTGAAGCCGCAGCGCCCTTTACATACGCCTTAAAACCAAACCATTAATAAATTACAACATGCACCAATCTCAAACAATTAAATATAAATATTTAAACGACTTGGTGCCATGGGAGATAGCGACTAATTTTGCTGCAAAAGGGTTAGTCATACACGCATCCACACATACATAACAAATATATGTAACTATTGGAACACTTAATTGATTCACACAGTATATAAACACTTTACATACTGAATTAGAACTGAAAACAGCATCTTACTTCTCTGTCACAGTTCGATCGATCGAAGACCGTTCGATCGCTCGAACCTTCGATCGATTGAACACTGTTCAATCGCTTGAACATTCTGTTTCACATAATGATTTAAAAATTTTACAGAAATAATTTAAGATTAAAGTATAATTTAAAAAAAAACTTTACAACTGTGAACAGAACACCTGGACAGAGAATCTGTCTCGATCGATCTAACACTATTCGATCGATCGAACACCAGAAGGCTTCGATCGATCGAAACTAGTTCGATCGATTGAGAACAGAATGTTCGATCGATCGAAACAAGTTCGATCGATTGAGAACACAATGTTCGATCGATCGAAACAAGTTCGATCGATCGAACCCACCTTGCATCCTATGCAATCACAGTTTTGTATTCTGCTACGATAACACTGCAGAAACAGATCTGTGACGATGCAGTTTCGAAAACAGTTCTAAAATCAACATGCAAATCAAAACTAGGGTTCCAAAAACGCATCTATAGATCCAAACGAGCGTGGCTCTGATACCAATTGATGGAAAAAGTGGTTTAAAGTTAGAGTTTAAACGCGCAGCGGAAATAGGTTAAGTTATAATACTTTTGATATTCCAAGATCTACTACTCGTCAATTCCATAGATGCGTACAAGGGGTTGCAAGAATTATACCTTAGTGTCTTAAACCCAATTCTGAAACTTTAACTTTCAGCAGCCTCCACTAGATGATCTTCACCCTTATGACTCCTGCGGATGCCTGCCGGAAAGACTAGGGTTGGTGGGAACCCTAATAGAGAGGATAGGAAGGTTTTGGGAAGACTATGATAGTTTCTACAGCTTCTGCGTATAAAACGACGATCACTTACTTCCAGAACGCAGCTGCCCTATTTATAGATTTCCAGAACCGACCTAGACTTCGATCGATCGAAGTGACTTCGATCGATCGAACCTTCGATCGATCGAACCATTCTCGATCGATCAAACCTGCTGACTTCAATCGATCGAATAATTCTCGATCGATCGAACCTGCTGACTTCAATCGATCGAACATACTTCAATCGATCGAACTTGTCTTAACAGCTTCCTCAAGTGTCTTTCCAAGCATCCTAGCGGAGCTAAGAGTGGGACCTCCTAGGCTCTTTATTGTTGGCTCAGACCAGTTTGTTAATTACCATGACCAAACTCTTTGATCAGCAAACTAACTAACTGGTCAGTTAACGTTTATTCCACTATAAAACGATAACTGAACTCCAACGCAAAAGAACATATCCGAAGAGATAACTAGACTTGTATGGTGTACTAATGTCCCTCTACCGTCAGCATTCGTAATCATATTCAGGTAGTCGGATAACTATTACTGTCAACCTGAATCATGATTACTTCTTGTATTCCTTGAGTCCCATTCACTACTCATGATTACCAAACATGTTGATAACTCTTATCAACAAGACTGCAGTACTCAGTAATCAACTTGGTGACATTCTCAAGGGAATGCTTACTCTGAATCAGAGGGTAGATTCTATCTTGACAATATATGTTCACAACCCTATGGACATGACATACCCAAGATACCCAGGTGTTGATCTTCTATAGACCTCACTGATTGGTAAGTCAAAGCAGCCATATCCATAGTCTGTGTTCATAATCATCTCAAGATTGAGAACACGTACCTTATACAAGTTATGAGTTCCTATTGACTGTTGACAGCCTTAAGCGTCAATAGGAAAGCTCAGGTCCGTCAATGCACTATAAGCACTAGCATATCAACTAAGAGCTACACTCTAGTGATTGAGATTAATCACTCCATCCAATGGTTGTTAATTATGCTACAGTGTAGACCTGATGAGGTATCCAGTCTCATCATCCACTGTGACATACTCTAAGTATCAAAGAATAGTAATTCGTATCTCACTTGTGTGTATCTCATACACACACGAATTGCTTACTATGATACTTAAGGATAAAACAATCATCTCATGAAAGAAACATACACAATGAAATGTAAAGCTGATATCCATATATTATAATGCTAATGTCTCATACATAAAGTAATGGTTTGAGGGCACAAACCCAACATATTTGACATATGAAAAATTAGCACTTCGATTGCGATGCTCTTAAATAACCTTTTTAATACACGACTTCAAAGAAGTGTTTTTTTAAAACCGACTTCAAAGAAGTGTTTTTTCAAAACCAACCTCAAAGAGCTTTTTTTACCATGACTTGCAGCATCTAAGAAGTCATGTTTTTAAAAAACAATTTTAGAAAGCGTGTTTTGGAAAAATATTTTAGAAAAAAAAAAGTAGAAGAGAGAACATACTTTGAAGTCATATTTTCAAAAGATGGTTTCAGAAAAAACAGGGGCAGATCTCAAAAATCAATACAGGGGGATTTGACAGAGAAAAAGAAAATTTTAGACCTATTTATACATATTTTGCATATATTTTGTGTAGATGATATTAATATAAACTAATGCTAAAAAATTGTCCCAAAAACATAAGAGGGATGTTAGCCTTAAAGTATATTAAGGCATATTTAATTATGTTTTGATGATGTCAAATATGCTATGATAATTACATGATTCATATTGATTCATTCTTTGTTATTATCATAGTCATTTTTATGCTCATATAATCTCATGTATTAATATTGTATCAATGTTTTAACATCTTTGTGTGCATGAGATTTAATTGGTGTAGATCAAGATTACAAGGAGCTCAACAAGGATCAAGCTTGAAGACTTGAAGATATTTCATCATTGGTTGAAGTCTAGGACCATCATTGTAAGGCATCTTGATCTCACACTCTTAGGGGCTCAAACAAATGCTAAAAGTTAAAGTTTTGGAAACATATTTTAAATGGATCATCTTTAAAGCAATGCCCCAACCAATTGGAAAGTAATTAATTATTGAATCTTATATGGTTGGAAAGGTATTTGAATCTAGTTTCCAAAACATCAAACGGATCAAAAATCCGAGTTTTATAGAGGGAGTTATGGCCTTTTTAGTGGAGATGTGTCAGTCTGCCAAACAGGGAGGGGCAGTCGACTGCTTCAAGGTCCAGTCGACTGCTTCATGTTCCAGTCGACTGAATCGACCTGAAAAGGCATAACGGCTAGTTTTTAAAGGGGCTTTTAATTACCAAATGTGCCACCAACGGCTATAATCTTCCAAGGCCTATAAATACATGTTTTCCCAAGCTATTTGTTGTTGAGATTTTGATTGGAAAACATAGTATTGATCACTCATCTCTTTGATCTTTAAACATTATTATTTGAGCCCTAGTTTGAGTGAAAAATCAATTTGCTCTAGATTTCAATTGTAATTCTTGAGAGAGCAAATTGTAGTGAGCTTTTATTTGTATTATCTACTCACTAAGGAGTTATTGTGTGAGCTTCAAATTGTATTATCCACTCTAGAGAGAGAGAGTTTCAATTTGTATTCAAATCAATTGTAAAGAGTGAGGGTTAGTAACCCTTGTGTGCAAAGAAGAGGTGTTCTTCTTTGGGAGAGATTGAAGGCTCTTGTAACGGTTTGGTGCACACCCGTAAGTGCTCCGGGATTAAAGGAATCCTCAAGAGGTGTTCTTGAGGGGTGGACGTAGGCTGCGGGGTGCGATTGCCGAACCACTTGAAAAATCGGTTTGCAAGTTTCTCTTCCCTTCTCTCTTTAAATAATTGCTTGTGATTGTGTTTAATTTTCTATTAAGTTTTGAAAAGGTTAAAATTCCGCTAAAACCTTATTCACCCCCCCTCTAAGGTTTCCACTTTTGGGCCAACAATTGGTATCAGAGCCTCGGCTCTTCTCTTTTCAAAAGTCTTTGAAAAATTTTGAGTTAAGATCCATGGAAACTACATATTTTGGGGTAAATTCTAAACCAACCTCAATTATTCAATCTCATGATTATGATGAACTTCAAAGTGCATTTGAAGAATTACACGAGGAGTTGGAAAATTTGGGAATCAAATATATAACTCTTAAAAAGAATTTTTCCAAACTTTCAAATGAGTTAAATATTTTGAAATCCCAAAATGAATATTTGAAGATTGAAAATGAAAAACATGTTTTAAAAGCACAATCTTCAAATGAGCTTGAAAAAGAAAATTTGGAGTTGAAAAAGCAATCAGATGAGTTAAAATCTCAAAATGAAATTTTGAGAAAAGAAAAGCTTGTTTCAACCAATCAACCTTCAAGTGAACTTATTGAAAAGGAAAAGGTTGAATTGAGAAAGGAGGTGAATGATTTGACAAAAACTTTGGCCAAGTTTACCCAAGGTGAACAAAATTTGAATATGCTTTTGGGTAAACAAAAATGTGTTTTTGATAAGGCCGGTTTGGGATTTAATCCCACATTCAAGGAAAAGAAGTACAAAAACTTCTTTGTAAAGTCCACATCCTCTACTTCAAATTCTCAAAATGCTCACAAGAATTTCTTTGCTAAAGCGTCAATCTCAAATGAGACCCTTCCCCATGTAACATGTCATTATTGTATGAAAAAGTGGCATGTTAATTTTAAATGTTCATTTCGAAATAAAATTAACATGGTTTAGGTTGTGAAGGGATCCTCTCCTACCTCCTTGGAAAATGTTGCATCCAAGAGGCGCTTGGACAATGGTTAAATCTCTTACCTTAAGCCTAGTAGGAGTAGGATAGATTAATTTGTTTAAGATATGCTTACTTGATTTTTTATGCATAATCTTGTTTCATCCACTTATGATTTGGATATGTCTTTACATAAATCATCATGCTCTTGATATTGCTTATTTGAAAAATGATGATATGCTTTTTTTTTATTAGACAAAGTTTTAAGAATGATTAGACCAAATGATGTTCTGTGAATCATTAAAATTTTTACTGCTGAATTGTCATTTTTATGAACTGCTGAACAAAGCAGTCGACTGGTACCCCGACACAGTCGACTGAATTTAGCTGTGAGGCTTTGAATTTTTTTATTCTACATTGTTAAGTCGACTGAGGAGTCGACTGTGGCGTCGACTGCATTGATGTTTTAAACTCTCTGCCTAGGGACGTCGACTGAGGAGTCGACTGATTCGACTGAATGTTTGTTTTTCTTTGATTTTGAGTTCTCCAACTTTATTATTGGTATCTTTTGGGAGAATATGCTCTCTATTCATATCTTTTGGTATCCTTTATCATTGCACATGCTTAGGGGGAGCACTCTCAGATATTCATTTTCTCACATGTGGTTATATTTGTTTATTTTTGGTATCATTTTGACTTTTTGATTTGTATGCCTATTGTGAGGGGGAGCTTCGCATTTTATCCCCAAATCTTTTTGATAATGTCAAAGGGGGAGAAATATGAGAAGTATTAGGAAGAAGTATTTGGGTTATCATTCATGTTCTTTAAAATATGATATCCATTATGAATGATAATATGAAAATGACCAAATGTGCTTATATTGGCATATCCTTCATTGGTTGTTTGCCATCATCAAAAAGGGGGAGATTGTTAGCCTTAAAGTATATTAAGGCATATTTAATTATGTTTTGATGATGTCAAATATGCTATGATAATTACATGATTCATATTGATTCATTCTTTGTTATTATCATAGTCATTTTTATGCTCATATAATCTCATGTATTAATATTGTATCAATGTTTTAACATCTTTGTGTGCATGAGATTTAATTGGTGTAGATCAAGATTACAAGGAGCTCAACAAGGATCAAGCTTGAAGACTTGAAGATATTTCATCATTGGTTGAAGTCTAGGACCATCATTGTAAGGCATCTTGATCTCACACTCTTAGGGGCTCAAACAAATGCTAAAAGTTAAAGTTTTGGAAACATATTTTAAATGGGTCATCTTTAAAGCAATGCCTCAACCAATTGGAAAATAATTAATTATTGAATCTTATATGGTTGGAAAGGTATTTGAATCTAGTTTCCAAAACATCAAACGGATCAAAAATCCAAGTTTTGTAGAGGGAGTTATGGCCTTTTTAGTGGAGATGTGTCAGTCTGCCAAATAAGGAGGGGCAGTCGACTGCTTCAAGGTCCAGTCGACTGCTTCATGTTCCAGTCGACTGAATCGACCTGAAAAGGCATAACGGCTAGTGTTAAAGGGGCTTTTAATTACCAAATGTGCCACCAACGGCTATAATCTTCCAAGGCCTATAAATACATGTTTTCCCAAGCTATTTGTTGTTGAGATTTTGATTGGAAAACATAGCATTGATCACTCATCTCTTTGATCTTTAAACATTATTATTTGAGCCCTAGTTTGAGTGAAAAATCAATTTGCTCTAGATTTCAATTGTAATTCTTGAGAGAGCAAATTGTAGTGAGCTTTTATTTGTATTATCTACTCACTAAGGAGTTATTGTGTGAGCTTCAAATTGTATTATCCACTCTAGAGAGAGAGAGAGTTTCAATTTGTATTCAAATCAATTGTAAAGAGTGAGGGTTAGTAACCCTTGTGTGTAAAGAAGAAGTGTTCTTCTTTGGGAGAGATTGAAGGCTCTTGTAACGGTTTGGTGCACACCCGTAAGTGCTCCGGGATTAAAGGAATCCTCAAGAGGTGTTCTTGAGGGGTGGACGTAGGTCGCGGGGTGCGATTGTCGAACCACTTGAAAAATCGGTTTGCAAGTTTCTCTTCCCTTCTCTCTTTACATAATTGCTTGTGATTGTGTTTAATTTTCTATTAAGTTTTGAAAATGTTAAAATTCCGCTAAAACCTTATTCACCCCCCCTCTAAGGTTTTCACTTTAGGGCCAACAAGGGAGGAGGGCTTTTATAATTAGCATAAAAACATAAGAGGAAGGAGGGCTTTTATAGTTTAAAATTTTTTGATATTTTCATTTTAGCGACCCCCCCCCCCGCCCCCCCCCCCCCAAAAAAAAAAAAATTTAAAATGTTAATTAGGGAATAAACAAAAACAAAAAATCAATTCTACACATAATTATGTATAAGTAGACCCCAAAAACATCCCCCAGCTTGGTTTCTAATTCTTACACATAATTCTACACATAAAACTAATTTTATACATAACTATGTATAAGTAGACCTAAAAAATCGTTCATATGTATAAGTAGTGATTGGTTTCTAATTCTAGACATACAACTAATTCTACACATAATTATGTATAAGTAGACCTAAAAAAAATCGCATCGGTGACACTGCCCCTGAACCCCTGTTTCACTTAAGCCCCCCGATCAAAAATCCTAGCTCCGCCCTGACAATTCATTTCCTTGTTACAGAGACTCTGTTTTGTTTGCAATTTTTTTTTAAAAAAAATAAGAATGAAAAAAAACCTAAGAAAAAACAACCACTTAAAATTGAAATACCACCAAATAATATCCGAAATTCATACAACAGACAATCTAATATATGTATGTATATATATATATATATATAAGTGAAATCAGACGCTAGTCACGTGACGATTGTGATTTTTTTCACTTTTTATATTTTTTTTTCTTTTTCTTCACACCCCCCCCCCCCCCCTAAATGAGAATTGTTATATACACTCGTGTATTTGCTATGTACACCCAAATTTCTTTATTCTAATCATTTTTCTTTTAAAAATTCTCACTTTTGTAAGGTTGAGCGGTGTACATAGCAAAAGTAGCGGTGTACATAGCAATTCCCTAAATAAGATATACATGTATAATCTCTCTCTCTCTCTCTCTCTCTCTCTCTCTCCTAATCTCTTTTTAAATCATATCAATATCTCATCAATATCTAATATATATATATATACACATATCTCTAAATATACACACATACATGATACAAACTAAACTAATTAATTAAAATAATATAACTACGTATTATATAAAATAACAACATCACTAACAAATTTACGTACATAAAATTTGCTTAGTAAAAAAATGCTACATGTAATTCACATTTTTTTTATACATACATTTATATACCATTAAATCCAAGTCTATCATTTACTACTTTTTAAATCACATCTATTCTAATCTATATCTTTAACAAATACAAGAGTTCTAACCAAAGAAGTTATTCATATTTTACGTTAACCATATTTTAATTCTTAAATTTTCAACACTTAAAATTCAACACTAAGGTTCTGTTTGATAAAACTGAAAATTAAGTACTGAATTTTAGGCACTGAAAATTTTAAGCAAGTGAATTTGCAATACTGAAAACACTGTTCAGTATTGAAATAGATTGCATTCAGTGGTTATTATTGTAGAATTTTTTTCACTTAAAGTTTTCAGTGGATTTTTGGTTGCTTTTTTAATTAAGTGATACATTATCAACCGCTCTGGAAAAAAAATAATAATAAGTGCCCAAAATTTCATTTTCACCACTTAATTGTGTTATCAAACACACCCTTAGTTTTCAGTAATTAATTATCAGTTTTATGAAACAGACCCTTAGATTTCATTGATTTTGTAGAGTTGTATCTATCAAATGTTTGAATTATAGCAACTTTTTCGTGCATCACACGGGCTACAAATCTAGCTTATCACTAAATCTCAGTGAAGCGCACCAGTTAAAATTTAATTATAATTTATATGTTACTACTAATAATCTTTTAAGGTTCCAAATGTAGCTCTCTCTTACTCTATTTAGTGGGATACTACTTCCAATAGGGTCGTTTGGTAAAGTTTCATTAAGGGTCGGGCCGACATATAATAGAACAAAAATGTTAGGCACACAACACATTCCACAACAGAACTTTAAATGTATTGTACCATGTGCTGTTTGAATTTCACTTTTTTATGCACCACTTACACAGCACATGATACATACATTTAAAGCCTTGTTGTGAAATGTGTTGTGTGACTTCAAATTGTTCATTTGAAAAAAATTGAAACCCTTCTTGTTAGATGATCATGATACTTCCTAAAATTACTTCCCAAAAAAAAAAAAAAAAAACCCGATACTTCCTAAAAATCGAAATTATTGATCAACAGAGAAAGAATACCGCCATTTTTGTTCCATGAGGTACCAAAGTAAAAATGATCAACTCATTCAATATTTCTTTGATAACACAAATACCTATTTCTCAATGATATTTCGCAATCAAGACAGTTTGGTTTAAACGTGATCCATGTGTGCAATAAGTAATGCTTGGGATACAAAACATCCACATAAAATTGTTCACAAAAACGTATTCTCTCTCTTTAATGAACCCCACAGTATCAATGAACCGGCCAGGAGAGAGAGACACACAATATGTTTTTGTGAACAACTATATATAAATGTTTTTTTGTGTCTCAAGCATTACTCATGCTCAATACTCTGTGTGAACCAATTAAAACAGAGGACGAAATACTCCACAAAAAAAACCACCACCCTAACCAATTATTCTCTCTCTTTAATGGACTCTCGTTCTTTTTACACCTAGGGACATGATGACAAGTAAATTATTGCAAACCAGATAAAGATAAAATATTTAAACCACCATAACACCAACACTATAAGATTCAGATCACCCAAGTGTCCATGACACAGACACTAGGTTCCTTGATGCTATAATGCATTTATGATTAATGATTCAAACATAAAATTGTATACAAGATATCCCATCAGTGATCTTAACAGATTTCCGATTTAGTTCAACTTTAAATCTGCATTTCAGATCTGGGTTAAAATTTATTTAATTTCCACATTTGAACCTAAATCTTAGCTGGTATTCCAAAGTAGGATCAGTCACTATAGATAAAGCATGTGAGAGTGGGTAATTACTGCTTTGCTTCAAGAAGAATTGAAGCATACGGAGCTACATTGTATGTCTTTCCGATGCCAGGAACGCCTTCACGGACGAAATCATTGGGAGACTCTAGATTTGTGTCTACCTGCATTCAGAATCATTGCCAGTAGCTCACAATTGAATATGAAAGTACAAGAAATTTCATGAAAGAATAACATCACATTATACTCCACGGATCAGTAACAGATTCATTCCAATTGCATCTTGAAAATTTCAAAATGAATATCTGAAAGCCCTAAGAAGAATTTAAATATATTAGATTTTAACATTACCCGACTACTACCGCAGTTCTTACTGAGGCAGTATAGATAATAGTGAGTGTTTTTCTCAGAAGACGGGTTGAAAAGGTAAAGCAACACTTTGCTCAGCTTTTCCATTTTCTGGAGACTACTTTCGTTGGTTACAATTTACAAATCAAGAGTTCAATCTCATTGCTGCACTGAGAAAGAGAAATGGAAATGGTTCTTGGGAAGAAAATGGGTATATAAACCAAAAGGCAAAGATTTGGAGTCCAAACATCAAAAGCAGCATTAGTTTCAAGTAAAATTTTGATTCAAGTAGAAGTGAAATTATAAAGTGGGAAACAGCCTTTTCAGAAAAAAACTCGTAAAAAAAAAAAAAACAAAAAGGGACGGTAAATATAACACCCAGCCAAAGTACTCAACAAAGACATTTGACCCTCTCAACCAACAGCAAGTAATAGGGAGCAACTCCACATCGTTCAAGCCCTATATTAGCATTTCATGGGACAAGAATCATAAGATGCAGTTCCGACAGCATCATTCAGAGCAAATTAGGCAGGTTAACAGAAAGAGGAACCGTCAGTACATATAACCTAAGGGGCTGTTTGGGAACTCAAAGAACCACAACCGGTTCACAAGTGAACCAGTTCTGTAAATTCAAGTGTTTGGTAATCTGTATTACGTGCAAAGGAGTCTGAGCCTACTCTAATGTCTTTCTTAAAAGTGGTTCTTTGTCAAACCAACATAACCTTGATTCTTATAAAAAAAAAAAAAGGTTAGAAAGTGAAATTGGATTGAACCAGGTCCTATTAGAGATGCACAAACAGACCCTAATTGAGAGAAGGAAAACTTACCACTCGGAGCCAACGTCTCTTCGGTGGTGGTGAAGGTATTGTGACTTTAACAAAATAGTCATGTGCATTGAAAGCCAAATAGATGTCTCCACCATACTTGTCATGAAGTCTGTAAGAGGCGGTTCATCAAGAAATGCATTTGGAGGGTCAATAGAATTCAATTTTTAAAGCTTGAAATGTTAAGACAAACTGTTGATAAGGGAACAAAATTTGCTTATATTCCTCGAGCCATCCGAAATCTATCTGCTCTTACCACATGCCTGGTGATCCACTGGATTCTGCCACTTTCTTAAATCTTAAATATGACAATGCCTTCTAATTTAATGTCAGGATGAGCAAGAATGTTGAGTTCCATGAACTCAGCTATTCCAACACCAACACCTTGAGGCTTAGTTTGGTTTATAGATTAATGCGGGAAAGGAAAAGCACAAGCTGATGAAAACACTTTTGATTGTTTGGTTAATAAGGAAAACAGTGAGGAAAATAGGTAGAAAATGAAAATACTGTGATAATAAAATTGGGATTTTGAATTTTATAGTCAAATTTATAATTTCTTATGGTATTTAAGAAAGAAGGAAAACAATAAACTAGAGAAAAAGTCTTCTTTCTCGTTTTCCTCTCCTTTCACTTCTCTAAATCGGCAAACCAAATGGATCCTAAGATTACTCAGCAGCGGCAACTAAGAATAGTAACCCCAGAAGCAGAAATAATAAATTGGGATATTGCAGTACAATATCGCGGGGTGGAAGTATCTTTATATGTTTGATGAAATCAACAACATATGCTTTTATCTTGTAGTCCCCTTCCATGAAAGCAAAAAGCCATTCTAAGGTCTCCATGCCCTGAAGTTTAGTGTGAGCAGGTTCCAGTTTCTCTAAACTGTATGAAAGGCCTATTGAAGAAAAAGACTACACTACTGCATAAAAGAATCACTTAAACAAGGACATGGACTCAAAACCCAGAATGCAATGTGGTTCCAGCCACATGTATATATTGTTGTTTTCCAAGCTTAGGGTTCACAATTGTGACCCTCTCTTTTATTCATTAGAGAAAAGAATCAAAAAAGAAAAATTATACAGAGACCCTTTGACTTTTAAGATAAATCATAAAAGTAGTAATAACAATAAAATAAAGACTATCACTCAACACTCCCCCTCAAGCTGGTGCGAAGACGTCTCTCATGCTCAAGCTGGTGCGAAGATGTCTCTCATGCCTAAAGACTATCACTCAACACTCCCCCTCAAGTTGGTGCGAAGATGTCTCTCCCAGCTTGCTAAGAATGAAATGAAACGATCGACTAGCGAGACCTTTTGTTAGGATATCAGCTAGTTGCTCCCCTGATTTCACAAAAGGTGTACATATGCTCCCATTTGTTAACTTTTCCTTGATGAAATGTCTGTCAAGCTCCACATGCTTCATCCTGTCATGCTGAACAAGATTGTGTGCAATACTAATGGCAGATTTGTTATCACAGTACAACTTCATCGAATCCTTCGGTCCAAAACCAAGATCTGATAACACGATCTGAACCCACAATAACTCACATACCCCTTGTGCCATGGCCCTAAACTCTACCTCTGCACTAGACCTAGCCACTACTGACTGTTTCTTGCTCCTCCAAGTCACCAAATTACCTCCAACAAACAAGCAATAACCTGTGGTTGACCTTCTGTCAGTAATTGACCCGGCCCAGTCTGCATCAGTGTAGGCTTCTACTAATGTATGACCATGTTTAGCAAAGCATAAACCTTTCCCTGGAGCTGACTTCAAATACCTCACAATTCTGAAGACAGCATCTAGATGGAGTTGTTTGGGATCATGCATGAATTGGCTAACCACACTAACCGAAAAAGCAATGCCAGGCCTCGTATGAGCCAAATAAATTAACTTACCAACCAATCTCTGGTATCTCTCCTTATCAATTGGTTCTCCACTGGGTCATCACCAAGCTTTACATTAGGATCCATTGGGGTATCTACTGCCTTACTCCCTAGCATGCCAATTTCTTTGAGTAGGTCCAAAACATACTTCCGTTGTGATATGAAAACTCCATCCTTGGATCTATCCACCTCAATTCCCAAGAAGTACTTCAAATTTCCCAAATCTTTGATTTCAACCGTTTCATCTCCTCTAAATCATCACCTGTAAGGACAATATCATCTACATAGACAATCAAAGTCGTTACCTTTCCATGTGACGAATGATTAAAGAAGAGAGTATGATCATCTTGGCTCTGTCTGAAACCATACCTGATCATAGCTTGGGAGAACCTATCAAACCAAGTTCTGGGAGATTGTTTGAGGCCATATAATGACTTTCTGAGTCGACACAAGCTTCCTCTGATCTTAACATCCTCGAACCCAGGGGGTATGTCCATATAAATCTCTTCCTCTAAATCCCTATGTAGGAATGCATTCTTCACATTGAACTGATGCAAGGGCCATTCCAAACTTGCTGCTAGAGACAACAAGACTCTAATAGAGTTCATCTTTGCAACAGAAGCAAAAGCCTAGGTCTGAGTAAATCCCTTGGCTACCAACCTGGCTTTGTATCTCTCTATTGTCCCATCTGCTTTGTGTTTCACAGTGAATACCCACTTGCATCCTACTGTCTTTTTCCCACGGGGTAATTCTGTTAATTCCCAAGTGCCATTTTTGCGAAGTGCTTTCATCTCTTCAACCATGGCAAATTTCCACTTAGGATCGGAGAGAGCTTCCTGAACATGATTAGGGACAGAAACAGAATCTAATTTGGACACAAAAACTTTATAAGATGGAAACAATCGAGAGTATGAAACAAATTAGAAAGAGGGTGTTTGGTGCATTCCCTAGTGCCCTTGCGAAGAGCAATAGGAATGTCCAACTCATTTTCAGAAGAAGAAACAGGAATAGGAGTAGAGGGACTAAGAGGAGTAGAGATACCTGGACCTTCATCACTCGAAGAAGTCAATTGTAGTGGAATTGGAGAAATGATCCTCTCATCTGTTGCCCCAAAGATCCTTCTACTTTTATTTTTGGAATAGGTCCATAGCTCCTGCCTTTTATCCTCTGCATTTTCTTCTCCTCTCCTTTTTTTTACTTTCATCACCTATTTTTTCCTCACCTATTTTTTCCTCACCTATTTTTTCTTCACTAATACTCTCTTCTCCTTTTTTTACTTCCTCCTCTTCTCCAATAATAAATGAGGGCACCGTTTCTACAGACTTCTCTTCACCTAACTGTTTCTCCCCCTGAAGAGAGGGCTGGGAAGAATGGAAGTAGGACAATTTTTCATCAAAAGTAACATCCATAGACACGAACCACTTACGAGAGGGTGGATGATAATACTTGTACCCTTTTTGTGTAGGGGAATAGCCTACAAAGACACACTTAAGTGCACGAGGGTCCAATTTCCGACGGGAAGGAGAGTGATTGTGAACAAAGCAGACACAACCAAACACTTTAGGTGGGATAGGAAAGATTTAAGAAGGGTTGGTAAAAAGTTCTATAGAAGCTCTCTTACCAAAAGACACGAGTAGGCAAACGATTGATGAGGTAGGCAGCAGTTAAGACTGCCTCCCCCCAGTAGGAATTATGTATCTCCATAGAGAACAACATAGACCTAGCAGACTCTAACAAGTGACGGTTCTTTCTATCAGCAACTCCGTTTTGTTGGGGAGTATTGGTGCATGACGTTTGATGTATCATGCCATGTTCAGAAAAATAGTGAGTGAGACCACTGTAGATATATTCACCCCCTTTATCAGACCGAACAATTTTAATGATAGTACTGAATTGGGTACATATCTTATGAAAAGATTTAAAAATAGAAAAAACATCACTCTTTTCTTTCATCAAATATGCCCAAGTTGTGCGAGTGTAGTCATTAATAAAAGTTACAAACCATCTATAGCCATTCAAAGTAGTAATATGAGATGGACCCCAAACATCATCAGTATGAATAAGTGTAAAGGGAATAGTACTTTTATTGATACTTGAATTAAAAGTTGTACGGTGGTGTTTTCCGAGTTGACAAGCCTAACAAGAAATCTCGGAAACACAATTATTGGAAACTAAGGAGGGAAATAAATAACGAAGTAAATAGAAAGAAGGATGCCCTAATCTTTTACGCCACAGCCACAACTCTTGAGGAATATTCTCTCTCTGTGAAGTATGAGCAACACCTGTCAATGTCCCCTTTTCAACTCCATCAGGCAACAGATGATAGAGACATTGTCCTGAAATACACAGTGATATGGAAAAAAAAAGTTGCACAACAGTTCAAATCACGAGTTAACCGACTAATTGAAAGAAGATTAGTCGAAAAATTAGGAACATGAAGAACTGAAGTCAAGGCAAGAGAGCTAGAAACATTAATAAAATAAAGGACAAGTTGCCATCGGCAGTTTTAACTTTATCTTTCCCTGAACATGGATTATAAGTGGAAAAAAATACTAGGAAGACTGGTCATGTGATCGAAAGCTCCAGAATCAATAATCCATGGTTGTGGAGAATAAGCATGCAAAGCACTAGAAAAATTAGCATAATTACCTTTCTGGGCAAAAGAAGTAGAAGCACTAGTGGATGTGTCTAACTGAGCCATGATGCGCCTCAATGTTTCAATATCAGTACTGTTGATGCTACCTGGCACAGTGAGGAAGTAAGAGCTGAGAATTCCTCCTGATAAGTTGACTCTGATCCTGTGGTCAAATGGGCCCGTGGTCCACCACTACCTCGTCCACTACCCCCACTACCACTACGGCCACCATACCTCCCTTTTGACATAGAAGGGCGTCCGTGAAGGCTCCAACACGTCTCACGGGTATGTCTAGGACGGTTGCAGTGATCACACCAAAGTTTATCTTTATCATCACTTACTTCATAATTCGAATCCTTACGCTGAGTGGAAGGCTTGCCCCCTCGATAACTAGCGGAAACCAAGGCAGATCTGTCTGCAAAAGGATTTGGAAGCATAACAGAGCGACGACTTTCTTCGTTCTGGACATAGGCAAATGCTTCCCTAAGTGATGGTAGAGGTTCCATACCAAGAATTCTACTCCGAACTGGGTCAAACTCAGCATTAAGCCCCGCAAGAAATTTGAAAATCTGCTCACTTTCAATGTAAGCTTTAAAGCTAGCAGCATCAGTTGGACACACTGGATGATGAGTAATAAGACGATCAAGACGCTTCCAAAGAGCTCCTAAAGTAGTAAAATATTGCAAGGTGGTACGATCTCCTTGTATCTCGGCCTCAATAGCCCTTCTCAACTCATACACTTGGGCAACATTACCTTTGCGGGAATATGTCTCAGCAAGGGTATCCCATATATCCTGTGCTGTGCCCATTTCAAAAAAGGCATCAGCAATCTCCAGTTCCATAGAATGAGTCAACCAACTCATTACCAAAAAACTATCAACCTCCCACTTTGCATAAGTGGGATCTTTTGTGCTAGGTGCCCGGATTGTGCCATTCACATAACCATACTTTGATCTACTCTTAAGCCAAAACGTAGCCGATTGAGACCATGACAAATAATTTTCACCATTGAGTAGCACTGTGGTGATCTTGGACCCAGGGTTCTCAGGAATGAGTCTCTCATTACCTGCAGGAGAACTCGTAACAACGGCATCCTTTGGTGTCTCACCGTCTTTCGCCATGATGAAGAGAGACACAAACAAAAAACTAATGAATGGAATCAAGGCTCACCTAGCAATCAAGGGCACCAATCTGGTGCGATTGTCCGCTTTATGGACAATTCATGTGGTCCAAAGATGGACCCAAAGAAGGATAGAAGGAAGGGTTGTGCTCAGACTAACCCAATTGCAGCATCTATCTCTAGGTTAGGGAAAAACTGATTTAAAAAGGAATTATGGAGGGGCTGAGATCAATCCAGTGGTAAAGAAAGAGCACCGAGAAGATCAGAGAGGAGAACCGAGAGGGTTAGGGTGAGCTGAGAGGTGTCGACACAAGGCTTGGGGCTATGTGAGGTGCGGCGCAAGGGTTGGGGCCTGGTTGGGATGTGGCGCAGGGATTAGAGGCTGGTGGTGTGCGGCGAAGGGTCTATGAGCTGAGGTGTATTCGCAGAGGGTTGTGCGGTGGTGGTGGAGGTCGAAGGTGGTCGTGGTGTAGGTCGAAGGTGGTGGTGGGGTGAAGGAATCGTATATCCTAGATTAAGGAGGTTCTGATACCATGTTGTTTTCCAAGCTTAGGGTTCACAATTGTCGCCCTCTCTTTTATTCATTAGAGAAAAGAATCTGAAAAGAAAAATTACATAGAGACCCTTTGACTTAAGATAAATCATAAAACTAGTAATAACAATAAAATAAAGACTATCACTCAACATATATTATATGTGTACATACGTTTAGGGGACTAAGAAAATGCATAAAAGAAAAAGGCAAAAAAAAAATAAAAATACCTTCTATGTTCTATTGAGAACCCTAAAGCCTAAAGGTGCTTTTGGGCATGGCCAAGGAATTCGACAACAAAACATAATAATATTATACTACTTTGTTTATCGGATAACTCGTAAGAGAAGTTTTTTCTTACGTGAACGCAAGGAATTTGCTCTCGGGATTGTCCCAGTTACTTTCATGCCACGTCACATCACTCTGCACAAGAAAGAATGTTCTGAGCCTCGTAAGTAGCCAATAAATAACATATATAGGGAGCAGAAAAGTTAAACAGCCTCAAGGATAAGATTGCAATAAGATCACAATGCCCTTCTCTCTTACTGCAATAATGCCATAAATATAGGTAAGCTATAAACTCCTTTGCATTTTATAGGTTGAAGATAACAAGAATTGGACCCATTACTTCTGCTTACAGTAATTTGAACAACTGTCATACAAAACTATCATTAAGGAAATAAAAAAACTTTCCCAAATTCCTCTACTTAGAGGCCATCCTTCGCGCACCAGTCAAAAAGACAGCTTTTATTCTAGTTTGACTGTTTAACATCGAATGGGAAGCTCCAGTTTTCTAAGGATTCCCTAACAAAAGTTCTAGGCTGCCAAGCAAGAGAACAAGGTTCAAGTGAGTGTACAATCACTTTGTGTCTATGCAAATAAAAAAGACAAAAACAGAGAAGAAAAAAGATTAGATAATCTTATGCTTTCAGGCATGACATATCAATACAAGGGGAAACAAATGCAACACCCCGGAAAAGAAAAGGTCTATATCCAACCTACCTCTTAGCATGCACAACAAACAGTAAGTAATGGCTGTTGACCACAAGTTCTTCTACTTTGGAGGTACTAGCAAGATATAGGAATGATCCAAAATTCCTTGAGGTGATATATCTGTGTTACAACGTAAGAAATGAAACTGGGGATGTACCTAGATGGACACTTTAAATGTGCTGATTCCTCAAGTTAAAGTTCTTGTTTTAGTCTATCATCAGTGATTAGTTTTAAGGGCAATCCTATAATCCTTTTAATCATTTGTTGCACTACAGTCCTACATAAATGATGTGCATCGTGCAGGAGAAATATTATACACCACAAGGATTTCTTTTACGTTCTTTCTCTTCTCTCTTTCTTCCATTCTCTCCCAAACCCTAAATACTCAAACTTTTGAATCTCAACTTGGTATTAGACAAATAATCAACCAAAATATAATCGAGAAGAACTATAACTCACATTCAAAAACATGCCATGGATGCACATCAGATATTTGTTCAAGGTGCCTATCATTGATATTAACCCAGAATGCATGCTCATCATAGTACAGGGCTAACAGATGCATAATTCATAATGTAATCCCCTCCCCACACCTGCCCACCCAACCCCCAAACACCCCCCCCCCCCCCCCCCCACCCGCCAAAAAAATAAATAAATAAAATAATAAAAATTCTGATGCTTTCTTTAGTATGGAATAGCAATAAAACGAGAAGATAATATTTTATAGGGTTAATATCCCCTATCACTCCTGAAGTTTGATCCGAGAACACCTCTCACGTTTTAAGAACAACACTTCCCCCTCCTACCCCCACCCAAGCTTTTATAAGTCATAACAAAGCCCCGCCCCCCCTTCTCCGTTGTCAAACTAACAGAATAATGGTAGATTTATTAAAATGTACCTAAACGACCCTTACCCAGTTTCTAGAATAATGAATGCTTCATCATCATCCCCATCAGTATTTCTACCATTTCTACGAGAGTTAAAACTAACACAAATTAGAAAATTATTTATACCAGAAGACATGAAAAATCATACTTTTGGAAGAAAAAGAAAAACATGGATATGTTTTAAGGAATCGTCAAAATGTTAAAACATATTTTACATTCATGAAAATTTCAGAAAATTTCAGAGAAACGTGAAAATTGTTCAACCACATTTCAGAAAATAACTCATGAAAATCGTGAAATTTGTAAATACCTAGCAGAGGGGCTCTTTACACGATTTGCAAATACTTCCAAATATTATCTTCATTTTTTTCGAGGGCTAGATTGTAATTTGACCAAATGTGTTAGGTTTGTTAAAAGAGATAGGGGGGAGTGTTAATATTCAAACGCGAGGGGGGTAAGTGTTCTCTGGTTAAACCTCATGGGTGGTAGGTGATATTAACCCTATTTTATATTAACTAAATATAACATAAATGCCAAAAAAGAGGATTACTGAATACTTCAACTGATCTGTCTTTAATAGAGACGCGAAAAATATTTACCTTACTAACAAATTCTTCATGTCTAAATACATGCTTCATCAGGCGAAACTTCATCACTTCTGAGAAGAACCTGAAGTGACTGTTCTTCCTAGCTTCCAACTGTTTCATTGAGATCAGCCCTCAGTTATAGTGTTATACTATGATGCTTTGTTTGGTACGAAAGACTTTATTTTCGTAGTACATGTATGATGTATCAGTACTGATTTATTTTATATCTATCTATATGTTTGTATGTATATATATATAGAGAGAGAGAGAGAGACCGGAAGAGGGATAGAGATGGACATAGAAACATTTTAGAGTGAGTTATTTGCTTTAGAAATTGAGGAGCATGGGGTTCTATCAACCCCCCAACTCATGTCCTCATGTGCAAAACACCATCTCCTACTCGAAAGCAAAAGACTTGCTTTTGTGACTTTTGTCATTCATCTCTTTATCTTTATAATAAGTTCCTAACAAAGTTGATAATGCAATTCCAATTGGGGAGGATGCATTCCGATGCTGTCATTCCAAACACACCCCAAGTCATGGAAAAGAAAATACTGGAAGTTCTCACTTACCTGTCCCCACTGGAAATGGTTAATAGCAGTATCATGTCCATAACTGTTGTTATTCCCATAGCGAGTATGGCCATACTCATCTCCCATCAACATCATGGGTATTCCCTGGTTAGATACAACCATACAAACCATTCAACTTTAAATTGTGAATAAAATCTTCAAAATGCATTTCACAGTGAAGAGGATAGTCAGATATTCATAATCCAAAGCCATTAAGATTACAATAGGATGGGCACAAAAGCAAAAATAAATGGGAGAAACGAAACAAACTAATAATTAGAATAACAGCTCAACCACATCAACTCCTGCAATAGTAGATTACATGGTCTAAAGTTCCCACAAGGAAAAATTGTAAATCAAAACTATGTACTATAATAGTATGGCAGAATGCAGCCAGTATGAGAAAGGGCAACATTTCACCACATGAGCCAAATAAAGAAAAATTCGAGTATCAAGCTTCTCCATATTCATACCTGAATTTTCAAAAGAAAATATGGTACTCCAGCCTTTGGGTAGAATATTAAAAAAAAAAAAAAACCATTGTGTGTGTGTGACACAGAACATGTAGACCAAGTTCTCCATCTCAAAGTGTTTTCTTTCAGAAATTTCTACTTTTTAAGACACATAATTTAACGCTTCTAGATTCAATGAAAAAATAAATTTCCAGAATTACCTCCATTCACGTTCAACTGTACTGAAGGTTGTATTAAGGAAGACAAAGTCAGTTACACTAATGATCCAAAGTGGAAGCATTATGGGTCATCTAATCAAGAAAAGATGGACAAATAATCATCTCAAAGGGAGTTATTAATGAAAATTTTAAGTGGTAGAGGAGGAAGAGGCCGAGATGGAGTTAAAGTGAAGGTTCCAATTCACTTTTCTACAAGGCATCTAAGAAAGATCAAAAAATAATTATAAACTGACAAAGGTGAACAGCAGCAAACTTTGTAATCATAAGCGAGAGACATAAAGTAACAATATGGGGGAGTGATAAATAAAGGAGACCAACAGATGACAGAATCAAATCACGGAACTTTTGACATAACAGCGATTCCTGGGTTTGGATCGACTAACGAACTAAGCTCTCCATGAAGAGTTAGTCTAGGATTCTAGGATAATTGAAAGTATAAGACTATAAGAAAGGACCAGTAGTAATTAAGATGAGCCCCATCAGTTATCATTTCTAAGGGAAAGTCCATGCAGGATATTCTCCAATAAGAACTCGTTCAAATATGATTGCCAAAATATCGTTTCAGCAACAGGGAAGGTAGTATTGCACAGATTTCTACACCTTTCATTAAAAGAACCATCCATGTTGTGACACATTGTAAAAGACAGTTAATATGCTAGAACTTAGAAGTGAATTTGGTTATTGTCCAATTTCAGAAGGTATCTTACAAGTGCTCAAATGAAAAACCTGCTAGCAAACAGGTGCGCAGCATTCCTAGCAACCAAATCCACATGAATATAACAATTACACTGAACCTAACTAGACAGTTTAGAAGGACAGATTGTTAACCCCCCAATGAATGAATGAATGTATGAACTTTTTTCCAAAGTAAATTCATCCCCAGAAACTTAAAGTTATGATTCTGATGATTTTATGTTTTCCAAACGTAAATGAAAATATACATTAACTTCTCTCCATGCTTCACAAAAAGAACGGCTACTAAAATGAGTTCTAAAGCAAAATGAAAGGAGAACTATCAAAATATTCATAACTTCTGTCAATTAAAAAGAGTTCAAGTGGAACCTAAGAGCCGAAGACCCATTCTTCCAACGAGTACACAATTTGAAGCTCATTTGTGTTGCAGTCAGGAAATAAAGTGACAGTAATGTCACATATGTATGTCACAAATGAAAGATGGTTTTCAAATAAATTTACCTGGGATATCATTAACGCCAAATGGAAGTTTTTCATTTGCCTGGAGCGGAGAGCTTTAATCTTGGTATCAGTAGTTTCTCCTGTCAAGTAATAAAGAAGCTTAGCTTGCCAATTACTAAGACACGGAATATCAATTCGTTACAAAAGAAAAGCGTAAAGAAATCAGTATTTTTTTTTTTAAAGAGTTTTGTAAAAGCTAATCCAAATAGTCACAGCTTTTCAGACCACCACTTAAAAGTGACTAGTGGCCCTGAAAAACCTATCCCAAGCGGGCTCTTTGTAATTCATGAACCAAAATATTTTTTGGGCCCAAAATAGATACGTAGTATATGGTTAATTATGTGATCCACTGAGTTTGTATCTCCAATGAAATCACACCAATCAGTCAACATGTCAACACTACAAAACTAAATCACCAAGAAGCAAATCTCTAGACACTACCTTCATAACCACAATTCCAGCTGAAATTGTCATTGCATCCATCGTTGCCACCTTCTCCATTTGCATCATTGTGCTATCATATCAAAGGACAAGAAAATGAGTTGAGTTCATTAATCACAGTGAACTGTCTAAAAAAAAAAAGAAGACCTAATATTCGAGTACCTTAAAGTTGTATGATACAAGGTCATACAGTGTAAACCCATCGTGTGCTATAACAAAATTGACACTATGGTATGGTTTGCGCTTATTCATCTGCATAAATTAAAAAACAACTACTTCACATTACATTAACGAAACAGATGGATGAGTGTAGTGAACTTGAGGTTTTCAACTAAGACGAGAAAATGATGGTGGAATCTAATGTCTAATCCTGCAACAGATGTAATCAGACATTGTCAGCTTACAATTTTTTCTCATAGTTTCACCGTCATTGATTATCGAAATTGGAAAAGGGAAAATTTTACTCTCGAAAAGAAAATAAAAGAGTGAATTTCACATACGAAGCTAAAATATAACATGATGTTAATGACATTGATGTTTCTCACCCTGTATAAGTCAGCAGAACCGGCAACTCGAGTTGCAAATCCCCCCTTCATACCAGCATCACCCTGCGTTTTGAACAATTTCTAAGCAAATCAGTTAACAGACTTGACATGCAATCAAAAATATAAAATGCCTAAAATATCCATTGATATTAAAACCAAGGTGTTACTGGCGTTTAGACTTTGTTTGGTTCATGGATTTGGTGAGGGAAAAGAGAGGGGAAAGGGAAACAAAGGAACTAGTTTGCCATCTTGTTTTCCTTTCCCCTCACTTTTCCCTCACCAAATCCATGAACCAAACAGAGCCTTAAGGACTTTGAAGTCCTCTCATGCTCAAAGGTATTACTTAGTTCTTATGAATTGTACATTAAGTAAAATTCTATTACTCTGATGTACTTGGTCAACTAAATGTTTTCCGTGTAAATTCACGCTGAGTAGATGCATTGAGATGCTTATATTCAATTTCCATTCGAGAAGCTACACAACATATGTTAGATGGACTTCATTATTGTTTTATTTTTCAGTTTTGTATATAATCTGAAACCTATTACATGATTTAAACAGAAAACTGGAGTTCGTGAGGTGGGTATAGGACTGTACTTATTTCCAAATTAAGATTTGATGGGCCATGCTAATATTAACAAGTCTTAACACTACAGTACTTCACGAAATACAGTTCCCAAGTGTGAATGTAATAATAAAAGTTTTCAAGGACTTGTTACAGCCAAAAAAAAGGCATCACTAAAGACCTATAGTTAAGAAAAATATCTAGCCTCAGAAGTGCTACTTGCCAGCACTGTACCTGAACTATAGTTTTGATAAAGAAGATCATATACCACACCATGATTATGTTTTTTATTCGACATAAGGATATACAACTCCTATATTACGCTTTGCCTTCCGTAATAACCACCCAATCTTCCAGTTGTTTTCTGTACGCATCAAGGTATCAGATAGGTTCCATGTTGAGATCAACATCTCCACTACCCAAAGCAAGTTTGATCCACTCATGGAGGGACATCAAGGTATCAGATAGGTTCCATGTTGAGATCAACATCTCCACTACCCAAAGCAAGTTTGATCCACTCATGGAGGGACATTAAAAAACTCCTCTAGTTGAAAAACTTATGCATGTGCAAAAATCTACTGCAAAATTTTTCAGTTGTTTGCTCTAAGCTAACACTGAAACAGAGTAAGCAATCAATTAAGATACCCAAAATAACTTGAAAAGCCTCCCTCCACCCTCACCTTAATATATCTTCTTACGTCATCCCGATACTTCCCATTCCATTCAGCCCACCTGCATCACACCTGGCTAAGTTCAAACACAACCAGAATACGAGCAATATTGACAGAAAACCATCAACTTCAGTTCAAAAAACAAAACATACACAAAAACGAAGGTACCAAAGTTGCACAGTCCAGACATGTAACTACATTAGCTTAAACACAAGTAGTCATCAAAGGAAGCTGGAAAACTATCCTACTTGTGATAAGAAAGAACGTGGCCAAAGTGGAATACAATCATTGTGTAGTTGATCCTACATTTTGAATAATTTGTAAGAATAAAAGCTATATCGAGTAAAATGCTATCATATTTGATCGGAACATATAAGACACTCAAAGCCCAGACAAAGGAAAAAAGGAGAGATTACTCAAGTACAAGGAACCAAAATTTGGAAGGAAAGACACAATGGGTTAAGGATGATTTAAAGGTAAATAAATTAACTTAAAAGTGATTAACCTCTTAGGTTGAGTCAGAGATCTTATTGAGAGGCCCAATGGGCACGAGGAGTGGACCTGCATCCTCCATTTTGAATAAAATCTCAAATCCTTAGCAGATTTTTTCCTAATAACCCTAGAAAAATAAAGAGTTGAGACTTGTTGATCACATTTACTAGTCTCATAAGTCGATTTTGCGCATTCGCATGATCACATCATAAGAGGTTTACTTTAAACAGTACAAATATTCAGTTTATTCTATAAGAAAAAAAGGATCTCAATAAACAAAAACATCTAAATACCTCTCAATCTATGTTAGCATTTAAATACTGAAGACAAGTCAGTAAGACTACTATGCTGAGCAAGTTAAACTAGATATCAATGTGTGGGCCAATGAGCCAAACTCTGAAGCTCACCCTACATTTGTACCAGCAAATCCACATCAAGGTATAATTATAGCAGTATTTACTAATTTACACACTAGACACCCTCCTAAGGAAAATAGCGTTAAAAAGAAGTTACCGATCCCAATTTGGAAAACTTCCAACAAGATATAGGCCTCCACAGTCCCAAGGTTCGGCAATAATTTTACATCTTGACAGGATAGCATCTTTTGCAATCGCCTGCTCCATTAAAATAAAGATGTGTAGAACATTCAGCCAAAAAATCCATCTTTCCAACAGATTCATGAATACAAATTCATCTTTAGTCTTCAGTTAGTTCGTTGTTTTATGTAAAAATATATCCATGTAAAAGTTCTACAAATGAGCTATGCAATCATCTCAGAATTCCATAATATCATCACAAAGTTCACAAGACTATCAAAAGGGGAAAAATAATAATTAAAAAAAATTTTAAAAAGGAGAGAAGATTCAAAACTCGTCTACAAAGGAAAAGAAACATGCTTGACTAATGAACTCATTTATAATTCTGGAAAATGGGTATCCCCACAAGGAAAAATTAATCTTTATAACTTCTCACCAACCCTGTGCCTAGTCCAGTTAGAAAGATTGGGTAGATTTCCAAGATCTATATATATTAATATATATACATAGGTATCCTACTACACACATTTAATTATCAACTAGGTTTACCACCAAAATAATTTGTTGTACAAGCTGCATCTCTTATCTATATTTGACGCTAGGAGTTAGGCCCTTAGGGATCTTTCTTCTTTGTAATACACAAAGTTAAATCAATTCATGTCACATGTAACATCTTTCCTACTGCGGTTTCATTATAAAAAATATAAAAAATAAAAAAAAATTGCATTAATAAAACAAATTAACATAGTTTGATGCATTGCATGTGGTTGACTTACTTTGATTAGTGGCGGGGCATCAAGTGGAGAACCATCTGTTGCTCGACAAAGAACACTAGCTAGATCGAAGCGGAATCCATCCACATGATATTCCACAACCCTTCAGTTGATTAAAGAAAAACATGATAAATCTAGAAAATCAAATATAGGTAATCAATGATACTAAAGAGGAGAGAGAGAGAGAGAGAGAGACGCACACACAGCAAGAATGAAAATCATTGAATGCATCTATGTGAGAGGTTAAATAGGGACTTTCTTTAAAGGAAGATCAGGTATGCATATACAAATGTTTAAAGAAAAAGAAACCGAAACAGGAAAACAAACATCAGCAACACTCTTGTCAAGTTATCCTGTTAGATTGTCGACACCAAGATGTAGAGCCAATGCTATGCGACATTTGAAATAAAATAGAACGCGAACGTGCAACTAGATACCAAAGTAAGCCATTGAAAGATAATTTTTTCTTTTGTGTGTGTGTGTGTGTGTGTGTGTGTGTGTGTGTGTGTGTGTTTGTGAGAGATTGCGGGACATGGGTGTGTTTGGCATACAATATATGTTGCTGATAAGTGTTTTAAGACAATTAACCAACATGCCAATCTTGTCCAGATTTCCATAATTCAGACTTGTTATCACTATTAAGGCAACCTACCAATTCACAATACAGAAGATTTCAACTTTTCAGATAATGTGCAGATAAACATTCCAGCTGAACATAGAACTATTCATGTTAAACTAGCAAACCACAAAAGTTGCTGATTACTCGAATTTACATAATAACAATTAGGGTCGTATGAGGTCGTATGAGGAAATCACAGAACAAGAAAATCACAAGCAAAGCTACTTCCATACAGAAGGAATTGCATCCGTACCAGTGCCTTAAGCTATCAAGAATAAGTTCCATGACCACAGGATGGTTGCAGTTTAACGTGTTTCCTGGATAATATAGAAAACTGCACGTTAGAGAACTTTCTAGTTTCACAGTTAGACAGATTCAAGTCAAAAGGGAGGTAGATATTTGTGTTTGTCAAAATATGTATATTTGGCTCAAATCCAGATCAATAAAAGATTCTACATCACATTCACCTTCAAATCAATGTTAAAGAGAGTATTGCTCACTTTTCTTCAAAAATATGATTCTCAGGACACTAAGAATGAGGTGTTTGGCGTGACCACTCTTTTTTTTTTCCCCTCGAAGAGAAGTGTGGGTATCATTATCCGCCAACCTACCCATGATCGACACGTGTCATCACCTACATAAAGACACCTCACTACTCCTAATGGATAAGGATGAAGCAATAGCCACGCATTGAGGCGTCCCATGAGCGCCACGACATAGGATCTATACTACTTCGTCGCAACCCACCTAGACTACCTTTGGTAGTACTCGGCTCAGATAAACCTCAATTGGGGGCAAGTCTTGGTGCAATATGACTGTACCACGACATGGCCGTTCCAGACCATGGCGCGGTAAAGTCTTTCTTTATCTTATCGGGAACTCTCAGGTTATGTGGTTTGGTTGGCTTACGAGCAGAGCTTGCTTAGGAAGGTCGCGACGGTCTCTTCTGCGATACACTTCCTAAGCCTTTCTAAAAGTCAATGAGACTATCTTAAATAACTCTCAAGTTTACCGCGAGTACATTCCTTGTGTCGTCTCCGGACGACATGTGGCTCAATAGGAATGAGCCATGTCAGCAGCGCTCATTCCTTGGCACGTGTCCCAATTGCTATAAATAGGAACAGTACCCTCAGGTGTGAGATAATGAGACTTTGGGCATTTAGAGAAAATTTCAGACATTCCCCTTGGAATCCATGCATTTATGAGCTCATTGTGAATATTCCTTCACACATTCGCTCAATCATTAATTGCATAGGTTTCTCTCGGAATACTCCCTCACTTACTGTCCTTTAGTTTGTCTCTCTTTACCTCTCTTCCACTTTTCCTCGAGATTTTCCCTTCACTGTTGATTCCTAGATTACTACTCTCTTATGAACACTTCTATCTCATCTTACCCCACCACTCAGAAATCACTACCTACAAGAAGTAATTGACAATGTAGTCTATGTAGTTGAAGCATCACATTTTCATTGAAACGGTTCGTCTCTTGTATACACCAATGTACGCGAGAACTTAATACTGCTTGCTGCATTGTAAAATTCAAAATAATTGGTCAAAAACTATAAATGCTTTAAATATATTTATATAGTCGAGCTCCATGCGCACTGGGTTTTTAAGCCTTAAAAAACCGCGGATCAGCGGGATGGGGCGCTGGTCAGCGGGATGGGGCGCTGGTCAGCGGGGCGGCCCGCAGTTTTTTTGGGCTTAAAAGCCCAGTGCGCACAGGAGCAGGACTCTAGATATATATATATATATATATGGTTTGATGTTCATTGCTAGACCCATGGATCATGTAGAAATACAATAATTTGGGATTATGGGTGAATTGTGATGCACAAGCGATTGCCTACTGGTGGATCACTTTTTCCAGCACCATGCACTACGGGTCACTTGTTAATTGCAAGCCCTGATTCTCATGGCCTCTAGGATTTTTAGGGATTTAAATTTTCCATCCAATTTGTTACCACAAAGCAGATTTACTTTAGTGATGAATGAAAGAGAGTTTTTCGGAGAAAGATACATGTTGTGTTTATGGCCAACTAGGAAGAGACATACAGCTTTTCATCTGCAAAGATAAAACCTATTTGCTAAGAAATCTCTGTTTCAAAGTCGTGGTTTTTCTTTTTCCTTTTGGTTTATTATTGTGACCATAGTTGTCAAATCGGGATTCGTATCGTGAATCGAAATGATACATGTGAATCGAATCGGGATTCGCAAATCGTGAATCATAAGATTCAGTAACAAATTAAAAAAACCATATAAACATATCCTTTTCTTTTCTAGGCTTGTATAAACATATCCTTTTTTTTCTAGGCTTGTATAAACATATCCCAAGTAAAAGAGGGTTGGTAATCAATTTTTTAAGAAAAAAATGGAAAAATTAAGTTTTGTGCTTAACAGTAAAGTGAATCATAGGAATCGCGAATCGAATCGTAAGATTCACTTGCGAATCGTAAGATTCACCTTCGATTCTTGTACATGTTCGATTTGTGTATCGATACGTATCGTTTTTCATGATGAATCGTAAGATTCGTATCGCGAATCGTACGATTTTGACAACAGAGATTGTGACAGTATTCATTTTTGCCTTGGGTCCTTCACCTTTGCGTACACGGATGTACATATAGACTATGCCACCCTTTCCTTTATAGCATAATTTAATTGTTCAGTTTGAAAGACGGTCATTACTAATACAGAAAACATATATAATTGTATATATATACATATAAAGCACCTAAGATAGCAATGTGAAAAATAAGCAAGTCCAATATAACAATGAGAGGATTCTAAATTTGACTGAAGAAAGTATTTAAAAGATATTCAGCATAAAAATAGGTCAAAGAGAGGCGACGAATATATATGAGAATTACCACAGCCTGAAAAGTTAAGCAACTGGCCTTTCTTGTTTAAATCCACCATGTAATAAACCTGTAGAAGGATCGTTAGGAATATAGAAACGGGAAAAAAAAAAGCCGCAGAGAGTAAGAGAAACCAATTATGTAGAAAACATCATGATTAAAATGTGTGTGCACCTATCAAACTTCTCAAGACAGCAATTGCCACAAGTTGCAGATAAATTACGAAGTAATGCACAACTGGGTAGTCTTGTTAGGACCCAAAAACCAATCTCTATCATTAAGGAGAAACCATTCATCCTCTACAGTCGGTCATAATATATTGTTGGTATGGTTTATGAACCAAGAAAATTGAAAAAACCAAGTATCAGAGTCCTAATAATAAGAAAAACAAGGAATTAAGTTTAAAAAGAGTGGTGGAAAGAATGATTTTTCGGTACATAAGTTTAAGAAGAGTGATGAAAAGAAAGGGGGGAGGGGTAGTGAACAACTGCTACTCATCTTCTTAAATGACTAGAAGTTTCATCGGGCTGAATCTTTTCACATTGTATACATATACTTCATAGTTTCTCCTTAAAACCACTCAACAAATTACTTATTTTGAAATTCTCAACAAATATCATTTTCGAAGTGGAAAATTTTGATCTCGTACTAACTACCCGAAAGATCTAAAAAACCAGCCCAATTTTATCTCCCAAATGGGATATATACATATACTTAAGTGCAGAAATGCGTCTATATTACTAGTTATGAACATATGACTACAACAGCTGAACAGAAAAAACTGCCTCCAAGAAGATCACAAAGTGCTCTCTGCAATTCTGTCTTTATAGGACCAAGATATTTTTTATGTTATGAACTTGTTATGCAGGGAGGTTTATTCCCCTCCAAAATCAAGTTCAAGATACAGACCAATTAAAAGCCACACAGAAGAAATAGAAGATTAAAGAAATTCCTGTCGCATTTCATCTAAGATATAAATTCATAGTTTTACAGGTGAAGGGAAATATGAATAATAAATTCACACCTATCTATTTATCGACACCGTACTAACCAAAATCGCAACAAATATAAAAGAATTTCTTCTCATTACACACACCCTGCCCCCAATCTTCATGACCTTCCCGTGATTATATCTGCTCTTCATTCCAACAAGTCTAAGCATTTTCTTGGGAACTATTTCATTACCCAACTATTTCTCGCTTAGGTGATTGCGACATGAATTTACGCTTAGAAGTTTATTGGCCTCTGTTCCAACCCCCTAAATTAGAGCAACATAATAACAATAATAGCAATTAAAAGAACAAGTGTTCGCCTCGTGAAATATTAGTGCAAATCACCTTGTTATCTATACCACGAAATGACGTGGTATAAGGGTTTTTATCATCAGCCTCATTAGTATGGTTGTAGACCACATCCAAAATGACCTGTAATAATACACACACACATCACTATTATGTAACCATAATTTAGGCTAAGAAGCAACAAAAAAGTTATAAACGTTAGGTGAGTAAGCTCCCCTAACTTTTAAGTGTGAAAAATACAAATGATACCTCTATTCCAGCGCCATGCAATGCTTTAACCATTTCCTTGAACTCCCAGGAAGCATTAAGAGGTCCTCCACCAGCACTGGCATAGCGACTCATAGGAGCAAAGAAATTTATTGTTGAATAGCCCCACGTATTAATCTTGGAGGATTAAGAGTCCCGAGCATCATATGGCACAAAATGATTTAATAAATAAGATCAAGATAAGAATTGAGGTATAAGATAGTGCTACTGGTGATAAATGTTGAAGACATACATTGTTAAGCTCATTCTCTGATAACTTGAGCTTTTAAACATTGATGATTTAAGATGGTATCAGAACCTTGTTTATGGGAGATCTCAAGTTCAAGGTTCGATTCTCTGTCCTTGCTTTAGTGTGCTTATTTGCACTTTGTTATTTCTCTCTACTATAATGGTGTTTGGTTTGTTGGTTCTCCATGTGCGAGACAGGGTCCCATGTGAGGGAGCGCGTTGAAGCTTGATGTACATTGTTGGGCTCATTCTTTAACGGCTTAAGCTTTTGGAGCAACTAGTGATTGAATAATTATTATGATTTTTGTCCAAATTCAGAATTTTCCCACCAATGAATGTGAAGTGCAAAGAACATGACAAGGTAAGCACAATCTTATTAGGAAAATTATAATGCCATGGCATATTGAGGATAACATGTGTGTGTGAACAACTGGGGATATAGTAGTTGTTTGAGAACTACTTGAATTATCCTAAAATCAACTCTTCAATTGTGCTAGAAATTGCTTCACAAGGAACCTAAAGAAGACAGCGAATCCATACTTAAGTCCATCTAATCGAGATTTTGGTAGGGTAGTAGCTCAGAGATGCATCATTAATTGAGTGCAAGCGACATAACAAAGGCTGTGTTAGTAATAAGTTAGGATGTGCCAAGACTTTGGCTTTATTTGTCTGCAACGCTTTAGTTTTCTATAAGAGGGGCAGATAGGAAATATTTATTTTGATCAGACTACTCTTGGAGTGGCTTTGTCCCCCACAAAATGTGTCCAGGCTCACGAAGAAAGTAAAGACATCTTCGATGTATAGGACAACCACCAAGGAATAGGATCCAGACTGGTTCAGCAAACACTGATTCAGGACATAGTATTGCTGTTCCTAGATCGGTTGTGGGGGTGAAACTCCACATTGGTCCCAACAGGTGAATCAAACATACGGCAAATGAGTATCTGTAATCCATTTATGTTTTGGCCTTTGAAGTATCAATAAATATAAACGTAATTGAATTATGTTTCCTGAACCTCACTCAGACTTGAACTCTATTTCCTATAAGCTGGAAGACCCTGTATTATATTTTAACACCTCAACCCTGTCCATAACTTGATTGATCATCAAGTTATGAGGCTTGATCCTAAATTAATAAAGACAAACCAAAATCGATTTTGAAAACCAAAAAAAAAAAAAAAAGATTACTAGTTAGGCAGAGGATAGAACAAAAAAAATGTAGCATTCTAAATTCAGAAAATTAAACCAGTAAATTGTATAGCGTGAAGGACAAGTGGTTGACAGAATTTTTTTTACCATGTGATCTCTAGGATTTGGGCGTCTCTGGAACTCAAACTCATCAAACTCAAAGACAGGCAACAACTCCACCGCATTGATTCCAAGCTCCAGAAGATGTGGGATCTTCAAAGGAAAAGAAACGTCATAAGAACGAAAACATGAGAAGACAATCATGCAATCGAATCCATGAAGCAGAAACTAGTAAGTAGTAACATATTATGTCACAAAATCTCAAGGTTAATTGGGAAAAAAAAAATGCAAACTCTTACCACTGGTAAAAATTTTACATTGGTATAGTCTTTGATCAAATCCAAACGTAATAACAAAAGAAAATTTTGTGACACATCTTGCAAATTGAACATATACAATAGTCACACCTGAAAAAAATTAATTTCTCCTTTAGTAGGAACATGTTGGCTCTCCTCGTAAACGTAGGCACAACGCCGAACCACGTTACATCTCTGTGTTTTCATTATCTTTCCTCTATTGTTGCTTGTTTTCAATCCAACATGATCCATTCCAAATAAAATCTAGAAACCTACTAAAGTATAATCAGAACACACAGGGGAAGGTGTGCATGCGGAGATGATGAAACATTAGAAGAATAAGAATAAGAAAATACCTTTAACTTTATTAGAAAATTAGTGGCCGAGATAAAAGACAACAGAGCAAATCGGTAGTAAGTTAGCAACTCCGGGGGCATGTGCTCCTCTGATCAATTACATGCAACTAGATGATGATGTAGGGACTACCCAATGTAAGCTATGCAAAATATTTGAAACAAAACTTAAAGTTACCCATAGGAATATAGGATAATTAATCCAATTGTTTTTGTTGGAAGTTCCAACGGTCATAGGATACACTTAGAATAAAAACTATCCAGGATTCCTGAATCAGTATGCTACTTTAAGTTCAGAGTTTCAAATAAGTCAATAAATGCACACCATGTTCAGGACATAGTATGTCATACACATAAAATAAAATAAAATTTGTGGAAATGTCATTAAGTTGTTGCTATTCACTTCAAAGCAAGTTCTTGTTGAAGATGTCATAGAGAGAGCTTAGTGGAGAAAACTACTGGTTACAATCAAGCTATCCACAAGCAAAAGTAACGTATGTAAATTTCCCGAAGCATCCACTAGCCGTTCAGGTATCATCTACAGATTGAAATACAAAGTAGCCATGTAAAAGGTTTTAAAAAAAATGCTCTATTTTGGGGAGGAAGAGCTCATACACCATTAGTTGGAATGTCATGCAGTTGAATCCACAAGCCATTACCTTCTCAACCACGCCAAGGTAGCTGCCGCGTATGTTAGGATCAAGCCCACTCGATTCATCAGCAGTAAAAGCACGAACATTCATTTCATATATCATCAGATTTTTCTACAAAGACAGCAGCAGATATGATAAGATCAAGGGTGAAAGGAAGCCTCAGAAGTAGATAAAAGCAACTTAGATAAGACATAATATATTGATCAAATAGTGATAGAAAACTATAGACGATCGAAAAGTATAAGATTGCTAAAACGAGCTTACCATTGAAAAAAAAAAAAAAAAAAAAGTAGACAAGCATAGAAATACATTTAATTATTAATGAAAATCATAAACTATGAATATAAAGATGTTGGAATTAGGAAATAATATATTAGTATAAATCTACATTTATTGGTCATGTTGACCATTTTGAGTATTTCCTTTTCCTTTTTATTCACTCTTTATTGTCTTTTATTCACTTGTTGAAAGAATATTTTGGCAAAACTTAGGGTTGACAATTTGTCATACCCTTTTATATTAACATTAACAATAAGAAATAAATATTACAATGAGACGCCAAAAGACAATAAAACATTATAAAACTAACGTAACAACTTAACACTCCCCCTCAAGCGGGTAAAAAAATATCCTTCATGCCCAGCTTGCCTAGAATAGAGTTGAACTGTCGGCTCCCAATACCCTTAGTGAGAGCGTCTGCAACCTGATCACCTGTCTTCACAAAAGGAATACAAATGGTACCATTACTAAGATTCTCTTTTATGAAGTGTCGATCAATTTCTACATGCTTGGTGCGATCATGTTGAACTGGATTATGCGCTATACTAATTGCAGACTTATTATCATGGTATAACTTCATAGAGTCCAAGTGTTCAACCTTCAAATCTCTCAACGACTTAATCCACAGGAGCTCACAAATACCTTGGGCCATAGCCCTAAACTCGGCTTCAGCACTTGACCTGGCTACAACATTTTGCTTCTTACTTCTCCAAGTAACCAGGTTTCCCCCTACGAATGTGCAATAACCTGAAGTAGATCTCCTGTCAGTAACTGAACCAGCCCAATCGGCGTCAGTATAAGCCTCCACCTTAAGATGATTATGCTTAGCATAAAAAAATCCTTTCCCGGGAGCAGATTTAAGGTATCGAAGAATCCGAAAGACAGCTTCCTGATGTGACTCTCGTGGAGAATGCATAAATTGGCTAACACCAACTGCAAACGCAATATCTGGGCGAGTATGAGATAAGTAAATTAGTTTCCCAACAAGTCTCTGATATCTCCCCCTATCCACTATAGCTCCACTACTATCATCACTAAGCTTCTGATTCTGTTCCATGGGTGTATCACACGCTTTGCTCCCAAGCATCCCTGTCTCTTTCAGTAAATCCAGAACATACTTCCTCTGAGAGATAAAGATCCCATCTTTGGATCGAGCAAGTTCTATGCCAAGAAAAAATCTCAATGCCCCTAAGTCCTTGATTTCAAATTCAGTGGCCAAATAGCTCTTCAACATTCTCATTTCCTCCAAGTCATTTCCTGTAAGTACAATGTCATCAACATACACTATAAGAGCTGTAGTCTTACCTTGCAATGAATGTTTGATGAACAATGTGTGATCTGCGTGACTCTGTTTAAAGCCATAACCAAGCATTGCCTGTGAAAACCTCTCAAACCACGCTCTCGGGGATTGCTTCAGACCATATAAAGACTTTTTGAGTCTACACACCTTACCCTCAGTTTTTGAGTCCTCAAAACCTGGAGGCACATCCATATACACTTCTTCCAAATCACCGTGTAAAAACGCATTTTTCACATCAAATTGGTAGAGCGGCCAGTCTAGATTAGCAGCAAGAGATAGAAGAATCCTGACAGAGTTCATCTTTGCAACCGGTGCAAAGGTCTCCTCATAGTCCACACCGTAGGTCTGAGTAAACCCCTTTGCCACCAACCGAGCTTTATAACGCTCAATAGAACCATCAGCCTTATGTTTTACTGTGTACACCCACTTGCATCCCATAGTCCTTTTTCCCTTGGGCAATGTCGTCAATTCCCAAGTGCCACTTTTATGAAGAGCTTTCATCTCATCAACCATGGCATGTTTCCACTTGGGATCAGCAAGAGCTTCCTGAAAATGGTTAGGGACACTCACAGAAGAAACTTTGGAAGGAAAGACTCTATAGGAAGGAGACAATCGAGAATAAGACACAAAATTCGAAATAGGATGTTGTGTACACAACCTAACACCTTTACGAACTGCAATAAGAACATCTAAATCATCAGGTTCAGAAACAGAAGTGATAGAATTACTTGATTCAGAGTCACTAGGATCATCATCACTCAGAGAGAATGGCAGTGGAGAATGTGGAGAAGAAGTAGCCACCCTCTTACTTTTACTCCATGTCCCTCTAGAATAAACTAACAACTCTTTCTCTTTCTCTTTTTTATTCCCCTCTGGTTCCCCATCATTAATGTTTTCCATTACTCTCACCGTCTCCCTCTCATCATCTATTTTATTCCCCACTTCCAACATCATAGGCAAAGAACCCTCAGATACCTCTTCAACATACTGCTGCTCCCCCTGAAGAGGTAAGGTGGAATCAAGGAAGTAAGACTGAGACTCGAGAAATGTGACATCCATAGACACATACCACTTCCGAGACGGAGGATGATAGCATTTATACCTCTTCTGAGTAGGAGAGTAACCGACGAAAACACATTTGATGGCACGGGGATCTAACTTCCCACGTGTTGGAGAATGATTATGGACATAGCATATACAACCGAATACCCGAGGAGAAATGAAGAATGAAGAAGATGATGGAGAAAGAACTTGTAGAGGTGATTTTTTATCCAAAACTCGAGTGGGAAGACGATTAATGAGATAAGCCGCTGTTAAGACAGTTTCACCCCAATAAGACCGAGGAGCATTAACAGAGAAGAGTAATGATCTAGCAACATCTAAGAGATGACGGTTTTTACGTTCTGCTACCCCATTTTGTTGAGGGGTGTCAGTACAACGTCTGATGAACAATGCCCTGAGAAGAAAAATAATCAGCAAGACCAGAATCAAGATATTCACCCCCGTTATCAGAACGTAAGACCTTAACAGCAGCTCCGAACTGTGTGCCTACCATTTTATGAAAGTGTTTGAAAATTGAAAAAAAACTTCTCGTTTTTCTTTCATCATATATAACCAAGCTGTACGAGAAAAATCATCAATAAATGACACAAACCAACGATGACCCTTTAAAGAGACAGTACGGGACGGACCCCAAACATCAGTATGTATCAAATCAAATGGAAGAGCACTTTCATTATTGCTAGAGGCAAAAGAAGCCTTATGATGTTTTCCAAGTTCACAAGCATCACAAGAAAAATTAGAAACATCATTATTAGAAACAGAAGAGGGAAACATATGTTTAAGTAAATAAACTGATGGATGGCCTAATCTCCTATGCCAAAGCCCTAAGTCTTCAGCTTTATTCCTAGAAACAGCAGTATAATGAGCTATCTTTTCCCCTTCATCCAATATGTAAAGCCCGTTCTCCTCTCTACCACTGTCAATCGTCCTCTTTGTGGTAAGATCCTGAAAGACGCAGCGAGAAGGGAAAAAAGTTACACAACAATTTAAATCACGTGTAATTTGACTCAAGGATAAAAGGTTATGTGAGAAACTCGGAACATGTAACACAGAGGTTAGAGATAAAGGAGTCACATGAATTAAACCTTTTCCGGAAACTGAAGAAAAAGTACCATCGGCAATTTTAACTTTCTCTTGACCTGAATAAGGCTTATAATCAGAGAACAAGTTAGAAGAACAAGACATATGATCTGAAGCACCAAAATCAATTATCCAAGGAAACGAAGAATGAGAAAGGAAAGCTCTTGCCGAAGTGACTGAGATACCTGACTGGGCAAAGGAAGATGAGGCGCCGGTGGATGTAGAAGGAGCACAACGGGACATTAGATTCTTAAGCGTCTCAAACTCAGTAGCAGATAACGGTCCAATAGAGGAAGGCTCAGCAGGAGTAACGTCTGGGAAATCTGTAACTGCAGTATGATGAGCTCGGGCCTGAATACCACGACCACTAGTGTGTCCAGAACGACCCCCACGACCACGGCCACGGCCACGACCACCGGGAGGACGACCATGGAGTTGCCAACACGTCTCCCTAGTATGATGTGGTCGAGAGCAGTAGTCACAAAACCTGTCGGGAGTACCAAACTCAGTTAAAGTATCCTTATTACGGGCCTGCTTGGTACTATCAGATGGTGGAATAGATACTAAAGCGGATCTCTCAGTAGAGGCAGGGGTGAGCATAGCTGAACGACGACTTTCCTCATTTTGCACATAAGCGAATGCCTCTTGAAGAGAGGGAAGATTATCCATCCCCAGAACCCGACTACGGACTGAGTCATAATCAGGATGGAGTCCCTGGAGGAACTTAAACACTCGTTGCTTCTCTAGAAGCTTGCGATATCCCGCAGAATCAATAGGGCAAACGGGCTGGTAATCCTGTAAGTGATCCACCCGGTTCCAACTGGTGGTCAGAAAGGTGAAGTACTGAGTCACAGTCATAGACCCTTGCTCGGAA
Source organism: Hydrangea macrophylla (assembly GCA_033977485.1). Lineage (NCBI taxonomy): Eukaryota > Viridiplantae > Streptophyta > Magnoliopsida > Cornales > Hydrangeaceae > Hydrangea > Hydrangea macrophylla. Next base: position 109,063,129 of record CM066994.1, on the reverse strand, counting down.
CGATCAATTGAGCATATCAGCTCGAACTCCTGAGCATAATTCCCTTTCCTTGAGTAAGTAGAAGCTACTGTCTCCCAAATATCTCTAGCTGTCTTCAATCCATAGTAGCCTTCACCAATTTCTGGAATCATTGAATTGATCAACCAAGACATAATAAGGGAATTCTCAATTTCCCATTTATCATAGGTTGCATCTGTAGTGATCGGTGCCTGAATACGACCATCAACATGGCCCATCTTCCCTCGACCTCGCAAGTAAAGAGCCACTGATTGGGACCAGGTAAGGTAATTCTGGCCATGGAATAAGGTGGTAGTAATTTTCAGGTTGGGATTGTCCAGTGTAATAATTACAGGGCTATCACTGGTAGACGATTTAGAACCTTTAAGAGACGTAGTCTTGGTCTCGGTAGTCATGGTTCCAAAAATGCAAAGAGAATACCCACACCCAATACGAGGAAACGGAGAAGATGAAGAAAAAAATGGCACGATCAAGAATCAGTCATCAATGGCCCATAAGAGGACCAAAAAATATGGAGGAAAAAAAACTACTGCGAAATCAAAACAACTTACTGATATTGGGCACAGATCTCAATCTACCCTAGGGTTTAAAAGTGATTAAATAAGGGGAAAAATCAGGCCAGGGTGAAGATATGGCTGGTTGGGGCTTGCGGCTGGGTCAAGGGGGTGTAGGCGCAGGTCAGGGATGGTTTAGGGAATGTGGCGCGGGGCTGGGAGAGAGCCACGAGGCTCGGCGCAGGCTGTCAGGGGTCTGGGGTTCTCGGCGCAGGCTGTCAGGGGCTTGGTGGTCTCGGCGCAGGTCAGGTTGAGTGGTGGTGGTGTCGGCGCAGTCAGGATGAGTGGTGGTGGTGTCTGCGCAGGTGGTGGTGGTCACGGCACAGTGGGAGATATCAAGGTTGGCTCTGATACCATGTTGAAAGAATATTTTGGCAAAACTTAGGGTTGACAATTTGTCATACCCTTTTATATTAACATTAACAATAAGAAATAAATATTACAATGAGACCCTAAAAAACAATAAAACATTATAAAACTAACGCAACAACTCAACATCACTTTCCTTTTTACTGCTCTTCTATTTTCTATATAAGATGTACATACTGATAATAAAATCATCCCTTTCTCTACATTCTTTTTGGTATCAGAGCCAAATTCGATTTTGACATTGTTTCCTCACTTCCACCTTCGGCGGGTGGCGACCCATCGCCCGCCGGACCTCACTCTGCTTTCAACTTGAAGCCTAAGTCCGACGACCCTCCCTGCACCAACTTCATTACCCCCTACGGGTCTTGTCCAACCTTCGGCTAGCCCCTACGGGGCTTGTCCATCATCTACGGGTCATGTCCAACCCTAGGTCAGCCCTTTCGGGCCTTGTCCAACTTTTGATGGGGAGTGGTGGAGTATATTATGGTGGCTCGAACCTTCAAGATTTGGGTCTATTGTTGCAACTACTATTACTTGTTTGAACAAGAAGTTGGCACTTTATTTTTTTGGTGATTTATTGTGGATGATCATTCCCACAGTCTCACCATGGTGGATGGTGTTTTCCACTCTTGCCAACTTTCATGAACAGTCTTGTTGTAACCTTATCATTCCAACTTCTGTGGTTTATTCCCACATTTAGTTTGCGGGGGAGTGTTGGAATTAGGAAATAATATATTAGTATCAATCTACATTTATTGGTCATGTTGACCATTTTGATTATTTCCTTTTCCTTTTTATTCCCTCTTTATTGTTTTTTATTCACTTTCCTTTTTACTGTTCTTCTATTTTCTATATAAGATGTACATACAGTGATAATAAAATCATCCCTTTCTCTACATTCTTTTAAAGATGAGGAAGGAGAGGGAGAGATTACGAGAGGGACAGAGATCCACGCATATGTGTACCCAGCACATACAATACTAAAAAAGTGAAAGTGCTACTTGTCAAGAAAACTAAACTATCTACGATTTAACGTCCCGAGCTTGCGGGCCAGTATCTTGAAGAAAGAGCCTAACAAAATGGCCCAAAATGCTTAAACCCAAGTTACTAGTACCAAGTTTGCGGTGTTTTATAAGCCAACCTCACACTCTCATCATTTAATCGAAGTGGGACATCACAATCTCCCCCACTGAAAGATGGGATGTCCTTGTCGCATCACACAGACCACTAGCTCCAGTAACTTCCCCTACTAGCCAATGTAGAAAGCACCTCTACTCCCTCGTCAGTAACCGCATGTAGAATTCCACATTGTCAAGTCTAGGGTCAGATTTGATATCATTTGTAACGCCCCATGCCTGCTGCCAGTAACCTGAAGAAAGACCCTAACAACATGGCCCAAAATGCTTAAGCCCAATTTCCTAGTAGCTAGCTTCTGATCCAATCGGTGCCGACATATGGTATATTTGGCCCCTTAATGGATGCTTGTTAGGTTCTTCCCGTTTATATTTTAGTGATTTTGATATTGTTTCTGGTCTTTGTAGTTTTCAAGCCCTTAAAGATTAAGTGAAGAAAAGAGCAAAATTTCTAGCTCTGCTAAATTTTCGAGCAAGCGAAGACCAGGTGGAAGCCTGGAGCAAGGTCAGGCAGCACAGATTTGAAGACACGCCAAATTTGAGATGTTGAAAGATACTTTGTCCATAAACCTCTCCTAGGGTTAAAAGAAAATAAAAGGACAAAAATAATACAGAATAAGAAGGTGATCTAAAGGTCTGTTGTGGATTCTGCAGCTACGTCTGATGTAGCCCTGTCTACGGAGAGCTAAAGTAACTTTCGTGTTTCTATATTTTGCTTTAAAGGTTTTGTTCTTTGATATTAGACAAGTTGCTTGAACCAAAGGATTACTCCTTGTAATGGGTGCTAAAGACTCTCTTTGATTATAAATTGAATAATTTCTTGGTTTAACCACAAAACAAAATGATAATTTCTTGCCTTGGAATTATTTGGTATGTAGTTAAACCCACTAAATTCAGTTTCTGTAATTTTGAATGTGAAGTTCATGCAATGGTATAATCTGGATGTGATTTCGATAATATAGATGATGCATGCTAGGAGACAGGTAGTTCTGTACCTAGTTAGTACATGACAGATTGTGCCAATTGAAGATGAGTCATACTCGGGGGGTTAATTCGCTTAAACTTTCTTTAACGATAAAATTGAACTTGGAGATGCAATTTATCCGATCTGAGATAAAAGAACAACATTTGGAATAAATATAGTTAACCTCAGCTATGCAATTAGTGGTGGATTTAATGCCCTAGGTATTTTCTTCCATTGATTTCAATCATTATCTAGTTAAGTAGGTTCAAATTAGATTAAATCGACAAACCACTTTTCTTTAATCAATTGAGGAACCAATTCCAGGAATTAGATTATATCTCTCATCACAACCCCCAGAGTTTGCCACCTGTTATACTTGCCACTATTTTGGTAGTTAGTATGAAACACAAGACAACCACACTATTATAAATTTGATACAACGTTGCACAACTGTGTTAAAGTCATTTTAAAAAACACACTGGAGTTACCTCAGGTATATTGGGAAGCTTGTAATTGTCTCCCCAGTCAAACGGCAAGCTAATGAAATCATAGGTTCCGAAAAACTTAGACCTCTTATTGTTGGCATCTCCAAAATATCGGCGACCTTCAATTAGTTTCGCATAAGGGTCTATGAGTAAAGTGCTACTGTCAAATCGATGCCCTTGATGCCAACTTCGAGGACCATCCACTCGATAACCATAGAGGACCCCGCTCCGAGGCAGATCCTGCATTTACAGAATATCTTCACTACCACCGAAAAAATAGAATTCTTGAACTATAACTTTGTGATTAATCATAGTAGTACACGAAGTCCTCAATTGCAATTTCTCCAACCTAAGAACAAACAAAAGAAGGGTGCCTAAAGAGAGGCATCACAAGAATAAAACCTTTTTCCAGTCATGTCGCCTCTTCTCTAGCGATTTCATAATCACAGTTTATCTCTTAAATAAGGAAACCACAGGTATCATCAAGGAATTCCTACTTTACACGCTCATTTCATAGCCAATTAATGTCCACTTTTCCCCAATCATTCTAGTAACAATTTGCATGAATATGTATATATATTTTGCTCATACGTCAAAAAAAACACCCTCCACCATACTCAAGAGGAAACATAATAAGAAATTAACAACTTCATAGGTTATGTAACATAAGTGCATAACATATTAAAATCCACTACAAGGTTTCAATGTAAATTAAAAAATACTCAGTTATGATACACAATGATGCAAATTACATGCTTAAGCTGGTGCTGAGCCAACAAGTATTTGAAACCTCAACCATTAAAAGATAATAGTGTTGAGAGTTATTTCTTTATTTTTCCTTTTATGTATGGACTTATATGTAATTATCTTTCTTCATCTTAAGAGGGTCTAACAATTTGTTAGCCCTAAGCTTTGCCAAAATAATATTCAACATGGTATTAGAGTCATCCATAATCAATCCCAAACCCTAACCACCACACCATTCATCGACACTGTTCACGCGATAGTGTTCATCAGCACTGTTCACGTGACACTGTTCATCAGTGGGCTATTGTGATTGGTTCTTTGTTTTCAGCAATTTTTTGGTCCTATGGACCACTGATCCGTTAGCACCCTAATAATCTCTTATTGTGCGTGTACCTCCATCATCTTCTCGGTTTCCCTTCCTTTTTTTTTAGTTTTCCCCTTTGTGCACCGGAACCATGACAAAAACCGAGAAATAGTTGTTTGCCAATCCAAGGTCACACCATTGGATCCCAATCTTAAAATTACTATCACCCCGTTCAATGGCCAAAATTACTTGACATGGTCACAGGCGGTGGCTCTTTACTTGAAGGGACGAGGGAAGATGGGACATCTCGATGGGTGCATTCAGGCTCCCGTCATCACTGATCCGGGCAATGAGAAGTGGGAGATTGAGAATTCTCTCATCCTGACTTCGCTAATTAATTCCATGGCCTCCGAGATTGGGGAGAGTTTCTACCGGATGAAGACCGCTAGGGATATTTGGTACACAGTTGCCTCTACTTTCTCTAGGAAGGGGAACTATGCCCAAGAGTTTGAGTTGACAGAGTCTATTAATCATTCCGAGTAAGGTGATATGACAGTTACTAAATACTTCACCTTTCTCACTACCAGTTGGGATCGGGTGGATCATCTACAGGATTACCAGCCCGTCTGTCCCGTGGATGCTGCAGGGTACCCAAAACTACTTGAGAAGCAAAGTCTTCAAGTTCCTTCAGGAACTTCATCCCGATTATGACGTTGTTCCTAGTTAGGTATTTGGGATGGATAGTCTCACCACACTTCAGGAGGCTTTTGCGTATGTTCAGAATGAGGAGAGCCGCCGTTTAGTTATGCTCTCTCCTGCTCCCACTAAGAGGTCTGCCTTAGTCTCTATCCCACCGAGGGAGGGGACCAAGCAGTCTGGTTCTTCTGATCGGCCTAAGTTATGTGATTATTGTAATAGGCCCCATCATACTAGGGAGACCTGTTGGAGTCTCCATGGTAGTCCTCCGGGCGGTCGTGGAGGCCATTCTGGTGGTCATGGAGGCCATTCCGGTGGATGGGTGGGGGGGGGTGACTGCTCGTGCTCACCACACTACTGTTACAGAAAATACAGCTCCGGTCCCAATGATGAGGCTCCTACTTTTGCTGTGAGCCCCTTGTCTACTACTGAGCTGGAGACTCTCAAGAATCTAATGGCCCGTTGTGCTTCACCTGCCTCTACAAGTGCCTCATCATCTTTTGCTCAATCAGATAACTTAGTCACACCAGCAAGAGCTTTTCTTTCTCAATCTTCATTTCCTTGGATTATTGATTACGGTGCATCGGATCATATGTCACGTTCATCTTACCTTTTCTCGGATTATAAGCCTTATGCAAGACAGGACAAAGTTAAAATGCCGATGGTACCTTCTCCTCTGTCTCAGGGACGAATGTCACTCCCTCTTTACCCTTAACTTCTGTATTACATGTTCAGAGTTTTTCTCACAATCTTCTATCCCTGAGTCGTGTTACTCGTGATTTGAACTATAGTGTAACCTTTTTCCCATCTCACTGTGTCTTGTAGGAGGAAGACGATTGGCAGTGGTAGAGAGGAGCATGGCCTTTACATTTTGGATGAAGGGGAGAAGCTAGTTAATAATACCGTAGTTTTAAAGAATAAAGCTGAAGACTTATATCTTTGGCGTAGAAGATTAGGACATCCATCTTTTGTTGTACTTGAGACATGTTTCCATCTTTTGCCTCAAACAATGGTTTTTTAAATTTTTCGTGTGATGCTTCTAAACTTGGAAAACATCATAGAGCCTCGTTTGCTCCTAGCAATAATAAAAGTTCTATTCCTTTTCAATTAATTCACACTGATGTTTGGAGTCCATCTCGTACTGTGTCTTTAAAGGGTCATAGATTGTTTGTTTCCTTTATTGATGAATGTTCCCGTACCACTTGGTTATATATGATGAAAGAAAAGTGGGAAGTGTTCTCTAATTTTCAAAATTTCCATAAAATGGTGTGTACCCAATTTGGGGCCGTTGTGAAGGTTTTATGGTCTTATAATAGGGGTGAGTATATCGACTTTGGGTTGGGTGCATATTTTTCTTCTCAGGGAATTATTCATCAAACTTCTTGCATTGACACTTCACAACAAAACGGAGTTGCATAACGCAAGAACCGCCATCTTTTAGATGTTGCCCGATCCTTACTCTTCCAGGTTCAAGCTCCACGGTCTTATTGGGGTGAAGCAGTGTTGACAGCTGCTTATCTAATTAATCGTCCTCCCACCCGTGTATTGAATAAGAAAACACCACTTGAGGTTCTTTCTTCTCCTTCCATTTCATCCTCTATTCCTCCCCGTGTCTTTGGTTGTGTGCTTTGTCCATAACCATCTCCTACTCGTGAGAAATTGACCCTCGCTCTATTAAGTGTGTGTTTGTAGGTTACTCTCCTACTCAGAAGGGGTATAAATGCTACCATCCTCCGTCTCAGAAGTGGTTTGTTTATGGACGTTACCTTCCGCGAGTCGCAGTCCTACTTTCTTGATACTTCCCCATCTCTTCTGGGGGAGCAGAAATGTAGGGAAGAGCTGCCTGAGTTGCCTATGTGGATTGAGGTGGAGACGGAGACCGTTGAAAAAGAAGAGGAAGAAAAATAGAAAATTGAGAAGGAGAAAGGAGAAAAAAAGAGAGTTGAGCAGGAGGAGGAAGTAAAAAGGAGAGCTGGGAAGGATATGTTTGTCTATTCCAGTGGAACTTGGAGTAAGAGAAGGACTAGAGAGACTCCAGAGGTCACAGCTTCTCATCTTCCACTGCCATTCTCTCTAAGTGATGAAGATTCAGGTAATTCCTTTGATACATCTTCTCTTGAATCTGATGATCTAGATGTCCCTATTGCTATCCGTAAGGATGTTAGGCCTTGTACTCAACATCCTATATCAGATTTTGTGTCTTATTCACGCTTATCACCTTCTTATAGAGCCTTTCTTTCAAAAGTATCCTCTATTTGTGTTCCTAACCATGTTCATGATGCTCTTGCTGATCCCAAGTGGAAACATGTCATGGTTGAAGAGATGAAAGCTCTTCATAAGAATGGCACTTGGGAGTTGACGACGTTATCCAAAGGGAAAAAGACTCTGGGGTGGGTGCAAGTGGGTGTACATTGTGAAGCACAAGGCTGATGGTTCAATTGAGCGGTTTAAAACTCGGTTAGTTGCAAAGGGTTTTACTCAGACCTACGGGGTGGACTATCAGGAGACCTTTGCACTAGTTGGAAAAATGAATTCCATCCGAATTCTTCTTTCTCTTGCAGCTAACCTGGAGTGGCCACTTCACCAATTTGATGTGCAGAATGCATTCTTACATGGAGATTCGGAGGAGGAAGTCTATATGGATGATCCCCCATGGTTTGAGGACTCCAAAACAGAGGGTAAGGTGTGCAAACTGAGGAAATCTCTGTATGGTCTTAAGCAATCTCCGAGAGCCTAGTTTGACAGATTTACTCAAGCAATGGTTCGATATGGTTTCAAGCAGAGTAATGTTGATCGCAAATTGTTCGTCAAACATTCATCTCTAGGTAAGACTACTGCTCTTATTGTATATGGTGATTACATTGTGCTTACAGGAGATGACTTGGAAGAAATGGAGCAGTTGAAGAGATATATGGCTAGTGAATTTGAGATAAAGGACTTGGGAGCATTGAAATATTTTCTTGGAATGGAACTTGCTAGATCCAAACATGGGATATTCATTTCCCAAAGGAAATGTCCTTGATTTATTGAAGGATACTGGTATGCTTGGGAGTAGAGCGTGTGACACTCTAATAGAACCCAATCAGAAGCTAAGTGATGATAGCAGCAGAGAAGTAGTTGATACAGGAAGGTTTCAAAGGTTATTGGGTAAGCCCATATATTTGTCTCATTCTCGTCCCAACATTGCTTTCGTGGTCAGTGTCGTAAGCCAGTTCATTCACTCTCCTCAGGAGTCATATCTCGAGGTTGTTTTCCGGATACTTTGATACCTGAAGTCCTCTCCAGGAAAGGGCTTATTTTTTTCCCGACATGATCATTTAAGGGTGGAAGGTTATACCGATGCAGACCGGGCTGGTTCCATTACCGATAGGAGGTCCACCTCGGGATACTGCACCTTTGTGGGAGGTAATCTTGTTACTTGGCGAAGTACAAAGCAGAATGTTGTGTCCAGGTCTAATGCAGAAGTTGAGTTTTAGGGCTATGGCCCAAGGAGTTTGTGAGCTCTTGTGGATTAAATCTATGTTGAAAGACTTGAAGATTGAGTTAAAGGATTCTAAGAGACTATATTGCGATAACAAGTCGGCGATCAGTATTGCTCACAATCCCGTTTAACACAATCGAACTAAGCATGCTGAGATTGACAGACACTTTATTAAGGAGAATCTTACCAGTGGAACTATTTGCACTCCGTTTGTGAAGTCGGGTGATCAACTGACCGATATTCCTACCAAGGGAATAGGAAGTCGACCATTCCATGTTATTTTAGACAAGCTGAATATGAAAGATATTTTAGTATCAGCCTGAGGGGGAGTGTTGAGAGTTATTTCTTTATTTTTCCTTCTATGTAGGGACTTATATGTAATTATCTTTTATCATCTTATTATTCAATATAAAAGAGGGTCTAACAATTTGAGCTTTGCCAAAATAATATTCAACAAATAGCGTCCTCAATCTTGTCATAACAAAGTATAAATGTGAAATCCTGTTTTAGGCAATATAAGCCATGTGTAAATTGTGTACACTAAGACCTATAATGCATCTGATTTTCTTGTCAATTATAGCAAGCTCTCATGAGCTATGTAGATATCCATTGTTATATATCCACGCATCTTCTGGAGCATAAAAAATATTAAGGAAGAAAAGCAAACCAGTACCAGGTTTATGCATTGGTTTGTTCTTAGGGCCTTAGCAGAGGTACCCTCAAAAACCAAAAGGGGAATAGAAATTTTATCTATGGTACCAAAAAGTTTCAGCATCACGTCAATAAAGAATCCCATGAAGTAAATTTGTTTACCACTACTGAAATGACAAACTCAATTGCTATCTCATAATATCTTTTCATCAACTAAACAATTCCTCTACAAGCCATTGATTGGTACAATGGTAAGACTTCAGCTGTCAAGAGAAATCATGTTTAAGTTTGAGAGTAACCAAGTGCAAAATAATGTCAGAAGCTAGAGACGATGAATATATCCAGACTACCCTTCTCAGCACCTAGCATAGGCGGGACCAAACTAGGTAATGGCTCTAAAGAAATAAAAAAAAAACAATGAATGAATGAATGAGATTGACATCTCCCGCCCATGCTAATGAAGATGGTGATGTGATTGTAAGCCACATTTGCAACATTATTCACTTATTAATTTTCAAATTGATGAGCTGAATCTTCGTTGGAATATTTTGACCATTATAAGACGCTTACTTTGTAAAAGACCTTACAGAACAGGTAAGCAAAGCCAAGTGGTAATCAAATTATCCCAAAGAAAGGTAGCTTTAAAGAAACCTAAAAACAAGCCTACCTCAACACATATATGCCATATGTCTCCAGTTCTATTTACACGGGGATCCAATCTCAGGTCCACATTTCCGAGTTCAAGCTTGTCATCGTTTTCCCTACAAAATATACCAATATAACTATTTAAAACAAAGCCAAACTACAACAGATGGAAAATTTAAAAATACTTACTGCATTCACTTATAATGAGCCCATAAACTTCCATATACAAATACCATACTTGTACCACTCTCTTGGAGAAAAGTTTATTATTGTAGTGTCAAAGTAGGAACTTACAATTCAATCAACCCATCCATCACACTCCAATACTATGTAAACAATTACAAGTTCTTGTTTTTTTCAAATGTTTCTTTCACTTTTGTTAAGTTACCAACTACTCCAAAAGCTTAAGCTGTTATAGAATGGACCCAACAATGTATATCAAGCTTCAACACCCCGACTTGCACGTGGAGAGCAAACAAACCAAACTCCATAATAGTGGAAACAAATAACAAAGTGCAAATATGTACAACAAAGCAGGGATGGAGAGTCGAACCCAGAGCCTCCCACAAACAAGGCTTTGATACCATGTTAAGTTATCAACTACTCCAAAAGCTTAATCTGTTAGAGAATGGACCCAACAATGTATATCAAGCTTCAACAACTTTCATTGGTTCAATTGGAGGGCAACAATATCCTCTCTTTTCTGGTATGTTAGTATTCCGTATTAAATTGAGAATGTGGATAGGTATTGCGTAATGGATTAGCGGCCATGTTTGTTTCTTCTTTGTCCTCCTTAACATCTTACTCTCTTAAGTTCTTTGCAATTCCAACATATTTATGCTGCTTTTTTCGGATTCAAATGACACTTGATAAGAACAATATACAAAGTAAATTCAACATTGCAAATGCGAGATAATCAAGATCTAACTAAAATCTGTAGAACTAAGAGAAAATACAGTGTAACCTCTCAGGAAGGGATAGCCAAAGTGTAACTGCAGTTGCATGCTGTGAAAAAATAGCAAAGTTTATGCCACTTTCGAGTTCCGATACTCCAAGGGGATGTGCCTGACCAGGTAAAACTGTAAATGACGTGCTGGGTTCAACCATCTGAAGGGCTTCTTCCTAAAAATAAAAAACAGCAGATGCATAAGGAAGTAGGAGAATAGTTTCTATTGTGCAAGATGTATATATGAATCAATTTAGTTTATAATAGTGCAACACAACAAATTGAAATTACGAAAGAAATAGTTGTAATGCTGTTAGTCATGTAGCATGAATATGAACATGAGACACGAATACGAACGATACAGACACGACAATATAGAAAATTCTAAAAATGCATGATAGCGATATGGCCTTTAATTTACTGGCAAATTATACAATGTACTATGTGTTAATTTTAGGATTCAAGATTAGCGTTGAGACAAGAGTCTCAAACCTACTTGTATTAAACATCAAAGAAGGAAATTACAATAGTACCCTTAGGTAAAATCCAAAGATAAAAGACTAATAACTAACATCTAATAGTAACCTAAACTAGCTAATATTAGATAATCCATAGTTCATCTGAACACTCCCCCTCAAGCTAGTGCGAAGATATCTCTCATGTCAAGCTTGCTAAGAATATAATGATGAGGTCTACGTCTAAGCCCTTTAGTGAAAACGTCTGCCAACTGCTCGCTAGATTTCACAAATGGAATACAAATCACTCCACTACTCAGTTTTCTTTGATGAAGTGTCTGTCAATCTCCACATGCTTAGTTCGGTCATGTTGCACTGGGTTGTAGGTAATACCGATGGCTGCTTTGTTGTCACAGTATAGTCTCATGGAATCTGGAGGTTCAAGATTAAGGTCTTTCAATAGGATTTTTATCCACAGTAGCTCACAGATTCCCTGAGACAAAGCCCGGAATTCTGCCTCAGCACTAGATCTAGATACAACAGACTATTTCTTAATACGCCAAGTAACAAGGTTCCTGTCACGCCCCGAAAACCGAAGCGCGAGGAAAGAGAAAAAGATAGAGAGAAAAGAATTAAAATTCATACACAGGTGCGGAAGCGACATTGGGATCCCACGGGGATTCCTATTATGATGACTTACTAACACGTAAACCCAAAATGGACTTACATGTTAACGAGTCCATCAAAGATGAAAGCATTTGAAAATCACATTAAAAGACTTTCCGGGCAAGCACTAGATGAAGGAGAGAAGGAAAAATTACAACGAATTTGATAAAAGTTCATGTTTTTTTACAGTTGCTGAATTTTAAAACACCCGTAAGTAACTATATCTTTGAAATTTTTACATTCAGTCCGCGTTGATCCACGTAAAATTCGATTCTGCACAACTATCGTCTAATGACATTTTTTCCAATTCTGCACCATTTGGGCAGAAAATTAAAATAACAGTAGCAGTTTTTATTTGACAGCAACTTTGACAGCATTTCGAAACATTCCCAACTGTGCTAAATTCTCGAGTTTAAACATCAATATATGACTAAACGAGTCCTAAATGACATATAACACGTGCCTGGACCAAACGGAACTTTGTGTACTCAAAATTTATTAAAAACGAGGAGTGAAAGAGATAAAGAGTGGAGGAATGGGAGAGGGAGAGATTTGAGGGAGAGAGATTTTAAAATATTTACTTTGAAAACAAAATGGACAAATCCGACAAGGATTTAATTGAAATACAATAAGTCCGGCAAGGACAAAATCAAACATAAACGAATCCGGCAAGGATTTAATATAAAAACAATGAGTCCGGCAAGGACAAACTAAATATAACCGAATCCGGCAAGGATTCAAATCAACACACATACATAAAGCTTTAAAAGAGAGATTCTATGATCTCGGAAACATAATTACATAACATAAATAAGTTTAGCGAGTTTGAAAAGCAAGGACTAACATTTGTCCATCAAAATTACACAAGGCTTCCCAAAGAGAAAGATATGGAAGTCCAAGCTCAAGAAGTTTTGTAATAAAATTAATACAACAATTTTCTTTCTAGAACATTAAACTATTACAAACTTTTCAAAAGCCTAAGTTCACATGGGATTCATGGGAACTATCCATGTACATATCTAAGCATGAGTCTTCAAAATAGAACAAAATGCATCAACTTCTATGCGTCGAGCCATAAGTGCTCTTTGCCCTTATCAAGTCCACCTGAAAAATGTTTTGTCGTTTTTATGAGAACGACGGCTCGTAGAAAACATTGTAACAAGTCTATATGCTATCCATGACTAAAATGAAATGAGGTGCAATGCATCGTCACCACGACTACCATGAAATGATTAGAGCCTCACGGCTATGCGTGATATATGCACATCTCTCTCTCGTTACCGGACTATGAACCACTCACGCATAGAGTGTAGCATACCAACTTCAGGGAGCTACCCGAATATAGTTGGAGTTTGAATGTTTCTAAGGGTCATTCTCCCTGTCTCACATCACAACCCATATCCGGATTTTCTTAAATCAAATTCCCTCACATGGAGTTTTTCTCTCTTTTTCAAACGAAACAATTATGTCGTGATACATGAATGCTTGCCGATTAGGCCTCAATGCATGTAATGTTTAAAATGACATTATGGATGATCCACTACAATAAATTAAGCAATAATTTCCGTCCATTAGACATGATATCAAGAGTCTCAAAGAATGTAGTTAAATTTCATAATTAAACATTCCTAGCAAGGATTTCTATACTAATGTCCTAGCATGCTTTTACACATAAAAGGGAGCATCTAAGCACGTCTAGCATCACATAATCAACTATAGTACAACCAAAGCATGTAAGTCACAATTTGACATACAATTCTAAATTTACAACTTTGGGAGAAAGTAATGCATGTGTCCATATTATTCTCCTACATTACTCTTACATTTAAGACCCCAAATTTTCAACTTATACAACCAAGGCATATAATTCACATTTAGGCAAATAACCCTAACATTACAACTTTGGGGAAAATCCTAATACATGTGTCTAAGTCATTCTCCTAGCATGTTGATGAACACAAATCACCTTAGACAAGCATAACATATAGAAGTGCAACTATGTAAATCTACCTCATTGAAGATTTTCCAAAATAGATGGAAATCACCCAAATTTGAGAATGAACCATGGGACTCCAAATGACTCCAAGAAGATGAAAAGAGAGGTCCTTGGGAGCCCAAGAACTCACTGCATGTAGTAATTTTTCAATAGACCTCCATGGTTGTAGATGAGAAGTTTGAAAGCTCTAGGTAATTTGGGTAAACCATGCTAATGGCCATCAAAATGAATTTTGTGGGTATCACTAGAAAGCTCATGAAATTCTAAGACATTTTTGTGAAATAGTAAAACTCTCAAAAATCCCTCTTTAAAGACCTATTGGAAGCTTAAAGGGGAGGGTTTCCATGGATGATTTGTATATACCATGTATTTTTTTTGCTGAGATTGTATATACCATGTATAGATATAGAGAGATGGGGGAGAAGAAGAGAGAGGGAAAGAAGAGAAAATAAAATAAAAATGAGGAGAGAGAGAAGGGATGGTTGGCCATTATGGGGGGGGTGGGGCCCACCAAATTTTTTTTTTTGGTCTTTTGTTTTGTATTTAAGATGTAGATGTGTAATGCATGTGTGTGTGTGCATGTGGTCTACTACTACACACCCAATTTAAAACATGTACCCACTTTAACACCAAGTTAATAAAAATATATATATAACAATAATACCAAACCAAACCAAACCAAGCCTTGTGTCCCAATCAATTGGGGTCGGCTGTATGAATCATTTTTCTCCATTCTGCACGATCAAGAGCTATATGCTCATTTAAATTATATATATTCATATCTTGTTGCACTACATATTCCCAAGTCAGTCTAGGTCTGCCTCTCCCTCTAACTATTCCAGACACTACGATCTTATCACTCTTTCGCACAGGTGCATCTACAGGTCTTCGTTGCACATGGCCGAACCATCTAAGTCTATTCTCCCTCAACTTATCCTCAATATGTGTTACTCCTACAGTCTCTCAGATGTACTCATTTCTAATTCTATCTTTCCTAGTCTTACCACATATACATCTTAGCATCCTCATCTCTGCTACACTCACAATAATAATAATAATAATAAAATAAGATAAGAAAAGAAAATAAATAAATAAATATAATGGCACAAGTTAATATAAATTTAAATACTACACCAAAAATTTAACAGGCTCGCACATAAGCATTTAAACACAGTTTTACCGTCTTTTTTTTTTCTTGAAACATGACAGTTCCCTCCCACGAAAGTACAATACCCTGAGGTACATCTTCTGTCAGTGGCTGAACCTGCCCAATCTGGATCTGTATAGCCTTCCACTTGTAAATGATTATGTATACCAAAGAATAAACCCTCTCCAGAGGCTGATTTAAATATCTGAGAATACGAAGAACAGCATCATAGTGAGACTCACGAGGAGCATGCATAAACTGGCCGACTACACTTATTGCAAAGGCAATGTCAGGACGAGTGTGAGACAAATAAATCAGCTTGCCAACCAACCGCTGATATCTCCTCTTGTCAACTACTGCCCCGTCTGTATCATCACCTAATTTCTGATTAGGTTCCATAGGAGTATCACATGCCTTCCTCCCTAGCATACCCGTTTCTTGTAGGTGATCAAGAACATATTTTCTCTGGGAGATGAAGATCCCTTGTTTGCTTCTTGCTACCTCAATTCCCAGAAAGTACAAAGTTTTTTATTTCGAATTCCTTGGCCAAGTATCTCTTTAACTCCTATATATCTTCCACATCATCTCCTGTAAGAACATTATCATCCACATATACTATGAGTGGTGTTACTTTCCCTTGCGAGGAATGTTTGATGAAGAGAGTATGATCTCCTTGGCTTTGTTTAAAGCCATATTTGAGCATAAACGGAGTAAACCTTTCAAACCATGCCCTCGGAGACTGTTTTAAGATCCATACAAGGACTTTTTAAGTCTGCAAACCTTTCCCTTAGTTTTGGAGTCTTCAAATTCTGGAGGAATACCCATATAAACTTCTTCCGCCAAATCCCCATGTAGAAAGGCATTTTTAACATCAAACTGATGAAGAGGCCAATTTAAATTTGCAACAAGGGACAAGAGAATTCTCACAGTGTTCATCTTAGCAACCGTAGCAAATATTTCCTCATCATCTACTCCGTAAGTCTGTGTAACTCATTTTGCCACCAATCGAGCTTTATACTTCTCAATAGATTCGTCTGCTTTATGTTTGACTGTAAACACCCACTTGCACCCCACTCTCTTGTGTCCTCTAGGTAGTTCAACCAATTCCAGGTGCTATTTTTGTGGAGAGCTTTCATCTCCTCAATCAAAACATGCTTCCATTTGGGATCGATGAGTGCATCCTGTACATGGTTAGGGACAGACACAGAAGCTAGTTTGGAAACAAAGGCTTTGTAAGAAGGAGACAGACAACTGTGTGAGACAAATTTAGATAAGGATGTTGAGTACATGACCTAACACCCTTTCGTGTAGCAATTGGAACATCTAAATTATCGGTAACAGAAGTGGAATTAGGATTAGAATTACCTAGGTCCTCATCGAGAGGAAGGAAATTGGAGTAGCGGATCCGGAATAATGGTCTTTTCTTTCATCCTCCAAGTTCTTCTCTGATATATTATATCTTCCTTCTTCTGGATTTCTCTCTTTTGTTCTAGGTTCCTCCTCCGGAGTTTCCTCCACCTCCAATGTCTCTATCTCAGTGTCTAGCTCCCCAACAATTTATGCTACTTCCTCCTCCTCCTCATCAAGAGTACCCAATACCTCAAATGGATTAGACACAGGTAAATTAGAAACATGTAGTTCAGATACCTCAAGCAACTCTTCTCTACTTGTGCTCTCCCCCTGAAGAGTTGTCTGAGGGGTGAAATAAGATTGTTCCTCAAAAAAGGTAACATCCATGGAAACAAACCACTTGTTGGTAGGAGGATGGTAACACATACCCTTTTAAGTGGGGGAACCAACAAAGATACATTTAATAGCACGAGGATCAAGTTTTTCGCGAGTGGGAGCATGATATGAACAAAACAGACGCAACCAAAGACTTTAGGAGGAAGAGCAAAAAGAGCAGAGGGACTAGAAAGAACTTCAACAGGTGACTGCTTATCAAGTCCTTAAGTAGGAAGCCGATTGATAAGATAGGCAGCAGTGAAAACTGCTTCTCCCCAAAAAAGCTTCGGAACTTGGGCAGAGAATAACATAGACCGAGCAGCGTCTAAGAGGTGACGATTCTTGCGCACAGCAACTCTATTTTGTTGTGGAGTATTGGTGCAAGACGATTGATAAATCATGCCATGTTCCAAAAAACAATCCTCAAGACCATATTTAAAGTATTCCCCCTCATTGTCTGAACGAACCATTTTTACAACCGCACCAAATTGGATACAAATCATTTTGTGAAAGGTTTTAAAAATTGAATGGACCTCACTTTTTTCTTTCATCATGTAAACCCAAGTAGTACGAGAAAAATCATCTATAAATGTGACAAACCACCAACGGCCCTTAAGTGCAACAATACGGGAAGCACCACAAACATCCAAATGAATAAGAGTGAAGGGACATATTTGATCAAAATTCTGATTTTACATTACTGAGATAAAAAGAAGCACGTGGTGCTTGCCAAGTTCACAATCTTCACTCCGAAAGGTAGATACATTTTTAGAAGATAACAAAGAGGGAAATAACTTAAATAAGTGCTCAAGTAAACCAAAAAAAAATGATGTCCTAGGCATATGTGCCAGAGCATGATATCTCCCGATGCACAGCCAGCGAGAGTAGAATAGTGAGCTAATAGTTGATGAGCAAAAGAGGGAAATTGTTGTCGGCTCTGTGGTTCCAGAAGATAAAGACCATTTTCCTCTCTACCACTGCCAATCGTCCTCCCCGTGATAAGGCCCTGAAACACACAGTGAGAAGGAAAAAATGAGAAGCTACAATTTTGATCACGGGTAATACGACTAATAGATAAGAGGTTAGTGGAAAAACTAGGAACATGCAAAACAGAGGATAAAGATAACGAGGGAGTGACGCAGACTAAACCTTTGCCTGAAACCGAAAAGACAGTTCCAACAGCCATCTTGACTTTATCCTGACCTGAATATGGTTTATAAGCGGAAAAAACAAAAGATGAACCGGTCATATGATCAGATGCCCCGGAATCAATAATCCAAGGGAGACTAGATTGAGTATTGAATGCACTCACAGAAGTGGCTAAGTTACCTAATGAGCAAAAGACGAGGAGGCTGTAGAAGGTGTATCCAGTCGAGTCATCAAGCGGCGGATGGTCTCCAATTCTGAGGAAGATAGTGCATTGGAGAAAGGCGAAGGTGAATCATCAATAACGGAGGGATCAACAACCTCTGTATGGTGAGGACGAGAGTTACTTCGACGTCCCCCAAAGTTTCCTCCTCGTCCCCCAAAGTTTCCTCCACGCCCCCCAAAAGTTAAAAGGCCCCTGGATTGTCCAAAACGACTCCCACGACCGCCAGGTGGGGGGCCATGCAACTGCCAGCATGTCTCTCGAGTGTGATAGGGCCTATTATAGTAGTCACAAAACTACTTGGATTTGTCAGACGAACCAGACTCACTGGTGGTGTCACGACCACGGTTCCCATTATGAGGAAAAGAAACAAGAGCATATCTCTAGGTGGACATGGGTGGCAGCATAGTAGAACGGCGACTTTCCTCGTTGTGTATATAAGCGAAGGCCTCCTGAAGGGAGGGCAACGAATCCATGCTAAGAACACAGACTATGAACCAGATCATACTCAGATTTAAGACCCTCAAGAAAAAATTCTCTCTATAGCAACTAGTTTGTTATAAGCAATGGAATCAGTGGGACATACAGGCTTGTAGTCCAAGAGATGATCAAGGCGTTTCCAACTAGTGGAAAGGGATGTGAAGTACTGTAACACACTCATCTCTCCCTGTTCAGAACGACCAATTAACCGCCTCAACTCAAATATTTGGGCAGAATTGCCCTTTCTGGAATAAGTGTTGGCCATGGTCTCCCAAAAATCCTGGGCAGTCGCCATGTCGAAGAAACCTTCACTAATATCTGTAACCATAGAGTGGCATAGCCAAGTTATGACAGTGGAGTTCTCCATCTCCCACTTGTCGTAGGAGGCATCCTCGGTGGTAGGCGCTTTAATTTTTCCGTTGATGTTCCCCATTTTTCCTTGGCCCTTTAAAGACATGATCACAGATCCGGACCATGCAAGGTAGTTTTGGCCATTGAAAAGGGACGCAGTGAGTTTAACGTTCGGGCTATCGGAGGATATAGCAATAACATTGTGTATTCACATCGGATTTTACCAGATCCGTCATCGTGAATCAACACAAAAAAATAATAGTAAAATAAAATAACCGCAACAAGCACTACGCAAGGAAAAAACTGGTACCAACGAATCAAAGCACTCACAAATCAATCAAACCACCATAGGACGCAGAAAAAATAATAATAACAAAAATAAAATAAAAAATAAAAAAAAGGGTCACTGCTGATGAGTGTCCATAAAGGGCCACAAAACACTCTTGTGTAGAACCAAAAAACAGCACTAACCAATTTTACCCGGCTGTATCGAATTGCAACAAGGTTGAAAAAAAAGGAAGGAAGAGCTACGGAATCAAGCCAGGGGGCTGAATGGCTTCGACTGCAAGTCAAGGAGGCGCGGCGCCGCTAGGTAGGTGACTCCAGAGACTAGCGGCGCAGACCAATAAGGGAGGAGGGATCTCGGTTGGCTGCTGGGGTTGTTCTGTGGTTGTCGGCTGGTTGTTTTTGGGCTTTGTGGGTCTCGACTGGTTGAGGTTAGGGCTTTGTGGGTCTCAGCTGGTTGAGGTTAGGGTTCTGTGAGTGTCGGCTAGGCTAAAGGAGGTTAGGTCATGGAAGGATTAGGTTGTAGTGGTGGTAGATGGTGGCCCGGTGCAGATGGGTGGTGGTGGATGTGGCTGGATTCCTTTTCCCACTTAGGGAGGTTCTGATAGCATGTTTATTTTAGGATTCAAGCTTAGGGTAGAGACAAGAGTCTCAACCCTATTTGTATTAAACATCAAAGAAGGAATTACAATAGTACCCTTAGGTAAAATCCAAAGCTAAAAGACTAATAACTAACATCTAATAGTAACCTAATAACTAGCTAATATTAGATAATACATAGTTCATCTCTACACTATGCTGTGTCCACTCATGTTTCCTAGAAGTTCAAATCAGCTCATTTGTTATCTCCCATTTTATTGTACAAAAACTTTCACCTCAAAATTTTAAAATCGTTCCAAAGGAGGTACCATGTCGTGCCGGCCACGTGTCAGTGTGTCCGATGGGAAAAATAAATAAATACGACGTTTATTGCATGCCTACCACATGTCAGCACATGCCCCACACATATAGTTATCCGACAAGGCACTCAAATTAAAGTGCACGTGCTACATAGGTTGTTGGATATGTGTCACATTTTACATGAATGGTATTGTGTCTCCCTCTTTGGCTTGGATAGATTTCTTGCATAACTTTTGATGACCTGCCTACAGTGAATTTAAATCACCACGCGAAGAAGAAAAAAAAATCAAAATGGCTAAAATGAGAAGTGCCATATCAATTGCATTAAATATAATAAGAAAATACTCACCCCACCGCCACCTCACGAGAAAATGTTCAATGCAACGATCTGTATCACCTCACTAATACACAAAGATATGATGCTTACATGTAACACTCTTTTCCATGTAATTAGAATAGACATGTGTCAGAACATGAAGATTTTATTGACGTGTGATACCACGTCATCAAAATAATTGTTGTTTTGAATATTTTCTCCACCTCAACCCCGTTTTTCCTCCATTTTGTTCATACAAGAAATTGGCTAATTGTTCATCTACAACAATCTGTTGAAATAAAGTAGGAAGACAAATACCTAAACTGTAAAATAAAATCTATATCTATTAAATCTGCCAAAGAGTACAATCTCCACTAGCTAAATAAAAACAAGGAAGTGAATGAGCTTCACCAACTAGAATACATTACCTCCAATGACTTAAACTTGCTTCCACTGACAAAAAGAGAGTAATGTCTTGGAATCTTTGAGTTCTCACTTCCACCTTCCTACAATTTAGGAGTGGTTCTTCAAGTGAAACCCCTGAGTTTCCCCTATAACTCCTAGAAGACTACAGATGCCAGCAAAACCACTCTATTAATGATAAACCATCAAGGTTTTAGACTTAATTCAGCAATTCCCTACCTGGCATCCTTGCAAAGGACGTCATTGTGATCACAAAGCAGAATTGATTGCCAATGTCAATGAGGTTCATTTTGGTGATGTCATAATGCGCAACTAATAAGCAGTTTCAGTAACACGAGAATCAAGTTTACCCATTAAAGACATTCACATAATTTATAGATAAAAACTAGAAACTAACATCAACTTTCTATGCCATATCTATATGTTTGTATATAATATATACCTCAATCACACGTTCTTCTGCTCGACGAGCATATACATTAGCAGCCTTGTGCTTGCCACGTTCTCTTGGCTAACCTAAGCCAACATTAAGCCATATCTTTAACGTGAACAGGAAAGCGGCTAAAACACAGTATTTTCAATATTAATCATATAGTTAAAGAAGAAGAAATACATTATTCAAAAGTCTTCGCCCACAGTTGTCGTAAGCCCTTTTACTTGACTTCGATCTGTTGAGACATTCATGAAGAGTCAACAATTTACCAACACAGTCTTCAAACCATTCCACATCTCATAAACTACCACCTAAAACTCCAAAAAGTTAAAAGGTATGTTTAATTTGATCAAATTAAGGCACTTTGTGAAAATCAACAACATACTCAACAGAAAAAAAAAATGTATAATGCAAAAAGTGGAAGAAAATGCATACTGTAATCAACTACATTTACTTTCTGCTATCAGCTAATATGCTCATTCCTTCTCGTGCTCCCCAATTTTACAAGATTTACTTGCTTAAAATTTAAATTTGTGACAAGTTTAAATAGTAATTTAAAATTGTTTCCATAAATTAAATACAAGGACCAATGTACCTTCCAATTTCTAAAATCAAAAACACTTCCTCTATAATTTGCACTCAAAGAATTGACTTTTGAAATCAATCTAAAGTCCTTAGAAGCAAAAACCTTCTATAGTGATCACACTCCCACCTCAGACTCTCGATTCCGCGCTTCTTACTAAGAAGCTTGTCAGAAGCTCGCTCCCCTCAGGTTAGAACCTCGCTCCCACCCCGCTCCAATCACAACAAAGTCTCAAAATTGTTTGAATAAATATTTTTATGTCGGAAGATATGGTTTAAGACTTCAAACAACAAAATCTACCAATAATGAAATTGTGATTTGAACTGAAAGAACATTTGTGCACATAAAAATGGCAATTTCGAAGATTTTCCAAAAATGTCAGAAAACAAAAACATTAGTTCAACTTTCGATTTATGAATCAAGATTTAAAAAAAATGCTTCCATAATTTGTAGTCCGATAATCGGTTTTCAAAGCGTTTGTACATATGGAACTAGCAATTTCGAAATGTTTCCAATAATTTCAAAAAAAAAAAAGCAAAGACATATTAGTTTTAACTTCTGATTTCTGAATCAATTAAAAAAATTGAAGTCCAATAATCGATTTACAAAATGAATAGTGATTTCAACTGAAAGCATTTGTACATATAGAACTAGCAATTTCGAAGTGTATTCCAATAATTTCAAAAAACAGAAAACATTAGTTTAACTTCCGATTTCTAAATCAAGAAAAAACACACACACACACACACAAGACGTTGAATACTTACCCCATGGTTGAAGCACGAAATGCAGCAGAAAAGGAACGATTAACGTAACTTGAAAGAAACGGAGCCAACTTTGTAGAAGATTCGCAGAGAGCAGGTGAGTGGAGAATCTTCATCTTTATTCCTGACGATGGAACCAGAGAATCCATGATCGCATATATATATATATATATGTATACGTTGATTATGAGTGCGAGAGAGAGAAAGTTAGAAAGGGGGGATTGATTTGAGTAGCGAAAAGGGACCTTTTATACTAGACTAGAAGTAAAGAACGAGCATAAAGTTGGGATTGGGACACGTTTTCTTCTGCTTACGAGAGCGGTGTGGAAGCGGAAGGTGACTATTCATGTCTCCCACGTGAACGGATATACGTGAGTATCGGCTCTTGGGCTTGACACGTGTTTTGTTCTCTTCTGTGACTGTGATGCCCAAAAATATGATGCTTTCTCTCTCCCGATTGATACTAGACTACGAGACTCTTTGGGGCAGTTTATACTAAAACTAAGAGTAATGCTAGATGCATTCTCAAATGCACAATTAAATGCATAATTTTACTTAAAAATGTTAGATTTTGTGTTGAAAAGTTTACACACCTTGTATACTCCTTTTTTTGTGTACAGACTTCTCAGCACGAGGTCCAACATAGCTTTTCAGCACGAAGTCTAATATTTTTAAGTAAAGTTGTACATTTAGTTGTGCATTTAAGAGTACATCTAGCATTGCTCCTTTGCGAATGTCATAGACTTGCGATAACTTTTGTTATAATAGATTATGATCATATTTTCCGGAAAAAAAAAAATACGCTATGATCATAGTAGATTAAAATAGTTTTGGTGTTTGGTTACTTAAATGAAGAAGTGATTTTAATATTCAAAATACAATTGTGCCCTTCGTGTAAATGTGATATTATTAAAGTACTATTGCACACATAACACATAATTAGTTTTAGTTTAATTAATGGATAACTCTTGGGGCACATAAAAATATCGGATAAACAAGATATATAAATTATAATGTGTCTATCTCTCTCTTGGTAGGGTCCACTAATACTGTGGAGTTCACAGTACCTGTGGGGTCTACAGAGGAGAAAGATAGACACATAAAATTTATGTATCTTGTTTATGTGAGATTTTTATGTGCTCCAAGAGTTATCTTTAATTAATAGTACACATTAATTAATTAGTTGTATAGTGTACAAATTGCTTTAATAAAGGTTCTAAACAAATTTTTTTATTTATTTAATCGGTTATACATGTAGGCCTCGTTTGGTTGCCGAATATGATAAAGGGGTATAGTATAAAAGTGTAGTTAGTTATCCTGGAATAACTAACCACAGGATAAAACAGTGCAGTATTATTTTTATACTGTGTTTGGTTCGTGCCGGATTATACTGGGAATAAAATGCAAGTAATCCAGTATTGTGTTTGGATGACCATGATATAAGCCTGGATTAATCTGCAACTTTCCATAAATACCCCTTTTGCTAAAAAATTACCAAATTGCTATGAATATACCAAAACACCTTCACAATAAATATGTCCCACACTTTTTTCATAACATTAACTACAAAATACATATGTCCCATACATTTTTTAGCCCAAAAAAATTTAAAAAAAAAAAACTACAAAATACATAATAACATTAGCAAGAGAGTATTTTACAAGCAAATGTACCTAACAACAATCAAAGTTACTTAATTTCTCCACCCCAAATCATCACTTGGTCAAATTATTCAGTACTTGCAATAACAATAATATAACTTGACCAAAACACTCCTATAACAATGTTTAATAATTGAAAGTCTAGAAAATATTTAAAACTTGTACACACTACTCCCGTTTGCATCTTCATAGGCAGCCTCCTTCAAGTGCTAACGATAGAAAGTTCTTCTCTTTATAGAATTCTCATTTGCATCTCCAATTCTCAATGGGCAACCTCACTTGAGTATTATCAGCAAACTGCATAAAACTGCAATCTACAACACATAAAAGCAAGAAACAAACAAAATAAGCTAATTGGATGGTTTCATTCTGTATTTTGCCTTTAACATAATGATAAGCTAATTTAAGAAATCAACTGATCCAAAAAGGTGTTAAATCACTAAATGATCCAAAACTTGTATTCATACTCTCCTACAAAAAAAAAATTAATCTTTCTAGACTCAACCAAAGTGCATAATTGCAGCAAAGAGTTGTAGCAAAAAAAGATAACTATGCAAATTCTTACGAAAAAAACCCCTTCATTCAAGCAAGAAACAAACAAAATAAAATGAAGAGAGAGAGACACATCATCATCCATAAACTATTTTTGCTCAAACTTGCCCTAGCACTTGCCTTTAAAAGCAGTAGTAACAAGAACTTCCATAGTTCACTACTACAAGGATGATAACCATGGTTCGTGACAAATAGATGTATATATTCTACTTAAGAATTGTATCTATCTGAAAGCTCTTAAATCTCACTAATTTTTAAAATAGAAATATATTATTTAGTCCCTTATTATGCAGGTTTTGTATATTGAGTGCATCTAAATTAGGGAGTTATGAAAACAATCCCTTAATTGGTGTACAATTCAGGAATTAGTCATTTTCCCTATTTTTTGTTTTTTATTACCGTTATACCATTTATCTGTTTTAAATAGAAGTTAATTTGAATATGAGTTATTTTTAGTCATTATGTATTATAATAGAAGTGGAGATGTTATGGGATCATAGCTTCCTAAAATTATGGTAGTTGATTGTGCGTGGTTTAAATGTGATTTCAAACTGAAACATATAATGACATAGGATAATTATAATTCAAAATTTTTTGAATTATAGATTTCTCATTGTTGTGATTAAAAAAGTGATAAACTTTAGATTTCATCCGTGTTTATATAACTGTACAGGCAAGTATGTGATAAATTTGTCATTGAAATATATGTGTGTGCTATGTTTGAATTTCTTATATTTTCAGTTCATTATAACTGTACTGGCAAGTTAATGATAAATTTGTCACTAGTATTCAATAGTGTGCCAAATTAATTGCGATGGTGACAAATTTGTCACTTATCTGTTAACATGTGAGAATTTTGTGAAGAAGTGTGTTGTATATTGTATTGATATGTTAGTGTGACAAATTTCCCACTTGTTTTTGTCATGGTGCTAGTGTAATTGTACAGTAGATGCTAATGAGTCGTATATATAATATATAATATACATGAAACTTGCATCTGTTGTGTAAGATGTTTTCATTATGAGTTTGTTTTTTAATTAGTTCCAGGATTTTTCTTGGTAGAGGCTGCATTTATTTCAGATGTGCAATACATATGAGAACCTTAGCATACCAGCAATACCAAATTTTGCAATAAAGTGTAAGGATTAATGTGACATAGTTGCCTGAATCATATAATCTAAAGCAAAAATCATCCATATGTAATTATTTGCATAAACTATCTAAAGATTAGTGACACATCGTTAGTGGTGATTTTTACTTCTCTATCACCTATAATGAATGTTTGGTTCATTGGATTGTCTTGTTCGACCAACAGCATTGTGACATAGTTGTAATTTCATTGATGTTCCACCCTCTTTGTTGTGAAAGCTTCGAAAAAAATGCTAGAATGGTGTCGCCTGCAGTACTCTAATGTATTCAGGCTAAAGTCTCAATCCTACCAATGTCTTTCCGAACTCTTAACAAACTGCAGCGGAATTTTTTCCCATCTGGAAGCCTTCTCCTTTGATTACTTTTCCCATTGTTTGAACAAGCTGCAGAAAAGATAGTGTGTTATATAATGCAAAGCAAATGAAGGATGGAATTTTTCGTTCATAACCAAAACATTGTTTACATGGGTGAAAATTTTCACACTTATTACGTAAACAATATGAACAAAGCAACTGAATACAGATGATGATGGAAATTCACTTAAAATGTTATGAAGTCTCAAAAATGTGAGAAATATGGTTGTTTAACATCAGTTAGAAATTCACAGTCCCAAAAATTATGTCCTTTGTGACAATTTACTTCAACAAGTAAGCACTATTTGGATGATGGAATTTATCTTTCACAATTTACACACTTCTAAAATATGTGAGAAATAGTGATGTTTAACAATGTTAGAAACTTCTCACTACCTAAATTTTGTATGATGTGGCAAATTTCTCTCAGCAAGTCATCACTGTTTATAGGGTGGGATTTTCTATTTCACATTTTATACACACCCAAAATATGTCATGAATAGTGTTGTCTAACAGGAGTGATAAATTTAACACTCGAAAAACTATGCACAATGTGAGAGCTTCTTGACAAATGTGATAAATTTCAAAATCCCAAAAATGAGTTGTGTTTGTATTTGTTTTTGTACCACTCGAGAGAGAAATTTCTCACTAAATTGATCATGTTGTGTTTTAGTAAAATTCGATGGAGTACCTCTTTTTGTACATAATGGAAAATTTTATCACCTTCTGAAAATTGCTCACGAAATTTTTAGGTTTTTGCAGACATCATTGTGAGATGGACGAAATTTATCACCTTCTTAAATTGCTCATGTTATTTTTTTACGGTTTTTGCAGAATATCATTGTGTTGAAACCCTAATAATGAAAAATTAAAGATTAAACTTTTGAAACTGAAATAAACCGAAAAACGTATCAGATTGTACATGATCTGTTCAATATCTACATTTTAAAACAAAGTACTCATAAAATAACTGATTATTAACATATTTGTAGAAGTTTCTCACCTTTTTTCCCCATTGATGCTTCGATCTCGAAAGAAATTACAAGTTCGTAATAATCGCTCTGAAATCTTCAAGAAATATACATGAATCGCTACATAACCACTTGTTCTTGGGGAAGAAAGGACTATTAGAGCTGATGTGTCCAGAAATATTCTGTAACAGTCCATCCGCCACGTGGTCAGCCAATAGCCCGGGTAATCCGGATTGGGAGCGTCGAGCCCACACTTCCGAGGAGTCCGGCTGTAACCGTCCGGGATACTCGGTAGCTCGGATACCAGGCGTGGTGAGACCCCAGGAGACGCGGCATGGATCACTCTTACCACCGTTTTCTTATACAGCCATGACTCTATCAGGGAAGAATCAGTGGTTGCCTAAACCACTTAGGAAACTCTCCTAACATTGTACAAATCTATTGTGATTAGATTAGGCTTCCTAATCTGATAAACTTACCATGTAAGGGTGGACTCTTACATCTATAAAAGAGCCCACCTATCCTCCTGAGAGGGATCCAAAAATTGACCTCCCTAAGCATATACTTACTCACTGGAGAACTCACCACCCATACGCATATACCCGGCCGGTGTTACTGGTAGTGTCGATCATCTCTGTTGGCTCCCCAGGCCCGCCGGTGATCTGCTAGTGAGAAGCGCTTAGACGCACACGTGGACGTAGGTCACCTCATTAACGGGGCCAAACCACACACAAACTTTTCTTTGCTCTGTCTTTTTGCATACATCTTGCTTACCAATTTTTGGCATCATCAGTTTGGTGCCGTCTGTGGGAACTCGACACAGTTTCCTCATCAACAAAAATCTTTGACTGATCGACATGCCACCGAAGAAGGGCAAGAAGACCGCCGATTCAGCCGGTCAGGAGGACCTGCAGATCGAGCCTCGGGCAACCTCCATGACCACCGAACAAGTTACAGCGGCGCTGGAACAGCTCTTGGAGGGTCAGCTCCGGACACAACAGCAAATAGAGGCGCTTATGGCCCAGCACGAAAAGGCGGTTGGGGACCATAAGAAAGGCCTTTCGTCGGAGAAGCGGCCTGAAAAGAGCACTCCCAGCCAAGGGCCCGCTCGAACACGCGGAAAAACCCGATCTGCTCCAGTGTCCCAACCAGATCGCGAACGTTACATTCCACACCACACAGTTCTAGACAACAGAAACACAACCCACAGTAATATAAAGGAAACCTGTTATATTACCAACATCAGAGTTATTACAACAGAAAAGCTACATCGGAAGTATATAAGGTTTGAAAGCAACATATGCCCAAGTACCAAATATAACAAAACAACCAAACAGAAATCAGAAACTAATAACTATCTCTAGATCTTCAGCTGGCATAAAGATCAGCATTGTAGTCATCCCTGGCATAGCCCTCATCAGTGGGGCCACCCTCGGTGTATTCTCCTTTTGGATAGGAACTATCATTGTAGACTCGGTCACTTGTAAAATGAGGTACAGAATAGTCTGGACGGGGAAATCCAGGCAATAAAAGGCCGTCAGCTTACTGAAAGCTGAGTGAGTATAAACTAACAAGGTAACATTTATCTGAAGTAAACACAAGCTTATGAAAACTCGTGTTAAAATCTTATTATAATGATAATCATAACTTGTTCCTATATTAAACATCGTAAACCAACCCTTATCGTCTTGTTACTCGAATACCGATGATTAACATATTCTCTTAGAAAGAACAGACTCAATCATTTCACATATGTAGATATACCATCATTCTGTCCATTGCTCGTTAAGGATATGAACCATCCATCGCATTCATGGACACCACGTCAGTCCATCCGCCGCCCGCTAAGGATATAAACCATCCACCGTATGTCAAGGATATAACGCTTTGAATAACAGCACATCAAATCTATTGCCACGACTTATCGTTGTATCCCAGTGATCACCCATCCACCACTCGTTAAGGATATAAACCATCCACCGCTCATTAAGGATATATCGTAGATCATCTGGATACCTTAGGACTACAAGATCCCGCTCACTACTCGTTAAGGATATAAACCATCCACCGCATGTGAATGCATATCATGACCAGGCGTCATCCTGTTAGGAAACTGCGTTCCCAGAATTCGTTGACAGTGCGTATAAGTTGGTACTGCAAAAAAAAAAATTACGTGAAAACTACAATAACCCTACAAGGGCGGAACTAGGGTTACCTTAAACTGCTAGAACGGATTGCTGTAGTAGACGAATCAAGAACACGGGCTCGATGACAGCTCGCGATCTTCTACCGTATTCCTTTGCTGCCAGAATATCAAACTGAGTGTGGGCTCTTTCGAAATCCTCTCTGTTTTCTGCTCTCCCTCTTTTTCGCTCTCTTTTCTATTCCGAGTTATAATTCTCTATATAGAAAAACGCAAACTGAGAAGAGAGCCAAAGCAGCATATATATAGGCTACAATAGGGACCATAAGAAGTCAATAAGGAATAGGCTTCCTTATGGAATTAGGAAACCCTAATTCGAACTAAATCAGATTCCTATTTCCATAAATTATAATTCATACCACTAAAGAATCATAATTGCACTCCTACCCTTATCTCAAAAATATATTTCGAGCTCCATGTTATTAAATGCTTATTATCTCCCCATATTAAGATTACAGATATTCATTAATTAAATATAATTACTGACAATCATAGTTAATTAATTTCTTAAAATTCCTTGAGATCCTCTACTTAACTTATCTGATATGTCGGATACAAAATCCACCTGCAGGGTTTGACATAATCAAAACTTATAAGCTTTCTCAAGGGGATATCATCAATCCCAAAATTGAGACATGGATTCCATCATTGATTAATATCCACCACACAATTAATATTGCCACCCAATCCAATGAGATATTGACCCATTTAAGGATCTCACCCTTTTAGGGATCAAAGTGTAAATATCAAATGTACGTGTCTACAAATTAACTTAGGATTTAGAGCATAAGCACTCATAATAGCCATGAGGTATTAATTATCTTATAAGTC
This sequence comes from Hydrangea macrophylla, assembly GCA_033977485.1. Taxonomy (NCBI): domain Eukaryota; kingdom Viridiplantae; phylum Streptophyta; class Magnoliopsida; order Cornales; family Hydrangeaceae; genus Hydrangea; species Hydrangea macrophylla. The sequence continues at coordinate 109,032,523 of CM066994.1, read as the reverse complement.
AGTATAAAGATAATTACCCCAAGTCAGTCCTGTTTAATACACAAAGTGTACCAGCATAGTGAGTTGAAACTATACCGTTTTTCGTAGTCAAGACAAACCTACTACAACACCATGCTGCAGTCCTACCGATGGTGTGTCCAATCCCATCTAAGACTGTAAACCAAAATCTTACATTCTATAATATCTGATGGCCTGATCTTCCGTATGTAAGCCGAACTCTACACACCAAACCACCTACTATATAGAATGAGAGACACACATGCATAATATTAAATAAATAATATAATACAACCATTGCCCACACAGATTCTCATAAAAAAATGGATTAAATGATTTTATTAAATGAATAATACATTAACTACATAAAGCATGACTTTTAGTATATATCCCTAACAATCTCCCACTTAGACTTAAAGCCATGATGGTACACACCTCACTCCTATCCATTCTACATGACTGTCAAAAGTCTTGGCCGGTAAGCTCTTGGTGAAAGGATCTGCCAGGTTATTTGCTGATGCTGTCTTGGTCACTTCAACATCACCTCTTTGCAGGATCTCTCAAATCAGGTGATACTTACGCTCAATGTGTTTTCCCTTCTTATGGGCCCTTGGTTCCTTTGAGTTAGCAACCGCTCTGCTATTATCGCAATAAAGGGTAATAGCCAATTGTACTGCAGGTACTACTCTTAGATCCATAAGGAAGTTTCTGAGCCAAACGGCCTCCTTGGCGGCTTCCGAAGCAGCCACATACTCGGCTTCCATGGTAGAATCAGCAATACATGAATGCTTGATACTCCTCCAACTAATGGCTCCACCTCCTAGGGTAAACACATATCCTGAGGTAGACTCTCTGGAATCCCTATCTGACATGAAATCAGAATCTGTGTACCCAATGGGTACAAGACTGTCTGCTTGGTAAACTAACATATAGTCTCGAGTCCTTTTCAGGTACTTGAGAATATTTTTCACCGCAGTCCAATGTTCTTGCCCTGGATTAGACTGATATCTACTAACCATGCCAACAATAAAGCAGATGTCAGGTCTAGTACATAGCATAGCATAGCATACATTAGGCTTCCTACTGCCGAGGCATAAAGAACTGCCTTCATCTTCTCTATCTCATCAGGTGTCTTAGGACACTGATCCTTAGATAGAGTAATTCCATGTCTGAAGGGAAGAAATCCCTTCTTGGAATCTTGCATGCTAAACCTTGCAAGAATATTGTCAATATAAGTGCCTTGTGAGAAGCCCAACATCCTATTCTTGCGATCTTGCATAAGCTTGATCCCTAGGATGTGACCGGCTTCTCCCAAGTCCTTCATATCGAATTGACTGGATAACCATACCCTTATAGAAGATAATACCCCCACATCGTTTCCGATTAGCAAGATATCATCCATATACAGTACTAAGAACACCACCACTCTTCCATCATGTTTCTTGTACACACAAGATTCATCCGCACATTGATCAAAACCAAAAGACTTGATTGCTTGATCAAAGCGGATATTCCAAGACCTAGATGCCTACTTAAGTCCATAAATGGACTTCTTAAGCTTGCACAACATGTGTTCTTGGCCCTTCGCAATGAACCTGTCTGGTTGCATCATATAGATGCACTCGTCAAGATTCCCATTTAGAAATGCTATCTTGACATCCATTTGCCAAATTTCATAATCGAAATGTGCAGCAATGGATAAGAGAATCCGGATAGACTTTAGCATGGCCACCGGCGAAAAGGTTTCCTCATAATCGATTCCCTCTTTTTGAGTGAACCCTTTCGCAACAAGTCTTACTTTAAAGGTTTCCACCTTACCGTCTGCTCCTCTCTTTTTCTTATAGATCCACTTACATCCAATGGGTTTTATTTCATTGGGTGGTTCTACAAGATCCCAGACTTGATTGGAGTACATAGACTCCATTTTAGATTCCATAGCCTTTTGCCTAAGATCTGCATCTTTATCTTGGAGTGCTTCATTGTAGTTACGGGGGTCGGTACCTTGTTCATCAGGGACCCGGTCATAAGACTCTCCCAAGAACATATACCGGTCAGGTTGAATAATAACCCTCCCACTACGATGAGGCATAACCCGTGTCTGTGTATCACTGATATTTCGTTGTGAAGATTCTAAACTTAATACACCATTATCTACACGTTGTACTGGTTCGGGAACCTGCGTGTTAATGGTTGGTTCGGGATCTACACGAGTTTCGATAATCCTCCCACTATGACGTGGTAATGGAATATCGATAACTCTTTCTTGTGGTATTTCTTCTCGTATCGTTGGTATCGAAGAAGTAAGTCTCGGTGTTTGTCCTCTCATTTCCTCTAGAACAATACGACTTCTGGGCTTGTGGTCCATAACATAGTCCTCTTCTAAGAATGTGGCATTGGTGCTAACAATAACCTTCTGATCCTTAGGACTATAAAACAGACCACCTTTAGTTCCTCTTGGATACCCAACAAAGAAACATACTTCTGTTCTTGATTCTAACTTTTCTGCGTTCCCTTTCAGCACATGTGCTGGACTACCCCAGATCCGAACATGCCGCAGACTAGGCTTTCGCCCAGTCCATAATTCCGTGGGAGTAGTAGGTACTGACTTAGATGGTACTAAGTTTAGAATGTATGCAGCTGTCTCTAATGCGTGTCCCCAAAAGGAAATTGGTAAATCCGAGTAACTCATCATAGATCTTACCATGTCCATGAGAGTCATGTTCCTTCTTTTTGCTACACCGTTCTGCTGAGGCATACGGGGTGCAGACAATTGGGATGTAATCCCTTGCTCTAATAAGTATTCCCTAAACTCTCCCAAGAGGTACTCTCCACCACGATCAGATCGTAGTGTCTTGATACATTTACCTAGACGCTTCTCCGTTTCAGCCTTGAAGTCTTTGAATTTCTCAAAGCATTCAGACTTACGCCGCATCAAATAAATGTACCCATACCTTGAGTAATCATCTATGAAAGTGACAAAGTACTCAAATCCCCCTCTTGCTTGGACAGTCATAGGACCACACAAATCAGAGTGAACCAGTTCCAACGGCTCTTTTGCTCTATAGCCCTTGGCCGAGAATGGCCTCTTGGTCATTTTACCTTCCAAGCAGGATTCACAAACTGGAAGTGCCTCTACTTCCAATGAGCCTAATGGCCCATTTTGAACCAGTCTTTGAATCCTTTTCAAATTAATATGACCAAGGCGTAAGTGCTAAAGATGCGTTTGGTTCATCCTCGAAGGTTCTTTTCTCTTAAATGGAAAACTATTTGTGTTATTCAATTCATTAAGTTGCAGTATAGGAGAGATAGGATTTATAATATAAAGATCATCCACCAATTGACCAGAACAAATAAAATGTTTATTTTCTTTAATAACTACTACTTTATTAAAATGAACTGAATATCCATTCTTTACTAAACTAGAAACTAAAACTAAATTTCTTCTAATAGAAGGTACATAAAAGCAATTTCTTAATATTAAAATCCTATCTCTACCAAAACTAAGATGTAGATCTCCTACTGCAACTGCTGCTACTCTCGTAGCATTTCCCATATATAGATAAATCTCTCCATCACTGAGCTGCCTGGTTCCCTGGAACCCCTGCAAAGAATTGCATACATGATCAGTGGCTCCCGTATCTACACACCAGGTACCGGTAGATCGGACCGCTAAACACGATTCAACAACTAGTAAATGAGATTTACCTTGATTGTTCTGTCTGGCGAGATAAACTGGACATTGCTTCTTCCAGTGTCCTGGCTGCTTGCAAACAAAACATTTGCCTTTAGGCTTTTCCGGTTGTCCTCGTGGCCTTTGGATTGGCGAAGGACTCGCGACCTTCTTTTGAGCCTTTTTCATTTTCTTCTTGCCTTTCGGCTTTGAAGCAAAACCTTTCTCAAACACAAGAGCACTCCCTAACTTTTTGTTGAGACCCTCAGCTGCCTGGAGTTCTTTAAGCAGCTCTGCCAAAGTATATTTAAATTTATTCATGTTGTAATTGAGGCGGAATTGCTTAAAAGGCTCTGGCAGTGACTGGAGTACGATATCGACCTGGGTTTCCCCGTCGATTGTAGCTCCAAGGATCTCTAGTTCATTAAGAAGAGATATCATCTTAAGAACATGATCCCTTACAGGCGTCCCCTCAACCATGGTTGTGTTCATCAAGTCTTTCATGGCAACCTGCCTAGCAGCACGACTTTGATCCCCGAACATCTCTCGGAGGCTCTCCATCATGTCATAGGCGCTGGCCATTGACTGATGCTGATGTTGCAACACATTTGACATGGATGCCAAAATGTAACATCGCGCCATCTCATCAGCCTTGATCCATTTCTTGTGAGCCTGGGTTTCCTCAGCGGTTTCCCCCTCACCAGGTTGCTCAGGACATTCTTCAGTAAGCACAAACTTGTACTCTTCAGCAGTTAACACAATATCCAAATTCCTTTTCCAGTCTATATAGGTTGGTCCAGTAAGTTTATTTTCTTTAAGTATAACAGCAAGTGGATTGAAAGTACCCATTTAAAAGCCTGAGAATCACATAACATAAATAATTACGTTTAGGCAAAAATTACGACGGATTCGAGTTGAAAATATTGGTTCCCTCTACCATATTTGAAAGGAATTCGCCAGCAACCTGATACACCGCGAATAGTATGACTCGATGGGAAGCCATATACTATCCATCATTTGTTCAGATATACAATTGTCTTTAATTTTACTATCCAGGCAATGTACTTTGCCTAATAAAATTAAACTGCTGACTTGCTTTGGTCCTATAAATAATAACAGTGACTCAGATGGAGAGGATATTATTATTTATAGCTAAGTGTATACCATCACTTAATTCTAGGTCAAGAGTTCCATGAGGAACACCTCTGATGGAGAGGCGACCCACACCAATAATCACCCAAAACATTCTTTTAAAGAAGTTTGTACTGATGATTCCATGATCAACTACATCCGATAGGGAGGATGACACTAGAGCCATCGCACAAAATTAATTATATCATCTACAAACCAGTGATGGAGACCATGAGATTTATACTTGATAAATTTCCTCTCCCACTTAGAATTTTAAAAAAAATTTGAGGGTTATAATTTTTAGAAAAACTTTTAATTTAATTAATAAAAAATAATGGAATACTTGACAAGGATTAATTCATCCTTACTAGTGAAACCCACATGTGTAGATAATAAAATTATTCTATTCTCATGATTTTAGAAAATAAGTACTTATGTTTTCAAATTATGGAATTAGTTTTATTTCTAAATACACATGTAGTTGTCCATCATTTTAAATTAATATAAATTAAACATGCAGCTAGACATCTGAAATACGTCTAGGAATAATTATCCATGTTGTCCTATTCATTAAACATGAAACAATAATAATCATTCAATCACATATAAATAAGGAAACCACAATAAAATAGGAATCCCACTATTATGGTCAAGCTGCAACTCTTGTGAAGAAATCTTCATTGAACCCGATTAGCTCTATGTCGTCACTACGCAATGGGGTTTCCGGGGCAGCGCCCCAGAAGCTAAATCTGATCTACCATCAGCAACTGCCTTCCAGAACTATTTTCTGAAACAGTCTTCTGAAACTGCCTTCTGAAACTACTTCTAGATCGCTTTCGAAAACTGCTTGTAAAACTGCTCTCACGAACCATCTTCACGAATTTACTTGAGATATATTACATAAACCCTATGCCTCCGTGAAGGAGTTCACATGCTATATATTTGCAGTAAATTAATCACGCATCAATCAAGCGTGGGATCCAATACATACAAATCCTATGCCTCCATAAAGGAGTTCACATGCTATATCAAAACAGCAATATTAACCACGAATAAACCCATCGTGGGATCCAATCACACAAAACCAGCGACCATAATAGTGGAATAAGAACGCTGCAAAACAAGGGTTAGCACAGATCTACGTTCTATCCATCCATCAATGCACGCATAAGATATGTTTTATTGGACAACATGGTTGCTTCCAACCTATACGCAGAATCAACGTTGCTCTGATACCACTGTTAGGAAACTGCGTTCCCAGAATTCGTTGACAGTGCGTATAAGTTGGTACTGCAAAAAAAAAAATTACGTGAAAACTACAATAACCCTACAAGGGCGGAACTAGGGTTACCTTAAACTGCTAAAACAGATTGCTGTAGTAGACGAATCGAGAACACGGGCTCGATGACAGCTCACGATCTTCTACCGTATTCCTTTGCTGCCAGAATATCGAACTGAGTGTGGGCTCTTTCGAAATCCTCTCTGTTTTCTGCTCTCCCTCTTTTTCGCTCTCTTTTCTATTCCGAGTTATAATTCTCTATATAGAAAAACACAAACTGAGAAGAGAGCCAAAGCATCATATATATAGGCTACGATAGGGACCATAAGAAGTCAATAAGGAATAGGCTTCCTTATGGAATTAGGAAACCCTAATTCGAGCTGAATCAGATTCCTATTTCCATAAATTATTATTCATACCACTAAAGAATCATAATTGCACTCCTACCCTTATCTCAAAAATATATTTCGAGCTCCATGTTATTAAATGCTTATTATCTCCCCATGTTAAGATTACAGATATCCATTAATTAAATATAATTACTGACAATCATATTTAATTAATTTCTTAAAATTCCTTGAGATCCTCTACTTAACTTATCTGATATGTCGGATACAAAATCCACCTGCAGGGTTTGACATAATCAAAACTTATGAGCTTTCTCAAGGGGATATCATCAATCCCAAAATTGAGACATGGATTCCATCATTAATTAATATCCACCACACAATTAATATTGCCACCCAATCCAATGAGATATTGACCCATTTAAGGATCTCACCTTTTTAGGGATCAAAGTGTAAATATCAAATGTATGTGTCTACAAATTAACTTAGGATTTAGAGCATAAGCACTCATAATAGCCATGAGGTATTAATTATCTTATAAGTCAGTATAAAGATAATTACCCCAAGTCAGTCCCGTTTAATACACAAAGTGTACCAGCATAGTGAGTTGAAACTATACCGTTTTCCGTAGTCAAGACAAACCTACTACAACACCATGCTGCAGTCCTACCGATGGTGTGTCCAATCCCATCTAAGACTGTAAACCAAAATATAACATTCTATAATATCTGATGGCCTGATCTTCCGTATGTAAACCGAACTCTACACACCAAACCACCTACTATATAGAATGAGAGACACACATGCATAATATTAAATAAATAATATAATACAAACATTGCCCACACAGATTCTCATAAAAAATGGATTAACTGATTTTATTAAATGAATAATAAATCAACTACATGAAGCATGACTTTTAGTATATATCCCTAACACATCCCATGTACCATTCCAGAACTTATCAAACCTACTTGAGTTACGTTCTAATATCGACACATGACAATTCCCAATGTGGTCTGACTACTCAGATTAAAAGAAAGTGGATATCGAACTCATACAAGAATCAACGGGTTACCCAAGTTATTACTTTTATCCATTCTGTATAATTATACTTAACTTTGTTGTCACATTATCCCTGTCTAACCTAAAATCGCATAACAGAAGTCGAAATCGAGAAACGAACAACCGAACCCTTAATATAATAAACAGGCAAAGGAATCTATGTTCTGCCCATACCAATCGATTGGTATAAGGTTCAATCGATTGGGATAAAAACTATGGCAATCGATTGAGAATCATGGCAATCGATTGGGAATTAAATAATGTCAATCGATTGAAATAAAAAAAATGTCAATCGATTGGGATAAAAATAATGTCAATCGATTGCTACTCATGACAATCGATTTGGAATAAAAATAATGTCAATCGATTGCTACTCATGGCAATCAATTGGGTCCAGACTGATGGCAATCGATTGGTAATTATGCCAATCGATTGGTACTTCGTCTTTACCAGCAGATTGTAAAAACAACATATATAAACGTATACCACATGCATATTACACCTCTAAGCTTCATAACAACTTGTATATACATCCAATAAAGGAACCAAGTGAGTTAGAAACTCACCAAGGGTGTGTTTGGGTGTGTGTGAACTTAAATCCTCCAAGCTCTCTCTTTCCTCCTTCTCTTTCTCTCTTCTCTGTCTCTTCTTTCTTCTGCTTTCCTTCTTCTCCCAGCTGCCAAGGCAGTGTGTGTGTATGTGGGTGTATATAGATATAGATATAGACAGTCAGGCTCTAAGGAGGGCGCCCTCTTTTTATTAAAGAGATGACTTCTGTTTTGACCGTCGGATCGTATTTAACAACTATTAAATGACAGCACTGCCCTTAATGAAAACACGATCTGACGGCTAAAACAGAGGCCCTCTCTTTAATAAAGAAAGGGAGCCCTCTTTAGAAAATCTTTGTAGATATAGATATATGGATATATGTATATATCTCTCACAAGATATGTGTCTCTCTCTCTCTCTAAGCTGCCAAAACTGGCCCAAGGTCATAAATGATGATATATATAGAGTTGAGAGAGTGCCACATGTTCAACGCTAAAGAAAAGAAGAAAACTTGTCTCAGCTTATGCCAATCGATTGGTATAAATGGAAATCGATTGATAACAGATATTTGAAGGCATTCGATTGGAAATGATGGCAATCGATTGGGATGTTGCCACGTCATTACTTTTAGTCGGTAAAATGGCAATCGATTGAGAAGAATGGCAATTGATTGGTATCTGAAAAGTGGCAATCGATTAGGAATTAAGGCAATCGATTGGTAACCAAATTTCACCAAAAAGAAAGAAAAGTTTATAGAATGAAGTTTTATTTATTTATACTCTCCAGAAATTCAGGGTATTATAGAAGTATTTAATCCCTTGGTTGTCATGGGTCTAATACTAATGTCATGCCCCGATGTAGCATAATTATGGAAAGCGCTTAATTTCCTTTATGGACCTGTAGGTCGGGACAGTTTGAAGGATCGAATTCGTCCCAAACGTTGAACAACATAAAACCATAAATCAGAGTAGAGCAATTAAGGCTTACAAAACTTTTCTAACTTAGTAATTATTACAGCATGGGATCACCTGAATGAACAGACCGCCTTAAAACAAAATAATATCTATCATCTATTACAGTCATCCTTGTTACAAAACCAGTTCATAATTTAAAACATATAATAACAAATATATAGTTTCTTCTTTGATAGATGTTCTCAGTTCGCATAGTCATAAGGTCCCTCCTGATTATAACCTGAATAGCCTAGACACGAATGTCGAGGACGCATCAACGTCGTCAGCTTTGAGAAGCTGGTGAGTATTATTAACATATGCTCGAATGTAAAACATACTCATTTACTATTTTCCATTTTTAAGTTTCATTAAACAATAGGTTGATCATAGAAATGAATTCACGTTATGAAACAGGTAAGAATTACATTAGTAAACTTTAATTCATAAAACATATGACCGTGCATGAAACCAATACGACCATTCTCATCTTACTGACTCTTTTCTTTCGACAACACAATACCCAACTCTCTCACCCCAGTATCTTCGAAACACTAAGATGACCACACTTTAGTAACGGGGTACCAAGGAGTGTCCAATTTGCCTCACACTTTAGTATGGGGGTACCAGGGAGTGTCCAATGCCTCACACTTTAGTACCTAATCTGCCTCGCAAATACCATAGAAACCTCACGCAGTATCCAGACTCGGGTACCAGGGAGTGTCCGTAGGCCACACTTTAGCACTACCATGGGTGCCATGGAATGTCCAAGTTCGGCGTCACACACTTTAACGCTACCATGGGCATCAGGGAGTGTCCAGTTTTGTCACCATCGCATTTCAAAGATACTCTCGTCGCAATCTCAAAACGTCACACTTTGGTCCACAATTACCAAGGAGTGTCCAAACACAATCTCAACCACATACTCTTTTCAACCCTGACCACCACTCACCATGCATGTACAACTGACCTCACATGTATGTCATGAAACTTCATACAGAATGTGTAAATAACTGGAAATAAGAACCATGTGCGTACAAGAATAATTAAGTCGTAGTTTCTCGCTTTTATAAACCAAACATAGTAAACAATATTCTGATTTAGTAAAATTCCCAAACAGAACCTTATCTGCCTTTAAAAATTATTCCAAACAGTCCTTTAGGAGAAAATAAACAAAAACCAAAAATTACCAGGTCACGCGCGCGAGCTGCTCGCGGGGGCCGCTTGCCCGATATGCCTATTTTTCAATTTTCTTTATAAAATCTTTTCTTTCTGCCAGGAATCACACACCTCGCGCGATTGCGCGCGCGAGTTCATGCAGTGTCTTCGTCTTCTTCACAGAAAAGTCCCCTGTTTTCAGATTTTGATGCCATTTTTACCCATTTTGAAATCTTGAAGTTACTAGGCCTTATAATATATGAATCTCTTTGTTTTTCTGCAAGGATTAAGAATATGAAATCAATTTAACACGAATCAATCCGTATCTCTCGGATTATATGAAAAACTAAAAGATGTGAAAACTTAATTTCTTATATACTTTTTCATATGAATGAATTGGGCTCTAAAACTTTAAACATAACATCTATGATGTAGAATCTTTCATAATTATCTCAAAAATAGAATTGGTGAAGTTTAAAAAATTCATGTTTTCAAGCTATGGAATTCATACGTAAAATCAACAATGGTGATCCATGATTCAAGCATATAAACAGTAATTGAACTATGTATTACATATCAAGTGAGTTAGAAATACTCACTGAGATTTAGAGAATAGTGATTGTTGAGAAAGAGATAAGATATAGAAATTCCACCACAAGCTTTGGCTATGGTGATTGAAGTTCCTCTCTCTCTAAAAATTTATGTAGGAGTTCTCTGTGAACTCTCTGAATTCTCTCAATTTTAGTTTGCAAAATCTGTGGTGTGTGTGAATGAGAGTGTTGTATAAATAGAAACCAAAATTGAGTGAACTTGGAGACCAAGTACGATCTTCTACACTCAACAATTAGATTAAGTTGTTAAAATGTCTAATTAGTATAGAATACACCCACTGATACATACGTATACACACAGATATGCAACTCAACAGTTTACCCAAGAGCCAAGTATAGGTATGTATGTCATGACCCATCCCGCTAATGTGCGGAAACAGGACACGTGGCACACCACCAAGGCTCAACAATAACTATACGCAGCGGAAAAGAACTTTAAAACAATCTTGAGTATATAAAACTTTGAAAACATTACCCTCCGAGTTGTAAAATCCGTATAAAATTGAAAACGTAATTATTTTTCAAAACGAATGATTTTATGTTGAAAGGGGTCCCAAAGGCACCCTAAGAACCAATCAAAACCCTTTTAAAATTTCCGGAAGAGGTAGTAAAAGATTTCTGGCAGGGGGTATTTCGACCGGTCAAACGACCCCCTTCGACCGGTCGAATGACCCTTTAGCATAATTCCTTATTGCAGCAGAATTTTACTAAGGAAGTCACCCAACCTTCCATATTCTAAACTTCTCCAACTCTCCTACTTTAAACCAATCTTTCCAAACACATCAAGGTTATAAGAACATACATATACCTTGTCCAATATTGAAAAGAAACTGAATTAAAACAAGTTAAGGCTCGTTTGGATCTTTTCACAAAACTCTAACCACATTCAAATCAAAATCCGGATTTGATAAGTTAAACATTCAAAAAGCAAATCCATAGTTCGGATTCATTACAACTTAACCAAAAGGAGTTTTAATACTTATTACAACACTACTAGACCATTCCAGATCTTCCAAGTCAAAAACATAGTTCTAGCTATTCGAAAAGCTCACTATTACAACATGGAAAAAGGAAACTAAAAACATAAATAAAAGGTAATCCCCGGCATTCCCACGGCCTCACTCTTCACGCTTCTTCTTGCCTTTCTTCATACCTGCAATGGAGTAAATCTCCATTGCTCAGCTACATGCTAAGTGTACAATTTCTAACATATGCATATATGATAAACCATGCTTTAATCTCATGAATCACATCAAATAGTCTCTAGGGAGAAAAATACGCATTCATCCGGTAGCGGCAAGTCCAAGCCTTAAACCGCGATGTCAATGGCTAGTCCAAGCCTACAACCATTACATTTCCAAGTGCCCTGGCAAGTCCAAGCCTTAAACCATGCACAGTAGCCGTCGCTACTAAATTCTCAAACATCGAGAAGCTTACTCCAGCATGAATTTGTATAAGTCCCCTGTAACACCCGTACCCGGAGAAAGGGTTAATTATTAACTTAACATGCATTAATTGATATAATTAGTGTATAAAATGGATTAAGGGGAGGCTTGGACTCGCCCATGGAAAAGTCCCAGTGAAGAGGGACAGGTTTGAAAATGGAACCCAGCAAAGGGTAAATTGGTAAATTGCATGTTACATGATTAAATGCATTTTATGTGATTACATGAATATTTGCTTAAATGCTTTTATATTACATGTTGATATATGTGTAGCATTTGGTATTGGTTTAGACACCCAAATAAGGGTATAAGTGAAAAAGATTTAAAATTAGTAGGTGCGATAGCAATTTCACAAAATATGTGGGATCCACGTTGGGACCCATACGGAACTTAGACAAACACTCATTAAATAATTGGGTAGTTAATACAATTGCTTAGGGGATTTCATAATAAAGTTCAAAGAAATGTTGGGGGTGTAAACGGAAATAAACTAAAACTTGGCTAGGAGGCTCAAGAGGTTGACACCTCTTGAGTGACTCATCATCTTCTCCATATATCAATATAGAGAAAAGAGTTGCAGGAGAAGTAAATCTCGGCCATTGACGGAAACTCCGTCGACTCCGTCATCTTGCCGTTTCGTTGCCGTCGGTACACCGTTTCGCGAACCGAGACCGTATTCGGACTCGTGGAGGTGAGAGGATCGTCTCTATACCTTTCATTTTCAGTTTTGTTAACGTTTTTCCGCGACCCTCTTTGAGGTGACGATATATATACATGATATTTGTATGTAGGAATATCATTGGAGTTAATTAGAGCTAAAATTTGCAAGGAATTTGGGGTTCTAGGCTTTTAATTGGAGCAATTTGTGAGGTGAGTGACTCTAATCCATGGGCTGAATGTAAATCATGTTAAATGTGTTAATTTACATGTTAGTTTGTTGAATTCTTGTAAATTAGAGCATGGACATGAGAATTGGGTATATATGAACATGTTGATTTATGTGGGTTTGGCTAGTTTACTTAAAATTGGAAGTTAATATGTGTTAAATGGTGTGTGAATTACCATGCTGAGATGATGATGTGATTATGTGCTTATGTGGGTTGAAGAAAGCCTTATGTTAATTCACCGTGGATTTACTCCATAATAAGGAGAAGTGGAAAAAACCCAACGGTGTAAGGGTACTCACCACACTAACTGTGTAAAGGTGTGTGAGTTGCGACCCAGCTGTGGAAGGGTGTGTGAGATTGTGTGAATTAGAGGTGCTATATGCACATAAGGGCAAAAGGCAAGAGCGACGACACGGTGAATTGATATTTGGTCTTTGGAGACTAAATGATATGTTAATTGTTGATTTGTGCATTGAATATGACATTATATTTATACATGTGATTAGTTTACTCACTAAGCGAAAGCTTAACCAAATGCTATTTTCTGTTGTGGTTATTGAATAACCACCGCAGGTACGGCACGGGAGGAGGAAGGAAAATGATCAAAACGACAAGTTGGGCATGGGGGTTATGAGATGTGTGTTGATATGTTTATAAATCTAGATATTTAAGTTTCCTAATGCAACTTATGGTTTGGAGATGTATAGTTAACTCATGTCTTGGGCGAACTTGTAGATACGTTTTAAACTTATGTTATAATGTAACTAGTGGCTTGAGGTTCTCGACTTGAGGCTTGAAGTCTTGACTTGTGGACGGGAGAGATGAGGAGAGACGGGAGAGATGGGAGAGATGGGGGAGATTTGAGCCTCATGCTTGTGAACTTCTTTTGAACTTGTAAAATGATGTAAATTATGGTTTCTTTTATGTTAATGTTCATATTTGGGTTGTAGAAAAAGAGTTTGAATCCTAAAACTTGTATTTTGGAAAGTGAAAGTGAATTTGGAAACTAATGTGTAATATCTCTTGTTTTGCTCAAGTATGGTGCAAGTAATGAATTTGACCATTTCGGCAAGTCCGGATGTGTCGCTAGTGTCTTAAACATGTTTCCTTAGTGTTCACAATGTTAGTTATGACCTTGAGTTAATTCCCAACAAGTTTCATGAATTTTGAATGAGAATTGAGTTTCAAAGTTGAAAAGATCATTGTATTTCAAATAAAATGAGTTCTTAGTGGATTTGACCAAATTGTGAATATGATTTTATGATCTATGCTTAATTTGAGTTTAAACATGTTTAGAAATGTGTTGGAATTGATTTCCCAAAGTTTCATAATGTTTCCATGTGATTTGATTGAGTTTTGGTAAGCTAAAACTTGTTTTGACAGCAAACAAAATTTAGCAGCAGAATTGTGAGGGGGATCGATCCGCGATTTGTGAAGGGATCGATCCGCCCTTTCAAGGGGACATTCTGCGGGAGACTAATATAAATGGATCGATCCGCCCTTTATGAAGGGATCGATCCGCTTTGTATTTTTCCCTGGACGTCCATTTTTACGGAAACATGCATAACTTTTTCTATAAAACTCGGATTCACGCGTCGTTTGTTGCGTTGGAACCGGGACTCAAAAATCTAACTTTTGGTATAAAAATTTTACATACTTTATTAATGACCATTTTGCCCTTGGAGCCTATTTTGTAACAACAGAGTTGTTTAATGTGGTTAAATACATGTGTTTCTCTATAATTCGTATATTTCTTTACAAAGTAATATAATTGGGAGCTTGTAGCCTTGTTACACGTGTCCTAATCCGCACGAGGCGGGTTGGGGTGTGACATCCCCCCTTTGACCCACATAGACAACTCAACGTGCTCGCGTAAAAGTAGACATGCATTTCAATTTTAATCGCGTGCATAATTAACGGGCCTAAGATTAATACTTGAATTTTGCCCGGATCACAATTTCGTCGTCAAAATATAAAACATGTATTTAACCTATATAACATAGGCTAGAAATTCATACCTCGAGCTATCATCGTGTAACTTTGAGGGAACGACTACAAGCCCGACTAAACGCCGAATCTCCGATCCTACGCAAAACCTACGAGTTTACACGCGTTTTTTCCAAATTTTTAGAATTAGAATTTTATAAAAAGTTAGCCAAACATGGCCTAATAGGTATAAAAACATAGCCCTTACCTTAGGGAGTTCAAATATGAAGTTTGGTTGAAAACAGATGGACGAAAGGTCGCCGATCGTCGTCGCAAAGCCCGTGGCAACCATCTCCCTTTTCTCTCTCCTCTCTAACAATATTTTGTAATGTTTTGGCAAAATGAAATTCTCACCCTTGCTATTTATAGACAAACTTTCCAGAAATCGCGTTTACTTCCCCGCGAGTTTCTCAAACTTCTAATTAATTCCTGAAACGTCGCACCCATCCATTTTATAACTTTACGAGTGAAAATTATAAATTACAAAAGTTTTCAACTAAGTCTCGTTTGGATCCAAAATTACGTCTGAACTAAATTTTGTGAAATCTCTACACAGCCTACCTTTTATTTAACGTGTCACTCACGTTCTTACCACAGTGTTCAAAAAGATATCTAACAGTATCAAGATTACCAGAATTTACTCTACACAGGTAAATTTACTATTCATCAAAATACCAGATAAGTCAAATAACATTTAAGTCATATAAATGTCATTTAGCCATGCCCATGCAACATGATTCTCCATGTTCCCGTGTCCTCGCTTGACACCTTCCGTTGACCCACGGTCAAACTCATCCACAATTATTAATTAACATTGATAATTCTCATAAATTCACTTAAGCATTTAAAAAGAGTATATTTTCCGGGATGGGTGTGACAACTCTCCCCTCCAAAAAGGAAGTTTGTCCCCAAACTTATACCATCTCATCTCATCAAGTTACAAGACTTTTCACAAGTACTCCAATGTTTGTCTCATCACAAACTACACATCTCTCCCAAGATATTACAATCTCACAAGGAAAATAAATCCCCAGGCTTCGAAGGAAAATAAATCCTCAGAGCCCTCATCTCAAACTGATTAAAGATTCAAACCACTTTCTAGTAATACATCGTAGCACCACGATAAGTAAGGGTATCAATACATGAGTAGATCATACTCAATAGTCGAACCTGACATACAATCTCCCCGCGACGTCGCAACGTCAACTCACATATACTTTCATTGTACTTGTCACATATAATTGCCGAAACCCAAAGGTTTTATCACAATACCCAAAACAAAATAAATAACTCATCTCACTTTCACCCATATTTCTTTTCGACTAAAAGTCATTTTCAATACATACCCACTGGTTAACAACCATTCACGATTCTTCATCTCGAAGTGAACCAAAATTGAATACTGTCATACTTACATACTCTGTCGATAAGTCAACGCCTCAACCAACTATTTCATATACCATGAAATCAATCACTTATCATGTTAATCGCAAAATACTTGTAGAATGACATACATTTCAAAATATCTCTCATTTCTTATCAAATTCAAATCTTCCTTTCCTAAGGAATTCATATAATGTAACATCAGTTTACATAACTATCAATTTGTCAGTATCAAATCGCACTAGTACTCTTTCTCTGCCTCTGACAAAGGTCATCATTCCATTTTGGTTTAACCAACCTCGTATTTTACTTCCAATCATATATGATTCGTAAGACACCATTCAGATTCTCAATTGAAAATTTCACACTGTTTTACTTGTTTGAGGTTACTAAATGTCCTGAATCACCGTCAGTGAGGTCAACCCACTTGTCATTTATCTCTCAATTCTATACCCGAACTACTGTCGATTAGTGTAGAAGATTTCACTTTACACTTTCAATTTAAAACTTTTAATAAAGTCAAATCACACATTTCCCCCTTTTTGATTTTAAACAAATTTTTTTTTTAAAACTTCACATAATACTTTCACAACATATTTATTCCAATATCCGTCGCAACAATTAACATTGCTAACTCAAATTTACTAAGTTAATCATATACGTATCACAGATCTCATTAAAACATATTCCCATGCTTAGCACATACCTTGTTTCTGTCTTAAACCTTTGATCATTCACAATCCGTTCTACTCACATAGTGTACACACACCCTGAGTCACTTACTTCTCTGTCGTAGATCTCAATTGTAATATAATCCCTTCCCATCTTATATATATATATATATCCTGCTTTTCTACTATCCTTTAGTTTATCACTCTAGGTAGGTCCTCTACCCTTTTACGTAGTTATACAACTCCATAAGTCTCTGGCATTTCACTTTTACCTTTACACAAGTCTATACCAATCATTCTCTTGTATCTCCACCCTTATTGAGTTTCTGACAACCCTTTACACTGAACATATACTCTTTGTATAACATCTCAAGGCTTCATACCACATTTAACAATATAATATTTCACAATTCTAGTCAGCTTGACTCAACTCCAATTCGGATTCTTCGATCCTTTATCCTTGCTATTCGGATCTCAAATTCGTTATTCTTAAAGAACCTGTTGCTCAAGTATTCATACTATTCTTGTAACCATCTGAACACAACTCAGTAATTTGATCTTCCCAATCAAGTACTATAGTCTTACTATGTTCAATAAATTCCCTATCAACTTCTAATTTACATACCTTTCATGACAATACCCAAGGTCCTATTCTCACTCCGGCTACTAATGTCAACTGATTCATAACTGTTGTCTTTCCAGTGTTTCATACTTTACGGATCTTGTCAAATTCCTGATCGTTCAAAACTTCAATCATTCATAACCTCAGGTTATTCCAATACTTAAACTAAGATCAAGTTCCCTTTGGACAATACTCAAGTCAACTCGTTTAGTAGCACTTCATCTAACTTACTAAGTCCAAGTGTACAACATTTTACTAACCCCTTACTTTAGAATTTTCCAAGTTTATAATCTACTCACGTAGAACTCATTCATTTGACAAACACTGTTGTGTCCCAAGCACTAAATATACCATATGCTTCCACGATACTCGTCTTTCAAACAAAAGTTTTATTTTAAAACATTTTAAACACTTTAAAATTTTCTTGGGATGAAATCCGACATCCCCAAAACACTCTAACTTCGTTGGAATCTAGGACAACTGAGATAACATTCTACTACATTCACCATTGTCCTCTAACTGTTTCACATTCCTACTCCTATCCGATAATGTACTCAACGTACTCCCAAGTCTTCATCCCACTTCTACCATTCTTGTTCACTTTCTCATCAAAGAATCATCTTCCCAATTTACACTTTTCACTCTTGTAATTTGACTTACCCAAAGTCTCTTTACTCTATCTGTTTCCACAGTTGCTCTTGTTCAATGTGATGACCAAGAGCCAATACTCCTGAGGCAGGATGGCCAAGATGGATGAGGTGAGGTCGGGTATGGGGACTTGTCCCACATCACCTGGGGTGAAGTTCCTAGACTAGTTTATAAGGATTAATCATCCCTCTATATGCAACAAGGCCTTTTAAAACCGTGAGGGAGCTAAACATGAAAGAACTTCACAGTTAAGCGTGCTGCTGCCAGAGCAGTACCAGGGATGGGTGACCCCCTAGGAAGTTCTTTGTGTTTAGACCCAAAGCGGACAATATTGTTGCTAGATGGGGAGGTAGATCGTTACAAATGGTATCAGAGCGGAAACCCAGCCGGAAGTGTGGGGGCAGGTCCCACACGAGGACGTGTGGCCCTTAAGGAGGGTGGATTGTGATGACCAAGAGCCAATACTCCTGAGGCAGGATGGCCAAGACGGATGAGGTGAGGTCGGGTGTGGGGACTTGTCCCACATCTCCTGGGGTGAAGTTCCTGGACTAGTTTATAAGGATTAATCGCCCCTCTATATGCAACAAGGCCTTTTAAAACCATGAGGGAGCTAAACATGAAAGAACTTCACAGTTAAGCGTACTGCTGCCAGAGCAGTACCGTTGCTAGACGGGGAGGTAGGTCGTTACATTCAGTATCGTAATACTTCTCATACTCCAACCTCCCATTGACAACTACTCACTTTAAACACCCCAATGATGTTTTAAAAGTATTACAAGATTCCCATTTTATTTGAAATACACTAACCAGCAAAGAAAAACATAGGTTAGACATCTTAAAACAACTTTACAGTGACAAAACAGCCCAAGGGCAAAATGGTCATTTATAAAATATGATTAAATTTTACATCAAAAGATAGCTCTTTGAGTCCCGGTTCCAACGCAAAAAACAGCGTGCGAATCCGAATTTTCTACAAAGAGTTATGCCTGTTTTCGTAAAAGTCGAGGAAAAAATGTTTCCGAAATCACTGTTTGGATCAGAGGGGTGTTCGACTGGTTGAACCTCCCCTTTCGTCTGGTCCAGTACCCCCTGGACCATATTTTTCCTCCATTTAACATTCTTAAAAGTCTCCAAACTCACAAGGCATTTGGGGCCACTTCCCAACCACTTTGGAATCACTAAAAAGTGCTCGAGAACATTGAAAACTCATCGAACTACACACGGTTCCTGGTTATCCACACTATAACTCACTGCAATAAAGACATTCTCTATAGTATTTCCTACCAAGATCTCCTTATCCTCATGATATCCGATATCCATTAGATTCCTCCGAATCTCTTATCATGTTCAATCACTCACACTTATTTTTCACCTCAAGTCTTGTATTCTTACATCCTTTGTTCTACTTCCTTTGTCAAGCCACACCTCAAAACACTAAGAAACTCTTATTCATATCCATTTTCATTCCTTTAATCTCCATCAAGAAGTCCAGCCATATCTCTTCCGACCTATGTCGTCCTTATCGTTACATTCACATACACATAATCATCAAATCTAAGCAACTACTTCAGAGGTACATCCCAAACTAAGCTTCCACCAACTATAGTTTCACTATCCAAGCACACTCTATCATTTCCATTCTTAACCCTTCGTTCAAATCAATCCTCAGATACCAACTTTCCACGCACCCAATCAAACGATAGCTTTCACTACTAGTCCTCCTATCGCATTTCAATCCACCATGGTACTACGACCACCCGAAACCCGGTTAAGTTGAGAGATTCCTCAACAACCACAATATTCACAATACGTTGAGATATTCCTCAACCCCCAATACATACCGTAAGATAGGTTGAGAGATTCCTCAACCATCCAATCACCTCAATACCATACAATAGGTTGAAAGATTCTTCAACTACCTAATATACACCGTTTATACCGTAAGGTAACATCATATATAACCCCGTGATCACACCGTAGGTTAACACTGTAAGATAAGGTGAGAGATTCCTCACCCATCCCAAACACAAGTGATACATCTTACTGGACCCTCTTTCAGTCATAGACCCCAACTGTACCTCTCTATTCTCTGACATCATGACATCTAACCCATGTCTGAAGCAAAACTCTTACCAATCGATCTCAATCCCAAGACTCAACTACAAACAATCACTTTTCATTCTCTATGTGAACTATAAGGAATCTTTCTCCTGACGCTTACTATTCAAACTCCGTTCTCGGTTAGATCCCCCATAGGACACTTGTCACTATCATTGAAAACATCCACCGATTTGATCAAAAATTATTTTGTTTCCATTTAGAAATTCAATGGTTCATCACCACCAAGATATCATCTATCTCTCGTGTCACCACATCAGGCGTCTAGTAGCTCATGGTAACCTTCATTTCATCACACAGTTCTACATCCGCATGATCACACCGATTCACGAGTGCATAAATACTATGTATGTATGACAATAACATAATCATGTATGTATAACAACATACCATATGCATCAAACATCACTATAAAATGTGGATGCCTTCTAGAATATGTGTCAATTCACTCAACACTCTACTCGACGTCGAACATTCCCGAAGTTTTTTACCTATAGCTCTGATACCACTAAATGTCATGACCCATCCCGCTAATGTGCGGAAACAGGACACGTGGCACACCACCAAGGCTCAACAATAACTATACACAGCGGAAAAGAACTTTAAAACAATCTTGAGTATTTAAAACTTTGAAAACATTACCCTCCGAGTTGTAAAATCCGTATAAAATGGAAAACGTAATTATTTTTCAAAACGAATGATTTTATGTTAAAAGGGGTCCCAAAGGCACCATAAGAACCAATCAAAACCCTTTTAAAATTTCCGGAAGAGGTAGTAAAAGATTTCTGGCAGGGGGTATTTCGACTGGTCGAACGACCCCCTTTGACCGGTTGAATGACCCTTTAGTAGAATTCCTTATTGCAGCATAAATTTACGAAGGAAGTCACCCAACCTTCCATATTCTAAACTTCTCCAACTCTCCTACTTTAAACCAATCTTTCCAAACACATCAAGGTTATAAGAACATACATAAACCTTGTCCAACATTGAAAAGAAACGGAATTGAAACAAGTTAAGGCTCGTTTGGATCGTTTCACAAAACTCTAACCACATTCAAATCAAAATCCGAATTTGATAAGTTAAACATTCAAAAAGCGAATCCATAAGTTTAGATTCATTACAACTTAACCAAAAGGAGTTTTAATACTTATTACAACACTACTAGACCATTCCAGATCTTCCAAGTCAAAAACATAGTTCTAGCTATTCGAAAAGCTCACTATTACAACATGGAAAAAGGAAACCAAAAACATAAACAAAAGGTAATCCCTGGCATTTCCACGGCCTCACTCTTCACGCTTCTTCTTGCCTTTCTTCATACCTGCAATGGAGTAAATCTCCATTGCTCAGCTACATGCTGAGTGTACAATTTCTAACATATGCATATATGATAAATCATGCTTTAATATCATGAATCACATCAAATAGTCTCTAGGGAGAAAAATACACATTCATCCGGTAGCGGCGAGTCCAAGCCTTAAACCGCGATGTCAATGGCTAGTCCAAACCTACAACCATTACATCCCCAAGCGCCCTGGCAAGTCCAAGCCTTAAACCATGCACAGTAGCCGTCGCTACTAAATTCTCAAACATCGCAAAGCTTACTCCGGCATGAATTTGTATAAGTCCCCCCTTTGACCCACATAGACAACTCAACATGCTCGCGTAAAAGTAGACATGCATTTCACTTTTAATCGCGTGCATAATTAACGGGCCTAAGATTAATACTTGAATTTTGCTTGGATCACAATTTCGTCGTCGAAATATAAAACATGTATTTTACCTATATAACATAGGCTAGAAATTCATACCTCGAGCTATCGTCGTATAACTTTGAGGGAACGACTACAAGCCTGACTAAACGCCGAATCTCCCATCCTACGCAAAACCTACGAGTTTACACTCATTTTTTCTAAATTTTTAGAATTAGAATTTTATAAAAAGTTAGCCAAACATGGCCTAATAGGTATCAAAATGTAGCCCTTACCTTGGGGAGTTCAAATATGAAGTTTGGTTGAAAACAGACAGACGAAAGGTCGCCGATCGTCGTCGCAAAGCCCGTGGCAACCATCTCCCTTTTCTCTCTCCTCTCTAACGATAGTTTGTAATGTTTTGGCAAAATGAAATTCTCACCCTTGCTATTTATAGACAAACTTTCCAGAAATCGCGTTTACTTCCCCACGAGTTTCTCAAACTTCTAATTAATTCCTGAAACGTCGCACCCATCCATTTTATAACTTTACGAGTGAAAATTATAAATTACAAAAGTTTTCAACTAAGTCTCGTTTGGATCCAAAATTACGTCTGAACTAAATTCTGTGAAATCTCTACACAGCCTACCTTTTATTTAACGTGTCACTCACGTTCTTACCACAGTGTTCAAAAAGATATCTAACAGTATCAAGATTACCAGAATTTACTCTACACAGGTAAATTTACTATTCATCAAAATACCAGATAAGTCAAATAACATTGAAATCATATAAATGTCATTTAGCCATGCCCATGTAACATGATTCTCCATGTTCCCGTGTCCTCGCTTGACACCTTCCGTTGACCCACGATCAAACTCATCCACAATTATTAATTAACATTAATAATTCTCATAAATTCACTTAAGCATTTAAAAAGAGTATATTTTCTGGGACGGGTGTGACAATGTAGGGGTCCAATTAGAGGTGTTTGGGTAATTAGGCTTATGGCACAACATTAACTCACTTAAAGTAAGTCTAACCAAACAAGGCGCAAGCTAGCAGACTATGGATCACTTGTCATATTTGGCAAAATAGCTTATGGGACTAGGAACGTACATACCCAAATGCAACATCCAAACAAGGCCTATCCAATCATTACTTTCCATAATTTGAAATAAAGCAAATGTCAAATCTAACTTTACATTTTTCCAAAATCTGTGGAAGTTCATCGCGGCGCGGACAATTTTGAACATAAACTGGTATTTTCATGGCGCGGTGGTCACCACAAAAATACATAAATTCATTTTAACATAAGACATACTTTCCTAGTTTTATAAAAATATAGTTTGAGTCAACAGAAATAATTTCCACTATTTTGAAATACAGTTTTGAAATTCAACACATGTATTACTAATTTTATGAAATTTCAGTTTGACCCCAACAAGAATTTAAATATGGCAAATGCAAATTAAAAATTACATGAAATGCCAGGTTGTTACAACTACGTTGAACCATTCCAATATGGAGATATTTAAATCCTTTTCAAAAGATTTTTTGAAATAGCTTGGGGGATAACATTTTGAAACTTTGGTTAACATCAGTGACCTGATGTATAGTTTCAACAGTTATGATCTCATAGGATTTTCTTTGATAAAAAGGCTTAAAATGGTAAAGTTCATCAATAGGAACAATATGCATTTTCCAATT
Source organism: Hydrangea macrophylla (assembly GCA_033977485.1). NCBI lineage: Eukaryota > Viridiplantae > Streptophyta > Magnoliopsida > Cornales > Hydrangeaceae > Hydrangea > Hydrangea macrophylla. The sequence goes on along the minus strand of CM066994.1, from coordinate 109,008,605 downwards.
TTTTTAAAACTTTTCCAAATCTTCTATGGAAGTTTCATCCATATTTTTAATGCTTCTAAAATCAAATTTTCTGGAAATAGAATTTTGCTCAATCATAGTACTAGTTCCAAAGTACCTGGCTAATGCTTTCATTGCTATACTGTAATAGGAACAGTGCTTCTTCCTAAGACAACAAACCCCAAACAACCCTAAACGCCTATCCACGGCAACAACGGGCCTCTATTGGGGACTAATGCGTTGAATTCGGGAATACACACAGTCTTAAAACAGTAACACAATAATAACAGGAGACAACACTTATGGCTCTGATACTAATAATAGATGTACTTACCTTAAACATCCAAACCCAACGTTACAAAATGAAGTTAGGAAGTGAGAACATAAGTAATGATTACCATGTGCCCAGTGATTCGAGGTGAAAAGTGCATGTTCATAGCGTATTATATGGTCCTTTATGCATACTTTTATCCCCAAAGTCCCTACATTTAGGTGCATTCTAATAACAATGTTATTTTTATTGTGTTAATGCTAAAACATATTTTTATGCGTTGTTTTATAGGTATTAGAATGTAAATCAATGAAGTGAAGCTAAAGAAAGTGATTATGGTGAAGAGAACAACAGAAACAGCTGAGAAAATGCTAATTTTGACAATGAAGACTTCAGATTTGGAAGATTTTCCCAGAGATATAAAATGTAGATCTTTGAGTTACGGTCACGTGGCCATAAACGGGAGGTCAATCCGAGGTCTGAGTGAAACGTTATGGCCATTCTCCCATCGGTGTGCAGAGCTGTCAAAATCAGAGGAGTTCAAGCCCTTGAGCAGAGTTTCATCGATTGAGACATCGATCGATCGAACTAAGCTCAATCGATCGAACTTCATATTCATCCAAAAGTTGTATAAACTCTGCAGGAACCCTATATATAAGTTGTTTTGACGCCAGACGAAGAGAGGACGCTCCAGAACGCGAAAAACAGCAGTTTAGGGTAGTTTTAGGGTTATATTAGGAGTAGATTAGGTTAGATTCTTATTTTTCTTCCTCTTTTCCATTGTTATATTGAAGATTATTGAAGATTTAAGTTGGTTATATATTTATTACAAGTTATATTCATATTATTCCAGGTTTTTCTTTTCCTTTTCTCTATTTCATTGTTTATTAGTTTATATGTTATGATTACTCTAGTTTGTTATTCCTGTACTTGTTTATTCATGTTTCTGTAGTTTAGACGTTGGGAATATGTAATGAAACATTGATTTCCAACCTCTGCCATGCAATCTTTAGAAACCTTGGGCTCGATCGATCGAAGGTATTTCGATCGATCGAACCAAAGCCATAGTTAAGCGATCGAAGACATTTCGATCGATTGAAGGATGAGGTAGTCCGATCGATCGAGAGCGCTTCCATCGATCGAACATGTTGATTCCTGAGATGATTCTTTTAAGTATTCCATGACTTTCTATTTTAGAAATTTGTCATCAAATTGTCCCAATAAGCTCAGTTTGTCACAACAGTTTTTAGAACTTAAAGCCTTAAGGCTATTTTCTTCAATGACTTTTGAAAACCACTTTGAATGCTAACACAATTTAGAGTGCAAGTAATAACCATTGTTTTAAACTGTCTTCTAAGTATTTTAAATCACTTGTGATAATATAGTCCCGGTCATGAAAGGGCTATTGATTCTTTATCACTACACCAAAAGCCCTATTTTCTAACAGATGAAATTTGGCATTTCTAACGGATATTTCCGTTACAAATTTGTAACGGAAATATCCGTTAGAAATGTCTGATTTCCGTTAGTATTTTTATGGTTAATGAAGTTTTAAAATCAAAAATAAAAAAGTGGTGGCATATTTGTAAATAAAACCCCCCAAAAATAAATACAAGGCTTTCCCACAAGTTTCCCCCCTAAAATATTTTGTGGCAATTTTGTAAATAACATTACATAGAAAATTTCCCACAAGTTTTCCCCCTAAAAGTTAACTCTCTATTTTGCCCTAGGTCAGAAACGAGAAGAGGAGATGAGAGAGGTAACGGAGAAGAAGACAGATGGAGGACTCCATCCAGCCGCCGTCCACCACCACTCCACTGCCAGCGCCGTCCTAAAAAATTTCCCCATCTGTCTTCTTCTCTTCTCCCTCTCTCTAAAGATACCAAAGCCAGGTTTGTTCTCTCTCTCTCTCTCACACACACACACACACACACAAGAATAAGAGAGTCTTTGACTCACTCGATCTCTCTCTCTCTCTCTCTCTCTCTCTCTCTCTCTCTCTACAGAGGCTTCAAACTCGGCGTGACAACGACAAAGACAATGATGATGATAAGTCGATGAAGACTAGCTAGGCGTGGAAACGATGTAGATGACAAAAATGGTGTTGGCGGCAGCGGCAATGACGACAATGAGGAGTCAGTGAAGATGAGCCGATGAGCTCTCTCCTCTATACAATCTGTGTAAGTGTGTATATTTTATTTCTTTTTCATATTTTCAGATCTACTTGCCAATTTGTGATAAGACAATCTATTGATTTGGGGCTTTTGATGTATTAAAACAAAACAACTCGACGAGCTCTCTCTCTATTAAGAATCTGTGGAAGTATGTATGTTTATTTCTACTTCATATTTTCATATCTATTTTTCAATTTGTGTTAAGAAAATCTTTTGATTTGGGTCTTTTGATGTTGTATTCAAACGAGTTAGAGTTAGGGTTATTTATAGATTTGGGGGTTATATATATATATATGTTTATGTCGGTATCAGTTATCATTATATAAACATGTGTATATAGTGTATAATCACATTTTAAACCATTTCAATTCATATCAAACGGTGCCAAACTAAACACTTTGTTTTTCAAACTGAAAAGTTGGAACCTTTTCATGTCTGTAATCCATTTGCCATTGCTTGGCATCGTTTCAATATTTTGTTTGTATAGTGGCATCAATTGGGTTGAACAATCTGATTCTTTTCCCATGTGGAAGTTTCATTTGACACAAGCATAACGTGTGTAGTATATATGTATGCGGGTATGACATATATATTCGCAAATTTGTTTATGCTTCTAAAGAAATATGCAATTATATCTTTGTGATTGTGGAAGACCATGCTTTGGTACATATCCTTATACCTGATCTTTTGAGTATAATTGTTAACTAATAATACTTGCAGGACTGAGCCAATCCAAACCAGGGTCATCAAGGTTGGGACTTGGGAGTACCCAGGTAAGTTGTTAACTTGTTATATATATATATATATGTGTGTGTGTGTGTGTGTGTGTGTGTGTAAATTTATTGCATTTAGTAAATCACTTTTTATTGATTTATTTTTGATAAAACAGTCTACCCAACATACTTATATTGCAAAAGTTTTCTGGTTTTTTTTTTTACTGATACACTGGTTTGCAATTAAGAGCATCTCTAACCACATTACCTAAAATTCTCTAATTTTTAGCCAAAATAGCTAAAAAGCTATTTTAGCTTATCAGTTTTAAGCCCCCAACTCCAACCATGTTCTCCATTATAGGGAGATTTGAATTATTATATTAATTTTTTTTATACAAAAGTTGAAATTTTAATGCACTCTCTCTCCTTAAATGAATATGATATGTATTATTTTTTATTATTTTACTTATGGGTAATTACCCATATTCACACTCTCTCTCCTCTAATGTGGAGAACCAAAAAGCGGTTCTCCAAAATTGAGAACCATTTAGGGAACCCATTCGAGCTTTAAAAATGCACTTTGGTTCCCCAAAATAGCTAGAAATTGAATATGGGTAATGTGTTGGAGTTGATCAAAGTTGTTTTTATTGAACATAACCCTGAGGATATGAACACTCTTGTTGTCCCAATATGTGTTCCAAAGCTACATTGGGAAAAATCCAATCAATTTGACAAGAATCTAATTGGTCTTAAAATTTATGTCTCCTCATGCCCTGTTGGTCCTATGAATTTATCTAATTTGAATGCAGTACTGTCCTTTTTATTTAGTCGAAGACCATATTACTATGTCATTTAGAACTTAGAAGTAATCAATGGATAAAATTTAGACTGTTGTCATATCAGCTTGTAGCACCTAGTTTCATGGCCACAGGGAACTAACCTGGTTTGCATATGTAGGTGCAATGATGTGTTTTTTTTCGGATAATGTTGCTTTCTTTGTGAGCTGTATTTTTATTCTTTTGAACTGCCTTGAGAGTTTTTTTTTTCCCTTTCAGGCCCTGTTTGATTCATGGATTTATAGAAGGAAAGCTATTTCCCCAATGTTATTAGAAATCACTTTTCTTAAAGTTCAATAGCTAAAGAAAAGAGAAGTGGAAGTGATTCACAAACTTCTAAATTAATTCTATTTTCATCCTATTTTCTTTTCCTTATTTTAATTGGACAAAGTGAATTGTTTCTCTCAATGCTTCTTTTCTTTTCACCTGCTAAATCCTTTGAACCAAACAAAGCCTGAATCTTTTCATCAATGTCATTTCCCATGTTGGGGAGTATCTGTATGTGGTATTGTGAATTTTTTATTTTATTTTATTTTATTATTATCCCTTCTTATCTGAATTTCGTGGAAAGGAGTGGAAACTGTTAAAATTATATCTCAATGTGCTTTCGTCCCATTGTTCACTGGTTTAGAATCTCTTATTGAAAGAGATGTAGAAAGTTGAATTTGGTTGGTGCCTGGAAATGTGGAAGTGTTTGTATGAAGTTGATTGCCACATAGTGCTTGTTGTGGTGGAACTCTATAGATTTGACCGTTGCTGCAGTTTTGCTGTAAATTCACAGAACTTGGCCTATTCTCCGATGTAAATAGTGTGAATACCCCACTCTTGGATTAAGCTGTTACCAATTTGAAATTTGTCCATGACCGTGGTTACGAATTTGTAAATTCTGATGTTGAAGAGAGAGAGAGCTTAATGGACTGGTATGTATTTTACCTATGAGCAGGGTTAATGATCTTCCCATGGCTGTGCTGAACTGCCATTACTTGGGTTATGTTAGTATGATTCATCTAAAGAGAAGTGAATATCGGTGAAAGGTATATGTTTGGTGAATTATGGTTAGTTGGTAAATCTACATGGGAGTATTAATTTGCAGATTCCTTGGTCGGTTTGTCAAAATAGTAGTAATAGACCTATTGTGTGTATAATACTGTAATTTATCCATTTCCAGGTTCCTAAAAATAAAATATGGTGAACTATATCTACATATATATATATATTTCTGGGCATATGGTGAAGTTTATTAATAGTGGTATGCAGTGCTGTGGTGGTCCCCAAATTTGTTGAGGCATATCATGTGGTTAACCAAAATGAATCGTCAAATCAGACTCTCTGTCTTGTTTCTACGTCCAATCCATCCACCTTAAGTATATATCTTACAGTTGCAATTTGCAATGGAAGTTTTATCAACTAAGTTCCTATTTAGGGAGGCCTGTTGTAAGGTATAGTTATATTGGTGTGCTGTAGTCCTATCAGTAAGACAGAAAGTATTATTCATAGTAGTTAGGAAATAGACAGTTAGCTTGGGTTTCACTAATCTTCTCCTAAGCTTGAAGCTGATGCCTTCAACACTTGTTGGCCTTTTCCCCATGGTACAAGAGATCATAGAACTTTAATCATTGACTAATCTCTATCAATTATAGATATCAATATTTTAATAAGATAATATACATATGAACATACTCTATTTGTAAAGTAGTAACTTAGTAGATAATATTTATCCTAGAAACCGTAAACATATGAACATCTCCAACCATGCTCTCTACTTTAGCTTTTAGTTATCTCTACTTGCATGAATCTACCTAAAAGAAAAAATTAAATAAAGTTATCTCTACTTGCATGAACATCGGGGACTTTTCGGTCATAGAAAGCAGTGTCATGCTTCTTGAAAAGCTCAGCAGCAATAACGGGCGACTGCACAACCATGGTGTTCACCGCACCGAGCTGCAACCACACGAGTGGACCATACTTGACTCGGTACTTGTACAAGGTCTGATGTGGCAGGTCTCCGAGGTCGAACATGTTTCCAACTAGTGGCCCTCCTGGTGGACCTGGTGGCCGTTTTGTAGCAGAGTCGTTCTTCGACTTCTTTAGAATGAAGAGAAGAAGAAAAGCTCCTAGTACCGAAACAATTGACCAGGTAACTGAACTACTCAAAGCCAACTCCATTTGTGAGTTTTTGAGCTCACTTCTTTAGTTCACTCTATCCTAACACACACATCACTAACTCTATATATTGTTGTATATATGCTTGCATTACCTTCAATCATATGATATGACATGGACTAAAAAAGTTATGGAAACAGAGATATTAATATATTATAATATCTATTCATAGAATATGTTATCAATTTCATTATTGGCTTAACCCATGTCAGCCATGACAGTGTGCTCTACTCTACCTCTTAAGGCCCTAAGTATTGGCAAATTTTAAATTTGATTAACACTGTAGCTTGTACATCCACCACCAGTTTACTTTATGATAGTCTTGGCGAATTTATGAGATTTGTGAAAACAGTTTTGGTGGTTTCCTTGCACAGCACTTGTATTGGGTGACCTAATAATACTTGCCTCTGTTAAAAGTTTTTACACCATTCAAGTATACAAGTTTCCCGTTGCGAATTTATAAGAGCAAAACTTTAGCCAAGGCAAGTGAGATTTTGATCAACTTACCATTCAAGAGTTGTGAATTTTTTTGGCAAGTCTAGTCATACTTTGAAGTTGTCGTTCTCTTTAATATGGAAAAACAGGCCACTATTTTCCCTCCACATTTCTGCAGATCATGGAGCTTTTTTTTTGTCATGGATAGAAAGATGGGTAAATTAAATTTTGCGTAAGAGATTGCTTTGTTGAATGTTGTGCTTCTTTATATGTATGTAGAGGGTACATCCACACTCCCACATGTGAGACCGAGAGCTGCATATGCAGCCATTGTAGCTCCAGAGACAGTACTCACCATGTATTTATTATATATCTGCATTAGTGCATGTAGAAAAGGTTGTTGATTTTCTTTCTCATGATATGGATCGTGTGGTGATTATTGGTTCAATTCATGCTTGGGATGAAAGACGCTTCTTTTTTCTTTGTTCTGCTTCAATATTTTGCTATATGGACACCTAATGTCACTGTCTCTCTTTAACTGAACCAGGAAAACAGCAAGTCCTCTACCACTTTCAGTACCTTATGCCCCATGATGAACAATTCTCCACGAAACGCTGTTCTACTTTGTCACTGCTTTCTTCCATCTTTATCATTGTCACTCTTCTTCCTCTCGCTCATGCTGACCTGAATGCTGATAAGCAAGCGCTGCTTGCCTTTGCTGCTTTGGTGTCCCATGGCCGAAAACTCAACTGGAATACCACTACATCCATTTGTACATCTTGGGTAGGCATCACTTGCACTTCGAATGGCACTCGTGTGCGTGAACTTCGACTTCCCGGTGTCGGACTCACGGGCCCCATCCCAGCCAATACTCTTGGGAAGTTGGATGCCTTGAGGATTCTCAGCCTTCGGTCCAATCTCCTCAATGGACCTCTTCCTTCTGATATCACCTCCCTCCCATCACTATACAACCTCTTCCTCCAACATAATAACTTCTCTAGTGACATCCCGACCTCTTTTTCTCCCCAACCCAACATTCTCGATCTGTCCTTTAATTCCTTCACAGGCAAAATTCCGCTAACAATACAGAATTTGACACAACTGACTGTATTGAGTCTCCAGAACAATTCCCTTTCTGGACCCATTCCAAATCTGCCCCTCCCCAAGCGTTTGAACTTGAGCTACAACCATCTTAACGGATCTATCCTGTTTACCCTCCAAAGATTCCCTAATTCTTCGTTTGCAGGAAATTCTCTCTTGTGTGGACCTCCTCTTTTTTTTTTTTTTGTATAATTAGTGACCCTGCTGAGGTACAATCGAAATACGAGAATCTCGATATATAATATGAAAAATCACACAAGCCTCCTACGTAAGTCCTCTCTGTTAATTAGTCAAAACTGTCAATTGACCACCAAGTACTTGAATGGTGGATGTATCGTTTATGTCATAATAGTCATGTTGTCAAGTATACACAGAGTGAAACTTTAAGAAAAGAAGGTGCATGTATATAATAGTGACGTAGACAAGTGGAACTTTAAGACTTAGAAGTTTCCTAAACTTTTCATATCATCTTCTCAACATTCAACCACAAAAGAAATTGAAGCTGTAGATGATGAAACAAGAAAGCAAAAAAGGAAATTAAAAAGAAATGGGATATTTTATTTCCTTTGCTCAAAGGTTCACGAATATTCTCTCTCTCTCTCTCTCTCTCTCTCTCTCTCTCTCTCTCTCTCTCTCTCTCTCTCTCTCTGTTTTCATTCCCCCAGTTTCCAGCTCAAACAAATAAGGGGAAATGGGATTTACCAAACTCTCCACTATGGCACTTTTACTAACAGGTATTTCGTCCGTCCTCCACTATTTTCTGGTGTCTTTAATTCTTTTCAGGGACTAGGATTTGTGAATACTGCACTTTGCCAGTTCTTTCATGGCATCTATCACGATCTACATTGAAAGATCACATTCGTGATGCGGCTGATAGAACTTTACAGACCCTACTTGTTCTTCAAGGGAATACGTATAATATTCTTATATTTGGTTTATGTATCCAAAAATCTCCCAGATTATCAGCTAATTTCTCATTATCTGAGCCAATATTAATTATCGCCTTCCCAAACACCCAGCTACAATGACATGAACACGGAAAAGTTGAGAATGGCAGCAAAAGAGAGTGGCATAGAGACTGATGTCTTTTACTTCGATCCCAAGTGCATTAACTGGGATGACTACTTCATGAACACTCACCTTCCTGGTGCAATAAAATACGTATTCAAATGAACATTGCAATGAGCTACAAGTTATAGGTCAAAGAATTCCTGTTCTTAGATTGATTTATGATGATACTTTATTCAAATGTATTTACTTCAATTTATATGTACTTATTCCTCACGATTTTAAGGAATAACTGGAATAGAACATTGTTATGTTCCAAGTGTTCTATGTATTATGACAGCATTTTAGGCTAACTGTAACTCACCTATGGACCGTATCTCTTTATTTATTTATTTGAAAAAGAGAATTTGAAGAAAAATTGCTCCAATCCTTTTCATTTTCATTTGAGTGAGTAATTACCATATCCTTTTCAATTTCTTTATAAGGTAATTTTAATTTGAGTGAGTAATTACCATATTCTTTTCATTTCAGACTGCTACAATTGTGAGGGATGTTTACTCCAGGGCAACAAAGAACTATCCCTGGGTTCGAGAACTTTGGGTTCGTTACTTGCTTTCACTTGAACGAGGTCGTGCTTCGTTACTTGCTTTCATTTTTGCTTTCACCACCAAAAATCCACTCCTCTCTCTATTTTCTTTTTCTCCTTGGTAGTATGAATGCTTCTTCTAAATGAGCTTTGTATTAAATGAAGTCTAATTGCTTTATTGTCCAATGTTTATTCTGGTTCCCCTTCAAAACTTAGGATACTTTACTATGTGTGACTTGTTAAATCACCAAGATCTTGATATTTTAATGTTCTCTTGATTACAACTTTGTAGGTGGTATCAACAGCTTTAGTTAAAGCTCAAAGGGGACTTTGCTTAACTAAGGTAATTTTCCTTTTTGTATACATTCATGCTAAATACTGATCATTGTATAAAGTGATCACTAGCACGTTTGAATTCTGAACTTGGTGCCTTAGGCATTTGGAGAAAAAAAAATTCGTTTCTAACATAGAAAGCAATTGTTGTGGAAAATTGCTCCAATTTTTTTTTTCTTTCTTCTCTCCTCATTTTAAGTGATAATTCTGTAGGAGTATTAAGAAGCATAGAGAAGGTACGATAAGAGAAGAAATGGACGAGCATGGTAAAGAAATGGTTCAAGTTAATAGAGAAATGGTCTCTTTGAACTCCGACCATCGGATTAAGAAGTCAAAGAGAGAGTAGAAGTGAAGATTCTTGAAGACATGCTTTGTTTGTTAGTTAAGGTTTAAATGGAAAACTCTTTAAATTTCAGACTTTGTTAGACTTGTACGATACTTGTTATAATTATTATGGATTATATTTGTTGTGTTGGTTATAGAGATGTTGGTGAGACATGGATAAATGCTTTACTTGTTATAGTTACTTTAGATTATTTTTTGTTGTGTTGGATATAGATTAATCTTTTTATTTTTTGTGTTTGGTATAGATTAAGATGCATGTGAATTAGGTGCAAAAAAAAAAAAATGGGAAGCACATAAATAAATTATATTTTTTAGATTTATGCATATTACTAACGGATATATCCGTTAGTAATTCTTGACAAAATGTTAGTAATCAATATAAATATTTTAAAATTAGTTGGAAAAAAACCGTTAGTAAGTAGCTTTCTAACGGATATATCCGTTAGAAATCCTATGATTTACTAACGGATTTACTAACGGATATATCCGTTAGTAAATCCGTTAGTAATATTACTAACGCTAAAATACTAACGGATATATCTGTTAGTAACATTTATTCTAACGGATATATCCGTTAGTAATGAGGCCATATGGTGTAGTGAAGCATAGCTTAGGTGTCTTGAGAGATTGTAGTGGAGACTAATAACCCAAGTGAGCTTTTGTGCCATTCTTTGTTTTTGAGGATTTTAGAAAATTACTCTTACTTTTTGAAAAGCGTATTCATTCGTTGAAAGTCTCAATTTTCTTTATTTTGACTGATCACTAGAAGAGAACGTTCAGGATTTACCAAATTTTAGAGCTCTTGATTTACTGAAATGAATAATCCTATGAACTTAGAAGATGATTTAGGCCATCTTTTGAACATACACGCATAATACAGCCTTGGCCTACCTTTATGATATTCCTTTACTTCACCTCTTGAGCATTATCATATTTACCTTGTCTACACAATCCTAAAGTCAATACCTAACTCGAAATTAGAGTTCAAGCCTCAGTTCTTTATTTAGGAGTGATTGGGATGTGTTATCTTGACAAGAAGTTTGGTAGTATGAATAAGGGAAAGTTGGAAAAGAAAAAAAAAGAAAGAGAAAAAGAAAAAAAAAGGGGGAAAGAAAAGCATGAAAAGAAAAAAAATGAAAAAGAAAAAAATGCCAATGGTTGTTATAAAAGAAAAAAAATAATAATAAAAAGAAGAGTGTGGAAAAAAGAAAAGAAAAAAAATAGAGAAGAAGAAGAAGAGAGAGATTGGAGATGTGGGGATGTTTGAAAAGTTGTAGTAGACATTCCAATCATATCCTTTGACCCAATTGAATATCACGAGCCTCTTTCTTCTTTCACCTAACACCTCTTTTTCAAAGTCCTGATGATTTTAGGTAAATTGGATTTGAAGTTAATGTAATGAGAGAGTTCTCCACGGTATCTCGCTCTTCTAGTGAAAAGTATCCTTTCATGAGACTTTGTGCACTATAAAATTTCCGTTTTTCAATTTAGATATGAGAAGCATTAGATTCCATTTACATTTACTCTTTATAGCTTCCATATCATGAGTGATAATTATTACACCTAATTCAGAGTGATTTCATCTTAAGAGTGTAATCCCGGTAAGAGTTGAGTCAAAATGAACGTCTTGATAGTATCTTAGGTTATGCAAGCTTTGAAATTAAGGTTTTGTATTTTGGTTGTCCATTCACACACACACTTGAAGATTAACAGGTATGGAATATTCTAATGACTTTGATAGTAGATTAACTGTAATGTGTGTGTTGCATTGCTATGGCATACTAGAGAGTTTCATGAGATTGTTGAGCTTAACCACGTTGTTAAATAAGAAAAAATATTTCTTGAACACATTTAAATGAGAACCATTACCTTAAATATGAATTTTGTGGGTAGATTCACTGCAAACCCTCACGAGACAACACTCGTCCACTAGGGGGAACCTATGGGTTTAAAGGCATATTGCATACGCTAAATGCAATCGCGATTCCTGCGAAAGGGAGTTAGGATTTTTACTTTCTTTTGTTTTCAATTTTTAGAGTTCAAATGAACATTGCTGTAGTTCGCTTCATTGCTAGGGACTAGCAACGAGCTAGTTGGGAGGTGTGATTCGAGGTGAAAAGTGCATGTTCATAGCGTATTATATGGTCCTTTATGCATACTTTTATCCCCAAAGTCCCTACATTTAGGTGCATTCTAATAACAATGTTATATTGTGTTAATGCTAAAACATATGTTTATGCGTTGTTTTATAGGTATTAGAATGTAAATCAATGAAGTGAAGCGAAAGAAAGTGATTCTGGTGAAGAGAACAACAGAAGCAGCTGAGAAAATGCCAATTTTGACAATGAAGAATTTAGATTTGGAAGATTTTCCCAGATATGTAAAATGTAGATATTTGAGTTACGGTCGTGTGGCCGCAAACGGGAGGTCAATCCGAGGTCCGAGTGAAACGTTATGGCCATTCTCCCATCGGTGTGCAGAGCTGTCAAAATCAGAGGAGTTCAAGACCTTGAGCAGAGTTCAATCAATTGAGACTTCGATTGATCGAACTAAGCTCGATCGATCAAACTTCATATTCATTCAAAAGTTGCGTAAACTCTGCAAGAACCCTATATATAAGTCGTTTTGACGCCAGACGAAGGGAGGACGCTCCAGAACGCGAAAAACAGCAGTTTAGGGTAGTTTTAGGGTTAGATTAGGAGTAAATTAGGTTAGATTCTTATTTTTCTTCCTCTTTTCCATTGTTATATTGAAGATTATTGAAGATTCAATTTGGTTATATGTTTATTACAAGTTATATTCAGATTATTCTAGAATTTTCTTTTCCTTTTCTCTATTTCATTGTTTATTAGTTTATATGTTATGATTACTCTAGTTTGTTATTCTTGTAGTTGTTTATTCATGTTTCCGTAGTTTAGACGTTGGGAATATGTGATGAAACATTGATTCCGAACCTCTGCCATGCAATCTTTAGAAACCTTGGGCTCGTTCGATCGAAGGTATTTCGATCGATCAAACCAAAGCCATAGTCAAGCGATCGAAGACATTTTGATCGATTGAAGGATGAGGCAGTCCGATCGATCGAGAGCGCTTCCATTGATCGAACATGTTGATTCCTGAGATGATTCTTTTAAGTATTACATGACTTTCTATTTTAGAAATTTGTCATCAAATTGTCCCAATAAGCTCAGTTTGTCACAACAGTTTTTAGAACTTAAAGCCTTAAGGCTATTTTCTTCAATGACTTTTGAAAACCACTTTGAATGCTAACACAATTTAGAGTGCAAGTAATAACCATTGTTTTAAACCGTCTTCTAAGTATTTTAAATCACTTGTGATGGTATAGTCCCGGTCATGAAAGGGCTATTGATTCTTTATCTTTAGAAAAATACGGAATGCTGAAAAGGAATGAACTCCATAGAACGTTAATGAATGTGCATGGTAGATGGTTAGGATCAATGTGGATTCTCGTGTTTCCAACACCTTTAGTTTATATGTTTAATTAGTTATGTTTATTTATGCTTTAGTTTGCTATTTAGTTTAATTTAATTAATTAGGATTCGTAGAATCTCCACCCGTATATTAATATTTTCATTTTCTTTAGGTTGTAACTTAGTAGATATTCTTCCTATTCCTTCCCCGTGGGATCGACCTAGACTTATCCAGTATTACTTGCACGATCACCTACACTTGGGTGTTGCACAAGAGCGCACAACTATTTAGTCGTGTCACCCAGAGTTTAAAACTCTAGATGGAAAATCATATTCTGATCAGACCACTACTTTGATACAAGCTAACTTTGATAAAGCAGCTGTTATAATCCCTAGAATGATCAAATGGTCTGAAATCACTCCTCCAGAGGAATGGGTGATTGAGAATTCTCATCCTCAAAATATAATCAAAGATTTTGAACCTTAAGAGATAATACCAGATGAGAATGGTAATGTGATTTTACGATGTCCTTCACGAAGGTCTATTGACAGTGTGTCTTCTAAGACCATTATTTCCTCTACCTCAAGACTGGTTAGAAGAACGAATAGTCTCAGAAGAAGGCCGGGGAAAGAACCCATGATAGAAAAACCACCCAGTATACAAGGAGTTAAACCCTCTTAAACACAAGTACCCAAAGGTATTGATAACAATAGTGATGAATATGATAGTTCTTTTTTAGTGTATTCTGTTGATACCATTTTAGATTTTGAAATAAATAGAGATTTTTTAAAATAAAGTCTTTTTAAGACCAAAGAATCAAAAGAACATAATGTTATTAAAAAGATTCTCTGAAGAGGAACAGAATAATTGTTAAGAACAATTTCTAGTTTTCCTCAAAACTATTAAAAGACATGTTCCTTATTTTAAATGGTTAAAATGGCATCTTGCAGGAAATGTTAATGTAAACACTGACCCACTTTTAAAAAAATGGGGACTTTGTCCATCAGGAGAGGTATATGAAAGTATACACCCTCTTAATGCAAATATTTTTGTCAGAAGTCGTGATACCAACAAAAAGGTCAAAGCATCACCTATAAAGAAAGACTTGTCTCCTGGATCTCCCAAAATGGCTATGAATGCTTTAAAAGAAGATATTAGCAGTGTCACAGAACAAATGAATTTTGCTAATATATATCTTCAATCCTTAGGAAGACAGGGAAATAGAATTGAAGAAGGTATCAGCTTGATTAAACATCAACTTGCCATGGATAAAATTGAATGACCAATCTCCCTTCTGTTTTACCTAAAAGCAAGGTTAGCAAAGATCAAACTTTGCAAAAACCATTGATACAACCTATGGTACAAAATTCAGAGTTTTTAGACGTTTTAAAAGCTAAGTGGAAAATTGCAGATGATTCTCCTGTAGTTAAAATAACTTCACAAATTCCTGTGGCTGAGAAGACTTCAGTCAAAGCTGAAACTTCGCCTTCCAACACTGGGCAAGAACCTGAAAAGGAAGCCAGTGTTAATACTATATCTCATCAAAAAGAGGAAGAAGCATTTTCTGAAAGCAAAGATATCTTATCTTTAGAAAATCAGTTTATCAACTCTACGGTTAAAACCCAGAATTATTACCCCAGACCATCTCTTATTGATATTCAATATGAAGAAAGACATGTGATTAATCCAATGCAGTACAATGGAAATTCCATGTATGAATGGAACATTGATGGATTATCTGATCACCAGATTATTAATGTCCTCCAGCATATGGCCATGGCTGCCAGTGCTATTAGAGTTAAGATTAATGATCCTAATCCAGAAGTCACAGTACTAAACCTATTAATCTTTGGATTCATAGGACAATTAAATGCTTGGTGGAATTAGTTTTTAACCCAAGCCCAAAAAGAGGAAATTACCAATGCGGTTAAAAGAGGAGAAAATGGAACCCCTATTTTAAACAGAAATGGGAATCCTATTCCCGATGCAGTAATCACATTGATCACTGCAATAACCTTCCATTTTCTAGGAGATGTTTCCCAAATTATGGAAAGAGGAAAAGATTTGTTAATCAATCTTAGATGTCCCTCCTTGGCCCATTTTAAATTGTTATAAAGATGTCTTTCTATCCAGATTAATGTTTAGGAACGATGCAAACCAGGATTTTTGGAAAGAAAGATTCATTGCTGGTTTACCTCCCCTTTTTGCCGAAAAAATTAGGACAAGAATCAGACAAAAGAATGACAACCTACTCCCATACCATATATATATATATATATGAGAATTGATAAGTGAAATTTGTGCTGAAGGATTAGCTTTATGTAATGATATAAAGCTCAAAAGACAGATGAAGAAGGAGCGCAATATAGAAAATAAGGAGTTAGGTGTAGTACCTGTATAAATCCGTACTGGTTTATTAATATAAATTTCTAATTTGCTAATTTCTGAGACGACCCTGTATGTTAATATTATATATTTAGCTGTAGCTTAATTATATTTATGAAATTCCTAATTTCTAAGTGTGACGTTATATATTGATTTTGTGTTTATTAATTAACTGTCGCTTAATAATATAACTATATGTTATGTTAATATTCGTTACCATTTGGAATTATAATTATGCATTATGACATTTATTTTTGTTTTCGCCTAAATAGATTAAATAAGTCTGACCCCGTATATTAATATTTGGATGTCGCTTAAATTGCAACTACAAGCTATTTTATAATTTCACTATCACTTGAAATTAGATTTTGTAAACCCGACCTCGTATATTAATATTTCGAGTTGTAATATTCATTGCTCTTAATATTCTAACTATAAGTTAGATTATATTAGCTGTCATTTAGAATTTATAACTATAGATTATATTATATATTTTGTGGTCACTAAAAATTATAACCATAAGTTATATATATAATTCGGACCCGATGTCGTGTTAGTTTTCCGACTATAATTATAATATATAGTATCAACATTTTTATTTCAACCTCGAACATTAAGTTAATATTCAGACTGTTGACGTTTTCATTTTAGACCCAGACTGTTAATATAGACCCGGACTGACTTACACACAGACCCGTAAAAACTGGTATTACCCAGACTACACGGCACATGACTCGAGACAATGTCGCATCCCACGATTTTAGGGATCTTTGTGGTACAACCTACACTAGCTTAAGTACACCAAGTACTCCCTAACATGTACTACCTAAGTACACACTCCCCCTAATACCCACTATACAAACCCAAATCCCCCTCATTAACCCACCCCCTCTTGGACTCCGGACATCCACCCTCACCCTGCCACCCGTACATTCCTCTCACATCCCCTCCCTTCACTTCACTGCCAACCACCCACCGCCAAAACACAAGCACACACACACACACGGGTTGTATACATTATGTATTGTGTGTATATGATATTATAATATTAAGTGTGTGCATGTATGTATTAAATATATATATATATTGTGTGTATGCTTAAGAGTGTAGTATATCTATATAATAACCTACAACAATTTTGAGGACAAAAGAAATAATCTAACGGCCCACAATTTAGCATCATCTAACACTTTGTATTATAACCGTCCACTAATTTGGGACACTTTGGACCGTTGGATTTCTTACGCAGCTCACCGAGATCTGCCTTTTGGCCTTTGTGGTAGTCGCCTCTCTGTTCACACAAGCACAGGAATCAAGAATTTGAATTTCTATCTCTTTCTCTATCCCTCCAGTCACATCTCTCTCTACATACCCTCATCTCTTTCTCTACCTTTGGCTCTATCCCGTCTCTCTCTCAGTCCCTCCGACTCCGAGCCTCTATCCTGCTCCAGGCTCAAGGATTCATCTCTATCTCTCACTCACTCCGGCTCTGAGAGAATGAGGTACTTTTCACTCTCATGCTCTCTGATTTATCCTTGACCTGGTATAAAGCCCTAATCTGGTATTTTTCTTCATCAAGATTGAGGATTTTGAGCTGATGCTGAATATAAACTCTACAATTTTGGGGTTTGGGTTTCAAGTTGTTTTCGATCCAGTCCAGTTTCATCTTGGTTAGAAATTTGGGATTTGGGTTCCAAAAGGTGTGTACTTTTGGTTGTCTTGCAATTTCTTTTCATTGTTCAGCACTTCTACTTATGCAAACCATTTTTGTTCTTTTTTGTAGTGCCCCCACCATGATGTTGCTTTTAATTCCCAGATGAATGGATGAACAGTTCACACACACCTCTCTCTCTCTCTCTCTCTCTCTCTCTCTCTCTCTCTCTCATGCACGCTCTCTCTTTGCGTGTGTATTTGAGTTTTTTTGTTTTTGGTTTTTTTTTTTGTTGTTATTTGTGTAGTTTTGAAGAACCTTCCTATTTTCTTCAAAAGAAATTTAACTTTTGTTAATGTGCTTATTTGATTAAATTTAGCAATCAAATTTGTGCATGTCACTAAAATCTATAGCTAATCCTTAATTTTTGAATTTCTTTATGAATTATTGTCAATTTTTGCATCTATTACAGTCCCCTTAAAGTATGGGAAGTGAATCCCTCAAAATTTTATTCTCCATTGCAACCCTACCCTTCCCTTTTTGAGAAAAAACATTAAATGTCATTGTTGGAATGACTTAGTGCTTATCCTTAGCATATTTTAAATCTTTTTGTTTCATAAATGAAAACAGATTATGGAGTGTTTGGACTTGCGAGATGTTAAAAAATACACTTCTACTAAGTAAGTTTTGTTTTCTCTTTTTCCTTTATTTTTCTTAATGCTCTCTTTGGGTAAAATTTTCTTATTTTTTCTAATAAAAAATGCACTTCTCTTTGATTGATTGTTGGTTATCTTTTATCACTGTGAGTTTGGAAGGTTATTCCTTTTAGTTTCCATTCTTTTTTTCCTATTTCTTTTCTTATTTCCATTCAATTGGACTAGTTGTGCAGTTGAATACGAAAAAAAATAAATAGAAGCACAGAATGTGTGTGTGGGTTTGGCCTAAACATCATATACGTTGCACTTATAGAACATAGATTGCGGGATCATATGCCTTTCTTTCGTTTGTGAATTTGAATGGTTATTTTCCGCTTCAATCTTTCTAGTGATACACTTAGTGGCCACCTTGATGGCACAAAAGTATGACATGAGGTATCATGAAATTTACTTTTCTCCTATTGTGAATTTTTATGTAGTAGAAAACTTTATCATGGGGAAGGGACTACATATCTATCTTTGCTTTAGTTTAGATAATTTTTTCTATTGGTTTTCGAAACTGCCCCTTATCGTGTTAGAAAAGAAGAAGAAGAATAATAAAACATAAAAAAAAATGGTGAACAAAGGTTGTTTCTTAAATGAAGATGCTATGAGTTAATATTTTTCTTTTTCTTGAACCTCATTAAGAATGGGAACCTATTATTAAGAAATTACAGCCCCTAGAAAGCAATCCTAGATGCAGAGTTCAAAGAGACGAGGAACCTGTCCACTTGACGCCCTCTGGACTTGCTGGTAAATTCCTCCAGAATGTTTTTATTTCTTCCTATTTTTGTGATTAGTTTGCTTCTTTCAGTTTCATTATGTTCTTCTTCTTTTTCTTCTTCCCCCCTCCCCCCCCCCCCTTTTTGCTTTTATCAATTACTACTCAGTTACACAAGTTTTGTCCCTTTCTTTAATTGCAATATGCGGGTATATGCTTGAGCATGTTATTTATTCTATTTCTTTTCTACTTCGAATGATTTTGAACAATAAAATAACTTGGCTGTTATGACTGGTTATTCTGCTTGAGTTTATAACTGTCATTCCATTGTGTGATACATACAATGTGAGAGCGAGTTTTGTAGATGGATTCCAATTCATTAACTTTCTAATGCCACTCTTTATCAAATTCACTGATTTTCCAATTGTTTCTTTCTTTTTTCAAATGATTTACACAAATTGTGTCTTTCTAAAAAGAGGAAATTATTGTTGGAAGATATGTATCCAACCTGCTCTATGTATATGAAATCCAGAAGATTGCATTAGGTGGAGCCTTTAGATAATTTCTGCAATACGTTTCATTTCTGCTTAGTTTAATATATAATACATTAAGTCTTTTTAAATTACAATTTAGCAAGAAAATTTGGGGTAAAAATTATCGTGGAACTTTTGGAGTAAAATTATCAACTATTTAGTGTTGAATTACTTGAGTAATCCTATAATCCCCAAGTTGTATCCCAAATTTTGTTTTCAACATGTGGGGTGACATTTGATCTCGTCAAAATCAAGATATAAAAGTATGCTTACTTATGCTTTACTTTCAAAAGATTTGCAGTGTGGAAGTAAAGGTCGAACCCACAGAGATTGAATACTACGCACTTTAATTTTTAAAACCAAAATTTAATTAATTAAGAAAAATGGATTTTGGATTTAATGTGAATTAAACTAATAACAATAAAAGTAAATCTAAATTATGAAAGCAATTAATATTTGTTTTTATAATAAGTTTAAGGAACCTAGGATTGCAAATCCACTACTAACTTTATAATAAGGGTATTTACGAATTACTTTAGCTTAGTAAGTTGGATGATAATGGGGAATTGTAGCTACAAGCCCAATTCCTCTGTCAAGAAAATAACTATGGTTCAAGCACCAACATAATCCATCTTCGGTTAGCACGAATTATCCCACACTAAACTAGGGTTGTGGTATAATCCGTCTAATCTAGGCATGGACTATTCGGATACTTGATAGCATAATTCAATTTAAGCACCATTACATGTAAATAATCTAAACAAGCACAACAAGCATAGATCATTGAGCACACTACCATCAAATAGATCTAAGACAAGAGTAAACTTTGAAAGTAACGATTTAATCAATAAAAGCACGATTTATTTATAAAAATCCTCGGAACATGTAACTGTCATCCATAAATAATAAAACTAAAATAAAAACATAAAATACACCCTATTACTTGGCTAGGGTTTCATTGAAACCCTAGATCTTGAGTTTAGTTGGCCATAGAATTGATGAACGACAAGAGGTTAATGGAGGAGGTCATGGGAATCCTTGGTCTTCTTCTTCTTCTCCTTGGTTTCCTCTCTTCAATGGCTGGAGTTTTTGTTGTATATGGATGTATCTAATGTTGTGTAATTATGTGTAACCACAAAATTGATTTAGAATAGGATTTATATAGAGTTTGGAAGGATTTAGGAAGCTTTCCTAAGCCAAATCGCACTAAAATAGCTATTTTTACATTTCTGGACGTATTCAGCCAATTCGGATCACACAGGGCTCTTTAGGACCTCGAAATACGTGCTTTTGACTTTTTCAACAGGTCGCTCACGCGGGTCGCGCGAGTGGGTTGCACGCGCGGGTCGCTGTAGCGACCAGACCATTTTCTAACTTTTCTCAGATTTTCCGCTACTCTGCGCACCGATCGTAGAATTGTGATAAATTTTGACTCAGACCTCGTATTGACTCACCGTTTGCAGCCACACGTCCGAAACTCGAAGATCTACATTTTATATATCTGGAGAAATTTCTCAAATCGGAAGTATTCCTTGTCAAAAATGTGATTTTACGAGGCTGCTATTACATTCAGCTTTCACCGGAAACACCGTTTGAGCCCAAAATGACTTCCAAAGCCACTAATCATTGGATTTTTGTGCATTTTCAAGTTAAAACTCCAAAATCTACAAAATTTAGAATACTTATTAAAAAAAAACTAATAACTACACGAAATGGGCTAACAAAGTATATTTTTAGGACTATAAACGACAACTATTCGTCGCCGATCACACCCCCAAACCTACTCTTTGCTAGTCCTCGAGTAAAAAGAACAGAAAAATAAAACTACTACTACAAATACTACTCTATTTTCGCATGGATCACGATTGCATTTAGCATATGCAACAAGCCTTTTAAACCCCTAGGTGTCCCCAGTCGGATGAGTGAAGTCTCGTGAGGGTTCTCATCAACAAGTCACCCACAACCATCTTTATTAACTTGTAAAGAAAAGTTTTATTAAAATGAAAAACAACATTCAATACTCCTTATTACAAAACGATGATTTGATATAGAATAACGAACAAGAAGAAACGTAACCAAACGTCTACTTACATCATGAAAAGCAATCCCAAGCACATGCATCGTATAAATCAATAGAGTTTCTCATAAAATTACACGTGTGTGATATGGTAGTCAAATGAACACGCGCATGTCATGAACTTGGAATATAACTCGAATGACCATCTAACTATGCTTCGACTACGAATCTCACAATGAATTATACTCTCAAATGAAACACTCAGAAACAGGTGTAATTTTTCTAAAATATATGAGTAAAGGAAATATATTTTCAAAACAAGAACCGCTCACATCTAACTCGAAAAAAGATGCATGACATGAAAGAACAGTAGTCTCATGGATAGGATGCCAACAATCAAGAAAAATTAATCATTACCATGTTTTAATCTCCCTCCCATCGTTTTCATATCCAAACCATGTTTCTAGGATCAAATAGGACTTTTCAAAGGTTGTAATGTAGCTCGGCCAATGAAAAAGAATAGAAATGATTAATTGGGTAGTTTTAGAATGGCATTGTAAAGCATGTTCGATTTCTTTCATTCGTCTCTTCTACCAACTTCATCTTTTCATTCTCTTCTTTTCATTCCTTTCAATTTTTTGTTTATTCTTTATTCTTTTCCTCCTTGTTGCTTTTGAAACGAATTTTCAATAAATAACAAGGCAACCACCCCAAACATCATCTTATTTTCTTTTTCTTCTTCTTCTCAATCACACATTGCCTTAACACCACTAAAAGTTGATCAATCTTTTAGGGGTGAACTCCAAGTTGGCCAAATTGGAGCAAAAATAGGATAATGGTAATTAAAGAAAAATGGCATTTTAATGGCTCAAAGGGCGAACTAAGGAAATTTATCATTTATCGGTCAGTAGCAAACAAAGAAGGCCTAAAATCATGTCCTATGGTTATATGGTTATTCAACGTTTACTACGGAAGATTATTTAGCATGGTAGAAAATATTTTAACTTGACTATCAACCAAAACAAGAATAATGAGACTAAACAACAAGTTAATGCGCTATTTCAAATGAAATTCGACAAACACAATGTATTTATAACCCTCTAAAAAGAAAAGATAGGCTCAAAAGCTCACCGGGTTTAGTCTCCACCTTGTGTTATCTAGAATTCCGAATCATATTATAGTTCACATCAGACATGTATTCAAGCGACTACGTGCAGTGCATAAGTTTATGTGTAAATCTATGATATAAAACTACGATTCGAACCATACATGACCTAAATCGTCATATCATGACTTCAGCAAATGTTTAATTACATCTTCTCTCGTTTACCATTCTATAACAATCATAGTTACATAACAAGATGTATCGAATAGAGATTGTAAAAACGTCGGTAACATCGTTTATTTAAGCACAAGAATCAAATTTTTTTAAAAATAAGTGCATAATAATGTGCATGTGCATGCATACCCCCAAACCTAATCCTTTCATTGTCCCCAATGAAACAATAAAATGAAAGAAAGGAATCCATTTGAGAGAAGAATTGGATGTAGATTTTCATTTAAAATAAGTAGAACCTTAAGATTCTCTTGCTAGATCTCCAATTATGTGATCTATGATAGGAATCCATCAAGGTTAAATCTAGGAGTTTCTCCCTATTTCACCATTTATCTCATTAATCATAATCAAACTTGATTCTAGTCCTTCCTAGGATCATGGATCAAGTTGGTTTTAAACTATGAACATCAATTTAACAAAGGTGCAGTGAATCCATAAACCAATCGTAATCAAAGATTTTTTATAGAGTCATGATTGATTGGAAATGGATGAGACCAATTGGAGAATGTTCATAACCCATCTAAGTACCTCTGTGATTTTTGTTTTAATGAAATTCCATGCCTAAGATGGTTTGGTCTTATGATTTCAAAACATGCAACTCTCTGTCCAAAATTTCAGAACAGTAAATCCATTTTGAAATTAATAAATCAGAATTTTCATGAAGTTTTTCGGGTCTCTAATAATTTTTTCTACGTATCTTAATGTGTTAGGGAGATACCCTAAAAATATCTAAGTGTTTCTCATTCATTTACTATTTTTAGAAAATCGTACAAGATCTCTGGACAGAGAGTTGCCAATTCCTGAGTGATGTCTAGTGTTTTCTATATTCCCAGAGATCTAACCGTTAAAACCTTGATTTTCTTTTTGGGTTATAAACTAGACTCACAGACGCATATCATATCCAAAAATCATTAAGATCCAATCGTTGGAAGTATGGTTTTTCTATTTTTTAAGATCTGGTCTGCTCTCTGTAATTCATAAAAAACTGCTAGTGTTTTTGTCTAATCTTATTATTTCAACTCAAATGGTTCCCTAATGTCTTGGGACCCAAATCATGTTTTGAATAATGATAATTTAGCTTAAATCCAGAGGCTAAGTGATCCAAATTAGTGAATAAATCCATGTTTTATTCTTGTTCACATTCATTCATTCATGTACATTAATGCTTATGATTAGAACCAGCTATTGAATAAAGTTGGATTTCATGCTTAATAGATCTAAGCTAGAGGATCATGATTGATTGTTTTGATATCATATTATTATGTGAAGCATGTGGACTAATCTTTGTTTTGTAGCGCATTTGAGGTACAATTTCTCATCTCTTCTCTAGTTTATTTCATTTATTGATTTTCTTGATTTTCGACTCCATGCGCGACACCTTAAACTAGGTCTTGCCTTATGTGTTTATATGCGTTAGAGACCGTTTCTTAGGTTTATTTTATCCGTATGCATTGCATGTTTAAATTCGCAGCTGGATCCCGGGTAAAGTTTCCCAGTTCCCTATTTGCACATCATCTCGCTTGCTATTTGAACTATGTGGCTTATGAATGATATTTTATTATTAGCAATCTTGCACCCTTTTTAACATGCTTGTGTAATGTATTATTTATATGTATGTATTAGTTGAGGGCATACTTAGATTATTAATTCGATTAAAAGGATGATGAGTAGAGGCCTATCACGAGATAGGATGAAAGGGGGTGTTTTAGTCCGTCGGGCTCCTTCCCCTTTCATTCCATAATCCCCGGACCCAGATCATCTTTGGTTTCGCAAAAGATCAGTTTGCTTTCAAAATGGTTTCTTAATTTTCCTAAAAAAAAAATTAAGTGGCGACTTTTCGTGTATTTGAATTTGAATTTTGAAAATGTTTTGAAAAAAAACAAAAGTGGGCCCAAATGCCGGCATCCACAGTTGTATGCCAAGTTCAGTAAGTGTGAGTTCTGGTTACAAGAAGTGAAATTTTTGGGACACAAGGTGTCATCTCAAGGAATTTCTGTGGATTCGTCCAAGACCGATGCTGTGTCAAACTGGGTTAGGCCGAGCAACCCTACAGAGGTTAGGAGTTTTCTAGGACTCGCAGGCTATTATAGAAGATTTGTTGAAGGGTTTTCTAAAATAGCTGCACCATTGACTGGTTCGATAAAGAAGAATTTAAAATTCGAGTGGACAGAAAAGCATGAGCGCGCCTTTCTAGAGTTAAAAGAGAGACTCACAACCGCGCCAGTACTAGCTATGCCCAAGCCTGATGAGAAGTTCACTATCTTTAGTGATGCATCATATCAAGGATTAGGGTGTGTACTTATGCAAGATGGTAGAGTTATCGCCTATGGATCCAGACAGCTGAAGCCGAATGAGTTGAACTACCCCATTCATGATTTGGAGTTGGCGGCAGTAGTATTTGAGCTCAAGATTTGGAGACACTATCTCTACGGTGAGAAGTTTGACTTATTCTCTGATCACAAGAGCCTGAAATATTTGTTTACACATAAAGAGTTGAACATGAGGCAACGCAGATGGATGAAGCTGATCAAAGATTACGACTTCACGTTAGAATACCACCCTGGTAAAGCTAATGTGGTCGCTGATGCTTTGAGTTGACAGACTCGTGAGACGATCGCCTCCTTAATGGTTAGAGAATGGCGAGCATTGGAGACGTTGGCGGAGTTCGATGTACAGAGTGCTGAAGAAGGAGGACAACTTTTCGGATGTCTTATCCTACAGCCTGTTCTTATCGACCGCATTATTGGAGCTCAGAAAGAAGATGAGAAGTTTCAGACATGGTTTGCGAAGATGTCAGAGAAAGACCCGACAGGATGGAAGGTGGGAGTCGATGGAGGGTATCGTTGCAGGAATAGATTATGTGTGCCAGATGTTGGAGAGCTTAGGAAGGATATCCTGGAAGAAGCACATAAATCAAGGTATACAGTTCACCCGGGAGGAACGAAAATGTACAAGGATTTGAAGATAAATTTCTGGTGGGAAGGTATGAAGAAGGATGTGGCCGAATTTGTATCCAAGTGTTTGACATGTCAACAAGTTAAGGCTGAACATCAGAGACCATCAGGATTGTTGTAACCGCTACCTATTCCTGGTTAGAAGTAGGAGCACATCACGATGAATTTTGTAGTAGGATTGCCTCGATCGTAGCAGAATCATGATGCCATTTGGGTAATCGTGGATCGATTGACAAAATTAGCTCATTTCATTTCTTATAGTATGATATACCCAATAGAAAAGATGAGACGGATGCACATACAATAAGTTGTGCGACTTCACGGTGCACCTGTGTCAATTGTGTCAGACCGTGATGCGCGTTTTACTTCTGGATTTTGGGAAAGTCTTCAAGAAGCTATGGGAACTTCGCTCAATATGAGTACTGCTTTTCACCCTCAGACAGATGGGCAAACTGAGCGTGTTAATCAGATCATGGAGGATATGCTCAGGGCTTGTGTGATCGATTTTGAGGAATCTTGGGAGACACACTTGCCTTTGGTCGAGTTTGCCTATAACAACAGTTATCACACGAGTATCGAGATGGCTCCGTTCGAAGCATTGTACAGACGACCATGTCGTTCTCCGTTGTGTTGGGCAGGGGTTGGGGATACAGAATTGTTGGTACCAGATTTGGTTAGAGAAACCAACGAGGAAATTTCTTTGGTCAAGGAAAGGATGAAAACTGCGCAGAGCAGGTATAAGAGTTATGCCGATCGACGTCGAAGAGATTTGGAGTTTAGCATCGGAGATCACGTACTTCTTAAGGTTTCACCAACCCGAGGAGTGGTACATTTTGATCTCAAGAGAGGGAAGTTAGCTCCACGTTTCATCGGACCGTTCGAGATTTTGGAACGTGTCGGGAAAGTGGCCTATCGACTGGCGCTACCACCGAAGATGTCTGGGGTTCACAACGTATTTCATGTGAGTATGCTGAGAAAGTACATACGAGATCCCTCACATGTGGTTAGTTATGACGATATTGAGACGAGCCATAACGTTTCTTACAAGGAGAGGCTCGTGAAGATTCTAGATCAGAGTATCAAGAAGCTGAGGAATAAGGATATTCCATTGGTAAAGGTTCAGTGGAATCACCATGACGAGAACGAAGCCTCGTGGGAAGTTGAAGCTGAGATGAGGATGAAGTACCCGGAGTTGTTTCAGGACTAGTTAGTCTTGATTTCGGGGACGAAATCCTGTTTAAGGGAGGAAGGATGTAACAACCTGCATTTCATGTAAATTTAATTTGCATTTCCATATTTAATTTGTATTATCTGTGTTCATTTTATTTCAATGGTCATGTTTTATAACCTTATGGCCTATTTTGTTGTACATTGTAATTCTTTTGGGGTCAAATTGTAATTTTTATAAAGTTAGTAATACCTGTGTGGATTTCAAAATCTGTATTTCAAAACGGTAAAAATATTTCCTTTTGACTCAAACAGTATTTTTTTTTTATAAAATCAGAAAATCATTTCCTAGTTAAAACGAATTTTCTGTATTTTTTTTTGTGGTGACCACCCCACCTCGAAAAATACCAGTTTATGTTTAAAAATGTCCGCGCGGTGCTGAACTTCCACAGATTTTGGAAGTGATGTAAAGCAACATTTGACATTTGCTTTATTTCTAATTATGGAAACTAATGTTTTACTTAGGCCTTGTTTGGCAATGCCTTTTTGTTATCTATTGATTTGTGCCTAAAGCTAAGTTTTCCAAACACCCTCTAATTGACTCCTACAACCTATTGATGAGCACTTGTAGTATATAATCTGTGAGTATTATGTGTATACGTATGTAGGTGTGTACTATGTATATTATGAGTTAGTAAATTAGAAAACTAAAATCAATTTGTTGAGTGAGAGAGGTGGTTCTTGGGCTCCAAGTTCCCCATTTTGTTTTCCTATTTAACTCACACCTCTCTCCATTACACATACTTCTGCACATCTGCTTTGCAAAACAAAATCAGAGAGAAAAGAGAGAGAGTTTGAGAGTTTAAATTTCTGGAGAAAGAAAGCTAAATCCCCATAGCCAAAGCTTGGGTTTGAATTTTCCTATATTGTTTTTCCTTCTCAACAATTCTTTAATCTCTAATCTCTGTGAGTATTTTAAACTCACTCCTAAATGTAATTCATGCTTAGTTACTATTTGAGTGTATAAAATTGCTAAACACCATTGTTGATTTTCGTATGAAAGCTTGAAGCTCAAAATGGAGATTTTCCAAACCTAACCAAATTTCATTTTTATAGATAATTATGATAGATTACAGTATGTAAAGTCTTTGAGTGAAGTATTTAAGTCTAATTCATCCATATGAAAAAGTATATAAGAAAACTAGTTTTGCCATCTGTTAGTTTTTCATTATATTCTAGAGTTATAGTTGAATTCATGTAAAATTGATCATGGATTTATAATCCTTGTGAAAAACTAAAGAGAATCATATATTACATGTCCTATGAATTGTTGAATTTGAAATTGGGTCAAAAAGACCCCTGAAATCTGAAACAGGGGAAAACCAGCGAGGAAGACGAAGCCTCTGCTTCATCTCGCGCGCGCGATCGCGCGAGCGGCCCGCGCGAGCGACCCCTCGTGCGAGCGACCCGCGCGCGCGAGCCGCGTGGTTTCAGGCAGACAGAAAAGTTTTATAAAGAAAATGAAAAATAGGCAGATCACGCGAGCGACCCCCGCGCGAGCAACTACTCGCGCAAATGACCCACGCGCGCGAGGTGGCTGATTTCAGGCAGAAAGAAAAGGTTTTTAAAATAAAAAGAAAAATGGGCAGCGGGCGCGACCTTTCGCGCGATCGGCCCGCGCGCGCGACTTCTGGCAGTTTCTAGTTTCTGCTTGTTTTGTGATAAGGGACTGTTTGGGGTAAAATTTATATACTGTTTGAGTACGGTTTGGGAAATTTATTAAATCAGAGTCTTAATTTGATATGTTTGAATGATTAAAACGTTGCATTGTGACTTATCAATTTCCGTACGCACATCGGTTATATAATCAATGAATTGCCTCATGTTTTTAAAGTTTCATGACATACATATGGTGTCAGTTGTACATGCATGGTGAGTGTGAGTGTTGGTCAGTGTGGAAAAGAGTAATGGTCAGTGTGGCATAGTGAGTGCGGTTGAGAATGTGATGTGGACACTCCCTGGTAAGTGAGTACCAAAGTGTGTTGTAAATGAGATTGCGGCGAGGGTGTCTTTGAAATGCGACGGTGGCAAAACTGGACACTCCCTGACGACCATGGTAGCGTCAAAGTGTGTGAAACCGAACTTGGACATTCCCTGGTACCCATGGAAGTGCTAAAGTGTGGCCTACGGACACTCCCTGATACCCGAGTCTGGATACTGCGTGAGGGTTCCTCCGGTATTTGCATGGCGGATTAGGTAGTCAAAGTGTGAGGCAATGGACACTCCCTGGTACCCCGAACCAAAATGTGAGGCAAACTGGACATTCCCTGGCACCCCTGTGCTAAAGTGTGGCTATCTTAACGTTTCAAAGATACCGGTGTGTGATGGTGGGTTGTTGGGTTTTGTCGAGAGAAAAGAGTCGGTAAGATGAGATGGTGCATTGTTCTCATACACGGTCACATATAGGTGAATTTATCTCTCAAATAACATTGTGGTTGTTTTTCTAAAACGAACTCTTTATCTTAAATATAAACTTGTGGATTTAAATGAGATATGTAAAGAGGTAAATGAGTATGTTTTACATTCAAAGTTATGTTTTTAATACTCACCAGCTTCTTGAAGCTGACGACGTTGATGCGTCCTGGACATTCGTGTTCAGGTTTTTCAGGTTATGATCAGGCTGAACGTTACGACTATGCAAATTGAAAAACAACTGCTGGGAATAGAATTTACTTTCATATGCTTTAAGTTGAACTGATTTTTGTAATAGGGATGACTGTAATAGACACTAAGTTATTGTTTTGATTTAAGGCGGTCTGTGCCTTTAGATGACCCGTGCTGTAATATTTATTAAGTTAGAAAAATATTTGTAAGCTTTGATTGCTCTGCTCTGATTATTCTTTTTGTTGTTCGACGTTTGGGACGGAATCGATCCTTCAAACTGTCGCGACCTACGGGTCCATAAAGGAAATTAAACGCTTTCCTTATTTATGCTACGTCGAGGCGTGACAAAAATGGAGCTTACTTTTTTAGTAAGGAAGACCTTTTTCGGAGTATGACTGCGCAGCTTGCGCTTTTGAGTGCATAGGTCTTTTAGACATTTAGAATAAGCGGGAATTTGTTTAATAGCATCGAGGAATGGAATATTAATTTTTACTTGTTTGAATACCTCGAGTACATCTTCAGTTTTCGACGTTTTCTTTGAAAAATTTGACGGTTCGTCGACATTTGGTGGAAAAGGTAGTTTTGGAATTTACGTCGTCGGGATTGTTACATTTTATTTCCTATTTCTACTCGTTTCTCCACCCTTTTCTTTATTAGAGTTAATGTTCCCTTCCTTCTCACTTTCATAGGCACGTCAACAACTTCCTCTTCTCAAATAGTCATCCTAGTCGAGACAGTGTTTACTTGTTCATTCGAACCCCCATTCCCACATTGTCCTTTAGGATTTTGAATAGTTTGACTAAGCAACTTACCCTCGTTTCTACGACTCATAGCATTAGCTATTTGTCCCATTTGGGATTCAAGTTTCGCAATGGATTGTGTGTGAGAGTATACTTTCTGTGCTTGTGCTTGTACTTGTGTTTTGATATTCTTAAGGGATGCCAACACTGTCTCCTCAAAAGCGTTAACCCTTGGAGGGTTAGGATTAGGAGGAAGGTGTTGGTATTGAGTTTGTTAAAATTGGGGTCGATAAGTATTAGCAAAATTAGTCGCCTCATTATTATTATGATTATTATTATTTTTCCACGAATAATTAGGATGATTTCTCCATGGCATGTCCGGATTATTAGTCATAGGATTAAAATTATTTCGTGGGAATTGTTTAATAGAATTAATGTGTTGCTCTACGAATTCCAGAAATTGAGACGCTGATGGGCATGCAAGTATAGAATGTGAAGGATCGGAACATAATACACAACTTTCATGAGTGGGTGGGGCTGACGTTTGGTTTATTGTCAAAAGTCGGTCAAGTTTTCTAGATAGTTCCTGAAATTCAATTGAATGACTTGACTCGAACTTTACCTCACATTTATGTTGCGAAAGATATCCCTCAGAACGTACCGACACAGCCTGATGCATCGAGTTCTCGCTTAATGTTTCAAAAAATTTCCAGGCCTCGTCGACGCTTTTGTGTAGGAATGTACCCGCACAAACGGTGTCGACGGTATTATGAACAGAGGGAATAACTCCCTCGTAAAAGACCTATACCAACTGCCACTTAGGAACCTGATGATGTGGGCAGAACGTAATAATTCTTTAAATTTCTCCCATGTGTCATAAAGTGTTTCCCCATCTTGTATTACAAAATTTGTTATCGATTTTCTTATCTGATTAGTTCTTGTGATTGGGAAAAACTTTTGTAAAAATGCGTTGTGTAAGGCTTCTCATGTTTTAATTGTGTTTGGCTCAAGTGATTGAAGCCAATACTTCGCTTTATCCCTTAAAGAGAATGGGAAGAGACGCAATTTTAATTCATCATTAGTGAAATTTTGGATTTTTAACGTAGAGCAAATATCTCGAAAATCTTCTAAGTGTTGATAAGGGTCTTCATTAATGCGGCCATAGAAAGAAGGAAGTAGCTAGATGGTAGATGACTTTATCTCAAAGTGAGATGCCGTCACCTCCTGTAATTAGATACCTGATTGAGGCGTGTAAGTTGTAGGAATAAAATAATTTCTAAGCGGAAGAGGTGGAGGTATATTAGGATTATTTACATTATTTACATTATCTCTGTTGTTTTCTAAGTCGGCCATTGGAATCGGTTTAATGGTATGAAAGCGTGGTTTCTTTAGTCTTTTAAGGGTACTTTGTATTTCAGACTCAAATAAAGACGACGGTTGAGGTGTGGATTCGTCGTCTAACATCAACCGAGCTCTAGAAGCTTGGGTTGAAGACCTAAGGATTCTAAGGGTACGTTCAAGCTCGAGGTTAAGTGAATTTAATTTAGGTTTACTTGAACAAGTACCAAACATAAACTAAAAGAAAATAAACTAAAACAACGACTGACTCAACAAAAACAAAAAAGCAATCACGCAAATAAGACAGCAAGCAAGCACATAGTACTACTATGATGAATGCAATTATCCTTATACAATGATTCGCGTCAAAGCCCAGCGCCCCGGGTTTCCTAGCTAATGCAGTGCTCACTCTACAACTAACCTAATGCAAGTAATTGTGTCTCAGCACCCTGACTTACAGTGATTTGATGCGAAGTTTCAAAGAAAGCGATTTACTTGAATTTTATTTATTTTCATTTATTTATTTTTTTCGCGTTAGCTCCTTTGATGTGCTAAGATATTCCTCTCCAAGATCCTAGAATTTGATTACTTGAGAAACTATAAAATAAAAAGAAAAACTAGTAACTCAAAACAAAAACGGAAAAGAAGAAAAATAAAAACTAATAAAATATTTACGAATTAACTAAACTCAGATTTTAAAGCTAAAGGTGGTAATTTACAATCCTCGGCAACGGCGCCAAAAATTGATCTCGTCAAAATCAAGATATAAAAGTGTGCTTACTTATGCTTTACTTTCAAAAGATTTGCAGTGTGGAAGTAAAGGTCGAACTCACAAAGATTAAATACTACGCACTTTAATTTTTAAAACCTAAATTTAATTAATTAAGACAAATGGATTTCGGATTTAATTTGAATTAAACTAATAACAATAAAAGTAAATCTAAATTATGAAAGCAATTAATATTTGTTTTTATAATAAGTTTAAGGAACCTAGGATTGCAAATCCACTACTAGCTTCATAATAAGGGTATTTACGAATTACTTTAGCTTATTAAGTTGGATGATAATGGGGAATTGTAGCTACAAGCCCAATTCCTCCGTCAAGAAAATAACTATGTTTCAAGCACCAACATAATCCATCTTCGGTTAGCACGAATTATCCCACACTAAACTAGGGTTGTGGTATAATCCGTCTAATCTAGGCATGGACTATTCAGATACTTGATAGCACAATTCAATTTAATCACCATTACATGTAAATATTCTAAACAAGCACAGCAAGCATAGATCATTGAGCACACTACCATCAAATAGATCTAAGACAAGAGTAAACTTTGAAAGTAACGATTTAATCAATAAAAGCACGATTTATTTATAAAAATCCTCGGAACATGTAACTGTCATCCATAAATAATAAAACTAAAATAAAAACATAAAATACACCCTATTACTTGGATAGGCTTTCATTGAAACCCTAGATCTTGAGTTTAGTTGGCCATAGAATTGATGAACGGCAAGAGGTTGATGGAGGTGGCCATGGGAATCCTTGATCTTCTTCTTCTTCTCCTTGGTTTCCTCTCTTCAATGGCTGGAGTTTTTGTTGTATATGGATGTATCTAATGTTGTGTAATTATGTGTAACCACAAAATTGATTTAGAATAGGATTTATATAGAGTTTGGAAGGATTTAGGAAGCTTTCCTAAGCCAAATCGCACTAAAACAGCTGTTTTCTAGAATTCGCACACTTGCTAACACTCTGTTACTTATATTTGATGCAGCCTTTTGGGTTGCAACTCCTATGTTAGTAAAATGTACTAACTCTTTGCCAGCGTTCATATGTAATACAGTCCTATGTGTCGAAATGTTGTAAAGTTGTACTATTTAATTGGTATTTTTAGCTGAATAAACGTTTGATAGTTGCTCTTTCTATTTTCCCATATACAATTTCCAAGTTTTTTGTGCGAATTACGAGTTTGAAGGTTAATGTAATTATTTTATGATTGAAAAAAGTAGGCTAAACTTCACAATTGAGCTCAATCTCTTCTCTGTTCTCTTAATGGATTTCATGATGACATCATAAAACTTGGTCTTTGATTTCTTCGAGAAAAAAAAGTTGTCGGACACATTCCATAATTTTGCAGGGAGTGGCTTGAATGAGAATTTTACTAGCACATGTACACATGAAATTTAAAGGAAAGATACTTTTGGACAAAACACTTGGAGTTTGCCCCATGACCATTGATGATGCCAAAAATTGGTAAGAAAGGTTTCGAGAGAGAAAGAGATGAGAACAATTTTTTGTATGTGGTTCGGCCCTGTTAATGAAGGTACCTACATCCACGTGTGTGTCTGAGCACGTTCACTAGCAAATCACCGGCGGGCCTGGTGAGCCAACAAAGAGGGGCGACACTACCAGTAATACCGGCCGGGTGTATGCGTATAATGGTGAATTTTATAGAGGTGCTGTGTAGACTGAGAAGTTGGCGGCCCCCTCAATGGGGGGTGAGAGGTCTCTTTTATAGATGTAAGAGACCTACTCATACATGGATAAGGAAATATAATCCTATTGATATAGATTGGCATTAATTATGGGGATTTCCTAATTGGATTAGGAAATAGTGTGCACTTTCCATTAGTCTTCTAGCTTGAGTAGAAAACTGCCGTAATGCTCGGGATCACGCCTGTGGGCCCAGATGAGCTGTTCCCGCGGCAGGATATGCATGTACGATTTTTCCGACCTGCTGGCCGGGTCGTGAATGAACCGCTCGGGCTAATGCTTTTGAGGAGTTGTGCATGATTTGCCTGGGGCATGGACTAGTTGCTGATTTGAACCGCCCGGTCATAAGATAGAGCCAATTTTGGGCGTATCAGCTGCCCCCCATTTCCAAGATTGGCCAGATGCTATATCGGGGCAAGTTTGGAAATCAGTTTGATGTTACTTGCCGCTGTCTGAGTGCTTGTGGAAGCTACCTCGGGGCTTCTGAGCCTGGTGAGTCCTCGGGAACTGGCTGAGAGTTGAGACCCAGCCAAATTCGGAGTCTCTGAATGCTCGGGAAGTGACCGAGAGTTAAGACTCGGCCTACTTCGGAGTCTTTTTTGCTTGAGTTAGCTCCCAGGATAGTTATCTTCTGCCCGTAAACCTTCGTCAAGGCTGTGGGTAGAAGGATTTTACCATGTTGGAAAAGCCGACCTAAAGCGTATTGCTCTAGGGTCCTTTTTTTATGTTAACTCCCTAGGATGGTTGTCTTCCGCCCGGCCAGCCTTCGTCAAGACTGTTGGGAGAAGAGCTTGACCATGTTGATGGAACCGACCTAAATCACGTTGCTTTAGGGTCCTTTTGCTCCTCTATCGTCGGCCAACCTAAAAGATTTTAGTCACCTCTATCATCGGTTTGGACCTAAGTGGAGTTAATGCCTCTGAGTACTATAGGTGCTTGAGTTGTCCCAGATTTTGACTTGGTTATTCGCGAGGCCTGTAGATACCCGGTGTGATTATCTGTTTAGTTCACTGCGCCATCTTGCCCCCCAAGCTCTCGCTAAGACGAGGGTCTTATAGAGGCTATGACTGTAGGTAACCGACCTGGAACATGGTGGTTGCAGGGTCTTTTGAAGCTTGCCATCATCAGCCACCTAGGGGGTTTGCCCCCATCATCGGTTGGACCTAAGCGAAGCCGGTGCCTCGGGCGTGACCCCGAGGTCTTTAGTGCTTGGGTTCGGAGCCCGAGGTCTTTTGAGTGCCTGGGTTCAGAGCTCGAGGTCTTTTGAGTGCCTGAGTTCAGAGCTCGAGGTCTTTTTATGCCTCAGGGTTAGGCCCGAGGTCTTTGTATGCCTCGGGGTTAGGCCCAAGGCCTTTGGATGCCTCGGGGTTAGGCCCGAGGTCTTTGTATGAGTTCTCTGACAATCGGTGGAGCCTCATGTGGTGATCAAGCAAGTACCACTGTAGTCGGGCTCTTCTAGACCGATGGAGATAGGAAGTCGGATCAGGATCGTCAGGCTTCTGACTTCTCTGTGCTGGAGGCAAAGTCGGAACTGTTTGTTCCTGATCGATGTGAACTGGAGATCGGGCCGGGGCTACCGGACTCAGACCGCTGCGAACTGGAGGTCGGGTCGGGACTGTCGGACCCTGCTTGCTGTGAGCTGAAGGAACTGTTAGAACTCCCGGGCTGATCTCGCTTTTGCTTGCTTCAGGAAGACTTGTCGCTTTCTTGCCCGGGGTCTTTGGTCTTCAGAAACTCTTCAGTGTCAATATATTTTCCAACCCTCTCTGCGAGTTCAACCAAGGTTACCGGTTGGTTTCTGTGAAATGACGTGGCACACTTGGTGTGTTGAACTCCTGAGCAGAAGGCTATGATGGCGACTGTCTCGTTCAAATTGCGGATTTGAAGCTTCTGTTGGTTGAACCGGTCGGTGAACTCCTTGAGGGACTCATCATTTCGTTGTCTGACCGTCAGTAGCTGCATGTCTGGCTTTGGCCGTTCATGTATACCGATGAACATCATTGATGAACTGCTTGTTGAGTTACGTGAAACTGCGGACCGATCGGGGCTCCAAAGAGTAGAACCATTGGGCGACCGGGCCTTTCAAAGTGTTGGGAAAGGCTATGCAGTGTAGTTCACCAGAGTAGGTGGCTAGGGCCATCTGAGCCTTATAGGTCCGGACGTGGTCGACCGGGCTTCCTGAGCCGTTATAGGGATCTAAGCGAGGCTGCTTGAATTTGTACGGGATGGCAAACCCCGTGATCTGGCTGGAGAACGGTGACTCTGTCTCGGTATTGGCCTGATTCTGAGCGCAGTTTTGACCAAGCTTCTTGGTCACTCCATCGATCTGCTTCTGTAAGTCCTTAATTCGGGCTTCCACTCCTTCCCGACCGGTACCCGAGGGGTTGGTCGGGTTGGTGGAAGAGGCTTCTTCATGGCGGGATGCTGTCCTCTGGGATCGGGCTCGGCTATGACTCCGGGTAACCGTGTCCCCAGGGACGACTCGGCTCTTGACCGAGTGACCTTGGACTGATTCCCGGGTCATATGCTCCTGCCTTTCCTCTCTGGCTGCACGCCTACTGTGGATGTCTCTGGCCTCCTCAACACGGGACAGGTTGGCTCGGGCACGTTGTCTGGTCAAGATCGGTTCCCGACCGTACGCAACGTTCCCGGGTCGTTTCACGGCTTCGCTGGGCTAGCAGGGCTTCGATCTGTTGCTGGATTTGACGCTGGCCCTCCAGGAGTTGTGTGAGGGTCGCGGTGATCTGCTCAGATGTCATGATTGCCACAACTGGTGCCGGGGCCGGAGGAACATCCCGGTTGGACTGCTGACTAACCTTCTTACCCTTCTTCGGTGGCATGACGATCAGTCAAGAGATTTTTTGATGAGAAGACTTGTCGTTTCCCACAGACGACACCAAACTGATGATGCCAAAAATTGGTAAGAAAGAGATGAGAATAATTTTTTGTATGTGGTTCGGCCCTGTTAATGAAGGTACCTACGTCCACGTGTGTGTCTGAGCACGTTCACTAGCAGATCACCGGCGGGCCTGGTGAGCCAACAAAGAGGGGCGGCACTACCAGTAATACCGGTCGGGTGTATGCGTATAATGGTGAATTTTATAGAGGTGCTGCGTAGACTGAGAAGTTTGCGGCCCCCTCAATGGGGGGTGAGAGGTCTCTTTTATAGATGTAAGAGACCTACTCATACATGGATAAGGAAATATAATCCTATTGATATAGATTGGCATTAATTATGGGGATAGGAAACTGCCCGTAATGCTCGGGATCACGCCTGTGGGCCCAAATGAGATGTTCCCGCGGCAGGATGTGCATGTGCGGTTTTTTCGACCTGCTGGCCGGGTTGTGAATGAACCGCTCGGGCTAATGCTTCTGAGGAGTTGTGCATGATTTGCCCGGGGCATGGACTAGCTGCTGATTTGAACCGCTCGGTCATAAGATAGAGCCAATTTTGGGCATATCAACCATTGAAGAATAAGTTTGTCAATTTCATTTACCATTTAGGAAAAATTTGTCAGCTCCAATTGGCCGAAACCAGACATCCACATCAAAAAATGAGAGCATTTTTGCTCTCTTATGCCTCTATTTGAAGAATAAGTTTGTCAATTGGATTTGCCATTTAGGAAAAAATTGTCAGCTCCAATTGGCCGAAACCAGACATCCACATCAAAAAATGAGAGCATTTTTGCTCTCTTATGCCACTATTAGGTGACATGAGTCTCATTGCATTATCGTTTTATCTCTGTATTATCAACATAATTACTGTAATTGACACATATCAGAGACCCGAGTGAGTAATGGGTGAGCAAAAATACTCTCAACGAAAAATAGGTTCAAAAGTGGCAGTATTTTTCAATTTAGATGCATACTTTCACAACAATTTTAAACTGCCTGTGCGGGTAAGCACTACACAAATTTAATGGAACCAGCTGAATTTTTATTATAAAAGTGTTTCTCAAATGGTGTGGCATTGGGGTCAGGTCTAATACAGTGGAACCAAGTGAATTTTAATTGGAAGTCGTTTACCTGGTCCCACTGGCACATCATTTGAGAAGCACCTTTGGGATACAAATTTGGAAAGCATAGCATTACTCATGATTCAATGGTTATGTCATTACATAGCTGGAAAATTGAACCGGACAAAAACACAATAAAAATCGACCTAACCATCTGATGTACGCCCCTATATAGCATTACTCTTATATTTATCTAGCTACCATTTTTTTGACCCCGTGCCCACTGGCACGGACAATTACTAGTATATAGATATACTAGAGAGTGAGGAGAGACGCAAGAGTTAGAGTGAGGAGAGACCCGAGAGTTAGAGAAAGAAAAGAAAATAAAAACCCATACCCACAAACTCCCTCACCCTCTCTGTCCCCTACCTCCCCTCACCTCAGCACACACACAAACACTCAACACACAGTCCACAGCAAGAAGAGGAGAATAGCAGATAGAAAGCTAGAGAGAGAGACCGCCAAGACTAGAGAGAGAAAGAGCCGAGACCGACCGAGACGGGGAAGGTAAGGCCTCACACCCCTCTCTGTATTTTTGGAGACTCACACACCCTCACACACTCACCAACATGCAGCCAAACAAAGTCGTAGGCCCTGGTTCTATCGTGACCACCATTAAAGCTCGTTCGAGCTCGATTTTTTGACCGTCACCAAAACCCGTAAAGTCAGTGCCAAAATGACCCTAACAACCCCCTTAAGACCCTCGAGGAACGGCTCGAAGCTTAGACCACATTTGGTCGTCTTACGATCGAGTTATTCTTTTTGGAAGAACTGGTTTTTGCCCCTGTACGCACAGACCGTTAAGAGTTAGCCTTCAAGACCTATACTGTTCGATCGGGCTCGTCGAGGCGCTCGATTTAGACATAAAGCTTGCATATTTTCGTTAAAAAATGAGGGAGTTATGGCAATTTTAATTTCTGTGTACTAAATATATATATATATGTACGTATATGTTATATATATATGCACAGCCGTGCATTTATTTTGGGGAAGATGACTTTGGCTTAGAGGCTTGTTTGGTAAAACTGCTTATGCCGAAGCTTATGTGCGAAGTTTGGTTTGCCAAACAGAGCCTTAATTATTAGATTCTAATTAAGTAATTTAATATTTATAGGTATTATATATTCTATTTACTTAATAAACTAAATGTTTTAAATTATGTAAATGTAGTTTTAATTATTCTAATTAAGTCTTATAAATCTGATATATTATATTTTAATATTTCTTTTATTCTGAAATTATAATTTATATGTTATATATTATTTATTTTAGTTGTAAATAAATAATAATTGTTAGCCTTAATAATACTACATTGGCTAATGTTTTAAAAATAAGTTGTACAATATTATAAATTAGCCTTTAACATTCTAAAATATTATATTTTAATATTCTGAAATTATAATGTATTAGTTATATATTATCCTTATTATTTATTTAGTTTAAATAAATAATCAAAATTAGTTGAAAGGAGTAATAATTAGGTATTAAATACCTAATGGTCATTATAAATTCCAGAAAATTATACTACTATTCCCAATGCCAAATATTATTGTTTTATAAACTATCTAATTATGAAAACAGGTTGTAGTATTTATTTAGTAAATATGGAACCGTTTATCCCTTGTTTTAATTATTTTAAATATTATACGAGTTTCGAAAATTGTGAGAAAAATATCAGTAGCCAATTTTAAGGTCTAGTATTTAATAAAAATATTTTTGAAGACCGTTTGTCCTTCTAAGTTAAATTTTATAATTACAGGACTCCTAAGACTATAATTATATAAATAGTACTTCAATAATTCGCAGTAAATAAACCGTAGCTCAGAAAATTACGCGGTTAGTTCTCAGAGTTTTAGAATAATGTCTAGAAATATTCCTTTGAGTTTGGAGACCTTTTGACACGGTCAAAAATACAGTTGCCTGTAGGGCCTACACTGGTATAGAAAATCCAGCCTTTTATGTGACGGACTCCGATTTGAGTCTAGTCAATGTCATTGGACTCAGAATGACACGTAGATCACTAACTTGAGGTTTATATCCTCATTTGGTAAAATTACCATCATACCCTTATCATTTACACATACATTTCATCACCGTTACTCTATTATACATTGTAGGACCGTGACTTATCCGCTGTTCGGAGAGTCATAAGCTTAAGAAGACATCCAGGTGAGTGTTTCTAACCTCACTCTCAATATACATAATGACTAGTAGAGTATTTTTATGTATGTACCGTACTTATGATGGTTATTTGATGTGCCTTGATGTTTATGTTATATATATATATTATGGAATTGATTACTATGTGACAAGCATGTTAGTTATTACTATGTTATATTGATAAGAAGTGAAAGAAAAGAACTATATATGATAGTTATGATGAATAATCGATTATGGAACGTTAGTTTTTACATTTTATATATCAATGTTGATTATATGAGAACGTTGTTATTATTGTCTTGATGACCATATCTAAATGTGCAAATGAGAATAAAGAGAATGCTAATATTTTCTTTATATGTTTCACCTAATGTAGTTATGTTATCAAGAATTATGTAATTGAATAATCACATCACGGTGTCAGTACATGCAGTTAGTGTTAGTGTCAGTGACTCCGGCCAAGTGAGGTCATGAGTCAAAATGTTTGGGAGTCTTGAAATTGGGAGTTAATACAATTGAGATTCTTGTGTCGTGAGTCATGAGTCGTTACGCTTTGGAAACCATTCAAGATGATAAAGAGACGTGATAATGGGACAGTATGATTGAGATACTGGATATTGTGATTGTAATAGTAAGAGAACAGTTAGAGCTGCTATTGTGCCAGTCGTCCCTGTAATTGCCGGAGATGGTACATGCGTTTGGGTTTAACGTCATACTGCTAGCAGTTAGCACTCTAATGTACTAGTCATCTGAGTGGATTGCCAGAGATAGTACACACGCTGTGTGGGTTATCGTCGTGCTGTATATCATACGCTAGTCAATTACTAATGTACCATCCTCTGCGGTGGGATTACCGTGATAGTACACATGGTGTGTGGGTTGCCGCTATGCTTACCGTTTTGTAATTAGTATTCTGATGTGCAACTCGTTGGGTGGTGATTCACCAGTGAGGGTATAGACGATCGAGCCAATTCCACCATCGTGCTATTTGGATTATGAGGCCGTAAGGTGACGACGTTACTATGAGGCCGTAAGGCGACGACGTTACTACGAGGTCGTCAGGCGACGATGTTATAGTATCAGAAAGCGCAATAGAAGTGTGGTTTGTATTGTGAAAATAAGTTCAGAATAAGCTGTCGCTGTGGGTTTTATAACCCGATGTTATTGAGTTGCATTGGTTATGGGATTTCATATTCCAGAGTTTGGGTTTGGGTTCATTGAGTACGCATTTACATGCACGAGCATAATGAAAATGAGAAATTGATTAGTACGAATATATTGTTATGATTTCGAGAACTAGACAAGCATGTTATGAATCATATTAATCCTGTAATCTGGGTAATGGTAGATGTTTGGTTAACTGTATTACATGTTAATTGATACCTTTGCTATGTCCGTGTGAGCGACGTCAATAGATAATAGACTATCTGCATCCTAAGATGCAAAGTAATAGTGTGAGATGAGTAGTTAGTGTATGTATATTGGTAATGAATATAGTTATGAACGCCCACTCAGCTTTGTTGCAGAGCTGATGCCATATTACTCCTGAACGATCCAATGTCCAAATTTCCTTACAGGTTTGTCAGAGAACAATTCAGTCTTGAGAGTAAGATGCTAAGGAACACTAGAAGTGTAGAGCTAGACTGAAGACCAAAGATAGCCGCCAGCATTGTGTATTCCGAATAGTCTGTTGTATTAGTACTGGGACCTATGATTTGTAATTGTTTAAATTATTCAGATTGAAGTTTAAGTTACAATTAGCTTTCTCCCCTTTATTTTCGTGTTGTTTATAGTGTTAGAGGACAGGACGGCTTTCAATCAAGTCATTCCCTAAGGGTCCAAAAAGGAAATTTTCAAGTTTCCCTATTTTTGGCTACTCCGGGGCGTGACAAGATTTTTGGTATCAGAGCTTAGGTTTAGGAGTTCACTGTCTGTCCGACACTCTTAAGTTAAGAACCTTAAAATGTTCTTGAGATAACAACCGATGCTAGGATAGTTTTCACTAGAACAGGTAGTATGGGGGACCAAAGAGAGCATGACGCTGAAGATGGAGAGCACAGGACCACCGTGGACAGGAAGGTCATTTCCTGAGGTTCAGCCCATATTGGTGCCACCATCAGGCACAGTGCCCTTAGGAAGATAGGAACGTTGATGCAATGTTTCTCCCGTGAGAGACATGTTCATGAGATTGCATATCATAGAGTCGTAGCACCGCGCAGTATGTCAATAGAGGTGGATGAGATATTTCTCACACTTTTGATAACCTTACGATAGTTAATCAGGGAGAATCACATATCGAGATTGTACCTTTTGTGATCCCCATGGAAAGATAGATTTAGCTGAGGAAGATCTGATAGACAATGGGACGTTGTACTTGTACGATCCCGATTGGCCAATAGATTGGGATAACGAACGATGGATGTCATGGACACCCCAGAGGAGATCGTGACTTCAGGAGGAATACCACAACTAGAAGACTTGGTGCCTTGATTAGTTTTATCTTTTGATTAGTATTGTTTTAGGATTGCAGTTCCACATTTTGGCGGAAGTGTATGTTTAGATTCCAGTAGAACTTGAATTAGAATTCCTCTCTTATAATATCTTTCTTTTTAATAAAAACCTATTTTAATCTATCTTTTACTTGTGATCGATAGCTGAGATGTCTACTTATACTCGTATAATTCGCCAACTATGTCTTCTTATATATTTCTGATGATAAGAATATAAGATTAACCATTAGACGATAGATGATTAGTATACGTGTATAGTAGTCAACCTATATAGCTTAGCTGAAATGACCTGACATATCAACCAGAAGTTAAAGCACTGACGAACTTCCTGAGATGGGACTCGAAACAGTTAGCATGGCCTAGAGTCTAGAAGGAGAGTAAGAATAGGACTAACTTGACCTTTGAGTTGCGTAATAGACGTGACGTCTCATAACCTTAGGCTTAGAACTAGATATGCATTAGTGGACCTTATTCATAGAACAACCCTTGTATGTTAAGGTCGTATGATAGGAATATGATTACTTGCATCTGCTTTGTGTTATGCATTGTCTAATAATAAGATAAGATGTGATTAACCGATTAGACCCTGATTCGTATGTAGGAAACCTTGAACATCCCCTACTTACACCATGGTCAGATTGGACGGAATTCAAAGAACTATTCCTAGAGAACTACTTTCCTCAAACTGAAAGGAATAGAAAGGAGAAAGAATTCATTGAGCTAGTCCAAAGAAACCAAACTGTGAGAGAGTACACTATACAATTCGAACGACTATCCCGATTCACATATCACATAATCGATACCCCAGAGAAGAAAAATCAAAAGTACCACCTAGGACTTTTCCTACAACTTCAACGATTGACCCTTGGTCATCTGAACCAACCATTCAAAGCCTTGGTGGGAATGGCAAACGGTTTTGAAGAAATCATTAACCGAGAACAAGGGCAATTCGAGAACCAATCACCTCTGCGGAGATTTAACCAAGAACAGAAGCAGCTCGATCAAGAATTTCCAATGAGCGACCAATTTCTTCAAACAAATCCACAAAAGAGGCTATAGAACAATCACCGTAAATACAAATGACATAAAGATGGCGAAAGGAAAGCCGACACCATAGTAGCATTAGTTAAACACAAAACATGCCAATGTTGTTTCAACTGCGAAAATTGTGGACATCACTTCAACGAATGCCCAGCACTGAAACAAATCGGTGGATATGAGTCACAATGCTACACGTGTGGTGGGACGGACCACATTCGTAAGAATTGTCCGAGATACGAAATGAACATCACTCAGAAGTAGTCAAAACGGAACTGCCGAGCAAGAAAACCATCAACCAGGACAAATTAAGCAGAACGACGCCGAGGACAGAGAGTACAACACCTCAGCATCTCAACCGTGTAATACTGACACTTCTGTTTCCTCACAAGGACGGTGACCATTGGTAGTAGTACTAAGAATAATAGACTTAACTAGCAGTATCTATAGAGGCTTCGCAACCTTAGAATCTGATATAAGGTCAGAACTTTTGTATGTTGGGTAGGACTAGCTGCTTCTAGATTTCGGGGACGAAATCTCTTGTAAGTTGGGTAGATTGTAGTACCTGTAAAAATCTGTACTGCTTTATTAACATAAATTTCTAATTTGCTAATTTCTGAGACGACCCTGTTGTAGACACCCCAATTTTGATCGACCGTCGGATTTAGGAGAGCGTCACCTCCACGTCCGATGATGATAAAGACCGAAAGAATCGAAGTATTCCAAGCTCTTCAAAAAGTTCTCCAAATGCGATAAAATTTCACAGAAAAGGGAAAATACCAGGTATTTAGGAGAATTCAGGTATAAAACACCATTTTTGGAGAGAATCTTCAAAAAATATTCTTTTTGAAAAAGGAGAAAGACCTAAAAGAGGAAGTTCAGCAAAAAAACGGCACACGGCAGTATGCCACGGCACTCAGTGAGTGCC
The DNA here is from genome assembly GCA_033977485.1 of Hydrangea macrophylla. Classification (NCBI taxonomy): domain Eukaryota; kingdom Viridiplantae; phylum Streptophyta; class Magnoliopsida; order Cornales; family Hydrangeaceae; genus Hydrangea; species Hydrangea macrophylla. The sequence goes on along the minus strand of CM066994.1, from coordinate 108,963,861 downwards.
GGGCGGCATTCAGTGAGTGCCGCACGGCATTCAATGAGTGTCGAGCCGGCATTCTCTGAGTGCCGCCAACATTTTCTGTCAGCCGTTTGCTTTTAAAGTCCGTATTTTGTGGTACAATACGTATGTGTAGGCGGATAAAAACAAAAAACTGATAAAGTAAGGCTGACAAAAACCTGGCAATCAACGATTTTCCGCGGCACTCACGGAGAGCCGTGCGGCACTCGCGGAATGCCGTCGCGGCAGTCATGAAGTGCCGCAGCGGCACCCACGGACTGCCGCAGTTGATTTCTGACTGCCGCCCTGAGCAGCAGTCTGCTTAATTTCAGAAAGTACGTATTGTACCATCAAATGAGGTGTTTACACCTGTATTTTACTCCGAATTCAATAAGAAAAACTTTAAAATTTTGCCTATAAAAGGTGGAGGATCTTCCTTGAGAAGGGATCCCCAAGAACAACCAAAAAATACACTACCAAGAGAGCATCACTACCACAACACATATTTTCTTGGAGAGCTTAAGGAAGAACTTGGAAGATCTTCACATAGAAATTTGAGGATAGTCTTGGAGGTGACCCTCTAATCTTAGTTATGTTTTGGTTTCTAATCTCTAATGTCATTTAGTTTCTTTCTTGATTAAAGCTCTAGAGTTTGTTAAGTAAACTTGGAAGTCCTTGTTCCTAATTCTTTGTTCCATTTCTTTTGTTGCTTCTACTTCATTCTTGAGACTCTTAGAGATCCTCAATATCTCTTTTGAAATCTCTTGAACATGATTTTTTTTTTAATCCCATGTAAGCTTGTGCTTCACATGAGAGTCAAAGTTTGGTCATCACTTCATTTTATAAGCAAATAGATGGATCCAAGTTCACATTCATGACTTGGTTCCTCTAAGTTTGATGTTTCATGGAATCCTTTCTATATTCCTTTGAGACTCATGAGTATTAGTCATGCCTTCATCTCCAATGACCATCAAATGGTAGGAGAAAGTGGTTTAGTTTAAGTCCAACTTCATGGTTTAATAGTTGGGGTTAACAAATAAAGTTGAACTTGACAAATGAAAACAGTGAATTCACAAACTGATTTTGATCAAAGATTTTTAGTTCAAAATCTAACCGTTGAAATCGAGTGAAACCAACGGGAAAATGTCAATAACACAATATTCTACCACTGTGATTTTTTGGTTTAAGGTGATTTCATGCCTAAGATGGTTTGGTCTTGTGATTTCAGTACATGCAATATTCTGTCCAACATTTCAGAACAGTAAACCCGTTTTGAAAGTAATAAATCAGAATTTTAATGGAGTTTCCAAGGTCTCTAATAATTTTTTCTGGGTACCTTAATGTGTTAGGAAGATCCCCTAAAAAGATCTAAGTGTTTATCATCTTTTTGCTATTTTTAAAAAATCGTACAAGATCTCTGGACAGAGAGTTACAGATTCCTAAGTGATGCCTAGTGTTTTCCATATTCCCGGAGATCTAACCGTTCAAACCTTGATTTTCTTTTTGGATTATAAACTAGACTCACAGAGGGATATCATATCCAAAAATCATTAAGATCCAACCGTTGGAAGCATGGTTTTTCTATTTTTTAAGATCTGGTCTGCTCTCTGTAATTCATGAAAAATTGCTACCTTTTTGTCTAATTTTATTTATTCCAACTCAAATGGCCTCCTAATGTCTTAGGATCCAAATCATACTTTGAATAAGGGTAATTTAGCTTAACCCCAGAGGCTAAGCGACCCAAATTAGTGAATAAACCCATGTCTTATTCTTGTTCATACTCATTCACTCATTCATGTATATTAATGCTTATGATTAGAACTAGCTATTGAACATAGGTGGATTTCATGCTAGATAGACTTAAGTTAGAAAATTAGGATTTATTGTTTGATACCATATTATTATATGAAACATGTGGACTAATCTTTGTTTTGTAGCGCATTTAAGGTACAATTTCTCATCTCCCTTCTAGTTTATTTCATTCCTTGATTTTATTGATTTTCAACCTCATGCGCGACACCCTAGAATTAGGAGCTTGCCTTATATGTATACGTGATTAGAGACTCTTTCTTAAGATTTCCTTTTGTTTGTATGCATTGCACGTTTAATAACGCTGCTAGATCCCGGGTAAGTTCTTTTGCTCCCTATTGCATACCATATTGCTTGCTACTTGAAATATGTGGTTTATGAATGATATTTTGCCATTAGCAATTTTACACCCTTTTGGACATGTTTTTTGTGATGTATATGTATATATGTACTAGTTGAGGGCATGCTTAGATTAATAAATTTGATTAAAAGGATGTTGAGTAAAGGCCTATCGCAAGATAGGATGAGAGAGGGTGTTTTAGTCTGACGGGTTCCTTCCTCTCTCATTCCATAATCCCCGGACCCAATTAATCTCTGGTTTCTAAAAGATCAGTTTGCTTTAAAAATGGTTTCTTAATTTTTTCCTTTTAAAAATTAAGTGGCGACTCATTTGTTTTGAATTTGAAATTTAAAAGAACATTAAAAGAAAAGCTGTGGGTAAGAAAAATGCGATATCCACACCTGTATGTAATATTATATATTTAGCTGTTGCTTAATTATATTTTTGAAATTCCTAATTTCTAAGTGTGACCTTATAGATTGATTTTTTGTTTATTAATTAATTGTCGCTTAGTAATATAACTATATGTTATGTTAATATTCGTTACCATTTGGAATTATAATTATGCATTATGACATATATTTTTGTTTTCGCCTAAATTTAGATTAAATAAGTCTGACCCCGTATATTAATATTTGGATGTCGCTTAAATTGCAACTACAAGCTATTTTATAATTTCACTATCACTTGAAATTAGATTTTGTAAACCCAACCTCGTATATTAATATTTCGAGTTGTAATATTCATTGCTATTAATATTCTAACTATAGGTTAGATTATATTAGCTGTCATTTAGAATTTATAACTATAGATTATATTATATATTTTGTGGTCACTAAAAATTATAACCATAAGTTATATATATATATAATCCAGACCCGATGTCGTGTTAGTTTTTCGACTATAATTATACGGAGTAATATATAGTATCAACATTTTTATTTCAACCTCGAACATTAAGTTAATATTCGGACTGTTGACGTTTTCATTTTAGACCCAGACTGTTAATATAGACCCGGACTGACTTATACGCGGACTCGTAAAAACTGAAATTACCTAGACTGCACGACACGTGACTCGAGACAATGTCGCATCCCATGATTTTAGGGATCTTTGTGGTACAACCTACACTAGCTTAAGTACACTAAGTACTCCCTAACATGTACTCCCTCCGTCCCATATTAAGAGTCTTTTTTGGGAATTCCAACTTATTAAGAGGACAACCTTGATTATGGTGAGATTTTCAACTTCTCAATGTTGCTCTTTTTGAAATTCAAAATAATAGTGTCAGATCAAAAAAAAAAAAAAGAGGAAAGAGTTGGATATAATAAATGTCAAATTTGGAAAGTGTGTATTAAAGTACTTTGGCTTTTCAAAGGGCACTCTTAAAATGGGAAATCAAAAAATGACATAAAAAACTCTTAATATGAGACAGAGGGAGTACTACCTAAGTACACACTCCCCCTAATACCCACTATACAAACCCAAATCCCCCTCATTACCCCACCCCCTCTTGGACCCCCGGACATCCACCCTCACCCTACCACCCGTCCCTCTCACGTGAGAAATTATTCAGTGAGCTCGTCACACCACGTCAACATGCTGATGTGGTGTGACCAATTAATCACAACCAACCACTTGCCCCCTCCTTCTAAGGGGATCATGACAAGTGGTTATCAAATTTAAAATTTAAAATTCCACTAACCATTTGTCATGATCTCCCTAAAAGGAAGGAAAAAGTGGATGGTTAGGATTAATTGGTCACACCACGTCAGCATGCTGACGTGGCGTGACGGGCTCACTGAATAACTTCTCCTCTCACGTCCCCTCCCTTCACTTCACTATCAACCAGCCACTGCCAAAACACAAGCACACACACACGGGTTGTATATATTATGTATTGTGTGTATATGATATTATAATATTAAGTGTGTGCATGTATGTATTAAATATATATATTGTGTGTATGCTTAGGAGTGTAGTATATATAGATATACTAGAGAGTGAGGAGAGACCCGAGAGTTAGAGAAAGAAAAGAAAATAAAAACCCATACCCACAAACTCCCTCACCCTCTCTGTCCCCTGCCTCCCCTCACCTCAGCACACACACAAACACTCACACACAGTCCACAGCAAGAAGAGGAGAAGAGAAGATAGAAAGCTAGAGAGAGAGACCACCGAGACTAGAGAGAGAAAGAGCCAAGACCGATCGAGAAGGGGAAGGTAAGGCCTCACACCCCTCTCTATATTTCTGGACACTCACACACCCTCACACACTCACCAACATGCAGCCAAACAGAGCCGTAGGCCCTGGTTCTATCGTGACCACCATTGTAGCTCGTTCGAGCTCGGTTTTTTGATCGTCACCAAAACCCGTAAAGTCAGTGCCAAAATGACCTTAACAACCCCCTTAAGACCCTCGAGGAACGGCTCGAAGCTTAGACCACGTTTGGTCGTCCTACGATCGAGTTATTCTTTTTGGACGAACTGATTTTTGCCCCCGTACGCGCAGACCGTTAAGAGTTAGCCTTCAATACCTACACCGTTCGATCAGGCTCGTCGAGGCGCTCGATTTCGACATAAAGCTTGCATATTTTCGTTAAAAAATGAGGGAGTTATGGTAATTTAAATTTCTGTGTACTAAATGTATATATATATATATATATGTACGTATATGTTATATATATATATATGCACAGCCGTGCATTTATTTTGGGGAAGATGACTTTGGCTTAGAGGCTTGTTTGGGAAAACTGCTTATGCCGAAGCTTATGTGTGTTAGAAGTTTGGTTTGCCAAACGGAGTCTTAATTATTAGATTCTAATTAAGTAATATAGTATTTATAGTTAGGGTTAAGTAGTATTAAATCCATCTTGGTGTACCTTTTTAACAATTGGTCCAACCAAAAAAAGTTTTTTTGTGTTAGGTCCACAAATTTATATAATACACAAATGCCCCTGCTAAAATTTTGCCCCCAAACATAACTCCCACACCTTCACTCTCCCCCAACATCACGCCAGAAATTTAGGGGTTTTCAAATTTGAAAAAACTCAATTAATTATGCTATTATCTAGAGAAAATGATGAGGGATCTTCATTCCAAACCCACTTTGCTTCACCGACGAGAAAAAAATTGAAGAAATTCACTTTTGTTCCTTCGTCAAGCTGCTTCTTCAATACACCCAGCACAAAAACCTTCACAAACCTCGACCTTTACACGCTCTTATAATCAAAACCGATTCTTTTTCCTGCACATTCATAGCCAACAAGCTTGTCAACTCTCTCTCTCTCTATCTCTCTCTCTCTCTCTCTCTCTCTCTCTCTCTCTCTCTCTTTCGGAAGTGCGAGCACTTGTTCGAAGCTAATCTCATTTTGAAGAAACCGAGAACAAAGACATAGTTTCATGGAACTCCCTCATCAATGGCTTCTCTCAATTGGGTTCAAGAGCTTCTTCTTTGTTGGTATTGGAGTTGTTTCAGCGAATGAGGGCAGAGAACGCATTCCCGAATTATCACACTTTCACTGGTAATTTCACTGTTGTGACGAATTTGTTAGACTCCATTTGTGGAAAGCAAGCTCATTCTCTGGTCATCAAAACGGTGGGTTGTTCCGACATTTTTGTGGGCAGCTCTATATTGAACATGTATTGTAAAACGGGCCATGTGTTTGATGCTCGCAAGATGTTTGATAGAATGCCTGAGAGAAATTATGTTTCTTGGGCTACAATGATTTCTAGGTATGCGATACAAAGGCTCGATGATGAAGCTATGGACCTTTTTAAAGCAACGATGCATTGTATAGAGGAGGGCGTAAATGAGTTTTCTTTTACTAGTGTTCTTAATGCCTTCACATTGCCCCGAGTTGGTAAAAAATTGTGAGCAAATCCATTGCCTCGCGATTAAAAATGGCTTGTTGGCAATTCTCTCTGTTGGAAGCGCCATTGTTACCATGTATGCAAGATGCGTAAGCCTAAATGATGCATTCCACACATTTGAATTATTGGGTGAAAAGAATTCTATTACTTGGTATGCGATGATCACTGCCTACGCGCAGTGTGGGGATTCACAAAGGGCATTGAAACTAATTTCGAATATGCATTTTTCTGGAATAAGTGCTAGTGAGTTCACCCCTTGTTAGTAATGAATTTACACTCATGTTAGTTGTATTTGATTTTTTGCCCTCTGGCATAAGGGCAATTTTTTTTTCCACTCATTGTATTGAATTTTTTTGCCTCTTGACATTGGTTAGTTTTGCTTGCTCTTTGGTTATATTGAACTGAAATGTAACTTAGTCTTTTGGGATTTTTGTGTAACCAAAATATACTTGGACATGTTTAACTTTTATTTATTTATATAATAGATGTTTTTAGATTTATGGGCAAATCATATGTATTGTAATCCACAGCTTATGTTTGATTACTCATTAGAGTTTTGTAATCCACATGTGCAGTGTTAAATTTCTCAATCGTTTTTTGTAGAGTTAAATTTTACAATATAAAAAGTGCAAAACCCAATAAATTTTACACTATATATAACAGTGTCAAACCCATTGAAGTGTTAAAACCCACAATGTAAGTTAGGATTTTACGTTCCCGGTAACTATGGTATGAACCAAATTCATGACAAAATCCACATGGATATTTCCAAAGAACATGCACTTTTCAGTGCAAAAATTTACACTAACATCACTCATATTTACCTAAAACCGATTCTAATATTTACCCAACAACATTGCAGTAGTGTAAAATTTAACACTCATTGTATATATTGGTAAGATAATATTGTCTACTCCTATAATAATGGGAATTAATATCCAAAAACAGTTACCTAAATTATAGGAGATTAGTTTGACCGATTCATACAAAATTGAATACATACGTGTGCATATATCTGTATATATACGATTTGTTGTTAACTCCTAATCTCCTATAATTTAGGGATTTATAAATCAACTTTAACATGTGTTAAAGATAAGAAAATTTTACAGTTAATGGAATCATAAATTTATCTCCTACAATTTAGGGATTAATGATGAACTTTAGGATATGCTATATATGTATATTTCTACGTATATATATATATATATATGCAGGGGTAAAATTATACCATTATTCACACTAATTTGGGGGGATGGACAAATTACCAAATACTTTCTGATTGTTTGAGTCTAACAGTATAATTAAATGTTGTGTGGACCTAAACTAAAAAAGCTTAATAAATAAGGATTTTTTGGGAAATTTCTATTATAGGTATTATATTTCCTATTTACTTAATAAACTAAATGTTTTAAATTATGTAAATGTATTTTTAATTATTCTAATTAAGTCTTATAAATCTGAAATATTATATTTTAATGTTTCTCTTATTCTGAAATTATAATTTATATGTTATATATATTACTTATTTTAGTTGTAAATAAATAATAATTGTTAGCCTTAATAATACTACATTGGCTAATGTTTTTAAAATAAATTGTACAATATTATAAATTAGCATTTAACATTCTAAAATATTATATTTTAATATTCTAAAATTATAGTGTATTATTTATATATTATACTTATTATTTATTTAGTTTAAATAAATAATCAAAATTAGTTTAAAGGAGTAATAATTAGGTATTAAATACCTAATGACCATTATAAATTCCAGAAAATTATACTACTATTCCCAATGCCAAATATTATTGTTTTATAAACTATCTAATTATAAAACCAAGTTGTAGTATTTATTTAGTAAATACGTAACTGTTTATCCCTTGTTTTAATTATTTTAAATATTAAACGAGTTCCGAAAATTGTGAGAAAAATATCACTAGCCTATTTTAAGGTCTAGTATTTAATAAAAACATTTCTAAGGACAGTTTGTCCTTCTAAGTTAAATTTTATAATTACAGGACTCCTAAGACTATAATTATATAAATAGTACTTCAATAATTCGCAGTAAATAAACCGTAGCTCAGAAAATTACGCGGTCAGTTCCCAGAGTTTTAGAATAATGTCTAGAAATATTCCTTTGAGTTTGGAGACCTTTTGGCAAGGTCAAAAATACAGTTGCTTGTAGGGCCTACACTGGTATAGAAAAACCTAGCTTTTTATGTGACGGACTCCGATTTGAGTCTAGTCAATGTCATTGGACTCAGATGACACGTAGATCACTACCTTGAGGTTTATATCCTCATTTGGTAAAATTACCATCATACCCTTATCATTTACACATACATTTCATCACCGTTACTCTATAATACGTTGTAGGATTGTGACTTATACACTGTTTGGAGAGTCATAAGCTCAAGAAGACATCCAGGTGAGTATTTCTAACCTCACTCTTAATATACATAATGACTACTAGAGTATTTGTATGTATGTACCGTACTTATGATGGTTATTCGATGTGCCTTGATGTTTACGTTATATATATTATGAAATTGATTACTATGTGACAAGCATGTTAGATATTACTATGTTATATTGATAAGAAGTGAAAGAAAAGAACTATATGTGATAGTCATGATGAATAATCGATTAACGTTAGTTTGTACATTTTATATATCAATGTTGATTATATGAGCACGTCGTTATTATTGCCTTGATGACCATATCTAAATGTGCAAATGAGAATAAAGAGCATGTTAACATTTCATTTATATGTTTCACCTAATGTAGTTATGTTATCAAGAATTATGTAATTGAAGAATCACATCACGGTGTCAGCACATGCAGTCAGTGTCAGTGTCAGTGTCAATGTCAGTGACTCTGACAAAGTGAGGTCGTGAGTCTAAATGTTTGGGAGTCTTGAAATTGGGAGTTAATACGATTGAGATTCTTGTGTCGTGAGTCATGAGTCGTTACGCTTTGGAAACCATTCAAGATGATAAAGAGACGTGATAACGGGACAGTATGATTGAGATACTGGATATTGTTATTGTAATAGTAAGAGAACAGTTAGAGCTGCTATTGTGCCAGTCGTTCGTGTAATTGCCGGAGATGGTACATGCATTTGGGTTTAACGTCATACTACTTAGCAGTTTGCACTCTAATGTACTAGTCGTCCGAGTGGATTGCCGGAGATAGTACACATGCTATATGGGTTGTTGTCGTGCTGTATATCATGCGCTAGTCAGTTACTAATGTACCATCCTCTGTGGTGGGATTGCTGTGATAGTACACATGGTGTGTAGGTTGCCTCCATGCTTACCGTTTCGCAGTTAGTATTCTGACATGCAACTGGTTGGGTGGTGACTAAGTTATGGTTTTGTAATATCCAGTCCGCCTAAGACCCGGATCTGAATAATACTTATAGGGATTTGCTAACTTACAGCATAGGAGACTTTTAGTGACAAAAAACAAGGTTTTAGTGATGAAATTTTTCGTCGCTAAAAGTTGGAACCTTTAGCGACAAAAATTTCGTCGCTACAAACCTGTTTTTCGTTGCTAAAAGTGCTGTTGTATGCTGACTTACAACTATCATGTTGTAAGTTAGCAGCCCCCATACTTATATATATAAATATATTTATATATATCTGCATATTTTTATATATATATATAATATAATTATGTGTATATATAATGTATATACATACTATAATATAATTATGTATATATATAATGCATATACATATTGTATTATATTTAGTATATTAGTCATGTATATACAAATGTATTTATATATATACATATTATATATGTATACAAAAATAGTATAGATATACACATTATATATTATTTCGGATCGAATCCGGATCCGGATTCAGTATATTTTGGCAGATCCAGATATGGACTGACTTATAACAGATCCATCAGATCCAAATCTGAATCCGAATCCATATATGGTTTAGCGGATCTGGATCTGGATGCACTAGATCCGGTCCGGATCCGACCCGTTTACAGGCCTAGTACACATGCTATATGGGTTGCTGTCGTGCTGTATATCATGCGCTAGTCAGTTACTAATGTACCGTCCTCTGCGGTTGGATTGCCGTGATAGTACACATGGTGTATGGGTTGCCGCCATGCTTACCGTTTCGCAGTTAGTATTCTGACGTGCAACTCGTTGGGTGGTGATTCACCAGCGAGGGTATAGACGATCAAGCCAATTCCGCCATCGTGCTATTTGGATTATGAGGTCGTAAGGCGACGACGTTACTATAAGGCCACAAGAGGACAATATTACTATGAGGCCACAAGGCGACGATGTTACTATGAGGCCGTAAGGCGACGACGTTACTATGAGGCCGTAAGGCGATGATGCTATAGTATCAGAAAGCGCAGTAGAAGCGTGGTTTGTATTGTAAAAGTAAGTTCAGAATAAGTTGTCGCTGTGGGTTTTATAACCCGATGTTATTGAGTTGCATTGATTATGGGATTTTATATTCCAGAGTCTGGGTTTGGGTTCATTGAGTACGCATTTACATGCACGAGCATAATGAAAATGAGAAATTAGTACGAATATATTGTAATGATTTCGAGAACTAGACAAGCATGTTATGAATCATATTAATCCTGTAATCTGGTTAATGGTAGATGTTTGGTTAACTGTATTACATGTTAATTGATACCTTTGCTATGTTCGTGTGAGCAACGTCAATAGATAATAGACTAATCGCATCCTAAGATGCAAAGTAATAACGTGAGATGAGTAGTTAGTGTATGTATATTGGTAGTGAATATAGTTATGAACGCCTACTCACCTTTGTTGCAAAGTTGATGGCATATTATGCCTGGACGATCCAATGTCCAGATTTCCTTGCAGATTGGTCAGAGAACAATTCAGTCTTGAGAGTAAGATGCTAAGGAACACTGGAAGTGTAGAGCTAGACTGAAGACCAAAGATAGCCGCCAGCATTGTGTATTCAGAATAGTCTGTTGTATTAGTACTGGGACGTATGATTTGTAATTGTTTAAATTATTCAGATTGAAGTTTAAGTTACAATTAGCTTTCTCCCATTTATTTTCATGTTGTTTATAGTGTTAGAGGACAGGACGGCTTTCAATCAAGTCATTCCCTATGGGTCCAAAAAGGAAATTTTAAATTTTCTCTATTTTTGGCTACTCTGGGGCGTGACATTAGGTGACTTTTGTAAACAGTTAGGGTATGACATGGGTATTCCAGAAAGGAAGCCAAGAAAACCTTTTAAAAAGAAGTTTTCCAAACCTAGGACAAGAAATCAGTATTCCAAACCTAGACCCAAAGGAAACTCCAGAAGCCAAAACAAATTAAAGAAAAGCCCAAAAAAAAGGCTTTTGTCCCTATTTGTTTTAAATGTGGAAAGCCAGGTCATTACAAGAGCCAATGCAAGGTTAAAGAAAAAATAAGTGCTCTTGACATTGATGAAGATTTTAAAAATCAATTAATTTCAATAATGCTTTTAGATGAAGAAGAAGAAAAAGCATTAGAGGAAATATATGGTATTGAAAACTCTTTAGAAAATGAAAATTTTATTAAAGAAATCATTGAAGAAACCAGAACAAGAAGTTGAAGGATGTTCTGATCACTGTAAACATAAATTTGATTTCTATGAATTCATTTTAAAAATGAATGATTTAAGTATAAATACTATTTCTGCAGAAGAAACTTTTATTTTGAAAATCATTGATAAAAGCACTGACCCTGAAGAAAAGAAAAAAGTCATCATGCAATATATGAAACTTCATGAAGGAGAAAATTCACAAGAAAGTCAAATTGCTACCCAAAGGGAAAAACAGAATGAAGTACAACTTCAAAGATGTAGTCTCAAAAGTTACTATAAAAGCTCAGAAATCCAAAATTAATAATCCCTCTACCAAATATTTAAAGGAAGAAATTAATAATCTAAAAAGGTCTATCGAAGATTTGAAATTAAGAATAGAGACTCTTGAACAAGAGAATTTGATCCCTGAAGAATCTTTTGATCCTTTTAATAAAGGTAAAGGAATAAAAATTGATGATGATATTCCTGAGGATTTCGTTGAAGAAACAGGGACATACTCTGTTGAAAAGGTTATCTACCAAAAATGGTATGTCCAAATTTCACTAGTCATAGGTGAAATTTTTATTCTTGATACCATTGCTTTAGTAGATTCTAGAGCAGATATGAACTGCATAAAAAAGGGTTAAATACCTTTTAAATATTTTGAAAAAACCTCTCAAAATTTAAATGCTGCTGATCGCGTCAAAATCAAGATATTAAAGTATGTTTATTTATGCTTTACTAATTTCAAAAGATTTGTAGTGTGGAAAGTAAAGGTCGAACCCACAGAGATTGTTAATTTTTAATCCTTTAATTAATAAAATATAATCTATTTAGTTATAAGAAAATTGGAAATTTGATTGATTTGGACTTTGATTATTACTACTACTTTAAACTATGAATTAAACTAAGAAATTATGGAAATAAAATCTAGAATTAAATCTAAGTAAACTTGTGTACGAAATTCAAAATTGATTTAAATATGTGTGGAGATGGGATCTAGGATTACAAATCCACCACTAACTATGCATTGGGTATCTATACTTCTTATTCTAAGTTCTATGTTTGGATAGTTATGACCTATTGTAGCTACAAATCCAATAGTATCGTCAAGAAGATATCGTTAGTTTAATCTAAACATAATCCATCTATGATTCACATGAATTATCTACCTATAACTAGGGTGTAGCATAACTCATCTTTCCTAAGCATGGATTATAAAAGATATAAACATCATAATCACATAAGCATCATTGTATGTAAATACTCCTATCAATCACAGAAATCAAGGATTATTGAGTTCAATAAGCATAAGGAAAAATCTAAGACAAGAATAGATCTAAAATACTCTTGATTATTAACATTAAAACTGATTATATAAAATCCACCAACATACAATCACTATCCCAAACCATAAAATCTTAAAATAGAAAAGCATAGAATCCCCCTTTACATAGCTAGGGTTTCATTGAAACCCTAGATTATGAGTTTAGTTGCTCATGATGGGTGAAAGCATGAAGATTGAGTTGATGGAAGCCATTAGAAACCTTCAAGCTTGCTCTTCTCCTTCCTCTTGCCTTCAATGAATGTATGTGAATAGATCTCTAGGTGTGTAACCCTTAAAAATCATAAAAACTAAGAATATATAGAGTTTACAAGGGCTTTTTCAAGCTTTTTTCTCCCGAAACGGATAAAAACAGGTGTTATTTACAATCTGGACGTCTTCAAGCAGTTTCGTTCGCACAGGGCTCTTCAGCATATTGAAATACGTAACTCTGTTTTTTGTACGGATCGCGCGAGCGGGCCGCGCGAGCGCGTCATTTGGGAGGTCGCGCGCGCGGATCGCGTGAGCAATTTTTAGGTTTTCGCGCCGCGGATCGCGCGCGCGATGTGTCTTTTTCTGCTTCTTTCTTCCTGCTTTTTCACCTATTTCAACCTGATCTCCTTGTTTTCTTCTAAAACCTGATAGAAAATAGAAAATAAAGTAAAACTACACAAAAATAGGATAAAAACAACTAACAAATGTGAATTAAGGCGTATAATTAGGACTTGTTCTCTCCCGATCAGCTGCTAATGCAAGTAAGTTGGATATAAAATACAAGATTCCAAAGGTACATGTTTGTAACCAAGGAATTTGTATTCCCTCTACTTTCATTCTTGTTAAAACTCTTAACCAACCAATTATACTGGGAACACCTTTTTTGTCTCTCATACGATCATTTACTGTCACAAAAAATGGTTTGTTAACAAAGGTAATGGATGATGAAGTTCTGTTTAAATTCATACATCAACCTATGGAAACAGAAATTCAAACTCTTAAAGAAAACCTTATTTTTAAAGAAAACCAATTTGTTTGATTAAAGAAGAGTTGGTTCATAAGAGAATAGAAGTGCAACTCTCACAAACTGATTTAAAAACAAAAATTGAGAAATTCCAGTAAATGATAGAAGACAATATCTGTTCAGAACATCCTAATGCATAGGAAGAAACATATTGTCTCATTACCATATGAAAAGGACTTTGATGAGAAGAAAATTTCAACCAAAGCTTGTTCTATTCAAATGAATAAAGAATTAATGGAATTTTCCAAAAAAGAGATACAAGATTGATTAGACAAAAACTTTATCAAAAAAAGTAAATCTCCGTGGAGTTACTCTGCTTTTTATGTTAATAAAAATGCAGAAATTGAAAGAGGTGTTCCTAGACTCGTTATAAATTATAAACCTCTAACATAAATGGATTTGGCATCCTATTCCAAACAAAAAGGATTTACTAAACCGACTTTGCCAGGCATCAATATTCTCCAAATTTGATATGAAATCAGGATACTGGCAAATTCAAGTAGCAGAGGAAGATAGGCATAAAACCGCTTTCAATGTCCCTTTTGGGCATTATGAGTGGAATGTTATGCCTTTCGGCCTTAATGCCCCTTCAGAGTATCAAAATATCATGAATGATATTTTTAATCCTTACTCAGAATTTTGTATTGTTTATATTGATGATGTGTTAATATACTCCTCATCAATAGAAAAACATTGGAAACATCTGGATGTCTTTTTAAAAATTATCCAGAAAAATGGTCTTGTTGTTTCAGCCAAAAAGATAAAACTATTTCAAACTAAAATCAGATTTCTTGGCCACAACATTGACAAAAGAACAATTGTACCAATTGACAGGGCAATTGTGTTTGCAGAAAAATTTCCTGATGAAATCAAAGATAAAACTCAGCTCCAAAGATTTTTAGGAAGCCTAAATTATTTTGCTGAGTATTACAAAGATCTTTATAAGGATTCAGCAATCTTATATGAAAGATTGAAAAAGATCCCTCCGACTTGGAGTCCCAAGCACACTGAAGCAGTTAAAAGGATAAAGGCTAAAGTTAAAGTTTTGCCATGTTTATGCATTCCTATCCTCAATGCTTTTTAAATAGTTGAAACTGATGCTTCAGACTTAGGATATGGAGGAATCCTAAAGCAAAGGGTTAATAACTCATAACAGTTGGTTCGTTTTACTTCCAGTGCTTGGAAACCAGCTCAAAAGAACTATTCTGCTATAAAAAATGAAATCCTAGCCATTGTTCTTTGTGTCACAAAAGTTGAAGGAGATATACTCAATTAAGAATTTCTTATAAGAGTAGACTGCCAAGCGGCTAAGTATGTTTTAATTAAAGATGTTAAAAATATTGCTTCAAAACAAATCTTTACAAGATGGCAAGGAATATTGTCTGCCTTTGATTTTAAAATTGAGTATATAAACGGAAGCTAAAACTCTCTCCGTGACTTCCTTACTCGCAAATTTTTGCAGACAAATCATGAGGTGTAGCTTCAAAGGATATTCTTCTGAAGGAAGAGGTGGTGGTAGACGCCCTATGACAAACACTGAATATTGCATATTCATGCGCCAATATAATAGACATAGTGCTCATTTAATCTCCCAAATTCCTAGTTTTACATGCACATTTGAATTAATACTACCTCCGTCCCATTTTATGTGTCCATCTTGGGGAATCCAACTATTTAAGGGGATAAAAAGAATCTACACCTACTTTTCACAATTACCCATAATCATTACATTTTCTTTTTTTGCTTTCTTTTGGTGTTGAGTGTAAGGAATGGTAGTTTGGAAAACTAGGTAAAATTTACATACTAATTTAGGGAAGCGGATAATAATTTTGGGACATCCCAAAAAGGAAAGATGGACACATAAAATGGGACGGAGGGAGTATAATTTAATGGTGATGTCACTCAAATGTGTGTAATTATGTTCTTTTACATATTTTATATGTTTAGGTAAAAATAAAGTGAAATAAAGGGAAGGAAATAAGTAGCAACCATACCGAATCATTTCTCATATATTAGTCAAAACTCAAAATTCTGTAAACAAAAAATCAAAAGAAGACAAAAAAAAAAAATAGAAACTGTCCTAAAATCAAAGCTTTGACAGTGATGTTATATGCATTTCATTTCTCTCTCTCTCTGCAGGATTTGTTTTTCAAACGGCTGTCAGATGAAGAAAAGAAAAAAGGGACGAAGAAGAAGAAAAAATTTCCACTCTCGTGCCAAAGTGATGAACGTAGTGACGAAATCATCACAAAATTTCGTCTATAAAATGGAGAAGCAAACGAGGAGAAAAAAAATCACAAACAAGCAACAACTTCACACACACTGTTAGAGAGAGAATAGTTTAGGGAGGTTATCATGTGAGCACTTCATATTGTCCCTAAAAGTAGGAAACTTTAGTTTTTGTTTGCCTTTTCTAGTTCTAGTAGTTGTAAAAATTTACTTTTATGTAATTGATGATTTAATGTTAAAAAATATGTAACAAAACTTTGTGTACTGTATTTCTTAAGTTAAAATATTTGTTTTCTTGTAGGACATTTGTTAATTTGTAGTAGTAAAATATTCCTAGTAAAATCTAAATTTAATATTTTTAGTCTAGTAGTACTTGTAGTTGTCCCCTAAAATAGTTTGAAACCCCAAATTTTCAATTTTTATAGCAATATTTTCATTCACTAGAAGACAGATTTTGCAAAGTAAATGCCAGATTTCTTAGTCACATAGTTGTTATAATCACCTACTAAAGTCCTAAGCACACCATACCCATATCTCACTCCCAAATTAGATTATGATTTGGTTTGGCCTTGCTTATGTTCTTGGAGTTCAACCACTGTGACCCCATAAGAAGTCAAAGTCAAAGGTTTATTATTTTATGCTTGGTTCAATATTTTCATTTATTTATATTTTATTAGCATAGTTGTACTAAACTTTGTTATTTTGCAGATTCTACAAATTCAACCCCAAGTCATGTTAAGTGAAGAAAAAAATATATAATAATATTAGTTTTCACCCTTACCTTGGTTTTATAACTTTAATTTTAATCGGACGGTGATTGTGTGCATCTATTTAATTCATCTTTAAATTTTATTTGGAAGACAGCTTTAATTCCAAAATGGTAGGCTAAAACTTTAATTGGGGATATGCAATAAAAATTTAGAAACCACAGCTTCTGTGCACTAACAACATCATCCTCGCCTTCCTTGCCAGTGCGATTGGAGAAGAAGGAAGTAGCATTAAATGTCTTCCATATGATCAACTTCAGATGAGAACTCGAAGTCAACTTCAACTACTGGCTTTCCTTGCTCGATCTCAGTAATCGTAAAATGAAGAAGTGGAAGCAGCCTCCGAGCACAGACAAGAGATTCGGCACTACAATCTCGTCCAGCTACAATCACTTCCTCAAAGAAAGCTTAGGCCAAGGCCGCTTTCAGCAATGGGAACCCAGGCGAGGGATGAACCTCAAGTTGCAAACAAGACAGATTACATCGGTAATGGTCGAGATGAGATCACAGGCCTTATGCGGCTAAAAAGGAAAGAAAGCTCATCAGATAGACCACCTCTAGTAACTGTCTCGGATGAATGTATATAGTCTTTATTATCATTTCTGTTAACGTATTTGACTTTGAAGTTAGACTTTCCATTTCCCTTTTTTAAATGGGCAAATTTATCTGGATGAGTTATTTTTCCATTTATGGCCAAAAATATCTATGTATCTATAGTTTATGACCATTTACATGTTTATAGACTATGGCTATATTGGACATCAAAATATTACATATTTGAAATAAGAATGTAATTATGTGAATTGTCAAACTATGCCTTTTGTCATAAAAAAACACCTAGCATACTCAAACAATTCATTTGACAAAATTTATATTTCAAATATGTGTTTATACATATTTCTACACACTAATGGATAAGCAATTGTGTAGTGGCAGAGTGGTGGGGACTGGGCGCTGAATAACCCACGTCCGCGACGGGTCACGGTTCGAACCTGGCTACTGCCCAATTACCTTTTTATTTTTCTTTAAACCAAACGACGTCGTTTCATATCAAACCTGACACACTTGATATGACCCCGACCAGTGAAAGTTTATCTTCAAGTAAATAATGACTCTGCGGTCTTAAATGCCGAATCATTTTCAAATGCACAAAAGTTGTGGGATCTAGTGTTGGTTTTGCATATTCCCAATTCCTTTAAATCATATCTTCCAAGTTAATTAATATTTCTTGCTTTTTAATAACTTTGTTTAAATATTTGTATTATTTCCAACTTTCGCTATAATAATATCAAAAACGTCATTTGATGTAAATCTAGCTTTTATTTATTTTTCTTTCTTTTCTTACTAGTATCTTAGTTAATTTATTTTGCACTATTAAAATCTTTATCGTAAACTACTTAAAAAGAAAATAGCTTTTAATTAGTTTTATTGCAAAAATACAAAAACTAGTAGTTTAGTAAAAGCCCCAAAAATCCATTATCTTATAAAATTATTTTCCGTTCCCTGTGGGTTCGACCTGGTCTTCCAAAACTTTATTACTTGTACGATCACCTACACTTGGGTGTTGATAAGAAAACACGTCAATAGGATATCGTTACCCCACCTACCATAATCCTAGAAATAAAGGTAAAGATAAAGTTCAAGGTTATACCGCCCCAGAAAGGATTATATCCTTTTCAGAACCTCGTGACAAAGTTAATCTTTGGTCAATTCTTGTTTTAAATAACAATGAAGAAGCAGTTAAACTGCCTAAAGACATTGCTACCCATTATTTTGATATTCCTAATGTATGGTTGTCACGCCCCGGAAATCGAAGCACGAGGAAAGAGAAAAAGATAGAGAGAAAAGAATTAAAATCCAATCACAATGCGGAAGCGACTTTGGAAACCCACGGGGGTTCCTACAAGGATGACTTACTAATACGTAAATCCAAAATTGACTTACATGTTAACGAGTCCATCAAAGATGAAAGCATTTGAAAATCACATTAAAAGACTTTCCGGGCAAGCACTATATCAAGGAGAAAAGGAAAAATTACAATGAATTTGATAAAAGGTCATTTTTGACAGTTGCTGAATTTTAAAACACCCATAAGTAACTATATCTTTGAAATTTTCACATTTAGGCTAATAATCCTAACATTAAAACTTTGGGGAAAACCTAATACATGTGTCTAAGTCATTCTCTTAGCATGTTAATGAACACAAATCACCTTAGACAAGCATAACATATGGAAAAGCAACAATGTAAATCTACCTCAAAGCTTAGCTTCCAAAAATCAATGGTAACTCAAGAGAGCTAATCACATCCAAAATAACTTCAATGCTTGTGCTAGGATCTTGAAGGATGCTTCAAGTATGCACCACTAATCAAGAACAACCCAAGGTTAGGATAGAAAACATGAAACTAACAAACCCTAGGTTGTTAGAGATTGGGGAAAACTTACCCATATTAGAAATCCTCCATAGAAATGGTTAGGATATGAAAGAGAAACTCTATATACACCAAGGAAGCTATACAAAGTAAGAGAAGTCCATGAATAACTCAAAATTTGGAAAACTAATGAAACCCTAGAATTTGGGGGTTTGTAGAAAACTTACCAATGGAAGGATGTCAAGCCATAGGATTGTTAGGAGAGTTTGAAGATGAAGAGCTTGACCTTCCTTAGCAATCTTGAAGTTAGAGATGGAAGAGGGGTGAAGATCTTTGGAGGTTTTGGCCTCTTGAAGCATGAAAGAGAAGAAGAGGATGGGAGGAAGAGAATGTAACGTTAGTAATGAGGGGAGAGGGTGAGTTGGCCGAATATAGGGAGTGGGGTGGGGCCCACTCCCAAAAATGAACTGTTTGGTGTTCCAATGGACAGTCTGACCCAACAGTGTAACCCCAAAATTAAATAAACACATCCACAGGCTCAGAAAATAAATTTTAAAGCACATGAAAGGTAAAATAAAATAATTTAGTCATGCTCTGGAAATCAGAATACAGTCAAATAAAATAAGGGTCCACAACAGTAAAGGCAAAAATTACCCCATTACCCTTTATTATAAATTTTGAAACATTACAATCTACCCCCCTTAAAAGAATTCCGTCCCAGAATTCGAATGTAGCTCAAAGGGAAACAACTGGAGAGGTAACAATCCATACTAATACATAGACACCAAGAGTCACCAAGGCTCACAAGGAACAATCTCAAGGAACATACACGGTTCCAACATCAACTGACATGACCAAATATTAAGCATCAATGACAACTTGATCTTCTTAGTCGTCGAATGAACTAAGTCAAGAATACAAATGAATTTCATACCACTATTGGTCAAATACCGAAATGATCCTCACAAAAGGACCACATAATCAAAAGAATACAACATGCAGTTGTAACTCACCCCAAGGTGTCAAACAACTGACCAATATGTAACACACAACACAAGCGACAATGAATGGATAGAATCCAAAACTCAACTGAAAATCCAAGCCGAGAAGAAGGGTAACCAATGACATGGAATAAAATTTCATCACTGCAAGAAATAATTTCAAGATCCGAAGAATCAACGTTGTAGCACCGAGTGTGCTGTTTTCACAAGGCGTTCCTATGTCCTTCCAATACTAACTAACTAAAGTAAGGAATAAATCACAAAATGTTAGGAACCAAATTGAATGTACCAAATGCACAAAATTGCCAAGCGCCATTAGGGTACAAGGCATCAACTCACCAAAAGTTGTTATCCAAAGTGGACAGGACCCAAGGTCAATAAGTCCAAAGACTGAACAAGACAATTTCCAATAGAACACCGAATCTGGTTCTAAGAACCCTTACTAAACTTCAAGCAATACTAGTGAGGATCAAGAAAAGTATTCTCATTGTAGTGCAGTAACATCACGGGGAAAAACATTTGAATAGCCAAATGCAAGGGTCTCAACAAAACTTTGAAGACTCGAGAAAACCAACGAATTCGCCTCAAAGTAAATTCTAAAATGAGATTGAATTTCAATCAACTAAATCCAAGGAGCTCAAAGAAACGAATCGACTGATAAAAGTTACACGAATTTTCACAAAAGTTAAGTAACCTGATTCCTTCACAAGAGTTCAAAACTGAACTAAACTATGTGATCAACTCCCAAGGAGTGGTCCAAGCTTATATTAAATAATGCCAAAGAAAAGGTCTCACAAAGTAACAAACGAATGCTAATACAAAAGATTGTAATGAATCGACATTACATCGCGTCCACAAGAATAAACAGAAAACTCCAATCCTTAAAAGGAACAACAAAGATGGACCTGAACAGCGTCTATCGAAACAAATATTGGTGGTAAGCCAATAAAATCGAGGAATACTAAATTCCAAAGAACAAGCCCCTGGCGATAAATCAAAAATGGTCTCTCTATCAACAAACCCAAATCTCGCTCTCGAAACATCAAGGCAAAGGACCGCAATGCCCAAAGCCATAACTACCAAGAAACTTCAGCACCTACATATGTTTCGAACAAGGACAAGGGTATCATCAACAAAGCAATGATAAACCGAATAAGTGAACGCACGGATATAACCAGACAAGTTCACAACAACCATTGCTACTCGCAACAAATCAAAAGATACCAAAGGATATGTGCCTTGACCGAATCATGAATAAAATTGTGGCATACGCGACTCATTACAACTCAAAGAAATCGATGCAAAAGTTGAAATAATTAAACAATTTACTTCAAGGATGGAGATATACAAGAATCAAATCCCAAAACTGAAACTCCAAATTTTGTGATACCGAGACATCACTCGAATAGAGGGAACAATATCTGACATCCTTCCTCAAGCTAGAAACTATTGTGAAACCACATCACCAGTAAGCAATAACCAAAGTATGTTTTTCGAAAAACACACCCGAAAACTCACGACAAGGAGGAGGGAACCTATACAGAAGTTGCCTCAACCACCACAACCAATCGCACAACAAGCGAACACCAAGACTTTTCCTTCGCATAAGGCAAGGACAAAGTCGAAAGATCAAAGCGATCTAACACAAACACAAGCCACGGTAATCCCACGACGGGGAAGTAAAACAAGTCTTGCTGATAAAACTAGCAAGATCGCACCAAGTGCTCAAAGCAAATTTGTCTTGAATGACATCAAAATTCAAACCATTGAAAGGTAGGAATTCAAAGAGAAAGGGTTTGATCAGCTCTCAAAAGCTCATAATCATGATACACTCGATCCGTTAAGATCATCAATAATAAATGTAGAACCAAAATGGTCTAACTCTCTAACATAGAATGATCGACATACTAGTAAAAGAACATCAGTATGAAACGATATACAATCATGTGCCCTTCTTGCACTAACACAGAATCAAGAGAAAATGAGTCCAACGAAGCACTCTTTGTCACAACAATGGAGAAAGAGTTAAAACGACGGGATCAAATATTGAAACTCACTATGGTCGAATATACACCACTCGATAATTAGCAAAAGAATCCCTATGGACCAGTCATAGGATTTACGGAACAATAACGTTTGAGACAATAGGCATTGCCCACAGGTTCGAAGGATTCATAAAACTTCGAAGTCGTGAAATAAAAATAGATTATTCCACCTTGCCAACAACTACACCAATCCAACAAAAGTTACTATGGACACTATCATAGTAAGTCAAGGTATAAGTAATTTTGCCTGTAAGGGACAATGGAAGGTCTCCAAGAATGAAATAAGAACTTTTATTTCATGAACAACGACACTGGGATCTAGCCTTAGTAAACAACAGCCAAGGCTACCAATAACAAGAAATCAAATCATGATACAAGGTCATACTCCCAAGGAGTCTAATGATGACGAGTTCACAAAACCGTTAACTCGAAGAACTTGGTAACTAAATCGTTCAAATCAATCTATCTCTCAATAAGTAGGGAAATATTTGAAGTTATTAAATTTTTCATACTCGAGTCCAATACAATCAAAATTGATGAACTCAAAATGGCAAGACCGCTGAGGAATATTAATCCAATAGTCAAGAAGTCCAAGGGAAAGGACATCTTAATACAACACCATGAAACACCCAAGTTCGAAGTCCATGGGCGGTGAAACTGAAAATCATCATGCCCCACCCAAAAAAAAAAATCAAGCCGACAAGGTATGAGCGCTCGTTCAACGAAAGGTTTTGAAATCAAAAGCACACGAAAAACTACTTTTCCAAACAAGCTAGGAACGAGCATAAAACAATACTCTTAAAAGGGCCAAAGGTCACTAGGACCAAACAAGAAATAGATTTACTTCGAACAAGTATTACTAAATGAAGAGCCAAACTTGCTCACAAGGAGGAAACACTAAAATAACTTGTGTTCCTAAACAATCATCAAAGTGTTAACCATCTAATGTTAACGAAGTTCAAATAGGAATCAGTAAATATCAATAACTATAACCACATAAAAGAATTTCTACCACCTTGAGGAGAAACGTACTTAGCAAGATTATGTAAATATGATAAAGAGCTTAGGGGAAAAAAAAAATTCACTAACTGGCAAGATGTATAGTTTCACAATGAAACAAGGAAAACTTCTGCAATTAACAATAACATGGCCTCGTAATAGACAAATATCAGAGTCGCGGAGAATACTCACAAACGACACCCACTAAGCAAAGGATCGATAAAAATGAACCGATACAAGTCTAAGCTTAAAACAAGAAGCTTAAGTCAAGATCCAACAATAACTCACACGACAGAATTTCCTTATATGTAATAAATCATATAGGAGGGTAACTGATAGTTCACTGCAAATTCCAACATGAATACAATGGATTGGGACCCAACAAGCAACAACCCATCTCAAAGAATAAGTCTACTTGAGGTAGTAAAAGCAATGTCTAACAGACATTTAAACGTAAAAGTCCTCACGAAGAGAGAGGAGCCACAGTTCATCCCGAAGAATGGGGAAAAACCGCTCCAACATCATTCAACCAATTACGTAACCAAACGTTGAAAAAGGTAGGTACTTACAACCCTACAAAACAGCTCATGCCATAGAGAGGAGTGCAATTTGCTTGAAAGGATAATTTCAAGATACAACAAATAACTTATCACAGAGTCTCTCACGGAAAGGGAATACTATAGTCCGACAAAAGAGAGGACTATTCGAACACGATGTGGAACCCACAAATGAGGAAAACGTACCCAAGGTACAAAAGAAAAATAGCACCGAGTGTTAAACAACTCTGCTGCTACGCGATGGTATGCATCTCAAAAGAAATAAATAATATGTGCTAAGGCATAACCACAAGGATCTGAAGATACAACTTAACAAAACATAGCCCAACAAGCTACTCATACCAACTTGTGATCAACAACATAACCGCTCTATCAATATATACTATACAAGCATATAAAGCATCTCTTCATACCAAAAAGTTTAAAACTTTATATCTCTGAGGTTTTTTTTTTTTTTTTTTATAAATAAAATTTCTCCATCTATAATACAATAGATGATCTCAATATATTCTACTATAAGCATGTAAACCACATGAGCATGCAAGCATGTGAACATATAATCACGTAGGCGTGCAACACCTAAACATGCTATCTCAACAACATACACGGAAATAACAAGTAACGTAAATTTTATAAACACAACAGAGGGTCTTAAGCATACAGCTCGGTGTGAAGCACTGATCGACACCTAACCACCAACCTTACCAGGCATAGTACGTCGAGCGAATAATCCAAACAAGGAAACCCTCATATATATACATTTAAACCTTTCATGGTCAATAGTTAAATATCATCAGACATCCACACCAAGACACAATGAAAAAGGTTCATAGATGGAAACACATAGCACTTGAACATGTAAACATTTATCATGTAAGCACTTAGCATAAATAGCATATCAAACATGTAAGCTCTTTTAACTTGTAAGCACGTAAGTCCCGAAGGCACTCAACGCATACGCATACCCACACGGCATCGCAACGCCTCAATATGTGCAACTTAAACAAAGAATGCAATAAGGAGTATGCACGGAGTAAACACAAACGGAAATGCGATAAACCCAAAAGAAAAAACCTATAGCCCCTAGGTATTCGAACCCGGTTAGCTCTGATACCAATCTGTCACGCCCCGGAAATTGAAGCACGAGGAAAGAGAAAAAGATAGAGAGAAAAGAATTAAAATCCAATCACAATGCGGAAGCGACTTTGAAAACCCACGGGGGTTTCTACAAGGATGACTTACTAATACGTAAATCCAAAATAGACTTACATGTTAACGAGTCCATCAAAGATGAAAGCATTTGAAAATCACATTAAAAGACTTTCCGGGCAAGCACTATATCAAGGAGAAAAGGAAAAATTACAATGAATTTGATAAAAGGTCATTTTTGACAGTTGCTGAATTTTAAAACACCCATAAGTAACTATATCTTTGAAATTTTCACATTTAGGCTAATAATCCTAACATTACAACTTTGGGGAAAACCTAATGCATGTGTCTAAGTCATTCTCTTAGCATGTTAATGAACACAAATCACCTTAGACAAGCATAACATATGGAAAAGCAACAATGTAAATCTACCTCAAAGCTTAGCTTCCAAAAATCAATGGTAACTCAAGAGAGCTAATCACATCCAAAATAACTTCAATGCTTGTGCTAGGATCTTGAAGGATGCTTCAAGTATGCACCACTAATCAAGAACAACCCAAGGTTAGGATAGAAATCATGAAACTAACAAACCCTAGGTTGTTAGAGATTGGGGAAAACTTACCCATATTAGAAATCCTCCATAGAAATGGTTAGGATATGAAAGAGAAACTCTATATACACCAAGGAAGCTATACAAAGTAAGAGAAGTCCATGAATAACTCAAAATTTGGAAAACTAATGAAACCCTAGAATTTGGGGGTTTGTAGAAAACTTACCAATGGAAGGATGTCAAGCCATAGGATTGTTAGGAGAGTTTGAAGATGAAGAGCTTGACCTTCCTTAGCAATCTTGAAGTTAGAGATGGAAGAGGGGTGAAGATCTTTGGAGGTTTTGGCCTCTTGAAGCTTGAAAGAGAAGAAGAGGATGGGAGGAAGAGAATGTAACGTTAGTAATGAGGGGAGAGGGTGAGTTGGCCGAATATAGGGAGTGGGGTGGGGCCCACTCTCCAGTTTGTTCCAAAAATGAACTGTTTGGTGTTCCAATGGACAGTCTGACCCAACAGTGTAACCCCAAAATTAAATAAACACATCCACAGGCTCAGAAAATAAATTTTAAAGCATATGAAAGGTAAAATAAAATAATTTAGTCATGCTCTGGAAATCAGAATACAGTCAAATAAAATAAGGGTCCACAACATGAAAGGCAAAAATTACCCCATTACCCTTTATTATAAATTTTGAAACATTACAATGGTTTTATCCCAAGACTGCCAATGGGAATTCAAGGGATTATTATGAAAATTTTCTTGTGGAAACAGGCTCAGTCAGAATAGAGCACAGACGAACAGGAGGCCATCAGCCAGCCTTCTCGAAGATGTTTATTGCAAAAGTCCTCTCCTCATACGAATGGGGATTAGACTTAACAAAAAAAAGAAAGCTTTTAAAATCATCCCCTGGTGATTGTAAGTCCTACAATTATTATGATTATCAGAAGGCATGGGATAAAGCTATTCTACTCCAAAATTCATTGTTTAAACATATATGGTATTTTCAGTTCAATAAAGATTTTAATTTCGATCTCCCCCTTGGTTTCATTCCTGTATTTTTAAACATGGTCCGGAACTTGAGATTCTCCATCAAGAAGTAGCATGTTGTTTTCAACTCTATAAAAACAAAAACCTACCAGGACGAAGTGATAACCCACTTTTCTACTTCTTTCTTGAATTTTCTATTCCTTGGATCCTGAAATGGGATTTTGATTTAAGGAATTCTCCTACCCATGTTTGGACCCTTTGTAGAAAATTCCATGTTTGGTGGTGCACTAGATATAATAATCCAGACCTCACTCCCATTAGAATGGAAAAACTACTAGACATCGAGCTTCCCTCTCCTTCAAAAAAGTCTAGTACCTCTTCTCCAGATATCTCTGAGATTAAATCTCAAATTAAATCAGATTTAAAATCTAGATTTCCTGATATGCCCATTAATGAGCTTAAAGCTCTTATTAAAGAAGAATTATGTAAGAGACTGAATCTTGATTCAGACAGTGATACAGAGACAGTTTCTCTATTCGACTCCTCAATGCCTGATGGTCAAAGTTTGGATCCATATCCAGACTTTCAGAATATTCATGAAGATGATGGTGATTATGATTTCGAGACACAGTTCAACCATTAATCATCACAAGAGGACAAAATGTTTTTAATAAAGTATATCTTTGATTCGATCTTTTAATAAAGATGTTTTGATCTTTTAAAAAGAAATGGCTAGTACTTTGCCATGTCAAAAGCAGCTTTTGAAAAAGAGATTCCTTCGACAGTTTCTACTGTACTCTTTTCAAAAAGAAGAATCGATTTTTCAGAAGTCAAAAAGTTTTATAGTAGCCATCAACTTTTATAAAGTTACTTTTATTAAGTAGCAATGATGTGTAACTATTTGTGTATTTATGATACAACCAGAGAGGGACTAATATCACTCTAGAAGAAAATATCTATGATACATACCACATCCTAGTAGTTTGGTCCCAAAATGTAATATTCAATCCCAAAATATCCTAGGTGGGTTCCAAAGATATTACAACTTTGAAAACAACTTAAATTTATAAAACCGAAGTAGTTTTCAAAGTTACAACATATTGAGACTCAATTACTTCATTTTAGGATCAAATTATAATTTTTTTGGCACCAACTCTGATTGTATGATGCGTCCAAATTATAAATTAATTTGAGGTTATATCCTATCCTGCGGGGTTGTTTGTGAATGCTTCAAAAAAGCATTGTGTTGGTTTGACTAAGAATCACTTCTTTAGTCATTTTCAAGGAAAAAACACACTCCAATGTAATCAGAACCAAGTTATTCAAGCATCCAACTCACAAGAACTGATTCTCTTCTGAACTGAATAACCAGTTCTAATGTTACCTAAGCAGCCTCTGAGTTTCAACATGGTGTGCCAGTGCCACCTAGAAACATAAAAACAAACATTCAATCTTGCATTCCTTTCTAGTAAAGTGAAGAAAAGGAGATATCATGGGATCACTTTAAGAGTGAATGACCTACAATTTTGAATCCTTGCAGCGCCTGTCTTCTTTCCAAAATTTTCAAAGAGAAGGTGGGCAAGAGAAAATTACCTCCTCTGTATATTTGAGTATCAAAAACCACAATACCAGAAAAATGCATGTACAGAGTTCATCAAGATCCAAGCATTCATGTCTCTACATACATCGAACCAATGAACAAAGAAACCATTCCTCGGATAAGACCTGACTATTTCAAAACACCCGAAAGTTCTGAAAAATATTTAACCAATTTGTATTGCTGCATTAGTATAGCTTCGATAGATCAAGATCTTTATTTTTATGTTATCTACATCATCCAGGATGTTGCAATGCATGCAATGCATTTCTTTCGAACAATAAGTCATGCAGAGGTCACACACTAAATGAGTCCAGCCTTGAAAGATTCAAAGTTTCTTTCACTTACTATTAGCTAATCCACATAATGCCCTCGATCGAGAGAGAGAGAGAGAGAGAGAGAGAGAGAGAGAGAGAGAGAGAGAGAGAATGCTCTGGTCGACTACATTTGTCCACCTTCGAACGTCGTCTCTCTCTCTTTTTCAGCAACTTCATCTCTTTCAACCAGAAATTTTCTTAACTAGAAAATAGGTACAACCAGGCACAATGACGACCTTGCTTTTTGTAACGAATTTGAGCGTGGTTCATTATAATTCACGAATAACACTAAAAACACAAAATCAGGAATCGTGTATCTCATGTTTGAACTTTAATGCCCCTTTTACCTCCATATACAGTGTGCAATAGTCAAACCAAGATTTTCAAATGATTGCTTCCTTATCATCCACGCTTTTATGTGCAAAAATTATTTAACCGTTTCGTTCTTGTGCTTTGCAAAATATAACCAGAGCTGTAGCAGTGGCGACCATAACTCAAGTAAAAAAGGATGAAGGAAAATCTCCCCTAGCTTTTCCTTTTACATACCAACCTGAAGTAACCATCCTCTGACCAAGTCCACAGCATCACCTGCATAAACACCAGGAAGAAAAAACCGGGTATCAATTAAGGAACCAGTTCAAGGAGGGGAAAAAAATTGAATAAGAAAGAAACTACATAAAGTACCACACATCTAGGAAGCACCAAGACCTCTAGAAGCGCATGAGTCCGGTTCCGACACCGTGCCGGACCCTCCTCGGCACATGTTGGATCCACCAAAATCCGTGTCCTGCTATTTTATCCATGTCGGACACGTTTGGATACTTCACGGTTAATATTGTGGAAATTTTTTTACATAAAGAAGTGGAAGTTAAGTGGTAGAGTCTCTTAATGATGCGTATAATTACGCTTTCTTGAACTCAAAATTTGAGTGTTTGGAAATTGGAAAAATAGGGTTTATAGAGCATCATCTATGAAGCACCGACACTCTATTCTCACCATCGTATCGGTGTCAGCAACATGCCCTATGTCGACACTCTCTGGTATTGTGTCTGAATTGTTTATTCCTTTTTTCCAAAACTGACACACACACGACACGCTTAGGACAGTGGTGGGACACTCTTGAGTTGCTATTCTTAGATGATGTTTTGAGAATTTGGGGTTAAATTATATTTTTTTCTAAAATTGTTATAGATAATGGATGTTTATGAAATCTTTTAAAATTGTGATGGGCTTAAAACAAAATAAAAGAAAGTGTAGGATTAAATATATATACTGAGACCAATTCATTTGGCATATACGTAACGTAATAACGTAAGTAACGTATGATGTTGATAAATGATGATTAATGATGTTCTTGATTTTTAATTATTGGCTTCGTTATTTTTAATAGGGTAAAAAGCACTTTGCACCCTAATGTATACACCATTTGGCACTTTGCACCCTAATATTTTAATTTTCGCAAGCGGGTCCCTAATGTACATGGCGAGTTGCAATGTGGCCCCTCCGTTAGAGTTTCTGTTCAAAACAAAACGGAAATGACTCATGTGCTTGTCACATGACTCACTTAAAGGGCCATTTTTGTCATTGAACACACAAACAATTTAAGGAAGAAAATTCTTTTTTTGACAGAAAGGATGAAAATTCTAATCTCACATATAGATCAAACTAGGAGAAAGATTGGGGATTTTGGGAAAAATTATATTTAGGAAAATTTTGGGTGAGAGATTTGGGAAAATCTGATAAGAGATATATATATATATATATAGAGAGAGAGAGAGAGAGAGGCAGCCTCGTAGATGGCCGGCCACCACCACCAACCTTCCCCTCTACGGCCACCATCTCTTCCCCTCTTCTCCACACACCCCCCTCCCTCCCCACCATCCCCACCACCATCGGCGGATGCACATGGGACTTCAGCCACACCTCTCTCTCTCTCTCTCTCTATATATATATATATATATATATAAAATCAGATTTTCCAAATCTCTCACCCAAAATTTTCCTGAATCTAATTTTTCCCAAAATCCCCAATCTATCTCCTAGTTTGATCTATGTGAGTTAGAATTTTCATCCTTAAATTGTTTGGGTG
The DNA here is from genome assembly GCA_033977485.1 of Hydrangea macrophylla. Taxonomy (NCBI): domain Eukaryota; kingdom Viridiplantae; phylum Streptophyta; class Magnoliopsida; order Cornales; family Hydrangeaceae; genus Hydrangea; species Hydrangea macrophylla. Next base: position 108,933,273 of record CM066994.1, on the reverse strand, counting down.
TTCAATTAGGGATGGCAACGGGGCGGGTATGGGACGGGGTCCTCATATTCCGCCCCCGCCCCAATTATATGAGACCCATCCCTGACACCGCCCCGCCCCGCTCCCATGAAGCACACACCCCACCCCCAACCCCAACAAAAACTTGGGAACCCATCCCCGCCCCGCCCCGCCCCGCGCCCGCGCCCGCCCCAATATCATGAACAATACACACACACACACACACAAAGGGGGGAGGGGGGCAACTATACATTGAATCAGAATAAATGAAAGAACAAAATTTGCTACCAAGTTTCTCCCATTCTAGAATCAAACTAGAAACAAGACCATCATCAAAACTAAGAAAAATCAAGAAAAAGGAAAAGAAATTGAAATGAAGTATCACACCACAAACAGGAAGGATGCGCATAGAACACACACATATACACACTCGAACACACACAGAACACACACACATTATGCACAGACCACACAGACTCGAACACAAAACACACACTGAAACACACACATATACATACATATATTACAAAAGTAGGGGTTAGGGATTGTGACTTGCCACTGCAACGAGACACAATGAGAATGAAAGATCGGAGAAGCCTTCAATGGTGGTGGCCCAGTGGCAAAGAGAGAGAGAGAGAGCAGAGATGAGGCAGTGATCATGAGAGAGAGAGAAAGAGAGAGAGAGAGAGAGCAGAGATGACTGATGAGGCGGTGGTGTTGGATTGCTATGAATCCCTAATTCTCATTTAGTAGTATTTATACTAAGAAAGTAAGAAGGGTTAATAAGGGTATAAATGTAATTTCAATGTATAATCGGGGCGGGTTCGGGGGATTTGCCCCTTACCCGAACCCCGACCTAACCCCGACCCGGGTTGAAAAAACTTTCCCCATATCCGCCCCTACCCCGAATTAGCCACCCCCATACCCTACCTATTAGGGGCGGGGCGGGGAACCCTAAAAACCCGCTCCATTGCCATCCCTATGTTCAATGGCAAAATTGGCCCTTTAAGTGAGTCATGTGACAAGCACATGAGCCAGGATGGGCCACATTGCAACTCGCCATATACATTAGAGACCCGATTGCGAAAATTAAAACATTAGGGTGCAAAGTGCCACACAGTGTAAACATTAAGGGTACAAAGTGCTTTTTACCCTTACTAATAATGTCATAATCTTGTTGTACTTTGTGTTTTTATGCCAGTTTTGATTAGACATGGTAAAATATATATTCAAAAAAAAAATCTATATGTCGCCGAAGTATTCGCATCCTGGTTTTTTGAGAAAGATCTTGTCCACGTATTCTTGTCGAGTCGTGTCCGTGTCGCGCGTCAGTATTGGTGCTTCTTAGAGCATCATTGTAGATTTTTGCAAATTCGGAATACTGAGTTGTGAAACCAAAATTTAAGAATTTTGAAATAGCTAGGGACTTTTCAAATCAAATATTTAGGCATCTGAATTTTACTATACAGCGTATGGTTTTCTTATTATTCGTGATCATAAGTAGTCAGATACATGTTTATCATCTTGTCATATCCTAGCTGTGTCTGTGTCAGCTGCTTTGTATCCTTATCTGTGCTTCTTCGGTTAGCACATGCAGTTAACGTGATGAAGTAATTTGTTCAAATCAAATGAGAATTGAAGAACATTTGACAATCAGGGTTTCGGCTGAGAGAAATCTCACAGAGCTTAGAGCTCTGTTTGATTAACAACCAATTTCTATTACAATATTATCAAAAGCTAAGAAAAACAGACTTGGGACACCTATTTATACCCTATTCTAACTATATATAACCTCACATGGTGGTGACAAAATTAAAAAAACAACTAAACAAACATTTTAAAACAAAGTACAACTATCAAAACCTAAAATACTACAAAATACTGCATCATAATGTTAATCTACTTGACAAGCGAGCGAACATTTGTTTTCCGGTAAAGAGTAATAGGAAAGACAAAACACAACACAGCAAGCGAACATTAAAAACACTACGAATGTCTCAGTTCATAACATGTTTCATAAGGAAAACGGGGGATGTTTTATTATTTATCGAAATAGAAGGCCCATTTAACAAAAGTATAACATGCACAAGAAAATCTGGAGATTTTACCTTGAAAATCAGCGCCTGCCTCTGCGCAACGACCAACCCCAAAGAGGAAGCAGAATAGCAGCATATGAAAAGTACAACCTGAAGTGCCAGTAGGAATTCAACAATCTAAACTACCCGTGCAAGATAACTCGAAGCTCTATTTAATTGCCGAAGATGACGAGGCAGCTGAGGCCTCTGCTATTAAAGAGACTGGTTGGCGGCCCTGCAGGCAAGCAGCTATGTCAAATGGGCGCAGCTCGGATCCGTCAAAAAGAAGATTAACACCGGGAAGGATCACTTCTCGACTGTCAGCATCTTCGGATTCAACTTTTCCCGTAGTCATGGGAAGAGATTCTTCAATGGATCTGGTGGCAGCTTCATACACAGGAGCTAGAGCGTATGATCTGCAGATACCATAGAAGTCATCGTGAGTCAGGATACTATGGAAGGAGCAAGAATTTATACAGGATAGTGTCTTACACTATACCCACTGATTCTCCTGTACATTAAGGCTCTGTTTGGTTTGCAGATGTAGAGAAGGAAAGGAAAATTAGTTCCTTGTGTTTTCCATTGTGGTTTACTCCACGATTAAATATCATAAAAAATTACAAATTTTCAGAATATATTTTACTTAAGAAAAAAGGTTGGGAAGGATATCCATCATACCACTGAAATCAGTATATCCATCGTTTATTTTGGGGTAAATTACACTAACCTCCCTGAGGTATGGCCTAATTACACGGACCTCCCTGAGGTATGGCCTAATTACACGGACCTCCCTCATATAATCGAAAATTACACTGACCTCCCTTGTTGATAGACGGCCTTGACAATGATAATAAATTTACAAAAGTTACCTTTACTTTGTTTGCACTATTGCAATCCAAAAGTTTATTAAAAAAAAGAAAAAAAGAAAAAGAAAGAGACAAATCTGCCTTTGTGCAAATTACGCAAACCCAGGTGTCTTCTTCCTCCCTTCATCCCCTTCTCTCTCTTTTCTTCTTGGTCAAGTACATTCTAATGTCCATAAAGCATAGTGTTGATTAATCCATGTAAGTTATATAAGTACATCTATGTATACATGTCTATATATATTACATATACATATCCAGTATTATATATATGGAAAACGCACATATCTACATCCATATATACATCACACATAAATGCATCACCACATATTATTGTAGACATAAAAGCACGCATATATACATCACACATAAATATACCCAATGAGAAAGAGAGAACAGTGAAACCAAGCCCTAAGCTCTCTTTTCCTCCAATTCATCCAACCTCACTTTTCAGACTACCAGGTGCTCCTAGTTAAAAAATTAAGGTATTTACAAGTTGCTTTTAGTAGAAAGACCAATGGGCCTGACTTACCCTCAAAAGACGCCTTATGAGGGGAGGATTACCCAGGCTTATAAGAAGCACAGACGAGGGCTATGCCCGGGTGATGTGGGACAATCCAACACACCCCTAGGCCACATCAACAGGGAAAGCCCAACAAGGGGAGGGAGCCCAACTCAGCACTGATACCAAATCGAAAGACCAATGGGCCTGACTCACCCTCAAAAGACGTCTTATGAGGGGAGGATTACCCAGGCTTATAAGAAGCACAGAAGAGGGCTATGCCCGGGCGATGTGGGACAATCCAACAGTTTTCTTCAGCCAATTGACACCTCCTACTATCTCTTTGAATTTGGGGGTTGTAGATTCTAAATCGATCGTCGACACTGAAATCCATATTGCCAAAGGTAGGAAATAAAGGATTTGCAACCTCAGCTGGAACTAATTCGGTTATGCAAGTAAGAGTAAATTACACTGACCTTCCGTGATTTTATGTCCTGCATCGCAATTCGGTTATGCAAGTGGAGTTGGGTAACTTTGCAATTCGATTTAGAAGATGCAGAGGTATGACAATGGGGGACAAAATCATATCTCATCCATAGAAGGGTATGTCAGAAAGGGGAATTTGGGGTTGTAGATTCTAAATGGACCGTCGACGTTGAAATCCATATTGCCAAAGGTAGGAGATAAAGCATTTGCAACCTCAGCTGGAACTAATTCGGTTATGTATGTAAGAGTAAATTACACTGACCTTTCATGATTTTATGTCCTCCATCGCAATTCGGTTAAGCAAGTAGAGTTGGGTAACTTTGCAATTGGATTTATGAGATGTAGAGGTATGACAATGGGGGACATAAAATTCATATATCATCCATAGAAGGGTATGTCAGAAAGGAGGGGAGAGATGGTGATGGTGGTGTTGGAAAAGGGGAACATGGCAGTTGTAAAAGAATTAGTGCTCTGTTTTCTCTAGACAGGAGAGAGACAGAACCACCATAGCAGGTTTTTGTTTTATTTATTTGTTTTCATTTGTAGTAATGGCACATTGGTCATTTTGAAAATATTAACTCAGAAATTAACTTTTCTGTTTAGTCAACGGTTAGTTGACTAACGGAGGGGAGGTGAGTGTTACCCAACCACAAACCTCAAGGGTAGTTAGTGTAATTTTCAATTATACGAGAGAGGTCAGTGTATTTACCATTTATTTTATCAAGAAGGATGATTTGTCCTTTGTTGATCTTTATCAATAAAATCTTATGTTTTTTTGCACGTGCGCACACGCACACACAAAACATACTAAAAAGCAAAAGGCCAAGCCTATAAAAAGTGGCAAAAATGATTAGCTTACCCAAAAAAAATGGCAAATTAGAGCCCATTTGGGATAGCCTTTTCTGGGCCAACAATCACTTATAAATGCTGCTTAAAAAACGTGATCAAGCTTTTAAACAAATCCGATTACATTTTAAAGCTAAAAGCAAACACATGAAAGAAGATTAATTCAGACACACCTCAGAATGTTACCGTCAAAGCTCAAAACTTCTGTCCGGCAACGTTGCCGGTTAGCCAGCTTCAATCTCTGATACTCACTCAAGGCTCCAGAAATGGGAGAAGAAGGATCTACAAGCGGGTTCCACCTTCCGCTTGCGTAGTTCATAAGTTGCCGAGAAGGTTCCTTCGCTTGCTCTCTCTGGTAAAGAAGCCTCGCAGTGGGACCTGTTGCATGGTACTCGGTACAAATGTCCCGCAACCTTTTCCTCAACTCTTGCATCGTATCGTGATGCTCCGTAAGTAGATTTGCTTGAAGTAATTGTGACGAAACCACTCTTTTACATATATTGTTGCATAGTTTTGGACTAAATAGTGGAATCCCAAATTCCACGCTTAATGGGACCCATTCATACTTATCATCATTGGGTGAAAAATGGTCCAATTCTCTTTCTTTGAAAAGTTTTAATAGGCGAATATACCCAATGGTCCATAAGTCCATCTTTTTAGCAAGATCAGACAACAGCGAATTCAACTTCACACTTTCCTCTCCGCATAGTCCCAATTCATTCCCTATATGAGCGATCGAACCATCAAAATTTTTCAATGGCAACGGCACATCCATAGTAACTACTCTTCCAGATTCATCAAGATCGTACCGGCTGAGGGGCTGGACCAGCACAGCCGAATGTTTGAGAAGTGAATTTAAACAATGTAAAAGTACATTTCCTTTCACTAAATTCCCTTCGAACTTTCCTCCCAACCCTCCAATAGTAGATCCATCCCAAGACCATAAAAGGGCTTTCTCACAACCAGCCAATGGTGCGGGAAGTAACCGTAAACATTGGCCTTTCATAAGAACAACTGACAGAGGTCCACTAGCTACAGCTGAGTATAGTACCAATTTCATCCACGGGGTCATAGATGAATGAGAGGGCGGACCGAAATGAATAGGACCTTTTGGTCCCGGTAGAACCGAAGAATGAGGAAGAGGAACCATAGATACAACAATATCGTAGTCACGAAGAAACAATCGATCTAAAGTTGCAGCTGAAAGAGCTGCCAAACTTTCACATCGAAGTATATCCACACGATATTTCTTTCTTTTCCTCGAAGTTTCTTTTCCAGTATCTAAACCATCAATAGAAATCAAATTCTCATCATTCGATAAAACAGGGACTGATTTAGAATCCTCACTCAATAAATTACTGTCTTCAGATACATTATCTTGACAATTTTCACTCGCAAGATCAGCTAAATCAGAATCATTACCAAGTAAACCAGCTTCTTCATCTGTACCAGAGTGTCCCAATTGGTCAGCGGGAGTGAGGTCAACTATCAAAGAAGTAGTTTCCTCATTGGTTGAAGATATAATGCTCGTCTTTCCATAAACTTCCGCAACTCCGTCATCAGTAGAAACTCCACCTGATATCAAACATTCAAGAACACATCGGAGACTAAAGGCATGATTGGCGAATTCCTGTAATTCTCCTTCAAATTTTGTTCCCTCTAATGTACTCAAATCCTTGCAAAGGTCCGCAATGCTAGTATGACCCAGTTTTCCTGCCTCGTATAGTGTCACAGCGTGAGATTTCAAGCCTGCAGAAGACAGTTAAAAGAAAACATGGATTCAAAAGGTGGTTGGAATCTGTCAATTCACGAGTCAGTTTGAGTTTCAGACAACCCGATACAGTTCATAATTTTTTATGGTTCGTGATTCATAATTTTGCACTTTGATGCATCAAGTTTTAAGTGGAAAACTTTCAACATTTTGAGCCGAAATATTGCAGAAAACTTATGTTGAATTGTAATTCTGTAACTTCTCGGCATCATACGAATATGTATATACAAAATTACAAATTCTGCTAAAACGTCGCCCCAGAAGTAGGAATGGTCTGAATAGGAACGAGATACCCATTCCCAACCTTGGTTACTACCATCCAAAGAGGATCTAAGAGTACAAGAAAGACCAGGAACCTCAATTTAAAAAGGAAAAACCTTTTTTTCTGACTGATACTTAAACTATATTACTTATCCAGGGTAATCATTGGTATCAACATTGAACATGCAGATATTTCATCGCAATTTGCTTTTCTCAACCTGTTCTTTTTCCGATTTTAAAGTATAAGTTTTTATAGAACGATTTCCTCACTCAATGAGCAACATCCATACGCACTGCTAAACTCTACTCGGACAGATATAAGTAAGGTGTACTATATCTCCAGAAGTCTCAAGCAAAGAATGCATTCACAATAACTGGGTTCAAATCTTAACCCTGTGAATGAGCTTATTCTCAAGGAAACCAGAGTGCGTTTCATTATATTGAAATTTGAAACATACTTTAGCAAGCCTATAGGACATACCATGCTTCAGATTCATAAATTGCAATCCCAGTCAGCACAATGATTGTGAACGGTGAGGTCAACCAACATATCAGAAATTACAATAATAGGATTTTGATAACAAACAATGCATTCATTGAGTGATAAAGATGTGTTGATACTGTTTCAATCCCACATGATGGCATGAGCTTAATATAGCCTAATGAACTATAAGTAATCAGATTAGAAATATCTATGATGAGAATTTGGTGCCAACAGAAGCACTTCAAGTCATAAAAGGATGAGAAATAACTGTAAAGTGCATGTTCAGGATGAGAAAATGATAGACTTTTATCACTCGAGCAAAAAAGAACAACTCAAAAACAAAAGAGATGGAACAAACCTGGCGAAACGGACCCCATCATGAGATACGATGTTATATTGGCGTCAACAACAAAGGCAACACGGGTATAACCAGAAGCTGGGCCATAGTTTTCTGCCCCTAAAACATCTCCTTGTTGAACAGCACTGCCATCGGTGGAGCCCACACTAGTCTGAGAAACATCCTCGTCATCACTGAGAGTAATGTTCTGCGCAACAGATGCGGTTGAATCTTGAAGATAAGATGCGGGATCGATTAATTTTACAGCCCACCCTAATCGACAAGCAAAAGATGCAGCCGCTTGCAGCTGAGAAAGGTCAGCCTGTAATGTTGCAGCCAATTCGGCAACGGTTGAATTCTCACTTGAAACCACAAAAACGGCATACAGTAACCTATATAAAGGACTTACTGTTAGATCTTAATTTCTCTGCTTGGAAGACAATTTTGAAACAGGGTTAATACATTTTAACCCCTGGGTTAGGCGCATATTCACTTTACCACGGTGGTTCAAAAGTTGACACTTTACAGTTAACCCCCTTGTAATGGGGGTCAAATTTTCACTTCATATGACTAATATACACTTCAGTCATTTTTAATTTCTATAACTTTTCCATAACAAGAGTCACCCGATCACTCATTTCTGCATTTATTTTTATGTGGTGAGGGGCATGGGTGGTGATGGTGGTGGTTGGGGGTGCGGCGGCAGCAACAGTGGTGGTGAGCATGGTGGTTTGAGGAAGAAGAATATGGTGAAAGAGAGAAAAGAAAGAAAAAATGAGAATAATATAATAGGGTCAAAGTTGACATGTCATATTCGATATTTGGTCTAAATTGATCCTGCCAAAAGTGAAGTTTAAAATTTCCCTTGTGGCAGAAAACTTAATGGTTTCAATTTAGACACTACCACGGGTTTTAAGTGTCAACTTTTGAACCATGAGGGGGTAATGTGAAAATGTGCCTAACCACAGGGAGGTAATTATTAACACTTAAAAATGAAAGGCAATGCATCCACGTATTACGAAAGCCTCCTTACTCCTCAATAGGGTCTTCATAGGACTGCTCCCTGTTGGAAACAAACCCTTCAAGCCTGGATACTGAAACACTGTATACATTAAAATTCCAAACTCACAGATGGGGAGATAAAGGAATTGACAAACAGAACAAACTATAAGTATCTGTTTGGTTCATCGATTAGTAAGGGAGAAGGAATAGGAAAAGAAAACTGTAAGGAAGACTATTTCCCAAGTTTTTTCCTCCATGCTTAAGTAACCTTAGAAATTAGAATCTTAAAATATAATAGAAGGTCAATAAAAGAAGGGAAGTGACTCATGAAATTAAAACAAAAATAATTTACTTCACACCCTATCTTCTTTTCTTCTTATTATCCTCACTGCCTTCTTTATTAATCAAACAAAGGAGAGTGCTTTCCTCAGAGTTTCCTTTTCCTTGACTAAATCCATGAACTCAACAGAGCCTAAGGCTAGATAAGGAGGCAAAAGTTATAGTTCATCGAAACATCTTATCATCTCCCCACAATTTCCAATCATGAAAACAAAGAAAGAAATTATGTTATCATTTTCAACGCAATCTCAGGCTTGCAAACAAATAACGGGGATTAACATATTAGGCCATCTCCAACCCTTACCCAATACCCATATCAAATTCAAATTTGGTTAAAAATCCCCCAAAACCCTCTCCAGCCCTTGAACCAAACCCATACCAAATTGAGTTTTACCCAAATTCATACCAAATTGAAATAACACTGTTGATAATACCAAATAAGCAACGGCTATATTTTGGCAACCAAAATGCACTGGCTGATAGGTGAAGTTGCCGGAGAAGACGGGAAAGTTCGCCAAAGGGAAGAAAAATTGAAGGCAAAGTCGGTGTCGGAGATAAATACATTGTGTGGATCTTACACATAGGGAGTTGAAATTGGTGCCAAAGAAGTCGAGGGATGCCCTCGCTGTCGCTGGAGAAGTCGCGCGCAGTTCTGTAATTTCTGGACGAAGAGAGAGAGGGTAGAGATTTCTAGGACAGAGAGAGGGAAGCATTGTGGGTAATTTCTGTATACTGGAGATGACTATGGCCTATGGGGATAAGCATTTTACTGGGTGTTTTGGATTGAAATTATATAGGAGGTAGGAAAAGAAAAAATGGGTCGGAACTGAAAATGGAGTGAGATATTTTGGAGGGGAAGTGTTCAGCAAAAATGGTTGCAGGAGAAAAGTGACATAAAGCAGTTTTTGGATACAATGGTCATTTTTTAAAAAATGATTTGAGTAAAATTTAAAGTGTCCATTAGAAGGCCTTATACCCAATCAAGCTTTTACCCAAATTTTAAGTTAAATTTGGGTAAAATTTTGTGTTAGGATTGGAGTTGGTCTTAAACGTCATATTAGGTATTCGTGAATTAAGTTGAGCAGAAGTCACAATCACCAAGCAACTAAAGTTAAACAAACAAGGCATTACCAAGATTCACCAAAAATACAAGAGTTCTTACATACAAAATGTTGTAGTTTGATATAAATTGTTGGGCCGTTCCCTAATAGCTTAAGTTCTGGAGCAACTGGTGACTTAACATGGTATCGGGGCCTTGTCTGTGGGAGGTCTTGGGATCAAGTCTTTGTCCCCATTCTGGTTTGCATATTACACTTAAATGTTTGTATTCATTATGATGGAGTCAGTTTGTTGCCTCTCCATGCGGGAGACAGGTTCCCACGTGAGATAGGGTGTCAGAGCTGGATAAACATTTTGGGCCATTCTCTAATACCATAAGGTTTTGAAGCAACTAGTAACTAAACATCACACACTACCCAATATGAAACATAATATAACTCACAGCAGCATTAACAGGTCAACTAGAAAGTCCACACACCCCCAAAACTTCCACTTCCTCCCTCATAGTGTTACAGTTATGCAGATTGAAGTTCTTTCGCTCATTTACCAAGAATTGAATTAAGATTCCTAAGGGCAACTCACCATTCCCCTGCAATATTATGAGGTAATATTATACTTCAATCTCAGCTACGACTTAATGGGGTAATCTTTTATACTAGAACAAGCTTTTTGCTGCAGAATTACAACTCTACACTTTGAGCAATTGTAAAGTGCAGTATAGCAAACATGAGAGCAGCCACTTTGTGCATAATACTTTAAAACCTAATATAAGGTCCGTATTAGACCCTCCCAGCACTCTGTGTAGACAGTACCAATATGAGAAAATGGCCTGTAAGGCTTTGATCATGACTTCCCCTACTCTCCTCTCTCTCTCTCCAAATTTGATTTAGATACATCTGGTTTAAATGGTGTATAAACAAATTCATTGTGCTGCAGAATATTCATTCTCCTGCATTGTTAATTTCTAAATTTTTATGCTTAAGTTGTTTACTTTTGAATTTAGACTTGAATGGTGCCAAAGGCTTCAACCGGCATACATCTGTCAAGTATCATCTCATGCCGCAATTAATGTAGGTATAAGTTTCAGATGTCAATCCTGACTTTAACCCATATTCCTAGGGGATAAAATGATTATTGACGAGAAACTTCATAAATATATATATATATATAATGCAAGCCGATCAAACAAATTAAATCGATTTGTCCACAGTTTTGGAACAATAGCAGAAAGGAAGATATAGACATCATGTCAGTTTCTAATGAAAGTGCTCAATGAGATTAAGACCAATAAAATTTCAATATATGATAGAACAGAAAAAAGTTAAGCGCCCAAGTCTTGGACTATTCTGAATAAAGACTAATTACCTTTAAAACGATCATCGGGATAAACTGCGACATCAAAGTAAATCAATCCCCGGCGGAAAAGACCCTTTATAATCTCAGGATCAAAAAGGATGAAAGAATTTGCTTCCTCCTTACAAACTTTATCAATTGTTGCCATTTCATCTTCTGAGAGTTTCTGTAAGGAAGGACAGAGTTTTATATCAATCACATAGCTTGAACTGGAAGCCTATATTACCAAATTTTGAGAACAATCAAGTATTCTGGAGGGCATTGTGCATATGTCCAACTGCTAAAAAAATTTTAAAAGGGTTGGATCGATTTTACCCCCTTGTTTCACTTTATCCCTTGTGGTCCAAAAGTAGACACTTAACCCCTTGTAGTTCTAAAGTGAAACCGTTAAATTTCTTAGCAAAGCTAACAAAAAATTTTAATTCAGGTCGGAGGAAAAAAAGAGTTGGCCAAATTCTGAATGTATAATGTCAATTTTCTCCCCATCAACTTTTGTCCCCTCATTTTTCTTTCTTCCACAATATTCCTTCTTCCTCAAACCACCATCGCACACAACCAACCACCACCCAACCGCACACAACCGCCATATCAATAAATATAAATATCAGCATTAAGACAATTTAATCATTAAGAAGATATAATGTTACATTGAAAATAATTCAAGGGTATATTTGCCATTTTAAGGTAAAAATAAATACCATTGGTGTATGCACTTAGCACAGAACCACAGGAGGGTTAAGTGTCAACCTTTGGACCACATGTGTTCAGTGAAAACAGGCATCACCACAAGGGGTAAAATGTAATTAACCATTTTAAAAAGTTCTAGTCAGTAATATATTTCTATTTATGGTTCAAATTCATATGAAACAAGGATCATTAGACACCTCACCTTAAATTCTTCCAGTGTAAAGTTGACAAGACAAACTCCCCACCACGGCTCGATTACAAAGTCCACTGGTTGTGTAGGTAATAGTTCCTTCGCAATTGACTTGTTCAGCTTCCACATAATTTTCTGGATAGCTCCAAAAGAGTAGATGATAGATAAGAATATAATAGTGCAGTCCATCTGTGGATATCTATCTTTTGGTGTATAGGCCATCTCAGATTGTGACTTGCCAAAGATACCATAAGAAGTTACTAGAATCTTATCTCCGTAGCTACGCGATTATGACGATAATAAGGATTTATACTCCTAGAGCAAGATAAAAGAGTATATATAACTTGCTACACGAGATTGAAAACATAGCTTCCAACAGAATTTCAAATTGGTTTTTGCTACAAATAAAACATTATGTCATCACCAATATGAAAAGGAAATATATCAGTTGTATTCCCATTTTCGTTTCTTTTTTTCTTCTTGTGAATAATTGTAATGGTCTCATTTTATGAGTGCTCGTTAGTGTAGTGTTACATATACCGTGTGATGATGCATAACAAGATATATGCAAAAGCCAAATTAACTGACTACTAATTCAAGTGCGGACTTGGTACTTTCTACATTCGATTCAGAAATTAATTACAAATAAGCATAATCGTATTATTATGTCACCAATTACTCCAGAAGCTTAAGCCGTTTGAGAACAAACCAAACTTCATCAAAATTGAGACAAATAACAAACACGGAGCAGATACTTGAACCTAAAACCTCCGAGAAACAAGCCTAAGATACCATGTTAAGACACCAATTATTCTGAGAGCTTGAGCTGTTAGAAAATGGACACAATAATGTATAACAAGCTTCAACACCTATCAGCCTTTCCTCTTCACGTATTCAGGTGTTTCAGAAAGTAAAGTAAAATAAGCATTGTTATATACTCTTGTAAGGCCAAGCCCATTCAACTCCTTAAAACCCCGATGTTAAGGAGAGGGGAACCGAGGCCTTATAAACTGCACAGGCAACAATACATCTAAGCGATGTGAGACGACAACATATAACAACACAATCACATTAAATGGTTCATTAATAATACTGCATACATGCAAGTTATATGAATATATGTATACATATGTGAAGCATTTTATAGATAATCGTAAGTTAGTATACCATACAAGTGTGTTTAAACAGTACCTTAGATCTGCACTTGTTCATGATATCAATAAATTCATTTCTTCCTATTCCTGTAAGCCGCAAGGCATCTGCCGCACTAAAATTTGGGATGCTGTCATAAGGTTGCTCTGCAAAAATATAATAAATATATGTGAATTTAAAAACCGTCAAAATTTCTGTCAAGTATAGATACATCGCACCCTAACGAATGTTAAAGGCAATACTACACTAACATTGATCCATTTACTGCCGAATGATGTAAAGCTACATTTAGAATGACAGTAACTTTTTTTTTTTTTTTCGAAATACATGTACCATTATTGATATCTTCAGATACTGAGAGAGAAAAAAGCGAAAGAGGAATAGATATGGAAAAGGAAACATGTTAAGAGTGAGAGTTATTTGTTGTATAAGTTGAGGAGCATGGAATACGTCGACCCCCAACTCAAGGTCCTACACAAAACATCATCACCAACTTAAAATCGGAAGCAATTAAGACTTGCTTTTTTGAAAAAGTAAAAATTGCATTACATTGAATCTTTAAAATAAGTTGAAAATGAAGAGGATGCAGTAATTACAATTGAAGAAAATTCATTCCAGAAATGTCATGCCAAACACACCCTGAGCTATTAAGCAGAGAAAGAAATAATAGCTAGTCAATAAAGAAAATGAAGGATCCAATTCACAAGTTAAATTGAATATAACAAGATGGTGATAAATTGACGATACTAAAATATCAAAATTGCATGTATTAGTCAGAAATTTCCTGTGTTGAGTGTTGACTGAAGCATATATTGAGAAGAGACCATCCGCACATATGAGCTAGAGTTCCTCGACTACAAAAATACATCCTCCTTGTTCATTTTATAATGATACCAAAAAGGCAATGATATTTATTTTGAACAATCAGATCTTCATTATTTTTTTCCTTTGATAAGCAGCTATCGCTGCTTTCTTATCATTTTGAAAACCATACTCCTGAAAATATGCAGCAATGCCTCATGTGCTATGTCTTAAGTGTTTCAAACCAAATTTGTATATCAGATCATGGCCACATATGTAGCTTCGATGGGGGTATGATTGAGGGCAACTAACAGAAAGATGATATGTCACTTGATCTACTAAAGTTCCCCATATATGAGCTACTGAGATTATGACAAATACGACAGCCACAGATTTAGCCAATTTACAACCGATAAGCTCTGAATATAACTCATTACCATTTCTCATGACTTCAAATATCATATCGCAGTAATATCTGAAAGGTGATAATCGCATTACACGGCAAACATACTCCGCAAGGTGATAGGGAAACAGCTGCAGACGAAAAAAAAATTTAAAAAAAGTTTTACAAAAAATAAATAAAATCCAAAATACCATAAAGAAGGAAATTTTGATATCTGGACATGTACTCATGTATGTCTATTTTCAGTAATATATCAACTATGATGTTTATCATATGCGTGAATAGAACTTCTGCGCATGAATGTGTTTAGAATGTATTCAAATGTGGACAACATGGAATTCACTCAAAAAGTCAACATCTCCATGATTGACAGAATTCTATCATGTTGTCCCGTTGTATCAACTTACTGACTAGCTTGTTATATAACCGACACATATACTCCAAAATATACTTTTCATGATGTGAAAAGAAAATTTCAAGCTCTAGAATTGTATGTATAAGGTCCTACAATAATTGCTTTACAATTTCATAAACAACATTAAAGCGCTAAAAAGATCGTAATGACAATAAAAATTTTCCTAAAATAGTTGAAAAGCAAAGAGGATTTGTCTGTAATACACACCGCCAAATTTCTCCGTAAATAGCGCATCATCTCTTCATAATATTCACCTTCTTTGATTACTTTACGAGCAAAACAAGTGTTCCATTGGAGCCTTTTCTTTATGCAGTGTTCAACTATCCTGCATGACGACATCATAACCAGTCAAACAAACAAAAAAATGAAATTATTTGAAACCAACAGAACTTGTGCAGGAAGGTCAAAGAAAAAAAACAATGAAGGTTCAAAATCAATTAGATCTGATGCAACATAGATGAGTCCCACACTTAGCCCACAGTTACAACCGACTTCCAAATATTAAAACAAGAAGCATTTATGTGTACTACTTAAGCATGTAATCAGAAGCATTTCTAAAGCCTACGACACTTAAAATCATTGTTGTCAAATAGTGAATCAGTTTGCCATAACTAGGAAACATTAATCATGTCAAATTGTAAGATTCACTTTTTGAAGAAAAAAAAATTGAATAATAATGTATTGGGTAAATTACACTTTACACTCTTGTAATTTGAATGTGATATCATTTTGGTCCCTGCAGTTTCAATTTTGTCAATTTGATCCTTACAATTTCAGTCTAGGTTCAATGTAGTCCGTCTATGAAAATTTTCTAGAATTTTTTACAGAAATAGGTCATGTGATGCACACGTGAGATATCATTAGCTCGGTAGTTGGATGTTTAAGAATTCCTTCCCTCCTTTCCTTAAACTGCTTTCAGAGAGTTTAAGGACTTTCTCTTACTGTCTTTAACACCATTAAATCATTGAAGTTTCGAGCATACACAAATCTCAAAGAGGGAATGTCAGTCCTAAAAGAAAGCAAGATTCTCAATACCTGTCTTCCGGGTTCATTGCCTTGCTTCCAAACATTGGGTCATTCTGTCACTCCCTCTTATACGCTCTCCCCTTCTGCTTTTGGGGCTTCGGGGAGAGCTCTAGGAGTCCGTTCCTTCACTCCCGCTTTCAGTGTAATGAATGAGTTACCGATTAGGCCCCATCCTCCAATGGGTCCCTTCGCTCTATTTAGAGTTTTTACAGTCAGATTATCATAAGTGACCATTGAACCTTCTAGCGCAGCTTCTGAAACCAGAAAATGGCGATACGGGAATCTTAATCGCATTCTGTCGGTTAAATCCCATGTATACATGCTAGAAGACAAGAAGGCAAGATTCTTTTTTCTTACTAATGGTAAATTTACTAATGGAAATTACACTTTACACACCTATATTGAACCTAAATTTGTAAGAAAAATTGATGAATGGACTATATTGAACAAACCTAAACTAAAACGGTAAGGATCAAATTGACAAAATTGTACAGGGACCAAAATGAAATCACACCCAAACAATAAGGGTATGAAATGTAATTTACCCTAATGTATCTGTTTATATTGTATACGTATTAAAACACATGTCCAATGCTTATAATGAAAAGAATACTCCATCCATCCCAAACTTAAGAGACCCTTTTGGGAATTCCTATTAATTAAGACAACTTATTCTATTGTGGTTAAATTGGCTAAAGTTCCAATATTGTCCCTTGTGTAGTACATTGACTATTAATATAATCCCTTACACGGAATCCTAAAAGAGAAAATTAGTAATGTCTCGTGTTAAAGTATATTGACTTATCAAAGAGCCCTCTTAGTTCAAGACATCCCAAAATGGAATACGGGACTCCTAATTTAATACGGAGGGGCTAACAATGAAATTTTCATGCAATATCTTTGCAAGTTTTCCACTTAACTTAAAACTTTAAAATCGAATTCTGACTGTGAATCATATCTAGTTGTATGAATCTCGAATCGACTCGTGAATTGAAAGATTTCTAACAACCAAGAATTATTGACTACAGCTGTTGAGCTTGCTGGTCTTTGATCTAAACCGAAACTGCATCAAGTGAAAAGATTCAAAGTTTTAGGAAAGCTTTCTGACCCATTCCTTACAGATATACAAAACTTAATATTAACACTAAGAACTATCTCAAAATCTCAGGAAAATTTAGTACATCAATTGAAACTAGGTGAACATGGCAGAGGCCAAGCTTATGGATAACATGGATAATATGTAGTTTGCATACACTGATATATCCTACGTTGATATCTGACTCACCCAGACATAGGCATTCATAATACAAGCATTTATAAGCCCATCCCTAAATTTCAAAACTAAGCAAGCAAGTGAAGCAACCAAACAACCTAAGTAACTCTATTCAAACACAGTATATCATTTCATCAATAACAAGCTCTTCTAACCTTCTATGCCATTCTTCCTTGGAATTCAAAGTTGCCTGAAGCCGCTTTGGAAGGCTTTCCCAATGGCATTCTTCCTTAATTGCTTTCAAAATCAACTGTTCCTCAATCGTGTTCGGATTATGCTGCATATTTCCAAATCACTTATGTGCAAATACACTCCCCTAGTCCCTGCAAATCAACAATCATCATCATCATCATCGACAATCACCAACTACTTCGTATAATTGCAGACTCAATTATGATCTGATCTTCGTTTTTCAACTCCAAAATAGTCAAATGCGGTATCAATATTTTGGGAATTTGGATCTCGACATATTAAATCATTTGAATTGTAGAAATGAGTGACTCACCTGAATTGGGGTTTGCAATGGAAGTGGAAAATGTAGATTTGGATCAGACAACTAGGGCTTGGACATTGTTTGGGTTGGTGGAGATCATGAATATTTTACTAGAGGTTTAATTTGATGATCGTTGAATAATGAGAGTGGGACCTACCGTCTCGTTGTCCATCCGATCGGTTCGTTATTCGGAGTTAGGGTTTCGAAGTCCGACAGAACGAGGGAGGTTAGTTACATTATTACTTACATGTGCATTGGAAACATTAAAATAGATCATTGGGATGACTGTTTAATAACTCAATTAAGAGTTATTTGATCTAAAACAACAATGATAGGGATACACACTAAATGACACACCAAACGACACACTGTGCTTTAAATGCATGTACCCTGTGTTGTTTGAATTTTTTACACTTTTTTGTGCATCACTTTCACAGCACAGGGTACATGCATTTAAGGCTGATGTGTCGTTTAGTGTGTCTTTTGGTGTGTATCCCTATCATTTTTGGATCTAAAATCCTAAGTACTGGACCTTTCTTACAAGGGAAATGTTTGGTACACACACTTTTTGACCCAATCTTTGAAGAGTTATATTTGGGGCACTAACAATATCCACTAACACTTACTAACACACTCTATCTCTCTTCTAGTGGCATTGTGGGGTCTACAGTGGACCCCGCAGTACCACTAGGAGAGAGATAGAGTGTGTTAGTAAGTGTTAGTGGATTTTGTTAGTGCCCCTAGCATTGCCCATCTTTGAAACATCTCAGCCTAAGGTCTACTAGTAAAAACATGGACACAATTACCCTTCTCCTCAAATTCTGATAAAAACCCCAACTACCAAATTTGGCGTCCCCAATCCCTATAAATTACTCCAAATTAGTTATGGAATATGGAGACCTCATGATATGCGATTCCAATCTCAAAATTTTAGGGTTTTCAAAAATAAAAAAATGGAAGATAAGAAATCATCGTCTCCTGCCTTTCGTGAAAAAAAATCTTATCCTCTCGGTCTCCGGCGACCAACCTCCACTCCGACGATGACGATCGAAGCTTCAAGCAAGTTTTGGGACTCGAACTAGATTATGTCGAAGAAGAAGGGTAAGTGTAAAAATAAACACTATTGTCTGAAATCGTTGACATGTTTTTCACACTATGGATCATTCACAATCAAACAATTGTTTATCAAAATCAGTATATCAGGGGTAAATATTTGAGAAAAAAATCGTGATATTCACTCACCCGATGGTAGATTCGGTTTTTTTTTTTTTTGTGTGTGTTTTCAAAACACTCTATGATATTACTTGATCTTTATATGTTTTTAAGACCATAGACTTCAAAAATAGGGTTTTTTGGGATGTTGTGTTTTTGGTTTTCTCGTTTTGGGTTTCTGCAAAATACGGGATTCTCCAAGGATGTGTCGTTGTAAGTCTAATATAAGTGTGAAATTTAACACTCGTGTTCATCGTCACTTCTGATTTACTCTTCAGATTATTGTCGTTATGTAGTGTGAAGTTGATGACTACAACGTAATTATCAAACATGGATTGATTGGTGAAAAAATTGTCGTAGCGCTAAACGTAATTGTGTGAGACTTATGACTACATCTCATTGTTCAACGTAATTGTGTGAGACTTATGACTACATCTCATTGTTCAACTTTGGGATTTCCTACTTGTTAAATTTTACACTAATGTCTTCCTTTTGTCCATGTAGCTTTTCACATTCACCAGTCACATCAGAGTATAATGCAAATCAGTGCAGGGCCGATTTAATCCACGAGTTCCTAAACTCACGAAAGGTCTTGGACATTGTTTTAACACGAAGCTAGAGAAGATGTTCTGAGAATTAGTGGGCAACTTGACGGTGTAACAAATTTATAGGGGATAATTCATTGAATTTTGTTATTTGCTTGTAACAACTGCATTATTTGTATAACAATGAAATTCCAGTGTAAAATTTCACACTAATAAACCAGTTACAGTATAACAATGAACTATTTGTAGTGTAAAATTCAATACCCGCAGAAAGACTCGTTTCTGATGTGATATCTAGATTGAATATGCAATACACTGTGAATTAGAAATGGTGAATAAATTTTTTTTCAAAACCTAACGTGATTTATGGCACAAACACAAAAAACGGAAAGCACTATAATTATGGGATGATGATGCCAAGAATTGGTGAGGGCAATTTTAGGAAGAAAACAAGGTCACAAAGGATTTGTATGTGGTTCGGCCCCGTTAATGAGGTGACCTACGTCCACGGTTGCGTCTGAGCGCGTTCACTAGCAGATCACCGGCAGGCCTGGTGAGCCGACAGTTGTAGGCGGCACTACTAGTAATACCGGCCGGGTGTATGCGTGTGTATACTGACAAGCTCTCTAATATATGCAGATGTACTTAGAGAATTGGTATTCGAATCCCTTCTATGAGGGGAGGTGGGCTCTTTTATAGGTGCAAGAGTCCACCTTTACATGGCAAGTTTATTAGATTAGGAAACATAACTCAATTACAATAGATTTGTACAATATCTGGAGAGTTTCCTAAGTGGTTTAGGAAACTACCGATTCCCTTGATAGAGATACGATCGCACAGGGATGGAAGGAAACGCGATTCATCCCGCATCTCCTGGAGCTCCACCATGCCTGGCACCCGAGCCGCGGGTATCTCGGATAAGCACTGCCGGACGCCCCGGGACTGTGGGCCCTAGGCTCCTATCCCGGACTCCCTGGCTATCGGATGACCATAGGGCGGTTGGACCGCTATGGAACATTTCTGGACATATCAGCTGCCCCCCATTTTCAAATCTGAGGTGACGCCCTGTCAGATGAGGTTGGAAAATTAGGAACGTCCTTCATACACCGTCCGGGGTTAGGTCAGGTTCCCCACTGGACCAAGGCTGGCACGGAATGGCCCGGCAGTACAAGGACCGGGCGGTATATACACAGGCCCGGGACCCCCGACGCCACGCGCCTAATGGTTACAGGTATAGTTCGGGCGTAAAGCGTCTAGTTTGAGAAGTAACCGAATCGTCCAGCTGGCAACTAAACCATCACATCGCGCATTTAATGCTCACGCTTCCTGAGGCGACGCCCCACATGCCCGAAACGACAGTTTCGGCGGGAGAGTATGGGAGCCATCCGATCAGATTGAATCCCAACCGTTCGTGCTGCTTATATAAGGAGCACTCCTTCAACCTCGCGTCTTCACCCCAGAGCATCAACTGAGTCACCTGAACAAACACTCCGAACCCCCTTTCTTCTACTGTCTTTACTTTTCCAATCTCTTATTCACATCAAATGGCTTCGCGTGTTGACCTGACGTTTGATGAAGGGCTACAAGCATTCCGAGAGGATCGCCAAATTCCAAACGACGTAGTAGTCCGCCCTTACGTTGAGGGGGAGGAAGTTGCTTTCCCCTTTGTCCTCATTAGCAGCTATTTGCTGCTCGTCGTTGGACTGCGCTTCCCCCTGCCGGTTTCCTTTTGCGACTTGCTGGAGGGGTTACGCATCCCACTACACAAGTGCCGCCCAAACGTTGCTCGCCTTCTGTGGGGCATATCAGCGCTGAACGAGCGGTTGGGGTTGCTCCTCCGACCAGCTGACGTCGCTAGGTGCTACATACTAGGCATCGACAACGGAGGCCCCTACTTCCGCCCCAGGACCGAGGGAAAGGATCTTGTCCGAGGCTTGGACTTTCCGAACAAGACCTGGCAGCGATACCCTTGGGTTGTGGCTGCCGGCAACTGGTTAGAGGACGCCGTTCTCTGTCCTCCGGCGGCGTTTGACCCCGATCTCTGCAAGCAAGCTTTCACCGCCCTCCGTGGGGTCGCCCCTACCGCTGACGACACAGAGGCGCTTGACCAGGCTATTGATGCCGGCATGTCGTTCTCTTATCTGGCAGGGAGACCTGCGGAGAACTCGGGTGTCGGACAGTCTTCTGCAACTGCTGCCGTTGCGGCATCTGGATCGCGCCGCTACACCCGGTCGATGGCGACCGGGGCGCGCCCGGCCGGCAGGACGGGCGGGTCCGAGGGACCGGTCACTTTGTCCACCAGCAGCGATTCCACCTCTTCTGAGGACGCAAGTCCCCCACCGGGCCCCTCCAAGAAAGGCAAGGAAAAAGAGGTGGAGGAAGAGTCTCATCCCCCACCGAAAAGGAGTCGGCCAGAGATGTCCGCCGGTTCTCGTCTGCCCAGATCTTGGTCGGACCTCTCTCTTGCAAACATGGAAAGCTGTTTGCAGGTGGTGGAGAAGATGGGCGCTGAGCTGCAGATGGATTCCGCCGTGCGGGGGGTGGATGTCCATGCCCTGGAGCTGGCTGTGGAGGGGCTGACGGCGAAGGTGGCTGCCCTGGAAGAGGAGGTCAAGGCTTTGAAGGGCCAAGGACCTTAAGGGCACTTTTTGTTTGTATACATATTTTTCCTTCTTCTTTTTTTTACCGGGAAGGCTATTATAATTCCTCCCGTCTTTGTACAGTTCTCTTTTTATAGAAATAAAAAGGTCCTTGAGGCCAACTTTTTCCTTCATCAAGCCCTTTGTAATGCAAATCAATTCTGTACGACTCTGTGCGATTAATGCCCGACCAGCTCGCAAATGTACCCGGGCTACGGCTCGGGCCTGGACCGCTGCTACCACGTGTCAACCAATCATTGGTCAGGTTAGATCCTAACGAATGGAGACGTGGGCGCAACCGAACCATTCGCAAACTAACGGAACCGTCTTTTCGTGTATTTAATGCGCGCGCCTTTTGAGGCGACTCCTCACGTGACCGAAGCGACGGTTTGGGCGGGAAATCTTCTGAACCGCTGGATCTGCTCTGATCTGGGCCGTTCAGGGTCTTTATATAAGGAGCACTCGCCCTACCTCCTGCGTACCTTCCTGATTTTCTTCTTTCTGATCTTTCTTTCCTCTCTCCCCCACTCCTTTTTCATTTCGAAGCGAAACTGGAGAGAACGAACCTTGTGAGGTTTGAGCGGGAGTGGGATTTCTTCCTCCTTAGATTCGGCGCGTTTTTTGAGTCCAGTGGAACCCTAACTCACCTGAACCGAACGGGTGTTCCTTGCGTTGTTCTGAGAGAGTGCTACCTGGTGCTGAGGAGCATCTACTCGCTACCATTCAGGTTAGTAACTCTGCCCCCCCTGTACATCAGGCTTGGGGTTTCCGATCCCTTCGCTAGTCGTCGTTTGCGTCAGTTCTTTCCTGCTGGGGGGCCAGAGATGGAACACTCCGGCTTTAATTCGTCTTCGAGATCGGAGAGTGAGCAGTATCGGTCAGGGTCCCCTGGCGCCAGCCTAGGCCAGCCCCTCGAGTCCCAGTCCGACCACCAAAGTGGGGCCAGGATCCCCATTCGTCTGTCTAGTAGTGAGTCTTCCGAGGAGGCCCCCGTCGCCTCCGTTTCGAGGGGGTTGGGCGACGAGTTGCCTGAGAGGACCGAGGGCATGGTCTTCGCTTGTGAGTCTACTTCCTCTGTTCTGCGCTCGGGAGACCTTCTCCGGATCAGGGAGAAGTACTCCCTCCCTGATGGTTGCGCCCTAGCCGTAAGTACCGGCGGCGCACATCTATATCAGTCGGGGTTTGTCACCCTATTTGAGGATGCTATGGCAGCGGGCCTCCGACTTCCGCTTCACCCGGTGGCTCGGGACATGTTGATCTTTCTCGACATCGCTCCCGGTCAGTTGGCCCCCAATGGGTGGAGGTTCTTGATGGGGTGCATATCATTGTGGCCCCAAGCGTTCGGGTATGAGCTTACCCTACAGGAGTTCCTCTGGGCACACCGACCATTCCCTGTGCATAATGAATTGGGGTTTTTCTCGTTTTCTGCCCGTCCGGGCAGGAAAATCATCGACAACTGCCCCAGCAATAATAAAGGGTGGAAGGGCAAATTTTTCCAGGTGTCTACCCTTCGCCTCTGCGACATGGCTCCGGGGATCCAGTTGAGGACATCCTGGGTCAGGGAGTTGAGGGGTAAGACCGCCCTTCCGACTCTGTCTGCTTCTTTGGCCTATTCGGAACACAGTGGATTACTGATTATTTTTATTTCTTGTTTACAGCAGGCTCAACTAAACCCCCAGAGATTCCTGAGGTGTGCCAGGCCAGGATCCTGAAGCTAGCAGGGCTGCCCACCAGCATCGGGAACGTGTTGTCACGGACGGGAGAATTTATCGTTACCTATTCTCCTGAGCCGCCTGTTCCTGCCCCCAGTTTCACGCACATCATCCCCGGTGAGTACTATGCATTATCCATGTACTTGCATCATTTATGCCCTCCGCACGTCTGACCGTGCGATCTCCGTTTTCTGCAGAAATGGCCCCTAAGCGCAATTTGGAGCAGCTGCGGGAGAGACAAGCTGCCGCCGCCGCCACTACTGCTACTCGGGTGGCCATCGCCCAGGGAAAAAGACCGGCCACAGAGGGTTCAGGCGGCGAGCGCCCGCTCAGGCGCATTCGCCACGGGACGACTACCCGTCCGAGTCCCGTGGGGACATCAGCTTCCCCTAGGCCAGCTGTTGAAGAGCCCGTGCCCAGGGCTGGTATTCCGTCGGGTTTGCCTTCGGGCGGGCATGACGAGGCCCGGGAGAGGTTAAAGCCCTGCCTTGCGCCGAGCCAGGTGTCGACATGTGCCGAGCTATCTCTCCAAGGGCTCGAAGGATGGCTATATAGCATTTCCCACCTGGTGAGCGTTCTGCTCTTCTTCCAACGCGGTCTTGCCCTATACTCATTACTTGTTTAACCGATTTACATTCTCCTGCTGCAGGTTGGCTGCATAGCCGCGGGATCTGAATCCGTCCATTCTTCCCTGGCTGGGAAAGTGAGTGCCGCCGAAGCCGCCCTTTCGGAGGAGCGGAAAGAGTTGCACGTAGCGAGAGCTGCCCTGGCCGTGGAGACAACCAAGACGAAGTCGCTGGCCTCGAGCTTAGGGGCGGCTCAAGCGGACCTGGCGGCAGCTTTGGCCGAACTGGAAGCTGCCCGGGCTCTCGTAGTGGCGGCCGAAGCCCAGGCTAAGGCGGTTGCCGGGACACCTTCTGCAGCGGCTTTGGAAGGAGCCTTTGACGATGGCTTCTTCCAAGGTTATGATGACCTGAAACGGCGGGTAGCCCGAGACCACCCCGAATGGGTCCTTTCGGCCTACGAGGGGATTGACTCTGACTACTGGGACATTGGAGAGGATCCTATTGCTGGGGAAGTTCCTGTTGCTGGCGAGGATCCGGCGGCCGCTGGAGATCCCGTGGTCATCGCCGGGGCCACTGTGCTCGCCCCGGAGGGGGTTTTAGCGGAGGAAAGACTTGCCGCTCCTGGGGAGCAGACCGGGGAGACTGATATCGTGGTCAATGTAGAAGACTGACTCCCCGGTCCCTCCTTCCTGCTATTTTTTTTTTTTTTTTTTTTTGGGGGGGCCACTACAACTGCCCCCCATGCTCTGTACACTTTATTTAATTTAATGCAAAGGCCCTCGAGGTCGCCCTTCCATTAATTTTGTTGCACTGTGCTTGACATCTGCTTTAACAAATGCTTTATGACCGTAACCCACAGAGCACCTAATTTTTGCTAGTATCCGTGTGGCTTTGGCCGACCTAACATCTGCCTTAGCAAATGCTTTAGGACCGTAACCCACAGAACACCTAGTCAATTGTTGAAATTCCCTGTCTTAGGCCTTAGTATTTTCCTCTGTCCCCTGCCCCCCAAGCATTTTGCTAAGGCGGGTGTGCGGGTGCGCGGGAACACCTGGCCGTAAGGAATTGACCTGGAACATGGGTGGTTGCAGGAGCGTTTGAAGCTTGCCATCGCTGGCCACCTAGGGGTTTGGCCCCATCGTCGGCTGGACCTAAGCATAGCTTTAGTTAATTTCTTGTTTAGGTGTAGGACCCTCTTGCCCCCAGGGCTCCTGTTAAGGAGGGGGCGTGTTGGGGATCGACCATAGGAAACCGACCTGGAACATGGGTGGTTGTAGGGTCCTTTTGGTGCCTCGGGGTTAGGCCCGAGGTCTTTTGGTGCCTCGGGGCTAGGCCCGAGGTCTTTTGGTGCCTCGGGGTTAGGCCCGAGGTCTTTTGTTCATTGCCCGATGTACCGAAGGGAATAATGTTTCAGAGCAAACTTTCCATTTTATTCAAAAAATAACAATCTTTAACAATTGTCCTATCAAGGCTACGTAAAAAGAATTCTCCTCATAACACTTGACTCCTGTAGCTATGTGCTACTGATAGTACTTGCGGAGATGTTGTATGTTCCAGGGGTGACTGAGGTCGTGCCCATCCATGCTTTGTAGCCAGTAGGTTCCTGGTCGGTTGACCCGAGTGACTATATACGGTCCTTCCCAGTTTGCTCCCAACTTCCCATGGCTTGGAACTCGGGTTGACTGGTTCACTGCTTTAAGAACAAGGTCCCCAACCTGGAAACTACGATGCTTCACCTTACTATTGTAGTATCGCGAGACCCTTTGCTTGTAAGCTGCCACCTTGAGATAGGCCTGGTCCCTTTTTTCTTCCACCAAGTCTAGTTCAGTCCTGAGGGCTTCTCCGTTGGCTTGGGAATTGAACGTAGCCACCCGGTACGTGGGCAGCCTGAGCTCTGTGGGGACTACCGCCTCCAAACCGTAAGTTAATGAAAATGGGGTTTCGCCCGTGGCTGCCCGGGGTGTGGTACGGTAGGCCCACAGGAGGGCTGGGAGTTCATCGGCCCACAGGCCCTTGGCTCCCTCCAGCCTTGTTTTAATTGACTGCAAGATCGTGCGGTTGGTCACCTCGGCCTGACCATTAGCTTGTGGATGCTCGGGAGAAGAGTAGTGGTTCAGTATTCCATAGTCTGAGCAGAACTGTCTAAAGATGGGTGTATCAAACTGTCTTCCATTGTCGCTAACCAGGACTCGTGGAATACCGAACCTGCTAAGGATATTTCTTTCCACAAAATGTTCCATCTTCCTCTCGGTTATTGTTGCCAGGGGCTCGGCCTCCGCCCATTTAGTGAAGTAGTCAACGGCTATTACAGCAAACTTAACCTGCCCTTTCCCTGTTGGTAAGGGTCCAACGATGTCGATCCCCCATTGGGCGAATGGCCAGGGACTATGGACTGGGGTCTGAAGTTCTCCCGGTTGGTTTATCATTGGAGAATACCGTTGGCACTTGTCGCATCTCCGAACGTACTCCTGCGAGTCTCGGGCCATGGTTGGCCAGTAGTAACCTTGCAGTAGGGCCTTTCTGGAAAGCGTCCGGCCTCCTACGTGGTTCCCGCACACACCTTCGTGGATTTCAAACAAGATAGCCTGAACTTGCGTTGGATGCACGCAACGGAGGTACGGGATAGTGAATCCCCTCTTATAGAGGACACCATCGAGGATATGGTATCGTGCTGCCCGGTATTTGACCCGCCTTGCTTCATCTTTGTCGTTTGGGAGCCCTCCTGTTGTCAAGAATGTCACGATTGGATCCATCCAACTAGTTTCCAGAGTAACCGGGTCAACCTCCATGCCCCCTGAGTTGATCACACTCGGCTCGGGTAAGAATTGTATCCTTATCCCGGGCAAGTCTGACTCGGCTGATGATGCGAGGCGAGCAAGCCGGTCAGCCCTGGTGTTTTCTTCTCTAGGTATCCGAGTGATAGAAAATCCTCGGAGTTGTTTGGAAACCGTCCGGACGAGGGCTAAGTAAGCTATCATGCTGTCTTCCCGCGCTTCATATTCCTGGTTTACCTGATTAACCACGAGCTGAGAGTCGCTGTAGCTCTCAACTTGTTGTGCACTCATTGAAATGGCTAATTGTAACCCGACCAGGAGGGCTTCGTATTCGGCCTCGTTGTTGGAGGCACGAAACCCAAATCTCAAAGCATATTCAAGCTGGATTCCGTCGGGGGTAGTCAAGATGATCCCGGCACCACTACCTTGTTGGTTAGAGGAGCCGTCGACATGAAGTACCCAAGTAGGGACGCCGGATTGCAACCCCGGCGGTAAGGCCGCAGGCTCGGGTTCTTCTCCCGGGTCTTCGGGATATGTAAACTCGAGCAGAAAGTCTGCGACGGCCTGTCCCTTGATGGCCGTCCGCGGCCGGTAAGTTACCTCAAACTCCTCCAATTCCAAAGCCCATTTAACGAGCCTTCCGGATGTATCCGGCCGAGAGAGAATTTTGCGGAGAGGTTGGTCTGTCAGTACTACGATGGCATGGGCCTGGAAGTAAGGGCGAAGCCTTCGGGCCGAGGTAATGAGAGCGAAGGCTAGTTTCTCGATGCAGGAGTACCGGCTTTCTGCGCCTTGCAGCGCTCGGCTGGTGTAATACACTGAGAACTGTATCCCGTGCTCTTCCCGAATAAGTGCTGAGCTGACTGCCGATGGTGACACCGCCAGGTAAAGGAATAGTTCCTCTCCGGCCGTAGGTGTCGTGAGTAGAGGTGGAGAGGCCAGGTATTTCTTAAGTTCCTGGAACGCCTCCTCGCACTCCTCCGACCATTGAAAAGCTTTACGGAGGATTTTAAAGAATGGTAGGCAACGGTCAGTTGCTCTGGAAACGAATCTATTCAGTGCGGCCACCCGTCCGGCTAAGCTTTGAACTTCCTTTGTTGACTTAGGTGACCGCATGTTGATGATGGCCTGGATTTTGTCGGGGTTTGCCTCTATTCCCCGTCTGCTGACCAGATGACCGAGGAACTTCCCGGATGAGACCCCAAAGGTGCACTTGGCCGGGTTCAACCTCATCCTGAATTTTCTCAAAATGCTGAAGGCCCCGGCCAGATGCTCCAGGTGATCGGGTTCATCTCGGCTCTTGACCAGGAGATCGTCCACGTATACCTCCATGGACTTTCCGATAAGGTCTTTGAACATGAAGTTGACCAAGCGCTGGTATGTAGCCCCGACATTCTTAAGGCCGAAGGGCATAACCCTGTAACAGTACGTGCCTTGGTCGGTGATGAACGCTGTCTTCTCTTCATCCCCGGGGTACATGCTGATCTGATTGTACCCCGAGTAGGCATCCATGAACGATAGGAGTGAGTGGCCTGCCGTCGAATCAACAAGGAGGTCTATCCTGGGTAGCGGATAACAGTCCTTGGGACAGGCCTTGTTGAGGTCGGTGAAGTCCACACACATCCTCCACTTGCCATTGCTCTTCTTGACCAGAACAACGTTGGCTAACTAGTCGGGGTAGTGGACCTCCCGGATGGAGCTAGCTTTTAATAGCTTCTCTACCTCCTCACTTACAGCTTTTTGCCTTTCGGACGCCATCCCCCTTCTTTTCTGCTTTACCGGACGGCAGTCTGGGCTAACATTGAGGTGATGGGACATCACTCGGGGATCAATCCCGGGCATGTCCTCATGACTCCAAGCAAAGACATCCTGGTTTTGCTTCAGGAACTGGACCAATTTTCCTTTCAAGGCAGGCTCCAGCAATGCGCCTACGTTGATCGTCCGATCCGGGTGCTCCGGATCCAGCACAACATGCTCCAATTCTTCCATCGGCCCTATCATGTCCCTCGGGTCCCGGGGATCCATTTCTTGGACATTCAGAGTCTCGGTGATTGCCCCCCGTCGTAACGAGCTAACATAACAACTCCGAGCCGTGGTCTGGTCTCCTCGCAAGCATCCCGGTCCCTGAGGAGTCGGGAATTTTACGGTTAGGCTGTATGTGGAGACAACTGCTCGTGCTCTGTTGAGGGTCGGCCTCCCAAGGATAACGTTGTAGGCCGATGGGGCATCCACTATCACGAAATTGGTGAGCAGGGAAACCTGTTGTGGATAGGTCCCCATGAGTACCGGGAGTTCGATCGTGCCGAGTGGTTGAGTGCTAGAGCCGTTGAATCCAACCAGGGGAGTAGCGACTGGCCGGAGCCGATCTCGATCGACCCCGAGTTGGTCGAATGCCGCTGCGAACATTATATCCGACGAGCTGCCCGTGTCAACTAGTACCCTTTGGACCATGTAGTTTGCTATAGACAGTGTCACTACCAGTGGGTCGTCGTGGGGGCAGTGGAGGCCATGTACATCATCGGATGAGAACGTCAGAACGTTAGTTGGTGAGGGACCGGTGGATTGGACATGCCATACATCCGCTCGGGATGCTCGTGCGTGCCTCTTCCGTGCCGACTGTGAATCACCTCCGCCAGATGTTCCTCCGGAGATCACGTTGATGTGGCCGAGCAGTGGAGGGGGCTGACCGGGAGCCCGGGCATCCTGTCGGGGCTATCTGTCCACTGTGACAAACTCGGCAAGATGGCCCTGCTCGATCAGCTTTTCGATTGCTATTTTTAATTTGAAGCAATCCTCCGTTTCATGGCCGTGATCCTTGTGATAACGGCAGAACTTCTCTCGATTCCTCTTGCCGGGCGGGGCTCTGAGCTTGGTAGGCTGCGGAAGCAACCTCTGGGCCTCTGCGGCGGCCATCACCTCATGTATGGGTCGGGAAAGAGGTGTAAAAGCTGTTGGGGGCTGACCCCTAGCCTCCCTTTGATCTTGCTTTGGCTTCTTTCCCGGACCCTTCTCAAATCCCTCGCGTTTGCGCTTTGCTTTTGGGGATTCGTCTCCTGTCTGGCTGGCGCGCTTTGCCTTCAGGAACTCTTCGGTGTCTATGTACTTCCCTACTCTTTCCGAGAGTTCCACCAGGATTGCCGGTCGATCGCGATGAAAAGACGTGGCCACCTTGGTGTGCTGAACTCCCGAGCAGAAAGCCATGATAGCGGCGGTCTCGTTGAGGTTGCGAATCAAGAGCCTCTACTGGTTGAAACGATCTACGTATTCCCTTAAAGATTCCCCCCTTTGCTGCTTGACAGCTAGCAGCTGGGTGTCTGGCTGCGACCGGTCCAGCATCCCGACAAACTGACTGATGAAGAGTTTGCCGAGGGTCTTGAAGTCGTCAACCGTCCGCGGCTTCAGAGCATGGAACCATTGCGCGGCTGATCCCTTTAGAGTACTGGGGAATGCCAGGCATAGCAGCTCGTCCGTGGTAGTGACCAGTGCCATCTGCGCCTTATAAGTGCGGATGTGGTCCACTGGACTCCCCTTGCCGTCGTATGAGCTGAGGTGAGGGGGCTTGAACTTCCGCGGGATTGGGAACTGTGTCACCCGGGCCGTATAGGGCGACTCTGTTTCTGTATTGGTGAGGTCGTGGCCGGATTTGCGGTTCAGCCTCTCAATCTGCTGCTGCAGCTCCTCGACCTGGGCCTTGACGTCAGTGCGCCCGGTCCTCCTCTCTGCATCTGAGTAGTAAGGAGGGTCAGACGATGATGCCTCGTCCTCGAAGCGCGTCGATCTTGGGGATAGTACTCGGCTGCGAGTTCGGGATAACCTGTGCCTAAGATCATCCCGGCTTAGGGCGGGCGGATCGTCGACTGGTTCCCTGACTCTTCGTCCGGATGCTTCTCCCCTTGCGGCCCGTCGCCGTTCGATGAGGATCCGGGCATCCTCCGCTCAGCGCGCTCGGCGTGGAACGTACCGAGGTCCCTCCTGCGGGCGCTTGGTGGGCTGGCTACGTTCTCCCTCCACCTGGCTTTCCCGATTTAGTTGGGACCCTGGAGCGGATCTGGTTTTCCCGCGTTTCCGGGCAGGCCTCTTACTGGAAGTGCTCTTTTCAGGCCGCTTTTCCGACGAAGGGCCTTTCTTGGGGTCCTCGACCACTCTTTCATGCTGGGCCATGAGCGCCTCTATTTGCTGTTGCGTCCGGATCTGGCCCTCCAAGAGCCGTTCCAGGGCGGCTGTGACCTGGTCGGAGGTCATGGAGGTCGCCCGTATCTCGATCTGTTGGTCCTCCTGACCGGTTGAAGTGGCGATCTTCTTACCCTTCTTGGGAGGCATGTTAATCAGTCAAAAAAATTTTTTGTTGATGAGAAAACTGTATCGTTTCCCACAGACGGCGCCAAACTGATGATGCCAAGAATTGGTGAGGGCAATTTTAGGAAGAAAACAAGGTCACAAAGGATTTGTATGTGGTTCGGCCCCGTTAATGAGGTGACCTACGTCCACGGTTGCGTCTGAGCGCGTTCACTAGCAGATCACCGGCAGGCCTGGTGAGCCGACAGTTGTAGGCGGCACTACTAGTAATACCGGCCGGGTGTATGCGTGTGTATACTGACAAGCTCTCTAATATATGCAGATGTACTTAGAGAATTGGTATTCGAATCCCTTCTATGAGGGGAGGTGGGCTCTTTTATAGGTGCAAGAGTCCACCTTTACATGGCAAGTTTATTAGATTAGGAAACATAACTCAATTACAATAGATTTGTACAATATCTGGAGAGTTTCCTAAGTGGTTTAGGAAACTACCGATTCCCTTGATAGAGATACGATCGCACAGGGATGGAAGGAAACGCGATTCATCCCGCATCTCCTGGAGCTCCACCATGCCTGGCACCCGAGCCGCGGGTATCTCGGATAAGCACTGCCGGACGCCCCGGGACTGTGGGCCCTAGGCTCCTATCCCGGACTCCCTGGCTATCGGATGACCATAGGGCGGTTGGACCGCTATGGAACATTTCTGGACATATCATGGGACATTAATTCAAAATGAGATATTGGCAAGTCAAAATGCTATCATAACTACCAGAATTAATGTGTATATATGGCAAGTCAAAATCAGATTTAATGAAAGCAGTGAAATTTTGCAGTGTAAAATTTCACTAATAAACCAGTTGCAGTGTAAAATTTCACACTAATAAACCAATTACAATATAAAAATGAACTGTTTGCAGTGTAAAATTCAATACCCGCAGAAAGACTCGTTTATGATGTGATATCTAGATTGAATATGCAACACTGTGAATTAGAAATTGTGAAATTCGTTTGTAACCGTTTTGTAAAGTAATATCCTAAAATATCAGGATAAAATTTCTATATATTGTAACCAATATCAATTGGGATTTGATAATATTTGGTCAGATTTGGTAACTGATTCAATCATTAAATCTGAATTAAATATATGTATATATATACGGTTCTGTATATATAGGTTAGGGGTAGAAAAGACATCTAATAATTCTATAATAGAAAAATTTGGACTAATATCTAACAACATTTACAATTATAGGGCCTATCATTGGGAAGTATCAATTGATGGGTCTATTACAACAAACATTGGTAGAATGAGATTTTCCACTAAATTTTTCTTCAATTAATTGCTAACTTAGGCTGGGTTTGATAAAATTAAAACATTAAGTTGTAAAAATTAAGTACTGAATTTTAAATACTTAACATTTAAGTGATTGGATTTTCAATACTGAAAATAGTGTTTTAAGTGTCGAAATAGATTGCATTCAGTGATTATTTTCAGTAGATTATTTTCACTAAAATTTTGCAGTTGATTTTTTGCTGTTTTTTCAATTAAGTAGCATATTATCAAAAGCAATAAATAAAAAAAATCAAGTGCTGAAATTGATCATTTTCACCACTTAATTGGGTTATCAAACACACCCTTAGTTTTTTTTAGTAGTGTTTAATGGGTCATCATTAAATTGCCCGTAAAAACAAATGGGATAACTAGTATTAAGTCTTATTAGACCCACTCTATTTGGAATAGACCCAAATCCAGAATGTTTTTGGTCATAGGTCCGTAAATACAAATAATACCATTTTAAGCTTTCCAACCGTAATGGAAATCACATCTCTGTCTCTATGATTTCACAAAGAAAGAGTTGAAATCCCTCCGTCATTCTAGGGATTTCAAATTCAAACTCGCATAGACGTGTGATTTAGGAGTTGAAGACAAAAGAAAATTGGGGTTTTCAAACCAGAAACGAGTTGAAGCTCTTGCTCTGAAGAAATCGCACCACTCTCGCCAGCATCGACTGTGCTTTTCGAAGAAATCGAAGAATGGGTCGAAAGGGTAACAACAAATCATGATGTAGACACCAAATTTCTAACTATAGTGTTTCTTTGGTTCGTAATTTTGGGTTTGTGATAACGAAATAGTGCAAAAGAGGGTAGTATTAAACTGGGTTTTTGGTTCGGAGAGTGTCTCCGACACATCTTCCTCACTTTCGTTCTTCGACTTGTCTGATCGTACATTCAAACATTAGGCAAAAGTCTATTTACAGTTAACAATAATGAAAAGACCGGGTTTTGGGTTCATATGTTCATAACATCTAATTCTTTTTTTTTTTTTTTTTGCATTGGAATTGTTTGACGTTTTAGTTTGATATGATTTGCAGAAAATAAAAAAGAAGAAAAGGGTTTTTGATGTTGGAAAATTTTGAATGAGAAATTGATTTTTTAATTGAATGGATTTTTGGTCATGCCAAACAGACCTTTAGCCAAATGGATATAACTGTTGACGAACAGTTTTCTTTCGGAAGGTTGTGATTGTTGACGAACAGTTTCCAATCAACCTTTATATATGGGTCTTGATCATTCATTAAATAATAGAAGATAGAAGATTATTCTCTCTCTGCATATTAGAATTAAGTCTGTTCGAGTATTATACATATAATTGTGTTCGCTGGGTTCTGTATATTGGAGTGCAACTTGTACAGAACTGTAAATCCATTATATCTTGGGAGACGATTGTTCATCAACCTTGTGCACCGAGAGGGAGCAAATTCGTCTTAAGGAATCAGTGTTGCCACTGGGCTCGGATTCTTTCTCAAATTTATTATGTATTTATTTTCATTTCCAATCAGTAAGTTTTTCCAATTTCAGATTTATACACCCCAATATATTTTGGATAACAATCTTAAGACGAATTTCAATTGCTTGTGTTTGTAAAATCTGAAAATCAATTTCTTGTTCGAATTTCAAAACTGGTACATTGGATGTAAATCTGTGGTTAAATATTCTGCAAATAAGTTTTTCATGGAAATCACTGACTGATTCATAATCGATCTGGAAAGTTAGGTTGTTAAAGTCACTTTTATGTATTGAATAGTCACATTGTTTGGTATATGCATATCACAAACTGATTTGCATGTTTATGTAGTATGTTCCATGTTATCATGATATGCACTTACAATATCATACGTGTCAGTCAATATTTGATACTACAGTAAAAAAAAAAAAACAGTGGATTGTTTGTGGTCTTTTCTCACTGAATTGTTTACCAATCGGTACTATTTTTGTGAACAAATTTATAAAAATAAAAAATAAAAAACTGGTTTATACCCAAAAATTTGCTTTAACCTGCACTTTTGAGATAATCTGTCTATGACAGATATGTCAAGATTTACTCACATATTTTGGGTCGGTGAACAGATTCATGTTGAAGTGTCACAATTGTTTCCTAATTGGTCACACCTTTTGCATATACCTGAAGAGTTGCATAGGTTCAATTATTTGGACACTGGGAAACCAAACATTGCTTCAACTGAAGAGTTGCATTGTTTGGATAGTCATGACTTTTATGACCAGCCATGCCTTTTCCCCAAATCAATGATAGGTGTTTATATGTGTATCACATACGGTTATGACTCACATATATAGAGAACATACTTTCCGATTTTAATAATTTTTATTTTGTTTCGGTTTATGTTTTGCTCCAATCATTTCCAGTCTTGTTTTAGAGAGATATAACACATTAAATATAGAATATTCATAACTTGGAAAAATTACATTTTCAACCAAAAATGTTCATGGAAAAGCCAATCGGTTTCTCCAACTTTGTAAAAGTGCCTCATAACTTTATTATTATTTTTTAAGATCGGTTGATTCTAATTGTGATTTTATGTCTATTCATATGGAAATGTGTACTATGTGAAATTTGACTTTGCCCCTTAATTAACTAAAATTCCATTACAATTATGGTTGTTTCATTGGGTCGCATGAATATAAGGATTCATCTTGGTTCATGAACAATCAAAAATCACCTAATTTTGAGAATTTCACAAATGTGAGGGTAGAGATAAAATGCTCATATTAACATGTGATCACTTACTTGCAAATGTGGGGGAATATATATGTTGAAAACCATATAATAAGTTATTTTTATTCATTGTTAACCAAAATATATTGGAATGTATAAATCTGAAATCTGAAATACTTACTGATCGGAGATCCAAAATAAATACAGAATAAATTTGAGAAAGAATCCGAGCCTAGTGACAACACTGATTCCTTAAGACAAATTTACTCCCTCTCGGTGCACAAGGTTGATGAACAATCGTCTCCCAAGATAAAACGGATTTACAGTTCTGTAGAAGTTGCACTCCAATATGAAGAACCCAGCGAACGCAATTATATGTATAATACTCGAACAGACTCAATTCTAATATGCAGATAGAGAGAGAGAGCGAGAGAGATAGAGAGAGAGAGAGAGAGAGAGAGAGAGAGAGAGAGAGAGAATAATTTCGTATCTTCTTTATTAAAATGAATGAACAAGACCCTTATATATAGGTTGTACGAAACTGTTCGTCAACAGTCACAACATTTCGAAAGGAAACTGTTCGTCAACAGTCATATCTATTCGGCTAAGAGTCTGTTTGGCATGACCAAAAATCCATTCAATTAAAAAACCAATTCCTCATTCAAATTTTTCCAACAATCCCCCACATGAATGATAAATTGTCTATACAACATGCAAATGAAAATGCAGACACTAGTTCGAGTATTCACGAAGAAGTACTACTTCAAACTAAGTAGCCTAGTGCCCTTGAACTTGCCCTAGTGATAAACTATCGGATTTACTAGCCGGTGCGTGGACTAGATTGTCTTTGAACCCCCGGCCGTTTGTGTAAACCTAGACAATAGAATACACACAGCCCTTCTTCTTACATATTTGGTTCTCACATTTGTGTTCATTTTGGCCTTGAACACCTCTTGGTTCTGTGAGTGTTTTAGAGAATGAAGCCTTCAAATTCTCATAGAAGCAGCCTCTTCTTACTCACGTAGGTGGTTTCTATGAAGAATATCCTGCAATACCCCACTTGGACATTTTTCAAGGTACATAAACCATTAAAAGCGTATCTTATCCTTTTACTCGCGACAGATTGACACTGACTCATCTTTGAAATGGGAGGAGGAACGTATAATTCTTCTCAGTGTGTACCCAGTACTACACAATTTAGTTTTCCCGTTGAACCTAGATCTTGGGATCTCCAGTTAACTAGGTTGGGTTTCCACTATGACGACTCTTGTTTAGTGCATAGGCTTTAATCCCAGTCCTCTCGATGAACTTTTCACTTGCTCTCGCGTTTAGGCCTTTAGTTAATG
Source organism: Hydrangea macrophylla (assembly GCA_033977485.1). Classification (NCBI taxonomy): domain Eukaryota; kingdom Viridiplantae; phylum Streptophyta; class Magnoliopsida; order Cornales; family Hydrangeaceae; genus Hydrangea; species Hydrangea macrophylla. Next base: position 108,896,353 of record CM066994.1, on the reverse strand, counting down.
GATCTGCTATGTTATCCTTTGACTTTACATAGACAATAGAGATAACTCAATTAGAGAGCAATTATTCTATGGTATTATGTCTTTGACTATATGTCAAGACTTACCATACTTTTATGCGCATTTCCAATTGTTGATTGGCTATCACAATGCACAAATTCTTAACACAAGTTTTGTACAACTTGGAATATCCTTTAAGTAAAGGCGAAGCCACTCTACTTCTTCTCTTGCTTTATTTAAAGCACTAAATTCATATTTCATTGTTGATCAAGCAATGTAAATCTACTTAGAGGATTTCCAAAGGTGGTTGCACCAATATAAAGATATATTCACTTGTGGATTTTGAGAAATATATTCACTTGTGGATTTTGAGTTTTTTGAATCAAATATCCAATTAGCATACCTTTCAAGTATAGTTGGATACCTTGTACAGTGCAATCCATAGTTCAGGGTGTGTCTCAATTATCTGAGAAACTAATGACATAGCATTTTTATGCTTTTGACATACATAATTATCACACTAATTAATTTTAAACCCAATTGACATCACACCATTGTCAACTTTTCATGTCATTATTAAACAATAAATCGATTTATCAAGTAGACACCATTCATTTTTTGTTCAGGAACAATAAACTCTTTTGATTATTCCTTTATTGAATTTCTGAAAATTCACACACTAATAAATTTCATGTTACTAATGTCAAAGTCATTAGCTTTAAGTTACAACGCCTTTTAAGTTACAACGCCTACGTGAACCCAATAGTCATCTTGACTAATTTATTAGATTACCACATTTGTACAAACAAAGTGTACTCAAAATCTCTATACTTACAAAAAATAAATATCTATTCATACGTTTGCTAACAATAACTCCCCCCACATTTGTAAGTATTGATAATCACATGTTAAACTGAGCATTTTATCGTTACCCCACGTTTGTGAATTTTCAATATCACTTGCTATTACTTTATCATGAATCAATCTTCATGTGTTTCACATATTTTGAAAATGAAAGGGTTTCTAAAAGCCAAGGCACCTTTCTGCTCTAAGCCAAAGGTTACCGAAATAGCCATTTGAATTTAAATTACATGGCCTAAAGCACCAATTTAAATAAATGGGTGTTATGGCCAAGGGGTACCAAAAGCACCATTTGGATTTAAATTCATGGGTACCAAATAATACACTATTTGTAAACACACAATTTGATAAATTCACCGTTCCATTGTTTTACAAAATAGGTAGAATGATATAACCAAATTGTTAAGCAATTTATGGAACATGTTAACTTAAAACGCAGTAAGGGCTTAAACAAAACAGGGACAGAACTAGTATCTTATAGCATCTGACTGAAAACTTGTAATTTAAAATTATAATGGGTGAAAATATGATTATCATAAATTAGGTGACAGATTAACTGTTCCCTCTTCACACCCATGTTTAGAAACCGAGGGGCAGAACTGAAAAATTACTCAGGAATTGAAATCATACTACAAATCCATTTAAGTTGAGGGTCATATCCCAAATTCATAAAGTTTGCAATTGGTACACCTTGCAAGTTCACAATGTTGAAATCATACTTCATTTTTATTATTTCACATGGAGGAAGACAACTCTACGATTAAACCAGATTTTGACAATGATTTAAAATTTTCAAACAGGAAATTCTTTCAGATTTCGAAACTAGGAATTCCGAGGCACATGTGATCACTTATACTCACAAAATATCAACAAATAGTAAAGTATTATTCATGCATTTTTTTTAAAAAAATTCCCTTTATTTATTTATTTATTTTTAACAACATATGTCTTCCCCACATTTGGAAGTATTGCTAATTCTAAATTACAAGCAAAACAGATGGAATTGTCACATGTTAATAGCACTCAAACACACCTTAATGTTCATGTGCATGCACATGATTATATAAACAATTTATACTTTAATGCACTGTATTTGGAATATTGTCAAAAGTTGAACCGGTTTGGGAATTATCCACTAATCCATGACTAAGGTTGATAAACAATCGTCTCCCAAGATAGAACGGATTTACAGTTTTGTATAAGTTGCACTCCAATATACAGAACCTAGCGAACACAATTATATGTATAATACTCGAACATACTTAATTCTAATATGCAGAGAGAGAATAATCTTCTATCTTCTATTATTTAATGAATGATTAACCCATATATAAAGGTTGATTGGAAACTGTTCGTCAACAGTCACAACTTTCCGAAAGAAAACTGTTCGTCAACAGTTATATCCATTCGGCTAAGGGTCTGTTTGGCATGACCAAAAATCCATTCAATTAAACAACCAATTTCTCATTCAAAATTTTCCAACATTTGATTCACATGGTATTCTGTAAAAACGAATTGTACATAGTTCTTGTGTTTTCGAATCATCTTGGTGAAAACTTTTTCACTATTTCTTTCATTATCTCAAATTTTTCATACCAAAACCTCATGAGTTGTAAAATATTGGCACATCAACATAACATTTGTGATAAATTTTTAACTAAGTATTGATTTTGTCTCATTACACGAGATTTATTGGTGATGAAAATTTCAGTGATAAATTTTCATGCACAATGCAGCACGTTCAACAAATCCCCCATCGTAGAAAAAACGTTGATGTCGTAGACAAGGTGGATCGTGATTCAGGAGCATATTCGTCGCGCTCCACGCTCTGTTTGACGAAATAAAGCTAAGAGACACACACATCCATATGTTGCAGAAAACACCAATTTGGAATTTGTTCAAAAAATTCATTGACACTAATCTTGAAGCAGTCAGTTGGGGCAATCGCAAGTGTCAGCAGGGGTGTACAATTTAAACAATATGTATTGTACAATTTAACATTATTCAAAACAAAGAAATATGATGATTGTTTCAACCATCAATTCAGAAATTTGCCAGATCGCTGGGGACTTTTGGAAGGCATTCTGCTGCTGATGGCTTTCAATTGGTGACTTTGTGTGATTCTTTTATGGCTCTGATCGAGATTTTGTTTGTGGTTTTAATAAATCAAGTTTCAAGAGGACTTTGTGGTTGTGGCTTTGTTTTGTAGAGTTCCTGGTAGTGTTATGCTGCCTGTATGGAAACTAGGGGTTCTATTTCATAATATGGGTTTTTTTTGGGGGGCTTTAATTGATGTCTATTTACTATTGGTTGCTTAGCCTTGTAACTTTGTTGATTCTGGTAGCACATCTCTTTGGTCTGGGTGAGGTTTGAAGTTTGTTTGAATTCGGTGGCCATGTATGGCAGTACTCAGCTCATGTCGGTTGTTTGTAACCCATGTTTCCTTCTTGTTTTAATAAAATCTATCTTGTTGTTGAGAAAAAAAACAAAAACAAAAACAAAGAATTAAGTAATGTAAATGTATGCAGTGACAATGCAATTTTGATAGCAAGTATTGCATGTATCGGTGAAATTGTCTGCATTGTTAAATTTTACAACATCAGTAAGGTGTTCAATTTAAACAATATGTGGTGTACAATTTTACACTATTCAAAACAAAGAAATAAGTAATGTAATGTATGCAATGAAATGCAATTTTGACAGTAAGAAATGTATCCAGTGAATCTATGCCAACATAGTTAAATTTTTACTATCATTATGGTGTATAAATTTAACACCACTATGGTGTAGTACAATTTTATGTCGAGGTACGTCTCACTACCCAGAATACACTTTCCATAACCAGTGATTTTGTATGTTATCAACATTTCGTCGCATGTGATGCTAGGCCACTTGCCCACTATGAATTGAATGAGTTCATCAAACCCCTCTCTATCCGTTATCCTTGTGACAACGGCTTATCTAGAATACGTGCACAATGGAAGTAGTTGAATATCCATATTTGAGACTCTTTTTTGCATTAAACATTGAACAAACAACACAAAGTTATACATATGAATATGTTCATAAAAACACAAAGTGAAGTTTTTGTGAAATACTCAATGAAGATTTTTTTTCACCACATCGAAAGCATCACAATGTTCATATACACATAAAAATCGATGGTAGTGTAAAATTGTACATTGGCGATGTGACTAAAAAATGAAACCATAGACACATAGTACACACTTACAATCATGAGAATTAAAATAGTAATACACTTATATTCTTTTTCTACCAATGCGAACAACACAAATCTTTCTTGGATGTATCGTAGTTCTGTTCTTCTCCCACCTATATCACCACAAACATTAATCTCTATATTATACTGAACCAGAAATTATTAAGATTGATTGAGGCAGTGTTAATGGAGGTTTCAGAAACTAACGTGAACAACAAAAAAGACAGACTTTGGTAAGATAATACTAAATGTAGTCCTATAGTTGTGGGATTTACTATTCAAAATCGGTTACCTAAAAATATGGGATTTAATATTCTAAATATGTTAATGGTCTTTAAGCCTATATGAATGGTATCTATATATATGTACCGTAGAAATGAAAAATATTGAATGTTGTATAAATACAGGGGTATAAAAGTCATCATATTGCCGAGATTTGGGGATTGTGGATTGATCGCAAAATCCTTCTTGTTATTTAGGATCTATTAATGTAATAGATTTTAGCATGGACCTAATCCAAAATAGGTTGTTAAAGTGGGATTTATGGGTAAATTTCTATAAAAAAAAAAAAGTAGTCGAAAATCTATTAAGAATTTTAAATTAAAAAAACTATTGAAAACTTTAAAGAAATATTATTTCAAATACTATAAATTTTGTAGCTTGAAATTTTCAATTTCATCAAAAAAGGATCTTGGTAAAAGATATAGAAAAGTGAGGGAGTACAACAGAAGAATAGGGAAAGAGATATCATTAGGGAAAATAAAGGGGTCTTTCCCAAATTAAATAGAAAACCATAGATAATATGAAATATATAATTTTTATACGAACACTCTATGTTATAACAACATTCTAAACGTAAGAACTCTATTTTTTTTAACAAAATTGTAAATGGAGGTACCTAGAAATATTTGGAGTGACAAATTTGTAACACTATTTATGAAGTAGTTTACGAGAAAGATAACATTGAAAGTAGTTTGGTTATAAAGTGAGACAACAATTTTTGAAAGGAAGACATGTTTTCAAAACACTGATTATCACGTAGTTTGGTCTAGGTAGAGAAAAAGATTTATGAGACGAGTTTAGTGAAGGTGTTCAAAAATAGTAGTGATAAAAATATAATTTGGACTGGGCAATCGGGGATCTTAGTGGCAATCCCTGGCATTTCTCAGCTCATATTTGGCATTTCAACGCGAGATGTGCGTGGGGTTTCGCCTAGACAGTGAAATAATGGCATTTCTTACTTCGAGGTCCCCCTACCTTTGAAAAGGATAGTCCTAGTGGTGCTATGAATCAATTAGACCCACCAGTCGAAGGAATCGTAACACTCGTAATGATTGACTTTATAACGATTCCATTGGATTTTGAAAGCTCGTAGTTGGTAAAATGGGTTATGGCTTGATTGTCAATCTTGATAATCGAGGAGAAAAAAAAAAGACAATACAGTCAAATATAAAATTTATACATAGATGTATATTTATTCTGTCTCATAGTCCCGTCTCAATTTGATGATGTGTGCTTCTAAATAAATCATAATAAACGATTCCCAAATATTAAAACACTCTCTAACAAAAATATCTCACCATTTACGTCAGCCACCACTTTCACCCACACTGGCTACAGTACTCATGCAATACCTGTAATTTCGCAGTAATTTTAATGTATATATGAAATGAGATTTTGTGTTATTACCCTTATCTTTGGTGAGATAGTGAGCCCAATCGATTGCCATTAATCCCAATCGATTACTTTTAGCCGCCATAGTCCAATCGATTGCCATTGTGACCAATCGATTGGCACTAAGTGAACTTGGTCTCCAAGTTTTGCTGCGAAGATGACACCTCTTGCTTCTTACATGCAACCTATTGCCTATAAATATGACTTCAAACTTAGTGTAGGCTCTATTTGGGCGATTTCCTTGAGAGCATACATATACACACACATATATACAAACCTAAATATATATATATATATATATAAAAGAATTAGAGCAAGGGATAATTTTATTCAATATGGTCCCATGCACTACACCATATGGCCCGAATTGTAACGGGAATATCCGTTACAAAAAATATTTGTAACGGATATACCCGTTACAAATATGGCGTTGCAAATTTGTAATGGATATATCAATTACTAATTAAGGAAAATAAAAGGAAAGAGAATAATGGAAAATAAGGCTAATAAATACTAATAAAGGAGGTCAACATGACCCATAAATAAGACATAAAATAAGGAATAAAATCCCTTAATTCCAACACTCCCCCTTCAAGTTGGGGCGAATATATCGACGACCCCTAGCTTGCGAAGAGATGACTGCAGAAGGCCAGGACCAATAGACTTAGTGAACATATCGGCAGTTTGTTCACGTGAAGCAACAAAGCTCAGTGAGATAGCTTCTGACTGAACTTTTTCACGAATGAAATGAATATCAACTTCAATGTGCTTCGTTCTCTCATGAAGAACATAATCAGATAATAACATGATAGCCAATTTTTTATCACAAAATAGAGTAGATGAGCCCCTCATTGGGAACCCCAACTCATCAAGAAGAGAAGAAAGCCAAAGAAACTCACATGTCCTCTAAGCCATGGCATGATGCTCAGCTTCAACGGAAGAACGGGAGACAACTGCCTATTTTTTGCTTTTCCAAGATATTAGGTGATTACCATGAAAAGTGCACAAACCAGAGGTGGAGCGTCTATCACTTTTTGAGCCCGCATAATCAGCATCAGTAAAACAGGAAAGACCTGACTGTATTTCTATTTTAAAGAAAAACCAAGACCAGAACAGGTTTTAAGATACCGAAGAATATGGTATACAACATCCAAATGAGAAGTCTGATGTGAGTGCATCAACTGACTCACAATACTCACAGCAAAGGTCAAATCTGGTCTTGTATTCGTCAAATAGATGAGACGACCCACAAGACGCTGATATACAGAGGGATCAGGTAATAACTCCCCCAACTCAGTGGATAACTTTAGGTTTGGATCCATAGAGGAAGAGGCCGGTCTACACCCAAGCATACCAGTATCCTGAAGAGGATCCAGAGCATACTTTCGCTGGGATAAGTGTGAGCGAACTACTTCAATACCGAGAAAATAACGAAGAGGACCCAAATCCTTAATATCAAATGATACCAAGATCATGCTTCAGTCAAGCGATGCCAAGTGCATCATCACTAGTAAAATAATATCGTCAACATATACTGAGATAATAATACACCTCCCATGAAACTGGCGACGGATAAAACATGTGTGATCGGAGTGACACCGAATAAATCCCATGCTAAGAATCACATCACTAAAGTGGCTAAACATGCACGAGGAGATTGCTTCAGGTCATAGAGAGACTTACGGAGGCGACAAACTTTCCCAGAATACTTCCCCTGAGCCCGAAAACCCGGTGGAGGATCTATATAAATAGTCTTAGGTAAATCACCATTAAGGAAAGCATTTTTAACATCAAGTTGATGAAGTGGCCAAGAATAAGAAGCAGCTAATGAAAACATAAGACAAACTATAGTTAACTTAGCCACAGGAAAAAAGTGGCACCAAAATCCTTACCAAGAACCTGAGTAAAACCATAGCAACCAATTGAGCCTTATAGCGGTCGATAGTCCCATCCGCCAAATATTTCAGGCTAAAAACCCATTTGCAGCCAACCGTACGCTCACTAGCTGGAAGAGCAACAAGCTCCCTCGTCTGATTTCCCTGAAGAGCATCCATTTTCGCTTTCATAGCAGCTACCCACTTAGGATTCTAGAGGGCCTCATGAATAGAACGAGGAATGGAGACCGAATCAACTTGACTAATAAATGACTGATAAGAAGTAGACAAACCCTAATAAGAGACATACTTAAAAATTGGATGGTTAATACTATCAAAAAGAAGAAAGCGAGCAGGGGACCGACGGACACGAGTGGGGTAACGGGGAGAAGCAATTTCAGGAGCAATATCTGAAGGTAAAAGAGGAGATGAGAGACCTAAATCCGGAGAAGATTCTGGCAGGGGAGCAGACGAGCGTGGATGGCGAAAGTAAATCTATGATGGATCGCTGGAGATAACTGGAGGCAGATATAGCCCTGAAGGCAGAGATTTACTAGAGGAGTCAAGGATGGGAATGGGATGTTGTAGAGCAGCATTATCGTCTTCAACAGGCTCCACAGGTACTTGCCTTGGTAAGGAAGAACCTGAAAAGAAAGAAACAGTTTCCAGAAAGGTAACATCCAAAGAGTGATAGAAGTGACGAGTGGCGGGATCATAACATCGATACCCTTTAGACATGGATTTGAATACCCCAAAAAGTCACACTGAATTGACTTATTATCAAGTTTGGTACGGGTAGGACTCCTATTTTGGACAAAACAAGTACAACTAAAGACCCGTGGCAAACTAGGAAAGAGAGTACTATCAGGCTTAAGCATGTGAAGAGGTGTCTTGCCCTGTAGTACTCGACTGGGAGTACGATTAATAAGGTAAGTGGCAGTGAGAACAACTATATGCCAAAAATATTTAGGAACACCCATACCACATAAGAGACATCTAACCACAAACATGATATGACAGTTTTTACGTTCCGCCACGCCATTCTATCCTGGAGTATAAGGACATGTAAGTTGTTTGAGAATCCCATCTTTATTAAGGGCAGATCTAAACTTATCAGTTATATACTCCCTACCATTATCAGACCGAATATTACATATAACAGTATGATATTGGGCTTTGATCATTTGCAAAAAAATGTCTAAAATGAGTAAAGACTTTAGATTTTTTTATTCATTAGATAAACCCAAGTGCAACGAGTGTAATCATCAATAAATGTGACATAATAACGGTGTTGAGAGAGGGCCGTGACAGGTGAAGGCCCCCACACATAAGAATAAATAAGATCAAAGGCACTAAGTGCCCGGTGCATGCGAGGAATATAGGTAGTACGAGTATGTTTTGATAGTTCATACACCACACATTTAAAATTAGGATCCTTGCAAGCTTTAGTTAAAGAAGGAAATAACCAACACAAATACTGAAAATTTGCATGTCCTAGACGAGCATGCCACAACTCTAATGTTTGAAGAGAAAATACATAATTATTTGAGGCTGGCAAAGCATTATTTGAGACTGGAAAAAGAAGCTTGGAGACTGGAGGATGACACTTTGGAAGATGGAGGATCACCAAAGTAGTAGAGACCGTCTCACTCATACCCCCTACCAAAAATCTTCTTCGAAGTCAGATCCTACAAATAACAACAGTTGGGTAGGAAAATAACGGCACAATTACAACTATTAGCAAGATGATTAACAGAAAGAAGATTATAGGCAAAGTTTGGGACATAATAAACAGAGGAAAGAGTGATGTCTGGGGAAAAGCGTGCATCACCCTGACTATGGATGAGAATGGATGACCCATCGGCTATACGGACAGACTGATCAATGAAAGTAAAAGGAGATGTAAAAATAGAATGCTTACCAGTCATGTGGTTATTAGTACCAGAATCTAGAATCCATGATGGGTGGCCTGACTTACCATGAAGATCGGTAGAAATACCTGCAGCAATAGCGGCCGTGGGGCCGGAAGATGAGGGGGAAGCACCATTTGTTCTTGATTCATCCATAAAACTAGCAAGGATAAACAATCGAGAAGAAACCCAAAAAATTACATGACCCCAGAAGGGAATACTACGATAAAAAAGAACAATTGGAAACTCGACAAGAGATAGGAGCAATCGAAAACTCGGTCACAGGCCAAAAAATCGGCGAAAGACAGGGGCAACCGGAAACTCGGTCACCCAGACTAAAGACGAAGAGCACGATATGAGCTCTTAGCACATCGCGAACAGGCCCTTATAGAGGGCACAGGGGCTGCGACACCAAGCTGAAGGCTTGGGAGGCTGCGCTGCACAGGGAGAGAGCCCTAGGGGCTATGGCACAGTGACTGTAGGTGGTGGTAAGGTCACTGAGGGATGGGTAGGGGTGGGGTGGGGTGGGGTGGGGTGGGGTGGGAGGGGGGGGGGGTGCGTCGAGGCTGTGGTGATGAGGAAGAGGTGTGGCGAGGCTGTGGTGGTGATGGAGGCTACGGCGCAGCAAAGGGGTGGTGGTGCATAGGGTAGATTTGTGTGTGGCTCTGATACCAAAAAGAATAAGAGAAAGGGATAATTTTATTCAATATGATCCCATGTATATATACTATTACAGAGAAGAAAATAAAAGGAAAGAGAATAATGGAAAATAAAGACTATTAAATACTAATAAAGGTGGTCAACATGACCCATAAATAAGACATAAAATAAGGAATAAAATCCCTTAATTCCAACATATATATATATATATATCAACACATACACACACCCTCAAGAAGAAAGGAAGAAGAGGAAGAAGAAAAGAAGAAAGAGAAGAGAGGGTTAGAGAGAAGGAGAAATCTCTAACTAAAGCTTTGAGTTTCAAACTTCCTCAACACACAATCATACCTCTACCCACTTATGAGTTTTCTAAGCTCACTCAGCAGCTTAGTTAGAAGTTTTGTGTTTGATTGTATAAAAGAAAAGGGACCCCACCGTGTTGCATATTTTATGCTCATTTTCTACACATTCTATGAAGAAGATGATGCCCCAATCGATTGGGCCTTTTCCCAATCGATTGGTGTAACACCCACACCTGAAAAAAAAAACCCATACTACCATAACACAACCAACACTATTTAGACTTGACATATTACAATCTTTACCAAAACTCAAGTTGTCCAAACCTTCCCAATACAAAAGCTACATTAGGAAATTTAAACATCTAGATATGTGAACATATCCACATATACACAACTCCGACGCCCAGCCCGTTGTGCACATCATTTCCTCTCATTCTCCCGTTCGGTACCTGCGATGGTTATTTAATAACCATTATAGAAAATATATTTTCGTTTAAGCTTTCGCTTAGTAAGAGAACTAATCATGCTATTGGAATGCTAAGTATGTAAATAAAACAATCATTATAAACATCAACAGATTGATCTCCGGAAGTTAAGTAACTCTGGCCACCACCCTCGGTTCCTTCTTAACCCGGATCTTCCTCACTCTTTTGTCGCATAGAGCGTATCACTCATCTTAAGCGAGGTTCTCATAGCTTATTGCAGACTTTCCCAAAATCCATAAGTAAAATGTGCATTGCGGTCTGACACAATTGATACCGGCACACCGTGAAGTCGCATAACTTGTTGTATGTACATCCGACTCATCTTTCCATAGGGTATGTCAAACTATAGGCAATGAAGTGAGCAGACTTAGTCAATCGATCTACAATTACCCAAATGGCATCATGATTCTACTGTGACCTGGACAATCCAACTACAAAGTCCATGGTGATACGTTCCCATTTTCAACCTGGAACGGGTAGCGGTTGTAACAATCCCAAGGGCCTCTGATGTTTGGCTTTGACTTGTTGACACGTCAAATACTTAGATACAAATTTGGCCACGCCTTTCTTCATACCTTCCTACCAGAAATTTCTTTTCAAATCCTTATACATTTTTGTTCCTCCCGGTGAACTGTAAATCTGGACTTATGTGCTTCTTCCAGAATGTCTCTTCTTAAATCTCCATAATCTGGTACAAATAATCTGTCTCTGCATCTGTATCCTCCATCACTCCCCACTATCCATTGTGTTGGATCCTTCTCTGACATCTAAACAAACCATGTTTGAAATTTCTTGTCTTCTCTTTGTGCTATTATAATGTGGTCAATAAGAGTAGGCTGTAGGATAAGACATCCAAAAAGTTGCCCTTCTCCTTCCTCAGTACTTTGCACATGGAACTCAGCCAATGTCTCCAATGCCCGCCATTCTCTAACCATTAAAGAGGCAATTGTTCCACGAGTTTGCCGACTCAAAGCATCAGGGACCACATTAGCTTTACCAGGGTAATAGTCTAACGTGAAGTCATAATCTTTAATCAGCTCCATCCACCTGCATTGCCTCATGTTTAATTCCTTCTGCGTAAACAAGTACTTAAGACTCTTGTGATGTGAAAACAAATCAAACATTTTTTACCATAGAGATAATGTATCCAAATCTTGAGTGCAAATACTACTGCTGCCAATTCCAAATCACGGGTAAGGTAATTTAACTCATTCGATTTTAGTTGTTTAGATCCATAGGCGATAACTGTCACAACCCATCCCACTACGCGTGGAAATAGGACACGTGGCACGCCACCAAGGCTCAACCAATCCACAATATAATGATACGCAGCGGAAAGAACTTTAAAACAACCTTGGGTATTTAAAACTTAGGGAACATTTCCCTCTGAGTTTATAAAATCCATTGAAATCAGAGTTATAAAAGAAATTTGTTCAATTGAAAGCGTTCACAAGAATCCATTTCAAAATACAGAGGTCCAGTCGACTGCCCAGTCGGCTGTACTAGGGTCCAGTCGACTGTGTCGGGCAGAAACTAAAGCCCTAAATCTTCAATAGAGGTCCAGTCGACTGCCCAGTCGACTGGGTTAAGCAGAACCCAAATATGCAACTTAATCAAAGGGGTCCAATCGACTGATCTGAGGACTCAGTCGACTGCTTTTCCATATTTAGAAGCAGTGGCCAAAAATCTACAGTGTCCAGTCGACTGACAAAGGGTCCAGTCGACTGCTTCTCTTACTATTCACTTTCAGTGTCTCAAACCCACGAGATCCAGTCGACTGACCCTGGGTTCAGTCGACTGCTCCCCTGCTGGCAGCCCTGTGATGAAAATTTACAATACATGCTTCTCAAAACCAACAACAGTCACAACCATAACTGATAATTCAACATATTAAAACGCAATTACATACGTTCAATTACAAGATTTCCATACTGTGAGACTAACCCATGTTTCTAATACAACATACTACAATATTCAAATCCTTATACAAGTTTAGGATTTAAAACAAAAACATATACAAGTGTGGTTTCCCCGGCGTTCATCGGCCTCACTCATCGCGCTTCTTCTTGTCTTTCTTCTTACCTGTAATGTAGTACATCTCCACTGCTCAGCTATATGCCGAGCGTACAAGTCTAACATGTGCAATATATGATAAAACATACTTTAATCTCATAAATCATACAATAGTCTCTAGGGAGAAAAATACGCATTCATCCGGTAGCGGCAAGTCCAAGCCTTAAGCCGCGATGTCAATGGCAAGTCCAAGCCTACAACCATTACATCCCACAAGTGCCATGGCAAGTCCAAGCCTACAACCATGCACAGTAGCCGTCGCTACTCAAATTCTCAAACATCGAGAAGCTTATTCCGGCATGAATTTGTATAAGACTCCCCTTTGACCCACATAGACAACTCAACGTGCTCGCATAAATTTAGACATGCTTTTCACAATTTAGCGCGTGCATAATTAACAAGCCTACAATTAACACATAGATTTTGCCCGGATCACAATTTCGTCGTCGAAATATAAAACATGTAATTCTCTATATTTCACAAGTTAGGACTTCATACCTCGTGCGATTTTCCCCAAACTTTGAAGGATTGACAAGGAGGCTAATTAAACGACAGATTTCGAATTTGAGAAAATTCCTACAAGTTTATACCTGTTTTTCCCAAAAGTCAAAAATTAAGATTTTTACAAAACTTGGCCAAGCACGGCCTAAGTGGTATCAAAACGTAGATCTTACCTCCACGAATTCAAATCTGAAATTTGGAGAAAATCTGACGGACGAACGGTCGTCGATCGGCGTCGCAAAACCCGTTGGCTCCAAATCTCCTTTCTCTCTCCTCTCTCTAGATATTTAGCAAATTTGGATGAGAATGAAATCTCATCCTCATCTATATATAGACAAATGTTCGGGAAATTGTGTTTACCTCCCCGCAAGTTTCTCAAAACTTCTCATTAACCCATGAAACTTCGCACACGTCCATTTTATGCCTTTACGAGTGAAAATTATAAATTTCAAAAGTTTTCGACTAAGTTTCGTTTGGATCCAAAAATAACGTCCGAAAACTCTATTCTGTGGAATCTCTACACAACCTACCTTTTTAATTAACGTATCTCTCACGTTCTCAGCACAGTTCTCAACATGGTACTATCATATCCAGATTCACCAAAATTATACTACACAGGTATAATTACTATTCATAGAAATACCAGATAAGGTCAAATAACATTTAAATCATATAAATGTCATTTAATCATGATTATGCAATATGAACTTCCATGTTCCCGTGTTCTCACTGACACCTTACCGTTGACTCACAGTCAACCTCAATCCACCATTATCAACTAACATTGATAATCCACAAAATCTGAATATGCATATTAAAACCATGAAATTTTTGGAACGGGTGTGACAACTCTTCCCTCCAAAAAGGAAGTTTGTCCCCAAACTTTACCTCATGCGTCGAATAAGTACGGATACTCATCCCTCATGTCTTCCTCACTTTCCCATGTAGCCTCTTCCACCGTATGACTACGCCATAGCACTTTCACCATTGGAATAGTTTTGGTTCTTAAGACTTGCTCTTTTCGATCTAGAATCTCGACCGGTTGCTCCACATAAGTCAAGTCTCCCTGAATCTGCAGCGGTTCAGGTACAATGATCTTACTTGTATCAGTAATACAACGTCTCAACATAGACACGTGAAACACATTGTGTACATGTTCTAACTCTGACGATAAAGCTAATCTGTAAGCTACTGGACCGACCTTCTCTAGGATCTCAAAAGGTCCTATGAATCTCGGATTGATTTTTCCCCTCTTCCCAAATCGTGCAATGCCTTTCGAAGGCGATACTCGTAAGTATACGAAATCTCCAACTTTAAAATTCATCGGTCGTCGTTTAGAGTCCACATAGCTCTTATATCGGCTCTGAGCTACCTTAAGTCGCTCCTGAATCAACTTCACCTTCTCAGTGGTCACCTGTATTAACTCAGGTCCTAACAACTTCCTTTCTCCAACCTCGGTCCAACAAACCGGTGATCGACACTTACGGCCATACAGAGCTTCATATGGTGCCATACCAATACTCGACTGAAATCCGTTGTTATAAGCAAATTCAATTAACGGCAAGTGGTGCTCCCAATCATTCCCAAAGTCTAATACACACAGTCTCAACATATCTTCCAAGGTCTGAATCATACGCTCTGACTGTCCGTCGGTCTGGGGGTGAAATGCAGTACTGAAACTTAACTTCGTACCCATAGCTTGTTGTAAACTTCCCCAAAACCTTGACGTAAAACTACCATCACGATCTGATACAATCACAGCTGGGACTCCATGTAGCCTTACAATCTCTTTCACGTACAATTCTGCCAATTTGGACGGCTTAGTCGTCTTGATCGGTAGAAAATGAGCTGACTTGGTTAATCGATCAACTATAACCCAAATCTTATCATTCTTATTGCATGATCGTGGAAATCCTGAAACAAAGTCCATCGTGATTTTGTCCCACTTCCATTCCGACACTGGCAATGGCTGTAGTAACCCCGCAGGTACTTGTCTCTCTGCTTTCACTTGCTGACATGCCGAACACTTAAAAACGTACTTAGCGACTTCACGCTTCATACCCTTCTACCAGAAGTTTTCTCGCAAGTTCCGGTACATCTTATTACTTCCCGGGTGCACTGAGTATTTCGTACTATGAGCTTCTTCTAGACCTCTCTTTTAAGTCTTTTACGTTCGGTACACATAATCGATTCTCCAACTTCAGAATCCCTTGTTCCAACACAAAACCAGGTCGTTTCCCTAAAGATATTTCGTCCCTCATTTTGCACAAATAGATATCGTTAAATTGTTCCCTCTTGATCTCATCAATAATATCTGGGTGTGCAATGATCGCCATCATTAAACCACCACTAGTCTCCGGAATTACATCCAACTCTAATCGTTCTATCTCCTTTACCAATTCTTTTTGTTGTGTTAGCTCTTCGGCTAAATTCCTCGACGTCTTCCGGCTTAAGGCATCGGTTACTACATTTGCCTTTCCCGGGTGGTACTCAATCGAAAGATCGTAATCCTTCATCAATTCCAACCATCTTCGCTGTCTCATATTCAAGTCCCGTTGGGTGAAAATATATTTCAAACTCTTGTGGTCCGTGAATATCTCACACTTTTCTCCGTACATGTAATGTCTCCAAATTTTCAAAGCATGAATTACCGCGGCCAATTCGAGATCGTGAGTCGGATAATTAATCTCATGTGTCTTCAACTATCTAGAAGCGTATGCAATTACTTTACCACCTTGCATCAACACGCATCCCAACCCTTGATGCGACGCATCACTATAGATCACAAACCCCTCGGTTCCGGATGGTATTGTTAGAATAGGTGCTCTCGTTAGTCGTGCTTTCAATTCTTGGAAACTGTCTTCACATTCCTGACTCCATTCAAAACTAACACCCTTTCTCATTAACTTGGTCATCGGCAATGAAATCTTCGAGAAATGTTCAATAAAACGGCGGTAGTATCCCGCTAATCCCAAGAAACTTCGAATTTCAGATAAGGAAGTCGGTCTTTGCCAATTTGATACAGCTTCCACTTTGTGAGGATCAACTGATACTCCATTCTTATCAATTACGTGACCAAGAAAAGTAATACTAGACAACCAAAATTCACATTTCTTGAATTTACCAAATAATTGCTTCTCTCGCAATCTCTGAAGTATCAACCTCAAGTGGTTTTCGTGTTCTATCTCACTCGGTGAATAGATAAGGATATCGTCAATGAATACAATCACAAAGTCATCCAAATAATCCTTGAACACTCGATTCATAAGATCCATGAACGCGGTTGGTGCATTGGTAACTCCAAATGGCATAACTAAGAACTCATAGTGTCCATAACGCGTTCTGAAAGCTGTTTTCTCAACATCTTCGGCCATCACTTTCAACAAATGATAACCCGATCTCAGGTCTATCTTGGAGAACACTTGTGCTCCACGTAGTTGATCAAATAAGTCATCAATTCTGGGTAGTGGATACTTGTTCTTGATTGTCAACTTGTTCAGTTCCCGATAATCAACGCACATTCTCATCGAACCATCTTTCTTCCTTACAAACAACACTGGAGCTCCCCACGGCGAAATACTTGGTCGAATGAAACCCTTGTCAAGTAACTCTTGTAGTTGAACTTTCAGTTCCTTCAATTCTACTGGTGCCATTCTATACGGTGCTTTTGATACCGGTCTTGAGTCTGGTATAACCTCAATAGTGAATTCCACCTCTCTCTCAATAAGAACATCTGGTAGGTCATTGGGAAATACATCTGAATATTTTTGCACTATCGGAATGTCTTCTACTATTGATTCAGTCGCTGAGACATCAGTCACTGAACATAGAAATCCTTGACATCCCTTTTTCAATAACCTTCCCGCTTGGATAGCTGAAATCAAATACGGCGGCGGTATAACCCCACTCCCTTGAAAGCAAAAGTTCCCGTGTACCGGTGATCGAAAATTAACCTTTTTCCGTTCACAATCTATCGTAGCTTGGTTAAGGGCTAACCAATCCATTCCTAGTATCACATCAAAATGGTTCACCACAATCGGTATAAGGTCTACGGTCATTAACTTCTCACCTAGTTTGATCTCACAGTCTTTATATATAGTAGATGTCACTACCGGTTTACTAAGTGGCACAGCAATAGACAATTCATATCCTAACGGTGCCGATATAACATTCAAATGTTCAACAAAAGCATGCGATACAAATGAATGCGTAGATCCCGAGTCAACAAGTATGCGTGCTAAGTGTGAACATACAAGCACCATACCTGAGACTACTGTCTCGGAAGCAGTCATATCTCCTGGGTTCATCTGATATGCTCTCCCTTGACGTTGTTCAGTCCTTTGTCCCCCGTCATTGGATTGTTTAGGCTTCGACCCACTAGAAGCCATAGAACTAGCTCCTTGTTGAGAGTACCTCCTCGGGCAATCCTTGGCTTGATGCCCAACCACTCCACAATCATAACACTTGCCTCTCATGTCGGGTGTCGAATTAGTACTACCCCCGCCTTGGTTCCTGTTCTGGGGTTTGGTCATGAAACATCGGCCTGAGTGTGGTCTGTTGCAAAGTGAACACAACGGTATGTTACTTGGCGTCCTCCTGAAATCACTGAAACTAGAACCAGTGCCTCTTTGGAACGGCCTCTTAAAAGATCCGCCTTGGTTCCTATCCCCACTCTTATTGCTTCGTTTACCGTGCTGATTCTGCCTCGACCTTTCCATCCCACTCTCGGCCACTAGCGCCGTTTGTTGTACTGCTGCCACAGTCGAATGTTCATAGGTTTCCACCCTTAGACGAATATTTTCCCTTAGACCTCTTCGAATTTTCTTGCCCTATCTTCCTCCTGTGGCACGGAACCCTTTCCAAATCTCAACAAAGCGTTGTACTTGGAAGTATATTCGGTCACAGTCATATCTCCCTGCTTCAGGTTATCAAATTCTTGCTTCTTCGCATTGTAGGCAGCTCGCGGAAAGAACCGACGATTGAATTCCGCCTTGAACCCCTCCCAAGTAATTGGTGCTCCTTGATCTAGGACATTTACCCACCAATTCTGGGCTTCACCCCTCAGTACATCACTTGCGTTCTCAATCTTCTCTCTATCTGACATCGGAATACATCAAAAAATTCTTTCCATGTCCATGACCCAATGTTCTGCCAATGTTGTATCAGGTGTCCCATGAAATTCCATTGGTTTCTTTCTTGCAAACTGTTCGGATATAGGTCTTATGCCTCTAGTTTCGGGTGCATGTACTACAGTTATTGGTTCTGGTTCCAATGGAGGTGTTGGAGGTAACCGTTCGAATATATTTCGGATCATGTCACCCATATTCCCCATCATTTCTGCCATGTTATTCATACGTCGAGTGTGCGGCGATAGTTCTCGCTCTTCGTCGCTCATGATCACAATCCTGTAGTTCTCAATGCATAAACACTATGCAATAACAATGTTATGTATGTAAAACAACATCCATATGCATCAAACATCTCTAAGATGTATGAATGTGATTTAAAACATGTGACAATTCACTCAACACTCCTCTCGTCGTCGAACGTTCCCAAAGTTTTGTTACCTATTGCTCTGATACCAATAAATGTCACGACCCATCCCACTACGCGTGGAAATAGGACACGTGGCACGCCACCAAGGCTCAACCAATCCACAATATAATGATACGCAGCGGAAAGAACTTTAAAACAACCTTGGGTATTTAAAACTTAGGGAACATTTCCCTCTGAGTTTATAAAATTCATTGAAATCAGAGTTATAAAAGAAATTTGTTCAATTGAAAGCGTTCACAAGAATCCATTTCAAAATACAGAGGTTCATTCGACTGCCCAGTCGACGGTACTAGGGTCCAGTCGACTGTGCCGGGCAGAAACTAAAGCCCTAAATCTTCAACAGAGGTCCAGTCGACTGCCCAGTCGACTGGGTTAAGCAGAACCCAAATATGCAACTTAATCAAAGGGGTCCAGTCGACTGATCTGAGGACTCAGTCGACTGCTTTTCCATATTTAGAAGCAGTGGCCAAAAATCTACAGTGTCCAGTCGACTGACAAAGGGTCCAGTCGACTGCTTCTCTTACTATTCACTTTCAGTGTCTCAAACCCACGAGATCCAGTCGACTGACCCTGGGTTCAGTCGACTGCTCCCCTGCTGGCAGCCCTGTGATGAAAATTTACAATACATGCTTCTCAAAACCAACAACAGTCACAACCATAACTGATAATTCAACATATTAAAACGCAATTACATACGTTCAATTACAAGATTTCCATACTGTGAGACTAACCCATGTTTCTAATACAACATACTACAATATTCAAATCCTTATACAAGTTTAGGATTTAAAACAAAAACATATACAAGTGTGGTTTCCCCGGCGTTCATCGGCCTCACTCATCGCGCTTCTTCTTGTCTTTCTTCTTACCTGTAATGTAGTACATCTCCACTGCTCAGCTATATGCCGAGCGTACAAGTCTAACATGTGCAATATATGATAAAACATACTTTAATCTCATAAATCATACAATAGTCTCTAGGGAGAAAAATACGCATTCATCCGGTAGCGGCAAGTCCAAGCCTTAAGCCGCGATGTCAATGGCAAGTCCAAGCCTACAACCATTACATCCCACAAGTGCCATGGCAAGTCCAAGCCTACAACCATGCACAGTAGCCGTCGCTACTCAAATTCTCAAACATCGAGAAGCTTACTCCGGCATGAATTTGTATAAGACTCCCCTTTGACCCACATAGACAACTCAACGTGCTCGCATAAATTTAGACATGCTTTTCACAATTTAGCGCGTGCATAATTAACGGGCCTACAATTAACACATAGATTTTGCCCGGATCACAATTTCGTCGTCGAAATATAAAACATGTAATTCTCTATATTTCACAAGTTAGGACTTCATACCTCGTGCGATTTCCCCCAAACTTTGAAGGATTGACAAGGAGGCTAATTAAACGTCAGATTTCGAATTTGAGAAAATTCCTACAAGTTTATACCTGTTTTTCCCAAAAGTCAAAAATTAAGATTTTTACAAAACTTGGCCAAACACGGCCTAAGTGGTATCAAAACGTAGATCTTACCTCCACGAATTCAAATCTGAAATTTGGAGAAAATCTGACGGACGAACGGTCGTCGATCGGCGTCGCAAAGCCCGTTGGCTCCAAATCTCCTTTCTCTCTCCTCTCTCTAGATATTTAGCAAATTTGGATGAGAATGAAATCTCATCCTCATCTATATATAGACAAATGTTCGGGAAATTGTGTTTACCTCCCCGCAAGTTTCTCAAAACTTCTCATTAACCCATGAAACTTCGCACACGTCCATTTTATGCCTTTACGAGTGAAAATTATAAATTTCAAAAGTTTTCGACTAAGTTTTGTTTGGATCCAAAAATAACGTCCGAAAACTCTATTCTGTGGAATCTCTACACAACCTACCTTTTTAATTAACGTATCTCTCACGTTCTCACCACAGTTCTCAACATGGTACTATCATATCCAGATTCACCAAAATTATACTACACAGGTATAATTACTATTCATAGAAATACCAGATAAGGTCAAATAACATTTAAATCATATAAATGTCATTTACTCATGATTATGCAATATGAACTTCCATGTTGTTGACTCACAGTCAACCTCAATCCACCATTATCAACTAACATTGATAATCCACAAAATCTGAATATGCATATTAAAACCATGAAATTTTTGGAACGGGTGTGACAATAACTCTACCATCTTGCATAAGTACACACCCTAATCCTTGATATGACGTGTCACTAAAGATAGTGAACTTCTCATTAGGCTTGGGTATAGCCAGTACCGATGCTGTGGTGAGTCTGTCTTTTAACTCTAGAAAGGCATGCTCATGCTTCTCTGTCTACTCAAATTTCTGAGCTTTCTTAGTTAATCCGGTCAATGGTGCTGCTACCTTGGAGAATCCCTCAACAAACCTAAGGTAATACCCCGCGAGTTCAAGGAAACTCCTAACCTTCGTAGGGTTGGTCGATCTAACCCAGTTTGATACAACATCTATCTTGGATGAATCCATAGAAATTTCTTAGGATGATACCTTGTGTCCCAAAAATTTCGCTTCTTGCAACCAGAACTCACACTTACTGAGTTTGGCATACAAGCGGTGGTCCTTGAGCATTTGCATCGTAATCCGTAGATGTTGCTCGTGTACTTCATCTGACTTAGAATGGATCAAAATATCATCTATGAAGACGATGACAAACTAATCCAAATAAGGTATGAACACTCTGTTCATTAGATCCATAAACACCGTTGGGGCATTCGTCATTCCAAACGACATTACCAAAAACTCATAGTGACCATATCTAGTTCTGAATGCAGTTTTAGGTATATCTTCTTTTCGTACCCTTAATTGATGATATCCTGACCGAAGATCTATCTTAGAGAATGTTGTAGCTCCCTGTAGTTGATCAAACAAGTCATCGATTCCAGGTAAGGGATAATTATTCTTGATAGTCACTCAGTTCATAAATAACACTGGTGCTCCCTAAGGTGATGCACTTGGTGCACAAAACCCAAATTCTCAAGTTCTTGAACTTGTTCCTTTAATTTTGACAATTCAGCGGGGGCCATTCTATAGGGAATTTCAGTGATTGGTGCAGTGCCTAGTAAAAGTTCAATACAAAACTCTATACTTCCCTCGAGCGGTAAACCAGAAATATCTTGAAATACTTCCTCAAAGTACTTGACTATAGGTATAGACGACACTGTCATTTCTATACTGACAACTTTGATGTTTGCTAAGCATCTTGTGAGGAACATATCTCCCAAAGGGTTACACTGGAAATCAAAGGATTGATTCCCATTGTCGGAGAATGTAATTCTCTTCCTTGCACAATCCAACTTTGTTTGATTCTGAGCGAGCCAATCCATCCCTACGATTATGTCAAACTCCTTCATTGATAGAACAATCAACCTTGCAGGGATTTCACGGTCTCCAAGTCGTAGGGAACAATCCTTTCACACATGTCCTAACTTGACTGTGGCTCCTAATGATGAGGTAGCCTTTAAAACCTTATCTAGATGGTGAGGTAGAATACCTAATCTCTGAATGGTCTTTAACAGATATGAATGAAAGTGCAGCACCCGTGTCAAACAGAACTTTAACATGGGAGTTAAATAAAGTTAATGTACCTTCCACCGCTTGCTATTCGGGTTCTTCTTCTTCATAGTTTCCCTCTTCATAAACAGTTTCATCATACCCAGCAGCATCAAGAATAATAGTATTCAACCGAGTCTGACCCTGCTGACCATAAGTCACTCATTTAGGAGCAGTGTAGTACTTGCTGATGTGACCAGGTTTACCACAGTTATAGTAGACTATATCCTGACGGTCGTTGCGCTTAGGTGCCTTGTAGTGTTGAGCCAAAAACTGGGGGTGCCACAGTTAAAGCATTTTCCAACATTACCTCCCTCTCCTACTCGAGGCTAAGTCGGATAGGTATTAGCTTGGGGTTTTTTACTTCCATCGAAAATTCTCTTTTGCCCTTGGGTACGATACATCGGTGGCTTATTGACGACATCTTATTGACGCATTTTCTTATCAACACCCAAGTGTAGGTGATCGTACAAGTAATAAAATTCTGGAAGTCCAGGTCGAACCCACAGAGAATGGAAAACAAAGATAGGTAGTAACTATTTTGTCACTAAAAAGAAAATAAAAGATGATGGATTTTTTGTGGGGTTTTACTAAACTACTAGTTTTTATATTTTTGCAATAAAACTAAATTAAAAGCTATTTTTTCCTAAGTAGTTTACGGTAAAGATTTTAACAGTGCAAAATAAATTAACTAAGATACTAGTAAGAAAAAGAAGAAAAATAAATAAAAGCTAGATTTTCATGAGATAAACTTTTTGGATTTTATAATAGCGAAAGATAGAAATAATACAGATATTTAAGCATGAGTTATTAAAAAGCAGGGAATATTAATTAATTAGGAAAGAAATGATTTAAAGGAATTGGGAATATGCAAACCAACACTAGATCACACAACTTCTATGCTTTTGAAAAGGATTTGGCATTTAAGACCGCAGAGTCATTCTTTATTTGAAAATAAACTTTCACTAGTTGAGGTCATATCAAGTGTGTCAGGTTTGATATGAAACGACGTCGTTTGGTTTAAAAAAAAATTAAAAGGCAATTGGGCAATATCCAGGTTCGAACCGTGACCCGCGCGCGGACGTGGGTTAGTCGGCGCCCAGTCCTCACCACTCTGCCACTACACAATTGCCTGTCCATTAGTGGATAGAAATATGTATAAACACATCCTTGAAATACAAATTTTGTCAAATGAGTTGTTTGAGTATGCTAGTGTTTTTTTATGACAAAAGGCATAGTTTGACAATCAACATAATTAGATTCTTATTTCAAATATGTAATCTTTTGAGCCCAATATAACCATAGTCTATAAACATGTTAAATGATCATAAACTATAGATACATAGATATTTTTGGCCATAAATGGAAAAACAACCGATCTAGATAAATTTGCCCATTTAAGATTAGTGCACAAGTTTTGTTGCATATCCCCAATTAAAGTTTTAGCCTACCATTTTTTGGAATTGAAACTGTCTTCAAAATGACTTTTTAAGAAAGATCAAATAGATGTAAACAGTGATTGCTCAATTAAAACTAAAGTTATAAAACTAAGGTAAGGGTGAAATATAATATTAATATATTTTTTTTCTTTACTTAACATGAGTTGGGGTTGAATTTGTGGAATCTGCAAAATAACAAAGTTTAGTACAACTAGGCTAATAAAATATACATAAATGGAAATACTAAACCAAAAATAAAATACTAAACCTTTGACTTTGACTTCTTATAGGGTTATAGTGGTTGAACTCCAAGAACATAAGCAAGGCCAAACCAAATCCTAATATAATTTGGAAGTGAGATATGGAAAGGGTGTGCTTTGGGGCTTTGGTAGGTGATTATAACAACTATGTAATAAAGAAATCTGGCATTTACTTGCAAAATCTGTCTTCTAGTGAATGAAAATATTGCTATAAAAATTGGAAATTTGGGGTTTTAAACTATTTTAGGGGACAAACTACAAGTACTACTAGACTAAAAATATTAAATCTAAATTTTACTAGGAACATTTTACTACTACAAATTGACAAAGGTTGTACAAGAAAACAAATATTTTAATTTAAGAAATATAGTACACAAAGGTTTGCTACATATTTTTGAAACATGAAATCATCACTTACATAAAAGTAAATTTTTACAACTACTAGAACTAGAAAAATCAAAGAAAAACTAAAGTTTCCTACTTCTAGGGACAATATGAAGTGCTCACATGATAACCTCCCTAAACTATTCTCTCCCTACGGTGTGTAGTATAATTTCTCTGCTGCTGGTTGGTGATTCTTTGTGATGCCGCTTCCTCCTCAATTTATAGATGAATTCTGTGATGCATTCATCATATGGCAATTTTTCTTCGTGTGTTCAGTCCTTCGCCCCAATTGTCTTCGTGCCTCTGACATGGTTTGAAAAACTGCAAAGAAAGAAGAAAAAACAAAAAAGAGAACACAGAGAGAGAGAGAGAGAGAGAGAGAGAGAGAGAATGAAAGGAAAAAAGACAAAAAAAAATATTATATATCCATATTAACATCCAAGCATTGAATGCTTGGATGTTTCTTACGTTTTTTTTTTTTTTTTTTTTTTTTTTTTTTTTTTTTTTTCTGTTTATGAAATTGTTTACAGAACTTACAATTCATGTTTGACTAACAAGATATACTATGGTGTGGTTGCTACTTCTTTCATTCCCTTTGTTTCACTTCATTTTTACCTAAACATATAAAATATGTAAAAACACATAATTACACGCATGTGAGTGACATCACCATTTAATTATATTAATTCAAATATGCGTGTAAAACTAGGGATTTGGGGGATTAAATGGGCACTATATCTATTATATTGGCACATGAATGTACAATATTTAGTGTTTGTCACTTATTCCCAATATTACCTCTCTGAGGTGGCCGAAAGTCAATTATTTGCGGTTCACACGAGCATCTTCTTCCAGATCGGTATCGAAGCCAACTAGTCCCTCAAATGATTTATCCATGTGGCTGATAGTCAGGCGATGAATCTACGGTGTCAGTCCTTGATTATACTTACGTATTTTCTTCTCTTCCGTATCAACCATATGAGGAGCGAACCAAGACAGCCTTTCGAACTGCCTAGTATATTCCTACACAGAGTTATTCCCTTGAGCTAGATCCATGAATTCCTTTTCCCTTCTATGCCTCTCAGTAGGTGGAAAGTACTTTTTCAAAAATCTTTCCTTAAACATAGTCCAAGTCATTCCCATAGCAGCTTCATTCTCGATGGTGGCTTTTACTGAGTCCCACCAATTTGTGGCGGCATCGGTTAGTTGAAAGGTAACTAACCTTCTCTTTTCTAATTCATTACACTAAACTGCTTCGAACACACGGTCCATCTGTCTTAACCACTTTTTGGCTTTCCAGGGTTCCGCAATACCTACAAACTATTCAGGCCTCAGTGCACAGAATATGTCCAACAATTTGTCCCCTATTTGGCGATCACGTCGATTTTCATTTGGATTCCCAATCATTTCGAGGCATCAGACAAATGCTTCAAACATTCCTATGGGGTTGGCAGCCAAAGGTGCCTCCTCGATTAGATTCATATTCCTTCTTGGTCTTCCAACCATTGTATACATATCATAACAATCAAAGAATGCGAATCATGAATCATTACAATAATATAAATCAGTTTAGGCAATAACATAAAAAATAGTGTTTCCATATATATAACTTCTAGTCAAGTAGATACAAAAAATATGATCAGTCCAATGCCTACCCTATCTGTATGGGTTAGGACGTACATCGTCCATGCATGAGTTAATGTCAAAAATGGGGTCATTGCCCTATACTCAGATGCATGTAATTACAGTTTGCAAAAAGAGATAGGGTTATGAGTCAATATTGCCAATATGTACAAAATTAAGTCTAGATCATCAATTGTCTCCATAATTGGCCATCAGCAAGTCTAGAGAGTCAACTGGATGAAACCCTTGGACCTGGAATGGCTCTACCACATAGAAGCCACTGCTTTGAGAGGCTGGTAATGGAGTATGCTCCAAAACATCTACCTCGATCAACATCGCCTCAGGCAGATCCGGCATAAGTGACGGCTCCTCCTCAAGGTCGGCAGCAAAGTCATCCAAACCCATGCCATCGCCCTCATCATCATTACCATCCATAACAAAAGGGGCCAAAATGACGACTCAGCCGTCAATACCCTCAGCAAAGGGAATTACTGGATCCTCTACTGGAATAATCAGTGGGAGCATATCTAGGTGTACAAGGTGAACATGCACAATATGAATCTCTAAAGGAAGATAGAAGGCATCAATATTAACCAACCGAACAATCTCTAACAGAACCAACCGCTGAGCCTCTACGAAATATAAAAGCTCCAAACGAACTCGGAGTAAATCAACCAATCCCACTACGTGGACCTGTTGCCACAAATCCAACTCCATTACTGCTGCTACCTGTTGCTCTATCGCGGTGTGGTATAGTCTAACAAAAGTTGGAACCACTGCCACTGGTGTAATCCAGTGTCCTCCGTACATGTCAGGTATAAATAGTTGCGGGATTGGATCCATACCTGACAAAAAGGCACTAACTTATATCAAATCTAATCTTAAAAGAGATAATCTTAAGCGTTTGGGCTGCGGGTTTGTCCTCCTGTCGTATCATCGGGTGTGCAAAGCATAAGCTGGTAGAATGTGGAATCGGGTCTATACTTGTAAACCTTAACCTGGATAAACTGTTCTGATAATAACCTAGCTCTGATACCACAAAATCCTGTCACGCCCCAACGTAGCATAAATAGGGAAAGCATTTAATTTCCTTTATGGACCCTGTTGGTCGCGATAGTTTGAAGGATCGATTCTGTCCCAAACGTGGAACAATATGTAACACCCTGTAATTTCTTTTTCATTAATAAATAAATATTACATGTCATTTCCATGAACATTTCTTTTTAATTGCTATTTATAATAGTTATCTGGGGTCAAATCGTAATTTCCATAAATATAAAAAAAATACTTTCAATGGATTTGAAAACTATATCTATACTTTTGTACAACCCGGGATTTAATTCCTACATTAATATGGTTTTCTGTATTTTTATTTCAATCGTAAAATACCAGTTTTATGTTTCAATCTACTTTTATACCGCGTTTTGGGTGTGGGAGCATGTGAGCTCAACCATACTGGGCGAAATCGTTCCCTTGCTTGGAGCCCAAATTTGGGCATAGTATATATATGTGTGTGTATCTCTCAATCTCACAGTCTCTCATCTCTCAACTCTCTGTGATTCTCAATCTCTCTTAATTCTCTTTGTTCTCTAAAGCTACACACACACAACCTTTATATATGATATATACATACACAGTTTATATAAATACATACATAGATATATATAGTTCAAGACGGAGGAGTAGGAATTGAACGACGGAACTCACGACGGAAAATTCTCGATCTCAAATTCTCTGATTAATCACCTCTGTGAGTATTATAAACTCACTCCTAACGTGTATATATGTATATTTCAGTATATATAGTTATGTATATATGTGTGTATATGGATACACCATTGAAGCTTTGAAATTGGAGTTTTACAAAAGTTAACCAAAATCATTTCTGTAAGTTGGGAATGAAAGATCTTTGTCCCATTAAGCTGTGGTTCGAATACTACAGCTTAATTCACCCGTATCGCGACGTATCGTTGATTTAAAGTTTTGTCACCTCTCGGTTTTATGTGAAATCCGAGAGCTATGATTGAAATTAGTTAAAACCGACCGCGTATTCATAATCCTTGCGAAAAAACAAAGAAATCCATATATTACATGTCTTGGTTGAAGCAGAATTCAGAAATGGGTAAAAACTAGCTTTTAATTTTGAAACTGTGGAAGAAGATAAAGTTCCAATTGATTGGAAACATATCTATTCGATTGACATGTCATTCAATTGATTGACATGTCATCCAATCGATTGACACTTTTGCCAATCGATTGACATGTTTCGGCACTGACGACTTTTACTAAAATGACCATAACTTCCTCTAGAAAACTCGAAAACACGCATTGTTTGAAGCATTGGAAACTAGACTCAAAGACCTTGTATTTGATATGTAATTCATCCATAAAAATTATAACTCATTTTTAAGGGCATTGCTTCAAAGTGGACCTGCTTGTGTACTAGTAGCTGAAAAAGCGTATTAAAGTAGTTTTTGATGAATTTACTTGTTGTTTCATATATGACTTGATAATTTAGATCGTGGGTGCTAACTCAATGATTTTAAGTACATTGTACCTTGTTTATAAAGAAAAATAAAAAGACTTGATTTTCTCGTACATTTATTTGGGGTTACAATTCTATGGACATTGACATGCATGATAGGGTTGAGGTGGAGTCGACATGCAATGTATGTGAGAAAAGTGTGAAAAGAGTAAAAGGGATTGTTTATTAGTATGGGTTGCCTCCATGGACATTCCCTAAAACCCGAGTTCCGGGTACTGATCGAGGTTATCTCTGGTATACCGTGGTGGTATTATAGTGACACAACCTAGTACCCGAGTTTCGGATACTGAACGAGGTAATCTCTGGTATGTCGTGGTGGTACTATAGTGTGATGCCATGGATCGAGGCAGTGGATGACGTGATGATGTGGTTTTAGGGTACCTTTTTAATATGACGGTGGCAAATTAGACACTCCCTGGCACCCGTGGTAGTGCTATAGTGTGTGACGCCTCCACGGACACTCCCTGATACCCGAGTTTCGGATACTGATTGAGGTTGTCTCTGGTATGCTGTGGTGGTATTATAGTGTGATGCCGTGGATCAAGGCTGACTGGACATTCCCTGGTACCCGTTGTACTATAGTGTGGCTGCCCGAGTATTTTCAAGGTACTAGAATGAGGGAGTTTGGATGATGTGATCTTGTGTTTTTGTCGAGAGAAAAGAGTCAGTAAGATGAGATATAACATTGTTCATGCACGGTCTCATATTTATTGCTTACTACATCCCCACGTGACTTATGTTGAAGTTGGAACCTTGAATTATTGCTTTTACAGTTTAAGTTGTACCATTATTGATATGCTTATATATACATTGCGAGTACATGTTTTTTTGACTCACCAGCTTGCATAAGCTGACGGCGTCGATGCGTCCTGGA
This sequence comes from Hydrangea macrophylla, assembly GCA_033977485.1. NCBI lineage: Eukaryota > Viridiplantae > Streptophyta > Magnoliopsida > Cornales > Hydrangeaceae > Hydrangea > Hydrangea macrophylla. Next base: position 108,866,522 of record CM066994.1, on the reverse strand, counting down.
CTCTATGTCCAGATTTTCCAGGTCAGGTGCAACCAGGGTACTTTGACTATGCTACTTAGAGTCAGGAGACTTTCCAGGAGGGCTAATTATATTCCTTATGTATTTTTATTTTGGAGAGGTAATAAACACTTTATTAGAATTTGAATAAGGCGGCTTGTGCCTAAGACTTGACTGATGTAATAGTTTAGTAAGTTTAACTTTGGAGCTTGTGTTTAATTAGTTACCTTTTCTTTAGACATGCTTTTAAGTTATTTGTTGCAGGGACAATTGGTCATACTCACTTGTCACGACCTACGAGTCCATAAAGGAAATTAAATACTTTCCTGAATTATACTATGTCGGACACAATATAATACAATATAATAACTTATATCAGAGTAAGAGCAATCAAGACTTATAAAATTTTTCAAACCTAATAATTATTACATTACCTGGGAATCTTAAGGCATAAACTGCCTTGCAAAAACATATTAATATCTATTACATCAATCCTTATTACAAGTTCAGTTAAGTAAACAAAGTCGTAATATCCAATTTCTTTTCACATGTAGTTGTTCTCAATTAGCATAATCATATTGTCCATCTTTCTCATGACCTGAAAAGCTTAGACATAAATGTCCAAGGCGCATCAACGCCGTAAGGTTCAAGAAGTTGGTGAGTATTAAAAACATATACTTGTAATGTAAAACATACTTTCTTACCATTTTTGATTCACAGGTTTATTATTCAACTTGTTAGAGATACATGAGTGAATTCGTATCTAAACACAAATAAAAAGGACAACATAATAATATGTAATTAATATAATATGTGACCGTACGTGAAACAATGCAGCCCACTCATCTCACTGACTCTTTTACCTCGACTACAAAACCTAACACAAACGTTTCCCCTGAACCACCGGCCCACGACTGTTAGGTTTAGAATGTCTATCGATATGCCTACTGTATCCGAATCGGCCTGGGCGTACCTAGACATTCAAGGTTATAATAACCTGATCGGTCTACCTTATCTGAGTCGGCCTAGACACGATCGGACTAGCCTACTGTATCCTAGTCGACTTGGGCTCAGTCCCTCTTAATTAACCTGCCGTATCCGAATCGACCTGGGATAATTAAGGTTATAACACATCGCTGATTAGCCTGCCGTATCCGAGTCGACTTGGGTTCAATCCTTCCCAATTAACCTTCTGTATCCGAATCGACTTGGGATAATTAGGGTCGTAATTCACATAACACATTCTCTAGACTCTTCTCAACTCACCAACACATACCATGCATGTCAACTCGACCCTAACATGTATGTCACATGACTTATGCAGGCAATACATAATTACTAGAAAGTAACAACAAACGAGCATACACGAATTCGAGTCTTTTTAACTTTATCTTTTACAAACAGATTTTGAAATAACCTATTTCCCAAACAGTGCCTTAAAAACCTTTAAAACTTCTTTCAGACAGTTTCTTATATGAAAACAGATAAAAACCATAAAATTCTCCAGTCGCGTGAGCGGGTCGCTCGCACGAGAAGTCGCTTGTGCGGGTCGCGCGCCCGATATGTATATTTTCTAGTTTCTATAAAAATTTCCACAACTGTCAGAAACACGTAGGTCACGCGAGCAAGTCGCTCGCGCGAGAAACAACACTTCGTTTTTCTCCCCTGTTTCAGTTCTAAGGCCTGTTTTTGACCCATTTTGAAATCGAAATGTAAACATGTCATATAATATTTGATTCTCTTTGTTTTTCCATAAGGATTACAAATCTATGATCGAATTAACGTGAATCGAACCGTAACTCTCGGATTTATGAAAAATCGAGAGGTGATGAAATTTCATTTCTAATATACTTTCTGTTATGAATGAATTAAGCTCTAATACTTTAACCACAACTTCTATGGACTAAGATCTTTCATTTTTATCTATCAAAACGAATTTTGGTTAAGTTTGGAAAATCACCATTTTCAAGTTTCAAGCTTCAAGAACAAAATCATCAATGGTGATTTACAATTCAAGCTAAACAAACAGTAATTATAGCATAATTTACATTCTATGTGAGTTCATAATACTCACTGAAAGTAGAAGGTTGGAGTAATGTTGAGAAAGAAAGCCAAATAAGAAATCCAAGCTTCAAGTTTTGGCTATGGTGTTGAAGCTCTCTCCCTCTAAAACAATTTTTGTAAATTCTCTGTAACTCTCTTTTTTCTCTTCGTATTCTCTCTAATTTCAGTTTGTAATCCTAGAAAATGTGTGTTGTATGAGAGGAAGTGTGAGTATATATATCCAAAAACAATTCTTGGAGGCCAAGAACAACCTCCCTCACTCTACAAATCAATTTTTTTTAAATCCCAATTATACACATTATACATATTGCTGATATATACATACGTATATACATAATCACAGATTGTAGGGGTTGTTTAGATTAATAGGGGCCATGTTTTGGGTGTTTGGAAAATTAAGCTTTTGGCATAACATTAACACACACCCTAATAACATTGCCAAACAAGACATAAACAAGTTGTCTAGGAATCTATTAGAGTGTTTGGGAAAATAGCTTATTGTAAGAAACACACACATATAGCATTGCCAAACAAGCCTAGTATGATGATTGGGTAAATTAAATGCAAGTAATGCAAGTGTCACATCCTGATTGATGGAGGTTCCAGTGTCTGTGGGAGTCCATCGCGGTGCGGACAGTTTTTGTTTATAAACTGGTATTTTCGCGGCGCGGTGATAACTAGAAAAATACATAAAATTTATATAATTGTAGGAAATAATTTTCTGGTTGTATAAAAATATAGTTGGAATTAAAGGTAAATATTTTCACTGTCCTGAAAATACAGATTATCTCAGTTGCAAGTATTCTTGAAATGCGGTTAGAAACCATAACATGTATTTCTAAATTTATAAGAATTACGGTTTGGCCCCACACAAAATATTTCTATTAAATCAAACAAGTAATAGGAATATAATATTGAAAACTATATTTAGCAAATAAATAAAAATACAGGTTGTTACAGGCTTGCCCCTTGTATTTGATTGATATGAATTCAAGAAAAAGGCTTGCCCCTTGTAGGGAAAGCAAAGTGCACATGCTAATTTGAAATCAAAGGATACTCATTGGCCAGGGATAATTGACTTTAAAGCTCATGACGGGGGCTTGCTCCTAGTGTCAAGGGCAAATCAAGCATACAAGATCGAAGGGGCCTTGCCCCTAGTGTGAAGGGAAAATGGTTTTGGGTCAAAAGGTTGAGACCGAACCTTTTGGGAGGTTGCCTACGTATCCCCTAGTGGGAATCAGGTCAAACGTAGTTCCAAACAAGGGAGCTGGATTCAGACAATATTAGGATTGAGAAGTGAGGTTTCAATATTGGCAAGACCCAAAGCGTTGAGTTTTAAAACGGGTGAGACTGAACCTTTTGAGAGGTTTCCTACGTATCCCCTAGCAGGAATCAAGTCAAACGTAGTTCAATGGTAGCATGAGACTTTTGACCATAGGCATAGTGACCTTTTAAGCTTTGTCAAGCTGATGAATTCCAAGCGGAATGGATTTTCTAAACAATTATTTGACATCTTATGACTCGGTTTGAATTCAATGCTAAGGTCAAAACTAGTGCTCAAAGCGTTTCACAATTAGGTCCATATTAGTAAGCACAGATCCAATCATGGTATAATGCCTTCACCCTTTTCTTTTCTCTTTTTTTTTTGCTCTAACCCAAGGAGCCCTTTTGGGTTTTCATCCTAGCGAGCCTTTTCTATTTTTCTTTTTTTTTTACTCTAACTTTTGCCTAGGTGCCATTTCGGGTTTTCAATGTAGCGAGCTTTATTTCTTTATTTTTTGTTTTATCCATGCAAGTCAACTCTTCATACCTCTCTTCTTATCAAAATCTGTATCATCTCACCATGTTCGTCTCCTAGGAATAGGACACATTTTTTACTTCGTGATATCTCACAATAATCAATTTCAACCTACAATTCTTTTATTCTTTTCACCAAGGAATAAGGAGTATTTCTCAACTCTACTTCTCACAATAGTCAATATTGACCTATGGGTTCTTTGTTTTCATTCCTCCAGTCTTCTTCTTTTCTTTTTAACATTCTCTTCCCTTTTTCTTTTCTCCTTACTACTTTTCTTTTTCTCATTCTCTTAATCTCCCCATTTGAAATGAATTCTACCCTTCTCCGAGTCAACAGGTTTTAGGAAAGTAAGCATTGACGCGCTTATTTCTTCATCTCATTGATAACTTTCAAGGTCTAAGAACTTTTCCCACATAGATGATTTTTTTTGTCTCTTTTTCTTTCTATCTTTTCTTAGCAAAGGCATTATACCACATGATCACCACAGCTTTGAATAAAATCCACCAATTTTCAATCTCATTTACGAAAGATGATATTGGATATAGGTATTTTAAAAGAAAACGAATGGGTCTGGGAGAAACCAGGGATTCATTCTGAGTATGTCTCTTAGAGCTTAGTCAAAATCATCTTTCGGTTCTTTGAATAGAGTGATAGCTCTCGACTTTTACTTGGAGTTGATAATGAACTAATTTAAACATTTTCAAGGAACTTCCTCAATGCTCGAGTTCATATACGGAGTCTCCTCTACGATTTCTTGGGTGTTTCATTTTCTTTTTAATCATTAGCATGCAGTCCACACACTCATAAGTTGGCACAACAGAATTAATAAAGATGAAAATTCTTTTTATTGATCAGAAGAAGAAACTAATACATCACTAGACCTTTTTTTTTTGGTCTTCAAACTCGAATACTAGACTCTTGATCAAGCACTATTTATTCAAATTTTGAAGGTCAGACAAGACTCAACCTAAACCTTTGACTCCATAGGTGTATCATGAACACTTTATTTGAAAACTCTTCTTCATTAAGTAGTTCACTAAAATCTACGCTCAAGAACAGTTCCCATCATCATCCCCTCATCAGTACCTTCACTACCATTCTTTGGTCTAGTTCCCCCAAACAACAAGTTCATGGATACGTGATCCACATTCTCCATCCAGTCTTTCTTATAGTTGGTAACGTCAAGCCCTTCCTCGGATTTGTGCCATATTGAGTCGTTGAGAGACTGTCTGTCCCACCACTTAATGTCATGCAACCCAAGGTTTAATTCTTCCAAGAAGAAAAGGTCTACCTCATCACCATTTTCAAAGTACCCATTATCTTTAAAGAAGTCTAAATCTTTTCCATGGCTTATACTATAAATTTCAGCACCTTTTAGGAGGATAACCACATGCTCAGGTTCAGTTATGGGTGTGATGTATATAGATGGGTCGTAGTTGGTTGGGTCGAGGCTAATTAGGTTGACAGCATGGTGATTTGGTAGTGGGTTTCGAGTGATATTTGGTTGAGTGGATAGGGGTGTGATGATTTTGTTATCAATGAGGTCTTGGACTTCATGACAAAGTCGGTTACAACGATTAATAGCATGGCCATATCCTTGGTAAAAAGTGCACTATTTAGTGGGGTCGTATCCCAGTGGAAGAGGGTCTGGAGCGGGCCTTGGGTTTAAGGGTTTGAGATGCCCTTCATTAACAAGTAGTTCAAGGGCGATGGATAAGATCATACCAAGCTTGGTAAAGGTCTTACGGTTATTGCTTTGGGATGATATTGGGTTTCGGTCAGTATCTCAGTGGAGGGTGTTTATATCAGGTGTGGCATGATTGGTTGAGTAGTTTTCCCCCGCAGTTTCCTCCTCAAATTATTTTCTTCTTTCTTAATCTTTCCATCCCTTAGTGCATCTTCTATCTTAGTCCCTACATCAAATAGTTGCTTAAAGGGACTAATTGACATGAAGCACATGCGCTCGTTGTACGTAGGCTGTAGATTCTTTATAATCATATGGCCTTGTTTTTTCTCAGTTGGACAATTTGCCATTTCGACAGTCTTCTTCCTCAAATGGGTCAAGAATGTAGCAAAGGACTTGCGATTGTTCTTTCTCAGTTGGTCAGTAAGATGAGATATAACATTGTTCATGCACTGTCTCATATTTATTGCTTACTACATCCCTACGTGACTTATGTTGAAGTTGGAACCTTGAATTATTGCTTTTACAGTTTAAATTGTACCATTATTGATATGCTTATATATACATTGCGAGTACATGTTTATTTTACTCACCAGCTTGCATAAGCTGACGGCGTCGATGCGTCATGGACTCTATGTCCAGATTTTCTAGGTCAGGAGCAACTAGGGTACTTTGACTATGCTACTTAGAGTCAGGAGACTTTCCTGGAGGGCTAATTATATTCCTTATGTCTTTTTATTTTGGAGATGTAATAAACACGTTATTAGAATTTGAATAAGGCGGCTTGTGCCTAAGACTTGACTGATGTAATAGTTTAGTAAGTTTAACTTTGGAGCTTATGTTTTATTAGTTACCTTTTCTTTAGACATGCTTTTAAGTTATTTGTTGCAGGGACAATTGGTCATACTCACTTGTCACGACCTACGAGTCCATAAAGGAAATTAAATGCTTTCCTGAATTATGCTACGTCGGGGCGTGATAGGCTTTTTGGTATTAGAGCCAGGTTTTGGCTTGACCAATTGTCTAGAACACATAGGACGTTCCCTTAAGATAGAATTAAGTAAGATAGTTCGACTTCGTTATGCATTTAGTCATTTTTGATTGTTGAAGACTTTCTTCCTTATATGGAGTTTGACTGAATTTTGTTATTTGATGAATATGTACCTTTACCCTGAACTTATGGCTGGTAGAAATCTCAGGAATCGTCCCGCGATTGAAGCTGTACCCCTGGAAGTAGATCCAACTGGGATGTTTGAAGCCTTTATAAGAAGGTTGGAGAGGGTCAGCGATCAGAACATGGGAAACAACAACCGGAATGGGAATCATAACGGGAATGAGAGGCGAGCCCACCAGACTGGGGACAAGCTTCTTAAAGAATTTCGCGCTCTGCGACCTGGGTATTTTGCTGGGACTGATGAACCCTGGCAAGCTGAACAGTGGCTATGCCAAATGGAGCGTATCTTTGAGACCATAGAGTGCACTGATCTAGAAAAGAAGCGTCTGGCTATCTTTCAGCTGTCATATGCAGCGACTGATTGGTGGGATGCTGAAAAGGCAACTATTGGAAAAGAAGCTGCAAGGGGAATGCCGTGGGCAGTATTCAGAGAGAGATTCCTCGAGAAGTATTTCCCTGAAGAAGAGAAGGACAAGAGAGAGAAAGAGTTCATGGAATTAGCACAAGGGAATCTGACTGTCCGTGAATACACTACTCGATTTTAACGATTGTCCCGCTTTGCTCCACACATGGTGGACACGCCCCAGAAGAAAATCAAGAAGTACCACTGGGGTCTTAACTTGTCTCTCCGACATCTGACTATGGGACACCTGAACCAGTCATTTGAAGCTCTGGTGAGATTGGCTACGGGGTTGGAGAACGATGGTTGTCAGAATTCGAAACCATTTGGAAACCGACCTCCGCAGAAAGGCTATCCCGGACAAAAACTGGCGTACCCTCAGGGACAGAAAAGGACTTGGGACAGAGGGAAGAAACCTCAACAGACACAAGCAATGCAGCAGTATCCGCCTCGAGCGATAGGAGGAAAAAACAACGATAACTGCTACAATTGTGGTATCCTCGGCCACCGAGCTCGAGAATGCAAAGCCCCTAGGCGTTTTGATCGACCAGGAGTGGTGTGCTATAATTGCGGCATACCAGGTCACATAAGTAAGGACTGCAAGGCTCCCAGGAAGGGTAACTATGGTCAGCAAGGATCCATAGGCCATGACTAGTTAGATTAACTGATTGTCCTCATAACATACTAACATTGATGGCATAACTTAAACAGGATCATAAACTGAAGTATAACATTAAAAGTGGATCTAGCTATTACATCACTGGCAGAGTCCAAGGCGTTCAACGCCGATTACATCTTGGTATGTAAATAACAAAAATATCTATGATGATCATCTAAATAAGGCGTTTGATGCCAATTTACAAACTTAGTATTGAAATGTCAAAAATCTATATTGTTCATCTAAGTCTTCTTGATTTGAGGCTGTGCCTTCAATTGGCGTAACCATGTCCTTCTTCATCGTAAATCTCTTCTTGATAATCTTCCTTTGTGTGCTCGTACCTTGTAAAATCTGGACAAGGAAAGGTCTAGGGCATAATATGCCGTTAGCTTTTAATAAAAGCTAAGTGGGTGTTCCTAACCGAACACTCCTAAAACAAGTATATACATTCGAATATCATAGTGATATAACGCTAGAATGAACTACAATGAGACCGTGCATGAACTATGCATCATTGATATACTTGACTAAACTTTGGATCCTTGATCTAAACACAAGACTCGCTTATCCTTTGTTACATTACTAGTGTAATGCCATTGGCTTAGAGTATCTCGCCCATCCTAGCCGGATAATGGTTACTTTACTATCATTGCTTGCCCAAATTGTTGCAGTAGTAATCTTACCCTACCGACCCTTACATTGTTTTACTCTAGGTCCTCGGGACCTTGCCTTGTGAATGTCGGTGCCGTTGCGAAATGGTTACTTTACTATCGTTGTTTGCCCAAATGGCCGCAGTAGTAATCTTGCCTTACAGACTAACACATTTTTATTCATGACTCGACTACACCGATCAACATGGTTACTTTACTATCGTTGTTTGCCCAAATGGCCGCAGTAGTAATCATTGCCGAATACATCGACTCGACTTCACGACACTGACTCTTATATGAAGTTTATCATATGTCATGTAGATTGTTTAAGTTGTTAAAGCACGAGCTATCATCGAATTATAATATGGATAGTAGATTCATCATGGTACAATTTACTAAAGTAGGAAGTATAAGAGGTTAAAGCAAGCAATAACATATCCATGAAAACAAGGTATCACACATGTGAAGCATGGCATAACAATTATAGAAGGTACAATGGGTCACAACACACGAGAACAGTCCTTTATAGTATAAAGCAAACAACACATAGACATTCTGCTTAACTCGAGTGCTCTGGTTGGAATTTCTTCTACTTGAGCGCTCCATTTAGCGCGAGCTCTAGCTCTGGTAGAATGTTTTATTAAGCTTGAGCATTCTAGGGGTGCAAGCGCTCTAGTTAGGGGAGTTGGTCTAGCTTGAGTAGTTGGTTAGTCTGAGGGCTTAGATCTACTGGGTTAGCCATACTCTAGCGCTTGGGTTATCTCGAGCGCTCTGGCTTGGGTGTTCTGCTAAGTCCGAGTGCTCAAATACATTAGAGTGCTCCAGGTAAGGTTCTAGTTAAGCTCGAGTACTCATGTTTGCTCGAGCGCTCGGCTTCGTCTTCTCCAAAAGGTCTAGCAAAGATGACCCAAAACTTTGGTTTGTCTTCAATGGGGTATTCTCTTCATACTACTAGGCTTCTAAACCATCTTCTACATATAACAAGTGAGTTGGGACTCACCTACATCTCCAGGAAGTCGTGGTGGTTGTGGGGTGGTAAGGTGGTGGTGGAATGGTGGTCTCTTTCTCTCTCTTCCTTCTCCTCTTCTTCTTCTTCTTCTTCTTCTTCTTCTCTCTCTCTCTCTCTCTCTCTCTCTCTCTCTCTCTCTCTCTCTCTCTCTCTCTTACTCTTGCTTAGTTGTTGAAAACATTAAAAATCAGTGAGGGAGGGGAAGTTATATAGAAGAGGGGGTAGTTGGTCTCTCTCTCTCTACAAATATAGACACATGCATATACATATATCTATTATATATATGCACAACACACATACATCATATATAATACACACACATCACATGCACATACACACACTACCATATAAACACCCGCACAACGCACACACTACCATATACACACCCGCACAACTTACATACTCACACTACATATATAATACACATACACACATATATAATGTACATGCACACACAACACGCACATGTACTTAACATATATACATAGGTTGTTGTGTGTGTGAGTAAGATTGAGTATGCGAGTGGAATTGGTGGTTAGGAGAGTGAGGTGGTATAAAAGGGTGGGTGTGGTACAAGCATGGGAGAGTGAGGGGGTGGTTGTACTTCTTCCACGATTTGTGGGATGTGATTGATTGATGCGATGCATCTCGTAATGCTTACATTCTCAAATTACATGTAACACAGGTGTAAGAAATAACACGGGTTCGTGTACTAAATTAAATCTGGGTTCCACTTATAGTTTGGGTCTAGAATACTGTTCGGGTCTTGTCACGACCCATCCCACTACGAGTGGAAATAGGACACGTGGCACACCATCAAGACTTATCCAGTTCCTTTAAAGTAAAAAAGCAGCGGAAACATAAGTCAAAACCATTTAAAATTAGAGTTGTAAAAAGTTTTGGCCAATTGGAATACTTCAAAAAGGATTCAAGTTTGAAAACAAAGGGTCCAGTCGACTGATCGGGGATCTAGTCGACTGAGTCGACTGATCGGGGATCTAGTCGACTGAGTCGACTGATCGGGGATCTAGTCGACTGACCATCAAAAGCAGAAGTTTTACAAAGTTCAACAGCACGATCTAGTCGACTGTGTCGGGGACCCAGTCAACTGGTGCCTAAAAATATTAATCGACTGAAGCTGTCCAGTCGACTGGTACCCTGTCAAGCAGAAAGTTAGGTTCTAGGGACCCATCCAGTCGACTGTTTTCTCCAACCAGTCGACTGATCCTCAGACGAAACAAAGCAGTTTCTAGCCCAAAACAACGCTCCAGTCGACTGGATTAAAAACCAGTCGACTGATCTGCATCAGCCCACTATGGATTCTGCAGAATTCAAGTCACACCCCTCCAATTCAAAACCAACACAACCACAACGATATTTCTACGGTTTAAAACAAAAGTACATGAGTTTGAACACATAATTACAGTACTAGGAAACTACTCCAAGTTCTATTTCAACATATTACAAATTCCAAATCCTTATACAAGTTTAGGATTAAAACAAAAGTATAAACAAGTGATTCCCTTGGCATTCCTCAACGGCCTCACTCCTCACGTTTCTTCTTGTCTTTCTTCTTACCTGCAATGGAGTAAATCTCCATTGCTCAGCTATATGCTGAGTGCACAAGTTCCAACATATGCATATATGACAAAACATGCTTTAATCTCACAATTATAACAAATAGTCTCTAGGGAGAAAAATACACATTCATCCGGTAGCGGCAAGTCCAAGTCTTAAACCGCGATGCCAATGGCAAGTCCAAGTCTATCAACCATTGCATCCCCAAGTGCCATGGCAAGTCCAAGTCTATATGCACAGTAGCCGTCGCTACTGAAATTCTCAAACATCGAGAAGCTTACTCCGGTATAAATTTGTAAAAGACTCCCCTTTGACCCACATAGATAACTCAACGTGCTCGCATAAATTTAGACATGCTTTTCACATTTAAGCGCGTGCATAATTAACGGGCCTAAGATTAACACATGAATTTTGCCCGGATCACAATTTCATCGTCGAAATATAAAACATGTATTTCGCCTATATAACACAGGTTAGGACTTCATACCTCGTGCGATTCCTCTCAAACTTTGAAGGATCGACTAGAGGGCCAATTAATCGTCGGATCTCGAATTTCAGGTGATTCCTACAAGTTTTACTGGGTTTTATCCAAAAGTCTAGAAATTAGATTTTTATAAAAGTTTGCCAAACACAGCCTAAGTGGTATCAAAACATAGATCTTACCTCCACGAGTTCAAATCTTGAATTTGGGAAAAATCTGACAGGCGAAAGGTCGCCGATCATCATCGCAAAGCTCGTAGGATCAAATCTCCTTTTCTCTCTCCTCTCTCAAGATATTATATGAAGTTTGTGAGAAATGAAATCTCACCCTTACCTATTTATAGACAAACTTCTCGGAAACCGCGTTTACCTCCCCGTGAGTTTCTCAAACTTCTAATTAATCCATGAAACGTCGCACACGTTCATTTTACGCCTTTACAAGTGAAAATTATAATTTATAAAAGTTTTCGACTAAGTCTCATTTGGGTCCAAAATTACATCCGAAAACTAAATTCTGTGGAATCTCTACACAACCTACCTTTTATTTAACGTGTCGCTCGTGTTCTTACCACAGTTCTCAAAATAATATACAGTGATATCAAAATTACCAGAATTTACCCTACACAGGTAAATTTACTATTCATGAAATACCAGATAAAGTCAAATAACATTTAAATCATATAAATGCCATTTACTCATGCTAAAACAAAATGAACTACCAAGTTCCTGTGTCTTCTCTGACACCTCATCGTTGACTCACAGTCAACTCCATCTCAGTCCAATTATCAAATAACATTGATATACTCACAATTGCTCAAGTTATGTATTTTAAAACCATGAAATTTATGGAATGGGTGTGACAGGTCTAGAATTTATCATCCGGTGTTTAATTTAAAATATCGATATATGTATAAACTATAAATCATAGATTTAAGAATTTAAACGATATTAAACCTTAGAACACAATATTAAAATGACGAAATCGAAAATAAAAATTGTGAATTTCATTAATATAACAGCATGGGAAAATTACAAGTATTCCAACACAAAACAACCATAGTAGCTGTAAAGATGAAAAGATCCCAAAAAAAAAAGGAGTCGGCTACCACAACAGAAAGGAAAATAAGAATAGGAAAGAGTAATGCCATGCTCATTAAACATGATTATTTATTTCGGTTCCCAAACATTTTGTCAGTTGTAGCACACGCAATCATTTGTAACCATCAATCACTGTTAAGTCATTTGAAATTCAAATTTGAAAAACATAACATTATTTAAAAGGAAAATTCATTTATTCGACTTGGACAACAATAATATACACGAATATCCACACAACGTATATATGTTTACATACTCTAACTTATACTGTTTAATTATTGAACCCAAATCCTAAAACAACTCATGCATGTGAGACTGAAACATTCTCAATCACATTCTCAATAAAATGTCCAATGGAAGTGTAAGATGACCCACCCTCTACCATAGTAGCTCTGCTCTTCTCTCTCATTCTTTTCACCTTCTCTCTCACATCATTTCTCTCCACCATTAACTTCCTAATCCCACTCTCTATCTCATCAGATGTAACCATTTGCTGACTGTCCGATCTGAAATCTTTCATGTAGTCAATCTTGATCTCTACCGCAAACTCCAATTCTTTCACCAATTCAAAGGCATTCATTTGTTGTTCCGCGTACATCGGCCAAGTTGCGATGGGCACTCCACTCCACATGCTCTCTAGAATAGAGTTCCACCCGCAATGGGACACAAAGCCTCCCACTGATGGATGGGAGAGAACCGTAACTTGGGGAGCCCACCCAATTATCTGTGACGACAACATAACATAATATATAATAAGAAATAAGTAGATATAGCATATATAATAAGAGCAAGTCTATAGTGAGCAGCTTTTCATATGAGAAGACGGGTTTTAATCGTTGGATGAGCATCTAGCCATAAGATTCCCAAGAATCTAGAGATGCATTTATTGCTACATGCTCATCCAACGGTTAAAACCCCCATTCTCATATAAGAAGTTTCTCACAATAGACTTACCCATATAATAATAAGAAATAAGGACATTGTCACTAAACTGATAATTAACTTCCATTAAAAAAAAAGTTTGTCATCATTCTAGATTAATCATATTTTTGGGTGCTGTTATTGCCAAATCAACAATTGTTAATGCCAAAGCAACTTGGTTTGAATAGACAAATTAGCCCCTCTAGTGAAAGTGGAGTTGCTAGTCGAGGGGCTAGGGACTATTTTGTCCATTCAAACTAAATTGTTTTGGCATTAGCAACGGTTGCTTTGCAATAATAGTACCCATGTTTGATGACGGTATAATATTTAGATATATTGAGAAAGAAGTATAGAGAGAGGGGAGTGAAATGCAAAAAATTTATAAAGTGTGAGTTTCAAATTTTAATATAAGAAAATGGTGAAGAGTGGAAATAATTTTGGACTCTTAAATATTGATGACACATGTCAAAAGTTCAAACTCCAAAGTGTTCTAGTTAGCAAAACTATATATTCCTCCTACATTAAATGTATATCCTAACCTAAAAGGGTAATACTTGGGATACAAAAATGTTACAAAGAGATACTGATAAATAGATATGGCATCTCATGTGGCACTCATGTGACAGTAAGAAGTGTGGTGAATTCCACTACTACATTGGTGCCACATGAAATGTCATATTCTTTTATGAGCATCTCTTTGTGACTCAAACATTGCCTAACCTAAAATTGTGAGAGCATGCTATAGGAGGTGTTGCCCAGTGACCTTTATGGGTAATTCTTGGAACACAGATTTCATACAACTTTCACACTACCTCCTAAAGATGTGTCTATCTCTCTCCTGTGTCACTGTGAGGTCCAGTGACATCACAAGAGAGAGATAGACACATCTTTTAAGAAGGTTGTGTGAAAGTTGTGTCCCAAGAATTACTCGTCCTTTATATAGACATGTTTCAACAAAATGGTAGCTAAATAACAACACGACGGACAATAGTTAATCACGGTTCTTTACCTACCCCTATTGTGTGTGTGTGTGTGTGTTTTTTTTTTTTATGTGTGTGTGTGTGTGTTTTTTTTTAAAGTATTTTTGGGTTAGTATTTAGTCCATAAGCACTACTCTTTATACTAATAGGTCCAACGAATTATTTCACTTATGATTTAGTCTTTCACTCCAAAATGTGGCCAAATTGCCCTCATTAAATACCTGTTCACACGCATACAGTGTTCCTATCCTACCCAATATTTTTTGAAAGCGTTTTGAATTGGGAAAGAACCATTAAATCCGACGAGATTATAAGGCTTCAAATTTCAAAATTTCTCACAATATCCACTCTTTCCTTGTAACACATATCGATTCCCCAAAAATCATAACTGCAACAAAATAGGAGAAAACGAAGAAGGCGATGTTCGTGAACTGCAGAAGTCCTTCTCACCATCTTTGAGAAGTCCATTTCTACAAATACAAATCAAAACACCATAAGTTTGGATTGGAAAGAAAAGTGAGAAATTCTAACATTTTTTCATTTGAGCAAGAACACAATTTATTCATGCAAGCAAACTTAAGATTTGAGACTTTTTGAACCGGTTCAAAAAAAGGGTTTCATCATTCCGAATCCTAAAAACTCTAATCTGGCACACCAAAAGAATCTCAAATATTACAAACCCTAAGAATTTCTCAATCGATTGGATGTTATTTTTACATCAAAACATAAATTAATCTGCATATATTGTGGAAAAAACTCATTTTACATGTTGATTTTTACTTTCGTGTGTTACGTTGTCATTGATTAACATATTACAGTAAAAGCTACTTTTAAATCTTGTTTGAATTAAAGTCATGGTGTTGAATGTAGAAACCTCAACACACACACACACACACAACTAAAATTCACACCCAGTTTATAGATTGTATTATGTGAATTTCTCACCCGATTTGATGCATTTTTTTTTCATCAAAACAAAAATTAATCTACATATTTAGTGGAAAAATCTCATTTTAAGTTTAGATTTCTTCTTGTTATCGATATGAATGAAATTATGATTATATCTATTTTTTTAAGTGAAAATTTCTCAAGAGATGTTTTTTGTTTTTTGTTTTAACTATGTCATGCCATTTTTTGAATGTGAAATTTCTCAGTGTCTCAAAAATTACCATTTTAGTGAGAATTTGTCACTTTGGGAAGTTCTAAATTTTGTTTCTTTGTTTACTACAACGAGAATTTCTCACTATCTAAGGTGAGAAATTCTCATTTTAATGTGTGGAAACAGCTCATTTTCAGATTAAATTTTTACTTTTTGTGGGTGTTGCATTGTCATTGAATGACATATTTCATTAAAAGGTACTTTTAAGTCTTGTTTGAATTATAGTCGTGGTGTTGAGTGTAGATACCCTCAAGACACACAACATATAAACTTCAGACCAGTTTACAGATTGTATTATGTGAATTTTTTATTCAGATTACACATTGACACACCTCCTAACTTTTGTTTTCAACCGTTCAAGCAAGGTTTCGAGGAAGCCTAGAACAAAGGAACTTGCTATGATAGAAGCAATGTTTAGGCATACAATCTGTAACATTTTTTGGACAGTAGACATTACCATGGTATAATGTATAAACAATATTTAAGCTAGTTAGTTTTTTGAACAACATGAATTATTGTGAACGTATTTGACTTTCGGAATTGTTTGGTGTGTGATCAAACGTATGTATATGTGTTGACAACAATAACATAACCTTTTGTTATTTTTTCGTGTACTTTGCCCTTTTTTTAACAATGTTATTGTGCAATTTCTCAGACTGTAACAAAGTGAAAAATTCTCAATGTTTGACTAAGAATTTCCTAATATGCAATTGATGAAATGAAAAGTTCTCATTTTTTTAATTGACGAATTTCTCACAATATCAAATTTCAATTGAACAGTAATTCAGATAATACAATTTCTCGCTTTAAGTGAGTCCAAACACAGGGTAAGAATTTCTCACTTTAAATACACTGTAATAACAAATTTCTCACTAAATAACAACAAATAGTGAGAAATTCTCATTGTTCACACATACAAACTAGAAAAAGATATGATGCACTTGAGGAATGAAATCCAATATTTGAATCCAATTTTATTGTTAATCTGTAAATATAGCATATTTACAATAAACCAAAAACAAATTCAAAAACAAAAATCCAACATGAAACAAACATTTGAATTTTCAAACATAATTTCAGCAAACATTATTGACAAAACGCATGAATCAAGGAAGCATAACTCCACCTCCCGCAAATTCAGCAACGCATTAACACATATAAGGATAATGCCTAAAAATCAGTAACACTAATTATCCTATCTAATAATAGAATATTTTCAAATTAATTAAAACTATAAACGAGATAATGGCATATTCGTCCAAAAATAAATAAAAAAATTAGGGAAAGGACTAATTCCTAATGCCTTGTTAGATCAAGGGATCAATTTCATAACACACGTTTTCAAATTGGACTTAATCTATTTTAGGCGCTAAATAGAGGACTAATTCGTAGATTTCTATTTTTTAAATGATAGATGTGCATATAGTGTCAACATAAAGTAACACTTGCATACAACCCAATAACATCTTAAAATTAATCAAAAAAATTAAAAAAATAAAAATAACATCTTAAAAAAAGTTGTTGCATGTACTATGTACCTAAAGGATTGGGCAAATCTATAGTGAGCAGCTTCTCATATGAGAAAGCGGGTTTTAACCGTTGGATGAGAATTTAGCAATAAATGTATCTCTAAATTCTTAAGAATCTTATGGTTAAATTCTCATCCAACGATTAAAACAAACATTTTTATATGAGAAGCTTCTGACAATAGACTTGCTCCAAAAAAAATTATAGTACTCAAATGTTTTTCAAATTTAAAATATAAATAATAGTAAAACATTACCTTCCCCATCTCTACCGTCCGTTCTAGGAATCCATAGGGCAACATGTCTTCCAAATCCGCATACTCACCAGGTAATTCAAACTTTCCCTTAGGAGGTTGGCGTAGGGACCATACGAATCGGCACCCACTTCTCTCTAAAGCAATAGCAATCTCTCTCACTTGGTCCGAACCGAAACTTCCCATGCTCCCAAAGCATAGGAACACAACCGATTCTACCGGTTGATCATCAAGCCACCTTATAACACTCTCCGACTGTTGACTTTCGTCTG
This sequence comes from Hydrangea macrophylla, assembly GCA_033977485.1. NCBI lineage: Eukaryota > Viridiplantae > Streptophyta > Magnoliopsida > Cornales > Hydrangeaceae > Hydrangea > Hydrangea macrophylla. The sequence continues at coordinate 108,848,820 of CM066994.1, read as the reverse complement.
GAGTCCCACCTAAACTGGTCCCGTTGAGATTTAGAATAGGCCCCACAGGATAAATTGGTGGGTATAAACCATTGGAGAAGGAGTCAACTGCATAGGATTCCAGATCCACAAATGAATTGACGATAATACCCTTCATCTCTCTAAACCTTCGGACAAGACCCAGAAATAATGTGGCGGACGCACCACTTTCCTTGTCCACCAACTCACTAGGCAAAACCCTAGATGGAACTGGGTTACGAAAACTCGGTATGGGCAAATCGGCATCCGAGTCCTTGAACTCAGAAATATCCTTTTTATGATCATCCTGGAGAGATTGAAAGTGAAAAACCAGACCGAGAAACGCAGCACTGGAAGTGAAAAAGATATAACTTGGAACCCCAAACTCGTTCGCCACATCGATCATGGAACCACAGAACATGTCTAGTACAAATCCGGCCAATCTGGCGGATTCAGACCGAGCGATCTCCGCCGCAATTTCTCGGACTTGAGGCTTGTGGCTCTCGATCAGGGCGAAGAGGAAGGTGGGATGTCCCGGCAAGATCGAATCGTCGTAGGGAAGATCGATAAATCGGATTCGTGAGGTGGGTTCTGATTGGGTGTATGAGCTGATTTTAGAATCGGTCGGTAGCTTCATGATGAGGACTGTGATCGAGAGTCGGTCGTCTCGATCAGTGAGAAGCTTTGCAGTCTCGATGGTCGATAAGAGGTGGCTGATTACCGGAGATGGGACGAACACGAGCTCTGTCTTCTTCATTTTCGGTGTTTTCTGGAACCGCAAGTAGATAACACTATACCAGTACTGTTTGGGAGTAGATTTTCTGAATTTCACTTTTACATACATGCTATTTACAGTGGTCCAAAGTCTATACTTAGCGTAAATTACTTTTGCACCCCTTAGAAGCTAGATTTAGTCCAATGTTATTTTAGTCTCTATTGACACTTTGGCTCTCATAATTTTAATTTTAGTTCACTGCAATCCAAAGGTGTAGCCAGTTTTTTAATTAGGGTCGGCTGAGATTGGATATCAATTTTTTGGGTTGGTCATAATTCGGTTGAATTTTCTGGTCATCACTGCTTCTTCTTCTTTTCTATTTTATTTTATTTTATTTTTTTATTTTTAAGATTTGATCGCTATTTTAGTTTGTAAAGATTTATTGATAGTAAAAATAATTTGACTTGGATTAAACTAATAATGATAAGAAAAGAGAGTTGTTTCTGTAAATACTGTTTTTTTAATACTTAATTATTAAACTATGGTGTTTTAAAACTTAAAGACAGAAATACAGTAAATCGTCATTACTAATAACGACTCTGTAAAGTCGTTTTTAGAAATAACGGCTTTAAAAATAAAATCGGTATTACTAAAACCGATTTTAAGTAAATTTTTTTTTTTACTTTCTACGAAAAATAATATTTTCTGGAAAAAAAGAAAAATGGTTATTAGTCGTTTTTACAAATAACGACTTTAAAAAAGTCGGTTCTTGTAAAAACGACTATATAGAGTCGTTATTACTGTAAACGCCTTAATTAAAAATCGGTATTACTAATACCGACTGTTTAGAATCGTCATTACCATAAACGACTTTAAAGTCGGTTTTAGTAAAACAGAATTTAAGTCTCATTGCTCTGTGTGATCAGGGAGTTGTCAATCAAATGTCAGGTTGGAAAAATTCTGCCACCCTAAAGTCGGTTTTAGGAAAAACGACTTTAGGTGTATATCTCTCTCTTCTTCTTCCTCCTTGTTCGATATTTTCTTTGTACCGTTATTGTGAGTTTTGTCTAAAATTTCCTTCTGATCTTCTCTTCTTCTTCCCCTTGTTCGATATTTTCCTTATACCCCCTTGTTGTGATTTTTCTCTAAAATTTCCTTCGTTAGACAATGTCGACATTTATTGCATTTTATTGGGGGGGTAGTATGATAATGGATCACAACGAATGAGGTGTTAAATACAATATTCCAGCCAAGGATATTCAAGAAGTGAATCACGGAACAACCCTCTCTGAGTTAGTTCAATTGGTATATCATAAAGTAATCTGTGAAGGTGAAATTGCCGATTTGAAATTCACTTGTAGATTTCCAGTCAACCAATACGGAGCTGTCATGAATTACATGGCTCTTTCCATAGTGGATGATTCGATACTTGATAAGGTACTTCATATTCTTTCATTATTTTCGGCAGTAAGATGTGTTCAGGTGTATGTTGAGAAGGTCCATCATGTTATAAGACCCTTGCCGCAAAGGATACAATCTGGACCGTTTACTCGACTGCTGACACAAGGGCCCGAAAACTTTAATGTTGAGTCCCCTTGTTTGTCCCCTTTGAATTTAAACGAAGACTACGTCCACAACTTTTATGGGTATCGAAGAAGCTCACATTACTCGGAGTCCTACGGAAGGTACAACAATCTGTCAGAAGTTCATGTAAATGAAGGTCCTAGTTGTAGCATTCCGAACATTGAAAGTGCAGTTCCTAACTTTAGGACTCCAAACTTTGAGAGCGGTTATGACTTCAGTAGCCAGAATCTACGTGAAACGATGTCAACTGATGAAGGGTATATGAATCCCGTTGAGCAGCTGGTAAGACTTGAAGACAATGCTCAAGATATTACTGCAGACAAATGGAGAGACAGTGAATGAAAACGATAATGGAAGGATTTGAACCGACTTCAAAGTCGTGTTTAGTATTACCGACTTTAGTGAAAGTCGATTTTGGTAAAACCGACTTTAATCAAAGTCGTTTTTGGTAAAACCGATTGCTAGTAACGACTTTAAAGTGTACTTGTAAAACATCCAATCGGTCAGAGATGTCCTATCTGTACAGAGACGTCTAAAATAGTCGGTATTAGTAACACCGACTTAACTTTAAGTCGTTTATGGTAATGACGATTCCAAATAGTCGGTATTAGTATTACCGATTTTTAATTTAAGTCGTTTACGGTAAAAATGACTCTATATAGTCGTTTTTACAAACACCGACTTTTTTAAAGTCGTTATTTGTAAAAACGACTAATAACCATTTTTCTTTTTTTTCCAGCAACTATTTATTTTCGTAGAAATTAAAAAAGGATTTACTTAAAATCGATTTTAGTAATACCGATTTTATTTTTAAAGTCGTTATTTCTAAAAACGACTTTACATAGTCGTTATTAGTAATGACGATTTACTGTATTTCTGTCTTTAAGTTTCAAAACGCCCTAGTTTAATAATTAAGTATTATAAAAACAATATTTACGGAAACAACTCTAAGAAAATATGTTGAGATACACATTTAAGATAGATTGAACTACAATTGGACAAATACATATAAAGTGGTTTTTTTCAAAACTTGGGAGGGACTTACCAAATAATATTGTTTGTCTCAAAAAAGTTGGGGGCTATAGCCCACCCAGGCTAATGAAGGCTCTGCCCTTATTTAATGCATCCTCAAAAATTTGCTGCAATTTTTATTGAAACAGGTCACATCATACGTATGTGAGTTGCCAGAATTTTTTACCATTCCCATCACTGTGGGACCAATATATACACAATCCATCACTGTTTCAACTTATTTCCCAAACTCATCACTTTTTTAAAGTCGCTAATTCAAGTAGCGATTTCGCCAAAAAAAAAATCTGTAGAAGTCGCTAGTCTAACTCGCGACTTTAGGCCAAATGAGAAGTCGCTAGTTGAACTAGCGATTTCTACTTTTTCACTGAGAGATTCTAGTGTGTATGTTAATAGAAGTCGCTAGTTCAACTAGCGACTTCTCATTTGGCCTAAAGTCGCGAGTTGGACTAGCGACTTCTACAGATTTTTTTTTTTGGCAAAATCGCTACTTGAATTAGCGACTTTAAAAAAGTGATGGGTTTGGGAAATAAGTTGAAACAGTGATGGATTGTGTATATATTGGTCCAACAGTGATGGGAATGGTAAAAAATTCTGAGTTGCCATAAGGGAGATTATAATGATAAATTAGCCCAAATTACACTTTTCACTTGTACGTTAGATGTAAATTCGAGAAAAAAGATCTTGAAAAATGTACTGTGTTAAACCTAATTTGAAATTATAGGATCAAAGTGTCAAAATTAAAATTGAGGGACTAAAATAATATCACATCCAAATTATATTGGTGCAAATGTAATTTACTCCTGAATTTATATGAATTTAGAGTAAAGATTTAGGCACTGACAAGGTGCACCAAAATGGTGCACCGAACGGTCGATGCCGTCCATTTCGGTGAGACCCACACTTTGATCGTGTGAGATTCACTGAAATGGACAGCACCGATCGTTCGGTGCACCATTTTCGGTGCATCCGGTTGATGCCTCTAGCATTGTCCATGAATTTATATGTATAGTGCTGTGTAATGCGTGGCTACTCGGAAAGCAATAAATAGTGGGTCTTGGCTTTGCTGGCTGAGGCAAATTGGGTCTCTCAACTTTGACCATGGGAAATATTATAAAGTTCTACTAAAAAGCAAATAATATAAGAGTAAAGAGCGTGGGGTTCATTGAGATGGACGGTACCGATCGTTCGGTGCACCATTTTGGTGCACCCGGTCAGTGCCTCTAGCATTGTCCATAATATAAAGTTAGCAAATGAAACTGACATCATAATAAGGTTCTTTTATTAATTTTTTTTTCTTTATAACAGAGAATAAACGAGAGCAGAAAATAAAATTAAAATTAAAAGATTTTTTTTTATTTATAGAAACCAACGATTTAGTCCTTAAGATTTCGATCAACATAGATTTGGTCCTTTGACTTTTTGTAACACTGAAATTAATTCTTTATTTTTGTTGATAAAATTTGTCCTTTCCCCCAATTTGGAGATTAGTTTTTGGATGAGTATACCCTTTTTGCAATTATGGATATATATATTAAATGATAGAAATTATCAATAAGTAGAGTTCGGAATTCTAGGAGTGTGAGAGATAATGGTTCCTAAATATATAAAAATGCCTAAAATAGTGGTTTCATCAAATTTTAAAGATTTTCTTTTGCTGAAATTTGGATTTGTGAATCAGTTAATTGTGAGAATTTCTCACTCTAGTTAATTAAGTGAGAAATTTCTCTCTGGTGATAATAGTGTGATTTTTTTTTGTGAGAAATTTCTCACTTTATTTATTTCAAATATTAAGAAGCTGATGAGATATTAGTGACATTAACGTACAAGATTGGAAAATGTTTATGTTGGTAAAGTGAGATATTCTCTTACATTGCACTATAGATAGAACAATATGTTAAAAAGTGAGAAGTCTGTATTTTTACGTTAATAGTGAGAATTTTTCACTATTGTGAAGAAAGTGAGAAATTCCTCTCTGGTGATAACAGTGAGATTTTTTTTGTGAGAAATTTCTCACTTTATTGATTTCAAAAATTAAAAAGTTGATGAGATATTTGTGATATTAACGTACAAGATTGGAAAATGTTTACGTTGGAAAAGTGAGATATTCTTATACATTGCACTATAAATAGAACAACATGTTAAAAAGTGAGAAGTCTGTATTTTTACGTTAATAGTGAGAATTTCTCACTCTAGTGAAGAAAGTGGAAAATTCCATTGTGGTGAAAATAGTGATAATTTCTGTGAGAAATTTCTCACTTTAGTAGATTCACTAGCCGGAGAATTTCTAGGAGGTGTATGTTTGCATCTTCATAATTTTTGTGCCAGTTTTGGTATTGCAGAAGCAAAATAACATAAAATCAAGCTTTGTAAGCATTAAATACATGGAATCAATTCTGAAATCTCAACGATGCAGATGAAAAGAACAACTAAACCAGAGGGGAAAAAAGAAAAGAGAGAGAGAGAGAGAGAGAGAGAGAGAGAGAGAGAGAGAGAGAGAGAGAGAGAGAGAGAGAGAGAGAGAGAGAAGCAAGAAGAAAGAAAACAACTTCAATAACTTCATTTGCTCGTGTATACATATGTCTCCTACAAATCCATGTAAGTTGGCAAATATCCTTGTATCTAACTCTCCATAGTCCAAACTTCTCTGCAATTTCTCGTCGAGTTGAGCACCTAACCCTTAAAAAATCTAAAATCCATTGTTGTGCCTTTCTTTGATCATCAAGTATATCCCTCGAGTCCCGTCTTTCACGTCGAAAAGCTGCACTATGGAAGAGACGATGAGAAATATGGAGGTTAGTATTTTTAAGATCGTCGTCGTCTTCATCTTCAAATTGGTACAGATCGTGAATGGTGTCTTCTTGGTGAGAATTTTTTTTATTTCGGTGAGAGACTTGCCAGGGTTTCGTATCTTATATGCAACAACGTATCAATGGGATAGAGATTTAATTTGGTTCGATTTTTAAATCCCATAGATTTCGTGAGTGATTGACGGTAATCAAAGTGGCAATTATTAATGTTACAGACATATCATTCTTAAACATCATTCTTAATGATGTTTAAGAATGATACTGTGTTGCTGCCATATCATATGCGCGCAATAAGGGTATTTTGGTTACATGTATTTGAATGAAGGACAAATTTTTAAGTTAACTTTCAACTTAGACCTATTTCTATACCGAATAGGGTCTAAGGTTTATATATTATATTGCCCTTTTTTATTTATTGATATTCTCTATATTTATAGAGTGGGACAATACTATAAAATAAATCACTTTATAATTAAATTCCTAATTAAATAGAAAAACGAAAGATCACACACATTAATATAATAATATTTACAACATTCGCTGCAATGAATTATTGCAACTAACGTGCTTGGACGTATTCAATATATGCCATATCCACACGCATGCATATATATATATATATACACATATATTCAACGACATTAATGGTGAGGTTTGATTGGCTTAAAGGAAAAAATAAAAGAAAATCTTAGAAAATATTAGTCAGTTGACTCTAATGCAATGGAAGTATTAAGAGAAGAAAAGGTCACCTTTTTCTTTAATTTGTTTCACAATCATTACATTTGATTCTTTTTTTTTTTTTGTCTACATTGTGAACCCCAACGTAGTAATGTTAGACTTTTTGACAAGATCTTGAATACAATACACTTTAAGAATTCACATAAAAATTCACATACCGTTAATTGCCATTGAAATTAGTAGAGACAGAATTGGAACCCCTTAGATTGAATAGGCTTCTCCTTCTTCTGTCTGTCTCTCAAATATGCACACATTTTTAACTGCAATTGATTGAAAGGTTAACTTTCAAGGGACAGGGTGAACCTTTCATATACTCCCTCTGTCCCATATTAAGAATCTCTTTTGGAAATTCCAACTTATTAAGGAGACAATCTTGATTTTGGTGAGATTTTCAACTTTTCAATATTGTCCTTTTTGAAATTCAAAATTATAGTGTCACATAAAAAAAAGAGTGGGAAGAGTTGGATATAACAAAGGGCAAATTTGAAAAGTGTGTATTAAAGTACTTTGACTTTTCAAAGAGGACTCTTAAAATGGGACATCAAAAAATGGCATCAAAGACTCTTAATATGGGACAGATGGAGTAGTAGAGAAGAGGGCCTTTTAATGGCTATCATAATGACTGTCTTGGAATATGTAATGTCCCTTATTTAATGATTATTGAAAGATGAACCATTCAATCATTGGTTCTTTCAACAATCAATAATGTATATCATATATATATATATATTTAAACGGGATAATTTTCTATTGGCTAAATATTTGGTGGAGTCCAACTGGCATAGAAGGCCAGTGATACCACATTCTCTATGACTTTTAAAAAGTCACATAGGAGTTTACATTCTCCCACTTGCTCCACTAGGTTGATTATGATATTTGACTTAATTGGATTCCACATATCAAACATGGGTAAAGTAGGATTTAGTCCCTAATCCTAGCTTTTTCTAGAAATAGGTCCTTCCTATATCTGAATCTAGAAATTAGTCCATTTGTGTTGCTAAAGACATAAATACCCCTATATTATCCTCTCTCTCTCTCTTTCTATATATATATATATATATATGTCGCGCCCGCGCCCGCGCCCTCGGAGTGCCAGGCTGTCGGTGTGCGCCCAGCTTTCTAAGAGTGGGTGAATTGCGACTAGATTTTTTGTTGGGTAAGGTGAACAGAGTATGGTAGGGCATATTTGAAATGTTTAGAGTCGTCACCTAACATTTAGGGTGTTAGGACCCCGACAAAGACAATTAAAGTAATTTATCTTTGACTTTTGCAAAAAAAACAGTTTTGAGAAAAGTGGGCCCTTTAAATGTATGACTCTAAATAGCCATGCAAAAACCAAAGATTTTGAGATGGGTTCGGGGACTCTATTATGTCAAGGGACGGTATTAGGCACCCTCGAACATCGGTGCAAACACGGCTGCCAATTTTAGTGATTTTTATTAAAATGGGGTATTTTGATTGAAAAAGAAATTTTTTTTTTCTTTTTTTTTAGAAAGTGAATTAGGACATAAAATGGTGATAGGTATTGCCGCACTCTTTGAGAGTTGCTTACGTATCCAAAGACGGAAATCAGGACAAACGTAGTTCTAACCTGTGTGTGAATATATACAGGTGATTTTAAAAAAAGAGTGGTCATGTTTGACCGTGCACGTGTGATGTAGTGATTTAAAAAAGAGTTAGTGTCGCTAGGAACTTTAACATGTACTGTGTAGTCCTAGACTTTAACCTTTAAAAAGTGATTGAGATTGAAATGAGATTATGCAAGTGAATGGAGAATGAAGTATTTTTTGTTGTACTTTTCTCTTTATTATTTTTTTTTCTATGTTTTTATTCCTATGCTGGAAATAAAGATCTGTGTCCAAATGACTGAAAAAATGTACCGGAAGTAAGGGTCGGTGCCCAAAAGAAAGAAAAGATTTCTTTTGTATTTTATTTTTTATGCCGGAAGTAAGGGTCGGTGCCCAAATGACTGAAAAGTGTACCGAAAGTAAGGGTCGGTGCCCAAATACCTGAAAAGTGATTTTTTTTTTATTTTTTTATTGGGCAAATTACACTTTAGTCTATTAAACTATCACCTATTTTCAGTTAGGTCCATAAACTTTTTTTTTTTGCAATTGGATCCGTGAACTTCAAAAATTCATTTAATCAGACCCAAATTCTGACACTGTTAGCTTAAACTATTAGAAATTGTCACGTACGTTGCGCGTGAAGCTTACCTGTCACATGTTAGGATAAGACAAACACGGGAGATTGTGAATAGTGCTAAAAATCGCATTCAATCAGATTTGAAATCGCGTTCAATGAAATTCGAAAACACGTTCGACTAAATCCAAAATTGCATTCAATTATACCCAAAATCACATCATTTTTTAGCCATTCACAGTCCTCCGTGTTTGTCTTAACCTAACATGTGATAGGTAAGCATTACGCGCAACGTACGTGACAATTTCTAATAATTTATGTTAACAGTGTCAGAATTTGGGTCTGATTGAATGATTTTTTGAAGTTCAAGGACCCAATTGCAAAAAAAAAAGTTTATGGACCCAACTGAAAACAGGTGTATAGTTTAATGGACTAAAGTGTAATTTGGCCTTTTTTATTTTATGCCGGAAGTAAGGGTCAGTGCCCAAAAGAAAGAAAAGAAAAAAGAAATTTTTTATTTTATTTTTATTTTTATGCCGGAAGTAAGGGTCAGTGCCCAAATGACTGAAAAGTGTACCGGAAGTAAAGGTCGGTGCCCAAATAACTGAAAAGTGATTTTTTGTATTTTTTTTTTTATTTTATGCCGGAAGTAAGGGTCGGTGCCCATTAAAAATGTTCGAATTTCCCTTTATCAAAGTTATTGATCAACTTGATAAGTTAGACATATTCGGTTTTAATAAAAGTGGAAAGATGAACAAATTTCTATTTATCAAAGTTATTAAACAACTTGATAATCGTGAATATTTGGTAAAAGAAAAAAAAGGATTTCTTTCTTGTTTTTTTTTTTTTTCGTTTTCTGTGTTTTTTTGTATTCTTTTTTCTTTTTAAAGAAGTTTTCTAATATACTAGACTTTATTCGCTTGAAAAAGATCAAAACCCCAAATGAAATAGATAAAAGCAAAGTTCTACAAAAGTTTATTTTGAAGTGCAGTTTTTTCACAACTTTGAGAAAGGTTTTCCAAAAATGGAATGGAGAGGTTCTGTTGTTCCCAATGATTTGAAATTTTTAGAGAAAGTTCACAAATGAGTCTAGTTTCCATGGTAGAAAACTATTTTGCAATATCTTTTGTAGATTGGAAAAAATTAAGTTTAGAAGCAGCCTTACACAGAAAAAGGGACTGCACTGTCTACTGAAATTGGACGATTTTTTACAAAAATTTAAATGATTCGAAAAAAATCTAAAAAAATCACAAGGGTATGCAAGAGGCTATAGTTAATGGACAAAAAAAAAATGGAGTGAAGAAAAAATCTTGAAGTAGTCCAAACAGTGAACGTGATCTGGTGTCACTACTGTGATGTTTCTCGCAGATTATATGCATTCTGTGTTTTTGTTTTGCAAATGGGTCATATGATTTTTTTAAATTCCGAAAAAAATCATAGACCAACATCATTGAGTTAGGAACACTTTTCACTTGGTTTCATTTGATTTGAATCAAAAATGAATTCGTGGTGATATTTTGATTATCATCACAGCAGTGGACTTTAGCAACATTGACTGTTTGGTGCTTCAATGGTGATTGCGGTTGGAGAAGAGAGATGAGGAAGAGATGAGGGAGTGGGGCTGCTCCCTCCTCTTCAAATGAATAAAAGCATTGCCATTTTATAGGCAAAAACCTCATCCTTTCATATTTATTTTATTATTTTCTTTTGTTTTTTCTTTTTTGGTTTAGTGCTTAGCTTTTGCCAGCTTTTTTATTCCACTAAGATTGTCTTGCCTTTTTTTTTTCCCACCGAGATGTCTCCACAATGAGTTTGTGGAGGAGAATGAATTATTGGGTGTGGTAGGGTGCATGCGGAATTGTAGACTCTTTGACCCCATAGCTTTTGACTTGTAATATCTTTACCATTCGAGGTGAAATTGGGATGATTTAAAAAGTGATAGACTCGTGTCAACGAGCACTTTATTTTGAAATGATTGGATTGGGCAAAAATGGGGTGTCCCCTCTTTGTCATGTTTTGAGAAGCAAATTGTGATAAAGATAAGGAGACACCCATTTTTGCCTCAACTCTTTCTTGAAATGTTTTTTTTTTGTTTTTTGTTTTTGGTTTTTTTTTTATGAGAAGTATGTACAAGAATACGAATGATCTCAAAATCTGTTCGAGATACCCACGTATCTTATGTGGAAAAGACTCAGGACGAGTGTAGTTCGAGTGAGTGACGCCATGACTGGCGAAGAGTGAAGTGGTGTGCCAGAGTAGGCAAGTGAGTGGCCTGCCAAGGTAGGTAATTGGGAATTGGGAGTATTGCCAGATTGGGCAAATAACTCCACTGGCGTTTGAGAGTGTTACCAGAATGGGCGAACGACTCCGTTGGGGATTCATGTGAGAATCGAACAAAAGAGGGATGGTGTAGTCGAAGTGTGTAACCGCATAATCTCGAACTTTAACCGAGAATGTAGCAAAGTGAGGGTATGGTCGAGCTCTTAAAGTTGCATACGTATCTCCTGTCGGGAGAATCAGACCGTGCGTAGTTCGTGAACCTGGATAGCTGAGAGATGGTGAGAGACGGTGTAGTCGAGAAGTACGAAGCTGTGTAATCTCGAACTTTAACCGAGAACATAAAAGTAAGGGTATGGTCGAGCTCTTAGAGCTGCCTACGTATCTCTCATCAGGAGAATCAGACCATGCGTTGTTCGTGCGAATCTGGATAGCTGAGAGATGGTGAGAGACGGTGTAGTCGAGAAGTGCGAAGCCGCGTAATCTCAAACTTTAACCGAGAACATAAAAGTAAGGGTATGGTCGAGCTCTTAGGGCTGCCTACGAATCTCCCGTCGGGAGAATCAGACCGTGCATAGTTCGTACGATGAAGAGGATGCCATGTTAGGATAGTGAGCAAAATGCCACGTCGGGGCACGATTGCAGTGGATATAAGAAAGCAAAATGCCACGTGGGGCATAATCGCTATGAGATAGGAGAGCAAAATGCCACGTGGGTGCGTGAATGTTGTAGATATGAGAGAGCGAAGTGTCACGTGGGGCGTGATCGCTATGAGATAAGAGAGTAGTAAAATGTGATATGCGTGATTGTCGTGAAGGTGAAAGGTGAGAGATGAGAGTAGCAAAATCCGATACGGGTGTTTGCTGTGGATATAATAATAGCATAATGCAATGCGCGTGACTGTTGAAGATATGAGAGAGCAAAATGTCAAGTAGGGCGTGATTCCAGTAAAGAGTTCGAGATAAGATAAGCAAAATGCAACACAGGGCATGATTGTTGTGAACATTCGAGAGCAAAATGCCACGTGGGGCGTGATTGCTGTGAAGAGTGATGAAATTAGCAAAAATACGGTATGTGTGATCGCCGTGGAAAGGTGAAGACAACAAAATGCGATGCGGGTGATTGCTATAGAGTGCGGGAGGGTAAGAAAAATATCTAATGCTTGATGCCTATGTAAGTTGGATGCCGTTTGAGGAACATATACCTAATGGTAGGTGATATGAACAGGATGCCACTTGACAGACTCACTCTTGATATTGAATGATAAACGATGACGTGAATAGGATGCCCCTTGACGGACTCACTCCTAATTCTGATGATTGATAGTGTGAATAAGATGCCGCTTGACGGACTTACTCCTGATTCCGATGATAGATAATGTGAATAGGATGCCTCTTGACGAACTTGTTAGGGATATATACTAAAAGCCATGCTTTATGTAGTTGATTTATTATTCATTTAATAAAATCAGTTATTCCATTTTTATGAGAATCAGTGTGGGCAATGTTTGTATTATATTATTTATTTAATATTATGCATGTGTGTCTCTCATTCTACATAGTAGGTGGTTTGGTGTGTAGAGTTCGGCTTACATACGGAAGATCAGATCATCAGATCTTGTAGAATGTAAGATTTTGGTTTATAGTCTTAAATGGGATTGGACACACCATAGGTAGGACTGCAGCATGGTGTTGTAGTGTGTTTGTCTTAACTATAGAAAACGGTATAGTTTTCACTCACTATGCTAGTACACTTTGTGTATTAAACAGGACCGACTTGGGGTAATTATCTTTATACTGACTTATAAGATAATTAATACCTCACGGCTATTTTGAGTGTTTATGCTCTAAATCCTAAGTTAACTTGTAGACACGTGCATTTGATATCTACACTTTGATCCTTAAGAGGGTGAGATCCTTAAATGGGTCAATATCTCATTGGATTGGGTGACAATATTGATTGTGTGGTGGATATAAATTAATGATGGAATCCATGTCTTAATTTTTGGGATTGATGATATCCCCTTGACAAAGCTTATAAGTTTTGTTTATGTCAAACCCTGCAGGTGGATTTTGTATCCGACATATTAGATAAGTTAAGCAGAGGATCTCAAGGAATTTTAAGAGATTAATTAAATGTGATTGTCGGTAATTATATTTAATTAATGGATATCTGTAATCTTAATGTGGGGAGATAATAAGCATTTAGTAACATGGAGCTCGAAATATATTTTTGAGATAAGGGTAGGAGTGCAATTATAATTCTTTAGTGGTATGAATTATAATTTATGGAAATAGGATTCTGATTCAGTTCGAATTAGGGTTTCCTAATTCCATAAGGGAGCCTGTTCCTTATTGACTTCTTATGGTCCCTAACGTAGCCTATATATATGCTGCTTTGGCTCTCTTCTCTGTTTTGCATTTTTCCATATAGAGTATTATAACTCGGAATAGAAAAGAGAGCGTAAAAGAGGGAGAGCAGAAAACAGAAAGGATTTTGAAAGAGCCCATACTCAGTTCGATATTTTGGCAGTAGAGGAATACGGTAGAAGATCGTGAGTTGTTATAGAGCCCGTTTTCTCGATTCGTCTGCTATATCAATCCGTTTTTACAGTTCAAGGTAACCCTAGTTCCGCCCTTGTATGGTAATTATAGATTTCACGAAATTTTTTGCAGTACCAACTTATATGCACTGTCAACGGATTCTGGGAATGCAGTTTCCTAACATAACTTACTCCTGATTCTTGTGAATGATGGTGTGAATAGTATGAATAGGATACCACTTGACGGACTCACTCCTGATTCCAGTGATAGATAGTGTGAATAGGATGCCACTTGACGGACTTACTCCCGATTTCGGTGATAGATAGTGTGAATAGGATGCCACTTGACGGACTCACTCCTGATTCCTGTGATAAATTGTTTGCATAGGATGCCACTTGACGGACTCACTCGTGAGCTTGAAGATGTGAACGGGATGCCACTTGACAAACTCATTCTCGATAGTGAGATTGTGAACATGATGTCTCTTCACGGACTCACTCCTGAGCTTGAAGATGTGAACGGGATGCCACTTGACGGAATCATTCCCGATAGTGAGATTGTGAACAGGATGCCTCTTGACGGATTCACTCCTGAGCTTGAAGATGTGAACTGGATGTCACTTGACAGACTCATTCCCGATAGTGAGATTGTGAACAAGATGCCTCTTGACGGACTCATTCCTGAGCATGAAGATGTGAACGGGATGCCACTTGACGGACTCATTCCCAATAGTGAGATTGTGAATAGAATGCCTCTTGACGGACTCACTCCTGAGCATGAAGATGTGAATGAGATGCCACTTGACGGAATCACTCCCGATAGTGAGATTGTGAATAGGATGCCTCTTGACGGACTCACTCCTAAGTTAGATGATATGAACAGGATGCCCCTTGATGGACTCATACCTGAGATTGGATGAACAAGATGCCACTTGATAGACTCATACTTGATGCTAGAGGAGGTGAACAGGATGCCCCTTGATGGACTTACACTTGAGACTGGATGAGATGAACTTGGTGATCCCGAGTATGGGACATACTTCTTGATGATCCGTAGAGGGGAGGTTGACATATAGATATGAGTTGAGGGGTTATTGTAGAGTTGGCGAGCCAGAGCAAAGGTTGTATGAATTGGGGGGTTTTGGAAGTATATTGGGCTGGTGGTGAGGCTTTTGGAAGTATATTGGGCCAGTGGTTGGGCATTTTTTAGTGATGAGGCTTTTGGAAGTATTTCGGGTCAGTGGTTAGGCTTTTAGAAGTATGTTGGGCCAATAATTGGGCTTTGGAAAGTATATTGGGCCAGTGGCGAGGTTTTCGGAAGTGTTGGGCCAGTGGTTACGCTTTTGGAAGTATATTGGGCCAGTAGTTGGGCTTTGGAAAGTATATTGGGCCAGTGATTAGTGTTCTCCTTACAAGGATGATGGAAGTATCGGGACAAGTTGCCCTTGTTACAAAAGATATACATTTTCTGCTATACTATAAAGTATGAATGATTTTTTTGTTTTTTTTTTGTTTTTTGAATACAATGTTATGCTATGTATAGAGTATTTACAAAAGTATTTGATGCATGAGTTTATCATCTGCGAAAGAATGTTCATAAGTTAGTGGATATTGTCTAACTTGTTGCTTGTTGGAACACTAGAGAACGTATTTTGAATGTATGAGCTCAGTGCCCCAGTATTCGGTGAATGCCTAGTCCTTGTCTGTATTTGTTGTGTCGACAGTTTTGGCATAGTATTGATTTTTACTCGTAGAGCTCTTTTGAGGTTTTCACTACACCCGTCAGACTATTTTGAGTATGTGATGACCCATGTCTTTGAAATGATGCAAAGTATAATTTAATAAATCCAACAAGATTTGTGTCAATCTGAGTGGACTTTTAGTGGGTTGTATTGTAGGCCAGGGCTATGGGTTAAGAAATGAAGGATCGCATGAAGGCTCAAAGGTTTTTTTTTTTGAAAGGTTGACTGGAATGCCTGAGATCACCTTATGTTCAGTTTTTTTTTGCCTACCCCAATCTAGTGTGGGCTGAATATTACTGAGTGAAATGCGACTTTGGGGGAATTGTCCCAGTTTGAAGTGAGTATCCAAGTTAGATAGTATTCTGTGGATTTTTCCAGCTTCTGTATTTTTTTTCGTTGAGCTTCGTTTTTTTTTCATTGCCCCAGTGTGGGGGGTGATCCTCAGGGGTTTGAATTTGGAAAGAGATTTTAATTGTATGGCTCAAGTGGGCTAGCAAGTGAATAATAGTGTATGGATAGCTAAAATGATTGCCTCTCATCATTTTGACACAAGTATAGTTAGATTTTAGAAATCAAGTATGTGCAACATTGAAATTTGTGCAATGTCATGAGGAGCAATGGGCCATCTCCCGTTGGTATTTGATGATGTGTGACATGCTTTGAGTTGAGGTATTTTAGCCCCCCTGAGAGTGTATTGTCCATATGCACTTGCGATGATGAGCAGTGTCAGACACTGTAATGATTGATTATGGACTTGAAGCCTTTTTGGCATGTTCTATCTTGTGTTGCGTCCAAAAGTCCAATGCGATGTCCAAATTGGCTTCAACAAGTTACAAGACAGTCATATCCAATGAATCATGAGATTTAAAGCAAGATGATAATTATTGAAAGATGGAGAAATTTTTTTTGGTTTTTTTTTTTTGAATTTTTTTTTATTTAAGAAATGTATGTATTTATACAAAGCAGACAATGCATATATTAGTAGTGGGGAAACTGCCCCTGTGTGGCATTTTGATATCTTGTAAGGAGTGGCATTTTACGAGAGTGACCAAAGGCTTGTGGGTATTGATGAGAGCTGATATTAGCTTAATATTAGCTCGATAAGGAGTAAAAACTGACAGGATTTAACCCCATTTTTCTAGTGCTACCTGCACTTGTGTTTTAATTCGTTTCTTTACACAATGATGTATTTTTCGTGGTATGTGGTTGTGTTTAGCTCTTTGAATGCAGGTTCTGAAGTTAAAATGAATGACAAGTTGAAAGGAATAACTCAAGAAACAAATTGTTGAAGTCCTGATACCAATCGATTGACATAATATCAATCGATTGACATGTTTTCTTTACCAATCGATTGAACTTTTTATCAATCGATTGAATTATTTATCAATCGATTGAACTCTTTGTCAATCGATTGACTTAAACTGGAAACAGTCTGTGATTAATGGAGCAAGATTTCAGCAATCAGGCGACGACCAGCCGTTATGGAGTGAACCTGGACGCCTTAAGCTCGTGGACTTAACACTATATATAGAGGGGAGTGAAGAGGGTCAAGGGTTGGCTCACTTTGTATTGTTTTTGTAGGGAATTCTCCAGTTATTTTGGTTTTTGATTGAATTCCAGTGAAAAGTTAATATTCTACATTCAATCTCAAGTTCAGGTTTTCTTTTATTGATTCTAGTTGCTTAGGAATTGTTTGTTTGTGACTTATATTATAGTTTTATTCGATTTCAACATTTTTAATTAAAAATTTCAATCCATGGAAATGTTTGATCTTATTTTTCAGTGTATTTATGTTTATTCAGTTCTAAACATGGTTGAGTAGATTCCTGGTTGGGAATAATGTGAAGAAACATCGTTCCCAGCCCTATGCCATGATTCTGTGAAAGAGTCAATGTCAATCGATTGGATACAGAATCCAATCGATTGACATAGACTCCATGTCAATCGATTGATATACTTATCAATCGATTGAAAGCCATTTCATATCAATCGATTGACATCATGTCAATCGATTGGTATGTTTATGACTTGGGTTGACTCCCTTTTGTATTCCAGTAACTTTTGTTTCAAGAACTAAGTCCAAATTGATCTTCCTAGTTCAAATTGCAATCTGATTTTGAAATAAGAGCTCTTTTGAATAATTAACTCAATGAACACTCATAACAAACACTTCGAATATTCCATACTCAATTTGTTAGTTATTGTTCATAGTTTTAATTAACTACTTATTTCAGTTCTTCATAAATAAGTGAGGTAAACGAACCACTAAATATGCAAGATTCACATACTTAGTGACTAGAATGCTTAACTTAATCATTTTGAAATAAGGAATACTCTAAGGATAAAACCCCAGCTGTTCATTCTTGTTAAATCATGGTAGTGGCTGGCACTTTGTGGACTCACATGTTCCCAACTCTTTTTTCATATTTGATATTACAGTTTTTAATTCTATCTAGTTAAGTTTTTGCTTCATTATATTTTGTTTCTTTTACTTTTTCTATAGGACTGTTAGAACCCCCTTCTACAAGAAATCATCTTTTATTTCATTTTAGGATTCAATCTAGATTCTTCCGCCTTTACAATCCGTCCTTTGGGATTCGACCCGGTCTTACCGGTTTTAACGCGACGCGACCGTCTACACTTGGACGTACTCTTCGGAGAACACATTTCAAGTCGTGTCAGGTATATTGGTGGAGAATCAGACTATTTGGTAAAGGGTATAGAAACAGTGCATGGACTGGATGGTTGGGAGCAACACATATGATTGGTCGCCCATGTACTTACACAATCCTTGACATTCTCTTTTTATTGAGGACCTTTTTGCAATACATATAAGAGCAAAAAGAGAACAAACAAGGAAACTTTTACATTTTCATCAACTCATTGTTCATTAGTAGAGCCCCTATCCAACAAATGATCTGAATCACAGGGGCGGGCCGAGTTTCCAAGAACATTTTTCCTAGTCTTTATGGACTTCTTCATTTTCAGGCCGTTTGAACAAGAAGTAATATGCAGCCGTCACAGCCATCCAAAAAAGAATGCACGCTTCGCAAAGTGTAATTATCTCGCCCAAATCCATGTCGTTCTCCAAACTTTTTTTATGAGCACCTGCACGCCTGAAACAAGATCAAACTTTTGGCACAATGGTGAAAAATAATGACTATGAGTATGGTAAGGAGAGAGAACTGAGGAAATAGGGGGAGAGATGTTAGGCCAAGAAGGGAGAGAAGAGAAAGAGATGCAGAGGTGAGGGGAGAACAGTGCTCGAGGAGGAGGAAAAGGGAAAGTGAAAGAAATGGGGGAGAGAAATGGTTTTATGCTCCCTTTTTTCTTCACCGACACTTTCTCTCTCTCTCTCTCTCTCTCTCTCTCTCTCTTCCTGTCTCTTCTCCTTTTTCTTTTTCTTTTCTGCCGCCAGTTTTTCTCTCCTCCTCTCCTTTTTTTTTGATCTCTCTCTTTCTCTGACACTTTCTCTCTCTTCTCTCTTTTTTCTTTTGTTTTTTGTTTTTTTTTCTTGCCGACACACTCTCTCTCTCTTCCTTTTCTTTTTTTTTTTCTATTTTTTTTTTGTTTTTGTTCTGTTTTGAAAAAGTAAGAATGTATTTGAGAAGGTAGAGTAGCCTAATGACTTGGCAACGAGATGATTTGGACAGTTGCAAATTTGTCGGTACTGCTTGGACTTGATAATATCAATGTTCGCAATTTTGAACTGCACGTGCTGCCATTGTATCGAATTAGGCCTGAATGAAGGATTGGAAATGATCAAGCATGTCATGTCAGCCTTGGAGCTGGTTCAGATTGGTGATTGCAAACACAAGTGAATTGTGAAAGTGATGGGGATTAGAACCCTCATTTTAGAAAGTGCACTTATGTTATTAACAAGAGATAGCATTTCCACAGCTGATTCTTGAATTGATTGCTCAATGTGAGGGTTCATTGCATAAGAAGTGTAAGGAAGATTTAAAAAAAAAAAAGAAAAAAAGAAAAAGAAAAGTTACAATGATACCAATGTACATTTGGATTTTCATGAGTGGGAACAGAGTTCTACCAACGTGAGGCTTCCTTCAAGGTCGAATGCTAACGACATCAAGGTCGAATGCTAACGACATCCTACGCGCTTTTCAGCAACCATATAGATCTTATAGTCCGTTCCATAGAACCTTGGGTTAATGCTCTTCAGGACAAACTTATGAGAACAATACCGTCTTGGGATGCTTACCCATCCAGTTACCCTATAAAGCAGTACCCAAAGGTCCAAACTACATTAAGCTGGTGGAGGGACATGCGTAGTAAGACATGTGGGCTCAATCCCACGCACACTCGACGTACAGGGACTACCTCGAATACGGATCGTGATGTTCATTCCATTTTTTTTTTGAGTTTTTGAATTTTTTTTTTTGAGAAAGAAGAAAAAAAACTTTAACTCTAGGGCTCAAGCCATGTTGCAAATTTTTTTCTTTTCCCTTTAGAGACATGCTGACTCTGCATCTCGTCAATTAATCCCAAGAAAGAGCTTTGAGCTAAGTTATTAATAGTGAAGAAAGAGTAAGGATCAGTGGATGAAGTAGGTGCTTTTGACGAACTTTCTTGAAGATTTGAGGGATTTGGATATCTTGGGACCCCTGATTTTTCTGTTTGATCCAGGGGAATATGGGACTTGTTAGATTGTGAGTGTTGGACTAGATTAGACCAGCAGGGGAAAGTTGGAGTAACAGAGGGGGTGTGGGCAGGATGAGAGACTGGAGAAATCGTGTTGGGAGTAGCGAGATCCAACGGACTTGGAGAAGTTTGGTGGTTGTTGCTAGATTGTAAGGACCGAACTGGAGAAATTGTGTTGGGAGTAGCGAGATCCAACAGACTTGGAGAAGTTTGGTGGTTGTTGCTAGATAGTAAGGACCGGATCAGATTATATCAAGGAGAGGTTGTACAAATTTGAGTAACAGGGGGAATATGGGTAGGGCTAGAGATTTCATAAGAGATAGGAGTAGTTGTGGTGGGAGAAATGAAATTGGAACACTTTTGAGGTATTTCTATGTCGTGATCTAGATCTTCCATGGCATAGTTGAGCGAAGGATCTAGATCAGGCTCTTTGGATTGTTTGGGTGACTCTTCTTTTGATTGAGCTTGAAGTTATGAGACCTGTTCCTTCAGTTCTAGAACTTGTTGTTCAAGGAAAAAGACGTAAGAAACAAAACCCAAAATAGGATCCTGAAGCCTAGCTGTGGCTTCATACACAAGGGATTTGATAGTTTGTTGATGATATGCCTCGGATACCCTTTCAATAAGGGGCAGAAAATTCCTATATTCGAAAAAATCGTGAATTGCCTCATAATCCTTCATACTCCCTGCATACTAAAAGTAGGGAGTCAAGGAACAGTCACTTCTGCACCGTCTTCTTTTATACTCATATGCACCACAACGACTTGGGTTAACAACCTTCTTAAAAACTATTTTAGCATGGTTCTCTATTCTTTTTCTCGATCTCTATGAGAAGCTCCTGTATAGGGCTTGTTTTAGTTTCCTATTATTTAGATTCGGGTTAAGTGAGGGTTTTTTTAGAAGAGAGACGAGTTTCTGCCAAGAGATGAAGGAAGAGGAAGAGAACAAGGAAAAGAAGAGGAGAGTGAAACAGAGAGAGGTTCATCGAAGAGAGAGAGAGAGAATGGGTGAGAAAGATAGTGAGAGAAGTGGTCATGGAGGGTTTTTAAAAGGAGAGCAGAGAGAGGGGGAGTAGATCCATGAGGGGGACAAGGGAAAGGGGTTAGGTGAGAAATAAAATAGAAAGAGAGGGAGAAGGGGTCAGTGAGAGTGACAGATAGAAAGAGAGAGAGCGAGGGAGAGAGTCTGTGAGAGTGTCAGAGAGAGAGAGAGAGGGGGTCAGTGAGAGTGACAGAAAGAGAGAGAGAGAGAGAGAGAGAGAGAGAGGGAGAGGGAGAGAGTATGTGAGAGTGATAGAGAGAGAGAGTGTGTGTGTGTGTGTGTGTGTCCATGAGAATGACACAGAGAGAGAGAGAGAGAGTGTGTGTGTGTGTGTGTGTGTGTCCATGAGAGTGACACACACACACAGAGAGAGAGAGAGAGAGAGAGAGAGAGAGAGAGAGAGAGAGAGAGAGAAATGAGAGCACGTGGAGAGTGTGAGAGTATGTGGAGAGGCTGATGTCTAATGTAAACTTAAATCAGGTCCGGTCCCCAAACCTTCAAACCTCTAGAGCCGAAGCACTTTCTCAGGTTGGTGGTTCGAGCGGGGGAAGTTTCGGTGCTGGTACCGACTGTACTACCGCAATGGCCATGCCACTTACTAATCCTCCTATCTAATCTTAAAGGTTTCCTCTTAAGGAAGGGTTATGTTATGCTGGCATGCCAGTGTGTAGTGTGCGTGATAGTTAAAGATCTTGGCATTGGCCTTTGCAATTTTGGCATTGGCCTTGCAATTTTATTTTAGCCTGAGTCACGAACACCTGTGCAAAAGAATATAAATTTACAAAGAAAATGTGAAATAAAAAATTTGATAGTACAAAAGAAATGGCCCATTGTAATGAAAATCACTAAAGTGATGGCATGAGTCTTCTTAAAATGTAATCCCCAGCAGAGTCGCCAACTGTCGCGTCCGCGCCCTCGGAGCGCCAGGCTGTCGGTGTGGGCCCGGCTTCCTGAGAGTGGGTGAATTGTGACTGGATTTTTTGTTGGGTAAGGTGAAAAGAGTATGGTAGGGCCCATTTGAAATGTTCAGAGTCGCCACCCTACAAAGATAATCAAAGTAATTTATCTTTGACTGTTGCAAAAAAACAGTTTTGAGAAAAGTGGGCCCTTTAAAAGTATGACTCTAAATAGCCATGCAAAAAACCAGAGATTTTGAGATGGATTCGGGGACTCTATTATGTCAAGGGAAGGTATTAGGCACCCTCGAACATCCGTGTGAACACGATTGCCAATTTTAGTGATTTTTATTTAAATGGGGCATTTTGATTGAAAAAGAAAAAAAAATCTCTTTTTTTTCTTCTTTTTTTTAGAAAGTGAAATAGGACGGAAAATGGTGATAGGTATGGCCGCACTCTTTGAGAGTTGCTTACGTATCCTAAGATGGGAATCAGGCCAAACGTAGTTCTGACCTGTGTGTAAATATATGTAGGTGATTTTAAAAAAAGAGTGGTCACGTTTGACCATGCACGTGTGATGTAGTGATTTGAGAAAGAGTTGGTGTCGCTAGGAACTTTTACTGTGTAGTCCTAGACTTTAACCTGTAAAAAGTGATTGAGATTGAAATGAGATTATGCAAGTGAATGGAGAATGAAGTATTTTTTGTCGAACTTTTCTCTTTATTATTTTTTTTCTGTGCTTTTATTCCTATGCTGGAAATAAGGATCTGTGCCCAAATGACTGAAAAAATATACCGGAAGTAAGGGTCGGTCCCCAAAAGAAAGAAAAGAGATTTTTTTGTATTTTATTTTTTATGCCGGAAGTAAGGGTCGTTGCCCAAATGACTGAAAAGTGTACCGGAAGTAAGGGTCGGTGCCCAAATAACTGAAAAGTGATTTTTTGTATTTTTGTATTTTATGCTGGAAGTAAGGGTCAGTGCCCAAAAGAAAGAAAAGAAAAAAGATTTTTTTATTTTTATTTTTATTTTTATGCTGGAAGTAAGGGTCAGTGCCCAAATGACTGAAAAGTGTACCGGAAGTAAGGGTCGGTGCCCAAATAACTGAAAAGTGATTTTTTGTATTTTTTTTATTTTATGCCGGAAGTAAGGGTCGGTGCCCATTAAAAATGTTCGAATTTCCTTTTATCAAAGTTATTGATCAAGTTGATAAGTTAGGCATATTCAGTTTTAATAAAAGTGGAAAGATGAACAAATTTCTATTTATCAAAGTTATTAAACAACTTGATAAACGTGAATATTTGGCAAAAGAAAAAAAAAGGAATTCTTTCTTATTATTTTTTTTTTTTGTTTTCTGTGTTTTTTTTTTCTTTTTTTTTTTTAAAGAAGTTTTCTAATATACTAGACTTTATTCGCTTGAAAAAGATCAAAACCCCAAATGAAAGAGATAAAAGCAAAGTTCTATAAAAGTTTATTTCGAAAGTGCAGTTTTTTCAAAGCTTTGAGAGAAGTTTTCCAAAAATGGAATGGAGAGGTTCTGGTGTTCCCAATTTTTTGAAATTTTGAGAGAAAGTTTTAAAATGAGTCTAGTTTCCATGGTAGAAAACCATTTTGCAATGTCTTTTGTAGATTGGGAGAAATTGAGTTTAGAAACACCCTTACTCATAAAAAGGGACAGTACTGTCGACTGAAATTGGATGATTTTTTACAAAAATTATACTGATCCAAAAAAAATCAAAAACAATCACAGGGATGGGTAAAAGGCTATAGTTAATGGATAAAAAAATGGAGTGAAGAAAAAATCTTGAAGTAATCCAAACAGTGGACGTGATCTGGTGTCACTGTTGTGATGTTTCTGGCAAATTATATGCCTTCTGTGTTTGTGTTTTGCAAATGGGTCATATGATTTTTTTAAATTCCGAAAAAAAATCACAGATCAACATCATTGAGTTAGGAACACTCTTCACTTGGTTTCATTTGATTTGAATCAAAAATGAATTCGTGGTGATATTTTGATTATCATCACAGTGGTGGACTTTAGCAACATGGACTGTTTGGTGCTTCAATGGTGATTGAGGTTGGAGAAGAGAGATGAGGAAGAGATGAGGGAGTGGGGCTGCGCCCTCCTCTTCAAATGAATGAAAGCATTGCCATTTTATAGGCAAAAACCTCATCCTTTCATTTTTATTTTATTATTTTCTTTTGTTTTCCTTTATTTTTTTTGGTTTAGTGCTTAGCTTTTGCCAACTTTTTTATTCCACTAAGATTGTCTTGCCTTTTTTTCTCCCATAGAGATGTCTCCACAATGAGTTTGTGGAGGAGAATGAATTATTGGGTGTGGTAGGGTGCATGCGGAATTGTTGACCCTTTGACCCAGCTTTTGACTTGTAATATCTTTACCATTCGAGGTCAGAATGTGATGATTTAAAAAGTGATAGGTTCGTGTCAACGAGCACTTTATTTTGAAATGATTGGATTGGGCAAAAATGGGGTGTCTATGGCTGCCCCTCTTTGTCATGTTTTGCGAAGCAAATCGTGATAAAGATAAGGAGACACCCATTTTTGCCTCAACTCTTTCTTGAATGATTTTTTTTTGTTTTTTGGTTTTTTTTTTGGTTTTTTTTGTTTTTATGAGAAGCATGTACAAGAATACGAATGATCTCAAAGTCTGTTTGAGATGCCCACGTATCTTATGTGGAGAAGACTCAGGACGAGCGTAGTTTGAGTGAGTGACGCTATGACTGGCGAAGAGTGAAGTGATGTGCTAGAGTAGGCAAGTGAGTGGCATGCCAAGGTAGGCAACTGGGAATTGGGAGTATTGTCAGATTGGGCAAATAACTCCGCTGGTGTTTGAGAGTGTTACCAGACTGGGCGAACAACTCCGTTGAGGATTTATGTGAGAATCGAACAACAGAGAGATGGTGTAGTCGAGAAGTGCGTAACCGTGTAATCTCGAACTTTAACCGAGAAGGTAGTAAAGTGAGGTTATGGTTGAGCTCTTAAAGCTGCTTATGTATCTCCTGTCTGAAGAGTCAGACCGTGCGTAGTTTGTGAACCTGGATAGCTGAGAGATGGTGAGAGATGGTGTAGTCAAGAAGTGCGAAGCCGCGTAGTCTCGAGCTTTATCCAAGAACATAAAAGTAAGGGTATGGTCGAGCTCTTAGAGTTGCCTACGTATCTCCTGTCGGGAGAATCTGACTGTGCGTAGTTTGTGCGGACCTGGATAGCTGAGAGATGGTGAGAGTCGGTGTAGTCGAGAAGTGCGAAGACACGTATTCTCGAACTTTAACTGAGAACAAAAAAGTAAGGGTATGGTCGAGCTCTTAGAGCTACCTACGTATCTCCCGTCGGGAGAATCAGACCGTGCGTAGTTCATGCGATGAAGAGGATGCCATGTTAGGATAGTGAAAAGCAAATTACTACGTCAGGGCGCGATTGCAGTGGATATAAGAAAGCAAAATGCCACGTGGGGCGTAATCGCTATGAGATAGGAGAGAAAAATGCCACGTGGGGGCGTGAATGCTATGGATATGAGAGAGCGAAGTGTCACATAGGGCGTGATCGCTATGAGATAAGAGAGTATTACAATTTGATATGCGTGATCCATGGAAACTACATTATTTGAAAAAGGTTATTGCATTAGCACTCCTCCATCATTGAGTGATCATAAGTATGATCATTGGAAGAGGAGAATAGAAATTTATTTTCTTTCACTTGACTACAATCTTTGGAGTATTGTCAAAAATGGTTTTTCTCCTAAATCAAAGATTCAATGGAATGGAAGTGATAAAAATAACTTTCTATCTTAGAGTTATGAAAATTCTACGTAATTCTTTAGATGATATTTCATATAATAGAATTCGTTCATGCTCTAATGCTAATGAATTTTGGTTATGTTTAGAAAATATTATAGGACGACTAACCAAATCCTTAAGTTGCAACAAACAGTTGATGATGTTATAGGAAATGTTGAAAATCTAACTCATCAACAAGAAGTACAAAAAGGGGATTTTGCACAAGAGAAAGAAAAAAGTTATACATGCTTATTTGCCAGTGAAGAAGATGAGGAGAATGAGAAAATGGCAAAAGGGGGCACTTGGAGCGATTCGGATAGTGATGCTTCCGAAGACGAGTTAAGCGACCAAGAAGTCGCCCATGAAAGTAAGGTAAAAGAGGTAAACTCCAACTCACCCGCTAATTATGATGACCTTCAATATACATTTGAGGAATTGCATGAGGAGTTGGAAAATTTGGGATCTAAATATGTAACTCTTAAAAAGAATTTTTCCAAACTTTCAGATGAGTTAAATATTTTGAAATCTCAAAATGAATCTTTGAAGATTGAAAATGAAAAACATGTTTCAAAAGCACAATCTTCAAATGAGCTTGAAAGAGAAATTTTGGAGTTGAAAAGGCAATTAGATGAGTTAAAACTCAAAATGAAATTTTGAGAAAAGAAAAACTTATTTCAACCAATCAACCTTCAAGTGAATCTATTGAGAAAGAAAATGTTGAATTGAGAAAGGAGGTGGATGATTTGACAAAAACTTTGGCAAAATTCACACAAGGAGAACAAAATTTGAATATGCTTTTGGGAAAGCAAAAATGTGTTTTTGACAAAGTCGGTTTGGGATTTAATCCCACATGCAAGGAAAAGAAGTAAAAAAGTTTCTTTGTAAAGTCCACACCTTCTACTTCAAATTCTCAAAATTCTCACAAAATTTTCTTTGTTAAGTAATCAATCTCAAATGAGACCCTCCTCCCTGTAACTTGTCATTATTGCATGAAAAAGGGACATGTTAATTATAAATGTTCATTTCGAAATAAAATTAATATGGTTTGGGTTGTGAAAGGATCTTCTCTTACATCCTCGGCAAATGTTGCATCTAAGAGGTGCTTGGACAATGGTTAAATCTCTCATCTTAAGCCTAGTAAGAGAGGTTATATTAACTTGTTTTGTTACGTCTCTTGATTTTGATAACATGCTAATCATGTTTGGTTTATCATATTCATTTATTTTGATTGTGAAATCATGCTTGCTTTTCGAATGACATGTTGTTTTGAGAGCTCTTAGGAATACCATGCTCCTAAAGAGATAATGCATAATTTGATCATATAATTGGTATTTATTAATATATACATATGTTGAGGGGGAATATATCATTATGTTTACTTTAGTATCATATTCGGTATTTGGTAATTTGGTATCATTCGTGACATGTTTGCTTATTTTGAGGGGGAACTCTTAGTTCAAACCCCCTATCTTTTTGTTGTTGTCGAAAAGGGGTGAAAATGATAGAGATAGAGAATGTTAGTGTTAGAGATGTTAGTGGTAGAGATGATATGATAGAGATCTTTAAATAAAGGGAAAATGATAATAGAGGTTGTTAGAAAGTTATCATTCTTGGATCCATACTTTGTATATCTTGTTACTTTGAATGTTAACATAAAAATGACATTTATTGTGATTTAATTGCTATATCTCTATTGCATGTTTTGACATCATCAAAAAGGGGGAAATTGTTAGCCTTGAATTTCTTTAAGGCATTATTAATGTTTGTTTTGATGATGACAAATCTAGTGATAATTGCATGTTTTTAATGATTCTATTCCAATGAATTATCATGTCATTTTCGTTGTGCTAATCTCTTTAAGATTTTTCATCCTTGGTTGAAGACTATGATTTATTTGTAAGCATATTGATTAATTACTCATAGGGACTCAAGTAACATTAGTTGTACTTTTGGATCCTTACTCTTACACTTTAAAATACTTTCAAAGTCCTAAACATACTTAGACCACTCAATTAAATTCATTTCACAAAAGTTTTCAAGTGGCTAAGTCAAAATGAACAACCCTTTGCAAATGAGTCATCTTTAAAGGCAAACCTGATCTAATTGGTAAGGAACTAGATGTTGAGTTTTTTTATGGTTAGAAAGGTATTTGAATCTAGTTTTAGAATCTTCAAATGGATCGCAAAACGAGTTTTCTAGAGGGAGTTATGGTCGTTTTAGTAAAGAGGTGTCAGGCTGCCAAAATACTGCCAAAATGCAGTCGACTGCTCTGTAAATGGTCCAGTCGACTGGATTGTAAAATCAATCGACTGGATTGTAAAAAAGTCTACTGTTTTCTATTTTTGAAAGGTAGCTACTGCTATAAACTTTTCAGTTGACTAGGGCAATTTTTCATTCGACTGGACTGGATCGCGTTGAAATATATAACGGCTAGTTTTCTAAACTTTTCAAAAATTATTTTTACACCTCCCAAACACCCCCAACGGTCATATATGTTTAAAAGTTATATATAGGGGTGATTTTAAAGGTTGGGTAATGAAGGAAAATCATTCAAACATCTTGTTTAATCATCATTCCCATTTGAGCCCTAGTTTGAGTGAAAAATCAATTTGCTCTATATTTCAATTGTAATTCTTGAGAGAGCAAATTGTAGTGAGCTTTCATTTGTATTATCCACTCACTAAGGAGTTGTGTGAGCTATTATTGTACTATCCACTCTAGAGAGAGAGAGTTCAATTTGTTTTTCAATTATTTGTAAAGAGTGAGGGTTAGTAACCCTTGTGTGCAAAGAAGAGGTGTTCTTCTTTGGGAGAGATTGAAGGCTCTTGTAACGGTTTGATCTACACCCGTAAAGTAGGTTGGATTAAAGGAATCCTCAAGAGGTGTTCTTGAGGGGTAGACGTAGGCCGCGGTGTGCGGATTGTCGAACCACTTGAAAACTCGGTTTGCAAGTGTCTCTTCCATTCTATCTTTACTTTATTATTTGTGATTGTGATTAATTTTGTATTAAGTTTTAAAAAGTTTTATTTTCCACTAAAGCCTTATTCACCCCCCTCTAAGGTTTCCATTTCGGGCCAATAAGTAGAATTTCTTCATGCAAAAAAATGATTATGTTTTTTTGTAGGTCAAACACTGAGAAATTTCTCACTAAATTTAGATATGTATTATAATGACCAATCTGGATCTTAAGCAGACCTTAAAAAACGGACCTAAGAGACGGACTGTGTAAAGACTGAGAAATTCTCACAAAAGAGTGAGAAATTTTTGTGAGAATTTCTCAATCTTTACACAGTCTATCTTTTAGGTTCGTTTTTCAAAGTCCGCTTAAGATCTGGACTGTTATAATGCCAACTAAACTGGATGAATCAAGTCTGCAAAATGTATTAAATAATTTGAATTTCAACCAAAAGATCATGGTGAGCAGATAAGAAGATCCCTTGAATTAAGGGAACTTAATCCCATTATCAGTTAATGATATTAACTTCAAATCTATATCTATACGTCTATATATAGATACACGAATATATATATATATATATATTCATATCTATATAACTGACCGTGTGAGTAAGGAGTTTTATGACAAACACTCAGAAATTTAACAATTAGTACAATTTTTTCATGCAAACAAATGATTATGGTTTTTTGAAGGTCAAATACTAAAAAATTTCTTACTAAATGCTACCGTGTTGTGTGGAGTTTTATGACAAACATTGAGAAAATTAACAAAATAATAAAAATTCTTCATGCAAAAAAATGATTATGGTTTTTTGTAGGTTAAACACTGAGAAATTTCTCACTAAATTTAAATTTGTATTATAATGACGACAAAACTGGATGAATCAAGTCCGCAAAACTTATTAAATAATTTGAATTTCACCTAAAAGATCATGGTGAGTAAATAAGGAGATCCCTTGAATTAAGAGAAGATAATCTCCTTAACAGTTAATGACATTAACTTCAAATCTATATCTATATGTCCATATATAGATACATGAGTATACAGTCCGGATCTTAAGCAAACCTTAAAAAACGGACCTAAAGACTGACTGTGTAAAGACTGAGAAATTTTCACTCTTTGAGTAAAACATATTAAATAATTTGAATTTCAATCAAAAGATCATGATGTGCAGATAAGGAGATCCCTTAAATTAAGGGAGCATAATCCCATTATCAGTTAATAACATTAACTTCAAATATATATTATGTCCATATATAGATACACGAATATATATATATATATATATATGTATATAACTGACCATGTGAGTAAGGGTAGTTTAGATATTAAAAATTTATTAAATTGGGGAAAATGACATGTTTCTAATTAACATGCCTAATCAAGGATATATTTATAATCTAGCCCTTAAGATGAATTAACTTCTAATAAAATGGATGGGGAGGGACTAAATCTTATATTTCTAATAAAACTTTAATACGTGATCACAAAATTTTAAAGGGAAAATTACACTGACACCCCCTGAGGTTTCACACTTTATCACTCACACCCCCTGAGGTTTCTGACATAACACTGACACCCCCTGTCAGTGTTGTCCCCTTAACGCCGTTAACAGAGTATGATAAAAAGACTCTTATGCCCTCTCTTGAGAGTGAATAAAAGGCTCAATTACATCCCTACCCCTCACATAATCACGATCAAAATTTAGGGGTGAACGATGTAGGTTCAAAACCAATTTGTCAGCGATCTAGGGTTTCAACACACAAATCAAAGGTAGATCATCACGATCAATTCGAGGAGCTAAAGTATCTGAAACCATCTAAGGGTTTGGATTAGCGATTCATCAGTTAGGGTAAGTTTAATTTTG
The DNA here is from genome assembly GCA_033977485.1 of Hydrangea macrophylla. Lineage (NCBI taxonomy): Eukaryota > Viridiplantae > Streptophyta > Magnoliopsida > Cornales > Hydrangeaceae > Hydrangea > Hydrangea macrophylla. The sequence continues at coordinate 108,818,032 of CM066994.1, read as the reverse complement.
ATTCTCAAAAGCTTTTGATCATCAATTAGGCTTTGCATTTTAGGGTTTTGATCATCAAGTAATCTTTGCATGAAAGGTTTCGATCATCACGTATGTGTTGCATTTTAGGGTTTCATTATAGGGCTTTTCAATTCAGGGTGTTCAATCATCAGTTAGGTGTTGCAAATTAGGGTTTTTAATCATCAGTTAGGTGTTGCATGTTAGGGTTTTGAATCATCTAGTTAGGGGTTTCAACATGATTTCTGATTTTCTGAATTTCTAATCTGTCAAACTTTTTTAATTTTCTTTAATTGTTACAGCCATGGCGCCAATTGATGAGTATGACCTAATTGTTCATACTAGTACATCTGTAGAGAAGATTGCTAGTGTGGATCCGGATAGATATTACTTTTTAGATCTGATGTATGATGTTTTCAAGTTGTCGTTATCTTACATTCCATCAAATATTGAGTTGTCATTTACAATTGAGTGCGAGGTGCCTGGTTGGAACGAAAAAATGACTATGTTGGGTGATTATGAGGTGTATAGGATGTTTAAAATGCATAAAAGGAGGGAAATACATCTATATGTTGAGCCACAATCAGATTATGCTGCATCAAATCAGGGTAGTGGGCTAATTGGTGTAGACTTGAATGTGGATCCAACTGGTATGGAGGACTTGAATGTAGATGCTGAGTTTGTGGACTTGAATGTAGATGCTGAGTTTTTGGATGAAAACTTTAATGTAGTTGTTGAGTTTCAGGAGGAGAACTTCAATGTAGCTACTGAGTTACAGGAGGAGAACTTCAATGTGGATCCAACTGGTATGGAAGACTTGGGGTCTGATGAAGAGATTCATGGGTTTAGTCCATATGATGAGGAGTGGAAAGTTGAGAGTGATGATGAAAATCAGGGTAGTAGCAGTGGTGATTATGGGTTAGAAGAGGAAGACAATTTGAGTTCTGGTGGGTTGGAGGATTATTCTTCGAATGATAAGGCTGGGATTGATACTAGTAGTGATGATGAGGGATATCAAGTAGATGAAGAAGATGAGCAAGGAAGATGTAAAAGAAAGGTGTTTGATAAGTATTGTTTTGGGACTGAATATAAGATGGATGAAAGCAACAAAATTAAGCTAGAACAAGGGATGTTGTTTGGCAATGTTGACCATTTCGGACAAGTGTTAAAGGATTTTACAGTCCAAGAAGGCTTTAAGCTGGTTAGGGATAAGAATGAAAGGATAAGAGTGACTTGTCATTGTGCTGTAGAAGGGTGTAAGCAGAGAATTCATGCATCTCCCCTTCCAGATGGGATCATTTTTAAGATCAAGACCTTGACACCCTAGCATACATGTGTGAAGATATTTAAAAATGTTGAGGCCAATTCAACCTGGATTGCTCAGAAGTTGAGAAGACAGTTAAGAACAAGTCCAGAGATGAAGTTGGAGGCAATGCAGACAGAGCTACAAGAAACTTTTGGAATTGATGCCAATATGATGACTTTGTATAGGGCAAAAAGGAAGGCTTTGCTTGACATAGAAGGCACTCACGGTGAGTCATATAAAATGCTGAGGCAGTATGCTAGAGAGGTGATGAGGAGTAATCCTGGTAGTATTGCAATTATCCAATGTGACAGGGGTGACTTGAGTGTTAATCATAAATTTGAGAGGATTTTCATATCATTTGATGCATTGAGACAGGGCTTTAAAGGCTGGATGTAGGCCATTCATAGGAATAGATGGTTGTCATCTCAAGGGACCATTTGGTGGTGTCTTACTAAGTGCTGTGGCTTTGGATGGTAATAGTGGACTATTTTCACTAGCTGTTGCTGTGGTTGAGTGTGAAAGGAAGGATAGTTGGGAATTCTTTCTCAGCCATTTGAGGAGCATAGTTGAACCAAATCCTGATGGGAGGCCTCTAACATTCATCTCAGATATGCAAAAGGTATAATTTGTTTACTATTTTTTTTTTCAATTTTTGCTTCTTTTTTTTTATAGGTATTCTAATATGATTACATGAATGTTATAGGGGCTTAATCTTGTTCTTCCCAGTATTTTTCCTGAAGCAAATCAAAGGCGTTGTTGTAGGCATTTGTATAATAACTTCAAGGTGAAGTTTCCAATATTGCTAAGATAATACTTTTGGAAGGCTTCTAGGGCATATAATGTAGCAAAGTTTAAGGATGCTATGGAACTTGTTAAAGATGTATCACCTGCTGGACATACATGGCTTAGTAATGTGCCCGTTAATGCATGGTCAAGACATGCCTTTGATGAAAGGCTTAAAAGTGACCATATAACAAACAATTTAGCTGAGTCATTTAATGCATGGTTGGGCAGCTTGAGATGCAGACCAATTGTGGCCCTTTTGGATGGGATTCGATCAAAACTAATGAGTAAGATACAAAAGAGATTTGGAAAGGGTTGTAGATGGGAAGGCTTGGTAACCCCAAACACTAGGAAAAAGATGAACAAGATAATTCAGATTGCAAGGCAATATAAAGTTATATTTGCTGGAGCGAATGAGTTTGAGATAGTTGATAATGTTGGTGTGAGATATTCAATGGATCTTTTGGCTCGGAAGTGTAGTTGTGGTCGTTGGCAGATATCAGGTATTCTATGTGGTCATGCAGCTGCGGCTATTGCCTGCAACAGAGGCAACATTGAGACCTACTATGATATTACGTTCACAAAGGCAAGATATTTGGAAGCTCATGGTGGAATAATACACCCAATTGTGGATCAATAATGTGGGCAGATGCAGAGGGTGACCCTATAGACGCTCCAAGACTTCGTCGACTACCTGGTAGGCCTTCAAGGAGTAAAAGAAGAGAGTCTGATGAACCTGCACCTGGAACCAGTGCTTCAAGAAGATCCCAAACTTTAACATGTTCAATATGTGGAGGGTTAGGGCATAATCAAAGGACATGCCAAAGGGCTCCAACAAAAAAACAAAAAAAAACCAAACCAGACAACAAGATTTGGGCAGTGCTACTAATGTTTGTGAGAGGCAGGGGTGCTGGTGTTGTGAGGGGTAGGGGTACTGGTGTTGTGAGGGGCAGGGGTGCTAGTAGTGCTGGGAGTAGTGGTGCTAGTGTGGTTGGGAGTATTGGCAGTGGTATTGGTGTAGTTGGGGGTAGGGGTGCTAGTAGTGCTAGGAATAGTGGTGCTAGTGTAGTTAAGGGCAGGGGTGTTGGTGTACTTGGGGGCAGGGGTGCTGGTGATGGTATACTGAGGGACAGGGGTGGTAGTGTAGTTGGGGGCAGGGGTGCTGGTGTAGTGAGGGATAGGGGTGCTGGTGCTGGTATACTTAGGGGCAAGGGTGTTGGTATAGTAAGGGGCAGAGCTTCAACACAGCAGGTACCCATTAATTCCAATTCTTTTGCTTCGTTTGTTAGAAATGACATTGGCTAATGTAGATTTACATATTGATTTTAGTCATAGGTTGGCAGGGGAGGTTGACACAACAGAGAAATGGAATTCTTGATGCCCAATGCAGATTGAACTTTTGATTTAGGGTCATTTTTTGTGGTAATTATGAAAATTAGTATGTGGATATCAAGTATATTTTTGGTAAATAGGAAAATCAGTGGATATCAAGTATATTTTTGGTAAATATGAAAATCAGTATGTGCATAACTTGTAAATTTTTGGACTGTAATTTTGGACATGTACATTTTGGACATGTATATTTTGGACATGTGTTTGTAGCCTATTTATAGGTTATAGGTTGTGGATCATTTGCTTGTTGTGTGTGTGGTTCATTTGCAGGTTGTAGGGTGTGGTTCATTTGCAGGTTGTAAGGTGTGGTTCATTTGCAGATCTGTAAGTAACTACTCATACATTGCTGATAGATAGGTAGATATGAAAAACATAGATAGATTAGAACATATAGCCATTAACATACATCCATTAGCTCATACAACTTACTTCCATTTGTTATGCTTACAATTTCAGTAATGCTGCTACTGCCACTAATATAGCACATCCCGCCATTATAAAGCTTCCCATGGCGAACATTTTCACCATCCCTTGTTGCCCTTTCACCATCCCTTGTTGCACTTCAATAGCATGGACCCGTGAAGACACGGCTCTTACTTTATACCTGATTTCAGCGAGATCATCTCTCTGGTAGGCTTCACTTTCATATGCTATAGATCCCATTGAGTTAAACCATTCCCAAAATGTGCAATTTCCACTTTCACATACGTAGTATAATCGACCTCTGTTGTTTCTCTCGTTGGACTCCGTTACCCTAATCACAACTCTTTTTTCGCATTTGCATAACTTGTTCTTGAATTTCCCCTGACCGTATGAATTTTGCTCATAGCTTGATGAAGACATTGTTCTGGGTAGAGAGAAGTCAGTGAGTGAGGGAAAGAGTGAGAGAGACAAAGAGTGAGAAGTGAATGCTAGGACTTCAATATCCAGAGGCTAGGGCTAAGATTGAAGGGTAAAATGGGAATATTTGGAGGTTTGTAGCTGACATCCATACTCTTCACGGTCACTAACCATAGGGGGTGTTAGTGTAAGTAGATAAAAAACCTCAAGGGGTGTCAGTGTTATGTCAGAAACCTCAGGGGGTGTGAGTGATAAAGTGTGAAACGTCAGGGGGTGTCAGTGTAATTTTCCCAATTTTAAATTTAGCCAATACACCCAATCAATAAGATACTATCATACTATGATCATACACCATCAACGTGAGTCATAGCGGTTGTACAACATTTATGTCGTATTTCCTTCCATGCACCACACCATTAATAACCTAGTCAATTAAACCGAAATGCCCATGTAATGTGTCTTTTTAAGACATTTCCTATTTATCAAACAATCAAACATAGAAAATAGGAAACAAGCAGAAAACATACTTTAAGTGCACATAAGTATCAATTACACTACAATTGAAATATCCATCATTTACATCATTGATTGCTCAAAAGGCCCATCCTTATAACATGTCCTTATTGGGTTTGTGCCCTTAAACCATTAATTTATGTAAGAGACATTGACATTTTTAATATATGGATATCAGATTTACATTTCATTATGTATGTTTCTTTCTTGAGATGATTGTCAATCCTTAAGTAACACAGTATATAATTCGTGTGTGTATGAGATACATGCAAGTGAGATATGAGTTACTATCCTTTGATACTTAGAACTTGTCACAGTGGATGATGAGACTGGATACTTCATTGGGTCTACACTGTAGCATGATTAACTACGATTGGATGGAGTGATTAATCTCAATCACTAGAGTGTAACTCTTAGTTAATATGCTAGTGCTTGTAGTGCATTGAAGGACCTAAGCTTTCCTATATATTGACGCTCAAGACTGTCAACAGTCGATAGGAACTCATAACTTGTATAAGGTACGTGTTCTCAATCTTGAGACGATTATGAACATAGACTGTGGACCATTAAGCTGAAATGCATTACAGACTCAACTACAGAAGCTGAGTATGTGGTTGCTTATGAAGCCACAAAGGAAGCTGATTGGCTCAAGAACTTCCTTATAGAGCTTGAGGTGGTACCAGCGTCGCTGTCACCTATTACACTTTATTGTGATAATAGTGTGGCAGTGGCTCAGTCCAAGGAGCCAAGGAGCCACGGAAAGGGAAAGCACGTAGAGCAAAAATATCATCTAATCTGAGATATTGTTCAATGTGGAGATGTGATTGTCAGCAAGATTGCCACCTCTGACAATCTTACAGATCCATTTACAAAAGCCTTGCTACAGAAGGTCTTTGATCGTCATCTAGATAGTCTAGGTCTTAGATGTAATTCTGTATGGTTGTGAGTGCAAGTGGGAGTTTGTTGGGTTTGTGCCCTCAAACCATTCTTTATGTAGGAGACATTGACATTTTAATATATGGATATCATATTTACATTTCATTATGTATGCTTCTTTTATGAGATGATTGTCAATCCTTAAGTATCATAGAATGTAATTCGTGTGTGTATGAGATACATACAAGTGAGATACGAGTTACTATCCTTTAATACTTTAGAACTTGTCACAGTGGATGATGAGACTGGATACCTCATTAGGTCTACACTATAGCATGATTAACTACCATTGGATGGAGTGATTAATCTCAATCACTAGAGTGTAACTCTTAGTTAATATGCTAATGCTTGTAGTGCATTGACGGACCTGAACTTTCCTATTTACGCTCAAGACTGTCAATAGTCGATAGGAACTCATAACTTGTATAAGGGATCTGTTCTCAATCTTGAGACGATTATGAACACAGACTGTGGATATGGCTGCTTTGACTTACCAATCAGTGAGGTCTATAAAAGATCAACACCTGGGTATCTTGGGTATGTCATGTTCATAGGGTTGTGAACATATATTGTCAAGATAGAATCTACCCTTTGATTCATAGTAAGCATTCCCTTGAGAATGTCACCAAGTTGATTACTGAGAACTACAGTCTTGTTGATAAGTAGTTATCAACATGTTTGGTAATCATGAGAGGTGAATAGGACTCAAGGAGTATAAAAAGTAATCATGATTCAGGTTGACAGTAATAGTTATCCGACTACCTGAATATGATTACGAATGCTGATGGTAGAGGGACATTAGTATACCATACAAGTCTAGTTATCGCTTCGAATATGTTCTTTTGTGTTGGAGTTCAGTTATCGTTTTATAGTGGAGTAAACGTTAACTAACCAGTTTGTTAGTTTGCTGATCAAAGAGTTTGATAATGGGAATTAACAACTGGTCTGAGCCAACAATAAAGAGCCTAGGAGGTCCCACTCTTAGCTCTACTAGGATGTTTGGAAAGGCACAAGAGGATCTTGTCAAGACAGGTTCGATCGATCGAATTGGTTTCGATCGATTGAAGTCGAGACAAGTTCGATCGATCGAAACTATCTCAATCGATCGAAGGTTCGATCGATCGAGGTCACTTCGATCGATCGAAGGTTAAAGTCAGTTTCGGAAATCTATAAATAGGGCAGCTGCGTATAGGGTTTAATAATCATTGTTTTTCCTATACAAAAGTTGTAGAAACTATTTAAGGTTTTCCAAGCCTTCTTATCCTTCTCGTTAGAGTTCCCACCAACTCTAGCCTCTCCGGTATCATCCATAGGAGTCATAGGGGTGAAGATAACCTAGTGGAAGCTGCTGCACCATCAAGAAGTTTAAAGATTTCATAATTGGGTTCAAGACCGTAAGGTATAATTCTTGTCCCATCTCTTGTACGCATCTATAGAGTTAACGAGTAGTAGAGCCGGGCTACCAATAAGTTTTTGTACCTTAATCTTTCTGTTGTGCATTTAAAAACAATTTTAATCCTATTTTTCCTTTAATTGGTATTAGAGCCACGCTTGTTTGGATCTATAAATGCGTTTTGGAACACTAGTTTGATTTGCATGTCGATTTTAGAACTGGTTTTGAAACTGCATCATCACAGATCTATTTTTACAGTGTTTACGCAACAGAATACAAATCTTTTATTGCATTGGATGCATGGTGAGTTCAATCGATCGAAGTATTTTTGATCGATTGAACCTCTCTATTCTCAAGCGATCCAGCGGGTTTCAATCGATCGAACTTTAGTTTGGTTCGATCGATCGAGACTAATTCTCTGTTCAGTTATTTTGTTCATAGTTTTAAAGGTTTTTAAAATTATCTACTTTATTTTATAATATTCTGTAAAATTTTCAAAACATTCTGTGAAATTGAAAGTTCAATCGATTGAACTAATCGATCAAAGTATGACAGAGAATTGTGATGTTGTTTTTAAGTTCTAATTCAATATGTAAAGAGTTTATATACTGCATGAATCAATTAGGGGTTCAAATAGTTACATATATTTGTTATATATGCGTGGATATGCATACGACTAACCCTTTTGCAGCAAGATTAGTCCGCTGTCTCCCATGGCACCAAGACCTTTTTAAATCATTGTATTTAATTGTTTGAGATTGGTGTGTATTGTTTTTAATTATTGGTTTGGGTTTGAGGCATGTATAAAGGGCGCTGCGACTTCAGTCCTACGAATAGGAAAGTCGCACCGGTTTCCCTAGCCTTTTATTTTATTATTGCCATTTCTATTTCTAGATAGATTGTAAGCTTCGAAAGAAGCATAGGACCAGTGTAATAGAATTAGAAATTCCATGAAGATGGAGGAGCAAGCCGTTGTTCATGAAGATGGAGCTGGAGGCGATCAAACTAAGAAGGAGGTTCTATGGAGATAGAGCCATGGGAGATAGAGGCACTGTTGAATGCCTTTATTTCGATTTTAGTTTTTTGTTTTGATATGCTTGTTTGTGATTGGAATATTATATATATTGTTCCTACATGCATTATAAAAACAAGTTTTCTAAAATAAAATTCAAAAATCGTTTCAACACATTAATAAACATTGGATGTTTATGGGTAATGTGTGGAGACATTTTTCAAAAGCAAAATCCTTTACTATTAAAATCTAGTGGGAGAGGGTCTTATTAATAACACCCATGATCTTCCATTAGCGGTTCATTGTAAGATGAGTAATGCATTCTGTGTCACCTCGCCAGGGGTGATCATTCCATACGGATGGTACACTACTCATTGGTTACTAGATGTGAACTTCCTATGGATAGGATCAATCAGACATGTTAGAGGGTGATCACCACACGGAGGCACTACTTGAGACGGTTTTGATTGGATCCTAGTTAATGGTACACACTAGCTAAGCTATGGATAAGGGATCCTATATGGGGCATTATTCAGAAACTTAGAGATCAAATAGGTTCGGGAGTCATGACTTATTTTGCAAGAGTTGCATAGCGGATAAGTCATGATAAATCGAAAGATCGAACATTGACCACCACACGGAGGCTTTGTTCTTTCGTTTCGATATTCCGGTGACTTTGTTTTTAAAATAAGAGTTTTAAGGATTCTTTTATTTCAAACTGTCAAATTCTGGTATCCATATTTATTTTGTTTTAATTTTTCAATAAATCATCATGTCTGGATCTGCATTTAGTCCTCTTGCCACCATACTTACACAAAACAAGTTAACTGGAAATAACTACACTGAATGGAAACGAAACCTTGACATCGTTTTAACTACATAGGATCACATATATGTCCTCAGCACCCCATGCCCTGAAGAACTCGCGGAAAATGCTTCGGCAACAGCCAAATGCGAGTTCGATAAATGGAAAAATTTTAATGGGATGGCTCGTTGTTACATATTGGCTTCTATGGCTAGTGTGTTGCAACACTAATACCTGTCGAATAATTCTGCCAGTAACATTATCGAATCTCTAAAAAAGATGTTTGGGGAGCATGGCAGAGGCCTGCCATGCAGGTAGCTATGCAGAAGATAATGAGTGCCAACATGTCGGAAGAGACTTCGGTCAAATAATATGTTTTAAAAATGATTGGTTATTTGAACGAACTGGAGACCTAGATGCCAACATCGGCGCACAGACCCAAGTTGATATGATCCTCAATACGCTGTCATCGTCATTCGCTCAATTTAAACTAAACTATAATATGAATAAAATAGATTTTTTAATGAGCGAATTGATGAGTTCACTTTTGGCGGCGGAAGGGGTGATCAAACCTGGGGGCAACGTTTTGAACGTTGAAAAAAGCTCTTCTTCTTCCCGATCTGCACCAAAAGGTAAGAAAGGAAAGAAGAAAGCTGGCACTAGTGGTCCAAGTGTTGGATCAATCCCAAAGATTGCAAAATCTAAGGGAAAAGGTAAGGGTAAAGGGAAGGTGGGTGGCCAAGGCAAAGAAAAGTGTTTCCAATGCGGCGACAAGGGCCACTGGAAGAGGAACTGTCCAGAATTCTTAACTACAAGAGTTCAAGGTATGATTGAATCACATGTGATTGACGTAAGTTTTATAACGGATACTTCAAACACTTGGTGCATTGATTTTGGTGCGACTAACCATATCTGTAATTCATTGCAGGGTTCAGATCAACCAGGAGGTGCAGTGATGGGAAAATCGTACTTATTCTAGGTTTTAGCGCAACCGTATCTGCGGTTGCTATAGGAGTGGTAGTTTTAGAATTTTTAGACAATAAAGTTTTGATTTTATCAGATGTACTTTACGTCCCTTCAATGAGACATAATTTAATTTCAGTTTCTAATTTAGCGAATAATGGTTATTCTTTTCATTTTGAAACTGAAGTTGTGATTAAAAGAAATGGTTCTTTTATTTGTTTTGGTGTTAAATCAAATGGTTTATATATGATTACTTCCAATATTTCTAAAGATTCTTGTATGGAACTTAATAACTCAGTGGTAACTGTACCATCTAAAAGAAAAGAACCTTCCACTAATCCAACAAGGCTTTGGTATATGAGGCTTGGGCATATCAATCTAAATAGGATTGGCAGACTAGTCAAAGAAGGGGTCTTAGGCGATTTGGTTCTTGAACCAATGGAAGTCTGCGAGTCTTGTTTAGAGGGTAAGATGACCAAAAGGCCCTTTCCTGCAAAGGGCAATAGGACCAATGCATTGTTAGAGTTAGTTCATACTGATGTGTATGGACCAATAAATATTAGAGTAAGGGGTGGTTATGAGTATTTCATAACATTTACCGATGACCACTCTAGGTATGGATATGTGTACCTAATGCAGCACAAGTCTTAAGCCTTTGAATAGTTCAAAGAGTTTAGGGCTGAAGTGGAGAAGCAATTGGGCACACATATCAAGGCCATTCGATCTGATCGAGGTGGCGAGTACCTCTCTAATGAATTTACTGATCACCTCATACAGAATGGGATTCTGTCATAGTTGACTACACCTGGTACGCCTCAGCAGAATGGTGTAGCCGAGAGAAGGAATCAGACTCTTTTAGTTATGACTAGGTCGATGATGAGTTTTCTGAGTTACCATTATTGCTTTGGGGTTATGCTTTGGAAACCGCTGCATACATACTAAATCTAGTACCAAGAAAATCTATTCCCAGGGTACCACGAGAGATGTGGATTGGGCGCAAGCCTTCTTTGCAACATCTCCGAATATGGGGGTGTCCGGTACATGTGCTGAAAGGAAAGATGAGCAAGTTGGATTCTAGATCGGAAGTATGTTAATTCGTAGGGTATCCAAAAGGTACTTATGGATGGTACTTTTATGATCCAAGAGAACAGAAAGTGTTTTTTAGTACAAATGTTGTTTTCTTGGAAGATGATTATATCATGAACCATGAACCTAAGGGAAGGATAGATCAAGAAAACACCACTTCTTCACCCATTTCCGCACCGATACCTCGTAGTAGTGGGAAGATTATCACCCAGCCTGATAGATACATGTTCTTAGGAGAAGTTTTTGAAGCACTCTCTGTAGAATCTGAATTTGATTCTACCACATACAAAGAGGCAATGGCTGATGTTGATTCAGTTCATTGGGTTAAAGCTATGAAGGTTGAATTGGAATCTATGGATTCCAATCAGGTCTGGGATCTTGTAGAACTTCCAGCCAATATTAAACCCATTGGTTGTAAGTGGGTCTACAAGAGGAAAAGAAGATCTGATAGAAAGGTTGAGACCTTTAAGGCTGCTTGTAGCGAAAGGTTATACTCAGAGGGAGGGCATTGACTATGAGGAAACTTTCTTGCCGATAGCCATGCTCAAGTCCATCAGAATACTCTTATCCATTGCTGCATGCCTAGATTATGAGATCTGACAGATGGACGTCAAGACTGCATTCTTGAATGGCAATCTTGAGGAGGACATCTATTTGCAACAACCAAAAGGGTTCATAGCTGGTGGGAAAGGTAACTTGGTATGCAATTTGCAAAAGTCCATTTATGGGCTCAAGCAGGCATCCAGGAGTTGGAACATCCGATTTGACCAAGCGGTCAAGTCGTTTAGTTTCATACAGAACTTGGATGAACCTTGTGTATACAAGAAGTATGAAGGGAAAGTGGTGGCTTTTCTTGTGCTTTACGTTGATGACATTCTACTCATTGGGAATGATGTAGCGGCATTGTCAACAGTTAAGGTTTGGCTAGCTAGTACTTTTAATATAAAGGATCTAGGAGAGGCGAGCTATATTTTGGGATAAAACTCTTACGGGATCGCAAGCGAAAGATAATAGGATTATCTCAAGCTGGTTATATCGAGAAGGTGCTAACTAGGTTTTCCATGGATAATTCGAAGAAAGGTTTGTTGCCTTTCAGGCATGGTCTAGCGTTCTCCAAGGACCAGTGTCCAAAGACACAGGAAGAGAGGTATCGCATGGCAGGAGTTCCCTATGCTTTAGCAGTGGGAAGTCTCATGTATGCGATGTTATGCACTAGACCAGATATCTGTTTTACCGTTGGCATGGTTAGAAGATATCAATCGAATCCAGGTCCAGAGCACTAGACAGCCGTTAAGCACATTCTTAAGTACTTGGGAAGGACTAAAGATTACATGCTTATATATGGTGGTGGTGGGTTAATTCCAGTAAGATACACTGACTCGGATTTTATGTCAGATAAAAATTCGAGGAAGTCGACGTCCGTTCATCTCTTTACCTTGGGAGGTGGTGCTGTTAGTTGGAGGACCATTAAGCAAAAATGCATTGCAGACTCAACTACAGAAGCTGAGTATGTGGCTGCTTATGAAGCCACAAAGGAAGCTGTTTGGCTCAAGAAATTCCTTATACAGCTTGAGGTGGTACCAGTGTCGCTGTCACCTATTACGCTTTATTGTGATAATAGTGGGGCAGTGGCTCAGTCCAAGGAGCCAAGGAACCACGGAAAGGGAAAACACGTAGAGCAAAAAAATTATCTAATTCGAGATATTGTTCAACGTGGACATGTGATTGTCAGCAAGATTGCCACCTTTGATAATCTTGCGGATCCGTTTACAAAGGCCTTACCACAGAAGGTCTTTCATCGTCATCTAGATAGTCTAGGTCTTAGATGTAATTCTGTATGGTTGTGAGTGCAAGTAGGAGTTTGTTGGGTTTGTGCCCTCAAACCATTCTTTATGTAGGAGACATTGACATTTTAATATATGGATATCAGATTTACATTTCATTATGTATGTTTCTTTTATGAGATGATTGTCAATCCTTAAGTATCATAGTATGTAATTCGTGTGTGTATGAGATACATCCAAGTGAGATACGAGTTACTATCCTTTGATACTTTAGAACTTGTCACAGTGGATGATGAGACTAGATACCTCATCGGGTCTACACTGTAGCATGATTAACTACCATTGGATGGAGTGATTAATCTCAATCACTAGAGTGTAACTCTTAGTTAATATACTAATGCTTGTAGTGCATTGACGGACCTTAACTTTCCTATTGACGCTCAAGACTGTCAATAGTCAATAGGAACTCATAACTTGTATAAGGGACGTGTTCTCAATCTTGAGATGATTATGAACACAAACTGTGGATATGACTGCTTTGACTTATCAATCAGTGAGGTCTATAAAAGATCAACACCTGGGTATCTTGGTAAGTCATGTTCATAGGGTTGTGAACATATATTGTCAAGATAGAATCTACCCTTTGATTAAGAGTAAGCATTCCCTTGAGAATGTCACCAAGTTGATTACTGAGAACTGCAGTCTTGTTGATAAGTATTTATCAACATGTTTGGTAATCATGAGATGTGAATGGGACTCAAGGAATACAAGAAGTAATCATGATTCAGGTTGACAGTAACAGTTATCCGACTACCTGAATATGATTACGATTGCTGATGGTAGAAGGACATTAGTACACCATACAAGTCTAGTTATCGCTTCGGATATGTTCTTTTGCGTTAGAGTTCAGTTATCGTTTTATAGTGCAGTAAACGTTAACTAACCAGTTTGTTAGTTTGCTGATCACAGAGTTTGATCATGGGAATTAACAACTGGTCTGAGCCAACAATAAAGAGCCTAGGAGATCCCACTCTTAGCTCTGCTAGGATGTTTGGAAAGGCACAAGAGGATCTTGTCAAGACAAGTTCGATCGATTGAAGTCAAGACAAGTTCAATTGGTCGAAGGTTCGATCGAGCGAGGTCACTTCGATCGGTCGAAGGTTAAAGTCGGTTTTGGAAATCTATAAATAGGGCAGCTGCGTACAGGGTTTAACAATCGTTGTTTTTCCTATACCAAAGCTGCAAAAACTGTTTAGGGTTTTCCAAGCCTTCTTATCCTCCCCGTTGGAGTTCCCACCAACTCTAGCCTCTCCGATAGCATCCGTAGGAGTCATAAGGGTGAAGACAACCTAGTGAAAGCTGCTACACCATCAAGGAGTTTGAAAATTTTAGAATTGGGTTCAAGACCGTAAGGTATAGTTCTTGTCCCATCTCTTGTACGCATCTATAGAGTTAACGAGTAGTAGATCCGGGCTGCCAATAAGTTTTTGTAACTTAATCTTTCCGCTGCATGTTTAAAAAGAATTTTAAACCTATTTTTCCTTCAGTTTCTTACATGTCTTTGGATGTAATCCTTTTATTAATGGATCAGCAATCATAAGAGTAGTGCTTAAATTTTCAATTGACACTTGTTTCTGGACTCTTTCTCTAACAACTAAGTGCTTAAGTTCCATGTGCTTGGTTAGTTTCCAAAGTACAAAAAAGTGGGAAAAATATTAGTACGAGTGTATAAAAGTCAGACTTCACGTGATTTTACGACACTAGTGAATTGACCTATACATACATGCTATTTGTATTGGTCCAAAAGTATAGATATATTTATATATGGGATAGTTACAGAAACACCCCCTGTGGTTAGGCCTTTTATCAGTTACCCCTTTGTACTTTAAATTTTATCACTAATACTCCATGTGGCCTGGACTAAAGTGAAAAGGTCACTTTTTCTGTTAAAGTTAACGGAAAATAGGTAAAAGTACAAAATTACCCATATTACATGCTAATGAGAACACCCTTATATGCTTAAATGTTTATTTAGGCATATGTTTTACATTATTATATTATTTTGATATTATATTTGTTGCTAGAAACCATTTTATGGTCACTTTGGGGTAACTTTGTGAGAGCAAATTTGACACAAACAAACACACACACACACACACACACACACACACACACACACACACACACACACACAGAGTTTTGGTGATAATTTATTTATTTTCTTTTTTTAAGATCTTAGTATATTACTACACTGGATTTCACAGTGTGTGTGGCCAATAGTAGATCCAAAAAAAAAAAGCTAACATATCACCAAGATTTTGTGTGTGTGTGTAAGTGTAGATTAATACAATAATGTATCACCGAAACTCTGTGTGTGTGTCTCCAGGACTCCAAGGGTAGATAAAAAAAAATTAATAATTCACTCTCACGAAGGAACCTCAAAGTGACCACAGAAGGGTCTTTAGCAATAAATATAATATCAAACAATATAATAATGCACCACATATGCCTAAATAAACATTTAAGCATATAAGGGTATTCTCATTAGCATATAATATGGGTAATTTCATACTTTTGCCCATTTTCCGTTAACTTTAACGGAGAAAGTGACTATTTTACTTTAGTCCAGACCACAGGGGTATTAGTGATACAATTTAAAGTACAGAGGGATAACTGATAAAAGGCCTAACCGCGGGAGGTGTTTCTGCAATTAACCTTTTATTTAACACATACTTGAAAAGCAAGAATTGAAGTGATGTCATGGCTTTGGTGGCAGAGGCACATTATTGGGTCTCTCCACTTTGACCATGTTAGGATATACTCATTTTGGGAAAATACTATGATACAAGCTGCATAGTACATTCATAATAGTTTTTGGACCCAAAATATTGTAGTCAGGTCCCAAAGTGTTGTATCTTGGTCCCAAAATTTAGTAATTTTAATAACCACTTTGATTTTAGGGTCAATTATATTTACCCATGTGGTGAGGCCCCTTTTTACTTTCCCCCTTGTACTTTAAAAGTCTACACTTAACCCTCTTGTGGTTTCGAACTAAAGTGAAACTGGTAATATGTCCATATGGGGATTAAATGTTAAAATTAGTCCTACATAAAAGAGGTTTAAATGTTAAAATTAACTTCACATAGACAGTCAACCCCAAAATTAACTCTTCAACAGGGTTAAGTGTTAAAAATTAGCCTCACGTGCATGGGTTAAATGAAAGCATTATTGCCACATAGGGGTTAACCTCAAAATTAACCTCACAAAGGGGGTTAAGTATAATATTTTGGCCAATTTTAGAATTTTAATCAGTTTTGAGGAAAATCGTAACAGTTTCACTTTAGTCTGAAACCCAAGGGGGGTAAGTGTAGACTTTTAAAGTACAAAGGGGGTAAAGTAAAAATGGGCCTAACCACAGGGACTAAAATGTAATTAACCCTTGATTTTACAATCAAAGTGGTTTTCAAAGTTACAACTTGTTAGGACTAAATAACTACAAATTATTGGCACAAAAATCGGGTTGAATTATTCTTTCCCTTTTGACTGTTCTAAAATTATTATCCATTGAGAACTTTATTTCCTAAACTACACTTATTGATTGAAAACATCATGTTTAATTAAAAAGTTGGACAAAAAATTGAGACGGATAGACAGAGTAGTTAGGATATGACCAAATTGTTGTGCCTGAGGCCACAAAATCAGTTAAATAGTAACAACGGAAATGAGAAAGGAAATTAAAGAATAATCAACACACATGAATTTAAGGTGGTTCACCCAATTTGGGCTAATCCACAACCTCAAAGAACGACTACTCTTTTATTGATTGAAGAATACAAACCCTCACAAAGGATGCCTCACCAACAACTCTCGTATATGCTCTTTACTCCTTGATAATACATACTATGAATTCGCTCATGTTGAACTCGTACACAACTCCTCTGTTGAATAATTCTTCTCAAGATCTCTCATACACTTTCTTCTTCACCATAAGGTCCTATTTATGTAGAATATCTTGCCTAATCCTAGTAGTACAGTAGATGAACTCACATGATAAGTCTTCTACACCAAGAGCATCCCTACCAAGTGATCTTATACAGTTAGGAAGCCAAACACCTTTGTAAACTATCCCATTTTGCAATCCCAATCAGATTAGGATCGCTTGCTCGAGATTTTAGTGACCAAAATCTGCCAATCTCGCTCTAACGACTCGTTCGAGCAAGTTTTCAGTAATGCGAAATTCAATCCAATTTTCAACACAAATAATTGTTGGGTATCTTTAACACATGATATGCTTCCATGATTTCAGTCGGTGAGAATAACTTTTTGGGAACGGAACCTACACCTTTACATATATGTAGTGGATCTAATTATTTGTGGGTCTCAAATCACACACCCCATTTAAAATATTCTTATATTATGGTACGATACCAATTAAACATACCATGTGGCGCCTTATGAGTATCCAAAACTTCATAGATATAACACCCATATATTAATTAGGTCCTTGTTTTTTGCAACTTTTCTATTTTGCAATGAAATAGATGCTCACGTATGAATATAAAATTTATGGCATTGTTGATGAATGTTTGATGTGCATATAAAATAGAATCTTAATAGATTGGTGTCATTCAACAACTTAAGACTACATTAAAGAGATACCTTTGCACACTAAATTGTCTTCAACTTTTCCACTTCAAAGAAAATTCTCAACTGAAAGATATCTTTCAAAATATCTTCGACCATTTCTCATATTCTAGAATTGTTGCATTATATATAGGCTCATTGCTTATGACATCAACTCTTTCTCAATTTATATAACCAAAAAATCGTTCAACCACCAATTAGCTATTTAGTTAAACATGTGAATCGATTACTACTAGTTATAGGATGTCTGAACCTCATCATATTTCAAACTTGACAAATGGATATATTTTTAAAGTTGCTTTCATACTAAATTATTTATATGTTAGCTTTTGGTATCAATTTGGGTAAGCATATAAGGGCAATATTGTAAATGATTCATAATTAGTAGGTACGATAGCAACTTCATAAAATAATTGGGACCACGTTTGGGACCCATACGGGACTTAGAAAAATACCCATTTAGATATTTGAGTAGTTAATGGAATGTTTAGGGGGTTTCATAATAACATTTGAAAACTTTAGGGGAGCTAAACGAAAGTAGTGAGCATGAGTCATGCTTGGGTTAGTTGGGGAAAGAGACAAGTGTCTCTCTCAATTAAACAAAAGAGGGAAAAATAGTTTGGAAGAGAGAAAGAGTGAGTCGGCGAGAGAGAGGGAGAGAATACAAGCTCCAACGACATTATTCCGCCATTCCATTGACGTCCATCGTCCAATTCGCAAACCGAAGCCATATTCGGACTCACGGAGATAAGATGATCATTTTTGTACCTTTCAATTCTGTTTAATCTTTGAATTTTGGTCACCGTTTTAATCGGTGACATGTGATTTTATCGAAAAACATGTAGGATTTACTCTGGAGTGAAAATTAAGCGAAGACTTGGTAGAATCAAGCATCTTCTTGCTTAATTTGGGTAGAATTATGTACAGGTGAGTTTTCTAGACTAAATTGGATATAGTTATGCGTTAAATGCTTCGGTGATGTATAGATTTGGTGAATTCATGTTTAAAAGCTACGAAATGCTAGAATCATGTTAAACATGTGTAGACACCCCATTTTGTCGGCTATCAGATTTAGGAGACCCATAGCTTGGTGGTTCACAATGATCGTAAAAGACTCAAAAGGACTCCTGGAAGTCAGTTCTATCTCTCAGAATGCTCAAAATGTCCAAAATGCCCCTGAAAGCCCGAAAGCTCCCAGATTTGGCCCGAGAGTTCTGGAAACATGCTACGACGCAAGAAAAATTATAAAATGAGTTTTTAAGAAAAATCGGATGAAATCGTCAACTCCCAGAGACCCCCGGAAGTCCCGGAAGTTCCTAAAAAATCCCCATTGACCGGTTTGACCAAGGTTTGATCAAGTTTGACTGAAATCGTTCAAATTCTCCAGAATCATTCTAGATCATGAGAAAAGTATTAAAATGAGTTTTAAAAGAAAATTGAGCGAAAACGTCAGCTCCTGAGAACTCCCGGAGATTTCCAGAACTTCCCGGGAATCCCAGGTTTGACCAGTTTGACCAGAATTTGACTTTAAAACTGGGGCACCGTAACAATTTTCAAATATTTTTCATGGATACTAGAGGTCAATAGCTTTTCGACGGTATATCGCACATAATTTTTGGATTTAAGAAGTTCATATTCATAATCTGCCTCTGTTCTCACAGAATGTTTACCTGACTTCTTGCACTTATTCTGGATGTTTTCGTCACTGTACACATATCTTTTCCATTTTTTTTTATGAAACTTAGGTGTCTTAGGAAACTTTTGGTATATAATGGGTCATCATAAACCCTTTCTTTGATTTATGAAAAATCATACAAAATCAGTCAATAGTGCAGCTTTTGTTTCTGAGTCATGTGTACATTCTGATTTATTTCTTTTAATCTGTGATAGCTATTGAGGTTTGGATTTTTGGGTTATTTTCTAGACACAATAAGGATGATCTCTGATTTTTCTCACATTTTCCTAGGCATATTTGACCTCCCATTATGATGTTATAAAGTGATGCATACAGTCTGTCCACTATTCATAGCATGTCATTTTTTGACTTTCACACTTTGATGCAGCACTCTCTTGTATCTAGATGAACCCATATCCCATGAATATGTTATTTACCACTCTTAGCATGCTATATCATATCATGTATCATCTATCCTCTCATGTATCATACTCCCATAGATTCTTGAGTTTGGTTTCCAAATAAAACCATGTTTTGCAAATACTTGGGAAGTTCTTGAAATGAGTTAGGAATTGATATTCCAAGTGGTTAAGATATTCATCCAAATTCTGGAAATATACTTTCAAAACCTCTATTTCAAAACCCCTCTTAAAATCCCTCATTTTGATCTCAAGAAAGAAAACTCTAGTTTTTCTCAAAATCTTCAAAACAGTGAGTCAAAACAGTGAGTGATCTGAGTTCAAAGATTTCTCTAGAACTCAATACTCAATGTATGGATGCAAGACCACTTGGAAAATCTTCCTAACTCATTAGAGAACACCCATGATTTTTGGTTTGACTTGGAAATACTTGAAAATGGTCCATTTGGACCCAAACATTATCTCCAGATATTCTGTTTTTGCTGTCACAGCAGCTTGGTCTACTTTCAACTTATTTCACAGAAACCTTTTCCAAAAGGGATGGTCCTCACTTATTTTTTCCTTTAACTTCAATGTCTTATGAAACTTTCTGTATAATATGGGCCTCTAGATCTTTTGTTTTTAGTTTATAAGATTTTCTAACATTTCAGTCGACAGTACAAACTCTGTTTCTGAGTGACCTCTATTGTGTATATGATTTCTCTCAATCTGTGATAGTTATTAAAGATTGGCTTTTGGGGTTGTGTTCTAGACACAATAAGGGAGATCTCCATAAAATATCATTCATTGAAAACATTCCTAACCCCTCTTTTCAATTTCCAAAAGATCATGTTACTGTTCTGTCCACTATTCACAGCAAGCATACTTTTACTTCCATCCTTTGATTTGATGCTTACATGTACCCCAAATTAGTTCATGTCTTAAGAAGTAGTTCATACTACATTTGTACATATCCCATGGTGATTTCATTCATCCATTCATACACATTCTAGACTTCTAACCCCAAATTAGTTCATGTCTTAAGAAGTAGTTCATACTACATTTGTACATATCCCATGGTGATTTCATTCATCCATTCATACACATTCTAGACTTCTAAGTCATTTTAGGAATCCATGAACACAAAGCACACTACAACCTTGGCACATTCTAGATACATACATTGCATCCATGCAAAGATTTGGGGCTTTTGTGACTCCTAATCTAAGAAGATTATAAGGAATGATCATGATCACACGTTCATGCTTCCCCTCGATCTAATCCTCTTTTCTCATCCGTCCCGGGGATTGAGAGATCTTCTTTTCTCAAAGAATAACATGCATCATACTAGCTTGCTAAGCATATTTTGATTTCTTTGATTATTTGTTTCAAGAACAATTCATGTCCCCTTAGATTAGGAAAACTTTATTACTTGATATGTGATTAGACGATTTTTCCTAGGTTTATTCGTGTGATCTTTCACTTTGCATTGTGTGATACTTGGCTTAGATCTTATGAATGATATTTTATCTTTAGATCTTCCATTTCAAGTTTCTTATGTGATGTAATATACTATCATAGTATTAATTGTCGAACCATACATAGTATAAGATGATTATTTGGATGCTAATTGAGGCCCGTCGAAAGACGGGGCGAGTTGAGGGTGTTTTAGTCGCGACAAAGACTCCTTCCTCTCTCGTACCAAAACCCCGAGCTAAGTTCTTTGGTTATGAAGGGCCGGTGCCCTTTATCCATTTGTGTGAGTCAAAATTAGGTTTCTTGGTTCCTTAAAGACCAAGTGGCGACTCTGTAACTGTTTTCAAAAGACCATTTTTTTCTCTTTCTTTTTAAATCAATTTCAAAACAAACAAAAGTGGTGGAATTCCGCGTGTCCACAATCTGGCGACTCTGCTGGGGATTTTTATTTTAAAACAAAACAATACAGAGGTTTGACTCATAAGAAGCATCCTTAAAATCATCTTTTTACTGTGTTTGGTTCACCGCATTGCACTCTTGCATTTCCCCCTCCGACTGTGTCTGAAACGCGGTGCTGACATTGTTCAGGTCTTGCTGTGCCAGGGCACAAGTCACCATTGATACTGTACCTTCCAAGGTATATCAAAAAGAGTAAAAACCTCCGTACTATCTCCCTGACGGTATATTAGAACTCTCGTCAATGGACCCTCTTTGACTAAACCCAGCCTTTGCATATAGATTCCTGTAGAACCTTTCATAGGACTGTTGATTTATCTTTTCAAATAGGACAATGTGATATAACTGATGTATGCCCTGACGGGATTACCTGCGCGGTGTAGACGCTTATGTGACATGAGGCAGAACCTCCTTCTTATGATCCCCAAGGCAATCACTCACATGTGATCACATTGAGTTGACCTGCCTAGGCACCATGACAAAGATGTCTGCTCCACGTTCACAAAGATATACACCGCAAACCTTGTTTGTTGGTCCTAAGACATAGGAGTATGAAAACTTGCTAGACAGTATGATCACCGTCATCAAAATCTCCCAGATTTCCCAGATATAACAATTTCTCCCAGAAACTCTGTCCAATTTAACCAGATATTCCTATTTCCCATAACCTCTACCAGAATCCATCTAAACTTCCTAGAAATTCCCATTTCCCAAAAACTCTACTAGAAATCTCTACTCCCCGAAAACTCTGCCAAAATCCACCAGATTTCCCAGAAACCCCTTTTTCCAAACCCTACCAAGATCTCCCAGACTTTCCCAAAAATGCTTATCCGAATCACCCAGATATTCCCGCTTCTCCCAGAAGTCCTATTCGAACTCCCTAGGTATCTTTGTTTCACCTAAAATTCCAGAAAATCCATATTTCTCCGGAACCTCTACCCAAGCTTCCCAGAAATTCCAATTTCTCAGAAACTCACCATATTAACCAGTTTCTCCTAGAAACTCTGTCCAAATATCCTAGATATAACCATATTAACCAGTTTTTCCCAGAAGCTCCGTCCAAATCTCCCAGATTCTCCAAAAATCCCAGCATCTCTACCCAAATCACCTAGAAATGCCCAGACATACTTGTTTCTCCTAGAAACTCTATCCAAATTTCCCAGAAATACCCATAGTACTTGTTTCTCCCAAAAACTCTGCCCAAATCACCCAGAAACGCCCAGATATACTATCCATATTTCTCAGAAATACCCAAAATACCAGTTTCTCCTAGAAGCTCAGTCCAAATCAACCAAAAATCCCTATTTCTCCCAGAAACTGTCCAAAATTTTCGAAATATCCCATAAATCCCTGTTGTCCCTTGGTGATCATACTGGAAAGTAAGGTTAGCACACTCTGTATGGTTAGGACCTTACTTACTTAACTGCTATATGTTAGAAGTAGGGGCATCATATAGATTAGGGCCTGCATCCGCATGCTTGTCTCATGTGCATACATAATTCATGTCAGTTCGCTTGCACGCACGTCTTGTCAGTCTCACATGTGTCAGTCTCTACACATCAAATGCATACGTATCATCATCCCCACCCATCTCAATCGTTGTACAGCAGTCGTATACTTACTGTAACCCTCCTCGGTTTGCATCGTTAAATCCTTCAAAACTCTGATCATCTCTTCCTGATAGGAGTCCATAAGAAGTGTTTCGCGCCTCTGCTAATTTGGACTTTTACTTCTATTTGCAGAAAATCGTAGCCCCGGGTAAAGACACTGTTGTACCTCCCTAAATTCATTATCGTGATCACGGGCTAGTACAGACCATCATCGATCCACCAATGGCCTACAAAGCTCTGGAAGAGAAAGTGAACAAGCTACAAACAACGGTTGAGCAGTTGAGTTTAAGGGTTAGTCGATTTGATAAAATGGCACGGAGCATTAGCAAAGAGCTGCTTGAAATGGGGACCAGAATAGAGGATGCCATCATAGGAGAAAAGTTCAAGAAGGATGAACCCTAACACCAGTCCAAGAGGCCTAAATACTCCCGACACTCCCCGGATGTCAACACCATGTGCAGCCAACCCATGGCATACCCTCATCGGCCATACCAATCCTCCAACCAAACCACTAGTTGCCCTTACCAGAAAAAGCAACCTCGTACCTTTGCCAAACTAGATATCTCCCCCTCCATAGCCTTAGGCCGTCTGTTAAAAAAGGGACACCTCCAACTCCTTTAGCCTCGTGCCGATCCCCCACCACCTAACTGTGACCTGTCCAAACAATGTGCCTACCACCAAGGCCCAGGCCATGACACCGACCACTGCATACGTCTCCGCCATGATATCCAGGACCTCATCGATCGAAACATCATTGAGCCACCACCCATTCAACCCCATGTCACCTAAGCCCCTGGCTTACCTATTCGAATGATCCCCTTCGCTGAGGCCCATGAATGTTGAGCATGTGTCGGTGAAATGATGGTGTTTGGGACTCTTGCTAGAAAACCAAATGAAGATGCTCTTTAGAAAAAAAGAAATAAAAAGAATAAGTGAGTCACTGTGACATTCCATTTGAGACCGGGTCGAGTCTGTTGTATGTTTTGTCTATTTCAAGTTTAGTCTTGTGGTCGAGTCTGTCTGTCATTGAGTTGTTAATGAGTCTGAACTGAAGTGTCACTTTTCAAATTACCATGGATATTACTGTGCTAAAAAAAGGTATTTTTTTTTACTCAAACAAAAAAAAATCCTGAAAGGTCAAAGTCAATTTTGCGCTAACACCGATGAAGAGCCGAAAATTGAATAGTCTTACTTTAAGAATTCAAATATGCTTTTGCTCAAATCTCAAAAAGACATACTTGGAACTGATTTGGGGCTTGCCCAACACCCTTTTCCACCATTTTAAAGCCTTGAGCCCAGTCCAATCAAGAACCATGCAAACCTGTCTAATGCAGGCTTAGTCATTGTTGGTAGCCAAACATTTTAATGAGTTTCTTCCCCCTTCAAAAAAAAAACAAAAACAAAAAGCTCGCTAGGTTGAAAACCCGAAAAGGGCACCTAGGAAAAAGTGAGAGCTAAAAAGGTGTTGATTTCCAAAATCTGACCCTAGCCAGTCAAAAGGTTGAAGAAATTTTTTATGAAATAAATCAGAGAATCGTATGCTTCAAGATACATCATAAGAACGTGCCTAGATCACATTTCAAAAGGCTCGAAACGACGACAAACAAATCCCCAGAGCTGACGTGCACATTCTGGAATTTTAAGATTATGATCGGAAGATCTCACATGAATCAACTATGTGAAAAGGAAAATTGACTGGCTAGGCGAAAGTGAAAAGGATCAATCCTCAAAAGAAAAAGAAGAAGAAAAAGAAAAAGAAAAGGAAAAGAAAAAGAAAAAGAAAAGAAAAGAAAAGAAAAGAAAGGGAGATGGAAACTGAATCCTCCTCTTCAAGGCTACCATAAGTAACCCAAGTTTGAATTTCTTTGATGATTGGTTTGAAAAACCCTCAACCAATTTCTTTCAAGACCTTGCCTGGAACTATGCTCGACCTGATTCCCACTCGGGGATACGTAGGCAACCACATCGGTTCGGTCGACACCATCATAATCAATCCAATTTCTTTCAAGACCTTGCCTTGAACTACACTCGACCTAATTCCCGCTCGGGGATACGTAGGCAACCACAACGGTTCGGTCAACCCACCTACCTAAAAATCAACCCGCTTCTTTCCGACCATGGCCCGAACTACGCTCGACCTGATTCCCACTCGGGGATACGTAGGCAACCACATCGGTTCGGTTGCTCCACCCACAAAAATAGCCCAATTTCTTTCAAGCTTTGGCCCGAACTACGTTAGACCTGATCCCCGTTCGGGGGTATGTAGGCAGACTTTGAAAAAAGAAAAGAAGAATGGCTCGCTAGGTTAAAAATCTGAAAGGACGCCTAGGCAAAAGTTAGAGCTGAATCCAAGGTGAGCATTAACAAAAGAGAGAAAAAGCTCGCTAGGTCACCTCACTAGTACCTAGGCAAAAGTTATGAGCATTTGAGAGATTAAAGTCACGGTCCTTACCTCAAGCCAGAAATCACCTTCCACACTAGGGGCAAACTTTGGCTACTCGCCTCGTTTGCCTAAATTTTACTATCTACCCTTCATACAAGGGGCAAACTTCGGTCACCTACCTCGTTTGCCCAAAACCTCCAATGAACCTTCCTCCAAACTAGGGGCAAACTTCGGTCATTTACCTCATTTGCCTACCGATCCCACTTCATGCCCTTCAAACTAGGGGCAAACTTCATTTGCCACCCGATCCCTATACACCAATGGTAAGCCTTCAAGTCACAAACATTGTCTTGAACAGATGAAAACGGAGCATCTTTTATTCTATAAGCTAAGGCACTAATTCAAAGCACATCTTGGGAGAAGCAAAGAAATTTATTAGATCAGTAGGGAGGAATTTTCACAAATAAGATTCACCATCAAAGTGATGCCACGTTAAGGTGAGAAGTAAACACAAAAGAGAAATGGTACATCATTTATGACAAGAGCACATTAAGTTTTGGCAAGTCGAGCTTGTTTCATTTCAGTATCGAATGTGTCGTCCTCGTGTGTCGATGTCTGTTAGTCGTCAAGTCTGTCGTAGTCTCAAATAAGTGAGTTGACAGTGACTAATAATGAATTTTCCAAATAAAGTTATAATTTTTTTAAAGAGCATTCCAATGACAATACAAGCAGGAGTACCAAACATCCTTACTGCACCAGACAAGGCGTCAGCATGAGAAGTGTCCAAACTTAGGGCAAATGCAAATTTCATCCCTTTCCAAACTGCCAAAAGTTAACCATCATCTTCTAACAACATAAGTCCATGAGTGGTTGTTGATCTTTCATCTTTCTTCATGCAACATAAGTCCATGAGTGGCTGTTGATGATCTTCTTTTCTTCTAGCAACATAAGTCCATGATTGGCTGTTGATCTTTCATCTTTCTTCATGCATTATAAGTCCATGAGTGCCTGTTGATGATCTTCCTTTCTTCTAGCAACATAAGTCCATGAGTGGCTGTTGATCTTTCATCTTTCTTCATGCAACATAAGTCCATGAGTGATTGTTGATCTTTCATCTTTCTTCATGCAATATAAGTCCATGTGTGGCTGTTGATGATCTTCCTTTCTTCTAGCAACATAAGTCCATGAGTGGCTGTTGATCTTTCATCTTTCTTCATACAACATAAGTCCATGAGTGGCTGTTGATGATCTTCCTTTCTCCTAGCAACATAAGTCAGTGAGTGGCTGTTGGTCATCCTCCTTCGTTTATGCAACATAAGTCCATGAGTGGCTGTTGATGATCTTCATTTCTCCTAGCAACATAAGTCCATGAGTGGCTGTTGGTCATCCTCCTTCATTCATGCAACATAAGTCCATGAGTGGCTGTTGACCATCTTTCTTCATTCATGCAACATAAGTCCATGAGTGGCTATTGATGATCTTCTTTCATCCTAGCGACATAAGTCCATAAGTTGCTATTGATTATCACCCTCCATCAGTGTCAAACCACCGCAAATCATCTCTGTCACAAATAGAATGATACCTTTACTCCCATTTAATGGACGTATTTCCTTCTTCCTAGCAGAGTACATTATCCTTTAGCTCCCGAATGCCCTAACCGGCTCTTTTGGATTGAGCATTGCAAAATCTGACCAACCACGAGAGATTCA
The DNA here is from genome assembly GCA_033977485.1 of Hydrangea macrophylla. Classification (NCBI taxonomy): domain Eukaryota; kingdom Viridiplantae; phylum Streptophyta; class Magnoliopsida; order Cornales; family Hydrangeaceae; genus Hydrangea; species Hydrangea macrophylla. Next base: position 108,790,871 of record CM066994.1, on the reverse strand, counting down.
GAGATGGATCCTGGTTATAGGTCAAGAATTGAAGAGAGATTCTCAGAGAGTCCATCAGCTCCCGAAGGCCCTAACCGGCTCTTTTGGATTGAGCATTACGAGATCTGACCAACCACGAGAGATTCAGAGATGGATCCTGGTTCTAGGTCAAGAATTGAAGAGAGATTCTCAGAGAGTCCTTCAGCTCCCGAAGGCCCTAACCGGCTCTTTTGGATTGAGCATTACAAAATCTGACCAACCACGAGAGATTCAAAAATGGATCCTGGTACTAGGTCAAGAATTGAAGAGAGATTCTCAGAGAGTCCATCAGCTCCCAAAGACCCTAACCGACTCTTTTGGATTGAGCATTATAAAATCTGACCAACCACGAGAGATTTAGAAATGGATCGTGGTTCTAGGTCAAGAATTGAAGAGAGATTCTCAGAGAGTCCCCTACCATCCCCAGCAGAAGATAACAGAAGTCCGAATCGATTCTCCGGACTTGTCATCATAAGGACCGGCCAACGATTGAAAACATCACCCGCAGTCAAATCACCCCGATTCCCAGGGCAAGCACTGTCTATTCACAATTCATGGATCCGTGTCCACTGATTATCATGAGCTTTCTCACCTGTCAGTCATTATGAGTTTTCTCACTTATCGTGAGCTTCTTCACTCCGGTTATCTCACCTGTCAATTATCGTGAGCTATCCCACTTATTATGAGCCTCCTCACTTTGGTTATTATAAAACTGTCGATTATCATGAACTCCCTCACCTATGGGTTATCCTTAGTTGTCATCCTCAAAGACCCCACATCCGATCCCATTCGCTTGCAAAGAACACTTCCCAAATTCCAAGAAGTTTGCCCTTAAACCCAGAGTCTTCTAAACCTTGATGTCCTTATCCGAGTCATCCACCACATCGCAGTCGCAAACATTAGCACGACACCAGCCCACTCGGAGTGGCACACCCTACAGCACCTGCTCATACTAGGATCATAACACTATAGGACTCACGACACAATTCATATCACACCCATGCATGGCATATCACTCATATAACATAGCATCCGCCTGATTGTTGTGTACATGCGTGTATGATTTATTCCATTGTGCCCTGAACTACGTCCTGGTCTGATTCCCCTTGGGATATGTAGGCAGCTCACACAGAGCACGACCAGCACTAAGCCTCAGCATCATTGCATTTTTCGCAATGCTTTTTATCCTAAATCTATAGCCTCCCAAAAGTCCTGTCTCTTCAAAGCTTTGGCACTCGCTTGCGACATGCATTGCCTCACAAGTTCATGCCAAAGAGGGGCAAATTGTAGACACCCCATTTTGTCGGCTATCAGATTTAGGAGACCCATAGCTTGGTGGTTCACAATAATCATAAAAGACTCAAAAGGACTCCTGGAAGTCAGTTCTATCTCTCAGAATGTTCAAAATGACCAAAATGCCCCTGAGAGCCCGAAAGCTCCCATATTTGGCCCGAGAGTTCTAGAAACATGCTACGACGCAAGAAAATGATAAAATGAGTTTTCAAGAAAAATCGGATGAAATCGTCAGCTCCCAAAGACCACCGGAAGTCCGGAAGTTCCCGAAAAATTTCCGTTGACTGGTTTGACCAAGGTTTGACCAGGTTTGACCAAGGTTGACCGAAATCGTCCGAATTCTCCAAAATCATTCTAGATCATGAGAAAAGTATTAAAATGAGTTTTAAAAGAAAATCGAGCGAAAACGTCAGCTCCTGAGAACTCCCGGAGATTTCCAGAACTTCCCGGGAATCCCAGGTTTGACTAGTTTGACCAGAATTTGACTTTAAAACCGGGGCACCGTAACAATTTTCAAATATTTTTCATGGATACTAGAGGTCAATAGCTTTCCGACGGTATATCCCACATAATTTTCGGATTTAAGAAGTTCATAATCATAATCTGCCTCTGTTCTCACAGAATGTTTACCTGACTTCTTGCACTTATTCTGGATGTTTTCGTCACTGTACATATATCTTTTCTATTTTTTTATGAAACTTGGGTGTCTGAGGAAACATTTGGTATATAATGGGTCATCATAAACCCTTTCTTTGATTTATGAAAAATCATACAAAATCAGTCAATAGTGCAGCTTTTGTTTCTGAGTCATGTGTACATTCTGATTTATTTCTTTTAATCTGTGATATCTATTGAGGTTTGGATTTTTGGGTTATTTTCTAGACACAATAAGGATGATCTCTGATTTTTCTCACATTTTCCTAGGCATATTTGACCTCCCATTATGATGTTATAAAGTGATGCATACAGTCTGTCCACTATTCACAGCATGTCATTTTTTGACTTTTACACTTTGATGCAGCACTCTCTTGTATCTAGATGAACTCATATCCCATGAATATGTTCTTTACCACTCTTAGCATGTTATATCATATCATGTATCATCTATCCTCTCATGTATCATACTCCCATAGATTCTTGAGTTTGGTTTCCAAATAAAACCATGTTTTGCAAATACTTGGGAAGTTCTTGAAATGAGTTAGGAATTGATATTCCAAGTGATTAAGATATTCATCCATGTTCTGGAAATATACTTTCAAAACCTCTATTTCAAAACCCCTCTTAAAACCTCCCATTTTGATCTCAAGAAAGAAAACTCGAGTTTTTCCCAAAATCTTCAGAAAAGTGAGTCAAAATAGTGAGTGATCTGAGTTCAAAGATTTCTCTAGAACTCAATACTCAATGTATGGATGCAAGACCACTTGGAAAATCTTCCTAACTCATTAGAGAACACCCAAGATTTTTGGTTTGACTTGGAAATACTTGAAAATGATCCATTTGGACCCAAACATTCTCTCCAGATATTCTATTTTTGCTGTCACAGCAGCTTGGTCTACTTTCAACTTATTTCACAGAAAACTTTTCCAAAAGGGGTGATCCTAACTTATTTTTTCCTTTAACTTCAATGTCTTATGAAACTTTCTGTATAATATGGGCCTCTAGATCTTTTTTGTTTTTTTTTTCTAAGATTTTCTAACATTTCAGTCGACAGTACAAACTCTGTTTCTGAGTGACCTCTATTGTGTATATGATTTCTCTCAATATGTGATAGTTATTAAAGATTGGATTTTGGGTTGTGTTCTAGACACAATAAGGGAGATCTCCATAAAATATTATGCATTGAAAACATTCCTAACCCCTCTTTTCAATTTCCAAAAGATCATGTTACTGTTTTGTCCACTATTCACAGCAAGCATACTTTTACTTCTATCCTTTGATTTGATGCTTACATGTACCCCAAATTAGTTCATGTCTTAAGAAGTAGTTCATACTACATTTGTACATATCCCATGGTGATTTCATTCATCCATTCATACACATTCTAGACTTCTAAGTCATTTTAGGAATCCATGAACACAAAGCACACTACAACCTTGGCACATTCTAGATACATACATTGCATCCATGCAAAGATTTGGGGCTTTTGTGACTCCTAATCTAAAAAGATTATAAGGAATGATCATGATCACACGTTCATGTTTCCCCTCGATCTAATCCTCCTTTCTCATCAATCCGGGGATTGAGAGATCTTCTTTTCTCAAAGAATAACATGCATCATACTAGCTTGCTAAGCATATTTTGATTTCTTTGATTATTTGTTTCAAGAATAATTTATGTCCCTTAGATTAGGAAAACTTTATTACTTGATATGTGATTAGACGATTTTTCCTAGGTTTATTCGTGTAATCTTTCACTTTGCATTGTGTGATACTTGGCTTAGATCTTATGAATGATATTTTATCTTTAGATATTCCATTTTAAGTTTCTTATGTGATGTAATATACTATGATAGTATTAATTGTCGAACCATACATAGTATAAGATGATTATTTGGATGCTAATTGAGGCCCGTCGAAAGACGGGGCGAGTTGAGGGTGTTTTAGTCGCGACAAAGGCTCCTTCCTCTCTTGTACCAAAACCCCGAGCCAAGTTCTTTGGTTATGAAGGGTCGGTGCCCTTTATCCATTTGGGTGAGTAAAAATTAGGTTTCTTGGTTCCTTAAAGACCAAGTGGCGACTCTATATCTGTTTTCAAAAGACCTTCTTTTCTTCAAAACAAACCTCTTTTTCTCTTTCTTTGATCCAAATCAAATTCTAAACAAAAACAAGTTTCAAAACAAAACAAACAAAAGTGGTGGAATTCCGCGTGTCCACAACATGTCAATTATGTGAAAAGTTGTCATGCTTATATGATTATATGTCTATGTGTTATGTAATCAATGAATACTTGGGAAATGGTTCATTGTGGAATAACAAGGGAGGATAAGGAGAAGAAATACGCTTTAAGAACGGATGTCTAAGGAATAGAAGTGATCGCAGAGCCAAAGGAAAGGTCTTTGGGTCTGAATGAATCATTAACCCGGTAGTTCAGCGATCACGGATATGTGTGTTATGTGTTTAATTTATAGAATTGCACATGTTAAGCATTCAATCTTGTATAGATTATTCACTAAGTGTAATGCTTATAGAAAACATTTTTCCTTTTCTGTTATGGTCAATAACAACCACCGCAGGTTTGGAACAGGATTTGGAGAGGAGATGACGGAAGCACGAGAAAGAGGTTGGGAGTTATCTATAAGTTCATAGGCTTATAGTTTTGCCTAATTGTAATGGATATGAGAGATTTGTAGTTTGTAGCTTGGAACATATAAATTTGTATGGCTTATTAACTCGTGGATCGTGTTTTGGTAACTCAAGTCCCATGTTGTAAGTTTGGTAATGTTCAATTATGTTTACGAGTATGTTTAATATGTTCCGAAATGATTTATCTATGGTTTGTGCCTTGGTAAAGTGTGTGGAATCCTTAGTTCTAGGTCTTGTTGCAAAATGCTCTGCTGGTGTAAACTAGTCGACTGATCGGGTATACAGTTGACTGGAGTCACTTTTGGTTCGAAACAGTTTTTAACAGGCTTAAAACCAGCCGACTATATTAACCAATGTAGTCAACTGGATCAACATTTCATAAACTGAGCTCGCTGGGACAATGGTACAGTCGTTCGAACTTAGACCAGCTAACCAGATTTGGCAACCCCCATTACAAACTTAGTCGACTGGATCCTAGGTAAGTCGAGTGGATCGAGTACTCTCAGAAAGTGTTCTTTATAAATGCAGAACCAGTCGACTGGATCCCCAACCAGTCGACTGGATCTGCCAATTTTCTGAATGAAATTTCCTCAACCCCCGTTAATAATTGGAATTTTACTTTGGGTAATCCTTTGTTACACGGTCCTAATCCGGCGTGACGGGATGAGGTATGACAATTGGATAGTTTCCCAATTAATTGGTATTTTTGTCAATGCATTGTACTTTGAGGCTAACCAATCGATTGCACATTTACCTAATCGATTGCACTTTAGTTTTGTCCAATCAATTACTAATGATTTTCAATCGATTGTGCCTTTCAAAATGTAGATTATTTAAGTTAAGTTATATTATATGGTTTCTATACTAATCAGAACATGGTGGCTATCACAAGGTAGAATGCGGACCGAACCACGTGCCAATTGGTACAGTTACAAGGGCGCGAGCAAAACGGTTCAAGGACAATCTCAATGGGCTGGTTCAACAAATTTGGGTTGAGGCTAATCTTTGTGGCCCAAATGAGGATACTAATGATCCACAAGGCTGGGTGTCCATGATTCAAGCTCTAGAATAAATTAAAGGCTTGCATGCCAACTTAGGAAATTTTCATATTCGTTAGTTTCTTATTTTTTTGTTTTGGGGTGAATTATATTGGGCCACAATATTTTGTAGGCTTAAAGGGTCCAACTGTAAGCCTCAGCTATTTAAACAGTTTTAGGGTTTGTAATATTCAGTTTTATCATTAATATAATGGTGAGAGTTTTCTCTTTGGTTCTTTGAAGAACTATTCGAACTTATCAGATTTACTCTGTGGCATTCATACCTTGACTTATCAATTGAGTTTCCCATCCTTGATTGTGGTGTCTTCATCCTTTATACCAAAGTTCGCATCTGTCATAGGTGTTGGGTTGCGGTTTCCATTTGAATCTGATAGTAGAACGGTCGAGGCATTAATCGTGCTACGGGTTTCGTCACATTGTTGGCATGGTTCATATCAGTTGGTATCAAAGCACAGTTCTAGTCTCAGGTTTATCCTATCTATTTCATTTCTGTTCTTATTCGTTTCTTCTGGTTCTGTTTTTATTCGTCTTTTTGTTTCTTGTTTTTTCTTTTCTTATTCGTTCTTGTTTCTGAACCGTATCTAAAAAAAAGAGTGTTCGGATTCAGATTTGGAAATTTCATATCTGTGATTCGCACTTCTTGTTTTACTAGGGTTTCTGAAACTGATTCGTTTTGTTCTATTTTAGTACCTTTCGTGTCACTGTCATCTAGATCAGTGATTCTTAGTCCTGTTTATTTTGTGTTTGGTAAATTTGTCATATCGGTCTTATTTTCACGATCTGTGTGATTCGAACGTGATCTTTCAAAAAAAAAAAGAAAAGAAAAGAAAAGAAGACAAGAGATCGGTAGGCTGAAAAAAAAATACAAAAACTCGGCTTAAAATTTTATTTTTGTTTCACAATTTGGGGGGTCTAAGGAGTCCGAATCTGACCTTACTCCATAGTGGAAAAAAAAATTCCAAAAATTCCATTTTTTTGTGCTATTGGAAACCTAGTCATCCGCATTCGTGTAAGTCGTGCTTTCAACTTCCAAATTTGATTGGTCTAGTTTGGGTGTGGATTGTTACTAAGAAATTCTGGTCATTATTTGATCAGTTTCATAAGAACCGAGTAAGAATTACTACGAGTGGAAAAAGGCAAGAGTGGTGAGCACATAAGAAGGTAAAATCCAATTTGATTTTGAGTGTAAACACGAGTGAATCATATTCTTGAGTGAAACACGTGAGCGAGAGTTGTGAGATCCTGTATTTTTATCTAACTTTGTTTTGCAGCGAAATATGGCCCATAAAGACAAGAAATATGGCCCATAAAGACAAAAATAATGCCGAGGAGGTGTCGGGAGAGACTGATCCGAAATTACTAATGGAGGCGTTAATGGGTGAGATGAGGAGGGTATTGAGGACAGAGATGGACCAAGTTCATGAGCGGTTAGATAGAGTAAAGAATGCACGTGTGGAACAGCCACAAAATAACGCTCCTCATATGCGTAGAAGGGAGAGAGTTCAACCCAGGGGAGTGAGAGTTGAAGATGAGGAGTATTTTGGGGAAGGTTTTGATGAAGAGGATGATCGGGAGTCAATAGATAATCATAGGAGATATGGAGGACGGTTTAGAGAAGCTAGGAATCGGGAAGATAATAACTTGGGTAGTATTAAGATAAAGATTCCTTCATTTCAAGGAAAGAATGAACCGGAAGCATATCTTGAATGGGAGAAGAAGGTGGAATTAATGTTCGATTGCCACAACTATTCCGAATTAAGAATGTAAAACTTGCTGCCATTGAATTTTTTTGATTATGCTATCATTTGGTGGGATCAATTGGTGTTGAATAGGAGAAGAAATAGGGAGCGTCCAATAGAGACGTGGGAGGATATGAAAACTATGATAAGGAAGCGGTTCGTTCCAAGCTATTATTACCGAGAGTTGTACAACAAATTGCAAAGTTTGAGGCAAGGTAATAGGAGTGTGGAAGAATATTATAAGGAGATGGAAGTTGCTATGATTCGAGCAAATGTAGAGGAAGATTGAGAGGCTACAATGGCTAGATTCTTAGTTGGGTTGAATCGGAAAATTGCCAATGTAGTGGAATTGCAACACTATGTTGAATTGGAGGATATGGTACACATGGCTATTAAAATTGAGAATCAATTCAAGAGGAGGGGCAGCAGCACACGTCCAAGCCAAAATCCCAATACATCCTTTGGTGAAGCCAAAAACTGAGCAAAAACAAGAGGTGGCCAGCCATGGAAATCAAGGTAAATCCGATTCGTCTACGTCTCAGAACCGTGATATTAAGTGTTTTAAGTGCCAAGGTAGGGGGCACATAGCTAGCCAATGTCCGAACAAGAGAGTTATGGTGTTGCGAGATAATGGTGAGATTGAAACTGAAGATGAAGATGACAACGAATCTATGCCACTGTTGGAGGATGCCGATGATGAAGAGTACGCTGCCTAAGGGGATTTGTTAGTGGCAAGGAGAGCTCTAAATATGCAAGTTAAAGAAGATGATGAGGCATAACGGGAGAACATCTTTCATACGAGATGTCATGTCAAAGATAAGGTGTGTAGTGTGATCATCGATGGGGAGGAGTTGCACTAATGTTGATAGCACAACTTTGGTGGAGAATTAGGGCTGCCAACAATCAAGCATCCACGACCTTATAAATTGCAATGGCTCAATGATAGTGGAGAAGTAAGGGTGACTAAACAGGTGTTAGTTTCTTTTCGTATTGGGAAATATGAAGATGAAGTTTTGAGTGATGTGGTTCCGATGCAAGCTGGACACTTGTTGTTAGGGAGGCCATGGCAATTTGATCGACGTGTTAAGCATGATGGTTTCTGTCACGCCCCGACGTAGCATAAATAAGGAAGCCGTTTAATTTCCTTTATGGACCTGTAGGTTGCGACAGTTTGAAGGATCGATTCCGTCCCAAACGTCGAACAACAAAACATAATAATCAGAGCAGAGCAATCAAGGCTTATAAAATTTTTCTAACTTATTACATATTACAGCACGGGGTCATCTAAAGGCACAGACCGCCTTCAAATAAAACAATAACTTAGTGTCTATTACAGTCATCCTTATAAAACCAACAGTTTAAAACTTAAAACATATAACGTAAAGCATATAATCAATAAACAGTTTTCTCATTCCAAAGGCAGCCATTCTCAGTTAGCGTAGTCATAAGATTCCTCCTGATTGTAACCTGAAAAGCCTGAACACGAATGTCCAGGACGCATCAACGTCGTCAGCTTCAAGAAGCTGGTGAGTATTAAAAACATAACTTTAAATGTAAAACATACTCATTTACCTTTTTCCATTTTCAATTTGTAAAATCAATAGTTTGACCATAGAGAGAATTTAATTTATAAAACAATGAGGAACATGTTGAAAGTCATTCATTCATAAAGCATATGATCGTATATGAGACAATGCACCACACTCATCTTGCCGACTCTTTTCTCTCGACAGACACAATAACCCACTATCTTACTCCTGGTATCTTTGAAACACTAAGATAGCCACACTTTAGCAACGGGGCGCCAGGGAGTGTCCAGTTTGCCTCACACTTTGGTCCGGGGTACCAGGGAGTGTCCATTGCCTCACACTTTGAATACCTAAACCGCCATGCAAATACCAGAGCAACCTCACGCAGTATCCAGACTCGGGTATCAGGGAGTGTCCGTAGGCCACACTTTAGCACTACCATGGGTGCCAGGGAATGTCCAAGTTCGGCGTCACACACTTTAACGCTTCCATGGGCGTCAGGGAGTGTCCAAATTTGCCACTGTCGTATTTCAAAGATACCCTTACCGCAATCTCAACCACAACCACAACCGCAATCTCAATCTCAATCTCATACTCTTTCCACACTACCATTACTCTTTTCCACACCGACTGACACCCACATGCATGTACCACTGACCCCACATGAATGCCATGAACTTAAACACAAAGTAAATCACTGAATTAAAGGAACAATGTACGTACGGGGATTGATAAGTCGCAATTCATTGTTTTGATCATTTAAACATAACCAAAAAGGATTCTGCTTTAGTAAATTTCCCAAACAGCACACAAACAGTATATAGATTTTATCCCAAACAATCCCTTATCACAAAACAAGCAAAACTGGAAACTGCCAGAGGTCGCGCGCGCGGGCCGCTCGCGCGATATGCCTAATTTTCATTTTATATATAAACTCTTCTGTCTGCCTGAACAAGCCAAGGTCGCACGCGTGGATCGCTCACGCGAAAGGTCCCTCGCGCGACCTGCCTAAATTTCATTATATATATATATAAACTCTTCTGTCTGCCTGGGGAAACGAGGATCGCGCGCGCGGACCGCTCGCGCGAGGGGTCTCTCGCGCGATCTTCGCGCGCGCGATCGTGGCGCGAGTTTTTACTGAGGCTTCTTCTTCCTCGCAGAAACTGCTCTGTTTCAGTTTTAAGGGTCCATTTTGACCCATTTTCAATTTCGGGAGTAATTAGGCCTTATAATATATGATTCTCTTTGTTTTTCAACAAGGATTAAGAATCCATAACCAATTTAACATGATTCAATCTATAGCTCTCACATTTTATAAAATTTTAAAAGATGACAAAACTTCATTTTCAATATACTTTGTGGTATGAACAAATTAGGCTCTATAACTTGAACTATATACTCTATATACTATAATCTTTGATATTCAACTCTGAAAACAAATTTAGATTAAGTTTTGAAAATCTTGATTTCAAGCTATGAAATTTATACGTGAAATCAACCATGGTGTTTTACAAAATTAAGCAAATACACAGTAACTAAACATGTAATTACATTCTTAGTGAGTTAGTAATACTCACTGAGATTAAGAGGTGAAGTAATTGTTGAGAAAGAAAGACCAAATAAGAATCCAATTGCAAGCTTGAAAGCTATGGTGATGTGCTTCTCTCTCTATAAAATTCTGTATTACTCTCTGTGTTCTCTCTCAAGCTCTCTGTGTGATTGTGAGAATGTGCAGATGTGTGTGTTTATATAGAAGTATGAGAACTTGGAGGCCAAGTTTAGTAACCTATACTCAACAAATTGAGTTTAGTTCTCAATTCCACAGCAATTATACATACGTATGTGTATATGCACTGATGATATAACTCTATTGTGTATCCAAGAGCCAAGCATAGATTAGTAGGGGCCAACTAGTGTTGTTTGGGAATTTAGCTTTTGGCACAACAAACACACATGCCCAAATGTAATATCCAAACAAGGCCTTATCCAATGATGAGTTTTCATAATTAAAAATAAAGCAATTGTCCAATCAGTCACTTCCAAAATCTGTGGAAGTTCAACACAACGTGGACAGTTTTAAACATAAACTGGTATTTTCGTGGCCCGGTGTTCGTCATAAAAATACAGAAGATTCATTTTAACGTAAGAAATGGTTTTCTGGTTTTATAAAAATACTGTTTGAGTCAAAAGGAAATATTTCCACCGTCTTTGGAATACAGATTGGAAATCCAACACAGGTATTACTAAATTTACAGAAATTGCAGTTTTGACCCCAACAATAATTTTAATAGCAATTGAAACAAGAATTTAAAGTTTAACACATGGGAAATAGAAACTAAATAAGACTAGAAATACATATTAAATATGATAATGTCAAATTAAAATTAAATGCAAATGTAGGTTATTACATCCTTCCTCCCTTAAACAGGATTTCGTCCCCGAAATCAAGACTAACTAGTCATGAAATAACTCCGGGTACTTCTTCCTCATATCCGCTTCAACTTCCCACGAGGCTTCATTTCTTGTCATGGTGATTCCACTGAACTTTCACCAATGGGATATCCTTATTCCTCAGCTTCTTGATACTCTGATCTAAAATCTTCACAGGTCTCTCCTTGTAATAAACGTTATGACTCGTCTCAATATCGTCATAACTAACCACGTGCGAGGGGTCTCGTATGTACTTCCTCAGCATACTCACATGGAACACATTGTGAACCCTAGACATCTTTGGTGGTAGCGCCAGTCGATAAGCTACATTCCCGACACGATCCAAAATCTCAAACGGTCCAATGAAACGCGGAGCTAACTTCCCTCTCTTGAGACCAAAACGTACTACTCCTCGGGTCAGTGAAACCTTAAGAAGCACGTGATCTCCAATACTGAATTCCAAATCCTTCCGGCGTCGATCGGCATAACTCTTATACCGGCTCTGAGCGGTTCTCATCCTTTCCTTGACCAAGGAAATCTTCTCGTTGGTTTCTCTAACCAAATCTGGTCCCAACAACTCTGTATCTCCCACCTCTGCCCAACACAACGGAGAACGACATGGTCGTCCATACAATGCTTTGAACGGAGCCATACCGATATTTGTGTGATAACTGTTGTTATAGGCAAATTCAACCAACGACAAGTGTGTCTCCCAAGATTCTTCAAAATCGATCACACAAGCCCTGAGCATATCTTCCATGATCTGATTCACCCGTTCAGTCTGCCTGTCTGTCTGAGGGTGAAAGGCAGTGTTCATCTTGAGCGAGGTTCCCATAGCTTCTTGCAGACTTTCCCAAAATCCAGAAGTAAAACGTGCGTCACGATCTGACACAATCGACACAGCTATACCGTGAAGTCGCACAACTTGTTGTATGTACATCCGGCTCATCTTTTCCATCGGGTATGTCATACTATAAGCAATGAAGTGTGCTGATTTCGTCAATCGATCCACAATTACCCAGATAGCGTCATGATTCTGTTGAGATCGAGGCAATCCTACTACAAAATCCATGGTTATGTGCTCCCACTTCCAACCAGGAATAGGCAACGGTTGCAACAATCCTGACGGTCTCTGATGTTCAGCTTTGACTTGCTGACACGTCAAACACTTGGATACGAATTCGGCCACGTCCTTCTTCATACCTTCCCACCAGAAATTTCTCTTCAAATCTTTGTACATTTTCGTTCCTCCTGGGTGAACTGTATACCTTGACTTATGTGCTTCTTCCAGGATATCCTTCCTTAACTCTCCATCACCTGGCACACATAATCTATATCTACACCGATATCCTCCATCGACTCCCACTTTCCATTCTGTCGGGTCTTTTTTTGATATCTTCACGAACCAAGCTTGAAACTTCTCATCTTCTTTCTGAGCTCCAATAATGTGGTCGATAAGAACAGGCTATAGGATAAGACATCCGAACAATTATCCTTCTCCTTCTTCAGCACTCTGTACATCAAATTCCGCCAACGTCTCCAACGCTCGCCACTCTCTAACCATTAAGGTGGCGATCGTCTCACGAGTCTGTCGACTCAAAGCATCAGCGACCACATTAGCTTTACCAGGGTGGTATTCCAATGCGAAGTCGTAATCTTTGATCAACTCAATCCATCTGCGCTGCCTCATGTTCAACTCTTTATGTGTGAACAAGTATTTCAGGCTCTTGTGATCGGAGAACAAATCAAACTTCTCACCGTAGAGATAGTGTCTCCAAATCTTGAGTGCAAATACCACTGCCGCCAACTCTAGATCATGAATGGGATAGTTCAACTCATTCGGCTTCAGCTGTCTGGATCCATAGGCGATAACTCTGCCATCTTGCATAAGTACACACCCTAACCCTTGATATGATGCGTCACTAAATATAGTGAACTTTTCATCAGGCTTGGGTATTGCTAGTACTGGTGCGGTAGTGAGTCTCTCTTTCAACTCTAGGAAGGCTCGCTCATGCTTCTCTGCCCACTCGAACTTCAGATTCTTCTTCGTCAACCTAGTCAAAGGTGCTGCTATCTTGGAGAATCCTTCAACAAATCTCCGATAATAGCCTGCGAGTCCAAGAAAACTCCGAACTTCTGTAGGGTTGCTCGGTCTAACCCAGTTTGACACAGCATCGGTCTTGGACGAATCCACTAAAATTCCTTGAGATGACACCTTATGTCCCAAAAATTTCACTTCTTGCAACCAGAACTCACACTTACTGAACTTGGCATACAATTGGTGATCCTTGAGCGTCTGTATCGCAATCCGTAGATGTTGCTCGTGTTCTTCTCTTGACTTAGAATAGATCAAAATATCATCAATAAAGACGATGACAAACTGATCTAAATAAGGCTTGAACACTCTGTTCATCAGATCCATAAACACTGCCGGGGCGTTCGTCATTCCAAATGGCATCACCAGAAATTCATAATGACCATATCAGGTTCTGAAAGCAGTCTTAGGTATATCTTCCTTTCGTACCCTCAACTGATGTTATCCCGACCTTAGGTCTATCTTGGAAAATGTCGTAGCTCCTTGTAGTTGATCAAACAAATCGTCGATCCGAGGTAAGGGATACTTGTTCTTGATAGTCACCCGGTTTAATTCTCTGTAATCGATACATAACCGTAGCGTTCCGTCCTTCTTCTTCACAAATAACACCGGTGCTCCCCAAGGAGATGTACTTGGACGTACAAAACCTAGGTTCTCGAGCTCTTGAACTTGTTCCTTTAATTCCAATAGTTCTGTGGGGGCCATTCTATAGGGAACCCTGGTGATCGGTACGGTACCCGGTATAAGCTCAATACAGAACTCTATACTTCTCTCGGGCGGCAAACCAGAAACATCTTGAAATACTTCTTCGAAGTCCTTGACTACAGGTATAGACGATGTTGTCACTTCTGTACTGACGACTTCGATGTTAGCCAAACATCTTATGAGGAACATATCTCCCGAAGGGTTACATTGAAAATCAAAGGGTTGATTCTCGTTGTCGGAGAATGTGATTCTCTTCCTCGCACAATCCAACTTCACTTGATTCTGTGAGAGCCAATCCATCCCTAAGATTATGTCGAACTCTTTCATCGATAGGACAATCAACCTTGCAGGGATTTCACGGTCTCCCAACCGTAAAGGACAATCCTTGCACACGTGTCCTAATCTGACTGCAGCTCCTAATGGTGATGTAGCCTTCAAAGCTTTCTTTAAGTGATGAGGTAAGATACCCAATCTCCGAATTGTATTAACAGATATGAATGATAGAGCAGCACCCGTATCAAATAACACTTTAACATGGGAGTTAAACAGAGTTAATGTACCTTCCACTGCTTGCTGATCAGGTTGAGCTTCTCCATAATCTCCTTCTTCGTACACAGTTCCATCATATCCAGCGGTATCAGGAATAACAGCATTCAAGCGAGTCTGACCCTATTGACCATAAGTCACCTGCTTAAGAGCAGTGCAGAACCTACTGATGTCACCTAGTTCACCACAGTTGAAACAGACTATCCCTTGCTGAGCAGCACACCTTGGTGCCTTGCAATCTCGAGCCAGATGACCAGGGTTGCCATAGTTAAAGCACTTTCCGCCACCACTTCCTTCTCCTACTCGAGGTTGAGTCGGATAGGTAATAGCCTGGGTCTTCTTGCTTCCGTCAAAATTCTTCTTCTGTCCTTGGGTACGATTCATTGGTGGTCTATTCCCAAAATTACCCCTTTGAGGCGGTCGAAAATCAAATTGTTTTCGGCTCACTCGAGCATCCTCTTCCAGATCGGTAGCCAAACCAACAAGTCCTTCAAACGATTTATCAAGGTGGCCGAGAGTCAAGCGACGAATCTACGGTGTTAGCCCTTAGTTATACTTACGGATCTTCTTCTCCTCCGTATCAACCAGGTGTGGAGCAAACCGAGACAGTCTCTCAAACTGTGTGGTGTACTCTTGCACCGACTTGGTTCCTTGCGTCAGATCCATGAATTCCTTCTCTCTTCTGTGCCTCTCCGTAGCCGGGAAGTACTTTTTTAGAAATCTCCCCTTGAACGCAGTCCACGTCATCCCCATTGCAGCTCCATTCCCGATAGTAGCCATGACTGAATCCCACCAATCTGCGGCAGCATCGGTCAATTGAAACGTAGCCAATCTCCTCTTGTCCATCTTGTTGCACTAGATAGCTTCGAACATGCGGTCCATCTGTCTTAACCACAGTTCCACTTTCCAGGGTTCCGCGGTACCCGCAAACTGCTCGGGCCTTAGTGCACAGAATCTCTCCAGCAATTTGTCTGCAGTTTGGCGATCTTGTCGGTTTTCATTCTGATTACTAACCCTTTCGAGACGTCTAATGAAAGCTTCAAATATTCCTGTGGGATCGGCGGCCTCAGGTGCTCCCTCGATTAAATTCTTGTTCCTCCTTAGTCCTCCGGCCATTCTATGCATGATAGTGATAGTAGAATGAGAAATATGCATGTAACAGTACTATGAAGCAATTCAAATGACGACAATATCCAAAAGAGTATATTATATATATATAACTTCTTGTCAAGCTGATACAAAAAGCATGTATGGTCAGATCAATGCCTACCCTATCTGTATGGGTTAGGACGCATGTAAGAGTTAATGTTAGAAAAATGGGATCATTGCCCTACGCTCTAATGCATGTAATTACAGTTGGAAAAAGAGATAGAGCTAATAGTCAAAACAATCAATATATACAAGGCGATATCTAAACGGTCAGTCATCGCCGTAGGTAGCCATCAATAGATCAAGCGAGTCGGCCTGATGAAAATGTTGAACATGAGAGGGGCCTGCCCTAAAGTTACAACTATGAGAGGTCATCAATGAAGCAGGTCCAGGGCCATCTGCCTCAGGCAAGGCTGGCTCAAGTGTAAGTGCCTCCTCAAGGTCGACTGCAAAGTCGTCCCATCCTAAGCCATCCTCCTCGGCGTCCTCGGAAAGAAGAGCGAACACAACGTCAACGTCACCATCATCCTCAATAGCGGGCATGACTGGTGGAGGCACCTCCAGCTGTGCAAAGTGGGCCTGCACAACCTAAACCTCGAGAGGTAAGTAGAAGGCATCGCTGTTAACCAAGCGAACCATCTCAACGAGCACTAAACGCTGGATCTCTATAAAGTAAAGAATCTCAAGGTGAGCACGGGATAGGTCGACCAGTCCTAATATGTGAATCTGGTGCCAGAGATCTAGCTCGACGGTAGCAGCTGCACGCTGCCCAACATCAGTGAAGTAAAGGGTCGCCGAAGCCAGCACTATCACTCCCACAGTAACCCAATGCCCTCCAAAAGCATCAGGTACAAACAGGGGCTGAGCTGGATCCATACTTGAAAAGGTACTACTTAAATCAGGACAAAGATAATCTTAGGCGTTTGGATTCTGAGTCTATCCTCCCTGTCGTATCATCGGGTGTGTAACACTTAATGGAAAGTGGAATCGGGTCTATATTGGTAAACCCTAACCTGGCTAAACTATCTTGAGATAAATAATAACCTGGCTCTGATACCACTAAATCCTATCACGCCCCGACGTAGCATAAATAAGGAAAGTGTTTAATTTCCTTTATGGACCCGTAGGTTGCGACAGTTTGAAGGATCGATTCCGTCCCAAACGTCGAACAACAAAACATATATCTGTATGGGTTAGGACGCATGCAAGAGTTAATGTTACAAAAACGGGATCATTGCCCTACGCTCTAATGCATGTAATTACAGTTGGAAAAAGAGATAGAGCTAATAGTCAAAACAATCAATATATACAAGGCGATATCTAAACGGTCAGTCATCGCCGTAGGTAGCCATCAATAGATCAAGCGAGTCGGCCTGATGAAAACGCTAAACATGAGAGGGGCCTGCCCTAAAGTTACAGCTATGAGAGGTCATCAATGAAGCAGGTCCAGGGCCATCTGCCTCAGGCAAGGCTGGCTCAAGTGCAAGTGCCTCCTCAAGGTCGACTGCAAAGTCGTCCCATCCTAAGCCATCCTCCTCGGCGTCCTCGGAAATAGGAGCGAACACAACGTCAACGTCACCATCATCCTCAACAGTGGGGACGACTGGTGGAGGCACCTCCAGCTGTGCAAGGTGGGCCTGCACAACCTGAACCTCGAGAGGTAAGTAGAAGGCATCGCTGTTAACCAAGCGAACCATCTCAACGAGCACTAAACGCTGGATCTCTATAAAGTAAAGAATCTCAAGGTGAGCACAGGACAGGTCGACCAGTCCTAATATGTGAATCTGGTGCCAGAGATCTAGCTCGACGGTAGCAGCTGCACGCTGCCCAACAACAGTGAAGTAAAGGGTCGCCGAAGCCGGCACTATCGCTCCCACAATAACCCAATGCCCTCCAAAAGCATCAGGTACAAACAGGGACTGAGCTGGATCCATACTTGAAAAGGTACTAACTTAAATCTGGACAAAGATAATCTTAGGCGTTTGGATTCTGAGTCTATCCTCCCTGTCGTATCATCGGGTGTGTAACACTTAATGGAAAGTGGAATCGGGTCTATATTGGTAAACCCTAACCTGGCTAAACTATCTTGAGATAAATAATAACCTGGCTCTGATACCACTAAATCCTATCACGCCCCGACGTAGCATAAATAAGGAAAGTGTTTAATTTCCTTTACGGACCCGTAGGTTGCGACAGTTTGAAGGATCGATTCCGTCCCAAACGTCGAACAACAAAACATATATCTGTATGGGTTAGGACGCATGCAAGAGTTAATGTTACAAAAATGGGATCATTGCCCTACGCTCTAATGCATGTAATTATAGTTGGAAAAAGAGATAGAGCTAATAGTCAAAACAATCAATATATACAAGGCGATATCTAAACGGTCAGTCATCGCCGTAGGTAGCCATCAATAGATCAAGCGAGTCGGCCTGATGAAAACGCTGAACATGAGAGGGGCCTGCCCTAAAGTTACAGCTATGAGAGGTCATCAATGAAGCAGGTCCAGGGCCATCTGCCTCAGGCAAGGCTGGCTCAAGTGCAAGTGCCTCCTCAAGGTCGACTGCAAAGTCGTCCCATCCTAAGCCATCCTCCTCGGCGTCCTCGGAAATAGGAGCGAACAAAACGTCAACGTCACCATCATCCTCAACAGTGGGGACGACTGGTGGAGGCACCTCCAGCTGTGCAAGGTGGGCCTGCACAACCTGAACCTCGAGAGGTAAGTAGAAGGCATCGCTGTTAACCAAGCGAACCATCTCAACGAGCACTAAACGCTGGATCTCTATAAAGTAAAGAATCTCAAAGTGAGCACGGGACAGGTCGACCAGTCCTAATATGTGAATCTGGTGCCAGAGATCTAGCTCGACGGTAGCAGCTGCACGCTGCCCAACAACAGTGAAGTAAAGGGTCGCCGAAGCCGGCACTATCGCTCCCACAATAACCCAATGCCCTCCAAAAGCATCAGGTACAAACAGGGACTGAACTGGATCCATACTTGAAAAGGTACTAACTTAAATCAGGACAAAGATAATCTTAGGCGTTTGGATTCTGAGTCTATCCTCCCTGTCGTATCATCGGGTGTGTAACACTTAATGGAAAGTGGAATCGGGTCTATACTGGTAAACCCTAACTTAGCTAATCTATCTTGAGATAAATAATAACCTGGCTCTGATACCACTAAATCCTGTCATGCCCCGACGTAGCATAAATAAGGAAAGCATTTAATTTCCTTTATGGACCCGTAGGTTGCGACAGTTTGAAGGATCGATTCCGTCCCAAACGTCGAACAACAAAACATATATCTGTATGGGTTAGGACGCATGACAAAAATGGGATCATTTCCCTACGCTCTAATGCATGTAATTACAGTTGGAAAAAGAGATAGAGCTAATAGTCAAAACAATCAATATATACAAGGCGATATCTAAACGGTCAGTCATCGCCGTAGGTAGCCATCAATAGATCAAGCGAGTCGGCCTGATGAAAACGCTGAACATGAGAGGGGCCTGCCCTAAAGTTACAGCTGTAAGAGGTCATCAATGAAGCAGGTCCAGGGCCATCTGCCTCAGGCAAGGCTGGCTCAAGTGTAAGTGCCTCCTCAAGGTCGACTGCAAAGTCGTCCCATCCTAAGCCATCTTCCTCGGCGTCCTCTGAAATAGGAGCGAACACAACGTCAACGTCACCATCATCCTCAATAGCGGGGACGACTGGTGGAGGCACCTCCAGCTGTGCAAAGTGGGCCTGCACAACCTAAACCTCGAGAGGTAAGTAGAAGGCATCGCTGTTAACCAAGCGAACCATCTCAACGAGCACTAAACGCTGGATCTCTATAAAGTAATGAATCTCAAGGTGAGCACGGGACAGGTCGACCAGTCCTAATATGTGAATCTGGTGCCAGAGATCTAGCTCGACGGTAGCAGCTGCACGCTGCCCAACAGCATTGAAGTAAAGGGTCGCCGAAGCCGGTACTATCGCTCCCACAGTAACCCAATGCCCTCCAAAAGCATCAGGTACAAACAGGGGCTGAGTTGGATCCATACTTGAAAAGGTACTAACTTAAATCAGGACAAAGATAATCTTAGGCGTTTGGATTCTGAGTCTATCCTCCCTGTCGTATCATCGGGTGTGTAACACTTAATGGAAAGTGGAATCGGGTCTATACTGGTAAACCCTAACCTGGCTAAACTATCTTGAGATAAATAATAACCTGGCTCTAATACCACTAAATCCTGTCATGCCCCGACGTAGCATAAATAAGGAAAGCGTTTAATTTCCTTTATGGACCCGTAGGTTGCGACAGTTTGAAGGATCGATTCCGTCCCAAACGTCGAACAACAAAACATATATCTGTATGGGTTAGGACGCATGACAAAAATGGGATCATTTCCCTACGCTCTAATGCATGTAATTACAGTTGGAAAAAGAGATAGAGCTAATAGTCAAAACAATCAATATATACAAGGCGATATCTAAACGGTCAGTCATCGCCGTAGGTAGCCATCAATAGATCAAGCGAGTCGGCCTGATGAAAACGCTGAACATGAGAGGGGCCTGCCCTAAAGTTACAGCTATAAGAGGTCATCAATGAAGCAGGTCTAGGGCCATCTGCCTCAGGCAAGGCTGGCTCAAGTGTAAGTGCCTCCTCAAGGTCGACTGCAAAGTCGTCCCATCCTAAGCCATCTTCCTCGGCGTCCTCTGAAATAGGAGCGAACACAACGTCAACGTCACCATCATCCTCAATAGCGGGGACGACTGGTGGAGGCACCTCCAGCTGTGCAAAGTGGGCCTGCACAACCTAAACCTCGAGAGGTAAGTAGAAGGCATCGCTGTTAACCAAGCGAACCATCTCAACGAGCACTAAACGCTGGATCTCTATAAAGTAATGAATCTCAAGGTGAGCACGGGACAGGTCGACCAGTCCTAATATGTGAATCTGGTGCCAGAGATCTAGCTCGACGGTAGCAGCTGCACGCTGCCCAACAGCATTGAAGTAAAGGGTCGCCGAAGCCGGTACTATCGCTCCCACAGTAACCCAATGCCCTCCAAAAGCATCAGGTACAAACAGGGGCTGAGTTGGATCCATACTTGAAAAGGTACTAACTTAAATCAGGACAAAGATAATCTTAGGCATTTGGATTCTGAGTCTATCCTCCCTGTCGTATCATCGGGTGTGTAACACTTAATGGAAAGTGGAATCGGGTCTATACTGGTAAACCCTAACCTGGCTAAACTATCTTGAGATAAATAATAACCTGGCT
This sequence comes from Hydrangea macrophylla, assembly GCA_033977485.1. Lineage (NCBI taxonomy): Eukaryota > Viridiplantae > Streptophyta > Magnoliopsida > Cornales > Hydrangeaceae > Hydrangea > Hydrangea macrophylla. The sequence continues at coordinate 108,769,749 of CM066994.1, read as the reverse complement.
CTGATACCACTAAATCCTGTCATGCCCCGACGTAGCATAAATAAGGAAAGCATTTAATTTCCTTTATGGACCCGTAGGTTGCGACAGTTTGAAGGATCGATTCCGTCCCAAACGTCGAACAACAAAACATATATCTGTATAGGTTAGGACGCATGACAAAAATGGGATCATTTCCCTACGCTCTAATGCATGTAATTACAGTTGGAAAAAGAGATAGAGCTAATAGTCAAAACAATCAATATATACAAGGCGTTATCTAAACGGTCAGTCATCGCCGTAGGTAGCCATCAATAGATCAAGCGAGTCGGCCTGATGAAAACGCTGAACATGAGAGGGGCCTGCCCTAAAGTTACAGCTATGAGAGGTCATCAATGAAGCAGGTCCAGGGCCATCTGCCTCAGGCAAGGCTGGCTCAAGTGCAAGTGCCTCCTCAAGGTCGACTGCAAAGTCGTCCCATCCTAAGCCATCCTCCTCGGCGTCCTCGGAAATAGGAGCGAACAAAACGTCAACGTCACCATCATCCTCAACAGCGGGGACGACTGGTGGAGGCACCTCCAGCTGTGCAAGGTGGGCCTGCACAACCTGAACCTCGAGAGGTAAGTAGAAGGCATCGCTGTTAACCAAGCGAACCATCTCAACGAGCACTAAACGCTGGATTTCTATAAAGTAAAGAATCTCAAGGTGAGCACGGGACATGTCGACCAGTCCTAATATGTGAATCTGGTGCCAGAGATCTAGCTCGACGGTAGCAGCTGCACGCTGCCCAACAACAGTGAAGTAAAGGGTCGCCGAAGCCGGCACTATCGCTCCCACAGTAACCCAATGCCCTCCAAAAGCATCAGGTACAAACAGGGGCTGAGCTGGATCCATACTTGAAAAGGTACTAACTTAAATCAGGACAAAGATAATCTTAGGCGTTTGGATTCTGAGTCTATCCTCCCTGTCGTATCATCGGGTGTGTAACACTTAATGGAAAGTGGAATCGGGTCTATACTGGTAAACCCTAACCTGGCTAAACTATCTTGAGATAAATAATAACCTGGCTCTGATACCACTAAATCCTGTCATGCCCCGACGTAGCATAAATAAGGAAAGCGTTTAATTTCCTTTATGGACCCGTAGGTTGCGACAGTTTGAAGGATCGATTCCGTCCCAAACGTCGAACAACAAAACATATATCTGTATGGGTTAGGACGCATGACAAAAATGGGATCATTTCCCTACGCTCTAATGCATGTAATTACAGTTGGAAAAAGAGATAGAGCTAATAGTCAAAACAATCAATATATACAAGGCGATATCTAAACGGTCAGTCATCACCGTAGGTAGCCATCAATAGATCAAGCGAGTCGGCCTGATGAAAACGCTGAACATGAGAGGGGCCTGCCCTAAAGTTATAGCTATGAGAGGTCATCAATGAAGCAGGTCCAAGGCCATCTGCCTCAGGCAAGGCTGGCTCAATTGCAAGTGCCTCCTCAAGGTCGACTGCAAAGTTGTGCCATCCTAAGCCATCCTCCTCGGCATCCTCGGAAATAAGAGCGAACACAACGTCAACGTCACCATCATCCTCAACAGCGGGGACGACTGGTGGAGGCACCTCCAGCTGTGCAAAGTGGGCCTGCACAACCTAAACCTCGAGAGGTAAGTAGAAGGCATCGCTGTTAACCAAGTGAACCATCTCAACGAGCACTAAACGCTGGATCTCTATAAAGTAAAGAATCTCAAGGTGAGCACGGGACAGGTCGACCAGTCCTAATATGTGAATCTGGTGCCAGAGATCTAGCTCGACGGTAGCAGCTGCATGCTGCCCAACAACAGTGAAGTAAAGGGTCGCCGAAGCTGGCACTATCGCTCCCACAGTAACCCAATGCCCTCCAAAAGCATCAGGTACAAACAGGGGCTGAACTGGATCCATACTTGAAAAGGTACTAACTTAAATCAGGACAAAGATAATCTTAGGCGTTTAGATTCTGAGTCTATCCTCCCTGTCGTATCATCGGGTGTGTAACACTTAATGGAAAGTGGAATCGGGTCTATACTGGTAAACCTTAACCTGGCTAAACTATCTTGAGATAAATAATAACCTGGCTCTGATACCACTAAATCCTATCACGCCCCGACGTAGCATAAATAAGGAAAGTGTTTAATTTCCTTTATGGACCCGTAGGTTGCGACAGTTTGAAGGATCGATTCCGTCCCAAACGTCGAACAACAAAACATATATCTGTATGGGTTAGGACGCATGACAAAAATGGGATCATTTCCCTACGCTCTAATGCATGTAATTGCAGTTGGAAAAAGAGATAGAGCTAATAGTCAAAACAATCAATATATACAAGGCGATATCTAAACGGTCAGTCATCGCCATAGGTAGCCATCAATAGATCAAGCGAGTCGGCCTGATGAAAACGCTGAACATGAGAGGGGCCTGCCCTAAAGTTACAGTTATAAGAGGTCATCAATGAAGCAGGTCCAGGGCCATCTGCCTCAGGCAAGGCTGGCTCAAGTGTAAGTGCCTCCTCAAGGTCGACTGCAAAGTCGTCCCATCCTAAGCCATCTTCCTCGGCGTCCTCTGAAATAGGAGCGAACACAACGTCAACGTCACCATCATCCTCAATAGCGGGGACGACTGGTGGAGGCACCTCCAGCTGTGCAAAGTGGGCCTGCACAACCTAAACCTCGAGAGGTAAGTAGAAGGCATCGCTGTTAACCAAGCGAACCATCTCAACGAGCACTAAACGCTGGATCTCTATAAAGTAATGAATCTCAAGGTGAGCACGGGACAGGTCGACCAGTCCTAATATGTGAATCTGGTGCCAGAGATCTAGCTCGACGGTAGCAGCTGCACGCTGCCCAACAGCATTGAAGTAAAGGGTCGCCGAAGCCGGTACTATCGCTCCCACAGTAACCCAATGCCCTCCAAAAGCATCAGGTACAAACAGGGGCTGAGTTGGATCCATACTTGAAAAGGTACTAACTTAAATCAGGACAAAGATAATCTTAGGCGTTTGGATTCTGAGTCTATCCTCCCTGTCGTATCATCGGGTGTGTAACACTTAATGGAAAGTGGAATCGGGTCTATACTGGTATACCCTAACCTGGCTAAACTATCTTGAGATAAATAATAACCTGGCTCTGATACCACTAAATCCTGTCATGCCCCGACGTAGCATAAATAAGGAAAGCATTTAATTTCCTTTATGGACCCGTAGGTTGCGACAGTTTGAAGGATCGATTCCGTCCCAAACGTCGAACAACAAAACATATATCTGTATGGGTTAGGACGCATGACAAAAATGGGATCATTTCCCTACGCTCTAATGCATGTAATTACAGTTGGAAAAAGAGATAGAGCTAATAGTCAAAACAATCAATATATACAAGGCGATATCTAAACGGTCAGTCATCGCCGTAGGTAGCCATCAATAGATCAAGCGAGTCGGCCTGATGAAAACGCTAAACATGAGAGGGGCCTGCCCTAAAGTTACAGCTATGAGAGGTCATCAATGAAGCAGGTCCAGGGCCATCTGCCTCAGGCAAGGCTGGCTCAAGTGCAAGTGCCTCCTCAAGGTCGACTGCAAAGTCGTCCCATCCTAAGCCATCCTCCTCGGCGTCCTCGGAAATAGGAGCGAACACAACGTCAACGTCACCATCATCCTCAACAGCGGGGACGACTGGTGGAGGCACCTCCAGCTGTGCAAGGTAGGCCTGCACAACCTGAACCTCGAGAGGTAAGTAGAAGGCATCGCTGTTAACCAAGCGAACCATCTCAACGAGCACTAAACGCTGGATCTCTATAAAGTAAAGAATCTCAAGGTGAGCACGGGACATGTCGACCAGTCCTAATATGTGAATCTGGTGCCAGAGATCTAGCTCGACGGTAGCAGTTGCACGCTGCCCAACAACAGTGAAGTAAAGGGTCACCGAAGCCGGCACTATCGCTCCCACAGTAACCCAATGCCCTCCAAAAGCATCAGGTACAAACAGGGGCTGAGCTGGATCCATACTTGAAAAGGTACTAACTTAAATCAGGACAAAGATAATCTTAGGCGTTTGGATTCTGAGTCTATCCTCCCTGTCGTATCATCGGGTGTGTAACACTTAATGGAAAGTGGAATCGGGTCTATACTGGTAAACCCTAACCTGGCTAAACTATCTTGAGATAAATAATAACCTGGCTCTGATACCACTAAATCCTGTCATGCCCCGACGTAGCATAAATAAGGAAAGCGTTTAATTTCCTTTATGGACCCGTAGGTTGCGACAGTTTGAAGGATCGATTCCGTCCCAAACGTCGAACAACAAAACATATATCTGTATGGGTTAGGACGCATGACAAAAATGGGATCATTTCCCTACGCTCTAATGCATGTAATTACAGTTGGAAAAAGAGATAGTGCTAATAGTCAAAACAATCAATATATACAAGGCGATATCTAAACGGTCAGTCATCGCCGTAGGTAGCCATCAATAGATCAAGCGAGTCGGCCTGATGAAAACGCTGAACATGAGAGGGGCCTGCCCTAAAGTTACAGCTATGAGAGGTCATCAATGAAGCAGGTCCAGGGCCATCTGCCTCAGGCAAGGCTGGCTCAAGTGTAAGTGCCTCCTCAAGGTCGACTGCAAAGTCGTCCCATCCTAAGCAATCCTCCTCGGCGTCCTCGGAAATAGGAGCGAACACAACGTCAACATCACCATCATCCTCAATAGCGGGGATGACTGGTGGAGGCACCTCCAGCTGTGCAAAGTGGGCCTGCACAACCTAAACCTCGAGAGGTAAGTAGAAGGCATCGCTGTTAACCAAGCGAACCATCTCAACGAGCACTAAACGCTGGATCTCTATAAAGTAAAGAATCTCAAGGTGAGCACGGGACCGGTCGACCAGTCCTAATATGTGAATCTGGTGCCAGAGATCTAGCTCGACGGTAGCAGTTGCACGCTGCTCAACAGCAGTGAAGTAAAGGGTCGCCGAAGCCTGCACTATCGCTCCCACAGTAACCCAATGCCCTCCAAAAGCATCAGGTACAAACAGGGGCTGAGGTGGATCCATACTTGAAAAGGTACTAACTTAAATCAGGACAAAGATAATCTTAGGCGTTTAGATTCTGAGTCTATCCTCCCTGTCGTATCATCGGGTGTGTAACACTTAATGGAAAGTGGAATCGGGTCTATACTGGTAAACCCTAACCTGGCAAAACTATCTTGAGATAAATAATAACCTGGCTCTGATACCACTAAATCCTATCACGCCCCGACGTAGCATAAATAAGGAAAGTGTTTAATTTCCTTTATGGACCCGTAGGTTGCGACAGTTTGAATGATCGATTCTGTCCCAAACGTCGAACAACAAAACATATATTTGTATGGGTTAGGACGCATGCAAGAGTTAATGTTACAAAAATGGGATCATTGCCCTACGCTCTAATGCATGTAATTACAGTTGAAAAAAGAGATAGAGCTAATAGTCAAAACAATCAATATATACAAGGCGATATCTAAACGGTCAGTCATCGCCGTAGGTAGCCATCAATAGATCAAGCGAGTCGGCCTGATGAAAACGCTGAACATGAGAGGGGCCTGCCCTAAAGTTACAGCTATGAGAGGTCATCAATGAAGCAGGTCCAGGGCCATCTGCCTCAGGCAAGGCTGGCTCAAGTGCAAGTGCCTCCTCAAGGTCGACTGCAAAGTCGTCCCATCCTAAGCCATCCTCCTCGGCGTCCTCGGAAATAGGAGCGAACACAACGTCAACGTCACCATCATCCTCAACAGCGGGGACGACTGGTGGAGGCACCTCCAGCTATGCAAGGTGGGCCTGCACAACCTGAACCTCGAGAGGTAAGTAGAAGGCATCGCTGTTAACCAAGCGAACCATCTCAACGAGCACTAAACGCTGGATCTCTATAAAGTAAAGAATCTCAAGGTGAGCACGGGACAGGTCGACCAGTCCTAATATGTGAATCTGGTGCCAGAGATCTAGCTCGACGGTAGCAGCTACACGCTGCCCAACAACAGTGAAGTAAAGGGTCGCCGAAGCCGGCACTATCGCTCCCACAGTAACCCAATGCCCTCCAAAAGCATCAGGTACAAACAGGGGCTGAGTTGGATCCATACTTGAAAAGGTACTAACTTAAATCAGGACAAAGATAATCTTAGGCGTTTGGATTCTGAGTCTATCCTCCCTGTCGTATCATCGGGTGTGTAACACTTAATGGAAAGTGGAATCGGGTCTATACTGGTAAACCCTAACCTGGCTAAACTATCTTGAGATAAATAATAACCTGGCTCTGATACCACTAAATCCTGTCATGCCCCGACGTGGCATAAATAAGGAAAGCGTTTAATTTCCTTTATGGACCCGTAGGTTGCGACAGTTTGAAGGATCGATTCCGTCCCAAACGTCGAACAACAAAACATATATCTGTATGGGTTAGGACGCATGACAAAAATGGGATCATTTCCCTACGCTCTAATGCATGTAATTACATTTGGAAAAAGAGATAGAGCTAATAGTCAAAACAATCAATATATACAAGGCGATATCTAAACGGTCAGTCATCGCCGTAGGTAGCCATCAATAGATCAAGCGAGTCGGCCTGATGAAAATGCTGAACATGAGAGGGGCCTGCCCTAAAGTTACAGCTATGAGAGGTCATCAATGAAGCAGGTCCAGGGCCATCTGCCTCAGGCAAGGCTGGCTCAAGTGTAAGTGCCTCCTCAAGGTCGACTGCAAAGTCGTCCCATCCTAAGCAATCCTCCTCGGCGTCCTCGGAAATAGGAGCGAACACAACGTCAACGTCACCATCATCCTCAACAGCGGGAACGACTGGTGGAGGCACCTCCAGCTGTGCAAGGTGGGCCTGCACAACCTGAACCTCGAGAGGTAAGTAGAAGGCATCGCTGTTAACCAAGCGAACCATTTCAACGAGCACTAAACGCTGGATCTCTATAAAGTAAAGAATCTCAAGGTGAGCACGGGACAGGTCGACCAGTCCTAATATGTGAATCCGGTGCTAGAGATCTAGCTCGACGGTAGCAGCTGCACGCTGCCCAACAACAGTGAAGTAAAGGGTCACCGAAGCCAGCACTATCGCTCCCACAGTAACCCAATGCCCTCCAAAAGCATCAGGTATAAACAGGAGCTGAGCTGGATCCATACTTGAAAAGGTACTAACTTAAATCAGGACAAAGATAATCTTAGGCGTTTGGATTCTGAGTCTATCCTCCCTGTCGTATCACCGGGTGTGTAACACTTAATGGAAAGTGGAATCGGGTCTATACTGGTAAACCCTAACCTGGCTAAACTATCTTGAGATAAATAATAACCTGGCTCTGATACCACTAAATCCTGTCACGCCCCGACGTAGCATAAATAAGGAAAGCGTTTAATTTCCTTTATGGACCCGTAGGTTGCGACAGTTTAAAGGATCGATTCCGTCCCAAACGTCAAACAACCAAACATAATAATCAGAGCAGAGCAATCAAGGCTTATAAAATTTTTCTAACTTATTACATATTACAGCACGGGGTCATCTAAAGGCACAGACCGCCTTCAAATAAAACAATAACTTAGTGTCTATTACAGTCATCCTTATAAAACCAACAGTTTAAAACTTAAAACATATAACTTAAAGCATATAATCAATAAACAGTTTTCTCATTCCAAAGGCAGCCATTCTCAGTTAGCGTAGTCATAAGATTCCTCCTGATTGTAACCTGAAAAGCCTGAACACGAATGTCCAGGACGCATCAACGTCGTCAGCTTCAAGAAGCTGGTGAGTATTAAAAACATAACTTTAAATGTAAAACATACTCATTTACCTTTTTCCATTTTCAATTTGTAAAATCAATAGTTTGACCATAGAGAGAATTTAATTTATAAAACAATGAGGAACATGTTGAAAGGCATTCATTCATAAAGCATATGATCGTATATGAGACAATGCACCACACTCATCTTGCCGACTCTTTTCTCTCGACAGACACAACAACCCACTATCTTACTCCTGGTATCTTTGAAACACTAAGATAGCCACACTTTAGCAACGGGGCGCCAGGGAGTGTCCAGTTTGCCTCACACTTTGGTCCGGGGTACTAGGGAGTGTCCATTGCCTCACACTTTGAATACCTAAACCGCCATGCAAATACCGGAGCAACCACACGCAGTATCCAGACTCGGGTATCAGGGAGTGTCCGTAGGCCACACTTTAGCACTACCATGGGTGCCAGGGAATGTCCAAGTTCGGCGTCACACACTTTAACGCTTCCATGGGCATCAGGGAGTGTCCAAATTTGCCACCGTCGTATTTCAAAGATACCCTTACCGCAATCTCAACCACAACCACAACCGCAATCTCAACCACAACCGCAACCACAACCGCAATCTCAATCTCAATCTCATACTCTTTCCACACTACCATTACTCTTTTCCACACCGACTGACACCCACATGCATGTACCACTGACCCCACATGAATGCCATGAACTTAAACATAAAGTAAATTACTGAATTAAAGGAACAATGTACGTACGGGGATTGATAAGTCGCAATTCATTGTTTTGATCATTTAAACATAACCAAAAAGGATTCTGCTTTAGTAAATTTCCCAAACAACACACAAACAGTAAATAGATTTTATCCCAAATAGTTCCTTATCACAAAACAAGCAAAACTGGAAACTGCCAGAGGTCGCGCGCGCGGGCCGCTCGCGCGAAGGGTCGCTTGCGTGGTCCGCTCGCGCGATATGCCTAATTTTCATTTTATATATAAACTCTTCTGTCTGCCTGAACAAGCCAAGGTCGAGCGCGCGGATCGCTCGCGCGAAAGGTCCCTCGCGCGACCCTCGCTCGCGCGACCTGCCTAAATTTCATTATATATATAAACTCTTCTGTCTGCTTGGGGAAATGAGGATCGTGCGCGCGGACCGCTCGCGCGAGGGGTCGCTCGCGCAGTCCTCTCGCGCGATCTTCGCGCGCGCGATCGTGTCGAGAGTTTTTACTGAGGCTTCTTCTTCCTCGCAGAAACTGCTCTGTTTCAGTTTTAAGGGTCCATTTTGACCCATTTTCATTTTCGGGAGTAATTAGGCCTTCTAATATATGATTCTCTTTATTTTTCAACAAGGATTAAGAATCCATAACCAATTTAACATGATTCAATCTATAGCTCTCACATTTTATGAAATTTTAAAAGATGACAAAACTTCATTTTCAATATACTTTGTGGTATGAACAAATTAGGCTCTATAACTTGAACTATATACTCTATATACTATAATCTTTGATATTCAACTCTGAAAACAAATTTAGATTAAGTTTTGAAAATCTTGATTTCAAGCTATGAAATTTATACGTGAAATCAACCATGGTGTTTTACAAAATTAAGCAAATACACAGTAACTAAACATGTAATTACATTCTTAGTGAGTTAGTAATACTCACTGAGATTAAGAGGTGAAGTAATTGTTGAGAAAGAAAGACCAAATAAGAATCCAATTGCAAGCTTGAAAGCTATGGTGATGTGCTTCTCTCTCTATAAAATTCTGTATTACTCTCTGTGTTCTCTCTCAAGCTCTCTGTGTAATTGTGAGAATGTGCATATGTGTGTGTTTATATAGAAGTATGAGAACTTGGAGGCCAAGTTTAGTAACCTATACTCAACAAATTGAGTTTAGTTCTCAATTCCACAGCAATTATACATACGTATGTGTATATGCACTGATGATATAACTCTATTGTGTATCCAAGAGCCAAGCATAGATTAGTAGGGGCCAACTAGTGTTGTTTGGGAATTTAGCTTTTGGCACAACAAACACACATGCCCAAATGTAATATCCAAACAAGGCCTTATCCAATGATGAGTTTCCATAATTAGAAATAAAGCAATTGTCCAATCAGTCACTTCCAAAATCTGTGGAAGTTCAACACAGCGTGGACAATTTTAAACATAAACTGGTATTTTCGTGGCCCGGTGTTCGTCATAAAAATACAGAAGATTCATTTTAACGTAAGAAATGGTTTTCTGGTTTTATAAAAATACTGTTTGAGTCAAAAGGAAATATTTCCACCGTCTTTGGAATACAGATTGGAAATCCAACACAGGTATTACTAAATTTACAGAAATTGCAGTTTTGACCCCAACAATAATTTTAATAGCAATTGAAACAAGAATTTAAAGTTTAACACATGGGAAATAGAAACTAAATAAGACTAGAAACACATATTAAATATGATAATGTTAAATTAAAATTAAATGCAAATGCAGGTTATTACAGTTTCACAAATAAATACTCGTTCGTGCTTAATCAAAGGACAACACCTTAGTGCCTTTGACACTGAAGCAAGTTTATGAAGATCAAGTGAGGTTGCAAAAGGAGAGTGATCAAAAGAAAGAGAATGAACAAAAGAAAAAGAGTGAGAAAAATGAGAGAGAAGAAGAAAAGAAAAATGCAGCCATTGAGGGAAAATTAGAGGGAAACCAAACGAATTTTTATGCAAAAGCGAGTGAGATGAAACGAGCATTATTTTCAAATCAGCCTATGATTGTACTTTTGTACAAAGAGGCATTTTTAAACACTAACCAAATTGATTCATCTTTGCCTAGTTCTGTTGTTTCTCTTTTGCAGGAGTTTGGTGATATCGTTCCCGAGGAGGTTCCACATGGTTTACCCCCTGTTCGAGGGATTGAACATCAAATTGATTTCGTGCCCGGTGCTACCATTCCAAACCGACCAGCCTATTGAAGCAATCCTGAGGAGACAAAGGAGCTACAAAAGCAGGTTAGTGAGTTGATGGAAAAGGGGTACGTAAGAGAAAGTATGAGTCTATGCGCCGTTCTGGTGATTTTGGTTCCTAAGAAGGATGGGACGTGGAGAATGTGCGTTGATTGCCGAGCCGTCAACAACATAACGGTAAAGTATCGACACCCTATCCTCGCTTAGATGATATGTTAGATGAGTTGCATGGTTCTTGTATATTTTCAAAGATTGATTTCAAAAGTGGGTATCATCAAATTAGAATGAAAGAAGGTGATGAATGATAAACTGCATTTAAAACAAAATATGGTTTGTATGAATGGTTAGTTATGCCTTTTGGATTAACTAATGCTCCTAGTACTTTTATGAGATTGATGAACCATGTTTTGCGTGCTTTCATTGGAAAATTTATAGTTGTTTATTTTGATGATATCCTGATTTATAGCAAAAACTTGGAAGAGCATTTGAAGCATTTAAAACTTGTGCTAGATGTACTTAGAAAGGAAGAGTTGTTTGCTAACCTAAAGAAGTGCACTTTTTGCACTGATAAGCTTGTGTTTCTTGGTTTTGTTATGTGTGCACAAGGGATACAGGTTGATGAAGAAAAGATTCGTGTTATCCAAGAATGGCCAAGCCCATCTAGTATAAGTAATGTGCGAAGTTTTCATGGACTTGCTAGTTTTTACTGGAGGTTCATGAAAGACTTCAGTAGTATAGCTGCACTAATAACCAAAGTCATCAAGAAAAATGTTGGGTTCAAATGGGGGGAAGAGCAAGAGAAGGCATTTCAATTACTCAAGGAGAAATTAACTCATGCACCTTTACTTGCTTTACCTAACTTTACAAAAACTTTCAAAATTGAATGTGATGCTTCAGGTTTAGGTATTGCGCCGTGCTTATGCAAGAAGGAAGACCAATTGCATATTTTAGTAAGAAGTTAAGTGGGGCTGCCTTAAACTATCCCACTTATGACAAAGAGATGTACGCATTGGTTCGAGCTTTGGAGACATGGCAGCATTACTTGTGGCCTAAAGAGTTCGTGATTCACACCGATCATGAGTCTTTAAAGCACCTTAAAGTCCAACATAAGATAAACAAGAGGTATGCACGATGGGTTGAATTCATTGAGACGTTTCCATACGTCATTCGATATAAACAAAGTAAGGAGAACATCGTTGCCAATGCACTTTCTCGAAGGTACATTCTAATCTCTACTCTTGATGCTAAGATTCTTGGTTTTGAGCATATTAAATAATTGTATCCTTTAGACCTAGATTTTAGTGAAGAGTTTGAATCTTGTGAAAAAACAGCCCATAATAAATTCTATAGGCATGAGGGGTTTTTATTTCGAGAAAATAAATTGTGCATTCCAACTTGTTCTGTGAGAGAGTCACATGGGGGAGGGTTAATGGGACATTTTGGGGTAGTTAAAACATTACCCGTTTTACTTCTATTGGCCACGCATGAAACAAGATGTTGAGAGGATTTGTGGTAGATGTGTCACATGTAGGCGAGCGAAATGTAGAGTACAATCCCATGGCTTATACACACCTTTTCCAATTCCTAGTGAACCATGGATTGATATTTCAATGGATTTTATGTTAGGTTTACCTAGGACTAAACACAGTCGAGACTCAATTTTTGTGGTTGTGGATAGATTTTCCAAGATGGCACATTTTATTCCAGGTCACAAAACTGATAATGCTTCAGATGTTGTTGATTTGTTCTTTAAGGAGATTGTGAGATTACATGGTATGCCGAGAACCATTGTTTCGGATAGAGATGCTAAGTTCTTGAGTTACTTTTAGAAGACCTTGTAATGTAAGTTGGGGAATAAGTTATTATTTTTTACTACTTGTCATCCACAAACTGATGGTCAAACCGAAGTAGTAAGTAGGACTTTATCTACTTTGTTAAGGGCTATTATTAAAAAGACATCAAAACATGGGAAGAATGTTTACCACATGTTGAGTTTGCTTATAATCGTACTATCCATTCTACTACTAAATTTTCACCATTTGAAATTGTGTATGGTTTTAATCCTTTAACTCCTTTGGACTTATCTCCTTTACCTGTGACTGAGCGTGTTAATTTAGATGGCAAAAAAAGAGCAGATTTTGTTAAGCAGATTCATGAGAAAGCAAGGCTCAATATTGAGTGAAGAACGGAGCAATATGCAACGCAAGCTAACAAAGGGCGACGCAATATCATCTTTGAACCCGGAGATTGGGTTTGGGTACACATGCAAAAAGAAAGATTTCCTGCACAAAGGCGTTCTAAATTGCTTCCCCGAGGCGATGGTCCTTTTCAAGTTCTTGAGCGCATTAATGACAATGCCTACAAGCTAGAGTTGCCTGGTGAGTATAATGTTAGTACTACTTTTAATGTTGCTAATTTATCTCCTTTTGATGTAGGTGACAATTTGAGGACAAATCCTTTTCAAGAGGAGGGGAATGATGAGAACATGGCAGCTAGCAAAAGGTGGAATGCTGACCCAAACCACGTGCCAATTGGTACAGTTACAAAGGCGCGACCAAAACGGTTCAAGGACAATCTCAATGGGCTGGTTCAACAAATTTGGGTTGAGACTAATCTTTGTGGCCCAAAGGAGGATACTAGTGATCCACAAGGCTGGGTGTCCATGACTCAAGCTCTAGAATAATTAAAGGCTTGCATGCCAACTTAAGAACTTTTCATATTCGTTAGTTTCTTTTTTTTTTTTTTTTTGGTGAATTATATTGGGCAATAATATTTCGTAGGCTTAAAGGGCCTAACTGTAATCCTCTGCTATTTAAACAGTTTTAGGGTTTGTAGTATTCAGTTTTTGATCATTAATAATATGGTGAGAGTTTTCTCTTTGGTTCTTTGAAGAACTATTCGAATGTATCAGATTTACTCTATGGCATTTATACCTTAACTTATCAATCGAGTTTTCCATCCTTGATTGTGGTGTCTTCATCCTTTATACCAAGGTTCGCATCTGTCATAGGTGTTGGGTCACTGTTTTCATTTGAATCTGACAGTAGAACGGTCCGAGGCATTAATCGTGTTACAGGTTTTGGCACATTGTTGGCGTGGTTCGTATCATATATTGTCGCATGTTATACTATAACTTCATGATATTGTACTATTGTGTTAAGAGAGAGACTCCAGCATGTTAATAAAATACGTGAGGGAATAATGAATCCTAATGTTGTTGAACAAGTGAATCTTTCGTATAAGGCTATTCGTATTGTAAAGCCGACATGCATGGTAGTGTGGTCATTGGTCGAGAAGGCTGTCTGTTCATAATGGCATGTGTTCAAGAGATTGCGGGGATCGTGAGATATGTTGGGTTGTGTCATCATGGGTTGTGATTAGAGATGGAAAGAATTATGGCTATGGTTATGGAAAGCGAAATGATGGGTGTGAAGCTGGGGCTCCTTGCCAGGTTTGCTATGTAAAGGCTGATGCTTTATATTAAGGCTTGTCGGTTAAGAATGTGACGGACGGTACTTTGTACCAAGACTTGTAATTGAGAATGGGACAGTTGGGACTCCATGCTAGGCTTACTATTATGTTATGAGAATGGGAGAACTGGGGCTCTATGTCAAGCTTACCATTACTATTATTGTTACTGTGGCTATCGGAAAACTGAATCAAGTTCTTTGGGTATCATTGGATGTGAGTTCCGTCTAAGCAAAGTATGATTGGACATGCATGGGAAGAGTATGTCAGTACCATGGACCCATAGTCCATGACATTGTAAATCACGTCGAATGTCGCATATAGTGAGTTGGTGATACTTTGTTGGTTTTATACTCACTCAGCTTTTACAAGCTGATGGCATTATTCACTTAATATTCCCATGTCCGCCTTTCCAGATGTACGACTATGCACATACTTGAATACCAATCCAAAATGAGCAAGTGATCATGAAATAGTTAGCGGGAAAACATTGCACTAATTAGCCTCCAGCAGAAGATGACGAAGCCATAAAGATCACAAAGACTTTCCCCTTAAGTTGCAAAAGAAAAGTATGTTAGTGGACAGGTAATAAAACTCTACTCTATTATTTTGCTGGTATACTTGCTACTATTTGTTTGTACCCAAAAAATGTATTTTGTACACATGATCGATTGTTTAGAGTATTTGGTCAAGAGTACTTGGCAACTGGGTTCCTAAAAACATTGGAAAATGACAAACATAATTGGTCCCAAAAAAGACATCAAAATCGGTCTAAATGACCAACCTCGGGCTAAGTGACTAATATGTTATTAGGCACATGACCTTAAGTCCCAAGTAAAATGATCAGTAGGTTCTCTGGCATTTACCTTTAGATTTTGCTTGACAAGTATGATGTTTGGTGATATCATCATGGTGGGACCCACGCATTTCCTTAGTTTCTTACTTAGAAATGAGACATTAAAGTGGCCCACATGCCCTTGTCCTTTGTTGGGAAACAAGTATTTCAATCAAGGCTTGTGGGGCCCAACTTGCCTTATCTCTTTATGTGTTTTTGCTAACACAATCAGCCCATTTCAAGCACATATCAGACCAATCACACTAATCATCGGACAAACCATACAGATGATAGGCTCGACAATACATACATCTATCTTAGGAGCTCGTGGGGCCCAGGGAATAAACACAAGTTTTAGTGGTTGTAATTAGAAGTTTCAAGATGCATGGGAAATGATAATTGTGCATCCCAAGAAAAGTACAAGTTCCAAGCCATTTGTCATCCCAAGGAAAGAAAACATTGGACCAACATATCATTTCCCCCCTCTATAAATACACAGCAAACTTGTCACGCCCCGTAGTAGCGAAATTAGAGGGAAATAAAATTTTCCTTTCCGGATCCGTGAGTCATGACTAGTTACATAAGACTGACTTGTCCTTGCAAGTATTCTAACATAGTTATATCATAAGAAGAAATTATAAAACGTCTAATGGTATTTATGGGGGAACTTTTAAGTGTTTCGCTACTAAGCTATTACAACAGTTCCAAATGAAAACCACAAAATATAAGTTTGGGCGATCGACGCCACTTAAATTATTACATCAGACAAAAGATAGTTTCTTAAAGTCTTGATACGGTAATAGGCTAGAATCTTCTTTCTAGCTGGCATACCCATCAACATACTCTTCTGAAAAATCTCCCTCAGGGTAACCTTTCTGATAGTCCTCCTCTTGAGGATCAAGATACTCCTTTTCATAGTTACCCTAATGATCTTCTTCATTACAACCTAGACGTAATATGTCCAAGGCAGGAAGAGCAATTAGCTTTTGAAGCTAAGTGAGTTCGTCTAACTGATCACTCCTAATACAAGCAATAATATACAAGTACAACGATTCTCTCGAACTAAACATTTGATAACATATGATAACACGAGGGTATGAGTGAAATAGTGATGACACAATGCAGTATCGATATATCCGACTTTACTCAGACGCTATTAATGGCTCATGTGACTTGTTACATTACCAGTGTAACGTCATTAGCTTAGAGTGAAATGATTACATTACTCTCGTCGCTTAACAGGGCCCCATAGCAGTTTTGGTTTTAAAAGTTGTAATCACTTTACTCTTAGGTCCTCGTGACCTTGCCTGGAGAATAGAATAGTTACAACGCTATCGTCGTCTAGCAGGCCCCATAGCATCATAATTGGTAACTATTGTATTCCATGTCTAGATGGATATTTCGCTATCGTCGCCTAGCAGGGCTCCATAGCGTATATACCACCACCAACTCATGATTTACTTCTTTGATTCAAATGGATATTTTAGCTCTCATTGCCTAACAGGGCCCCATAACTTTATAGTTATTCCCATTGAATTGACTGTTCTAGTTGGACCCCCGCGGTCCACTCAAAATGTGTGATAATATGATTGGGTTAGTCTCCTCGACTAACCATGCAGACGTCAATATTGACATCATGACTCAACTACGTTCATATGAGTGTTCATGTGTTTGTATAAGTATAACGTAATAAGCATGAATCATAACAGCAATTATTAATTAAGTATGAAGTATAGTTATCTAACATGCGTTCATCATATAAACAGTAAATCTTAACGTACATGTATATAATACTCTCTCTCTCTCTCTCTCTCTCTCTCTCTCTCTCTCTCTCTCTCTCTCTCTCTCTCTTATCCCTTAAATATACACACTTCATGCTATACATATACATACATACACACCTGCAGATTTGCATATCTGCGAGATTAGATAGAGAGAACTTGAGGTGGACTGATTTGAGAGGGGGTAGAGGTTTGTGCCAGCAGTTGAGGGTGGGGGTGGAGGCCCGGCGATTTTGAGGGAGGTTGGGGTGGTTGTCTGGTGGTTAAGGGGGTGTTTGGGAATGGTTATTACCCAATAGATCTAGGGTAGTTTAGGTTGTACTATGAGCATTTTAAGTAGTACTAATATTTCTAATTATGTCTAACCTAATCTTGTTTGGATTCTAGTGCCATACAGTCTGAATTTGATACAGATTTTACAGGTTCACGCAATAAGTCAGTCCGGGTCCGTAATTTATAGTCTCAGTTAACTATTTAAATGCGTATATATAAATACACAAGGTTCTGGAAACACGGAACTAAATACTAAACTCGTATTATTATTATTATTTATTATTATAGAAAATTGACGGGTATTACAAAACCCAAACGGACAGGATCTCTCCAGCAGCCCGAACCAAACACTCCTCAAAAGTATTCTATTTTATTTTTCTTTTTAGTATTCCAGTAGCATTTTCAGTAGCAGTTTCTCTTAATGTTCTACTATATTTCCTTTGCTTCTTAGTAATTTTATTTCCTTGTAATTCCTTTAATGCAATATATTTTCATTTTCAAAGCCTTGTTTTGAATTATTTTTCACCACTTTTTGACTTGTGTACTTCAATCCTGTCAAGGAACCTATAACTAGGGTATTTTCCTATTGGTTTTTAACAAGAACAATGTTAGGGATACAACTATATTTTACAACTCATTTACAACTATCTCTATCTCTCTCCTACGGGGCGCTGTAGGGTTTGGTAAACTTTTAATGGGCCTCGAGGCCACTTAGGAGAGAGATAGAGATGGTTGTAAATGAGTTGTAAAAAATAGTTGTACCCCTAGCATTACTCTTAAAACAATCTCAATAGGATAGAAGTCATATCGTGCATCACTCACATAAAGTATTAGGAAAAAACCATGTTTGCTAACACACACACACAATCGAGCTACTTCAGCTATGGCACGCCCGGTGGGACAACCGAGTGATGAAAAGATGTACACTGAAGCATGGCTACAATTCTACCACGATGAAATTAGTTGGCAGATTGAAGAAATAAGCCAGCTTCAAGATGAAATTTATCGTCTCTCTAACAATATATTCATAGTTTGCGGCAAACTATGGCGACAAGTGACCACTACACCATGGGATCCACAGCTTCAAAATCGGTATAACTGCGAATCACGATGATTTGAATATGAGACCGGCCTTCTTTACCAAGAGATTGACCATTTTGAGGCTGATAGATTATTTTTCTACAAAGAAATTGGTCTCCTTAAAGCCTCAAATGGGACAGACGATCCACCACCAGAAGTACAAGACTGTGGTTTCATGCCTCTTGACAATTTTTTTAAGCAGTGAATGGATTAAGTGTTAGAAAATAATAATGAATAGACACTACTATGAACGAAAATACTTATCAATAGGGTTGAAGAGTTTGACTGAGTCGTGTACAAGACACTGTCCTTAAAAGTAATTTCTGCCCCTCGGAGTTCTTGACTCGGTACAGTAAGGTCTCAGCGGTTTACCCTCCAGGATTAAGTAGCCTCGTCCTTGTTCACGTGCACTCGTTGAACAAAGGGCACAGAACAGCCTTGTATGTATATCAGTAATCGAAGCAGAGAGAATAATAGAGAAGAAGCAGAGAGAAGAAGCAGATTGTATTTCTGTGTGTATTCACGAAGAAGATGTGCGTTTATATAATTTTAGAAACCCGACATAATCCCATGGTCAAAGCAAACGTGGGATATAATTTTGGCACAATATTTTTACAATAGTTTAATTGAGATTTGGGATGAATCTGGACAGAAAAAATAAAAGGAAAGAATTCCAAAAAATAATTTGCAAAATTATAGCCCAACTAGGTGTGCCCGGGAGGCTTGGAGGCCGGGATTTGCAACCCCCCCCCCCCCCCCCCCCCCCCACACACACACACACCCCCCCTTACGCGCGAATAAAACGTGATGCGCCCGGTTAAACGATTTTTGAAAATTTCTATTGGATTTGGGCTTAGCTTGGGCTTGGCTCATGACATGTTCCAACTTATTACTAAGCCCATAATGACAAATCATATATAGACCCTTCCAACTCTCTCTCTCTCTCTCTTCATGAGCAATGTAGGACAAGGGTCCCTATCACACTTTTGGGCAAGACCAGACCCACTAGAGAGATGTAGAGAGAGAAAGTGTTTGGCTTTGAAAAAAAACCTAATTTGGTCTACAAATTACAACATTAAGGAATCGAGTACTTTACCAGATTTGCAACTCAAAAAGCAAAACATCGAACCGAAAATTAATTCGAATGAAATGGCTTTGTTGGATGCTTGTAAAGATATCAAGCAAATTCTTGAAAAACACATCAAAATGCTTGATGAAATATATAAATTGGTCCAATGAGACCGATAAAGTCAATAAAAAATTGACGTCTCTACTAATCAAAAGACTGATATCTCTAATCGGACTAAATCCAGGCTGTCCAAGCCACAAGGGAGGCAAGACAGCGAGAAAATGTTTCTAAGTGTCAAGTTGAAAATTTCCTATTCGGCTAAAGAGCCCTTCACTAATGTTGAAGTCCCAAAAACACATGGGGGGCAAGTTCCACAAAGACCGATTGACACAAAATCGGTCAAATATTTATTATTTGTGTTTGAACATATTCCTTTGAGAAAACTAACTCCTAAAGAATTGTTCAAGCATTTTAGCATTTTTGTTGCCAAAAACACTTTTTGTGTTAGGCCAATTAATTATTTGGCTTCTGAAAATACTCATCCATACAGGCTTTGTAGACACCCGATTTTTGCTCGGTCTCTGGAAAAACCAAATCGAAAGCCTCCATCAAGTCTGACATATGTCAAGAGTATGTCAATACACAATCCATGCACTTCGAATCTGCCAAATCGGACCACAGATGAAGAAATGATCACATTTTGAAGTTTCAAGAACCTGCGATCTTCAAAAAGAGGGGCATATTTACTTTTTTGGCTTTCCGAAGGCCGGAGCAAACATTTTCATGCCATATTTGAAGTACATGTTAAAATCGACAGGTCCCTGAAATTTCATTGCAATCCGACACCAGATCTATAAAAGCCACTCTACCAAGCGTTGTTTTCAAACATGAAAATTCCGTTTCATTGCCAGATAGCTCCAAGAGGCTCAAATTTGTCATAAAAAAATTCATACTTGTCAAGATGGACTGTCAAAAATTTCATTGCCATCCAATGACGAATGCCGAAAAACCGCAATAAGGACATTCACTATCGCGTCAATTTACATTGTTAAATGGACTGAAAGTTCTATTATTTGAGTTTGCAGCGGTTGTGCTATTTTTGAACTGGAACAAATTGATTTTCATGATGAAACGAAGGAATCCCTGGAATTTTGTCTCATTCTAACTTTGGATTCTGAAAAAAAAAAATACATTATCAGGCATTTTAAGCACAAACTGATGCCAAAATGCCTGCTAAACAGTGTTTGAAAAATCCATTTTTTGCGCCAAAGTTTCGCGTTTGTTGAGGAGATTCGGCGGTCCAAGTCTCGATCTCGCTGTATTCCAAAAATTCAGAAAGTGCAGGTGCGCCTACAAATATCTAGATATTTTTTTATTATTTAATATTATTTTTTATTTATTTAAAAAAAATACAGAAGGGCCTATAAATATCCCTTTTCTGCTAAAGAGGGGTTGGGTGTTTTGGGGAGATATATCCACACACCACTCCATACCACACCACCCACCACTTTCCTCCTCCAGCCACCGGGCACCACCAACTTTGGCCACCATTACCTCCAACCATCTCCACAGCCCGCCACAACCACTTCCCACCACCCACAGGTGGTTTTCTTTTTTGCGATTTCATTCTTGTCTTTTTAGTTTTCTTTTCTTTCCTTCCCTGGTGACTTTTTTTTTTCTTCTTTCTTTCCTCTTCCTCTGTTCTTTTATTTTCTTTTTCCTTTTCTTTATTTTTAGTTCCTAGGATTAAGTTTTTTCGTTAGCTTTAATTTTCTTTATTCTTAATTCCTAGGAGTGAGGTTTATTTTTAGTTTTAGTTTTTTTAGTTCCTAGGACTAAGTTTTAGTTTCATTTTCATTTTTCTTTTCTGTGTTTTAGCTCCAAGGAATTAGTTATTTATTTATTTATTTATTTTTGGTGTTCAGGTTTGGTTTTATTTTAGTTTCGTTTCTTTGATTCCTAAGACTAGTTTTTTTTTTTTTTTGGGTAAGGGTTAGTTTTTGTTTTCATTTTCTTTTCTAAGATTAGCTTCTTCTTCTTTCTTTATTTTCTTCTTATTTTCTTTCTTTCCTGACTTAATAAAGAAGAGTATCAATTAATACAAATCGAAAGGACATCAAGAAAAAATTGTGGGGTGAATAATAATAAAGTCTGAAATAGACTGCGGCCACGGTGGCCGAGCACTAGTCTTCTCCTCATCTTCTATTCACAGGATTTAAAATACAACTCCAAACACGACCACCAGCCAATCCCGAAAAAATTATATATGTGTGTGTATACAAGCCATCAGGCTTCTCACAGAACATGCCAATGACCCATTTTCTCACCTCTATCTTTTTTTTCCCCACTCTGGCGTTGTCAGACGGTGGACTATGTCTATATATAATACTATTTTCTGCTCTTATAGAACTATTTTTCCCTATTAGTGGGTCAGTAATATATTTAAGTATTATACTATTTCTGCTCTTGTAGAACTGCTTTTCCCAGTTAGTGGGTTGACACTTGACACTATATTTATATATTATACTATTTCTGCTCTTAATACAACTATTGCATCTTCATTTTTGCAGTCCCTGATATCCTACCTCTTCTCGACTGTGATCATTCGCAGTTGAGATTAGGTTGGGAGAAACAAATGAACCTCATTCATTCCCCAGTATCCTAGCCTTTTCTCGACAACGAGCATTTGACGTTGAAAATTGGAGGGAGAAAAGGACAAACCACATTCTTCCTAAGTATCTTAACTTCTTCTCGGCTTCGAGCATTTCGCGGTTGGGATTTGGAAAGGAGAAAGGACTAACCAAATTCGATCCATCTCATTTTCTGCTAGGGGTATTCATCGTTCGGTTTGGTCATTTTTTATTATTATTATTTTATTTTCCTGTTTCAAAAACCAACCAAAGTCGGTCAATTTCGGTCGGTTCGATTTTCAGCTTACAGAAAACCGATCGATCGTTTCGGTTTGGCCAGTCGATTTGGTTCCGATTGGTCAGTGAACACCCCTATTTTATGCCCATAATGCCAAATTTTTGTCAAAATCAAAATGACTTCAAATTTATTTTCCGAATCACTACTTCTTCTAAAATGAACTAGGATCGCACTTTCCACTTTATCATCTTACGCCGTTATAATGCCAAAATTTTAAGAAAGTCAACACTACTTCAAAATCCATTTTCAAATCACCACTTCTTCTAAAATTAATCGGGATCAAATCCTGCACTTCCTGTTTCTACATATAAGATGTCGCGATGCCGAAATTTTAAAAAGTCACAATTTTTTTTTTGGGATTAAGTCTCACGCTTCCAAAATCACTTCAAAATCATCGGGACTAAGTCCCACACTTTCAAAACAATCCTTCTGATTTTGTTGCCTCTCCTTGAATTTAACGAGGACCGCATTTCACTTTCGCTTTTGTCAACATAGACAAGAAAACCGCACCTTAGTTCTGGTTTTGTTATCTCACATCGAGAAAAACAGGAAAACCAAACCTACTTCACCTTTTTTTAAATTCCTCCCTCAATATGGGAGAACCATTAAATCGCGATCAAACTTTAGATACGTAGGTAGCCCACGACGGGTTTGGTCGTACCAAACAAAAATCCACCTTTCGCCCTTGTCCTTGTTCTTACTTGAGCTTTCGAAAGAGGCACGTATTCAAGTTTGGATAAAAAGGACGTACTTTTTGATACAATTTCACTTTCACTCGACTTAAAAGTCGAAACGACACTAAAGTAGCGTGGTAACCCTTTTTGAGGGATGTTTAGGGGTGCCTAACACCTTCCCTAACATAATCGAGCCTCCGAACCCTTTCTTTGGTAAAGCAGATTATTCTTACATAGTCACACATTTTTAAATGAGCCTTTTACTTTACTTTAAAATATTTTAGACGACCTACATGTCTTTAAGCTAGTTAAGTGGTGACTCTGTATAAACGTATAAAGGCCGTTCACTTTTTCAAGAAACATCATTTTCAAAACCCACACCTACATTCATCCTACCTGGGTCATTTTTGGGCGCAACAATTATGTGTTTGTGATCTCGTCAAAATCAAGATATAAAAGTATACTCTACTTTAAAAGATTTGTAGTGTGGAAGTAGAGGTCGAACCCACAGAGATTGAAATATTAAAGCACTTTAATATAAAACCTAAACCTAGTTAATTAAGAAAACAGAATTTTGATTTTGATTTTAATTAAACTAAGAAACTAAGGAAATAAATCTAACTATGAAAGTGATTAAAATTTGTTTTGATAAATATGTGCATTGAACCTAGGATTGCAAATCCACCACTAGCTTCATAATAAGGGTATCTATGCATTCAATTAGCTTATTACACGGGATGATAATGGGGGATCGTAGCTACAAGCCCAATTCCTCCATCAAGAAGATAACTACGATTTAAGCACCAATATAATTCATCTTTAGTTGGCACGGAGTGTCTTACACTAAACTAGGGTTGCAGCACACTCCATCTTTCCTAGGCATGAACTAGTCGACTACTTGATATCATAATTCAAATAAGCACTATTGCATGTAAATAATCTATATAAGCACATCAAATATAGACTATTGAGCACATCACATCCAAAATAGATCTAAGACAAGAATAGATTTTGAAAGTAACAATTTAATCAATGAATACGATTTTATTAATTAAAATCCTCTAAAGATGTAATCATCATCCACTACATAATAAAACTAAAAGAAAAACATAAAATACACCCTATTACTTGGCTAGGGTTTCATTGAAACCCTAGATCTAGGTCTAAACGGCCATAGAATTGAAAATAAGCAAGTTGTTGACGGAGGAGGCCATGGGAATCCTTGGTCTTCTTCTTCTTCTTTTTTGTCTTCTTCTTCTTCTTCTTCTTCTCCCTCCTCTATCGCTGTAGTTTCAGTTGTTGAAGGATGTGTATAATATTGTGTCTCTCCCCCCAATTTGAATTAAAATAGGTATATATGGATTTGGAACAAATTTTGGAGGCTTTTCTAAACCTAATCGCACTAAAATAACTGTATTTACGTTTCTGGACGTATTCAGCCAATTTGGATTGCACAGGGCTCTTCAGTACATCGAAATACGCATTTTTTGTTTTTCAAGGGGTCGCGCGCGATTTTGCAAAATTGCGCGAGCGGGCCGCTCCAGCGAAATGCCCATTTTCCAACTTTCCTCTGATTTTCTTAGCTTTGCAGGTCGATCGTAGAATTGCGATTACTTTTGACTCGAACCTCGTATGGACTCACTGTTTTATGGTCACATGTCCGAAACTCGAAGATCTACATTTTCTATTTTAGGAGAAATTTCTCAAATTTAAAGTCTCCATTGTCAAAAATACAATTTATCGAGGCTGCCCCTGTCTCCAACTTTCACCGAAATCACCTTTTGAGCACAGAATGTCTTCCAAAGCCACTAATCATTGAGTTTTAGTGCATTTTTACATTAAAGCTCCAAAACCTACAAAATATAGTATACTTATTAAAAACAATTAGTAACTAAATGAAGTGAGCTAACAAAGCATAACTTAAGGACAATAAACGGGACTATTCGTCGCCGATTAGTTTGCAGACAAATAGAATCTCAAAATGAGGCTGCAACTTATCTTCTTCTTCTTTTTTTTTTTAGTAAAATTTTCAAGTCTAATGCGTAGAAATACATGAAATACACACACACACACACACACACATAAAAACCATCCAAAAAGGCAAGAGAGAGAGAGAGAGAGAGAGAGAGAGAGAGAGAGAGAGAGAGAGAGAGAGAGAGAGAGAGGGAAATGATGGTTGTTTACTTCAATGCTATTTGTCTGTCACTAGATAATATCATCTATTTTGATAGAAAAAAATAAAAAATAGGATTCCAAATTGCTTTATTTTTTTTGATAAAATTTTCAAGTCCAATGCATAGATCTTGACCAAATACATGACCTCCAAAAAAAAATCACCCAAAAAGACTAAAAAACGATTAAGTTATGGTTGTCTAAAGTTGACAAAGAATATTATGTACATTTTTTGGTCAAAAGCAAGGGTAAAAACATCCATTTAAAAAAAAGTGACGAGGGGCTTTTTATGGAACCCCAAAAGTAGCGAAGGGTTTCTTACTAAAAAGCCAAATCGTGTGGTTTTATGCCTGATCAACCCCCTAATTGAGGGGTCTGTGGCTGATATTTTTAGTGTTTGTTTGTCCCGCTTTATGCGGGGTGCTGTCTCTCTTTATGAGAGTTTTGTTCCTCCTCTGTGAGGGTTTTGTCCCTCTCTTGAGGGTTTGTTTTATGTTTTTTCTTTTGTTCAGTTCCGCTTCTACGTTCAATTTCCTTGCTTTGCTTGGTCTGCAGTCTGTTTGGGGTTATTCTCTTCGCCATTTCAATCTTAGCGGTTCAAATCTGGTGCTTTTCTCTTACGGATCCGACGTTGTTTCCTTTAGATCTGACATTTTGATGGGCTCTTGTTGCTGTTTCATCAAAGTTTTGACAATCTTGTTTGTTGGTAGATCTCCTTGACAGTTTCTCCCTCAGCCAGCTCGGTTGAGCTACGCTACTATCGGTCTTATCTTGGGATTGGGAATTTGCAGTCTAGCTGTAGAAGTTTGTGATCTTAATGCTTCATGTTTTCCTATTTCTGTATGCCTGTACTGATCTCTTCTGAGATATGCTATTGAAAGAATGAATTATCATCTGTTTATCAACAAAAAAAAAATAATAATAAATAAATAAAATGCTACTTAGGCTTCCCATAAAAAATTGCTATTTAGGCCTTTTGGAAACTTGCACAGAAAATCCGAGATCGCAAGAACTAATTGGAGGATGTTTGAGAAAGTAAAGAATCGGTCCTATGGTTCGTAAGTGAACTAGTTTTACAAATTCAAGTGTTTGACGTGTGCCAATTTCTTGTATATGGCACACGAGTCCATGCACGGTCTAATAACTCTATTAAAATTGATTCTTTATCGGACCAATATTACCTTGATTTTCTTAAGAATCAGATAAAATGTGAGATCTGTACTGGACCATATCTTGCTTTAGACTTTACCAAACAAACCATTGGGGATGCTAGTGAAATTTAAAATCTTGCCCAAACAGTGCCTTAATTTGGTTCCCATAGGAGCTGAGTCCAGTCCAAGTTATTTCAGCTAGGGGTGGGCATACTTCGGGCCAACCCGAAAAACCGAACCGAACCCGAAAATTTTCAAATTTCAGTTCGGTTAATAACCGACCCGAAATTATTTCAGTTCGAAACCGAACTATATTATTTAATATGGTT
The DNA here is from genome assembly GCA_033977485.1 of Hydrangea macrophylla. NCBI lineage: Eukaryota > Viridiplantae > Streptophyta > Magnoliopsida > Cornales > Hydrangeaceae > Hydrangea > Hydrangea macrophylla. The sequence continues at coordinate 108,743,262 of CM066994.1, read as the reverse complement.
CGGTTTTCGAAAGTAGGAAAAAATTCGGTTCGAAACCGAATAACCGAATTTTAAGGACTATATAAAAACTTGTTTGATGAATTAGGGCAATGTTATAAAAACTTGTTTGATGAAAAATAACAATAAAAAAACAGAATCTCAAAGTGGTGAATCACTGAATCTGCACTAATTTACTATACTTAATTTTTCCTAAAATATATATATATAATTAAAAAAAATTGTAGGAATTTTTTTTTTTTAAAAAACTTCGGTTTAGTTTTAACCCGAATTTTCGAACCGAACCCGAATTTAAATTTCAAAACCGAACTATATTTTCGAAGTTTATTTCAGTTCGGATTTCGGTACCAAAATTCCCAACCCGAACCGAACAACCCGAACCGATTTTTTCGGTTCGAAACCGAACCGACCGAATGCCCACCCCTAATTTCAGCCATCAAGTCCAACACCCACTCAAACGAAATATTGCAAGTCAAAGGTCTACGGTCCAATTCTCAAAAGTCCAACCCTAGCCCGCGGGATACCATTTTCACTCGCTATCCTTATATGTACAGTGTACTAATCAGTCCACTGGACTTTTAAGCCTAGAAAAATTCGCGAACTGTTGTTCCACCGCCTTATTGATTGACAGAATTTTAGTTTTAAAATCCCAGTACACTGTATCTAGTACACCTAAGAGCCTCTCCCATTATATATATATACGTATATGTATATATTGAGTCCAGCTTCAGTGCGCACTGGAACGCATTACTTTTAAGCCTAAAAAAAACTACAAGCCCCACGTGCCATCCCGTCGCCCTATAGTTTTTTGGCCTTAAAAGCCCAGTAGTGCTTACCCAATGCGCACTGTAACTGGCTCTACATATACATATTCATATATATATATATATATATATTATATACACACATATATGCTATATTCAATCAGGTTCTAAAGAGGGCGCCCTCTCTTTATTAAAGAGAGCCTCCGTTTTGGCCGTCAGATCGTGTTTAAAAACTGTAAAATGACAACATTGTCCTTAATGAAAACACGATCCGACGACAAAAATAGTGGTCCTCTCTTTAATAAAGAGAGGGCGCCCTCTTTAGAGAATTTTCGATGCTATATATACGTAAACTTGAAATTTGACCGCTAGTCTCAGACTCTCAGCCCCCTGTCGCCCCCAACTATACTAACGGCACAACTTTCAAGGGATATTTAGGGGTGTCTAACACCTTCCTCTAACATAATCGAGCTTTCGAACCCTTTCTTTGATAAAACATATTATTCTTATAGAGTCACACATTTTTAAATGGCCCTTTTACTTTACTTTAAAATATTTTAGATGGCCTACATGTCTTTAAGCTAGATAAGTGGCGACTTTTTATAAACGAATAAAGGCCGTCCACTTTTTCAAGAAACATCATTTTCAGAACCCACACCTACATTCGTCCTACCCGGGTCATTTTTGGGCCCAACAATTATGTGTTTGTAGACAAATAAAATCTCAAAATGAGGCTGCAACTTATCTATTTTTTTTGTATAAAATTTTCAAGTCTAATGCGTAGATTTTGAAGAAATACATGAAAAAAAAAACCATCCAAAAAGGCAAAAATAAAAAGAGAGAGAAAGAAATTATGGTTGTTTACTTCAATGTCATTTGTCTGTCAACAGATAATATCATCTATTTTGATAGATAAAAATAAAAAACAGGGTTCCAAATTACTTCATTTTTTTGGTAAATTTTCAAGTCCAATGCATTGATCTCGACCAAATATATGACATCCAAAAAAAAAAAAAAAAAATCACCCAAAAAGACTAAAAAAAGATTAAGTTATGGTTGTCTAAAGTTGATAAATAATATTATGTTTATCATTTTTTGGTCAAAAGCAGGGGTAAATATGTCCAATTTTTTTAAGTGATGAGGGCATTTTATGGAACCCCAAAAGTAGCGAAGGGTTTCTTACTAAAAAGCCAAATCGTGTGGTTTTTTGGCTGATCAACCCCCTAATTGAGGGGTCTCTGGCTGATATTTTTAGTGTTTGTTTGTCCCGCTTTATGCGGGGTGCTGTCTCTCTTTATGAGAGTTTGTCCTTCCTCTGTGAGGGTTTTGTCCCTCTCTTGAGAGTTTGTTTTGTGTTTTTTCTTTTGTTCGGTTCCGCTTCCACCTTCGATTTCTTTGCTTTGCTTGGTTTGCGATCTGCTTGGGTTCTTCTCTTCGCCGTTTCAATTTGGCGATTAAATCTGGTGCTTTTCTCTTGCAGATCCGACATTATTTCCTTTAGATCTGGCATTTTGATGGGCTCTTGTTGCTGTTTCATTGAAGTTTTGACAATCTTTATTTGTTGGTGGATCTCCTTGGCAGTTTCTCTCTCAACAGGCTCAGTTGAGCTGCGCTTCTATCGGTCTTATCTTGGGATTGGGAGTTTGCAGTCTAGCTGTAGAAGTTTGTGATCTTTATGTTTCATGTTTTCCTACTTCTGTATACCTGAACTGATCTCTTCTGAGATCTGCTATTTGAAAGAATGAATTTTCATCCGTTTATCAACAACAAAAAAAATAAAAATAAAAATGCTACTTAGGCTTTCCATAAAAAATTGCTATTTAGGCCTCTTTTGGAAACTTGCACAGAAAATCCAAGATCGCAAGAGCTAACCATTGGAGGATGTTTGGAAAAGTAAAGAATCAGTCCTATGATTGGTAAGTGAACAGTTTTACAAATTCCAGTGTTTGGCGTATGCCAATTTCTTGTATATGGCACACGAGTCCATGCAGTGTCTAATAACTCTATTAAAATTGATTCTTTGTCGGACAATATTACCTTGATTTTCATAAGAATCAGATAAAAAGTGAGATCTGTACTGGACCATATCTAACTTTAGACTTTACCAAACAAAACATTGGGGATGCTAGAAAAACTTAAAATCTTGCCAACACAGTGCCTTAATTTGGTTCCCACATGAGTCGAGTACAGCCCAAATTATTTAAGCCATCAAATCCAACACCAACTCAAACCAAATCTTGGAAGTCAAAGGTCTACGGTCCAATTCTCAAAAAGTCCAACCCTAACCCGCAGGATACCATTTTCACTCGCTATCCGTATATGTACATTGTAGTCGCTGAGTTTTTAAGCTTTAAACAACTCGCGGACTGCCCTGCGTTCTATCCCACCGTCTTATTGATTTGCGGATTTTTTAAGTTTAAAATCCTAATGCACTGGATTTAGTGCACCTAAGAGCCTCTTCAATTATATATATATAGAGTTCGGCTCCAGTGCAAACTGAATAAGCGTATTGAGTGAACATAGTAAGCTTTTAAGTCTAAAAATACTGCAGACCACCCGTCTAACCCGCGCCACATCTCGTCGCCCTAGGGTTTTTTGGGGTTAAAAATTCAGTGCGTACTGAAACTTGCCTCTACATATATTATATGAGTAATGTTTGAACCACATCCATCCACACCCAAAAAAGCATCCACATCAAACATCCACACTCGATGTGAATGCTTTTTTAAGGTGGATGGGGTGCCCTATAGCATTGTTGATATTATTTATACACATATATGATATTTATACGTAAACTCGAAATTTGACCGCTGGTCTCGGACTCTCAGCCCTCTGTCGCTCCCAACTATACTAACGGCACAACTTTCTTCTTCTTCGCCGCCGCCTGTAAGCTTTTTTATCAGCTTTCTTCTCTCTTTATATAAGCCTACATATGTATGTATATGTAATGTAGAGTTCTTAGCTTAGCAAGACGCAAGAGCTTCGTTGATCGCGTGCGCCTGCCTGTATGATTTCATTTCCCTAACACCTCCCCCCTCCCCCCACCCCCCCATTTTTGAGGCATTGTTTGGTTCAGTGAGAAAATAGAAATAGAAAAGATAAGTTAAGAAATAAATTAAATTTTAATAATTTTGAGTTTTTTTTTTTATATATATATATATATATATTTTCTTTCTTTAAGTTACAATCATATTTTAATTAATTGTAATTTGAAAGAAAATTAATTAATTTCCTTTTCTTACATTTTCTTTCTCTAAATCCGCCAATTAAGCGAAGCCAAAAAGTTTATTTAATAAAGAGCAATATGTGAGTGGTATTGAATATTCAGATTCATAGATGTAGCTGAGTAAAATTAATTTTATGTGTCATTACACCAGTGCCAATTATGCCATTGTTTATGTTTGATTCTGTTCTGGTAACAGACTGCTACAGAACAAACAGGACAACCGTGTTTGATGGCCCTTCGGTTTGAGGTAGTGCTTTGAATTTCAGTTTGCATTTTGTGATTCTAATTAGTGTTCATATTTAGAATGGATTTTTCCCCCCTTTCTAAAACAGTAAAACATAGGATAGCATACACATATATTAAGGCTTCAATTGGTCTGCGTTTCACTTAGTTTTTTCTTCCGTGCTTAAATAGTATTAATTTTTTTTTTTTTTTTTTTGCAAATATGACTGGAAAATATTTTAGTACCCCATTTTTATACCAAAGTTTCGTTTTGGGCCCTTTATTATTAATTGCTACACTTTAAGGCCATCAATTTACCAACGAGTGTGATTTAAGGATAATTATCAACATCGTCCAAAAAAAAAAATGACAGGAAAGGCTTAAAAAACATTAAGTATCCGATAATTATACAAAAGTTTCATTTTTCTCTTTATTTTTTTACTCTATTCCTTTCTATTTTCGGCATTGCTTCACATTTTAACCAAACAAAGAAGAGCTTTTTTCTCAGTGTTTTCTTCTACTAAATCCAAGAAACAAACATACCCTATCTGATTCAAGGGAGGTGATGTTGTCATTGCCAAAGTTGGATTTCGAAAAGAATTTTCTTGGAGATTTTCCAAAACAGGATTGCCCTCTCGAGTGGTTACGTAGTCTGTAAAAATGCATTTGGCAATATCAGTTTCCAGTCTATGAGGGTTAGCCCAATATTGCAAACAGTCCCGTCCTTTTAATTATCAGCTTACAATTACATAGTGATATACCCGAAGCAGGATTTTTATTACCAGTGATACTTGGAATTCGTTGTGTGTACATAGTGAGTTTGTACACAACCTGGTTTGTCCAACTAGTTCCTTAGGATGGCACTCTTTATTGGGCCACAACTAGAAACCACTTCAACCGAGGACTCTTAAGACTTAAGAGGTTATTTTGGTTAGAAAAGAACCGATTATGTTGTTTAGAAAAGACTAGGTTTTAAATAGTTTAGTGTTTTAATAGCTGCTTTTTGGCTACATAGGAGTCTGTTCCTAACTTAATATTGCAAAGAGTAGAGCAACGGCTTAGCCTAGTTGGTATAATAAGCTCTCCATGCCACGCTCATACCAGGGCCCCCCCTCCCCCGGCCCTGGCAAATATGTCCTTGCATGAGTCCACTACACATAATGATTAAAAAAAAAAAAATTGCAAAGAATAGTTTTTTTTTATAAAAAAATCCACAATACTGTTAAATAAATTGCAAATTAGTCAACTTGATCCAGTTTTTTAGCATTCCGACACATGCCTTTCTAAGTGTGCTAATTTGGAACTATGTTTTGTGTTTCTTTCATTAGATTTTGGGAAGGTTCAATCGTGCTCGCGCGGCTCAACTGACACTCCCTCATTTTGTGTGCCAGACACCTCTATTTATGCCCGTGGGCACACAAGGTTAGAGTTTTGCATATCATTTAGAAGTTTAATGCAGTATTTTAGTTCATTGATGGTCAAAGTGGGGGTCTTGGTTGCAGGGACAATCAAAGGGTTGACAACTAACCAGCTTGAGGACATCGGTTGCCAAATAATACTTGGGAATACTTATCATTTGGCACTTCGTCCTACTTCTGAGCTGATTGATGAGTTGGGGGGTCTCCACAAGTTCATGAATTGGCCAAGGGCATTGCTTACTGATTCCGGTGGCTTTCAGATGGTTATCTTCTCATCTATTGCAATACTTCTGTGAATCAGCTCTATTATGTTGCTTTTGGCTTTAGTTTTGTGACTCATGGTGTCCTAGTTTATCTTTATTCGTGGCTTCCTAACACTACTGCATTTACATGGGCATGTGTTCTGTCTTAAATAAAGTTTAGATTACTGTTACATCACTCACATGATTTTTATTGCCTTATTTAGTTTGAGCTGCGTTTTATTAACATGCATTATGGTGCATTCCTTCACCTTAAGATTATCACTGTAAATACGTAGTTATGTTTTGCAAGCTTGTTATCTTTACCAATGTTGTCAAATCGTGAATCGAATCGTGAATCGGTTTGCCAAAATTATGAATCGTGAATCAAATCGTGAATCGTAAGATTCACTTTTTTAGAAACTAGATTGGTGTAATTTTTTTTTTATATGCATATAGAACACATGTATATATATAGATGTATGTTTAAAACACATATAAATACAATGTGTTATTTTTTTTAGGATGTGAAGCCCAACACTTCACGTACATACATGAATGTGAATAGGAAAAAGGAAAAAAAACATAGGAAAATGCATGAATGGCATTATTGGTGATTTACTAATTAGAAAATGCCAAGCTTTTTATTACCAATGTGTTACCATTCTGTTTTTTTTTTCTTTTTTGTTTTTGGTGATTGCCCTCTGTGATTGTAGTTTCTGCTTTTGGTTAATGAATTGTAGTTTTCAAAGCGAAAAAAAAAAAAAAAAAACCCTATTTATTTATACAGTTTTAGAAGTTTTGTATGTAGAAATTGTTTCACAACTTAATAAACTGTAAACTAATACGATTGAAGTACATAATTGGCATATAACACGAGCAAAAAATAAAACAACATCTTTTCCTTAAATTTGTTAGCGAAGCTGATAAATTTTATGAATAGTATGAATCGTGAATCGTATCATGAATCGTATGAATCGAATCGTGAATCGGACGATTCAATTCGATTCCGATTCATATGCATGATTCGAATCGTTGGGCATGAGAATCGAATCAAATCGTATGAATCGAATCGTGAATCGTAAGATTCTAACCATGATCTTTACAACTAGAATAATTTTTGTCATTCCTATTCTATTCTTTGTATGTCATTCAGTGATTCGGATGGTGGAGGTGAATGGTAACAGGAGGTGGTTCAAATCATTAGACATTTCGGTTCTGATAGTGGTGATGTGTATATATATATACATATATTTTATTTTTCCCTTTTTGGTTTTTGGGTTTGTTGAGTTAAACTTTTTTCTATTTCTTTTTCTTTCTCTTTTTGATAAGCTTGGGTTTATTGAGATATCTCATGCCATCCGACTAGAGGAAACTCCTTAAAAACCTGTTTTCTTCCCTTCTTGTATTGGGTGACTAATGTAATTTTGATTGGCATGGCGGAGACGGTTAGTTTATTTTGACATGTAAAATGATAAACTACTGGGGGGTATTGCATGATGTTCCATTGTAAAACTGAATTACCTGTTATATTACAATTGATATGCTATTAATAGGGAATCCTCAGCTTTATGTGCCTTTCTATTGTATTACTTTTCTTTTGTTTATCATGAAAGCTAAATTATTTCTGCACAGCTTATACAATGGAAGTCTGTTATTTTGACTACTCAAATCTACATAAAATCTAAACCGATTTGTTTTGAGGAGTACTATAGGAATTGAGCTCAAAACTTATTTATTTATTTTTTGCTTGGTAGAATTGAGCTCAAAATTTATTTGCTGCTTTCAGGTGTCACTATTACATTTGGCTGATATTACTGAAAAGGGAGTCACATTTCAGGTACTCTCTAACCCGTCCTAAAAGGAAAAACAAAATGTAAAGTGATGTAGCTGAACTCTGTAACCAGTTCACGTTGAATTATGAAGAGGGACAAGTTTAAGTGCAAGTGTTAATGTATTCGTATTTTCTAAAACTTGTTTGCTGCATGTTGTTCCTTATATACACATTGGAATTAGTTATAAAAGATACACACACACAAATTGTAATACAGGATAGAATTGCGTGACCCTTTTACGTTGCTAACAATTTCAGTTCAATTATATTAACTCTGATGTATTCACATGCACTCATGCTTCGATAAATAGTCCTGTATTGTAGGTACATGTTCATAGTCAAACCCACATGGGAAAAATCTTACTGCAATTATAAAGACTCATGGTGGTAAGTGACACGGCAACTTAAATGTGTGCGCTTGTGTGCTATACCCAAGTGTAGGTAATCGTGCAAGTAGTAATCTGGTTAAGACCAGGTCGATCCCACATGGAAGGTTAATAACTAAATACCTAGATTAAACTCTAAAAGTAAAGGAAAATTCAAGAGTTAAAACAAGGTGTAGAACACGAAGTTCTACATACTATACTACTAGAGCAATTAAAGTAAACTAATGATTATCTAATTAACGAAAGCAATATTTCAAAATCAGTTTTCTTTATATAAAGGGAATGTTGGGATCACATGAATCCGCAGCGATCATACCATCTACCATGCAGTTACATTTAAGCTCTAAGGAGTATGTCTATCTACAGTATTCTTTATTTTATAAAGATAAAGAATCAATGGTCCTTTCATGGCCTAAAGTAATAGTTAAGTCTCAGTGAAATCGAAACACATGAAAGCGGTTTAAATCAATAGTTAAGTCTCGCATTCTGAATGCTGTTAGCATTCAAAATGGTTTGCAAAAGTTATTGAAGAAAAATACCTTAAGGCTTAAAGTAATGAAACTGTTTTGACAAACTGAGCATTTGGGGACAGTTTGATAACAAATCTCAAAAGTAGAAAGTCTTGGAATACTGCAAAAAAACTTCTCAAGAATCTGAAGGTTCGATCGATCGAAGCGCTTTCGGTCGATCGAAGATCATCATCTCTCGAGCGATCGAAATATCTTCGATCGCTTGACTATGCATCTGCTTCGATCGATCGAATGACTTCGATCGATCGAATGCAGGTTTTATACTGCTGCATGGCAGAGGCTGAAGATCACTGTTTCATCGTGATCTCCCAACCTGGGGACTACTCAGACATGGTCTGGAGTGTCACAGATTCATTTTTTACATAAAAATCCATTAAAGTCTTGTTTGGTTGAGTTTTAATCTTATAAACTAAGGAAACTATGGTTTAACCATAAACTAGCATGCGAGACTATGATTACCACTACTTAAACTATGCGAGATCACTCGTAGAATGTAAATAAACTGAAATAAAAGAACCTGGAATGTTGTATTAAGATTAACTTGCTGTAAATCCAAAGCAATCAATGATAAACAATGAAAAACCTACAAGAAACAAGGTAAACTCTCTATATGTCTTTATAAACTGATGATAAAACAATGTGGGCGCCCTGCTGGACGTGAATATAACTAGTATATATAGAAAAACCTAAAGCTAGGGTTACAAAAGACGTCCCTGCTGCGTGCGCGTAAGTTATGATAAAAGCCATGTTCGATCGATAAATATATATAGAAGGCCTTTCCTGATAATAAGGTAAGCATCTTCTAGAATGTGTATATGCATGCATATGCATGGTGCTTGCATGAATTGCATAATCAAATGAACGAGTAGAGGGCCTTGTATGTTGTGATTAATACGTTCATTGGAAGTCATCTGTGCACACGATTTCCATCCTATCTTGTAGTGAAAAGAAATGTTCGTCTATAGAAGCATGCCTAGTTGTCAATGTTCAATACTTCATCATTACAGTACTGTTTTGAACACTCGATCTCTTTTTAGTTCATACTTTCGTTCTTAAACTAACCAAGTATGCTCAGAGGTGCACACCTTGGTTTTGATGGTGCTTGTTACGATGATTACTGCAGTCACCAGTCGATGGAAAGCCAATGCTCCTAACACCTGAGGAATCTATTCAAATACAGGTAGGTACGTTTTATACTATGCATTTTTGTTATTCACTGAGCATTACATCTACCAACAAAATTAGACGTTTTTATGGGGAAAAGTTGGTTTCAACATTGGCTATGGTCTTGGTATGATTTCTGTATTATTAAGGGATGTGCAGTTCGTTGGCCATTACAATCTTTTATGTGATAATTTGGTTTCATTTCATTTTCCCCTTACTTTCCCTCTTCGCCCTGTTGCTCTCCTTTTATATGGACGACTTGGTATACATGTTTAAACATTTGACACGTATGACATTATTGACGCAATTATAAATGTTTGACATGTATAACTCAGTTATACAACACATTTTGTGTTTATACCTTGTGGAGATTGAAGATGATGTTTCTAGTATAATTTAAGTAGAATGGATGAAGTGAAGAAGTGCTTACGGGAGAATTTCTTATTGATGTACCTTCTAAACCTTGAGGGAAGATTTTGTCTAAATACTTTTAGGCCGATTAGAAACTAAATATTGGTGGCTATAAATAATAACTTAACAAAATTAGTTTAATTGATCTATAGTGTTGAGATGAATGATTGTTAAAATAGGAAATATAAGTCTAAAGACGAATAAGTGCTTATTTTTAACAAATGAGAGAAAAACTTATTATGATGGATAGGCCATGTGCATGAACGGTCACGAATTACACCTATAAGGAAGAGAAAAAGCTCCATATTGAAGGTAATGCTAGGGGAAGGGAAACAGGCTATGAAGCAAAGACACAGACATGACAAAAATCCTATAAAATTGCACGTCAACACTCCAGGAAAAGTGTCGGTGAAGTGTCGTGTCAGTGTGTCGGATACGGTACGACACGCGACGCGTTACCTTCTTTGAAGTGTCAGTGCTTCCTACGAAACGGGTTGGAGATAGTAAGGGAGGTGTAGTAGTATTACTAGTATATGGTCAAATGATTCTATGACCTTAGAGTATATAATAACATAATTTGATTCATGTAACTAAACCGGTTGGATTGTCCCACATTGCTTGGACGTATACCCCGACTGTGCTTCTTATAAAGCTGGGTAATCCTCCCCTGTCCCCTCATAAGGTGTCTTTTGAGAGTCAGTCAGTTCCATTGGTCTTTCTATTTGGTAGTAGAGCTAAGTTGGGATCCCTCCCCTTGTTGATTTGGTCAAAGGGGTGTGTTGGATTGTCCCACATCGCTCGGGCATAGCCCCCGTCTGTGCTTCTTATAAGTTCGGGTAATCCTCCCCTCATAAGGCGTCTTTTGAGGGTGAGTCAGGCCCATTGGTCTTTCTATTTGGTATCAGAGCTGAGTTAGGCTCCCTCCCCTTGTTGGCCTTTCCCTGTTGATGTGGTCCAGGGGGTGTGTTGGACTGTCCCACATCGCACGGGCATACCCCCCATCTGTTCTTCTTATAAGCCTGGGTAATCCTCCCCTCACAAGCCGTCTTTTAAGGTGAGTTAGGCCCATTGATCTTTTTATTAAACCAAATAGTTTGTATACCAGGCAATGTGATTATCATAGGCTCAAGGAAAAAAATGTTTTTCCTTTAAAATCAGATTATTCTGTTGCTTTTGCTATTATGGTGCTTCCTTCTTTAATTTCTTATGGGTTGTTTGTTCTGCCAACAATATCTGCAGAACAGAATTGGAGCAGACATCATCATGGCTCTTGATGATGTTGTAAAGACCACAATTACAGGTCCACGAATTGAAGAGGCTATGTATCGCACTCTGCGCTGGATAGACAGGTGTATCGCAGGTACATATATCTATTCGCTAGTTGTGGGATTTCTTTCTTTCACATAATGTTATACAACAAACTCAAGTTGAACCAAGTTAGTGGGCCGCTAAAAACTTTCGTTTGGAGGTGGAATTTATTGGCTAGACTTGTAGTTCTGTTATAAGAGAAAATGTTAAATTAAGCAAAATCTGTAAGAGAAGGAATATTAAGAAAACAAATTCTGACAGACCCTACACTCCTCACTAAATCTTTTTTTTTTTTGAGAGAACTCCTCACTATATCTTTAATAGAGAAGGGAAATTGAAATAATGCCCTTAATGACAAAAGGCTACAATCTCAATAATAAGCACATTAAATTTGTGCAGCATGTAATGTGTAAACATCATTTGCTTGACATGGTCATATCTCGTTGCGTACTTTGTTTTTAAACTCAGCACATCATGTGTATTTTACTGTGTTCAATTGTTGGCATCAAACTTCTTTTTTCATCTGTTCTTCTTTGGACTATTATTCTACTTGATCTTTTCAATGATTTCATCATTTTTTCCCTTCTCATTCTTGTTTCTCATGCTTCTAATTAATTTATTATATTTTCCTTATATAATGGTTTGAATGACAGCTCATAAGAGGCCAAGTGAGCAGAATTTATTCGGTATTGTACAAGGTGGTTTGGACCCCATCTTAAGGTGATCTAGATACTATTGTTATCTTCCTGCCGTTTCTTGATTCTACTTCTTCCTATACTCATTTTCCGCTAGAATAATGATATGCTTCCCAAATATGAATCCCAAATTCTGTTCCTAATGCTTTAACAGTTGTACCACATGTGGCAGTGATATCACTGCATGTGGTACATTTGACAATGCATTTGGGAATCAAATTTAGGAAGCATAGCATTACCCTTCCAGTTATGGGTCTTATGTTATTATTTACCTTTTCAGGGACATATGCGTCAAAGGTTTGGTGGAACGGAATTTACCGGGGTATGTATATATACTCTCAATCACCATTGAGGCTCCCAGTTAATTCTATTTCTGAGACTTTCATTGTTTTGTAAAAACTTGCCGAGCTTTCAAAGATTGAAGACCAATGTGTTCGTATTGTTTTATAGAAATGTTCTTCACCCAGCTACACGTAAAGTTCCTAATGTGCCTTTTGAATGTGTTGCACGTAATAACGAGTAGGCATCAGATAACATGCTGCGAATAGTAAGAAATGCATCTCTATTGCATATCAGGTGTTTCTCTTTCTCCTTTGCCCCCCCCCCCCCCCCCCCCCCCCCCCCCCCCCCCCCGCGTCCGGTACATGAATATGACACTGTACTTGAAAAAAACTATAGAGAAAGGAGGGCTGTGGTTAAAGCATATCTTTCACATAGTCGGTCTCAAACCCTACGGAAGGAGGGCTGCTTATGGAAATAGTTTGTGTATAGATACACTAGAAATTGCCCGTGCCCATTGGCTCTACCCAAAAAAAAGTTTGTTTAAACCTAAATTAATCATATTTTGATAACAATAACTTTATAATATTAATGTTTAGTCACATATTTAATTGAGAGAGAGAGAGAGAGTGTTGAGAGAGGAGGAATGATGTGTAGAGAGAGGGCAGGGAGGGAATGCAAAAGGTGCAAAAAGTGGTTGGAGATTCATTTCAAAATTTAATTTAAGATAGTGGTGAAGAGTTGGAAAATTTTTGGACCCTGAGATGATGTGCACATCATGGGTCCTAAGTGTCTTGGTGATCAAAGGCATTCCTCCTGTACTATATAGATATACACATTGTTAAGTTACCAACTACTCCAAAAGCTTAAGCTTTTAGAGAATGAGCCCAACAATGTATATCAAGCTACAACACCCTCCCTCACGTGCAACCCCGACTTGCACATGGAGAGTGAACAAACCAAACTCCATCATAGTGGAGACAAAAAACAAAGTACAAATATGCACAACAAAACGAAGATGGAGAGTCGAACCCTGGACGTCCCACAAACAAGGCTCTAATACCATGTTAAGTTACCAACTACTCCAAAAGCTTAAGCTGTTAGAGAATGGGCCCAACAATGTATATCAAGCTTCAACACACATGTATGTGTATGTAAATCTTATCAAAAGTTAATTCCTCCCCACTAGGAATAACTTCATCTATAGTATTTCTTGCCCTTCATTATTTGATGCAGGAGCAATTCTTCCAAAGAGGGAGATTAATACCAAAGTTCGTAGAGAAGTAGTAGTATTGTTATGCTTTGAGTGTAGGAATGTAGTAATTACGATTTGGTTAGCAGAAAAGATTAGAGTGATAGCAGGGTTTACCATGATAACGATTTATATATAGTAGCTTGGTGGTTCAGTGATCAAGGGGATTGAAATAACCGAATTTACTTCTGTGACAGCTATGCTATTGGTGGTCTTGCAGGCGGTGAAGATAAAGATTCATTTTGGCGCGTCGTTGCTCAGTGCACTGCTACACTTCCCGAGGATAAACCACGATATGTTATGGTACAAATGATTGTTTCAAACCTACTTCTAATTCCTTGTCATTGTCAACTATGTTACCCAGACTCGGGTATGGGTGTTGTTGGGTACAGACACGGGTACAGTGTCGGGTTCGTCCAATTTTCAAAGATTTTACACTATTTTGAAGGGTCAGAGAGAGAAGTACCCTTATCTGGGTGTCGTGTCGGGCACGGGTACTCCATGCTTTATGAAGTGTCTGGGAAACATAGGTTGTCAAATCGTGAATTGAATTGTGATTTAGTTTGCCAATTATGAGTCATGGATTGTAAACAAATATTAATATGTGTATACTCGATACGCAGAAAAACACATGTACAATGCTTAAAATGAATAAAGCAATTAACACTAGTTTCATGCAATGGCAAGGCTTAAAATCTTGCAAGTGTTCCACTTAAAACATAGTACTTTAAAGCTCATAATTATGAATCGTGAATCTTATGAACCGACTCGTGAATCAGCTGATTATAACTACCATGTTCCATGTTATCTCGAAATTTGTATGAACTGTATCCTTAAAGTTGCCCTACCTTTTAAATCCATTCACAATATTATGATATCTAGCCTACTTATTTTTTTCCAGGGTGTTGGTTATCCGCTGGATATTGTAGTTTGCAGTGCCTTGGGTGCTGATATGTATGACTGTGTCTATCCTACTCGTACTGCTCGCTTTGGAACAGCTCTTGTACCCGAGGTGATGGTTTCTTGTGTCACACGGCATTGAATTTACATGAAATTTATTTTGCCTTCATTAATATTAAGGCCTTATCATGTCTATTGTAGATAGCTGAATGCTTGTAGCCTCGCTTCCAAAGGGACTGTGGTTGGAAGGATTATATATATGTATAAATATATATATGTATATGTGTGTATCTATGTATGTATGTATGTATGTGGGAAAGCCAACCTACTACATCTCTTAAAGCTTACATTTTTAAATGGACAAGAATCCCATGTTACTTCATTAAAATGATTGCACAGTAATTTTACAGAGAACTGACACTAAGTTCCTTTATTGCCCCTATGGTAAAATTACTTTAGGGGTTTTAATTATGTGGCAAAGACTTTTTTTATTCATTTAAAAATGAACACGAAACGCTATCCTACGATTCCTACTATCTTCATGTAGCAGGATAGCAAGCCCTATATATATGCATATGTGTGTCGATATAGAATTATACACATATATATATATACAAACATCATATAACGGATATGCTTGCTCCATCTGACTTTTAAGCCTTTTGTTATGGTCTCAGTGGATTGCCTAGTTACCCCTTTAAGGACGCGAATTAGGTTTGCCTATTGCTAATTCCCATACTAGTCCTTGTTGCAAAGATATCTCCATGTTACCATCATATCAACCACTGCTTAGGAGGAAGTTGCAATTTTCTTAGTCTAGAAAGCAAGTTGTTGTCTTTAAGTTAGTATATGTCTATCTACGCTTACTCCTTGTAAGGCTATGCTATCTTGGTGTGGCCAACATGTTTAAAGCTTCCATTAGTGTTGCAATTCTAAGTTTGTGCAAATAATGGAGAACTTTTACGTGAGGCACATGAACAAACCAAGGCAATTTAGCTTACAAGATAAAATGCTAGATGCAGTAAATCAACCCAGCAGAACTATATCAAATAGATACAACTGAATAAACCACAACTTTATTAATACCCAATCACTAAATGCGAAAGAAAATCCAAAACAAATCACCTCTAATCTAAGAAGCAGGGGGAAACAGATGGGGAGGGGGTAAGGCAGTTGTGGCTGCAAGAGATGACCGGAACAATAAGAACGAAAGACAAATAGCAATGACACGAGGAGAATCTGCAGTAGCAGAAAGAGAAGAATAGTAGTCGAGGATGGAGAATGTGCAGCAAAGGAGCTGGAGCAGCCAACAGTTAGGGTTTTAATGAAAATTGAATTCCCCCTCTAAGTAATGTGATATATAAAGGCAACAATTTCACCGTTTCTTAAGTGAGTCATGTGCCCTGCATGTGACCACTTGCGTGATGTGGACAACCCCGGTCCTAAGGTCAAAGAGAATAGATACACTTAAAACATTAGCAAATAAAAAATAGAAAGATAAAATTATACACACACAATTGACTAATTAAAACCCTAGGCTACATCAACTCTCCTAGGGTGGAAGATCTCGACTTCGTCGAGAATGCCTCGGTAAGTCTCTGGAACAAATCCTCGCGACAGTGTCTCATTTCGGCCTCATGAATCATGAATAATCCGTCCAAGGCCGGTCTCTCCAACTAACTAGATACCCCCATAGTTATGCCTCCTCATGTATTGGTAGTCTTAATATCAATGTTAACAACCACCTACTCTAAAAGCTTAAGCTAATAGAGAGGGTATAACTTAAGTATTTATACTCTCAACAGTCAACACGCCCCCTCATGTGTGGTCAAACTTTATTTGATAAAGTGCAAACGCGTGAAAATTGTAAAAATCATGGATACGACGAGGATTGAACTCAGGACCTTTGTCTGCTCTGATACCATGTTAACAAACGGATGGACAAACATATGAAGTTAATTGCAGTCTAGGTGATTTTCATAGATGTTTGGTTGGCGAAGGACCACATCAATGTGACTTAATTTTACCATAAGCTGAATTGCCTACAATAGTTCACTAAATAGGACAATTCGAAAAAAAATCCTTGAATCAATTATGGCTTTCCAATTCCCCATATTCTTAATCGTTCTTCTGTTCCTTATTGTGATCGTTTTAGTGCTTAAGCTGATGATATTATTGAGCATTCAAAGAATGTGCAGCAAGAAGTGCTTGAGAAGCTACCGGTTGCCAATTTAAATATAAAGAGGAAGCCAATAGACCTCGTGTGGAACTGTTGAAATTTAGAGAATATTTCTAGATTTGATTTATGTTATGTTTGGTCATGTTAACCGTGGATATTTTTCAATGCTGTTATTCTATTTCCTTTCTTTCATTACCCTTAAAATTCTATATAAACTAGATAATGTAAATAATACATCTATCTTTTTCCTAATTCTTCTTGGTATCAGAGCAGGTTCAATTCTAAACCCTAGTCGCAGCCTACCTTCTCCTCCACAAACCCTAGCCGCAGCCTCTCTCCACCTTCCTGCGCTACCACCAGAATCATCTCCTAGCCGCAACCCTTTCTTTCACCCTAGCCGCAGGCCGCAGCCCACACCAGGCCCCCAGGCCAAGTCGCAAACCACAGAGCCTTCGGCTCTGTCCCTGCAGCCTTCGGCTGCCTCTTCTGCCCCTGTTGGGCAACTAGTGATGCGTTAGAGCCGCCTTCGTGCTCCTCGTTTTTGTCTGGGCTTGCCGAGTGTCCGGCTGCCCATTTATTTTAGCCGAGTATCCGGCTGTGGTTGTCTCTTCGTCGATTTTTTCGGGGCAGTTCTTTATTTTATTTTTGCAACATCTCTATGGCTGATTCTAGTAAGGATAAGTAGGGGTGGGCACACTTCGGGCCAACCCGAAGTTTCGACCCGAACCTGAAGTTTTATTACAATATGGGTCGGTTATTTCGGGTTGCCCAAAATTTCGGGTCGAAACCGAACCGTTCTCACAATATCCAGTTCGGATTTTGAAACGGGTTTCCAAACTTCGGTCAACCCGAATATCCGAACTTATGTAAAAGGAATACTTGTTATATACATATAATACATCACACCCTCTGCTAAGCTAACTAATGTCCCACATATATATTATTATAAACATATATACATCATACCATACCCCCACTGTCCCAAATATATATTAATTAAATTTTCTCTCACACACCCCAATGGCCCCATCACTTCACTGTCACACACTGCCCAAGGCCCCTCAAAACCCACGTGAACTAACACCCACCCTTTCACCCATTCTCAGATCAACTCTCTCTCTCTCCACCCGCACCAGCACACCACTGCCTGCGGCTCTCTTTCCCTCACTCATTCTCAGATCAACTCTCTCTCTCTTCAGATCAACTCTCTCTCTCTCTCTCACAGATCAACTTCTCCGGCGACTCTCTATTCTCCAGCGACTCTCTGTTTTTTTTTTTTGGGTAGAACAATGATCTATCTTTTGTTGAGGAAGGAGGGAAAAAAATTAAAAAAATTCAAAACTTCGGTTGAAATTCAACCCGTAGTTTCGAACCGAACCCGAACTTCTACTTTGGAACCGAACTATAGTTTCGATCTTTAGTACAGTTCGGTTATCGGTACCATTTTTGCCAACCCGAACCCGATCAACCCGACCCGAACTTTACAGTTCGAACCCGAACCGACCGATTGCCCACCCCTAAGGATAAGGGTGTTTTTCAAATTGCTCCACATACTACACTGGCTCAGCGTGTTACTAGTGTTCTATTGACTGGGAAAAATTTCCATACCTGGTCTAATTCTCTTCGCCTCTTCCTTGGAGGCAAACGCAAAATTGGGTGGTTACTCGGCAAGGAAAAATCACTGGGAGAATCCGACCCGAGTATCCGGCTGTGGTTGTCTCTTCGTCGATTTTTTCGGGGCAGTTCTTTATTTTATTTTTGCAACATCTCTATGGCTGATTCTAGTAAGGATAAGGGTGTTTTTCAAATTGCTCCACATACTACACTGGCTCAGCGTGTTACTAGTGTTCTATTGACTAGGAAAAATTTCCATACCTGGTCTAATTCTCTTCGCCTCTTCCTTGGAGGCAAACGCAAAATTGGGTGGTTACTCGGCAAGGAAAAATCACTGGGAGAATCCGACCCAAAGTATGAAGAATGGTATACCGACAATTGTATTATTTTAGGGTGGATGTTTAATTCCATGGACGAGCGGGTTTATAACATGTTCATGTACCACTGTACTGTTTTCAAACTATGGACTGCCCTGAATAAAATGTATGCTCATGCTCATAGCGATTCTCGTATTTTTGAGCTCTATCAAGATATCTCGCATGCATCTCAGGCTACCTTGGGACTTTCTGTCACAGACTATTTTAGGTATCTGCAGACTCGTTGGGAGGAGCTCGCTCAGTATGAGCCTATTACTGATTTTCCCAATAATAGTGCTGTTGAGTCCAAGCGTCTTGACCGCCGTCACACATACCAGTTCCTGATGGGTCTAAAGCCCGAGTTTGAGACCCTTCGCACCCAGATCCTCAATACGGTTCCTTTACCCTCTTTATTTGAGGCCTTTGCTATTGTGGATGGTGATGAGCGTCGGCGTCGCATTATATCTACATATTATGTGCCTGGTCCCCCTATATCTGTTCCTGATCAGATGGCATTTGTTGCCCCTTCGGGCCCTCATCCCATTGGTCCCGCTGGCTCCCGTTTTTTCTACCAGCATTGTCGTAAGCCTGGCCATACTGTTGATCGGTGTTTTGATGTTCATCCAGAGTTGAGACAGCAATATGCTCGGAGCTGACCTCTTGCTGGTCGTGGGAAGGGTGCTCCACGTACTGGTGCTGTGGTTGAGGTCACTTCACCATCACCTAATTTAGGGCAGCTTCAGTCACAGATTGCCCAGCTTCAGTCACTGATTGCTCAGCTACAGGCTCAGCTTCAGTCACAGACTTTGGGTACTGCTTCTTCTTCACAGGTACCCCTACTGCTCTTCATGGTAAGTCAGCTCATCCCACCTGGATTCTGGTGCTAATAACCATATGACTGGTGAGTCTTCTGTTTTTTCCTCTTCTTTTACTCCTATTGTTCAGTCAGTTTGTATTGCTGATGGATCCTTCATTCCCGTTCATAATCAGGGAGATGTGTGTTTGTCTACTGATCTTACACTTTCATCTGTTTATTATGTTCCTAATTTTGCCTACAATCTTCTTTCGGTTAATCGTCTTGCCAAAGATCATAACTGTGCTGTTGTGTTCTTACCCTCTTATTGCTACTTGCAGGACCTGACTTCGAAGAAGATTTTTGGCAGGGGGTATGAGTGTGATGGCTTTTACTACTTTGGTACTCCCGCGTCTTCCAAGGTGCCCTCGTCCAGTCTGCAAGCTACTGTTTCCAATAATTCTGTTGTGTTGTCCCTTAAAACTTTAGACTTGTGGCATGCTCGTCTAGGACATGCGAACTTTCAGTATTTGTGTTGGTTGTTTCCTCCGTTAAATAAAGAAGGATTTTTCAGTTTAAATGTGTGGTTTGTGAATTATCTAAGCATACTCGCACTTCGTATATTCCACGCATGTACAGGGCTCCTAGTGCCTTTGACCTTATTCATTCTGATGTTTGGGGCCCTTCACCTGTCACGACATTGTCTCACCACCGTTACTATGTCACATTTATTGATGATTACACTTGATGCACTTGGGTCCATCTTATGAAGAGGTCTTTACTCACTTTCAAAATTTTCTACAAATGATTAAAACCCAAAATCATACTGTGGTGCGGAATAATCGGTCTGATAATAGCCGGGAGTATATAACTAATGAATTTAGGTTTACCTTTAATAAAGATGGGATCCTTCAACAGCTTACCTGTCCCTATACCCCTGAACAAAATGGTGTGGCGGAACGTAAGAATCGTCACATCATGTCTGTAGTTAGATGTCTCTTGTGTGGTATGAATGTTCCTAAATATTTTTGGCACATGGCTGTTCTCACTGCTAGATATTTAATTAATCGTACTCCCAGTCGTGTCCTTGAAGGCAAGGCACCGCTTCATATTCTTAAACCTGATGCCACACTCTTTCCTCTCTTGCCACGTGTTTTTGGGTGCACTTGTTTTGTGCAAAATAAGAGTCCTACTGCACTAAACTTGATGATAAGGCTGTTCGTTGTGTATTTTTGGGGTATTCCTCCTTGTCAAAGGGGTATCGATGTTATGATCCTGTGACTCGTCACTTATATCACTCTTTGGATGTTACTTTTCTGGAAACTGTTCCTTTTTTTCCAGGTTCTCCTTCCGTAGGACACGCACCGGTGGAGCCTGTTGTGGCCGTGGACTCTTCACTATCCAGACCTATTCCTATTCTTGACTCCGGTCTTGACTCCCCCGGTGTCTCTTTGCCTCTTGTTATCACTAGTGATCCATCACAGGTTTACTCCCGCCGTCCTCACCCCTCTGCTCTCCTGCCAACGTCTTCTCCGGATTCATGTATCTCTCATCCTCCCTTCCCTTCTGTTGTTTCTTCTGATATTGATTCTCCCCGATATCCTACCCGTGCCCGTCGGTCCCCCCGCTCGTTATCTTATGGCTAATAGTTCTAACCATCCTATTTTCCAGTATGTTTCTTATCATGGTCTGTCTAACTCTTATCAATCATTTCTTAGTCAAGTAGACTCGGTCTCTATTCCTCGATCTGATCCTAAGTGGGTAGCTTCCATGAAAGCAGAAATGGATGCTCTTCAAGGCAATTAGACATGGGAACTTGTTGCTCTTCCAGCGGGTGAGCGCACGGTTGGTTGTAAATGGGTGTTTAGCCTGAAATATTTGGCAGATGGGTCTATTGATCGATATAAGGCTCGTTTGGTTGCCAAGGGATTTACTCTGGTCCCTGGTAAGGATTTTGGTGCCACCTTTGCTCCTGTAGCTAAGTTAACCACTGTTCGACTTCTTATTTCGCTGGCTGCTTCTTTTTCTTGGCCGCTTCATTAGCTTGATGTTAAAAATGCGTTTCTAAATGGTGATCTGACTGAGACGATTTATATGGATCCTCCATTGGGATTTCAGCCTCAGGGGAAGTGTTCTGGGAAAGTGTGCCGTCTCCGAAAGTCTCTCTATGGCTTGAAGCAGTCTCCACGTGGATGGTTTAATTGGTTTAGTGATGTGATTCTTAGTATGGGGTTTATTCACTGCCATTCAGATCACACGTGTTTTATTCGTCGCCAGCCTCAAAGGAGGTGTATTATTGTCTCCGTATATGTTGATATTATTATCGCTGGCGATGATGCATCTGGTATTGCCCAAGTAAAGCGTGATCTAAGTACGTCGTTTGATGTTAAGGATTTGGGCCCTCTTCGTTATTTTCTTGGTATTGAGTTTGCTAGGTCTCGCCAAGGTATCTCGTTATCCCAGAGAAAGTATTCTCTTGATCTTCTCCAGGACACAGGTATGCTTGGGTGTAGACCTGCCTCTTATCCTATGGACCCAAACCTTAAGTTAACTGCAGAGTTGGGAGAGTTATTACCAGGCCCTTCAGTGTATCAGCGTCTTGTGGGTCGTCTTATCTATCTGACGAACACAAGACCAGATCTTACCTTTGCTGTTAGTGTTGTGAGCCAATTTATGCATTCATCGCGTACGTTTCATCTGGATGCACTTTACCATATCCTTCGGTACCTCAAGCCTTATCCTGGTCTTGAGCTTTTCTTTACAGCTGGAGCACAGTCAGGTCTCTCCTGCTTTACAGATGCAGATTATGCAGGCTCTAGGGATGACAGGCGTTCTACATCTGGTTTTTGTACTTTCCGTGGCAGTCATCTTATATCTTGGAATAGTAAGAAGCAAGCTGTTGTCTCGCGTTCTTCTGCTGAAGCTGAGTACCTTGCTATGACTCAGGGCACGTGTGAGCTTCTCTGGCTTCGATCTCTTCTAAGTGAGTTGGGTTTCCCAGTAGCTGGCTCATCTTCCTTGTTTTGTGATAATGAGTCTGCTATTATGTTATCGTCTAACTCTGTTCTTCATGAAAGGACTAAACATGTTGAGGTTGATATTCACTTCATTCGGGAGAAAGTTCGATCTGATGTTATTATTTCGAGCTTTGTTCCCTCATCCGATCAAACCGCTGATATGTTTACCAAGTCTATTGGTCCAACGCTTCTTCAATCATCTCTTGGCAAGCTGAGACTCGTCAATATCTTCGCCCCAGCTTGAGGGGGAGTGTTGAAATTAAGAGAATATTTCTAGATTTGATTTATGTTATTTTTGGTCATGTTGACCGTGAATATTTTTCTTTAATGCTGTTATTCTATTTCCTTTCTTTCATTACCCTTGTAATTCTATATAAACTATAATACATCTATCTTTTTCCCAATTCTTCTTATCAATCCTTTTCAGTGGGAGACTTGGTCATGGTTTATTTTAGGCGAGAAAGGTTTCCAGTGGGGTCATATGGCAAGTTGAAAGGAAATTTGACCCATTTCACATTCTCAAGAAGTTAGGTAGCAATGCATCTCCTAGATCTTCATAATAATGTAGCCACCTCTCCGGCTTTCAACGTAGCGAACATATCTATGTTCTATGGTGATCCCCCAAAGATTGCTACACTTCCTTTTGCAAATGGTGTTAAGAGCATTGAAAATCTCATTGAGGACATTGTTGATATTAAGATTTAAGACTACCAAGACGCAAGGAGGCATACTGTGTAGGTATTTAGTTCGTTGGAGAGACCGGCCATTGACTGATTGCTCATGGATTGATAAGGCCGAAATCAGACGCCGATGCGAGGATATGTTTCATAGACTTACCGGGCATTCTCAACGAAGCCGAGATCTTCCCACCCAGGGAGAGCTGATGTAACCTAGGACTTTAATTAGTCAGTTGTGTGTTTTTAATTGTTGGACTTCTCTAGTATATATATATTTTTAATTTCTTATTTTGCTTATGTTTAATTGCATCGTCTATTAATGAACTTAGGATGTGGGGATTATGCTTATGTTTAATTACACAATCCCCTGGATGTGGGGATTGTGCTTATGTTTAATTGTTGGACTTCTCTAGTATTTTTTTTTTTTTAATTTCTTATTTTGCTTATGTTTAATTGCAATTGTCTATTATTGAACTTAGGATGTGGGGATTGTTCCTATCACTTAAGTGGTCACATGCAGGGCACATGACTCACTTAAGAAAAGGTGGAATTGCTGCTTTTATATATCACGGTACTTAAGAGGGGGAGTTCAGTTTTAGATAGAAACCCTAGCTGCTGGCTGCTCCAGCTCCTCTGCTACACATTCTCCTTCCGCGGCTAGTGCTCTTCTTCTTTTCCATGTCTGTCTATTTCTTCTCATCATCTCTCTCTCTCTCTCTCTCTCTCTCTCTCTCTCTCTCTCTCTCTCTCCTTCGTCTCTTCTGTTTTGTTTCCAGGCCTTCCATCTCTTCTTCAGTATACTGTTGTTTCTCTCTCTCTTCCTCTTCCTCATTCTTTATTGCTGATTCCCTTCTTCTGCCATAGTTGTCTTCCTTTCTTATTTCTGTTTCTTCGTAGCCATAGCGCCCTTTTTCTCTCACACCCACCCCCCATCCCCCAGCTGCTGCCCCCTCTTTGTTTAGATTGACGGTGATTTCTTTGACAATTTCCTGCTGTTTCGTGACTTTTTGGCATTAAGAGAAGTTATTTTTTGTCCGATGAAATTCATCTATTTGAATTAGTTTTTGCTGGGTGATTTACTGCCTCTGTTATTCTTATTTTTGCCAACTAAAATTGATCGGTTTGTTAACTTCCCTCACCTAGACGTTCTCCGTCTTCTTTTGGCCAAACTAGGATTGCACCAATTATATTGCTGCAAGGGGTGAAGAATACTAGAGAAAATCAACAAGAGAATAATGGAGATACAAAAAAGCATATAAGATTATAGACCAAACTAAAACATTAGAGCATTTAGGGCCTGTTTGCAATTTCATAAAATTGGACCAGGTTTACCCCATTCTCATTGTCTATTTTGGTTTTTTCAAAAATCAGCATCAAGTTAGTTTGACAAAGAGTCTGTTTTAAGAGTGATTTTAGACCGGACAGGGACTCTTACGCAGTATAGGGCATATACCAAACACTTGAATATAGAATAAGTTCACTTAAGAACCTCATAACCCTGTTCTGAACCTTCCCAAACAGCCCCTTAGAGTTGCTTTTGTGAATAGACCAAAAAGTTTACCAAACAGCCCGGAAAAGCAATGTTTGTAAACTAGAGAATTGCATATAGTTGTGCTGTTGAGAAAAGTTATTTACAGAATGTCACCTAAGTAACTCAAAAAGTCTTAAGGACTCCGTTGAGAAGATAAACCCTTTCATGAATCTATAATCATGTGGACAGAAACAGGAAAAACTGTGATTCAGAGGACAGAGCTGCTCTGAATTTGATTTGATTAATGAGCCTACTTAGCCTTCTCTGCTTGGGATGATTCATCAGTACAACAAACTGAAGAAGTCAAGAGTCTTTATATCCATCTATTTGGTTATAGTGATTCTTTTGATCTTATGTCAACTGCAGTAAAATCTCCATTCTAAGTTGCTGGCAAAGAGTGAGTTGCTTTAAAGATGATTTTCCGCTGCCAAACATTGGTTTGCTCGTTTTTTATGTGGTTTTTATGAGAATCAAAGTTATGTTGGTATGACCAAGAACCAGTCTTGGGAGAGATATTAGACATTGGCATGGACTCTTGTGCACGAAATTGACATTCATCAAAGACTTCAATTTATAGAACATGTGTACTTATGAACCCCACAACCGGTTCTGTCTTCTCAGTTTTTGTAAGAAGTCTGATTCTTGCTAAATACTTTGATGTGTTGATGCGAAATGTGTCTTGCTTTATTCTTGCATGTCATCTGCCTGAGGACTTGAAAAGTGATAATTTTGCGCTTTTGTAGCTTATAGTGACCTGAGGGAATTACTTTGAAAGGGGTTCATGTTTGATAAAACTCTAGTTGATGAGCATCCCTTTATTACCCGGAATATGAATGTGTATGTATAAATATTTACATATATGTATATACAGAGAGATGTAGGCACCTCTGGAACTTCTGATTAAAATGAAGTTGTTGGCATGCAGGGGATATTAAGGCTTAAAAACAATGCAATGGCTGTTGATGCCCGCCCCATTGATCCTACATGCACGTGCATGGTATGCCCACAATGGATATGCTCATTGGCTCAAATTTAATCATTAAGCATTTAGTTCATGGTACATCACTAATAATCTGGTTTGCGTTAGCTTTTAAAATAACTGCCTTTTGGAATAAGATTTTATTTATTTATTTATTTTTTGAGAGAAAGAATAAGATTTTATTATTATTGTAATTATTGTAATAAAGGTACAAATTGGAGGGTTATTTGTTAAATTTATTTATTATTATTTTTTATTGTGAGGAAAAAAATTGTAGCTTTTTAAGGAAGCTGTTTTTTCGCTTTTAAAAAAACATCAATTTTTTTAAAAAGCTGTAAAAAAGATATTCCAAATGGTTACAGCTTATCAAACAATCACTTATAGGTTATAAGTGTTGTTTTCCTCCCAAAAGCTATCCCTAACGGGCTCTGAGTGTATTCATTTTTATTGCTGTAGGTCTGCAAAACCTATTCAAGAGCCTACATCCATTGCCTCGTCACAAAAGATGCTGTGGGATCTCAACTTTTGTCATACCACAATTTGTATTACATGATGAAGGTATGGCTTAAGCTATATAATAATATACTAGAAATTGCTCATGCCCATGGGCACTATCCAATTTTTTTTTGTTTAAACCTAAATTGTTTATATTTTTATAAAAAAAGTTTTTATAATATTAGTATTTAGACACATTTAATTTAGAGAAAGAGAGTGTTGAGACAGGGGGATGATATATATATATATATATATAGAGAGAGAGAGAGAGAGAGAGAGAGAGAGAGAGAGAGAGAGAGAGAGAGAGAGAGAGAGAGAGAGAGAGTGTAAGAAGTTGGGGGGTTTCAAATTTTGCAAAATTTAAATTTAAGGAAGTGGTGAAGAGTGGGATTGAAACCTTAGATGATAACACACGTCAAAGTTCCAAAGTCATTCCTCCTAATATTGTATATGTATGTATGTATGTAGTAGATATATTTAAGCTTTCCAAGTTTCATTTTCCTGCTTAAATTTGAAGTGTAATTATGAAATTTGCAGCTTAGCAGAGATTTACACTGTTCGATAATCCAAGGACGGTTTCCAGAGTATGTTTGTCTTTTACTTTGTTTTGATTCCAACATTTTACCTTTCTGATTTTTTTTATGACAACTGTTCATTTAATCATTTGCGTTCAGTAAAGGACTTCATCATAAACAATGTACTATGAGATCAATTTCTTCCTTCTGTTTTTAGACATTTTGACATTTATTTTTAATGTTGCTGCAGGTTTGTGTGCCAGTTCCTACAGAAAATGGTAGTGTTTCTTGCTGAAACTAGCCCTCCTATACCCCTTCTCCCTCCCTCTCTCTCTCTCTCTCTCTCTCTCTCTCTCTCTCTCTCTCTCTATCTATCTATCTATCTATCTATCTATCTATCTATATATATATATAATATAGGGTTGTGTGTGTGTGTGTCATTTTACTTTACTGCATTACTGATAATTAGCTGTCATTAGAAACTTTGCTCTCTATTTTTTTACTAATTTAAAATGTCTGATAAAATATACGGCATGTGATCTGTGTCTCGGCAGAATAGAGATAGATCTCGTGTATGCACACATACACAGACACACACACATGTCATTTCCACATTTCCTGCATTTTTGGCGAATATCGTGTAATAATTTTCATCCTTGGTTTGGCAGTCTCTTCTGCACAATCACCTACATACTAGGATGTGTTATTTATGACCTGAATTTGTGAGTCTACAACATTTAGGTTGCGTTCATTCATGGATTTTCTGAAGGAAAAGAAAAAAAGAAAGCACTTTTCCTTGTTTGGTTAATAAGAAAAACAGCGAAGAAAATAGAAAGGAAAAGAAAATAGAGTGAATATATATATATATATATATATATTTTCCGACTCCCTCCTCTGTTCTTCTTTTTCTTGAGTTCCTATTATGTTTTTGAAAATTTTAATTTATAAGTTATTTAAACATGGAGGAAAACTCTAGAGAAATATTAAGGACGCAGTTTTACTTCACCTTTCCCCTCCCTTTCCTCTCTAAAACCGCAAACCAAACATTCCTTCTCCAACATTTGTCTGCATTGCACTGTTTTATCTCTAATACAAGCTGACGTTACAAAAAACCTTTATTATCAGATTTACGAACTTATTTCTTTGCTTTCAATTTGTTGTCGAACCATTTCTTTGTTTCTATTGTCTTGTAGTTTCCTAAAGGTGATGTTCCTGAATGGGTCTGCAATGCCATGGAGGTTGCCGGAATTGATATTTCCTCATGCTGTGCTCCGTTCGCATCCTCCCAAGATTCCATTTTAACTGATACACAAAGCAATACATTAATGAGGAAGACCCAAGATTTGGATTTATCAGATACACAAAGCAAGACATAGATGAGGAAGAGACCCAAGATTTAGATTTATCAGATACACAAAGCAAGACATTTACAGGTTATTCCAAAGATATTGTCACCAATTAAATTAAATTAAATTTGGTGCATAGGTAACAGTACAGAGCAGCATAATTTTGTAGCCCATATGTTGCTTCTTTAGGAACTGTGCCTTATTTTTTGCTTCCCCAATTGATGAGCAAATTACACATTGCAACGTTATATTATTGTCGATGAAAGTGTTCTATTGTTGTTGATGTTGTTTACCCCTATATCTTTGAGTCAGAAATTATCATGTCAAAGAATTACTAAACTAAATAGAGGCAGATGATCTGGAATTTTGTCCTCTATGATTTTCGAATTTGGGATTCCAAGTGATGTGGAAGTCAGACCATTGTGAATAGCCTCCAATGATGTCGCAGTGAAACTATTTGCGTTACCTTTGAAAATAATCACTTTTTAGAATAAAAGTTTTTATTTTTATTTTTAAAGTTACTAACTGGAGTTTTGTTAAAAAGTGTTTTTTAGCTTTGAAAGGGAATTTATTCTTACAAAACTGCAAAAAAAACTAATCCAAATAAATCTTACAAACACAAACAAAGACAATCAATCCACAAACAAAGACAATCCACAAACAAATCAAACAAACAAATTTGACCTATGGCTTGTCCAATTTTTCTTTGCCTTTTGAGCAAGTCTATGGGCACAAACAGATCTCACAAACACAATTCACAAACACTATAATGTGTCTATCTCTCTCCTCTGTGGACCCACTATATCAGTGGACTCCACCAGGAGAGACACATTGTGGTGTTTGTGAGATTTGTTTGTGCCTAAAGACTTAGGGTGTGTTTGATAACTTAAATAAGTGGTGAAAATGAAAACTTTTAGCACTTAATTTTATTTATTTATTTTTCAATGCGTTTGATAACGTACCACTTAATTGAATAAGCAGCCAAAAAATCACTGAAAACTTTAAGTGAATTTTTTACTGAAAATAATCAATAAATGCACTCTACTTCATTACTTGAAAAATTATTTTCAGTATTGCAAATTCAATCACTTAAAATTTTCAGCACTTAAAATTCAGTATCAAACGGACCCTTACTCTTCCTTTTAGTTGTTCAAGTGTGGCTTTCATTTTTGTTTCCTCTATTATAACAAAATCAAGGGTTGTTTGAGGTTTTAAATACCTTTTTTTTTGGTCAAAAGGTTTTTAATAATTAGAGACCTTTCTTCTTCTCCCTTTTTTTTGTGAAAAAAAAAAGTAAATTGTCTGTGGCACAGTTTGGAATGTAACAAATAACCCCCATGTGGTTTGCCTTGTGGTACTTTACTTCATGTAGTTTGGAATGTAACACATAAGCCCCTTGTGACTTGCCTTTGTGGCATTTTACTCCCTGTAGCCAAAATCAATTGCTTAAATGACCAAAAAGACCTCTTCTCTTCATCACTTTAATTTACCTGTTATACAGATGATTGAAAAAACCAGAGTAGTGAAGTCAATGAAAAAATCAGACAGTTCTAGAGAGAGAAAATAAGAGTCTCATCCATGTATAATGTACTACTTTATTTGAAAAAGTAGCCAAAAATCTATTCAAATTCAAAATAAAAAGAAAAAATCACTATATTCTTTAAAATATTATTTTCATAACTACAAATTCAATAGTTTAAAATATGTATTTAGAATTATTATACCCACACATTTATTACTGTTTTTTTTTTTGGGATCAGAAATGCCCACACCTAGGAAGCACCGACACTTCTAAGAAGATAACGTGTCGCGTGTCGTATTGTGTCCGACACACGAATACGACACTTCATGGACACTTTTATTGGGGTGTCGACGTGCAATTTTGTAAGAATTTTATCGTATCGATGTGTCCGTGTCGTATCGTATCGTGTCGGAGTGTCCGTGTCCGTGCTTGTGCTTCTTAGGCCCACACATATTCATGTACACCAAAAGTGATGACACAAATGTGGTTTTTGTAATTTTGACAAAAAAAAAGTTGCCGTTAACATTTAAACATATTCCTATTCCAATTTTAACCTTCTCCTGGGCAGTATTCTTAGTTCAAAATTTCTGTTACTAACTTTTAATCAAAGTATAATAATGTCTTAAGAAAAATCAGAATAACACTTTCATAGAAATGCATAAATTATATCCTGTGATACGTACAAAAATATTCATCAATAGTTAATCTCCGTCACTTCAGCAAGGAGTGTCAAGTCACTCGTTAATTGCACCCGATGCATGGCTATCCCGAGTTGTGTATCCATAACAGCTTGGTATCACCCGATCCCCAACCAACGTATCAGGAACTCTGCCCGGGCCTACCCCGTCGTAGAGGTTGTCCAGGAGCTCTTCATGGCGTGCCCTAGAACGTCCCAGACAGTTTCTTATCTCAGATAGAAAACTTAAGAAAAGAGTAGATAGTTTCCTAACTACTACATTAGGGAACTCCCATGATTTGTGCTAATCAATCCCTATCTGATTGTATTGCCATATCAACTTACTTACGTTGTACGAGTGGACTCTTATATCTATAAAAGAACCCACTCACCCTCTTTAAGGGGGATCGCATTCTTATTCTATAGAATAGCAATATACTACACTCATACGCATATACCCGGCCGGTCTCTGGTAGTGCCGCCCTCCTTGTCGGTTCACCAAAGGCCGCCGATGATTTGTTAGTGCAAGTGCTCCGACACGCACGTGGACGTAGGTCTCTTAATTAACAGGGTCGAACCACACTCAAATCTCTCTTGTCTATTTCTTACTTTCTTTGCCCAAATTTTGGCATCATCAGTTTGGCGTCGTCTGTGGGAAACGACAAGTTTTTTCCAAAACAAATGTGTGACTGATCAACATGCCACCAAAGAAGGGTAAGAAGACTACTGCCTCGACAGGTCAGGCGGATTCACAAGCCGGGCAACCGGCTGCTTCCATAACCTCCGAGCAGATCACTGCGGCTCTCGCACAACTCCTGGAGGGCCAGCGTCTAACTCAGTAGCAAATTGAAGCACTACTGGTCCGACAGGATAAACACCCTCAAGCTAAGATGCACGCGATCGTGTGCTTGTGCGAACTCGATAGCATGCCCATACTGCACCCGTATCCCCTTCGGCTTTGGGACTCTCCGGGAATGATGGGCGTAACCGAGGCCTTGAGCGGACCCAGTAACGTGCCCGGGTCAACCCACACTGGGCGGGGGGTGCCAAAGAGATCATCAACAATAGACACGCTACCAGAAGGGAGGGACAAGAGCAAACGGCCTAGGAATCAGCCAAAGAACGCTTGGCCAGGAGCCGTGGAGATGTTTGGCACACAATTACCCAGAGTTGAAGCCGTGCCCCATCCCTGAGGACAACGCACTTCGAAGAAAAGGCTTCGTCGACCTACCGCTTAGATACAGAACAGAAGACTGATCGGGAGGATGTTAAGGCCCGTATCAGCGACCTGTAGATATAGATTGAGAAGTTGAGTCGCAGGCCGGGGCGCGACTATACCAATACTGGAACCGAGTCGCCCTTTGCTATTCAGATCATAGGGTTCCCCATTCCTTGCAAGTTCAAGCAACCGCATCTTGATTCTTATGATGGTTCGGGAAGCCCGGTCAATCATGTTCAGACTTACAAGGCTCAGATGGCATTAGCTACCAACGCCGACGAACTACTCTGCCTAGCCTTTCCCAGCACCTTCAAAGGTCCAGCCATACAGTGGTTCCACGCAATAAAGCCCTGAACGGTCGACGACTTCAAGGCGCTCAACAAGCTCTTCATCAGGCAGTTCGCGGGAATGCTCGATCGATCGCAGTCAGACACCCAATTGCTGGCTGTCAAGCAGTGCAAGGGAGAATCCCTGAAAGATTATGTCAACCGTTTCAATATGCAAAAGCTTTAGATTTGCAACCTGAACGAAATGGTCGCAATCACAGCCTTCTGCTCAGGGGTTCAGCACACCAAGGTTGCCACGTCATTCCACCATCCAGCCACCCTGGTCGAACTCTCGGAGAGGGTTGAGAAATACATTTACACAAAAGTGTTCCTAATGTTAAACCGTGCCAGCGTCACAGGAGATGAGTCCCCAAAACCCAAACGAAAGAGCGAAGGTTCTGAGAAGGGCTTGGGAAAGAAGCCGAAGTAGGATCAGCAAAGAGCCGGCCGGGATTAGGCCTCGATCGCCTTCACACCTCTTTCCCGGCCTATCCAGGAAGTTATGGCCACCACTAAGGCTCAGAGGTTGCTCAAACAACCAATAAAGCTGAAAAGCCCGCTTAAGAAGAGAAACCAGGACAAGTACTGCCGGTACCACAAAGATCATGGTCACAACACAGAGGACTCCTTTAAGTTAAAGATTGCCATTGAGAAGCTGATCGAGCAGGGTCACCTCGTCGAGTTTATCACCGCGGACAGACGATCTGGGCCAGACGCCTGAGCTCCCTAGTAGTAGCTACCCCTCGGTTATATCAACGTGATCTCTAGAAGAACATTAGGAGGAGGGACTTACAATCAATGAGAAAAAGGCATGCTTGGGCATCCCGAGCGGATGTCCTACAAGTTCAATCAGCTAACTCCCTGCTGACCGATGTGCTAACGTTTTCATCCGACGATGTAAAGGACCTGCAGTGCCCCCACGACGATCCGCTGGTAGTGACGCTCTCCATAGCCAATTATATGGTAAAGAGGGTATTAGTGGACATAGGCAGCTCCTCAGATATTCTGTTTGCCTCAGCCTTTGATCAGTTTGGGATATCAAGGGATAGGCTCTGACAGGTGGCAACTCCCTTGGTCGGGTTCAACGGTTTAAGCACACAACCGCTCAAGATGATCGAGCTATCGATCTTGATGGGGACCTACCTGCAGCAAGTCTCAGTAATGGCAAACTTTGTGGTAATGGAGGCTCCATCTGCATACAACGTCATCCTCGGAAGGCCAACGCTCAACAAAGCTAAGGTAGTCGTGTCGACCTACAACCTGGTTGTCAAGTTCCCAACCCCCCAGGGTCTGGAAAGCCTGCGCGGAGATCAAGCAACCGCTCAGAGCTGTTATGTCAGTTCCCTGCACAAGGAGGCAATCGTAGAAACGCTAAGCGTTCAAGAGATGGACCCGAGGGAAGTTGGGGAAGCGGTCAGCCTGGTCGAAGACACAGATCAGGTGATGCTGGACCCCCAACTCCTCAACCGGTCCATTAGCGTCAGTTCTATCCTGGAATCGGGCCTCAAAGAAAAGTTAGTCCAGTTCCTAAGAGAGAACCAAGACGTATTCACCTGGAGCCATGAGGACATGCCAGGAATAGATTCCAGGTCATGTCCTACTGGCTCAACACTGATCCAAGCTGCCGCCCGGTCAAACAGAAAAGGAGAGGTATGGCCCCCGAAAGGCAGGAAGCGGTGCGCAAAGAACTCAAGAAACTTCTCAAAGCCAGATCAGTCTGGGAAGTGCAATATCTCGAATGGTAAGCCAACGTGGTGCTAGTCAAGAAAAGCAACGGGAAGTGGAGAATGTGCATGGATTTCACCGACCTAAACAAGGCATGCCCCAAGGATTGCTATCCACTACCAAGGATATAACTCCTTGTGGACTCCACAGCCGGTCACTCACTGCTCTCATTCATGGACGCCTACTTGGGATATAATCAGTTCAACATATACCCCAGGGACGAAGAGAATACCTCTTTCATCACCGACCAGGGGACGTATTGTTACAAAGTGATGCCCTTCAGCCTCAAAAATGTCGGGCAACTTACCAACGCCTGGCCAACCATATGTTCAAAGATCTGATTGGAAAAACGATTGAAGAGTGTGAAGAGGCATTCAAAACTTTCAGAAGTACCTGACATCGCCTCCTCTGCTCTCAACACCCGTACTAAATGAGGAGTTGTTCTTACACCTGGTGGTGTCATTCTTAGTGGTAAGCTCAGCCCTCATTCAGGAAGAGTAAGAGACCCAATACATGGTCTACTATACAAGCCAGACACTACAAGGCGCAGAAAGTAGGTATTCCCGCATTGAGAAGCTCGTCTTCGTACTAATTACCTTAGCCTGAAGACTTCGTTCGTACTTTCATGCCCATGTCATTGTGGTCCTCACAGATTAGCCACTTCGCTGGATCCTTGGACGACCCGAAACATCCGAGAGGCTCACCAAGTGGGCATTGGAATTTGAAGAATTTGAAGTGGTCTATAGACCCTGAACGACAATCAAGGGGCAGGCAGTGGCAAACTTTCTTGTGGAATTCACGTACTCGGGAGATTCAGCCGAGGAGTTCAGCCCGCCTGAGCTACCGCGCGACCCACATCCTGACACCTCGGCCTGGATACTCTATGTGGACGGATCTTCCACTAAATAGGGCAGCAGGGCAGGGATCATCATGACCACACCCAACGAGATTCCGCTAGAGTACTCATTGAGGTTTGGGTTCCAGGCATCCAACAACGAAGTCGAGTACAAAGCCTTGTTGGTCGAGTTACAATTGGCTACCTCCATGGGTGCGCAGGAAATCCAAGGATACAACGACTCCCAACTGGTCGTCAACCAAGTCAATTAAGAGTATGAAGCTTGGGAAGACAACATGATGGCCTACTTGGCCCTGGTCAGGTCGGTCACCATACAGCTCAAAGGTTTCTTAATCAAATGAATCTTGAGAGAGGAGAATATAAGGACTGACCGGTTAGCGCATCTAGCATCATCTTCTGAGTCGGACCTGCACGGGATATGGGTAGAGTATCTGTCTGAGCCCATTGTGTCCAACTCAGAAGGCATGGACGTTGACCCAGTTAATGCAGGGCCCAATTGGATGGATCCTATCATGAATTTCCTCACCACCGGATGTCTGTCGAACGGGAAGGATGAAGCCCGCCGGGTCAAATACCGGACGACTCAATACCACCTTGTCAATGGCATCCTCTCCAAAAGGGGGTTCTCTATCCCATATTTCTAGTGCATCCACCATACTCAGGTCCAATGAATATTGTACGAAATCCACGAAGGAGTGTGTGAGAGCCATGTTAAAGGTTGGGCACTCTCCCGCAACGCCCTAAGGTTATTACTGGCCGACCATGGCCTAGGATTCCCAAGAATATGTCAAGCGGTGTGACAAGTGTCAGAGACATGTACCCATGATCAACCACCCAGGAGAGTTCCAGACCCCAATCCTCAGCCCCTAGCCGTTTGCCCAGTGGGGCATCGACATTGTCGGACCCATTCCCATGGCTAAAGACTAGGTAAATTTCGCAGTCATCGCTATGGACTATTTCACTAAGTGGGCAGAAGCCAAGCCCTTGGCAATAATCATCGAGAAAAAGATGGAAAACTTCATCGAAAGAAACATTCTCTGCAGGTTCAGCATTCCCTAGATATTGGTCAGCGACAACGGTAGACAGTTTGACACCCCGCCATTTAGGCAGTTCTGCTCGGGCTATGGTGTATCAAATCACTACTCTTTTCCCGAGCATGCTCAAGCCAATGGCCAAGCCGAGGTGACAAACCGGACAATTCTGCAGTCCATAAATTCCAGGCTTGAACAGACCAAGGGAATTTGGGCCGATGAACTACCGACCCTTCTGTGGGCCTATCGTACCACTCCCCGAGCAGCAATAGGAGAAAAACTAGTTCACTTTTGAGCCAGCGGTACCTACCGAGCTTGGATTAACAACGTACCGGGTGACGAATTTTAGCGAACAAGGCATTGAGGAAGCCCTCAGAGGAGAGCTCAGCCTAATAGAAGAGAAAAGGGACCGGGCATATCTGAAAGTAGCAGCCTATAAGCAGCAGGTCTCTCGGTATTTCAAAGCAGAGTCAAGCACCGCAGTTTCCAGGTAGGAGACCAAGTTCTTAAGGTGGTAAACCAGTCCACCAAAGTCCCAAGCCACGGGAAATTAGGGCCAAACTAGGAGGGACCCTATAGGGTTACCCGGGTCAATCGGTCGGGAACCTACCGGTTACAGACTCTAGAAGGGCGGGATCTGTCTCACCCTTGGAACGTGCAGCACCTTTGCAAGTACTTTCAGTAGCGCACGTATAAGCATGGAGCAGCATTGGTTAGGAACTTATTTTTCAACGCACTATAGCTCTTATCGGGCAATTATCGTAATTTTTGAAAGAAATAAAGATTTTTGTTTTAACTGTGAATAATGTTCCCTACCACTATTCATTAGAATAAGACCTCAGGATCACACCTAAGGCAAAAGGCCTCAGGATCACACCTGAGGCACAATAAGACCCCGGGATTATACTTGAGGCACCAGTTTCGCTTAGGTTCATAACCTACGATGGGGGCAAATCCCCCTAGGTGACTATTGATAGCAAACTTCAAAAGACCCTGGAACTACCAACATTCTAGGTTGGTTACCTATAGTCATCGCCTCTACAGATCCCCGCCATAGCAAAAGCATGGGGGGTAGGAGGGCATGATGAACTAAATAGGCAATCACACCGGCCACTAACAAGATTCAAAACTAAGTGTAAATCACCCTTAATACAGTCCTGAGTACCTACAGTGCCAAGAGTTACCCCGGACGGGACCTAAGGTGCTACGAGTCCCTAACGACCAAGTATTCCCTATCGGTTATAGTCCTAAACCTTTTGCTAAGGCAGGGTCCTAATAAAACTAACAACTGATCGGATACATGCAGAAGTACAAGAACACAAACAGTTGGCACAAAAGGTGACCTCAGATGGCCTTTTCATTAACAGCTTAAAAAAAACACGTACAATGCCTGGGGGTTAATTATAGCAGCCTCCCAAAAAAAAAAAAAAGAAAGACAAATACAAGATTGGGAACTATGGGTCGTCCACGACCATTATCTCCTCAGTCTCCCCAACCTCCCCGCCCAGTGCAACTTTCTTGGCTGGTATGCCCTCAGCAGTTGTACTCTCATCGGCGGCGGGCTGCACGTCCAAATAGTCGTAGTCCATCCCCTTGTAAGTTGAGATGTCCTACTCGGGATGGTCTTGGGCCAACCCTCTCTTCAGGTCCTCATAGCCCTGAAAGAAGCCATCATCAAAGGCCTCCTCAGTAGACCTTGTGGCCGCCGCCTCAGATAAAGCCTTTTCCCGAGCCTCCGCCAACACCAGACTTGCCTAGGCGGCCTCCAGTTCCCCCAAGGCTGTTGCCAACTCCGCCTGCGCCGCTCCCAGGTCTAAAGCCAAGCCTTTAACCTTGTTCTTCTCCACTAACAGGGCTGTTTCCTTGGCCTCCAGAGCATCCCTCTCCTTTGATAGGGCAGCTTCGGTAGCAGTGACCCTCCCTGCCAAGGTGGGCAGGAAGGACTCGGCTCCACAGTCATGCAGCTGACCTGGAAAAAGCAAGCATAAATCGGTCGGTCATTTCAACAAACGGAATAAACAAAGAATGAGGTGGTAGGGTTACTCACAAAGTGGGAGAGGCTATAAATCCATACTTGGAAAGCTTAGGGAGACATGTTAGTACACATCTCCAAGAAGGCCTGGCCTAACTCTCTCTCGGATCTCCGCTGACTCCCCCAGCAGCGTCCCGGACGGCAAATCTGCCCCGGGAGCGGTGTCCAGCACCACCACCACTCGGGGAACCGATGTATCCCCGATTCTTGGTGAACTATCGAACCATGCCTTAGTTGCCTAAACGTCTGATCGCCACCCGTAGGCTCGACGGTTGAATATTTCAAACACATCCACAAACAGGGACGGACCTACTCAAGCGAGAATAGGGGCTCAAGCCCCCCTAGATTTTAACAAATTTTCATAATTACCCTAAAATAATAAATTTTGGGTAAATTACACTGACACCCCTTGAGGTTTGGCGCTTTATCACAAACCTCCCTTGAGGTTCCTAACATGAGACTGGTACCCCTGTCAGAGTTGCCTGCTTAACGTCGTTAACGGTTGCTACAAAAATACTATATTAACCCTCTCATCTCTTTCTCAAAACCAGACCCACCGCCATTACCACACGGCGGCAGCAGCTTGACGAGCCCTCAATACCTTGGGATCTCTCGTGGGACCCATTTTTGTAAAGAAAAAAATATATAGAAAGGGAAGGGCAGGAGATAAGAGACCGAGAAAATAGTAAAAATAAGGACAATGAAGATGAACCGAGCAGCAGGAACTCACCACGAAGGATGGGGGGAAAAATGGATGCTTCGAAGGGCTGGTCTGGTGATGAGAGCTTATATTTGCTTAATATTAGCTCGATAAAGAGTAAAAATTGACTGAATTTAACCCCATTCCTCTAGTGTTACCTGCACTTGTGTTTTAGTTCGTTTCTTTACACAATGATGTATTTTTCGTGGTATGTTGTTGTGTTTAGCTCTTTGAATGCAGGTTCTGAAGTTAAAAAGAATAGCAAGTTGAAAGGAATAATTCAAGAAACAAATAGATGAAGTCTTGGTACCAATCGATTGACATCATATCAATCGATTGACATATTTTTATGATCAATCGATTGGTGGTTTTACCAATCGATTGGAATGTTTACCAATCGATTGATATCTTTGTCAATCGATTGGTTAAAATTGGAAACACTCTGCGTTAATGGAGCAAGATTTCAGCAATCAGGACAACGACCAGCCGTTATGGAGTGAACCTAGATGCCTTCAGCTCACGGACTTGACACTATTTATAGAGGGGAGTGAAGAGGATTGGGGGTTGGCTCATTTTGTATTTTGTATTGTAGGATTTCTCCATTTTAATTCAAGCTTCAAGATTCTACATTTTGAAATTCATTGCAAAGTCAGGTTAATCTTTTATGTGTTAACATTCTGTATTAGTTTAGTTGTAAGTTCATTATAATTTAGTGTAAGGTTGATTTAGAATAGAAATTTTTAGTGTTCGATTTCAATCCATGTCTACTTTTGATTATTTTCTTCATTATATCTGTGCTTACATTATGATAAACATGCTAACTTAGAGTTCTGGTTGGGAATAATGTGAAGAAACATTGTTCCCAGCCACTGCCATGATTCTATTTTAGATTCAATGTCAATCGATTGGAAACAGAAACCAATCGATTGACATCAGATTCCAAGTCAATCGATTGATTATATGTCAATCGAT
The DNA here is from genome assembly GCA_033977485.1 of Hydrangea macrophylla. Lineage (NCBI taxonomy): Eukaryota > Viridiplantae > Streptophyta > Magnoliopsida > Cornales > Hydrangeaceae > Hydrangea > Hydrangea macrophylla. The sequence goes on along the minus strand of CM066994.1, from coordinate 108,704,076 downwards.
TGAAAGCCATTTCATATCAATCGATTGACATGAATTCAATCGATTGATATGTGCATGACTTGGGTTGACTCCTTTTTGTATTCCAATAACTTTTATTTCAGAAACTAAGTCAAAATTGATCTTGTTAAGCTCAAATTGCAATCTGATTTTGAAATGAAAGCTCTTTTGATTAATTAACTCAATGAACATTTTCGATGAACATGCCAATTATCTTATACTCGATTTGTCCACCATTGTTCATAGAGTTAATTAGTTTAATTCCAGTCCTTCATAAATAAGTGAGATTGTCGAACCACTAGGAATGTGAAATTCACATACTTAGCGTCTAAAATGTTTTACTTAATCGATTTCGAATCATGGAATACTAAAAGAAGAAAACCCCAATTGTTTGTTTTGTTAAATCATGGTAGTGGCTGGTACTTTGTCGACTCACATGTTCCCAACTCTTTTTCATATTTAATTCCAAATCACAATTTTTAAGTCTATCTAGTCAAGTTATCGCTTCACTTTAATTTATTTCTTTTATTTATTTAAATTCAATAGGATTGTTAGATCCTCCACCTTAGAAGAAATCATCTTTTATTTCATTTTAGGATTCAATCTTGATCTTTCTGCCTTTATCTTCTGTCCTTTGGGATTCGACCCGGTCTTACCGGTTTTAACGCGACGCGACCGTCTACACTTGGACGTACTCTTCAGAGAACACATTTCCAGTCGTGTCAAGATTTTGGCGCCGTTGCTGGGGACGATAACGAAGGTCAGGAATTTTGGATTGATCCAATCTTTCCGTATCCTATTTCTATCTTTCTTTTTCTTTTTGTTCTTCAGAACACAAGCCATATTGTTGTGTCCTTCTATGTCCTTTGACTCCGCTGAAGCTTTCATCACAGATTTATTTGAAGATACCATCAATAGTGTTGATAATCCCATTTTTACCCCATCTATTTCTAATCCAATGTCTGATACGGAGAGCCAACAAGGAGAGAATAGGCATGATCTCATCGATGACGGTCAACGACCTCTACGAGAACTCTTGGCTCCTGATCGAACAGCCACACCTTCTTGTATCCGCATCCCTCCGCACACGGGTACATTCCATTTTCGTAATGGGATGATTCAACTTTTACCCACATTTCACGAGATGGAGAAAGAGAAGGCGTACTTACATATTCGAGATTTCGAAGATGTTTGTGGCACTTTCACAGATCAGACTTGCCCGAGTGACATAATCCGACTAAAGCTTTTCCCCTTCACCTTGAAGGACAAAGCGAAGTCATGGTTATTGTCACTCAAACCGAATTCTATTTCGACTTGGCCAGCTGTAGACACCTCATTTTTGCCCAACCCAATCATTTTAAAATAAAGTGCTCATTAAACACGAACCTGTCGCTTTTTGAATCATCTCAATCTGACCACAAATGGGAAAAATACTGCAAATCAAAGCTATGGGGTCAAAAGGTCAACAATTTCGTATGCACCCTATTACACATGATTTTTTCTTCTTCTCTCCACAAAATTTTGAAATCACCTCGGTGGATTCATAAGAAGCTAAGAAACAAAATAAGTAAAAGCAAAAAGCAAAAAGGAAAAAGAAGGAAGAAAACAAAAAAAAAAAAAGCAAAGCTGTCTATCCCTCTTAGTGGAATTTCAAACAGCTAAAAAAAAAGAGGGGGAAAGTTCATCGATTTTGGGCCTATAAATAAGGGTCATCACATACCAATTTGGAGAGGAGAAAGAAAAAAAGAAAAAACGAGAGAAAAACATATGCTCCCTCTCTGTATCTCTATTATTCTCTATATCTCCCTCACCTTCCTCTCAATCTCCCTCACTTCATAAAAAAAAGGGCATACATTTTTTTACTACCACATCACTTCCTCTAACCACTACTATCAAGGTCACCACTATAATCACCACCCTCCATCTAGCTGCCATATCGCCACGATTCTCATCACCATACTTCACAGCCACTGTATCACCACCAACATCTGTTGCCACCCAACCGTTACAACACCGCCTCAAATCATTGCCCTACATCCCAGTCACTTACCATCAACATTCTAGCCGATTTCTCAAGTTCCTCTAATAACTCAGGTTTTTTTTATTTTTTCTTATGGTCGGATATTCCGCCTTTCTCTTTCTTTTTCTCTTATGGTCGGATATTCCGCCTTTCTCTTCCTTTTCTTTTATGGTCGGATATTCCGCCTTTCTCTTTCTTTCTTGTTTATTTTCTTTTATGGTCGGATATTCCGCCTTTCTTTTTCTTTATCTTCATTTTCTTTTTTCAGTAGTGTGGCTTCCCTGTAAATCCATTCTGATTGGTCCATCTGCCTGTATCGCTTTACTTATATATATATATATTGTAAATACATACTACTATGACAAATCTATGAACTCACTCATCACTCCATGGCTACTCATGGGCACCGACCCTTACTTCCGGCATAAAAATAAAAATACAAAAAAACCTCTTTTCTTTGTTTTGGGCACCGACCCTTACTTTTCGGCATAAAAATAAAAATACAAAAAAATCTCTCTTTTCTTTCTTTCGGGCACCGACCCTTACTTCCGGCACATAAAACAAAAAGTCAAAAAAAATCATAAAAACAAAAATACAAAAAAAAACTCATCGCACGGTCGATCTACACCAATTTTTTACTCAAAAACACTTTCTCACAACTCACTACTTTTTCAAAGGTTAAAGTCTAGGACTACACCGTACAGGTTAAAGTTCCTAGCCACACCGACATAACTCAAAATATTATTTCATACACTCAAGGTCTAGATCGGCCAAACACTCACACGCATACACTGTTCATGTTACGTTTGGCCTGATTCCCGTCTTGGGATACGTAAGCAACTCTCAAAGAGTGCGGCCATACCTATCACCATTTCCCGTCTATTCACTTTCTCAACAAAAAAAAAAAACTTTTTTTTTTCAAAAGAAATGCCCCATTTTAATAAAAATCACAAAAATTGGCAACCGTGTTCGCACGGATGTTCGAGGGTGCCTAATACCTTCCCTCGACATAATCGAGTCCCCGAACCCATCTCAAAGATCTCTGGTTTCACATGGCTATTCAGAGTCACACTTTTAAAGGGCCCACTTTTCTCAAAAATTATTTTTTTCAAAAGTCAAAGATAAATTACTTTAATTGTCTTTGCAGGGGTCCTAACACCCAAATGTTAGGTGGCGACTCTGAACTTTTTCAAATAGGCCCTACCATACTCTTTTCACCACTCCCAATAACAATCAAGTCGCAATTCACCCACTTTCAAAAGAAGCCGGGCCCAGACACCGACAGCAAGGCTGCTGCGAAAGCGCAGGCGCGACAGCTGGCGACTCTGCTGGGGATTCTTAAGAGGACTCAGGCCATCACTTTAGTGATTCTCATTACAATGGGGTGTTTCTTTTTTTTACTAACAATTTTTTGTTTTATCTTTTCTTTTGTGAATTCTATTCTTTTGTACAGGTGTTCACGACTCAGACTGAAATAAAGTTGCGAGGCCAATGCCAAATTTGCAAAGGCCAATGCCTAAATCATTTTGCACACTACACACTAGCATGCAAGCATAACATAACCCTTCCTCAAGAGGAAACCCTGTAAGATTAGATAGGGAGATGAGTATGTGGCATGGCCGTCGCGGTGTCACCGTCGGTACCGCACAGAAAACTCTCCCGCTCGAACCACCAACCTGAGGAAGTGCTTTGGCGCTGGAGGTTTGAAGGTTTGGGGACCAGACCTGATTTAGGTTTGCATTAGACATCAGCCTCTCCACATACTCTCACTCTCTACACGTACATCAATATTGATACACCACTCTCTCTCCATGTGCTCTCACTCTTTACACATGCATCACTCTCTCCCCTCTCTCTTTCTTTCTTTCTCTCTCTCTCTCTTTATGTCACTCTCACTCTCACCGACCCCGCTCTCTTTCTCTCTCTCTTTATGGCCCACACACTCTCTCTCTCTCTCTCTCTTTCTCTCCCTTTCTGTCACTCTCAACGTCCCACACTCTCTCTCTCTCTCTTTCTCTCTCTGTCCGTCACTCTCACGGACTCTCTCTCTCTCTCTCTCTGTCACTCTCAGTGACCCTCTCTCTCTCTCTCTCTCTCTTTTCTTTTTTTCTCACCTGCCCCTCTTTTTCTGTCACTCTTCACGTGCTCTCTCTCTCTCTCTCTCTGTCGGTCACTCTCACTGACACTCTCTCTCTCTCTCTCTTTCTCTCTCTGTCGGTCACTCTCACTGACTCTCTCTCTCTCTCTGTCACTCTCAGTGACCCTCGCTCTCTTTCTCTCTCCCTCTTTTTCTTTCTTTCTCACCTGCCCCCTCTCTTTCTGTCACTCTTCACGTGCTCTCTCTCCCTCTCTCTCTCTCTCTCTCTCTCCTTTTAAAGACCCTCCATGTCCCATATCTCTCTATCCTTCTCACCATGAACCTTTCTCCGTCTGACCCTTCCCCTCTCTTTCTTCTTCTCTTCTTCTTCCTTTTGCCTCTTGGCAGAAGCTCATCTCCCCCCTAAAAAAAAAAAACCTCACCCAACCCAGATCTTAACAAGAGGAAGCTAAAACAAGCCAAAAATGTTTTCTAAGAAGGTTGTTAACACAAGTCGTTGTGGTGCATGCGAGTACAACAGAAGACGGTGCAGAAGTGACTGTTCCTTGGCTCCCTACTTTCAATATGCTGGGAGTGTGAAGGATTATGAGGCAATTCACGGCTTTTTCGGATATAGGAATTTTCTACGCCTTATTGAAAGGGTACCTGAGGTAAATCATCTACAAACTATCAAATCCCTTGTGTTTGAAGCCACAGCTAGGTTTCAAGATCCCACCTTGGGTTGTGTTTCTTACGTCTTTTTCCTTGAACAACAAGTTCTTGAACTGAAAGAACATGTCTCACAACTTCAAGCTCAATCAAAAGAAGAGTCACCCAAACAATCCAAAGAGCCTGATCCAGATCCTTGGCTCAACTATTCCATGGTAGATCTAGATCACGACATAGAAAACCCTCGAAAGTGTTCCAATCTCATTTCTCACACCACAACTACTCCAATCTCTAGCCCTACCTGTATTCCCCCTGTCACTCAAATTTGCACAACCTCTCCTTGGTCTAATCTGATCCAGTCCTTACTGTCTAGCAACAACCAACAAAACTCTCCAAGTCTGTTGGATCTCGCTACCCCCAACACAATTTCTCCAGTCCGATCCTTGCTATCTAGCAACAACCACCAAACTTCTTCAAATCCATTGGATCTCGCTGTTCCCAACACAATTTCTCCAGTCCAGTCCTTACAATCTAGCAGCAACCACCAAACTTCTCCAAGTCCGTTGGATCTCGTTACTCCTAACACAATTTCTCCAATCCACTCCTTACAATCTGGCACCAACCACCAAACTTCTCCAAGACCACTGGATCTCACTACTCCCGACGCAATTTCTCCAGTCTCTCGTCCTGCCCCCACCACCTCTGTTACTCCAACTTGCTCCTGCTGGTCTAATCTAGTCCAACACTCACAATCTAACAAGTCCCGGATTCCCTTGGATCAAACAGAGGTCCCAAGATATCCAAATCTCCTCTCAAATCTTCAAGCAAGTTCATCAAAAGCACCTACTCCATCCACTGATCCTTACTCTTTCATCACTGTTAATAACTTAGCTCAAAGCTCCTTCTTGGATTTAATTGACATGGTGGAGAGTCAACGTGTCTCTAAAAGAAAAGGAAAAAAGGTCGCAAGGTGGCTTGAACCTGAAAACTAAGGCTCTTTTTTGTGTTTAAAAAAAATGTCAAAAAATCAAAAAAAAAAGTCAAAAAAAAAAAAAAAAAAAAAAAGGTGGAATGAACATCATGGTCCGTATTCAAGGTAGTCCTTGTACGTCGAGTGTGCGTGGGATTGAGCCCACATGTCTTACTATGCGTGTCCCTCCACCAGCTTAATGTAGTTTGGATCATTGGGTATTATTTTATAGGGCAACTGGGAGGGTAAGCATCCCAGGACGGTATTGTCCTCAGAAGTAAGTCCTGAAGAACATTAACCCAGGATTCTGTGGAACGGACTATAGGATCTATATGGTTGCTGAAAAGCGCGTAGGATGTCGTTAGCATTCGATCTCTGGAAGGAAGCCTCACGTTGGCAGAACTCTGTCCCACTCATCAAAATCCAAATGTACATTTGTATCATTGTAACTTTTCATATTTAAAAAAAACAAAAAAAAAACAAAAAAAATCCTCCTTAGCACTATCTTCGCTTCTTATGCAATGTACCCTCACGTTGGGCTATCAGTTCAAGAATCAGCTGTGGAAATACTATCTCTTGTTAGTAACATAAGTGCACTTTCTAAAAAGAGGGTTCTAATCCCCATCACTTTCACGATGCACTTGTGTTTGCTATCATCAATTTGAACTAGCTCAAAGGCTGACATGACATGCTTGATCATTCCTAATCCTTCATTCAGGGAAGCTCGGACCGCCCCTATGATTCAAATCATTTGTTGGGGTGGGTTATCTTTACCAATGAACAATGGGTTAATGAAATGTAAGAGTTTTCTGGTTGTTCTCTTCTGGCTCTTATATGTATCAAAAAAATATCATCAATAAAAAGAGAATGTCAAGGATTGTGTAAATACATGAGCAACCAATCATATGTGCTGTTCCCATCCATCCAGTACATGCATTGTTTCTAAACCCTTTACCAACAGTCTGATACACCCACAAGCCTTTGGTCACCCTCGCAAAAGGCCAATACTTCACCCACTGCCTAAAATACCACTCCTTACAAGGCATCAAAACACCACACAGGGGCAGTTTCTCCACTACTTAATATATGCATTGTCTGCTTTGTATCAGTGCATACATTTCTTTTATATATATAAAAAAAAAGAAACAAGTTCAAAAAAAAAAAAACAAAAGAAAAAAGAAAAGAAAAAAGCTTTTTCATCATCTTGCTTTAAAATCTCATAATTCATTGGATATGACTGTCTTGCAACTTGTTGAAGCCAATTTGGACATCGCATTGGACTTTTGGACACGACACGCGATACAACACGCCAAAAAGGCTTCAAGACCATGATTAATAATTACAGTGTCTGACATTGCTCATCATCGCAAGTGCATGCTGCTCTACCACTGTAGCATATGGACAGTACACTCTCAAGGGCAGAAATAACTCAACTCAAGGCATGCCACACATCATCAAATACTACGTGAGACAGCCCATTGTTCCCCATGACATTGCACAAATTTCAATGTGGCACATACATGATTTCTAGAATCCAACTATGTTTGTGTCAAAATGATGAGAGGCAATCATTTCAGCTATCCATACACTATTATTCACTTGCTAGCCCACTTGAGCCATACAATGAAAATCTCTTTCCAAATTCAAACCCCCTGAGGATCACCCCCCACACTGGGGCAATAAAAAAAAACGAAGCTCAATGAAAAAGCAAAAAAAAAAAAAATACGAAAGCTGGACAAATCCACAGAATACTATCCAACTTGGATACTGGCTTCAAACTGGGGCAATTCCCCCCAAGTCACATTACACTCAGTAATACTCACCCCACACTAGATTGGGGCAGGCAAAAAGAAAAAAAAATAGAGCATAAGGTGATCTCAGGCATCGACCTTTCAAAAAAAAAAACTTTGAGCCTTCATGCGATCCTTCATTTCTTAATCCATAACCCTGGCCTACAATACAACCCACTAAAAGTCCACTCTGATTGACACAAGTCTTGTTGGGTTCATTAAATCATACTTTTGCATCACTTCAAAGACATGGGCCATCACATACTGTCAAGATAGTATGATGGGCGTAGTGAGAACCTCAAAGGCACTATGAATAAAAATCAAGACTATGGTCAAACTGACGACATAGCAAATACGGACAAGAACTGGGCATTCACCGAATACTGGGGCACTGAGCTCATACAGTCAAAGTACGTTGTTCTCTAGTGTTCAACAAGCAACAAGACAGACAATATCCACTAACTTATGAACATTCTTTCGCAGATGATAAACTCATGCATCATATACTTTTGTAAATACTTTTTACATGGTATAAGATTGCGTTAAAAAAAAATACACAAAAACAAAAAAAAATCATTCATACTTTACAGCATAGCAGAAAATGCATATCTTTTGTAACAGGGGCAACTGGTCCTGATACCTCCATCATCCTTGTAAGGAGAACACTCACCACTGGCCCAAACTTCCAAAACCCAACCACTGCCCAAACTTCAAAGTCGAACCGCTGGCCCAACTTCCAAAGCCCAACTACTGGCCTAAATTCCAAAGCCCAGCTACTGGCCCAACTTCTAAAGCCCAACTACTGGCCCACTTTCCAAAGCCCAACTACTGGCCCAACTTCTATAGCCCAACTACTGGACCACTTCCCAAGCCCAACTACTGGCCCAACTTTACAAGCCCAACACTAGCCCAACTTCCCAAGCCCAACTGCTGGCCCAACTTCTAAAGCCCAATCACTGGCTCAACATGCTTCCAAAGTCCAACTTCTAAAGCCCAGTCACTGGCCCAACTTCTAAAGCCCAACCACTGGCCCAACATGCTTCCAAAGCCCAACTTCTGAAGCCCAGTCACTGGCCCAACTTCCAAAAGCCCAGCCACTGGCCCAACTTCCAAAAGCCTAACCACTGGCCCAACATGCTTCCAAAGCCCAGCCACTGGCCTAACTTTCAAAAGCATCACCACTGGCCTAACATACTTCCAAAGCTCAACCACTGGCCCAACATACTCCCAAGACCTCTCACTACATGCAGCCTTTGTTCAGGCTTGCCAACTCTAACAACAACCTCTCAGTTCAAATCTACATGTCAAGTCAACCTCCCATCTATGGATCATCAAGAAGTACGTCCCGTACTTGGGATCACCTGTCCATATCATCCAACGTCAGGTATGAGTCCGTCAAGAGGCATCCTGTCCATCTCCTCTAACATCAAGTGTGAGTCCGTCAAAGGGCATCCTGTTCATCTTTCTCTAGCATCAGGTGTGAGTCCTTCAAATTGCATCCTATTCATCCCACATCAGTCGCAGGTGTGAGTCCATCAAGGGGCATCCTGTTCATATCATTCAGCATCAGGTACAAGTCCGTCAAGTGGCGTCCTGTTCATCTCATTCAACATCAGGTACAAGTCTGTCAAGTGGCGTCCTGTCCATATCATTAAGCATCAGGCATTTCCTCTTACCCTCCCGCACTCTACAGCAATCACGCCCCAACGCGACATTTTGCTCTCTTACTTCACAGCGATCACGCCCCACGTGGCATTTCGCTATCTCACACACAGCAATCACGCCCCAACGCGGTATTTTGCTCTCTTATTTTACAGCGATCACGCCCCACGTGGCATTTCGCTATCTCATCCACAGCAATCACGCCTCACATGGCATTTTGCTCTCTCATACTCCCAGCAGTCACGCGTATCGCATTCTGTTGGACCTTATCTCCACGGGAATTACCCGTATCGGACTTTGCTATTCTCGTCTTTTATATTCAAGGCAATCATGCAAATTGCATTTTGCCACTCTATAACTTCACAGCAATCACGCCCCGACGCGGCATTTTGCTCTCTTATTTCACAGCGATCACGCCCCACGTGGCATTTTGCTATCTCATCCACAGCAATCACGCCTCACATGGCATTTTGCTCTTTCATACTCCCAGCAGTCACGCGTATCGCATTCTGTTGGACCTTATCTCCACGGCAATTACCCGTATCAGACTTTGCTATTCTCGTCTCTTATATTCCAGGCAATCACGCGAATCGCATTTTGCCACTCTATAACTTCACAGCAATCACGCCCCGACGCGGCATTTTGCTCTCTTATTTCCCAGCGATCACGCCCCACGTGGCATTTCGCTATCTCACACACAGCAATCACGCCCCGATGTGGCATTTTGCTCTCTCATCTCACACTTTTCATCGCTCTTATTCTATCGTGGAATGAACTACGCACGGTCTGATTCTCCCGACGGGAGATACGTAGGCAGCTCTAAGAGCTCGACCATACCGTTACTTTTACATCTTCGGTTAAAGTTCGAGATTACGCGACTACGCACTTCTCGACTACACCATCTATCAGCTACCCAGTACGAACTACGCTCGGTCTGATTCTCCCGATGGGAGATACGTAGGCAGCTTTAAGAGCTCGACCACACCCTCACTTTACTATATTTTCGGTTAGAGTTTGAGATTACGCGGTTATGCACTTCTCGACTACACCATCCCTCTTCTACTCGATTCTCACATGAATCCCAAGCAAAGTCGTTCGCCCTTTCTGTTAATGCTCTCAATCCCCAGCGGAGCTATTTGCGTACTCTGGTGGTACTCACATTCATTTGCCTACATTGGCACCTCTCACACTTGCCTACGATGGCATTTCACATTCACTCGCCTACGTTGGCACTGCATACTCACTTGCCTACTCTGGCACGTCTTTTACTTATCCTCATCACTCAAAAGAAAAGGGACAAAAATGGGTCGTCTAGTTTCTTTGTCACGATTTGCTTCGCAAAACATGACAAAGAGGGGCAGCTGTAGACACCTCATTTTTGCCCAACCCAATCATTTTAAAATAAAGTGCTCATTAAACACGAACCTGTCGCTTTTTGAATCGTCTCAATCTGACCACAAATGGGAAAAATACTGCAAATCAAAGCTATGGGGTCAAAAGGTCAACAATTTCGTATGCACCCTATTACACATGATTTTTTCTTCTTCTCTCCACAAAATTTTGAAATCACCTCGGTGGATTCATAAGAAGCTAAGAAACAAAATAAGTAAAAGCAAAAAGCAAAAAGCAAAAAGGAAAAAGAAGGAAGAAAACAAAAAAAAAAAAAAGCAAAGCTGTCTATCCCTCTTAGTGGAATTTCAAACAGCTAAAAAAAAAGAGGGGGAAAGTTCATCGATTTTGGGCCTATAAATAAGGGTCATCACATACCAATTTGGAGAGGAGAAAGAAAAAAAAGAAAAAACGAGAGAAAAACATATGCTCCCTCTCTGTATCTCTATTATTCTCTATATCTCCCTCACCTTCCTCTCAATCTCCCTCACTTCATAAAAAAAAGGGCATACATTTTTTTACTACCACATCACTTCCTCTAACCACTACTATCAAGGTCACCACTATAATCACCACCCTCCATCTAGCTGCCATATCGCCACGATTCTCATCACCATACTTCACAGCCACTGTATCACCACCAACATCTGTTGCCACCCAACCGTTACAACACCGCCTCAAATCATTGCCCTACATCCCAGTCACTTACCATCAACATTCTAGCCGATTTCTCAAGTTCCTCTAATAACTCAGGTTTTTTTTATTTTTTCTTATGGTCGGATATTCCGCCTTTCTCTTTCTTTTTCTCTTATGGTCGGATATTCCGCCTTTCTCTTCCTTTTCTTTTATGGTCGGATATTCCGCCTTTCTCTTTCTTTCTTGTTTATTTTCTTTTATGGTCGGATATTCCGCCTTTCTTTTTCTTTATCTTCATTTTCTTTTTTCAGTAGTGTGGCTTCCCTGTAAATCCATTCTGATTGGTCCATCTGCCTGTATCGCTTTACTTATATATATATATATATTGTAAATACATACTACTATGACAAATCTATGAACTCACTCATCACTCCATGGCTACTCATGGGCACCGACCCTTACTTCCGGCATAAAAATAAAAATACAAAAAAACCTCTTTTCTTTGTTTTGGGCACCGACCCTTACTTTTCGGCATAAAAATAAAAATACAAAAAAATCTCTCTTTTCTTTCTTTCGGGCACCGACCCTTACTTCTGGCACATAAAACAAAAAGTCAAAAAAAATCATAAAAACAAAAATACAAAAAAAAACTCATCGCACGGTCGATCTACACCAATTTTTTACTCAAAAACACTTTCTCACAACTCACTACTTTTTCAAAGGTTAAAGTCTAGGACTACACCGTACAGGTTAAAGTTCCTAGCCACACCGACATAACTCAAAATATTATTTCATACACTCACGGTCTAGATCGGCCAAACACTCACACGCATACACTGTCAGAACTACGTTTGGCCTGATTCCCGTCTTGGGATACGTAAGCAACTCTCAAAGAGTGCGGCCATACCTATCACCATTTCCCGTCTATTCACTTTCTCAACAAAAAAAAAAAACTTTTTTTTTTCAAAAGAAATGCCCCATTTTAATAAAAATCACAAAAATTGGCAACCGTGTTCGCACGGATGTTCGAGGGTGCCTAATACCTTCCCTCGACATAATCGAGTCCCCGAACCCATCTCAAAGATCTCTGGTTTCACATGGCTATTCAGAGTCACACTTTTAAAGGGCCCACTTTTCTCAAAAATTATTTTTTTCAAAAGTCAAAGATAAATTACTTTAATTGTCTTTGCAGGGGTCCTAACACCCAAATGTTAGGTGGCGACTCTGAACTTTTTCAAATAGGCCCTACCATACTCTTTTCACCACTCCCAATAACAATCAAGTCGCAATTCACCCACTTTCAAAAGAAGCCGGGCCCAGACACCGACAGCAAGGCTGCTGCGAAAGCGCAGGCGCGACACCAGCAATTCATGAAGCCTTTCTTAAAAAGTTCTTCCCTAATCGGTTAACGATAGACATCTTGAGACAAATCAAGATGTACAATCAAAAAGAGGAAAAAACTTTCGCTGAGGCCTGGGAGCGTTTTAAGGATTTGTTACTGCTTTGCCCACATCATGGTTTTGAGAAGTGGCGAATTATAAGCTTTTTCTATGACGGCCTTAGTCCAAAGTCAAAGAAACTCGTAGAAACTACGAGTGATGGTGAGTTTATGAGCAAAAATGCCGACCAAGCAGAAGCTCATTTCGAATGGTTAGCTGAACACGCACCAGAATGGGAAACTCAAGTGACGAGAACTCAGACTAGTTCAAGTTCAAGTAAAAAGAGTATTTATCAGTTGAAAGCGGAAGATGGCTTAATGGAAAAATACGAGCAACTGGCTCGTAAGTTGGAAGTTTTAGAAGCAAAGAAGGATCCAGTGATACAGTTTGTATCTGAAGAATCATGTTCTAGTTGTTTACAAATGGGGTATACCTCTCAACATTGTCAAATATACCCTGTTTATCAAGAACAGAGTCCAGTAGAGGTACACGCTATAAATGCCCCTGGTCGTTTCAACCCCAATGATAGGTGGAGTCATCCTGGTTTTGATCAAAGAAACAGTGCTGCTGCAGCAAACCCATCTCAACAGTGGCAGTCGAATAAAGGAAACCAATACCGACCTCAGAACCAAGGATACCACCAGAGTTACCAACCTCCTCTTACCTATCAACAAAATCAAGGGTATCACCAGAGTCAATATCAACAAAATTATTCGTCTCAATCCAACTACAATCAAGGGGGCAACAACCATACCTCATCTAACACCTATGTGCCACCTCATAAGAAGGCACATGAGGATCCGAATACACTCATGATGCAGCAGATGATGCAACTAATGAGTAAACTCAACACAAGTGTAGAAAGGTTAGCTGCTCAGCAAGGGGATCGAGAGCGAAATATGTTCCCTGCACAGCCAGAGCCAAATCCTAAAGGCTAACATTCAGGTACAGGACCCTCGGGGTCTGGACCACATGAGGAGGCCAAGGCTGTAACAGTGTTGAGAAGTGGAAAGGAAATTGAGAAAGTCTCTTTGCCCTCACAACCTGTAGTTAGTAATGAAGAAGAGGTAGAGAATGAAGAAGAATTGGTGGAAGAAGGAAAAGAGGGCGGAACAGTTGAGCCCGAAATAACAATTCCTGAGGATACAGAGATAAAGAAAAGACCCGGAAAAGAATCTCTCCTTGAAGAGACACCCGAATGCCCTTTTCCAGCACCATACCCTCAGAGGTTGAAGAAACCTCAACAAGAAACTAAAAGTTAGGAGTTTCTGGAGTTATTCAAACAAGTAAAAATCAATCTCCCACTCCTAGACGCAATTAAACAAGTGCCTTCCTATGCCAAGTTCCTAAAAGACTTGTGCACTGTTAAAAGGAAGCAAAGTGTTAAGAAGAGTGCTTACTTGGCATGCCAGGCAAGTGCAATTTTAAAACATGACTTGCCTCCCATATACAAGGATCCAGGCACACCGACAGTTTCTTGTATAATCGATCAGAAGAAAGTAAACAATGCTCTGCTTGATTTAGGATCGAGTGTTAATCTCTTACCTTACACTGTTTACCAACAATTAGGGTTGGGAGAACTTAAACCCACTCGCATTACGCTCCAACTTGCGAACCGATCAATTAAATATCCGTGAGGAGTGCTGGAGGATGTCTTAGTCCATATTGACACTTTTGTCTTTCCTGTTGACTTCGTTGTTCTAGACACCGAACCTGTTTACAATGCTAAATCTCAGATTTCGGTGATCTTTGTACGTCCTTTTCTTGCGACAATTGATGAAACTATTAAAGTTAGGAGTGGAGTAATGACCGTTGTGTTCGGGAACATGACATTGAATATCAAGATCTTTTCAAATCCCAAAATTGAAGATTTTGATGATGAGGAAGAGGAAGTGAATTGGGTAGAATCAGTAATTCAAGATTGCTTTGATTCAACTGCTTACGCTGATCCCGTGGAGTCCATTATAACTAACTCATGTTATGAATTGGATAGTTACACTCCACAAGATGAGATGATGAGCCAGATATGTGCAATATTGGAGGTTGTTGAAGAGGAAGTTGCAAGAACAATGTGGACGGCTCAATATGAGCAACTACCGCCAAAGACCAGGTTGGCTGTGCCGTCAAACCTATAATTTCCAGAGTTGGAATTGAAAGAGCTCCCAAAAGAGTTGAAATATGTGTTTCTGGGAGAAGAGAAGACCTTTCCTGTGATAATTTCATCCGTTTTAAATCACGAACAGGAAAGTAAACCGATACAGTTGCTTAAGCAACACAGGAGTGTGTTAGGATGGATCGTTGCTGATTTAAGAGGAATTAGTCCATCTATATGCACCCACAGGATTTACCTTGAGGAAGATGCCAAACGTTGTCATCCAATGCAAAGGCGTCTAAACCCAAACATGTAAGAGGTAGTGAAGAAGGAAGTTCTAAAATTGCTGGATGTTGGGGTTATTTATCCAATTTCGGATAGTCCTTGGGTAAGTCCAACTCAAGTAGTACCAAAGAAAGCTGGCATTACAGTGGTAGAAAATAAAGAAGGAGACTTGGTACCAGCACGTGTGACCACAAGCTAGCGCATGTGTATTGATTACAGAAGATTGAATGCGGTGACTCGAAAGGATCATTTCCCATTGCCTTTCATGGATCAAATGCTCGAAAGAGTAGCGGGTCATCAATTCTATTACTTCCTGGACGGTTATAGTGGTTATAACCAAATTGAAATTGATCCTGCTGATCAAGAGAAAACCACTTTTACCTGTCCATTTGGAACATTTGCATATCGCCGGATGCCATTTGGATTGTGCAACGCACCTGCCACTTTTTAGCGGTGCATGCTAAGCATCTTCAGCGATATGGTGGAAAAGATCATGGAGGTTTTTATGGATGACTTCTCCATATTTGGAAGCAGCTTCGATGATTGCTTAGAGAACCTCCAGAAAGTCCTGAAAAGATGCGAGGATAAGAATTTGGTCCTCAACTGGGAAAAATGTCACTTCATGGTGACAAAAGGGATTGTCTTGGGACATATTGTGTCTGCTGAGGGAATACAGGTAGACAAGGCAAAGATTGACATAATTTCCAATCTTCCTGTCCCCACTACAGTGAAAGAAATACGATCGTTTCTAGGTCACGCCGGTTTCTATCGGAGATTTATTAAGGATTTCAGTGCTGTATCTAGGCCACTGTGCCAACTCCTTGTTAAGGACCAACCATTTGAGTGGAACAGCAGGTGTCAGGAATCCTTTGATAAACTCAAACATCACCTCACAACAGCTCCGATAATGCAATCTCCGGATTGGAGTCTTCCGTTTGAGCTGATGTGTGATGCGAGTGACACAGGGATCGGAGCTGTATTAGGACAAAGGAAAGACAAGAAGCCTACTGTGATCTACTATGCTAGCAGAACTCTTGATGGAGCTCAACGAAATTACTCTACTACCGAAAAGGAGTTGCTGGCAATTGTATTCGCACTGGAAAAATTCAGGCAATATCTTATTGGCTCGCAGATCATTTGCTTCACTGATCATGCTGCGTTGAAGTATCTGCTATCCAAAAAGGATACCAAACAGCGATTGATACACTGGATTCTGCTGCTCCAAGAATTTGATTTGGTTATCAAAGATAAAAAGGGGGTAGAGAATGTTGTAGCTGATCACCTCTCACGATTGACGTTTGAAGACAATTCTTCACAATCCATTCCGATCAGTGAATCTTTTCCAGATGAACAACTTTTTGTTGCAACTAGTTTGCCCTGGTATGCTGACATTGTCAATTACCTAGCCACAGGGGAGACCCCATCTCATTGGTCCACCCCTGACAGAAAAAGGTTTCTATCCATCGCCCGATGGTTTTACTTTGATGATCCGTACTTGTTTAAGTACTGTGTGGATCAAGTAATTAGGCGATGTGTCCCCGAGGATGATATCTCTCAAATTCTAGCTTCCTGCACTCAGAGGCCTGTGGTGGCCATTTTTCAGCTCAAAAAACTGCTCAAAAGGTGTTTAGTAGCGGTTTCTACTGGCCGACAGTTTTCAAAGACTGTTATGCATTTTGTAGAGCTTGTGCTAGATGCCAAATGTTAGGGAGCTTGTCTAAGAGAAATGAAATGCCAATGACCCCGATCATTACTATTGAAATCTTCGATTGCTGGGGTATTGATTTCATGGGACCATTCCCGCCATCCTCTCATTACGAATATATCCTTTTGGCGGTTGAATACATGTCCAAGTGGGTTGAGGCCATTTCGACAAGAAAAAGTGATCACAGAACAGTGATTTCATTCTTAAAAGAAAATATTCTTTCGAGGTTCGGAACACCAAAGGCCATGATTAGCGATCGTGGAACCCATTTCTACAATAAGCCTTTTGAGGCACTGATGAAAAAATATGGGGTTAACCATAAGATTGCTTTATCATATCACCCACAGTCAAATGGTCAAGCAGAGCTAGCTAATAGGGAAATCAAACATATCCTGGAGAAAACTGTTAACATCAATAGAAAAGACTGGTCGTCACGTCTAACTGATGCTCTATGGGCATACAGGACGACGTACAAGACTAACCTTGGAATGTCTCCCTATAGGTTGATTTATGAAAAAGCTTGCCATTTACCTATGGAACTGGAACATAAGGCATACTGGGCCACTAGACTGCTGAATTTTGACATTCATGAGAGTGGTACATTGAGGAAGTTACAACTCAATGAATTAGAGGAGATCAGGAATGATGCATATGATCGTGCTCGAACGTATAAATCAAAATTAAAAGTTAAGCATGATCGATCGATCCTGAGAAAGAAGCTTGAACCAGGACAGAAAGTGTTACTTTACGATTCAAAGCTTCATCTCTTTCCCGGAAAGCTGAGGTCGAGATGGATAGGACCCTTCATTGTCAAAGAAGTGTTCCCACACGGAGTAGTGGAAATTGTTAATCCCAAAAATGAAAATGTATTTAAAGTCAATGGGCAGCGTTTAAAGCCATATTTGGAGAAGTTCGAACCAGAATCAGAGACCATCCAACTGGATGATCCTGATTATTCTTCTTGAAAATTTGGGGAATCTTGTGTTGTTGTATAGTAGTTTTCTTTTCTTTGTGTGCTTCTCTATTTTCTGCTTTCTTTTGTTCTTACTCTGTCTTTTTGATTGGCTATAGGATGAATCCATGGCAAATGAATCCATTGCATTACCTACCACATTTGCTCTACCATGGGGTCCATTCTCCAGGAACCCCAGAACAAAGAGAACAAGGAAGGCCAATTCTCACGCCGCTTTCCGGCTTATGCCCAGATTCCCCTAATGCAGCAATCGCTGATATGAATACCTGGGATTTGTTGTGTGCGGTTCAAGAAATTCTGGAAGGCCTGCAAATCAATTCGGATGGAGAAGTTGTGGAGTATTTTGTGGATTATGCTGAAGGATAAGACATTTCTTCCCCAGAATCTGAGCAGAATTGATGACTCTGGTAGCAAATGAATAAGACATAATTTTGTTTCTAGTTTTTCTTTCTGTTTGTTTGTCCTTTAACCAAAATTTTGTACCCTTTGGATGATAATAATCCACTTTGAGAAATATGATTGATGATTTCTGTTTAAATTCTTCCTACTTGTATGTTTGATGAGTTTGATCCTTGTCTGAATGCTCAAAGTCTTGTTTCTATCTTGAAAATGAATTCTTAAACTGTTGGGGGTGATGACATGAAGAACATTTTGGTTCCCATGAATTTCTAATGTCAATCGATTGACATTTTTATCAATCGATTGAACTTTTATGTCAATCGATTGACCTTTTATGTCAATCGATTGATCTCTTTTATCAATCGGTTGATAACTCTTCCAGACGTAAAGTCTGTCTATCTCCCTCTCCCTCATCTCATTTCAAAAATTTTCAGAGAGAGGGAGAAGAGGCAATTTTGAGGGAGAGAGAAGGAGACCCCCTAATTGATATCATCAGTTCCACCTTCCCTTTTCCCCCATCATCATCATCATTAATCTCATCTCTCCATCTCCACCGCCACTGTCTTCATGTGGACAGAGGGAGAGAAGAAGGAGAGTAATTTGGGCCAAAAATCTCATCATCTTCATCATTCATTATCGTCAATCTCATTCTCAAATCACTTGTGGGCGCAGTTTTTGCAGCGATTTTTATCGAGGTAACCCAAAACCCACAACCTTTCTTTTCCTCATCATTCTTGATTCAAAACGATAGAGGGGCCCCCTCATGGTCATAAGACCACTAAATTAATGATAGGGGGACGTGAGACCTTGTTGTGGGCAGCCCCCTTAAATCGCTGATGTCAATCGATTGACATCAGGGCTCAATCGATTGGAATCCATCTTCAATCGATTGACAACTTATGTCAATCGATTGACATAAACAGAGTAGCAGAGTCTTTCTTTTCTCATTATAACTCTCCGTTTTGCTTCCATTTCAGCTCCTATGGCTCCAAAGCCCAAGGACAGTGGGCCCTACCCAGAAAAATCCACTTCTCTCGAGATTCCTGACCCACCGCTCGCCCACGGGTTTAGGAATGACAAGGAAAATACTTGGTTCACTAAATACTTCCGAACCCGCGAGATTATGGTAGAGAGACGATTTGAGAATTTGTGGAGTGACAATAAAATTCCATTTTACCTAGCCCGCTTCGAGCTTATCTTGATTGGCTCCCGCTTCTCACAGCAGCTAAACAAGTGCGACCTTCTTGGATTCGATCAGCTTGTGCGAGCATGGTCAAGGCTCCAAATGTTCCGTACACATATTTCTCTTGCGTTCAAGGCCTCCAGATTGAGTTTAGTCCTACCACAGTGGCCAGAGCTTTGGGTATTGCGGAGGTGCCAGATCAGCTATACCCTATCCATGCCGATCATCCCTTCCCGTCGTTTGATGTTGTATCTACAGAGATATCAGGCGGCAAAATCAAAAAGTACACGGGGATTACAGTTTTTGACGATCATAATCTGACGATGGATTATCACCTGCTTCATTTGGCCCTCTGCAGCTGCATCCTTCCCACGAGACATAAAGTAGACTTTGCTTGGTGGTACGCAAGAGTCCTTTACGCTATTGGGACTGGCTTACCGATTTGCCTTGCCAGGCTCTTCGTTGAGTTCTTCATTGAGCCGACGCGCCATCCGAGTAAGGCCCAGCACCTTAAGGGTGCTTGGGTAATCCATAGAGTTTGTGAGGAGGCTGGGTTGGCAATTCCTGCAGGTGAGGCATTCCAAAAGTCAAAGATTGGTGTTTTTGGCGAGTTTGCAGCTAGACGGTCAGCTGCACAATTTAAAAAAGTATCAAAAGGAAAAGGGAAGATGGGAGAGAGCAGTAAGAAAAAGAAGAGAAAGAGAGAAGAAGAAACGTCAGAGGAGGAGGATGAGGACCCAGGGACGCCAGAGGCGGAGGGTCAAGATACAATTGTAGTTGAGGAAGAGGAGGATGAGGACTCAGGGACGCCGACTGCGGCTGAGGGTCAGTATGAGTTGAGGAAGCGTGAGCCACCTACAGCCTCTACATCTACCCCTCCGTCTCTCCAGACCATTCATGATCTTTTAATAGAGGAGCGAGAGACGAGAGTGCAGCTTCAGGGGATGGTTAGAGAGCTCACTGCACAGCAGTTGTTGATGACTGCTCAGATGTCGTTGGATCGTGATGCTGTGCAGGGGAGACTTGAGCTGCTAGGTGGTCAGATAGAGCATATTTTGATGCTGTTAGGGATTGAGCAGTCCTTGCGCTCATCTATGCCACCTCCTTCGATGGCTCCAGCTTCTACGTCGGCTCCACCAGAGGGAGATATCTTAGAGACACCTCTACCGTCACCACCTCCAGTTGCTGCTCCCCCGCCAACTGCGAGTGACCCGGTGGCTGTCGCCCAGACTGGGACAGCTGCTGATGGTGACGGTGAGGTAGTTGTTGATCCAGGTCATGACGGTGCGCCCGTGTTATCTGGTGACCAGACTGCTGAGCTTTAGGAGGGAGTGTTGGAGAGCGAGAGAGTATTTTGCTGTTTCTTATCTTTTGATCTCTCTTGCATTGTTTTTGTTTGATTTGTGGATATTTTGGTACTTTTGTGGATACTTTATTTTGGTTGGTTGGATAGTTTGGTTGGATAGTTTAGTTTTCAATTTTATCTGTACTTGGACTTTATTGATTTTTTGGACATTATTATTACAGATAGTTCTGTTTGCTCATGGATTGTGTTTCTATTGTTGATTCTCTCGATTATTATCTATATACTTTTGATCTTGGTTGTGTGCGGAGATTGTTATGTTATAACAGGTGAATTCTCAAAGTTGTGTTGAATCGCGTAATACAGGTGATATCTTCTGTTGCTTGAAATACTTCCATTGTGGACAATGTCGATTTCAGTTGGGGGTAGAAAGTAGATATCCGCCTGTATTTTCTTGAATTTAAAATGCACACCTGTTTAATATTAGAATTTCCTATTCAAAACAAAAAAAAAAAAAGAAAAAAAGAAAAAAAAAGAAAAGAAAAATGCTATTGTTGAGTTTCTAACTTTCAAAACCTCGTTTCTCCTAGCTAAATTGTTGTGCAATGATGCATTCATGTCTTTCTTGTTATATTATGGACTTTGATTACATGTTACTTTGTCGCTAATCTGGTTTTACGTCCATAGCATGAATATATCCTGAAAACATTTTGCACGAGTTGACAATCACAAAAGAATCTTTGAATTAGAATGAAATACGATTGTCATGTTAATGGATTAATAGTAAAACTTTAAACCCTAGTGAGTTTCGAGCCATTCTTTTATTCTGAGGGTTAATCGCAAAAACTCGTGTCAATTCTTGAAATACACTTTTATCTCGTTGAGAGTCTCATTCTTGTTTCATTTGGCTGATGCGTCAGGAGAACGTTCAGGATCTACTATTTTCAAAACTCAGGAAATACTTGAGATAAGTTATAATGTCTAAAAGATGATTTAGGCCATCGTTTTCTCACCTCATTACCCGAGAAAGTCTAAATTCCCACTTACCTATCACAAATCAATGCCTCTACCCAAAATTACACAGTTATAGTCAAGCATGTGAAGGTTTTGTGAGAATCATTAAAAGAGAAAAGAAGAAGTAATAAAGGAAATTGGAGGTTGGATACATAAAAAAATTCGCGAAGGAAGTTGATATTACTATGTCTCATGCTTGAACCCATTTCCACATTTCACCATCTTTAACCTTTCTTCATATTTCTATCACAAGTCTTAAGGATTCTAGATAATTTTAATAAATTTCGAGTATGAAATGAGTTTTCCACAGTAGATCGCTCCTGAAGTAATTGGTATTCCGTTCATGGGACTCATGCACCTTAAAATAAGCGTTCTTCAGTGTCTAGTATGTAAGCATGTTTGATTGCCTCTACATTTACTCATTTGAGCTTCATACTATGAGTGCATAATTTTTATGCCAGTTTCAGAGTGATTTTATTTTGAGCGTAAACCATGTGAGAATTGAGTTGAAACTATGAAATCTTCAACATTTCAATCCAAATAATTCTGAGATAAAGATTTCAATCGTAGTTGTTAACTCTACACACACACACACACACAAGGATATATAAAGGCTGTGGATGTAGTTGACTTGTTTAGTTACTTTGTAACATGTTGTTTATTTCCATAGCATAATAAAGGAATTTATGTCCTTGTTAAGCAGAATTTTTAGCATAAAGGAGAAATTGAGGTTCTTTGATGAGTTTAGAAAGTTTGACATTTGAATTTTGGGGGTAAATTCTCTAAAAACCCTCACGAGACACAACTCGTCCATTAGGGTATACCTAAGGGTTCAAAGGCTTGTTGCAAACGCTAAATGCAACCGCGATTCCTGCGACAGTGAGTTAGGATTTCTCTTTTGTTTTAGCTCAATAAAACTGTAACGTCAATTGTTGTTCGTCTTAGTTTGCGTTAATTCCGCTTCATTGCTAGAGACTAGCAAAGCGCTAGTTGGGGGTCGTGATGAGAGCTGATATTTGCTTAATATTAGCTCGATAAAGAGTAAAAATTGATTGGATTTAACCCCATTCCTCTAGTGTTACCTGCACTTGTGTTTTAATTCGTTTCTTTACACAATGATGTATTTTTCGTGGTATGTTGTTGTGTTTAGTTCTTTGAATGCAGGTTTTGAAGTTAAAAAGAATAGCAAGTTGGAAGGAATAATTCAAGAAACAAATAGATGAAGTCTTGGTACCAATCGATTGACATCATATCAATCGATTGACATATTTTTATGATCAATCGATTGGTGGTTTTACCAATCGATTGGAATGTTTACCAATCGATTGATATCTTTATCAATCAATTGGTTAAAATTGGAAACACTCTGCGTTAATGGAGAAAGATTTCAGCAATCAGGACGACGACCAGCCGTTATGGAGTGAACCTAGACGCCCTCAGCTCACGGACTTGACACTATTTATAGAGGGGAGTGAAGAGGATTGGGGGTTGGCTCATTTTGTATTTTGTATTGTAGGATTTCTCCATTTTAATTCAAGCTTCAAGATTCTACATTTTGAAATTCATTGCAAAGTCAGGTTAATCTTTTATGTGTTAACATTCTGTATTAGTTTAGTTGTAAGTTCATTATAATTTAGTGTAAGGTTGATTTAGAATAGAAATTTTTAGTGTTCGATTTCAATCCATGTCTACTTTTGATTCTTTTCTTCATTATATCTGTGCTTACATTATGATAAACATGCTAACTTAGAGTTCTGGTTGGGAATAATGTGAAGAAACATTGTTCCCAGCCACTGCCATGATTATGTTTTAGATTCAATGTCAATCGATTGGAAACAGAAACCAATCGATTGACATCAGATTCCAAGTCAATCGATTGATTATATGTCAATCGATTGAAAGCCATTTCATATCAATCGATTGACATGAATTCAATCGATTGATATGTGCATGACTTGGGTTGACTCCTTTTTGTATTTCAATAACTTTTATTTCAGAAACTAAGTCAAAATTGATCTTGTTAAGCTCAAATTGCAATCTGATTTTGAAATGAAAGCTCTTTTGATTAATTAACTCAATGAACATTTTCGATGAACATGCCAATTATCTTATACTCGATTTGTCCACCATTGTTCATAGAGTTAATTAGTTTAATTCCAGTCCTTCATAAATAAGTGAGATTGTCGAACCACTAGGAATGTGAAATTCACATACTTAGCGTCTAAAATGTTTTACTTAATCGATTTCGAATCATGGAATACTAAAAGAAGAAAACCCCAATTGTTTGTTTTGTTAAATCATGGTAGTGGCTGGTACTTTGTGGACTCACATGTTCCCAACTCAATTTCATATTTAATTCCAAATCACAATTTTTAAGTCTATCTAGTCAAGTTATCGCTTCACTTTAATTTATTTCTTTTATTTATTTAAATTTAATAGGATTGTTAGATCCTCCACCTTAGAAGAAATCATCTTTTATTTCATTTTAGGATTCAATCTTGATCTTTCTGCCTTTATCTTCCGTCCTTTGGGATTCGACCCGGTCTTACCGGTTTTAACGCGACGCGACCGTCTACACTTGGACGTACTCTTCAGAGAACACATTTCCAATCGTGTCATCTGGCTCGTAGGTGGCCTTCTGACCTCTCGATTGGGTCAACACATTTCAGACATTTATGGCCAGGTCTGGTAAGGCCTTGATGCTGCCCTGGCACTTGTTAGGGACACTCGGTTGATCAGTCGACCCCACTGCAAAATTGAACACGAAACAGTTAGTTCCAAAATTACAATGAAAGCAAGAAAAAAAGGAAACGGGCGTAGAACAGGGGCTTGCTCCTCAACTTCCCCGCCCAGAAAGTTCTCAGTTGAATCCTTAGGGCCTCCTCACAGAACCCAGGGGTAGACACTTAGAAGAATTTCTTCTTCCACCCCTTGTTGTTGCTCAGGTAGTTGACTATGATCTTCCTACCCTACCGAGCTGCCAGAGAGAAGAACCAGGCCTCCCCATGTACCGGGAATGGTCGGTGGTCCACAAAAAATCTTGCATGTGAGTTTGTACCCAAAGACTTGGGGCCAAAGAGAAATAGACCCCATCAAAAACGTCCACCCATTGGGGGCAAGATGCCCGGGAGCAATCCCGAATAGATCAAGACATCCCGGGCGACCGGATGGAGGGGGATACGAAGGCCAATCGTGAAGACATCTTTATAAAGGGTTATGAACCTTGATCGATATATCTGGGCTCCTCTAGAAAGTGCGGTTAAGGAGCAATGGTCAGGAATACTGTATTTACCCCTAATCCGCTCCAGGTCAGTGGCGACCAAACTAGTGGAAATAAACTCGCAAGCGAATGCTACCTCCGGACTGCTCGGGATCGGCACCTCATCACCCAAGCTGCGAGACACATAGGCTACTGGGGGCTCCTGACCTGCCTCATTATCCAATACCCGAATAGGAATACTACCCTCGTTGTGTTGATCGGATGGAGTCGCAGAAGGAGGATCTAAACTTGTGTTCGGGGTCCCTGATCACGATTGCTCATCCTCCGATTGGGAAGATGAGTCAAAACCTGAATGGCACATCTCTAAGGCTCCTGTGACTGAGTGCTGGAGTAACTAGCAACCTAGGTAAGGATCAGGGACTCCAAGTCTAAGATACATGGGGGCAGTACTAAAAGTCTAAAGGGCAAGAGATACAAGGTTTTCAGTGTCAGGTAATACTCGGGTATAATCGCCCCTGAACACCCTGACTGGATTAAATGCTTAGTTACACCGCCCGATCTAAGGAAGGAGCAGAACCTCAGAAATAAAAAATCCCACTCCCTCGCGAGCCCTAGCGGATTCCTATTCTCCAGCCTTACTCGGGAATGAAGAGAAGTGAAGGAGAGTAAACAAAAATAGTGAATTTAAGGCTAGAAAGGTGAAGGCTTACAAGAATTAAGCGCAGAAAAGAGCTCGGGAAGCTTTCCTGGGTGCTCGTTCTCTGCAACCATTCGGTAAACTCTCTCAGTGGACAGCAAGAGCAGCCAAAATGCATAAGTGCTCTTTATATAGAATGCATGAACGACTCAGATCATTTTAGATCCAACGGCCCAGCAAAGCTCCCGTCTAAACCAACGCCAGCTGTCACCTTGGGCAGACCAAGCGGTACCTCAAAAGGTGCGCGCATTTAATGCACGACATGCTGGTTCAGTTACGATGTGACTATTCGGTTACGTTCACACCGACCTCATTGGGTCCTTACTAGACCAATCACTTCTCGACACGTGGCAGCTACTGACTCCAAGTTATCGAGGCCACCACCCGGTCCAACCCCCGGATAACCAAGGTGACCGGCTCGGCTTCTAGTAATCTCCCGGGTGGGGTCCCGGATAGCTCGCCGGATTGTACTGATTTCCAACGCTCATCTAATGACGCATCACATTAGCCTTGGAAATGGAGGGCAACTCATACGTACAAAAATATTCATCAAGGGTAAATCTATGCCACTTGAGTAAGGAGTGCCAAGTCACTTGTTAATTTCACCCGATGCGTGGCTATCCCAAGTTGTGTATCCATAACCGCTCAATATCACCCGATCCCTAGCCAACGGATCGGGAACTCTGCCCAGGCCTACCCCATCATAGAGGTTGTCCAGGAGCTCTTCATGGCGTGCTCTAGAATGTCCTAGACAATTTTCTATCTCAGTTAGAAGACTTATGGAAAGAGTAGATAGTTTCCTAACTACATTAGAGAACTCCCATGATTTGTGCTAATCAATCCCTATCTGATTGTATTGCCATATCGACTTACTTACTGACCTTGTCAGAATCAAGATATAAAAGTGTACTTTACTTTTCTAAAGATCTGCAGTGTGGAAGTAAAGGTCGAACCCACAGAGATTGAATACTACGCACTTTAATTTTTAAAACCTAAATTTAGTTAATTAAGAAAAACGGATTTTGAATTTAATTTGAATTAAACTAATAACAATAAAAGTAAATCTAAATTATGAAAGCAATTAAATATTTGTTTTTATAATAAGTTTAAGAAACCTAGGATTGTAAATCCACCACTAGCTTCATAATAAGGGTATTTACGAATTACTTTAGCTTATTAAGTTGGATGATAATGGGGAATTGTAGCTACAAGCCCAATTCCCCTGTCAAGAAAATAACTATGGTTCAAGCACCAATATAATCCATCTTCGGTTAGCACGAATTATCACACACTAAACTAGGGTTGTGGTATAATCCGTCTAATCTAGGCATGGACTATTCAGATACTTGATAGCACAATTCAATTTAAGCACCATTACATGTAAATAATCTAAACAAGCACAGCAAGCATAGATTATTGAGCACACTACCATCAAAATAGATCTAAGACAAGAGTAAACTTTGAAAGTAACGATTTAATCAATAAGAGCACGATTTATTTATAAAAATCCTTGGAACATGTAACTGTCATCCATACATAATAAAATTAAAATAAAAACATAAAATACACCCTATTACTTGGCTAGGGTTTCATTGAAATCCTAGATCTTGAGTTTAGTTGGCCATAGAATTGATGAACGGCAAGAGGTTGATGGAGGAGGCCATGGGAATCCTTGGTCTTCTTCTTCTTCTCCTTGCTTTCCTCTCTTTAATGGCTGAAAGTATGGTTGTATATCAATTGCCCCTCTAAGAATTGAATTATAATTGAGTATTTATAGATTTGGAGCAAGTTTGGAAGCTTTCCTAACCCAATTCGCACTAAAACTATTGTATTTAGCTTTCCAGACGTAATTAGGCAGTTTCGTTCGCGTAGGAGTCTTCAGCTCTTCGAAATACGCATTTTCACTTTTTTACATAGGTTGCGCGAGTGAGCCGCACGAGCGCGATTCTGGGAGGTCGCGCGAGCGGGTCGCTCGAGTGATTTCTGGACTTCCGTGCGAGCGGACCACTCGCGCGATGTGGTTTTTTCAGCTTCTTTTCTTCTGCTTTTTCACCCCATTTAGCTTGGAATCCTTACTTTTCTCCAAATCCTGACAGAAAATAGAAAATGAAGTAAAAAATACAAAAATAGGATAAAAAAGTATTAACAAATGTAAATTAAGGCTTATAATTAGGATTTGTTCTCTCCCGATCACACCCCCAAACCTACATTTTGCTAGTCCTCGAGCAAAAAGAACATAAAAATTAAACTACTAATTAAAAATACTACTCCATTTTTTGCATGGATCACGATTGCATTTAGCGTATGCAACAAGCCTTTTAAACCTCTAGGTGTCCCTAGTTGGACGAGTGAAGTCTCGTGAGGGTTCTCATCAACAAGTCACCCACAACCATCTTTATTAACTTATAAATTTAAAAAGTTTTATTAAAAACGAAAAACATAATATTCGATACTCCTTATTATAAAACAATGATTTGATATAGAATAACGAACAAGAAAAAATGGAACCAAACGTCTACCTACATCATGAAAAGCAATCCCAAGCACATGCATCGTAAAAATCAGTAGTTGCACGTGTGTGATGTGGTAGTCAAATGAACACACACTTGTCATCAACTTGGAATATAACTCGGATGACCATCTAACTATGCTTCGACTACGAATCTCGCAATGTTAAATACACTTCAAACGAAACACTTAGAAACATGTGTAATTTTTCTAAAATATGTGAGTAAGGGAAATATATTTTCAAAACAAGAAACCGCTCACATATGACTCGAAAAAGACGCATGACACGAAAGAACAGTAGTCTCATGGATAGGACACTAATAGTCAACAAAAATTTATCGTTACCATATTTTAATCCCCTTCCCATCGTTTTCATATCCACACCATGTTTAGGATCAAATAGAACTTTTCAAAGGTTATATTGTAGCTCTGGTAATAAAAAAGGATAGAAAGGATTCATTAGGTAGTTTTAGAATGGCATTGTAAGGTATGTTCGATTTCTTTCATTCTCTCTTCCACCAACATCATCATTTCATTCTCTTCTTTTCATTTCTTTCAATACTTTTCTCCTATTTTTTTCTCTATTCTTTTCCTCCTCGTTGCTTTTGAAATGAATATTCAATAAATAACAAGGCAACAACCCCAAACATCATCTTATTTTCTTCTTCTTCTCAATCACACATCGCCTTAACACCACTAAAAGTTGATCAATCTGTCAGGGATAAACTCCAAGTTGGCCAAATTGGAGTAAAAATAGGATAATGGTAATTAAAGAAAAATGGCATTTTAATGGCTCAAAGGGCGAACTAAGAAAATTTATCATTTATCGGTCAGTAGCAAGCAAACAAGGCCTAAAATCATGTCCTATGGTTATATGGTTCTTCAACGTTTATGATAAAAGATTATTTAGCATGGTAGCAAATATTTTAACTTGACTATCCACCAAACAAGAATAATGAGACTAAACAAGTAGATGCGTTATTTCAATGAAATTCGACAAACACAAAATGTATTCATAACCCTCTAAAAAGAAAAGATAGGCTCAAAAGCTCACCGGGTTTAGTCTCCACCATGTGTTATCTAGAAATCCGAATCATATTATAGTTCACATCAAACATGTATTCAAGCGACCACGTGCAGTGCATAGGTTTGTGTGCAAATCTATGATATAAAACTACGATTCGAACGATACATGACCTAAATCGTCATATCATGATTTCAGCAAATATTTAATCACATCTTCTCATGTTTACCATTCTATAACAATCCAAGTTACATAACAAGAAGTATCGACTAGAGATTGCAAAACCGTAGGTGACATCGTTTATTTAACTACAAGTATCAAAATTTTTTGAAAATTTAGTGTAATAATGTGCATGTGTGTGCATACCCCCAAACCTAAACCTTTCATTGTCCCTAATGAAACAATAAAATGAAAGAAAGGAAAGTACGTAGAGAAGGAACGATGTACCTCGATCACGGCAATCACAAACAGGTGAACGTATAATAATATGGAATCAAAGTTCACTTACTCCAAATGGAGACACTAATTCACCTGCCAATACTTGACAAAAGAAAAGAACAGACAAAATAACAATGATAAAGAAAAGAAAGGAATATTTTGTTTTATTTGTTTTTTATTTTTAATATCAATAGAACTAAACTATACCTTAAAGAACGTAACAAAAATAAAACAAATAGAAACAAAACTATCTAAACAAAGACAGACTCAATCGTAAAAAAAAAAACTAACTGAAAAGAAAAACAACTAGACAGGTGTGGGAAACAGAATGTATACGAACAAAAGTAAAAATTTCAAAAATCCCACCTCGCGCGAGTGACCCTTGCTCGCGCGAATCTCTCCGTGAGGTAAACCTGAGGAAAGTTTTTATATATTTTTTAGAAAAATTTCTAAGTACCAGAATCGCGCGAGTAGGCCGCTCGAGCAGACCCCTCGCGCGCGCGAATTTAGGCGCGAATTGATGCTGAGGTTTGATATAAAAACGTTGGAAAAAATTTTGTCTAGGGGGGATCTCGCGCGAGCGAGCCGCAGGTGCAATGTGGTCTTTTTTCCCTGTTTCTTTATTTCAAGGTAAATAAGTTCAAAATAAGTTTATCCCGACCCCTAAACCTGTCCAGAATGTCCAAAACAGACTCAAAAGGACTCAAAAATGACTAAAAAAAAGGAAAACGAACGAAATAAAGCTTTGGTTGCCTCCCAAGAAGCGCTATCTTTTACGTCTTTAGCTAGACCGTTCTAGCTCAAGATTTATGGAGGTTGAAAATCAGACTTTATACCCCTTAGGATATCTGGAAGAGCCCGGTGATAAGCATAAATAACGTCACTTTGAGTTAATTCGACCGACGGTTCTCCCGAATTATGTTCAAATCGATTTCTTACCTTTCGAGTAAATTCATCATTCAGGCTTGGTTGTTAGGATTCATCCACTCATTACGAAGTACATTATTTTCCTCACCCATATTCAGTTCATTGTTAGGCTCAATATTGCGTCTTACCTCACATTCCGCCTCACATAGGTAATCGTCGTCTTTAGGAGGTTGATCCATAGCATTAAAAATGTTTAATTTTAAGTTCATGTTCCCAAATGACACCTACATTACCCCCGTCCAACAGTTAACACGAGCATTAGCGGTTGCTAAGAATGGATGGCCTAAGATGACAGGAGTGTGTTTCCTAGCATCTAGCACAGGTTCAGTGTCAAGGACCATGAAATCGACAGGATAATAGCATTTATCAACTTTAACCAAGACGTCCTCGATGATTCCTCTAGGTATTTTAATAGAACGATCCGCTAATTGTATGGTAGCCGCCGTAGGCTTAAGTTCACTTAAACCTAGTTATTTATAGACGTGATAAGGTAAGAGATTAACACTAGCTCCTAAGTCAAGGAGAATCTGATGAATGATAGTGTCACCTATGACACATAATATCGTAGGCGTACCTGGATCTTTATATTTTGGAGTAGCGTGTTGGAAAATGGAGCTTACTTTTTCTGTGAGGAAGACCTTTTTCGGAGTATGACTACGCAACTTGCGCTTTTACGTACACAAGTCTTTTAAACATTTAGCGAAAGCGGGAATTTGTTTAATAGCATCAAGGAATGGAATATTAATTTTTACTTGTTTGAATACCTCGAGTACATCTTCCATTTTTGATGTTACGGTCCCTCAACGTTTGGTGGATATAGCATTCTCGGAATGTAATTCATTGGGACCGGTTCATTCTCTTTCCTAACTCTATCCACGTCCTCACCCTTTTCTTTATTCAAATTTACATTTTTTATTTTTCTTACCCTCATCCGGAATTACAACAATCTCCTCATCTCGAATAGTCGTCCTAGTCGAAACGGTATTCACTTGCTCACTCGACCCCCCATTCTCGTATTGTCCCTTAAAATTTTGAATAGTTTGCGCAGACAACTTTCCCTCGTTTCTACGACTCACCGTAGTATCTATTTGTCCCATTTGGGATTCAAGCTTCGCAATGGATTGTGTATGAGAGTGCACTATTTGTGCTTGTGCTTGGACTTGCGTTTCTATGTTTGTAAGGAAAGACAACACCTTCTCCTCAAAAGCATTAACCCGTGGAGGGTTATGATTAGGAGGGGATTGTTGGTATTGACTTTGTTGATATTGGGGTTGATAAGTATTAGGAAAATTGTTCGACATAGGATTATAGTTATTTCGTAGGAATTGTTGCATAGAATTAACGTGTTGCTCAACAAATTCCGGATATTGAGATGCAGAAGGACATGCAAAGATATTATGAGACATTTCAGAACATAATGCACATACTTCAGAAGACGGTGGACTCGACATTTTGTTCATTTGCATAAGTCGGTCAAGTTTTCTTGATAATTCTTGTATTTCGATTGAATGACTTGACTCAACTTTTACCTCTCTTTTTGGCGGTGGCATGTATCCTTCAGAACGTACTGACACAACCTGGTGCATTGAGTTCTCGCTTAATGTTTCAAAAATCTTCCATACCTCGTCAGCGCTTTTGTGTAGGAAAGTACCCGCACAAACGGCATCGACGGTATTCCGAATAGAAGGAATAAGCCCCTCGTAGAAGACTTGAACTAATTGCCACTTAGGAACCTGATGATGTGGGCATGAGCGTAATAATTCTTTAAACTTTTCCCAAGTATCATAAAGCATTTCTCCATCTTGCATCATAAAGTTTGTTATGGATTTCCTTATCTGATTTGTACGCATAATAGGGAAAAAACTTCTATAAAAATGCGGTATGTAAGGCTTCCCAGGTTTTAATTGTATTCGGTTCCAAGATTGGAGCCAATACTTTGCTTTATATTTTAAAGAGAATGGAAAGAGCTGCAGTTTCAATTCATCATCAGTTAAGTTTTGAATTTTTAAAGTAGAGCAGATATCTTGAAAATCCCTTAAGTGTTGGTAAGGATCTTCATTAATGCGTCCATGGAAAGAAGGAAGTAGCGAGATGGTAGATGACTTTATCTCAAAGTGAGATGCCGACACCTCCGGTAAATCAATACATGTTTGTGGTGTGTAAGTTGTAGGAATAAAGTAATCTTTAAGTGGAAGCTTGCCTGGGTGCTCGTTCTCTGCAACCGTTCGATAAACTCTCTCAGTAGACAGCAAGAGCAGCCAAAATGCACAAGTGCTCTTTATATAGAATGCACGAACGACTCAGATCATTTTAGATCTAACGACCCAGCAAAGCTCCCGCCTAAACCAATGCCAGCTGTCACCTTGGACAGACCAAGCGGTACCTCAAAAGGTGCGTGCATTTAATGCACGACATGACGGTTCACTTATGAAGTGACTATTTGGTTACGTTCACACCGACCTCGTTGGGTCCTTACTAGGCCAATCACTTCTTGACACGTGGTAGCTACTGACTCCAAGTTATCGAGGCCACCACTCGGTCCAACCCCCGGATAACCAAGCTGACTGGCTCGGCCCCGAGTAATCTCTCGGGTGGGGTCTCGGATAGTTCGCCGGATTATACTGATTTCCAACGCTCATCTAATGACGCATCACATTAGCCTTGGAAATGGGGGGGCAGCTGATATGTACAAAAATATTCATCAAGGGTAAATCTATGCCACTTCAGTAAGGAGTGCCAAGTCACTCGTTAATTGCACCCGATGCGTGGCTATCCCGAGTTGTGTATCCATAACCGCTCAATATCACTCGATCCCCAGCCAACGGATCGGGAACTCTGCCCAGGCCTACCCCGTCATAGAGGTTGTCCAGGAGCTCTTCATGGCGTGCTCTAGAATGTCCTAGACAATTTTCTATCTCAGTTAGAAGACTTATGGAAAGAGTAGATAGTTTCCTAACTACATTAGGGAACTCCCATGATTTGTGCTAATCAATCCCTATCTGATTGTATTGCCATATCGACTTACTTACTGATCTTGTCAGAATCAAGATATAAAAAGTATACTTTACTTTTCTAAAGATTTGCAGTGTGGAAGTAAAGGGCGAACCCACAGAGATTGAATACTACGCACTTTAATTTTTAAAACCTAAATTTAGTTAATTAAGAAAAATGGATTTTGGATTTAATTTGAATTAAACTAATAACAATAAAAGTAGATCTAAATTATGAAAGCAATTAAATATTTATTTTTATAATAAGTTTAAGAAACCTAGGATTGCAAATCCACCACTAGCTTCATAATAAGGGTATTTACGAATTACTTTAGCTTATTAAGTTGGATGATAATGGGGTCGTAACTACAACCCAATTCCTCCGTCAAGAAAATAACTATGGTTCAAGCACCAACATAATCCATCTTCGGTTAGCACGAATTATCACACACTAAACTAGGGTTGTGGTATAATCCGTCTAATCTAGGCATGAACTATTCAGATACTTGATAGCACAATTCAATTAAAGCACCATTACATGTAAATAATCTAAACAAGCACAACAAGCATAGATTATTGAGCACACTACCATCAAAATAGATCTAAGACAAGAGTAAACTTTGAAAGTAATGATTTAATCAATAAGAGCACGATTTATTTATAAAAATCCTTGGAACATGTAAATTTCATCCATACATAATAAAATTAAAATAAAAACATAAAATACACCCTATTACTTGGCTAGGGTTTCATTGAAATCCTAGATCTTGAGTTTAGTTGGCCATAGAATTGATGAACGACAAGAGGTTGATGGAGGAGGCCATGGGAATCCTTGGTCTTCTTCTTCTTCTCCTTGCTTTCCTCCCTTCAATGGCTAAAGTATGGTTGTATATTGTGTGTATATCAATTGTCCCCCTAAGAATTGAATTATAATTGAGTATTTATAGATTTGGAGCAAGTTTGGAAGCTTTCCTAACCCAATTCGCACTAAAACTGTTGTATTTAGCTTTCCAGACGTAATTAGACAGTTTCGTTCACGTAGGAGTCTTCCGCTCTTCGAAATACGCATTTTCACCTTTTTGCATAAGTCGCGCAAGCGGGCCATGCGAGCGTGATTTTGGGAGGTCACGCGAGCGGGTCGCTAAAGCGATTTCTGGACTTCCGCGCGAGCAGGCTGCATGCGCGATGTGGTTTTTTCAGCTTCTTTTCTTCTGCTTTTTCACCCCATTTAGCTTGGAATCCTTACTTTTCTCCAAATCCTGATAGAAAATAAAAAACGAAGTTAAAATATACAAAAATTGGATTAAAAAAGTACTAACAAATGTGAATTAAGGCGTATAATTAGGATTTGTTCCCTCCCGATCACTTACCTTGTACGAGTGGACTCTTGTATCTATAAATGAGCCCACTCACCCTCTTTAAGCGGGATCGCATTCTTATTCTATAGAATAGCAATATACTACACTCATACGCATATACCCAACTGGTCTCTAGTAGTGCCGCCCTCCTTGTCAGTACGTTCACCAAAGGTCGCCGGTGATTTGTTAGTGCAAGTGCTCCGAGACGCACATGGACGTAGGTCTCTTAATTAACAGGACCGAACCACACTCAAATCTCTCTTGTCTATTTCTTACTTTCTTTGCCCAAATTTTGGCATCTTTATCCTGTTTAGTCTCTTCTTATTTTGCGTATTGTTTATATGAAGATGACTATCATGTGGTTTTGTCAAAGAAATATGTATCAATAATCTTTTAGAATTTGACACAGATTTCCATCAAATTTTTAAAAGATACTTAAAAAAAACCATCCTAGAGTTCAAAGAAGTACTGTTTCAAAATGGTTTTATGTTTGTGTGTACTGTGTAGCTGTTTTTTTTTTAAAGTACACAAATTTTTTAGTCTGGATTAAAATTTGACTCAAGATTGGGTCCTTAATCAAACAACATGATATCGATTTTCATAAGACCCAATAGAAGTGAGACTTGGTCTAAAGCTCAGGATGTTTTCATCATTCCCACACAAACCCCAAGTATCTAGAATAAAACGCTAAAATTGAATTGATTCTTTTGTGAAAAATTATGATCGATGACGCATTCAAAATAAGCTCTTTGCCTCATTTGTTTTGCGGATGCTATTAGATGTATCACTTTTCCCTTTCACTGTCATAAGAGAAAATTAATATCAAACCTCCTGAATTAAATCGTGGCATACACTGGACTATTTAATTAAAACGGATAACTAGTCTCATGATATTTGGCGTACACAAAACGATAGGCTGTTGAATTAAAATAGACTCTTAGTCTAGTCTAGGGATGCAAGTTGGAATGAAAATTCGATTCCGGCCAAAACCGATCCGGAAGATTCCTATTTGAGATTGAAAAATTAGTTCTGAATTTCAAAATTAAAAAAAAAAAAAAAAAAAAATTCGAAACTGAACTGATATGGTGTTGGAATTTCTAAAATTTTGGAACTTCTGGTCGAAATATTCCAAATTTATAATTATAAAGTATGATTTTATATTTTATTCCCATAAAAAACATTTTAAAAAAAATCCAATTTTGAAAATTTCCAAAAAAGTTAATATTTCCAAAATTTTGGAATTGAAGTCGAAACGAGTTTTTTTGTTATGAAAATATTGAAATATTTTCCAACTCAATTCCCATTCATCCAAAAATCAGCCCTAGTCCACTCCCATTGACATTGGGTCTAGTCCCATCACTCCCATGAAACAAATATGGTCCTAGTGTAATAAAATATGTAGAAAGTATCATAAACAAAGAAGATCGTGATATTAAACTAAAAAAAGAAGAAAACTTTTGGATTTTAAAAACAAACTGGGGAGACATGTGTTGCTTTTCCTTTGAAAACAACACATATATTGGTTAGAGTACAAATATGAGAAATGTTTGGAAGAGTGTGCACTTTGGATGAGAAAGCTGCCACAGGATTCCTGAGGATCTCAAGATGTATTTATTATTACTTTCTCATCCAAGAGTTATAAGGTACTTTCTCACATTACAAGCTTCTTACAATAACATAACCCATATATATTTTTAGATAGTCTCTCTCTCTCTCTCTCTCTCTCTCTCTCTCTCTCTCTCTCTCTCTTTCTGAGAAATCACTTTCTTTTCTTTGACTATCATGATGATTGATGTAACCACTTCTCTTCTCCCCATATGCATAAATACACAATCAGGAAAAATGCAGACTGATTAAATGAGTAAATGACAATTTTTGGAGAACACATACCTCACTGGAAGTCAATCTATGCAGCAAAGGAAAATTTAAAGAACTTTGTATCCTTCGTTCGATATTGAGTTGATTAGTAATTTGATAAAATGTATGTGTGGATTTGTAGACACCCCGATTTTGACCAAACGTCGAATTAAGGAGAGTGTCACCTCCATATCCGATGATGACAAGTACCGAAAGATTCGAAGTGTTCCAAGCTCTTCAGAAAGTTCTCCAAACGCGGTAAAATTTTCACAGAATGAAATACCAGGTGTTTAGGAGAATTCAGGTATAAAACATCACTTTTGGAAAAGATCTTCGAAAATAAGTTTTTTTTAAGAAAAAGGAAAAAAAAAGACCTAAAAAGGGGAAGTTCAACAGAAACCGGCACACGACAGTTGTTTGCGGCACTCAGTGAGTGCCGAAAGGCAGTCACAGAATGCCGGACCGGCATTTACTGAGTGCCGCCGACAATTTCTGACTGCCGTTTGCTTTAACAGTCCGTATTTTGTGGTATAATACGTATATGTATGCGGATAAAAACAAAAAACTGATAAAGTAAGGTTGACAAAAACGCGGCAATCAATAATTTGGCGCGGCACTTATTGAGAGCCGCGCGGCTGTCATGGAATGCCGCCGCGGCTTTCACGGAGTGCCGCAGTGGTATCCACTGACTGCCGCAAAGGATTTTTGACTGCCGCCTTCTGTAGCAGTCTGTCTATTTTCAGGAAGTACGTATTGTACCATCAAATGAGACATTTACACCTGTCTTTTACTCCGAATTCACTGAGAAAACTTGGTATTTTTGTCTATAAAAGAAGGAGGATCTTCCTTAGGAGACCATAACAAAAAACACAAGAAGTAGCTACCACTACACTCACACATATTTGAGAGAGAAAAGAGAGAGTTAAAAAAAAAACTAGAGAGAAGAGCTTGGAAGATCTTCAAAGGAGAGAAGCTTTGAGGATAGTTTGGAGGTGATCCTCTAACCACAAGTTGTTTTTCTTAATTCTTTTGAACTTCTAATCTTAACACTACTTGGTCTTTTGATTAACCCTTTCTTTAGAAGTATTATTAGGGAACTTGCAAACTTTAATTGCCTTTTCTTTTAATTCCTTCTTTTCTTCCTCTTTGTTTATACTTCTCTCTTGGGATTCTTGGAAGTCTTCCATACTTCACTTGAATCTCATGAGTTGGATCCCTTGATTCCATGTGAGCTTGTGCTCCCCATGAGAGTCAAGGTTGATCATCCTTTATATAAGAGCAAGTAAATGAATCTAAACCCCTACCATGGTTTAGGATTCTTTAACTTAAGGTTTCATGGAATCCCCTTCTATATTCCTTGAAAACCTATGAGTATTAGCTATGTTTGTTTGTACTTCTCTCTTGAGATTCTTGAAGGCTCATGAGTATTAGTCATGTCTTCATCTCCAATGACCATCAAGTGGTAGGAGAAAGTAGTTTGAGTCTAAGCCCATCTCCATGGTTTAGATTCATTATCTTGAGATTTCATGAAGTCTATTCATACTTCATTTGAAATCTATAAATATAAAGGTCTTTAGCCTCCAATGACCATAAAATGGTAGGAGAAAATAGTTTAGTTTAAGTCCAGAAGTTGAACTTGACAATAAAATAGTGGATTCATAAATCGGTTTCGATCAAAGATTTTTGGTTCGAAATCTAACCGTTGGAATCAGGTGAGACCAACGGCAAAGTGACAATAACACAATGTTTTACCACTGTAATTTTTGTTTTAAGGAGATTTCATGTTTAAAGTGGTTTGGTCATGAGTTTTGTAAAGTCACTACAATCTGTCCAGAGTTTCAGAACAGTAACACTCTTTTGAAATAAGTAAATCAGAACCTTAATAAAGTATTTGTGACCCATAAGTAGATTAATGTGTTAGGAAATCACCCTAAAAAGAACAAAGCATTTCTGATCTTTTTGCTATTTTTAAAAAACCAAACAAAATCTCTGGACAGAGAGTTGTACATCTCTGAGTGATGTCTGGTGTTTGTCCTTTTCCCAGAGATCTAACCGTTGAAACTTTGATTTTATTTTTGATTTGGAAACTAGACTCATAGAGGCATCTTGTGTCCAAAATTCATCAAGATCAAACCATGGGAAGCATGCTTCTTATTTTGTTAAATTTCTTGTCTGCTCTCTGCAATTTTCAGAATTTTATGACAGATTTGACCAACTTTGTAAATAATGGTCCAAATGACTTTTCTATGACCTAGGGCTCAAACCATGTTTTAATAATGATTAGTTAAGCTTGAATTCAAAGTTTAAGTGATCTAAATCACTGATTATTTCATAGTTTATTCTTGTTCATGAACATATTCATCCATGTGGCTTGATGCTTGTAATTAGGACTTGTTTGCTTTAGATTTAATTTGATAGATTTAAGCTAGAAGTCTAGGATTGTTATTTAAGATCCAACTTTATATATTGTATATCATGTGGACTAACCCTTTGTTTTGTAGCGCTATTAAGGTATGATTTCTTGAACTCCTCTTTAGTTTATTTTTATTTTATCGATTTTTCAACTTAATGCGCGACACCTTAGAATTAGGTTTTGCTTTACTTGTATATATGGATTAGAGACTCTTTTCCTAGGTTTTATCTATTTGCACGTCTAAATATTCGCGGCCGGATCCCGGGTAAGTTCTCTAGTTCCATGTTTGCATATCATATTGCTTGCTACCTAAATTACGTGGCTTTTGAATGATATTTTATCACTTGCAATCTTACACCCTTTAGACATGCTTTTGTAATGTATATTTTATACATATGTATTATTTGAGGGCACATTTAAATTAATAATTCGATTAGAAGGATGTTGAGTAGAGGCCTATCGCAAGATAGGATGAGAGAGAGTGTTTTAGTCCGACGGGCTCCTTCCTCTCTCATTCCATAATCCCCGGACCTAGTTAATCTCTGGTTCCTAAAAAGATCAGTTTGATTTAAAAACGGTTTCTTAATTTTTCCTTTTAAAAATTAAGTGGCGACTCATTGTTTTGTGTTTTAAATCGAAAAAGATTTTAAAAGAAAAGCCGTGGGTAAAAAAAATGCGATATCCACAGGATTAAGTTTATTTAAGATTATCAAGCTATTTGTTTAAAAGTTGATTAGTTTCATTTGGGAAGTTATGAGGAGGAGAAAGTGGGCATAGAAACGTGGAGAGTTTGGTTATGCAGCATGTGGGTATTTTGCAAACTGTGTTATGATTGTTTAGTACATAACTATGGCTTTTTTTTTTAGATAAAAATGTGTTGGTTATTTTGTAAATATGATTTTTTGGGAAACTGTAAGTGATACCCCTATAATTTTCTTTATTATGATAGTAAAAATATGATTTTTTTGGGAAAATGTAAGTGATACCCCTAGAATTCCCTTTATAAAATAGTTTATGGCTTGAAATCTATGAATATGATAATGCGGGCGTGCCAAACAAATGTCCTCTCTAAATGTGAACAATTTGATAGAATCAGACGAGTAGAGAGATAGAGGAATGAAATCTCTCCAAATAGGTTCCAATTGCTTTAACCAAAGATTAAAGACTTCAAGTATAGGAAACACCGAGAATGGTAAAAGAAATAACAGAGATAGATTTCTATTAAATCTTTTACAAACAGGATTCAATTAGAAGTGGTAATCCATCTTCTAACTGGAATTTAGCTTTAGATCTACTCCTAAAACAGGTAAGTAAATTGGAATTGGAATTACAAGACTGTGGATATCGGCAATTGGGCCCACTTTTTGTTTAAAAAACAAATAAGTTCAAATTCAATTTCAAAACAAGTAGCCACTTAATTTTTAAAAGGAAAATTAAGAAACCATTTTAAAAGCAAACCGATCTTTTGCGAAACCAAAGATAAACTGGGTTCGGGGATTATGGAATGCGAGGGGAAGGAGCCCAGTGGACTAAAACACCCCTTCTCATCTATCTCGTGATAGGCCTCTGCTCGACATCCTTTTTAATCGAATTATTAATCTAAGTATGCCCTCAACTAATACATATATACATATACATTACAAAAGCATGTCTAAAAGGGTATAAGATTGCTAACAATAAAATAGTATCCAAAACCATATAATTCAATTAGCAAGCAATATGATATGCAATATGGAACTAGAGAACTTACCTGGGATCCTGCCACAAATATTAGACGTGTGATGCATGCAAAAAAATAAAACTTAAGAAAAGGTCTCTAATCACATATACACATAAAGCAAGACCTAATCTAAGGTGTCACACATGGAGTCAAAAATCAATTAAAATCAGAAGTGAAATAAACTAGAGAAGAGGAGAGAAGTCATACCTCCAAAGTGCTACAAAACAAAAGGGTTAGTCCACATGCTTTGAATAAAATATAATGTTGAATCCTAGATAACTTATCCAAATTTCTAGCTTGAATCTAACAATCATAGGAAGGGTTGACATAATCATGAATTCTTTATAAGTAGTTGGAAATACAACATCTCCATAGATATGCAAGTCTCAACTAGGAGCCAATGCAATGTCCAATAGTGTAATCCCAACATGATCATAAAGAAACCATAGTTATGTTCAACTAGGTCCAATTTTGAATGCAACCTTAAGCTAAAGATTAATCCTAATCATAAACATCAACATATATGGATGGATGCATAAACATGAATAAGGATGAACTATGAACTTTTCATTAATTTGGATCACTTAGCCTCTGGATTTAAGCTTGATTATCATCATTTAAAGACATAGTTTGAGTCCTAAGGCACTAGGAGGCCATTTGATTAGAGTCGTTCAAGGTTTATCAAAAACTGTGACGGAATCGTAAGAATTACAGAGAGCAGACCAGACTTTAAAAAATAGAAATAAAATACTTCTAAAGGTTGGATCTTGATGATTTTTGAGTATGTTGTGCCTCTGGCAGTTTAGTTTCTAATTCAAATGGAAAATCAAAGATCCAACGGTTAAATCTCAAGGAATAGGGTCATAACTAGACGTCACTCAGAAATTTTCAACTCTCTGTCCAGAGTTTTTGTATGATTTTCTAAAAATATTAACAAATCAGAATCACTATGGCCTTTTTAGAGTATCTTCCTACACATTGACCTACTTAGAAAAATTTATTTAAGGTCAAGAAAACTTGATTAAAGCTTTGATTTACCCATTTTAAAACAAACTTACTGTTCTGAAATTTTTGGACAGAGAGCAACCTACTCACAAATCATAAGACCAAACCATCCTAAGTATAGGATATCATCAAAACAAAAGTTCTAGTAACTCAAATATAAGTTATAAACGTTTTTCAATTGGTCTTACTCAATTCTCATGGACCATGATTTAATTAAAATTCTTTGATCTCAATGAGTTCATGAGTTCACTGTACCATTTTGTGGAATTGGTGTTCATAATCTTAACTAAACTTAAACTACACCTGATTCCTCTCCCAAGTACATGTTCCTTGAGGACTATAGATTCATTTTATTCAAGTCTCCTCACAAGTTAATGGTCCTTGGAGGCTAAGATATGACTCAAAACCATATGAACCTCATAGAATATAGAAAGAATTCCATGAGATTCAATTTGAAGGACTCAAGTCATGAATCAAGACTTAAACCCAACGAAAACATATGGATATAACTATGACCCATATTAATCTCCATATAAATCATAAGATCATAGGGGACTAAGGATCAAATTGAAGGGGATCCAATGAGATATTAAAGATCTCATGGATTTCAAAAGGAAAATAGAGACAAAAAGAAATAAAATAAAAGTTTAAATAAAATCCAAGTAAGAGAACTTTTGCAACTTGTTTTTGTTTTAAACCTAAGACTACATCTAGATCCAAATCAATGAAAATAATACATGAAAACTCAATCACAAACTATATGTGGTGTGTAATGAAATGGGATGAGAAGAGAGATTTTGAAAATGTGTGAAGGATCCTAAATCTATGAGTTTGTGATTGAGTTTAGCCTAATTCTAGATAGACTTAGAGGGTTACCTCTATAGCCTCAAGGACTTCTTGATTTGTTGATGAAGATCTTTCCATTCCTTCAACTTCTTCTTCAAACTCTTCAAGTGAATTCTTGAATTCTTCCAAATTTTCTTGATTTCTCTCTTAATCTCTCTAGTTCTTTATCTTACAAAATGGAAGTAGATGATTAGAAGAAGGATTAAAAAAATTGGATCATTGTAATGGAGGTGAAGGCCTCCTTATATAGGCTAAAATCTGAGGGTTAATTGGGTAATTTTGGGTAGAAAACCCATGTGCAAGAATGTTCCATACGTATTTGAAAGAAAACAGGCTGTTACAGCGAGCGACACTCACCGAGTTGTCTGCGGCACTCAGTGAGTGCCGTTCCGGCACTCAGCGAATGCTGCAGCGGCACTCAATGAGTTCCGGCACGGCACTTAGTGAGTGCCACCGCCTATGCCGTGTGCTGCACCAATGGTATTGTCTCCTTTTATTTTATTTTCAAATACTTGTACATATACATTATAAATATACTTTTATAAATTCTACAGATATTCTATTATATTTTTCTCCTTCTTTTTCTTCTTTTTTTTCTTTTCTTTTCTTTTTTTTTTAAAGATTCTTTTTCTTTTCTTTGAAATTCCTTTTTCTTTTTTTTTTCTTTTTTTTTTATTTTCAAAATAATATATATAATTAATTTTGGAGACAGGCCTTCAGACTGTTCCTTTCTCATACGTACTTCATACCCAGGTTTTTTCGAATCACTTGACTTCCCTCTTTCTCTCAATTTTGAAAACTTAGTTTGAAGAACCTTCTGAAGAAATTGAATTGTTTGGGAACTCTTCAAATTCCGCCGATCATTGTCATCATCGGTCTAGAGGTAACCATCCCTTGAATTCGACGGTCAGTCAAAATTGGGGTGTCTACAAAGACAAAAGGAAAAAAGAACAGTGCAAAATGTGAAGATGTTAAGTGTTTTGATTGATCAGGGATTTTCTCACTATCATTCCAGTCCTTTAAATAGATCGCATTGTCTATAACCGCTGCCCAGAAGTTGAGAAACTGTCCATTATCCCCATGATTTTGGAGTAGTGGGTCTTCGTCCATAGCCGCACCTATCACAATTCCTGCATCACACGTGTCGTTGATCTGGTGCAACATAACTGCATGCCAACAACCGCTCTGCCATTGACGTGGCATACGCACTGGGTTATAGCACATATTATATCGCATCAGTCTACCGTTTCCATCAGTTTGCTTTCATGCACATTCCACGTGTAATTCCCAATTGGATTTAGTGGGCCCACTTTTAATATTTATTTTATGTATAAACATTGCCCCCCAACATCCCTTTCAAGTAAAAGCGTAAGAAACCATCACTTGAAG
Organism: Hydrangea macrophylla; assembly: GCA_033977485.1. Lineage (NCBI taxonomy): Eukaryota > Viridiplantae > Streptophyta > Magnoliopsida > Cornales > Hydrangeaceae > Hydrangea > Hydrangea macrophylla. The sequence goes on along the minus strand of CM066994.1, from coordinate 108,660,081 downwards.
GGATGTGCCAAATGGAACATTGGCCCACCAAATCTAAACGAATTAACCCCATTTAAAGAAGTCATCCTCATCTTTCATCTTCATAACTGCCAATTTCGAAAGTGGTGAGGTGGCAGCCTATGAACAAAGATGCCCTTTCTTGAGAAGATGTTGACTTGACCCACATTAATGCTGAATTGCACTTTTGTGTCATCTCCACCCCAATTTTTCAGGGAATTTCAATTTGAAACCAATGCTAATTTAGGGAGTTTCAATTTGAATCAAATTCCAACTCCAAAAACCCTTCTGTTTGCCCTTACACTTCTGTTACTTAAACCCTTGCCAACTTCTTTTGGCATCACACCTCTTATCATCATCTTCTAATCCCTTAATTTTCTCTCTACGTCTTCAAACTCCAGTTCTCATGGTCGAAATCCACCAGAGTCTACCTCCTTTCCTAGTACGGAGGAGACTGCCACTGATCCTCAATCATGGGCTAGGGAATCATTAAGGCATTTCCATAGTGCCTCTTTTGAAGGCGTAAGCCTACATGTAATGGATCCCTTTCCTGATTTTACCTCTCCTATTCTCGGTCCAAGTGTTGCCCAATAATTTGTCCTTCCTAGAGTTTCCAAACTCTTTCCTCATAATGGCCTATTTCTGTCTGAGCACCCCAGTCCCCCACTACATAGATGGAGTAATAGCAATGATATTCGTTGCTGGTCTTCAAAGCCATTGTCGGAATGGATGGCTTGGGTGGCCAGGTTCACTCCCCACAAGCTGGATGAGTGGAAGAAGCAAAACAACCAAGACTTGATTCAATTATCCACGATGCCCCTGGCTATGAACACCCCACTTCTTTCCTCTACTCTGGCCTTTTGGTCTGTATCCACCGATTCTTTTCATTTTCCTTGTTGGATGATGTCCCCTACTATTCTTAACTTGGCTAACCTGATTGGAGTAAGGCCGAATGGTAATCCCATTAGTGCCCTGTTATCCCAGCAAACCTATTCCTTCTCCCATCACTTCAGGCTTTGGAAAGAACACGAGCTATAAGTCTTTCATCATGGAACATAAGAAGGCTGATGGCCCCTTAACTAATGCTGAATACCTTGCCTTCCTCACTTTTTGGGTTAGCAAATATTTGACCTGTCCCCCTATTTTAAAGTAGTTAAATCTGATCTTCCTCTGGCCCAAGCTCTAGCTTCTGGCCAAATTGTGGCTTCATGCCTTTTTCTTTTAGCACAAATATATAGGGGTTGTTTCAAGCGGATCAATAGCAACCTGGACACTTGGGGTGGCCCCTTGTGGATCTTGTAATTGTGGCTTCACTTATATTTTTCTGAGATCAGTCCCTCCTGCACTGCTGTAACTAATCCATCTATCTATGGCCTGAATTTGGCTACATTCTCTTCCAGCCCTTTCGGGTTTTCCAATTATTTAAGTTTTTTTTCTCCCTTAGGACTCCTCCTCCTCCTACTAGGTTTATGCTCTATCATCCTCCTCTGTATAGGTCAGTCTGGTTTAAGGCTTCTTTCATTGAACCAAATAGTTACCCCAAAATATGGGCATACTATCTTACCTCTCAAGCCTTCCATCACAGAGTAACAAAAGAGAGCTCGAGTAACAATCAATGTGGCGTGGAATCCTATTATCCAAATTACTGTGCATGCCAATTCGGCTTGACCCAAGCACTTCTTTATCCCAACTTTTCATTAGCCAACCCAGATCTATTGACCTATATAGTTTTTAAGACTTATGAATCAGTTCAACAAGTGAATGAGCTCAAAAAGCTTCTTCTTGGACACTTTGAATTCCATCCTTTTTCTACTAGTCCTGCGTCTACTCCGTCTTTACGTTATGGATTAAGCACTTTGACCGTTATTTTCGTGATTATGCCACATTGTTAAATATATTGTCTCCATTGCCATCATTACCAACAACTAATCTTTTCATTGTTCAGACTACAGGCAAGAGGAAAAAGAGCCAAGGTATGGATCTTGACTTAAAAGCTGACTACGACTCCATTCTCAAATTTAAAGAATTTTATAAGTTAAAATGGAATCCTCAGAAGCCCTCTGAGTCAATCTCTGAGTTGCATCAAATCAAGATCAGGCTGAAAAGGGAACGGGTGGAAAAGAAAGCTTAGGAATATAAGAAAAAGTATGAAAAAACCTTAAATTGGCAGCAGTTTTATGGTTCCGCCAAAAATTGGGTGAGAAAGACATGCCATTTTCCACCCCTGGCTGAGTTTGTTATCGTAGAATCTGTGGTTTAAACTGACGTGTCTACTGGGGTTATTGTATCTGGCTATCAGTCTGGTATCCCCTTCAAAACCATATTTGGTAGCATTCCCATATCCAGTCATCAAGCTTCTTGGGCAAACCTCAGGCCCCAGTTGGTCAGTCTCCACACCCAGTTCCATGAGACCCATTAGGTAGCTTTATATTAGAACTGGTTGATGACCAAATTCATCTAACCACTTTTTTTTTCCTTTGGTCAGGTCCTTCCAAGCCCTTTGTTGCTGTTTAGGCTGAGAAAGCAGTTGACCCTGCAAAGGCTCATTCTTCAACCCTAATCTGGCGTAGTTCTAGGAACATCATATGCCCTGATTACAAAGAGATGGCAAAGATACCCACCCTGGAACAAACTACCATGGAGCACCCCATTCAACTAGAGCATAAAGAAGAAACTGGGCACATCCCTCAACAAAAAACTCCCAGGGCGGCTAAGAAGGCTAGGAAGAATGCCCATGCTAAAAAGCAATTACATGGTGAGCAGCCTTAAGTGTTTCTCCAATGTCTTTTGGGTCAACTCATCAATCTGGCACTGTGAAAACTCTTGGACCCTCTCATTCCTCTCTAAAAAGTCCTTCTCCTTCTAAGGCCTCTCCACTAACTGGCCAAAGTGACACCATCACCTCAAAAGATCCCACTGACTTGATTACACAACCCAAGGTCCCTCAACCTTCAAAAACTCTCTTTCCTCAACCCCCTTCTTCTACTGTGGGACCTGGTTCATCCACCTCTGTGACTCCAACCTCTTCAGGCTCTCAGATGACCTCTAATGTCAAAGATCTTCGCCTCAGAGCATAAAATATTAGATTGATACTTGCTCAGTGGTCAGGTTCAGCTCCTCTATCAACAAAGCCAGGCTCTACAGTGGCCATTTCACCTTACATAGAAGCCCAACTCCAGGCCATGGATCTTTTGGCAAAAAATATTGATAGCATCATCAACGTGTCGGGCATGCCAGGGGCTTTGTACGAAAGACCCAAACGTGTATACCAAACTTATTCCTATAAGTGCGGTGTAGGAAAATAGTGATTAGACGATTGTGTTAAGTAAATAGGGAATTACCCTTACTAGAAATCCTCAAACAGTACTGAAGCGCACAATCTTGAAAGTAGTGAAAATAATAATTAAGCAAGGCTTTTTAAATTAAAATTAGATTGCATGAAATATATTACGAACAAAGAAAATTACATAGAGTAATTAAAAGGGGAATAACACTTAAAGGAAATGCTCAAAAGAAAGCTAATATGAGCTTAAAAATAGAAGAAAAGGGTGCTGCTCGGGCTACTTGGAAGCTTAAATGTATTGAATGAATTTTGAAGAGAAATTGTTGGGTGTGTTTGAGTTGTTGAGTTGTGTTGGAGTGTTTAAATTATTGGAGCTTGATGTGTATATATAGGGGGCAAATGATATGTTGGTCCAATAATGGTTACTTCTTGCTTCCAAGCTAAGTCCTGGTGGGCCCCACCCTTTGTCATCTCCCATGCTCCTTGGGACTCTCCTTTGGCCATGTGCAATGTATTTAGAACTTCCCATATATGCTTGGGCCGACCAACTTGGACTGTAAATGCATGAAGTGCCCAGCCCAACGGAATGCTTGCTTGTGGCAATAAATTTGATCGGTAGTGGCTTAGCCGCTTAGGCATTGATGTGGTGTGTTGCCACTCCAAATGAACCAAATGGCTTGGGCCCACGCTTGTCTTAAGGCCGAGAGACTTCAAGGCCAAAAGATGAAGGCCTAGCTGTTCTTTCACCCCAATGAGTCCCACCATGTTCCATCATAAGTACATGACAATCAAGCATGATTGATCAATGCCCTTTGCCATGATGACATGCCCGAACGACTGAAGCTAAAGAAATCTCGAAGTGAGTATGACCATTTCTTGTTCATGTCATCATGTGAATAGCCATGTGAAGTCTTTGTCCTTGTTTAAACTTTACACAATTCAAACATCATCATTGGAAAAGAAAAGAAACAAGTGGACCCTACTACTTTGACCATTTTTCCTAAGCCAAACATGCAATTTGAATGGCCGATGGTAAGCCCGATGGACTTCTATGGGCGATGGCTCCTATGGGTGATTGTTTCTCCAACTATATTTGTCACTTTCACATTTTTAAATACTCATGTGTTTGGATTTTTTAACATTTGGTCTAGAGGATAATTCTTTTAGTCCGAATGTTCAATATTCATTCAGTCATGTCAAGCACCTTTAACCAAACGCTTCCAAATAATCGGTCATGTAACAAAATACATTTTTGGGTGCAAATAGGGATCTTTTGGCCTCTTTGCATTTTCAATCTTCCGAAACGCCATGGGTTAGCAGAACACCTGACGACATTCTATTGACGCGTTTTCTTATCAACACCCAAGTGTAGGTGTTCGTACAAGTAATAAAGTTCTGGAAGTCCAGGTCAAACCCATAGGGAACGAAAAATAAAGATAGACAGTAACTATTTTATCACTAAAAAGAAAATAAAAGATGATGAATTTTTATAGGGTTTTACTAAACTACCAGTTTTTATATTTTTGCAATAAAACTAATTAAAAACTATTTTTTTCTAAGTAGTTTACGGTAAAAATTTTAACAGCGCAAAATAAATTAATCTAAGATACTAGTAAAAAGACGAAGAAAAATAAATAAAAACTAAATTTACATCAAATGACTTTATGGATATTATTATAGCGAAAGATGGAAATAATACAAATATTTAAGCAAAACTATTAAAAACAAGAAATATTAATTTGAGAGAAATGATTTAAAGGAATTGAGAATATGCAAACCAATACTAGATTTCACAACTTTTGTGCATTTGAAAGGATTTGGCATTTAAAACCGCAGAGTCATTCTTTATTTAAAAATAAACTTTCACTAGTAAGGGTCATATCAAGTGTGTCAGGTTTGAAATGAAACGACGTCGTTTGATTTAAAGAAAAATAAAAAGGCAATTGGACAGTAGCCAGGTTCGAACCGTGACCCGTCGCCGACGTGGGTTATTTGGCGCCCAGTCCCCACCACTCTGCCACTACACAATTGCCTGTCCATTAGTGGATAAAAAAATATATATAAACACATAATTGAAATATAAATTTTGTCAAATGAATTGTTTGAATATGCTAGGTGTTTTTTATGACAAAAGGTGGTTTGACAATCCAAATAATTATATTCTTATTTCAATTATGTAATCTCTTGAGCCCAATATAGCCATAGTATATAAACATGTTAAATGGTCATAAACTATAGATACATAGATAATTTTTGGCCATAAATGAAAAAATAACCCATCTAGATAAATTTGTCCATTTAAGATTAGTACACAGAAGCTGTGGTTTCTAAGTTTTTATTGCATATCCCCAATTAAAGTTTTAGCCTACCATTTTGGAATTGAAACTGTCTTCCCAATAAAATTTAAAGAAAATTAAATAGATGCACACAATCACCGTCCAATTAAAATTAAAGTTATAAAACCAAGATAAGGGTGAAATATAATATTAAATTTTTTTTTCTTCACTTAACACGAGTTGGGGTTGAATTTGTAGAATCTGCAAAATAACAAAACTTAGTACAACTAGGCTAATAGAATATAAATAAATGGTAATACTGAATCAATAATAAAATACTAAACATTTGACTTTGTATTCTTGTGGGGTCACATTGGTTGAACTTCAAGAACACAAGTAAGGCCAAACCAAATCCTAATCTAATTTGGGAGTGAGATATGGATATTGTGTGCTTGGGGCTTTGATAGGTGATTATAACAACTACATGGCTAAGAAATCTGGCATTTACTTGCAAAATCTGTCTTCTAGTGAATAAAAATATTGCTGTAAAAACTGAAAATTTGAGATTTCAAACTATTTTAGGGGACAACTATAAGTACTACTAGACTAAAAATATTAAATCTAAATTTTAAATAGAACTATTTTTACTACTATAAAGTGAAAGGTCCTACGAGAAAACAAATATTTTAATTTAAGAAATACAGTACACAAAGTTTTGTTACATATTTTTGAACATGAAATCATCAATTACATAAAAGTAAATTTTTACAACTACTAGAACTAGAATAGGCAAAAAAAAACCTAAAGTTTCCTATTTCTAGGGACAATATGAAGTGCTCACATGATAACCTCCCTAAATTATTCTCTCTCAAACAGTGTGTGTGAAGCTGTATTGTGGATGTTTGGCTTGGTGTCTTTGGCTCTCTTCCTCCCTTCTATTTATAGATGAGAGGAGATGAAATGTCATCATCCTGTTCGTCACTGAACAGGAACGAAAGCAGTGCATTTTGTCAATTTTTCTTCATGTGTCCACGTTTTTCAACTTTTCTGCCTTTTTTTTCTTCATCTTCTGATATTGTTTGAACACCTGCAAAGAAAGAAGAGAAAGAAAAAAAAAAAGAACAGAGGGAGAGAGAGATAGAGAATGAAAGGAAATAGACAAAATATATATATATATATATTATATACCTATATTAACATCCAAGCATTAGTTTTTTTTTTTGTTACCTATATTATATACCTATATTGCTTGGATGTTACTTACATTAGTTTTTTTTTTGGTTAAGCTTCTCATTTTGTATGTTTATGAAATTTACAGGAATTTCATTATTTGTTACTATTCATGTTTTGACTAATATATGGGATATACTATGGTGTGGTTGCTATTTATTTTCTTCCCTTTATTTCACTTTATTTTCACCTAAACATATAAAATATGTAAAAATACATAATTACACGCATGTGAGTGACATCACCATTAAATTATATTAATTCAAATATGCATGTAAAACTAGGAATTTGAGGGATTAAATGAGCATTATGTCTATTATATTGGCACATGAATGTGCAATATTTAGTGTTTGTCAAGGCCATAGAGAGTGCAGTCTCCTTGCTTTCTGCAAACTTTGCGGGATTTTCTTCTTCTTCGCTTTTGGGTCTACAATAGTTCAAGAAGATTGCCAATGCAATGGCAGAAGCTACCCAACAAATGGCTGATGTGAATGAATTTTTTTAGACAAAGGAAGACCTTGCCAATCAATGTATCCGTCTGGCTGATATTGCCAAAGAGGGAATGAAGAACTCTGCTTCACTATTAGAGAGCATCAAGAAGTTGCGAGCAGACTTGGAGAAGATAGAGGCTGATTATGCCTCCCAGCAGGCTGACTTGAAGAAAGTCCCTAGGCAATTGGACCAGTTGACTGATGAGATTTCTAGTCTGGACGCACAGGAGGAGTCATGCCTGACTGTTCACAAGATCGCGGAGACCACCCTTGCTCAAATTGATGACCAATGGTCCCATGCTTTGGCCCTTTGATTTTTCCTTGTTTTTAGGAATTTGGCAGATTTCTTATGATTTTTGGGTTTGTTATTTTGCACGTTGGCCGTGGGGTCAAAACTATGGTTTTGTTTTATTCATTTATGTTTTGGCTTTTGGATGATGTGCTTAGTTTTTCTATACATATATATATATATATATATGCATGGCTCTATTTCTTAGAACATCATGTTGTCACAGGTTTATGTTTCTTGCACTTCATCAGTCTAATTTTGGACATGATCAGGAGTAATCTGTACTCGTTGTGTATTTTCTCCATCTTTCTCTAACTGACGCAAGTAGCATTCCCACATGCATGGCTTATACTTCTTTAAATATTTTCCATTTATAAGCCTATCGTGATTTTGACCATCTAGATTCCTTAAATGGTAGGCTTCCCCCTTTTAGTACCTCATGAATTTTAAAGGGTCCTTCCCGGTTAGGGGACCATTTGCTCAATCTATGGTCTTTGAGCCAAAGTGGCAAAATAGCCTTCATGACTAATTCTCTCACAGAGAGATTTGGCTTTCACCTTTTTTATTATAGGCACTTTCATTTCTACATTTTTATAGCCTAAGGTGGCCTAAAGCCATCAGCCTAATCTCATCCAAGTCCTCTAGTTTCGTTAGCATGTCTTGATTATAATCATCAATTGTCATATCATTCTGCCTTGCAACCCTTAACTATCTCACTATTAACTCTAGTGGCAGAACTGCATCATGCCCATAAGTCAGTGCAAACGGCGTGGTTCCTGTGCCTGACCTCCTTGAAGTCCTGTATGACCATAGGACTATAGACAATAATTCATGCCAAAGTCTAGGGTTATTTTCAACCATCTTTTGAATATTTAATTTAAAAATTTTGTTGGTTGACTCTTCTTGTCCATTGGCCTAAGCATAATATGGCGTTGAATTCAGAATGGTAAAACCATACTCAAAGGCAAATTCCAACATATCATCCTCGGTCAAGGGTGTATCTTGGCCAGCTGTGATGGTTTGTGTTAATCCAAATCTGTGTGTAATATTTTCTTTGATATATTTGATTACCTCATTCTGGCTAACTAATTTAAGTGGCACAACTTCCATCCATTTAGTGAAATAGTCAGTGGCCACTAGAATGTAGGCATGATTTTTTTTTATGATGGTGGGCTAATTTGACTGATGATATCCATTTCCCACCCCCAGAATAGCCATGGTTTGATAATTGATTGGAGACTGATTGCGGGTACATGTTGAATTGGCCCATGTCTCTAACAAGCTGACATTCTTTAGCGAAGTTAATGCAATCTTTTATAATAGTTGGCTAGTAATAGCCATATCTCCTTATCAACTACCTCATCTTTGTCCTAGCCTGATGAGCTCCATATAACCCACTATGCACTTGCTTCATCAATTTTAGGGCTTTTGATTCACTAGGACATTGCAAGACTGATTCGTTTGCTGCTTTTCTAAATACCTCACCGTCAATCAGGATGTAATACATTGCCTTCCTTCTTATAACACCCGTATTTGTGTTATTGCTTTTGCATTACATGGTCATGCATGATAATGTGATGTGGCGTGTCTTATGACACATGTTGGAGTGAGTATTGACTCACGAGTTAATTTGGGTGTCTGTGTTAGAGAACCCTCTGAAACTGTGGTGATTGAGGATTTGTTGTTGTGAAGTCTCTCTGAGTATGCGACGGTCACTGTGGAACATTTTAAATGTTTATCTAAAAATAAATGTTTACCTGTGTATTTCAATATCTGTATTATTTTCTGTTTTAGAATTTATATACGTTGCTAGTTTTAGTATCCTGGTGAGAACGAATTAACACGCTATTAATTTGGTAGGCTAATTAGCAACTTCGGAAACGTCATGTAGAAATTCGCGTTTTAGCGACCAAACGAAACTTAGTCGAAAACTTTTATAATTTTGAGTTTTCACTTATAAAGCTATGAATAAGCTGTATAGAAAGTTTCAGAGACTAATTAGGAGTTTGGAAACTCGTGGGGAGGTAAACGTAATTCCCGAGAGTTTTGCCTATATATAGATAGAGATGGTTGAGATATTTTCATAACTTCTAACCTAAATTCCAAAAAGGGGGCCATAGGGAGATTTTGGAGCTTAGAGCTTTGCGACGCCAAACGACGACCTTCCGTCAGTCTGTTTTCTCCTATATTTCATATTCGAACTCCTCGAGGTAAGAGCTTCGTTTTGATATTTGTTAGGGCTTGTTTGGCCAAGTTTTTTGAAAAGTTGTTTCCTAGAATTTTTCATAAAAGTTGATAAATGGAATTTTGATCTATAGGAATTGTACTAGACGGACTTGTGCACGTTCTTTGTGCACGGGTTTTCTTTGGATTATATTTTAAGCGCGTAAATCGGAGGTGAGTGATTCAACTATGTTTTTGGAATGATTTCTTGATATGTATTCATGTTATGTTTGAATAGCATGTATTAATACTTAGAGATATCTTGTGTAGTGCATATTGGGCATTTATATTGATAAGTAGGCCCAATAGCACGATGAAATGTTTTGATTACCGCGAGCATGGTGATATGTATTTGAGCATGTTAAGTTGCTTATTTGGGTCAGAAGGAGCACGTGGTCACCGTGCCATTTTGTAGAGCCGATATAGGCATTAAGGTCGCACGATTGAAGAGAAGAATCGTGGGTCCTACCCTTTTGCGTGGACTTATTGGCGAGGAGTCGCGGATTGGGAGTATGGACGGGCATGTGAGTCTCCTGCGACTAGTATGAATTGTAGAGATGTGAATGCGGACATGTTTATCATTCATGTGCATATGTTGTTTTATTCACTAAGCATTAGCTTAAACAAATCGAAATATGTGTGGTTATTCAAATAACCATTGCAGGTATAAATGCTGGCGAGGAATCACAGAAGTGAGCACGTGGGTTGGGAGTTCTTTTAGAAGGCAACTTGAACGTTAATCTTGTAGTTTTGGGACGATAGGAATATTGTAATAAGAATTCTTATGGTTTTTAGTTATGTTTAGCTTGGTATGTTAGAACGAATCTAAAATGTTGTAATAGTTAGTAACATGTTGTAACTGTGCTTCAGTAATATGTTAATACAGTTAGAATTGTTTTGGAGTACTTTTGGAAGAGTGTGTTTGATCCCCGTTTGATTTCAAAAGCTTTTAAAACTTGAAAATGCTGCAGAATATGCTGCTGCCAGGGGATCTGTCGACTGGAGCCTCCTTTTCAGCAACTCTCTGCATTGTTTCATAGGGGATCAGTCGACTGGATCTCCGACACAGTCGACTGGATCATGGTTTTCAAAACTGATATATTTTGCCAGGCTGGACTTCAGTCGACCGGACTTTGCAATCGACTGAAAATTTGAAGCCCCAGTCGACTGGGTGTAGAAAGCAGTTAACTGGATGGTGTTTTAAAACCCAACTTTCTGCTGGACCAGGATCAGTCGACTGGATCCTAGGATCAGTCGACTGGACTGGACGAATAGTTTTCAAAATGACTTGTTTATTCCGCTGCGTGTGTTCTTCAAACCTAATTTTGGGAACGTTAATGAATTGGTTTAGCCTCGGTGGCGTGCCACGGGCTCCGGTTCTGCTATTGTAGGATCGGGCTGTGACATTTAGTGGTATCATAGCATAAGTTTAGAGCCTTGGGAACGAGTGACGTTATGTATATGCTGAGTGACGTTGAGTGGAGTGTGTAATTGTGAAGATAGTTGTTATCATTGTAGAAATGCTTCATGTGTTAGCATTTGTTGATTGTGATGAACTGTGCACATATATCTATATTGTGGCATAGCATGCATGGTCATTATGCATTGAACTCAACAGGGGAATATTTGAAACATTATGACTGATCCGCCAAGAGAATTGTCACCGCATTCGCGGATGGACCAAATAGTGAATATGGTGGGAAATTTTATACAAGCGGTAAGTGAAAGAGAACGGATGAACGTTCAGCCTCCACTGGCACCGCGACCTCAACACACAATCGTGGAACAGTTTCATAAGCGGAAACCGACCTTGTATTATGGACAAGTTGACATAGACTTGGCCGATCATTGGATGATGGACATGGAAAGACATTTCCGTCAGGTAATATGTACCGATGAGGAGAAAATTTTATGCGCATCCGATACGTTGATGGGCGAAGCCTTGGATTGGTGGAACAACGTGCTTGAACAAGGAAAGCCAACCACGTGGGAAGCATTTAAAGAAGAATTCAACAAACGTTTCTTTCCGCAATCTGCTTATACTCAGAAACGTCAAGAGTTTGCGAGTTTGGTTCTGGGAGATATGACCGTGGGTGAGTATATTTCTCGTTTCAATGCTTTGTTACGATTTGGGAAAACTACTATTCCGACTGATAGGGATAAAGCTCGTAAGTTCGAGGAAGGGCTTAGAGAGAATATCTGTGGCCGTGTGGACATGTTGCAACACCCGACCGTTTCTCTAGTCGAGGAAGTCGCCCGTATAGCTGAGAAAAGTGTCGACCGATATCGACAAGGGCAACAAGGAAAGAGACCCAATGACAATAGGGGCAAGAGCCAAGGGAATGCAAAGAAACTGTTTATGCAAGGTTCGGGATCATATTTGAGTAACCAAGGAGGGAGTACGTTCATGGGGGACTCGAGACTGTTGTGTCCAACATGTAACCTGCGACACAGAGGAACTTGCTACCAATTGAGCACCTGTTACCTTTGCAAGCAGTTAGGACACATATCCCGAAATTGTCCTTTGAATGCAAACTCGACCACACCAAATAACTTTTTGAATACGAAGAGCTACAACCCAGAAATGAGAGGAAAATGTTTTGAGTGTGGACAACCGGGACACATAGCAAAGAACTGTCCGAGTGAGAGACAACCGAGAATGAGTACCGGGGCATCGAGTGTGCCAAGCGGATCAAGGGTAGAACCTCGAGTGGATAAAGGGAAAGGAGTCGCGCAACAACAAGGACGATACTTCCAGCTCAGACCGGGGAATACAGATGATACCGTCGTATCAGGTATTCTTCCTATTTGTTCGTATCCTGCACGTATACTTATGGATTCTGGTTCAACGCATTCATTCGTATCACGTGATTTTGTTAAGCATTTAACTGTTAAGTCAGAATCGTTAGGATATGACTTGTGTGTATCAATGCCTAGTAGTGAACCGCTAGTTACTTCTTCGATATTCAAGTCATGTGAGATCAAGATAGGTGATAAAGTTTTGAGCGTTGATTTGATTCCGTTGACGGTGAATTACTTTGATGCTATCTTGGGTATGGATTGGTTGTCGTTTAATCAAGCCAGAATCGATTGTGAACAGAAACGGGTTAGTTTTTATCCATCAGGGCGAGAAGAGTTTACTTTTCAGGGTAAGGGAGTGATCGTACCGCCGTACTTGATATCGGCGATTCAAGCAAGTAAGATGTTAAAGAAGGGTTGTTCGGGTTTCTTATGTTCAATTGTCGACACGCGAGTTCTTGGGCCACTAATAGAAGACATTTCAGTAGTTCGAGAATTTCCAGATGTTTTTCCCGATGAGTTACCCGACGTATTGATTGAAAGAGAACTTGAGTTCACAATAGAAGTAGTACCAGGGTCACAACCGATATCTAAAGCGCCGTACCGAATGGCACTGATAGAGTTGAAAGAATTGAAGGTTCAGTTACAAGAACTACTTGAGAAGGGTTTTATTCGACCGAGTGTTTCGCCGTGGGGAGCTCCAGTCTTGTTTGTGAAGAAGAAAGATGGAACAATGCGTATGTGCATCGACTACCGAGAGTTGAATAAGTTGACAGTCAAGAACAAGTATCCGTTGTCGCGAATAGATGACTTGTTTGATCAGTTACAAGGGGCTCAGGTATTTTCGAAGATCGACTTGAGATCCGATTACCATCAGTTGAAAGTCAAAGAGGAAGATGTTGAGAAGACAGCTTTCAGGACTCGATATGGTCACTTTGAATTTTTGGTTATGCCATTTGGAGTGACTAATGCACCAGCTGCTTTCATGGACTTCATGAACCGTGTTTTCAAGGATTATTTAGATGATTTCGTTATCGTGTTCATAGATGACATCCTAATCTACTCTAAAAGCGTTGAGGATCACGAGCATCATTTGCGATTAGCTTTACAACGATTGCGTGAAAAGAGATTATTCGGCAAATTGAAGAAGTGTGAGTTTTGGTTGACAGAGATTGCTTTTCTTGGACATATTGTATCAGCTAAGGGAATTTTGGTAGACCCTCAGAAGATAGAAGCAGTTACCAACTGGGTGAGACCAACGAATGTGACAGACATCAGAAGTTTCCTAGGATTAGCTGGGTATTTTCGGAAATTTGTAAAAGACTTTTCGCGTATAGCAATGCCGATGACACAGTTAATGAGGAAAGATATTGTTTTTGTTTGGAGTCCAGAATGTGAAGAAAGTTTCCAAGAGTTGAAGAGCCGACTAGTGAAAGCACCAACTTTAGCCGTTCCGTCAGGGACCGAAGGATTTATTATTTACAGCGATGCTTCATATAGAGGTTTAGGTTGCGTTCTTATGCAAGGTGATAAAGTCATTGCGTATGCATCGAGACAACTTAGACCGCACGAGAAGAATTATCCAACACATGATCTAGAATTGGCCGCCGTGATTTTTGCATTGAAGATTTGGCATCATTATCTATATGGGGAGAAATGTGAGATATACACGGATCACAAGAGTTTGAAGTATCTGTTTACACAACGAGATTTGAACATGAGGCAAAGGAGATGGTTAGAGTTGATGAAGGACTATGACTTGTCAATTCAGTATCATCCGGGCAAGGCGAATGTCGTCGCCGATGCTCTTAGTCGCAAAGTACCAACCAACACCGCATCAGATTTGACTTCTCAGAAAGAACTGATACGAGATATGGAGAATTTGGAGCTTGAAGTGATACCGAGGATTGAAAGTGGCTTGATGTCGACGATGGTGGCACAACCACTCTTGATTCACGAGATTGTAGAGAAACAACTTCAAGACGTGGCTTTGAAGAAGATTTGTGATGAGATTCCGATGGGCAAACAACCGAGATTTACTTTTGAGAATGATGTTTTAAGATTGAGGGGTAGAATATGTGTACCTAGTGAGAAAGAGTTGAAGCGAAACATCCTAGAGGAAGCACACAACACAAAGTATACCGTTCACCCAGGGAGCACCAAGATGTATAGAGATTTGAGATATGTTTATTGGTGGCCGGGAATGAAGAGAGAAATAGCACGTTATGTTTCGCGTTGTACTAGTTGTCAACAAGTAAAGGCCGAACGCCAAGTACCCTCAGGATTGTTACAACCGTTACCGATAGCCGATTGGAAATGGGAGCACATAACAATGGATTTTGTTAGTGGGTTTCCGAGGTCGAAGAGATCAAACACTATTATTTGGGTGATCGTTGATCGTTTGACGAAGTCGTCGCACTTTCTACCAATCCGAACAACTAAGCCAATGACGTTAGCTAAGTTGTATATTCGTGAAATTGTGAGACTACATGGTATCCCAGTTTCTATCGTTTCGGATAGGGATAGTAGTTTTACATCGAAGTTTTGGAGAGCCTTGCAAGAAGCAATGGATACCAAATTGCACTTTAGTACCGTTTTTCATCCTCAGACCGATGGTCAATCAAAAAGAGTAATCCAGATTTTGGAAGACATGCTTCGTTTATGTGTACTTGATTTTCAAGGTGATTGGGAAGACCACCTACCGTTAATTGAGTTCGCGTATAACAACACTTTTCAGTCGAGTATTGGGATGGCTCCTTATGAAGCTTTATATGGTCGTGTATGTCTTTCACCAATTAGTTGGACGGAAGTCGGAGAAAGAATGATTGAAGGGCAGCAAATTGTACAAGAGACGACGGATAAGATAAAGGTAATTCGACAACGGTTACTGACAGCGCAGAGTAGGTATAAGAGTTATGCCGATAAGCGCAGACGGCCGTTGGAATTCGTTGTAGGAGACTTGGTGTATTTGAAGGTGTCACCTTCAAAGGGAATAACCAGATTTGGTAGATACGGAAAACTCAACCCGAGGTATGTAGGACCTTTTGAGATTATTGGGAGAGTTGGACCCGTAGCTTATCGTTTGAAATTGCCGAGTGAGTATGCTCAAGTGCATAACGTGTTTCATGTATCGTTGTTACGCAAACAATTAGTGGAAGATAGAGATCGAGTGATGACTCCGACATCAAATGAGATTCAGAGTGATTTAACGTATGTCGCATATCCGGTAGAGATCTTAGACTAGAAGGATCAAGTCTTACGAAATAAAGTAATATCGAAAGTGAAAAGTGTTATGGCGTAGCCAAACTACGGAAGAGATGACGTGGGAAATAGAAGATGAGATGCGTACTCAGTATCCGCACCTTTTTGAGACATGAGGTACAAGTTTGGGGACAAACTTCTTTTAAGGGGGAGAGTACTATAACACCCGTATTTGTGTTATTGCTTTTGCATTACATGGTCATGCATGATAATGTGATGTGGGGTGTCTTATGACACATGTTGGAGTGAGTTTTGACTCACGAGTTAATTTGGGTGTCTGTGTAAGAGAACCCTCTGAAACTGTGGTGATTGAGGATTTGTTGTTGTGAAGTCTCTCCGAGTATGAGACGGTCACTGTGGAACATTTTAAATGTTTATCTAAAAATAAATGTTTACCTGTGTATTTCAATATCTGTATTATTTTCTGTTTTAGAATTTATATACGTTGCTAGTTTTAGTATCCTGGTGAGAACGAATTAACACGCTATTAATTTGGTAGGCTAATTAGCAACTTCGGAAACGTCATGTAGAAATTCGCGTTTTAGCGACCAAACGAAACTTAGTCGAAAACTTTTATAATTTTGAGTTTTCACTTATAAAGCTATGAACAAGCTGTATAGAAAGTTTCAGAGACTAATTAGGAGTTTGGAAACTCGTGGGGAGGTAAACGTAATTCCCGAGAGTTTTGCCTATATATAGATAGAGATGGTTGAGATATTTTCATAACTTCTAACCTAAATTCCAAAAAGGGGGCCATAGGGAGATTTTGGAGCTTAGAGCTTTGCGACGCCAAACGACAACCTTCCGTCAGTCTGTTTTCTCCTATATTTCATATTCGAGCTCCTCGAGGTAAGAGCTTCGTTTTGATATATGTTAGGGCTTGTTTGGCCAAGTTTTCCAAAAATTTGTTTCCTAGAATTTTTCATAAAAGTTGATAAACGGAATTTTGATCCATTGGAATTGTACTAGACGGACTTCTTCACGTTCTTTGTGCACGGGTTTTCTTTGGATCATATTTTAAGCGCGTAAATCGGAGGTGAGTGATTCAACTATGTTATTGGAATGGTTTTTTGATATGTATTCATGTTATGTTTGAATAGCATGTATTAATACTTAGAGATATCTTGTGTAGTTCATATTGGGCATTTATATTGATAAGTAGGCCCAATAGCACGATGAAATGTTTTGATTACCGCGAGCATGGTGATATGTATTTGAGCATGTTAAGTTGCTTATTTGGGTCAGAAGGAGCACGTGGTCACCGTGCCATTTTGTGGAGCCGATATAGGCATTAAGGTCGCACGATTGAAGAGAAGAATCGTGGGTCCTACCCTTTCGCGTGGACTTATTGGCGAGGAGTCGCGGATTGGGAGTATGGACGGGCACGTGAGTCTCCGGCGACTAGTATGAATTGTAGAGATGTGAATGCGGACATGTTTATCATTCATGTGCATATGTTGTTTTATTCACTAAGCATTAGCTTAAACAAATCGAAATATGTGTGGTTATTCAAATAACCATTGCAGGTATAAATGCTGGCGAGGAATCGCAGAAGTGAGCACGTGGGTTGGGAGTTCTTTTAGAAGGCAACTTGAATGTTAATCTTGTAGTTTTGGGATGATAGGAATGTTGTAATAAGAATTCTTATGATTTTTAGTTATGTTTAACTTGGTATGTTAGAACGAATCTAAAATGTTGTAATAGTTAGTAACATGTTGTAACTGTGCTTCAGTAATATGTTAATACAGTTAGAATTGTTTTGGAGTACTTTTGGAAGAGTGTGTTTGATCCCCGTTTGATTTCAAAAGCTTTTAAAACTTGAAAATACTGCAGAATGTGCTGCTGCCAGGGGATCAGTCGACAGGTTTGTTGAACAGTAGACTGGAGCCTCCTTTTCAACAACTCTCTGCATTGTTTCATAGGGGATCAGTCGACTGGGTCTCCGACACAGTCGGCTGGATCATGGTTTTCAAAACTGATATTTTTTGCTAAGCTGGACTTCAGTCAACCGGACTTTGCAGTCAACTGAAAATTTGAAGCCCCAGTCGACTGGGTGTAGAAAGCAGTCGACTGGATGGTGTTTTAAAACCCAACTTTCTGTTGGACCAGGATCAGTCGACTGGATCCTAGGATCAGTCGACTGATCCCAGTCGACTGGACGAATAGTTGTCAAAATGACTTGTTTATTCCGCTGCGTGTGTTCTTCAAACCTAATTTTGGGAACGTTAATGAATTGGTTTAGCCTCGGTGGCGTGCCACGGGCTCCGGTTCCGCTATTGTGGGACGGGGCTGTGACACTTCTAATATTGATGTATGTGTTTGCATTAGGATTTTCAAAGAATTTAATGATTGGGCTCCTCCAATCATCCTCATCATTCTGGAGAGGCATTGCAAAATCAGTGTTATCATCCTCTAAGACTGAGGACTTAGACATCTTTTTTACTGTAATCATCCTCGGAAACACATCGGTGGGAATTCTAAGTCCAGAGGAAATTTGGGCCAATTTATTAGCCTCTTCATTCTCTTCACTAGGCAAATATTTTATTGTGGACTCAGAAAAGTTATCAATCAGCCTTATAGCAACTGCCTGATACTTTTCCAGAATGTCATTATGCACCTTGTATTTTTCTCCTAATTGATTGACCACTAATTGTGAGTCCCCAATCAATTTCACAGTCATGACCTTCATTTTAACAAAATCTTAAGGCTAATGATCAGAGCCTCGTACTCAGCCTGATTATTGGAACACTTACAATCAAGTTTGAAAGAGAAGTGTGTCTTTTTCCCAAGTGGGGATTAAGGATGATCCCTGCACCTATTGACTCTTCTGTACTAGACCCATCAAACCACATCACCCAAGGGGTAACAGATACGTATCCAATTTCAACCCCTTTCAAGATTTTAGGACTTATATCCAAATAAGGATGGTCAGCCAAGAAGTCTAGCAGGACTTGCCCTTTAGCAGCCTTTTGTGGGATGTATTGCAGGTTAATTTCCAAAAGGGTTAAAGACCATTTTGCTACTTTTCTAGTGATAATTGGTCTTGACAACATATATTTAATGACATCAGTTTTGCACAAAACTTCCACTATTACAAGTAATATGTAATATCTTAACTTAATGTAAGAGAACAAAGCCAAACATAACTTTTCAATTGATGTGTATTGTTGCTCTACATTAGTCAGCATATGGCTCAAGTAATTTTCTGCCTGCTCTACATTTTTATCATAATTCTGGATTAACATGCTTCCAATTGGAGGCTGGTACATATAACCTCAAAGGTTTGTTTGGCTTAGTAGAGACTAAAACATGCGGCTTGGCAAGATATACCTTGGTCTGCTCAAAAGCCAACTGGTGTTCCTGCCTCCACACAAATTCGCTTTCGTTCCTCAGTTTCAATAGTGAATAGAAAACCTTAGTTTTGCCTGCACAATTTGAAATAAATCGGTGCAAAAAGTTAACTTGGCCAAGCAATCTCTGTATTTGTTTTTTGTTAGCTGGTGGTTTGGCTTCTATGATGACTTTGGCCTTATTCTTATCATCTCGATCCCCCTTTGATGTATTAGATATCCAAGAAAATTTCCAACTGAGATACCAAACGCACATTTTAATGGATTCATTTTAAGCTGATGGCATCTCATCCTCTCAAAGCTTTTTGTTAAAAATTTAGATGGTCATCAAAGGTTGAATTTACCACAACATCATCAATATAGACTTCCATCCACTTTCCAATTATGTCATGAAATATGGCATTCATGGCTCGTTGGTAAGTGACTCCAACATTTTTTTAATCTGAATGGCATTACAACTTATTCAAATGTCTCAATTGCCCCTGGACATCGAAAGACTATTTTTGCTACATCCTCTTCGGCTATAAAAATTTGGTTATAGCTAGAGTGTCCATCTATAAAGCTAAGGATCTCATGCCCGGATGGTGAATCAATTAACATGTCAGCAATGTGCATGGGCTTTAGGAGTAGCCTTATTAAGATCTCTAAAGTCAATGCATATTCTCAATTTTCTATTCTTTTTTAAAACATGAATAATATTTGAAAGCCATTTAACATACCTAGTTGTACAGATGAACCTAGTCTTCAACAATCGTTCTACTTCCTCCTTGACTTTTAGGTTGATCTCATTTGCCATTCGTCTTGGGGACTGCCTGTAAGGCTTATACCCTGGTTTTTATCCGGAGTTGATGTTCCACCAAGCTTCTATCCAAGCCAGGTATCTCATTGTAGTCCCAAACAAAACAATCTTGATACTGACACAGTAGGCTAACCAAACACATTTTAAAATCTGTGGGGAAAAGTTGACTTATGAAAGTAATCCTCCTGGGACCATCTACCCCCCTAAGTTGACTTCTTCCAATGGATCCTGGACTTTAGCCTTGGTATCATTCAGCTTTGTAGGAGTTGGTGGGAGTTAAGACAAATGAATTTGATCTTTTTCAGCCTGATCAGTCTCCTTCATCACGCAATCTGCTAAGCAGGCTTGCCCATGAACACTGAGTTGAACATCATCCTGGATACGACACAGGATATCAAAATTTGCTTCAAAATAGTTGTCTTCCATTAAACAACATTGTCTGATTCAGCGTATGCATGGCTACCTCTACTTAATATTGCATGAGTGATCCCCTTAGGATGACCATTTTTGTCGATTCCCCATAATTTTAATGGGGCCACATTGATGTCATAGAATTTTTCCTCATGTACATGAGATTCTACTAGGAATGGCTTCTTATCAGCCTTGACGATTTTTGGTTTGTCTTCTTCTTCATTTCAGAAAATCAAGCATTGATGCAGAGTAGATGACACACACCAGGCTATATGAATCCAATCCTACCCTAACAGAGCATTGTAGTGAGAGATAGTATTGACCACAAAGAATGCTTTAAGGCAGTCCTATTCCCAACAGACACAATGATTAGGCTGATGCTCCAGAAAAACTCACTATTGCTACATTAGCATCATTGAGATCATCGCTAGTCTTTTACAATTTTTTTAAGTATGTGTGAAGGCAATAAATTAACAGAAGCTCCATTATCCACTAAGACTTTGCATGCTTGGACACCGTTAAAATTAGACTTGACATATAATTGCCGTAAGTGTCTAGCCATTCCAGCATTTGGCTTACCAAACACAATAGCCATCTTCTGCTTTGAGTCTGAGATCAGTATATTTTGGTTCACTAGCTCAAGTGATTGTGCCTTTTCAGTGATGAGAACCATGGGTTCTGACTCGTCTTTGATGTCTCCCTCCAGGCCATCAGGCTACCATTCTTGTGTAGCGAAAGAAAATGGTATCGTATACACCATGTTGTCATAAAGACACAACAATGATTTTCCCAACCGAAAAACCTCACTGTCAGAGATGCTACCTAAATTGCTACCCTATGACTGATATGAATCCACTAGATTTAGTGGGTGTTCGACATCAGTCTGACCGTGGTTACTAGTAGGATCTGTATCATCCTGCACCATCACTCCAAACTCTGACATATCAAGGTTTTCTTGGTTTGAGGATTGGTGATCTGCCCCTTCTAAGTATTCTTGTCCCAGCTGCTCATCGAAATCTAATAAGTCATCACCTAATTCTGTTGAAGCTACTTCGACAACCTCAACTTTCCACACCCACTGATTAGACCTGCCCTCGAACCTTCTAATGAATTGTTGTTTCTTCTTCTGGGCAACTTTCTTGCGCATCATACATATTTTTTGGGTTCTGGTCATAAAGATTTGGTCATGGTATTGAGGAAACTTTGGATGCCGAACGTACATCCATCGTCCATCCTGTGGTACAGGAGGAAGTACCATTCTTAGTTTTGGTGTTTGGATAAGGCACATGCTCGGATCTTCTTTTCTGAACCTGGTTGACTGGACCATTGGATTTGTTCTGTTTGTTGAACTTTCTAGCATGATCAAGCTTATTGTACTTGTCTTCTTGAGACATTTTTGCCCCCTTTGCAGACTAATTATTATTCAATGTAACCTGAAATCCCCCTAGTCGTTGAACCACCTTACCCTGCTTTCTTTCTTATGAAGGAATTATGTTATGAAAAATAGAATTTGCAGCGAAAAACAAGTTTCAAAACTTTTGTATCTCAGAATCTACTACTCATGTGAACCTAGTAGTATGTAGAGAAGAAGAATACCTTTTGCGCTTAAATTCTTGTGATTGTTTTGATTGTTCCTTCTTCTTTCTAACTTCCAGTCGCCTCTACTAGATTGCCTTCACTCCTATGACTTCGGTGGATGCTCTGGCGAAGACTAGAACTTGTAGGAGTTCAACTAGAGAGAGAAAAGGCTATGGAAACACTATCAAACTGAATCTGGAGACCTAGGGCTTCAAAAACAACGAGTTAAACTTATTCTGGATGTAGGTCTTCTATTTATAAGTATTTCCACCGACCTAAGGTCCAATCGATTGCCCAAAATGGCAATCGATTCCCATTCCAATCGATTGGTTGGACACCAATCGATTGTTCTCTTTCCCTCTTGTCTTCTTTGCATCCTTTAGAGCTAAGAGTGCGACCTCTTAGGTTCTTTATTCTTGGCTCACATTAGTTATTAATTCCCATGATCAAACTCTTTGATCATCGAATTAACTAACTAATTAGTTAACATTTACTCCACTATAAAACAATAACTGCACTCCAATGCAAAAGAACAGATCTGAAGCGATAACTAGACTTATACAGTTGTACTAATGTCCCTCTACCATCAGCATTCGTGATCATATTTAGGTAGTGGGATAAACTATGACTGTCAACCTGAATGATGATTACCTCTTCCATATCTTGAGTTTCATTAACCTCTCATGATTACCAAACATGTTGATAACTACTTATCAACAAGAATGCAGTTCTCAGTAATAAACTTAGTGACATTTTCAAAGGATTGCTTACTCTTTATCTGAGGGTAGATTCTATCTCGACAATATATGTTCACAACCCTATGAACATAATATACCCAAGATACCCATGTGTTGATCTTTAAGACCTCACTGATTGGTTCCAATTGCTTTAACCAAAGATTAAAGACTTCAAGTATAAGAAACACTGAGAATGGTAAAAGAAATAACAGAGATAGATTTTTATTAAATCTTTTACAAACAGGGTTTAATTAGAAGTGGTAATCCGTCTTCTAACTGAAACTTAGCTATTGATCTACTCCTAAAACAGGTAAGTAAATTGGAATTGGAATTAAAAGACAAAAGGGGAAAAATAACAGTGCAAACTATGAAGATGTTAAGTGTTTTGGTTGATCGGGGAATTTCTCTCCATCATTCAAGTCCTTTTAAATAGATTGCATTGTCTATAACCACTGCCCAGCAGTTGAGAAACTGCCTATTATCCCCATGGTCCATAACCGCACCTATCACGATCTCTGCATTACACGTGTTGTTGATCTGCTGCAACATAACTATCAATAACCGCTCTGCCATTGAAGTGGCATACGCACTGGGTTATAGAACATGTTATATCGCATCAGTCTATCCTTCCCATCAATCTGCTTTCGTGCGCATTCCACTTGTAATTTCTAATTGGATTTAATGGGCTCACTTTTAATTTTAATTTTAATTTTTATTTTATGGTACAAACAAATAGTATAGATGTTTCATCGTGGGTATTTTTTGTTTGGAGGTTGGGGTGTGGATTTCACTTCCAAAATATAACATGGATGCAGGTTGGGGTGGTGGTGATATGGTGTGTTTGATGAATTGTGTTTTGTCTCAAAAGGTTTTTGTAATTGTTAAGTTATCAATGACAATGTATCTTTGTTAAAAAAGGGTAAATATCACCTAGACCCCCTGAGGTTTGCCCTGATCACAAACGCCACCCTCACGTTTCAATAATAACACATACCTCCCTCCAGGTTTGAACTGAGTATCAAATCCCCCCTCCGTCAACTATCCGTTAAAAAAAATTGACGGAGAATGTATTAATGTGTTTAAAATGCCTAAAGTACCCTTACTCTCATTCTCAAAAGTCAAGAGTAAATATCATCTAGACCCCTGAGGTTTGCTCCACTCACACTCGCCATCCCTCACATTTCAATAATAACACATACTTGTTAATGGAAGCTTCAATTTCTATCTTGGATCCAAAATTTCAATCCATACAGTACAATACCAAAAGCATCTCTTAAATCAAACCCCCCCCTCCCGACACACGCACACAAATTGAAAAATAAATTTAAATGATTTAATCTTCTTATTGAGGCTTTATTGGATGATGAACTTAGGGTTTTGATTTCAATTTCACATTAGGCTTCAATTTCAATTTAATATACACATTAGGCTTCAAGCCTCAATATACGATATGTAAATGTATTATACATATATGTGTATATGTATTATATATACAATGCAAACTCAACCTAGTTGTTCACTCACTAAAATTAAAAATTAGGGCAGATTCGGGAATGGCAGAGAGAGAGAGAGAGAGAGAGAGAGAGAGAGAGAGGTAGGTTTGGTTTTATGAAAGTGGGTTTGCATTCATGAAGCTTCTACCAAATTGATTTGGATTGCTCTCAATGTATCAATTTATGGAAATTTTTGTCTGCAAAAAATGGGTCTTTGCAACTCCAATGCAATTTTGGAACCCTAACATCTCTCTAAAAAAATGTCTAGAATATTCATATATGTAACCAATTAGAATTGGATTTGGAATGTTTTTGGTCCAAACAAAAAGACTTGGCCTTGATTTACGAAATGAGTTTTGAAAGAAGGGAGGAAATTTTTGTTGTGGGTTTTGATTTAGGAGATGCATTTGGTATTGTACTGTATGGATTGAAGTTTTGGATCCAAGATAAAAATTGAAGCTTCCATTAACAAGTATGTGTTATTATTGAAATGTGAGGGGTGACGAGTGTGAGGGGAGTAAACCTCAGGGGGTCTAGATGATATTTACCCTTAACTTTTGAGAATGAGAGGAAGAGTACTTTAGGCATTTTAAACACATTAATACATTCTCCGTCAATTTTTTTAACGGATAGTTGACGGAGGGGGGATTTGATACTCAATTCAAACATGGAGGGAGGTATGTGTTATTATTGAAATGTGAAGGGTGGCGCCTGTGATCGGGACAAACCTCAGGGGGTCTAGGTGATATTTACCCAAAAAAAAGAGAAGGTTAATATCACCTACCATCCTTGAAGTTTGACCAGAGAACACTTACCCCTCAAGTTTGAACAACACCACTTTCCCCCGACATTTTATTAGCCATATCAAATCACCCTTATGTTTATTAAATAATATGTGGTTTATTTAAATATACCTAAACAACCTTACTCGCTTTTTAGAAGATTGGAATGACCTTGGGGCTGGCATAAAGACTCATCTCTTCATCTTCCAGATGAAAATTACATAAATTTGGAAACTATTTATACCATAAGACATGAAAAAAAAAAATCACAATTTTGGAAAAAATGTAAAAATGTTTCAAGGAATCATCAAAATATTGAAAAAAGATTTCACATTCGTAAAATATCATGAAAATTTTAGAAATTTTGAAAACTATAAAAATTATTCAAACAGATTTAAGAAAATAACTTTGTAGAATCGTGAAATTTGTTAATACTTAGCAAATGGACTCTTAGATATTTTGTAAATACTTTCAATAAATTTTTTCATTAATTTTGAGGGTTAGATTATAATTTTATCAAAGTAGGAGATAAATGTTATTCTTTGAAATATGAGAGAGATAACTATTCTCCAGTCAAACTTTAGGGGTAGTAAATGATATTAACCCATAAAAGAAAGAAAGAACAAGGGGTATGTTTTCCTTCTTCTCTCTCTATTTTATGTCTGCGCTGTCAATATCGTCAATGGCGTCATTCCCATTCCCATTCCCATTCCCATTTCAAATTCAATCATTGCTTAAACCCTGTAAATCTCATAGTTCTCTATATATTTCAATTCTTATTTGGGAAAACTACACTAACACCCCCTCAACTATGATCTTTTTTCAATATCTCATTAGACTATAAAACTCAATAAATTGACATTTTCAACTATTACAATTTTTCACTAACGCCCCTTCAATTAGGTTGTCATCCAAAAATACGAGTACCTTTGTATTATATTACCAATACATGATATAAAAGTATTAACAACATGATATTTTTGCCTCTCCTTTGAGAAATTGAAAATTTTAGAATGAAATTGTTTGAAACTTTGTGTACTACAAAGGGTAATTGCGTGTGCAATAAAGAAAATTTTGTCCTAAAATTTTCAGTGACTCAAATGATAGATAATTAAATATCATGTTGTTAATATTTTTATATCATATATTTCTCACATGGTACCAAAATGTTAGTTTTATTGGACGGAATTTTATGGAAAGGGTATTAGTAAAAAAAATACAGAAGTTGAGGGGGTCAATTTGTCGAGTTTTATAGTTTATGGGTGTTTTTATAAAAAAAGAGTCATAGTTGATGGAGTGTTACTGTAATTTACCCTTCTTATTTCTTCTTTTTTTTGGCCAAACAGAAGTTTATAAATGTTTCATGATTTAATTACAAAATATTTCCTTAAAGTTTGGTCTCTGTCTTGCATCAATATAGTCCCTAAAGTTTTTAAATAGAAATAATATGTTTCAAATGTCCCATTTTATCAGAAAATTTGACGGAATTCACCAACTGCTATGCACTATTACGCTGATTAGTAGATGGAGAGATTAGTAATTTTTCACTTTTTCCCCTAAAAAGCGTGACAATGCACTTCATGTGAGTAAATTTTTGTTAGATTTTCCTTATAGAATTGGATATTTGGATCATATTGCTTCTATTTAAAAACTTTAGATATCTCAATCGAAAAAAAAAAAAAAAAAAACTTTAGGGACCAAATTGATTCAATTGAAACTACTTGGACTAAAATGAGAAAGGGACTAAAATTCAAGGGTATATTTTGTAATTAAGCCATGTTTCATTGTTTGATCTTTTTGATAAGTCTGTGTACTGTGTAGCTCATCATAAAGAGGGGTTAAAAAATGGCTTTAGGGCTGATATTAGGGTTAGGAAGGGCTTTTCGAAGGAAACGCACTTCGTCACTTGACATTCTCTCTTCAAAAAGGGGACCCAAAGATTACTACAAGGGAAAGAATTGCAAGCCTACTGGTTTTCATACTCGCAAAGGTCTGTTCATATATTATTATTATTATTTTTTAATATTTAAATTCATTGTTTATTCAAGAATTCTATTTGGACTTCAATTTTTTTTTTTTTTTAGGAATTAGTGGATTTGTAGAATCAATTTTAGTTGGAATGCTAGAAATAATCTAGGGTTTTATTGGACAAGCAAGAACCTAACAAAATGTGAACTTTACTGAAGTGTTGTCCTGTTTTGTTGAGCTTAGTGTTTGTGAATGCTTCATTTTTTTACTTTCATTCACTGTTTATTCAAGAATTCTATTCGAACTTCAAAGTTTTATGGGGATTTTAATGGGTTTTAGGGATAAGTGGTTTGCGGAATCAATTTTACTTTGGAATGCTAGAAATAATCTAGGGTTTTATTTAGCAAAACACAATGCTTCATTTTTATTTGAATTCATTGTTTATTCAGGAATTCTATTTGAACTTCTAGTTTAATGGGGGTTTTAATGGATTTTAGGGATCAGGGAATTTGCAGAATCAGTTTCAGTTGGAATGGTAGAAGCAATCTAGTGTTTTTATTTTTTTTTAAAGCTCTGTGTCTATGATTGATTTTGCTTAACAATACAAAATGCCTCTCGTTACAATGAACTATGATATGCAATTCCTTCTTTTACTACTCCAGCTGTGGAAATTTATATAATTCTGGTTTAAATGTTTATTGATAAAGATTTGTATCAACTACATTGATCCATCTTCCATTCTCTTGTAGTACAGAATTACAATGCTCAATGGTTGTAACTCACCAATCAATTTCCCCACATCATTTAAGACTGGCCTGTCAGAATTCACCAACCACAAAAGGACTCTAAAACTATGATTTATATTTGGAGAAAGTAACCTAAAACTATGAAGCTTGGTAAGTGTTTGCGCTCAAAATTTATAGTGAAATGTGTAAGTTATACTTTAAAGTAGTCTAATACATATAACCCAAAATACATGGGGTGTCCAATGTAGATAGTGAATGTAAAACCTTGCTTCAATCTAAATGGATTCAGTTAAAGACGTCTCAGGGGCAATGAAAGTTAAAAAATAATGTGGGTCAAGGTCTGGAAGAAAATGTAAATGGTATGACTTATAGATAGATATGCTTTCAATTGAGATGCAAGCATAAGGGGACGGGCAAAGTAGAAATGTTGGTTGGGGTTTGAAAAGATACAAAATGTGTGGTTTAACAGGATTTTATAAATTTTCAGTAGTTGGTGTGCCCTTGTTTGCCTATTCTCGGTACTAATAAGAACACCACGATTGCAACATATCTTTCCAAACAAACATCGGTAAGACTTGAAAACCCAACCCCAGTCTCCTCTCTCTCTCTTCCAAGTTATGAAGCACGGGTGCTTTGAAAAGGTAGCCGCACGCGCACTTAGTGCACACCCGGGGGGGGGGGGGGGGGGGGGGGGTGTTGGGGTTTGGTTGGGTGCTTCGTGAGTTCTTCTGGTGTTTTGGGTGCGGCAGGGACACGACATGGGTGCGGGAGGGACACACGGGAATGGGTGCGGCAAGAGGTTTTTTTTTAAGGAATAATTTTAAAAACTTGGGGGGGTGGGGGGGTGTTGGGGTTTCAAAAACAATGCGTAAAAATTAGAAAAATAAAATGTATATATATATTTGTAATATTTGTAAGGGTCATAAGGGTCGGTTTGGTTGTAGTTTTAAGTGATCATGTTGAGGTTGAATTTTCAAGCTCCAACTTGAGCTTCCATGGCTGCAGTGTGTTCATAGAGCCTTAGGCTGTATTTGGTTATGTTGTGTGTAGACGTGTGTGTATATTTGCTTATATAAGTAAGCAGTTATAGAAACTCACCTTGTTTCTCCATCACAGCCGTCTCTCTCTCTCTCTCTCTCTCTCTCTCTCTCTCTCTCTCCCTTGTTAATTTTTATTTGTGGCTCAATTAGGAAAAAAAAATACATGACGACTAGAAGAATAGTTCATATATATATATATAAAAGTGTATTTGTAATATTTTCTAAAAATACCCCGTCGCACCCGCACCCGCACCCGCACCCTTACTTTTGGAAAAATTGCCGAACTCTCCGTACCCTCATCGGTGCTTCCTAGCGTCCAAGTAACCCTCATCGACAAAGAATCTTGCTTAAAAACTCTACTCCCCACCTCTCTCTCTCCCTCTCCCTCTCCCTCTCCCTCTCCTTCTGCCTCTCCCTCTCCCTCCCAAGTAGGCCTCATTTACAAAGACTCTTCCTTGATGCATCTCAGGCTGCAGGGCCGTGGTACTACTACCTTGTTTGCTAGAGTTGCCAAGTTCCACATCATATCATACTGAGTTTTCCCACGCCTGATTTTTATCCATTTAACTTCTCATGTCAATGTATACTCTTATTGCATGGTTCTTTTCATGTCCTTCCAAAGTTTAAATGCATAGTTGATGGCATTTTAGTTTACAATTTTTCAGGCCCACAGAAACGAATTGTCTATGAAGTAGTTTAATATGTTGGTGCAGGTGGGTACGTGGTGATGCAAGAAAAGTTGCCAAATTATGTAGTTCCCGACTTGACTAACTTCAAGGTACGTGAAATCTCATCTTGAAATGATAACCTTTTACTTGAGCATGTGTCTTTACCTGAAATCAGGACATATTAGGAAAAAACTGTTGTCTCATTTCCATACTGAAGGAAGAAAGTAAAGGCTGTCCTTCCATTTCCTTGAACAAATGTGGTCCTGAAATTGTATTTGCTTCAATTATTGTACTTTTGATTGGTCCCTTCTCATAATTTTTTAATTTTTTTTCCTTTTTCCTATTCTTCTTCTTCTTCTTCTTCTTCTTTTCCTTTTTTTTTTTCGAAGTCAAAAATATTATTGATCTTTTAAGGGATGATTGATGTGTAAAGAGATAAGACAGTGGGACATACTATTTAAGGACAGTGTTTTGTTGCATCTACACAAGTTCTTTAACCAGGGCAGTTATCATTAGGTGTTCTTGCACGGGTGGATTAAGAGATAAGGTTTTAATCTGACTTAGGATGTACTTTTTTCTATTTTTCATTTTCGTTTAAATTTTAGCTGAAAATGATTATCTTATTGAAGGTAGATATTGCAATATTAATTGTTAAGTTCGCACTTTTACTTATTGAGCAATCAGCATTCACCAATTTTGCTTTTTGATGATTGATTGGACATTTTAAAAATAAAATTTATAATTTCTTATATAAAATTTGTGCAGTCGTTCATAATACGAACATAGGAACTTATGTTTTCTGAAGGGAAGTATAGTCATCATAATAACTGCATCCAGGCTCTGTTTGGTTCATGGATTCAGTGAGGGAAAAGAACGGAAAACACGAAGGAAAACGCTTTCCTTTCCTTGGTTACCAAGGAAAATAGGAAGGAAAAGTAAATATAGTGGGAAATAAATTTAAAAATTTTGGATTTTGTGAGGCACTTTCCTCCTTTATTTCTTAAGTTACAACAATTTTCTGAAAAATCTTAACTTTTAATGTTTTCCTTCTTGTTTTCCGTTAGGCATGGAGAAAAACTCAAGGGAAATAGTTTTCCTTCTTGTTTTCCTTTTCCTTTCCCTTGCCTTCAATGAATCCACATACCAAGCAAAGCCTTAGCAGCTGGTCAAACTAAATGTTTCGAACAAACCACTCCTGTCTTTGTTACCTGCTGATTATATTTACGCATAGTGTAAGCATGAATTCATATATGTGCTCATACGCTTGGCGATTCCTGTTTGCAGCTAAAACCATACGTATCTCAGTGCCCAAGAGAAGTTAAGACTACTGAGGCTGCCGATTCAGCTAAATAAAGTGTATGGATTAGTATGTGATTTCATATTTGTAGTCTTTTTTCTTGAATTACTTTCTGGTATATTTGGCTCATTTTCCGCACTGGTTGCTTAATTGACTCTCAAAAGTTTTGAGTAGTTGCTTTGTCACGGATGGTAAAGTTTAGCACCAATGGTGCAGTTCTGTATGGGTCTCCTTAAGCTGAAGAAATTTCTTATCAATGTTCGACTTGATCAAAATTAAATCCTGATTTCTTTTTTTGTTATGTCTATTTAGACTCAGTTTGTTTTGCGGATTTAGAGAAGAAAAAGGAAAAGAAGAGAAAGGAAGAAAACTTGTGATGATTAGAAACTTAAGATTAAACAATCCAATGAATGACTCGGTTCAGAAAATCTAAAACCAAATGCAAATTTGGATATGAAATTTGAGGTAAAAGTGAAGAATAGCAGAAGACCATTGAAACATGCATAAATTAATTGGAAACAGTGCCAGTCTGTAGATTTTTATCTGTTATTTTTATTTATTTACAAGGGTGGCTGGTGGAGGTCGAACACTCGACCTCGACCTATGCATTGGAGGAGCTTAAGACCCAGTTGCCACACTGGTTATATATACACTTTGCCATAACTGTAAATGATACCAAACATGTAAGCATGTAATTGTTTAGAAACAGCTTCAAAGAGTAGTCCACGATCAGGTTTGTATGTATGAGAATAAAGAGAAAAAGAAGCCTAGTGGGGAATGCAATTTAAGGGAGAAGCCAAACAGGCAAACATCACCATGTGACATTTGTATGGGAAGCTTGCTTTCATTTCATTATAGCTATTAGTCCTAAATCCGTGCAATGCTTGTAAGAAAATGAAAATTTTAAAATAAATTCGAACAAAATTAAATAAATTAGAATACATTTTTGCTCACCCAAAATTGTTCATCCTTTACTCGTCCTTTTATTTCATTGACCAATGCAGTGGGGTTCAGTATTAAATAAAAATTAATTAATGATGTAAAGTATTAGACCTTATTGCATTAGTCAATTGGAGAGGAGGGTGAACAAAAAGTGAGCAATTTTGGGTGAGTAAACCGCACTCAATAAATTAATGATCACATACATAAAAGCATGGAAAACCAGGCATTTACATAATTATTAAAAGATCATACAAGAGTTCTTATTCCACATAACTTTTATGTACTTTTGGACTCACAAAAATGATACTACACAAGTTTTTATATACTTTAAACAATGTATTTAACTATATGTACATGTATCTATCACAATTAACAAACCATTTATCTTGACCAAGTAAGCTTTACTCAAATGGTATGACATCTTTCTCTCTAGTGGGGAGATTGAGGGTTCGACTTCCCTTAGCGTGAATCTTTGCTTGTGTAGACACCCCAATTTTGACCGAACTATTAAACTTAGGGGGATTTACCTCTAGAAATCAATGATGAATAATATCCCGACGATTTTCTTCAAGTTTATCACTTCGACTTCTGAAAAGCTTCAAGTTCCCAAATCTTGCTCCTAATATCCCTAGATTTGGCCAATCACTGACCATCTATCTTGAGCTCACTAGATCATGTGTTACTTTCTAAAAAAAAATGGAATAGATTGAATAATAATAATTATTATTATATTTTCTAAGAATAACATTGTTTCCTGTATTTTATTTAGATTCAAAAAGATAAAAAAGAAAAAATATACTATTTGGTGACTCATGATTAATTTAGCTTTAAAATGAAAAATGTGCCTATACATATATATATATATATATAGGAAAAGGAAAATAATAAAAGAAAGTAGCCCATGTGATTTGTAGAGTTAGAGATTCCTTGGCATATTCCTTATCTAAGAAATACCCAAAAAGCCCTTTGTTGGGCACTAATCTCCCATGTGTTTTGAAGATACTCTAGAATGTTCCCTTATTCTAGCCAACTTAAATGCCTTTCAAGTTTATTGGAATTACATAGAAGTGCCATGGAGAATTAGAGATGCCATAGAATATTCCTAACCCACCATAAATTGACCTATCTACCCTTATCTTAGCCCCTAAGATAATGAAAGTCTATAAAAAAAACCATTTTTCTCTCATTTTGGAGAAGAAAAAAAGGGGGTTAGACACTTGAATTATATAGAGAAATATTGGGAGAGTTTTAGAGAAAAAAAAGATAGAGAGAGAAACTCTACCAATTATTTTACCCAAATCCCAACAAAACTCTACCCAACCATCAAATCACCATTGAAGGAGCTTGAAGCTTGAGGAAGAAGAAGAGGAAAAGCTTGAGGAATTCAACATCTCTACAAGTTTTGAGAAGATCTAGAGGTAAAGCCTTCATATATATATATATATATATATATAATAATAATAATTCAATCACAAGTTCTTAGATCTAGGAACTTTACACATTTTCAAAACCTCTCTTCTTACCCCATTTCATCACACACCACTTAGAACTTGTGATTGAATCTCATAATATTTCATTGATTTGGATCTAATTAATGCCTTGGGTTTGAGATAAATTAGTTTTGAAGTATTTGTGTTCCTAAATAAAACTTTGATTTCCTTTATTTCTATTTCATTCATAAGGTTCATGAGATCTTCCATATCTCATTGAAACTCTTTGGATTTGATTCCTTAGTTTCCTATGATCTTATGATCCATATGGAGATTAAAATGAATCATGATCATAATCTACACATAGTTGGTGAGATACTAGTATCAACTCATGACTAGGATCTCTTTACTATGGATCTTATGGAATTCATACTATATTCCATGGAGATTAAAGTAGATTTGTTTTTTTAGTCTCCAATGACCATCAAATGGTAGGAGAAATAGTTTAGTTTAAGTCCATCTCTATGGCTTAGACTAATCTCTTCCTTGGGTTTTGAGAAATTCTTTATACTTCATTCAAAACCTCCATGTATGTGTGTCTTTAGCCTCCAATGACCACCAAGTGGTAGGAGTAATGATTTGAACTCAAATTTTGGTCCATAAGTTTGAATTCATTGTTTGGGATTTTGTGAAGTCCATTTCATACTTCATTAAAAGTCCATAAGTCTAAAGAGGTCCTTAGTCTTCAATAACCATCAAATGGTAGAAGAAATGATTTGGTTTAAGCCCAACATTATGATCTAATAGTTGAGGTCAACCAACAAAGTTGAACTAGCAAAATGAAAACAGTGAGTTCACAAACTGTTTTTGATCAAAGATTTTTAGTTCAAGATCTAACCGTTGAAATCAAGTGAAACCAACGGGAAAATATCAATAACACATTGTTTTACCACTGTTTATTTGTTTTAGCAAGATTTTGTGATTAGAGAGGTTTGATCATGATTTTTGTGAGCTAATCACAATCTGTCCAGAGTTCTAGAATGCTTTCAGAATAATAAGTCTGTTTTGAAATTAATAAATCAGAACCCTAATAAAGTTTTCGGGGTCTTAAATAATTTTTTATAAGTACCTTAATGTGTTAGGAAGGTACCCTAAAAAGATCTAAGTGTTTCTCATTTTTTTACTATTTTTAGAAAATCATATAAGATCTCTGGACAGAGAGTCGCAGAATCCTGAGTGAGGTCTAGTATTTTTCATATTCCCGGAGATCTAACCGTTGAAACCTTGATTTTCTTTTTGGGTTAGAAACTAGACTCACAGAGGCATAACATATCCAAAAATCAGTAAGATCCAACCATTGAAAGTATTTTATTTCCATTTTTGAACGTTTGGTCTGCTCTCTGTAATTTATAAAAAACTGCTCCTGTTTTTGTCTAATCTTATTTATTTCAACTCAAATGGTCTCCTATTGGCTTAGGACTCAAACCATGTTTTTGAATAATGATAATTTAGACTAAACCCAGAGGCTTAGGGATCCAAATTAGTGAATAAATTCATGTCCCATTCTTGTTCATATTCATGCATTCATTCATACATGTTAATATCTATAAGTAGGACTTATCTCTTGTCTAAGATGTATCTAATTGAACATGACTTAGGATTTACTTATTTATGATATTATATCTTGTCTAAGGCATGTGTACTAACCTTTGTTTTGTAGCGCATTTGAGGTACTATTCCTCAACTCTTCTCTAGTTTAATTTCATTCTTTGATTTATATTGATTTTCGACTCCATGTGCGATACCTTAGCCTAGGTTTTGCCTTATGTGTATATATGTGTTAGAGACCTTTCTTAGGTTTATTTTGTTCTCGCATGCATTGCACGTTTGATATTCGCGGCTGGATCCCGGGTATGTTTTCTAGTTCTCTATTGCATATCATGTTGTTTGCTACTTGTATTACGTGGCTTATGAATGATATTTTGTCGTTAGCAATTTTACACCATTTCCAACATGCTTGTGTGATGTATATGTATATATGTATTAATTGAGGGCATGCTTAGATTAATAATTTGATTAAAAAGGATGTTGAGTAGAGGCCTATCGCGAGATAGGATGAAAGGGGGTGTTTTAGTCCGTCGGGCTCCTTCCCCTTTCATTCCATAATCCCCGGACCCAGTTTATCTTTGGTTTCGTAAAAGATCAGTTTGCTTTCAAAATGGTTTCTTAATTTTCCTTTTAAAAATTAAGTGGCGACTCTTTGAATTTGAAAAATGTTTTAAAAGTGGGTAAAATTTGAAAACCTGCGATATCCACAGCTTGCTCCTTTGTTTGTTCTACAGTCGGAATGAATGACCCTTGTTGGGCTTTGCTGTGGGACTTTGGAGTTGGGTTGGGTTAGATTAAAGGGGTGTGTGTCCAATCATAATCCAGGTAAGTATAAAAAAAACAAAAAAACATTCACGCAAAAAAAAAAAAAAAAAACCCATTTATCTTGGATGCAATAATCTAGGTAAGTGTATAAAAAAAAAACTAACCATTTAACTTGGATGCATCCTTTTTTGTCGTTAAAAGTGGTCCATCCCTTGAATTTGCTTAAGATCGGAACGGTACATACATAAATCTACGATGCCTCTTTAACACCAAGTGCTTACAAATTTATTAATGGTAGTCGAAAAGTATACATAAAAATATGAAAAGATGCTTGAATAAGTAGAGAATTAATTATAGATAATTAATAAGTGAAAGAATATGAAAGAATATTTGATTTACCAGATTAAGAATTATAAGAACTAAAAAAAGAAAAAAAAATCATTTGTTTTTTGGTATTGCTACGTGCTAGCCTCTTTGAATACCACATTATATAAGGACAGAGGTCCTATTCTAACTAGACGGCACCAATTTCATCCACACCTTATAGGTAGGGTTGACTTCCTCTTCCCTCGTTACATAATAAATGCTATTATATTAGATGATGTACGATTTATTTTCTTTTTCGTTGATATGCACTACACAAGAGAGGTAACGCCTCCCACTTAGGGGTACTACAAAAATCGATTGGACTGAACCAATCGACATAATTGAAAAAACGAACTGAATTGAGTCTATATGGTTTGGTTTTCAAACATGAAAAATTAAAAAAAAAACCAAACCGAACCGTTAACATTTTTACTCCCATCCCATAAACCCCCACCCTATAAGACTCAAACCCGCAAGCACCTAGAGATGGAGTATAAGTTGAGCCATCCCTTGGTCTGCTAATAGTTAGGGTTAATTACACAGACCTCCCTTGAAATTTGCCATAATTACACAGAGCTCCCTTAAAAGTTAAATGTGACGGTAGTGTAACGTCTATTACGAAAATTATAAAAGTACTAAATTGTCCCTGCACTAAATTACATAAAACTCCCCCGAACTATATTCTAATTACACGGATCTCTATGGAGTACGTCTCTCTGCAGTATTTCGTATTTTCTAAAGATAAAGATTTAATAGTCCTTTCATGACTGGGACTATATCATCACAGTTGATTTAAAAATACATGAAAGCAGTTTAAAACAATAGTTAAGACTCGCACTCTGAATGGTGTTAGCATTCAAAGTGGTTTGCAAAAGTTATTGAAGAAAAATGCCTTAAGGCTTAAAGTTAGGAAACTGTTTTGACAAACTGAGCATATGGGGACAGTTTGATAACAAATCTCGAAAACAGAAAGTCTAGGAATACTGCAAAGGACCATCTCAAGATTCTGGAGGTGCGATCATTCGACGCACTTTCGATCGATCGAACATCATCATCTCTCAATCGATCGAAATGTCTTCGATCGCTTGACTATATCTCTGCTTCGATCAATCGAACTAACTTCGATCGATCGAACGCATGTTTTATTCTACTGTATGGCAGAGGCTGGAGATCACTGTTTCATCGTGATCTCCCAACTTGGGACTACTCAGACATGGTCTGGAGTACTGCAGATTTGTTTTTAATGTAAAAGTTCATTAAGGGACTGTTTGTTTGCGATTTTAACATAAAACTTATGGAAATTATGGATTAATACCAAACTAACAAGCAATACTACGAGTACTACTGTTTATAATATGAAAAACTACTAGCAAACTGTAAACAATCAATGATACGAAACCTGAATGGAAGGAACACTTGTATTGAAACTGAAATTACCAAGCAACCAATGTAAAATCCGAGATTAACCTACAAAACAAGCAAACTCTCTATCTCCCTCTATGTAAACTGTAAAACAGAATGTGGGCATCCTTTGGGATGTGTTCATAACTAATATATATACTAAAACCTAAGGCTAGGGTTACAAATACGTCTCTGCTGCGTACGCGTAAATTCTGATAAAATGCATGTTCGATCGATCGAACTTCACTCGATCACTTGAACATTTGAATTCCTCGAGCGCTTGAACACCTTTCGATCGATCGAAACCTTGATCGCTCGAACTCCAGTTTTCATCTTTGAATTGCCTTGCTTGTAATCAAGCTTTCCTTTTATCCTATTATTCATTTCTGCACACAGCACAGTAGCATATCCGCACAAAACAACAGCTAATACACAAACTTATCATAGATGTATCACATTGTATAAAAGCTGGCATTGTAACACAACTCACAGATATGTTAGGAAGTTGTAAACTAAATTAGTATATTTCCTTCTTTTAGCGCGGTTGTATTTTACAAATACCCGTGCTTATCACAACCCCCAACTAGCTTATTGCTAGTCCCTAGCGATAAAGTGGTAATAAAGAAGTGAACTAATACGACAACGACTAAAAGAAATTAAAATAATCTAAAACAATCTAACCTAGTAGAAAGAGATACTTCCTAACTCACTTTCGCAGGAATCGCGATTGCATTTAGCGAATGCAACAAGTCGTTAAACCCCTAGGTTTCCCCTAGTGGACGAGTGTTGTCTCGTGAGGGTTTATAGTGAATTTACCCACAAAATTCTCTATTTTAAGTTTAAAAAGATAAAGAACAACTTTAAAACACTCCTTCCTATTCAATTGCTAATTCAGCTCTACAAAGACATATCAGTCTCAAACAAACCATGAAAGAAGATCACATGTTCCTCATGCCACCAAGATAGATATAACATATGTATCACATTCATGTATCCATGTGTGTGTGAAGTTAACAACTATGCATCAAACCTCATTTAGAGTTATTTGGACTATTGTACTTTTGGAACTCGTAGTTTCAACTCAAATCTCACATTGGTTTGCACTCATAAAAGAACGTCTCTCAGAAACTTGCTTAATAATGATCGCACATGTACGAAAGCTTTGATAAGAGTGATATTCTGGTTACTAATGCTTTCATACTTGACTCCATGAAAAATGAACATTTAGAGTGTATAGTCTCACGAATCGAATACTACTTACTAGAGGAGCGAAATACCGTGGATAACCCAATTTACACATTCATGTTCAAACTAATTCGTTAAGAATCATTAAGAATCATTAAGACTTTAAATTTTTTGTTTTTATATGGTAGCTGAAGATGATGAGAGAAAGAATATACGTCTTAGTATGTGATGAAGTCTATCTCCTCATTTTATACCTTTCACATCTCCAATCGACTTCCCTTCTTTGCATATGCTTTTATTTTTATTTTTATTTATTTTTAATTTTTTTATATACACATTCCCTCTTCACATTCAAGCGTTTCTTTTCTTCTTTATTTTATTATTAATTTTTTTTCAGCACTTCCCACAGCTACTCTTCTCCAACCACATACTATGACAATTTATTCATATTAGGGGTCCATAGGGGTCAAGGTATAAGATTAGGAGTTTGTATTCTCGTGATAGACTTGGAAATATTGAATCAGTGTGGGGTTAGAAACGAAACAACTTCTTGGATAAAGGTAAAGGGATATGTATAGATTAGGGAATGGGTAGCGATGGCTTAAATCATTTTCTTAATTCCTTAGTTTTAGCATTTCAGTGTTCATTGAGTTTAGTTGGTAGGTCCTGAAACAGGGGGAAAACGAAGAAGAAGACCTCTAGTTTGCGACTCGCTCGTGCGACCCAATCGTACGACTTATCGCTCGCTCAGCCCGCTCACGCGACATGAACAAATTTGAGCATAAATGGATTTTTAACAGATTTTGCAAAAATAGCCTGATCGCATGCACGACCACTCGCTCGCGCGGCCTGCTAGCGTGACAGGGTATTTTGGGCAGTTTACATATTTCTTTAACAAGGGACTATTTGGAAAATGTTTTGAAAGTTTTAAGGAACTGATTTGAAAGATGCACTGTTTTAAATACCCACGATTAAGAATTGGATTAATGATAAGGATTAAGACTGAGATTTACGTTCGTATGGATATTTGAAATTGTGCTAAATATATGATGTTACGATTTATGACATTGACATGCATGGTAGGGTCGAGGTCGCATCGACATGCATAGTGTGTGAGAAAGTATGAAAAGAGTTAAGAGTAGCGGTTGTGTACGACTCCAATATCGAGCGTATGTTATTCCTAGTATCGGAGGCGACAGTGTTGTGTGTGACTCAGATATCAAGTGGATATTATTCCTGGCATCTGAGGCGACAGTGTAGTATGCGACTCCAATATCGAGTGGATATTATTCCTAGTATTGGAGGCGACAGTATTGTGTATGACCCTAATATCGAGTGGATATTATTCCTAGTATTGGAGGTGATGGTGTAGTGTACGACCCAGATATCGAGCGGATATTATTCCTAGTATCTGAGCGTATGATTCGGATACTGAGCGGATATTGTTCCTAGTATTTGAAGTGCTATTGTGGTGTACGACCCGGATACTGAGCGGATATTATTCCTAGTATCTAGGGTAGTGGTAAGGGTGAATCGAGTTTATTGAGGGAAAAGAGTCAGTAAGATAAGATGATGCATTGTTCATGCACGGTCACATATTTATTACTTATTACTTCTCTGTGTTATATATGATGAGGTTGGTACCTTGAATTATTATCTTGAATTATTTAAATTATAATGTGGTGATTTATGCTTATATATACATTGTGAGTACATGTTTATTTTACTCACCAGCTTGTATAAGCTGACGGTGTTGATGCGCCCTAGACTCCATATCCAGATTTTCCAGATCAGGAGCAACCAGAGTATTTTGACTATGCTATTTAGAGGCAGGAGACTTTCCAGGAAGGCTGTTTTATATTTCTTATGTTTTGAATTTTGGAGATGTAATAAACACTTTATTAGAATTTGAATAAGGCAGTTTGTGCCTAAGACAATGACTGAAGTAATAGTTTAGTAAGTTTTAATTTGAGAGTTTATGTCTATTAGTATCTTTCTTTAGAAATGTTGTTAAGTTATTTGTTGCAGGGACAATTGGTTACTTTCACTTTTCACAACCTACGAGTCCATAAAGGAAATGAAACACTTTCCTGAATTATGCTACGTTAGGGCGTGACAGCTTTACCAGGGTGATATTGTAGAGTGAAATCGTAGTCCTTTAACAATTCCATCCAACGTCACTGTCTCATGTTCAACTCCTTATGAGAGAACAGGTATCTCAGGCTCTTGCGATCTGAGAATAGATCAAACTTCTCTCCGTAGAGGTAGTGTCTCTAAATCTTGAGTGCAAAGAAATTGCAGCTAGTTCGAGATCATGCGTAGGATAGTTAAGCTCATGTAGTTTTAGTTGTCGTGATCCACACGTTATTACCCTTATGTCCTGCATAAGCACATATCCAAGTCCTTGGTGTGATGCATCGCTGTATATGGGGAACTGCTCACTGCTCTTTGGTATTGCAAGCACTGGCACTGTGGTTAATCTCTTCTTTAACTCTTAGAATGCGCATTCATGCTTGTTGTTCCATTCATACTTCAGGTCCTTTTTAGTTAATCCAGTAAGAGGAGCTGCGATCTTGAAAAATCCTTCCACGAATCTCTGGTAGTATCCAATTAGACCAAGAAAACTTCTGACTTCCGTTGTAGTGGTTGGTCTATTTTAATCTAAGACATCGTCGGTCTTTGATGAATCTATTGCTATTCCTTCTTGTGACACAATATATCCAAGGAATTTGACTTCTGTTAGCCAGAACTTGCACTTGCTAAACTTCGCATACAAATGGTTGTCTCGTAGAGTTTGCAGTGCAGTCTCTACATGTCCTTCGTGTTCTGCCTCTATCTAAGAGTAGATAAGGATGTAATCTATGAACATGATAATGAACTGATCTAGGTAAGGCCTGAAGATCCGATTCATTTGATCCATGAATACAACTAGGG
This sequence comes from Hydrangea macrophylla, assembly GCA_033977485.1. Lineage (NCBI taxonomy): Eukaryota > Viridiplantae > Streptophyta > Magnoliopsida > Cornales > Hydrangeaceae > Hydrangea > Hydrangea macrophylla. The sequence continues at coordinate 108,618,732 of CM066994.1, read as the reverse complement.
CGTTAGTCAGTCCAAACGGCATAACCAGGAATTCATAGTGTCCATATCTGTTATGGAAAGTCATTTTGGATACATCCTCAGGTCGAACAAGCAGTTTATGGTATTTGGATCATAGATCTATCTTTAAAAATATTGTAGCTCCTTGTAACAAATCGAACAGATCGTTAATCCTCGATAGTGCGTACCAATTTTTGAATATAACTTTGTTCAATTCTCTATAGTTGATACAGAGTCGAAGCGTTCCATCCTTTTTCTTGACAAGCAGTACCGATGCTCCCCATGGTGAAGTGCTCGGACGAACGAATTCGAGGTCTTCAAGTTCTTGTACTTGCGTCTTTAGTTCTTACATTTCCATTGGGGCCATTCGGTATGGTATTTTCGATATCATCGAGGTTCCAGGTGTCAACTAGATGCAAAAGTCGATATCTCTCTTGGGTGGTAGTCCTTTAACTTCTTGGAAAATGTCTTTATAATCTCGGGCTTCGGGGATTTGTGCAATAGGGATTTCATGACTCGTGGTTCCAAGGGTGGCTAGGCAATTGGTGAGGAAAATATCACACGAGGGATTGCATTTGAAATTAAAAGGTTGGCTTTTGGGTACTGAAAAAGATACTGATTTCTAGCACAATCTAACTTGGCGTGGTATTTTGTGAGCCAGTCGATTCCTAAGATCACGTCAAATTCCTTCATCGAAAAAACTATCAAATCAGTGGGGAGATTTTGATCTTTCAAGTTTAGAGGGCAGTCCTTGCATATTTTTCCTAACTTAACGCTCACTCCCAGGGGTGATGCAACGTTTAGGGCTACATCCATTGTTTGGGTACTAAGCATAAGCATTGTCCGATTCTAATTACAATAAACAAGTTTGATGCACCAGTATCGAACAAAGCTTTTACTTGACTGTTAAATAAGGTTAGAGTACCTTCCAGGTTCTGCTTCTCTTCTTTGTCAAATCCCGCTTCATTGGGGATGATGGCATTGAGGCCAGTTTGTCCTTATGCAAATCCTCCATAGCATCGATCCTCCTCGGGGCGCCCTACAGTCCTTAAGAAAATGCCATTTCTTGTTATAGTTAAAACAGACAATGTCCACTTGGCTATTCTTCTTCGAGGCAAGGCAATCCTTAGACATGTGTCTTGGGATTCTGTTGTTGAAACAGGCTCCACGGTTATCATTTATTATCCCCGGTTGTCCTTGGGGCAGAGTTGGTTTAAATGGCATAACTGGCTTGTTTCAGAAGGGGGTTGACTGTGGATTTTTCTCACCATTCCAATTTTTCTTGTATCCTTGGTTACGAGCGGGAGCTTGCCTCTGTCCTTGGTTAAACCTTGGAGGGGGTGGTTGATTCACAAAGCATTTCTATTTACGGTCGGCAAATTCTTCGAAGATATGGGCCATTCCCACTAAAGCTTTAAATGACTGGTTCAAGTGGCCAAAAGTTAACTTCTGCAGGGGTAGGAAAAGTCCCAATTGGTATTTTTGGTTCTTCTTTTCCGGAGTGTCGATCATGTGGTTTGCAAAACGAGAAAGACACTCGAATTACACCGTGTATTCTCTTACCCTCCGGTTTCCTTGGACCAGATTGATAAACTCCTTCTACTTTCGGTTCCTTTCTGTTTAGGGGAAGTAGTTCTCCAGAAATAGTTGCTTGAATGCCGCCCATGGCATCCTCTGTGCATCTCCTCCTAGCGTTGCCTTCTCTAACTCCCACTAGCCAACTGCAACATAAGTCAGTTGATAGGTAGCCATTCAGCATTTTTCAATTTCAGAACATCCCAAGGTATCAAAGATGATATCCAATCAATGAAGCCATTGTTCTGCTTCCCATGGTTCAGTCATTCCGTTGAACTTGTCAGGATGCATTCCACAGAAACGTTCTACTGTACGATCCTCCTGTGGTCTAGGTGGAACTATAGGGTTGTTGACATTATTGTTGTTGTTGTGGTTGTTCCCAATGTGTTCTAGACATTATAGGAATGCGCCAACCACTCCAATGAAGTCCATTCCTGTAGGGATGGATTCCACCTCTAACGGGTTTGGGTGTCCTACAAGTCGGTTTTTTCTTGATCTGTCTGCCATCGGTCGTCTTGTTTACCTACAGAAGTATTCTACTTAGAATCTTGCGTACATGGTTTACATGGATATCTATGAATATGTTATAAAATAATCAAGTAAGTAATGCAATCATTGGGACAAGTATGGTACTAAAACATCTTCTTTCATTAAAAGGATAACAGCTACATAGCTAAAGTCTTCCTAGAATACATGAGTATAAAAGTGGGGATATTACCATATTACATGTATTCTTTCAACAAAAAGGGTTATTAACTCAAGTTAACATAAATACAAATAACACTAAAAACTACTAGCCTATTACAATGGGTTATCTTGAATTAGTCATCCATATTTGACTTGGACGTGATCTCTCCCATGTCAAAGTCGTGAGGTCCATCCTCATCTGGATCGGGTTCGCCTATATTCCAATCTCCATGTCAATAACTCCCTCATTATCCTCGTCATCATCATCGTTGTCCATGGGCATTTCCACTATGGGTTGGGGCCACATAGGATGAGGGCCTGCCACATGTGGTGCTGGGATCTCAACAATCAATAGAGCCAACTCGAACTCTTCATCATTAGCTATAACATCCCATATAGGATGAAGGATCACATGTTCGGGTTCTTCTTCTCCCACGTCTTAATCGGGATCCTCCTATTCGGGGTCATCTTCTTTAGGATCCTCCTCTTCATTATCGTCTTCCTCCAAGTACATTTCTAGTTCATCGTCAGACATATCTGCATTATTAGAGTTAACAGCAGTCTCTTCTACTAGGGGTGCCATTTCTTCAGGGACGTTCTCAATAGGTGCCAAGATAAGGTTGTCTTCTGGGTTGAGTGATGGTTCTTGTAGCATTTGGTTCATAAATGGCTGGAAGATATTGTCATACATTACTAGTCTCCTTATTTCTTCGTGCATTAACTCCTGGGTATTTGAGGTATGAATGGGCTTAACTTGAAGTCGGTAAGGGTAAGAGATATGGAATACATGGTGCTAGACTTTCAACTCACTTCGGAGGCATTGTCGAGGTTTTAGTTTGACATTTTCTAAGAATCCTTCTGGATCGGTTGGCTGGATACCGTCAGGGTAAGTCATGAGTTCCCCGAAGTTATCACTTACATGGTAGCCCGGTTGTTAGAATTGTGCCAAATTCACAGGTACTCCTTGGAAAGGAGGGGGTTGCTGGGGAAATATTGGAGGCGGGTGGGGACATCTTATAAGCGCTGGTATACATTCCTTGGAAATCTTCACGGCCCTATAGTAATTTTATCATTTTATCATGGACCTTCTTGATGATCTCTACATCGTAGATGGCTTCCATGCATAAGATTTCTGGGTCACCGATATTATGCTTACTCATATCTATCCACAGGTTTCTCTTTACCCCATCCCTGGCGATTTGCTGAATCTTGTGATGATCCATGTCTAGATTAACCGGCACTACATGATTGGGAAAGATTAGTCAACCTCCAAAATCATCGGCGATGTAGGTGGGTTCCATTTTACCTGATTCATCAAAATAAACTATCTTAGTATAAGCACTAGTTCGAAGTATCTTAAGGTCTATAGCTTAAAGTGTAGGACAGTCAGTGAGCACAACTAAACCTAGTGCTCTAATACCAAAAATCCTGTCACACCCCGGAGTAGCAAAAATTAGAGGAAAATAAAATTTCCCTTTCTGGATTCGTGAGCCATAACTAGTTATATATGACTGACATGTCCTTACAAGTATTCTAACATGGTTATAACATAAGATGAAATATATATAAAACATCTACTGGTATTTATGGGGGACCTTTAAGCATTTGGTACTAAGCTATTACAACAGTTCCAAGTGAAAATCACAAAAAAAATAAGTTTGGATGATCGACGTCACTTAAATTATTACAACAGACAAAAGATATTTTAAGAGCATAAGGGAAATCCTAATATGATAATAAACTGGATTCTTCTATTCAGCTGGCATATCCATGCCCTTCATCAATGTACTCTTTTGAATAGTCCCCCTCAGGGAAACCTTTATGATAGTCTCCCTCTTGAGGACCAGTGTATCCTTCTTCATATTCGTCTAGATAGGCTTCTTCATTATATCCTAGACATAATATGTCCATGGAAGTAGAGCTGTTAGCTTTTGAAGCTAAGTGAGTTGACCTAACCGATCAATCATAATACAAGTAATAATATATAAGTACAACAATACCTTGAACTAAACATTTGATAAGCATGATCTTTAACAAATATGATCTGAGAATATGAATGAGATAGTAACGACACAATGCATCATCAATATATATTCGACTTTACTCGATCACTTTGAAATTTAAAACACTATAACTGACTCGTGCAACTTGTTACATTACCAGTGTAACACCGTTGGCTTACATCGTAATGATCACGTTGCTATTGTCGCCTTGTCCTGGGGCCGCAATAGCAGTTTTGGTTTAAAAGATTGTAATCAATTTACTATTAGGTCCTTATGACCTTGCCTAGGGAATAGAATAGTTAAAGCTCTATCGTCGCCTTCGCTCGGGGCCGTAATAGCATTATAAGTGGTAACCACTGTATTCTAGACTTGGTTGAATCATCTTGCTATTGTGGCCTTAGCCCGGGGCCGCAATAGCTTGTAAAACATCAAATCTTGTGACTTGACCATATTCATTCGAATGAGTACTTGAGCTATCATCGCCTTATCCTGGGGCTGCAATAGCATTATAGTTGTAACCATTGATTTGACAGTACAACTTGGACCACTGCGGTCCACTCGACTAACCATACGTACATCAACTTTACATCACAACTCGTCTACGTTCATATGAGTGTTCATGCAAGTGTATGACGCATAATATAACAAGCATGAATCATAACAATAATTAAGCATGGAGTATAATTATGTCACGCCCCGACGTAGCATAAATAAGAAAAACGTTTAATTTCCTTTATGGACCCGTAGGTCGCGACAGTTTGAAGGATCGATTCCGTCCCAAACGTCGAACAACATAAAACCATGATCAGAGTAGAGCAATCAAGGCTCACAAAATAATTTTTTTTAACTTATTACATATTACAATATGGGGTCAACTAATGCACAAGCCGCCTTAAAACAAGACAATATCATAGTCTATTACAGTCATCCTTATTACAGAATTCAGTTTATAACTTAAAGCATAGGATATTGATAACAGTCCTATGTCCCAAAGCAGCCGTTCTTAGTTTGCATAATCATAGGGCCCAGCATAGTCATAACCTGAAAAGCCTGAACAAGAATGTCCAGGGCGCATCGACGCCGTCAGCTTCAAGAAGCTGGTGAGTATTGAAAATATAACTTTGAATGTAACACATACTTATTTACCATTTTTCAATTCTCATTTAATTCAACAAATTTACATTAAGTAAAGAGTTCATTTTTAGAAAACAACCACAATATCATTTGAAAGCTTTAATTCACATATATGTGACCGTGTATGAACAACAATGCACCATCTCATCTTACCGACTCTTTTCTCTCGACAAACACAACAACCCACTATCTCACACCAGTATCCTTGTAATACTCCGATAGCCACACTTTAGCACAGGGGTGCCAGGGAATGTCCAGTTTGCGTCACACTTTGGTCCGGGGTACCAGGGAGTGTCCAATGCCTCACATTTTAGTACCTAATCCACCTCGCAAATACCGGAGGTAACCTCACGCAGTATCCAGACTCGGGTACCAGGGAGTGTCCTTAGGCCACACTTTAGCACTACCATGGGTGGCAGGGAATGTCCAAGTTCGGCGTCACACACTTTAACGCTACCATGGGCGTCAGGGAGTGTCCAGTTTTGCCACCGTCGCACTACAAAGATACTCTCACCGCAATCTCAACACGTCACACTTTGGTACACAATTACCAGGGAGTGTCCACAACACAATCTCAACCACACACTCTTTTCCACTCTGACTACCACATACCATGCATGTACAAGTGACTCCATATATATGTCATGAAACCTTAAACAAAAGTAAAATGCTGAATTATAGGAACAACGTACGTGCGGGGATTGTTAAGTCGTAATATATTATTTCAATCATCCAAACATAACCAAATAGGTTTCTGTTTTAGTAAATTTCCCAAACAGAGCTTTAAAAGTTCATGAAACATCACCCAAACAGTTCCTTAACATAAAACAAGCAAAAATCAGAAACTGTCCAAAGTCGGGCGCGCGGGCCACTCGCGCGACATGTCTAATTTTCGTTTTATTATAAAAACTTTTCTATCTGGCAGAATTCACACAGATCGCGCGCGCGGGCCGCTCACGCGATATCCCAATTTTCATTTTCTTTTATAAACTTTTCTTATTGCCTGGAATCAGCCACCTTGTGCGCGCGGGTCGCCCGCGCGAGTCGCGCGCGAGTTTTAGCAGAAGCTCCGCTTTCTTCCCCAGAATTCCCTTGTTTCAGTTTTTCAGGGTCCTTTTGGCCCAAATTCAATTCTGTAAGCAACACGGACATGTAATATATGGATTTCTTCGATTTTTCGCAAGGATTATGAATCCATGATCAATTTTACATGAATCCAAACGTAGCTTACGATATTTACGAAAAACTAAAAGATGACAAAACTAAATTTTCTAATTTACTTTTCCATGTGAATGAATTAAGCCCTAAAACTTAATAAATAACATCTAGAATGAGTAATCTTTCATATTTATCTAAGAACATAGACTTTGGTTACGATTGGAAAACTATGATTTCTCAAGCCATGGAGTTCAACGTAAAATTGACAATGGTGGTTTTGAAATTACAAACACATGCACAATAACCAAGCATGAATTGCATTCACAGTGAGTTAGTAATACTCACTGAGATTAGAAGAGTAGAGATTGTTGAGAAAGAGTCACAAATAAGAATTCCAATTGTAAACTTGGCTATAGAGATTGAAGCTTCACTCTCTCTAATTTTTTTTGTGACTCTCTGTGAAATTCTCGCTCTCTCAAAGGTATGGTGCAGAATGTGTGTATAAGTGGTGTATAAATAGAAAGACAACTTGGAGAACTTGGGCTCCAAGTATTTTGACATATACTCAACAAACCAATTTGGTTTATCCATTCTCTAATTATAATTTCAGCATATAATCATACGTATATATACACTATCAAATTTTGAAGGGGTAATTTAGAGTAGTAGGGGTCAAAGTGGGGGTGTTTGGCAATTAAGCTTATGGACACAACAATAACACACACAAGATAGGTAAATCCAAACAAGGCACAAGCCAATGATCACTTGCCATAAATGGAAAGTAAAGCATATGTCACATCTTCGTTTATATAGATTCCAAAATCTGTGGAAGTTTAACATGGCACAGACAGTTTCGAACGCAAACTGGTATTTTTGCGACGCGGTGTCCATCACAAAAATACAGGAAATTTATTTTAACGTAGGAAATAATTTTCTGGTTTAATAAATATACAGTTTGAGTCCAAAGAAATTATTTTCACCGTTTTGAAATACAGATTTTGAAATCCAACACAGGTATTACTAAAATTATAGAATTTGCAGTTTGACCCCAACAATAATTTTAATATGATACCAAACAATAACGAGGTTCTAAAACATGGGAATTGTAAATAAATGAAATAATAACTACAGCTTAAATATGAAAATGCAAATTTTAAAATGAATGGAAATGTAGGTTGTTACAAATTATCTAGACATGTGTTTCCATATAAATAGTTTATCTTTAACTTACGCACATATAATACTCAAAATATATATCCACACAAAATACATAGGATATTCATATAATATGCATGGAGTATTTCTATAATATACCAAGTGAGTTAGGACGACTCACCTCGATGCGAATTTGAAAAACTAAGTATAGCTTCAGTCCCTACAATTCATATCAATTTACAAGATGGCGATTAACATTCATTCTATTCACAAGGGTATAATGGTACTTGTGTCAAATGGGTTCCAAAACCTCAACATGATGATCTTGACATCATTCTTAGTCTAATACCATTGACTAGACTCAAATCAGAGTTCGTCATATAAAAGGATAGGTTTCCTACACCAGTGTGGGCCCTAATAGTAAGCTGTATTTTTGACTGAGTCAGAAAGTCTCTAAACTTAAGAAAATAGATCTACACGTCATTCTAGGAATTTAGGAACTAACCGTATATTTTTCTAAGCTACGGTTTATTTACTACGAATTATCGAAGTCCTATTTACATCTATCTATCTATCTATCTATTACTATATATAAAAGCTAGGAGTATAGCCTAGAAATAATATGAGAGTGACACGTGTCACTACTCACCTATGTCAAACTCTTTAACTCATTTCACAGAGCATTTTGGTCACCTATTTTTTGTCCACCGTTGTTCACCTAGGCTTCACTGGGCGACACGTGTCCCATTTCATTCCCATTTTGTCCCTGTGCTATCAACATAATTATTGCAATGGAACACATGTCACCCAATAATGAAGGTTTGGGTGAGCAATGGTGGACCAAAAATGAGTGAACAAAAATGCTCTCATTCCACAAATCCTTAATCCCCCTCTTCACATAAAAAAAACTACTATAGTATCAGATATTACCATTTAATTGGCACATAAAGGAATTTTAGTATTCAAATCTTTGTCCTCTCCATTCAATGTTGCTTGGTGCCTCATTCATTAATTGTATAAATGGATTGATTTTAGAGGATAAAATTTTGTATATGTTATGCGAAACTTTTCACAAGAACTATTACAAGTGTGTTATTTTTAATTGAACCTCAGATAATAACAATATTCACCACCAATATTTTTTATAATTAGATGAACAATGTGCCCGCGCACTGCGCATAATACATTCTAGTAATAATAAACTTAGGAGCCCTAGAATTATAATATATATTTTAGAAATACATTTGGTCCTTATAAATATTTTTATAAAATATTAGACCTTAAAATAGGCTAGGGATATTTTTCTCGTAATTTTTAAAAATTTGTTTGGTATTTAAATAAATTAAAAGACAACCAAACGGGTCCTTAAAATTAAATAAAAATACTAAAGTTTAAATTTTATTAATAATAATTTATTAAACAAAGGTGTTAGGCCTTAGGGTAATTAAAATATTTTTTTCTACATTTTAAAATAGTCATTAGGTATTTATTACCTAATTATTACCATTTAAAACTAATTCTTATTATTTATTTAGACTAAATAACTAATTAGTATGATATATGATTAATACAATATAATGACATAATATAAAAATATTATTTAAAATAATATTTTAGAATATTTAAAACTTAATTTGTCATTTAAAACTATTCTTAAATAGTTTAAAACATTAAACAATAACATATATGTATTTATTGAAATAAAAATAATTATTATTGTTTATTTAAAACTAAGTAAATAATCATTATAATACATATAAATAATAATTCCAAAATATTAGAAATGTTAAATAATAGTATCCTACAATTTAAAATGACACAAAAACTATATTTTTTTTTACATATGTTAAAACAATTAAGAACATATAAAATCTATTTATTAATAAAACATAATAGAAAATAACCGAAATAATAATCCAGGATTCGCGGCTCAGTCCGAACCGACCTGATCCATACAAACTATCCGTTTAAGGACTCAAACTTCAAAAGTTCGCGGGTTAACTAGGCTCGATCCAATACAAAAATGGTCAAACCGTTTATACCAATATATTAGCCCAACCCGAATGCCCACGGGTTTACCCGAACCCGCTCCAGATCTGCTACCATACTGTGATTCGTATCCAACCCGAACGAATCTGGTAGGATCCGGAACGAAACGTCATCGTTTGATTTAGTGGCTTCATGGGTTATTTAAACAACCCGACCCACTATTAACTTAACCCATTTATACATATATACATACTAACCCGACCCACTTATCTAAATGATATAACCTGAGTTCTATTCGGGTCTGTCATCTTCGGCAACACCAGGTCACCGCCGGTGAGTCGCGAGTGGCCGGAAAATATTCCAAGGGCCATATCTCTTTACTCTCTCCATAGAAATTGATGATTCCAATGCTAAAAGGACCGGTTTGGCCTCCTCTATAACATACTAGGAGCCCAGGTCATAAATATCTCATTTGGAGTCTGAAATGAAATCACTTGTATGCAGAGTTTGGCTTGCCCAAACCAAAAGCTGGTGCTGTAGGGGTGTCTAGGGGTCATAAGGGTCCGTTTGACATAGTTTTTATAAGCTTTGGCTGAGTTTGAGATTTTGAGCTCTCAAAGAGCTTCAATGGTTGCCGGACTGGTTTTAGAGTCTAAGACTCTGTTTGGTTCATGCATGGGGGTCTGGGTGTGTGTCTGAGGCATATAATACATACAAAAATAAAACAGAGGGGGTGTAGAAGGCTATACCTCAGTTTCGGTTTTTCTCTCTTCTCGGTCTCCTTCTTCTCCACTCCTTCTCCTTCTCATTCTCCTTCGGTGATCTGCAGAGAATGTGTGTGTCTGAGTGTAGAGGATAGAGATGGGGAGGCTGAGTGTGTATGCTATGCTTCCTTGTTTCCTCTCGGTGGCTCTCTCTCTCTCTCTCTCTCTCTCTCTCTCTCAATGGTCCTATACTTTTACACAAACATGGTATACATGCACACATACACATCCTAGATTTGCATATCTGTTTCAGATCTTGGTGAGGGATTGATGAGAGGGATGATTTGTGAGGGGAAGAAAATCCAACGGTTGGGGGTGGTGGTAAATATCCGGTGGTTGGTAGTGTGGCTTGGGGAGATTATCTGCTGGTTTGAGGAGGGGTTTGGGGAGGGGAGTTACACAATAAGTACAATGGGGTTAGGTAGTACAACAAGCATCCTAGGTTGTACTTGCATCCCCAAATTTGTATGATCTTGTTCTTGTTTAGTTCCACGTGCTATACGGTCTAGGTTTTACACAGATTTTACGGGTTCTTGTGAGAAAATTAGTCCAAGTCTGAGAATTTCTATCTTAGTTAATAACTTATAATTACGTTACAATATATAAGGGACAATGGAATTATGAAACAAAATACGGGACCTCATCTATTAAACTCAGAAATTTTTACAAGTATTACAATAATTGTACATAAGATATTCAATATATATATCTATTCTCCCAAGAATTTTTATTGCTTTTTTTTTTTTTTGAATTATGTGTTTTAACAATATTTCTAAACATTATTTATGATAATGTTTTTTTTTAGTTCAAGTTCTTAAAAATAATGAAAAATTAAAAAAACAGCAATGGGTTGGTGCGGGCTAGGCTTTGGTTTTGAGAATTGTTTAGGGCTGGGCTTGGACAATCATTTTTAGGCCCGCCACGTGTCGGGCCGGGCTTGGGCAAAGATAAGTATCCTTAGTATGTAGTGTAAGCCTGGCTCGAGCCAGGCCCGACACGGTTCATGGCCAGCCCTAGCTCAGGGGAGCAAATTTGCTCAAGGTAAGAGTCTCACGACCGTTTCACGGACAAGCCAAAAACTGTCACGTGTGTAATGAAGACAAAATAAAAAGAGAGGACTTAGGACTTGTTTGAAATTATATAAAAAAAAAAAAAAAAACTTAGGGGCTATTTGGGATCATAAAAAAATATACATATATTTGTTTGGGATTTAAAAAAAAAAAAAAACTTAGGTTTGGTCCAGGTCTCATTTTATTCGCACCTTATTCACATTTCACTCCCATTTTCTGTCAGGTTCTTGTGAATACAAAAATTGTCTTGGCTGTCAGCCTGTCTGGTTCAGTCTGGAGTTAGGGGATGTTTGGGATTATATAAAAAAAAAAAAATCATAGGAGCCATTTGGGATTAACAAAAAAAAAAAACAGACAGCTTATTTTGCTCACAATGTCTTGTTCAATCCATGTCTCATTTTAATGATTTTGTTTTTTCTTCATAATACTAAAGGGCAATGCTATTGTGAGAAGCTTCTCACATGAGAAGGCGGGTTTTCACCGTTGGATGAGCATCTAGCCTTAAGATTCTGTCCAGATTCCTAGGAATACATACCCCTAAATAGTGCAAATTTTTTTTTCATCATATCAAATATATTACATACATTTTTCCACTTTGGGGGTTGCTACACCAAAACAATACATACCCCTAGACATTACTACATTAACATTTCCTTGAAGATCTAATCACTCTTGGAAAATTGTGAAATTTTTTCATCAATTTTGAGAATGTGTACGTATCAATCTCAATGTATTTCGGCCAGTGCGGTGAATGTAAAAATATATGAAAAGTAACAATAATTATATTAGTTGCCTTTACATGAAAATCTTCAAGAGGAAAAATTAGACTCGTGTGCCCTATCTTACGTAGAATTTACCTTGTTGGGACGTGCATCTATTAAGTCTAAGTTTTTTTGCTGCATCTTGCCATTTCCATGATACAGTTTTCCACCAATCCTAAAAAAAATATAAATTGACGGTCTAAAGTTGACAATTAAAAATAATTTAAGAGTTACAAATTAATATATTGCCATTTGCCTTTTCTTTTTGCAATCTATGACTCGAGCATGTCATTTTTCCTTTCCTTTAACAGCATATTTTGCTTTATCATATGTCGTATAAAAATATAGTAAGTCGCTTAATCTCATGCCGTAGAATTAGAAAATACACTGCAAAGTATAGTTACGTATTTTTTTTTATTTTACCTCAGAAAAGTGTTTCATATTAAAAGTCCACTCGTCTCGAACGACGATAGCCACATTTTTTTTTTCTCTCAGTAACCTAACCTATTTTTTACACCATAATACAATTATTACGTGTAAACACATAAATTTATTGACAAAATTTTGAGACTAAATTTGAAAATTGGATATGATATACGTACAGTTATTTCCAAGTTTGTATCTAGTTGTATGTTCAAAACATATTTAAATGAGCAATACAAAATTCCTAAGGTCTTGAACAAATGAATAAAGGTTTAAAATAAGTGATAAACATGATAACATGAACCGTAGATGGTTAATTAAATTGTCCATTGTCAGGGTACCTAGCAATAAAATTTATCCGGTTTAGAAAACCATACTCACCAAAAAAAAAAATACACATGAACACACACATGCACAGAAAGAAACACAAAAATTTACCAATTTTCATTGAAGGCAAAACACATAAAGAAACTTAGTGAATTATTAAATTTTTCACACGAATACATTTTTGCTCACCCCAAAATTGCTCACCCTCCTCCTCCATTGTCTAATGTAGTGGGACCCAATATTAAATGAGAATTAATTAATGGAGTGAAGCATTGTGCCCCAGCATTAGCCAATAAAAAAGGAGGGTGAGCAATTTTAAGTGAGCAAAATTGCACTCTTTTTACACAAAGCTATTCTCATTTTGCATGTTTTCTAAAAGTACAACAATACGGAGTTGAAGAGAACAATAGAGTCTATTCATAAATAATTCATCTACATTCCTTAGTCCAGTGCTTTCAAATTCATAGCATACAAAACCTATATCATTACTCGCTCTATTAGATAAATAATAGGAGACAACAATTACTGATATAATAATAACACCAACGTTGTGATCAATAGTCTTTCAAGAGCCCAGAAAAAAATATTAAAGGAGTGGTTAGAAGATCAATAGTCTTTCAACCCCACGAAAGAAAAAGGTGAGGATTAAAAGAGAGAGTAATGCTACACCTACAACTTTTTTACAACATTTTCCACAATCATACATCCTGGTCGGCCTTTGATTTTCGTGGATCCCATGAGGGTCTCACATGGATCCTATATGGGACCCACTGAAATCAAGAACCAAGATGTATGGATGTGAAAAAGATTATGAGTGTAATATTACTCAAATACAAAAAAGTTGTAAATATAATAACAGAGACTTGAATAAGGGGCTATAAATAACTGAGATGGTTTGAGGGCGATAGAATAAATAAACAAAACATTTAGTCACTTTGACAAACCAAATCCATTCCACAAAGATTATGCAACATTTTATTGCGCATAAGGAAAAAGAAAAACAACGGAATTACACATCCCTACTTTGATAATCAAAACTGAGCCTCAATCAGAACACCAATAAGTCAATCAGAACACCAATAACTCACCATATTTGAACCATAGTCTGGAGAACTTGAACATTGCACTAAAGTAGCAGTGTAGCACCAACCAATTAATCCACAGAAAAATAATATAATTTTAGTACAACAAAATTACAATAAATCACCATATTAAAAAGTCACCTTATTAATTTTAGTGAAGATTACTCTTCTCAAAAGGGCTATGAATGTACCTTTAATCTGAAGCCAAGAATTGAATTTCATTGCCGACAGAGAGAGAGAGAGGGGGAAAGGACTGATGAAGGATGGGAAGAGAAAAACAACCAAACATGAGAAAAAAGGAAGAGAGAGAGAGAGAGAAAGAGACGTGATTGTGGAGAGATAGACAGGGGACGTGAGGGAGAGAGTGGTATGGAGAGAGAGAGATGTGATATAGATTATGGAGATTATTGTTCAGTTAGGGAAACTGTTTTTGAAAGGGTTTTTTTTTTTTGTTTGTTTACTTTATTGAGTTTTTAATTTCTTAGCAGTTTGTATTGCATGAGAGAGAGAAAGAGAGAGAAGGAGAGACGTGGGGGGTAGAGGGAGAGAATTGGGGTAAGTGTTTATATGGTGTGTGAGGTGTGCAAATATATTTGTGTTTTGACCCTTGGATTAAGTTGATCCAAGGGTAGAAAGTAGATATAGTATACATAAGGGTTAAGATTAAAAGTTGAGTAAATGGAGAAGTCTTAGCCCTTGGATCAAATTTTTTTTGGGACTCACACCTTTGCCTAATATAAGATAGATATATATATTCCTATATAGATATGGAGACCGGCCACCACAACCCAACGATGGAGAAAATGAGATCAAAGACTGATTTGCGGTGCGAGAAGCACCCAAAACACAGACAATCACCCGGTGTTTGCTCACTCTGTCTTAGTGAGAGACTCTCTCACTTCTATACTACAAGTTCACGTAGTACCACATTAACCACCATGGACTCTATATCTTCTTCTTCATTATCTTCATTGTCTTCTTTGTCTTCACATTGTTCTTCTGAGTCATCTTCTCCAATCCATCGTCATATGGCTTTGGGGGCAAAAGGGTCCATTTCTTTCTTGAAGAATAGGTCTCTGTCTTTTGAGAAGAAAGGTGGGTTTTGGTCGAAGTTGCTTTGGCCAAGAAGGACTAATTTAGTGGATGAAGATTTGGTGCATTCAAGGACCATGATGAGAGAGACACACTGAGTTTAATTTTTTGGTCCGAAGAACTCTTAAATTGAAGAAGTTTTTGACCAATTCATGAGAGAGCGTCTTTTGGGTGGGATTTGCACCCCTAAATACAGAGGTCCCATTTACAGAGGTCCCATTTTTGGGTGTGGGTCTCACGTAAAATATTCAGTCTCATTGGTTTGAGAGTAGTGTAAAATATCCAAAAATTTCTTCTTAAAATGGGTTCTCATGTTGAGTAAACTTTTATTTGTTTTTTTTTTTTGTTTTTTATTTGCTAGAACTCACATTAAAAGTACAAAATTAACTACCCTCTGTCCTTTTTTTTGAGTTAAAAATATTGCTCACATAAATTAAGAAATATATATATATATGTATATATATATTACATGAGCTCGATAAATTCTTCTGCTAGAAAGATATTTCATGTTGGCGATTCACTTTGTAAGTTTCTCTGTTATTTTGCCTTTTCTAGAAGTGCTAAAATATGTTTACTTGTTTTATGTTATGTAGAAATGTATATATTTGCAGTTCATGAGAAGACATGAATGTATTTTTAGTTATGTCATGTAAGTGTCATGGCTATAAAAGCAGGCCACACATTAATGGAGGTCCATAGCTTAATCTCATGCAGTGATCTCTCGTTATTTTCATCTTTTCTTTTCTTTTTTCTTTTTTTATTTAATTTATTTTATTTATTGCTTAGTGTAGGCAATAGTAAAAGTACAAATTAAACAATTGAACTTATGAAAATTTAATGTGTATGTTATGATTGAGATAGTTGTTGGTTTTTTCCCTTTCTTGGATGAGATAAGAAACACGCAGTGGCTTGGGTTTCGAATGTGAAAATTTATCTACTTTCTAAATGGTTTCCAAATAGCTGGATTTATGTCAAAAAAAAAAAAAAACAAATTACTAAGTACACCGGTTTTGTGCACCTAAACTATCCACCTATTGATGTATCGTGGCCGTTTTGAGATTAATTCAAATTTTATTTGGTAAGTGATGAATGATTTTGGAAATCCATATTAGTAAATCTACGCCAAAGTATAAACTCTGTTTAATATACACATATATTTTCCCAATTTAGATAATCAGTGGATTTGATTGAAACAGGCTCGAATAGTTATCACAAAAATGAAACTTGTTCATGATTTTTATCTATCTTACAATTTAAATTGGTAATTCTCAGCTAAGTGGTATCTCTTAATTGCACATGCAATCCTAGTGTTTAGAGGTTCGAATTGTTTTTCAATTTTGTATCGTCACTCACCTAAAGATAGAAGACAAGGGCCCTTAATTAAGCAAAATTTTTGCTTCTGTGTAAAGAAAAAGAAAAGGAAATTCTTTTGACCAAACAAATTATTTTTTCTTTTAGACTTTCATAATTATTTGTGCCTCCATAAGCTGCTGAACAGCCTCAAATGCTAGGAAGCACCGTGCAGATCGATGTGGAGACGCGAGTGCAGAGAGTTCGGCAATTTTTCTAAAATTACCAGTACGAGTGCGGCAGGGGTACTTAAATACAATATTTAAAATATATTTTATGTAGCATTTATATATTACTATATAGTATATATAAACTATTCTACCATTATTTTTTTCTAATTAAAACACAAAATATACATAAATTACTTGTTTACTACGTACTAACCAATGTAATTCAACTAGCAAGGAAACAAAAAGCAAGCAAACAACAAGAAGCAAATTAATATTAAACGTTAACAAATCTTGTATAACTTAATTCAAGCAAACCATAACACACATAAAGAACAAGTAAACCATAACACACCAAAAAAAATATTTCACAAATCAAAAAGCAAATCTGACAAATTTCACGGCAGTTCACATATTTCACAATTAGAACAAGTAACAAGAAATAGAACAAAAAACATAGAATACGAGAGAAAGAAAAAAGAGAGAAAGAAACATGAAACATACGGAGTATATGACTAACAAAAAAATAAATAAATAACAAAGAGTGAGAGAAGAGAACCCAAACCTAGATTACACACACATAGAGAGAGAGAGAGAAGATCTCGAACAGAGAGAGGGAGAGACCACCTACGCCGCTACAAACGGATCGAGGGTTAGAGAAGTTGTGTGTGTGTGTGTGTGTGTGTGTGTGTGTGTGTGAAATAGATAGACGAAGAAGAGGGGTGAGAGACGAACTAGAGAGGCAAGGGAGCTGCGTACCCTAACCCACCGACAGCGAGAAGAGAGAGAGAGGATGAACGAGTGGGGTCTATTTTTATTATATATTGCCTCTCTTTTTTAATTTTTGTATTTGTTATACACCCCCTCAAAAGTTGTCAAAATTAAAAATAGACCCCTACCACTTAAAAAAAAGGATTTTAGCCACACTCTCAGCGTGTCACGCCGCACTCACAACGCACTTTGCCGCACTCAATCCCCTCTCAATCATCTCCAAGAACTCTAATGGAGTCCACACACTAAGTGCGCACTTAGCCGCACTCGCACTCCATACGCACTATGTGCGCGTGCGGCCCCATTTTCAAAGCACTCGTGCTTCCTAGCTCAAATGTTTCTACATGTATAACACCCAGAAGCGTATTGGCACTAGGGTGTTGTTACAATTGAGGGAGTCCTCACTCTGTTAAAGTAAGTCTGTTGAGGTGAGGACTTCTATTTATAGCTGTTTAATCTAGTTTTCATTAAAAGTACTCAAGTAATTTTATATTAAAGTAAATATGTTTGTATACATTGAGCCTGTGTGGGAACAATGTGTGTGGTCTCAACCCGCCAAAAGCACTTAGTAGTCGTTTAGATTACCTGCTTTTACAAATGTAATGGCGAAAAGTATCAAATGGAGAAAAGCAGTCAAGGATAACTTCTTTCCAATTGGAGACTACTTTTTGCACATAAAAAAAAGTAGCAAATAATCACTCATGAGTCTGAAGGAATTTTATTAAAATACAGACATTCGTATTTCTTGTGGAAAAAGGATCAAAATTGTATATTGCTTGTTTGACTGCATGCCAGCTAAAAGCCACTGGAAAAATTCCTGGCAATTTCCCATGGTATTCAGAATTGAAAACTTTGGCACGAGAAAGGGAAAAAAGACTTCTTGTTTGTCCAACCAAGACTTTAAATGAAGGAAAGAAAAACTTAATTAGGTCCATCTGAGAACTGTTTTTGAAGTTTATAAGTAATAATTATGAACTCAAGGTAAAATAAAATTGTTCAGCTAATTCGTTATTGTGCGGAAGCACCCACAAAGACATACAAACACAAATGAACGAGAAAAACGGATAAAACAAATACACATAAGATTTCACGTGTAGTTCGGTGTAAGCCTACGTTCACACACCAAAGCGAATATGAACATTTTCACAAATTCAAATAGATGATTACAGTGTGCCAAAGAGAGTTCACAACGCTCACCAAAAGCTCTCTCAAAGAACTCACAAACAAACTAAACTTGATCTCTCAAACAAAGCCTCACAAACTCACTCCAAAAATGCAAAAGGTTTGCTTCCATATCCAATTATGAACACAAAACTGATTAGGAAACGCACTTTTGTGTCAAATTTCCGTCAACCAACGAAATATATACCTGTTGGAAATTGGAAGGATAGTACTATGATTTTGATTGAGGTGTGCAATGATTGCACTATCCTTAAGAACAATTCTGCCCCATTGGAGTCAGTGACTCGATGCAGATGGTCTCAACATGGTGCTATGTTCTCTAGGATTTAGCAATCAAATCTTCCAAACATGCACTTGAATTGGAAGAGTATATGAGCGCTCAAAATTGCTTCAAAACAGATAGGAGAATTTTCAAAAATAGTTTTCTAGAACCAGAGAGGGAGAAGATAGTATTCTAGAAAAAAGATATATCTATAATTACAACAAAGCTAATACACATACACAGAAAATTAGTGAAGCCTCCCAACAGTCATATGAATTAAAACAAGGGATTAAACTCCATTAAACCCAAGAGTTAAGCCAATTTTAAAACATGTGCAGGAATATAAACAAATTTGTATTAATGCAACAGTCAAAAATGTCACACAACCACCCGTTCAGACGGTGTACGCACCACATGCTTGTGCAAGTTTCGATTTTCCAGCCAAATCGGGCGGTCAAAATCCGAGATTTGCACCCTCTGCCTGAGCGCGCATGAGAGAGTCTCTCCACAACATAAGCTTACCAAGCTTAGAATGTGAGGTCATATGTAAGGAGAAAAATAGACTCATGTTTAAACAATTATGTGGGATACATGTCACATCAAGATAAAAGTTTTGTTTGGGTTTTTGAAATATATAAAAAAAAAAAGGCCCAAGGCATAAATTAGATAAGCTCAAATTAATATAACCCAAGAGCCCAAATAATAAAACAATCCAACAATCCCTCATATTTCAAAAATTCAAACAACACATAAAAAGGAACAGAGCAAGAGAATTCAATGCATCAGAATTGGTGCCTTTAAGGCTATGAACCAGCCCCTAGGAATATAGGAAGTGAATTATAGGAATTTGGTGAAATAAGATTTCTATGAACCAGAACTCCTTAACATAACCAATCATCTTACACCCACATTGATCCCTCAGAATCTGAGCAACTTTAAATTAACGGTGTGGCGCCTCTAGCCCTGCGCACCAGTCCTGAATTTTCATAAGTGCACTAGAAAACTTGCCCAAATTTTCATAGAAAGCGGCCCACTTTCACACTTATACAGGTAAATCCAACAGATATACATTGCAATTAAACATATCATCCAAATTATATGGACTATGGAACTCATTAAGAGTTTAACTCAATATTTTTCATTGCAATTGCACTATACACCATAGGAAATGACAATAATAAATTTGTAATGCATCTCAAAACAACCAATGACTTGTCATTACCCATATGAACCTATTTCTTGGGGTTCTACAATTACATGTAAGTTGGGTTACCATCATTGTTGATTTTTGTTGCAAGCTTAAGTCCCAATCCCCTTGATGTTTCATACATTGGTTTTCTCCAAAGTGATTTTATTAAAGGGTCAGTCAATTTCACTTTTGACCTCATAAAATTAATAGATATATATTCACCATCAAGTAATTGCCTCACAATATTATGTTGTAGGTGTACATGCCTACTCTTGTCATTATAGGACATATTCATAGCTTGGCCTATTGCAGCCTGGCTATCTCAATGTAAAGATACTAATGGAACTGGTTTATTCCAACTAGGAATATCTGCTAAGAAGTTTCTAAACCACTTCGCCTCATTACCAGATTTCTCAAGAGTTACAAACTCATATTCCATCGTTGACTTAGCTGTGCAAATTTTCTTAGACGATTTCCAAAACATTGCACCTCCACTAAGTGTTAAAATAAATTCACCTCTTGATTTCGCCTCATTTAAATCCGAAACCCAATTCGCATTGCTTTATCCTTATAAAACTGTAGGAAACCAGAATACATTTTTCGAATTCATTTCTTCCCGAAGGAGAAAGTCAATTTCAAGTTGCTAGTACCAAAGCTTTGGTGTTAAGAGAGCCACCAAATAAAACATTTCATTTCCATTGAAAAGTGTCTTTTGTATCAGTTGTGTTGTTACACTTATACCTACATACACTCAATTCAATTAATCATCCTTCAAAACTATCATGGACTTTAATTTAACACTTGGCTCAAAGGAATACAAAAAGGTTTGCGAAGAAAATTACTCTCTCAAAACTTTTTTTCCAATATGATGATAGTGATCATAAAAGCCAATAATAGCTATATATAGTAATTTTAAATCCATAAAATTATGTTGGGTTCACCCAAATCTTTCATATCAAAATAAAGTGACAATATATATAGGGTGGTGTTTAAGTGGGATGTGTGTACATAGCAAAAATATGGATACAGAGTCAGGCTCTAGTGCGCACTGGGTAAGCACACTGAGATTTTAAGCCTAAACAAGCCGCGGGTTAGCGGGGCGGCGGAACGGGGTGCAGGTCAGCCTGCATTTTTTTTTAGACGTAAAAGCCCAGTGTGCGCACTAAAGCTTGACTCTCTCTCTCTCTCTCTCTCTATATATATATATATATATCTATATCTATATCTATCTATATCTATTTATATATATATATATAATATATGAGTGCACCGATGCACATAAGTGTTTTACACTTTTATCAATTTGTGCACTTTTGCTTAAGTGATTTTTTTAGGAGTTTTAATAAGTTTGGTATGCCACTTTTTTTTTGGTTCATCTATTAGAATTCTTTTATTTATTTATTTTTTTGTTATGTTCTATAGTTATTTTATTATACTTAAAAATTGGCAGGTGTGTTTTCCCCCCTTTTTTCTTGGACCTTATGAATCTAATATTAATTAATCCTTACAAATATAGGACCCTACCCACAAGTAAAGATATCGCCCTGTTAGCAAAAAAAAAAAAGAAAGAAGTAAAGCTAGCATCCATTAGAGTCCTTTTATTTTGTATGTTTTATGGTTGTTTTATGGTAACTTAGAATTTAGTCCTAAAATGGACACATAACTAGAAATATGTCTTTTTTTAAAATGAAACAAGAAATAAGTCCCTCACTTATTTTGAGGACCAAAAAATACCCCCATTTAGTTATTTTTAGAAATATATATATACACACACATAATATACTCCTCATAATGAGAGTTTTGAAATTAAAAATAGATATAACTATATATACATAGAGAAACAAAACAAATCACCATACATAACGATAAGATAATAATAATAAAAAAAGATTATGATAGTGACGAATTACGCTAAGTCACTTCTTCCAACAAGTTTATTACCATATCAACTACATTTAACAACTTCATAGTTAGAACAGTTATGAATTTCTCAAAAAAATAAATAAATAAAATTCATCTTAATTTTTGTATAATTTCTCACTTTTTAATACCACACTCCTTCATAAAAAGTGAGAAATGCTGCAATGATTGTTCATCAAAATTCTCATATTTATTCACGAATCTTGAATTTCCACCATAATAGCTGTTAATCCACTCCTTCATATCTATCAAAATATCATACGAATTTTGAATTTAAAGATTAAATGTTCAAAAACCAAGAATCCTACTCTTTTCAACACAACCACCTTGATTTTAGGAATCAAACTCCCCATATCCAAAATCTCCTAAATTTTCGACTGCCTTATCTATATATAACCACCGATTTTCATTCCCTAAACACATAGTTGTTTTAT
Source organism: Hydrangea macrophylla (assembly GCA_033977485.1). Taxonomy (NCBI): domain Eukaryota; kingdom Viridiplantae; phylum Streptophyta; class Magnoliopsida; order Cornales; family Hydrangeaceae; genus Hydrangea; species Hydrangea macrophylla. The sequence goes on along the minus strand of CM066994.1, from coordinate 108,596,240 downwards.
TATATATATATATATATATATACGAAAATTCTATGGAGAGGGCGCCCTCTCTTTAATAAAGAGAGGGCCTCTATTTAATAAAGAGAGGGCCTCTATTTTGACCGTCAGATCATGTTTAAAAACTGTGAAGTGACAAAATTGTCCTTAATGAAAACACGATCTGACGGTCAAAACAGAATCTCTCTCTTTATTAAAGAGAGGGCGCCCTCTCCATAGCCTAACTGTGTGTATATATATATATCTATATCTATATATATACACTCATAATATTTACTTCCCATAACTATATATACTAGCATGTATCCCGCACAATGCGCGAGTACATTGCATGAATACTCTGTTTGTCGTATAAATTCTCACTACAAACTATTGAATTAAACAGTGTTTAACATGTAGCATTAGATGTAAACCAAACAAAATATATCATATTGTCATGTTGTCCCTATACACACCATAGACCATGCATATAAATATTTCTTAATTATGATTATACATAATTGTTGCCATCTCAACCATGTTAAAGATTTAAATAATAAAAATGATGTCCCATCAATTAGTTTTACAATGCAAGTAGATGTGCTGACTCCGGTCCCTGGAATATCACCCATTGACACCCCAGATTCAAGACAAAAGGAGTAGCTAGAGCTGAACCTTAGCGCTGCAACTTCACCATAAATGCCCGTGCCTTATCTACCGCTTAAAAGTTGGCCAATACATATGAACTTCTACTTGAGCCAACACTGGCATCAACATAACTATTTTTTACATACTTACCTCAGTCACACACGATAGTAAACTTCTCCTACACGTAGCAACTGCTTGTTAAGCATCCAATGAATATCTAATGAGATAATAAATATATAATTCACATGCCAATTTATCATGAAAACATCGAAGAGTTTATATGAAACTAAACCATGCATATGAGGAACTTATTTGCTGCTATTCTTTTTGCCTCACCACAGAATCTGAAACAAAGAATTTTAATATATATCTCTTTCCTAGTAAAGAAAGAAAAAGGAAGAAGCTATGCACACACCCCAAAAAAAAAAGACGACTTGAGCTTTAGATTTTTCATCAATTGTAACAAATTTTGGTTTGGAGGTCCGTGTCGATTCTAAACATTGAACTTAATCTTAATTGCTACTCTTAAATGGCTATTTAGATTATTAAGTCAAAGATGCTATAAACTTTTAAATTGAAAGCAAGTATGCATAAATAAGGTTTTCCATTTTCAAATGACAAACACATCATGTAATGCTAAGGAAAGAACAACAAAGTGTACCAGTTAAAATAGATTTGAGGACAAAGAATCAATTAGCAAATTAATATACATATTGGACACAAATTAATAGATTTTTTTTTTTTTTTTTTTTTTTTTTTTTTTTTTTTTTGGTCGAAGAACTCACACACACACACACAAGGGGGGGCCATACCCCACTTTAAAGACGAAGCTCCCTTGGAAACACACGCACACGCAAGGGGGGCCAAACCCCACTTTAAAGCCAAATGCTCCTTGCAAGAGTCGAACCCACAACCTCCCATTTGGGGGTTGCGGGGTCTGGCCAGCCCAGCTACTGACACAAATTAATAGATGACTTGTTCTATTTTTAACATCAATAATCCATCATCGCTAATTTTTTTCCAAAATTTCTCTACCCAAGCGTTATTCAATGCCTCTCCTGAGATCACATTGGCCAGAAACATTCACAACCTTGCAGATATCATGATACAATTTTATTTAGGAAAAGATATTATGGTACTTGGATGCATAGAGAAACACCCTCCTGTAAGGATTTCTTTAAGTGCAACAAAAGTTTGCAGATAAAAGATGAAATATGAAACTAAATGGGTGTTGAAAAGAACATAAAGCTGAACCGTGTGGAACAAAACCAAAAATTTTAGCTAATCCAATCATTAAAAGCATCAGATTCCTTAAAAAACAAAATAGACTTCCAATTATTCCTTCTTCCAAATAGAATTATACTTATCCCAAGAAAATTAAAAGGTTGAAGAAATTTTTTTTTGAAGGCCCATATTACAAAGTTGGAGAAACTGAAAGCTTTGAATAAAATGGATTCAACCATTAAAGATAACAACTCATACCCTATATACATATCCAATACAACGAAGTAGAGTTACATGGGTCCACAAGTAACCTGACAAATCAATTAATTCATCTTCTCCGACTTTGCCTTTTCAAGAGGCCCCGAAGAATTCAAAAATTGAAAACAAAAAATGTTAATTACCAGATTTGATTTTTGTGATTGGATCAAAATTAAGCTACTTTGAACTGAAAAATGCCCTTCGGTGGAAGAGAGAGGCGAAGCAATTACACATCATTACTCAAACCAAATTCTTTGATTGTGACATTAAACAATTCCCATGTAAAACTCTCATACTAATCAACAAAAAGTACACAAAAATACATAAAAAACAAAGGGTAGAATTGATTTTGAGAGAGACAGAGAGAAAGCAATCCAGGAATAGAGATATATAGCGAGAGAGAGAGAGAGAGAGAGAGAGAGAGAGAGAGGACTTATAGATAGAAGTAGCCCAAAGGGTATCTGAACACCCTGTACGCAGAGGAAGAAGAGTCACACGAAGGAGGAATTATTCAGTTAATAGTGTATGAGGAAATGTTGGAGAGCGAGAGGCAGTTTAGGTTTGTGCAAAGGGATAGGGAGAGTTTCAATTTTTCTTTCAATGTAGAGAGTTCTAGAGAGGAGTAGGCTGCCAAGGAGCAAGGGTAACACTTCGGACACACCCAAAGACACAACTTTTGGGACACAACTCAAGAGATGTGTCTATCTCTCCTGTGTCACTGTGGGGTCCAGTGACACCACTAGAGAGATATAGACACGTCTTTTGTCTTTTGTGTTGTGTCCTAAAAGTTGTGTCTTTGGGTGTGTCCTAATCTTTACTCAAGGAGTAAATACTGCCAGGTGTCAACACCATATTAATCTATTCTCTTACCTTTAGCTTTTAGTATTAGTATATAGATGTTGAGAGAGAGAGAGAGAGAGAGAAAATTTCTCACAAACTCTTGATAATTTTGCACTACGTATTCAGAACTTCATACTTAAAATGTGAAAAAATTATCACTAAGATTTTGCTAAATTGTGTGAAATTTTTCACTGTATTAACTAAGTATAAAAATAGTGAGAATTTCATATTTCAATGTGTATAACGATGGAAAATTTCTTACTTATACTAAAAGGGTAGAATAACCCACTTTTTAAAACAAAAATAAGCATATACATAGAGAGGATTTAACAAGAAATTTATCAACAATTAACAATTTTCTAGAAGAAATAAAAAAAATATCACACCTTTTAAATGGATATGACGAGTAATTTCTCACAAAATAAAAATAAATTTCTCACCTTTTTAATACAAATTTCTCACTTTTAGTTGAGAAATTCTCACTTTTCTATGAAAAATTCTGACTTCTCTCTCTATACCAGAACTTTAGACTGTTCTCTCGAATTTCTGATCTGTGATTCTCTTGCTTGCATCAATCTGTGTCGAGAACTCCGGCCTTCAAGCTTCTTGTTCTCATCCACAACACAAATTGTTACTAGTCCTGTAGAACCTCCAAAGATGCATGGCTCGCTACTCTCTGATTCATCAACTTCGGTGACGGCATCAGCATCAATCGGAAGGTAAGGTTGATCGGCAGTGGCCGCCAAAAAGTGCATGAGGAGCTTTTTCAATGGTTTGTAACAGAGAAATTTGTCCTCCAATCACGTACGACTTCTTCAATATGCATCAAAAACTCCCTTACCAAACTTCATCTCAACGATGATGATGACAACGATGATGATGAGAGAGAGAGAGAGAGAGAGAGATAAGAACTATGGAGTTTCAGACTTTTCTCTCTATCTATCTATCTATCTATCTATCTATCTATATTTATGGATAGTTGTTTGGGGATTGGATTTGAAACTCCTAAATTCAAGCCATTGTAACTATATATATAAATATATGTAATGAAGGGTATATTGGTCTGTAAAATCTCTATCAAATTGGAAAAAAGGACTAAATACTGATTACCTTCCAAAATCAGGGTCTAATTACTATACATGGAATCTGGATAGGATCAATTCCTATTAATGACCCAAATAGGGACCAAATCTTATATTTCTATTTATTAATTACAAATTAGCAGGTTTTTTCCCCCTTTTTCTTCGACCTATGAATTGGTAATACTTCCTAATACTAATTAATCCTTTCAAATATAAGACTCTACCAATAAAGCTAGCGTTTCCATTACTACATTTTTGGTGTACTTTATGAATATTTACTGTATCAATTCTTCAAATTAAAGAGACTCTCTAACTTCCGTGCTCTCATTGCGGCCGCCCCTTCGGGACTCTCTTATCCACTATGGGAGAGCCCTTAACCATTTTCTTTGTTGTTTTTTTTTTGTTGTTTTCAATAATATGTCCCCCTCTTGTGAGGGGGTTTGTCCCTCTTTGTTGTGGGTTCTGTCCCTCCTTGTTGAGGCTTGTTTTGTTTTTTTGTTTGGTTTGGTTGATTAATGCAATTAGATCTCTTTGTCTTCGTATTCCATGGTTGGATTTGGCCCTATTCCACACAGATCTTCGTTAGATCTATTGTTTGTTCGGGCCCTATTCGCAGTCACGGTGGTTTTGAAAATTGGATGTTTGTTGTGGATGTTGGCGGCTTTCTCCTTCAAACAACTCAATGCTTGAGTTGCGCCACAGTCTGCGATATCATAGTTTTGAAGATTGCAGTACAAACCAGAAGATTAGTGTGATTTATCATGCATTTTTTTCTTGAGGTTAAAATTGTTTAGAAATTGTGTACAAATTTATATATATTAATATTTTTGGTCGAATATTTTAATTGATAATGTACTTATTAATTCACATTTTCGTATTTTATATGTATTCTTGAAAAACAAACTATTCAATATTACATCTTGCTAAGATTGGATTTAATTTCTATTAGCTATAATAAATTGTCTGCTACCATTATATCTATGAACATATTAATTTGAAATTTTTCTTTGTTTTCATATACTATTCTTCATTTTGTGGAATTTTATTCCCCAAAAATGGAAAGGTTAAGAAAATGAACATTTAGTTACTTAAAAATAGTTTAAGGATTTTGATTAATGTTACGTTTTTTTTTCATTTAATATGAAAAAACAGACTGTTTAGAAGCTTTTAAGTTTGATATTCAATTCATTAAAATATTTTATAATAATGTAGTGCGTTTATTCAAAACGTTAATACTTATGAAATAATGTAATTCGTTTTCAAAATATTAATATTAAAATCAAGAGTGCACGAAAGAGCAAGAATATTTAAGAATTTTTTTTTCTTCCAATACCCCTGTATCAATAGTCGTACAATTGGTTCAATTTCTGTACTATTTATGTACAATGCACATATTACAACACTTGCACTGACCCCCTAAAGTGTTTTACATCAGTCAATTACATTAACTATTATATGATTTTTGTTATTTTACAATTCCTTCATATATCACTTTCTTTCGAATGTGCTAGAGTCATATTTGAATTTTGAATAGAAATTGATATGTACAAAAATATCAGGTTAAAGTCAAACTTCGCCACCTCAGCAAAGAAAAGCCAAATCACCTTGAATCTGAGTTGAGTACCCAGTCATCCAAGGCCGTTACACAGAATTGCCCAGTTCAGTCGAAAGCCATGGCGTTCGTTCCAGACTGGCCCCACATGGGCGCACCTCCAGAAGGCGTGGTTGCTCGCCCAGCAAGCCTCCAGACAGTTTCCTATCCTACCTAGAAGACTAAATGGAAGGAGCAAGCAGTTACCTAAACCGCTTAGGAAACTCTCCCAAATTCATGTAAATCAGTTTCAATCAAATTGGGCTTCCTAATCTGATAACTTACCTTGTACGAGTGGCCTCTTGCACCTATAAAAGAGGCCCCTCACTCCCTTTCGAAGGGGAGGACATTCTAATTGCATTCCAAGCATAAAGAATACCAAATCATATCACTATTACGCATATACCCGGTCGGTTTCTAGTAGTGCCGCCCACTCTGTTGGCTCACCAATAGCCGCCGGTGATCTGTTAGTGAAGTGCTCCGACGCACCTGTAGACATAGGTCACCTCATTAACGGGGTCGAACCACATACAAATTTCGTGGTCTCTCTCTCTCTTTAAATTATTCTTATCCAAATTTTGGCATCATCAGTTTGGCGCCGCCTGTGGGAAACGATAGATTTCCTCTGAAAACAAATCTTTAGCTGATTGCCATGGCATTGAAGAAAGGTAAGAAGACCGTTACTTCAACGGGTCAGGCGGAGTCACAATCTGAGTAGCCGACTGCCTCCATGACCCCCGAGCAGATTATTGCGGCTCTTGCGCAACTCTTGGAAGGCCAGCAGCGAACCCAGAAATAGATTGAAGCACTGTTGACCCGACAGAAGAAGCTCCCATTGATCGAGGATCAACCCGAGAAGAGTGTGCCCGATCGGGAGCCAATTATACCCTAAAGGCGTGCCTACACCGAGCCATTGTCCCCGTCGATTAGGGGATGGCTCAAGAATGACGAACGTAGCCAGACTCTAGAATGGGCCCTACAACGCCCACGAGGCCACCCACGCCGGACAGGGGACACCCGAGATAATAACAGGCGCGCTGCCAGAGGGGAAGAACAAAGGCAAACCGCCAGGGATTCGGTCATAGATCCCCTGGCCTTGGGCCGCTGGGATCTCAGGCACATGATTACTTGGAGTCAGAGCCAGGTTTCATCCCCAAGGACCACACACTTCGAGGAAGAAGCCTCCTCATCTGACCCAGCACATCGTTCGGATATCCAGATTGAGGATCTACAGAAGCAAATCGAATAGCTAAGCCGCAAGTCGCGCCACGATCACACCAACACTAAGACCGAGTCCCCATTCGCTATCCGCGTCACGGGATTCCCCATCCCATGGAAGTTCAAACCACTGTATCTAGACTCATACAATGGTTTGGGAAGCCCGGTCGATCATGTCAGGTCTTACAAAGCCCAGATGGCGCCGGTCACTACTGTTGACAAACTAGTGTGCCTGGCCTTTTGAAGGACTCTCAAAGGGCTAGCCACCTAGTGGTTCCATGCTCTCAAACCCCGGACGGTCAATGACTTCAAGACTTTGAGCAAACTCTTCATCAGTCAGAGATGGGCATGCAAGACTGATCTCAACCAGATACCCAGCTGCTAACCGTCAAGCAGCGCAAAGGGGAATCCTTGAAAGAATACATCGATCATTTCAATCAGCAAAGGCATCAAATCCGCCAATTAGACAAAATGGTCGCTATTATGGCCTTCTGCTTGGGGGTTCAACACACCAAAGTTGCTACGTCGTTCCATCGCAATTGGCCGGCAACCCTGGTGGAACTCTCGGAGAGGGTCAGAAAGTATATTGACACCGAGGAGTTCCTTAAGGCCAAGCGCGCCAGCTTCGCAAGAGATGAGTCCCCGAAGACTAAGCACAAGTGCGAGGACTCTGAGAAGGGCCCAGGAAAGAAGCCCAAGCAGGATCAGCAGAGAGGCGGTCGGGATCAGGTCCCGACTAACTTCACTCCACTTTTTCGGCCTATCCACGAGGTCATGGCGGCCGTAGAGACTCAGAGGCTGCTCGAATAACCAACAAAATTGAAGAGCCTGCCCGAGAAGAGAAACCGAGACAAATTCTGTCGATACCATAAAAACCATGGCCACGACACAGAGGACTGTTTCAAGCTTAAGATCACCATCGAAAAGCTGATCGAGCAGGGGCACCTCGCTGAGTTTATCATGACAGATAGGCGACCTTGGCAAGATGACCGAGTACCTGAGCCGCCACAACCCCTTGGGCAAATCAACGTGATCTCTGGAGGAACTTCAGGTAGAGGGGACTTACAATCGGCAAGGAAAAGGCATGCCCGGGCATCTCGAGTGGATGTCTGGCATATCCAATCCACCGACTCCCAACTAACCGCTATGCTAACATTCTCGTCTCATGATGTAGAGGACCTGTACTGTCCTCACAATGACCCACTGTGGTAACGTTCTCCATAGCAAATTATGTGGACAAGAGGGTATTAGTAGACATGGGCAGCTCCTATGACATCCTATTCATTTTAGCATTCGACCAGATCGAAATATCAAGGGATCAGCTCTGGCCTGTACCCACTCCCTTGGTAAGCTTTAATGGATCAAGAACCCAACCACTCGGGACAATCGAGCTTCCAATTCTCCTGGGAACTTACCCCAGCAAGTCATCGTACTCGCAAACTTCGTGGTGGTAGAGGCCCCATCAGACTACAATGTTATCTTGGGGTGGACGACGCTCAATAAGGCCGAAGCAGTTATGTCAACATACAGTCTAGTAGTCAAGTTCCTAACCCCTAATAGTCCCTGTTACGTTAGCTCCCTACATCGGGAAGCCCTTGTAGAAACATTGAACGTTCAGGAGATGGACCCGAGGGACAAAAGCTGTGGAATGCATCCCGCAGAAGAACTGGAACAAGCAGTGCTGGACCAAAATCTTCCCGATCGGTTCGTCAGCATCGGGACCAACCCGCAACCAATCCTTAAGGAGGAATTGACCCAGTTCCTGCAACAGAGTCAGGACATCTTTGCTTGGAGTCATGAAGACATGCCCGGGATTAACCCCCAGATTATATCCCACTGTCTCAACATCGACCCGGACTCTCAACAGGTCAAGCATAAGAGGCGTGCCATGGCCCCAAAAAGACAAGCAGTAGTACGCGAGGAGATCGAAAAGCTCCTAAAGGAGAATTTCATCAGGGAGGTCCACTATCCTGACTGGTTGGCTAACATCGTACTAGTCAAGAAAAGCAATGGGAAGTGGAGAATGTGCGTAGACTTCACCGATCTGAACAAGGCCTGCCCCAAGGATTGCTATCCACTGCCCAGGATAGACCTCCTTATGGACTCAATGGAAGGCCATTCACTTCTTTATTTCATGTACGCCTACTCGTGGTTCAACCAGATCAGCATATACCCCGGGGACAAAGGAAAGACCGACCAGGCACGTACTGCTACAAAGTGGTGCCTTTTAGCCTAAAAAATGGTAGGGTAACTTATCAACGCTTGGTCAATCATATGTTTAAAGATCTAATCGGGAAATTAATAGAGGTTTATGTCGATGATATCTTGGTTAAAAGCTGATACGAGTTAGACCATCTTGAGCATTTAGCCGGGGCCTTCAGCATCTTAAGGAAATTCCGGATGAGGTTGAACCTGGCCAAGTGCACATTTGGCATTTCGTCCGGGAAGTTTCTGGGACATTTGGCCAGCAGACGGGGAATTGAAGTAAACCCTGAGAAGCTTTAAGCAATCATCAATATGTGGTCGCCCAAGTCGACAAAAGAACTTCAGAGCCTAGCCGGACGAGTAGCCGCGTTGAACAGATTAGTGTCCCGGGCTACCGACCAGTGCCTGCCATTTTTCAAGATCTTCAGTAAGGCTTTTCAAGGTCGGAGGAATGCGAGGAGGCCTTCTAGGAGCTCAAGAAGTACCTGGCGTCACCCCCTCTGCTCTCAACACCAATATCGGAGGAGGAGATATTCGTGTACTTGGCGATATTTTCCTCAGCGTTAAGCACAACACTAATCAGAGAAGAGTACGAGATACAGTTCCCGGTGTACTATACCAGTCGAGCACTCCAAGGAGTAGAAAGCAAATATTTCTGCATTGAAAAGCTCGCATTTGCCCTCACATTTCCGCCCGGAGACTCTGCCCCTACTTCCAGGCCTATATCATAGTGGTTCTTACAGATCAGCCACTCCGCCGAATCCTGAGTAGACCCGAGACATTTGTAAAGCTCGTCAAATAGGCACTCGAGCTAGAAGAGTTTGAGGTCGTCTACCGACCCCAGACGGCTATCAAAGGACAAGTCGTAGCAGATTTCTTAGTAGAGTTTACGTACCCAGAGGAAGCAGTGGAAGAGCTAGACCTGCCAGCGTTATCTCCCGATCTACAGCCTGATACCCCAACCTGGGTACTATATGTTGACGGATCATCCAACAAATAGTGCAGCGAGGCTAGAATCATCCTGACTACATCAGACGGGATCCAGCTAGAATATGCATTATGGTTCGGGTTCCGGGCCTCCAACAATAAGGTCGAGTACGAAGCCCTATTGGTTGGATTATAATTGGCTACATCGATGGGTGCGCAACAAGTCCAGGGGTACAGTGACTCCCAACTCATAGTCAATCAAGTCACTCAGGAGTATGAAGCTCGGGAAGACAACATGGTAGCCTACTTGGCCCTTATCCGAACAGTCTTAAAAAAACTTGAGGGCTTCTCCATTACACAGATCCCCAGGGAAGAGAATACGAGAGTCGATCGATTAGCCCGCCTTGCCTCATCCTCTGAGTCAGAATTACCCGAAATAAGGATAGAATACTTACCCGAGCCAAGTGTGATCAACTATGAAGGCATGGAGGTCGAGCCGGTCGCCTTAGGCTCCAGCTGGATGGATTCGATCACGACAGTCCTCAAAACGAGCGTTTTACCAGATAGGAAGGAAGAAGCCAGTCGGGTAAAATTCCAGGCGGCAAGATACTACCTTGTTGATGGCATTCTCTACAAAAGGGGATTCTCTATCCTGTATCTCCGTTGCATCCATCCAGCACAAGTCCAAGCAATACTGCAAGAAATCCATGAAGGTGTTTGTGGAAGCCACATAGGAGGTTGGGTGCTCTCCCAAAAAGCCCTGCTACAAGGTTACTATTGGCCGACGATAGCCCAGGATTCCCAAAAATATGTCAAACGGTGTGACAAATGCTAGAGATACTCACCCATGATCAACCGCCCAGGAGAGCCCCAGATACCAATACTCAGCCCCTGGCCGTTCGCTCAGTGGGGCATCAATATTGTTGGTCCCCTCCCGATAGGAAAAGGACAAGTAAAGTTCGCTGTCATCGTCATGGACTATTTCACTAAATGGGCAAAAACCAAGCCTTTGGCAACAATTACCGAGAAGAAGATGGAGACCTTCTTTGAAAGAAACATCCTCAGCCAGTTTGGCGATCCTAGGATCCTAGTCAGCGACAACGGCAGGCAGTTCGACACCTCGGTCTTCAGGCAATTTTGCTTGGGATATGGAATATCCAACCACTACTCTTCACCCGAGCACCCCCAAGCCAATGGCCAAGCCGAAGGTAACAAATTGGACTATTGTACAGTCAATCAAAACTAGGCTTAAAAATGCCAAAGGACTTTGGGTAGAAGAACTACCGACCCTCTTGTGGGCATACCGTACAACTCCCCAAGCGGCAACGGGCGAAATACCATTCTCACTTACCTACGGGCTCATGGTGGTGCTCCCCACGGAGCTTGGATTGCCCACTTACCGAGTGGTAAATTTTAGTGAACCGGACAATGAGGAAGCCCTCAAAGGGGAGCTCGACTTGGTAAAAGAAAAAAGGGATCGGGCCTACCTGAAAGTAGCAGCTTACAAGAAGAGGGTATCCCGGTACTTCAACAACAAGGTGAAGCATCGCAGTTTTCAAGTGGGCGATCTCGTTCTTAAGGCGATGAACCAGTCTACCAGAGTCCCGAGCCACGGAAAGTTAGGGTTAAACTAGGAAGGACCCTATAAGGTTACCCAGGTCAACCGTCCGGGCACATACTGGTTACAGACTCTAGACGGGAATGATATATGTCACCCATGGAACGTGCAACATCTCCGTAAGTACTTTCAGTGACGCTTGGATAAGGGCAGGCTAGCATTGGTTGGAAAATTTGTAGCTCTATTCGATCATTTATTACGATTTTTCAAAATAAAATAAAAGATTTTCTATTTTTACTACAAGGAGTGACCGCTACAAGTGTCATGTGCAAAGACCTCAGGGGGTCAACACCCGGGGCGAAAAAGACCTCAGGCTTAAAACCTGAGTCACAAAAGACCTCGGGATAACACCCAAGGCAAAAGACCTGGGTCTCAAATCCGCAAGCACTGGCTTTGCCTAGGTCTCTAAGCAACAATGGGGGGAAAACTCCCCTAGGTGGCTAATGATGGCAAGCCCCAAAAGACCCTACAAACACCCATATTCTAGGTCAGCTCCCTACGGTCCGTCCCCTTGTTAAGCGCCCGCCTTAGCAAAAGCTTGGGGGGAAAGGAAATACTGGTGTTTAACTCTGGACCAAGACAGGGAATCACACCGGGCATTCAACAGGACACGGGGCTAGGCACATGATGCCACCGATAGACAGCCCCGGGTACCTACAGTGTCCAGAGACACCGGGCATTCAACAGGACACGGGGCTAGGCACATGATGCCACTGATAGACAGCCCCGGGTACCAACAATGTTTAGAAAAACCGGGCATTGAACAGGACACGGGGCTGGGCACATGATGCCAACCCGGGTACCTACAGTGTCCGGCGAAACCGCTCGAACAATAACAGGACCAACGTCCTACATTATACCGAGCACAACCTTCAAAACAGGTTAATACAGGTCCCTAAATGACCAGGTGTTCTCGATTGTTTACAGTCCTAAAACTTTTGCTAAGGCAGAGGTAGGGAAAGAAAAACAGGATGGGAATTCCAGAACATTCCTAGGTACCTACAGCGTCCAACAGAAACTGCTCGGGTAATAGCAGGACCAACAAGTTCCTAAAAGACTGAGCACTTCCTACCGGTGCATTCCTAAACTTTTTGCTAAGGACAAGGTTCCCACAGGGTACACAACCGGTCGGGCACAGGCAATCACAAACAGGCATACAAGTACGAATAATAACAAACAGATGGTGAAAATGATTGCCTCAAAGGACCTTTTCATTAAATAGAAATTTGTACATTGCTTGGGGGTAGTTGTAGTAGCCCCCCCCCCCCCACAAAAAAAAAATCAAAACAAAACAATACAAAACAAAACAACAAAAATAGCAAAAAACCTAAGGAAGAGCCGTTAGACGTCGACGATGCCCACATCATCACCTGTAACATCTCCACCGGCCGGCGCATCATCAGCAGCAGTAGCGGTCCCCTCATCATCCTGAGCTAGCTCCTTCTAGAAGACGGAGTCAGCCCAGGAGTACCCGGAGAGGTCCCAGCCCAGATGGTCTGAGGCAGCTCGAGCGACCAGGTCGGCATAGCCCTTGAGGAAGCCAGCCTCGAATTCTTCTTCAGCTTCCTTGGCCTCGGCATCCCAAGTGGCGGTGACCTTAGCCAGGGTCTCCGTCAGAACCTCAGTCTCCTTCTCGGCGACCACCCTGCCGGCCTCTATAGCCACAACCTTAGCTATCGAGGCCTTCCGATCAGCCCGCTTAGTGGAGATGGTGTCTCAGGCCTCCTCCAGCTCAAGGGCCAGAGCCCTGGACTTTTCCTTTGCTATAGAAAGGGCAAACCCCGCAGACTCCTGAGCAGTCTTTTTCTCTGCCAGGGCAGCCTCAACAGCAGCCAGTTTCTCGGCCATCTCGGGCAAGGTAGCCTCAGCCTCTATGCCAAACAACCGACCTGTAGAAAAAGGGCATAAGTAGAAGTTTCCCGGGCAGAGAAGATAAAATAAGAAATGTGTAAAAAGTAACTTACCATATGACTGACGATGTACAACCAGCCAACCAAGGCCTTGGGACCCAATAGAGAGCACTTGTCAACCTGACTCTACAGTAGCTTAAGCCGGACTCTCCCTCTGACAGCGTCTGCCGTCTCCACCGCTAGCATTATGGACGGCTTCACGCGTGGTCCCGGGAGAGTTGGCTCATCCAAGGTAGGGAACGATACCCCGACCGGTGTCAGGGTGTGACGGTGGGGACAACTTCGGTGGCACGATGATGGTTACCCCGGGGGTCGAGATTCTGATCCCTTCCTTACCCGCACGGATAGCGATCCCCCGGGATATCCTCTTCAGCTTTTGGCCCTCAACAGGGTCCTGCTTCTTCCACTTCTGCTCTGCTCGAGCCAACAACGTCACCTCCTTCTCCTTCAAAGTCGCAGCGTCTTTTGTTAGGGATATATACTAAAAGTCATGCTTTATGTAGTTTATTTATTATTCATTTGATAAAATCAGTTAATCCATTTTTATGAGAATCTGTGTGGGCAATATTTGTGTTATATTGTTTATTCAATATTATGCATGTGTGTCTTTCATTCTACATAGTAGGTGGTTTGGTGTGTAGAGTTCGGCTTACACATGGAAGATCAGACCATTGGATCTTGTAGAATGTAAGATTTTGGTTTACAGTTTTAGATGGATTGGACACACCATCGGTAGGACTGCAGCATGGTGTTGTAGTAGGTTTGTCTTGACTACGGGAAATGGTATAGTTTCAACTCACCATGCTGGTACACTTTGTGTATTAAACGAGACCGACTTGGGGTAATTATCTTTATATTGACTTATAAAATAATTAATACATCATGACTATTATGAGTGCTTATGCTCTAAATCCTAAGTTAATTTATAAACACGTACATTTGCTATTTACACTTTGATCCCTAAAAGGGTAAGATCCTTAAATGGATAAATATCTCATTAAATTGTGTGACAATATTAATTGTGTGTTGTATATTAATTAATGATGGAATCTATGTCTCAATTTTGGGATTGATGATATCCCCTTGAAAAAACTTTTAAGTTTTGATTATGTCAAACCCTGCAGGTGGATTTTGTATCCAACATATCAGATAAGTTAAGTAGAGGATCTTAAGGAATTTTAAGAGATTAATTAAATATGATTGTCAGTAATTATATTTAATTAATGAATATCTATAATCTTAACATGGGGAGATAATAAGCATTTAATAACATGGAGCTCAAAATATATTTTTGAGATAAGGGTAGGAGTGCAATTATAATTCTTTAGTGGTATGAATTATAATTTATGGAAAAAGGAATCTGTTTCAGTTCAAATTAGGGTTTCCTAATTCCATAAGAAAGCCTATTCCTTATTGACTTCTTATGGTCCCTATCGTATCCTATGTATATATGCTGCTTTGGCTCTCTCCTCAGTTTGCGTTTTTCCATCAAGAGCATTATGACTCAGAATAGAAAAGAGAGCGTAAAAAGAGAGAGCGGAAACATAAAGGATTTTGAAGGAGCCCACACTCAGTTCGATATTCTGGCAGCAAAGGAATACGGTAGAAGATCGTGAGCTATTATCGAGCCCGTGTTCTCGATTTGTATACTACAGCAATCCGTTTTAGCAGTTTAAGGTAACCCTAGTTCCGCCCTTATAGGTATTGTAGTTTTCACGTAATTTTTGTAGTACCAACTTATACACGCTGTCAACGGATTCTGGGAACGCGGTTTCCTAACATCTTTAGGGGCCATCTCTATGAGACTAGTGAGGACGCATTAGTATAAATAATAAAGTAGCAAGGGGTAGACGAAAGAGCTTACCAGGAATGATCAGAGGGAGTATAGGAGCCTGGAAGGGGTACTTGGGCTGGTATGAAGTCTTCGAGCTCCCCGTCCAGGTCAACAGCTTATTGACGTTGGTCGGGTCCTCAACTAAGGACAATATCCTTGCCTGGCACTCGTCAGAAAGCCTGGGCGGGTCGTTTGATCCCCCTGTAATAAAAAAAAGAGAGATAGTTAGTTCAGTGATAGCGGCGAAGTAAATGCAAACCAAGATGGGAAACGGCGGCTTACTCCTCAGTTCCCCTGCCCAGGAGGTCCTCAACTGTATGCCCGGTGCCTCTTCACAAAACCCGAGGGTGGGGACTCGGAATAATTTTTTCTTCCATCCCTTATTGTTGCTCGGGCAGTTTACTATTATTTTCCTCCCCTGCTGGGCCCCCAGCGTAAGAAGCCAACCTCTCCGTGCACCTTGAACGACCAGTGGGTCCAGAAGAACTCCTGTAGGGTAAATTCATACCCGAGGACTTAGGGCCACAGGGAGATGGCCCCCATCCAACCGCCCTGAGCAAGTTGGCCAGGGGCAATTCTGAGGTAAATAAGTGCATCCCGGGCAGTGAAGTGAAGAAGAAGACGAAGGCCAGCCATAAGGGTGTCCTCATATAGGGTGATGAAGCCCGACTCATGTAAGTGAGCCCCATCATCGTGAACAGCTAAGGAAAAGGGGCCGGGAACATCGTATTTCTCTCTGATCTGGCTCAAATCAGGGGTGCGTAAGATGCTAACAATTGACTCGCAGGCAAAGACTACGCCAGGATTGTTCAGTACCGATCCTTCGTCACCTGACCCCCGGGACATTGAGGCAACAGGTGTATCCTGAGGTGTCTCACTAGAGGCACTCGGACGGGAATCCTCACCTCGCTGTGCTGGTCAAAGGGGGTCACGGAAGGGGGGTCACGGAAGGGGGGTCTAGACTCGTGCCCGGTGTCCTTGATCGTGACTGCTCGTCTTCTGATTGGGAAGATGAGTTGAAGCCAGAATGACACATTATTAAGTTTCCTACAGCAAGACTGGGAAGTAGTTGGCAACCTAAGTAAGGGCCAAGAACCCCAAGCTTGAGGTACAAGGGGGGCAGAGTCACGAGCCTAAAGGGTAAAGTATATAGGGTCCTCACAGTCAGGTAACACTCATTCAGAACTAACCCAGGATAGCCTGATCGGTTCAGCCTACCTGTTACACCTCCTACTCTGATAAAGAAGATGAACCTAAGAAAAAAGAAATCACTCCCGGTCGAGCCCTAAAGAATTTGTTCTCTCTAGCCTCACTCCAGAAAGAAAGAAAAAGAAAGGGGATAGGGAAGAATTCAGCAAAGGAAAACTGGGAAACGAAGACTTACAAGAAATGACGTAGAAAAGAGCTCGGGTTTCTTAACCGGGGACTTTTCTCTCTCAAAACCACTCAGTTGTCTCAATCACTTAGCTACAAGAATGAAAGAAACGGACGAGTGTTCCTTATATACACAGTGTGAACGGTCAGGATCAAACAAGGTCTGACAGCTACGAAGCGTTCCTGCCAAAATGCCTGACAACTGTCATCTCGGGCACGTGGAGCGTCGCCTCGAAAGGCGTGCGTATTAAATACGCGACGGGACGGTCCAGTTACCCTGCGACTAGTCGATTACGTCCACAACAACTTTGGTGGATCCTAACCAGGCCAGTCACTCCTTGACACGTGGCAGACATCGACTCCGGATACACATGGTCGCCGCCAGGTCTATACCCTGGTTGACCATCGTGATCGGTCTTGCCCGAGCAAGGGTCCCGATCTCCTTCTCGGACGGTTTTCCAGAGCAGTACTAATTTTCAAAACCTCATCTAATAAAGCATCACATCAGTTTCGAAAATGGGGGACAACTGATATGTACAAAAATATCATGTCAAAGTCAAGCCTCGCCACCTCAGCTAACTACTCAGCCATCCCGGGTCGTTACACAAAACTACCCGATTCTGTCAAAAGCCCGAGCATTTGTTCTAGACTGGCCCCACATGGGTGCACCTCTAGAAGGCATGGTTGCTTGCCCAGCAAGACTCCAGACAGTTTCCTATCCTAGCTACAAGACTAAATGGAAGGAACAAGCAGTTTCCTAAACCACTTACAAAATCTCCCAAATTCATGTAAATCAGTTTCAATCAAATTGGGCTTCCTAATCTGATAACTTACCTTGTACGAGTGGCCTCTTGCACCTATAAAAGAGGCCCCTCACCCCCTTTCAAAGGGGAGAACATTCTAATCGCATTCCTAGCATAGAGAATAGCAAATCATATCACTATTATGCATATACCCGGTCAGTTTCTAGTAATGTCGCCCACTCTGTTGGCTCACCAACAGTCGCCGGTGATCTGTTAGTGAAGCTCCGACGCACCCGTGGATGTAGGTCACCTCAGTAACAGAACCAAACCACATACAAATTTCGTGGTCTCTCTCTCTCTCTCTCTCTAAATTATTCTTACTCGGATTTTGGCATCATAAAAAATTATCAATACTTCATCTTCAATTGTGCCTATGGTCTGTTGAATTGCAAGAGTCCTCATGGGAAATATTTTATGCATATTATCTTAATTCAACTTCGTCAAATCTATCATCAACATCCAGTTTTAAGTTATCTTGAAAGTTGCTTATAAAAAGTCGGTCCTTTATACTGAAATAATAATAATAATAATAAGTAGGTTCCTTAAGTAATCAAAAGAAGAAGAAGATATTATCAAGAAGAAGAAGAAGAAGAAGAAAGAAGGTCCATTATATGTTCATGTTTATAATGTTCACTATTTACAGACATATTATTACCTAATTGCATAATAATATCATTGCCATATTTATTCCACAAAGAACAAAATAAAAAAGAAAAGTTCCTTGATCGTAAAAGAACAAAAATACACCGCTAACATTTATATTTACTAATCTATTTAGTTTGATATATTAGACGAGTTAAATTACACCCAGTTACTTAAAAGGCACACCATTCACGTGCAATGCACGTGCTGCAAAACTAGTATATATATTTATAATCTCTAAATTGAAACCAAAAAAAAAATTAATAAACTAGTTTTATGCAAAACATATCATAACTCAAACTCTATCATTATGTTAATGATAAAAAATCATTTGTCACTTTCTTTTTGAAACTATTTGGAAAAATCTTTTGATCAAAATTTCAATGTTACTGGTTGGGTGTCAGTTTTAAACCATGTAAAGAGTATATATATAAATTTACGCACTTTATTCTAATTCTCCATAAAAAAAGGTATTTACATCCATTTAATAACTAATCAAAGCATGAATAACAATATCAGCTAGTAAAAATTAATTATTGATGTAAACAGGAGAATATGTGATACTTACAAAAATATCTAATCAAAGTCAGCTTCCGCCACCTCAGCAAAGAATGTCGAGTCATCAAGTGATGGCACTCACCATGTAACAATCCCAGGCTATCCATCTAGGATCGCCCGGCTTGGACCCACAGTGGGAGCAGCCCGGGCATGTCTCGTGACTTGCTCCACAAGGTTCCATACGGTTTCCTGTCCCAGCAAGAAGACTAATGGGAAGCCTAGATAGTTTCCTAACTATATTAGGGAACTCCAATGATTTGTGCAAATCGATCCCTATTTTGATTGTACTGCCTAATCAGGCTACTTACCTTTTACGAGTGATCTCTTGTACTCCTTCTGTCCCAAATTGCTGGGCACTATTTCTATTTTGGTCTGTCCTAAAATACTTTTCCATTTTGAAAAGTCAACACACCAAATTTTTTTATCTTTTTTATTTTGCAATTTATTTTCACAATTCCCACAAATCTTAGTTTATAAGGAAACTAAATTAAGGGTAGAGTTGGAAACTAAGAATATTTAAACATGAAAATAGTGTATTAATTATGTTCCCTTAAAAAGTTGGGTTCCCCAAAAGTACCCAGCAATTTGGGACGGAGGGAGTATCTATAAAAGAGATCACTCACCCCCTTCAAGGGGATCACATTCTTATTCTACAGAATAGCGGCTACACAACATTCGTACGCATATACCCGGCCAGTCTTTCGTAGCTCCACCCTTACTATTGGTTCACCAAAGGCCCTTGGTTTACGATAGTGCAAGTGCTCTGACACACACGTGGACGTAGGCTTCTTAATTAACAAGGCCGAACCACGCTCAAATCTCCCTTGTTTAATTCTTCTTAGCTCTAAACAAATTTAGGCATCATCAGTTTGACACCGTCTGTGGGAATCGACAGATTTCTCAAATAAATCTGTAACTGATCGACATGCCGCCGAAGAAGGGTAAGAAGACCGTTCAGCCGATAGGCTAGACAGGGTCCATGACTCTAGAATAAGTCATCACGGCTCTCGCACAACTTCTAGAGGGCCAGCATCAGACTCAATTGCAAATCGAGGCCCTACTAGCCCCACAGAATGAACCCCCCCAGACAGTGGAGAAACTGGGGATTGAAGAACATGGTCGGGCGCCTCTACGAGTCCGACAACGTGCCCATACCGTGCCATATCCCCCCAGCTTTGGGACAGCCTGGGAACGATGAGCGACGCCAGGCCCCCAAGCAGACCCAGCAACATGCCCAAGCCAACCTAAGCCAGTTGGGGGACGCTAGAGAAATCATCAACGATAGGCGCACGCCCGAAGGGAGGAGTAAGACCAAATGGCCTGGGAATCAACCCAGGGTGGCCCGACCAGAAGCCGAGGTGACCTTAGGCACATGATTAACCGGATCTAGAGTTGGGCCCTATCCCTAAGAACGTCACACTTCGAAGAAGAGACCTCCTCATCCGACCCAACCTACCATTCCTCGTAAGTTCAAGCAACCACATATTAATTCTTATGACGGCTCTAGGAGTCCGATCGACATGTTTGGACTTATAAGGCTCAGATGGCGTTAGTTACCAATGCCGATAAACTGCTCTGCCTGGCCTTTCCCAGCACCCTCAAAGGTCCAGCCGCACAGTGGTTCCACGCACTCAAACCTCGAACGGTTGATGATTTCAAGGCGCTAAACAAGCTCTTCATCATCCAATTCGTAGGGATGCTTGATCGATCACAGCCAGACACCCAATTGCTGGCTGTCAAGCAGCGTAAGGGAGAATCCTTGAAAGATTACATCGACCGTTGCAATTAGCAAATGCTTTGGATCTACAACCTGAACAAAATGGTAGCAATCACAGCCTTCTACTCAGGGGTTCAGCACACTAAGGTTGCCATATCGTTCTACCATGACCGACCGCCAACCCTAGTTGAACTCTCAGAGAGGGTTAGGAAATACATTGACACAGAAGAGTTCCTAAAGTCTAAGCGCGCCAGCTTCACAGGAGACGAGTCCTCAAAATCCAAAAAAAAATGCGAAGGTTCTTAGGATGGCTTGGGAAAGAAGCTAAAATAGGATTAGCAATGAGGCGGACGGGATCAAGCCTCGATCACCTTCACACCTCTTTCTCGGTCTATCCAGGAAGTCATGATCACCGCTGAGGCTCAGAGGTTGCTCAAAAAATTGGAAAAACTCAAGAGCCCACCTGAGAAAAGGAACCGGGACAAATATTGCCAATACCATAGGATCATGGCCATAATACAAAAGACTGCTTCAAGCTCAAGATTGCCATTATAAAGCTGATCGAGCAAGGTCATCTAGCTGAGTTCATCAATGCTGATAGACGGTCAAGGAAAGATACCCGAGCTCTCGAGCAGCCGCAACCCCTTGATTACATCAATGTGGTCTCTGGAGGAACATCGGGTGGAGGGGACTCATAGTCAGTGAGAAAAAGGCATGCTCTGGCATCCCGAGTAGATGTCCTACAACTTTAATCAGTTAATTCCCCACCGATCGATATACTAACATTCTCGTCCGATGATGTAAAGCATCTGCATTACCCCCATGATGATCCGCTGGTGGTGACACTCTCCATAGTCAATTACATGGTAAAGAGAGTGTTAGTGGACACCGAAAGCTCCTCAGACATTCTGTTTGCCTCAGTTTTTGATTAGTTCAGGATGTCAAGGGACCGGCTCTGACCAGTGGCCACTCCCTTGGTAGGCTTCAATAGATCCAACACACAACCACTCAGAATGATTGAATTACCAGTTCTTATAGGGACTTACCCGTAGCAGGTCTCTGTACTCATAAATTTTACTATAGTGGAAGCCCTCTCTGCTTATAATATTATCCTCGGAAGGCCCACGCTCAACAGAGCCAAGGCGGTGGTGTCAACTTACAGCCTAGTGATCAAGTTCCCAACACCCCAGGGTCCAGGAAGCCTATGTGGAGGTCAAGCAACCGCTCAAAGCTGTTATGTCAGTTCCCTGTGCAGAGAGGCAATCAGAGAAATGCTAAATATTCAGGAGGTGGATCCAAGGGACGCGATGGATGGAGTAGGCCCGGTGGAGGAACTAGATCAAGTGGTGCTGGACCCCTAGTTCCCCGACTGGTCCATCAACATTGGCACTCTCCTGGAACCAAGTCTTAGAGAAAAGTTAATCCAGTTCCTGAGAGAGAGCCAAGATGTCTTCGCCTGGTGCCTTGAAGACATGCCAGGAATAGATCCCCAGGTCATGTCCCACTGTCTCAACATTGACTCGAGCTCCTATCCAGTTAAGCAGAAGAGGAGGGGCATGTCTCTCGAAAGACAAGTGGCAGTGCGTGAGGAGATCCAAAAGATCTTCAAGACAAGGTAAATCCGAGAAGTTCACTATCCTGACTGGTTGGCTAGCGTGGTACTGGTCAAGAAGAGCAATGTAAAGTGGAGAATGTGTGTGGACTTCACTGAGCTGAACAAGGCTTGTCCCAAGAACTGCTATCCACTACCTAGGATAGACCTCCTCGTGGACCCACAGTTGGTCATTCAATTCTCTCTTTCATGGATGCCTACTCGGGATATAACCAGATCAGCATATATCCTGGGGACGAAGAGAAGACCCCTTTCATCAATGACCAGAGGACATATTGCTACAAGGTGATGCCCTTTGACCTCAAAAACACCAGGGTAACTTACCAATGCCTGGTCAACCATATGTTCAAAGATTTGATCGGGAAAAGGATGGAGGTATATGTTGACGATCTCCAGGTCAAAAGCCGAGACTAGCCCGACCATCTCTAGCACTTGGTCGGGGCCTTCAGGATCTTAAGAAAAATTCGGATGAGGTTGAACCCAGCCAAGTGCACATTTGGAGTCTCGTTTGGGAAGTTCCTGGGGCACATGGTGAGCCGATGAGGAATTGAGGCAAACCCCAAAATAATTCAAGCCATCATAAACATGAGGTCACCCTGGTCAACAAAGGAAGTACAAAGTTTGGCTAGGCGGGTAGCTACCTTAAATAGATTTGTCTCCCGAGCAACCGATTAGTGCCTGCTATTCTTCAAAATCGTCCGCAAAGCTTTTCAGTGATCAGAAGAGTATGAAGATACATTTTAGGAGCTCATAAAGTACCTGACATTGCCTTCTCTGCTCTCGACGCCTATATCAAAGGAGGAGTTGTTGCTTCACTTGGTAGTGTCACCCTCAGCAGTGAGCCAACATTGGTCTGAGAGGATCATGGGGTATAATACCCGGTCTACTACACGAGCCAGACATTACAAGGTACAGAAAGCAGATACTTCTGAATAGAGAAGCTCACCTTCACCCTCATTACCTCAGCCCGACGGCTCTGCCCATACTTCCAAGCTCATGTCATTGTGGTGCTCACTGATCAACCTTTACAAAAGATCCTATCCCGACCTGAAACATCCGGGAGGCTCATAAAGTGGGCATTGGAGTTAGAAGAATTTGAAGTGGTGTGCATACCCTGAATGGCTATTAAGGGACAAGCAGTGGCAGACTTCCTAGTGGAATTCACGTATCCAGAAGACGCAGTCAAGGAGTTCAACCCACCTGAGCTACCGCCCGACCTACATCCTGACACCCCGACCTAGGTACTCTATTTGGACGGATCCTCCAACAAATAGGGTAGCGATGCAGGGATCATCCTGACCACACCTGACGGGATCCAACTGCAGTACGCGCTAAGGTTCGGGTTTCAAGCTTCCAACAATGAAGTCGAGTATGAAGCCTTGTTGGTCGGGTTGCAATTGGCTACCTTAATGGGACTGCAACAAATTCAAGGATACATCGACTCCTAGCTAGCTGTCAACCAAGTCAATTAGGAGTATGAAGCACGGAAATATAACATGGTGGCC
The DNA here is from genome assembly GCA_033977485.1 of Hydrangea macrophylla. Lineage (NCBI taxonomy): Eukaryota > Viridiplantae > Streptophyta > Magnoliopsida > Cornales > Hydrangeaceae > Hydrangea > Hydrangea macrophylla. The sequence goes on along the minus strand of CM066994.1, from coordinate 108,572,698 downwards.
TACTTGACCCTAGTCAGGTCATTTACCAAACAACTCAAGGGTTTCTTGATTAAACAGATCCCGAGAGAGGAGAACACAAGGGCAAACCAGTTAGCACGACTAGCAACATCTTTTGAGTCAGACCTCCCCGGGATAAGGGTAGAATACCTGCCTGAGCCTAGTGTGTCCAACTCAGAAGGCATGGACGTTAACCCAGTCGACTTAGGGCCTACCTGGATGGATCCTATCGTGAAGTTCCTCATAACCGGTGGTCTACCGAACCGGAAAGATGAAGCCGGACGGGTAAAATACCAGGTAGCTAGATATCACCTTGTCGATGGCGTGCTTTACAAAAGGGGGTTCTCCATCCCCTATCTCCGATGCATCCACCATGCCCAGGTTCAAGCAATCTTATATGAAATCCACGAGGGGATCTGCGAAAGTCACATTAGAGGTCGGGTACTATTCCGCAAGGCCTTGTTGCAAATGTATTATTGGCCAACAATAGCCTGGGACTGTCGGGAGTACGTCAAAAGTTGTGATAAGTACTAGAGGCATGCCAACATGATCAACCACTTGGCACAGCTCCAAACTTCAATCCTCAATCTCTGGCCATTTGCTCAATGGGGCATCGATATCGTCGGCTCCCTTCTAATGGTAAAAGGCCAAGTCAAGTTTGATATCATCGCTGTGGCTAATTTTACCAAGTGGGCAGAAGCTGAGCCTGTGGACATGCGAAATTCCACCTCTTGTTGTTTTTGTTTGAAATTGATTTGGATCAAAGAAAGAAAAGGAAGGTCTGTTGAAAACAAATACAGAGTCGTCACTTGGTCTTTAAGGAACCAAGAAACCTAATTTGACTCACCCAAATGGATAAAGGGCACCGGCCCTTCATGACCAAAGAACTTGGTTCGGGGTTTTGGTACGAGAGAGGAAGGAGCCTTTGTCGCAACTAAATCACCCTCAACTCGTCCCATCTCTTGACGGGCCTCAATTAGCATCCAAATAATCATCTTATACTATGTTTGGTTCAACAATTAATACTATGATAGGTATATTACATCACATAAGAATCTTGAAATGGAAGATCAAAAGATAAGATATCATTCATAAGATCTAAGCCAAATATCACACAATGCAAAGTGAAAGATCACACAAACAAACCTAGGAAAAATTGTCTAATCATATATCAAGTAGTAAAATTTTCCTAATCTAAAGGGGACATGAATTGTTCTTGAAACAAATAATAAAATAAAACAAGGATGCTTAGCAAGCTAGAATGATGCATGTTAATCTTTGAGAAAAGAAGATCACTTAATCTCCGGGACGGATGAGAAAGGAGGATTAGATCGAGGGAAAGCATGAACGTGTGATCATGATAATTCATTATAATCTTCTTAGATTAGGAGTTATAAAAACCCCAAATCTTGCATGAATGCAATGTATGTATCTAGAATGTGCCAAGGTTGTAGTGTGTTTTGTGTTCATGGATTCCTAGAATGACTTAGAAGTCTAGAATGTGTATGAATGAATGAAGGAGTTCATCATGTGGGATATGTACAAATGTAGTATGAACTAATTCCTAAGACATGAGCTAATTTGGAATACATGTAAGCACCAAATCAAAGGATGGAAGTAAAAATGTGTTTGCTGTGAATAGTGGACAGAACAGTAACGTGATCTTTTGGAAATTAAAAAGAGGGGTTAGGAACGTTTTGAGTACATGATTTTTTTATGGAGATCTTCCTTATTGTGTCTAGAACACAACCCAAAATCCAATCTTTAATAGCTATCGCAGATTGAGAGAAATCATATAAACAATAGAGATTATTCAGAAACAGAGTCCGTAATGTCGACTGAAATGTTAGAAAATCTTAGAAAATGAATACACAAGATCTAGAGGCCCATATTATACAGAAAGTTCCCTAAGACATTGAAGTTCAAGGGAAAAATAATTTGGGACCGCTTCCTTTGGAAAAGTGTTCTGTAAAATAAGTTGAAAGTCAACCAAGCTGCTGTGACAGCAAAAACAAAATATCTGGAGAGAATGTTTGGGTCCAAATGGACCACTTTCAAGTATTTCCAAGTCAAACCAACAATCATGGGTGTTCTCTAATATGTTAGGAAGACTTTTCAAGTGGTCTTGCATCCATACCTTGAGTATTGAACTCAGAATAATTCTTTGAAATTAAACAACTCACTGTTTTGAAGATTTTTTGAGAGAAATAAGGTTTATTTCTTGGAATCCAAATATTGGGGGTTTTAGGAGGGCTTTGAAATAGGGGTTTTGAAAGTATGTTTTCAACACTCAAATAGGATTAAAACCACTTGTAATATCAACCTCCAACTCATTTAGAGAACCTCCAAGATTATTGGAAAGGTTTGCTTTATTTTGGAGATAACCTCATGAATACATAGGGATGTATTGAGGTTATAATCATCATTTATCAAACATGTTTTTGAGGTCAAGAGCTACTATCCATAAGGATTCACTCACCTCAAACTTCATGTCATCATCTAGATGATGATGAACTAGTAAGTAAATAAAGAAAATAAAAAAGAAATGAGGTAGAAAGAGATGAACATTGTATATAAGCAAGAAAATGAATAAATCAATAGATGATATTCAATGGTGGAACAACAAGCATTCAACCTCTCATATGTGTGTATATGGGTGAGTACATCACTCTCTAACTCATAGGAAACTCAAAGAAGATGAAGAAGATGGATTGAAAGCTTGAAAATAAAAGCTTAGTTTTTAGAAAACTAATTGAAACTCACATTTTGGATTGGATTTGGAAAAAGAAAATCTCTACTTCTCTCTCTTTCTCCCTAACTCTCTATATATCTCTCTAATGGCTTCCAAGTCCTCTCCAAATGGAAGCAAATGGGTCTCCTTTACAGGCCAACTTGGGGAGGTATTTTGGGTTTTAAAAAGCCTCTAATTGGTCCAAAATCTTCAGATTATCAAAACTATGTCGTTTTATTTGTTGGAAATTTGAATTAAAACCCAAAAATTAACCAAAAATTACAAAAAAAAAATAAAACATCACTCAGAGTGCCACCGCGGCACTTGGTCACTACCGCCGTGGCAGTGGGCCAATGCCGCTGCGGCAGTCAACCCTCCTGTTGACCAGAATTTACATTTTGGCCCCCAAAAATCCCAGAATTCGCGAAATGGCCCTATTTCGTCCGAAATTCACAGAAAATTCATACAAAATCAAAATTGAGATTGTGATATACCGTTAGAAAGGCATTGAGGTCTAATTTCCATAAAAAAATAAGTTGGAGTTGGGTCACTTTGGAAAGTTTTGCGGTATTCGAGATAAAAGTCGAATTGATCGCATTTTTCACCTTCAGAAATTCATAACAAATTCGTTTTAGATCTAGAAATTATGTGCGATATACCGTTGGAAAGCTATTTACCTCTAGTATTTGATAAAAATATTTCAAAATCAAAAGGTAGACTTTGATTTTTGGTCAAACTTGCAGTCAAATCAGTCAAACAGTGCACTTCCAAGAAATTCTGGGAAGTTCTGGGAGCCTCCAAAGACTGACGTTTCCGTCCGATTTTCTTTTAAAACATATTTTAAGACTTTTCACATAATCTAGGATGATCTTGGAACTTTTGGACGAATTCGGATGATTTTGGTCAAATCTTGGTCAAAGTTGGTCAAACTTTGGTCAAACCGGTCAACGGAGACTTTCTGGGATCCGAGGGTCTCTAGGAGCTTATGATTTCAAATATTCATCTTTTAAAATACCTTTTTGTTTTGTTTTGAACAACATCGAATGATTTATGAGATTCTGGGATAATCCGGAGAGTTTTGAGCTTTTAGAGGTAATTTGTCATTTCTTTGATTTCTTGAGAGTTAGAGGCAATCTCTGAAAATCCGATCTTTATAATCGTTGAGGTTTGACATGCTTGTGGCCTCCTAAATCTGTTAGCCGACAAAATGGGGTGTCTACAGAGCCCTTGGTAACAATCACCGAGAAGAAAATGGAAAGTTTCGTTGAAAGGAACATTCTCAGTAGGTTTGGCATACCCCGGGTGGTGCTAGTCAGCGAAAATGGAAGGCAGTTTGACGCACCGGTATTCCGCCAGTTCTGCTTAGGCTATGGGATATCAAATCTCTACTCTTCCCTCGAGCATCCCCAAGCCTATGGCCAAGCCAAAGTAACGAATTGGATGATCCTGCAGTCCATCAAAACTAGGCTTGAAAACGCTAAAGGGCTATGGGCGGAGGAACTACCAACCCTCCTGTGGGGCCTATCGCACTACTCTCCGAGCGGCAACAAAGGAGACCTCGTTCTCACTTACCTATGGCTTCGAGGCAGTGATCCCCATAGAACATGGACTGCCTACATACTGGGAGGCCAACTTTAGCGAGCAAGGAAATAAGGAAGCCCTCAGAGGAGAACTCGACCTTATAGTAAAGAAAGGGACTGAGCCTATCTGAAAGTTACAACCTACAAGAAATGGGTCTCACAGTACTTTAATAGCAAGGTCAAACACCACAGTTTCCAAGTCAGGGACCTTATCCTAAAAGCGGTGAATCAGTCAACTAGGATCCCTATCCATGGAAAGCTAGGGCCAAACTGGGAAGGGTCTTACCGGGTTGCCCGAATTAACCAACTGGGAACATACTAGTTACAGACCCTAAAAGGACAAGAGCTGTCACACCCCTAGAATGTGGAGCACCTGCGGAAGTACTTTCAGTGAAATATGGATCTATGTTAGGGATTTAGACATTTGATCGGCGACGAATAGTTGCCGTTTATAGTTCTAAAAATACGCTTTGTTAGCCCATTTCATGTAGTTATTAGTTATTTAATTATTATAAATTTTATAGGATATGGACCTTTAACTTGAAAATGCACAAAAATCTAATGATTAGTGGCTTTGGAAGTCATTCTGGGCTCAAACGGTGATTCCGGTGAAAGCTGAATGCAGTAGTAGTGTTGGAAAATTGCATTTTTGATAAAGAATACTTTGAATTTCAGAAATTTCACCAGAGATATAAAATGTAGATCTTCGAGTTACTGACGCGTGGCTTCAAACGGCGAGTCAATCCGAGTTCCGAGCAAAACGTTATCGCAATTCTACGAAAGTCGCACAGTGTAGCGAAAAGGACCTCGCACGAGCGACCTTTGAAAAAACCAAAAACGCGTATTTTATTAAATTAAAGTGCCCAGCGAAGGTGGTTTGTGCATATGACGTCCAGAAACGTAAATATAGTTGTTTTAGTGCGATTTGGCTTAGGAAAGCTTCCTAAATCCTTCCAAACTCTATATAAATCCTATTCTAAATCAATTTTGTGGTTACACATCATTACACAACATTAGATACATCAATATACAACTAAAATTTCAGCCATTGAAGGGAGGAAAGCAAGGAGAAGAAGAAGAAGACCAAGGATTCCCATGGAGGAGTCATCAATTCCATGGCCAACTAAACTCTAGATCTAGGGTTTCAATGAAACCCTAGCCAAGTAATAGGGTTTTATTTATGTTTTTATTTTAGTTTTATTATGTATGGATGACAGTTACATGTTCCGAGGATTTTTATAAATAAATCGTACTTCTATTGATTAAATCATTGCTTTCAAAGTTTATTCTTGTCTTAGATCTATTTTGACTGTGATGTGCTCAATGATCTATGCTTGCTGTGCTTGTTTAGATTATTTACATGTAATGGTGCTTAAATTGAATTGTGCTATCAAGTATCCGAATAGTCCATGCCTAGATTAGACGGATTATACCACAACCCTAGTTTAGTGTGGAATAATTTGTGCTAACCGAAGATGGATTATGTTGGTGCTTGAACCATAGTTATTTTCTTGACGGAGTTATTGGGCTTGTAGCTACAATTCTCCATTATCATCCAACTTAATAGGCTAAAGTAATTCATAAATATTCCTATTATGAAGCTAGTGGTGGATTTGCAATCCTAGGTTCTCTTAAACATATTTATAACAACACTTTTAAATCGCTTTCATAATTTAGATTTAATTTTATTGTTCTTAGTTTAATTAAATTCAAAATCAAAATCTCATTTTTCTTAATCAACTAAATTTAGGATTTAAAAATTAAAGTGCGTAGTATTCAATCTCTGTGGGTTCGACCTTTACTTTCAATACTACAAATCTTTAGAAAAGTAAAGTATATTTTCATATCTTGATATTGACAACATCAATTTTTGGCGCCGTTGCCGGGGATTGCAAATTACTACCTTTAGTTTTAGAATCTTAGTTTAGTTAATTCGTAAATATTAGATTAGGTTTTCTTTTTCTTATTTTTCGTTTTATTTTGAGTCACTAACTTTTCTTTTTATTTTGTAGTTTCTCGAGTCATCAAATTCTAACGTTTCCGGGCGGAATAGCTTAGCACATCAAAGGAGCTTATGCGAAAAAAATACAAATAAAATAAAATAAAATAAACTGCTTCTTGTGAAACTCGCTTTAAACCACTGTAAGTCAGGGCGCTGTGACGCACTATTTGCATTAGTTTAGGAGTGATTGTTCACGTGCATTAGCTAGGAAACCCGGGGCACTGGACTTGACGCGGTCATTGCTTTACAGGATAATATTCATGCACCATAGTAGTACTGTGTGCTTGCGTGTTGTCTGATTTGTGTGATTATTTTTGAATTTGTTGAGTCAGTCCTAATTTTATTTTATTTTCTTTTTAAGTTTATGTTTGGTACGCGTTCAAATAAACCTGAATTACATTTTATCGATCTTGAACTTGAACGTACTTTAAGAGTTAGTAGGTCCGCAACCCAAGCTTCTAGAGCTAGGTTGTAAGACGACGAATCAACGCCGATTCCGTCGTCGTTGTTTGAGGACGAAATTCAAAGTACCCTTAAACGGTTAAGGAAAACTCGAATTTTTAAAATCGAACCGATTAAAATGGCTGACGGAAACAACGTAAATAATATGAATAATCCTAATATACCTCCACCTCCTCCGCTTAAAGATTATTATATTCCTACGACTTACACGCCACAGGCTGGTATCGAATTACCGGAGGCGACAGCATCTCACTTTGAGATAAAGTCGTCTACCATCTCGCTACTTCCATCATTCCATGGCCGTATAAATGAAGATCCTTATCAGCACTTAGGAGATTTCCAAGATATATGTTCTACTTTAAAAATCCAAAATTTTATTGATGATGAATTAAAATTGCGGCTCTTTCCATTCTCTTTAAAAGATAAAGCTAAATATTGGCTCCAATCTTTGGAGCCAAACACTATAAAAACATGGGAAGCATTACATACTGCATTTTTACAAAAGTTTTTCCCAATCACAAGAACTAATCAAATAAGAAAATCGATAACAAATTTTGTGATGCAAGATGGGGAAACACTTTACAACACGTGGGAAAAATTTAAAGAATTATTACGTTTGTGTCCACATCATCAGGTTCCTAAGTGGCAGTTGGTACAGGTCTTTTACGAGGGACTTATTCCCTCTGTCCGTAACACTGTCGATGCCGTTTGTGCGGGTACCTTCCTACACAAAAGCGCCGACGAGGCCTGGAAAATATTTGAAACTTTGAGTGAGAATTCGATGCATCAGGCGGTGTCGGTACGTTCTGAGGGGTACCTTCGACCTAAGCGAGAGGTAAAGTTTGAGTCAAGTCAATCAATTGAAATACAAGAATTAAATAGAAAACTTGACCAACTTATGAGGATGGGAATTAGGTCGAATCCACCTTCTTCAGAAGTTTGTGCATTATGTTCTGAACCGTCACATAATATCTTTGCATGTCCTTCTGTATCTCAATATCCAGAATTTGTTGAGCAACACGTTAATTCTATGCAACAATTCCCACGAAATAATTATAATCCTATGTCGAACAATTTTCCTAATACATATCGACCTCAATATCAACAAAGTCAATACCAACACCCACCTCCTAATCCTAACCATCCAAGGGATAACGCTTTTGAGGCTACGGTGTTGGCATCCCTTAAAAACATAGAAACTCAAGTCCAAGCACAAGCACAAATAGTGCACTCTCATACACAATCCATTGCGAAGCTTGAGTCCCAAATGGGACAAATAGCTACTGCGGTGAGTCGTAGAAACGAGGGGAAGTTGCCTGCGCAAACTATTCAAAATCCTAAGGGACAATACGAAAAGGGGGGGTCGAGAGAGAGCGTGAACGCTGTTTCGACTAGGACGACTATTAGAGAAGAGGAAGTTGTTGAAATTCCGGATACGAGTGAGAGAAATATCAATAATAACTTGAATAAGGAAGGTGAAGAAATGAAAAGGAATAAGAAAGATAAAGAACCGGTCCCAAAGAATTATATTCCGAGAATGCCATTTCCACCTAACGTTGATGAACCGTCACATTTGTCTAAGAAAGGGTCAAAAATGGAAGATATACTCGAGGTATTTAGACAAGTAAAGATTAATATTCCATTCCTCGATGCGATTAAACAAATTCCCGCTTAAGCTAAATGTCTTAAAGACCTTTGTACTCAAAAGCGCAAAATACGCAGTCATACTCCGAAAAAGGTCTTTCTCACGGAAAAAGTAAGTTCTATTTTTCAACACTCACCTCCAAAGTATAAGGATCCTAGTACGCTAACGATTTCATGTGTCATAGGTGACACTATCATCCATAGGGCTCTCATTGACTTAGGTGCGAGTGTTAATCTCTTACCTTATCACGTCTATAAACAACTAGGACTAGGTGAACTTAAACCTACGGCCGCTACCATACAATTAGCGGATCGTTCTATTAAAATACCTAGAGGAATCGTCAAGGACGTCTTAGTTAAAGTTGATAAATGCTATTATCCTGTCGATTTCATGGTCCTTGACACCGAACCCGTGATAGATGCTAGGAAACACACTCCTGTCATCTTAGGTCGTCCATTCTTAGCAACCGCTAACGCTCGTGTTAACTGTCGGACGGGGGTAATGAAGGTGTCATTTGGGAACATGAACTTAAAATTAAACGTATTTAATGCTATAGATCAACCTCCTAAAGACGACGATTACCTATGTGAGGCGGAATGTGAGGTAAGACGGAATATTGAGCCTAAAAGAGAAATAAATACGTGTGAGGAAAATATTATGGTTAGTAATAAGCGGATGGATTTGAATAACCTGGACCCTAATGACAAATTTACTCAAAAGGTGAAGAATCAATTTGAAACCGAAAAGGATGAACCGTTGAATGAATTGATACATAACGATATAGTTTCTGCTTACCACCGGGCTCTTCCTGATATCCTAAGGGGTACAAAATCTGAGTTACGGCCTCCATAAATCTTGAGCTAGAATGGTCTAGCTGAAGACGTAAAAGATAGCGCTTCTTGGGAGGCAACCCAAGCTTTAATTCGTTCGTTTCTTTGATTTTTACATGTTTTTGGGTCGTTTTGGTCAGTTTTTGAGTTTTCTGAACAGGTTTGGGGGTCGGGGATAATTTACTTTGAACTTATATACATTTTTATACTACAAAAGAGGAAAAGACCACAGTCACGCGCGCAACCCGCTCGCGCGACAGGTCGCTCGCGCGAGATTCCCCCATAGACAAAATTTTTCAAGTTTTTATGATATATAGCCTCAGTATCTATTCGAGCTTGAATTCGCGCGCGCGAGGGGTCTGCTTGCGCGTTCCGCCTGCGCGAGTTTGTGCCTTAGAAACTTTTCTGAAAAAATAAATAAAGATGCCTCAGGTCCACCTTGTGGAGGGATTCATGCGCGCGAGGGTCGCTCGCGCGGTCCGCTCGCGTGAGGTGGGGATTTTCCACTTTTTCTTGTTGGTCTTTTATCTTCTGTTTCCCACACCTGGTTAGTTATTTTCTTTTCTGTTTGTTCTTTTCTGTTCTTTTCATTTATGTTTGTCTTTGTTTAGATAGTTTTGTTTCTATTTGTTTTCTTTTCATTACGTTCTTTTACTTATAGTTTGGTTTCTAATAGTATAAAAAAAAACTTAAATATTAGCTTTTATTAGTTATTTGTTTGTTTATTTTCTTTTGTTAAGTATTAACAGGTGAAATAGTGCTCCATTTGGAGTAATTGCACTTTCATTCCGTATTCTTATATGTTCACTTGTTTGTGATTGCTGAGGTCGAGGTATTATCGTTTCTTCCTTACATACTCTTCTTCTTTCGTTTTATTGTTTCATTGGGGACAATGAAAGGTTTAGGTTTGGGGGTATGTACTCACATGCACATTATTATTATGCACCGATGTTCAAAATTTTTTCAAAACTTGTGCTTAAATAAACGATGTTACCGACGTTTTTGCAATCTTAATTTGATACTTCTTGATTGTTATGTAACTATGATTGTTATAGAATGATAAACATGAAAAGATGTGATTAAATATTTGCTAAAGTCATATTGAGACGTTTTAGGTCATGTATCGTTTGAATCGTAGTTTTATATCATAGTTTTGCACATAAACTTATGCACTGCACGTAGTCGCTTGAATACATGTTTGATGTGAACTATAATATGATTCGGATTTCTAGATAACACAAGGTGGAGACTAAACCCGGTGAGCTTTTGAGCCTATCTTTTCTTTTTAGAGGGTTATAAATACATTTTGTGTTTGTCGAATTTCATTGAAATAGCGCATCTACTTGTTGTATAGTCTCATTATTCTTGTTTTGGTTGATAAGTCAAGTTAAAATATTTGCTACCATGCTAAATAATCTTCCGTTGTAAACATTAAAGAACCATATGACCATAGGAGATGATTTTTAGGCCTTCTTTGTTTGCTACTGACCGATAAATGATAAATTTCCTTAGTTCGCCCTTTGAGCCGTTAAAATGCCATTTCTTTCTTTAATTACCATTATCCTTGTTTTTACTCCGACTTGACAAACTTGGAGTTCACCACTGAGAGATTTGTCAACTTTTAGTGGTGTTAAGGCAATGTGTGATTGGGAAGAAGAAGATAAGATGCTATTGGGGATAGTTGCTTAGAAATCAATGAATAATCATCCGACAAGCAACGAAAAGAAAGGAAAAAGAATTCAAAAAAAAGAATAAGGTTGAAAAAAAAAGGAAAACGAAACAGAAGGAGAAAAAATTGAAAAGAATGAAAAGAAGAGAATGAAATGATGAAGTTGGTAGAAGAGACGAATGAAAGAAATCGAACATGCCTTACAATGCCATTCTAAAACTACCTAACAAATCCTTTCTATCCTTTTCCATTACCTGAGCCACATTACAATCTTTGAAAAGTCCTATTTGATCCTAGGAAACATGATTCGGATATGAAAACGATGGGAGGGAGATTAAAACATGGTAATGATTAATTTTTCTTGATTATTGGCATCCTGTCCATGAGACTACCGTTCTTTCGTGTCATGCGTTTTTTTAGTCATATGTGAGCATTTCTCATTTTGAAAATATATTTCCTTTACTCACATATATTAGAAAAATTACACCTGTTTCTGAGTATTTCATTTGAGAGTGTAATTGACATTGTGAGATTCGTAGTCGAGACATAGTTAATTGGTTATCCGAAGTATATTCCAAGTTCATGACATGCGCGTGTTTATTTGACTACCATATCACACACGTGCAATTGTATGAGGAACTCTATTGATTTATACGATGCATGTGCTTGAGATTGTTTTTCATGATTTAGGTAGATGTTTCATTATATTTCTTTATGTTCGTTATTCTATTTCAAATCTTTGTTTTATGATAAGGAGTATTGACTATTAATTTTTTGTTTTTAAACAAAAGTTTTTAAATTGATAAGTTAATAAAGATGGTTGTGGGTAACTTGTTGACGAGAACCCTCACGAGACTTCACTCGTCCGACTAGGGACACCTAGAGGTTTAAAAGGCTTGTTGCATATGCTAAATGCAATCGTGATCTATGCAAAAATGGAGTAGTATTTGTAGTAGTAGTAGTTTTATTTTTCTGTTCTTTTTGCTCGAGGACTAGCAAAGAGTAGGTTTGGGGGTGTGATCGGCGACGAATAGTTGTCGTTTATAGTTCTAAAAATACGCTTTGTTAGCCCATTTCATGTAGTTATTAGTTATTTTTTAATAAGTATTCTAAATTTTGTAGGATTTGGAGCTTTAACTTGAAAATGCACAAAAATCTAATGATTAGTGGCTTTGGAAGTCATTCTGGGCTCAAACGGTGATTCCGGTGAAAGCTGAATGCAGTAGCAGTGTTGGAAAATTGCATTTTTGATAAAGAATACTTTGGATTTGAGAAATTTGTCCAGAGATATAAAATGTAGATCTTCGAGTTACGGACGCGTGGCTTCAAACGGCGAGTCAATCCGAGCTCCGAGAAAAACGTTATCGCAATTCTACGAAAGTTGCGCAGTGCAGCGAAAAGGACCTCGCGCGAGCGGGCCGCGCGAGCGACCTTTGAAAAAACCAAAAATGCGTATTTTATTAAATTAAAGCGCCCAGCGAAGGTGGTTTGTGCATATGACGTCCAGAAACGTAAATATAGCTGTTTTAGTGCGATTTGGCTTAGGAAAGCTTCCTAAATCCTTCCAAACTCTATATAAATCCTATTCTAAATCAATTTTGTGGTTACACATTATTACACAACATTAGATACATCAATATAAAACTAAAATTTCAGCCATTGTAGGGAGGAAAGCAAGGAGAAGACTAAGAAGACCAATGATTCCCATGGAGGAGTCATCAATTCCATGGCTAACTAAACTCTAGATCTAGGGTTTCAATGAAACCCTAGCCAAGTAATAGGGTTTTATTTATGTTTTTATTTTAGTTTTATTATGTATGGATGACAGTTACATGTTCCGAGGATTTTTATAAATAAATCGTACTTCTATTGATTAAATCATTGCTTTCAAAGTTTATCCTTGTCTTAGATCTATTTTGACTGTGATGTGCTCAATGATCTATGCTTGCTGTGCTTGTTTAGATTATTTACATGTAATGGTGCTTAAATTGAATTGTGCTATCAAGTATCCGAATAGTCCATGCCTAGATTAGACGGATTATACCACAACCCTAGTTTAGTGTGGGATAATTCGTGCTAACCGAAGATGGATTATGTTGGTGCTTGAACCATAGTTATTTTCTTGACGGAGTTATTGGGCTTGTAGCTACAATTCTCCATTATCATCCAACTTAATAGGCTAAAGTAATTCATAAATATTCCTATTATGAAGCTAGTGGTGGATTTGCAATCCTAGGTTCTCTTAAACATATTTATAACAACACTTTTAAATCGCTTTCATAATTTAGATTTAATTTTATTGTTCTTAGTTTAATTAAATTCAAAATCAAAATCTCGTTTTTCTTAATCAACTAAATTTAGGATTTAAAAATTAAAGTGCGTAGTATTCAATCTCTGTGGGTTCGACCTTTACTTTCACTACTACAAATCTTTAGAAAAGTAAAGTATACTTTCATATCTTGATATTGACAACATCAACATTCTTTAAAAAAAAATTGTAGTTCCTTCCAAGTAGTTCTTCAGTTTGAATAAAAGCTTTTTCTTCTACAAAGTGTTCCTTACCAGTGTTCTATGGCACCAAAAAGACCTCAAGATCAACCTGAGGCACCAGAAAGACCTCAGGATCACTCCCAGGGCACAAAAAGACCTCAAAGTCACATCCGAGGCACCAACAAGACCTCGAGACCATTCCCGAGGCATCGGTTTGGCTTAGGTCCATAACCTATGATGGGGGCAAATCCCCCTAGGTGGCTGATTATACCAAACTTAAAAGGACCCTGGAACTACCAATGTTCTAGGTTAGATCCCTATAGTAACTTCCTCCACAGACACCCATCTTAGAAAAAGCTTGGGGGGCAGGGGGAATTGAACTAAAAAGGAAATCACACTGAGCACTAACAGGACTTAGAATTAACCCTAAAACATTCCTAAGTACCTATGATGCCCAGAGTAAACCAACCAGGTAGTAATAGAATTAAAACCCTACACTATCCCGAATGGGACCTATAACCCTCCAAGTCATCAACTGCTCGGGAGGTTTGTAAGTACAAGTCCCCTAAAGACGGCCAAATGTTCTGTACCAATCACGGTCTGAAACCTTTTGCTAAGGCAGAGTTCTAGCAAGACTAACAATCGGTCGGATACAGGCAATTATGAATATCCATAGGCAAAAGTAAGTATAAGAACATAAATAGTCGCTGCAAAATGTGACCTCAGAGGGTCTTTTCATTACTTGTTAAAAAAAGGTATGTACAATGCTTGGGGGTAATTATAGCAACCTCCCAAAAAAAAGAGAAAATAAATAAAGGTACAGGGTGGGGACCAAGAGTCGTCCACCATGACCACTTCATCCTCGGTAGTAGTGTCCTCAGTCGACGTTTCTTCAACAGCAGCCCCCTTTGCAACCTCTGCAGACTGCTCCTCCTTCTAATAGTCAAACTCCACCCAGGAATAGCCCGAGAGGTCCTAATCTAGATGATCAACTGTCGCCCGCTGGGTCAGATCAGCATAGCACCTGAGGAAGCCGGCTTCAAACTCTTCCTCTACGTCTTTCGCCTCCACCTCCCAAGTCGCGATGGCCTCAGAAAAAGCTACCTTTTCAACCTCTGTAGCCAAATTCTCGGCCTTCGCAGCCACCTTCTTGGCTTCTACAGCCTTCCGGTTAGCCCGTTTGGCCTCTAGGTCCTCCTGAGTTCCCCCAACTCCATGGCCAGAGCACTCATCTTCTCTTGAGGGCAAAGTTCGAAGCCTCACGTGTTGCCTTCTTCGTAGAGAGAGCGGCCTCAACAGCAGTCAGTCGCTCGGATACCCCATGCAGGTAAGCTATGGCTCCTGCAGCCAAGCAACCAATCTATAGGAAAGAAATAGAGGCCATCAGTTGTTGTAAGCGGGGAAACAAAAAATGTGTATATGAATTCACTTACCATATGGCTGATGCTGAACAGCCAACCGATCGGGGCCTCGGGGCCCAAGCCTGAGCATCTATCAATCTGGCTCAGTAACAGCCCGGGCTGGACCATCGTTCGGACACCATCCGCTATCTCCACCTCAGGCATCCCGACCGAAGTGTCGTGCATCCTGGTGGGCGTAACGACCTTAACTCGAGGGGTTGAGGTCCCAATCAGTGTGGCATCAGCAGAATGCCTAGTGGGTGCAGCAATCGTCACTACAGGAGTTAAAGTCCTGACTGCATTTGGCCGGGGACCTCGGTGGATCCTCTTCAGCCGCTAGCCTTCAACGGGATTCTGCCTCTTCCTCCTCTGGCCCGCCCGCGTAGCCAAGGTAGCTTCTTTCTCCTTCAGGGAGACCACGTCTCTGGGAGCCATCTCTGTGAAACCAAGGGTGTGAATCAATTACATAAGGAATCAATCAAACAGAAAGGCAATATGAAAATGGCCGAAGAACATACCAGCAATAATCGGAGGAAGCACGGGCACCACAAACTGCTATTCAGGTTCGTAAGTGGACCTTCTGTCTCTCGATCGGGTCAATAGTTTGTTGATGTCTGTGGGGTCCTCGGCTAAAGATCTGATCCTGGCTTGGCAATCCTCGAGAATACTAGACGGGTTGACTGATCCCACTGCAAAACAAAGAGCAGTTAGCTCTATGGCAGTAGCAAAATAAAATGAGAGACCACACGAGACGGGGGCTTACTCCTCAACTTTCCCACCCAGGAAGTCCTCAGCTGAATTCCCGGGGCCTCCTTATAGAGCCCGAGGGTGGACACTTAGAAGAATTTCTTCTTCTACCCCTTGTTGTTGCTCGGGAAGTTAACTATTATTCTCCTCCCTTGTCTGGCCCCCAACGAAAAGAAGCCAGCTTTTCCATGCACCGGGAATGGTCGGTGGATCCAAAAACATTCTTGTACGATAAGCTTGTACCCTAGAACTTGGGGCCACATAGAGATAGCCTCCATCAAGAATCTCCACCCTTTCGGAACAAGCTGCTCGGGAGCAATCTCGAGGTAGATGAAGATGTCCCGGATGACCGGGTGGAGGGGAAGAAGTAGGCCTTCCATAAGGGCATCCTCATAAAGAGTAACAAAACTCAACCAGTGGAGATGAGCCCCACCTTCGGGTATGACCAAAGAACTGTGGTTTGGGATGTCATACCTATCCCTAATCTGACCTAGGTCATTGATTCGCAAACTGCTAGGGGTCAACTTGCATGAGAAGATTACATCAGGACTGTTGGACACCGACACCTCATTGCCCGACCCCTGAGACGTAGAGGCTACCTAGGGCCCCCGGCCCGACTCGTCACCAGAAGCACAAGAAAGAATCCTCTCTTCACTGTGATGATCAAAAGGAGTCATCGAAGGGGGGGGGGACCTAAACTTATATCCGGGGTACCCTGCCAAGATTATTCATCCTCCGATTGGGAGGATGAATTTAAGCCAGAATGGCACATATCTAGAGCTCCTACAGTGGGACGGGAAAGTAACTGACGACCTAAGTAAGGGTCAAGAACCCCAAGCCTAAGGTACAAGGGGCCAGGACTAAAAGCCTATAAGGCAGGGTATACAAAGCTCTCAGTACAGTGTAGCACTTGGTCAAAATCACCTTGGGACACCCTGACTAGTTTAGTCGCTCCACCAGGGAGAGGGAACTACTGGACCTAACGCAAGAGATGAATCTAAGGAAGAAGAAAGTCCCACTCCCTCGCAAACCCAAGTAGATTCCTGATCTCCAACCTCACTTGGGTATAAAAAAAAAGAAGGGAAAGAAAAGTGCAGTAAACCATAACTGAGGGAATGAGGACTTACAAGAAAAAGTGCAGGAAAGATCTCGGAGGTCTTGACTGGATGCTTTTTTCTCTTAAACCGCTCGGTAGACTTAGAAGAATGGCAGTAGGAACAGCAAAAAGGCACAAGTGTTCCTTATAGGTAGCATGGATGGTCCAGATCAAATCAGATCCAACGGTCCTACACCACTCCTGCCAAAACGCTGCCAGTTGTTGCCTCGAGCAGCCCAACTGATGCCTCAAAAGGCGTACGCATTTAATGCATGACATAACAACTTGGTTATGATGTAACTGTTCAGTTATGACCTCGTTGAATCCTGACCAAACCAACCACACTTTAACATGTGGCAGGTACTGATTCCAAGCTCTCGACGTCAATCGATCGACCCAAACACCGAGTGACCGCGGCAACCAATCCGGCTCCAAGCAGCTTCCTGAGCTTCTTCTCGGATGATTTTCTAAGCTACACAGATTTTTAATCCTCATTCGATAGAGCAACACATTAGCCTTGAAAATGGGAGGCAGTTGATATGTACAAAAATACTTAGTCAAAGTCAGCTTTCGCCACCTTAGCAAAGAATGCCGAGTCATCCGGTGATGGTGCTCACCACGCAACAATCCTGGGCTATCCGTCTAGGACCGCCTAGCTTGGACCCACAGTGGGCGCAGGCCGTGCATGTCCCGTGACTTGTTCCACAAGGTTCCATACGGTTTCCTGTCCCAGCTAGAAGACTAATGGGAAGCTTAGATAGTTTTCTAACTACATTTGGGAACTCTCATGATTTGTGCTAATCGATCCCTATTTTAATTATACTGCCTAATCAGGCTACTTACCTTGTACGAGTGGTCTCTTGTATCTATAAAAGAAATCACTCACCCCCTTCAAAGGGATCACAATCTTATTTAACAGAATAGCGGCTACACAACATTTGTACGCATATACCCGGTCGGTCTTTGGTAGCTCCACCCCTACTGTTGGTTCACCAAAGACCCCCGGTTTACTATAGTGCAAGTGCTCTAACACACACGTGGATGTAGGCTTCTTAATTAACAGGGCCAAACCACACTCTAATATTTCTTGTTTAATTCTTCTTACCTCTAACCAAATGTAGGCATCATCAATAGGTATCCAAAGAAACAACAATTTCTTTAAACCCTTAGCTTTATAATTTTTCAATAGAACCACTGGGTTAAAAAAAATCTTTACTAAAGCTCCATTTACCATCTGCTCTAAATTCAATATGGCTAGATGGGATAAAAACGTGAGGTTGAGAACCCCCACTATAGGACAATTCATAAAGAGATATATGCTCACGAAAATAAGCACCAATAGACTCAAAATTCTTATAGATATTAATTTTTTTAGGTCTAAAAGTCTAAAAGTATTATTGTTAAATGAACATCTCAAAAAATGCATATACTACTACTCTACTAGCAATTTTCTTAAGATTAAAAATAACCCAACTAACCCAAACTTAAATAATAATAAAATTTGGTCTTTCTATTTTTTTCAATACTCAAAATGTATAATAATTTTTGTTTTAGAGCGGGGATCCTCTGTTAAAAATGAAACATACAAATTAATAACATTAGTCCCTAAATATTTGAATCATCTCAATTGGACATCAAATGAACTATACATTACAAGTCAAAGTTATTTGGTCTGAAGATTAACAAGTTCACGAGGAACTTGCATCACCCAATAAAACCTTATATATGTTCACACACCAAAAATCAAAGACCAATTGATTTTTGTAACCATTAATATATATACTGCCTTCTTTACCCAAACAACTCTAATATGAAAATAAAGTTTTTCTTAGGTACAATAGCTATTGGACAGTATGGACACAATGGAATCTCTCTCAAAGAGGAAACATGTACTGATTGATATATTTGTATAGATACATACATACACGTATATAAAAAAGACTTTCATGTTGGTTCATAAGCCGATTGCTTGACCTTTACAAAACTGACAATCACTACTAAATTGTCATTCACACTTTTAACCGTTGGAATATAAAAATTATCTTTTAACATAATGGTGTAAAACCCATTGGGTAATAGTTGTCAAGACTTGAACAACAAATTAAAGCCAAATGAATTCTTATAGCCATTGATAAAGAAATCTACAGCTAATTAGTCACTGACTTTTTCATATTAAAAGCTTTGAATAACCATTTCTACATAATATATGTACTTATAAATATTTAAATTAAAATAATCTAATACTTTCACATTAGGTGCACATACTGAAATCTCTTACAAATTAAATATTAAATTCTCGATTACTACCATAATGAGTGAAAAGAAAACTTGAGACAATTCAAATAAAAATTGAACCTCTCTCTTTTTTTTTTTCTAAGTAATTGGTCACTCTTTCTTATGGTTGACTTGCACTAAAAAAAAAATCTCACAATAGTGCTCCCTATTCATATAAATGTATATACATATATAAAGTTGAATGACACATCATGAATTATCTAGTATCATTGAGAAACAATGCACTAGTTAACCTTTGAGCATAATGTACATATAGAAATTAAAAATAACTAGTTCACAAAGCACGGACTTTTTATAATCATTGCTCGGTCTTTTTATAATCATTATGCTATAACATAAACAATTTATTTTTAGGTGATTATTATAAGCAACAATGCTATAGCCACAAACAAATCTCATTAACACTTACACTCACATTTTATCTCACTTACACTTACACTTTATCTCTCTCCTGAGTGGTACTGTGGGGTCCATTGAAGTTATTCAGACCCCACAGTGCCACCTAAGAGAGAGATAGAGTGTGGGTGTAAGTGTTAGCGAAATTTATTTGTGCCCCAAATATTACTCTATTACAAGACTATTTTGTGTTTAAGTAATTATTTTGTTGAAAAAAACTATCAAATTTAAGAGTGAAAACAACTATAAGTAAAAGTATTAGCACCAATTCTAGCACAGTTTGCCAACCGGGGTCTCACTGTGACCATTGCTTTACAACGGTTTTCTAACCGTCAATTCTTTACCATAATTTTTGGTGACAGATCTACACTTCTACCGTTGACAAATGTGACAATGGTGGTTGTGTACTTGTATTTTTTGCAATGGTTAAGGTTATAGTTAGAAACCATGGATAAAGCTATTAGCTATTGCCCTTATAACTTGTCACCAAATTTTAGAAACTAACAGCAATTTTGACCAATGCCTTGTTATAGAACAATGTTCTGCACACAGTACTAACAACCATATGATAGACATACTCAATTCCAACTTTGGAAACGTGTTTTAAATTTTGATTTACACTACACCAAAATAGCCGATTTGTCACACTAATTTTTGCGTATTTTGTCACTGTCCACAACCGTGATAAGTTTTGTCACGGTCCTGGACTGTGACAAATACAGTTGTCACTGTTTAGAACACTGACAAATTTTGTCACCGTTTAAGGCAGTGACAAAAAGTGAAAAAGAAATAATTTTGTCACGGTTCTAAACCGTGACAAAGTTTTGTCAGTGTTTTGAACAGTGACAAAAGAATATATATCACTTAATTATCTGAATTGTCACACTTATTTTCGGGCAATTTGTCACGGTTATTAACAGTGACAAAAAAAATGAGTGCAGTTTTGCTCCCCGTCCTCTCCCAGTGGCTATTGCAGTGGGGCTTAGTGCTTTACACCATTAATTAATTCTCATTTACTACTGAACCCCATTGCATAGCCAACGGAAGAGGAGGCTGAGCAAAGAGTGAGCAATTTTAGGGTGTGCAAAAATGTATTCGAAAAAATTATTGGCCTACACATTTTATTTTATTTTATTTTTAAGAAGTACACATTTTGTTACTATGGAAGTCTTAGCCGTGTGTTATAAACATTCAAGCACAAAAAATTTGTCACAGTCCTCTTTTTTTTGGGCAATTTTAAAAAAATGAGTGCAATTTTGCTCACCGTTCTCTCCCAGTGGTTAATGCAGTGGGGCCTAGTGCTTTACACTATTAATTAATTCTCATTTAATACTGGACCCATTGCATTAACCAATAGAAGAGGAGGCTGAGTAAAGAATTAGCAATTTTAGGGTGGACAAAAATGTATTCGAAAAAAAATTAGCCTACACATTTTTTTTTTTAGAAGCACACATTTTGTTAGTATGGAAGCCTTAGCAGTGTGTTATAAACATATATATATATATATATATACATATAATTAATGGATAGATAGGTGTACAAGGAAGATGAACTACAGAAATAAAATAAGAG
This sequence comes from Hydrangea macrophylla, assembly GCA_033977485.1. Classification (NCBI taxonomy): domain Eukaryota; kingdom Viridiplantae; phylum Streptophyta; class Magnoliopsida; order Cornales; family Hydrangeaceae; genus Hydrangea; species Hydrangea macrophylla. The sequence goes on along the minus strand of CM066994.1, from coordinate 108,551,786 downwards.
TAATGTTAGATGCACAAAAAAAGTGCACAACGAAATGCACAACCTGCTTTAATTTGTTGGATCTCGTGCTGAAAAAGTTATACACTCTGTTTTTTTGTCTTTTTGTGTGTACAGGCTTTTCAGCACGAAGTCAAATAATTTTAAGCTGGTTGTGCATTTCGTTGTGCACTTTTTTTGTGCATCTAGCATTTCCGATCAAATAATTGGAAATTTTTTTTGTTATCAATGACAATGATTTGTTTCAAGATAGGTGACACGTCAAAGCATACCCATTCAAATGTTTAATTTAAGCAACCAAATAAAATATTACTATGAGTAGTATTGGGCATTGCTATGTAACTGAAACTTAGTAGCGACTTAGACGGGGAGAGAGAGATGTTTTCGTAGACGTCAAACTGAGCCCATAAAATTGTCACAGTCCTTTTTTTAGCCCTAATTTTTCCCTCTCATTTTTCCCACTCATTTTCCCTCTCATTTTACCCTTTGTTAATTAGCTTTTGAGAGTTCTCCCTATCTCTTCTTTCCAAAAAAGGCGCTCACAGTGACCACCAGCTCGCCGCCGCCGCCATCACCAGCTCAACACCACCTCGCCGCCGACATCACCATCCGAGCACCCCTCCACGCCATCTGATTTAGGGCTTTTATGTATCTCTCTTCCTCAGTGTTTTCAGGAGGGTGTTGGTTAAAGACCCATGTGATCGAACTTTGGCTCAGAGATTTCAAGACTCCATGTTCAGGTCTTCTTCTATTTTTTCTTACATTTTTTTTTTTTTTTTTTTTCTTGGCTCAGAGGTTTCTATATTTCATAAATGTTCGTTGACTTCTTGTAGCTAGGTACCGAACTTCGTATGTGAAACTTGGTAAGTAAACACACCACAAGCCTCAATACTTTGAGAAACTGGTTTTTCTTGTTCTATGGTTGTTTCTGTTAGCAAGGTTTCGAGGTTTTTTTATTGTCACTGATAAATTAGTAAATGGGGTATAGTTGTTACTTGTTAGCTTGTACATGAAGTTGGTGATCTCTGTCTTTTGAAAAATTACTAAATGGTCTATGTCTTCCGAAATTTGGGGGGAAGTTTTATAGGACTTTCCCCCTGACTTTATCAAGCATTATGTCAGTTTTTATATATATATATATATATATATTTCTTTTCAGAGATTTGGCTCTTTCTTTCGCTGAGTTCTCCATTGTAGTTCAGAGTTTGAAGTCGAAATCAATTGATCTCTTGCATCTCTCTTTCAAGTATTCTGTAAACACTGTACGACTATATGTATATATTCCTATTTTCCTCAATGTAATTGGTCATTGGGTGGATTCTACCAGGTTGAAACAATAAACTATTTGATAGATGAATTGTTATTTTTTGACCAGCACTAGCAGTTGATTTTTAATTAACTTATTAATTTTAACAGTTTTGTTAAAACTTGAAGTTTTCTCAATTTTGTATTTGGGCCCTTTGGCGTTGAAGGAGAGAGCTCCCCTGTCCTGATCCTTGCAATACACATAACACCCACTAAGTCACATACATGTGGTTTTGCATTGAAATTCAAGAAAGTTTTTTAGGTTGCTAACAAAGTTCATGGGATTGTGGGTCTTAACTTAGTGGATAGATTATTGATCAATGGATGCAAGGGTAGTTTATCTATATGATTGTTCAATTCATGGATACAGAGCACCTTATGAAATCCCTTATCAAATCATAAAAAATTGTGAAGTAATGACACAAGCTTTTGCTGGATGTATTTATATATAGCTTGTGAAATCCCTTATCAAATCATCAAATCATAAAAAATTCATGGATACAGAGCACCTTATGCAAGGCTCGTTGTTGAGAACAGCTTGACTTTTGAACATGTTGAAAAGTTAATAGGGTGGGGGATAGATGGTCAATGACAAGTTGCTTTCTTTTCAACCCCAAAAGAAAAAAAAACTTGATTATCTATTAATTTTCGTAGATGGAGCTTGTATGTTGCTCTTTTTAATTTGCCGTTGGGACTTTGAAATTATTGGATAATGACTTCTTGGATCCTAAATTAGATATAAATGGGTTTCAGTTTTACATGGATACTTGGGAGTTGAAATGCAGGAATTAACACCTATTCATATGTTTCAACCACCTTTCCCCTTTAAAAATGTTTCTTTCTCTTGTAATCTTCTTCATATTCACATTTATATTTGACTATGTAAAAAGTAAAAAATAAACAATTAAATATACACATGTATATATATATATTAAAAAAAAAGAAAGAAGATAAAGAGTGCATGTTAATTAAGATAAGAGTCATTCCTAACTAAAGAACTCCAATCTAGATGTATTTTCTCTTTATGTATTGGGGTGTAAAAATAAATTATAGTCAAAACTATTGAATTTGTCTAGAAAAGAGGTTTAGCTTATACTTAGGAAAGAGGTGTAGCTTATATTCACCATTCATGCTTGGGCTTGATGCATCCCTCATATGAGCTCGATATCAAACATTGTTTTGACTTTGTATAATTCGTAATTCATCTTCTATAATCAATATTGTTATGTACTAACTCTTCGAGTTTTGTAGCGCCGCCCAATGTAAGCCTTCTAAATCCCATTCTTTCATCCTCTACATAACTTTTTTCGTTCTTTTTCCTTGTTTTCCCTTAGAACCATGCTTAGGAGTACAAGTTAAAATTTAGTCGGACTAATAAAATAAATAGTTTTTGTAGTCAGACCCACTCACAACTTTCTCAAATCAATTGATGTGCAGTATTGTTATGAGCTAGAGAGCGCACACATAGATCTAATAGAGTTTTGGTCCATACACAGGTCTATGCAAGGAGTTGAGTTTCTATTTTTCCTAACCATTTTTTAAATTTTTGAAACAGAAAAAAAAATCCTTATGGAACAGCGCTTTAAGCTGTCTTTTGGCATATAAATGATGATTGTGGTGCTTCCTTGCAAAGTATGTATTATCTTCCTAATATATGAGGAGTTTTTATGATGTGTGGTATTTTTAGTAGTATGCATAGTTGATTACTCTTAATTAAATTGCATTTTTTTAAGACTTGTGTCCTCTACCACCATTTGGGATACATAATTGAATTACCTTTTAGTTTGTTCCTTTCTTTTCTATTTTCTTCGTTGTTATGAATGAATGCTTGTGATTCAACAAGAAGTTACTTGAGTGAACAAGTTTCATGAGCCCATTTTTAAGTTAGTCCACACAAATGTTAAAACCTTGTATTTTTACATATCTAGTGTGAGTTAGTCCACACAGATGTTAAAACTACATGTCTAGTACAAAAAAGGCATCAGTCAATTGCAAAAGTGCGTATGGTTATCATCGCGCCGAAAGTCCACAAAACAATGTACATAGAGGTCTTCATACGCGTATGTTGTGTACGCACTGTGCGCGTGCTGTCTGTGCTCTGGCATGTGTGAGGGTGGGCTGGACTATGGCTGGCAGGGTGTGTTGTCCATGTTGTGCACACTATGCGTGTGTTGGCTGCGTGTACGGGGGGTGTGCATTGCGCGTGCGAGCTGGGCTGTGCATGTGGTGTGCGCCTGGTGCTGTGGCTGCGTGCACAGGGGCTGTGCGCTGGGCTGCAGTGGCTTGGGCAGTGGCTTGTGCACTACTAGTGCCACGTGTGCTGAGCGCTGGGTGTGCTGGCATGTGCTGGGCATGGCCTGGGCTGCCTCATGCGCACAGTGCTGCTCATGGGCTGTCTGTGGCAGCACTTGTGCACAGTGTGCAGCTTGGGCTATTTTTTTTTTTTGATTTCTTTTAGTTTTTTTTTTCATGCAGGGGGTTTCGGGAGGATGCATTGGTGGTTATAGGTGGTGTAGGGAGGAGAGATTTAGTGAGAGAGAGTTCACAAAGGAGGAGAGAGATTGGGGAGAGAAGGGAGTGATATCCTTCCTTTTTTGTTTTTTTTTACTTCTCCTTTCTTTTTTGTTCTGAAATGGGCAGGGGGTTTTTTGGGGACTGTTTTAGGGTGGTTTGTGGTAGTGGTAATGGTGGTGATGGTCCAAAAGAGGGAGAGAGGTTTAGGAAGAGAGAGAGAGAGAGAGAGAGAGAGATCCGAGAAAGTTTTCCCCTTTTTTTGTTATTTTTTCTTCTTCTTTTTCATTCTTTTTTCTCTTCCAGTCTCCTCTTCTTCATTCTTTTTCTCTTCCTCTTTTCTTCTGTTCCTCTGTTGTTTGACCATGAGTTATACTGTTTGCCTCATTTTCAAATTTACTGTTGCATTTGTTAAAGCTTGGTTTGTTTCATTGATTGTGTTTTGCAATGTCGGTACCCTTAAGGTTCAAATAGTTGCTCAATCCTTTAACTTATGCATAACCTATTTTTGTCATAGCAGTGTAATATTCAATCTCAATGATTCATACAAAATAGTTCTCATCTTGTTGATTATGATTTAAAGTACTTCTATCTTTGAAGCATGTTGTGTATAACTCAACTTTAACATTTAAATTTGCTCATTCTCTCTGATCGGCACATGCCATGCACGTGCACCCTCCACTAGTTTTATATATAATTAGCAATGTACTCTAAAAATTTATATGTTCTTGGCCTATCTGTATGTATGGATGGATGTAGTCCTTGGTAGATTTCTAACTTAAGTCTCTACTTTCATTGTTTTTTAGGTGAGCGAGCAGGTGAGAGACAAGGCAGGCCATTCGGTTAAGAGCATTGAGGACCTTCTCACACACTTTAAGAGCGAACTTGAAGCTTTTCACTAGGGATCTGCTGTTGAAATACCACTTAGAATATAATTCAGATGTGTCAAAGCATGTTGATGTCCTATTAGAAGTTCACTTAACATTCTATTTATTTGACACACCCAATACATGGAATTTTATAATCAAATAACTATTTTGTTTATGTTTTATGAATTTTGAAGCCACAGATTGATAAGTAGAATTAATTTGATTAAAAAGTCAAAGATTTTTTTTTTTTATGAAATCAGTTGTGTTTTGTGGTGATCTTACAATTTATGTTTATAATAGGTCATCCGATTGTAATTTTTGTTATTGGTGTTTAAATTGTATCAGGTATAAAAAATAATAGGGTGAATTCTTGTAAAATAAGATTTTAAAAAAGATATTCCTAATTAGTCACTGTTCTAAACCGTGACAATTATAGAAAACCGTGACATTATTTTTATGTATTAGTCACTCTTTTAATAATTGTCACAGTTCAAAACCATGACAAAGGATGTGACTAATTTCATAAATTGTCACGGTGTAATCCGTGACAAATAATGTGACAAATACCACAAATTGTCACGGTTCGTGACCGTGATAAATAAATAAATTGTCACTGTTTCGAACAGTGACAAATCTGTGACAATTGGAAGTGATATGTCACTTTTAAAGTGTAACAAATGAACAGTGACAAAGGCCATTTGTCACGGTTATGGACAGTGACAATATTTTTTGTCACACCCGAAAATGTCACGGATTATGACCGTGACAAAGGGGCTTTGTCAGTGTCCAAAACCGTGACAAATCGGTCATTTTGGTGTAGTGTTACTTCAATCAAATAAATACAATTACTAATACATTTAAGCACAATAAAAGATGGGAAAATAATAGCAAAATACAAATCAAACATACAAAATTTAAAAATCCAATCATACATTCCTTGAATAATAATACCACACAATCTTTTTGTTTCAATACATGAAATGTATAAAATACCAAAGAGTTTCTCCATCGGTTGTTAAAGAATGAGGAAAAAACATCTATGAATGCAATATATTCTCGGATTCTCCAATTGCTTCTCAGAACAACTTCGTGTGGTCTCAATAGTTTTCACCACTTTTCACATTCTTTTCAACAAATGCTTACCAATGGATGGTTCTATTGCCTTGTCTACATAATTTATTGAATGCAAATTAGTAAAAATAAAAGATATGAAAATACATTAATTAACGTAAGCTACTTTTACCTTCCTTGCTTCATTGTCTATGGTGTCTCAAGAGTTACAACTCTCTTCATCCTCCTTGATGGTGCACTCGCCCATATTCCCTGAAAATATCGGGGCAAACTAATAATCACAAAAGGAATGCTAAAGGTATTCTAATAGGCACATTACATTCTTATGATCTAAAAAAACTACTTGGAAAGCACCAACTCAATATTGTGTAGTACTCACGTGTTAAAAATCCGAAGGAACGATGAAATGAAAGTTCAATTACTAAAGCAGAATCATGAATGATGGACCAAATTTGTTAATTTTTTTCAGCCTAGTCTATAGTGCTCCATTAAAAGAACACTAAGAATTGGTGCAATGAACAATCTAATAAGTAAAAGAATCTTATTCATTTCTGATAAAACATTTTAAGAAGAGTACGTAATGTTGTGTTTCCCAAGTGGTTCCCAAACATGTGTGGCAAGGGGACCACTTGATTGGAGGACGTTGAAGTGGTTCCATTGCCACACATGTTTGAGAACCATTTGAGACACAAAATTTGAGAGACATAACATTACTGTTTGAAGAAACTTAATTCTGGTGGTTTTGTCTAGTTAGGGTATAAACATTATGATCTAATAACTTGTCCATCTATACATACTTTATTTAGCATTTTTATCACATCCACCTTTAGAATTCTAATATACACTAATGAAAGTTATATTACCACACTAATATGAAGTTTAAATGTCACTTGTTTAAGGCTTTACTATTATTCTTGATGTTTGTTTTCCTTTTCATTTATGCTAAACTACAAAATTTTGTCTATGGCTTAAGGAGGCATGTATAAGAAATGCATAAAGCATTTGTATCAAATTAATATAACCATCACCAGAGTAGATCAAATTACAATCACATGCTCACCGCTAAAAATACACAGACAATCTTGGTATAAACCACAAATTAACAATATAGAGACGTGAACAATCTATATGCAAAACATGGCATCAAACCACCAGGTATAATGGGCATTAACCCAACCACATGCCATGCCTATCACTTTACTGCTTTGAAACAATAGCTTTTTGAAATCAACGACAAATCTAACGGCATAAATGGAAATTCAATAACGGCATAAATGGAAATTCAATGAGAAGCAATAAGTTACTCCTTCCGTCCCTTTTTTTTGAGTTCTATATTCCATTTTGGGATGTCTCAAAATTAGTGTCCATTTTTTTAGATTGGTATACTCCTACAATTTTTACTTACTTTCCTAAACGGTCATTCCTTGAAATCTACACCAAGACAAAACTAAAAAAATTATTGTAATGATTAAGGGTAATTGTGGAAAGTAGGTGTAGATTCTTTTTGTCCCCTTAATAAGTTGAGTTCTCAAAGGTGGACTCAAAAAAAGGGACGCAGGGAGTATAAAGCAACCGATTATATATATATATATATATATAGAGAGAGAGAGAGAGAGAGAGAGAGAGAGAGAGAGAGAGAGAATTCAATTGTTAGAAATATATACTTGAAGTGATAATGTAAGAAAAACACAATCAAGTGTTAGACATTGCAAACCTTATGTATCCGATTCCTGACCATGAACCAGATCAGTAAGAAATACAGATCAATCAGCAGTGAGAGTAACACCTCCATTGCTATAATATTTATTTGGGCGTGCCAGAGCCTTGTTAGGTAGGCCCAAACTAATAAAACAAAATTTCCTAAGTCACTTGTGTGAGTGATACACAAGGTTTGGAAATCTGACTTCTATCAAAACGATTGTGATGGCCAAGTAGGAAAGTACCCTTGGTCTAAGATTCTATGGCAGTATTGAAGCACACAAGCCATACAAGTGATGAAAGATGAATTAAATAAAATAGACTTTTATTTAATTAAAGAAAAGAAATTACAAGAAGTAATTGAAAAACTAGGAAAATAAAAGACTGCTATATTTGCCTAAACTAAGAATGCTAAAGGATGCATTTGGGATGCGGTTGAATGCGGTGTATCGAAGAGACGCGGAGTGCCTTGATTGCTTGGCCTGCCTGCTAATTTATAGCGGCCATGGAGGTCTCCCAGATAAGGTAGAAAATCTGATCAACAATAATCTGGTAAAAAATACCAGTTAATTTCCATAAACTGATAAAGCTGCTATATCTTCAAATATATACATATATGTATATATATATATATGCTTGAATCTGGTCCCCTTTGTGGCTTCATTCGGCTGACTTGGCTTCCAAGTAAAAGATATACTTCCCAAAAGATGATATTATCTCCCAATATCCATAAAGATTATCCTACCAAATCTGATAATACTTTGATATTATCTTCCCTTATCAAATAATACTTAACATATCAACTAAGAGAGTTTGTAGGGACTGATACTCTTCCCAAAAGTAATCAAATCTGTATAACTTTCCAAATAGTTGCATAGCTATTGGAGTGCCAAACAATAAAGTGATCAGCCCGAATTCCTCCAAACGTGTTGGTTTCTTTCAACTCAATTCCCACGGGTCCCACCATACTTGTTGAATTTAGAACTGCCATTATAGTGACAAGCCCGATTGCATATGTTCATGATTATCAAATGGTCAAATATAGTGACCAAAATTATTAAATGCTTCAAAAAAGTCTTAGACTATTATGAACGTGGCCCACCACTATGTAATAGCCATCAAATACATCATTACATTGGGACAACACATGGGCCCACCAATTGTCTCTTGATCATTTGGCCAAAATAACATACGTGGGAATTGAAAATCAATCAGTCCGAATTAAGTCAGTCCGATCAAGAAAAGATGCTAGCCCGACTGTAATAAGTCCGATCAACTCGTGAAGTAACCACTTAACCATTAATTTTGCCATCGGTCTCATGAGTCCGATTAAAAAATCTTAAACGGCCTCTACCAACTTTTATTTAAAAAATGTATTTTTTAGGTGCAAACAATTGCCCCCTGGCCGTTTAAAATAAAAGCAAGTGAAATTTTGAATGGCCATATTATATACTAGACCGATTTATGGCAGCCCGATGATATCGGCCTGATGCTAATGACCGATTGCCCATAACTTTAGTAAGCATCGGATTGCACACAGTACATCATTTTCAGAAATCCAATTGCACTGATCTTTGACCAACGGACCCCACGTACAAGCTCCAACATATTATTCATTACTTTGATCCTTTAAAATTCTTGCTGCAATCATCACAGTGGCTTCTTGGGCCCATCGAATGCCATAGTTTGGACAAGCATCCACCACCTTCTTCTATGTGCTATATCAGCCTATTAGTCCGAATTTGACCCTCAATATTTTCAAACAGTAACCCAATCTCCACGAAGCACATCGAACAGATCAATCAGACTGCCAAGGACATGGACCCCACCATGTTGACACGAGATTTCATACCATTACATAAGCAACGTTGAACATCACGCCAGACCATTGGACTTCGAATTTTATAGTCTGATGGTAAAAACTAAGGCCCCGCCACTTTAATCATTCAACACTAAAAACATCTAAAGCACCAGGATTTAAAAAAAATTTCTCTTGCCTTCGGCCTGGAATGACAGTCCGAACAACACTTATTATGGCTGAACTAATATTTGTACTTCGGTCTTTAGTACTTTTTCAATCTTCTTTGATAATAATATTGGTGTAGAAACAACCACCAAATAATATTTAATTTTTGGTGACATCCACACAGCCATCGTGGATGTAAATCAACCCAAGCCAAATAATTAATTGGCTTAAAATAAAAATAATAATCGGTCATTACAAAGAGACCGATATATTTGAACAATTCCTTGAGGCTGAGTTTCCTCATAGATATATTTTCAAAAGCTTCATGGACCGAATTGTAGTCAATCGGTCTCTGTGAAGCTTGCCCCCCGAGCGGTTCATCACCGATTTCTTTGTCAACAATGGGGTCTTCATCATCGTCCTCCTCACTAACGGGAGGCCCTATGGCCGATACAAGATCATCCGGCCTATCACACTCTTCTTCTTCGGCCTCAATAGAATTGTGAGGCTCGTCTTGAATTTGCCCCCCGAGTGCTTCGTCGTCTTCAACATCAAGGAGGGGCTCTATGGCCAATATAAATTTTTTCGGCTCTTTATTTATTTTTTCGCCGTCTTCTTGCCCCCCGAGCGGCAAATTAGGAAAACTGCTAGGATTTTCCCTCCAGCTACCGTTTAAGAAATCTTCCATGGACATGAAATTTTCTCCATAAGGTGCTGGCTCTTCTGCTTCACTTACGGCAAGAAGGAGACCGATTTCATTGTTGAAAAATTGTCTATCGGTCTCTAATCGGTCAATCTCAGTTTCTAGTTGACCGATTTCATCCTCATATCGGCTTATTTCACGACTAAGCCGATGACCCAGTTGCGAATCCCATGGCGATCCAAACTTTTGACAGAATGAATCGCAATGGAGCATCACCCTTTTGAAGTTGAGATGAGAAATCAAACCTTCAAGAAGGCTTATTTTTTCGTCCCTGCAATGAACCTGGTCGCGGTAGAATTGCAGCCATGTCTCACGGTATGCTTGGCTCATCACTTGGCTGTCCCACCGGGCGTGCCAAATTGTTTGCTGTAAATGTTGTTCGGGCGTGCCAGAGCCTTGTTAGGTAGGCCCAAACTAATAAAACAAAATTTCCTAAGTCACTTGTGTGAGTGATACACAAGGTTTGGAAATCTGACTTCTATCAAAACGATTGTGATGGCCAAGTAGGAAAGTACCCTTGGCCTAAGATTTTATGGCAGTATTGAAGCACACAAGCCATACAAGTGATGAAAGATGAATTAAATAAAATAGACTTTTATTTAATTAAAGAAAAGAAATTACAAGAAGTAATTGAAAAACTAGGAAAATAAAAGACTGCTATATTTGCCTAAACTAAGAATGCTAAAGGATGCATTTGGGATGCGGTTGAATGCGGTGTATCGAAGAGACGCGGAGTGCGTTGATTGCTTGGCCTGCCTGCTAATTTATAGCGGCCATGGAGGTCTCCCAGATAAGGTAGGAAATCTGATCAACAATAATCTGGTAAAAAATACCAGTTAATTTCCATAAACTGATAAAGCTGCTATATCTTCAAATATGTACATATATGTATATATATATATATATATGCTTGAATCTGGTCCCCTTTGTGGCTTCATTCGGCTGACTTGGCTTCCAAGTAAAAGATATACTTCCCAAAAGATGATATTATCTCCCAATATCCATAAATATTATCCTACCAAATCTGATAATACTTTGATATTATCTTCCCTTATCAAATAATACTTAACATATCAACTAAGAGAGTTTGTAGGGACTGATACTCTTCCCAAAAGTAATCAAATCTGTATAACTTTCCAAATAGTTGCATAGCTATTGGAGTGCCAAACAATAAAGTGATCAGCCCGAATTCCTCCAAACGTGTTGGTTTCTTTCAACTCAATTCCCACGGGTCCCACTATACTTGTTGAATTTAGAACTGCCATTATAGTTACAAGCCCGATTGCATATGTTCATGATTATCAAATGGTCAAATATAGTGACCAAAATTATTAAATGCTTCAAAAAAGTCTTAGACTATTATGAATGTGGCCCACCACTATGTAATAGCCATCAAATACATCATTACATTGGGACAACACATGGGCCCACCAATTGTCTCTTGATCATTTGGCCAAAATAACATACGTGGGAATTGGAAATCAATCAGTCCGAATTAAGTCAGTCCGATCAAGAAAAGATGCTAGCCCGACTGTAATAAGCCCGATCAACTCGTGAAGTAACCACTTAACCATTAATTTTGCCATCGGTCTCATGAGTCCGATTAAAAAATCTTAAACGGCCTCTACCAACTTTTATTTAAAAAATGTATTTTTTAGGTGCAAACACACCTCCATTGCTGTCTCTTCATGTCATCCTTGTAATAAAAAGAATATTGAATAAACACTGCTATGAACGAAAATACTTATCAATAGGGTTGGAGAGTCTGACTGAGTCGTGTTGGAGAACACTGTCCTTAAGGGAGTTCTTGCCTCGATACAAAAAGGTCTTAGAACCAGAGAAAAAAGATTGTATATTGCTGTGTATTTCACCAAAGGGATGGTGTGAGCCCGCCCCCTAAGACGTGACGCGCCCGGTTAAACAATTTCCGGATCGAAACCCAAATTTGTATTGAATTTGGGATTAGCTTAGGCTTGGCTCATGTGCGCGTGAGAGCCCACATGTTCCAACTTGTTACTAAGCCCATAATGTCAAAGCATATATTAAGTCTCTCAACTCCCTCTTCCTAAGCAATGTGGGACAAGAGTCTCCACCATACTTTTACCCAATACCACACCAACTAGAGAGATGTAGAGAGAGAAAGAGTTTGACTTTTGAAAAACACCCACTTTAGACCACAAATTACAACAATCCACAGATTATGTGCACTTTTGATGAACAAAGTCTGATTTTGTACCACAAAAAAATAACTCCAGTAAACAGAGAAACAAATTGCAGGTGTTTGATTTTCTCAAAGTGATTGTCATCCACAAATTGAGTATGCAAAGTATAACAACTACTGAGTCAACAACTAAACTCGATAAAACTAATTGTACGCAGCTTGTAATTCTACGTATAAAGTGTTAGAAAATCACTTCAAGTGTATTTCACCAAAGGGATTAAAAGGGAGTATAAGTATTTGAATTTTATTGAATTTGTGTCTAGTATTTATTTGCATGCACAATTTAAACTACCATGTTGTTGTTTGGTCAATTCAATCATTTGAGCTTTTTTGTCTTTGGCCTAGGGGCAAAGTAGCCAAGGCACAATGTATTAGATAGGCACAGAGTATTAGACTGTTATAGAGATAACAAAAATCAATTTGGATTTAGAAAGAAACTATAATAGATGAGAATTGCATATTTTGTTGACAAATATATATATATATATATAGTAGTTTAAATGCAAGTGAGATGCACGTGAATGGTGTCCATTTAAAAACCAATTAGGATAGAAAATACTTAAATTAGGTATGAAGAAAAAGAAGAAGAAGAATTAATACAACTGCAAACATAATATAGATACACAAAACACATACAACAATCAATTCAAAGGGGAAAAAAATAAATGCTATTGAATTATTCTTCTTATACCACTTATTTATTTGTTCAATAATAATTTCTCTATGTTCCTATTTAATTGTTACCACATGTCCTAGCTATAATTCTTGCTTACATCTTTAAAATTTTGAATATACATTTTTCTTTGCTCATTACTTAATAATCCCTATATATTCATATATGTTATTTCATACACCGTGAAGTTTGTGTAATAATTTGGTAAACTACAAAAAATATTTAATATGTTCTAATTAGAAATAAGTTACAAATAGATTATGATCTATTTTTCTTATACATTTTTTTATATGTTAAACTGATTCCTACAAAAATGATTTAGGGATGCCTCTACATTCAAAAGAATCACATAAGGAAAAAAAATATTTATTATGCGAAAACTATTGTTACTGGACAAAGATAAAAACATACATAATAAGCTAAATCAAAAGTGAGATACACATCTTTCTTGTGAAAATTAAACAATTATATCAATTATACGAAATATTGTTAATAAAGATAACAATAGTAACTTTTCATAAAGAAAAATACTCAATTAAGTTTTACATTCAATAATTGTGTTGCTAAAGCATTGGTAAAATGATAATAAAATAGGACACATGTCAGCATGGTAGTGGTGGGTGAGAAAGAGTGAGAAAAATGCACTCTATGTTAAATGGATAACCATGTCGTCAAATAGCTGAAATTGACTTCTAAAATATTTTGAATGCATATCTTACCTAGAATAGGTCTGACAGAAGTTAACTATATTATTCTTGTATGGAACAAACAAAATTGTGAGTGATCAAGAAGAAGAAAAAAACAAATTGGGAATCTTTTAAAAGAGTCATGTAATATAAAAATTGATATCAGGATTATAATGAGAGTCCCATCATTTTTATAATAGATATTTACTATAACGCTAAGAGATATATGTTACTAATCCATCATGGGAGTCCATCAAAGAGTTAGCAACCACTATAATAAAATGAGTTTTAGCGACAAAACGTGGTGAGGATCTCAAAATTTCTTTCCAAAAGTAGAGTATATATTGGCGAGGAAACAATTTTTTGTCGCCAAAAAGGCTGAAAGGTACACATACATTTGGCGACAAAAGTTTTACTTCCTCACCAAAGTGCCAAAATTGGCGAAGAAACATAATTTTCCTCGCCCATAGTATTATATTTCACGTGGAAACGGTTTGCTGAATGTATCTCAACTTTGTAAAATACATAAACATGATATCCCAAAAAAAAAACGAGAGAGATGAAAAAATGAAGACTTTAATGGACGAACCAAAAAAAAGTGGCATACCATAAAATAAAGTTATAAAAACTCTAAGAAAATCACTTAAGTAAAATTGTACTGATTGATGAAACTGTAAAATAATTAAGGGCTTCGGTGCAGTATTACTTATATGTAAAACGATACTAAGAATTCATAATAGGGGTATGCTTAAGTCCTAAAATTCTTCATAGACATTTATTATAACTCTTTAAGAGATATATTGTAACACCCTGTTATTTTACTTTCATTAATAAATGAATATTTGATTTTAATTACTAATATTTATCTGGGGTCAAACTGTGATTTTCATAAATTTAGAAAATACTTTCTATGGTTTTGAAAAACGATATCTGATATGTACAAAAATATCAGGTCAACGCCTGACTGCCACCTCAGCAAATAATGCCAGGTCATCTGGAGTAGGCGTCTGTTACTCAGTCGCCCCAGGCTGTTTTACCTATGACCGTCCGGTCTAGGCCACAGCTCGGGCTCACAAAGCAGGTCCGTCTCCCAGTGGCCATGACACGGGCCTGTTTCGTGGCTTGCCCCGCAAGCGTCCAAGCAGTTCCCTGAATCAGCTAGATTATTATCGAAAGAGGTAGTTTCCTAATCAAATTAGGAAACTCCCATGATTGACTTAAGCTTCCTAATCAATTAACTTACCTTGTAAGGGTGGTCTCTTACGCATATCAAAGAGACCACTCACCCCCATTAAGGGGGAAGCATTTTGATCTCACAAGATAGCATAACACACGTACACACATATACCTGGCCGGGTGACTAGTAGTGCCGCCCTCTTTTGTTGGCTCACCAAAGACCGCTGGTGATCTGTTAGTGAAAGCGCTCTGACGCAACCGTGGACGTAGGTCACCGCAATAACGGGGTCAAACCACATACAATCTTTTGGTGCACATCTCTTTCTCTAAATCTCTCTTACCCAAATTTTGGCATCATCAGCTTGGCATAATCTGTGGGAACGACAAGTTTTTCATCAACAAATCTCTTGGCTGATCGTCATGCCTCTGAAGAAGGGTAAGAAGACTGCACAGCAGGCCAACCGGGATGTTCCGCCTGCCCTGGCGCCAATTGTAGTCGTCCTGACACCTAAGCAGATCACCACAACCCTCGCACAGCTCTTGAAGATCCAGCATCAAACCCAACAGCAAATCGAAGCCCTACTGGATCAACAAAGCAATCCTTCAGTGGTCGAGAAACAGCCCGGGAGCGTTGCATACGGTCGGGAACCGATCTTGACCAGACAATGTGCCCTAGCCAACCCGTCCCACATTAAGGATGCCAGAGACATCAACGGAAGGCGTGCTGCCCGAGAGGAGAGGCAGGAGCATATGACCCAGGAATCGGTCCAGGGTCACTCGGCTAAGAGCCGAGGTAATCTTGGGCACACGATCAACCAGAGTCATAATTGAGCCCAATCCTAGGGGACAGCACACCGCTATGAGAAGGAAGCCTCCTCCACTAATCTGACCGGTCAGGAAGGTGCAGTAGCTCATATCAAGGATTTGCAGAAACAGATTGATGCAGTGGCCAAAAAGTTGGGCCAAAACACTACTCAGAATCATGTCAATACCGAGACAAAGTCGCCATTCTCCAGCCAGATTACGAGGTTTTCCATCCCACGCAAATTCAAACAACCCCATATAGATTTGTACAATGGCTCAGGGAGCCCGGTCGACCACGTCGGGACCTACAAGGCCCAGATGGCTCTCGCAACCAATGCCGATGAACTATACTACCTAGCCTTTTCCAACACTTTGAAAGGACATGCCATGCAATGGTTCCACTCTTTGAAACCACGATCGGTCAAAGATTTTAAGCAACTAAGCAAGCAGTTCATCAACTAGTTCATCGGTATGCATGAACGGCCAAAGCCTGACATGCAGTTGCTGACAGTCAGGCAAAGGAATCATGAGTCCCTCAAGGAATTCACCGACCGGTTTAACCAAGAGAAGCTCAGGATCTATGATCTTGATGAAACTGTCACAATTATAACTTTCTGCTTGAGAGTTCAACACACCATGTGCGCCACATCGTTTCATAGAAATCAACCGAAAACATTGGTTAAACTCGCAGAGAGGGTCAAAAAATATGTCGACACTGAAGAATTTCTAAAGACCAAAGACCTCGGGCACGTAAGCGATGAGCCTTCAAGAAATAAGCGAAAGCGAGATCAGCCCGAGAGGAGCAACGCAAAGAAGCCCGATGGTTTTGGCAATTCTTTCATTTCACAACGGTTCGGGTCTGGCAGCCTCGACCGGACCTCTAGTTCACAACGGTCTGAGTCCGGCAGCCCCGCCCCGACCTCCAGTTCACATCGGTCTGAGTCCGGCAGACCCGACCCGACCTTCAGTTTGCAGCAGAAAGGATCCAATGATCCCGACCTTGCCTCCAGCTCAAAATAATTAGGAGCCTAATGATCCTGACCCGACCTCTTGTCTTCATCAGTCTAGATGAGCCCGACTACAGTGGTACTTGCCCGATCATCGCATGAGGCTCCACAGACTATCCGAGAACTCTTACAAAGACCTCGGGACCATACCCGAGGCACATCAAAAGACCTCGGGCCCACACCCGATGCACATCAAAAGATCTCGGGGTCACATCTGAGGCACTAAAAAGACCTCAGGCTCAACCCCGAGGCAACCAAAGACCACTGTTACGCAGTTGGCAAAAGACCTCAGGATGACAACCGAAGCATAAAAGACCTTGGGACCTCACCCGAGGCACAAAAGATCTCAGGGTCACATCTGAGGCACTGGCTTCGCTTAGGTCCATAACCGACGATGGGGGTAAATCCCCCTAAGTGGCTAATGATGGAAAGCTTCAAAAGACCTTGCAACCACCCATGTTCCAGGTCAGTTACCTACAGTCATAGCCTCTACAGATCCCCGTCTTAGCGAAAGATTGGGGGGTAGGAAGGCACAATGAACTAAACAGGCAATCACACCGGGTATTTACAGGCCTTGGGGTTAACTAAGTCAAACTCTTAGAGAACCCGGGTGCCTATAATTATCAGGGGCAATAACTCCAGTTAGGTCCAAACCGACGATAGAGGTGACTAAAACCTCTTAGGTTGGCCCATGATAGAAGAGCAAAAAAGACCCTAAAGCAACACGCTTTAGGTTGGCTCTGCCAACATGGTCAAGCTCTTTTCCCGCCAGTCTTGACGAAGGCTAGCTGGGCGAAAGATAACCATCCTGGATAGTTAACATAAAAGGACCCTAAAGCTATACGCTTTAGGTTGGCTTTTCCAACATGGTCAAATTCTTTTGCCCACAACCTTGACGAAGGTTTACGGGTAGAAGATAACAATCCCGGGAGCTAACCCAAGCAAAAGACTCCGAATTAGGTTGAATCTCACCTCTTGGCCAATTCCCGAGCACTTAAAGACTCCGAGCTAGACTAGGTCTCAAATCTTAGCCAGTTCCCGAGAACTCACGAGACTCAGAAGCTCCAAGGTAGCTTTTCTGAGCACTCATATAGCGGCAAGTCGCATCAAATAGATTTCCAAACTTGCCCTGATATGGCATCAGGCCAACCTTGGAAACGGGGGGTAGTTGGTATGCCCAAAATTGTCTCTACCCAAAGACCGAGCAGTTCAACTCAGTAGCCGGTCCCTGTCCTAGTCAAATCATGCACAATTCCCTAGATAAGCATCATCCCGGCCATCCCGAGCGGTACATACACAAGCCCCGACCAACAGGTCGAGAGCGCAGTACGGGTTCGGTCTGTACAGGAACAGTCCAACCAGGCCGCGGGACACGTCCCAGAATATTCCAAGTAGTTTCCTACTCATGTTAGAAGAATAATGGAAGGAGTAAATTGTTTTCTAATCCAATTAGAAAACCCCCACAGTTAATGCCAATCAATCCTAATTGGGTTGTATTTTCCTTATCCTTGTACGAGTAGGTCTCTTGCATCTATAAAAGTGACCACTCACCCCCATTAGAGGGGATCCCAATAAAAAATCTCACCAAGAGAAATACATTACATTGTCTAGCCACTTCTCAAGAAATCTTAAGCGCCACCCTACACTGCCGACCCTTGATAGTTCCAGTCACCATTGTTGGATCACCAAAGTCTCTGCAGCAGTTTTATTTCACATAGAGGAAGTGCACAGACAGACACGTGGACGTAGGTTCTTTCATTAACAGGGCCGAACCACATACAAAAAATTGGTCTCTCTCTCTCTCTCTCCCCTTAATCTGCTCCAATTTATCTTTAACCAAATTTTGGAATCATCAATATCTATATTTTGTATAAATCGAATCTTATTTCCTACAATAATATAACTTTCTGTATTTTTTTATTTTCAACCGGATAATATTGGTTTTTATTTTATCTGCGACTGTATCACATTTTGTGTGTAGGCACTTGTAAGCTCACCACATGGGATCACCTCCCATTTACTTGGAGGCTACCCAATATAATAGTATATATATATATATATGTTTGTATCTTTCAATCTCTCACGGACTCTTATTCTCTCAACTCACTATCTCTCAAGTCCCCCTCAATTCTCTCTAGTCTATTGGTCTCTCAAGACCATACACACACAGATAGTATATATTTATACACACAGATACATACATATATATATATATATATATCTAAATCAAAAGGAAGAACAGGAAGAAATTCTTAGACGTCGAAAATTTTGGCAGAAGTATCAGCGCGCTAAATTTTAGTCCGAATCCCTTTGTGAGTATTTTAAACTCACTTGGAATGTAAATTATACTCGAGTTGCTATTTGTATTAGTATTATGTGTAGTTTCCATTGTTGATTCTTCATGGAAGCTTGAAGCTTGAAATATGGTGATTTCCAAAACTCAACTAAAATTTGTTTTGATAGATAAAAATGAAAGATTACAGTCCATAGATGCTATGTTTAAAGTTGTAGAGCTTAATTCATTCATTTAAGAAAGTATATTAGAATTGATGTTTTGTCACCTCTCGATTTTTATAAAATTCAAGAGCTACGATTGAAATTAGTTAAATCCGATCACATATTCATAATCCTTGCGGAAAAATGGAGAGAACCATATATTACAAGTCATGTTTGCATTCGAATTTCAAAATGGGTCAAAAATAGGATTTAAATTTGTAATAGGGGAGAAACTGCTGAAGAAGACACAGTGGCAATTGATTGGCATATTTACCAATCGATTGGTATATTTACCAATCGATTGGCATTTTTTTAGCACTAACGACTTTTAGTAAAATGGTCATGACTTCCTCTAGAAAACTCGAAAATGCGCACCGTTTAAAGCGTTGGAAACTAGACACAAAAATATTTCTTTTGATATGAAATTCATCCACAAAAAGCATATCTCATTTTTAGAGCACTTCTTCAAAGTAGACCCACTTGTGTTCTAGTAGCGATAAAAGCATATTAAAGTATTCTTTGATGAATTCACTGGTTGCTTCATATAAGATTTGATTTCTTCTCATATATCCGTGGTTATCATTCCCAGTACTTTATATTTCTGTATTAAGTCACATGTTATTCATGTGGAGTCAGTTGTACATGCATGGTGAGTGGTGGTCAGTGTGGAAAAGAGTATGTGGTTGAGATTGTGTGTGGACACTCCCTAGTATTGGTGTAACAAAGTGTGATGTTACGATGTTGCGGCTAGAGTGTCTTTGAAATATGACGGTGACAAAACTGGACACTCCCTGGCACCCATGGTAGCGCTAAAGTGTGTGACACCGACTTGGACATTCCCTGGTACCCATGGAAGTGCTAAAGTGTGGCCTATTGGACACTCCCTGACATGCATGGTATGGTCAAAATGTGAGGCATTGGACACTCCCTGGTACCCCATACTAAAGTGTGAGGCAAACTAGACACTCCCTGGTACCTCTCTACTAACGTGTGGTCATCTTAGTGTTTCAAAGATACTAGAGTGAGAGAGTTGGGTGATGTGTTGTCGAGAGAAAAGATTTGGTGAGATGAGAATGGTTGTATTGGTCTCATGCACGGTCACATGTTTCATGAATTATAATATCACCCTTTAGTGTTTCATAAGTGAATTCATTTCCATGTTGTTAACCTGTTGAATAATGGAACCGTGAAACAAAAAATAGTAATTGAGTATGTTTTACATTCAAACATATGTTTTTAAAACTCACCAACTTCTTACAGCTGACAACGTTGATGCGCCCTAGACATTCGTGTCTAGATTTTTCAGGTGATAACCAGTCAGAGCAGTATGACTACGCGAATTGATTATGACTATCGGAGAAGAAGAAATTGTTTTGTTACTATCTTATGCTTTTAAAATAAATTTGAAAATAAGGATGACTATAATAGATATTAGATATTATTTTATTTGCAAGGCGAGTTGTGCCTTTAGTAGATCACGTGCTGTAATAATTATTAATTTGGAAAAATTCTATAAGCCTTGATTGCTCTTACTCTGATTTAATTATTGAGTTGTTCGACGTTTAGGACAGAATCGATCCTTCAAACTGTCACGACCTATGGGTCCATAAAGAAAATTAAATGCTTTCCATATTTATGCCACGTCGAGGCGTGACAGGATTTAGTGGTATCAGAGCCAGGTTATCTAGTTTAACCAGGCTCAGTTATTCACTCCACAGATTAGTGACACAGGTTAACTTTAGGATCTTACTAAGCTATACAACCAAGTTTCTCTAAGTCAAGTTTCATTTACCAAACTTAGGTTTACCGCACAACCAGGTTCCCATTTTTAGTTAATTAGCACTGATTGTCCTTAGTTCCGAACTCAAAATCCAAGTTGGTTTCATCATAAAGGCGATTGTACATGTTTAGTCACATCGACAAGAATGTTAGAAGTCGCAAAATATCCTTGGACGTATCCATTTAGAAATTAACCAAGTTGGTTATGACATATGAATTCCATATAGACAGATAGTAGTCGAGTTCCTAAGAAGTTGAGGTAAGCCATAGCCCCCATGAATAGCTTAGGCACTAACGAACTTCCTGAGTCAAATCTCATAATAGTCAACATAGCCTACGACCCAGAGTTTGGAAGGAGAATTAGAATAAGAATACGATCTCTTTGCTACTAGACAGTCCTAGTCCGAATACGTGTTTGGTATATTATGTATACTTGAATTATATTATGTATACTTGGATTTTATTATATACTTATATTATAGTACAAGTATATTATACAGTGATATTAACCCATTAGGCTGGACCTGTGTGTAGGAGCATAGATGATCGAGTCACCCCAAGCAACCGAGAACCAATCAGGAGAACAATCCCAATTATTATCCCCAAAAGTCGATCCCACTGGCTTGGTCGGGTCACTTATTCTAGCTTATGGGAGATGGGTAATAGAGTCAGCATAGGTCAGTTAGGAGATCATCTATACGAGAATTTCCTTGTGAAATCATCTAGACTACAGCAACGAAAAAGGAAGTTCCAAGAGATGGTGACTCCAGTTGAGAACAAGGGTACAAGCAGACCAAGCGACCTCTTTACAAATTGCAACCTACCCAGTCACATTTGGTATGATTGCAATGAAACTCAATGGATGGGACACGCCAGTCTGAGTCACTTCCGTAAGGAAAAGTGTGAGCCAAAAGCGGAGCAAAAGAACTGGAAAACCAAACCTCACATCTGTTTTAACTGCCAGATGCCGGGGCATTTTGTAAAATGATGTGCTTTACCCAAGAGAATAATACAATGCTTTAATTGTGGCACCCCCGGTCATTTGGCTTGAGATTGCAAGGCGTCTAAGTGCATCGCTCATCAGAGTATAGTCTATTATAGCTATGGTGAACCAGGTCACATCAACAAGTATTGCACTGCTCCTAAGCAGGTGACTTAGGGTCAGTAAGGTCAGACTCGTTTGAACGCTATTATTCCTGATGTTGTTGTGTATGATAAAACAGTTTATGAAGAGGAAAACTATAAAGAATAACAGCCCGATCAACAAGCGGTGGAAGATACATTAACTTTGTTTAACTCCCATGTTAAAGTTTTATTTGATACGAGTACCACCCTTTCATTCTTTTCTGCTAAGACTATTCAGAGATTGGGTATTCTACCTCACCATTTAGAGAACTTTTTAGGCTACCTCACCATTGGGAGCCACAGTCAAGTTAGGACACGTGTGCAAGGATTGTCCCCTAAGACTAGGAGACCGTGAGATCCCTGCAAGGTTGATAGTTCTGTCGATGAAGGACTTTGACATAATCCTAAGAATGGATTGGCTCTATCAGAATCAAGCGAAGTTGGATTGTGCGAGGAAGAGAGTTAAATTCTACGACAATGGGAATCAATCCTTTGACTTTCAATGTAACCCTTTGGGTGATATGTTCCTCTCCAGATGCTTACCAAACATCAAAGTTGTCAGTACAGAAGTGAAGGTGTCATCAATACCGGTGATTAAAGAGACCGAGGAAGTATTTCGAGATATTTCTGGATTACCACCTGAGAGGCACATAGAATTCTGTGTGGAACTAGTGCCAGGTACTCGACCTATAACCAAAGTTTCCTACAGGATGGCCCCTACCGAACTATTAGAGCTGAAAGAACAAGTTCAAGAACTTGAGAAGTTGGGTTTTGTTCGCCCAAGTACTTCACCCTGGGGAGCATCAGTGTTGTTTGTGAAGAAGAAGGACGGAACTATGCGATTGTGTATTGACTATCGAGAACTAAATAAGGTTACTATCAAGAATAAGTATCATTTACCCCAGATAATTGACCTATTTGATCAATTGCAAGGAGCCATGACCTTTTCCAAAATTGATCTACAGTCGGGGTATCATCAGTTAAGGGTATGAAAGGGGAACATTCCTAAGACTGCTTTCAGAATGAGGTACGGACACTATGAGTTCTTATTGATGCCATTTTGGATGACGAATGCTCCAGCTATGTTTATGGATCTAATGAACAGAGTATTCAAGCCCTACTTGGATCAATTCATTATTGTCTTCATCGACGATATTTTAATATATTCCAAGTCAGAAGGGAAGCATGAACAGTATCTACGGATTACGATGCACATTCTTAATGATCACTGCCTGTATGCTACATTCAGCAAGTGTGAATTCTGGCTTCAGGAAGTTAAGTTCCTCGGACAAGTGATCTCACAATAAGAAATCGCGGTTGACTCGTTAAAGACCGATGCAATTGTGAATTAGACTCGGCCAATCAATGCTACAGAAGTTAGAAGTTTTTGGGGACTCGCCGATTACTATCAGAGATTTATAGAAGGATTCTCAAAGATAGCAGCCCCATTAACTGGTTTGACTAAGAAAGATTTGAAGTTTGAATGGACTGATAAGCATGGACACACCTTTCTAGAATTGAAAGAGAGACTGACAACAGTGCCAGTGCTTGCAATACCAAAATATGGTGAGAAGTTCACTATTTTTAGTGACGCCTCTTACCAAGGGCTGGGTGTGTCCTTATGCAAGACGGAAAGGTTATCGCATATGGTTCACGATAGTTGAAGCCGAATGAATTACCCAACTCATGATTTGGAAGTGGTAACCATCGTGTTCGCGCTTAAGATCCGGAGACACTACCTCTATGGAGAGAAGTTTAATTTGTTCTCAGACCACAAGAGCCTTAAGTATTTGCTTACTCAGAAAGAGCTGAACGTGAGGCAACATCGGTTGATGGAACTGATTAAGGACTATGAATTTACATTAGAGTACCACCCTGGTAAGGCTAATGTAGTCGCTGACGACTTAAGTCAAAAACCTCGAGGGATAATTGCTTCATTGATGATGAGGGAATGGAAAGCCTTTGAGACAATCGCTGAATTTGATATGCAGATTTTTGAGGGAAGTGACATGCAACACTTTGGATGCCTCATAGTACAACCAACACTTGTGAGTTAAATCATCGAGGCCCAAAAGGGAGACGAGAAATTTCAAGTATGGTTTGCCAAGATGTCAAAAAAGAACCCTATAGAATGGAAGGTTGGGACCGATGGAGGATACCGATGTCGAGATAGATTGTGTGTGCCAGATTTAGGAGACTTGTGAAAAGATTTTCTGGAAGAAGCACATAAATTGAGACTGACAGTACACCCAAGAGGGACAAAGATGTATAAAGATCTGAAGAGAAACTTCTGGTGGGAAGGGATAAATAAGAGGTAGCTGAGTTTGTGTCTAAATGTTTGACTTATCAACAAGTGAAGGCTGAATATCAGAGACCCTTGGGATTGTTGCAACCCTTACCTATTCCAGGATGGAAGTGGGTGGTATGAAATTTATTTTGTGTGCGCTTGTGTGCTATACCTAAGTGAAGGTAGACGTGCAAGTAGTAACTGGTTAAGACCAAGTCGATCCCACAGGGAATGTTGTAAACTAATTACTTAGACTTAACTCTAAAAGAAAATCAAAATTCAATATTTGACGAAGGAGTAGAACACAAAGTTCACAAATTAACTACTACTAAAAATAAAGCAATTGAATTAAACTATGAATTAACTAATTAACTAAAGCAATATTTAAAATGGGGTTTTTACTTTATAAAAGGGGAACATTGGGATAACACAAATTCACAGTGACCTAACCATCTACCATGCAGTTACATTGAAGCTCCATGGAGTACATCTTCTGCAGTATTCCGTATATCTCTTAAGATAAAGAATCTATAGCCCTTTCATGACCGAGACTATATCATCACAGTTGATTCAAAATACAAGAAAGTGGTTTAAAACAATAGTTAAGACTTGCACTCTGAATGGTGTTAGCATTCGAAGTGGTTTGCAAAAGTTATTGAAGAAAAATGGCTTAAGGCTTAAAGTTCAGAAACTGTTTTGACAAACTGAGCATTTGGGGACAGTTTGATAACAAATCTCAAAAATAGAAAGTCTAGGAATATTGCATAGGATATTCTCAAGAATCTGAAGGAATGATCGATCGATGCGCTTTCGATCGATCGAACATCATCATCTCTCAATCGATCAAAATAACTTCGATCGCTTGACTATATCTCTGGTCCGATCGATCGAACTATCTTCGATCGATCGAACACAGGTTTTAAGCTGGTGCATGGTAGAGGCTGGAGATCACTGTTTCATCATGATCTCCCAACCCTAGGACTACTCAGACATGGTCGGAGTGTCTCAGATTTATTTATAACGTAAATATTCATTAAGGTTGCGTTTGGTTGTGTTTTAAACATGGAACTTACAAAAATTATGGGTTTGACAATATCTAACATGCAAAACTATGATTCTAACAGATTATACTACGAGAACTATTTGTAGAATATAAATTAAACAATATATAAAAATCTGGAACGAAGAACTTTGATTGCACACTAAGAATACAAGCCAAAATAATAATAATCCTTGAGAAACCTACAAAAACAAAAACAAATCTCTCTATCTCTCTATAAACTGTTGAAAAACAATGTGGGCATCCTTATGGACGTCTTATAAACTAATATATATATAGATAACCTACGAGCTAGGGTTACACTGAACGTTTCTGCTACGTGCGCATATGATTTGATAAAAGGCATGTTCGATCGATCGAACATCACTCGATCGATTGAAAGTCTAGAATACTCGAGCGCTTGAACAAACGTCGATCAATCGAAACTTTGATCGCTTGACGGTTCTTAGATCGCTCGAACTTTAGTTTTTGTCTTTGAATTGTCTTGCTCATCATCAAGCTTCCCTTTTATCTTGGTATTCATTTCTTCACTCAGCAAAACAGTAATCTGCACAAATGATAGCTAAAACAACACAACTTATCATAGATTAATTACATTGTGTACAAGCTGGCAGTGTAATACAAATTGCAGCTATAACAAAGAATTGTAAACTATATCAGTGTATTTCTCTATTTTAGCGCAGTTGTATTTTACAAATACCCCCGCTTATCATAATCCCCAACTAGCTTATTGCTAGTCCCTAGCGATAAAGCAAAAATAAAAACAAGCTAAACTACTATTACAACGACTAAAAGAAGACAAAATAAACTGAAGCAAACTAATCTAAATAGAAAGAGATACTACCTAAATTACTTTCGCAAGAATCGCGGTTGCATTTAGCGAATACAACAAGTCGTTAAACCCCTAGGTTCCCCCTAGTGGACGAGTGGTGTCTCGTGAGGGTTTACAGTGAATATACCCACAAAATTCTTAATTTTAAGTTCAAAAAAATATAGAAAATCTCTTAAACACTCTCTCCCATTCAACTATTAACTTAGCTCTACATAAACATATTAGCCTCAAGCAAACCATGAAAGAAATCCACATGCTCTTCATGCCACCAAGATAGATATAACATATGTACCACAGTCATGTATCCGTGAGTGTGTGAAGTTAACAGCTATGTATCAAACCTTATTTAGAGTTATTTAGACTATTATACCTCTAGAACTCGTAGTTTTAATGCAATTCTCACATTGGTTTACACTCAAAAATGAACGTCTCACAGAAACTTGTTTATTAATGATCGCATATGGTATGACAGCTTTGATAACAGTGGTGTTTTGGTTACTAATACTGTCATACCTGACTCTATAAAGGACGAACATTTAGAGCATATAGTCTCATGAATAGGATACTACTTACTAGAGGAGCGAACTACCATGGATAACCCAATTCACACATTCATGTTCAAACTAATTAATTAAGAATCATTAAGACTTTAAATTTTTGGATTTTTATATAGCAAACAAAGATGATGAGAAAGAAGATGCGCCTCTTAGCGTATGATGGAGCTTATCATCTCATTTTATTCTTTTCACATCTCCAACCAACTTTCATCCTTTCATATTCTCCCTTTTTCTTCTTTTCATTTTTTTAAATGAACTGAATCCTCATCAACTCCCACAACTACTCTCCTCCAATCACATACTTTGATAGTTATTTATTATTAGATGCGCAATGGGGTCCATTAGAGTCAAGGTAAAGGATTAGGAGTTTGTATGTTCATAATAGAATAGGCAATATTAACTTGGTGTGGGGTTCGGGACAAAACGGTTTCTGTAGGTAAAAGGATATGGATAGTGTCAGGAAATGGGCAGCGATGGCTTAAATTATATTCTTAATTTCTTAGTTTCAGCACTTCAGTGTTCATCAAGTTTAGTTCGTAGATCTTGAACGTTCTCCTCTAATAAGCAGCCAAAATTGAAGAATTAATTGAAACTAGTACAACGAATTTTTATAAGCATAATCAAGAAAAACGATTCGAGTTTATGTGAAAATTCCCTCAGAAACAAAGATTGGATCAAAAACTCACTAAGGGTAATTAGTTTCCACTACTCATTCCTTGAGCACAATAGTTGTTTTAACTCATTTTTAAGGCTTTCTACATAGCTATCAATTAGTGCATATGAACGTTGGATACATGAAAAATCAACATATGCAATCATCCTAGTGTAACTAGAAAAATGCGTGAATTTAATTCATAAAAAGATGAGAATAATACAATTCTGTCATTGCCTAATAACAGCTAAACAAAAGTGAAAGTTCAAAGTTGTTTTATCAATTAAGTTCAAAATTTTTCAAGATTTATTTCAAATTTTTCAAATTTAAATAATTGAGATTGTATGTTACTAAAATTTCTCAAAGTTTGAATGTGATAAGTGTGAAAAATGCATGTGAAAACCTATCTATCCCCTACCCCCAACTGAAAACAATAATGTCCTCAGAAGTTGATTTTCTAAAATAAAAATGGATAAGGTTCACTTGATTAGAAGCAAACCAACAACAGCATACATAGCAATCTGTAGTATATCAGACAATCTCCAAACAAACCAGATCAATAGATGTATCATTACAAAATAGGATCCAAGCATACAAAATAACCAAATCACTAGAAATATGAAACAATAATGAACAGGGCAGTGATTATAATGTCCAAAAATAACCCAACAGTCCCATAACATAGCCAAACAACCAAAAGAAACTAAGAGAGAGGAGAGAGAAAACAAAAAGAAAATAAAAACAACAAAACTCCCAAACTCTCATCTAGCAGAATCAACTAATCATCGGCAACGTCTGATAAAATCTCAATCAGTGTGGCAGGAACATCAGTATCGCCACCCTCGGGAACTGGAGGCGGTGGAAGTGGAGTCTCGGAAGTGGTGTCAGAAGGAATGGTCGATGGAAGAACAGTCCCAACCAGAGGTGGTGCAAATGATGATGATGGGGTGAAAGAATCAGCAGATTGAGGTGTTGTAGAAGATGAAGGATCAGTGGTGGGTGGTGCAGTAGGTGGTGGTGGATGTGAAGCTGTGTGTAACGACTGGGCTACCCCCAACTGGATCAGAAGTGTGTCAAGCTGGGCAACCACATGATCAACCGTGCCCTCGAGCCTTATCCGGGCCTTTCTCTCCTCGAGAAACAATGTGTGAAGAGTCTGGAAAGACATGGAAGAAGACTCTCCCTAGGCTGGAGCCTAAGACCACTATCTCAACTCATAACACTCAACCTCCTAAACAGGATCAACCTCCTCCTCTGAATCATGCTCCTCAGCCTCAGAAGGCATCCCAGAAGTAGTACCCTCTGTATTGGTGCCTCTACCCATCTATTTCTTCGCCCCAACTTTCGCCTTACCTTTTCCTTTTTGTTTCCTCTTCTGGGCATCCGAGCGGCGGGAGGCCGTCTCTCCGAATCGACTGGAG
The DNA here is from genome assembly GCA_033977485.1 of Hydrangea macrophylla. Lineage (NCBI taxonomy): Eukaryota > Viridiplantae > Streptophyta > Magnoliopsida > Cornales > Hydrangeaceae > Hydrangea > Hydrangea macrophylla. Next base: position 108,522,890 of record CM066994.1, on the reverse strand, counting down.
GAAGTTCGCACCTCGTCAGTGGGCAGCTGAGGGAGTCCTGCCTGAGCAATGACACGATGTATTGTTCAAGAACCTTTCACGTGCTTCTTGGCGGCTATGTAGCGGGTGGGGTGAATCATGAAGTCAATATAAAGTTGAGGCAAACAGATAGGTTGCCCCGTCCCCACCGCTAAAAGAACCCTTGCGTACCAGGCCTCTATCTTTTCCAGGTAAGATGTCACCAAGAGACAGTTGCTGAGAGCGAGGTGAAACATATGATAATTATCTGTGAGGTAGTGGTCCTCGATCAACATAGAGCCGTTCCACTATACCACACCACGCCCACTGATCTCCCTGATGAAAGTGGTCGGTGAGGTCTCAGGTGCATCTGGACGGTGTTGGCACACATAACCCTGTACCTCAGGTACCCCAATAGTGGCGGCGACCATGCCTGGACTGAATATAAACTCCCGACCACAGAAGAACGATCTATATATAAAAGGAGCGGCTGGGTCTCGGATCATCGTCGCGCATGCCTCCTGGATCCAAGAAAATTTAACTCTCTTAGACTAGAGAGTAAATTGTACCAATGCGGCATGGCCCATATTCTGGCTAAGTACTAGGGGACGGAGAGCCATGCCGTCTCGAGAGGATGCTCGATCATAACCTTCCGAGACTGGAAGTATCGCGTGAACCACTGCCGATCTGGAGTATTACGGAAACCGTGGTGTTGGACTAGGTCAGGAATCGCGAGATCAAGGGGCTTTTCTTTGTGGTATCCTGTAACAGGATTCATCTTGAAGTCCCTAAAAATGAGAAGAAACGACTAATGAAAACAAGAACAAAAGACCAAAAGAAGAATCTACCGCTGCAAAAGTTCGATCGATCGAACTTTTTTCGATCGATTGAAAAAGGGGTGATCTCGATCGCTCGAGCCAAGCTCGATCGATCGAGCACAGTGCACACGCAAAGACAGAAAATAAAACGCAAGAACAAAATAAATACACAAGAATCCTAACACTGAGGTTACTATTAGTTGGTCTTAGGACCAATGGGGGCACCCCCTTATGGTGATAACAAGAATTGAACTAGGGGGTTCATGGGATTCTTACCTTGGTGAAAACGCAGCGAAAAAGAGATTAGGATGATGACTGTGAGGATTTGGAGGTACTAAGGTTCTCTAATCGATGGGTGTGAGTGTGGAAACCCAAAATCGTCGGAGCTCTCTCTCTCTCTCTCTCTCTCTCTCTGTGTATAAGCGCTTAAGAGTGAGAATGAGAGTGAGAGTGAGGGTAAGGGAGAGAAACTGATGAAGTGTAACACTAGATGCCTTGTTTAAATACAATTCTTGATCGATCGAGATAGTTCGATCGATCGAACAATCAATCGATTGAAAATTATTCAAGCGCTTGAGGAATCCAAGACTTAGATCGATTGAATGTAGTTCGATATATCGAAACCCAAATTTTCAGAACTTTTTAAATATAAAATCTATGCACCCCCAACTAACAAAAACTATTCACAAACTTTGTTCTGAGTGACCTCTATTGTTTATATGATTTCTCTCAATCTGTGATAGTTATTAGAGATTGGATTTTTAGGTTGTGTTCTAGACACAATAAGGAAGATCTCTATAAAAAATCATGCATTGAAAACATTCCTAACCCCTCTTTTCAATTTTTAGAAGATCATGTTACTATTATGTCCACTATTCACAGCAAGCACACTTTTACTTTTCGCCTTTGATTTGATACTTACATGCACTCCAAATTAGTTCATGTCTTAGGAAGTAGTTCATACTACATTTTTACATATCCCATGATGATTTCATTCATTCATTCATACACATTCTAGACTTCTAAGTCATTCTAGGAATTCATGAACACAAAGCACACTACAACCTTGGCACATTCTAGATACATACATTGCATCCATGCAAAGATTTGGGGTTTTTGTAACTCCTAATCTAAGGAGATTATAAGGAATGAATTTGATCACACGTTCATGCTCCCCCTCGATCTAGTCTTCCTTTCTCATCCGTCCCAGGGATTGAGAAATCTTCTTTCCTCGAAGATTAACATGCATCATAATAGCTTGCTAAGCATTTTTTATTTATTTCTTTGATTATTTGCTTCAAGAACAATTCATGTCCCCTTTAGATTAGGGAAGCCTAATTACTTGATACATGATTAGACAATTTTTCCTAGGTTTATTTGTGTGATCTTTCACTTTACATTGTATGATATTTGACTTAGATCTTATGAATGATATCTTATCTTTAGATCTTTCATTTCAAATTTTCTTATGTGATGTAATATACTATCATAGTATTAATTGTCGAACCATACATAGTATAAGATGATTATTTGGATGTTAATTGAGGCCCGTCGAAAGACGGGGCGAGTTGAGGGTGTTTTAGTCGCGACAAAGGCTCCTTCCTCTCTCGTACCAAAACCCCGAGCCAAGTTCTTTGGTTATGAAGGGCCGGTGCCCTTTATCCGTTTGGGTGAGTCAAAATTAGGTTTCTTGGTTCCTTAAAGACATTTTCAACAGACATTTTCTTTCTTTGATCCAAATCAAATTTCAAACAAAAACAAGCAAGAGGTGGAATCCCGCGTGTCCACAATCTGGCGACTCTGCTAGGGATGATTTTATTTTCAAAACAAAATAATACAGAGGTTTGACTCAGAAGAAGCATCCTTAAAATCATCTTTTTACTGTGTCTGGTTCACCGCATTGCACTCTTGCATTTCCCCCCTCCGACTGTGTCTGAAACGCAGCGCTGACATTGTTCAGGTCTTGCTATGCCAGGGCACAAGTCACCGTTGATACTGTACCTTCCAAGGTATATCAAAAAGAGTAAACACTTTCGTACTGTCTCTCTGGCGGTATATTGGAACTCTCGTCAACGGACCCTCTTTGACTAAACCCAGCCTTTCCATATAGATTCCTGTAGAACCTTTCATAGGACTGTTCATTTATCTTTTTAGATTGGACAATGTGATATAACTACTATATGCCCTGACGGGATTACCTGCGCGGTGAAGATGCTTATGTGACATAAGGCAGAACCTCTTTCTTATGATCCCCAAGGCAATCACTCACATGTGAATCACATTGAGTTGACCAGCCTAGGCACCATGACAAGGATGTCTGCTCCGTGCTCACAAAGATATACACCGCAAACCTTGTTTGTTGGTCCTAAGACATAGGAGTATGAAAACCTGCTAGACAGTATGATCACTATCACCATATTAACCAGTTTCTCCCAGAAACTCTGTCCAGATATCCCAGATATAACCATGTTAACCAGTTTTTCCCAAAAACTCTGTCTAGATATCCCAGATATAACTATATTAACCAGTTCTTCCCAGAAACTCTGTCCATATATCCCAGATATAACCATATTAACCAGTTTTTCCCAGTAACTCTGTCTGAATCTCCCAAATTTCCCAGATATACCAGTTTCTCCCAGAAACTTTGTCTTATCTTCCCAGATATACTAGTTTCTCCCATAAATTCTATCCAAATTTCCTAAAAATACCCAAAGTACCTGTTTTCTCAGAAGCTCTGCCCAAATCTCCCAGATTCTCCAAAAATCCCAGCATCTCTGCCCAAATCATCTAGAAATGCTCAGATATACTTGTTTCTCCTAGAAACTTTATCCAAATTTCCCAAAAATACCCATAGTACTTGTTTCTCCCAAAAACTCTGTCCAAATCAACCAGAAATGCCCAGTCTCTCCTAAAAGCCTTCATAAAACCTTGGAAATCCCTGTTATCCCTTGGTGATCATACTGGAAAGCAAAGTTGGCACACTCTATATAGTTAGGACCTTATTTGTTTAACTGCTATCTGTTAGAAATAGGAGCATCATATAGATTAGGGCTTACATCCGCATGCTTGTCTCATTTGCATACACCATTCCTATCGGTCTGCACGTACTGTTTCAGTCAGGCTGTACACGAGTCAGTCCACGTCTGTTAACATCACTATAGTTGTCATCTCAATCATCACTATTAAAAGTCTGACACAGTCTTTTCACACCTATATGTCAGTACAAGTTTTGAGCACCCAGGATCTGCATTTGTGAGTCAGAGGATTAGGGAGTCACCTTGTCAGAATCACTCAGCCGAAAGTCAGCTTTATGGATCCAGAAGGTTTGGAAGCAAGAATGACAAAAATGATCAACCAACAGTCTGACCGGTTGGCCCAAGTTTTAGCCTTTATGGAACAATTGAAACAGCAACAACCACAATACCAACCTGGGTTCCTACTGCCACCGGGGTTTATACCACCACCACTGCCTGGGTTTGCACCACCTCTCGAGAATAATGTAGATGATGATTGGTTCAATGGGGCCCCACCACCTGCACTTAATAAGAAAATTCAAGAAAAATTGGATAAGGTCGACAAGCTTGAGAACATACTGAGAAAGAGTAAGGGAGTTGACGATTACATGTTAGATCTGGAAGGATTGTTTGAGCCCAACAAATTAAAGCTACCTGAGAACTTCAAAATGCCTGAAATTGACCGTTTTGATGGGACTGGGAATTCGAAGAGTCACGTAAAGTTTTGCATTAGTGTTTTCCAATCAATGGGCTGCACCCATGAGCACATTGCAATGTTGTTCCCTCAAACCCTCGCCAAGGTCGCTCTATCCTGGTTTCTGACCTTGGAGGTTTCTAAGACGTGGACATGGGAAGATATAGTCCAGGTCTTCGTTGATCATTACTCCTATAACCAAGAGCTCGATGTCACCATCCGTGATCTGGAGACTACCCGGCAAAAATTCAATGAAACCTTCGTTGCATTCTTGAGCAGATGGAGGAACAAAGCGGCCTAAATGACCCACCGACCAGTCGAAAAGGAACAAGTCTGGATGTTGATCAAGAATCTACAGCCGTTGTACCATGAGAAACTATTCTACCAGACATCTCAACATTTGAAGAACTGTTTGAGATTGGGACTAGAATTGAGGATGCAATCAGGGAAGGGAAAATCAAGAATGAAGAATCACAAGGCCAGTCCAAGAGGCCCGACTACTCTAGAAACCCTTATGATGTCAACACCCTTAGTAACCAACCCATGGCCTATTCTTCCCAATCATACCAGCTCACAAATCAAACCAGCTCGCCTAGCCGCCCTTACCAAAATAGGGTACCTCGTGAATTTTCCAAGCTAGATATCTCCCCCTCCGTAGCCTTAGGCCGTCTGCTAAAAAAGGGACACCTTCGACTCCTTCAGCCTCGTGTCGATCCCCCACCACCTAACTATGACCTGTCCAAATGATGTGCCAACCACTAAGGCCCAGGCCATGACACCGACAGGTGCATACGTCTCCGCCATGATATCCAAGACCTCATTGACCGAAGAATCATTGAGCCACCACCCATTCAACCCCATGTCACCTAAGCCCCTGGACGGTCCTTTCAAATGATCCCATTCGCTGACGATTGTTGAAGCTACGCAATGAGTTGATAGTGTTTGGAACTTCTGCCAATAAAAAAGAAGAATAAGCGAGTCACCGCGACACTCCATTTGAGACTGGGTCGAGTCTATTCTATGTTTTGAGTATATTTCAAGTTTAGCCTTGTGGTCAAATCTGTCTGTCATTAAGTTGTTGTGAATCTGTACCAAGAAATGTAATCCTTCTCTTGCTGATGGAATGAAGCCTCATTTTGCCTAATCTGATGTGTATAGTCATAAGTGCATGAATCGCTAAACTGAAGTGTCACTTTGCAAATTACCATGGATATTATTGTGCTAAATTTTTTTTTTTTTTTTTGCATAAAACAAAAAAGAATCCTGAAGAGGTCAAAGTCAATTTTACGCTGATGACACCGATGAGGAGCCGAGAATTGAATAGTCTTACTTTAAGAATTTAAGAGATGCTCTTGCCTTAATCTTGAAAAGACATACTTAGGGCTTGCCCAACACCTTTTTCACCATTTCAAAGCCTTGGGCCCAACCCAATTGATAGCCATGCAAATCTGTGTGGACTTAGTCCTTGACGGTAGCCAAATATTTCAGTGAGTTTCATCTCCGCTTTCAAAAAAAAAAGGAAAGAAGAAGAAAAGAAAAAAAGAAAGAGAAAAAAGCTCGCTAGGTTGAAAACCCGAAAGGGCACCTAGGCAAAAGTTAGAGCTGAAAAGGTATTGATTTCCAAAATCTGACCCTAGCCAGTCAAAATGATGGAGAAAATAAAAGAAAGAAAATTTTGGTAATACAGAGAATTGTACACTTCAAGGTACATCAGGAGAAGGTATCTAGATCATGTTTTGAAAGGCTCAGAAAGGCCACAAACAAATTTTGAGAGCTGACATACACGTTGTGAAATTATGATCAGAAGATCTCGCACCAATCAACTACATGAAAAAAAAATTGACTGGCTAGGTGAAAGTGAAAATGATCAATTCTCAAAAAAAAAAAAAAAAGGAGAGAGAGAAAGGAGAAGAAAAAGAGACTGAAACCGAATCCTTTTATTCAAGGCTACCACAAGTAACCCAAGTTTGAACTTTTTTAACGATTGGTTCGAAAAAACCCTCAGACCTCCATGTCTTTCAAGACTTTGTCTTGAACTACGCTCGACCTGATTCCCACTCGGGGATACGTAGGCAACCGCATCGGTTCGGTCGACACCATCAATATTAACCCCTCTTCTTTAAAGGTCCTAGCCTGAACTACGTTGGACCTGATCCCAGCTCGGGGGTACGTAGGCAGACTTTTGAAAAGAAAAGAAGGATGGCTCGCTAGGTCACAAATCCGAAAGGACGCCTAGGCAAAAATTAGAGCTAAATCCAAGGTGAGTAATAACAAAAGAGAGAAAAGAGCTCGCTAGGTCACCTCACTAGTGCCTAGGCAAAAGTTATGAGCATTTGAGAGATTAAAGTCACGGTCCTTGCCCCAAGCCAGAAAACTACCTTCCACACTAGGGGCAAACTTCGACTACTCGCCTCGTTTGCCTGAATTCTACCATCTACCCTTCATACAAGGGGAAAACTTCGGTCTCCTACCTCGTTTGCCCAAAACCTCCAATAAACCATCATTCCAAACTATGGGGCAAACTTTGGTCACCCACCTTATTTGCCTATGAATTCCACTTCATAGAACTCAAACTAGGGGCAGACTCCGTTTGCCTAACACGATCCCTTCACACCAAGGGCGGCTTGAAATTTTTTGAAATGGAGCTAAGGCACCAATTCAAAGCACTTCCTGGAAGAAGTAGAGAATTAATTAGATCAATAGGGAGGAATTTTCAAAAACCAGATTTATCAGCAAAGTGCTGTCATATTAAGATGAGGAGTGAACATAAAAGATCAGCGGTACATCATTCATGGTGAAGGCACATTGGATCGTGGCAATTTTGAGAATTTCGTGTCCAAGTCAATCCTTCTTTATTTGAGTCAGTAGTAATCTGATCGAAACTGTATCAGAGTTCAAGGTTCATACAAACTAACCCAGCTTTTTTTGTCGTTCCTGTTAAGTCCAGTTGTCCTGATGGTCTCAAATTTATGGGTTAAAGGTGATTCCCAATTATTAAAAAAAAAAAAAAAACTTTGGATACAAGCAGAAGTACCAAACATTATTACTACACCAGTTAAGGTCGCAACATGAGAAGTGTCCCAAGTACGAGTGGCATAAACTCGTAAGTGGTTGCAAATTATAAACTGTTAGTTGTTTCTTAAGGTGGCTGATCGGAGGAAATATCGCCAACACCAAGAAACTATTGCTGATAAGGTATGTCGATGAGATGTGTTGTTGAGGTGTTTTAGGGCTCAGAGTCCATATGTGTTGATGAGGAGTGTTGATAAGATGTGTTTTAGGGCCCAAAGTCTAAATGTTTTGATAAGATGTGTTATTGAGGTGTTTAAGGTTCAAAGTCCAAGTGTGTTGTTGAGGAGGAGCATCAGATGTGTTGAGGAACATCAGAAAAGTTTAGAGGCATTGTTGGAGCATTGAGGAACATCAGGAGAGTTGAGAAGCATTATTGGAGCATCGAGGAACATCAGAAGAGAGTATTGTTCAAGAGGAGCATCGGGTGTATTAAGGAGCATTATTGAAGAATCGAAGAACATCAGATGTGTTGAGGAGCATCAGATTTGTTGAGAAGCATCGTTGAAGAATCAAGGAACATCAGATGTGTTGAGGAGCATCAGATTTGTTGAGAAGCATCGTTGAAGAGTTGAGGAACATCGGATGTGTTGAGGAGCATCAGAAGATTTGAAAAGCATCATTGAAAAGTCGAGGAGCATCGTTAAGATTTGAAGAACACCACTGAGAATCAAGAAGCATTGAGAAGCACCGTCAAAGATTTGAGGAACAACATAAGCGCCGTTGAGAATTGAGGATCATCATTAAAATTTGAGAAGCACCGTCGAGACTCTGAAAGTCACCGAGTCCATAGTATCACGATTAAGGGGAGCACGAGTCAAGTCTAGAGAGTCACTTCACCCAACATAATATATTGGCCATCGGTCGCAGCACACACAAATCACAAATCCCACTAGGAGTGGCAAACACACCATAAGCGTTCTTTTGAGCACCACAGTATCACTTTGAGCACCACGCTCTTCCTTGGGTAAGATCTCCAGGTCGAGATCCCTCACAAGTCTATTAGTCATAGCATCACCAAGCCCACTGAGAGTGGCGAATACACAAAACACATGTACTAGGACCACAAGCGCTTTAGAACACAACACAAGCATGACACAAGTCCACTTGGAGTGGTACACCCTACAGCACTAGTTCATGCTAGGATCAGAACACTAGACATGATAGGACTCAGTACAAAATTCATATCACCTCCATGCATTGCATATCACTCTTATAACATAGCATCCGCCTAATTGTTGTGTATGTGCATTCCTTTGTGCCCCGAACTACGTCCTGGTCTGATTCCCCTTGGGATACGTAGGCAGCTCACGCAGAGCGTGACCAGCACTGACCTCAACATCATTTTTTTCGTCATTGCATCTTTTGCAACGCTTTTATCCTAAATCTATAGCCTCCAAAAGACATGTCTCTTCAAAGCTTTGGCACTCGTTTGGGACATGCGTTGCCTCGCAAGTTCATGCCAAAGAGGGACAAACTGTAGACACCCCATTTTGTCGGCTATCAGATTTAGGAGACCCATAGCTTGGTGGTTCACAATGATCGAAAAAGACTCAAAAGGACTCCTGGAAGTTAATTCTATTTCTCCAAATGCTCAGAATGACCAAAATGCCCCTGAAAGCCCGAAAACTCCCAGATTTGGACCAAAAGTTCTGGAAACATGTTATGTCGTAAGAAAAGTAAGAAAACAAGTTTTTAAGCAAAATTAATTGAAATCGTCACCTCCTAGAGACCCCCGGAAGTCCTGAAAGTTCCGTGAAAGTCCCCGTTGACCGGTTTGACCAAGATTTGACCAAGTTTGATCAAAATCATCCAAATTCACTAGGATCATTCTAGATCACGTGAAAAGTATTAAAATGAGTTTTAAAATAAAATCGAGCGAAAACGTCAGCTCCTGGGAACTCCCAGAGGTTTCCAGAGCTCCCCGGGAATCCCAGGTTTGACCAGTTTGACCAAAATTTGACTTTAAAACTAGAGCACCGTAACAATTTTCAAATTTTTTTCATGGATACTAGAGGTAAATAGCTTTCCAACTGTATACCGCACATATTTTTTGGATTTAAAATGGGTTTATTGTGAATTTCCGAAGGCGAAAAAGGCGATTAAACCGGCTTTTATCACAAATACCGCAAATCTTTTTAAAGTGACCTATCTCAAAACTATCTTTTATATAAAATAGACTCTATCACCTTTCCAACGGTATATCACAACCTCAATTTGGAGTTCGTATGCATTTTCTATGAATTTCGGATGAAATAGGGCCTTTTCGCAAATACCGGAACCTCTGGGGGCCTAAACGTAATTTTTTGGGCATCTGAAGAGCAGTGTCGCGGTGGCACTGGGCCACTGCCACGGCGGCACATGGCCAGTGCCGCGGCGGCACTCTCCTCCAGAACAGTCCATTTTTGCAATTTCTTTTGGGGGTCCATTTTGATTAATTGGAAACCAAAACGACGTAGCTCTATGTTTTCAGTTGTTTGGGACTAATGGGAGCACTTTCTAAATCCCAAAACCACCCCAAATTAGCCTATATAAACCCCCATTGCTCTTCATTTTGGGGGGCCCAAGTGCAAAGTCCATAGAAGTTGTAGAGAGATAGAGATAGATTTAGAAGTGAGAAAGGAGCTTCCTTCTACTATTTTTCTATAGAAAGTGAGTTTCAATCTTGTTTTCCTCCACCATTCTTCTATATATTTCATCATCAATACACCCAACCACCATTTCTCTAAGCATTTTTGAATTAGGAAGCTACTTCCATGTCCAAATGTCAACATCTATGAGTGAAACACCAAGCTACAAGTCCAAAATCACATTGATTATCATCTATTGATTGTTATTTACTTACTTGTTCATATTATGTTTATCTCTTCCTAACCTCATTTCTTTTTATTTTTCTTTATTTACTTACTTTTTCTTCATCATCTAGATGATGACATGAAGTTTGAGGTGAGTGAATCCTTATGGATAGTAGCTCTTGACCTCAAAAACATGTTTGATAGATGATGATCATAACTTCAATACCTCCAAGGAATCCTTGAAGTTATGTTCAAATGAAAATGAATCTTTCCAACAATCTTGGAGGTTCTTGATGATGAGTTTGATGTTGACATTTTAAGTGGTTATAATCTCTATTTGATGTTGAAAATATACTTTCAAAACCTTTATTTCAAAACCCCTCTTAAAACCCCTCATTTTGATCTCAAGAAAGAAAACTCTAGTTTTTCCCAAAATCTTCAAAACAGTGAGTCAAAACAGTGAATGATCTGAGTTCAAAGATTTCTATAGAACTCAATACTCAATGTATGGATGCAAGACCACTTGTAAAGTCTTCCTAACTCATTAGAGAATACCCATGATTTTTGGTTTGACTTGAAAATACTTGAAAATGGTCCATTTGGATCCAAAAATTCTTTCCAGACATTCTGCCTCTGCTGTCACAGCAGCTTGGTTGACTTTCAACTTATTTTTCAGACAACTTTTCCACAAGGGATGGTCCTAACTTATTTTTACCTTAAGCTTCAATGTCTTAGGGAACTTTCTTTATAAAATGGGCCTGTAGATCATTTGTTTTCATTTTCTAAGATTTTTCAACATTTCAGTCAATAATACGGACTCTGTTTTTGAGTGACCTCTATTGTTTATATGATTTCTCTCAATCTGTGATAGTTATTAGAGATTGGCTTTTTGGGTTGTGTTCTAGACACAATAAGGATGATCTCTATAAAAAATCATGCATTGAAAACATTCCTAACCCCTCTTTTCAATTTTTATAAGATCATGTTACTATTATGTCCACTATTCACAGCAAGCACACTTTTACTTTTGCCCTTTGATTTGATACTTACATGCACTCCAAATTAGTTCATGTCTTAGGAAGTAGTTCATACTACATTTTTACATATCCCATGATGATTTTATTCATTCATTCATACACATTCTAGACTTCTAAGTCATTCTAGGAATCCATGAACACAAAGCACACTACAACCTTGGCACATTCTAGATACATACATTGCATCCATGCAAAGATTTGGGGTTTTTGTAACTCCTAATCTAAGGAGATTATAAGGAATGAATTTGATCACACGTTCATGCTCCCCCTCGATCTAGTCTTCCTTTCTCATCCATCCCAGGGATTGAGAAATCTTCTTTCCTCGAAGATTAACATGCATCATAATAGCTTGCTAAGCATTTTTTTTTATTTCTTTGATTTTTTGCTTCAAGAAAAATTCATGTCCCCTTTAGATTAGGGAAGCCTAATTACTTGATACATGATTAGACGATTTTTCCTAGGTTTATTTTTGTGATCTTTCACTTTACATTGTATGATATTTGACTTAGATCTTATGAATGATATCTTATCTTTAGATCTTCCATTTCAAATTTTCTTATGTGATATAATATACTATCATAGTATTAATTGTCGAACCATACATAGTATAAGATGATTATTTGGATGCTAATTGAGGCCCGTCAAAAGACGGGGCGAGTTGAGGGTGTTTTAGTCGCGACAAAGCCTCCTTCCTCTCTCGTACTAAAACCCCAAGCCAAGTTCTTTGGTTATGAAGGGTCGGTGCCCTTTATCTGTTTGGGTGAGTCAAAATTAGGTTTCTTGCATGGTTCCTTAAAGACCAAGTGGCGACTCTGTATCTGTTTTCAACAGACATTTTCTTTCTTTGATCCAAATCAAATTTCAAACAAAAACAAGCAAGAGGTGGAATCCCGCGTGTCCACAGTGTGCATGTCCAACCTATTTCCTATAAACAAAAGAAATAAAAGAAATGTCATACAAATGTCACGTGTGTTTGGGAATCATTAATTGGGATATAAAAATTGGGAAGCATAGCACTACCATTTCCATTTGCTCAACACAATAAATTATATTTCGTTCTCCATTCCCTTTTTCTCCTTCAATGAACCACAAACCAAACAAAGCCAAAAAGTATTATGGGTCAGAGCAACTTTAAATTGGCATTCTATGTGTACGAACCTCCCTCGGTCTAAATAGATCATTTGGTGTAAGAAAAATTGGTAAAAGCAGATCAGTGGTTATATATTACTCACTAAGAACCAAATTAAAACCACTAGTTAAATGCCAAAAGATGTATCAATTTATTATATTATTTTTATTAAAATAATCCAACACCTTATAAGACTAGTGCTAAGAATAATGCTATTCTACTCAAATATTGTAGCCACATGTGTTTGGGAAAGATTTAGGATAAAAATAAATTTGGAAAGCATAACATTACGTTAATGCTAAAGCACCGTAAGACAAGCAATCTAAAAGATCAAACAAAGAACAATGGCATTATAGTTTTCCCCACAATCTCTAATCTTGCTAATTTATCACTGTTGGGTTTGTGCCCTCAAACCATTACTTTATATATGAGACATCAACATTTTAATATATGGATATCAGCTTTACATTTAGTTATGTATGTTTCTTTCATGAGATGATTGTTATCCTTAAGTATCATAGTAAGTAATTCGTGTATGTATGAGATACATACAAGTGAGATACGAATTACTATTCTTTGTTACTTAGAATGTGTCATAGTGGATGATGAGACTGGATATCTCATCAGGTTTACACTGTAGCATGATTAACTACCATTGGATGGAGTGATTAATCTCAATCACTAGAGTATAACTCTTAGTTAACATGCTAGTGCTTATAGTGCATTGACGGACCTGAGCTTTCCTATTGACACTCAAGACTATCAATCAGTCGATAGGAACTCATAACTTGTATAAGGTACGTGTTCTTAATCTTGAGACGATTATGAACACAGACTGTGGATATAGCTGCTTTGACTTACCAATCAGTGAGGTCTATAGAAGATCAACACCTGGGTATCTTGGGTATGTCATATTCATAGGGTTGTGAACATATATTGTCAAGACATAATCTACCCTCTGTTTCAGAGTAAGCATTCCCTTGAGAATGTCACCAAGTCTATTACTGAGTACTGTAGTCTTGTTGATAAGAGTTATCAACATGTTTGGTAATCATGAGAGGTGAATGGGACTCAAGGAATACAAAAAGTAATCATGATTCAGGTTGACAGTAGCAGTTATCCGACTACCTGAATATGATTACGAATGCTGAAGGTAGAGGAACATTAGTACAACATACAAGTCTAGTTATCGTTTTGGATATGTTCTTTTGCGTTGGAGTTCAGTTATTGTTTTATAGTGGAGTAAACGTTAACTGACCAGTTAGTTAGTTAGTTTGCTGATCAAAGAGTTTGGTCACGGTAATTAACAAATTGGTCTGAGCCAACAATAAAGAGCCTAGGAGGTCCCACTCTTAGCTCCGCCAGGATACTTGGAAAGACACATGATGAAGTTGTCAAGACAAGTTCGATCGATTGAAGTATGTTCGATCGATTGAAGTCTTGGCAGTCTCGATCGATCGAGAATGGTTCGATCGATCGAAAGTTCGATCGATCGAAGATCTTTGATCGCTCGAAGTCTAGGTCGGTTCTGGAAATCTATAAATAGGGCAGCTGCTTTCTGGAAAAGGGGTTCGTCGTTTTTTATTAACCAAACGCTGCAGAAACTATTATAGTGCACCAAACCTTCTCCTTCCTCTCTATTAGAGATCCCACCATCTCTAGTCTCTCCGGAAAGCATCCACAGGAGACATAAGGGTGAAGACAACCTAGTGGAGGCTGCCACATCACCAAGGAAGTAGAAAATCAGAATTGGGTTCAAGACACTAAGGTATAACATTGTCCCCTCTTGTGCGCACCTATCGAATTAGCGAGTAGTAGATCCTGGGCAACCATTAAGTTTTTATAACTTGATTTTTCTGCTGCGCATTTAAACTTTTAACTTAAACCGATTTTTCCATCAATTGGTATCAGAGCCACGCTTGTTTGGATCTATAGATGCATTTTGGAACACTAGTTTTGATTTGCATGTTGATTTTAGAACTGTTGTTGAAATGGCATTGTCACAGATCTGTTTCTGCAGTATTATCGCAGCAGAATACAAATCTGTGATTGAATAGGATGGAAGGCGGGTTCGATCGATCGAACATGTTTCGATCGATCGAACATCCTCTGTACTCGAGCGATCAAACAGTCTTCGATCAATCGAAACCTTCTGGTGTTCGATCGATCGAATGAAGTTAGATCGACCGAGACAGATTCTTTGTCAGGCTCTCTGTTTCACAGTTTGAAGGTGTTTTGAAATTAAAAGCTTTATTTTTAAAGTATTCTGCAAATTTTTAAAATCATTCTGTGAACAGAAAGTTCAAGCGATTGAACAGAGTTCAATCGATCGAAGGTTCGAGCGATCGAACGGTCTTCGATCGATCGAACAGTGACAGAGAAGAAAGATGCTGTTTTAAGTTCTAATTCAGTGCGTAAAGGGTTTATACACTGTGTGAATCAATTGGGGGTTCCAATAGTTAGATATATTTGTTATATATGTGTGGATGCATGTACGACTAACCCTTTTGCAGCAAGTTTAGTCGCTATCTCCCATGGCACCAAGATCTCTTTAAATTTTGGTATTTGAATGTTTTGAGATTGGTGTATATCATGTTTATTATTGGTTTGGTTTTAAGGCATATGTAAAGGGCGCTGCGATTTCAATCCTACGAAAAGGAAAGTCGCACCGGTTTCCCTAGCCTTTTTATTTTATTATTACTGTTGCATTTTCTATTTCTAGATAAATTGTAAGCTTCGAAAGAAGCATAGGACCAATGTGATAGAATTAGAAAATCTATAAAGAAGGAAGAGCAAGCCGTTGTCCATGAAGATGGAGCTGGAGGCGACCAAACCAAGAGGAGGTTCTATGGAGATAGAGCCATGGGAGATAGAGGCATTTTTTGGATGTCTTTATTTTCATTTTAGTTTTTTGTTTTATGTGCTTGTTTTATGATTGGCATTTAATTATATTGTTACTACTTACATGCACGTAAAACAAGTCTTCTAAAATAAAATTCAAAAACCGTTTTAACGCATTAATAAACATTGGATGTTTATGGGTAATGTATAAAAACAATTTTTTCTTTAAAAGCAAAATCCTTAATTTACCAAATCTAGTGGGAGAGGGTCTTATTTATTGACACCCACGATCTTCCATTAACGGTTCACTGTAAGATGAGTAGTGCATTCTGTGTCACCTCGCCAGGGGTGATCATTCCATACGGAGGGTGCATTACTCATTGGTTACTAGATGTGAACTTCTTTTGATAGGATCAATCAGACGTGTTAGAGGGTGACCACCACACGAAGGCACTACTTGAGACGGTTGTGATTGGATCTTAGTTAATGGTACACACTAGCTAAGCTATGGATAAGGGATCCCACACGGGACATTATTCAGAAACTTAGAGATCAAAAGGGATCGGGAGTCATAACTTGTTTTGCAAGAGTTGCATAGAGGACGAGTCTTGATTAGTCAAAAAATCGAAAATTGACCACCTCACGGAGGCTTTATTCTTTTGTTTCGATATTTCGGCGACTTTGTTTTAAAACAAGAGTTTTAAGGATTCTTTTATTTCAAACTGTCAAATCTGATATTCATATTTGTTTTGTCTTTTGATTTTACAGTAAATCATAATGTCTGGATCTACATTTAGTCCACTTGCTACCATACTCACTCAAAACAAGTTAACTGGAAATAACTACACTTAATGGAAACGAAAGCTTGACATCGTATTAACTGCGGAGGATCACATATATGTCCTCACCACCCCATGCCCCGAAGAACCCACGACAAATGCTTCGGCAGCTGCCAGACGCGAGTTCGATAAATGGAAGAAGTCGAATGGAATGGCTCGTTGCTACATTCTGGCATCAATGGCTGGTGTGTTGCAACACCAATTCCAGTCGAACAATTCCGCCAGTGACATTATCGAATCCCTGAAGAAGATGTTCAGGGAGCATGGCAGGCCTGCAAGACAGGTAGCTATGCAAAAGATAATGAGTGCAAAGATGTCGGAAGGGACTCCAGTCAAGGAACATGTTTTAAAAATGATTGGTTATTTAAACGAGCTGGAGACCCTAGGTGCCAACATCGATGCATAGACCCAAGTTGATATGATCCTCAATTCACTGTCGCCTTCATTCGCTCAATTTAAACTTAACTATAATATGAATCAAATGAATTTTTCAATGAGCGAATTGATGAGTTCTCTTTTGGCAGCGGAAGGGGTGATCAAACCTGGGGTCAACGTCTTGAACGTTGAGAAAAGCGCTTCCTCTTCTCGATCTACACCGAAAGGAAAGAAAGGGAAGAAGAAGGCTGGCACTGGTGGTCCATGTGTTGGACCGGTCCCTAAGATTGCAAAATCTAAGGGAAAAGGTAAGGGCAAAGGGAAGGTGGGTGGCCAAGGCAAAGGAAAGTGTTTCCAATGCGGTGAGAAGGGCCACTGGAAGAGGAACTGTCCAGAATTCTTAGCTACAAGAGTTCAAGGTATGATTGAATCACATATGATTGAAGTAAGTTTTATTACGGATACTTCAAACACTTGGTGCATTGATTCTGGTGCGACTAACCATATCTATAATTCATTGCAGGGGTTCAGATCAACCAGGAGGTGCAGTGATGGGGAAATCATACTTACTCTAGGTTCTAGTGCAACCGTTTTGGCGGTTGCTATAGGAGTCGTAGTTTTAGAATTTCTAGACAATAAAGTTTTGATTTTATCAGATGTACTTTACGTCCCTTCAATGAGACGTAATTAAATTTCAGTTTCTAATTTATCGAATAATGGTTATTCTTTTCATTTTGGAACTGAAGTTGTTATTAAAAGAAATAGTTCTTTTATATGTTCTGGTGTTAAATCAAATGGTTTGTATGTGATCACTCCCAATATTTCTAAAGATTATTTCTTGGAACTTAATAACTCAATGGTAACTATACCATCTAAAAGAAAATAACCTTCCGCTAATCCAACAAGGCTTTGGCATATGAGGCTTGGCCATATCAATATAAATAGGATTGGCAGACTAGTCAAAGAAGGGGTGTTAGGCGATTTGGTTCTCGAACCAATGGAAGTCTACGAGTCTTGTTTAGAGGGTAAGATGACCAAAAGGCCCTTTCCTGCAAAAGGGCAATAGAACCAATGCATTATTGGAATTAGTTCATACTGATGTGTGTGGACCAATAAATATTAGAGCAAGGGGTGGTTATGAGTATTTCATAACATTTACTGATGACCACTCTAGGTATGGATATGTGTACCTAATGCAGCACAAGTCTGGATCCTTTGAAAAGTTAAAAGAGTTTAGGGCTGAAGTGGAGAAGCAATTGGGCTCACATATCAAGGCCATTCGATCTGATCGAGGTGGCGAGTACCTCTCTAATGAGTTTATTGATCACCTCGTACAAAATGGGATTCTGTCATAGTTGACTGCAGCTGGCACGCCTCAGCAGAATGGTGTAGCAGAGAGAAGGAATCGGACTCTTTTAGACATGACTAGGTCAATGATGAGTTATTCAGAGTTGCCATTATTCCTTTGGGGTTATGCTTTGGAAACCGCTGCATACATACTAAATCTAGTACCAAGCAAATCTATTCCCAGGACACCACGGGAGATGTGGATTGGGCGCAAGCCTTCTTTGCAACATCTCCGGATATGGGGGTGTCCGGCACATGTGCTGAAAGGAAAGATGAGTAAGTTGGATTCTAGATCAGAAGTATGTTATTTTATAAGGTATCCAAAGGGTACTTATGGATGGTATTTTTATGATCCAAGAGAACAGAAAGTGTTTGTTAGTACAAATGCTGTTTTCTTAGAGGATGATTATATCATGAACCATAAACCTAAGGGAAGGATAGATCTGAGAGAAATAGAAGGAGAGCCCTCAGTCCAACCCGCAGTTAATAATGATTTAATCAAGAAAATACCACTTCTTCACCCATTTCCGCACCGGTACCTCGTCATAGTGGGAGGATTATCAGCCAGCCTGATAGATACATGTTCTTAGGAGAAGTTTTTGAAGCTGTCTCCATAGAATCTAAATCTGATCCTGCCACATATGAAGAGGCAATGGCTGATGTTGATTCAGATCATTGGGTTAAAGCTATGAAGGATGAATTAGAATCTATGGATTCTAATCAGGTCTGGGATCTTGTAGAACTTCTAGCCAATATTAAACCCATTGGTTGTAAGTGGGTCTATAAGAGGAAAAGAGCATCTGATGGAAAGGTTGAGACCTATAAGGCTAGGCTTGTAGCGAAAGGTTATACTCAAAGGGAGGGCATTGACTATGAGGAAACCTTCTCGCCGGTGGCCATGCTCAAGTCCATCAGGATACTCCTATCCATTGCTGCATGTCTAGATTATGAGATCTGGCAGATGGACGTCAAGACTGCATTCTTGAATGGCAATCTTGAGGAGGACATCTATATGCAACAACCAGAAGGGTTCATAGCTGGTCGGAAAGGTAACTTGGTATGCAAGTTGCAAAAGTCTATTTATGGGCTTAAGCAGGCATCTAGAAGTTAGAACATCCGATTTGACCAAGCGGTCAAGTCGTTTGGTTTTATACAAAATCTGGATGAACCTTGTGTATACAAGAAGTGTGAAGGAAAAGTGGTGACTTTTCTTGTGCTTTACGTTGATGACATTCTACTCATTGGAAATGATGTAGCGGCATTGTCAACGGTCAAGGTTTGGCTAGCTAGTACTTTCGATATGAAGGATCTAGGAGAGGCGAGCTATATTCTAGGGATAAAGCTCTTTCGGAATCGTAAGCGAAAGATAATGGGATTATCTCAAGCTGGTTATATCGATAAAGTGTTAACTAAGTTTTCAATGGATAATTCGAAGAAAGGTTTGTTATCTTTCAGGCATGGTTTAGCGTTCTCCAAGGACCAGTGTCCTAAGACACAGGAGGAGAGGAATCGAATGGCAGGAATTCCATATGCTTCGGCAGTTGGAAGTCTCATGTATGCGATATTATGCACTAGACCATATATCTGTTTTGCTGTTGGCATGGTTAGCAGATATCAACCGAATCCAGGTCCAGAGCACTGGACAGCCGTTAAGCACATTTTTAAGTACTTGAGAAGGACTAAAGATTACATGCTTATGTACAGCGGTAGTGAGTTAATTCCAGTAGGATATACTGACTCGGACTTTATGTCAGATAAAGATTCGAGGAAGTCAACATCCGGACATCTCTTTACCTTGGGAGGTGGTGTTGTTAGTTGGAGGAGCATTAAGCAGAAATGCATTGCAGACTCAACTAAAGAAGCTGAGTATGTGGCTGCTTGTGAAGCCGCAAAGGAAGCTGTTTGGCTCAAGAAGTTCCTTATGGAGCTCGAGGTGGTACCAGCGTCATTGTCACCTATTACGCTTTACTATGATAATAATGGGGCAGTGGCTCAGTCCAAGGAGCCAAGGAACCACGGGAAGGGAAAGCACGTAGAGCGGAAATATCATCTTATCCGAGATATTGTTCAACGTGGAGATGTGACTGTCACCAAGATTGCCACCGCTGACAATCTTGCTGATCCGTATACAAAGGCCTTGCCACAGAAGGTCTTAGATCATCATCTAGATAGTCTAGGTCTTAGATGTAGTTCTGAATGGTTATGAGTGCAAGTGGGAATTTGTTGGGTTTGTGCCCTCAAACCATTACTTTATATATGAGACATTGACATTTTAATATATGGATATCAGCTTTGCATTTAGTTATGTATGTTTCTTTCATGAGATGATTGTTATCCTTAAGTATCATAGTAAGTAATTCGTGTATGTATGAGATACATACAAGTGAGATACGAATTACTATTCTTTGTTACTTAGAATGTGTCACAGTGGATGATGAGACTGGATATCTCATCAGGTTTACACTGTAGCATGATTAACTACCATTGGATGGAGTGATTAATCTCAACCACTAAAGTATAACTCTTAGTTAACATGCTAGTGCTTATAGTGCATTGACGGGCCTGAGCTTTCCTATTGACACTCAAGGCTGTCAATCAGTCGATAGGAACTCATAACTTGTATAAGGTACGTGTTCTTAATCTTGAGACGATAATGAACACAAACTGTGGATATGGCTGCTTTGAATTACCAATCGGTGAGGTCTATAGAAGATCAACACCTGGGTATCTTGGGTATGTCATATTCATAGGGTTGTGAACATATATTGTCAAGATAGAATCTATCCTCTGTTTCAGAGTAAGCATTCCCTTGAGAATGTCACCAAGTCTATTACTGAGTACTGTAGTCTTGTTGATAAGAGTTATCAACATGTTTGGTAATCATGAGAGGTGAATGGGACTCAAGGAATACAAAAAGTAATCATGATTCAGGTTGATAGTAGCAGTTATCCGACTACCTGAATATGATTACGAATGCTGAAGGTAGAGGGACATTAGTACAACATACAAGTCTAGTTATCGTTTCGGATATGTTCTTTTGTGTTGGAGTTCAGTTATCGTTTTATAGTGGAGTAAACGTTAACTGACCAGTTAGTTAGTTTGCTGATCAAAGAGTTTGGTCACGGTAATTAACAAACTGGTCTGAGCCAACAATAAAGAGCCTAGGAGGTCCCACTCTTAGCTCCGCCAGGATACTTGTAAAGACACATGAGGAAGTTGTCGACAAGTTCGATTGATTGAAGTCTTGGCAGTCTCGATCGATCGAGAATGTTCGATCGCTCGAAGTCTAGGTCGGTTCTGGAAATCTATAAATAGGGCAGCTACTTTCTGGAAAAGGGGTTCGTCATTTTTTATTAACCAAACGCTGCAGAAACTATTATAGTGCACCAAACCTTCTCCTTCCTCTCTATTAGAGATCCCACCATCTCTAGTCTCTCCGGGAAGCATCCACAGGAGACATAAGGGTGAAGACAACCTAGTGGAGGCTGCCACATCACCAAGGAAGTAGAAAATCAGAATTGGGTTCAAGACACTAAGGTATAACATTGTCCCCTCTTGTGCGCACCTATAGAATTAGCGAGTAGTAGATCCTGGGCTACCATTAAGTTTTTATAACTTGACTTTTCCGCTGCGCGTTTAAACTTTTAACTTAAACCGATTTTTCCATCAATTACTCGTATGACACTTAAAATCCAACTGATGACAAAAAAAAATAAATAAATAAATCCAACTAATGACTATGAAAATCTTAGAAGCAGTTTCCAAATCCATCAAACTTGAATGCATATTAACAATTGAATTATGTCAAAATTACCAAATCAAGATCTAAAGATCCATATGTAATCAATCATATATTAAGGTCCAGAACAAGTACCAAAAGACAAAAATCAAATTCCAACAATTCATACTTGTGAGTTAATCCTAAAAAAAAAAAAAAAACCAATTGAAAAAAAAGCCGGATATTAATCTATACCCAAACTATGGTATCACCCAAAATTGAAGTCCAATAATACTATGAATTCAGAGCACCATATTATGTATATGTATACATCCTTAGAGAGAGAAAAAGAGAGGACATGATTGAGGAGAACCCAATAGGAATTCATTTCTGCATATATGTATATATACACATGTGTGTGTGTGTGTGTGTGTAATCTATGTATATGTATCTATTACTGCCATGATCAAATGGAAGCAACAAGGTGCAATAAACTATCATCAAACACCTCTAAAACATTAACCCAACAATGACAAATCAAAGACCACTTCATGTTCCCTAAACCCAAAATCAATCAACTAAGCAAAGAATGCAAATCTGCTCAACCCTGATATTCTGTAGCATGACTCTTTTTTATATTTGAAATTTTTTACCATCGAATCAATGCAAAGAATGCAAACGAGTTAAAATCGTTAAAATTTGCTATGCTTGTATTTTATATTCTACATCATCACAGATTGCATTCCTAAATTCATTTTGGAGATCAAAGTTATAACAAAAAAGAAAAAAAAAATTGATTAACAAAATGACGAAATCTTCGCCTGAAGGTTGAAGAGTAAACGATCTCTCATCTTCTCTCCCCCTTCTTATTTCCGTAACTTCTCATGGCAGTGACGGCACAGAGGGTTTCAATTGTTTCATGAATGACCACTGTATATACGTAGCTTGAAGAGAACGTTTTAGGGCAATATTGTAACAACCTGCATTTCACTTAATTATTAATTTCAGCATGTCCATATTTAATTTGTATTTCCATTAACATAATTAAATTCATTTAGCATTGTCTGCTTTTAGTTTAATTATAGTCCTCATGTTTGGAATCTAAATTTCTTGTCTAAACTCATATAGAAATTCTTTTGGGGTCAAACTGCAATTTTATCAAATTTAGAAATACCTGTGTTGGATTTTAAAACTGTATTTCAAAATGTTGGAAATATTTTCTTTTAACTCAAGCAGTATTTTTATAAAACTAGAAAATCAATTCTTACGTTAAAATGAATTTTCTGTATTTTTGTGGTGATCACCGCGCCACAAAAATACCAGTTTATGTTCAAAACTGTCCGCACTGTGTTAAACTTTCACAGATTTTGGAAGTGATGTAAAGTTTGATTAGACTTATGCTTTATTGCCATTTATGGAAACTAATGATTGAATAGGTTTTGTTTGGGAATGTATTTGAATCATGAATTAACCTTATGCCTAAAGCTTATTTTGCCAAACATCTCTATTATGACCCCTAGCTCTCTAATTGACCCCTACTATCTGCATATATACAAATTGTATACGTATATGTATATTATGTATTTATGTATATAAATCATTTGTAGAGTATGATTGAAAGAACTTGGGGACCAAGTTCTAGAGATTCTATATAACTCATCACAAGATTTCAGTCTGCTCATTACAAACACAAAATCATAGAGAAAATAGAGAGTTGCAGAGAGCTATACAAAATTTTGTAGAGAAAAGAAGCTTCAATCCTCCATAGCTTGGATTAGACTCTTATCTTACTTTCTTTCTCAACACACACTACTCTCTTATATCTGTGAGTATTTTAAACTCACTCCAAATGTAATTTGTGCTCAATTACTGTTTGTATGTGTACATATGTTGATCACCATGTTTAAATTCTTCAAGAACTCCATAGCTCAAAACATGGATTTTCCAAACTAAATTAAAATTCGTTTTCTGAATGAAATATGAAAGATTATAGTATGTAGAGTATGCGATTGAAAAATTAGAGCTTAATTCGTTCGTATGGCGACGTATGATTAAAACGAAATTTCCGTCAACTCTCGGTTTTTCGTAAAATCCGAGAGCTACGGATCGATTCAGGTAAAATTGATCGTACATTCTTAATCCTTGCGAAAAATCGAAGAAAATCATATATTACATGTCCTATTTACTTCCGGAATTGAAAATGGGTCAAAATGGACCCTTAAACTGAAAACAGAGCAGTTCTGACGAAGAAGATGAAATCTCTGCTAAAACTCGCGCGAGCGACCCCTCGCTTGAGCAGCCCGCGTGCGCGAGGTTTGTGTTCCCAGGCAGACAGAAAAGTTTTATAAAAGAAAAATGAAAATAAGGCAGGTCGCGCGAGCGATCCGCGCGCGCGATCGTCCTGAACTTTGGCAGAAAGAAAGGTTTTTATAATAAAACAAAAATTGGGCATATCACTCGAACGCCCCGCGCGAGTGACCCCTCGCGCGAGCGGCCCGCGCACGCGACTTCTGACAGTTTCTAGTTGTGCTTGTTTTGATAAGGGATTGTTTGGGATAAAATTTATATACTGTTTGAGTACTGTTTGAGAAATTTATTAAATCAGAATCTTAATTGGTTATGTTTGAACGATTAAAACATCGTATTGTGACTTATCAATCTCCATATGCACGTCGTTTGTATAAATCAGTGAATTGCCTCATGTTTTAAAGTTTCATGACATGCATGTGGAGTCAGTTGTACATGCATGGTGAGTGTGAATGTTGGTCAGTATGGAAAAGAGTAATGGTCAGTGTGGCATAGTGAGTGCGGTTGAGATTGTGGTGTGGACACTCCCGGGTAAGTGAGTACCAAAGTGTGCTGTGATTGAGATTGCGACGAGGGTGTCTTTGAAATGCAACGGTGGGAAAACCGGACACTCCCTGACGACCATGGTAGCGTCAAAGTGTGTGAAGCCGAACTTGGACATTCCCTGGCACCCATGGAAGTGCTAAAGTGTGGCCTACAGACACTCCCTGATACCCGAGTCTGGATACTGCGTGAGGGTTCCTCCGGTATTTGCATGACGGATTAGGTAGTCAAAGTGTGAGGCAATGGACACTCCCTAGTACCCCGGACCAAAGTGTGAGGCAAACTGGACATTCCCTGGCACCCCTGTGCTAAAGGGTGGCTATCTTAGCATTTCAAAGATACCGATGTGTGATGTTGGGTTGTTGGGTTTTGTCGAGAGAAAAGAGTCGATAAGATGAGATGGTGCATTGTTCTCATACACGGTCACATATATGTGAATTACATCTTTAAATAATATTGTGCTTGTTTCCTAAAATGACCTCCATGCTTTAATGTAAACTTATTGGATTAAATGAGAAATGGAAAGAGGTAAATGAGTATGTTTTACATTCAAAGTCATGTTTTTAATACTCACCAGCTTCTTGAAGCTGACGGCGTTGATGCGCCCTGGACATTCGTGTTCAGGCTTTTCAGGTTATGACTACGCGGGGCCTTATGACTATGCAAACTGAGAACAACTATCTGATGAAGAGAATTTACTTTTATACGTTTTAAGTTATAAACTGTTCTTGTAATAAGGATGACTGTAATAGATATTAAGTTATTATTTTGTTTTAAGGCGGTTTGTGCCTTTAGAGACCCCGTGCCGTGCTGTAATATGTAATAAGTTAGAAAAATATTTGTAAGCTTTTATTGCTCAACTCTGATTATATGTTTTTGTTGTTCGACGTTGACACGAGAATTTTCTTGTGCGCTCTTGTGCAGTACCCAAGTGTAGGTAGACGTGCAAGTAATATCTGGTAAGACCAGGTCGATCCCACAGGGAAGGTGTTGACCTATCGAATTAGACTAACCTCTAAAGAAAACAAAATAAAATAACTAAGGTTGAATGAAGGTGCGGAACACAAAGTTCCACAAACTAGGATTACTAATGAAAGTAATTAAAATTAACTAAACAATCTAACTAGCTAATTAAAACAGTACTTAGAATTAAGGAGTTTAACTTTAAAAAGAAAGTGTTGGGATTACACGAATCCGCAGTAACCTAGCCATCTACCATGCATTTACCTTGAAGCACAATGGAGCATATTACCTACAGTTTTCCGTATTCCTCTAAAAATAAAGAATCCATGGCCCTTTCATGACCGGGACCATATCATCACAGTTAAATTGAAATACACAAAAGCGGTTTAATTCAATAGTTAAGACTCGCATCCTCAATGGTGTTAGCATTGAAGATGGTTTGCAAAATGTATTGAAAGAAAATGCCTTAGGGCCTTAGTTTTAGAACTGTTTTGACAGACTGAGCATTTATTTGGGACAGAATGATAACAAGTCCTAAAACAAAAAGTCCTGGAATACTGCAGGGAACATCCTCAAGAATCTGAGAGTTCGATCGATCGACGCGCTTTCGATCGATCGAAGACCTTCATCCCTCAATCGATCGAACTGACTTCGATCGCTTGACTGTCTCTGGTTCGATCGATCGAACTAACTTCGATCGATCGAACACAGCGATTATCCTGCTGCATGGCAGAGGCTGGAGATCACTGTTTCATCGTGTTCTCCCAACCTGGGACTACTCAGACATCGTCTGGAGTGTCACAGAATTAGTTTTAACGTAAGAAAACATTAATACCCCGTTTGGTTGCGAGTTTTTCATTAAAAATCTAAAAACAATGGTTTTGACAATATTTAACATGTAATATCACTAGATAATTGATTAAACTACGACTACTACGTGCAGAGTATGAATGAACAGTATATAGATAACCTGGAATAGAAGATATTTGTATAAACTTCAAGAAATCCAATCCACAATATGAGAATTCAATGAAAAACCTACAAAAACCAAACAAACTCTCTATCTCTCCTTCTAAACTGTTAAAATGTAAAAGTGGGCGTCCTTATGGACGTGTACAAAACGCATATAAATAGAAAACCTAAGGCACTAGGGTTAAAATCCGCATTCTGCTGCGCACGCAAATGTTACTGGAAATACCCCGTTCGATCGATCGAACTGCTTTCGATCGATCGAACCCTTGATCTTCAAGCGCTTCGACTCTCTTCGAGCGATCGAACCTTCGATCGATCGAACCTTCTTAGAGCGATCGAACTTCACTTTTCAGCTTTGACTTCTTTTGTTTGCGTTCCAGCATTCCATTTATTCTGATATTCATCTGTTTAGTCCACACAGCAGTGATCTGCACAAACAACAGCTAAAACAATACAACTTATCATAGATTAATCATATTGTATAAAAATTAGCCTTGCAATGCAAATTGCGGATAACATGGGAAGTTGTGATAAAAATTAATACAATTCTTTCCTTTAGCGCGGTTGTATTTTACAAAAACCCCCGCTTTGCACAACCCCCAACTAGCTTATTGCTAGTCCCTAGCGATAAAGCGAAAATAAAAATAAAATAAAACTTCCTAAACTAATACTACCACGACTAAGAAACAAAGAAAAACTAAAAACAACCTAAACTAAGATAGAGAGAAAAAAATCCTAACTCACTTTCGCAGGAATCGCGGTTGCATTTAGCGAATGCAACAAGCCGTTAAACCCCTAGGTTCCCCCTAGTGGACGAGTGTTGTCTCGTGAGGGTTTGCAGTGAATATACCCACAAAATTCCAATTTTAAGCTCAAAAAAAAAAATTTAGAACAACTTATAGAATTTCCCCTTCCATTAAACTGTTAATTCAACTCTACAATAATATAATATCCTCTATCAACCCATGAAAGAGATCCACATGCTCTCCCATATCACCAAGTAAAATATACAAATGTATTACCATCATGCACCCGTGTGTGTGTGAAATTAACAACCATGCGTCCAACCCTTATTAAGAGTTATCTAGACCATTGTACTTTGGAAACTTGCAGTTTTAGCTCAATTCTCACATTGGTCACACTTAAAAGTAACGTCTCTCAGAAACTTGCTTTATAATGATCGCACATCGTATGAAAGCTTTGACAAGAATGATATTCTAAGTGCTAATGCTTTCATAATGGACTCTATGAAAAACGAGCATTTAAGAGTGTATAGTCTCATGAATGGAATACTACTTACTAGAGGAGCGAAATACCGTGGAGAACTCAACTCACACTTCCATGTTCAAATCAATTATTGAGAATCTTCAAGACTTTGACTTGCGGCTTTTATTTAGTAGGTGGGGGTGTTGTAGAGAAGAGTGTGCTTTTTAGTATGTGATGGAATTTCTTCTCTTTTTATTATTTATACTTTTCTCCACCCAATCTCCCATTCATTTTTTTTTTTTTTTTTTTAACCTGTTCATTCATCATCATCATTTTTTTTTTTTTTTTTTTTTTACCTGGACATCCCCACAACAACTTCATTCCATTTCACATACTTTGATGACTCATTCTCAACAAATTTATCAAACGGTTCAATGAGGTCAAGGTATAGATCAAAGATTTGGATTCTTGTGATTTTATTGGAAATATTTAATTGAGGTGGGATCAGGGGTGAAACGATTCAATGAATGAGGGTGAGCTATATTAGGTAAAGGAATGGGTAAACGATGGCTTGAATCATTTTCTCAACTTTCAATTTTTAGCACTTAAGTGTTCATCGAGTTTAATTGGTAAATCCTGAACGTTCTCCTCTAACAAGCAGTCAAAACTTTAAAGAAAACTGAGACTTAACAACGAATTTACCAAGTATATGCAAGAAAAAAAACATTCGACAATGTATGAGAATCCCCTCAGAAATGACGATTGGCTCAATTGCTCACAAAGGGTTATTAGCCTCCACTACTTGTTCTTTTTCGCACAATATTCATTTTAACTCCATTTTCAGATTTTCTACATGGCTGCTAATTAGTGCACAAAAGTGTTGGGTACATAATAGCTTTACAGATGCAATTCATTTCAACGATACAAAAAAACCGCGTGGATTTAATCCATAAAAAGATACGAATACTACAAATGTATCATTGTCTAATTAACAAGCAGGAGAGGTTATTCAGAGTTATTCTATCAATACTATTCAATAAAAATTTTTCAAATTTTAACAGATTGTGTTCTCATTAAATTTAAAACATATCTAAGTGCAAAACCTGATTATTACGGGTGTATACCTATCTATTGTCTCCTACCCCCAACTGAAAACAACAAAGTCCTCAGAAGTTGATTTTCAATAAATAGAAGAGATGGGTATCACCTGTATAGAGCAAAGGAAGATCGCAAGCAAAGCAACCTAGCATAGAAAAGTAGAACACAATCTCCAAAATAGACAGGATCAAAAGATAACAATAATACGAGAAAACCATGATCCAATCAATCGAAACCACTGGAATATGAACAGAATAAAATAAAATACAAGCAGTGATAAATACTGTCCATACAATACCAACTAACCAAATAATACACCCAAAAACCACCAACATATACAACCAACCAAAAATACATAAATACCACCTCCCCGACTAAAACTAATCGACCCCAGATGGCGCATCATCGGCTATATCAGAAGGGATGTCGATGGGAGTAGGCGGCAATACAGTAGTAGTAGGAGCAGTAGATGGCTCGGAAGCAGTGGTCGAAACCGGATCAGTAGCCTCAGCAGCTGGGGCAGCAGATGATGGATCAGCAGTAGGCGGGCCAGAAGGGGTAGCTGTGGGATGGTGAGCAGAGTGAACAGCCTGATCAACCCTTATCTGAATCAAAATGGACTCCAGCAAGGTCTGGATCTGATCCATCCGGCCCTCGAGTCTAATCCTGGCCTCTCTCTCCTCCAATAAAAGCTCACGAACTGTCGGGAGAGGCACAGAAGAAGAAGACTCTCCCTGGGCACGAGACTGCGACCGCTGTCGCAGCTCAAACTGCTGAACCGCAGCAACTGGATCATCCTCATCATCCGAATCAAGCTCCTCCACCTCGGTGGGTGTCCCTGAAGCTCCGGCCTCCGTGTCGGTACCGCCACACCTCTTCTTCCTCCCCCTCACCCTCGCTGTCCCTTTCCCCTTACGCTTCCTCTTCTGGGCGTCGGAGCGGCGAGCAGCCGCCTCGCTAAATCGGCGGGGAGAAGGGCGGATATCATCTCCAGGGAGCTCGAGGAACCCGGCATCGGCCATGACCCTCTGAATAGCCCAAGCACCCTTCAGGTGCTTCCTGGACGAGATATAACGGGTGGGGTGGACCATAAAATCAATATATAGGCGTGGTATACAAACAGGCTGTCCCGTCCCCACAGCATATAAGACTCGCGCATACCAAGCCGCGATCTTCTCTCGATAGGACGTCACTAGGAGGCAATTGCTGAGGACCAAATGAAGCATGTGGTAGTCATCGGTGAGAAAGTGGTCCTCGATCAAAGCATCGCCATCCCAAGACGGGACGGTGCCTCCAGTGAGCTCCCTGATAATAGCGGATGGTGGGGTCACTGGTGCATCAGGCCGGTGGGGGCAAACATAATCAGGCACCTCTGGTACCCCCAACGCGGCGGAAACGGTCGCGGGACTGATGATGAATGAACGACTCCGAAAGAAAGCATGATAGGTGAATGGTGTAAACGGGTCGCTGATCATAGTCGCACACGCACCTCTGATCCAGGATAGGTTGACCCTCTTGGCCAACGACAGGAGATCGAACCAGTGAGGCATAGCGCGGATCCGTGTGAGGAACCATGGGCTCTCAGTCCAGATATGCTCAATAGGGCGCTCAATCATAACCATCCGTGTCTGAAAATATCGCTCGAACCAAACCCTATCCTCGTTATTCCGGAACCCGTGTGCGGGTACCGGATCTGGTATAGTACGGTCGAGGGGCTTGGACTTATGATAGCCCGTCACTGGATTCATCTGTCAGTCCTGAAAATAAGACCACACAAGATACAGATAAGAACAGGAAGAAAAAGAAACAAAACAAACACTGCTGGAGTTCGATCGATTGAACTGAGTTCGATCGATCGAACTGGAGTAGACTTCGATCGCTTGAACTTTGTTCGATCAATCGAACAACTTCCCTTCGATCGCTCGAAAATCGTTCGATCGATCGAACACAGCGGTGTTCAGCAATCGCAGAAATGAAAGGAAAACCAAAGTTATGCTTAACAAAAGACGATCCTAAGACCAAGGGGACACCCCCTTGGGATTTTCTAACACAAACAAGAAGGAAAAGGAAACTACACATGAGTGGGGCCTACCTCGGGTAAGAACCTGCAGTGGGGATGGACGGATGATGAGATGAAGATGAAGATGATCAGGAGGTTGATCAGAGCATCTATTTGGATGCCAGAAATCAAGAATTGCCCAGTCGCCTTCTCCTCTGTCTTCGAGCGATTGAGAGTGAGAGTGAGGGTAATGAAGAGATGTCCTGAAGACGCCTCGTTTAAATGCTTCGTTCGATCGATCGAAGAATGTTCGATCGATCGAACACAAATCCTTCAATCGATTGAACGTAAACTACAAGCGCTTGAACATTCAGGTTTCGATCGATCGAACTGGGCTCGATCGATCGAACACAAAAATTCCAGAATTCAATGGGATATGAACCACATCATCCCCAACTATCAAAAACAAATCTGGACATGCAGATAGACTGAAAGAACAGTTGAAGAACAAGCATGTAGGACAGAAATTCATCCCCAGAATAGAAAATCGCAATTTATATAAAAATAAAACTTTATAATTGCATCCAAATTGCAACATTATCATCCCCAACTGTGGTTAAAACCTTATTTAACTAAAGAAAACCAAAAATAAAACTAAAACTAAAACCAAAAACATTTTGTCAAGGATTACACTCCAGTTGATAAACAAGAATTGAAATTGAACAGAAACAACTGAAATGTAGCACTAGTCTTCGAGTATAAAGATTCCCTCTTCCACAATCTCTTCATAATCCGCCGAATCTTCAGACGTGAAGTCCAAACTCGATGATTCCCTTTCCCAGAACAATCGAAAAGCAGCAAGGACATCATCAAACAAGTCTGGCGTCTCCACAGAATTGAAAGCCCATGCAAGAGGTGATCCGGACGGAGACAAGGATAACGGAGTATGATTGCGCAACGGACCCTCCTCTTGCAGCGGAGTGAGTGGGGGCCTTATGTAGGGCCCAAGACCATGAATCAGTTGATGTGGAAGGAATACCGGGATGCCATTTAGGAACATAGTGACAATCCTGGACAAAAGACAACAAACTGAAATTAAAACAACAGAACACAAGAAACACGAATAAACACAAAAAGAAAAACAAAGAATAGAAACAATAATACAAAGAAATGTGACAAGTTCCAACCTCACTATTGGCAGTGGTTCCCAAAATGCACTGGCTGGTAAGGGGCATTGGAGCCTGAATAGCAAGTAGCTCAGGTGCACGTAGCGGTATGGGACCAACTCAAGCACGAGGAAATCGTCCACGAAAACAAAGACGGCATTGTGGCGTTCTGGGACGACATCCTGAAGGACATGATCCTCCCATGGCTCCCACATATCGTCATTCTCCCACTGCGCCATGAGTGCGTCATCCACCATGCGTCCCATGTACAGGTCATCATCCTCCTCCACATCATCATCATCCTGAAATCCCATATTTTCGTATGGGTTGATATCCAGGAGGGCTGGTGGATATGGAATGTACCCTTGAGCAGCATCGATAAGAGAATGAGCTTCAGGGTCCTGATGAAGCAAGGGGCAGGGTATGAGTTCACCCTCAATCCAGGTGCCACAGCGACATTCTGAATCAGCCCAAGAACCGACAGAGTGAACATCATCACCTCGCATCTACGCACCTGCAACAGAGTGGTTTAAGGAATAATGGATTAGAACTAAATCACAAACACGAAATAAAGAACGAAAACCAAAAAGAAACAAAAGAGAGAGAAACTAAAATGCAAGGAAAGAAAAGGAATACAACAACAATATGGAATTCCACTTCGGATTTTTTAAGCGTGAGAATAGCTGGGCTCATCCAGCTGGATGTGCTCAACTTCAGAGTGGAAATTCTCCAAGAACGGCTTCAATCTTTGGCCATTGACCTTGAAACAATCATCGTTCTTGGGATTAACAATCTCGACCGCCCCATGTGGAAAAATAGTTTTTACGATGAACGGGCCTGTCCAACGGGAACGGAGTTTTCCTGGGAAAAGGTGGAGGCGAGAGTCATACAACAATACTTTCTGCCCCGGCTCAAATGATTTACGAAAAATCATACGATCGTGTCGAGCCTTCAACTTTTCCTTATGTAACTTTGCAGAGTCATACGCATCTCGTCGTATTTCCTCTAGCTCTGCAAGTTGGAGCTTGCGTAGCTGACCTCCCTCTTGAATATCAAAGTTCAATGAGCGTGTCGCCCAATAAGCTTTATGTTCAATTTCAACAGGAAGGTGGCAAGCTTTCCCGTAAACTAGTCTATACGGGGACATACCAAGATTCGTCTTATAGGCAGTACGGTATGCCCATAACGCGTCGGTCAATTTGTATGCCCAGTCTTTTCGATTGGAACTAACTGTCTTCTCGAGAATATGCTTGATTTCTCGGTTAGCCAATTCTGCTTGCCCATTGGACTGTGGATGATAGGCAAGAGCGATTTTATGATGAACTCCGTATTTCTTGAGAAGTGACTCCAAAGGCCTATTGCAGAAATGCTTTCCTTGGTCACTGAGTAAAGCTTTCGGAGTACCAAAACGAGACAAAATATGCTCTCTTAGAAATGACATGACCGTTCTGTGGTCATTTCGTCTCGTTGGTATCGCTTCTACCCATTTGGATACATACTCGACAGCAAGGAGTATGTACTCACAGTTATTCGACTTGGGAAATGGGCCCATAAAATCTATGCCCCAACAATCGAATATCTCAATTGTGATGATAGGGGTTAAAGGCATAGAATTCCTTTTAGAAATGGTTCCAAGCTTTTGACAGCGTTGGCATGTCTTGCAAAAGGAATAAGCATCTTTGAAGACTGTAGGCCAGTAAAAACCGCTCTGTAAGACTTTTTGTGCGGTCTTTTGTGACGCGAAGTGGCCACCGCACGCCTCAGAATGGCATGATGCTAATATGACGGTTATATCCTCGTTGGGTACGCAACGCCTGATGACCTGATCAGCACAGTACTTGAAAAGGTATGGGTCATCAAAGAAGAAGTGACGCGCGAACGAGAGGAACCGTTTCCTATCCTGGTTCGACCACTGAGTTGGTGTTTCACCCGTGACGAGGTAGTTTACAACATCAGCATACCAAGGCAGACTACTTACTGCCAGTAGCTGTTCATCTGGGAACTCATCTTTAATGGATTGGGATTCAGTATTGTCAACAAAGGTCAACCGGGACAAATGATCCGCAACCACATTCTCTACTCCTTTCTTGTCCTTGATAGTTAGATCAAACTCTTGGAGTAAGAGTATCCAGCGAATAAGCCGTTGTTTAGCGTCTTTCTTTGACAAAAGATACTTGAGGGCCGAATGATCTGTAAAACAGACGATTGGCGACCCTATCAGGTAAGACCTAAACTTGTCCAGAGCGAATACTACAGCCAGCAGCTCCTTCTCGGTGGTAGTGTAATTCATTTGAGCGTCATTCAAGGTTCGGCTGGCGTAGTATATCACATGTGGCTTATTGTCCTTTCTCTGGCCTAGGACTGCGCCAATGGCGTAATCACTAGCATCGCACATTAATTCAAAAGGCAAACTCCAGTCGGGTGCCTGTATTATAGGTGCGGAGGTGAGGAGATCTTTTAGATCCTCAAAGGACTTTTGGCAACTCTCTGACCACTCGAAAGGTGCATCTTTGACAAGAAGTTGACAAAGGGGTCGAGAGATTGCACTGAAATTCTGGATAAATCGACGATAAAAACCTGCGTGCCCCAGGAATGAACGAATGTCTCGCACTGTACGGGGGACAGGTAGATTTGAGATTATGTCGATCTTAGCCTTATCCACTTGGATTCCTTCATCGGATATTATGTGGCCTAGAACTATACCCTTGGTCACCATAAAGTGACACTTCTCCCAATTCAAAACTAGGTGTTTGTCCTCACACCTCATTAAAACCTGCTCGAGATTGCTAAGGCAATCTTCGAAGCTATGGCCGAATACTGAAAAATCATCCATAAAAACTTCAAGGATGTTTTCGACCATGTCACTGAATATACTCAGCATGCACCGTTGAAAGGTAGCCGGTGCATTGCATAGGCCAAACAGCATTCGTCGGTAGGCAAAAGTACCGAATGGACACGTGAATGTGGTTTTCTCCTGATCTTCAGGAGCAATCTCAATTTGATTATATCCACTGTATCCATCCAAGAAGCAGTAATACTTGTGACCCGCCACGCGTTCTAGCATTTGATCCATAAATGGCAAAGGAAAATGGTCCTTTCGGGTCACAGTATTTAACTTCCTGTAGTCAATGCACATCCTTCATCCAGTGGGGACACGTGTCGGTACTAATTCACCCTCTTTATTTGGGATGACCGTTATGCCTGCTTTCTTTGGAACTACTTGGGTAGGACTAACCCAAGGACTATCAGATATAGGATATATCATCCCAACATCAAGTAGTTTAAGCACTTCCTTTTTAACCACTTCTTGCATGTTGGGATTCAGACGCCTTTGCATTTGCCTTGAGGGTTTGGCATCTTCCTCCAGATATATCTTGTGTGTGCATATGGATGGGCTTATGCCTTTGAGGTCAGCAATTGTCCATCCCATAGCATCCTTGTGCTTGGTAAGCATTTCCACTAGCTTACTTTCCTGTTCATGAGTTAAAACAGATGAAATGATCACAGGATAAGTTTTTTCAGTCCCTAGGAATGCGTATTTTAGCTCTTTGGGGAGCTCCTTCAATTCTAATTCCGGGAACTGGAAACTAGAGGGCATTACCAACTTGGTTTTAGGAGGCAGTTGTTCATATGGCTGTATCCACATGCAATCAGCTCTATCCTCCTCTTTCGTATCCATCATAAGACACGTCTGGTTCAAGTCAGCATCCAATGGGGTGGACTCTGCAGGCTGATAAATATCGCCAAATTGAGTCATCACAACTTCCAAAGGATCTTTATAGTCGACCAAGTCAACTTCATCTTCAATGACCGTGTCTATATAATGGATTTCTTCCTCATCATCGTATTCTTCAGGTCGGGGATTAGAGAAGATCTTGATATTCAACGTCATGTTCCCGAATACGATAGTCATGATACCAGTTCTAATCTTGATTGTGGCATCAATGGTGTTGAGGAATGGACGTCCAAAAATAACCGGGATATGTGCACCAGGATTAGACACAGGTTCTGTGTCCAATATCACGAAATCAACCGAAAATACAAAAGTGTCTATTTGGACAAGGACGTCCTCCAATACCCCTCTAGGGTACTTTACAGATCTGTCTGCCAATTGCAAAGCAACTCGGGTGGGTTTGAGTTCACCCAACCCTAGCTGTTTATAGACTGAGTATGGCAGCAGGTTCACGCTTGCTCCTAAATCGAGGAGTGCGTTGTCTATCTTTTGATTCCCAATTCTACATGAGACCGTAGGTGTACCGGGATCTTTGAGTTTTGGGGGCAACTCATTTTGAATGATCGCACTGGCTTGACATGCGACATAAGCATGTTTCTTCACGCTTTGCCTCCTCTTGACCGTGCATAGATCTTTAAGATACTTAGCATAGGCCGGCACTTGCTTGATAGCATCTAGGAGTGGAAGGTTAATCTTAACTTGCTTAAACAGTTCCAGAAACTCCTGATTCTTCGTCTCATTCTTGGGTTTCTTCAACCGTTGAGGATAAGGTGCAGGGAAGGGGCATTTTGGTGGTTCCTCCTTAACAGACTCCTTCCCAGGCCTTCGCTCAACTTCTTCCTCTACTCCAGGAGCTGCAATGTTTGCCTTGATAGGATCGTCATTGGTAGACTGCTCCTCCTCTTGAATAGATGGTAGCTCAACATCCTTATCCACCACTTCCTCCTCATCGTACACTTCGGGAGTGGACAGAGGTATGCCTTTCTCTATGATTTTTCCACTTCTCAGTGTAGTCACAGCTTTAGCATGTTCTTGATTGTTAGGACCATTGTTATGTCCCTTGGGGTTCTGAAGTGGTTGAGCAGGGAATGTTCCTCCTGAGCTCTCTTGCCGTGCATCTATCCTCTCTAGTGTAGCAGACATTCTACTCATCATTTGGATGAGTTGTTGCGTTAGATTGGCATTAGCAAGTGGCTCCTCCTCTTGTACCTTCTTGTGCGGGGGCACATAGGCATTGGTTTGTGGTGCATTGGAGGGTTGAGCTTGATTGTAATTATTAGTTCTGTTTTGATTGTAATGCTGGGCTGGCCTATTGTTTTGCCCTTGATATTGATTATTGTTGTAGGGCTGCTGTTGATATTGATTTTGGGCCCCAGCATTATTTCTCCAATCAAAACCGGGGTGATTCCATCTATTGTTATTTTGAAAATTATTGTTGGAATTCCCCGCCCCTCGAAAACCTTGCATGGCATTCATCTCTATAGGGGCTTGCTCTTGAAAATGTGGCACATTAGGACAATATTGAGTTGTATGTCCCAACATGTTGCATGTGCCACATGGTTCTTCAGGCAAGACTTGCCTAGAGCTCTCTCCTTTCATACTTAACTCCTCTACCCTTTTTGCCAGCTCTGCATACTTGGTCATGAGGTGATCTTCATTGGTTAGCTGGTATAGGCTTTTCTCCTCTACACAGGATATCTGTGAGCGTGAGATATTGTCAGAATTTGACCATTCATGAGCGTATTCAGCTAACCATTCGAAATGGGCTTCGGCCTCTTCAGTGTTTTTACGCAGAAATGGTCCCGAGCTCATTGTTTCCACCAACTTCTTTGTTTCACCATTCAATCCCCGATAAAAGAAGCTGATCGTTCGCCATTTCTCAAACCCATGATGTGGGCACGAGAGAAGCAAATCTTTGAAACGCTCCCACGCTTCTGTGAAGGTTTCATTGCTCTTTTGTTTATAGGAATTGATTTGACGCTGAAGGTCTGTGGTCATGCGAGTAGGATAGAATTTCTTCAAAAATGCGGTGCGCATCGCATGCCAGGTGAAAATTGAATTAGGTTTTAGGGAGTGGAGCCACGCCTTCGCTTTATCTTTCAACGTGAAGGGGAATAGCATTAAATGCGCCACCTCCCTAGGACAAGTTTGCGAGAATGTTTTGCAAACATCCTCGAAATCGGTGACATGTAAATACGCCTTCTCGCTTTCCATCCCATGAAAAGTGGGAAGCAGTTGAATCATCCCATTGCGAAACTGGAATTCGCCATTGTGCGGTGGGATTTGAATGCAAGAGGGCGTAGGTGCATGTTCTGGTTGCATGAGATCGCAAAGAGGACGGAGTGCCTCATCGATTGGTACCACAACATTGTCACCGTTTTCACTCTGATGATCATCCATTGATGCAGTTGGAGTGGCTATGGGGTTGATGGAGCTTTCAGAGTCAGACAGATAGAAAGGATTTCCAAAAATTCCTTCAATGGAATTCTCGGACATGAACTGAGAGGGTCCCTAGGGTGAGAACTTACCCAAAAGAACTGAAAATGAGAGAAAATAAAAATAGAAAGAGATGAAGAGAGACCGAGGTAATCTAAGGAATTGATCGTCGCCTTCCCCGGCAACGGCGCCAAAAACTTGACACGAGAATTTTCTTGTGCGCTCTTGTGCAGTACCCAAGTGTAGGTAGACGTGCAAGTAATATCTGGTAAGACCAGGTCGATCCCACAGGGAAGGTGTTGACCTATCGAATTAGACTAACCTCTAAAGAAAACAAAATAAAATAACTAAGGTTGAATGAAGGTGCGGAACACAAAGTTCCACAAACTAGGATTACTAATGAAAGTAATTAAAATTAACTAAACAATCTAACTAGCTAATTAAAACAGTACTTAGAATTAAGGAGTTTAACTTTAAAAAGAAAGTGTTGGGATTACACGAATCCGCAGTAACCTAGCCATCTACCATGCATTTACCTTGAAGCACAATGGAGCATATTACCTACAGTTTTCCGTATTCCTCTAAAAATAAAGAATCCATGGCCCTTTCATGACCGGGACCATATCATCACAGTTAAATTGAAATACACAAAAGCGGTTTAATTCAATAGTTAAGACTCGCATCCTCAATGGTGTTAGCATTGAAGATGGTTTGCAAAATGTATTGAAAGAAAATGCCTTAGGGCCTTAGTTTTAGAACTGTTTTGACAGATTGAGCATTTATTTGGGACAGAATGATAACAAGTCCTAAAACAAAAAGTCCTGGAATACTGCAGGGAACATCCTCAAGAATCTGAGAGTTCGATCGATCGACGCGCTTTCGATCGATCGAAGACCTTCATCCCTCAATCGATCGAACTGACTTCGATCGCTTGACTGTCTCTGGTTCGATCGATCGAACTAACTTCGATCGATCGAACACAGCGATTATCCTGCTGCATGGCAGAGGCTGGAGATCACTGTTTCATCGTGTTCTCCCAACCTGGGACTACTCAGACATCGTCTGGAGTGTCACAAAATTAGTTTTAACGTAAGAAAACATTAATACCCCGTTTGGTTGCGAGTTTTTCATTAAAAATCTAAAAACAATGGTTTTGACAATATTTAACATGTAATATCACTAGATAATTGATTAAACTACGACTACTACGTGCAGAGTATGAATGAACAGTATATAGATAACCTGGAATAGAAGATATTTGTATAAACTTCAAGAAATCCAATCCACAATATGAGAATTCAATGAAAAACCTACAAAAACCAAACAAACTCTCTATCTCTCCTTCTAAACTGTTAAAATGTAAAAGTGGGCGTCCTTATGGACGTGTACAAAACGCATATAAATAGAAAACCTAAGGCACTAGGGTTAAAATCCGCATTCTGCTGCGCACGTAAATGTTACTGGAAATACCCCGTTCGATCGATCGAACTGCTTTCGATCGATCGAACCCTTGATCTTCAAGCGCTTCGACTCTCTTCGAGCGATCGAACCTTCGATCGATCGAACCTTCTTAGAGCGATCGAACTTCACTTTTCAGCTTTGACTTCTTTTGTTTGCGTTCCAGCATTCCATTTATTCTGATATTCATCTGTTTAGTCCACACAGCAGTGATCTGCACAAACAACAGCTAAAACAATACAACTTATCATAGATTAATCATATTGTATAAAAATTAGCCTTGCAATGCAAATTGCGGATAACATGGGAAGTTGTGATAAAAATTAATACAATTCTTTCCTTTAGCGCGGTTGTATTTTACAAAAACCCCTGCTTTGCAGACGTTTGGGACGGAATCGATCCTTCAAACTGTCGCGACCTACGGGTCCAGTAAGGAAATTAAACGTTTTCCATATTTATGCTACGTCGGAGCGTGACAGGATTTAGTGGTATTAGAGCCAGGTTATTATTTATCTCAAGATAGTTTAGCCAGGTTAGGGTGTACCAGTTTAGACCCGATTCCACGATCTGTTAGCTTAAGCTTTGCACCCCGATGATACGACAGGGAAGATAGACTCAGAACCCAAACGCCTAAGATTATCTCTTTCCTGACTTAAGTTAGTACCTTTTTCAGGAATGGATCCAGCTCAGCCTCTTTTTGTACCTGACGCTTTTGGAGGGCATTGGGTTACTGTGGGAGCGATAGTACCAGCTTCTGCGATACTTTATTTCACCACTATTGGGCAGCGTGCAGCTGGTACCATCGAGTTAGATCTCTGGCACCAGATTCATGTGTTAGGAGTGGTCGACTTGTCCCGTGCCCGCCTCGAGATCCTGTACTTTATCGAGATCCAGCCCTTAGTGCTTGTAGAGATGGTTCGCTTGGTTAACAGCGATGCCTTATGTTTACCTCTTGAGGTTCAGGTTGTGCAGGCTCACTTTGCACAGCTAGAGATGCCTCCACCTGTCGTCCCTGCTGTTGAGGATGATGGTGACAGTGATGTTGTACTTGCTCCTATTATCGAGGACGCCGAGGAGGATGGCATAGGTTGGGACGATTTCGCAGTTGACCTTGAGGAGGCACTAGCAGTCGAGCTAGCTTTTCCAGAGGCAGATACCCCTGGACATGCTTCGTTGTTGACCTCACATAGCTGTAATTTTGGGGCAGGCCCCTCTCATGTTCAGCGACTTCATCAGGCCGACTCGCTTGACCTTTTGATGGCTACCTATGGCGATGACTGACCGTTTAGATGTCACTTTGTATATATTAACTACTTTTGACTATTAGCTCTACCTCTTTTTGCAAACTGTAATTACATGCATTAGAGTATAGGGCAATAACCCCATTTTTGGCATTAACTCTTGCATGGACATATGTGTCCTAACCCATATAGATAGGGTAGGCATTGACCTAATTATACACGCTTTTTGTATCAACTTGACAAGAAGTTATATATAAAATATACTCTTTTGAAAGCTGTCATCATTTAAATTGCTTCATAGTACTGTTCCATGCATTCTTCTCATTCTACTATCACTTTCATGCATAGAATGGCTGGAGGACTAAGGAGGAACAAGAATTTGATTGAGGGAGCACCTGAGGCTGCCGATCCCACAGGAATGTTTGAAGCTTTCGTCAGACGTCTCGAAAGGGTTAGCAATCAGAATGAAAATCGATGAGACCGTTAGACTAGAGATAAGTTGTTGGAGAGATTTCGTGCGCTAAGGCCCGAGCAGTTTGCGGGTACCGCGGAACCATGGAAAGCAGAACAGTGGTTAAGACAGATGGACCGCATGTTCGAGGATGTTCAGTGTAATGAGATGGACAAGAGGAGATTAGCTACCTTTCAATTAATCGATGCTAGCGCAGATTGGTGGGATTCGGTCATAGCTACTATCGGGAATGGAGGTGTAATGGGAATGACATGGACTACCTTCAAGGAGAGATTTTTGGAGAAGTATTTCCCGGCTACGGAAAGGCACAGAAGAGAGAAAGAGTTCATGGATTTGACTCAAGGAACCAAGTCGG
Organism: Hydrangea macrophylla; assembly: GCA_033977485.1. Classification (NCBI taxonomy): domain Eukaryota; kingdom Viridiplantae; phylum Streptophyta; class Magnoliopsida; order Cornales; family Hydrangeaceae; genus Hydrangea; species Hydrangea macrophylla. The sequence continues at coordinate 108,481,268 of CM066994.1, read as the reverse complement.
TGCAAGAGTATACCACACAGTTCGAGAGACTGTCTCGGTTCGCTCCACACCTGGTTGATACTGAAGACAAGAAGATACGGAAGTATAACCAAGGGCTGACACCGCAAATTTGTCGCCTGACTCTCGATCACCTAGAAGAGGGATTGGTTGGCTTAGCTACTGATCTAGAAGAAGACGCTCGAGTGAACCGTAAGCAATTCGAATTCCGACCGCCTCAAAGGGGTAATTTTGGGAATAGACCACCAATGAATCGTACCCAAGGGCAGAAGAGGAATTTTGACAGGAGCAAGAGGACCCAAGCTATCACCTATCCGACTCAACCCCGAGTGGGAGAAGGTAGTAATGCTGGAAAATGTTTCAACTGTGGCAACCCCGGTCATCTGGCTCGAGATTGTAAGGCACCGAGGTGTGCTGCTCAGCAAGGCATAGTTTACTACAACTGTGGTGAACCAGGTCACATCAGCAAGTTCTGTACTGCTCCTAAGCAGGTGACGTATGGTCAACAGAATCAGACTCGCATGAATGCTGTTATTCCTGATGCTGCTAGATATGATGGAACTATTTATGAAGAAGGAGATTATGGTGAAGCTCAACCTGATCAGCAAGCAGTGGAAGGTACATTGACTTTGTTTAACTCTCATGTTAAAGTGTTATTTGATACGGGTGCTACTCTTTCGTTCATATATGTTAATACTATTCAGAGATTGGGTATCTTACCTCATCGTTTAGACATAGCTTTGAGGGCTACATCACCATTAGGAGCTGCAGTCAGATTAGGACACGTGTGCAAGGATTGTCCTTTACGGCTAGGAGACCGTGAAATCCCTGCAAGGTTGATTGTCCTATCAATGAAGGAGTTCGACATAATCCTAGGAATGGATTGGCTCTCTCAGAATCAAGTGAAGTTGGATTGTGCGAGGAAGAGAATTACATTCTCCGACAACGAGAATCAACCCTTTGATTTTCAATGTAACCCTTTGGGAGATATGTTCCTCACTAGATGTTTGGAAAACATCGAAGTCGTCAGTACAGAGATGACAGCGTCATCTATACCTGTAGTCAAGGACTTCGAAGAAGTATTTTAAGACGTTTCTAGTTTACCGCTGGAGAGAAGTATAGAGTTCTGTATTGAGCTTATACCAGATATTGTTCCAATCACCAAGGTTCCCTATAGAATGGCCCCCACCGAACTGTTAGAATTGAAGGAACAAGTTCAAGATCTCGAGAACCTAGGTTTTGTACGTCCTAATACATCGCCTTGGGGAGCACCTGTGTTATTCGTGAAGAAGAAGGATGGGACGCTCAGGCTGTGTATCGATTACAGAGAACTGAACCGAGTGACTATCAAGAACAAGTATCCCTTGCCTCGGATCGACGACTTATTTGATCAACTACAAGGAGCTACGACATTTTCCAAGATAGACCTAAGGTCGGGATATCATCAGTTGAGGGTACGGAAGGAAGACATACCTAAGACTGCTTTAAGAACCCGATATGGTCACTATGAGTTTCTGGTGATGCCATTTGGAATGACGAATGCCCCGGCAGTGTTCATGGATCTGATGAACAGATTGTTCAAGCCTTATTTGGATCAGTTTGTCATCGTCTTCATTGATGATATTTTGATCTATTCTAAGTCAGGAGAAGAACACGAACACATCTACGGATTGCGATGCAGACACTTAAGGACCACCACTTGTATGCCAAGTTCAGTAAGTGTGAGTTCTGGTTGCAAGAAGTGAAATTTTTGGGACACAAGGTGTCTTCTCAGGGGATTTCTGTGGATTCGTCCAAGACCGATGTTGTGTCAAACTGGGTTAGGCCGAGCAACCCTACGGAGGTTAGAAGTATTCTTGGACTCGCCGGCTAATACAGAAGATTTGTTGAGGGATTCTCCAAAATAGCTGCACCATTGACTGGATTGACGAAGAAGAATTTGAAGTTCGAGCTGACAAAGAAGCATGAGCGTGCCTTTCTAGAGTTGAAAGAGAGACTCACAACCGCGCCAATACTAGCTATACCCAAGCCTGATGAGAAGTTCACTATCTTCAGTGACGCGTCATATCAAGGATTAGGGTGTGTACTTATGCAAGATGGTAGAGTTATCGCCTATGGATCCAGACAGCTGAAGTCGAATGAGTTGAACTACCCCATTCATGATTTGGAATTGGCTGTAGTAGTTTTTGCACTCAAGATTTGGAGACACTATCTCTACAGTGAGAAGTTTGACTTATTCTCCTATCACAAGAGCCTGAAATATTTGTTCACACAGAAAGAGTTGAACATGAGGCAACGCAGATGGATGGAGCTGATCAAAGATTATGACTTCATGTTAGAATACCACCCTGGTAAAGCTAATGTGGTCGCTGATGCTTTAAGTCGACAGACTCGGGAGACAATCGCCTCCTTAATGGATAGAGAATGGCGAGCATTGGAGACGTTGGCGGAGTTCGACATACAGAGTGCTGAGGAAGAAGGACAACTTTTTGGATGTCTTGTCCTACAGCCTGTTCTTATCGACTGCATTATTGGAGCTCAGAAAGAAGATGAAAAGTTTCAAACATGGTTCGTGAAGATGTCAGAGAAAGACCCGACAGAATGGAAGGTGGGAGTCGATGGAGGATATCGGTGCAGGAATAGATTATGTGTGCCAGATGTTGAAGAGCTTAGAAATGATATCCTGGAAGAAGCACATAAATCAAGGCATACAGTTCACCCAGGAGGAACGAAAATGTACAAGGATTTGAAGAGAATCTTCTGGTGGGAAGGTATGAAGAAGGATGTGGCCGAATTTGTACCCAAGTGTTTGACGTCTCAGCAAGTCAAGGCTGAACATCAGAGACCGTCAGGATTGTTGCAACCACTACCTATTCCTGGTTGGAAGTGGGAGCACATTACGATGGATTTTGTAGTAGGATTGCCTCGATCACAACAGAATCATGACGCTATTTGGGTAATCGTGGATCGATTGACGAAGTCTGCTCATTTCATTGCTTATAGTATGACATACCCGGTGGAAAAGATGAGCCGGATGTACATACAACAAGTTGTGCGACTTCACGGTGCACCTGTGTCAATTATGTCAGACCGTGACGCGCGTTTTACTTCTGGATTTTGGGAAAGTCTGCAAGAAGCCATGGGAACCTCGCTCAAAAATCTTGGGAGACACACTTACCTTTGGTTGAATTTGCCTATAACAACAGTTATCACACGAGTATCGGGATGGCTCTGTTCGAAGCATTGTACGGACGACCATGTCGTTCTCCATTGTGTTGGGCAGAAGTTGGGGACACAGAATTGTTGGGACCAGATTTGGTTAGAGAGACCAACGAAAAGATTTCTTTGGTCAAGGAGAGGATGAGAACCGCTCAAAGCCGGTATAAGAGTTATGCCGATCGACGTCGAAAAGATTTGGAGTTTAGCGCCGGAGATCACGTGCTCCTTAAGGTTTCACCGACCCGAGGAGTAGTACGCTTTGGTCTCAAGAGAGGAAAATTAGCTTCGCGTTTCATCGGACCGTTTGAGATTTTGGAACGTGTTGGGAAAGTGGCATATCGACTCGCGCTACCACCGAAGATGTCTGGGGTTCACAATGTATTCCATGTGAGTATGCTGAGAAAGTACATAAGAGACCCCTCACATGTGGTTAGTTATGACGATATTGAGACGAGTCATAACGTTTCTTACAAGGAGAGACCCGTGAAGATTCTAGATCAGAGTATCAAGAAGCTGAGAAATAAGGACATTCCGTTGGTGAAGGTTCAATGGAATCACCATGACGAGAATGAAGCCTCGTGGAAAGCGGAAGCTGATATGAGGAAGAAGTACCCGGAGTTGTTTCAGAACTAGTTAGTCTTGATTTCGGGGACGAAATCCTGTTTAAGGGGGGAAGGATGTAACAACCTGAATTTCACTTAATTATTAATTTCAGCATGTCCATATTTAATTTGTATTTCCATTAACATAATTAAATTCATTTAGCATTGTCTGCTTTTAGTTTAATTATAGTCCTCATGTTTGGAATCTAAATTTCTTGTCTAAACTCATATGGAAATTCTTTTGGGGTCAAACTGCAATTTTATCAAATTTAGCAATACCTGTGTTGGATTTTAAAACTGTATTTCAAAACGGTGGAAATATTTTCTTTTAACTCAAGAAGTATTTTTATAAAACCAGAAAATCAATTCTTACGTTAAAATGAATTTTCTGTATTTTTGTGGTGATCACCGCGCCACGAAAATACCAATTTATGTTCAAAATTGTCCGCACTGTGTTAAACTTCCACAGATTTTGGAAGTGATGTAAAGTTTGATTAGACTTATGCTTTATTGCCATTTATGGAAACTAATGATTGAATAGGTTTTGTTTGGGAATGTATTTGAATCATGAATTAACCTTATGCCTAAAGCTTATTTTGCCAAACATCTCTATTATGACCCCTAGCTCTCTAATTGACCCCTACTATCTGCATATATACAAATTGTATACGTATATGTATATTTTGTATTCATGTATGTAAATCATTTGTAGAGTATGATTGAAAGAACTTGGGAACCAAGTTCTAGAGATTCTATATAACTCCTCACCAGATTTCAGTATGCTCATTACAAACACAAAATCATAGAGAAAATAGAGAGTTGTAGAGAGCTATACAAAATTTTGTAGAGAGAAGAAGCTTCAATCCTCCATAGCTTGGATTAGACTCTTATCTTACATTCTTTCTCAACACACACTACTCTCTTATATCTGTGAGTATTTTAAACTCACTCCAAATGTAATTTGTGCTCAATTACTGTTTTTATGTGTATATATGTTGATCACCATGTTTAAATTCTTCAAGAACTCCATAGCTCAAAACATGGATTTTCCAAACTAAATTAAAATTCGTTTTCTAAATGAAATATGAAAGATTATAGTATGTAGAGTATGCGATTGAAAAATTAGTGCTTAATTCGTTCGTATGGCGACGTATGATTAAAATGAAATTTCTGTCAATTCTCGGTTTTTCGTAAAATCTGAGAGTTACGGATCGATTCAGGTAAAATTGATCGTAGATTCTCAATCCTTGCAAAAAACCGAAAAAAATCATATATTACATGTCCTATTTACTTCCAGAATTGAAAATGGGTCAAAATGGACCCTTAAACTGAAAACAAAGCAGTTCTGACGAATAAGATGAAGTCTCTGCTGAAACTCGCGTGCGCGATCGCGCGAGCGAGGGTCGCGCGAGCTAACCCACGCGCGAGCGGCCCGCGCGCGCGAGGTTTGTGTTCCCAGGCAGACAAAAAAGTTTTATAAAAGAAAAATGAAAATTAGGCAGGTCGCGCGAGCGGACTGCGCGAGTGAATCGCTCGAGCGATCCGCGCGCACAATTTTCCTAAACTCTGGCAAAAAGAAAGGTTTTTATAATAAAACGAAAATTGGGCATATCGCGCGAGCAGTCTGCGCACGCGACTTCTGACAGTTTCTAGTTTTGCTTGTTTTGATAAGGGACTGTTTGGGATAAAATTTATATACTGTTTGAGTACTGTTTGAGAAATTTATTAAATCAGAATCTTAATTGGTTATGTTTGAACGATTAAAACGTCGTATTGTGACTTATCAATCCCCATATGCACGTCGTTTGTATAAATCAGTGAATTGCCTCATGTTTTAAAGTTTCATGACATGCATGTGGAGTCAGTTGTACATGCATGGTGAGTGTGAATGTTGGTTAGTATGGAAAAGAGTAATGGTCAGTGTGGCATAGTGAGTGCGGTTGAGATTGTGGTATGGACACTCCCGGGTAAGTGAGTACCAAAGTGTGCTGTGATTGAGATTGCGGCGAGGGTGTCTTTGAAATGCAACGGTGGCAAAACTGGACACTCCCTGACGACCATGGTAGCGTCAAAGTGTGTGAAGCCGAACTTGGACATTCCCTGGCACCCATGAAAGTGCTAAAGTGTGGCCTACAGACACTCCCTGATACCCGAGTCTGGATACTGCGTGAGGGTTCCTCCGGTATTTGCATGGCGGATTAGGTAGTCAAAGTGTGAGGCAATGGACACTCCCTGATACCCCGGACCAAAGTGTGAGGCAAACTGGACATTCCCTGGCACCCCTGTGCTAAAGTGTGGCTATCTTAGCGTTTCAAAGATACCGGTGTGTGATGTTGGGTTGTTGGGTTTTGTCGAGAGAAAAAAAGTCGGTAAGATGAGATGGTGCATTGTTCTCATACACAGTCACATATATGTGAATTACATCCTTAAATAATATTGTGCTTATTTCCTAAAATGACCTCCATGCTTTAATGTAAACTTATTGGATTAAATGAGAAATGGAAATAGGTAAATGAGTATGTTTTACATTCAAAGTCATGTTTTTAATACTCACCAGCTTCTTGAAGCTGACGGCGTTGATGCGCCCTGGACATTCGTTGTAATACCCGTAAAATTTCTATCAATAATAAAATGAGTCGCCGTATTCTTATTCATAATTCCAGAGACCCGAACTTATACGTATGCGTATTTAATTACTAGTTCCTTGGACTGTAAAATACGAACCCGGACTGACTTGCACGTTAATCCGTAAAATCTGTATCAAAACTGGACTGCATTGCACGTAATTCTAGCGACGACTAACTCATACCATAAATGGGAGATAGGAATCTATCCTAAAATGGCTATGTACTTACCTAACCTACCCATACCCATTGGATAATTACATCACCCAAACCCCTCCCTACAAACTGCCGGACCTTGCCCCTCCTCCACCCAAAATCGCCGGCCACATTCACACTTCCCCAAGATTCCACTCCCATCAGTCTCATCCATATCTTCTCAATCTGTTCAAACAAATGTGTAATCTCTGTGAATATCTGTGTATAAATATGTGTGTATACACATGTAAGTGTGTTTATATATGGAGAACTATTGGAGAAAGAGAACCACCGAGAAGTTGAGAGTTGAGAGTAAACCACACACACACTGCCTCATCACACTGCTCCACCTCTGCCTCCCCATCATACACACACACGGGCCAGAGAGAATAGAAGAAGAGCTCACCAGAGAGAGAGAGAGAGAGCTTGCCGGAGATAGAAGAAGAAGAAGAAGAAGGCCCGAGGTCCCCCCCCCCCCCCCCCCCCCCTACAGGTAAAACCCCAACCCCTGAGTAATTTTGTACACTCATACACACTCACACACCCTCCTTGGACCTTCACGAACAAACCAAACAGAGTCTAATGCTCAAAACAAGCCCCGGCAGCCATTAAAGCTCCCTCACAAGAGCTCAAAAAATTCAAACTCAACTATGGCTTATAAAAATTATACCAAACGAACCCTCAGATTCCCTATAGACTCCCTTTAATCCAGTTTCAAGTGTGGTACGCCCTAAGTAGGCCATGCAGGCCATTATTCTCCATAAACCCGAAAAGGATAATGCATTTGTGGGAACCCAAAATGAATGAACTGGGTTCTAGGCTTCTAGTATATTGTAGAGGGAGGAAAACCGGTCCTTTTTCCGTTGGTTTCATCGATTTCCATTGAGAGATGAGAGAGATATGAGTTGGAGAAGTTTTCCGGCCAAATTGGGCTCGCCGGCGACGAGCTGGGTTCGTCGGAGAAGAAGAGGCCCGTTGGGTCTTCGGGTTATATCGTTAACCCATTGGGTCGGTTCGGGTTTGCATATGGGTGGGTTTAGTTGTCTGTTTAAATGGTTAGTGGGTTCGGGTTATATTAATGTAGTGGGTAGCGGGTCAGATCTTTTAAGTTGGATCGTCCTTAGTGTATATATGGATAACCCGTTGGGTTGGCCGGGTCAAGTTTGACCCGTGGGTCTTGGTTTAATCCTTATTAATTATAATTAACCTATTAATCCCTAGTTAAGTTGTTTTTATATTCCTAATTAATCTGTTAATCTAGATTAGTAGATTGATAATTTGTTTTAGATTTATTAGTGTCTTAATTATTCTGGTAACCTTAATTAAGGTTTTATTAATCTGTTTTTATATTATTAATGATTCTGTTAATTCCAATTAGTGTTTTAATATTCTATTTTAGTAATAATTAGTATACAATAACCAAGATTAGTGTATAAATATACTATTTATAATATATTTTGTATTAATAAATAAATTATAAATAATTATTAATGATATATATAAATGGTTTTAAAGGGTTAAATTATTTCGAAAAATAGTTTTAAATACTATAAGTAAATTTTATATATTCTGAAATAGTATTTTAAATAAAATAATATTCCTATATCATGAAATTAGGGATTATTCTTATATAGTATACTTATTATATATTAGTTTAAATAAATAATAAGTAAAGTGTTTTAAATCAAAATAATTAGGTAATAAATACCTAATGACCCCTTTTAAATATAGGAAAATTTTATAAATCTTCCTGAGGCATACTACCTTTACATTATAAATTATTATTTATAAAACCCAACTTTAATATTTTTTTATAATTATTAATTACTCATAAAGTATCCGTTTGGTTATATTTTAATTATTTAAAATACCAAACGAACCCCGAAAATTATGAGATAAATACCACTAGCCTATTTTTCAGGCCTAGTATTTAATAAAAATATTTGTAAGGATCAAATGTCTCCCTAAACTATATTTTATAATTATGGGATCTCGCAGTCTATTATTTGACGATTTAAACTTCAGAAATTCATAATAAATAAATCGTAGCTCAGAAAAATACGTGGTCAGTTCCCAGAGTCTTAGAATAATGTCTAGAATGTCCCCTTAAAGTTTGGAGACCTTTTGACACAGTAAAAAATACAGCTTATCTATAGGGCTCAAACTGGTATAGAAAACCCAGCATTTTATGCGACGGACTCCGATTTGAGTCTAGTCAATGGCGTTGGACTCAGAATGATGTCTAGATCATCATATTGAGGTTTAGGAACCCACTCGGCACAATTACCATTATGCCCCTGATTTTAGTAAGCTTATTAATCAATGTTCTATGTAATTTTATACCTTATAGGAACCGTTACGCTTGTTTCTACGCAACCGCTTCGAGGTGAGTCGTCCTAACTCACTTGGTATACTATAGAATTATTCTTTGATCATATATGTATGCCCAGTACGTCCTGTGTGGGCGATACTGATAAGTATTAGTTATGTGAACGTGAGATTGTTTCCTATATAATGAATGCATGTTAGTTAACTTTACTCCATGTTTAATTAATATTTGCTGATATTCTTGCTTATCATGATTTCACGTTTATGCCGTCACATGAATATTCATATGAACATAGTCGAGTCATGATGTCAATGTTGACGTCTGCATGGTTAGTCACGGGGACTACCCTAGTCATATTGTCATACATGTTGAATGGATCGCAGTGGTCCGAATGGTACAGTCAAGTAAATGGGAACAACAATGAAACTGCTATGGGCCCTGCTAGGCTACGATAGTCAGAGTTTCCATTGAAATCATTAAAGTTATGCATGAATTAGCAATGTATCCATCGGAATACAATAGTTACCTTTCAAATGCTATAGGGCCCTGCTAGGCGACGATAGCGATGTAACTATTCTATTCTTCCGGCAAGGTCACGAGGACCTAAGAGTCCAATGATTACACTCTTTTTAAAACCAAAACTGCTATAGGGCCCTGCTAGGCGACGATAGCAACGTAATCATTCTACTCTAAGCCAACGGCGTAACACTAGTAATGTAACAAGTCACATGAGTCGGTTGTGGTGTCCGTGGTCGAGTTAAAGTCGAATATATCGATAATACATTGTGTCATCATTCTACCATGTCATATGCTTATTTAACGTTGGTTCAAGATATTGTTATACTTGTATATCCTTAAATGTATTAGGAGTGATTGGTTAAGACGATTTCACTTAGCTTCAAAAGCTAACGGCTCCTTCCCTGCCCTGGACATTTTACGTCTAGGTTATAATGAGGAGAACTATCAAGGTAACAATGAAGATGCATATCACTATCCTCAGGATGGGAACTATCAGGAAGGTGATCCTGAGGCAGACTATCAGGAAGAGTTCGATAACGAAGGTTACGGGTTTGCCAGTTAGAAGAAGGACCCTGGCCTACTTCCGCATTAAGACCTCATTTATGTTTTAACTATCTTTTGGTTGATGTAATAATTTAAGTGGCGTAAATCGCCCAAACTTATCTTTTGTGGTTTTCATTTGGAACTTCTATAATAGCTTAAGTAGCAAAACACTTTAAGTTCCCCCATGAATACCATTAGACGATTTTGCAAATTCCTTACTCTGATATATATTTTGTTAGTATGTTACACGGACAGGTCAGTTTTATGTAACTCGTCATTCCCTATGGGTCCAGAAAGGAAATTTTAAATTTTCCCTATTTTTGGCTACTCCGGGGCGTGACATTCGTGTTCAGGCTTTTCAGGTTATGACTACGCGGGGCCTTATGACTATGCAAACTGAGAACAACTATCTAATGAAGAGAATTTACTTTTATACGTTTTAAGTTATAAACTGTTCTTGTAATAAGGATGACTGTAATAGATATTAAGTTATTATTTTGTTTTAAGGCGGTTTGTGCCTTTAGAGACCCCGTGCTGTAATATGTAATAAGTTAGAAAAATATTTTTAAGCTTAACTCTGATTATATGTTTTTGTTGTTCGCCGTTTGGGACGGAATCGATCCTTCAAACTGTCGCGACCTACGGGTCCATAAAGGAAATTAAACGCTTTCCATATTTATGCTACGTCGGGGCGTGACAAATATGGTCAAAAGCCAAAAAAATTTAAAAGTCAAATCTCGGAGCCCGTTCTCCAAATTTTTTCAGTAGCTTTTTTGGGCTGAATATTTTCAGCAAATTTTTTGGTACTTTTTCAATTAAGTAAACTTTTTAAGCAATGTCAAACTTATGGAAAAGGAATAAGTGCTGAACATTTTCATTTTTAACTCTTAATAGGGTTATCAAACACACCATATCTAATATATATAACTACATACTCATATTTTCTTGGACTTTTCTTACATATTTCTTTATTCTTCTATATATGAAGTGTTGGAAATTATTATGATGCTACTAAAATATAAGAATAAAATAAATGATTCAATCAATTAAATAAAATTATATGAAAGTATATGAGTAAGTCTTGGGGTACCAAAAAGTGCACCAAAATGGTGCACCGACTGATCGGTGTTGATGTTGTCAGAATCAAGATATAAAAGTATACTTTGCTTTTCTAAAGATTTGTAGTGTGAAAGTAAAGGTCGAACCCACAGAGATTGATTAACTATAGCTCTTTAATTTTAAAACCTAAATTTAGCTAATTAAGAAAACGGATTTGATTTTAATTTTAATTAAACTAGGAACATAAAAATAAATCTAAATTATGAAAGCTATTAAAATAGTTGTTTTTAATGATATTTAAAGTGAACCTAGGATTGCAAATCCACCACTAGCTTCATAATAAGGGTATTTATGAACTACTTTAGCCTATTAAGTTGGATGATAATGGGGAATTGTAGCTACAAGCCCAATTCCTCCGTCAAGAAAATAACTATGGTTCAAGCACCAACATAATCCATCTTCGGTTAGCACGAATTATCCCACACTATACTAGGGTTGTGGTATAATCCGTCCAATCTAGGCATGGACTATTCGGTTACTTGATAGCACAATTCAATTTAAGCACCATTACATGTAAATAATCTAAACAAGCACAGCAAGCATAGATCATTGAGCACATCACAGTCAAAATAGATCTAAGACAAGAATAAACTTTGAAAGTAATGATTTTAATCAATAAAAGCACAATTTATTTATAAAAATCCTCTAAACATGTAACTGTCATCCATACATAATAAAACTAAAATAAAAACATAAATAAAACCCTATTACTTGGCTAGGGTTTCATTGAAACCCTAGATCTAGAGTCTAGTTGTCCATAGAAGTGGTAGATGGCAAGTAGTTGATGGAGGAAGCCATGAAAATCCTTGGTCTTCTTTTTCTTCTCCCTAGTTTCCTCCCTTCAATGGCTGAAAGTATGGTTGTATATTGTGTGTATAATAATTGTCCAATCCCTAAATTGAAGTAAAATAGGGTATATATAGATTTACAATAAGTTTTTGGAAGCTTTCCTAACCCGAAACGCACTAAAACTGCTGTATTTAGCTTTCCAAACGTAATTAAGCAGTTTTGTTCGCATAGGAATCATCAGTATACAGAAATACGCAAGTTTGATTTTTGTACGGATCGCGCGAGCGCGTAATTGGGAAGGTCGCGCGCGCGGATCACGCGAGCGAATTCTGGGATCTCGCGCGAGCGATATCTTGGTTTTCGCGCGCGCGATGTGGTTTTTCTTGCTTCTTTCTTCCTGCTTTTTCACCTCATTTAACCAGATCTCCTTATTTTCTTCCAAAACCTGTCAGAAAATAGAAAAACGAAGTAAAAATATACAAAAACAGGATAAGAAGGTACTAACAAACGTATGTTAAGGCGTATAAATAGGATCTGTTCTCTCCCGATCACACCCCCAAACCTACATTTTGCTAGTCCTCGAGCAAAACTAAAATAAAAACTAAACTACTAATAACATACTACTCCATTTTCGCATGGATCGCGATTGCATTTAACATATGCAACAAGCCTTTTAAACCCCTAGGTGTCCCTAGTCGGACGAGTGAAGTCTCGTAAGGGTTCTCATCAACAAATCACCCACAACCATCTTTATTAACTTATCAATTTAAAAAGTTTTATTAAAAACGAAGGACATAATATTCAATACTCCTTATCATAGAACGAAGATTTGAAATAGAATAACGAACATAAAGAAACATAATGAAACATCTATCTAAGTCATGAAAAACAATCCCAAGCACATGCATCGTATAAATCAATAGAGTTTCTCATAAAATTGCACGTATGTGATGTGGTAGTCAAATGAACACGCGTATGTCATGAACTTGGAATATAACTCAGATGACCATCTAACTATGCTTCGACTACAAATCTCACAATGTTAATTACACTCTAAAATGAAACACTCAAAAACAGGTGTAATTTTTCTAGAATATGTGAGTAAAAGAAATATGTTTTCAAAACGAGAAATGCTCACATATGACTCAAAAAATACGCATGACACGAAAGAACGGTAGTCTCATGGATAGGATGCCAATAATCAAGATAAATTAATCATTACCATGTTTTAATCCCCCTCCCATCGTTTTCATATCCAAACCATGTTTCTTAGGATCAAATAGGACTTTTCAAAGGTTGTAATGTGGCTCAGGCAGTGAAAAAGGATAGAAAGGATTTGTTAGGTAGTTTTAGAATGGCATTGTAAGGAATGTTCGATTTCTTTCATTCTCTCTTCTACCAACTTCATCTTTTCATTCTCTTCTTTTCATATTCTCTTTTTTTTTTAATTTCTTTCCTCTTCTTTTTTTCAACCTTTTTTTTCTTTTTTTTTTATTCTTTTTCTCTATTCTTTTCCTCCTCGTTGCTTTTGAAACGAATATTCAATAAATAACAAGGCAACCACCCCAAACATCATCTTATCTTCTTTTTCTTCTCAATCACACATCGCCTTAACACCACTAAAAGTTGATCAAGCTTTCAGGGGTGAACTCCAAGTTGGCCAAATTGGAGCAAAAACAGGATAATGGTAGTTAATGAAAAAGACATTTTAACGGCTCAAAGGGCGAACTAAGGAAATTTTATCATTTATCGGTCAGTACTAAACAAAGAAGGCCTAAAATCATGTCCTATAGTTATATGGTTCTTCAATATTTACGACGGAAGATTATTTAGTATGGTAACAAATATTTTAACTTGACTATAAACCAAAACAAGAATAATAAGACTAAACAACAAGTAGATGCGCTATTTCAATGAAATTCAACAAACACAATGCATTTATAACCCTCAATAAAGAAAAGATAGGCTCAAAAACTCACCGGGTCTAGTCTCCACCATGTGTTATCTAGAAATCCGAATCATATTATAGTTCACCCCAAACATGTATTCAAGCGACTACATGCAGTGCATAGGTTTATGTGCAAATCTATGATATAAAACTACGATTCGAACGATACATGACCTAAAACGTCATATCATGACTTCAGCAAATGTTTAATCACATCTTCTCTTGTTTACCATTCTATAACAATCCAAGTACTATAACAAAAAGTATCGAATTTATATTGCAAAAATCGTCGGTAACATCGTTTATTTAAGCACAAGAATCAAAAAAAAAAAATTTGAAAAATTTAGTGTATGTGAATGCATACCCCCAAACCTAAACCTTTCATTGTCCCCAATAAAACAATAAAACGAAAGACAGAGAGTAGATAAAAAAGGAACGATATTACCTCGATCTTGGCACTCACAAACAGGTGAACGTATAATAATATGGAATCAAAGTTCAATTACTCCAAATGGAGCACTATTTCACCTGTTAATACTTCACAAAAGAAAATAAACAAACAAATAACTAATAAAAGCTAATATATAAGTTTTTTTTTTTAATTAGAAACTAAACAATAAGTAAAAGAACGTAATTAAAAGAAAACAAATAGACATAAAACTATCTAAACAAAGACAAACTTAAATGAAAAGAACTGAAAAGAATAAACAGAAAAGAAAATAACTAACCAGGTGTGGGAAACAGAAGGTAAAAGAACAACAAGAAAAAAAAATGGAAAATCCCCTCCTCGCGCGAGCGACCCTCGCTCGAGCGAATCCCTCCGCGAGGTAAACCTGAGGTCTCTTTTTTATTATGTTTAGAAAATTTTCTAAGGCACAAGCTCGCGCGAGCGGCCCGCATGAGCGGAACCCTCCTCGCGCGCGCGAATTCAAGCGCGAGTAGATACTGAGGCTACAAATATAAAAAACTCAAAAAATTTTGACTATGGGGAAATCTCGCGCAAGCGAACCGCGCGAGCGACCTGTCGCGCGAGAGGGTAGCGCGCGCGAATGCGGTCTTTTCCTCTTTTTTAGTATAAAAATGTATATAAGTCCAAAATGAATTATCCTCGACCCCCAAACCTGTTCAGAAAACTCAAAAACTAACCAAAACGACCCAAAAACATGCAAAAATCAAAGAAGCGAACGAATTAAAGCTTGGGTTGCCTCCCAAGACTTATGGAGGCTTGTAGACACCCCAATTTTGACCGACCGCCGAATTTAGGAGAGTGTCACCTCCGTATCCGATTATGACAAGGATCGGAAGATTCGAAGTATTCCAAGCTCTTCAGAAAATCCTCTAAACGCGATAAAATTTGGCAGAAAGAAGAAAAAAACAGGTATTAAGGAGAAATCAGGTATAAAACACAATTTTCGGAAAAGATCTTCAAAGATAAATTGCTCTGAAAAAAAGAAAGACCTAAAAAGGGAAGCTCAACAAAAAACGGAACACGGCAGATTTCAGCGGCAGTCAGTGAATGCCGAGCGGCAGTCACTAAGTGCCGAACGGCATTCAGTGAGTGCCGGGCCGGCACTTACTGAATGCCGCCAACATTTTCTGACTGCCGTTCACTTTTAAAGTCCGTATTTCACAGTGCAATACGTATGTGTATACGGATAAAAACAAAAAACTGATAAAGTAAGACTGACAAAAACGAAGCAACCCATTAATTGTCGCGGCAGTCGGTGAGAGCCGTGCGGCAATCACGCAGTGCCGGAGCGGCAGTCATGGAGTGCCGCAGCGGCAGTCACGGACTGCCGCACAGCTTTTTGGACTGCCGCCCTGGGTAGCAGCCTGCATGATTTCAGAAAGTACGCATTGTACCACCAAATGAGAGATTTATACCTTTTTTTGCTCCGAAATTCACTGAAAATACTTGGTAATTTTGCCTATAAAAGAGAAGGGATCTTCCTTGAAAAAAAAAAAAAAAGAAGAGGGTGATAATACAAGAGAGAACTACCACTACATCAACATATTTTGGAGAGAAAGGAGAAGAGAGTTTAGAGAATTAAGAAGAAGAGCTTGGAAGATCTTCAAAAAAAAGAGAACTTTGAGGATAATTTGGAGGTGATCCCCTATGCCATGGATTGTTTGTTTACTCTTTTTCTTTTGAACTTCTAATCCTAAAATCTCTTGTTATTTTTGTTTGTCAAGCAAGCTTAGGAGTCTCTATTTCTAATTCTTCCTTCTATTTTTTGTATATGTTCTTCTCTTGAGAGTCTTGGAGATCTTCAATATCTCTCTTGATCTCTTGAGTATGATCCTTTGAACCTCATGTAAAGCTTATACTCTACATGAGAGTCAAAATTTGATCATCACTTTGTTTCATATAGGTGGATCTAAGTCCATGCTCATGACTTGGATCCTCTAAACTTGGTATCTAATGAAGTCATTCCCTTATTCTTTTTGAAACTTAGGAGCATTAGTCATGTCTTTATCTCCCATGACCACCAAATGGTAGGAGTAATAAGTTGAGTTCAAGCTTTGGTCCATAAAGTTTGAGTTCATTGTTTGGAATTTTGAGAAGTTCATTTCATACTTCATCAAAATCCATAAGTATAAAGTGTTTTTAGTCTTCAAGGACCATCAAATGGTAGAAGAAGTAGTTTGGTTTAGTCCCAACTTCATGTTTTAATAGTTGAGGTTAACCAACAAAGTTGAACTAGCAAAATGAAAACAGTGGATTCACAAATTGTTTTTGATCAAAGATTTTTAGTTCGAGATCTAACCGTTGAAATCAAGTGAAACCAACGGGAAAGTGTCAATAACACATCGTTTTACCACTGTAATTTTTGTTTTAAGGTGGTTTTATGTTTAGAAGGGTTTGATCATGGGTTTTGTGAGACAACCACAATCTGTCCAGAATTTCAGAATAGTTTCAGAACAGCAAACCGGTTTTAAAATTGATAGATCAGAGCTCTAACCAAGTTTTCATGACCTCTAATAATTTTTTATAGGAACCTTAATGTGTCATGAAGGTTCCCTAAAAAGAATGAAGCAATTCGGATTTGTTTGCTATTTTTAAAAAATCATGCAAGATCTCTGGACAGAGAGTTGTAAAATGCTTAGTGATACCTAGTGTTTTCCACATTCCCGGAGATCTAACCGTTCAAACCTTGATTTTCTTTCTGGGTTAGAAACTAGACTCACAGAGGCATAACATACCCAAAAATCATTAAGATACAACCGTTGGAAGTATTGTATTTCTATTTTTTAAGATCTGGTCTGCTCTCTGTAATTCATAAAAAACTGCTACTGTTTTTGTCTAATCTTGTTTATTTCAACTCAAATGGTTCCCTAATTTCTTGGGATTCAAATCATGTTTGAATAATAATAATTTAGCTTAAATCCAGAAGTTAAGTGACCCAAATTGGTGAATAAATCCATGTTTCATTCTTGTTTACATTCACTCATTCATGTACATCTCATACCCATGATTAGAACTAGGTATTGAATAAAGTTGAATTTCATGCTTGTTAGATCTAAGCTAGGGAATTAGGATTGATTATTTGACATCATGTGAAGCATGTGGACTAATCTTTATTTTGTAGCGCATTTGAGGTACAATTTCTCCTCTCCCTTCTAGTTTATTTCATTCCTTGACTTTATTGATTTTCAACCTCATGCGCGACATCTTAGAATTAGAAGATTGCCTTATATGTATATATGATTAAAGACTCTTTCTTAGGATTTTCTTTTGTTTGCATGCATTGGACGTTTAATATCGTTGCTGGATCCCGGGTAAGTTCTTTTGTTCCCTATTGCATACCATATTGCTTGCTACTTGAAATATGTGGCTTATGAATGATATTTCGTCATTTGCAATTTTACACCCTTTGGACATGCTTTTGTGATGTATATGTATATTTGTATTAGTTGAGGGCACGCTTAGATTAATAAATCTGATTAAAAGGATGTTGAGTAGAGGCCTATCGCAAGATAGGATGAGAGAGGGTGTTTTAGTCTGACGGGCTCCTTCCTCTCTCATTCCATAATCCCCGGACCTAGTTTAATCTTTGGTTTCGCAAAAGATCAGTTTCCTTTTGAAATGGTTTCTTAATTTTTCCTTTAAAAAATTAAGTGGCGACTCATTTGTTTTTTAAATTGATTTTGAAGAAGAATTTTAAAAGAAAAGCTGTGGGTAAAAGAAAGAAAAATGCGATATCCACAATCTGGCGACTCTGCTGGGTATCGAACCCAGAATCTCTGGTTTCGCAGACCAGAATTTTTGATTTTGGGTTCACTTGAGGATTAGACTTAAAAAATGTCCTTTTAATCAAATTGATTAATCTTTGTGTGCCTGTTGCATTTCACTTGCATGTCCAGCCAATCGATTGCACGGAACTATGACCTTGGAGGCTCGGGGCAACCCGGTCGGTCAAGTCATCATGGGACTGTGTGATCACCCTTGATCTCGTACCATGATTTGGTATATGAAGCATCCTATCGGGTGTGTGTCAAGGGTCCCTTATTTGACCAAAACCCAGCTCGTGCATGATAGTTTCTTTAGAACCTTTCAATCTTAGGAAATCAATTCTTGATTAGGTTTTATATGCTAGGGAGTTTTGTATGACCGGAAGGGATTACTTGAGATGATGACGATACTTGCTTGATGAAAGATGTATAATCTTTTAATCACCTTTTAGCAAATTCTCCACATGTTTTGCGACATTCGGAGAACATGCCGAACCTTGATTATAAGATTATATTTCTTATATCATGTCTAGTTGAGCATCATTGACCTTGTGTGTATCCAAATTCATAGAAAGTACGGTGATAATCCGGTCATGTGATCCTCCTACCCAAAGGTTTTTTCTCAAAGTTTTCGATTACCTTTTCAAAAAAATCTTTTCCTCTTTTCAATTAAAAATTCCCAAATTACCCTTGTTAAGGCATATTTCACTTGATCATCTTCAAAATAAAAATTCAAAAATCCTTGAAAATTATTTTCTCAAAAAAAGCACTCTCAAGGATTGATTTCAAAGGCCTTTCTTTTTTTTAACTACCCAAACAAAAAAATGTTTTTCAAATAGATTTTGAAAATTTCGAAACCTCTGAGAAGGTAGTGAGGATCACAATGAAAGGGGAAATCAGCGCACTTGACATGGGTAAGGATTTTATGTGCTTATATGTTTTATGTGTTAGGATTAGGACTTTTCTTTTCCTTTTGGCATATAGAGTAGGCACACACGCACACATGCATTGCATCCGCATGACATGCGTCGGCGTGAAAAAGAAAGGAGGACTTTTACTTTACCGAAAATCTTTTAAAACAAAATACATAGGTTTTAAAAATAATAATAATGATAAAATTTTAAAATCTGCTGTAGGAGCAAAAATAGCATCCGGATCAAGTCAAGCCTGGTTTAGGGACCCCACAGCAAGGCTAGTAAGGGAAGGACGCGCTGACATGGCCGAAGAGAGAAACAGCGAAGAAATGTCCGATTTAAGGGTACTAGTAGAACAGCAAGCAGAACAGATGAGGAGACAGGCTGAAAACATGAACCGCATGATGGGGATGATAGAAGAACTGAACCGCCGACCACCGCATGTGATCCCACCTGTTATGGACCCACCTCTGGGAGGAGGGGAAGGAGATTGGTTTGATGATCAGGAGGCCCAATGGACCGATGCATTGCGAGCCAACAGAGACAGAGAGAAAGCTGAGAAGGAGAAGCAACTGACCGAGAAAATAGAAAAGTTGGAAAGGGTAATGCGCAAAGTTCAGGGGGTTGATACCTATCTGCTGGAGTTAGAAGGCCTATATGACGGGGTCCACGAAACGCTGCCCGCCGGGTTCAAAATGCCAGTTTTTGATAAGTTTGATGGCACCGGGAATCCTCGCAGTCATATCCGGATGTGCATAGGAGCCTTTCAACCTAGCGGTCTAAGCACTACCATGATGGCCGTTCTATTTCAGCAAACCTTAACAGGAGCTGCTCTATCGTGGTACCTTACACTTGAGCCAAGCAAAACCAGGGTTTGGGAGGAAGTCGTAAAATCCTTTGTGGCCCAGTATGAGTACAATCAAGACCTGGACGTCACTGTCCGAGATCTAGAAACAACCAGGCAAGGGAACAAAGAATCATTTGCTGAGTATCTGAGTCGATGGAGAGGGAAAGCCGCAAAGATGGTGCAGAGGCCATCAGAAAAAGACCAGATCTGAATGTTGATGAAAAATCTGCAGCCAGTTTATCAGGAGAAGATGAGGTTTCAGTCAATCAACACTTTTACCGAGGTGTTCGATGTGTGGACAAGGATAGAAGATGCAATCCAGGAAGGGGTAATCAAGAGAGAGGAATAACCAAATCGGTATCGGAGGCCCAGTTACGGATCAAATGGAGGACAAGTGGGGGGTCACTCCGGCCCCACCGACGTCAATGCGTTGAATGGGCCAGAAAGGAAATTCGACATAGCACCGAGAAGAGGAGGGGACAAAGTGCCAAGAAAGTTCTCAGATTTGGGGGTGTCACTGTCCACCGCCCTCGACAGATTGTTAGCCAAGGGGCATCTCCGTTAGTTGGAACCTCGACCCCTACCAAGTCCGCTTCCGCCGAATTTCCAAGGGGATCTTTTCTACAAATTTCATCAACAGAAAGGTCACTCAACGGATCGATGCATGAGATTAAGGCACGAGATTCAAGACCTCATTGATAACAAGGTAATTTTGAAACCTCCTACCAAAGCCCCAAATGTTACCAGAAATTCGCTTCCAGATCATCGAGCCGTGCCACCTCCACGAGGCCTTTATTTTTTAGGGATAGGGGAAGCAACCTTTGATCCGTCTGGGCTAATCACTAAGTTCGGGGCGCCAGAAAGCCGTACTTGCTGCCTGAGGACTCGATGATCTGTGCTTTGGAGGATCAGCTTGGGAAAAGTGAAATAGGAAAGTCAGATTGGTGGATCCAAGGGGGTGACGATCATGACGCGAGCCAAGTGGAGAATGATCTCTGGTACGAAAGCGACAAAGAAACAGAGGTGGTAGAGAGTACTTTGGAAGTTAATTCAGAAACCGACAATCTATGGATGAGAGAAGAAGTCAGTCACTTGACCCGGTCAGGCAGACACTTCGAGCCGCACGAACTGGAGGAAGATCACCCCGGGAGAGATCTGGACAAGGGAAAGGGTAAAGTTGATGGAGAAGCAGGGGAAGGCAGGGTCCTGAAACAGTTGAAAAAGACCCAGGCCAACATCACTGTTTGGGGGTTGCTGATTGCCTCCAAACGTCACAGGCAGGCGGTTCTAGATGCTCTAAACCAGTCTGACGTATCTATCGACACCACCTCGGAGGATCTCATAGAACTGATCGGCAAGATCCCAACTTTAACTATTACCTTCTCGTCAAATGACCTGCCTCCGGGAGGGCCCGTGCGCAACAAACCGTTATATGTCACCGTCGAATGCTTAGGGAACGTCGTGCCTGCTTGCCTGGTAGACAATGGATCAGCCCTCAATGTATGTCCTTTCCGAACAGCTAAGCAAATGGGTCTAGACGAGTCAACGTTTGCACCATCTGAGCAAAGGGTAAGAGCCTACGATAACACCCAGAGAACAGTTATGGGGATAGTCCTTCTTCGTCTCACTGTTGGCCCTTGTGAAAAAGAAGTTGAGTTTCAGGTCATTGACATACCCGCTTCTTTCAATCTGCTATTGGGGAGGCCTTGGTTGGACAGTTTGGGGGCCATACCGTCAACAATCCATCAGAAGGTTAAATGCATTTGGGAGAATGAAGTCCGTGATATCCTCGGGGATAGTTGGAATCAGTTGACCGAAGCATCATCTAGCGCGCCGGTTTTAGAACTTCAATTGCAAGAAGAAGAAGCGAAGATAGGAGGGTTCGAGTTTATCAGCATGTTGGAAGAAGGAAAGCCGAGAGAGTTTCTACCGCTCCATTTTGATCAGTATGCCAGTCCAGTGGTCGCAGGGATCATGAAGAAGATGGGTTTCTTTCCGGGATTGGGATTGGGAAAGAACCTTCAAGGCCTGCCTGAGTTTCCAAGAATTCCTACTCAGACTCACACTCACGGCCTGGGGTATCAGCCAACGAAGAAGGAACTAAGGGCAAAGAAGAAGGCTTTCGATGCGCCAATGGACCCTTATCCGAAAACACTCAATGGTTGCTTCGTAAAGGAAGGAGAAGATTTCCCCTTCTGTTGCTTCCCGGAGCCTTGGATGGACCAGAAGGACAAAAGTCTAAAGTCGGGGTTCGAGATCTTTTTCTCCCATGAATTCTCCAAATACAAAGACCCGTTTTTGCAAATGCCTGAAAAATCTGCTGCCGTCAACGATTGGGTTGGTGTACTGGATAGACCGGTCATACAGAATCTGTTGAGCGAGGAAGGGGTAAAAGCCGAAGGAAAAGGAGAAGAAGACAAGGGCCTGGAAGTCAAGGTCGAAGAAGGGAGTGATGAGGATGCGCCGGAAGAGGAGCCGAAGCCAGGAAAGGAAGAAAAGACGGAATCCGAAGGGCTGCCAGGTTGTAGCACTATGGAACTCAAGCAGGGAATCAACAAAGAGTGGGTCTTTGAGTCTAGTGATAAGTATCCCCCTCACCCAGAGTCTGTAATGGCCCAAATGAGGCGTCTTACTATTGCTATGTCTGTTGTAATCACTCCTAACAAAATCAATGAAAGTATGACTGATTCCGCCTACTCGAATGCGCTTAATGAATGTGATGAATGTGATGATCATGGAATACCTGATGAATTGAAAAAGTTAATTGAAAAAGAAAAAGAATCTGCATGTAAAATCATTGAGGACACTCTAACGATTAATCTAGGAAGTGAAAATAATCCTCAAAATGTCTTTATCGGCTCAACACTTAGCAATGAAGAAAGCAAAGAACTAATCAATCTATTAAATGAATTCAAAGATGTTTTTGCATGGTCTTATAATGATATGCCAGGTATTGACCCAAAGATAGTCCAGCACCACATCCCTCTCTTTCCCAATTCGAAACCCATAAAACAGAAATTGAGGCGAATGAGGCCAGAATGGGCACTTAAAGTAAAAGAGGAGGTTGAAAAGTAACTAAAGGCTGGATTCTTGATGGTCACCGAGTATCCAGAGTGGATTGCCAACATTGTACCTGTCCCAAAGAAGGATGGTCGTGTTAGGGTTTGCGTTGACTTTCGAGATTTAAACAAGGCAAGCCCTAAAGACGATTTCCCATTACCCCACATCGATGTGTTGGTCGATAACACTGCGGGACATGAGCTTCTATCTTTCATGGATGGATTCTCTGGTATAACCAAATCCTCATGGCACCCGAGGATAGGGAGAAAACCACGTTCATCACTCCGTGGGGGACATACTGCTATAGGGTCATGCCATTCGGACTTAAGAATGCAGGTGCGACCTATCAAAGGGCTGCCACCACTTTACTGCACGACATGATCCACAAAGAGGTGGAGGTGTATGTGGACGATATGATTGTGAAGTCCAAAGAGAGGGGAAGGCACCTAGAGGCTTTGAGAAAATTCTTCGGGAGATTGAGGGAGTTTAAGATGAGGCTAAACCCGC
The DNA here is from genome assembly GCA_033977485.1 of Hydrangea macrophylla. Lineage (NCBI taxonomy): Eukaryota > Viridiplantae > Streptophyta > Magnoliopsida > Cornales > Hydrangeaceae > Hydrangea > Hydrangea macrophylla. Next base: position 108,457,823 of record CM066994.1, on the reverse strand, counting down.
AGAAATGTACCTTCGGAGTTACTATAGGGAAGTTGTTAGGGTTCCTTATTACCCAAAGGGGGATCGAAGTAGACCCAACCAAGATAAAAGCCATAACCGAAATGAATCCACCAAAAAATGAGAAGGAATTGAGAGGGTTCTTGGGGAGAATACAGTTCATCAGCCGCTTCATTTCCAAACTCACCTTGACCTGTGACCCATTGTTCAAACTGCTTAGAAAAGGAGAAAAGTTCAAATGGGACACCCTTTTCCAACAAGCCTTCGACAAAATCAAAACCTACCTCCAGAACCCCCCTGTCCTATCACCACCATCACCCGGGAAACCTTTGTTGCTTTATCTCTCCGTATCCGAAGATTCGATGGGGTGTATGTTGGCCCAAGAAGGATAAGAAGGGCACGTGGAGAAGGCCATTTATTACTTGAGCAAGAGAATGATCGGATATGAGTTGAAGTACTCGCCCTTGGAAAAAGCCTGTTGGGCCTTAGTCTAGTGTACCCGTCGCCTTCGCCACTACATGCTAGCATTCCTTGTGATCCTGATATCCCGAATGGACCCACTAAAATATCTATTCAAAAAACCCGTCTTGACCAGTAGGATTTCCCGTTGGACCATGATGCTGGCTGAGTTCGATATCAAATATGTCACTGCCAAGTCTGTGAAAGGGAGGGCTGTTGCTGAGTTTTTAGCCGATCTCGCCGTAGAATCCGAGGACAAAGGAGAATTCAGGTTCCCGGATGAGGGAATAATGGAGGTAAAGGAGGAGTTGTGGAAAATGTACTTCGATGGAGCAGCCAACCAATTACGTTACGGAGTTGGAATCATTCTCACAGCACCCGATGGGACCCCTACCCCATTAGCTGTCAGACTCAAATACAACTCAACCAACAATACTGCGGAGTACGAAGCCTGCATAATTAGGATGGAAGCGGCCTTGGCTTTGAAAGTCGGACGGATTGATGTCTTCGGAGATTCCAATTTGATCATATCCCAGGTCCGGGGAGATTGGAAGGTAAAGCATGAGAAACTGAGACCTTACCATGATTACCTGGAAAGTCTGAAAGCACAATTTCAAAAGATTTCTTTTTACTACCTCCCTCGTGAAGAAAACCAATTAGCCGACTCATTGGCTACCTTGGCCTCGATGATCCAAATCCCCTCCAAAACTACCATGATCCCGCTATCCATAGAAGTAAGGAAACAACCGTCGTTTGAAATGGTCGCGGCCGTGGAAGACGAAGAGGAAGTACCGTGGTATGAGGATGTGTGGAAGTTCATTAAAGAATGAGAATACCCCGAAGGAACCTCAGAAAAGGATAGAAAGGCAATTCGGCGGTTCGCCGCTCAATTTGTGATCTATGCAGATAAGCTATGGAAGAAATCCTACACCGGGTACAATCTAGAGTGCCTATATGGAAGGGAAGCTAAGAGAATGATGGAAGAAATACATGAGGGAGTGTGTGGGCCCCACATAAATGGGCACATGCTAGCGAAGAAGATCATCCGACAGGGATACTATTGGACAACCTTGGACAAAGACTGTTGTGAGTATGTTAGAAGGTGTCACAAATGCCAGATTCATGCAAATCTAATGCACACTCCGCCGTCACAGCTTTATAGCATGACCACCCCTTGGCCGTTTTCCGTATGGGGGATCGACATCATTGGTGAGATAGTTCCAAGGGCTTCCAATGGGCACCGGTACATAATCGTGGCGATTGATTATTTCACAAAGTGGGTAGATGCAGCCTCGTATCCAACTTTGAAAGCCAAAGATGTGGTGAGTTTCATCGAGAAAAACATAATCTGCAGGTATGGGGTCCCGAATGAGTTTATCTCCGATCATGGCAGTCATTTCCAGGGGGAAGTTATCCCTCTCTTGGAAAGGTATAAGATCACCCGTCACCAATCATCCCCGTATAGGCCTCAGACGAATGGAGCAGTAGAAGCGACAAACAAAAATGTTAAGGCAATCCTGGGGAAAACGACGGATACATATAAGGATTGGCATGAAAAGCTGCCATTTGCTTTGTGGGGATACCGGACCTCGGTCAGAGCTTCAACGGGTGCTACGCCTTACTCATTGGTCTACGGGATGGAAGTCGTTCTCCCAATCGAGGTAGAAATACCCTCTCTTAGGGTTTTGGCAGAGTGCGAAGTCACTGAACCGGAATGGGTACGAGGAAGGTATGAAGAGTTGATGTTGCTCGATGAAAAGAGGCTGGCCGCAGTGAACCATACTCGGGGGTACCAGAAGAGGATCGCTCGTGCTTTCAACAAAAAGGTCCGCCCAAGGAAGCTTGCTGAGGGTGACCTGGTACTCAAAGAACTGAAAGTGCCTGTTTATGACCCTAGAGGAAAATTCAAACCCAACTGGGTTGGGCCGTACATCATTAAGACTCTCCTTTCCGGAGGAGCGGCTTATCTCATGGACCTGGACGGGGTTGAATTTAAACAACCAATTAACCTCGATCGCCTCAAGAAGTATTTTGCTTGAAACCTTTCTTTTCAAAGCCTTCTACCTTGATGAACTACGCTTGACCTGATTCCCGCTAGGGGATACGTAGGCAACCTACTCGGTTCGGTCATTAAAAATAAAACCGCCCGAGCGGCGTCCTTCAAGCCTTAAAACCGAACTACTCAGGACCTGACGCCCACTCGGGGATAAGTAGGCGGGCTCTCCAAAGTCCTCGGTCCACTCAAAAAAAAAAAACAAAAAAACGTGCTAAACTAGGGGCAAACTGGCGTTTGCCCAGAACTACTTCAAAGCCCTGAAACCAGGGGCAAACTTCATTTGCCACCCGAAGAACCCAGATATCTGCCTGAAACCCGTCTTTGGATCTCCTGGCTATCAAGATACGTACTATAAAGAAACAAATAAGAGTTCATGGTATAGAAAGAATAAAGCTTTAAGCGAAATTCAAAGCAAGGTGAAGAGCTGAGAAAAGACATTTGAAAGGAGAATTCTTCATAAAAGATTAATTGAAGGGGGGTGAACATTTTGATTGAACATGTTAGAACTTTCCTAAAAGATAACAACACTTTATTTTGAAGAGAAAAATAAGGAAAATCACATTCAAAAGCGTAAACAAAGAGTAGGCAGAGTCTTTCAAAAAGTTTTGTAAAATGGCAAGCTTTTCCCTGTTTTCATCTACTTTATTATGCATGTGTCCGTCAAGCTCGCCTCGCAATCAAGGCTTGGATCTCTAGGAGATACTCGGTAGTAGGCACAGTTAGAGTAGGAACCCTCGAGAACGGAGCAGTCATTCTGCTATGCCAAGCCTCCATGAAAGCCTTCACAATAGAAGGGCGCAAAGGGGACCCCCTGGTGAAATCAGCAGTCACGGATTCAATAGCATCTTGCAAAAGTCCAAACTGACGGACGACTCGGTCAGGAATGTAGAAGGTAGTGGCATGCAAACCCAGCAGCCAGAGGCCAGGTCGCCCGGGAAGGCGTACAGCAATAGAGCGACAGATCCACGACGGACAAACCCAGCAAATATCACTGGAAGAGAGGCCCTGAAGCCAACCGAGCCACGCGTCGGCGGAATGAAACAAGCTATGAATCTCCATGCGGTCATAAGGAAGTGACCCACGGAGATGGGAAGCATGTATGAAGAGGTCCAGATGCTCCATAAGCCAAATTTGCAAAACAAAAGGTACCCCAGCGGATAACATGACCACAGTAGCATGAGCATGGCCCAATCCAATCAGAGTTTCACCAAGGACAAGCATAACAGCACTTTTCATCTCCCGCAAGCCACAGGCAATGAGTATAAGAGCGTCAGAAGATGACTGAAATAGGAAGTAAGAAAGCATGGCAACTAACAGGGCACTACGTCGGATGATCTGATACTCACCATCATAAGGGTCCCCCGTGGGAGCATAAACGGAAGCAAGGCGCTCAAAATCAATCTGCCTGTCACAAATAAAGGAGCCCGCCGCATTTCGAGATATGCGGAGAAGAGTGGCTAAGTCCCGAACATACCCGGCCTGAATCTGAGGGACCATCAATTCAGCAGAAGGATCAGTGTGAAGAATGGCGCTAAACTCCTCAAATAAGGGGCAAATCTCCTGAAAGCCGAAACGAAAGATATTGAGAGCAGGATCCCAACATTGGATGGCGGCACGAAGTAGACCCTCATTTAGATTCATCTGTCAGAAAGAGAAGAGATCGTTTAGCCTGAAGCACTCAAAATTGAGCTTGTCAATACCCGCGGCACTCGATAAAGTGCAGCGGCACTCGATGAAGTGCCGCACGGCAGTCCGTGAATGCCGTTGCGGTACTTACTGACTGCCGCGTGGCTCTCACTGAGTTTCGCGGAGACCTAACCGAGTGTCATTCCAAGTTTTTCATTGGCCAGGGTTTGTTTGTAACACGATCAGCCCACCTGCAAACAGAAAACTAGATAGAAAAACAATAAAATGTGCGCATCATGCAGCACGTGCAAATACATTCATTCATTCATTTCATTCATTTGTACATATCAAATAGATAAAGGAAGTAGAAGCATTCAAGATAAAAATAAAGACGGGATCAAGCCAAGGTCCCACATACGGCAAGAGATGGACCAAGCTATGGTCACACATACGGTAAATGTTAATAAAGAAGCAACAATATAATAATAGAGGTATCCAAAATGCCTACCCTACTGGCTATCACGAAGGCACCACCAAAAAAATAAAACATGTATATACAATCATAAAATAAAGTGTAAGACCTCTCAGAACACTCAAAAGAAAAAAAAGGAAAAGAGGGAAAGAAATATGATCAGCCCCGGCCCCGACCGCGAGTTTGGCGGGTCGTACGCCTGAGAGGCTCCTCCTTCGACTCTGTCCCGCTGCCTCTGCCACTCCCTCCACCTCTGCTGCTACCACCGCCTCTGCCTCTGCCACCGCTAGTACCCTCGCCGCTGCCTCCACCGCGCCCAGCACCGCTACCTCCGAGGGCATCACTGAAAGGGATGCCGAACTGCTGGAGCTGCCCCACCTGCTGGGACAAGATCCTATTCTCCTCCGCCTAAAATAAGAAGAGATAAATTCAGATAACATTGAAGAAACAATCAGAATACCGAGAATAAGGGCGTAAAGATCTTACCTGGGCCCTCAACTGGGTCGCAGCAGTCGCCCGAGCTCCCTCAGCCTGAAAAGAACAAGAACCAAGAATAAAGGCTAGTAAAAGAAGAAGCAGTCAAAGTCAAAATGAAAGGTAGTCCCTTACCATCCACTCTCGCCCGAGGACCCACTGTCGCACGCTGTGGGCATACGCCAAGCCCTCCTCCGCGTAGGCACGCGGGATGACGTCGTAATGGATAGGAATAGTGGGGGTGCCCCGTGATAGTCGGGGGATCGTCGTCAAGTGAGGCTCGCCAAACGAGACGGTCGACATAGTCCAATCCCACTCAGGCAAGGCAGGAGGTCGAGTGGTGGCGGGAACGGGCTGCAAACAAAAGGAATAAAGCATGAATAATAAAGAATGAGAGACAATTCATCAAAGGGTTGAAGGAATCGTACTCACCCGAGTCACTTCCATCAGAGGGAAGTTCGGCATCAGCTTAGCGGCACGGAACGCCGCATATCCAGTAGGAGGGTCCACGAAGTCATGAATGCCCAAACCTAGCAGAGCAACCGTAAACTCGCTACCCTGGAGAGTGTCCGTGGCTCTCATAGAGACGGGAGGAGGGAAAGGCACGAAGAATCCAGGAGCCGCTAGTGACTGCCTGGTCACCATCTCTCCTAGGTACCACGCCTGGCCCTCTGGCCCACAGAGGAGTCGCCTTGTCGGGTTGTACCCGGCCGACTCTCGGATCCCCACACGAGCCTCAGGTAGCACCCTGAGCCACGGCTGCCAGTGGACATGCTCCTCCCGTAGGTTCGTCAGGAAGTTCCTGAACGAAACGAAATCGTGGGCCCCGGTCTTCCGCCCAACCCTGTCCTTCGCCCATTTCAGCCCCTGGGGCATGATAAGGGCGTCATCATCACGCGTCTCTAGAGACATCATGCGTAGATACTCGTGGGACCAAATCTGCAATATAAGAAAGAATGAAAAGGGGGGGTTAGTCTCTCAATTTGAATAAATTTCTGAAAGCATAAAAAGCAATAAAATATAGAAAAGAATATACCTCCCACGCTCTCCAATACCCGCTGGTAGAAGTCGGTCTGTCCCGGGAGATGTCACTCATATGCCTATATAGGATAGATAACCCTGTACCAGCCCAATCGTACTCGACGACCCGGTCCAGACGCTCCAGCGATGCAACCAGGGACACAGAAATCCGGTCGCCCTTGGTGCTCAACAAGGAGCACCCCAGCATGTATATAAGGAAGCCTCTGGCCATCTGCTCGTCCGTGAAACCAGGCTGGCCCCGAAACGTATCCATAAACCACCGAACTGTGACTAGAGCCTCCTCCGGGACCACCCCTAGCAACGGCTCCACCTGGCCCCACTCCTGATCTGTCAAATATCTCAGAGGCTCTCCGCCGAAGGCTATCCCGGTAATCATAGAGAAGTCCAGCGGCGTCAATGTCATCTCACCAAACGAGAAGTGGAATGTGCTCGTAGTATCCCACCACCGCTCAGCAAGGGCATGTATCTGCTATAAATCATTAGAGCTCTTCGTCAAAAGTTTGACGAAGTCCCCAAATCCCGCCGCGTCTACCAAAGCCCTCACCGGCTCACTCAACTGCGTGTACCACTCATATCCGTGAGCAAGACTGCCGTGCCCTTTCAGCACCTTCGGCTGCAGCTGCAAGAAAAAATCACAAGTTCTGATGTCAGTAATTGGGTAAAAGAAAAAGAAAAATAAAATAGATGATGTCCTAGAGAGAGAAATTTTCAAAGTGTACATAAATTTGTGAAAATCCAAAGCAAGTTCAGATTCAAAGGAGGCAGTAGTTTCAATACAGGTTCACAAGTACCTAAATTGAGTTTGAAAAAGCATCGCGCTCGTGAAATCTAAATGATAATAATAATAAATAAACGACAGGAAAATTCAAACATAACATTCGCTTTACGAGAAGTTTCTTAAAGAGGAGCATGGAATAAAGCGATCAGGGACGCTCGGGGACGCCACGAGCACGACATTCGAAACAGGGTATCTAGGTTGTGACAATTCTACAGAGAAGGAAATGCGAGAAAGAAATACGAGAAAGAAGATCGTTTACCTCGCGCTTAAATGCGCGGACTGATAAATGCTCATCCGGATCCCGTAGCAGGAGCGTAGCATCTGGATGATTGGTGGCCGTGTACTTGGTCGAGATTAATCAAGCCTTGATCGAGTAGGACTAACCTGAATAAGTCCTGGCTAGAACAATACAAGCAGAAGAGAAGTAGGAAAATTTTCTCCAGAGAGATTTCGAGGTGAAGGGAGTTGAGAGAATGAGGAAAATGAATTGAATCCGCCGGATTTAGCCACTGCCGCTCAAACGCGGCACTCAGTTTTCTGTGTGCGGCAGTTGATGGACTGCCGCGCGGCACTCACTGACTGCCGCAACGGCACTTCGTGAGTGCTGCACGGCAGTCACGGACTGCCGCGATAATCCGCGTGTGCCGCGGTTAAGTCGGTTAAAAAAACCTTCACTTTTCCCCCAAAATTCACATCAAGTCTCGAAAATTGAATTTGAGGCCCCCAAAATTTGCCCTCATTACCCTTTTTGCCCTCGGGGTCGTTTTTAGGTACACATTGACTACAAATTTCGAAATTTAAGAGTATATATGAGCCCGTGGGCCCCAATTTTGAAAATTGAAAATGTTTGAACCCGTGGGCTCCCGAATTTTTGAAAAATCTAAAAATATTTGAGCCCGTGGGCTCCCGAATTTTTGAAAAATCTGAAAATATTTGATCCCGTGGAATCCGAATTTTTGAAAATTGAGAAGACTTGGAGTATAACAGATTTATATTCCCGGTTCTCGCAACAGATTTGCGTTAACCCCGGTTTTTGGAGTATAACGGATTTATATTCCCGGTTCTCGCAACAGATTTGCGTTAACCCCCGTTTTTGGAGTATAACGGATTTATATTCCCGGTTCTCGCAACAGATTTGCGTTAACCCCCGTTTTTGGAATATAACGGATTTATATTCCCGGTTCTCGCAACAGATTTGCGTTTACCCCCCGTTTTTGGAATATAACAGATTTATATTCCCGGTTCTCGCAACAGATTTGCGTTAACCCCCATTTTTGGAATATAACGGATTTATATTCTCGGTTCTCGCAACAGATTTGCGTTTACCCCCCGTTTTTGGAATATAACAGATTTATGTTCCCGATTCTCGCAACAAATTTGCGTTAACCCCCGTTTTTGGAATATAACGGATTTATATTCCCGGTTCTCGCAACAGATTTGCGTTAACCCCCGTTTTTGGAATATAATGGATTTATATTCCCGGTTCTCGCAACAGATTTGCGTTTACCCCCCGTTTTTGGAATATAACAGATTTATATTCCCGGTTCTCGCAACAGATTTGCGTTAACCCCCGTTTTGGAATATAACGGATTTATATTCCTCCCGGTTCTCGCAACAGATTTGCGTTAACCCCCGTTTTTGGAATATAACGGATTTATATTCCCGGTTCTCGCAACAGATTTGCGTTAACCCCCGTTTTTGAGAATATAACGGATTTATATTCCTCCCGAGATCAATTCAAAAGACATGGCCTCTGTAAGAGATCTTCGCATCAATCACTGAATTAGGCGATCTTCCCTAACTAAATGCGTAAGGGAGACATGATGAACATGGTGCTTGCATAACCAGGTCAATTCGGAAAACACCATTGCATGGCACTTGCATCACGATAAGATAGGTGCATTCATCAGTATGGTCACTTGCGTTTGTGTATGTTTAGCTCCTGCCTGAACTACGTCTTGGTCTGATTCCTGCTGGGATACGTAGACAGCTTGGTCAAAGGCTTGTCTTCACATAAGCTTTGACATTCACTTATGGGACGCGTCGCCCCACAAACTCTGTCAAAGAGGGGCAAACTGTAGACAACCCAATTTTGACCAACCGCCGAATTTAGGAGAGTGTCACCTCCGTATCCAATGATGACAAGGACCGGATGATTCGAAGTATTCCAAGCTCTTCAGAAAATCCTCTAAACGCGATAAAATTTCGCAGAAAGTAGAAAAAAACAGGTATTAAGGAAAAATCAGGTATAAAACACAATTTTCGGAAAAGATCTTCAAAGATAAATTGCTCTGAAAAAAAGAAAGACCTAAAAAGGGAAGCTCAACAAAAAACGGCACACGGCAGATTTCAGCGGCAGTCAGTGAATGCCGAGCGGCAGTCACTAAGTGCCGAACGGCATTCAGTGAGTGCCGGCCCGGCACTTACTGAATGCCGCCAACATTTTCTGACTGCCGTTCACTTTTAAAGTCAGTATTTTGCAGTGCAATACGTATGTGTATACGGATAAAAACAAAAAACTGATAAAGTAAGACTGACAAAAATGCGGCAACCCATTAATTGTCGCGGCATTCGGTGAGAGCCGTGCGGCAATCACGCAGTGCCGGAGCGGCAGTCATGGGGTGCCGCAGCGGCAGTCACGGACTGCCGCACAGCTTTTTGGACTGCCGCCCTAGGTAGCAGTCTGCATAATTTCAGAAAGTACGCATTGTACCACCAAATGAGAGATTTACACCTGTTTTTTGCTCCGAAATTCACTGAAAATACTTGGTAATTTTGCCTATAAAAGAGAAGGGGTCTTCCTTGAAAGAAAAAAAAGAAGAAGGAGAGGGTGATAATACAAGAGAGAACTACCACTACATCAACATATTTTGGAGAGAAAAGAGAAGAGAGTTTAGAGAATTAAGAAGAAGAGCTTGGAAGATCTTCAAAGGAAAGAGAACTTTGAGGATAATTTGGAGGTGATCCCCTATGCCATGGATTGTTTGTTTACTCTTTTTCTTTTGAACTTCTAATCCTAAAATCTCTTGTTATTTTTGTTTGTCAAGCAAGCTTAGGAGTCTCTATTTCTAATTCTTCCTTCTATTTTTTGTATATGTTCTTCTCTTGAGAGTCTTGGAGATCTTCAATATCTCTCTTGATCTCTTGAGTATGATCCTTAGAACCTCATGTAAAGCTTATACTCTACATGAGAGTCAAAATTTGATCATCACTTTGTTTCATATAGGTGGATCCAAGTCCATGCTCATGACTTGGATCCTCTAAACTTGGTATCTAATGAAGTCATTCCCTTATTCTTTTTGAAACTTAGGAGCATTAGTCATGTCTTTATCTCCCATGACCACCAAATGGTAGGAGTAATAAGTTGAGTTCAAGCTTTGATCCATAAAGTTTGAGTTCATTGTTTGGAATTTTGAGAAGTTCATTTCATACTTCATCAAAATCCATAAGTATAAAGTGTTTTTAGTCTTCAAGGACCATCAAATGGTAGAAGAAGTAGTTTGGTTTAGTCCCAACTTCATGTTTTAATAGTTGAGGTTAACCAACAAAGTTGAACTAGCAAAATGAAAACAGTGGATTCACAAACTGTTTTCGATCAAAGATTTTTAGTTCAAGATCTAACCGTTGAAATCAAGTGAAACCAATGGGAAAGTGTCAATAACACATCGTTTTACCACTGTAATTTTTGTTTTAAGGTGGTTTTATGTTTAGAAGGGTTTGATCATGGGTTTTGTGAGACAACCACAATCTGTCCAGAATTTCAGAATAGTTTCAGAACAGCAAACCGGTTTTAAAATTGATAGATCAGAGCTCTAACCAAGTTTTCATGACCTCTAATAATTGTTTATAGGAACCTCAATGTGTCATGAAGGTTCCCTAAAAAGAATGAAGCAATTCGGATTTGTTTGCTATTTTTAAAAAATCATGCAAGATCTCTGGACAGAGAGTTGTAAAATGCTGAGTGATGCCCAGTGTTTTCCACATTCCCGGAGATCTAACCGTTCAAACCTTGATATTCTTTCTGGGTTAGCAACTAGACTCACAGAGGCATAACATATCCAAAAATCATTAAGATCCAACCGTTGGAAGTATTTTATTTCTATTTTTTAAGATCTGATCTGCTCTCTGTAATTCATAAAAAACTGCTACTGTTTTTGTCTAATCTTGTTTATTTCAACTCAAATGGTTCCCTAATTTCTTGGGATTCAAATCATGTTTGAATAATGATAATTTAGCTTAAATCCAGAAGTTAAGTGACCCAAATTGGTGAATAAATCCATGTTTCATTCTTGTTTACATTCACTCATTCATGTACATCTAATACCCATGATTAGAACTAGGTATTGAATAAAGTTGAATTTCATGCTTGTTAGATCTAAGCTAGGGAATTAGGATTGATTATTTGACATCATGTGAAGCATGTGGACTAATCTTTGTTTTGTAGTGCATTTGAGGTACAATTTCTCCTCTCCCTTCTAGTTTATTTCATTCCTTGACTTTATTGATTTTCAACCTCATGCGCGACATCTTAGAATTAGGAGATTGCCTTATATGTATATATGATTAGAGACTCTTTCTTAGGATTTTCTTTTGTTTGCATGCATTGCACGTTTAATATCGCTGCTGGATCCCGGGTAAGTTCTTTTGTTCCCTATTGCATACCATATTGCTTGCTACTTGAAATATGTGGCTTATGAATGATATTTCGTCATTTGCAATTTTACACCCTTTGGACATGCTTTTGTGATGTATATGTATATTTGTATTAGTTGAGGGCACGCTTAGATTAATAAATCTGATTAAAAGGATGTTGAGTAGAGACCTATCGCAAGATAGGATGAGAGAGGGTGTTTTAGTCTGACGGGCTCCTTCCTCTCTCATTCCATAATCCCCGGACCTAATTTAATCTTTGGTTTCGCAAAAGATCAGTTTCCTTTTGAAATGGTTTCTTAATTTTTCCTTTAAAAAATTAAGTGGCGACTCATTTGTTTTTGAAATTGATTTTGAAGAAGAATTTTAAAAGAAAAGCTGTGGGTGAAAGAAAGAAAAATGCGATATCCACAAGGCCATAAATCAGACTGTGTACCCCTAAGGATATCAGGAAGAGCCCGGTGGTAAGCCATAAGAATATCACTTTGTATTACTTCATACAATGGTTCATCCTTTTCGGTTGCAAATCGATTCTTCACCTTTTGAGTAAATTCGTCATTAGGATCTAAATTATTCAAATTCGTCCACTTATTTTCCAATATATTATTATCGTTACTCACGGGTATTACGTAATTGGATTCACTAGTTTGTCTTGCCTCACTCTCCGCCTCACATAGGTAATCATCGTCTTTAGGAGGTTGATCAATAGCGTTAAAAACGTTCAATTTTAAGTTCATGTTCCCAAATGACACCTTCATTACCCCCGTCCGACAGTTAACACGAGCGTTAGCGGTTGCTAAAAATGGACGACCTAGAATGACAGGAGTGTGCTTCCTAACATCTGGTACGGGTTCAGTGTCAAGGATCATGAAGTAGACAGGATAATAACATTTGTCAACTTTAACTAAGACGTCCTCGACGATTCCTCTAGGTGTTTTGACGAAATGATCCGCTAATTGAATAGTAGCGGCCGTAGGCTTAAGTTCACCTAGTCCTAGTTGTTTATAAATGTGATAAGGTAAGAGGTTAACACTAGCTCCTAAGTCAAGGAGAGCCCTATGGATGATAGTGTCATCTATGACACATGAAATTATAGGCGTACCTGGATCTTTATATTTCGGAGTAGCGTGTTAGAAAATAGAACTTACTTTTTCCGTGAGAAAGACCTTTTTCGGAGTATGACTACGTAATTTACGTTTTTGAGTGCAAAGGTCTTTTAGACATTTAGCGTAAGCGGGAATTTGTTTAATAGCATCGAGGAGTGGAATATTAACTTTAACTTGTTTAAATAGCTCGAGTATATCTTCTATTTTTGACCCTTTCTTAGACAAATGTGACGGTCCCTCAACGTTTGGTGGATAAGGTAACTTTGGAACATAGTTAGTTGGGACCGGTTCTTTTTCCTTTCTTCTTTGATCCACGTCCTCACCCCTCTCTTTATTCGAGTTAACATTTTCATCCCTCATAACCTCCCTCGGAATCTCAACAACTTCTTCCTCTCGAGTAGTCGTCCTAGTTGACACAGCGTTCACTAACTTGTAACACCCACCTCGTATTGTCCCTTAGGGTTCGGAATAGGTTGACTTGGCAACTTACTCTCGGTTAAACGATTTAGCGTGTTAACTATTTGTCCCACTTAGGACTCCAATTTTGCAATGGACTGGGTGTGGGAATGTACTAACTGGATCACCGGACCAAAACTTTCAAGTGAGGCCAACACCTTCTCCTCAAATGCATTATTACCTGGAGGTTGAGAAGGAGGTTGTTGGTATTGACATTGTTGAGGTCTATAAGCGTTAGGGAAATTACTCATCTCATTATTATTATTATTATTATTATTATTATTATTATTATTATTATTCCACGAGAAATTAGGATGGTTTCTCCATGGCGCGTCCGGATTATTAGTAGTCGAATTATAATTATTTCGTGGGTATTGTTGAATAGAATTATTGTGTTGCTCCACGAATTCCGGAAATTGACTCGCCGATGGACATGCTAGGATAGAATGTGACGGATCAGAACATAATGCACAAACTTCATGAGCGGGTGGGGCTGTCGTTTGGTTTATTGTTAAAAGTCGGTCAAGTTTTTTAGATAGTTATTTTATTTCAATTGAATGACTTGACTCGAACTTTACCTCTCTCTTAGGTTGTGAATGATATCCCTTGGAACGTACGGACACAGCCTGATGCATCGAATTCTCGCTTAATGTTTTAAAAATTTTCCAGGCCTCGTCGGCACTTTTGTGTAGGAAGGTACCTGCACAAACAGTGTCGACGGTATTACGAACTGAGGGAATAAGTCCCTCATAAAAGACCTGTACCAACTGCCACTTAGGAACCTGATGATGTGGACACGAGCGTAATAATTCTTTAAATTTTTCCCATGTGTCGTAAAGTGATTCCCCATCTTGCATCACAAATATGGATTTCCTTATCTGATTCGTACGCATAATAGGGAAAAACTTTTGTAAAAATGCGGTGTGTAAGGCTTCCCATGTTCTAATTGTGTTTGGCTCAAGTGATTGAAGCCAGTATTTAGCTTTATCTTTTAAAGAGATTGGAAAGAGCCTCAATTTTAATTCATCATCAGTTAAGTTTTGAATTTTTAAAGTAGAGCATATATCCTGAAAATCTCCTAAGTGTTGATATGGATCTTCATTTAGACGGCCATGAAAAGAAGGAAGTAGCGAGATGGTAGATGAATTTATCTCAAAGTGAGATGTCGTCGCCTCCGGTAATTCAATACATGTTTGTGGCGTGTAAGTCGTCGGAATAAAGTAATCTTTAAGTGAAGGAGGTGGCGGTATATTAAGATTATTTATATTGTTTCCGTTATTTCCGTCAGCCATTTTAATCGGTTCGATTTTAAAAGGTTGAGTTCTCCTTAACCGTTTAAGGGTACTTTGAATTTTGGCCTCAAACAACGACGACGGAATCGGCGTTGATTCGTCGTCTTGCAACCTAGCTCTAGAAGCTTGGGTTGCGGACTTACTAACTCTTAAAGTACGTTCAAGTTCAAGATCGATAGAATGCAATTCAGGTTTATTTGAACGTGTACCAAACATAAACTTAAAAAGAAAACTAAACTAAAATAAAAACTGACTCAAATAATGAAAAAAATAAATAGCAATCACGCAACTAAGATAACAAGCACCCAACTACTGTGATGCATGCAAATTATCCTGTAATGCAGTGACCGCGTCAAGCCCAGCGCCCTGGATTTCCTAGCTAATGCAGTGCAATTAACCCTAAACTAATGCAAATAGTGCGTCACAGCGCCCTGACTTACAGTGGTTTAAAGCGAATTTCACCAGAAGCAATTTACTTTAATTTTATTTTTTTATTTTTTTTCGCACAAGCTCCTTTGATGTGATTAGCTAATCCACTCGAAAACGTTAGAATTTTGATGACTCAAGAAATTACAAAATAAAAAGAAAAGTTCGTGACTCAAAATAAAACGAAAAATAAGAAAAAGAAAACCTAATCAAATATTTAAAATTAACTAAACTAAGATTCTAAAACTAAAGGTAGTAATGCAATCCCCGACAACGGCGCCAAAAATTGATGTTGTCAGAATCAAGATATAAAAGTATACTTTACTTTTCTAAAGATTTGTAGTGTGAAAGTAAAGGTCGAACCCCCAGAGATTGATTAACTACAGCTCTTTAATTTTAAAACCTAAATTTAGCTAATTAAGAAAACGGATTTGATTTTAATTTTAATTAAATTAGGAACATAAAAAAAATCTAAATTATGAAAGTTATTAAAATATTTGTTTTTAATGATATTTAAAGTGAACCTAGGATTGCAAATTCACCACTAGCTTCATAATAAGGGTATTTATGAACTACTTTAGCCTATTAAGTTGGATGATAATGGGGAATTGTAGCTACAAGCCCAATTCCTCCGTCAAGAAAATAACTATGGTTCAAGCACCAACATAATCCATCTTCGGTTAGCACGAATTATCCCACACTATACTAGGGTTGTGGTATAATTCGTCTAATCTAGGCATGGACTATTCGGATACTTGATAGCACAATTCAATTTAAGCATCATTACATGTAAATAATCTAAACAAGCACAGCAAGCATAGATCATTGAGCACATCACAGTCAAAATAGATCTAAGACAAGAATAAACTTTGAAAGTAATGATTTTAATCAATAAAAGCACGATTTATTTATAAAAATCCTCTAAACATGTAACTGTCATCCATACATAATAAAACTAAAATAAAAAAATAAATAAAACCCTATTACTTGGCTAGGGTTTCATTGAAACCCTAGATCTAGAGTCTAGTTGTCCATAGAAATGGTAGATGGCAAGTAGTTGATGGAGAAGGCCATGAAAATCCTTGGTCTTCTTCTTCTTCTCCCTGCTTTCCTCCCTTCAATGGCTGAAAGTATGGTTGTGTATTGTATGTATAATAATTGTCCAACCTCTAAATTGAAGTAAAATAGGGTATATATAGATTTACAACAAGTTTTTGGAAGCTTTCCGAACCTGAAACGCACTAAAACTGCTGTATTTAGCTTTCCAGACGTAATTAAGCAGTTTCGTTCGCGTAGGAATCATCAGTATACTGAAATACGCAAGTTTGATTTCTGTACGGATCGCGTGAGCGCGTAATTGGGAAGGTCGCGCGCGCGGATCGCGCGAGCGAATTCTGGGATCTCGCGCGAGCGATATCTTGATTTTCGCGCGAGCGATGTGATTTTTCTTGCTTCTTTCTTCCTGCTTTTTCACCTCACTTAACCAGATCTCCTTGTTTTCTTCCAAAACCTGTCAAAAAATAGAAAACGAAGTAAAAATATACAAAAACAGGATAAGAAGGTACTAACAAACGTATGTTAAGGCGTATAAATAGGATTTGTTCTCTCCCGATCAGGTGTCCTCCATTTCGTTGGGACCCACGCATACAGAGCGTGGATCCCACCGAAATGGTGCACCGATTGAGAAATAGAGGGCACCGATTATTCGGTGTACCATTTCGATACACTTTTTTGGTGCCTGTAACACTATAAAAAGTATATAGAACGAAAACTTATCGACAGAAGCGTGTGATTACTGTCCTTAAGAGTAGATTCTGTTACAACTTGAAAAATCCAAATGCCTACGGCTAGAATAGCTTTATATATAAATCTATTGAGTAAATAATGGTGAGTTACATAACAAATAATTAAGTCACATCAATTTGTATTTTAAAATACTCTTAATTAACAACATAAAGCACACACATCATTTCACGGATAAGTGGCATATTACATGCTCATCAATTATATATTATACAAAGCATGTAACTCCCGTATATTTCATCTTATTATCTTTAATCAATTACTTGGAATAGGGATTATTAAATCTATATGGGGTTTAATGTAAATAAGTAAAATATTTGATGAGCATGTAATATGCCACTCATCCGTGAAATGATGTGTGTGCTTTATGTTGTTAATTAAGAGTATTTTAAAATACAAATTGATGTGACTTAATTATTTGTTATGTAACTCACCATTATTTACTCAATAGATTTATATATAAAGCTATTCTATATATATAATAGAAGGGACTCTAAAAGTTAATATTTGTTGAAAGTAGCATGTCTCCATATATTTTAATACAAGGACGGGGGATTAATGAAAACCATATTTAACTTATAATTTGGTCGAAGAACAAATCAAGAAGAGACTCGGTCCCAACAGCCTTTGTCCACTTAACTTTTAAGTCTAAAAATCAACATCATTATAGAGAAGTCCATAAACAACAAATGTGTAACTTTCAGAGAAATGAAGCTTTCCAACTCGCGCATGTTCAATGACTAGTCTCAATAGAGCATGATCAATTTTCTTTATTTCTTGTACTTATCTTAGTTAGGTAAGTTAATATTCTAATATCTCTATAGCTAAACTCGCTCACTAATTAACAATAAGAAATTGAGAGGAAAGAAGAGTTTACTAAGTGATATTCTATGTAGTAATGATCATGTTTAACCAGTCAATTTAATCTCCACTTTAAAACCAACTCCTCCTCCACTTCCAACAACCGCAAAATAGTGTTAACTTTGGCCTTTCTTTTTTTCTTTTTTTTTTTTTTTTTTTTTTTTTTTTTTCAATCTGCCAGAATCTGTGTGTGTATATATCAGGTCACCTTGTTAAAATGGACAAAAGAAAATAAATGCTTTGTTTTTTTTTTTTTTAAATGGACAAAAATCTCTACTAGTCTGCCATCTCGTTAAAAACACGTCACTAAAATAACATTAGAAACATGGCCGGCTCAAAGGGAGGCCAAAGGGGCAATTGTCCCGGGCCATCAAAGATCACAAAATTTTGAAGTCCCTGTAAAATTTTTATAATTAGATTTTTACCTTGAAATTTTTAGTATTTTATATTTAGACATCTCCAATGCCCAATTTAGTGTCATTAACTACATATATATTGATATACATATATGTATAACTCAAAAGCGAAGGTCCTAGAATTTTGAAATTTACACTTTTAGTGTAAAATTTTATTGAGTTTTAGAAATAGGCCCCCCAAGAATTTTGAAAAATACCATACAATGTTTAAGTTTCACAAATAGACTCATAGACCCCCAAAAAATGACCAATTATGTATAAGCAAATCGTAAAAAAATTGCCAATTATGTATAAGTAGACCCCAAAAAAATCGCCTCGGGGGCCTCGTATAAGGGCCTCCCTTTTAATTGTTCGTCCCGGGCCTCCAAATACTCGGGACCGACCCTGATTAGAAAATGTTAGAAATGACTGGAAAAAAAATTGCCTGAGAGAGAGAGAGGAGAAAATACAATTAGTGTTTGGAAATGTCTTAACTAACCTATCTGTCTCACCTTAGTTGAGTGGTTTATGTAATTTTGTATGCGTAATACAGCTGCTTGTTCTGTTTAAAAATGTGTGGCGTGCCATAATCGTTT
This sequence comes from Hydrangea macrophylla, assembly GCA_033977485.1. NCBI lineage: Eukaryota > Viridiplantae > Streptophyta > Magnoliopsida > Cornales > Hydrangeaceae > Hydrangea > Hydrangea macrophylla. Next base: position 108,439,335 of record CM066994.1, on the reverse strand, counting down.
AAAAATTTGTGTTTTAACTTCTACCAGACAATTGTTTAAAACAAGTAGGAATATGAGAGAGAGAGAGAGAGAGAGAAGAAAATACAATTAGTGTTTAGAAATGTCAACTAATTAACCTATGTCTCTCACCTTAGTTGAGTGGTTGTTTGCTATATTTATTGGTTTGGGCGTGCCATGGCCTTGTGAGGTAGACCCAAACTGTAAACACAAAATTTCCTAAATCACTTGTGTGAGTGATACACAAGGTTTGAGAAATCTAACTTCTATCAGTGCGATTGTGTATGGTGAGTAGGAAAGTACCCTCACCAAAGATCCCTAGACAGTGTTGAAGCACACAAGCCTAGCAAGTGATGAAATAAACAAAGAGAAATTAAATAAAAAGTAGGATTTTTATTTAATTAAAATAAGGAAGAGAAATTACAAGGATGTAATTTATTGGATGCGGTTTGAATGCGGTTTATCGAGAGTGACGCGGAGTGGTTGATAGCTTGGCCTGCCTGTTAATTTATAGCGGCCATGGAGTGATCAAGATAAGGTAGGAAATCTGAAATACCAGATTTCTTCCATATCTGATAATAGCTTCCATAATTATCTTCAAATATATACATATATGTGTATATATATATCTTGTATCTGGTCCATCTTGTGGTCTTGATTCGGCTTGCTTCCCCTCCAAGTAATAGATATACACAATAATTGATTGATATCTTGATAATATTACCATAAAGTGTTGATATTATCTTTCCATAAGAGATAATATTCTCCCTTATCACAATATAAAATTTATCGCTTTGGAGAATTTGTAGGAATAATGACTTCCATTTGTAGTCCACCATAACTCTTTCCATAGTGACTGAATGATATGCTATATCATCTTTCCTAAGTAAGGTAGCCCGAATAAAATGCCATATTACACCACTCAGATACATCGGTCTCATAGTGAACCGAAATATCAAAAGAATAGCCATATTGGAGATGGCTGAATTATAAATTAACATGATTGAGGTGGTGGCCCACCATGTTGAAAAAACAAACCATTTCGTGGACTATCAAGACTTATGATACCAAATTTACAAACCGGTCAATCAAAGCAGTCAAATTTATAAGCATATCAGACTGAATAATCAAAAGCCATCGGGCTCTATTTAATTTGATCCAGTCACTTGCCCCTTAATTTGTGCAAACGGTCTCTATGTCCGATTAAAATATTCCAATCGGCCTCTACTAACTTTGATTTAAAAAATGTATTTTTTATGTGCAAACAATTGCCCCCCTGACCGTTTAAAATAAAAGCAAGTGAAATTTTGAATGGCCATGTAGATCAGACCAATTTTATTTCGACTGAATGGCAACGCACTAAAAAACCGATTACCTTTTAAGATCTGTCAAATTGTGACTTGATGTAACTTCCCCAGCTAATGACATCGGTCTGACCATGTCTGATGTAAATCAAATGCTCCATCCCATGCATATCATTTAATTGGTAACCAATGAAGCAAAGTCACCAGTCAACATCACTACTCAGTCTACTCATGCCAAACAAAGAAATGAATTTCAAAAAGAACTTTAGCTTATTATTCCTTCACCATTAGACATTTTAGACCCATGTCCGTGAGTCTTAACCTCACAGGTCCCACCATTCAACTGCACAGAAGTATTGCCAGATTCACCGCTTTAACCACCTTGAAGTAATTACTCCGATCAAATTTTTGCATCCTCTAAAAGCATTCGGCCCAAACATCAGTTAGTGGCCAGATTATTTATTATTAATTTTTTTTTTTTTTTCTTTTCGGTCTTTAGTACTTCTTCAGTATGTCTTGATAATACCACTGTTGGAGAAATAACCACCAAATTAGAGATAGTTTTTGGTGACACCCACACAGCCAACGTGGATGTAAATCAACCCAAGCCAAATAATTAATTGTCTTAAAATATAAATAATAATCGGTCATAACAAAGAGACCGAAAAAATTAAACAATTCCTTGAGGCTGAGTTTCCTCAAAGGAATATTTTCAAAAGCTTCATGAACCGATTTAAAGTCAATCGGTCTCTGCGACGCTTGCCCCCCGAGCGGTTCATCACCGATTGCTTCGTTAATAATGGGGTCTTCATCATCGTCCTCCTCATCAACGGGAGGCTCTATGGCCGATACAAGATCACTCGGCCTATCACACTTTTCTTCTTCGGCCTCAATAGAACTTTGAGGCTCGTCTTGAATTTGCCCCCCGAGTGCTTCGTCGTCTTCTTCATCAGGAGGGTCTATGGCCGATATAAGATCATTCGGCCTATCCTTAGAAATTATTTTTTCGCCGTCTTCTTGCCCCCCGAGCGGCAAATTAGGAAAACTGCTAGGATTTTCCCTCCAGCTACCGTTTAAGAAATCTTCCATGGACATGAAATTTTCTCCATAAGGTGCTGGCTCTTCTGCTTTACTTACGGCAAGAAGGAGACCGATTTCATTGTTGAAAAATTGTCTATCGGTCTCTAATCGGTCAATCTCAGTTTTTAGTTGACCGATTTCATCCTCATGTCGGCTTATTTCACGACTAAGCCGATGACCCAATTGTGAATCCCATGGCGATCCCAACTTTTGGCAGCATGAATCGCAATGGAGCATCACCTTTTTGAAGTTGAGATGAGAAATTAAACCTTCAAGAAGGCTTATTTTTTCGTCCCTGCAACGAACCTGGTCGCGGTAGAATTGCAGCCATGTCTCACGGTATGCTTGGCTCATCACTTGGCGGTCCCACTGGGCGTGCCAAAATGTTTGCTATATTTATTGGTTTGGGCGTGCCATGGCCTTGTGAGGTAGACCCAAACTGTAAACACAAAATTTCCTAAATCACTTGTGTGAGTGATACACAAGGTTTGAGAAATCTAACTTCTATCAGTGCGATTGTGTATGGTGAGTAGGAAAGTACCCTCACCAAAGATCCCTAGACAGTGTTGAAGCACACAAGCCTAGCAAGTGATGAAATAAACAAAGAGAAATTAAATAAAAAGCAGGATTTTTATTTAATTAAAATAAGGAAGAGAAATTACAAGGATGTAATTTATTGGATGCGGTTTGAATGCGGTTTATCGAGAGTGACGCGGAGTGGTTGATAGCTTGGCCTGCCTGTTAATTTATAGCGGCCATGGAGTGATCAAGATAAGGTAGGAAATCTGAAATACCAGATTTCTTCCATATCTGATAATAGCTTCCATAATTATCTTCAAATATATACATATATGTGTATATATATATCTTGTATCTGGTCCATCTTGTGGTCTTGATTCGGCTTGCTTCCCCTCCAAGTAATAGATATACACAATAATTGATTGATATCTTGATAATATTACCATAAAGTGTTGATATTATCTTTCCATAAGAGATAATATTCTCCCTTATCACAATATAAAATTTATCGCTTTGGAGAATTTGTAGGAATAATGACTTCCATTTGTAGTCCACCATAACTCTTTCCATAATGACTGAATGATATGCTACATCATCTTTCCTAAGTAAGGTAGCCCGAATAAAATGCCATATTACACCACTCAGATACATCGGTCTCATAGTGAACCGAAATATCAAAAGAATAGCCATATTGGAGATGGCTGAATTATAAATTAACATGATTGAGGTGGTGGCCCACCATGTTGAAAAAACAAACCATTTCGTGGACTATCAAGACTTATGATACCAAATTTACAAACCGGTCAATCAAAGCAGTCAAATTTATAAGCATATCAGACTGAATAATCAAAAGCCATCGGGCTCTATTAAATTTGATCCAGTCACTTGCCCCTTAATTTGTGCAAACGGTCTCTATGTCCGATTAAAATATTCCAATCGGCCTCTACTAACTTTGATTTAAAAAATGTATTTTTTAGGTGCAAACAGTGGTTTATGTAAGTTTTTTTTTTTTTTTTGTCTAGACCGCCGGTATCCGGAATCACATTGGAATCCGACTAATCCGGATCGAGCCGGGTAGGACCCGTTAGGGCGACAAAGCTCTCCCAACAAGTATTTAATCACAACTGCATAGCCAAGACTCAAACTAAAGACCTTGGTTAAGCTAGAACAAACCATTTGCCAGCTGATATACGCACCTGTGGGTGTGGTTTATGTAATTATGTATGCTTAATACTGCTTGTTCTGTTTAAAAATGTGCAGGCATGCCAGAACCCAAATAGACTTAAGAGTGTGTTTTGGTCATATATTTAATCAACACTTCTACCAATTTTATAATTTGCGTCTACACTTCTGTTTATAATTTGTGTATAAAATTAATTTGGAATTTGTGTTTTAATTTCTACAAGACAATTGTTTAAAGCAAGTAAGAATTACCCTTACTAAAGATATTTAATCAACACTTTTAACTTCTACCAGACAATTGTTTATAGCAAGTAGGAATTACCCTTGCTAAGGATATTTAATTAACACTGAAGCGCACAATTTTGAAAGTACTAAATTGAAATCTCATAGGAAATTGAAAAGACTTCATTTTTCATTTACATAATTGAATACACGACTTGAAATCTTACCAGATTGAATCAAAAGAAAGAAGTTTAAAAAAAAAAATACAAGATTCTTCAAGCTGTACAAGGTGTGTCAAGTAGATCACTTCAAGGATTGTCTGAGTTCGGTCAGTCATTCTAAGAAGTTTAATACAACTACTAACTCATGATGAACACCTGGACTTTTGATCATATGTGACCGATTACGACATTACTTATATCGGTTCGGTCATGTGCAATGCCTAAGACAAAATTGAGAGAACTTACTGTAGTTCATTTTTTTTTTCTTTTTTTATAACTTACTGTAGTTCTTTAAGCTATAAGAACCTGGCCTTTAGGACCGAATAATATTTTTTAAATTTTCGGCCATCAGCTAATTGACACCAGGACGGCAGGACGTACACAGGCTTGAAGTGAAATTTTTTTTAGTGTTAACAACATGTAATTACTTTTAATAAGATTATCCTCTTGTCATATATTTTCATAATTAGTTTTTGCATTTAGCAAAAAAAAAATGTGTCTTATAGTTGCTTGTGAATACAAAAAGATGTTCGGTAGCGGCAGATAGGAAGTTGCAGCTGGGATACTGAGTTTATTGGCCCAAGTCGATCCGACTGTAAAAGAGACCCACACGGAGTTTGGGAGCGCTACCCTGAAGTTAAATGTTTTTTTTTTGTCTATTTGTACATATTTTTTGGTGAGATTAAGTGTCGTCCCAATCCAACTTGCATGTCCCCCCCTCCCCCCCCCCCCCCCCCCCCAAGACCAACTCGTTATTATGCCCACCGAATTTAAGCCCGGATCGAGTTCACCTTTAGTGGCCCACGATTCGCCCTACAACTCAGCTCGTCTCATCAACACGCGAATAAATTATTTTCAAATATAGTGTTTTTTTATTAAACTGTTTTATTAGAAAATAAAAAAAAATATTTAAAAATAGAAACTATTTTTTTTAAATTTGCTTTAATAATTTGTTTAATTAATTGTTTTTCAATAACTGTTTTAAATAAATTGTTTTTCAAAGTTGTTTTCTCATAAATTTTTGAATAGATTAATTTTTTTATTATTAAAATTAAAAAGTGGGTTATTGGAATCGGTAATACCCTGTTTTTTTTTGTAATGTATTATATTACTGTATTTATACCAATCGATTCCCTGAATTTATATTGCTGGACTGTCATCTCTGTGAAGAAGATGAAGTCCCAATCGATCGGGACTTTTCCCAATCGATTGTCATTTTTGATAACCCGGTCGGTTGCTATTTTATACAATCGATTGCCAAAGTTAGCAATCGATTGGTATAGATTGTGATCCAATCGATTGGACTTTTTTTCAATCGATTATTACTGTATTTATACCAATCGATTGGACCCATGTCCCAATCGATTGGCAATTATAGAATGTTGATATTCATGTTTAGTTTATATTATAACTGTTTAGTTGTTTATATATTGTTCTGAATCCCCCACATGAAATATAGACGTGATAATGAGATACTGCAACGTAGGATTGTGGTAACGTTAAGGATAACGGATAATGTTGTAACATTAGGTAACGTATTAGTCATGGACCATTTGGTTTAAGTTCGTTTCATTTAATGTAGTCAGGCCACATGGGATTTATCCTATATCAATGATTAAAGTTGAACTTAAGTAGGTTTAAATTTGTTCAGGATTCGAGAATCATACATAGACAGGCCTTGATCATGATATGTTCTTTAAAGCAGTGAACTGTGTATATGTTCTTAAAAGCGGTGGACTAGACCAAGTGGCCCTAGGATAGCTTGTTGATCCAATGATATGTTCTTAAAAGCGGTGAACTAGGATCTCTATTTGATAATGTTAAGTCGTGGCATTAGAATGATGTACTGTTGCTTAAAGTGTTATATCCCTGTAGTGAGGTAAACTGGGCATATGCTCCTAAAAGCTGGGGATGAACTGACGTGGTGTCCATGACATGCAGTGGACTATGCATATGTTCTTAAAAGTGGTGGACAGAGCAATGGTGTATCTATAGAAGTGAACTACTGTTGAGTCTGTTCTTCTATCAAGAATATGTTGTCGGTCTTAATTTAGTAAGACGTTAGTAATCGGATAATCGGTTGATTTAAAGAGAAGATGCACTCAATAGAATCTAATTGTTTATTATTCATAGCTTGTAATAACTTCAATAGGTGATACCACATTAGTATCTAATTCACTCAGCTTTGTTAAGCTGATGGCATTTGTGCCGCTAGACATTTCTACATTCCAGCGCACCCAGTCTATGACTATGCAGGTGAAGGACCTACAGGCGAGGATTACTACTCTGGTGACAACGTCCCTATGGCAGACAACCCCGACGAGGGTCAGACGAAGAAAGACTACTACACAAACGACTATACCTATGCCAATTGAAGATTAGGCAAGATTATAGTTTAATTACCCTTACTACTTTCCAGACCTTTTTGTAATCAAGCATATGTTGCCTCAACACTGTAATCCGTTATGTTTTATTTGATTTGAAACTCTGATATGTAATAGCAAGTAACTTCCTTTTTGACATTAAGTTATATTTTAACCCGAACCTAGATTATTGTATTATGATCTCGTTATCCTTGCTATTTTTTAGTACTGCGTGGTGTGGACAATCATGTGACTTCACTAGTCATTCCCTACAGACCCAAAAAGGAAATTTATTTTTCTCTGTTTTTGCTGTTCCGGGGCATGACAGAATTTTGGGTATCAGAGTCAGAGTATACCTTTTCGATCACACATTGTCCCACACCACCTGGTCCTAGAACCTTGAGATTCCTATAGATGAGTATTAAGATTAGTTTTGACTTAAGGTAGTCTCTTTTCAGGTAGCATGGCACCACTGTTCATTCCAGACGAGTTTGGAGGACACTACGTGTATGAGGGCAGTATTGAGCCAGTAGATCCACAGTATTATGTCTGAAAGATTAGGCAGAGAGCCATCGCAAAGACAGACCAAGATATGTGGATTAAGCAGCATTGATTTGGGAGCCAAGATCCAAAGGTGATCGGTCAAGAGATGATCTACCGTAAGGACACCTTCCGACGCATTAAGGAGGATTCACTACAGATGCTACGAGACCGTGAATCATATCAGGCTTTACTTGCAGAGGTTAGAGTAGTGCCCCCACCTCCCCTGACAGAACCACCACCACAGACACCTCCACCCCTATAAAGGAGGACATTGCTGATACACCCCCAATAGATGAGGACCTAGAGGAGGAGGATCTAGACAAGGGTGAGGGCCACAACGATGATGAGCCGGAGGATAATGACGAGGAGATGGAGGATGAGGACACCGACGATGAGGAGTCAGAGTATGATCCGGAGGAGGACCCCGAGAACCCAGCTGGTATGGATGTGCCAGTTAGCATAGACATTGTAGTAGCGGAGGGTTACCCGATGGAGGAAGAGGAATAGCAGAGGATAAGACAGGTGATGACGCTATAGTATCAGTTTTACCTAGCGGTGTGATAGCATAGCTGGCGGTAGAGTAGGTTGCAGAGATGGCTATACATTCCCATAGATTTGAGATATGAGTAGCAGAGTTGGCATATGCAATGGCAAAGGTCGAGGCACTTGTAGCCTAGACCGATATGGCCGATGTGGAAGGTTTGGGAGTTGTTGTGGAGCATGGTGGAGCCGAGCTAGCTGAGGAGGATTTGATGGAGGATGGGCATATGATGGCAGATCGTTTCTTTTGATTATCTCTATTTTCATCTCATTATTTATGACATATTTGTGATTAGGTTCATGTTGTACCTTCTGTTATGTTACTTTATAGTTATTTCTCCAAGAAGATTGTCAGCTAATCGTTAGATCTTTCATTGGTACACCTCACACGGAACACCATGGCTGGGAACACAAGATATCAAGCACGACTGAGACTACCCATTCCCAAGGGTATGGACCTAACTGGAGTCTCTGAAGCATTCATGCAACGAATGGAACACATTGGCAATACTTATAACAATGCCACCCATCGAGCTAACAATGGCAACAACCGCGTTGCTCCCCTAACGCAGACATGGGACTAAATATTGGAACATTTTCGTGGCCTGCGACTTGAGATGTTCGAAGGCACGACAGAATCATGGAAACCGACAATGGATACGAGAGTTAGAGATAATCTTCAAAGCCCTAGATTGCAGCGAGCTTGACAAGTGATGTTTAACTACATTTCAGCTGACTTACGCTGCCTCAGACTGGTGGGAGGCTGAGACAGCCACAATTGGGATTAATGCTATAAGGAGAATGCCTTGGGAAGCATTCAAGACTCGATTTCTCGAGAAGTATTTCCCCAAGCACGAAAGAGATGAGCAATAAAGGATTTTCCTGAGCCTAGCTCAAGGGAACTGGACTGTCAAGGAATATACCACACAATTCGAGCGACTTTCCCATTTTTCTTCATACATGATAGATACCCCCGCTAAGAGGGTTAAGCGATTCCACCAAGGACTCAACCCACACCTTCGACACATGATGATAGGCCATCTGGACCATACATTTAAAGGGATAGTCCGTCTTGCTTCAAGTTTGGAAAAGGCTGCTTACCCTATACAAGGGCCACAAGTGAATCGACCTCCGCTCAGGACCTTCCAACCAAGGAACTTCCTGCACAATCGTCAAGGAATAACCCGAGATGAAAGCCCCAGACTAATAACTACCAGGGAAACAAGCGCACTTAAGACAAGAAAAGAAGCCCCAAGCCAACTTTCATCGACAAGAAAATCAATAGCGAGGACCACCTCAGGCACAGCCCGCCGCCTAGTGACAGAACACTGATGGATGTTTCAACTGTGGAGTGCTCGAACACATTGCAAGGTATTGCACAGCTCCCAAGATCAACCACCATAATGATTTCATTTGTCGTAATTGTAACAATCTTGGTCATATGAGTAAGGATTGCCGAGCACCTCATGGAGGCTACTATGGAGCACCTACTCAGGAACAACAAGGACAGTAAGGACAGATTAGGGTGAATGTCATCATCCCTGACAATGCAGGATACAATGCTGAGGAACAACAGAACTTGGAAGGTACACTCATTTTATTTCACATTCAAGTTAGAACTTTGTTTGATACTGGTGCTGCCAGTTTCTTCATAGCTATTAAGATCATGCATGATTTGGGTTTGGTGTCCCTAGCACCTGAGCCGACCCTTACTATCGTTTTGCCCTTGGGAGTAACTGTTAAGCTAAGTAAGGTGTGCAAGGATTGTCCCTTAACCCTAGAAGATAGAAACTTTCCGGCAAACTTGATAGTCTTGTCAATGTCTGAGTTCGACGTGATCCTAGGAATGGATTGGCTTACCAAGTATGGTGCCAACTTAGATTATGTTAGTTGAACCATTGTCTTTTCCACACCTGGTTGTTCGCAGATCAGATTTCGGTACCAGCCATCGAGCGATATATTTCTTACGAGCTATTTTGCCACGATCGAGAGTTCAAGCACAGAGGTTACCATCAACCAGATCCCCATTATTCAAGACTTTGAAGACGTATTTCAAGATATCTCAGCCTTCTGCTGTCACACCCGTCCCGAAAATGCATTCATTTTAATAAGCATATGTGGAATAATGTAAAATTATTATTGTTGATTAATAATTGAGGTGGGTTGATGTGGGTCAATTGTGAGGAATCAATTGAGGACACGGTAATTGGAGTCATGATCCATTGGCATGATTAAATGACATTTATATAATTTAAATGTTATTTAAATTATCTATTATTTTGTGAATAGTGATTTTACCTGTGTAGGGTAAATTTCTATTAGTTTTGATCTTGTTTAGATCACGTTGAATGTTATAATGAGCACATAAGTTATACGTTGCATAAATAGTAGGTTTTATAGACATTCCATGGAAATAGGTTTTAGAACGTGATTTTTGGACCCAAACGGAACTTTGACGAAACTTTTATAATTTTTAGTTTTCACTCGTGAAGTGATAAAATGGGCGTTTAGGACTTTTCGGGAGATAATTAGAAGTTTTGAGAACTCGTGGGGAGGTAAACATAATTTTTGAAAGTGTCGTTTATAAATAGAAAAGCTTGAGATATTTTGTCACATATATCCCTAAACAAAGATCTAGAGGGAGAGAGAGAAAAGGGGATTTATGCCCCGAGCTTGGCGACGCAGATCGACGACCGTTCGTCTGTCAATTTTCAACCAGATTTCATATTTGAACTCCTGGAGGTAAGATCTATGTTTTGATTCCTCTTAGGCCTTGTTTGGCTAATTTTTCATAAAATCTAATTTCTAGAAATTTGGGAAAAACACCTATAAACTTGTAGGAATCGTGTATAATTGGAGATCCGATGTTTAATCGGGCCTCTAGTACTTCGCTCAAAGTTTGAGAGATATAGCACGAGGTATGAAGTTCTAGCCTATATTATATAGAAAATATACATGTTTTGACTTTCAACTATGAAACTAGGATCCAGGCAAAATTTATGTGTTAATAGTAGACCCGTTAATTCTGCACACACTTATCTGTGAAAAGTATATGTCTAATTTCTACGTAAGCACGTTAAATGATTATTTGGGTCAAAGTGGGGGGACTTATACAAATTCATGCCGGAGTAAGCTTCTCGATGTTTGAGAATTTAGTAGCGACGGCTACTGTTCATGGTTTAAGACTTGGACTTGCCAGGGCACTGGGGATGCGATGGTTGTAGACTTAGACTAGCCATTGGCATCACGGTTTAAGACCTGGACTTCCCGCTATCGGATGAATGCGTGTTTTTCTCCCTAAAGACTATTTGATGTAATTTATAAGATGAAAGCATGTTATCATGTTTTATAATATATGCATATGTTAGAATTTGTGCACTCAGCATATATTTGAGCAGTGGAGCTTTACTCCATTGCAGGTGATAAGAAGAAAGGAAAGAAGAAGCGAGAAGAGTGAGGTCGATGGGACAGCGGGATCACACCTGTTTATACTTTTGTTTCCTTTCCAATGTAATAATAAGAACTTGAGAATTGTAGAATGTGGTAATTGAATCTTGGAAAGTATTAGTAGTATTGAAATCTATTGTAAAACTCTTGTAATTACATTGGGAATCGTTGTATTATATTAGCAAAGGTGTTAGAATTGAGTTTGGACAATCATGGGTTGAAATCTGCAATTGCTTAGCAAACTAAGGTAAAACAGTCGACTGGTTTTTAGGAAACAGTTGACTGGAGGCTGTGTTGATCTAGCTACTGCTCTGGAATACTGAAAATATTTGACTAGGTCCCGACACAGTCGACTGAATTCTTGGTAGAACGTTATCTTACATTCTGTGAAAGAAACAGTCAACTGGGTGAGAGACCACAATCGACTGGATATTGGTTTTTAAAATGGATTTTTTGGATCAGTCGACCGGGCATCATCAGTCGACTGAACTTTTGAGGCCACAGTCGATTGGGTTGCTGACACAATCAACTGGACAACTTCTGAGATTTTCAAGCTCTCTATATCTTACATTTCCAGTCGACCGGACCCCGATTAGTCGACTGGATTGTTGTTTTTCAAACAGGATGTTTTCTTTAAGTGTTTTGAATTTACAAAACTTTTATAAATCAAATTTTCATGAATTTCACTTATGCTTTACTTATGTTTTCTGCTGTTGTATACTGTAATGGAATTAGATGGCCCTTGGTGGCATGCCACGTGTCCTATTTTTGCGCGTTACGGAATGAGTCGTGACATTTGCTGAAAAGAGAGATAGACTTCTGCATTGAGTTAGTACCCGGAATGTTACTAATTTCCATGACCCCGTACCGAATGGTGCCAACAGAAATGCAAGAGTTGAAGAAACAAGTTTAAGAACTTGAAGACTTAGGTTTCGTTCATCCGAGTATATCACCTTGGGGAGCACCAGTTCTATTTGTAAAGAAGAAGGACGGAGAACTATGACTTTGTATCGACTATAGAGAGCTGAATAAGGTCACGATTAAGAATAGATAACCATTTCCCCGGATAGACGACTTGTTCGATTAGTTGCAAGGATCAAGGATATTCTCGAAAATTGATTTACGTTCAGGTTATCGCCAATTGCTAGTTCGATCGGAAGATATATCGAAGATTGCTTTCAGGATGAGGTATGGGCACTGCGAGTTTTTAGTGATGTCTGTTGGATTCACCAACGCCTCAGCAGTATTTATGGACCTAATGAATAGAGTATTCAGGTCCTATCTGGATCAATTCATTATAGTATTCATCGACGACATTCTGATTTACTTGAAGACGGAAGAAGAACACAAGAAGCATCTACAGATTGCTCTACAGACTCTCTGAGACAACAGTCTGTATGCAAAGTTTAGTAATTGTGAATTCTGGCTTAAGACAGTCAAATTCTTAGGGCATATGATATCGTAGGATGAAATTTCTGTACACTCATCTAAGATTGATGTAGTCTTGAAGTGGAATAGTCCGACCAACGCGACCGAAGTTAGAAGTTTTCTTGTACTAGCTAGATATTACTGGAGGTTCATGAAAGGATTCTCAAAGATCGCAGGACCGTTGATGAGCCTGACAAGAAAAGAGACAAAGTATGAATAGACTGACAAGCATAAGGATGCATTTCGGGAATTAAAAGAGAGACTAACCTCAGCACCAGTATTTGCGATACCTAGAAGTGGTAAACGATTCATAATCTACAGTGACACATCGCACCAAGGACTTGGTTGTGTGCTAATGCAAGATGGAAACGTTATTGTGTACAGATTAAGACAATTGAAACTACTTGAGAAGAACTATCTGATGCATGACTTGAAACTAGCTGCAATCGTGTTTGCTCTGAAGATTTAGAGACGCTACTTGTATGGAGAGAAGTTCAATATGTTCTCAAATAACAAGAGTTTAAGGTACATGCTCTCTCAAAAGGAGTTGAACACGTGACAAGGAAGATGGATGGAACTACTCAAGGACTACGATTTGTAACAACCAGCATTTCCATTTAATTGTTTGTATTTGCATTTGACATATTTAAATTCAAATTGAAATTCCATGTTTAATCTGTGTTCATAGAGCTATTTTAATTTATAATCTTCATGTTTTAGAACCTAGTTACTTGTATTAATTCATATTGAAATTCGTTTGGGGTCAAACTACGATTTTATAAAATTTAGCAATACCTGTGTTGGATTTTAAAACTGTATTTCAAAACGGTGGAAATGTTTGCTTTTGACTCAATCGGTATTTTTATAAAACCATAAAACCATTTTCTTATGATAAAATGAATTTTCTGTATTTTGTGGTAATCACCGCGCCACCAAAATACCAGTTTATGTTTAAAACTGTCCGCGCCGCTTGGAACTTCCACAAATTTTTGAAGTGATGTAAAGCTAGAAGTGACTTATGCCTTACTTTCCATTTATGGCAAGTGATCATTGGCTTGTGCCTTGTTTGGGAGTGCTTGGTGCGTGTGTGTTATTGTTGAGGCTTAAGCTTGGTTACCCAAACACCTCTAGTTGGACCCCCTACTAATCTAAACCAACCCCTATAACCCATCTCTGCAGGTTGTCTTCTGTGTATGTATAGATCATATATGTACATACCTATCTTGTAATTAGATAATTTAAAAACAAAATGGATTTGTAGAGTATTGAGGAATGAACTTGGGCTTCAAGTATTTTTCATTTGGCTTTCTATTTAACCAACACACAAGCTGCATACTTTGAAAATTACAACAGAAAACACAAAGAGGAAGAAGAGAGCTGGAGAGTTTAATTTCAGATTTGTAGAGAGAGAAGCTCTTAATCCCCATAGCCAAAGCTTGGGTTTGAATTTCTTAGCTTACTATTCTTTCTCAACAATCTCTCTGCTCTTAATCTCAGTGAGTATTCTAAACTCACTCCAAATGTAATTCCATGCTTAGTTATTGATTGTGTATATGTATTGATAAATCACCATTACTAATTCCTCCATGGGAGCTTGAGTTTGAAAAACATGAGTTTTCCTAAACTTAACCAAAATTCGTTTTGTGAATGAAATATGAAAGATTATAGTATATAGAGTATACGATTGTAAAATTAGAGCTTAATTTGTTCGTATGGAGACATGTGATTAAAATGAAGTTTCCATCAACTCTTGGTTTTTTGTAAAATCCGAGAGCTACTACGGATCGATTCAAGTAAAATTGATCATAGATTCTTAATCCTTGCAAAAATCCGAAGAAAATCATATATTACATGTCTTATTTACTTCAGAATTGCAAAATGGGTCAAAATGGACCCTTAAACTAAAAATAGGAGATTTCTGACGAAGAAGATGAAGACACTGCTAAAACTCTCACGCGCGATCGTGCGAGCGAATGTCGCGCAAGCGACCCGCGCACGCGAGGTGGCTGGTTTCAGGCAAACAGAAAAGGTTTTAAAAAGAAAAACAAAAATTGGGCAAATCGTACGACTGGCCCGCGCGTTCCCAGGCAGTAAGGAAAATTTTTATAATAAAAAAGGAAAAAGGGGCATATCGCACGAGCGGCCTGCGCGCGCAACTTCTGACAGTTTCTAGTTTTTGCTTGTTTTATGTTAAGGGACTGTTGGGTGATGTTTCACGGACTTTTAAAGCTCTGTTTGAGAAATTTACTAAAACAGAAACCTATTTGGTTATGTTTGGACGAATGAAATAATATATTACGACTTAACAATCCCTGCACGTACGTTGTTCCTATAATTCAGCATTTCACTTTACGTTTAAATTTTCATGACATACATGTGAAGTCAGTTGTACATGCATGGTGAGTGTGAATGTTAGTCAGTGTAGAAAATAATAATGGTCAGTGTTGGTTGGGATTGTGTTGTGGACACTCCCTGGTAAGTGAGTACCAAAGTGTGTTGTGGTTGAGATTGCGGCTAGAGTGTCTTTGAAATGCGAGGGTGGCAAAACTAGACACTCCCTGACGCCCATGGTAGCGTTAAAGTGTGTGACGCCGAACTTGGATATTCCTTGGCACCCATGGTAGTGCTAAAGTGTGGCCTACGGACACTCCCTGGTACCCGAGTCTGGATATTGTGTGATGTAATTGCGAGGCGGATTAGGTACTAAAGTGTGAGGCATTGGACATTCCTTGGCACCCCGTGCTAAAGTGTGAGGCAAACTGGGCATTCCCTGGCACCCCTGTGCTAAAGTGTGGCTATCGGAGTATTTCAAAGATACTGGTGTGAGATGGTGGGTTGTTGTGTTTGTCGAGAGAAAAGAGTCGGTAAGATGAGATGGTGCATTGTTTCATACACGGTCACATATATGCGAATTATAGCTTTCCAATGATATTGTGGTTGTTTTCTAAAATGAACTCTTTACTCTAATGTAAATTTGTTGAATTAAATGGAAATTTGAAAATGGTAAATGAGTATGTGTTACATTCAAATTTATGTTTTTAATACTCACCAGCTTCTTGAAGCTGACGGTGTTGATGCGCCCTAGACATTCGTGTTCAGGCTTTTCAGGTTATGACTATGTTGGGCCCTACGACAATGCAAATTGAGAACAACTGCTAGAAAGAGAATTTACTTTACATGTTGAACTATTTGCACAACTGTAATAGATGTTAAGTTATTGTTTTAATTTAAGGCGGTTTGTGCCTTTAGAGACCCTGTGCTGTAATAACTATTAAGTTAGAAAAATATTGCAAGCCTTGATTGCTCTGCTCTGATTATTATGTTTTTGTTGTTGACGTTTGGGATGGAATCGATCTTTCAAACTGTCACGACCTACGGGTCTATAAAGGAAATTAAACGCTTTCCATATTTATGCTACGTCGGGGCGAGACAAGATTTAGTGGTATCAGAGCCAGGTTTTATCTCAAAACAGTTTAGCCAGGTTAGGGTTTACTAGTATAGACCCGATTCCATAGTCCTGCTAGCTTAAGCTTTTGCACCCCGATGATATGACAGGGAGGATAGACTCAGTTACCCTAACGCCTAAGATTATCTCTATCTTGATTTAAGTTAGTACCTTTTTCAGGTATGGATCCAGCGCAGCCCCTTTTTGTTCCCGATGCTTTTGGAGGGCATTGGGTTACCTTGGGAGCGATAGTACCAACTTCAACAATACTTTATTTCACTGTTATCGAGCAATGGGCAGCTGCGACAGTCGAGTTAGATCTCTGGCACCAGATCCACGTGTTAGGGCTGGTTGACTTATCCCGTGCTCGCCTCGAGATCCTGTACTTTGTTGAGATTCAGCGCTTAGTACTCGTAGAGATGGTTCGCTTAGTTAATAGTTATGCCTTCTATTACCTCTTGAGGTTCAGGTTGTGCAGGCTCACCTTGCACAGCTGGAGGTGCCTCCGCCAGTTGTCCCCGGTGATGAGGACGATGCTGAGGTGGTTCGTTTGGCTCCTATAGGTGGGGGAAGTTGTTGATGAGGAGGATGGCATAGGTTGGGATGACTTCGCAGTTGACCTTGAGGAGGCACTAGTACTCGAGCTAGCTTTGCCAGAGGCAGATGCCCCAGCACTTTCTTTATTGTTGACCTCACATAGTTGTAATTTTGGGGCAGGCCCCTCTCATGTTCAACGACTTCATCAGGCCGACTCGCTTGACCTTTTGATGGCTACCTACGGCGATGACTGACCGTTTAGATATCGCCTTGTATATATTGACTATTTTTTACTAGTAGCTCTATTCTCTTTTTGCAAACTGTATCTACATGCATTCGAGTATAGGGCAATGACCCCATTTTTGTAACTCTAACTCTTGCATGGACAATGTACGTCCTAACCCACACAGATAGGGTAGGCATAACTTTGATCATGCACGCTTTTTGTATCAACTTGATCGAGAAGTTATATATAGAAATACTCTTTTGATGTTGTTGTCATTTAAACTGCTTTATACTTCTGTTGCATGCATTTTCCTCATTCTACTAACACTATCATGCATAGAATGGCTGGAGGACTAAGGAGGAATAGGAATTTGATTGAGGGAGCACTTGAGGCTGCTGATCCTACAGAAATGTTTGAAGCTTTCGTCAGACGTCTCGAAAGGGTTAGTAATCAGAATGAAAACCAACGAGACCGCCAAAATGGAGATAAGCTGCTAGAGAGATTCCATGCGCTAAGGCCCGAGCAGTTTGCGGGTACCACGGAACCCTGGAAGGCGGAACAGTGGTTAAGACAGATGGACTGCATGTTCGAAGCTGTCCAGTGCAATGAGATGGACAAAAGAAGGTTAGCTACCTTTTAATTAACCGATGCCGCCGCAGATTGGTGGGATTCGGTCGTAGCTACTATCGAGAATAGAGCTTCCATGGGAATGACGTGGACTATGTTTAAGGGGAGATTTTTAGAGAAGTATTTTTTGGCTACGGAGAGGCACAGAAGAGAGAAGGAGTTCATGGATCTAACGCAAGGAACTAAGTCGGTGCAAGAGTACACCAATCAGTTCGAGAGACTGTCTCGGTTCGCCCCTCATATGGTTGATACTAAGGAGAAGAGGATTCGTAAGTATAACCAAGGGCTGACATCGTAGATTCGCCGCCTGACTCTCGGTCACCTGGATAAGTCTTTCGAGGGACTAATTAGTTTGGCCACTGATCTGGAAGAGGATGCTTGACAAGCGGGGATATTTGTAAAATACAACCGCGCTAAAAGAAGAAAATGTACTAAATTATTTCACAATTCCTTTATTTATCTGCAGTTTGAATTACAACGCCAGTTTGTGCACAATTTGATTAAACTATGATAAGTGGTGTTGTTTTAGTGGTTATTCGTGCAGGTTATTGTTGCTGTGTGAAGAATTGGATGAGAAAGATAAAAGGGAGTGCTGAATTTTAATGAAGAAAAGTAAAAGATGAAAAGTGAACCTTGATCGATTGAAGACCATTCGATCGATCGAAGGTTCGATCGATCGATAGAAGTTCAAGCGCTCGAATATCCCAGAGTTAGATCGATCGAAAGATGTTCGATCGATCGAACATAGCTTTTATCAGATTATACGCGCACGCAACGGAATGGATTTTTAACCCTAGCATTAGGTTTTTAGTATAAATATTCGTATTGTATACGTCCAGAAGGACGCCCACATTAGTTTTCATCAGTTTTTAGAGAGAGAAGAGAGTTTTTCTTGATGTTTTTGTAGGTTTCAAAGATCTTTGTGGTTTGTAGCTTGATTACTCTTGGTTTAATCAAAGCTTTTCATTCCAGGTTACTTCTTTATTGTTTATTTAAATTTTGCACGTAGTTTATAGTAGTATAATATGTTAACTTTGTAGTTTTGCATGCTAGACAAGTTCACACCATTAGTTTTCTTAGTTTTCATGATTAAAACACAAACAAACAAGACCTTAATGAACTTTTACGTTAAAAACGCATCTGTGACACTTCAGATTATGTCTGAGTAGTCCCCAGGTTGTGAGATCACGATGAAACCGTGATCTCAAGCCTCTGTCATGCAGCAGAATAATTCCTGTGTTCGATCGATCGAGAAAGTTCGATCGATCGGACCAGAGACATTGTCAAGCGATCGAAGTCAGTTCGATCGATCGAGGGATGAAGAAGTTCGATCGATCGAAAGTGCGTCGATCGATCGAACCTTCTGATTCTTGAGGACATTCTATGCAGTATTCCAAGATTTTCTGCTTTACTGATTTGTTATCAAATTGTCCCCAAACGCTCAGTTTGTCAAAACAGTCTGTAAACTTAAAGCCTTGAGGCATTTTTCTTCAATAAACTTTGCAAATCACCCTCAATGCTAACACCATTGAAGGTGCGAGTCTTAACTATTGTTTTAAACTACTTTTATGTATTTCAAACTTAATTGTGATGATATAGTCCTGGGCATGAAAGGACTATGGATTCTTTATCCTAAGAAAAGTACGGAATACCGTAGAAGATGTACTCCATTGAGCTTCAACGTAACTGCATGGTAGATGGCTAGGTCGCGGTGAATTTATGTAATCCCAACATTCCCTTTTATTAATAAAAACACGTTTTAAATCATTGCTTTAATTAATTAGTTAGTAATTAGTTTAATTTAGTTTTATTGCTTTATCTTTAGTAATTGATAAACTGTGGAACTTTGTGTTCTACACTCCTTTAGAATTTTGATTTTTCCTTTCTTGTTTGAGATTAATCTAGGTAATTATTTTAACACCTTCCCTGTGGGATCGACCTGGACTTCCAGTACTATATTACTTGCACAATTACCTACACTTGGGTATAGCACACAAGCGCACACAGAAAAGTCTCGTGTCAATGCTCGGGTGAACCGAAAGCAATTCGAATTCCGACCGCCTCAAAGAGGTGATTTTGGAAATAGACCACCAATGAATCGTACCCAAGGGCAGAAGAGAAATTTTGATGGAAGCAAGAAAACCCAAGCTATCACCTATCCGACTCAACCCCGAGTGGGAGAAGGTAGTAGTGTTGGAAAATGTTTCAATTGTAACAACCCTGGCCATCTGGCTCGAGATTGCAAGGCACCAAGGTGTGCTGCTCAGCAAGGCATAGTCTGCTGCAACTGTGGTGAACCAGGTCACATCAGCAAGTTTTGTACTGCCCCTAAGCAGGTGACTTATGGTCAATAGGGTCAGACTCACGTGAATGCTGTTATTCCCGATACCGCTGGATATGATGGGACTGTGTACGAAGAAGGAGGTTATGAAGAAGCTTAACCTGATCAACAAGCAGTGGAAGGTACATTAACTCTGTTTAACTCCCATGTTAAAGTGTTATTTGATACGGTTGCTGCTCTTTCGTTCATATCTATTAATACTATTCGGAGATAAGGTATCTTACCTCATCGTTTAGAGAAAGCTTTGAGAGCTACATCACCATTAGGAGTCGCAGTCAAGTTAGGACACGTGTACAAGGATTGTCCCTTATGGCTAGGAAATCGTGAAATCCCTACAAGGCTGATTGTTCTATCGATGAAGGAGTTTGACATAATCCTAGGAATGGATTGGCTTTCTCAGAATCAAGCAAAGTTAGATTGTGCGAGGAAGAGAATTACATTCCCCGACAACGAGAATCAACCCTTTGATTTTCAATGTAACCCTTTGGGAGATATGTTCATCACAAGATGCTTAGCAAACATCGAAGTCGTTAGTACAGAGATGACAGTGTCGTCTATACCTGTAGTCAAGGACTTTGAAGAAGTAGTTCAAGACGTTTCTAGTCTGCCGCCCGAGAGAAGTATAGAGTTCTATATTGAGCTTATACCGAGTACCATACTGATCACCAAGGTTCCCTACAAAATGGCCCCCACTGAACTATCAGAATTGAAGGAACAAGTTCAAGAGCTCGAGAACATGGGTTTTGTACGACCAAGTACATTGTCTTGGGGAGCACCGGTGTTATTTGTGAAGAAGAAGGACGGGACATTCCGTTGTGTATCGATTACAGAGAATTGAACCACATGACTATCAAGAATAAGTATCCATTGCCTCGGATCGACGACTTGTTTGATCAACTAGAAGGAGCTACGACATTTTTCCAAAATAGACCTAAGGTCGGGATATCATCAGTTGAGGGTACGGAAGGAAGACATACCTAAGACTGCATTCAGAACCCGATATGGTCATTATGAATTTTTGGTGATGCCGTTTGGAATAACGAATGCCCCGGCAGTGTTTATGGATCTGATGAACATAGTGTTCAAGACTTATTTGGATTAGTTTGTCATCGCCTTCATTGATGATATTATGATCTATTCTAAGTTAGAGGAAGAACACGAGCAACATCTACAGATTGCAATGCAGACGCATAAGGACCACCACTTATATGCCAAGTTCAGTAAGTCTGAGTTCTGGTTGCAAGAAGTGAAATTTTTGGGACACCAGGTGTCGTCTCAAGGGATTTCTGTGGATTCATCCAAGACCAATGCTGTGTCGAACTGGGTTAAGCCGAGCAACCCTACGGAAGTTCGGAGTTTTCTGGGACTCGCAGGCTATTACAGAAGATTTGTTGAAGGGTTTTCTAAAATAGCTGCACCATTAATCGGATTAACAAAGAAGAATTTGAAGTTCGACTGGACAGAGAAGCATGAGCGCGCCTTTCTAGAGTTGAAAGAGAGACTCACTACTGTACTGGTACTAGCTATACCCAAGCCTGATGAGAAGTTCACTATCTTTAATGACGCATCATATCAAGGACTAGGGTGTGTACTTATGCAAGATGGTAGAGTTATCGCTTATGGATCCAGACAGCTAAAGCCGAATGAGTTGAACTATCCCATTCATGATTTGGAATTAGCAGCAGTGGTATTTGCACTCAAGATTTGGAGACACTATCTCTACGGTGAGAAGTTTGATTTATTCTCCGATCACAAGAGTCTAAAATATTTGTTCACACAGAAAGAGTTGAACATGAGACAACGTAGACGGATGGAGCTGATCAAAGATTACGACTTCACGTTAGAGTACCACCCTGGTAAAGCTAATGTGGTTGCTGATGCTTTGAGTCGGCAGACTCATGAGACGATCGCCTCCTTAATGGTTAAAGATGGTGAGCATTGGAGACGTTGGCAGAGTTTGATGTACAGAGTGTTGAAGAAGGAGAAGGACCACTTGTCGGATGTCTTATCCTATAGCCTGTCCTTATCGACCGCATTATTGGAGCACAAAAAGAAGATGAGAAGTTTCAATCATGGTTTGTGAAAATGTCAAAAAAAAGACCCGACCGGTTGGAAGGTGGGAAGTGACGGAGGGTATCGATGCAGAGACAGATTATGTGTACCGGACTATGGGGATTTGAGAAATAATATTCTGAAAGAAGCACATAAGTCAAAATATACAGTTCACCCAGGAGGAACGAAAATGTACAAGGATTTGAAAAGAAATTTCTGGTGGGAAGGTATGAAGAAGGATGTGGCCGAATTTGTATTCAAGTGTTTGACGTGTCAACAAGTCAAGGCTGAACATCAGAGACCCTCGGGATGGTTGCAACCACTACCTATTCCTGGTTGAAAGTGGGAGCACATCACGATGGATTTTGTAGTGGGATTGCCTCGATCGCAATAGACTCATGACATCATTTGGGTAATCGTGGATCGACTGACTAAGTCGGCATATTTCATCGCTTATAGTATGACATACTCGGTAGAAAAGATAAGCCGGATGTACATACAGCAAGTTGTGTGACTTCACGGCGCACCTGTGTCGATTGTGTCAGACCGTGATGCACGTTTTACTTCTAAATTTTGGGAAAGTCTGCAAGAAGCTATGGGAACCTCACTCAAGATGAGTACTGCTTTTCACCCTCAGACAGATGGGCATACTGAGCGTGTCAATCAGATCATGGAGGATATGCTTAGGGCTTGTGTCATTGATTCGAAGAATCTTGGGAGACGCTGTGGATATCGCAGGTTGGTTTACCCACAGCTTTTCAAAATCAATTTCTGAAACAAAATGAGTCGCCACTTAATTTTTAAAAGGAAAATTAAGAAACCATTTTAAAAGCAAACTGATCTTTTAGAAACCAGAGATTAACTAGGTCCGGGGATTATGGAATGAGAGAGGAAGGAGCCCATCGGACTAAAACACCCTCTCTCATCCTATCTTATGATAGGCCTCTACTCAACATCCTTTTAATCAAATTTATTAATCTAAGCATGCCCTCAACTAATACATATATACATATACATCACAAAAGCATGTCCAAAGGGTGTAAAATTGCAATTGACAAAATATCATTCAAAAGCCACATAATTCAGGTAACAAGCGATATGATATGCAATATGGAACAAGTGAACTTACCCGGGGTCCAGAGGCGATAATAAACGTGCAATGCATGCGACTAAATAAAACCTAGGAAAAGAGTCTCTAATCCATATATACACATAAGGCAAATCTTAATTCTAAGGTGTCGTGCACAGGGTCGAAAGTCAAATAAAAATTAAGGAATTTAATAAACTAGAGAGGGATTGAGAAATCGTACCTTAATAGCGCTACAAAACAGAGGGTTAGTTCACATGATATGTAAAATATGATGTTAGAAATAACAATCCTAAATTTCTAGCTTACATCTATCCAATGTAATTAAATCCAAAGCAAGTAAGTCTTAATTACAAGTGTCAAATCATATAGATGAATATGTACATGAACAAGGATAAACTATGAGATACTTTTAAACCTTGAATTCAAGCTCAACTAATCGTTATTAAAGCATGGTTTAAGCCTTAGATCATAAGAAAGCCATTTAGGCCCTTATTTACAAAGTAAGTCAAATGTGTCATAAAAACTCTGAAAATTGCAGAGAGCAGACCAGAACTTAAAAGAAATAAAAACACGTCTCTTATGGTTTGATGTTGATAAAATTTGGACACAAGATGCCTCTGTCAGTCTAGTTTCCAAATCAAAAAGAAAATCAAGGTTTCAACGGTTAGATCTCCGGGAATATGGAAAACACTAGACATCACTCAGCATCTTACAATCTCCTGTCCAGAATTCTTGCACGATTTATTAAAAATAGTAAAAAAATCAGAATTGCTTTGTTCTTTTTAGGGTGACTTCCTAACACATTAATCTACATGGAAAAAATTATTTTGGGTCATAGAAACTTTGTTAGAACTCTGGTTTAATTATTTCAAAAGAGTGTTGCTGTTCTGAAACTATTCTGAAATTCTGGACAGATTGTTGTTGCTTCACAAAAACCATGATTAAACCATTCTAAACATGAAACCACCTCAAAACAAAAATTACAGTGGTAGAACAATGTGTTATTGACACTTTCCCGTTGGTTTCACTTGATTTCAACGATTAGATTTCGAACTAAAAATCTTTGATCAAAAATAGTTTGTGGATTCACTATTTTTATTTTGCTAGTTCAACTTTTATTTGGTAACTCCAACTATTAAACCATGAAGTTGGGTTTAAACCAAACCATTTCTCCTACCATTTGATGGCCATGGGAGACTACAAACCTTTGTTCTTCATAGATTTCAAATGAAATATGGATTGACTTCATGAAATCTAAAGGATAGGGAAATCTAAACCATGGAGATGGATTTAGACTCAAAACTACATTCTCCTACCATTTAATGGTCATTGGAGATGAAGGTGCAACTAGTACTTGGTAGTTTTCAAAGGAATATGGGAATGATTCCATGAGACACCAAGTTTAGAGGATCCAAGTCATGAATATGGACTTGGGTCCTATCTATGTGAAATAGAGTGATGATCAAGTTTTGACTTCCATGTAGAGCATGAGCTTACATGAGATTCAAAGGATCATGCTCAAGAGATCAATAGAGATATTGAAGATCTCCAAGACCTTTGAGAGGAGAAGATAGACAAAAAATGGAAAGAAGTATTGGGAACAAAAAGACTACTAAGTTTAAAACAAAGAAAGATGATGAAATATTCTAAGATTTAAAGATTTCAAGAGAAAGAAAGAGTAAGCTAATAATCTAGGTTTAGAGGATCACCTCCAAATTATCCTCAAAGTTTTCTTTTGAAGATTATCCAAACTCTCCTTCAAGCTCTCCCAAAACTCTCTCTTTTCTTTCTCAAATGTGGGTGTAATGGAAGTGTTTTTTTTTGTATATGTTTCCCCCCAAATGCCCTTTTTCTCTTGGTCCTCCCTTACCAACAAGATCCCTTCTCTTTTATAGGCAAGAATACCAGGTATTTTTGGTGAATTTCGGAGCAAAAAACAGGTGTAATTCTCTCATTTGGTGGTACAATGTGTACTTTCTGAAATTAGACAGACTGCTGCCCAGCGCGGCAGTCAGAAACCTGCCGCGGCAGTCCGTGAATACCGTTGCGGCACTCAACATCTGCCGTTGCGGCACTTCGTGAGTGCCGCGCGGCTCTCATCAATTGCCGCGGCATTTAATTAATTGCCGCATTTTTGTCAGTCTTACTTTATCAGTTTTTTGTTCTTATCTGCATGCGCATACGTATTGCACTGCAAAATACAGACTTAAAAAGTGAACGGCAGTCAGAAATCTGTGGCGGCACTCGGAGAATGCCGCTGCGGCACTTTCTGACTGCCGCGCGGCACTCATCGAGTGCCGCGGAATCCGCCGTGTGCCGTTTTTTGGTGAGATTCCCATTTTTAGGTCTTTTCTCTTTTTGAAACAAATTATTTTTGAAGATCCTTTCCAAAAATCATGTCTTTTTCCTGAATTCTCCTGAATACCTGGTATTTTTCCTCTTTCTGTGAAATTTTATCGCGTTTTGGAGATTTTCTGAAGAGCTTGGAATACTTCAATTTTTCGGTCCTTGTCATCATCGGATACGGAGGTGACACTCTCCTAAATTCGACGTTAGGTCAAAATTGGGGTGTCTACAGTTTGCCCCTCTTCGGCGGAGCTTGTGGGGCAACGCGTACCATAAGTGAATGTCGAAGCCTGTGTGAAGACAAGCCTTTGACCAGACCATCGAATTTAGGTAAAAACAAAATGCGTTGCAAAAAAAAGAGAACATGCGCGGGGCAATGGTTCACGCTGGTCGTGCTCGATGATGAGCTGCCTACGTATCCGTTCAGGAATCAGACCAAGACGTAGTTCGGGTCAAGGGTCAAACACACACAAGCGCAAATAGTCATACGGATGAATGCACCTATCTTATCGTGATGCACGTGCTCAAGCAATCTGGTGCTTTCTGAATTAACCTGGTTATGTAAATGTCATGCTTATCATATTTTCCCTATGTATGACGCGCATTTCGTGGCGTGTTAGTCAGGGAAGATTATCTATGCGAGAATCTGTCATAGGAGTCATGAGAGTGCTCTTGATTTGATCACGAAGGTCAATGCAAGTCCGTTGCAAAAACCGGGAATATAAATCCGTTATATTCTCCAAACGAGGGTTAATCGCAAGTCCGTTGCGAAAACTGGGAATATAAATCCGTTATATTCTCCAAACGAGGGTTAATCGCAAGTCCGTTGCGAAAACCGGGAATATAAATCCGTTATATTCTCCAAACGAGGGTTAATCGCAAGTCCGTTGCGAAAACCGGGAATATAAATCCGTTATATTCTCCAAACGAGGGTTAATCGCAAGTCCGTTGCGAAAACCGGGAATATAAATCCGTTATATTCTCCAAACGAGGGTTAATCGCAAGTCCGTTGCGAAAACCGGGAATATAAATCCGTTATATTCTCCAAAAGAGGGTTAATCGCAAGTCCGTTGCGAAAACCGGGAATATAAATCCGTTATATTCTCCAAAAGAGGGTTAATCGCAAGTCCGTTGCGAAAACCGGGAATATAAATCCGTTATATTCTCCAAACGAGGGTTAATCGCAAGTCCGTTGCGAAAACCGGGAATATAAATCCGTTATATTCTCCAAACGAGGGTTAATCGCAAGTCCGTTGCGAAAACCGGGAATATAAATCCGTTATATTCTCCAAAAGAGGGTTAATCGCAAGTCCGTTGCGAAAACCGGGAATAGAAATCCGTTATATTCTCCAAACGAGGGTTAATTGCAAGTCCGTTGCGAAAACCGGGAATATAAATCCGTTATATTCTCCAAACGAGGGTTAATCGCAAGTCCGTTGCGAAAACCGGGAATATAAATCCGTTATATTCTCCAAACGAGGGTTAATCGCAAGTCCGTTGCGAAAACCGGGAATATAAATCCGTTATATTCTCCAAAAGAGGGTTAATCGCAAGTCCGTTGCGAAAACCGGGAATATAAATCCGTTATATTCTCCAAACGAGGGTTAATCGCAAGTCCGTTGCGAAAACTGGGAATATAAATCCGTTATATTCTCCAAAAGAGGGTTAATCGCAAGTCCGTTGCGAAAACCGGGAATATAAATCCGTTATATTCTCCAAAAGAGGGTTAATCGCAAGTCCGTTGCGAAAACCGGGAATATAAATCCGTTATATTCTCCAAACGAGGGTTAATCGCAAGTCCGTTGCCAAAACCGGGAATATAAATCCGTTATATTCTCCAAACGAGGGTTAATCGCAAGTCCGTTGCGAAAACCGGGAATATAAATCCGTTATATTCTCCAAACGAGGGTTAATCGCAAGTCCGTTGCGAAAACCGGGAATATAAATCCGTTATATTCTCCAAAAGAGGGTTAATCGCAAGTCCGTTGCGAAAATCGGGAATATAAATCCGTTATATTCTCCAAAAGAGGGTTAATCGCAAGTCCGTTGCGAAAACCGGGAATATAAATCCGTTATATTCTCCAAACGAGGGGTAATCGCAAGTCCGTTGCGAGAACCGGGAATATAAATCTGGGCCCACAGGCTCAAAAATTTTCAATTTTCATAAATCGGGAGCCCACGAGCTCAAACATCTCCAATTTTCAAAAAATTGGGGGCCCGTGGGCTCGAATATTTTTGAATTCCAGAATTTGTAGTCAAAGTGTACCTACGAAACGACCCTGAGGGCCAAAAGCGCAATGGGGGCAATTTTTGGGGCCTCAAATTCAATTTTTGGGACTTGATTCGAATTTTTGGGGGGAATGTAAATATCTTTGAACCACCATAATCGCGGCACACGCGGTTTTCTGCGGCAGTCCGTGACTGCCGTTGCGGCACTCGGCGAGTGCCGCGCGGCAGTTGACTGACTACCGCGCACGGAAAAATTAGTGCCGCGTTGAGGGGCAGTGGCTTAAACCGCCGGGGTTCTCCTCCCTTTCTCTCATTCTCTCACTCTCTTCATCTCGAAATCTCTCTGAAGAAAAATTTCCTTTTTATTTCTTAGCTTGGATTGATCTACCAGGGCTTATCAGGTTCGTTCTACTCGATCAAAACTTGGTAAATCTCGTTTATTTTCTTGTTTTTCTAAACTTTTCATGAATCTAACGCTCGAATTCTTTCTTTTCTTTGACAGTGTTATGGCGAGTGGTTCAGGACGCGAAAAGAGGGCTAGGTATACTGCCACGCATCACCCAGACGCCACGCTTTTATTGAGGGATCCTGACGAGCATCTGTCGGTCCGCGCGTTCAAGCGCGAGGTAAACGCTCCCCTTTCTATTTTTCATTCATTTCTTTCTTGTATTTCTTTCTCCATATGGATGCAACATACAATTGCACAACTTTTTAGACGCCCTGTTTCAAATGCGAATGCTATGCTTGTGGCGCCCTCGAGTGTCTCGAACGCTTTATTCCATGCCCCTCTTTTCTTTTAAAGAAATTTCATATTATTTTTATTTCTCATGAACTTTAAAAAAAACTATGCTTGAATTTTCCGAATGTTTCACTTATCCCTTATTTTTCTTTCGATTTTCTCAAGGACTTTTGAAAGTCGTTTGTGTTAATCGAATTTTCAAACACTTCTTGTGAATAAAGAATCTTATGCTCGTGAATTTTTCCTTTCCATTTTTCTTAGGATTCATGAATGCGATGCTTTTTAAACATTCCCCTGTGTTTATGAACTTTCTTGAGCGTTCCAAACGCCCTTCTATTATTTGAAAATGACTCCTGAATGCTTGCGACCACGTACTTCTTCGTACTTATTTTGAATTCGGAACCTTATATTATGCGTGCATTTCAAAAATGCGGACAAACTACTTTTTTTCTTTTTCTTTTCGAAACCCTGCTATAACATTGAATGTTTTTCTTTTATTCATTTCAAACAATCGTGAAATCCTTTATGAACACTTCCGGACTTTTCATTTATTAATTATTTATTCGCTGTTGTTACTCTCTTCTTTATCTATCCCCTAACAACAAACTTTTTATTCTTTCCTTGCAGCTGCAGCCAAAGGTGCTGAAGGGGCACGGCAGCCTCGCCCACGGGCACGAGTGGTATACAGAGCTGAGCCCGACTGTGAGGGCCCTGGTGGACGCAGCGGGTTTTGGAGACTTCGTCAAACTTTTGACGAAGAGCTCCAACGACTTGCAGCAGGTACATGCGCTGGCCGAGCGGTGGTGGGATACCACGAGTACCTTCCACTTCTCTTTCGGCGAGATGACGTTGACCCCGCTGGAATTCTCGATGATTACGGGGATTCCATTCGGGGGAGAGCCCCTGCGGCATCTCACGGACCAGGAGTGGGATCAGATGGAGCCGCTGCTAGGAGTGGTCCCGGAGGAGACCCTGGTTACAGCTCGGTGGTTCATGGATACCTTCCGGGGAAAGCCCGGCTTTTCGGACGAGCAGATGGCCCGCGGCTTTTTAATGTACGTGCTGGGGTGCTCTTTGTTGAGCACCAAGGGCGACCGGATTTCTGCTCCCCTGGTGGCGTCGCTGGAGCATCTGGATCGGGTCACCGAGTTTGATTGGGCTGGTACAGGTTTAGCTATCCTGTACAGTCACATGAGCGTCATCTCCCGGGGCAAGTCGACAGCTACCGGCGGGTATTGGAGAGCGTGGGAGGTACATATATATTTTATTTATTTTTCACATTCCATCGCTTATTTACTTTCAGAAATTTATTTGCATTGCGATACTAATTTCTCCTTTCTTTCTCTCTTTTTATTACAGATTTGGTCCCATGAGTATCTCCGCATGATGTCTCCTGAGACACGTGCTGCGAACGCCCTCGTCATGCCCCAGGGGCTGAAGTGGGCGAAGGACAGGGTCGGGCGGAAGACCGGGGCCCACGACTTTGTTTCGTTCAGGAACTTCCTGACGAACCTACGGGAGGAGCATGTACAGTGGCAGCCGTGGCTCAGGGCGCTACCCGAGGCTAGCGCGGGGATTCAGGAGTCGGCCGGGTATGACCCGATGAGACTGCTACTCGATGGTAGGTCAGAGGGCATGGCGTGGTACTTGGGAGAGAGGGTGACCAGGCAGTCTATAGCGGCTCCCAGATTCTTTGTGCCGTTCCCTCCTCCCGACTCTATGAGAGCTACAGACACTCTTCAGGGCGGCGACTACTCGGCTGCTCTAGCCGGCTTCGGTATCCACGGCTTCTTGGACGACCCTGATGGTTATGCGGCCTTCCGTGCCGCCAAGCTGATGCCGAACTTCCCGCTGATGGAAGTGACTCGGGTGAGTAAATGATTCCTTTATTATTTTTGTGAGTTCTTCCTTTTACTCTTCACCCATGTTTTATTACTTTTGTTGGCAGCATGTCCCTGCTGCGCCCCGCCCCCCTGGCCTACCTGAGTGGGACTGGACTATGTCTACCGTCTCATTTGGCGAGCCCCATGTGACGACGGTCCCCCGACTCTCCCAGGGCGCCCCTACCATTCCTATTCACTATGATCTTGTCCCGCGCGCTTACGCGGAGGAGGGCCTGGCGTACGCCCATAGCGTGCGACAGTGGGTTCTTGGGCGCGAGTGGATGGTAAGAAATTCATTCTCACTCCTATCTTTGACTGGAATTGTATCTTTTTTTTTTTTTTCTTTTTTTTTTTTTTTTTTTTTTTACTGATCTTTATTTCCGTTTCTTGTTTTCAGGCCGAGGGAGCTCGAGCGACCGCCGCGGTTCAGTCGAGGGCCCTGGTATGATCTCTACCCTTTCCATATTCTTAGCATTCCAAATCCCTTTTCAATGATTTTCATGGACTCATCCCTTCTCTTCCAGATGGAGGAGAACAGAGTCTTATCTCAGCAGGTGGGGCAGCTCCAGCATCGGCTTCAGCAGGTCGGCATCTCTTTCAGCGACGCCCCCGGAGGTAGCGGTGCTGGGCGTGGCGGAGGCGTTGGCGAGGGCACTAGCGGTGGCAGGGGTCGAGGCAGCGGGCGTGGAGAGAGTGGAGGAGGCAGCGGGACTGAGTCAGAGGAGGAGCCTCTCAGACGCACGACTCGCCAGACTCGCGGCCGGGGTCGGGGTCGGAGTTGATCCTGCTTATATTTTTGCTTTCTTTTGAGAGGATTTTTTTTTTATTGTACATATTTGGGTGGATGACTGTATAAATATACAAATATGCTTTATTTTGATGGCTGCTTCCTTTTATTATGCTTTCTGCTTTATTCACCGTATGTGTGACCATAGCTTGGTCCAAATTTTGCCGTATGTGGGACCATGGCTTGGTCCCGATTTTATTTCTATCTTTGAATGCTTCTGCTTCTTTTACTTATTTGATATATACAAATGAATGAAATGAATGAATGAATGTATGTATTTGCACGTGCTGCATGATGCGCACGTTTTATTGCTTCTCAATTAATTTTCTGTTTGCAGGTGGGCTGATCGTGTTACAAACAGATTCTGGCCAATGAAAAACTCAGAACGGCACTCGGTTAAGCCTCCGCGGCACTCAACGAATGCCGCAACGGCAGTCAGTGAATGCCGTGCGGCACTCACGAACTGCCGCGCGGCACTTCATGGAGTGCCGCTGCACTTTATCGAGTGCCGCGATCTAGTGGGCAGCTCTATTTCCCTACTTATACCCCTCCTCTTCTAACACTCCGCAAAACATCTTTCTCTCTTTCCACCCTCCTTTCAAATGGCCCCCATTAGCTCCCAAACTCTCTTCCCATGGATGGATACTCTCTCAGGTATTGAAAGGCTCAATTTTGAATGCTTCAGATTGAATGATCTCTTCTCTTTTCGACACATGATCTTGAACGAGGGCTTACTTCGAGCTGCTATTCAGTGTTGGGACCCTGCTCTCAACGTCTTTCGTTTTGGCTTTCAGGAGATTTGTCCTTTGTTCGAGGAATTTAGCACTATTCTCCACACTGATCCTTTTGCTGAACTGACGGTTCCTCAGATTCAGGCTGGGTATGTCCGCGACTTAGCCACTCTTCTCCACATATCTCGAAATGCGGCGGGCTCCCTTATTTGTGACAGGCATATCGATTTTGAGCGCCTCGCCTCCGTTTATGCTCCCATAGGGGACCCTTACAATGGTGAGTATCAGATCATTCGACGTGGTGCCTTGTCGATTGCTATGCTCTCTTACTTCCTATTCCAATCATCTTCTGACATTCTCATACCCATCGCCTGCGGTTTGCGGGAGATGAAGAGTGATGTTATGCTAGTCCTTGGTGAAACTCTGATCGGGCTGGGCCATGCTCATGCTACTGGGGTTATGTTATCTGCCGGGGCACCTTTTGTTCTGCAAGTTTGGCTCATGGAACGCCTTGATCTCTTCATTCACCCCTCGCATCTTCGTGGGCCGTTTTCTTACGACCGCATGGAAATCCATTGCTAATTCCAATCTGCCGATGCATGGCTCGGTTGGCTCCAAGGCCTCTCTTCTGGTGACATTTGCTGGATCTGCCCTCAGTGGACTCATCGTTCTGTTGCTGTACGCCTCCCTGGGCGTCCTGGCATCTGGCTGCCGGGTTTAAACGCTACGACTTTCTACATTCCTGACCGAGTTGTCCGTCAGTTCGGACTTTTGCAAGATACTACTGAATCTGTGGCTGCTGATTTCACCAGGGGTTCTACTCTGCGTCCTCCCATTGTGAAGGCTTTCATAGAGGCTTGGTCGAGTAGGATGGCTGCTCCGTGCCCGAGGGTCCCTTCTTCGATTGTGCCCACCGTCCAGTGTCTTCTGGAGATCCAGGCCTTGGTCGTGAGACAGACTTGATGAGACACGTGCACAATAAAACAGACGAAAACAGAGAAAAGTTGTCCCTTTCACAAAACTTTCTGACGGACCCTGCCTACTCTTTTACGCTTTCCGAATGTGATTGACTGATGTTGTTATCTTTAGGGAAATTTCTAGCATGCTTAATCAAAGCGCTCAACCTTTCGATTAATCTTTTATGAAGAATTCTCCTTTTAATGTCTTTATTCGGCTCCGTACTTTGCTTTTTGTTTTCTACTCATTCTTTTCCATGAATTCTTATTTGTTTCTTTATAGTACTTATTCTGACAGCCAGGTGACCTGAAGGATGGTTTTATTTCTGGGTTCTTCGGCTAGCAAACGAAGTTTGCCCCTGGTTTTAGGGCTTCAAAGTGATTCCGAGCAAACGCCAGTTTGCCCCTAGTTTAGCATTTTTTTTTTTTTTTTTTTTTTTTTTTTTTTGAAATGACCGAACCAAGTTGGTTGCCTACGTATCCCCTAGCGGGAATCAGGTCAAGCGTAGTTCATCAAGGTAGGAGGCTTCGAAAGAAATGGTTTCAAGCAAAGTATTTCTTGAGGCGATCGAGGTTAATCGGCTGTTTAAATTCAACCCCGTCCAGGTCCATGAGATAAGCCGCTCCTCCCGAAAGGAGGGTCTTAATGATGTATGGTCCGACCCAGTTGGGTTTGAATTTTCCTCTGGGGTCATAAACGGGCACTTTTAGTTCTTTGAGGACTAGGTCACCCTCAGCAAGCTTCCTTGGGCGAACCTTTTTGTTGAAAGCACGAGCTATCCTCTTCTGGTATCCCCGAGTATGGTTTATTGCGGTCAACCTCTTTTCATCAAGCAACATCAATTCTTCATATCTTCCTCGTATCCATTCTGATTCTGCCACTTCACATTCTGTCAAGACTCTGAGAGAAGGTATTTACACCTCGACTGGAAGGACTGCTTCCATCCCGTAGACCAACGAGTATGGCGTAGCACCCGTTGAAGTCCTTACTGACGTCCGATACCCCCATAAGGCAAATGGCAGCTTCTCATGCCAATCCTTATATGTATCTGTCGTCTTCCCCAAGATTGCTTTAACATTCTTATTCGCTGCCTCTACTGCTCCATTCGTCTGGGGCCTATACGGGGATGACTGATGGCGAGTGATCTTATACTTCTCTAAGAGCGGGATAACTTCCCCCTGGAAATGGCTGCCATGATCGGAGATAAACTCGTTCGGGACTCCATATCTGCAGATTATGTTCTTCTCAATGAAACTCACCACATCTTTGGCTTTCAAAGTCGCATATGAGGCCGCCTCCACCCATTTTGTAAAATAATCGATCGCCACGATTATATACCGGTGCCCATTGGAAGCCTTTGGAACTATCTCACCAATGATATCAATCCCCCATACAGAAAATGGCCAAGGGGTGGTCATGCTATAAAGCTGCGACGGTGGGGTGTGCATCAAATTTGCATGAATCTGACACTTGTGACACCTTCTAACATATTCACAACAGTCTTTGTCCAAGGTCGTCCAATAGTACCCTTGTCGGATGATCTTCTTCGCCAGCATGTGCCCGTTCATGTGGGGCCCGCATACTCCCTCATGTATTTCCTCCATCATTCTCTTAGCTTCCCTCCCATATAAACACTCCAAATTATACCCGGTGTAGGACTTCTTCCATAGTTTATCTGCGTAGATCACGAATTGAGCGGCAAATCGTCGTATCGCCTTCTTGTCCTTTTCTGAGGCTCCTTCGGGGTATTCTCCTTCTTTAATGAACTTCCATACGTCCACATACCAAGGCATTTCATCTTCTCTCTCTGTGGCTGCGATCATCTCAAATGACGGTTGATTCCTTACTTCTATGGACAGCGGAATCATGGCAATTTTGGAAGGGATTTGGATCATCGAGGCTAAGGTAGCCAAAGAATCGGCTAGTTGGTTTTCTTCACGAGGGAGGTAGTAGAAGGAAATCTTTTGGAATTGCGCTTTCAGACTTTCTAGATAGTCATGGTAAGGTCTCAATTTCTCATGTTTTACCCTCCAATCTCCTCGAACCTGGGATATGATCAAGTTGGAATCTCCGAAGACATCAATCCGTCCGACTTTCAAAGCCAAGGCCGCTTCCATTCCAATTATGCAGGCTTCGTACTCTGCGGTATTGTTGGTTGAGTCGTATTTGAGTTTGACAGCTAATGGGGTAGGGACCCCGTCTGGTGCCATGAGAACGATTCCGACCCCGTAACCTAACTGGTTAGCTGCTCCATCAAAGTACATTTTCCACAACTCTTCCTTCACTTCCATTATTCCTTCATCTGGGAACTTGAAGTCTCCTTTATCCTCAGATTCTACGGCGAGGTCGGCTAGAAATTCGGCGACGGCCCTTCCTTTTACAGACTTGGAGGTGACATATCTGATATCGAACTCAGCCAGCATCATGGTCCAACGGGAAATCCTACTGGTCAAGACGGGTTTTTCAAACAGGTATTTTAATGGGTCCATCCGGGAAATTAGGATCACGGGGAAGGCTAACATATAGTGGCGGAGGCGACGGGTACACCAAACCAAGGCCCAACAGGCCTTCTCCAAGGGCGAATACTTTAACTCATACCCTACCATTCTCTTGCTTAAGTAGTAAATGGCCTTCTCCACGTGCCCCTCTTCTCCTTCTTGGGCCAGCATACATCCCATCGAATCTTTGGATACAGAGAGATAAAGTAACAGAGGTCTCCCGGGTGAAGGTGGTGACAAGACAGGTGGATTCTGGAGATAGGTTTTGATTTTGTCGAAGGCTTGTTGACATGGGGTGTCCCAATTAAATCTCTCTCCCTTTCTGAGTAGCTTGAACAGCGGGTCGCAGGTCATTGTGAGCTTTGAAATGAAACGACTTATAAATTGTATTCTACCCAGAAACCCTCTCAGTTCCTTCTCATTTTTCGGTGGGTTCATCTCGGTTAAAGCCTTTATTTTGGTAGGGTCCACTTCTATTCCCCTTTGGGTAATGAGAAATCCTAGCAGCTTGCCAGTAGTGACTCCGAACGTGCATTTCTGTGGGTTCAGCCTCATCTTGAATTCCCTCAACCTCCCAAAGAACTTTCTCAAAGCCTCTAGGTGTCCTCCCCTCTCCTTGGATTTCACAATCATATCGTCCACATACACCTCTACCTCTTTGTGGATCATGTCGTGCAGTAAAGTGGTGGCAGCCCTTTGATAGGTTGCGCCCGCGTTCTTGAGTCCGAATGGCATGACCCTATAGCAATATGTTCCCCACGGAGTGATGAACGTGGTTTTCTCTGTATCCTCGGGAGCCATGAGGATTTGATTATACCCGGAGAACCCATCCATGAAAGATAGAAGTTCATGTCCCGCGGTGTTATCAACCAACACGTCGATGTGGGGTAATGGGAAATCGTCTTTAGGGCTTGCTTTGTTCAAATCCCGAAAATCCACGCAAACCCTAACACGACCATCCTTCTTTGGGACAGGCACAATGTTGGCAATCCACTCGGGATACTCGGTGACCATCAAGAATCCAGCTCTTAATTGCTTTTCAACTTCCTCTTTTACTTTGAGTGCCCATTCTGGCCTCATTCGCCTCAATTTTTATTTTACGGGTTTGGAATTAGGAAAGAGGGGGATGTGGTGTTGAACTATTTTTGGATCGATACCTGGCATATCATTGTAAGACCATGCAAAAACATCTTTGAATTCATTTAATAGACTGATTAGTTCTGTTCTTTCTTTATTGCTAAGTGTAGAGCCGATGAAGACATTTTGAGGATTGTTCTCATTTCCAAGATTAATTGTTAGGGTGTCCTCAATGATTTTACATGCAGATTCTTTTTCTTTTTCAATTAGTTTTTGCAGTTCAATTGGTATTTCATGATCATCACATTCATCACATTCATTAAGCGCGTTCGAGTAGGCAGAATCAGTCATACTTTCATTGATTTTCTTTGGAGTGATTACAACAGACATAGAAATTGAAAGACGCCTCATTTGGGCCATTACAGACTCTGGGTGTGGGGGGAACCTATCACTAGACTCAAAAACCC